>CM019706.1:25863286-28413286 GCA_009760885.1 Achatina immaculata | reverse complement strand
TTCCCCATCTTTATATCCTGCCATCCTCTGCCTCTATTTCCATGTGTCTTTCCTGTTGTTATGGTGTTTTCGAGTCTTTCTCTCCCCCCTCTCTCTCTCGCACTCTCTCTCTCTCTCTTTCATACATGTCATTTTCAACTCTGCTGATCAACACAGGGAGTCCCAAACTATGATGCACCGCTATCAAAGATGAAAGAGGCAAGGGGCGTGAGAGTAAAAGGACAAGAAGTAATCATCGGAAGCAAATGGATGAAAGAGTCGTCCAGAGGTATACTAATAACATCTTTCTGGTGGTGCTAGGGATATGACTTGGGACGTAAGGGGGGCCCACACTGATAAAAAGTTTGAGAACCTCTGCAAGGTGTTTGAAAAAGAAAATACAAATAATACAAGAGCTTATATTAAAATTATTAAGAAGAAGAAGAAGAAACTCAACACATTCATCTGAGATGGCAGATCCCTCCAGTTGGTCTACATCAACGGCAGGCAGATAGCTTAGAGACACTGCAGACACTTCTCTCTACCACAAATACTTCAAACTCCTGAACAATTACTATACTCCAAGAAAATGCCAACAATAGCAGACCAGGTCAAACTGGGCGGATCTGGGACAGAAGGTCGGGAAGAAAAGTGAAGACCACGTCAAACTGGGCGGATCTGGGACAGAAGATCTGGAAGAAAAGTGAAGACCAGGCCAAACTGGGCGGATCTGGGACAGAAGGTCTGGAAGAAAAGTGAAGACCACGTTAAACTGGGCGGATCTGGGACAGAAGGTCGGGAAGAAAACTGAAGACTACGTCAAACTGGGCGGATCTGGGACAGAAGATCTGAAAGAAAAGTGAAGACCACGTCAAACTGGGCGGATCTGGGACAGAAGGTCTGGAAGAAAAGTGAAGACCACGTCAAACTGGGCGGATCTGGGACAGAAGGTCGGGAAGAAAAGTGAAGACCACGCCAATCTGGGCGGATCTGGGACAGGTCTGGAAGAAAAGTGAAGATCACGCCAATCTGGGCGGATCTGGGACAGAAGGTCTGGAAGAAAAGTGAAGACCACGTCAAACTGGGCTGACCTAGGAAAGAAGGTCTGGAAGAAAAGTGAAGACCACGTCAAACTGGGCGGATCTGGGACAGAAAATCTGGAAGAAAAGTGAAGACCACGTCAAACTGGGCGGATCTGGGACAGAAGGTCTGGAAGAAAAGTGAAGACCACGTCAAACTGGGCGGATCTGGGACAGAAGGTCGGGAAGAAAAGTGAAGACCACGTCAAACTCGGCGGACCTGGGACAAAAGGTCTGGAAGAAAAGTGAAGACCACGTCAAACTGGGCAGATCTGGGACAGAAGGTCTGGAAGAAAAGTGAAGAACACGCCAAACTGGGTGTACATGGGACGGAAGGTTTGGAAGAAAAGTGAAGACCATGTGAAAACATTCACAACATTTCGTCAGTCAGTCAGTCAGTCCGTCAGTTATTTGCATGTCCCTTGCAGAACTTTGCCTCCCTAACAGCTCTCCTGTAGGCCTCTCGGTTGTAAGCAAGATGCCCTGCTGCTGATGCGTCCATTTGCAGATCATCAAAGATGTCTTGCAGCCATCTTCGCCTTGGTCTTCCTGTCTTTTTCCCATTATATACCCTTCCAAGATGGTCTTCTCTAAATTATCATGACGTTTAATGTGTCCAAAATATTTCAGTTTTCTCTCTTTAATCCTCTTTACTAGCCAACCTTCTAACGGATTCTAATTTCTAATTAATTTCTGATGGAAATCCCAATGCAAAAAAAAAAACTGAAGTTCCTTCATCGTCATCTTCTGCTACAGATTAATTCCATACAGGAAAGAGATGAGATGAACTAAGAGTTAATTCATGCATATTTCGCTAAAAAAAACACATCCCTTTGTCCACTCTAATACAAACACTGAAGGTAAGCTATTCCGAGGAGATGGCAGTGTCTCGAAGCTCTGGTTCCAGTCTAGCGATTTCGGCGACAGACTTTCCTGACGTGGCTGGCGACAACAAGTTATTAAGTTTCTGACAACACTATCTAGGACCAGCTCTGTACATTGAAGTACATTTGTTGAAGTACATATTAAACATGGTTAGCGGGGTAGGGGTATCCCCTATCAAAGGAGAAGTAAGACGCCTCCTTACCTCCGTTAGTCTACGGGACACCCTTGGGCAAGGTGGAGTACCCGTATAGCCTCCCGATCAGGGTGACGTGAAGCCATGGGAGCAGGTGGTGGATGGAATGGGAGAGCAGCTGACAGATAATGTTGGTTATGGTCACCTATTCTATGATGGTAGGCAGATGATCTCAATGTAGGGACAATGGCTACGATCACTGACTAGTACAGTCACTGCCCGGAAGGAAAGCAATGGTAAACTACCCTCTGGAAACATACCAAGAAACCCAAGCAGCAATCATAGAGTTCTCCAAATATCGTGGACACAAAAAAGAACAAATATATCTATACTACAAGAGCTTAATATTGAAGAAGGCTGGCTAGTAAAGAGGATTAAAGAGAGAAAACTTAAATATTTTGGCCACATTAAACGTCATGATACTTTAGAGAAGACCGTATTGGAAGGATACATAATGGGAAAAAGAAAAAGAGGAAGACCGAAACGAAGATGGCTGCAAGACATCGTTGATGATCTGGAAATGGATGCAGCAGCAGCAGGCCATCTTGCTCACAACCGAGAGGCCTACAGGAGTGCTGTTTGGGAGGCAAAGTTCCGCAAGGGACAAGCAAAGGAATGAATGAATGAATGAACATATTAAACGAGCCGTGGATATATAATGTTTTCAATAAATAATGTTTAGAAGTAGAATACCACAGTATATATTAAATAATACAGTATAGTTTAGTAGATTTTACATGTTAAATAATAAATATAGTTTAGTTGTGTTATATGTTTTATAATATAGTATAGTTTAGTAGTAGAATAACGCAGTCAGTCAGTCATTTGTATGTCCCTTGCGGAACTTTGCCTCCCTAACAGTTCTCCTGTAGGCCTCTCGGTTGTAAACAAGATGCCCTGCTGCTGATGCATCCATTTCCTGATTTTCAACAACGTCTTGCAGCCATCTTTGCCTTGGTCTTCCTCTCTTTCTTTTTCTCCGTCATGTATCCTTCCAAGACGGTCTTCTCTAAATTATCATGATGTTTAATGTGCCCAAAATATTTAAATTCTCTCTCTTTAATCCTCTTTACTAGCCAGCATTCTTCAATATTAAGTTCTTGTAGTATGGATATATTTGCTCTTTTCTGCGTCCATGATATTTGAAAAACTCTTATGTAGTATTTACATTCAAAGGCATTTATGTGCTTCTCAGCTGTTTTGCTAAGTGTCCAGAATAACACAGTATAGTAGAATAAAACAGTATGTTATATAATATAGTATATTTTAGTAGCATTATATGCTATATAATATAGTATAGTTTAGAATATTATTGTAATATAATATTATATTATATAATATAGTGTAGTTTAGTACTATTATGTTACATAATATGGCATAATTTAGTAGTATTATGTTATGTAACATAGCATAATTTAGTAGTATTATGTTATATAATATAGTATAGTTTAGTAGTATTATATGTTATATAATGTAGTATAATTTAGTAGTAGAATAACACAGGAGAGCTGTTAGGGAGGCAAAGTTCCGCAAGGGACATGCAAACGAATGAATGAGTATAGTTTATTATTAATATATGTTATGTAATATTTAGTAGTAGAATAATACAGCATGTTATATAATAGTACAGTTAAGTAGTATTATATGTTACATAATATAGTATAGTTTATTAGCAATGGTTTTAGATTTTAAAAAAATTAAGTGTGCAAAGATATCCACGTGCGCATGCGTATTTCGCCATAAAGTAGTCCCGTGCAATGTATGAGGGTTTTTTTTTAAAGCGGAAGCTTGTGGTTTATCGCTCAGAGTTTTCAAGTTAAGAGGGTCTTTTGCGGTTTCAGGCGCCAGCCTGGGACTAGACACAGGAGATTGGGGGACTAGACACAGGAGATTGGGGGACTAGACACAGGAGATTGGGGGACTAGACACAGGAGATTGGGGGAATAGACACAGGAGATTGGGGGACTAGACACAGGAGATTGGGGGACTAGACACAGGAGATTGGGGGACTAGACACAGGAGATTGGGGGACTAGACACAGAAGATTGGGGGACTAGACACAGAAGATTGGAGGACTAGACACAGAAGATTGGGGGAACTAGACATAGAAGACTGGGGCCTGATTCGAAAGTAGTTATGGATCATGAAGATTTACACTTTATAATGCAAATTTACTACATTCATTCATTTGCATGTGGCTTGGGGAATTTTGCCTCCCTAACAGCACTCCTGCAGGCCTCTCAGTTGTAAACAAGATGGCCTGCCGCTGATGCATCCATCTGCAGATTATCAACGATATCTTGCACCCATCTTCGCCTTTGTCTTCTTCTCTTTCTTTTTCCCATTATGCACCCTTCCAAGACGGTTTTCTGTAGATTATCATGACGTTTAATATGTCCAACACTTTTCTCTGTTTAATCATCTTTACTAGCCAGCCTTCTTCAATATTAAGTTGTTCTAGTATTAATATATTTGTTCTTTTTTGTGTCAGTGGTATATGAAGGACTTTTCTGTTGCATTTAAATTCAAAGGCATTTATGTGTTTCTCAGATGTTTTGCATATGTTGCGATGGGAAAGATGCATTCCCTTAAAAATCTTATTTTTGTAGTTCTGTCTGTTCCACTCCACAGATTCTTTATTTGTTTTACTTTCTGAACAGCGATAGATGTCCTTCTTTTAATTTCCCTCATTGTATCTCCATTATTAGTTAGTAGTGATCCAAGATATTCAAAACTCTCCACTTCTTCCAGTTTTTCGTCATTGATACATATATCAGCTGCCTTGTTTGTTTTGTCAGATGTCATCAACTTAGTTTTCTTCGCATTAAGATAGAGGTTCTGCTCTTCGCTGTTCTTACGGACTGACATAATTAGTTTTTCCATTCCTTTTTAATTTACTACACATGCAAGAATAATGCAGATGTTATGACGAAAGCTTATCCAAAGCTGGCAGCAACCAAGATCGAACAAATCATCCAGTAAACTACCAAGAGGAGAAAACTGTAATCCATAACCAGACAAGATCTAAATGGAAAAAAGAAACTGAAATGTAACAATGAACCAGATCCAGTACACCAACTACAAAGACACCAGGAAACCATCCTCTTCCGCCTAAGGACAGGCCACTGCAGACTACCAAGCCACCTGCATCGACTCAAAATGTCTCACACAGACGAGTGTCCATGTGGCAGTAGAGTCCAGATTCCAGAACATATCCTACAAGGGTGCCCAAACCATGAGGACCTGAGGCGTGAGACGTGGCCAGAGGACACAAGCTTGGGGCAGAAGCTTTGGGGCTCCTATCAGGATCTGGAGAGGACTGTGAGCTTTGCCATGTCTTGGGAGGTGGGAGGTGGTGGTGGGGATATTGATGGGTGGAAGGGGGTGGGGAGATGTTGAGAGGTGGAAGGGGGGTGGGGAGTGGGGAGATGTTGAGAGGTGGAAGGGGGGTGGGGAGATGTTGATAGGTAGAAGGGGGGTGGGGAGATGTTGATAGGTGGAAGGGGGGTGGGGAGATGTTGATAGGTGGAATGGGGGTGGGGAAATGTTGATAGGTGGAAGGGGGGTGGGGAGATGTTGATAGGTGGAAGGGGGGTGGGGAGATGTTGATAGTGGAAGGAGGGTGGGGAGATGTTGATAGGTGGAAGGGGGTGGGGAGATGTTGATAGGTGGAAGGGGGGTGAGGAGATGTTGATAGGTGGAAGGGGGGTGGGGAGATGTTGATAGGTGGAAGGGGGTGGGGAGATGTTGATAGGTGGAAGGGGGTGGGGAAATGTTGATAGGTGGAAGGGGGTGGGGAGATGTTGAGAGGTGGAAGGGGGTGGGGAGATGTTGAGGGTGGAAGGGGGGGGTGAAGATAAGAGCCCACTCAGAGAAATGTAAATACAATCATGTTGCTGCTGGAGGGTGAGCAGAGCAGTCTCTGAGACGAGAAACTGTCTGAGTGCATGGCGAGGCACACTAGATTTAACTGCTGACACATACACTCATCAATGAACGGCAGACTAGCACGACATCTCGGGAGGGGGGGGTGGTCTGTGGTCCCACGAATAGCAAGACTTCGTCCCAGTCTAGAAGCTATCGTCCCAGTCTAGAAGCTGTCGTCCCAGTCTAGAAGCTGTCGTCCCAGTCTAGAAGCTGTGAACACCCAGGCGGGGGAGGGAGGGGGAAATCTATCCAAATTCCTATATTATACTCTTTTCAAATATCGCAGACTCCCTTACTCCCCATCCACCAAGTTTTGTTCCAAAAGAACATAGTACAATAGGAGTACTTTGCTTAGAACATTATCTCAATGAACGGTATATTACAAGAAATATTTCTTTAAGTTGATAACCTCCCTTGTAACTCTGTGAATGTAAAGTCTTACTTTATATTCTTAGACGTGTTCTCTGTTTTTTTTAAAGTAATTTGTATACTTGTAATAAATGGAATGTGTGATAAGAATGAAAGATAATGAAGGCCAAGATGTCAGACAGCTCTGCTTGCCAGATTCCACAGCGTTATAAAAATAGTTTGTTCGTTTATACGTTCCTTGTCTTGTCTTGTCTTGTCTTGTCTTGTCTTGTCTTGTCTTGTTTTCTCACACACCTCTCAGGGCTGAGAGAACAAACAGACATCTTGATAGGGCTCAGCGATCTGCTTCATATTATGGGATATTTAAGGTTTCTGTAATTTCCTGCCTCCAAATCTTGGGTGAACTGCTTCTCTCACTCTGTTTATTAGAATTCTTAGCGTGATTGTTTTCTGGTGGTGCTCGTGTAACGTGGTGAAACCATTTGACTTGTTATTTCTGTGGTATATTGTCTGGTGGTGCTCGTGTAACGTGGTCAAACCATTTGACTTGTTATTTCTGTGGTATATTGTCTGGTGGTGCTCGTGTAACGTGGTCAAACCATTTGACTTGTTGTTTCTGTGGTATATTGTCTGGTGGTAGCCGTATAACGTGGTCGAACCATTTGACTTGTTATTTCTGTGGTATATTGTCTGGTGGTAGCCGTATAACGTGGTCAAACCATTTGACTTGTTGTTTCTGTATGTACTGCAGTATTGCTCTTACCTCGTTCGTTGTGACGTCTCTGAAGTTACGGAAGGTCACTCAATTCTCTGTTTTATTTGGGTTTTTTTTTATTTGAAATTATTACAAAACAGAAGCGGGATGCTGAGCCTGACATATGTGAGTGTCTGTATGCTTCTGTGTATACGTGGTGTTTGATGTGTACTCTGTGGTTTTGGTACTTAGTCCATGAACCGTTGTGTAGAACTTACTAACGTTATGTTCATGATCTATGAGATTTTTAGTCCATGAACCGTTGCGTAGAACTTACTAACGTTATGTTCCTGATCTATGAGATTTTTACTGCTACTATTATAATCACATTTAGTTTATATACTACTTCACAAATGACAAGTGAATCTCATCTACTACAGCTACTACTACCGCTACCACCGCCACCGCCACTACTACTACTACTACTACTACTACTACTACTACTACTACTACTACTACTACTATTTACTAACTACTACTACTACTACTAAAACTACTACTAATACAACAACTACTACTACTAAATACTACTACTACTACTACTACTACTACTACTACTGCTAACTACTACTACTAACTACTACTACTACTACTAACTAGTAACTACTACTATTACTGCTACCACCGCCACTACTACTACTATACTACTACTACTACTACTATACTACTACTACTACTAATATAATAATAGCACCACCATCACATTCCCTGTTTCTACAACGGCTACAGCAGCACCAAATTACTACAGCCACTAAACCACGAATTACTACTTTTGCTTCTCATAATAAACCCATGACTATGATGAAACAAAGAACAGGAAAGAAACCTACGTGAACTACCACTACACTTCTTAATCCAGAGCCTTTCCAGACCAGTGGTTCTAAAACTGTGGTCAGCAAAGAGTCATGTGGGGAGCACATCTGGATTATGTAGAATACTAGAAATGTTCCCGATCCAGTCCATCAGCTACAGAGACACCAACAGATCATCCCATTCCCTTTTAAGAACGAACCACTCTGACTACTGAGCCACCTTTACCCATACAAGATCTCTCGCACGGAAGCGTGCACACTGTGGGAACGGTGCACAAACCCCCAGGGAATGTGCTTCAAGAGTGCCCAACGTTCACCGGCCCACGAAACCAGAGCTGGCCACAGAGGGATGGACCTCAGGCAGAAGCTTTTGGACTTCCGCGAGGACCTGCAGAGAACTGTTGACTTCATCCTAGCGACCCGGCTTCAGGTTTAGCATGACCGTGCATTTGAACACAAGAAGAAGAAGGAGAAGAAGTAAAAGAAGAAGAAGAAGAAGGAGAAGAAGTAAAAGAAGAAGAAGAAGGAGAAGAAGTAAAAGAAGAAGAAGAAGGAGAAGAAGTAAAGGAAGAAGAAGAAGGAGAAGAAGTAAAAGAAGAAGAAGAAGGAGAAGAAGTAAAAGAAGAAGAAGGAGGAGCAGAAGAGGAAGAAGAAGAGGAAGAAGAAGAAGAAGAAGAAATTTATAATGTATTACCAAATAGTACAGGATTGTAGGTGGAACGCGGACACTCATTACTGACTTACAGGGTCTATCACCTGAAAATGCTTGAGAACCGTTGCTCTTGATTACATCTGTATCTAGCCCAATTTTTCTTTCTTTTCCGCCTTCTGTAGCACTACCCAGGGACTGCACGTAAATTAGACTGTGAAAGGTCGACTTTATTACAAGTCCTATTTGGTTTGTTAGTGTTGTTAGAGTTGTCGATATACAGTTGTTTTAACTGTCTTACTCTTGGGAAAGATGCTGTTTTCTGTCAACTGAAGATAACTCTTTTGGTCTTAGCGATGTTGCTGGACTGATTTCAGTAGGCCTTGCTTTATGTGCACTAAGTTGACTTACTGTTAGCGTCGTTATTTTTATGAGCTGTGAAACAATATTCTATTTCAGTGTTTAATGTACAGACGTTGTGTCTAACAGTAGCGTGGTAACTGACTCTGTCTAACAGTAGCATGGTAGTTGACTGCGTCTAACAGTAGCGTAGTAGTTGAGTGTGTCTAACAGTAGCGTGGTAACTGACTCTGTCTAACAGTAGCATGGTAGTTGACTGCGTCTAACAGTAGCGTAGTAGTTGACTGTGTCTAACAGTAGCGTAGTAGTTGACTGCGTCTAACAGTAGCGTAGTAATTGAGTGTGTCTAACAGTAGCATGGTAGTTGACTGCGTCTAACAGTAGCGTAGTAGTTGAGTGTGTCTAACAGTAGAGTGGTAGTTGACTGTGTCTAACAGTAGAGTGGTAGTTGAGTGTGTCTAACAGTAGCGTGGTAGTTGACTGTGTCTAACAGTAGCATGGTAGTTGAGTGCGTCTAACAGTAGCGTGGTAGTTGACTGTGTCTAACAGTAGCATGGTAGTTGACTGCGTCTAACAGTAGCGTAGTAGTTGAGTGTGTCTAACAGTAGCGTAGTAGTTGAGTGTGTCTAACAGTAGCGTAGTAGTTGACTGTGTCTAACAGTAGCGTGGTAGTTGAGTGTGTCTAACAGTAGCGTGGTAGTTGACTGTGTCTAACAGTAGCGTAGTAGTTGACTGTGTCTAACAGTAGCGTGGTAGTTGACTGCGTCTAACAGTAGAGTGGTAGTTAACTGCGTCTAACAGTAGCGTAGTAGTTGAGTGTGTCTAACAGTAGCGTGGTAGTTGAGTGTGTCTAACAGTAGAGTGGTAGTTGAGTGTGTCTAACAGTAGCGTAGTAGTTGAGTATGTCTAACAGTAGCGTGGTAGTTGAGTGTGTCTAACAGTAGCGTAGTAGTTGACTGCGTCTAACAGTAGAGTGGTAGTTGAGTGTGTCTAACAGTAGCGTAGTAGTTGAGTGTGTCTAACAGTAGAGTGGTAGTTGAGTGTGTCTAACAGTAGAGTGGTAGTTGAGTGTGTCTAACAGTAGAGTGGTAGTTGAGTGCGTCTAACAGTAGAGTGGTAGTTGAGTGCGTCTAACAGTAGAGTGGTAGTTGAGTGTGTCTAACAGTAGAGTGGTAGTTGAGTGTGTCTAACAGTAGAGTGGTAGTTGAGTGTGTCTAACAGTAGAGTGGTAGTTGAGTGTGTCTAACAGTAGAGTGGTAGTTGAGTGTGTCTAACAGTAGAGTGGTAGTTGAGTGTGTCTAACAGTAGAGTGGTAGTTGAGTGTGTCTAACAGTAGAGTGGTAGTTGAGTGTGTCTAACAGTAGAGTGGTAGTTGAGTGTGTCTAACAGTAGAGTGGTAGTTGAGTGCGTCTAACAGTAGAGTGGTAGTTGAGTGCGTCTTATTAAGTTTAGTCTAGGAGCCTAGACGAGGGGAACCCTTATTAAGTTTAGTCTAGTAGCCCACAGGAGGGAAGCCCTTATTAAGTTTAGTCTAGTAGCCCACAGGAGGGGACCCCTTATTAAGTTTAGTCTAGAAGCCTAGAGGAGGGGAACCTTTATTAAGTTTAGTCTAGTAGCCCACAGGAGGGGAGCCCTTATTAAGTTTAGTCTAGGAGCCCAGAGGAGGGGAGCCCTTATTAAGTTTATTCTAGGAGCCCAGATGAGGGGAGCCCTTATTAAGTTTAGTCTAGTAGCCCAGAGGAGGGGAACCCTTATTAAGTTTTGTCTAGTAGCCCAGAGGAGGGGAGCCCTTATTAAGTTTAGTCTAGTAGCCCAGAGGAGGGGAGCCCTTTTTAAGTTTAGTCTAGGAGCCCAGAGGAGGGGAACCCTTATTAAGTTTAGTCTAGTAGCCCAGAGGAGGGAAGCCCTTATTAAGTTTAGTCTAGGAGCCCAGAGGAGGGGAGCCCTTATTAATTTTAGTCTAGTAGCCCACAGGAGGGGACCCCTTATTAAGTTTAGTCTAGTAGCCCAGATGAGGGGAGCCCTTATTAAGTTTAGTCTAGGAGCCCAGTGGAGAGGAGCCCTTATTAAGTTTAGTCTAGTAGCCCAGAGGAGGGGAGCCCTTATTAAGTTTAGTCTAGTAGCCCAGAGGAGGGGAGCCCTTATTAAGTTTAGTCTAGGAGCCCAGATGAGGGGAGCCCTTATTAAGTTTAGTCTAGGAGCCTACAGGAGGGGAACCCTTATTAAGTTTAGTCTAGTAGCCCAGAGGAGGGGAGCCCTTATTAAGTTTAGTCTAGTAGCCCAGAGGAGGGGAGCCCTTATTAAGTTTAGTCTAGTAGCCCACAGGAGGGGAGCCCTTATTAAGTTTAGTCTAGTAGCCCAGAGGAGGGGAGCCCTCATTAAGTTTGGTCTAGGAGCCCAGAAAGGAGGGGCCCTTACTAAATTTAGTCTAGGAACCCAGATGAGGAGAGCCCTTATTAAGTTTAGTCTAGGAGCCTAGCGGAGGGGAACCCATACTAAGTTTAGTCTAGCAGCCCAGATGAGGGTAGACCTCACTAAGTTTAGTCTAGGAGCCCAGATGAGGAGAGCTCTTACTAAGTTTAGTCTAGGAGACCGGGGAGGTGATTAATCTGCCACTAAGGGAAGGGGTCACAACGTGTAACGCTCTAGGGCCCGGGGGGGGGGGGTGGCCTTGCAGCGGATGAAAACAGAATGGCTAATCATTAGAGTAATTGAGTTGGGGGTGGCATAGTTATGTGCCATCTTAGAAAATTTCCTCTGTGAGGCCCTGGTTGGAAGCGATGAGACAACAAAGGGGGCCTGTTAAGTTAGGCTTCCTGCTCGTCTAGTTTCGGGCCTCAAATTTAAGCCGCGCTAAGAGATAGGGCCGTTTTGTTTTCTTGACCTTGCCTAAAACCAGAATCCTCACCTTAAACGCGTCCCGTCCCATGTTTATGCCCTGGCGATGATGGTGACAATTTTTTTGGATGAGATCAACAATTCTGATGATGTTATGGCTTAAGTGATGATAATAACTATCATGATACATCATGATGATGTGTGTAGCTATCCATGATGTTTATTGCGCATGCATTAGGACGCTCTTATAATATTGTGGTCTAAACTGATGATGATGATGATGATGATGATGACGACGACGACGATGACGTACTCACCAGAAGATGCGGGTGGATCTCTGGCATGAACGTTATATGGATTTCTGCGAGAGAAATAAAAAACACATAAGGAAAACTGCATTTCTACTCTTCAGATTTAAATACAAATATTATCATAACAGACCGAAACGGGGCACCGTACAAATACGAATTCAGATATTACAAAATATTCCAAACATGATACACACTTTTCATACTTATAATCCAGACGCTGGCCGTGTAACAAACATGAATACATAGTCTATGATATACAGCATGTTGAGAAATATTTGGGGGTGGAGCGGTGGATTAGTATTTGACATACGGAGGAAATGACTTACGTAATGTGGAATGTGTTAATTACTGTGGAATGCGTTAATTAATGTGGAATGTGTTAATTACTTAAGGCATAAATCATCTCTACACATGCAGCTATTAAACACTCATGGAATGATCCGCTTCTTCTAAATGCGCGCTCTGAAAGATTGGAGAAATGAATTCTGCGGTAAATCTGGTTCTATTAAAAAAGGTAGATTGTATGGTTCAGTGAAAGATTGGAGAAATGAAGACTGCGGTAAATCTGGTTCTATTAATAAAGGTAGATTGTATGGTTCAGTGAAAGATTGGAGAAATGAAGACTGCGGTAAATCTGGTTCTATTAATAAAGGTAGATTGTATGGTTCAGTTTTATTTTTAAAAAAAGATAGACTGAGCAAGAATAGCAAGGACAAAAAAAAAAAGAACAATGATGGTACCAAAGGAGCTAAGAGTTTTTCATCTATTTTTCGTGTTTTTATCTATGGTGTAGTGGTTAGTATACTGGCCTGCAGGTAAATAGGTCCTTGGTTCGATTTCGCACTCAGGCAGAATTTTTTTAGACCTGCCGGCAAAATGGTAAACTTTGCCTTAAGAAAGCAGGGGTTGCTGATGGTTTGCCTAGGAAAACACAGGCAGCGAGGACAGCTGTAGTGGCCTAGAAATGTGAAGGCGCTAACGCTTCACATCCCTAAGGTAAGCACACGCTACGGGAGACAGGCAGGCATATCTTGTGTTGTTTACTTGTATGTGGTCCTTGAGAAAAGGCATTTGCCGAAATATTGGATTGTTGCATGTTCTCCGTTTATACGTCCTCATCTTACTTTCTGCCGCTTTCGTTAATTCACATATCCTCGCTCTTTCCATTTTTTGTTTGTTTGTTTGTTTGTAAAACTGAACCATAAAACCTCTTTCCGTCTTTATTATTCAAAGACTGTACAGGCATATCTCGCTTCTTTTTTATTTTTTTGTTTTGTTTTTGTTATTCGCTTCATTGTTTCCTACATATTTGCAGTTTTCCTTCTCAAATTATTAATGGTTATTACTTTCACAATGTGGCTTCTTCTTTCAATGTGTCTTTTTTTTAAAATGTCTCTAAAATCCCATCAAGAACTTCGATCGACGCCATTTTATTTACTGTGCTTCATGTCTTCGTGACAATTTTGGCAATGTTTCAGTTTTTTTTTTCTATTACTATTACACTGAAACTGACCCTGTTAATTCATGTAAAAATGGCTGCTAAGTGTCGAAGTGAACAATTAAGAATCGTGTATCTCTCAATTCAAATCAAAAGTTAGAAATGATTAAACTTAGTCAGAAAGCCATGACAAAACCCGAGATCGGCCGAAGACTAGACCATCAATAATCAGATCCTCTTTGGTCAACAATCATAAACATCTAGGTAACACATCAACAAAACGATTGGAATTCTCTGAAGGCTCAGATGACGGAAAATCAGAATTTATTAGCCATAAAGTGTGGCAAAGTGGCATAGTGGGTAGTCCTCTCGCCTGTCGACCAGAATGTTTCTGGTTCGATTCAGGTCTGAGGCAGAATTTTTTTTTCAGAGCCAGTTTCAAGAGAACTCTCTGGGAAAGCAAAGACAGCGAGGATAAGGTGCTGGAATCCATACCTCAAATGCTATAACGGCCTAGAAATGCGAAGAAAATAAAATACTTCACACCCCTATAGCATGAAAACGCCACGGAATATAACTAAAGTACTAAAGTATTTTAATTTTTTTTTCAGAACTCGACTTTTTACACTTAGGAGACCATAATGTAAACATGTATTTAGACTTTTATATGAATCCAAAAAAAAAAATGGATGTTGTTTGCTTTATTTCGATATACACTTCGTTGTGGTGGCCAGAAGCCAAATCTGCGGTTATCTCCAGTGTTTGTATGCTTTTTTTTTCTTCTGGACACAGCGCGTTATCTAGTTCTCATATATAAAGACAGCGCAGAGACATAATGTCTAAGTGCTCATATATAAAGACAGCGTAGAGACATAATGCTCATATATAAATACAGCGTAGAGACAGAATGTCTAAGTTCTCATATATAAAGACAGCGTAGAATGTCTAAGTTCTCATATATAAAGACAGCGTAGAGGCAGAATGTCTGAAGTCTTTGTCTTGTTTTATCTGGTTTCTATAGTAGTAGTTCACTTTCAGGAGAGAAACATGAACAGAAGGTTGTGGGGTTGGTCTAAAGGGACAACCAGAGGGAGCAAAACTTCTAACTGGTTGGTCAACATGGACAACCAGAGGAAGCAAGGTTTCTACCTGGTTGGTCAATAGCGGCAACCAGAGGAAGCAAAAGTTTCTAACTGGTTGATCAACAAGGACAACTAGAGGAAGCAAAGTTTCTAACTGGTTAGTCAACATGGACAACTAGAGGAAGCAAAGTTTCTAACTGGTTGGTCAACATGGACAACTAGAGGAAGCAAAGTTTCTAACTGGTTGGTCAACAAGGACAACCGGAGGAAGCAAAGTTTCTAACTGGTTGGTCAACAAGGACAACCAGGGGGTGCAAAGTTTTTAACAGTAAAATGAAAACAACAGCGTTTCTCAAACTCTCTTCTTGTTTGAGGACCCTTGTAGTAACCCTGGAAAAAACTCGGAGCTGATGAAAAGGATAAACATCAAGGAAAGAAATTATTTGGCAAAGAAAAGTCTTTTGTCTGTGATTAATTTTAATGATGATAATTTTCTTGAGTACACGCGGGCATTTCTTGGTCGTTTCCAGCTCAGTGATCAATAAGAAACTCATTTTGTGAAGCTCAGTACTGAGCTTTCCTGTGTCTTTGTTGAATTGTCTACATGGCAAAGACAAGGAGTTATAGACAATGAGAGTGAGTAAGAGACGGTGATAAAAGACAGAGGTGGTGGGAGATAAAAGAGAGATAGAGAGAGAGAGAGACGAGATAAGGAAGAAAAATGGGATATAAATAAAATGAGACGAAAATAAAGAAAGAGAGAAGGACCAAGATAAGGAAAGAGACAGGGGCAAAAACCAGAGAAAGAGAGGAGAGAGAGAGAGAGAGAGGAAGACAAACAGACACAGAGAGAGAAGAAAACAGACAAAGAGAAGAATGAAGGTAGAGAAAGAGAGACGCGAAGATAGAGAAATAGAGAAACGAAGATAGAGAAAGAGAGGAACGAAGATAGAGAGACAGGAATGAAAATAAAGAAGTAGAGAGCGAAGAAAATAGAGAGAGAAGAAGATAAAGAAAGAGGATGATATATAAAGAGAGAGAGAAGAAGATAAAGAAAAGAGAGAGAGAAATATAAAAAGAGAGAGAGTGAGAGAACGGAAGATAAAGAAAGAGAGAGAGAGTCATGAATAAAGAGAGAAAAAGAAGTGAAGACAGGATATAAAATGGAACAGAGATAAAGACGGTAGAAAACAAAGAGAGGGACCTATCTGTGGTAAGATGGTAGGAGATAAAACAAATAACAGAAGGATATAAATGATAAAAGCAAAGTATAAATGATAACTTTCGTTTACAAAACTGAAGAAGATAAACACTAAACGGAGAAACTGAAACTGTAAACATGAAAAAAATAATGAAAAAAAAAAAAAGAACAAGACGAAAATGAGAGTAGACAGAATCGGCCAGCGACAGGCGAACTTGTTTACTAGAAAAGAACAGCGCTTTTCAAACTGTCAGAATGGAGGTCCTTGAAATCTATGCTATCATCCTGGAGTTCTACTTTTCTTTCCCATGCCTCCACCATTTTTATACATTTAGAAACTTCACATATATCCGGTATTCTACCGAATATGGGTGTGAATCTTTACACGAATCTCGTCGACTCCCGGGTCGGGACCCTATAATCTGGATACATGAGCAAAATGAAAGAGTGCAAGGAGATGGATGGAAAAGCCAGTTAGCAGAGGCAGAGAAAGTATGAAATGGAAAAGACAAAGTTAAATGACCTTCAGAACGTTTTTAAAAAATGAGGTGAGATGGATGGAAGAAAGGATAAAAGTAACAATGGGGAAAATGCAGGGAAGAGAAAGAGAAACCAAAGAACAGTTTAAAAACATAAAAGAAATGAAAAAAAAACATTACTGCAGGGATTACAGTATAAGATGGAGAGGAGGAAAATAGTGAGGATTGAGGGGGGAGAGAGAGAGAGAGAGAGAGAAGCTAATAACGAGTGACAATCACGAAAAAGATAAGAGGACAGCAAAGGAAGAAAATAAAAAGAACAAGTGACTGAGTGAGGTATGGCGGAGGAAAGAGGAAGGAGGGAGAGATTAGAAGGGAGGAGAGAGGGACAATGAGAGAGATAGGAAGAAGAGAGAGACAAGGAGAGAGAGAGATAGGAAGGGAGGAAAGAGGGACAATGAGAGAGATAGGAAGAAGAGAGAGACAAGGAAAGAGAGAGATAGGAAGGGAGGAGAGAGGGACAATGAGAGAGATAGGAAGAAGAGAGAGACAAGGAGAGAGAGATAGGAGAGAGACAAAGAGAGAGATAGGAAGGGAGGAGAGAGAGACAGAGAGAGATAGGAAGGGAGGAGAGAGGGACAATGAAAGAGATAGGAAGAAGAGAGAGACAAGGAGAGAGAGAGATAGGAGAGAGAGACAAAGAGAGAGATAGGAAGGGAGGAGAGAGAGACAAGGAGAGAGATAGGAGAGAGAGATAATGAGAGAGATAGGAAGGGAGGAGAGAGAGACAATGAGAGAGATAAGAAGGGAGGAGAGAGAGTCAAGAAGAGAAAAACAGAAAAGGAGGAGAGAGAGACAGGGGAGAGAGAGACAAGGAGAGAGAGATAGGAAGGGAGGAGATAGAGACAAGGAGAGAGAGATTAATAATGATCGAGGATTTAAAAGGAAAGAGAGGGAACATAGGAAGAACAAGTGCTTGAGAGAGAGAGAGAGAGTGAGAATGAATGAATGAATGGATGATCTTTATTTTTAAAGAGAGCGGAGAGAGAGAGGGGGAGAGAGATGAGTACTGTTTATGGCGGACAGACTCCTAGATTCTATGCAATGCGAGTCTGGTACGAACGCGGATATATACAGACAATAAAAAAAACCACAAACCATGATTTAAAAGTCTGATCATGTTTACGTGCTCCTGCAAGTTCTGGAACCGAGGATGAAACGAAGGGGGCAGGCAGGTCTTAGGAATGATATGGCACATTAAGTTTACCAGACAGGAGAGGATAAACTCGCACTAGACTAGCACCGACTACCGCAATCCATTCAAATGATCGATTGGCAGCCCGGACTTGCATTGTAGGAATCGCAGTTCTTTGATTCTCTACAAGACGGGTACATTAATGGTAGCGGTGTACTGTATATATTCTTTTGTTGTTGTTTTTTTTTTGTGGTTGCAAAATTTCTATGTTGGTGCCCTGGAGTTTTTGTGAGCGTACAGTCTCCTTGTAGTTGAGGCTGTACTGACAGTTTGTAGTTGAGGCTGTACTGACAGTTTGTAGTTGAGGCTGTACTGACAGTTTGTAGTTGAGGCTGTACTGACAGTTTGTAGTTGAGGCTGTACTGACAGTTTGTAGCTGTGTGGTAAAGTCCAAAAGAAAATGAGGAAAGAACTCACAAATCTAACAAGAAAACGAGGAAAGAACTCACAAATCTAACAAGAAAACGAGGAAAGAACTCACAAATCTAACAAGAAAACGAGGAAAGAACTCACAAATCTAACAAGAAAACGAGGAAATAACTCACAAATCTAACAAGACAACGAGGAAAGAACTCACAAATCTAACAAGAAAACGAGGAAAGAACTCACAAATCTAACAAGAAAATGATAATCAACATTCGCTGGACATATAATGAGAAGGGGAGGACTTGACAACATCAGACAAAAAACAGGAAAGATAAATGGGAAGAAAGGCAGCGGAGGGCAAAAACATTAACAATTTAACGAGATGGTAAAGGTAATATCCCCATTTCCATGCCACTAAGGGATATTCGGGATACGGCGTTAGGCCCATATTTTCCACGACCTTCGGCACATGAAAGTGTGATACGGTCAGTATCACGCCTGGTCGGAGTAACCTTCCCAGATTTCTCTGGTACCCATGTTTAGAGGCTGTATGGACCACGTGGCCTTTTTGGTCTGGTGGTACCAGAAAAAAAAAATCCCCACTATTGGGACTTGAACCAGGTGCCACCGGATTGGTAGACCGAGCGACTAGCCACTCAGCCAACCAGAACGAGACGATATGATACAAATTCACAAAATGAGCTAATGAAAGATATCAAGGACTAAGTTCTGTGAAGAAAGATGAACAGGTAGAGCATCCGATGATAATTATGATGATGATTTAGCCTGCGCTAACGCTTAAAGGAGATATAAAGCCCAGTTTTACAAAAGATAAATGCCAAATGTGGTAAAACTGGAGGTTCTGTAGCCAGTGGAGAGTCCGTGAATATACCAACAGAAGGCAACGGGAAACAGCTGGTGTAGTTCCCAGGAATATTTATATTTATCCCATAGGATCTTGTCAGAAAATATGAGAGAGAGAGAGAGAATGTAATTTCATAGGATATGCAATGAGAAGAGATGGAACTGGAAGTACTGTATCTACAGGAAGGGCGAGAGAAATGATACTTGAGAGGAGATCACCAAGTGCACAAATGGCCTGCATGGAGGATCGGATACTGTGGAGAAACATAACAACCAACCCCAGTCGGTAGGGGACCTAAATGATGATGATGATGATGATGATGTAAAATGTGTACTTTTATTACACAAGTATATTGCTAAACAGATGGGAAATGCAAAACAGAAATTAGGAACAGAATAGGCAAGCAAAGACTTCATTTCAGAGAATGAGAAACATATTAGCTAACACATCCTTATCAATGAATGTTAGAAAACGAGTCCTAAAATGCTATATTGAACCTATCTTGTTATATAGAAGTGAATCATGGACAATAGGCAAGTCTGCACAAAAATCATTGGAAGCAGCAGAAATGTGGTTTATTAGAAGAATGTTGCGAATCCCATGGACAGCAAAAATAACTAATGAAGAATGTATGAGAAGAGCTGGAGAGACAAAAAACCTTGTCAGAAAGATAAGAGAGAGACAATGTACTTTCATAGGACATGCAATGAGAAGAGGGGGCATTGAAAATATTATAACAACAGGAAAAATAGAAGGAAGAAGATCAAGAGGAAGACCAAGAGAAATGATACTGGACAGTCTGACGGGATGGTGTGAGAGGAGATCACCAACTGAACTGATGGCATGCATGAAGGATCGGGTACTCTGGAGAAGGATAATAGCCAACGCCAGTCGGCACGGCACCTGATGATGATGATGATGATGATATTGCTAAACAGAGGTGGATGGTTAAACAGAGGTTATGATGATTAAACAGAGGTGTAAGGTTAAACAGAGTTATATGGTTAAACAGAGGTGGATGGTTAAACAGAGGTGTATTGTTAAACAGAGGTGTATGGTTAAACAAAGGTGTATGGTTAAACAAAGGTGTATGGTTAAACAAAGGTGTATGGTTGAGTTTCATAAAACGAAACCAAACGATGCGCCTGTATCAATATTAATGACTAACTCTTTTTGTATTTTCACAGTTGCCATTTCTCGTATCTTTCACCATTTCTCTTATCTAACGCTTATCAGAAAAGCATTTAAAGAATAAATGAATGTACTTGTATGGTTTTTTAAAAATTTTCATTCCAACTATCAATATGCTTTCCAGATGTATCTCCCTTTGACCTGTTTCTCAGCTGTTTGTATGTTTACTGGTTCATTTGTCGAGAACTGACTGTATCCCATCATACAAAAGTCTTAGCATCTCATATTCAAATTTTATTTCTATATTTTGTTAATATCCACCTGAGGCAGGGGGCAGGAGTCAGGGCAAAAGTGATAGCTGTAGAAGTGAGGGCGAGAGGATTCGTAGCAACATCAGCATACGACCTATGTAAGCAAGTGGGCATAAAGGGACAAGCAAGAGCAAGGGCATTGAGAAGCCTTTCAGAAACAGCAGAAAAGGCTTCATGCTGGCTGTGGAGTATGCGAAACAAGCATTGAGGATATAAGTAATTTCGTTTGTCACAACCAATACCAGTCCTCCGTGGCTAAATCGCTAAAGACGCACTTCAAAGTGCAGTGCCAACTGGAAAATCATGGGGGTTCAATCCCGGGACAAAAAAAGCAACAACTCACAAGACCTCTGGGAGTCATGACCCAGAGGGGCCCACTACCCTTAGAGTGTCAGGAGTTTAATAGGGCCGAAACACTTGTCTGAGGGGGGGGGTACTTCCTCTGATGATCTGAAGGAGTTGTGTTGTTGTTCCGTCCTCTACAGTAGAGAGTTCCCTGCATGCATGTTCATACTTCTTTTTGCCATTTTGGTACGGGCTTTGCTGAAATCTATTTCATTTCTTTATCTACATAATTTAATCATTTAATCCAGATAATTATCTACCGAATATAGATCTATATAACTTTCTTGTTGATTTGAATTTTCTAATACATTTCATGATGCCCAATAACGGATTTCAAACCAGGAACAATATTTCAAGAAAAGAAAAAAAAAACCCAGTTTATTTACTTAATTTGGATATTATAACCTAAAAGCTATCATACACATTCAGGCCGCACCGAAGGTTTCGCCGCAAATAGCAAATGTTTGGTAAACCCACGGCCACACCCTCGCCCATCTGACATTTAGCAGCGCCTGATTTATTTTCACGGAAACCCACGGCCAGGACACTCGTAGTGGAAAACTGTAGGAGGTTTCTAAAGTCAGACGTCAGGACGTGAACGAGCACTGATCGTCTTGCCTGATCGTATCCCAAGCACTCTAACATTATTTGCTGTGTAAATACGATGAAATCTTTTCCCACTACTAGCCACAACAAGAAAGAGAGGAAGACCAAAGCGAAGATGGCTGCAAGACATCGTTGATGATCTGCAAATGGAAGCATCAGCAGCAGGCCATCTTGCTCACAACCGAGAGGCCTACAAGAGAGCTGTTAGGGAGGCAAAGTTCCGCAAGGGACATGCAAATGAATGAATGAGCCACAACGTGGCCATGTAGCTGCAGATTTGCTTACACTTCCACACTATGGAAATCTTTTGGTTACAGTCTCAGTTCTTTGAGCTGATTTGTATCTGCAAATTGCTTTCAATCAAGCGGCCGCTATTATGGTCATTTAGTTCTTTTTTTTTATCTGTTCGATCCTCATAAGACTGAAGAAAAGAAAAATCCAACCAATCTTAAGGTACAGACGCCATTTTGAAAATAAACAGCAGTTTCCCTATGGCTTCTGGCATGCGTATGGTCTCTGTTATGTATGCGCTCAGATCATATGAGCCAGACCATGGGTAAGACCGAAGGCATAACCTCAGGAGAATCAGTTTGAGCGTGTACGGCGGCCGTAAGACCGAACGCATAACCCCAGGATAATCAGTCTGAGCGCGTACGGCGGCCGTAAGACCGAACGCATAACCCCAGGATAATCAGTCTGAGCGTGTACGGCGGCCGTAAGCCTTGCGGGGAAAAGTCTTGAGGCGCTCTGATCTTACCGTTTCGTATTACGCGACAAAAATTAACCAACAGGATTTAGACACACAAAAAAATATTACTCCGCACGCTTTGACAACAGAAAAGGACTACTTACGCTGCTGTGTTGGATGGCATAGTTGGCGAGACGGACACGTGGGCACCATTCTTGTCCCGAAGAGATATAACAGCATGTCTGAAACGATAACAGTAGGTTATCCTAGCACTTGTATTCTTTTATAAAATGTACCTGAAATAATAACAGTACGACACAGGATGTTAATAAGTCAGCAAAGGAACTTACGGAAATATCAAAAGATCTAAACTGGTAACGAGACACATGCGCCAAAGCCTATGTACGAGGCTCATGATGATAATGACAATGATTCTAGATATGATTCTGATGATGATGATGATGATGATAACGACAACGGCAGTGGTGATGGCGATGAGTACGTCTCCAGATAATCAAAGTAACTGTCTCTCGTGTTAGTCTCGAATACGATTAACAGCCACGAGTTCTTGAACGGGAAAAAGGACAACACATGTGGACAATATAAAGTATCGGTTTTGGCTTTGCTTGCAAACGCCCCTATTTAAGAACAACAGCAACCATCTAAGATGGCTGACAGCCCAACAGACCCACAGAATCTATTTCAGAAACGTACATCTAATACTGGTTCCCCTGTAGTAGAATAGCTTAGATGCACTCCAAGGTGCAGTGCCACTTGTAAGACCGTGGTTCAATTCCGAAACGAGACAACTGGAGAAAAAAAACAACTCACAGACCCCTGGGACTCATGCCTGGGGGTGGGGAGACACCTCCTTTAGAGTGGCAGGACTTTAAAATGGCCGAAACACTTGTCGGTGAGGGGGGGGGGTGGTGGTGTACTTCCTCTGATGATCTAGAAAATTGTGTTATTGTTCCGCTTTCTAGAGAGTTACCTGCATACAGAAACGGCCAAAGTAAATCATGAATATGCATCAGCAAATAATCGTTAGGAAAGGTCCACAGTTTAGCACGGGACCTCGCAGAATGATGCTCACGGTACATGCAGAGTTTGCTGTCTGAGAATTGTGTAACACGTCTTATCCAGTAGAGGTTGATGTCTGAGCTTTATGTAAACAGTTGTATCTAGTAGAGTTTGATGTCTGAACTTTATGTAAAAAGTTTGTCTAGTAGAGTTTGATGTCTGAACTTTATGTAAAAAGTTTATCTAGTAGAGTTTGATGTCTGAGCTTTATGTAAAAAGTTTATCTAGTAGAGTTTGATGTCTGAACTTTATGTAAAAAGTTTATCTAGTAGAGTTTGATGTCTGAACTTTATGTAAAAAGTTTATCTAGTAGAGTTTGATGTCTGAGCTTTATGTAAACAGTTGTATCTAGTAGAGTTTGATGTCTGAGCTTTATGTAAAAAGTTGTATCTAGTAGAGTTTGATGTCTGAGCTTTATGTAAAAAGTTTATCTAGTAGAGTTTGATGTCTGAGCTTTATGTAAACAGTTGTATCTAGTAGAGTTTGATGTCTGAGCTTTATGTAAAAAGTTGTATCTAGTAGAGTTTGATGTCTGAGCTTTATGTAAACAGTTGTATCTAGTAGAGTTTGATGTCTGAGGTTTATGAAAAAAGTTGTATCTAGTAGAGTTTGATGTCTGAACTTTATGTAAAAAGTTGTATCTAGTAGAGTTTGATGTCTGAGGTTTATGTAATAAGTTTTATCTAGTAAAGTTTGATACTTGACAACTGTGAAACAAGATTTATCTAGTACAGTTTGATGGCTTAATAACTGTGAAACAAGATTTATCTAGTACAGTTTGATGGTTTATAACTGTGAAACAAGATTTATCTAGTACAGTTTGATGGCTTAATAACTGTGAAACAAGATTTATCTAGTACAGTTTGATGGTTTATAACTGTGAAACAAGATTTATCTAGTACAGTTTGATGGCTTAATAACTGTGAAACAAGATTTATCTAGTACAGGTTGATGCTTGATAACTGTGAAACAAATTTTATTGGGTAGAGTTGGATGCATCAGCAACAGACCATCTTGCTCACAATCGAGAGACCTTCAGGAGTCCTATTATGGGTATGTAAAGTTCCATAAGGGACATGCAAATGAATGAATGAAAAAGTTTAATGTCTGAGAATTGTGTATTATATTTTATTCACTAAAGTTTAATGTCTCAGAATTATGTATTAAATTCTATCCACTAGAGTGTGATTTCTGAGAATTGTGTATTACATTTTATCCATTAGATTTTGATATATGAGAAATGTGTATTAAATTTTATCCACTAGAGTTTGATGTCTGAGAATTGTGTATTAAATTTTACCCACTAGAGTACGCTGCTGGCGAAATTCTTCCGCTGCCGCGCGTAAGGTGAAATTCTTCCCGGCCAATGAAGAAAAACGCGATTAGGGTTGCCACGCGGCTCCGCTGTGAAAAAGGTGATGGAAAGGATTAAGTGAAGTTTAATCGGTATGACCAGTAGTCTCGCGGTGAGGGCTACTAACACCACGGCACCTCTGCTCTAGAGGCTGGTCACGTTCTATGTACACACAGTCTAAGGCAATATGCCTAAACTGGCTTAACCCAGGGGTGAAACTTGATGGCTATTCATATTACGGTGCCTCCGCTCTAGAGGCTGGTCACGTCCTACATACACCCATACTGGAATAATACGCCTAAACCTGCTTAACTCATGGGTGAAACTTAGTGGCGAAGATTCTTCCTCCTCGACAAAAGCTCAGTCCTGGTCACCACCAAGAAGGATAGCGACCACGACCACAAAATGCTGAAGTCGGAGACACTGGACAAGTGAAGTCTGGATAGGCAACCACCTTTCACGCGACGGGGATATATTACATTCAAATCACGTTGGGGTTTTCCAGTGAGAAAGTCCAACTCTGGGCTGGATGGGCAACCACCTCTCACCCGGCATGGAAATATTCATATTCAAACCACGTCGAGCTTTTCTGGTGTGCAAGTCCAACTCTGGGCTGGATGGGCAACCACCTCTCACCCGGCATGGAAATATTCATATTCAAACCACGTCGAGCTTTTCTGGTGTGCAAGTCCAACTCTAGACTAAACTGGTCCAACGAAAACCACAGTGTCATGCAATACCGCTTCTGTGACCCACCGAGAATATAGACCCAAGCCCCATGATGAGCCTCCATCCTAAATGACACTATCGTGAGAACCACATGAGTGGGTTCAGAACGATCACGGGGCAATCTTGTTCGTAGAAGCGAATGAAGAAGAAGAAGAAGATCCATTAGAGTTTGTTTTTTTATGTCTGAGACATTGTGTATTAAATTTCATCCACTAGAGTTTGATGTCTGAGAATTGTGCATTAAATTTTACATACTAGAGTTTGATGTCTGAGAATTGTATATTAAATTTTATCCACTAGATTTTGATGCCTGAGAACTGTGTATTAAATTTTATACACTTGAGTTGGCTGCATGAGAATTGTGTATTAAATTTTATCCACTAGATTTTTATGTCTGAGAACTGTGTATTAAATTTTATCCACTTGAGTTGGCTGCCTGAGAATTATGTATTAAATTGTACCCTCTAGAGTGTGATTTCTGAGACTTGTGCATTAAATTTTATCCACTAGGGTTTGATGTTTATATAAGATAAGAAATGTAGAGAGTTTAATGTGAAACTATATTGATCTTTTATAGACTATTCAAAGGCATTTGATTGTGTACAATACTAGAAACTGTGGGAAATAATGCAAAAAATGGGATTTCCAACAGATTTGCTACAATACAGTCACTGCTGTATCTAGACCAACAGGCAGCAGTAAGAATAAGTGATGAAACAACAACTTGGTTTGACATAAAACAAGGGGTCCGTCAGGGGTGCATATTGTCGCCTTACTTATTTAACTTGTATACTGAAAATATAATGAGGAATGTTATAGACGATGTAGACAAAGAATATTACGATGCCATAACAACTGGAGGTTATGAAATAACAGAGATTAAATATGCTGATAATACAGTATTACTGTCCATAACACAAAAAGAAACGGAAAAAACTAATTATGTCAGTCCGTAAGAACAGCGAAGAGCAAAACCACTATCTTAATGCGAAGAAAACTAAATTGATGACAACTGACAAAACAAAAAAAGGCAGCTGAAATATGTATCAATGACGAAAAACTGGAAGAAATGGAGAGTTTTGAATATCTTGGATCACTACTAATAATGGAGGTACAATGAGGGGAATAAAAGGAGGACATCTATCGCTTTTCAGAAAATAAAACAACTAAAGAATCTGTGGAGAGGAACAGACAGAACTACAAAAATAAGATTTTTAAGGGCATGCACCTTTTCCATCGAAACATATGCCTGTGAGACCTGGACACTTAACAAAACAGATGAGAAACGCATAAATGCCTTTGAAATTAAATGCTACAGAAGAGTTCTTCAAATATCATGGACAAAAAAGAACAAATATATCCATACTAAAAGAACTTAATATTGAAGAAGGCTGGCTAGTAAAGAGGATTAAACAAAGAAAACGTAAATATTTTGGACACATTAAACGTCATGATAATCTAGAGAAGACCGTCTTGGAAGGGTACATAATGGGAAAAAGAAAGAGAGGAAGACCAAGACGAAGATGGCTGCAAGACATCGTTGATGATCTGCAAATGGATGCATCAGCAGCAGGCCATCTTGCTCACAACAAAGAGGCCTACAGGAGTGCTGTCAGGGAGGCAAAGTTCCACAAGGGACATGCAAACGAATGAGTGAATGAGAGTTTGATGCCTGAGAACTGTGCTTTAAATTTTATCCAATAGAGTTTGATGCCTGAGAATTGTGTATTAAATTTTATGCGGTTTTAGAGAAATAGTTAAAATAGTAAAGTTTTATTTAAATGTGACATCATTTCCGCAGATTTGTGACAATGTTTTTATAAATATTTATACAGGAAACTATGAACAATGGATGCATTAATGTACTGCTCGATAGTAAAATAAATGATGAAATATTCAAGAAAGCACTTAGAGAAATCTCATAACTCCACAGTAATTAAACCGTGATTACATATGAAGTGCACTATACATTCCCCCGCACTTTGTAACGTATAGTGTACGTTTGATGGCCATTTTTAGTACTCGGTTTCCAGGCACAACATTTATTATCTCTTCCGCTTGGCCAACAGATACAAAGAAATATCGTGCCTGTTTGGCTCTAACCTCCTCTCTGGACTCATCAAATCAGTTCCAACTTGAGCAGCTGTATGGAATGCTAGAAGACGAGCAGGTCAATGGACCTCATAACCACGTAGGTCTAGTCCTAAAAAAAAAAACAAACTGTGTTCTCTTACTTTACCGAAAGAAAGGCTCGTTGTTTCCTATTTTAAAAAAGCGTTCCTCAAACTATATCTGAAACTAACGTCATATAAGAAATATTCATTCATTTGTTGTTGTTGTTGTTGTTGTTGTTGTTGTTGTTGTTGTTGTTGAAGTATGCAAGACATGGCAGAAGACTGTGTGTATGTTCCTTTCTGGGTGTCACTATTTCATGAACAGCTACTAATGGCTACGCTTTCAAACACCTTTTTTTGGTGGTGCGATTTAGCTCAGTTCGTTAGTACACTGTTCTCTCGTGGCTAGACGGCTGCTCGTCCTGCCGGAGTCCGTGGTTCGAATCCCAGGTAATTCTCTCGTGGTTTTTCTTTCTCTCAAGTCTCACTAAAGTGCTTTGTCTACGATTTTCTTCGAGGTTTAATCCTACAATACTGTGTTCTCCTCCTTACCCACATGATTTAAGGATTCTTCCTTCAGAATTTTTCTTTTTCTGTGTCAGAGTTTACTTCCCTTGGACTTTGATTTTCACGATTCACACTTCTTCTTCTTCTTCTTCTTCTTAAATCTCCCTGGAACTGTGGGATGGTGTTATTTTCGGCCAATGCGGTGAAGATGACCACGTACAGCAGTGTGTTAGATGTGGGGAGGGTTATGGTGGCTATTTTTTTTTCTTTCTGTCAGTCCCTCAGTAGAGATTTTTTTTTTTTAAAGCGGGTGGTACGTCGTACTTCTTTAGTAGACTCCACCACTATTGAGACTCTGACAATCTCTGCTCAGTTAGCCAGGCTAAGCCTCTTACTGATGGCACCAGTGGGTCTTAGTCGGATATGGTTCCCCAACCAAAGCTGTGTGTTGGCAAAAACAAGTGATGTGTTGGGAAAATGAAGTGATGTTTGGGCTAGATTAAGTGAAATATGAGGATTATGATGTGATAAAAGACACTGTGAAGCTATGTGTGGACAGCACGAAGTGATGTGCGGACAACATTAAGTGACGCGAGGACATCACGAAGTGATGTGCGGACAATATTAAGTAGCGTATGAATAATATGAAGGTGTGTACATAATGAAGTGATGTGTAAATGATATCAAGCATTATTCCGATAACATCAAAGTGATCTACTGACAATATCAAGTGATGTGAAGACACCATGAAGAGAACACGGGGACAGCTTCAACATATCGTTTGGACAGCACGAAATGCTCAGACACCACGTGCTGTTTGTGGAAAACATCGACTGACTCAGGGACAGCTCCGATTGCCGCGGGAGGAATACAATCACGTTACGCACAAGAAACACCCTGCCTATACGCCACAACAGCAGGGCTCTGAACAGATTTTGGGATGCCGCCCCCACACCATCCTGCAACCAATCACAACTGAAACGAGACAGCTTATGTTAATACTGGTAGTGGTGAATAACAATATCAAAACTTCGAATTCCAGTTTTACTGAGGTCTACAAAAATGTGTCAAATAATCGGCGCCATTTAGGGAGGGGGGAATATGTTAGTGTGGCTGTTTTAACTATTGTCACAATTAACGTATATAAACTGTAACGATGGTGGCAGTGATATGAATGGTGTGGGGATTTGGTGACATTTTTGAAGGTGAAGTGAAACGATTATTACATTAGGGATCAAAGGGTGATAAATGGTGGGCAGATGTGGACACACAGCTGATGGTTCTTTCACTGATTTATGATGCACTGATGGTGGTTTCATTGATTTATGATGCAGTGATGGTGGTTTCACTGATGTATGATGCACTGATGGTGGTTTCACTGATGTATGATGCAATGATGGTGGTTTCACTGATTTATGATGCAGTGATGGTGGTTTCACTGATGTATGATGCACTGATGGTGGTTTCACTGATGTATGATGCACTGATGGTGGTTTCACTGACGTATGATGCACTGATGGTGGTTTCACTGATTTATGATATACTGATGGTTGTTCCACTGATTATGCTGGCATGATGATGATGTTGACACCAAATATAATGGCACAGATGGTGAGGCTTAGTTTAACGACAAAAAGATGATGACTCCTACAGTAATAACAAAGATGATGACTCCTACAGTAATAACAAAGATGATGACTCCTAAGTAATAACAAAGATGATGACTCCTACAGTAATAACAAAGATTATGACTCCTACAGTAATAACAAAGATTATGACTCCTACAGTAATAACAAAGATTATGACTCCTACAGTAATAACAAAGATGATGACTCCTACAGTAATAACAAAGATGATGACTCCTACAGTAATAAAAATGATGATGACTCACTTGCTGACACCAGAGGCCTGGGCTATGAGCTCGTGGATGTCACGTGAGCTGCTGTGCCTGCTGAAGATGATCTGGAAATGCACAAACAGACATCGACACATCATGATGATGATAGTGATGATGATGATGATGATGATGATGATGATGATGATGATGATGATGATTTCTAAAAGCAATTTTTTAAAATCTGAAAAATAAATGGCAACAAAAGATTAGGATAATTGAAATTCAACAAAACTCCAAATACTTGAGATAAGCGGATGAAGGCACATGGGAAGATAAAGATGCATGAAAGGAAACAAAAATAGTTCCATCTCGAAAGAAAGATTTCAGAGACATTTACAAAATAAGGGGGGCAAAGAGCAACAAAGAAAGTGAAAATAAACTGAAGGAGATGTAGAGAAGGAAAAGGAAAAAAGAGGGGGGGGGGGGGAATGGCGCTGTCCAATTTGCAGTCGGCGATATAAGCTGATATGCTAGAGTCAGAATTCGAGCGATCAAGACCCTGTCTCACTTCTCTGTTGGTTCCTCCCCCCGTCCCTACAATAGCAGGCTTAGCCAGGGTAACGAGCCAGGGATCACCTTTGATGGTGGAGTTTGCATACCAGTGCTTCTTTTTTTTTTTTTTAGCTTCACTCAGGGACTGAATAAAAGCTGCTCTAACCCGCTCCCAATCCGATACGATGCTCCTTATTAACATTTTCATTGCCACAGCTTTCAGAGAATACCAGCTCGCAGAGCCAGGTTGAGAAGAAGAACAACAACAGCAACAACTACAGCAACACCAACAACATCAACAATAGCAACAACAACAATAGCACACCACCAACAATAGCAACACCACCAACAATAATAGCAACAACATCACAGTAATACCAACAACACCAAAAACAATAACAACAGCAACAACAGCAACACCAACAACAATAGCAACAATAACAATAGCAGCAAGAACAATACCAACAACAACACCAACAACAATAGCAACAACAACACCGACAACAATAGTAACAACAACAATAGCAACAACAACAACAAGACAACTAAGAAGGAAATAAAAATAACGACTATTTCAGAACAAAACAACGGACATAAAAGACAAGAAAATTGAAAAAAAAAACGTGAAGATACGAAGGACGATGGTGAAACCAGCAAAGAAGAAAGGACTGGCTGACTGCTTGATTGACTGATTAAATGAATGATTGATTGACTGATTGATTGAATTTTATTTGCAAAAGATGAAGAATCGGGAACGCAAGAACGTCTGACAATCTGCCCTTCATCATACAACATTCTCTCTATTCTAGGCAATCTAATTCAGAAAGTATAGACATGTCAGGCATATCACAAACATGGTCGAACGATAGAGAGAGAGAGAGAGAGAGAGAGAGAGAGAGAGAGAAATAAGAGATAAAGAGAGAACGGAAGGAAAACAAAGAACGAAAAGAAACAAACAGGAATAATAAACAAGAAAGACAATATAATAAACAGAAAAGTGGGAGGGAGATAAGGAAAGAAAAGTGAAGAGAGAACTAACGAAGAATGAAAAAGACCTAGACGAAACTCCAAACAAAATAACAACTAGATGATACTCTAAACAAGACAACAACTAGATGATACTCTAAACAAGATAACAATCTACAAGGAGTCGGTCATTAGGTCATTACTCTTCGTCGCAACCATATGCCAGGCTGTTAACACTCTTTCCTACCATAATTTAACCTCGCCAAGAACAATAACACTCCCCTAATGCCAGCACTCTACTCCATCATCTGGTCAGATTGGTGACGCTAAAATCAACGGATTGTTCGCTAATAGGTCCGCATGGATGCTTATCGCGTGTTTGCTGTGGCAGATCACAAGAGATGTTGATATTTGCACAGCGTGGAGTTGGCAGATAATAATGCTAGTCAGGGGTCTCACCAAAGTCTGGTCATTAGGACAGAAATCTATATCATGGGAGCGGTACGATGATGATGATGATGATGATGACGATGATGATGATGATGATGTGAGTTAAAAAGTGTGGACTTTCAGTCCCTGAATCAAATATGTCGGTTCATAAAATGATATTACTTTTCTCTTTATAAATGTGTGCAGTTTGGATGTTCCTTCTTCTTCTTCTTTTTTATTTGTGTGGAATAACTTAACCAGTGATGGGGCTAGGATTTTTCGAAACTGGTACAACTGTCCAGCCTTTCACTTTGCACGAAGAACATCCGTAATACCCGTTTTCTCAGCACAACATTCGGCACATCTGACTTTGTTTTATGTACAATTCAGCGAACTTTACAAACATCAGCTGGAATTCGTTGTCTGAGGGAAAGTTTTCTTCCTTGTCTGTGAGGAGACCTGCTGCAGTTTATCCAATGCTCACGTGCTAAACCAAACTCTAAACTGGTTGGTTCTCCTCCATGCAATCTGAGCATCATCATCAGCCTTTTTACCCCATTATCCTCAAACCGATTTCGCTGGGTGCTTTTTTTTTAACTAGCTTTTGATAATATAAACCGGTTACGGTAACCATAACTTCCAAATGTATCGGCTTCTCTCTTTTTTCTTTAAATCGGTAATGTGCAGGTAATTGCAGGTTAACGCGATCGCTGATCTTAGCTCGGTTGGTATGACCCAATAAACTACACTGATCAGTTCTTAACCGATAAATCGATGTAATCAATAAACCTGTTCAAGTAAGGAGTATCAGACTTCAGAGCTATACTTAAAAAGTAATTTACAAGTAATGTTGCCGCTTAATAAAGCAGCATACATACACATCCGAACATCCGACGTTTTGTCGCTCGCGTTTTTGTCAGTTCGCTCTTTCGTCACTGTACTGGAGTGATGGTGACAGTGCAGGAGTGGCGGTGACTTTGATGGAGTGATAGTGACTTTGATGGAGTGACGCTGACTGCGCTGTAGTGATGGTGACAGTGCTAGAGTGGTGGTGAGTGTGCTGGAGTGATGATGGCTGTGCTGGAGTGATTGTGACTGTGGTGGAGTGATGATGGCTGTGCTGGAGTGATTGTGACTGTGGTGGAGTGATGGTGAATGTGCTGGAGTGATGGTGACTCTGGTGGAATTATGGTGAATGTGCCGGAGTGATGCTGACTGTGCTGATGTGATGCTGACTGTGCTGGAGTGATGGTTACGATGCTGGAGTGATGCTGACTGTGCTAGAGTGATGGTGACTATGTTGGAATTCACAGATTGAAAGGATGGGAAAACATCATTAACAGACAACAAGTAACTGAATTTACGAGTATGTGTCTAGATACAATGAGGGAAACTACAAGAATGACATCTGTTGCTCTTCAAAGCTGTGGAGAGAAACAGACAGAACTACATATATACAGTTTTAAGGGCATGCATCTTTCTCATCGCAAGATATGCCTGTGAGACCTGGACACTTAACAAAAAAGCTGAGAAACACATAAATGCATTTGAATGTAATTGCTACAGAAGAGTCCTTCAAATATCGTGGACAAACACAAAAACAAAAACAAACATATATATCCATACTTCAAGAACTTAATATTGAAGAACGCTGGCTGGTAAAGAAAATGAAACAGAGAAAAATATACTGGACATGAGACTTTGGAGAAGACAGTCTTGGAAGGGTACGTAATGGGGAAAAAAAGAAAGAGAGGAAGACTAAGGCGAAGATGGCTGCAAGACATCGTTGATGATCTGCAACTGGATGCATCAGCAGCAGGGCATCTTGCTTACAACCGAGAGGCCTACAGGAGAGCTGTTAGAGAGGCAAAATTCCGCAAGGGACATGCGACTGATTGACTGGGAGGTTTATTAACAAGTTAATGTTAATTTACAAGTATTACACTTTTACATATGCCCATAGTTGCCTGATCATGATTAAATACTTATGTCTGCCCGTATTTATAAATGTGTAATCATGTTATAGTTTCATACAGGCATTCATAAATTTGTAATCACGATATAGTCAAATACAAACCCATAAATTTGGAATCACGATATATGCAAACATAGAACCATAAATCTAGAGTCACGATGTATTCAAACACAGACTACAAATATGGGATCATGATATAATCAAATAAAGATATAGTTTATGGTACCCATCTATATCCTGATTATAAGTTCATGGACGTCCGTGCTTGATTATATGTTGATTATACGTACCCGGACGTGTGTACTCGACTACATGTTAGTTATAAGTTTGTGGACGTAGGTACACGACCACATCTTAACTATAAATTTATGGACGTCCGTACTCGACCATATCTTGAGTATAAATTTATGGACATCCTCACTCGACCATATCTTGATTATAATTTTATGGACGTCCGCACTCGACCATATCTTGATTATAAATTTATGGACGTCAGTACTCGACCATACCTTAATTACAAGTTTGTGGACGTCCTTACTCGACCATATCTTGATTATAAGTTTATGTAAGTTTTTGCTAAATAACGTCACGTGGGAATTGCCAGTTTTAATGACCGTTCCAGTGGCGGGTAATGGAGGTATGGGACAAACATCAAAACTCCATTTCATTGGTTCACTGCGTTCAAGGGTAGATCGCCACATCAGGAATCACGTGACCTGTAATGGATTTTTGCGTAATCAGAGGAGAAGTCGATTTGTCATTCGAGAAAGTGCGGAATCGATACCACTCTAGGCTCGAGATCGGTTTTTTTTTTTTTAGAATTGGGAGTGGGGGGGGGGGGGGGAGGGGTAAATATTGTGAGATATAAGAACACCACAGGCCAGAAATGGAATATGTGATCAATATATTTGATGTCACAGTGCACTTTTAGATATGTGTACTGTTATACTCTGTGCAGATAGTTAAATGTGTGTAGTATTACAATCTGGGCAGACAGATAGATGTGTGTACTGCTATACTCTGTGCAAACTGTTAGATGTGTACATGTGTTATACTCTGGGCAGACATTATGTGTACTGGGCAGACATTATGTGTGTACTGTTATATTCCGGGCAGACAGATGTGTGCACTGTTATAATCTAAACAGACAGTTAGATGTGTGTATTGTTAAAATCCGACGGAAAGTTAAATGTCTACACTGTTATAATCTGTGTAAAGGTTTTCATGAAATATTAATATTTTTTTTTAATACCTGGGAAGCACAGCTGACTGGTTCTTGTACAGCCGTGCACAGCTGACTGGTTCTTGTACAGCCGTGCACAGCTGACTGGTTCTTGTACAGCCGTGCACAGCTGACCGGTTCTTGTACAGCCGTGCACAGCTGACCGGTTCTTGTACAGCCGTGCACAGCTGACCGGTTCTTGTACAGCCGTGCACAGCGCTGTGCTAACTTGGAAAACTGCAAGAGAATTCATCAACAACTGTTTCTGGACGCGCTGTAACAAGAAATAAAGTCAGGGGAAATCTGACATTCACCAGAAAACTCAAGGGGTAAAAAAAAAAAAGGAAAAGAAACTAAGACCGAGACTGAGAGACGAACAGCTCATCCGGCCGGCCAGATGGCACAGCAAACAGAGGACAAACAGGCTGTTAGAAGTACCAATATGTCGGACAGAACGCGAAGCTCCACAATCCGGTGTAAGTGCATTAAGAGCGAGCAGCATATTCAAGACAAAATCAGCCCCCCTCCCTTACTCCTCATATACCTACAGGAGATTATGTTTAGATCAGTGGCTTCTTAGACTGGCCTTACACATCTACTGCTTCCCCCCCCCCACCCCCAAGAGTTGAGACGATCCAGGAAAGGGGTGGGGGTGGGAAGGGGAGGTATGAAGGAAGAGTGACTGACAGGGGAGGCATCAGAACCCTGGTGAGAGAAAAGTGTCTTTTGATAGAGATGTTGCCATAAGCAGCACAGAGACGGCAGCCAGAAAATGTCTGAAAAGGCCCTGGTCTAAATTCACAGCGGATGAAAGAAAAAGACCAAATTCTTATTTCACGAAGACAACACAAAGTTCTGCTCATTTAGGGGCATGCATTACAACAGTGACTGCGCTCACACAGTTGTACTAGACATTAATGCGCGAACACTGGGTACGGCTCTATTAATTTAAGGTCTCGGATAGGTCCTCATATTCATTTCTACCAAGATATTATCAGTTGCATAGAAGACGTGAGACGTATCATGCCATACGGGCACATAAGAGATATCGTATTGGGGCCCATATCTTCCTTGACCTGCCGACATGTTAGAAGGCCAGAGCCACGCCAGGCTGCCTTTCATTCTCGAGAAACTGTGGACGAGGCACGCTTAGATCGAGGGGTGTACGACCTTGACCGAAGCGTCATCGTCCACGTGATTGGTAGTCGGTTTCGGAAAGATATAAATAGATATTAAAACATTGGCTGGCATTCAGTGCAGGTTGAGGCAATGGCCGGACTTTTGTCTTGTGTAGTTGTGCCTATGGATGTGCTGTAAATTCCTGCGTACTATGGTGGTCGTTGGCTATATTATGCCCGTGCCCACCTCATGCGGTGTAGATTATGTAGTTGTGCAGTAAGCTGTGATGTAGGTTTCTGTATTTACGTATCAGTAGGGACATGATTTTCAGTGTGATTTAAAGGTATATTGGATGGGCAACATGTGTTGATTCGTTATTATGCTTTCATGTAGATGGATCTTGTGCTGCAGCAACGCGGTTATATAGAGGTGTGTCATGGCAGCGATAGCTGCGTGGAATAAGTGCCACTGCACATTAGATTCGTAGCGTACGCTACGTCTGGGGCCAAGAGAGCTCGGGATCCCAGACCCATCAAGTTTTCAATAATGCAACAAGAGAAGTCATTATCGTATAATACCATGCTTAATTACCATTATAATAACACCTGTCTTGATGTCATGTTCATGTTAATGTCAGTTGTATGTGTTGTTGTGGTGTATAGTGAGATTAAAATGCTGTGTTCTTAATTTCAGACTTGGTTATTTGCAAATGTCAATGTATTGTGTATTGATTAAATACTCAGGATTTATGCATAATTAGCATACGATATAGCAAGGAGGGGAGAACCTGGGTTGGCAGTTATGATGGGGGAGCTAGAGTGGCCTCAGGTACGGTAGTACACTGTCAAGGATTGTTGGTCTGTCACCAACCTGAGAAAATATATTCCTCCCAATAATTATAAAGCTAAACTTGCACTAAACATGTTTTACAGTGCCCACACCGTCAACTTAAATCACTGGAAGTTTCCAGCCTGATTTACCACAGACCTCGTAGTAAGATGTGACCGCTCTAGATACTACGCCACTCCGACATTAATTGAGGAGACGGTTTATAATCACAAATTGAAAACAGAAGTTACATAAGAGAGACAGTTTATAATCACAAACTGAAAACAGAAGTTACAAAAGAGAGACATTTTACAATCACAAATTCAAAACAGAAGTTACATAAGAGAGACAGTTTATAATCACAAACTGAAAACAGAGTTACATAAGAGAGACAGTTTATAATCACAAATTGAAAACAGAATTTACATAAGAGAGACAGTTTATAATCACAAATTCAAAACAGAAGTTACATAGGAGAGACAGTTTATAATCACAAATTCAAAACAGAAGTTACATAAGACAGACAGTTTATAATCACAAATTCAAAACAGAAGTTTATAATCACAAACTGAAAACAGAAGTTACATAACAGAGACATTTTACAATCACAAATTGAAAACAGAAGTTACATAAGAGAGACAGTTCATAATCACAAACTGAAAACAGAGTTACATAAGAAAGACAGTTTATAATCACAAATTGAAAACAGAATTTACATAAGAAAGATAGTTTATAATCACAAAATGAAAACAGAAGTTACATAAGACAGACAGTTTATAATCACAAACTGAAAACAGAGTTACATAAGAGAGACAGTTTACAATCACAATCAAGGTTAAAAGGGTTACATTTCCTATGTCCAGGAATTTAACATTTAAACATACCGCTACAATCATCAAATAACAAGAAGAAGAAGAAGAAGAAGAAGATGATGATGATGATGATGATATTGATGATGATGATGATGATGATGATGATAACATTACTTTTCGTCTCGGAAGTCGGTTTTGTTGTTGGCGACAGTTTTGGAATCTCCCAAACGCCATGCTACCCGTTGTTGGAGACATAACAGTTATTAACAGTGCTCTGTTGTTTGTCAACATGTGATTCCCTGCCGTGGATCCATTTAAGAGAGCTTTCTCCTGGACTATGCTATTAAAGAAATCAGGAAAGCCTTCTCAACGTGATTACTTCTCGTGCCGTGACTTCATACAATATGGCAGAAGTTGCAGCACTTGCACACGTGGCATCGTTTGCTGAGATAGCATTTACGTCACCACCACACGGGCTTCAACCTCAACCACTGCCAACCATGTAACCACAGGATCTCCTGTAGCTCACACCAGCGGTTCTCATAGTATGACACGAGATATATGTGAGAGTGACTGCTTGAGACGGTTCCTTGAGCACAGTTATTATCTGTTTTCTCCCGCGACCTATTTACATGGCTTTGTTAAAAGAGTTATAAGGAATAACTGTGACAAAGAGACAGAAGAAGCCAAAGAAACAATATACTTGACGGACTAAAAGAGTGGTACAGAGCACAGTCCAAAATACATCTTATAGAAAGAGCAAAGGACAGCTGGTTATGGAAATCAGTGAAGACCAAAGCCAGATCGGCAATGACCAGACAGACAACATCCTTTGGGGGTAATTCAAACTTTGCCCTAACATTAGAGGTCAAATACAGGTAAGGCCGGTTTTTATGAATTTTGCTGCCCCATGCAGTAACATACCTTGCTGCCTCATGTGGTAGCACCCCTTGCCGCCCCATGTGGTACCATACCGTGCCACCCCCATGTCGCAGCATACCCTGCCGCCCCATGAAGTAGTATACCTTGCCGCTCATGCAGTAGCATAACTTGACGCCCCATGTAGCAACATACCATGCCGCCCCATGCAGTAGCATACCATGCCGCTTCATGAAGTAGCATACCTTACCGCCCTCCAACCCCGAACCCAATTCTCAAATTAACCCACACTCTGTAGGCCTCGGGTATTTTCTGGGTGAAATCATGGCAGCTATATTTATTATGTATATTTTAATGTGAATCTGACAATTTTGATAATTTGTCACTTGTAACACCAGCCTTGTGTGGCAGAATAGCCAAGATGATTTAAAAATTCTATGCCAAACTGAAGATGATGGCTAAAGTTAGAAGAAGAAAATAATAATAATAATAATAATCCAGCAGCTTATATACCTTTGGGAGCCATGAACCAGAGAGGCCCATTACTACTGCGTGCCGGTAGTTTAAAGGGCCGTAACATTTGTCGGGGTGGTAGGGCGGGGGGGGGGGTTACTTCTTCTGATGATCTAGGGAGTTGTGTAGTTGTTTCGTTCTCTAGAGTAGAAGGGTTTCCTGTAAAGCATTGAAAAGATTACTAAATAACGTTTATATTCTAATATGTTATTTATAAGAAGATTTCTACAGAAGATCGTCTTGGAAGGGTATATAATGGGGAAAAGAAAGAGAGGAAGACCAAGGCGAGATGGCTGCAATGCATATTTGATGATCTGCAAAATGGATGCATCAGCAGCAGGCCATCTTGCTCACAAACGAGAGGCCTACAGGAGTGCTGTTAAGGAGACAAAGTTCCACAAAGGGACATGCAAATGAACGAAAGAATGAAAGAAATAAGACTTACTCTCCACATTCGCTTACTCCTTCATGCTAAAGTTTGTATAAAAACTGTAAATGTTAGAAAAGTTAGTTCTTTATGTAAAGATGTCGCACCCAGGTCGACACGATGCTGTGTCTCAACATCTTCACGGCATCGACTGCAAAGAACAACACCCTACACTGCAGGGAGACAAAAGACAAAACAGACAAGACTTTAGAGAGAAAAAAAAATCATCACTTTTTTTTTCAAAATTAATTAGTGTGACCGAGAATATGTGAAATATTTCCGATAATACGCAGATTTTGAGAACCACTGGGGAAGGGGGGACAAAAAAAACGGGGGGGGGGGGGGGTGTGGGTGAGAGATAATCCAATCTGTCTTTGTTTGTTCCGTGTCCTTGACATGGCAAGATTTCTGTGATACCTTTAAGATGGCGTTTCTAAAACCGATGCGCGTTAACTTAGACAAACTTGCAGACTTAATCGATGCTAACCAGAAATAATGTCGATACCAGACTCGATTACAAGGGTTACTGTCATCCGGCACGGAAATCCATCTGATGTCGGTCGTTGATATTCGCCCAACTTTACAAATCAGATTTTCGATATTCGGCTGAGCGTAATTTTGACACTTCCTGATTTTGTATTGGTAACAGTCACGCTTGACTGCCTGCACATACAAAATTACGTAGGTTAACAGCGGCTACCAACGTGATTCATCATGCGTGCTACTATCGACCATTTTTCTACCTTTTGAGGTGACCTTGAGCTGGAGGTTGTCAATCATGTTTTGGAAGATCCAGGTTTCGCTATTATGTTCATGCTTCACTTAAAAAAAAATAGTTACCTATAACCGCAGATAAGTGCTTTAATGTTTGTACTTTCTAATGCATGTCTCTGAGGAAGATTTTTCAGGTCAAAATATTAGTTGTTCGTGTGTTTTTTTTTCTTTCTTGTTCTTGTTGTTGCTGTTCTTGTGATTTTAGCAATTGTTGTACACGACATCTACATGTTCTTCGAACAATATGACAATAATTACGACTCTCCCCCTCTCTCTCTGTGTCTCTCTGTGTCTTTCTCTTTGTCTCTCTCTGTCTCTCTGTCTTTCTCTTTTGTCTCTCTCTGTCTTTCTCTTTTGTCTCTCTCTGTCTTTCTCTTTGTCTCTCTCTCTCTGTCTTTCTCTTTGTCTCTCTCTGTCTCTCTCTGTCTTTCTCTTTGTCTCTCTCTGCCTTTCTCTTTGTCTCTCTCTTTGTCTATCTGTCTTTCTCTTTGTCTCTCTCTCTGTCTGTCTCTCTGTCTTTCTATTTGTCTCTCTCTGTCTTTCTCTTTGTCTCTCTCTCTCTGTCTTTCTCTTTGTCTCTCTCTGGCTTTCTCTTTGTCTCTCTCTGGCTTTCTCTTTGTCTCGCCCTCTCTCTCTCCCCCCAATTATTTACTCTTCGAAAAAAATCCTGGTTCGTTCCCTCTTTCTCTCTCTCTCTCTCTGCTACATCTCCCCTTTCTTTCTGCTACCTCTCCTTTCTCTCTGTTACCTCTCCCTCTCTCTCTCTGCTACCTCTCCTTTCTCTCTGCTGCCTCTGCTACCTCTCCTTTCTCTCTGTTACCTCTCCTTTCTCTCTGATACCTCTCCTTTCTCTCTGCTACCTCTCCTTTCTCTCTGTTACCTCTCCTTTCTCTCTGTTACTTCTCCTTTTATCTCTGCTACCTCTCCTTTCTCTCTGTTACCTCTCCCTCTCTCTCTTCTACCTCTCCCCTCTCTATCTCTGCTACCTCTTCCCTCTCTCTACTACCTCTTCCCTCACTCAGCTACCTCTACCCTCTCTATCTCTCTCTCTCTGTGCTACCTCTTTCGCTCTCTTCTCTCTCCTGTGTATTTTCCTCTCTCTTCTCGCCTCTCTCTTTCCCTCTCTTTCTTTCTCTCTTTCCCTCTCTCTTTTTCTCTCTCTCTCTGGACAGGATTTGCCTGTTACATTATAACAGTCAGCACTGATACCTGTACTTGCTAACACTGTTAAATGCCGTCAGAGTTTGGAGGAGTGGAGGACTTTGAGGGAGGTGACTTGACATCGCCGTCCCGGATGTAAGATTTAGAAGAGAAGAACGGCAAGGCAGGGGCTGAGATGTGGGAGGGAACGTCAATCAACACCGACCTGGCACACTTAGTCGGTGTACGCTGAAGGATATACTGAAGTGCAGATCGGAGCACCTATGTATGCGTCCGGATTGCAGTAATGACGATTCGTCTATAACATAACACAACATAACATACCATAACATGACATGACATGAGTCATAACATAGCGTAACCTGTACTTGTCCCACCCCCCCCCCCCCCCCCCCTCCAAACTTGCCTGCGGGTGAAACCTCAGATACTGGAAGAATTAGCCTTGAATTTAAAAATCCCCGTGCGGTGCTCTTTAGCCCAGTGTTTCCCAACTCTTCTACATTCATGGACCACCTTTACAGCTACATATAATCTGTGGACCATCATCTTACGCGCAATGCCATAAAACCGTAACTGCTTCTATTCAATGGACGATTGCTAATACCGAACTGATAAATCATTTGCGGGCCACCTGATAAGGCTTCAAGGACCACGTGCACTCTGCGCGTCACTGGCTGGGAACCACCGTCTGTCTCATATAACTCTTAAGATTTTCAGATGCCTGGATCCTGTTCTTGCCCCTGGGAGAGTCCGTGGTTAATTGGCATGGCACTTTGTCCTCATCACCTGCCCAGGTGAAGCAGGATGTGCAGACAGCTAACATCAGAAACTTCGAAACGGACTTCTTACATGCATACATCCGGCTACCTGAGCCGTCTACTGAAGACATTGTGTCGGGAAAAAACGGCTTATCTCTGTCTCAATGTATATGTCAGTCTTATCGAATACTCCAGATGGCTCTACTGGATTCCAGCAAGAAGAACTGTAATCCCTCTTCTGTTGTCACATTTTTGTCACATATCTCCAACAGTTACACTTTTCTCACATACAAGTATTTTTAACAGTCACATTTTTATCACATATCTCCAACAGTCTCACTTCTGTCACACATCTCAAACAATCATACTTTTCTCCAGTAATCACACTTTTGTCACACATCCAGTAGTCACACTTTTCTCATATATCTCCAATAGTCTCACTTTTGTCACACATCTCCAATAGTTTCACTTTTGTCACACATCTCCAATAATCACACTTTTCTCCAGTAATCACATTTTTGTCACATATCTAGAGTAATCACACTTCTGTCACATGTTACTTTGTTACATACCTTCATCAGTCACACTTATAGCGCACGCCTCCAGTATTCACACTTTTGGTGACATATCTTCAGAAGTCACACATATCTTCAGTATTCACACGCTTGTCAAATACCTTAAGGAGCCACACTCACATATCTTCAGTATTCGTACTTTTGTCACATATCTCCAACAGTCACATTTTTGTCACATATTTTCAGCAATCGCATTTGTGGCACATAATTCCATTATTTGCACTTTTGTCACATCATCTTCTTTGACAAATCTCCCGTGCTGAAAAAAATGATTTCAAATTCTCAGAAAATCTCCTTGTGTGAAAATGTATTAAACCATTGACAAGACACATGTCTCTGTTCACAGTGTCTACTTCCTGGGAGCACTTTCTGCATGCTCTTTGTTGTTGTTGTTGTTGTTGTTGAAGAGTAAAGCATTTTAAATAGTGAGAATCATGTTTAATGTCTACAAAATGTAGTCTCTCCGTATTTCGCTGTAGTTTGTTTGTTTGCTTGGTTTGTTTTTTTTTTTTTTTTGTAACCACAACAAATCTCTTGCAACACAACAAACCGTAAACTGCCATTTGTTGCCAGATTTAGAAAGAAAACACGACCAAATCCTTGTTTTGAATTCCGAATCTCTCAAAGACGATTGGACGAATCAACTCAGGGATCGACATAATAATTGCTCTGGCCGTCTTAAACAAGGGGGGATAATAACTGTGTGTTTCCTGTTCTTCTATTTAGGTCTTGATCTTCCTGTGTCATCAAATGTTGTTGTGGGTTTTCTCCCCTCGCGTCTTTTAAGCCTGTTAGGATCTCTAGAACAGTGTTTCTCATATTTTTGTTCCCGATCCAGGAATCATTTGAGAACTTCATCTTGTAAAACTTTTACTATATTTTTAAAACATAATGTTGGAATGAACTTTGACAGTTGCTGTTGCTAGCGCTGGAAATTTCCACAACGGCTTTTAACGCTCCCTAGAATTTTTACATATGTTATTAACGTTCCTTGGAATGTCTACAGGTGTTTTTTTAGCGTTTCTTGAAATTTCTGCAAGTGTTTTCAACGTTCCTTGGAATTTTTACATGTATTTTTAACGTTCCTCGGAATTTCTACAAGTGTTTTTAACGTTCCTTGGAATTACTCAACTGTTCCTGGCAACCATCAGAAAAATCATAATTTTGTTACTCGCAGCTCATGAAGCCTCTACAGCAATTTCTGATCTCCTTTTTAAGACCAATAATGGTTCTTGACTATACGCAGAAGTCCTACAGCTGCCGCTGACAACACGTGAAACTCCTGCAATTCTTCTTTACAATTCACAGAATTCCTACAAGTGTCCTTCCACAATCAGTGTAATGTCAATAACTGTTATTAACAACTCTCGGAATACCAATATTCGTTCTTAAACAGTTTTTCTTGACAACCCACAAAACTCCTGCATTTGTTCTAGACAACCCGAATGTGCTTTTTTTAACATCTCGATGGCGTGACAAATCTTTGTTCTTCGGTGATTATTTCTACATTTTATAAAGACGGTTAAAAACGAACGCTAGCACTGTCCTATGTACACAGTCAATGTCCACGTGTACAAAACCAAGTGTACATGATCCATGAACGAACTGGAAGTGATCGCTGACACAAAAGCCACTGTGATGAGGATATATGTCTACTACATTTTGCTAATTCACTAAGTGCTGTGCTGACAGACGTTGGCGGTCATGACCTCCTTTCAGTGTAGGCGATTTCTTGGTATCTCTAATCAAATAGGTAGTGTCCCATTCCCTTGCGTCCTTGTTTAGTTCAAGCAAGTTTGGATGAATGTTTTCCTGACCTGCTTCTCTTGCTTTTACTATTGATTTTGTCAGTGATTGTCCGGTTCGCTGAAATATGTCTTCTCAAAGGAAATTTCAACAGTTTTAACCGTCTTTTCTTTAATAGTTGGACCAAGTTCTGACGCTTCTGATCACTTTGCATCTTTTTCCAGAATCATCTCCCTTTTCTCTCATACTCTGTTGCATTTGTTTATTGTTCAAGTCTTTAAAAGTTTATATCAACATTGGTTCTGTATTGTTCTGTCATATACTTTGTTTCTTACTTTTAAGGACATTTTCTTCATTGTTACTATCTTTCATTTTGTGTAAACCCCACTGGAATTTGATTTTCAGACTTTGCAGAGACGCCTAATGCGTCACCTGATTATCTCTGCCTGATCTTACATGTCCTGGCTCGTGAGGTCATTTTATTATGTTGTTTCTTAGTAAGTGCCAAAGTCTGGCACTAATAGCAGAACGTTGGTAGAAATATGCTGTTAATTAGTTTTCTCTTAGTTTCTAGCGGGATGTTGTCCATTTTCAGTTTAAGTCAGTCCGTCTTATCTCCTTTCTTGAATTTCTGGCAAGATAAAATCCACTGTCGGCTTGCTAGGTCTGTCGCAGCTTCAGCAGACCCAATTTAACCAGCCGTTTTTTTTTTGCGGGGGGGGGGGGTGGTGATCTGGGCTGGCCTGCATGGGTATCATAGGAGTCTTCTGGGATAAACCCCATACCATACTTCGCCCACCCCAGCAATCCTCTAGTTGGCTCCTACCCTCTATTACAACTCGGACTCGGGAGTGGAGTAATGGAACAGCTACTAAGAAATAACAAAATAAAATAACCACATGTGAAACATGTGAAATGAAATGTCTTATGAAAGCAGCAAACGTCACTAGGTTTGACAAGAACTGAAATGACAACATAAGACAGATGGTAGGAACTACATCATGTCTACGACACACAGAGAAGTTAAGAAATGACACCATAAGACAGGTGGTAGGAACTACATCATGTCTACGACACATACAGAAACAAAGAATCAAGTGGTTCGGCCACTCAGTGAGAATGACACGCTCACAGTCAGCCGCGAGAGCCTTCAACTAAAGAACTACAGGACACAGGTCAAGGGCAAGACCCACAAAGATATGGTTAGATGATATCAGAAAGATACCATGAACATCACTGAGGTTACCTATTTGGCCCAAGAAAGTCAACTGCATCTCCCCTCGACAATCCACGGTACAAGAGAAAGGATAAAGTAAAGTAAGTAAAGTAAAATAAAGTAAAGTAAAGTAAGGTGGTGCGTGGACGCACCCATCTATACTATTTTACCTCTTACACGCTATCCCCCAGCATCACAGCATCGATACTCCCAACACTGCTATTACTGTAACTATGACTTTAATCAATTTTACGGTATGAATTCCTTCGTCTATTTCTCCTTGATTTCTTAACGATTTTGTACCAAAGTGATTCAGGGACAGAAAGGGTAAAAAGCAAGCCTAAGCACTGCCAGAAACAAGGAACAATTTGACGTCCATGTTTATTCCCTTCTCGACATCTCACGGCCTTGACCCCGCACAGTTGCCACGTTTCCGTCTCAGAACACGGATTTTTGAGGCTGGTTGATGTTGGTTGTTCATGGATTTATCGAGCAACGTTCTTTTTGCTGAACAGCAAGTTCTCCGGACTGATTCTAGCAGTATCGGCATTGCATAATCGACACCGGTATCAGGGGCGAGTTTGTGGTGCAGGTTCCAGTCCTTTTACTCTCGTTTTCTTCTTCTACTTAAGTTTTTTTTTTCTCCTCGAAAGACTGCACTCTCACGCATAGTTTCTTCGTGTGACATTTCCCTTCGACAGTTCTTCCATGTCCTGGAGGACACGATATTATATATATACTTTCTATTCTTGTAAGAAAACGCTGAGAAGAACTCGCGACAAACGAGGAAATAACCGAAACGAGTGGGCACTGACAGTATTACTAAAAAGGTCAAAAGACGAAGAAGGAAAGGGCTGGGCCACATACTATGAAAAGAAAAAACCAAAAAACAAGACACCCGTATACCGGCTTGACTTTGGCCACCTCAAGCTAAAAGAAAGAGGGGCAGCCCATTGGGAACATGCGGACGCACCATGCAGGAACTACTAAAGGAAGCGAGAACTTCACGGTTTGAGGCATCGCGACTTGCTGAAGACAGGACTGGATGGAGAGAATCTTTGTTTATGTCTTATGCTTTATCACTGGGAGTACAGAGGTCTGATGACGACGACGACGACGATGATGATGATGATGATATGATGATGATGATGATTGTTTATACAGATACAATATACAGCATATTTTAAATATCGTTTTTCTAAAGAAAACAAACGAGGAGAAAATAAGACTAATGAGAACAGCAACTGGTCGATGTTGCTATACCTCCACCCGACATTCTTGAGAACTACGCCTGCGCCGCTGAATATCACGTGATCTCGGTCATAAGAAACAAGAGGTAATTACAAGCTAGTGGGATTTCCCAGTACTTCCTGTAGCAGCAGGAATCTCTTCCTCACAAGATATGATAGTTTCTACCTTTATGGGACCTCTTCACGAAAACTGAGGGGGGAAAAACCCGCAAAAGAAGAACGCACCCTTAAAAGCATTTGAATGTTTTGCGTATAACGATACGGCTAGTTCAAGAACAGTTAGGCTTGTTTATATTGTTAATGTTGATGCTATCTTCTTGAATTCAAGATTTGTTTTTCTATCAGCAGGAGCTCTGGAAAGAACCTACGAAAGACTGATTTACGTGGACAGCCCGTCTACAGGGGCGCTGCATCATTTGACGAGGGAATTATGACCACGCTTGAAGTTATAAGATGCAAAAGCAAGGAAACTGGACCTTCCAAGGAAACTAGACCTTTCAAGGAAACTAGACCTTCCAAGGAAACTGGACCTTCCAAGGAAACTGGATCTTCCAAGGAAACCTGACCTTCCAACACAAAGTACTGCTTGCTGCTACTGTAGCCAGCCATAAAAGCCCAACACTGGTAAAGTCAGCCATGACAGTAGCTGCTCAGCAAGATTACGCTAGGGGGAAACCAACAACAGCTGACATCTGCCTGCTTCAAGCCTCTCTCCTAGGACGAAAAGTGACAATAATCTTCCTGATACTGTGACCAGGATGTCACTGGCAGAAGCTTCTCCGGAGACGTTAGGACACGATCACTGATTCAGCTTTTGCTCTGTGTTACAGTGGTCAAGACCCGAAGAGGAGTTATAACTTCTGAGCACGCTCCATAATCACAGAGATGATGATAAGCTCAGCCCAGCTAACCAGGCTAAGCCTGTTATTGTAAGAACCAACTGTTGAAGGTTTTGGTCAATCCCTAGGTTCTCGAGTACCTAGATGTATGTACCGCCACACCAACCCAGCCATCTGTGCTAATTTATAGTTTCTGGAACTACAGAAGACCATTACTCGTTCTGGCTCTCGGCAAAACATACATTTTTTAAAATCTTGTTCAGAAAACTTATTTCTAAACTCCAAATCAAGATAAGAAAGAAGCAGTCATCATTCTTGGGGCATGTAATGAGAAGAAATAAACTGGAAAACATCATAAAAAATGGGCAAAACTGAAGGCAAGAGAGGCAGAGGATAAACGAGGGAACAAATGTCAGAAGGCCTGACACAGAAATAAATCAGCAAACAAAGTTACTCAGAAATTCGAGGACCAAGATTTGTGAAGGAGTATGACCGCCCATGCTACCTAGCATGGCAAATAATAATGATGATGTTCAGAACATTTCAATTTCGGCCATACAGTCTTTGAACATCACACACCCTTTCATGCCATTGAGTAGTATTTACAAGCCACAGAAATGTACTGAATTAATGTAATTACAGAAAGCGACTGAGTGGAATTGACAGGCGCAGAAATAGACTGAATTAACGTAATTACAGGAAGTAGTTTAGTCGAACTGACAAGCACACAAATAGACCGAAATAACGTAATTACATACAATCACTGAGTGGAACTGACAAACACATACTGAATTAACGTAATTACAGGAAGTAGCTTAGTCGAACTGACAAGCACAGAAACAGACTGAATTAACGAAACAACATTCAGCCACTGAGTGGAACTAACAAGCACAGAAACAGATTGAACTGAAGGTAACTACAGAAAGTAGCTTAGTCGAACTGACAAGCACAGAAACAGACTGAATTAACGTAACTACAGAAAGTAGCTTAGTCGAACTGACAAGCACAGAAAAAGACTGAATTAAAGTAATTACATTCAGCCACTGAGTGGAACTGACAAGCACAGAAACAAACCGAATTTAACGTAGTTACAGGAAATAGCTTAGTCGAACTGACAAGCACAGAAACAGACTGAATTAACGTAATTACATTCAGTCAGTGAGTGGAACTGACAAGCACAGAAACAGACTGAACTGATCGTAATTACAGGAAGTAAGACGAGAAAATGAAGATCACGTGGCACATTATTTACTGCTGCCCTATAAACTGTTTACTTTCTTCTGTTTATAAGATGGCAAGTGAACGATTGCAATTCTTATTCTTGCAACCTCTTCAGATACTGCTCACGCCCCCTCTTTGTCTTAAATAAATTTTCTCTGGTTTCTCACAAGAACAGCGGTTCTTGATTTGCTTTTCCCACCCCCTTTTTCTCTGGTCTGAGAACAGCTGTGGACAACCTCTCTATATGAGAACAGCTGTGGACAACCTCTCTATATGAGAACAGCTGTGGACAACCTCTCTATCTGAGAACAGCTGTGGACAACCTCTCTATCTGAGAACAGCTGTGGACAACCTCTCTATCTGAGAACAGCTGTTAACCCCTTTCCTGTCTGAGAACCGCTGTGGATCCCCTTTCTGGCCTGAGAACAGATGTGGACCCCCCTTCTAGCTTGAGAACAGATGTAGACCCCCTTTCCGGCCTGAGAACGGCTGAGGGCCCCATTTCCGGCCTGGGAACAGCTGTACGGACCTCTTTTAAAATGAAAGCAATTAAAAAGAACCAAGACGATGCTACGGCTTTGTTTTAATTGAGCCAATCCATTTTCTGGTCCATGAACCCCCCCCCCCCCCCCCAAATCCTTGCGTGAGCTCCCCTAGGGATTTCACTGACCCCAGGGTAAAAAAACCATTTCTCTAGATGCTGGATTAACAGTGGCATCTGCAACTCTCGTTAATCTATATGCTATAATCTATGTGGTAAACTGTATGGAATCTATATGGTCTATTCATATAGGTAAATCTAGACAGTACACTATTACTGAGTAGAATATTAGAATTCGTATGCCGCAGCTGTGTGACTGAATGTGTGAAGTGGAATATACGCGCTAGATTATATGAGGTCTATATGGAAGAACTCACAACTTGCCGTGCCTCTAGGCCTTGGCTATCATGTCTCTCCACATATAGCTTTAAGTAAAGAGTTAAATCTCAGCGGAATTGTTTTATATTCTGAGCCCACATGGTAGAATATATCAAGATGCATTAATTAAAAAAGAAAAAAAAAACAAAGTTTATATAGAAGAATCTACACTGTTCTCTGTGTGTTAGAATTTATACGGCAGAATCTATACCGTATAATTCATGAAGACGGATGTGTATGGTAGAACAGATTTTGTGCAGCAGAATATCAACTTTAGAACAGTGATTCTCAAAGTAGGTAATATTGCCCCCTCCCTTCAACCCCCTCCCCCCAAACCTTTAGGGCGGTGGAAGGTTCTGGGGTGGGGGAGGGGTGGTGGAGACAGAAACGAGAGAAACTGGATCCCACAGAACAGTGTTTCCCAAACTTTCTTTTCTGGACCATGCTCCACCTCTGTGCCTCAAAGGTTCTGATGCCACACAAAGTAATAAGATGAACACAGTAATAAAATGCACTTTGAACACAGTAGTTAGATGCATGGAACATAAAGATATACAAAGTAATATGATATCACATTGTAATAAGTAAAAAAAAAAAACCAACCAAAGTAAAAATAAGGAGGTAACATAAACCGTTCACCACGAAAACGTACCTTCTCTTCTTTCCCATTTATATCCAGATAGACCGTTTTGGCCTGCTCGAAAGAAGATCCGTTGCCCATGGCGACAAGAGCAGGGGAAAGAACTCCAAAAATTCGTTGGTGTCAAATTCGTGCTCCGTCCAGAATTAATGGGAATAAAACTCTTGCACAGCGTTGTTCAGGGACGACAACCATCCAGTTTCTGGAGTTTTGTTTCGTGTATTTTGTTATTCCGTTAATCCCATTTTTTTGGAGTTATCTTTCTTGTTTTAAAATTGACTGTCTGATGTAGAACAGAAACCAAATGAGACTCGTGTTACATCGATTGTCTGCCTGGGTTGTTTTCCAGTAATCACGTGGTCAGACTGCTGAAAGATAGAATTGAGACTCTTGTAAACATTATATAGAATATTAAATTTAATTTCATAAAAGCCTATGTTTTCTAAGTGGCTGAGAAATGGGTTTTTTATGTTCTTGGTATTTTGTGATGTGGGATTTATTGTGTGTGTGTGTGTGTTGGGACTGGGGGTTGGAAGGCGCTGTCTTGACACGATGGCGCCGGGGGGGGGGGGTGGTAAACCATCGCCGACCAAGACCCTGTTCAATCTCTTCGTTGGTAACCCTCCCCTCCCCCACCGCCCGCCGCCCCCTCTCAAACAGGTCTAGCCTGGTTAACACCATAGTCTCCATGGTGGTGGTGGAGTCTGTTAAAGAAGTACTGGACATCTCTTGGTTCTTAGCTACGCTCAGTGAGTGGAAAAAAAATAGCCACTTTAATCCACTTTCGACTCCACACGATGCTGTACCTCCACACTTCCACCGTGTCTTCTGAAGGAACACTAGCTCGCAGTTCTAGTAAGAAGAAGAAGAACAACAACAACAACAATAATAGCAATAACAGCAACAACAGCAACAACATCAACAACAGCGACAACAGCGACAAGTTAGAGGATCTGTTCTTGGTCTTTATGTTGCAGCATCTACTGTTAGCCATTACGCTTTAGGATCTTTATGATTCAGTGTCTGTCTGTCTGTCAGTCTGTCTGTCTGTCTCTCTCTTATAAGCAAAATCAAGCAGGTGTTGCTCTTTGCAGTTGTAGAACATGTTGGTTTTAGGGCCAGGGTTAGCGCATGATAATTCTCTTTACGCTGCACAAGCGTCCTGGCCCCTGTTGTCAGCGAGAACTTGAGACCCCCTGGGGCGAGAGCCGTGAAGATGTGCGATAATCACGAGCATGACGCCGGACGAGGATCTGAGTCACAGGACTTGCTTGAATCCTGGTGGCCGACAGAACAACACGCTTCTCCGCTGGCTCCACTACCATGGTGGTCATATAGAGCTCTACACAGCATTTATGACTGAGTAACGGAACAGCATGTTTCTACAACGACCAGAAAGATGCCACGTAGGCCACTGGCCAGTACTGGCCCGTCAGACCCATGCCGTGTAGGCCATTGACCCGCACTGACAGACCCATGCAATGTAAGCCATTGACCGGCACTGGTTCGTCAGACCCATGCCACGCAGGCCATTGACCAGCACTGGTTCACCAGATCCATGCAATGTAGGCCGTTGACCGGCACTGATAGACCCATGTCATGAAGACCATTGACCGGCACTGACAGAACCATGCCATGTAGCCCAGTGACGGGCACTGGCTCGTCAGACTCATGCTATGTAGGTCATTGATCGGCTGTGGACGATCCGCACGTGGGTCAAGGGGCGTACAACCTTGACCGGGGTGTACTCGTCCACAAGATACAGAGGCAGTTGCGGGGCCTATATAAAAGACATTCATATATAAAGGAAGAAAGCCTGGGGGGAAGGGAAACAAACACAGCCAGCAGGCATGGCAGGGGCTGATTTCGTTTCGTCTGTGTTAGCTCCAGCCGATCTGATACTGTTCGATCAAATGTGGTGGAGATTGATTATGTGCTTTGTATTTCATATCAATATCGTAGTGTGTGGAGTTTTCGCTGATTCCTGTTGATATATCAGTGCGCTGGCAAAAGAGAGGAGTTATATGTCATTATTTCAGTGCGTTGGCACCAGGAAGGAATTATATGTCATATATTAGTGCATTGGCACACAAGAGACTTATATGTCATATATTAGTGCGTTGGCACGCAAGAGGAGATCTCTCTCTCTCTCTCTCTCATTCTCGCTCTCTCTCTCTCTCTCTCTCCCTCTGAACCTTAAGTGCCCAGGGCACATGGGGCTTCCACAAGGGTTTTCCACAAATGCCTGTCGTTCGCCTTATTTTCTGCTCTTGCCCAGGTGAGCCCTCTATTGCTCAACATCCTCTATGTTGTTATTCTCCATGTCTCTTTTGGTCTACCCTTACTTCTGATCCCATGTGGTGTCCATCTTAGTGCTATTTTTTGGTAGTGAGTTGTCAGTCATTCGGAGCACATGTCCCAACCATCGCCAGCGTCTTTCCTCAATAATTGCTGTCAGTGGCTTCATCTGCATTTCTGCCAACAAGATGTTATTTCTTATGGTGTTTGGCCAAAATATTTTTCTAATTCTTCGTGTCTGGAAAGAATTCAACTTGTTTTGTACAGTTTTAGTGATTTTCCAGCATTCACTTCCATAGAGTAGAACACTTAGAACATTACTCTTAAATATCCTGATTTTCATCTTCATGCTTGTTTTTTTTTTAATTTCCATATAGTCTGCAGCATTGCAAAAGCCTGGTTTGTTCTAGTAAGTCTGCTGTTCATGTTGTCTCCATTTTCTACTACTTTACTGCCAATATATACAAATTCGTTGACCTCCTCCACTAACTTGCTATCTACTCTGAGAGGAGATATATGTCATGATATTTCAGTGCGTTGGCACAATATGGAGATGATGTGTAGTGTGTGGGGGATGGATTCATACCAGCAGTGGCTGGAATATGTTGATCAGTATGTTGGCACAATTTTAAAATGAATGAATATTTTATTTATGAGGGGCAGGAAACCCCAGGCCCGACGGGCCCACATGATTTCAGTTATATAGTAGAATGTTATACATTTATACTGAATCATACGTGTTTTATTCATGATGATATATGTTGATGTTTCTGTATGCAATATCTATGTGATGTGATATGGTATGTAGTTTGTATAATAAAATAGTGACTGAATTTGATTGCTTGACTTTGTAATGTGTTATGCATGTCATGTCATTGGTATGAATGTTCTGGAATACAGTATCCTTGGAAAGAAGATCCTGGATTGTAGATTATATAGATTTATGCCTGGCCACCCAGAACGGTAGTACACGGGCCATGGATTTGGGATTGCAGTTTCAGGTCCTGTCTCTCCCTTAAAATGTCCCTTATATGAACTTAGCACCCCCGCTAAGTTTACACGGCACTGACAGACCCATGTCACACAGGTCACTGACCGGCAATGGGTCGCCAGACCCATGCGATGTAGGCCATTGACCGGCACTGATAGACCCATGCCACGTAGGCTACTGACCGACACTGGCTCGCCAAACCCATTCCACGTAGGCCATTGACCGGCACTCTCTCGCCAGACCCATGCCATGTAGGCCATTGACCGGCACTCTCTCGCCAGACCCATGCCATGTAGGCCATTGACTGGCATTCTCTCGCCAAACCCATGCCATGTAGGCCATTGACTGGCACTCTCTCGCCAAACCCATGTCATGTAGGCCATTGACTGGCACTGATAGACTCATTATAGCTGTTCCATTACTCGAGCACAGCCACATCTGCGCAATATGGCAAATTACAGCAAACATATTTTTGCCCTGAAAGAGTGTTTTCATCGAAAAAGGAGACAAAAAATATCAAGAAATATCGACTTAAATGTGCTGACTTTATGACATCAATCAATAATTCACTTGTACTAAAACTGGGAAGAACGTAGATTGTACAACCATTGAAAAGTAATATAGTTATACCATAGGAAAGTAACAGAATTATATCCATGTTTTAACGCAGCGGGAAAGTTTAGGTTATATTCCTTTCTCTGTGATAACAACTTCTAAGACGTGAGACGTTCGAGCACCCGGAGTTTACAAGCTTTTTTTTTTCTATTCATGATTTGATTTAATAATATGAGGAGGAAACGAGGGCCAAAGCTAAAAGAAGAACCAGCCCTAGAAGGTTGTGTCCAAGTTTGTTTGTTTGTTTGTTTGTTGTGAGCTAAAGTAGAAAAAAAATAAGTACAAAAAATATTGCACACAAGAAAAAATATATTCTTGTTAGTTTACATTTTCTGTATTTATCTTGTATAACATGGCTTTGCCAGTCACTAATGAAGTACAACGCCAACTGGAAGCCACTGAAATGCGTGGCTCCTTAGAAGAATGCTACGAATACCATGGACAGCGAAGAAATCAGACAAGGAGGTTCTGAGAGAGGCTGGAGAAACGAGACAAATAGAAGTCAGAAAAAGACAATCGGAATCATTAGACCACGTTCTACGGCGAGGCAAGCTAGAATACATTGTGGTAACGGGAAAAACAGAAGGCAAAAGAGATCGAGGTAGACAGTGAAAAAAATGCTGGATGGATTAACTAGACGGCACGGACAAAGAACACCAGCAGAGCTTATAATCAGCGCTCGGAGCAGGAAGTTGTGGGAAAGCATGATAGCCAAAGCCAGTCGGCAGAGCAACAGATGACCAGATAGAAAAAACAGTCAGACGGACAGACAGATAGACAGACAGACAGACAGAAAAACAGATAGATATAGATATTCTATAAACTTCATATTAATAATTTCATTTTAAAATATGAATAAACGTCATCGCCTTTTTCCTCCTCTGCCGTCAGTTTCATTAACGTCAGCCTTCTAGACTCTGCCTCGAGTTGTCCTCATGAGATCACAAGTCTTCATCTGTACCCCATGGTTTCCAACCACGCCCTCTTTCTGTGGCGTTGTTTGCGTCCTGTAGAGTGTACACTTTGGAAGGATGTGTTGTCAAGTCTGGAGACTGTTCAGGCACACGTGGTCGGACAGAGCCCACAAATGAAAGGATCCATGGTTCGTATCTCTGTGGCTCTTGTGTGTGTCTAGTCATCTGCCTGTTAAATGGAGGCTTAATCCGTTGTTTGTCATCTATTTCACGAGGCTTAACCCTGTTCCTCGTCTATTTCATCTCTAATGGTGCACTGGATGAGATTCTTCAACTCGTTTGTCTGTCTATCTGTCTGACTGTCTGTCTGTCTGTCTCTCTCTCTCTCTCTCTCTCCTGCTTAAGAAGGGAAAGTTAGTTCATAGATCTCTATCACAGACTCTCTCTCTCTCTCAACCTTAAGTGCCCAGGGCACATGGGGCTTCCGCAAGGGTTTTCCACAAATGCCTGTCCTTCGCCTTTTTTTCTGCTCTTGCCCAGGTGAGCCCTCTATTGCTCAACATCCTCTATGTTGTTCTTCTCCATGTCTCTTTTGGTCTACCCTTACTTCTGTTCCCCTGTGGTGTCCATCTTAGTGCTATTTTTGGTAGTGAGTTGTCAGTCATTCGGAGCACATGTCCCAACCATCGCCAGCGTCTTTCCTCAATAATTGCTGTCATTGGCTTCATCTGCATTTCTGCCAATAAGATGTTATTTCTTATGGTGTTTGGCCAAAATATTTTTCTAATTCTTCGTAAACATTTAGTCTGGAAAGAATTCAGCTTGTTTTCTATGGTTTTGGTGATTTTCCAGCATTCACTTCCATAGAGTAGTACACTTAGAACATTACTCTTAAATATCCTGATTTTTATCTGTATGCTTAATTTTTTAGATTTCCATATAGTCTGCAGCATTGCAAAAGCCTGGTTTGCTCTAGTAAGTCTGCTGTTGATGTCCTCTGTGCTGTCTCCATTTTCTACTACTCTGCTGCCAAGGTATACAAATTCGTTGACCTCCTCCACTAACTTGCTATCTACTCTGAGTACTTTTCTGTTGTTCACATTTTGCTTCATTAACTTTGTCTTTCCTATGTTGATCTTTAGTCCTATGTTGCTATCACAGACTGTTCCGTCTGATTTACCTAAAGTTTTTAAAACCTAGACCAAAGTTTAGCCAAGGTTTAAACAATACTGATCTTCTAGAGCCCTAGACTTCACCTGTTTAAGAAATGCCTTGCTTGCTCTGTTGCTCACCTTTGGAATACCTTCCCATCTTACCTAAGTTCCTTCCTACAATTACATACGTTTCTAGGACCTACTTGATACCCGTTACATGATTCGTAAACTTTCCATATTACTTTAGTAACATGCAATGAACGTAACTGAAGAGTAGATTTTGAATGAATAGTACCGAATAGTAGTTTGACAGATATTCATTGACTTGAGATTGTGAAAACAAAATTGTCACATTATATGTAGTCACTGTCTGTATTGAGCGCCTGTATAAGCATTAAATGTACTTTAAGTTCCTCAATCTTGTGTCAGAGTTTTATTTGTTCACTTTTCTAAACCTGACATTTCATAAACGTAAAAGTTGTTTTTTTCCTCTTGTTTCATTTTACTTATGTTTGTTATGTGAATAAATGATTGTACAAAATGATGCATAATGCCTGGAACAGAGTGAAAGTTTTAAGATAAAAGGCAGAATTTTAGATGGGCTTGCGTGTCTAGTTCAATCATATTGGAAAATATAGCTCGTTCGGAGCACCGTAAGTTGACTCCCACTTCTACAATCTTGCCCCTCTCTGCATTTGTACACCTTACGTCCCTTATCTATTCATGAGATGCATGCATGTCAAATACATACAGAACGAGCTCGGAATGGCTGGCCATAAAATAGGAGGGTTTAAAAAAAGGGGGGGGGGGCGGGGCAGGGGGAATACATTTGTTTAAAAGCTCATAAAGATACATCAAGAAGCAGGGAGTTAGAAGGAGGAAAGGGGGAAAAGGGAGTCAAGCGGAAGGGGAGATCTAGAGAAAACTAAGATTTCGAGTCTGAGGAGAGAGAGAGAGAGAGAGAAAGAGAGATTACACGCATCGATCTAAATATCGTAGCCACAGATGTAAGGACAGAAACCAGACCCTTCCAGGCCCTCCATTAGAGATCGTACATCCAATGGCCAGCCTATGCTTCACTGGCTTGTCCGGTACATCTCTTTTTGTTTCGCTCTTTCTCTCTGTTCTTATATACATCTGTTCACTTTCTTATCCCAATTTCGCTCTTTCTCTCTGTTCTTATATACATCTGTTCACTTTCTTATCCCAATTTCGCTCTTTCTCTCTGTTCTTATATTCATCTGTTCACTTTCTTATCCCAATTTCGCTCTTTCTCTCTGTTCTTATATTCATCTGTTCACTTTCTTATCCCAATTTCGCTCTTTCTCTCTGTTCTTATATACATCTGTTCACTTTCTTATCCCAATTTCGCTCTTTCTCTCTGTTCTTATATTCATCTGTTCACTTTCTTATCCAATTTCGCTCTTTCTCTCTGTTCTTATATTCATCTGTTCACTTTCTTATCCCAATTTCGCTCTTTCTCTCTGTTCTTATATTCATCTGTTCACTTTCTTATCCCAATTTCGCTCTTTCTCTCTGTTCTTATATTCATCTGTTCACTTTCTTATCCCAATTTCGCTCTTTCTCTCTGTTTTATATTCATCTGTTCACTTTCTTATCCCAATTTCGCTCTTTCTCTCTGTTCTTATATTCATCTGTTCACTTTCTTATCCCAATTTCGCTCTTTCTCTCTGTTCTTATATTCATCTGTTCACTTTCTTATCCCAATTTCGCTCTTTCTCTCTGTTCTTATATTCATCTGTTCACTTTCTTATCCCAATTTCGCTCTTTCTCTCTGTTCTTATATTCATCTGTTCACTTTCTTATCCCAATTTCGCTCTTTCTCTCTGTTCTTATATTCATCTGTTCACTTTCTTATCCCAATTTCGCTCTTTCTCTCTGTTCTTATATACATCTGTTCACTTTCTTATCCCAATTTCGCTCTTTCTCTCCGCTCTTATATACATCTGTTCACTTTCTTATCCCAATTTCGCTCTTTCTCTCCGTTCTTATATACATCTGTTCACTTTCTTATCCCAATTTCGCTCTTTCTCTCCGTTCTTATATACATCTGTTCACTTTCTTATCCCAATTTCGCTCTTTCTCTCTGTTCTTATATAAATCTGTTCATTTTCTTATCCCAATTTCGCTCTTTCTCTCTGTTCTTATATACATCTGTTCACGTTCTTATCCCAATTTCACTCTTTTTCTCCGCTCTTATATACATCTGTTCACTTGCTTATCCTAAAATCCAGATCCGTCCGTCAGTCCGTCCATCCACCCATCCATCGTTCCCTATGTCTGCCCATCTACGAGGGGTGATTGATAAGTTCTCGGCATAAGGTAAAATGGATTATTTGTGGACAACTTTTTTGGGTTATTTCTCAACATAGTCCCCTTACAGGTTTATGCACTTAGTCCAGCGATCCTGGAGCATACGGGTCCCTTCTTTGTAAAAGTCAGCATCTTGTGCCAGTAGAAAGTGGTCTACATCATGAATGACGTCATCATCTGAAGCAAATCTGCGACCACTGAGCTCCTTTTTGAGTTTGGTAAACAGATCAAATCAGGGGAATAAGGAGGATGTTCAAGAAGTTGGAAGCTGCATTCATGAATGGCAGCCATTGCCACCGCCGACTTGTGAACTGGAGCATTGTCTTGCTGAAAGATGACTCCTCTCGTTAATTCCCTCAACGCTTTTCCTTCAGTCTGACCCGCAGTTGCTTCACAAGATTAGCGTAATAGGCCCCGGTGACTGTTCTGCCCTTTTGAAGATAGTCTACCGATAGCACACCTTCTGAATCCCAAAAGATGGAAGCCATCATTCTGCCTGGAGACAGAACCATCCTTGCTTTCTTCGGAGGTGAGGATCCATGATGTTTCCACTGCTTCGACTGTTCTTTGGTTTCTGGTTGAAAATGATGAACCCAAATCTCATCTATAGTCACAAATTGCTGAAGAAACTTTTCAGGATCTGTAGAAAAATGGCCAAGATTGTATCTTGACATGTTGAGACGCTGTCTTTTGTGATCAGCTCCAAGAAGTTTCGGAACCCATCGAGCATAGACCTTTGTCATTTGAATATCATTGTGAATAATGGCATGAACACGTTCCTGGGAAATGCCCAACTCAGTAGAAATGTACCGCTCAGTTAGTCGTCGATCCTTCATTATCATGTCATGGATTCTGCCGGTGGTTTCATCGGTGGTTATCGTTCTTGGTCTTCCTGGACGGGGATCATCTTCCAGACTCTCCCTTCCATGTTTGAATTGAGCTGCTCATTTCTTCACTGTGCTGTAAGAAGGGGCACTCTCCCGTAGAGTCCCTACCATATCCTCATAGATCTTCTTCGATGATTAGCCCTTGATGCAGAGGTAGCGAATGACTGCTCGATGAGAAATTGTTTTCATTTTCTCAATTTCTGCAACCCCTTACCACTTCAGTAGCCTGTAAAAAAATTGGTTGCGGTTAATTTTTTGAAACTTGGTGTTTAATCTTAAATTAACCTGATCTACAAATGCACCCAATATCAACTGTGTGTTTTAAGTATTTGTACCTTATGCCGAGAACTTACTAATCACCACTCGTATGTAGCTCTCTCTATATATTTTATATATCCTTTCATTCATCCATATAATCTGTTCTTCTTTACCTTTATCTGGCTGTCTGCCTGTCTGTCTGTTTATCTTCCTTCCTTCTCATCCATCCATCCATCCATCCATATATTTTACCAACCTTTATTCGTATGCATCTATTCATCCACACATCCACTGCTCCCTATGTCAGTCCATCCATGTATTTTTCCATATGTATTTCCTATACATATTCATCCATCCATGTATTCTATTCAACTTTACCTATATTTATCCATCCTTCCATTCATCCATTCATCCACATATTTGAACCATCTTTATTTATACGCATCCATTAATCCATCCATCCATGCAGTCATCCAAGACCAATGGGAAGGGCCTTGTCAGGGCATCGTTCCAGAGTCCGTACGCTTTCCTCTGTTTAACGGTGGGCTCGGAGGGCTTTCCTCTGTTTAACGGTGGGCTCGGAGGGCTTTCCTGTTTAACGGTGGGCTCGGAGGGCTTTCCTCTGTTTATCGGTGGGCTCAGAGGGCTTTCCTCTGTTTAACAGTGGGCTCAGAGGGCTTTCCTCTGGTTAACGGTGGGCTCGGAGGGCTTTCCTCTGTTTAACGGTGGGCTCGGAGGGCTTTCCTCTGTTTAAAGGTGGGCTCGGAGGGCTTTCCTCTGTTTAACGGTGGGCTCGGAGAGCTTTCCTCTGTTTAACTGTGGGCTCGGAGGCCTTTCCTCTGTTTAACGGTGGGCTCGGAGGCCTTTCCTCTGTTTAACGGTGGGCTCGGAGGGCTTTCCTCTCTTTAACGGTGTGCTCATAGGGCTTTCCTCTGTTTAACGGTGGGCTCGGAGGGCTTTGCTCTCTTTAACGATGGGCTCATAGCGCTTTCCTCTCTTTAATGGTGGGCTCGGAGGGCTTTCCTCTCTTTAACGGTGGGCTCGAAGGGCTTTCGTCTCTTTAACGGTGGGCTCAGAGGGCTTTCGTCTCTTTAACGGTGGGCTCAGAGGGCTTTCGTCTCTTTAACGGTGGGCTCAGAGGGCTTTTCCTTTTTAAGCTGGGCCCGTAGTGAATGAAGACAGATCGTCTAATAATAAGTGGATTAAGTTTTGGGGGGGGGGGGGTGTAGTCGAAATGGGAAAGTTGGGGGGGGCGAGATAATGGGATGTAAGAAATAGTTTTTTGCTGCCTGAGACAAATATTCCTACCGAAGATCTTACATCCAATATGTAACCACGAATCCATCATTCACCCAATTTCCATTCGTCCAACTGTCCTTTCACATGCCTGTCTGTTCTGTCTGTCTGCATAATTACGGGACATATATCATGTCTGATATATTTATTAAACTAATTATCTGTATGGCCGCATATCGATCAACATCTGCCCATATTTACTTGTCAAGTTTTCTATCTGTGGTTCGGTATTTCCATGTACTGACATGAAACGAGAGAGGAGGAGAGTTCAGAGAGAGAGAGAGAGAAAGTGAGAGAAGGAAGGAGAGAATGACAGTGAATATGAGAGAATGAGAAAGAGACTGAAAGTGGTGGAGAGTGAAAGAGGAGGAGGAAAAGAGAGAGGAGGGAGGGAGAGATAGGGAGTGGCAGAGAGAGGGAGGGAGAAAGAGTGAGATAGGCAAAGAGGGGGGAGTGAAGGAGGGAGGGAGAGTAAGATAGGGAGAGAGGAGAGAGTGAAAGAGAGAGGGAGGGAGAGAGAGGAGACAGAGAGAGAGGGGAAGAGTGAGAGAGAGTAAGAAAGGGAGGAGGGTGAGAGAGTGAGATAGATGGAGAGGAAGGGAGAGAGTGAGACAAAATGAGAAAGACAGTGAGAGAAAAATAGGGAGCGTGGTAGAGAGAAAGAAAGACGTAGATAGAGAGAAAGAGGTAGATATAACAATGAGTATAAATAGGAAATGTAAAAAGCCATTCACAAAAAGTGTAGTTATTACCCTCATTTCTCGTAGCGATGTCTGGTAGCTTGGTTCCGAGCGAAAGTGCTACATTCATCCCGGATTGTAACAATCCATACCTTATTCTTGTAACAGTCACCGGGGACATAATCAGATATAACAGAAATAACGACTAATGTAAAACTGGCTGTATTCCACATGCCACATATACAAGACACAACGAAAGATAACATACAGATCTGCATGCATGCTTTAAAAATATGGATACAAACTGAAACAAAGGTTGTGGAATAAGGGATACGATCTGAGACAAAGATTATGGAGTAAAGGTAAGGGATAAAGGGATACAATATGAGGCAAAGATTGCGGAGTGAAGATAAAAGATACAATTGAGACAAAGATTGTGGAGTACAGATAAGAGATATAATCAAAGACCGTGGAACGGAGATTGGGAGACAAAACGGGAAGATAATCTGAGACATGTTTGGTTTGGAAAAAAGAGAGAAACAGAAATAGAGGGAAAATAGAAAAGGAAAATGATTTGAAACAGCAGTATCAGCCAAACAAGAACTAGTCCTGGCGACTATGCTACAAATTTAAGAAGAAACTGTTCGGGTGATTGTGCTATAGATATATCAAGTAGAAACAGTCTGGGCGATTGTGCTATAGATGTAACAAGTATAAATAGTCTGGGGCGATTGTGCTCTAGATTTAGAAGAAGAAATAGTCCGGGAGATTGTGCTATAGATTTAGAAGAAGAAATAGTCTGGGCGATTGTGCTATAGATGTAACAAGTATAAATAGTCCGAGGCGATTGTGCTATAGATTTATAAGAAGAAACAGTCCGGGAGACTGTGCTATAGATTTAGAAGAAGAAATAGTCCGAGTGATTGTGCTATAGATTTAACAACAACAAAAATAATCCTGGTATTTATGCTATAGATTTAACAAGAAATAATAGTCCTGGCGATTGTGCTGTAGATTCAACAAAGAAGAAATAGTTCTGGCGATTGTGCTATAGATTTTTTTTAAAGAAGAAATAGTCCAGGTGATTGTACTTCAGATTTAACAAATAAGAAATAGTCCTGGTGACTGTGCTACAAGTTTAACAAGAAAAACGAACCTAGGCGAGTTTGTTGAAGATTCGGCATAACCAAAGATTTGAGATGAAGGGGCCTTAGATTTAGCTTTAAAAAAATAAGAAACCCAGCGACCGTTCTTGGACTCAGTACGATCTAATGTCCGGCCATCCGCGACTGGGATCAGTTGCGATCAATGGACTTAGCACGACTTTGAAGTGAAGATGACCTTCATCAGATTTAGCGTCGTCAGAAACTATAAATCAAAACCAAATGAGAACATGAGGGCTTGAAATACAACATTTTTTTTTTATTTTGTGTTTGTTTTTTGTTTTGGTTTTTTGTTTAAAAACATGGATAAGATAACCTTCTGGGTTTTATGAAACGGTAAATTTCACGATCATATGAATCTTCCAGCCTTCAGCGTATAAAATTTAAATAACACAAAACATAACTTTACTCATCACATACAGTAAACCGTTTAAACGCTTTAAATTTCCTTTAATAAAAACAATAACTGCAGTCATATGATGTTGCTCCACAGTCAGAAGTTAATATTTTTTAAACAACAGTATATGCTAATTATAGACATGGCGTTACTTCCGGGTAAAGCACTGTGGTCGAGATTTTTCGTTACAAGAAATGTTCGTGGATCTTGGAAATTTTTCTTTTTTAAATGTCAAGAGTTAAATTATAAACAAAACCATCCCCAAATCGATCTCCAGGCATGATGACTACATTCTTCTTACACGTTTACCACACTGTATGTAATCTGGTTCAGAATTTCACGTACTGAATACACGGGATTTGTAGCATTTATCTTTCTTAACATTCACAGTGTGAACGGGGAAAAGTTGATATGTTAATAATTTATGAGCTGTACGTTAATTCTGGTTTACCTGACACCAGTCGACGTGAAAATGTCGATTTGTGAACGGTTTCAATGAGTTTAACATTAGTCGAAATCGGAATAGCTGGAATGAGTTTAACATTAGTCGACATGGGAATAGCTGGAATGAGTTTAACATTAGTCGACATCGGAATAGGCGGAGTGGGTTTAACATTAGTCGACATCGGAAGAGCTGGAATGGGTTTAACAGTAGTCGACATCGGAATAACTGGAATGGGTTTAATATTAGTCGACAGTGGAATAGCTGCAATGAGTTTAACATTAGTCGACACTGGAATAGCTGGATGAGTTTAACATTAGTCGACATCGGTATATAGCTGAAATGTCACTTCGGAATAGCTCTTGGTACTGTTCACCGAAATACAGCGCTACCATTCTTGTGTACGTTTATCCACCACATTAAAAGTTGAGAAAATACTGCAGCAGGTGAGTTATTAAACATACTCCTTTAAGCTGTTAAATAAACTGGTTTTGCTAGCATAAATGTTTGGTTCTGTAATGCATATTCTAGTTTTAAAAGTCACTGTACGAGTAGTATATAAGTGTGTCTCAGAGTGTGGCAGGGGAGAAAAGGGGGGGGGGTGCCAGCCCCAACAAGCCTGGGAAACACTGTAGTAGAGTCAGGAAGAGAAAGTTTGCAAACACTTGTGCCCCGTTCGGCCCCTTCCTCCTACCTACCCCAGCTTATGTGCTTTCATCCACTCTGAGGCCCCCCCCCACCTCCCCTCCACCCCACCCCCCAGCGATGCCTTTCGTGTTTATTGTTGAATACGAAAACCCTCAAGGTCATCGTTAAAATAAAACTCTGGCCCCAGCAACGATGTTCCGGGTGGACCCCCCCCCCCCCCAACTCTTAGGGCCTGGTTGTCAACATTAAGTCTCGATGAGCCCCTCTTTCTATCTGGCGTACTTGTGCAATGTCCGAGTTTCTGTGCCACTGTTAAAAGACAGTCAGGTCACCTGATAAAACTAACACGCCTTCTAATTTTAGCCTCCTCTATACCGGTGCTGCCCTCTCATTTGTTGTCATGGCTCAATTACAACGTCCCAGTTCATCAATTACTTCTGGCGGCTTCTGGCATGTGGTTGTCAAGACATCAGGGGTAGACTACTGCGATGGTACAGCACAGCTGGTACATGTATACAGTACTAGCACTGGTGATGTTTTAGTAACTTAAGATGTCGGATTTGCGCATCGCAGACAGAGAGGGCGGTATAGAAGCAGATGTTACAGAAACAACTGGGAAGGCTAGAGTAGCATTTCTGCAGCTGAGAAACATATGGAAGACCAATGGCATATCCCTAACAACAAAACTTAAGACTGGTCAATACAAACATTAAATCGTTTCTGTTGTCTGGACCAGAAACATGAACAAGCGTCAGGCAAAATCACCAAGAGGCTGCAGACATTTGTTAACAACTGCCTAAGGAAGATCCTTCAGATTAGATGGCCAGATGACATCAGCAATGAAGAGCTATGGCAGAAGACGAACCAAGCCACTTCGAAAGAAATGATAATGAAAAGACACAGGAGATGGATAGCACTTAAGACTTGGAAAGCCTACCACAAACATGACCAGACAAGCTCTCACCTGGAGTTCCCATGGACAGAGGAAAGAAGGAAGATCTAGAAACACCTGGCGAAGATGCCTTGAAGCAGAGATTAAAAAGATCTGCTACACCTGGAGACAGATAGAAAAAAAAACAGCCCAGGATAGAAACAAATGGACACCCCTTGCTGATGGCAAGGAAGGAAGGATCTGGATGTGATCCACTACCCTTTTTCAAAAAGTAATTAAACAAATAACCCATAAACAATAAACGCTTGGTGTATCAACGCGGCTGCTCCGACTGAAGTTTGTGGGTATTTTTCATACAACACTCAAACTGGAGTCCAGCTTCAAATAAACTGGACTCCAGCTTCAAATAAACTGGACTCCAGTTTCAAATAAACTGGACTCAAATAATGATATGGACAGAGTACTCTGCCCTTGATGTCAGACCTCCTGCTTAGTCTCTGCAGAACCATTAGTAAAAAGAAGATTGACGACGTCCGTGTTTGGGAACCTAGCAAGTTCGAGTTCCAGGGTGCGCTTAAAACTGGCAGGAATTAACCTGGCTTTCATTTGCCTTATTACTCTTCAATCCTGTCTTTATCTTAGAGTTTACTGTCTTCAGCCGTCTACTTTCCCTAAGCAGTCGGGGCTGGCTGTCGGTAAATTCCAGGTGACCCCATTTGCTAGTAGAAGAACCCATGTTCCACAGAAAATAAACAGTAATTTTAAAATACAAAATGTAGGGGAAAGCAAAGTTTTGTGATTACATTTTTTTCCCAATCGTGTGCAGCTCTTGATAATCCTATTCCGATCTAGTGCACTCTCTTTCCCGTGCCACTTTGTCACCCCGTCTCAGATATATATATATATATATATATATATATATATATATATATATAATTCCTCTCCTTCCCTTGAGTTTTCCATTGACAGTCAAGTCCTCTATAACTTTCAACTTCTCATGACAGCTCCAACACTTCTGATTGTCTTTTCTTTATGATTTTAATCAGTTTTGTTATTTTCTTCTTCCACCGTCTCTAACAACTTCAGTATGTGGCTGTCTGCGGTAAATAATGTCTAGCTCAACCAGGGATGCTCAAACCGGTGGCAGATGGCTCTCCTAGGACGGAATTTCAAGTCTTAAAGGGAGAGGGGGGAGGGGATTTTTTTTCAGCCGTAACAGGAAGATTGTATAACAGTGAAAATCCCTCCTGGGTAATGACTGAATAAGTAGGACAGGATTCGGAGGAAGCCTGTGTTGAAGAAGGAGAACTGGGTCCCAGGATGTTGAGAGCCACTGCTTTATTAAACTATAATGTTTGTGTTCCCAGTTTAGCACAGAAATTATAACATTCCAATAAATCACGTCCTTATTCGTGCACTGTAAAGCAACTACAGGACAGTAACGATAAACTAACTTGAGTTGCTTCACAAAATTACTAAAACAGCAGCAGAGAAAAGAAAAAAAAATAAGGAAGGGATTGAAAGAAAGAAAGAAAGAAAGAAAGAAAAAGAATGAATGAATGAATGAAATATATGAATGTACGTTTTCCGTTATGATTGATGTACGTATATTTTGTCTGTACATTCTTCACAATAGCCCTTTGAGAAAGAAAACATGAGGAAGATGGATCGAAATAGGAGAAAGTAAATAGAAAAAAAAACATTCAGACTCTATATAATATTTGCATATACGTATATACATAAAACTCCCACGTACAGTTAAATAAAACGCAGGAGAAGTTATTGATAAAAGCAATGAACGATGTAAACATCGACAAAAGATAGATGTGAATGGCCAGAGAGGGACGCAGGAAAGCGCACGTTCGGCCGGGAAGTTCGATTTTTCTGAACGTGGTCAAGAATAGATAAATGAAGGGAAAATGGATGTTATGACTTCAGGAGCAGACAACCGCGATGTACTTTTCAAGATAAATTACTGCCCGTAGTTGAGAAGGAAAGCAGAAGTGATTGTCAGTGAAGTGACGACCGACTTGTTTGAGGGAAGACTAACACTTGTAAGCTTCTACAGCTACTCTGGCCCTCTTCTTGCTGTAGAAAATTAGGTTACTTTACTTTAGCTTTCTATACTGACTACATTATCTACATAAAGTAGTAGGTTTCGTGTTCTGTGAAGACAGCCGAGCCATGATCGATATTCTTCGTCTTCTTCATTCTCAATCTCTCTGGGATTGCGAGTTAGTGTTCTGTGCAACCTTGCTATGGAGATGATGAACAGCACCGTGTCGGATAAGGAGGGGGTAGTTGCGGCTGTGTGTGTTTTTTTTTCAGTCGTTGGGTGCTGCTAAAAACCAGGCAGTGTGCAATACTTCTTTAGCAGACCCCACCGCCATAGGGATCAAGGCGATCCCTGGCTGGTTAGCTAGGCCAAGTCTGTGAATGGGGGTACTAACGGAGACCAGGGGACAGGGTCGTGTTCAGCTATGGTTTCCCAAACGGTCATCATGTCAGATATGGGTCCATGACTGCCAAAACGGTCAGTGTCTCCGCCCACCTGAGCCCATCCCCCCTTTCTTCCTGCCCCCCCCCCCCCCCCCCCGTCATGGACAATATATCCTTCTTGTATAAGGTCCATGAAATCTTGCAGCCATGAAAATACTGGAAAACCTGAGGTAACATAAATTTCAGAGTATAAAAAGATATAGTTCCAGCATACAAAACGAAACAGGAGTAACTGAAATTTGACAGCACATGAACAGGAGTAACTGAAATTTGACAGCACATGAACAGGAGTAACTGAAATTTGACAGCACATGACGTGGTGGAGACCAGCGCAGCAGCCTGTTACATGTAGACTTTAAGATTAAGACCATTTAGTTTTGATCAATTTGATACAGGCGAAAAAAAAAGTTTGTAAATATAGTTTTATAGACATAATTTTTTTCATTTAGTTTTTTTACACCCTAGTTTTATATACCTATTTTTATGTACCTTGTTTTTTTTTTTATAAAAGTGTGCATGCCTAGAACAATGTTGCCGCGAAAATTGCTTAAAAAACCGGAGACTGCCTACATGCAAGGCCAAGCGCACTGAAGTAACTGTAAACACAGTTGTGCTTGCATGAATGCTACATTATTTACATAACTACGAAGCCCCTGCGTGTGGAGAATAGATGCTGGACTTGAAGATGGAAGAAAGCAAAGATCATTCACTAAGTCACGTTCCTTGCACCGCTGACTGTTATGCTTCGTGGTCCCGGTCACTTTAGATGTTTGTTCCTTTTTTTCCCGCTTGGTCAGGTGGGGACTTTTTTCTGGTACCACCACATCAGAAATGTCCCGAGGTCCACCCAGCCTCTAAAAATGGGTACCGGAGAAACCTGGGAAGGCAAATGCGGCCAGGCGTGATACTGACCACATCAGACTTTCATGGGCCGAAGGTCTTGGAAATACGGGCCTAACATCGTATTCCCAATATGGCCTAATGGCATGGAAACGGGATTTTTTTATTCACCCAACTTATCATCCTGCTGATGCTTTTTTCCCCCTTGGTCAGCCTCTCCTTCCTTTTCCCTTGAATTTTCCAGTGATTATCAAGTTCTGTACAAGATTAGGAACGATGAGGTCTGGAAAAGGGCAGGACAAGAACCTGTGAACCTATAAATCATATCTAGGAAAAGGAGGTGGATTGGCCACATTCCGAGAAAACTAGACATCAGGATAGCAAGACAGGCACTGACATGAAATCCTAAAGGAACTAGAAAATGAGGATGACCTAGACTTGCTTGGAGAAGAGAAATTATGACAGTGATCAGAGACAAGGGATACACATGGAAGGAAGCAGAGAATAATTCCAAGAACAGGGATAACTGGAGACCCTTTATCCGTGGCCTATGCTCTCAAAGGAGTGAAAGGTGATGATGATGATGACGACTAAGTTCTCTAACTTCTCTCTTCTCGTGACTTGTCAAAGAAATTTTGACTGTCTTTTTTTATAACTTTATCTATTTTTCGCTTTTCTGAAACTTCTCTGGGTATCTCTTCACTTCTGAAAGCTAACAAATGAATAGAAAAGAAACTACAGCCATGGTTTTAGCTCGAAAGCTGTAAAGGAAGAACACAGAAGAGGAAAAACAAGAACAAGTGAAAGATTATTGCAGGAAAGTATGAAAATATGAGAAAATAAAAAAATTCACTTCATGGTGGAACGAAAAGTACACTTTTTTCTTTCTATTCTTTCATCTTTTTTTTTCTAATCAGTAGACTTCCGGTCTGGGCGAAATCCAGTCTTAATCTGGTTAATATGTCGCCCTGTAGCGCCTCTAACAGATTTCAGTCCTTAGGCTGTGTCTGGTGTTAGTGAAGGTCATTATGGGAGATTACTTCAGGTGACAAAGATGTCCTTTACTGTGTGATATTTTAAGTCCACGTATGTGAGTAGTGTACCCTGATAGGATGTATGAAAGTGTGTACATGTATATATGAGTAAGTATGTGTGCATTAGTCGGAGAGCACACTGCAGATATACTCACGAGGAAAAAAAAAAGTGTGCTCTGTCACTTGAATCTTGTCCGTCAAGGCCTCCACCCCTTGGACGTAAGTAAAGGTAGCCCTGTCATGCCTTAGAGGCACATAGGGATATGGTGTTAGTGCCCATATTTTCCTTGACCTGTCAGCACTCTAGAGGGTGATATAACCCCTTGGACGTACACCATCAAATATTTCCACATCCCTCGTATGCCTGGGCATATGACTCCAACTGACTTTCACCTTTTTTTAGTTCCCTAAAACAACATCTTGATGATGAATGGTTCTCAACTAACACGGGCATACAGGGCGAGGCGTACCGTGGCCGAGAAGTCAGAACAAATGAGTTTTTTTTTTCTTAACTGGAATACAGTTTCTGGTTCACAAGTGGCACATACGCATTATAAAGGAAAGAGATTATATTGAAAAATATGAGGTGTTAATCCTTCTTCTTCTCCATGTTTCACAACCATACAACAGTACTGGCTTTATATAGCACTGTAGTACTATCTTCCTCACTTTTGGTGACATCTTTCTTGTTAGTACCTTCTTCATGTCGTAAACAGCCGCCTTTATCTTTGCCTTACCTATTCGCAATTTTATTCCATTTGTGCGCTTGCCATCAGCTGTTACTGCTGTTCCAAGGTTGCTGAATTTATTTATTTGTTGTCAGTGTCTTCCGGTCTGAAAAGATGCTGCAACTTTGGTGCGCGTGACTTGGGGAGTCAGTATAAAGATGACGTCGAAATGAGAAGCAACAGAGATGTGGTTTTGGAGAAAGATGCAGAAGATACCCTGGACAGACTACAAAAGAAAAAAAAAACGAAGAGATCCTCAAAGAAGTCGCAGAACAATTAAAAATAGTTAAAATGATACGAAAAAAAAAGACAGTCAAAATTTCTTGGACTTGTCATGAGAACACAGAAGCTGAAGAACTGGAAATTTCAAGGGAAATCGAGGAGAGGAAGGCCAGGAGAAAAATATCTTATTAAACTAACCAAGCGTCATGGAAAAAAAAAAGAAAAGCGTCTGAATTAATAAGAAACACCAAGAACCGTGCAAGGTGGAGAAGCATGATGGCCGAGCTGTCGGGGACGGCATATAGTAATAATAATTTTTTTCTTGTATGAAATAAAAGTTTTATTTCATTCGCATTTTCTAACTTTCATTTGTATCACCTTCACATTACACTGAGTTCTCGCCACTGAGTGAAATCTGAGAGATGAAGAGCAGAACTTCGACGGGCCTGCCTTGCCCAGCTCTTTCGCCTGTTAACAAATTCATTCTGCTGCTCCGTTGCTGCTTTTTTCCTACAAGACGCCACCAAATGTTTCGCACTCTCTTAGATCTTACACAGTCTTTTTTTAATCGATGTTCCTGAAGTTTTCTTTACTAATTTGCAATTCTACAAAATACACAGAAGAAGTTTCCAGAAAGCAGAATCACACTGAAAACTATTTAAACCAAAAAAAAAAAAAAACAAAGAAGAAAAACAAACAATGTATTTTCTGTCTACATACCGTCAGAAGCAAGAAATCAGGGAGTCAAAAAGTCACTAGAAAACTCAAGATAACACAAAGCCTGGAGTATGACAAGATAACACAAAGCCTGGAGTATGACAAGATAACATAAAGCCTGGAGTACGACAAGATAACACAAAGCCTGGAGTATGACAAGATAACACAAAGCCTGGAGTATGACAAGATAACACAAAGCCTGGAGTACGACAAGATAACACAAAGCCTGGAGTACGACAAGATAACACAAAGCCTGGAGTATGACAAGATAACACAAAGCCTGGAGTATGACAAGATAACACAAAGCCTGGAGTATGACAAGCTAGCACAGAGCCTGGAAAAAGCAAGACAAACACAAATCCATTATTTATATCCGAGAAAGTTAAAAAATTAAAGCGCCTTTCAAGGAAAATAACATTTTACAAGCGGATATTTTCGCAATAAAGTAAATCATTGCAATATTTTGACCTTCTGCTTTTTCAGACAGAAGAGCTCAGAAGCAACAACTTCGTGTATCGCTGCAAAATGTCAAACCATACTTCACATTTCAAAGCGAACAACAACAACAAGAGAGAGAGAGAGAGAGGAGGAGAGAGAGAGGAGGAGGAGGAGGAGGAGAAATAAAACAGATACGAGGAAAGCAACTCACGATGTTTTTAATTTGCTCATTTAAATAAACTCTGGAAATGCTTACAAAACAACTATGTCGGGTTGACACAAGCACAAAAGAACTGAAACACAATATCGCAACAAACGAACAACTCCAACAATAAACAAACAAAAAAGGACAAAACAACAACATAAAGTGTACAAAAACACAAGAACAAAATGAAGCTATTTTAGACAGTTCAGAAATTCTAATCTCCAAGTCAATGACAGCTTTTCCTATGCCCCGGGCCTCGAAACCTGTATAAACAGAGTTCACGAACGACTGAACTGTCTTAAACTTGCAGAGCTGTGTCTACTGATGCATGATCACTGGCCGGTATCAGGGAGAATAAAATGTAAATGAAGAAACATAACTCCCAAGAAATATAACGCAAAGGAAGAAAGTATTGTACAGGTTAAACAGAAGTTCAACCTTAAAGATCGAGATAAGATATAACTCAGACTTAAATCAAGAGGAGAATATAAACTAGGCTCAACAGAAGTTAAACCTAAGTTAAACCTTCATCACTGAGAAAGGATATAATATAGTCTTGGGCTTAAATGAAATGGGAAATATAAACTAGGCCCCACAGAAGTTAAACCTAAGTTAAACTTTCATGACTGAGAAAGGATATAATATAGTCTCGGGCTTAAATGAAATGGAAAATATAAAATAAGCTGAACAGAAGTTAAATCTTCATGACTGAGATAAGATATTATACTGTCTCAGGATGAAATGAAGAGGAAAAATATAAACTAGGATGAAAAGAAGTTAAACTTCATGATTGAGATAGTATATAATATAGTTTCAGGGTTAAATGAAGAGGAAAATATAAACTAGGCTGAACAGAAGTTAAACTTCATGATTGAGATAGGATATAATACTGTCTCAGGCTTAAATGAAGAGGAAAATATAAACTAGACTGAACAGAAGTTAAACCTTCAAGAATGAAAAGGCAGCACAGAAACACATTTAAGTCAAGAGACAAATATGAACTAGGCTGAAGAGAATTCAAATCTTAATGACTGATACAAGATATAATCCAGAGAGACGTCTAAAACAGCACACTTAGTTCATGCAGAGAGACGTCTAAAACAGCACACTTAGTTCATCCAGAGAGACGTCTAAAACAGCACAATTAGTTCATCCAGAGAGACGTCTGTGTTTCCTTACTTACGTTGTCTTATCACGTCTGTGTTTACTTACGCTGTATTATCACGTCTGTCTTTACTTACGCTGTATTGTCACGTCTGTGTTTACTTACGCTGTATTACCACTTCTGTGTTTACTTACGCTGTATTGTCACGTCTGTGTTTACTTACGCTGTATTACCACTTCTGTGTTTACTTACGCTGTATTGTCACGTCTGTGTTTACTTACGCTGTATTACCACTTCTGTGTTTACTTACGCTGTATTGTCACGTCTGTGTTTACTTACGCTGTATTGTCACGTCTGTGTTTACTTACGCTGTATTATCAAGTCTGTTTACTTACGATTTATTATCACGTCTGTGTTTACTTACGCTGTATTGCCACGTCTGTGTTTACTTACGCTGTATTATCACGTCTGTGTTTACTTACGCTGCATTGTCACGTCTGTGTTTACTTACGCTGCATTGTCACGTCTGTGTTTACTTAAGCTGTCTTATCACGTCTGTGTTTACTTACGCTGCATTGTCACGTCTGTGTTTACTTAAGCTGTCTTATCACGTCTGTGTTTACTTACGCTTTATTATCACGTCTGTGTTTACTTACGCTGTATTATCACGTCTGTGTTTACTTACGCTGTCTTATCACGTCTGTGTTTACTTACGCTGTATTATCACGTCTGTGTTTACTTACGCTGTATTATCACGTTTGTGTTTACTTACGCTGTATTATCACATCTGTGTTTACTTACGTTGTCTTATCACGTCTGTGTTTACTTACGTTGTCTTATCACGTCTGTGTTTGCTTACGTTGACTTATCACGTCTGTGTTTACTTACGTTGTCTTATCACGTCTGTGTTTACTTACGCTGGCTTATCACGTCTGTGTTTACTTACGCTGTCTTATCACGTCTGTGCTTACTTACGCTGTCTTATCACGTCTCATTTATTTCAAGAGCTTCTTCAGTTGTGTGTTAAATGTTTGGTGCACCATGTCTAGCTTATAGCTGATCTCTCTCTTTCTCTCCCTCCATCTCTCTCTTTCTTTCTCCCCATCTCTCTCTTTCTTTCTCTCCATCTCTCTTTCTTTCTCTCCATCTCTCTCTTTCTCTCCCTCCATCTCTCTCTTTCTTTCTCTCCATCTCTCTTTGTCACCTTCCATCTCTCTTTCTATCTTTCCATCTCTCTTTTTTCTCTCTCCATCTTTCTCTTTCTCTCTCTCCATCTCTCTCTTTCTTTCTCTCCATCTCTCTCTTTCTTACCCTCCATCTCTGTCTTTCTCTCTCTCCATCTCTCTTTTCACTATCTTCATATCTCTCTTTCTTTCTCGCCATCTCTCTCTCCATATCTCTGTTTCTTTCTCTCCATCTCTCTTTTCTCTCTCTCCATTTCTCTCTTTCTTTCTCTCCATCTCTCTTTCTTTCTCTCCATCTCTCTCTTTCTCACCCTCCATTTCTCTCTTTCTTACCCTCCATCTCTCTCTTTCTCACCCTCCATCTCTCTCTTTCTTTCTCTCCATTTATCTTTTTTCTCTCCATCTCTCTCTTTCTCACCCTCCATCTCTCTCTTTCTTTCTCTCCATCTCTCTTTTTTCTCTACATCTCTCTCTTTCTCACCCTCCATCTCTCTCTTTCTTTCTCTCCATGTCTCTTTTTTCTCTCCATTTCTCTCTCTCCATCTCTCTTTCTTTCTCTCCATCTCTCTTTCTTTCTCTCCATTTCTCTTTTTTCTCTCTATCTCTCTCTTTCTCACCCTCCATCTCTCTCTTTCTAACCCTCCATCTCTCTCTTTCTCACCCTCCATCTCTCTTTTTCTCTCTCCATCTTTCTCTTTCTCTCTCTCCATCTCTCTCTTTCTTTCTCTCCATCTCTCTCTTTCTTACCCTCCATCTCTGTCTTTCTCTCTCTCCATCTCTCTTTTCACTATCTTCATATCTCTCTTTCTTTCTCGCCATCTCTCTCTCCATATCTCTGTTTCTTTCTCTCCATCTCTCTTTTCTCTCTCTCCATTTCTCTCTTTCTTTCTCTCCATTTCTCTCTTTCTTTCTCTCCATCTCTCTCTTTCTCACCCTCCATTTCTCTCTTTCTTACCCTCCATCTCTCTCTTTCTCACCCTCCATCTCTCTCTTTCTTTCTCTCCATTTATCTTTTTTCTCTCCATCTCTCTCTTTCTCACCCTCCATCTCTCTCTTTCTTTCTCTCCATCTCTCTTTTTTCTCTACATCTCTCTCTTTCTCACCCTCCATCTCTCTCTTTCTTTCTCTCCATGTCTCTTTTTTCTCTCCATTTCTCTCTCTCCATCTCTCTTTCTTTCTCTCCATCTCTCTTTCTTTCTCTCCATTTCTCTTTTTTCTCTCTATCTCTCTTTCTCCCTCCATCTCTCTCTTTCTAACCCTCCATCTCTCTCTTTCTCACCCTCCATCTCTCTTTTTCTCTCTCCATCTCTCTCTGCCTCTCTCTCTCTCTTTCTCTCTTTATCTCTCTTTCTCTCTCCTTCTCTCTCTCCATTTTTCTCTTTCTCTCTCCCTTTTTATCTCTCCATCCCTCTCTTTCTCTCTCTCCATCTATCTCTTTCTCTCTCGTTCTCTCTTTCTCTCTCCCTTTCTATCTCTCTCTTCCTTTCCCTCATCTCTCTCTCCCTCCATCTCTCTCTCTTTCTCTCCCTCATGTCTTTCTCTCTCTCTCCATTTCTCTGTCTCTTTCTCCCTCTCTTTCTTTTTCTCTTATTTCTTTCTCGCTCTCTCTCCTTATCTCTCTCCCTCTCTCTCCTTATCTCTCTCCCTCTCTCTCGTTCTCTTTCTTTCTCTCTCTCCCTTTCAACTTCTCTTTATTTCTCCCTCTCTCCCTCATTCTCTCTCTCTTGTTCTTTCTCTACCTCTCACTCCCCCTCTCTGTCTCTCATGCCTTTCTTACTCTATCAACCTCACTTTCTTTCTCTGCTCTTTTCTCACTCTTTCGCCCCTTCTCTCTGACTCTCATACCTTTTCTCTTTCTTTCCTTTTCTGTCTCTTCCTCTTCCTCTCTCCTTCCCTCTTTCTCCCCCCCCCCCCCCTTTCTACGTTCGATGTTCTCTTATTAAGCTCAGTATTTCCAAATTTTTGTTTTAAAATAACAAGCTTTCTACACTTCTCTCTTATTTAATATCACACACACACACAACGGTCACTATCGTATAAATAACAATTACAATAATAACAATGACAATAATAACAATAACACAACCATAAAGTTTATTAAAATCTGACCAGAATACGGCACGGAGACAAGAGCTGGCACCGCTGCAGTAAAGTGCACAACTGCTGTAAACACGCGGAACGCTGACAACATAAGATTACTTTTCAATCTGTACATCAGATGTAAAGCTTACAACAGTTCGCACTTAACTACCCGGCTTTGAACTACTGAACGTTTAAATGCCATGCTGCTATCATTTACATTGATTTTTGTAAAGTGTTATATCACCTGGGCCGAACAAAAAAACATGACAAGTTCAGTCTTGATCCAAGATCACCTAGAGTGGCTTACTGCCTGGATGTCAGACTGGCGGCCCGCGAGGCCATTTTGCGGCCCGTGGGATATATATATAATATATATATATATATTCATACCATTGCCAAAAACGGATAACCTGAAATTATGCACAAACTACAGAACTGTTGCCCTGGTTAGTCGTGCCAGTAAAATTCTGATAAAAATCATAATGGATAGACTTCATAAGAAAAGAAAGTAAAACAACTAAAGAATCTGTGGAGAGGAACAGACAGAACTACAAAAATCAGATTTTTAAGGGCATGCATCTTTCCCATCGCAACATATGCCTGTGAGACCTGGACACTTAACAAAACAGCTGAGAAACACATAAATGCCTTTGAATGTAAATGCTACAGAAGAGTTCTTCAAATATCATGGACACAAAAAAGAACAAATATATCTATACTACAAGAACTTAATATTGAAGAAGGCTGGCTAGTAAAGAGGATTAAACACAGAAAACTTAAATATTTTTGACACATTAAACGTCATGATACTCTAGAGAAAACCGTCTTGGAAGGGTACATAGCGATAAAAAGAAAGAGAGGAAGACCAAGGCGAAGATGGCTGCAAGACATCAATGATGATCTGCATATGGATGTATCAGCAGCAGGCCATCTTGCTCACAATCGAGAGGCCTATATGAGTGCTTTTCATGAGGCAAAGTTCCACAAGGGACATGCAAATGAATTATATATATATATATTCTTCAAAGCAAGTTTTTTTTAAATAAAAATGTATTCTACAAATTTTACCCGAAAATCTAATTAAACGCAATCAGTTCATCATCTCTACTTCTTAACTGTCGCTTTTCTCATTTTTATGTTTAAAAAAAAAAAAAAGATAAAACCCCTGTTTCCTTGCCATTAAGTGCTAGGCCCGTATTTCCAAGGTCTTCGGCACATGACAGTGTGATGTGGTCAGTATCACGCCTGGCCCCATTTACCTTCCAAGATTTCTCTGATGTCCAGTTTTAGAGCCTGGGTGAACCCCGGGGCCCTGCTGGTCTGGTGGTGCCAGACAAAAAAATCCCTACCATTGGGACCTGAACTCGGGTTAGTAGACTGAGGGCCTAACTATTCATCCCACTAGGCTGTCCCATTATTATGTAAGGTGGCAAAAACTAGATGATTCAGATGAGGTCAGGCACTTGATTCCCGCATAGAGAGGGTCGTTCTTGAGGCCGGTGAGGTTGGACATCTCAGGTTTATTGTATTATCTTCTGGTGGCTGGGTGACTGGGTGCCCTACTGAAGTCCAGGGTTCTGGACTATTTTACTTTATTACTAATCTTTCTTCTCTCACACTGAAAGTGCTTTACGGTTATCAATCATCATCATCATCATAGCTTTTCACGCATAGGCCACGGATAAAGGCTCTCCAGTCATCCCTTTTCTTGAATTTATTCTCTGCTTCCTTCCATGTGTATCCCATGTCTCTGAGCACTGTCATAATTTCTGTTCTCCGAGTAAGTCTGGGTCTTCCTCGTTTTCTATTTCCTTGAGGATCCGACGTCATTGCCTGTCTTGCTATGTTGGTGTCGGGTTTCCTCAGAGTATGGCTAATCCATCTCCACTTCCTAGACATGATTTGTAGGTTCACTGGTTGTTCTCAAGATTAATGCTTTTTACTGTTTTTCCCTACTTTGTAGTGCACAATCCTTAGCGTGTCCAAGTATATGTAAACTACGTGAGACGAGCGTTGCGTTACAGAATATAAACAGCCCTACTTTCCCTTGGGAATCATTTACTTCAAGATCGGGCACCAGAAGTTTAAAGGGCCGAAACATTCATCTGATGGGTAGAGTGGCATTGGTTAGTTCTTGTGTCTGGGATGTATGTTCTCATGTTTCTGAATAATCATCGATCTCATCGCCCTGTGATGACTTCAGGAAGAGAAAGAAAGGAAAAAAAAAGCGTGCTGCAATTCACTTCTGGCGAAAGGGTTAATAAGTCGACCTATTTCGCCTGTTGGGGTGGAGCCTGCAAAGAAATTAGCTTTTCTGGACTCTGAGAGTTAAAAGAGGTAAGTAAGTGTGGAGGAGGGGGGCAGTTTCTGTACTTTCAAAACCACCAGAAGAACAGGATTCACCTGTATGTTCTGCAGTACGATGCAATCACAGTAAGAAAAAGAACTCTTTTTCTTCTCTCTGTCTCTCTATTTCTCTCTCTCTCTCTCTCTCCCTCTCTACTTCTCTGTCTCTCTATCTAATAAAACACACATACAAACTTTATTTCTTTCATTTCCTTATTTCTCTTTCATTCTTTCTCGTTGTTTCTCTCTTTCTTTCCTTCTCTCTCTTTCTCTCATATAGACACATAAATCTCTTTCTTCCTTTTTCTTTCCTTCTTTCCTGGCCTGTCTTTTTTAATTGTCTTTTCATCACTTCTCATTTTCCTCTCTCTCTCTCTCTCTCTCTAGCTCTCTATTTCTCTCTTTCTCTTTCACACACATATATAAAATCTGTCTTTCTTCTTTATTTTCTGCCTCTCTTTTCTTCTTCTTCTTCTTCTTTCTCTCTCTTTCTCTCTCTCTCTCTCTCTCTCTCTTTCTCTCTCTGCTTTCGTATTTCTACCTATTTTTGTCATTTCTTTCTGTTTCCTTTATTTTCTGTTTCGTCCATCCTCTCTCTCTCTCTCTCTCTCTCTTACTTTCTCCCTCTTTCTCTTTCCCTCGCTCTGTATCTTTCTCTCTCTATCTCCACACCCACTCTATCTTTCTCTGCCTATATATATCTCTCTCTCTCTCTCTCTATCCGTCTCTCAATCTCGCTATTTGTCTGTCTCTCTCATTCCCTCTCTCCCTCTCGCTCCATCCATCCATCCATCCATCCATCCATCCATCCATCCATCCGTCCGTCCGTCCGCCCGCCCGCCCACCCACCCACCCACCCATCATCTGTCTGTCTGTCTGTCTGTCTGTCTGTCTATCTATCTGTCTGTCTGTCTGTCTGATGAATGGAAGAAAGAAGTGTCGCCAATTTCACTCTAAATTCAATTGTTCGGCTCCAGACGGCGACCGTAACAAACTATAACTGGGGTACAGCATCCCATTATCCCATAAAAAGTCGATGGGTCTCTGTACATTATGGAGACAGGGCGGGGGCAGCTCTGGGCATTTTTTAGGGGCATTAAAGACAGGGAAGGAAATAAGTTCTAAAGTGACGAGGCGGAGAAAGTGTTCAGCGAAGAAGTCGTGGCGTTTCTCTTTTGTCTTGCCTGGGGATCGGTGGGGATCCGTGGGGACAGTGGCTACGATCACTGGCTGTTACAGTCGCTGCCCGGAAGAAAAGCAATGGCAAACTACCTTATGGAAACATGCCAAGTAACTCTAACAGTAACATGGAAGGTCAGATAGTAGTAAAGAAGATTAAATAGAGAAAACTTAAATATTTTGGACATATTAAATGTCATGAGAATTTAGAGAAGACAGTCTCGGGAGGGTACATAATGGGGAAAAGAAAGAGAGTAAGACCACGGCGAAGATGGCTGGAAGATATCGTTGATGATCTGTTAATGGATACATCAGCAGCAGAGCATCTTGCTTACAACCGAGAGGCCTACAGGAGAGCTGCTAGGGGAGGCGAAGTTCCGTAAAGGACATTTGAGTGACTAGGGATTTGGTCCTTGTTTCTCATTACATTGGACGGATATCAGCGTTTGGAGATGGTGGATGGAAGCTGTGAAATCGTGGGTCAGAACTGGAAAGGAAGAGAAAGGAATGATGGAAAAAAAAAACAGAGAAGGGAAAGAGATGCGATAAACTGGAATGAGTATACTTGAGCCAGACAGAGTCACACGATAAATAGGAGTGAGTATACTTGAGTAAGAGAGAGGGAGAGAGAGAGTTAAACGACAAATAATACTGAGTATGCTTGAGTCACAGAGAGAGGATACCACAATAAATGGGAGTAAGCAAACTTGAGTCAGAGAGAGAGAGAGAGAAAGTAACACGATAAATGGGAGTAAGTAAACATGAGTCAGAGAGAGGGAGGGGGAAGAGAGAGAGAGAGAGAGAGAGAAAGTAACACGATAAATGGGAGTGAGTAAACATGAGTCAGAGAGAAGGAGGGAGAGAGAGAGAGAGAAAGTAACATGATAAATGGGAGTAAGTAAACATGAGTCAGAGAGAGGGATGGAGAGAGAGAGAGAGTGAAAGTAGCACGATAAATGGGAGTGAGTATACTTGAGTAAGAGAAAGAGAGAGAGAGAGAAAGTAACACGATAAATGGGAGTGAGTAAACATGAGTCAGAGAGAGGAAGGGAGGGGGAGAGAGAGAGAGAGAGAGAGAAAGTAACATGATAAATGGGAGTGAGTATACTTGAGCCAGAAAGAGAGTTGAAATGAATGAAATCAAAAGTAATGAAAACTTAAAATTTTTATTAAAGTTTTACGTCCAAAAACACAAAAGAAGATCTGTGATAGAATGAAAGATGTATTATACAAACAGAAAAGATCAGTGCTGGTGTGAAGAAGGTATTATTACAAACAGGGAAGATCGAAGACCTATGGTGATGTGAAATAGGTAATATACAAACAGATAAGATCTGTGGTGAGGTGCAACAGGTATTATACAAACAGAGAAGATTTGTGATGATGTGAAGGAAGATATGTGCAAAAAGGAAAACTTTGGAGGTGACATTAATGTAACCAAACTAAACATGTAATGTAAATGTTATATGTTTATAGATAACATGTGTAATATATCCGTTATGTATTACAGATGATAAGTGTAACACCGTTTAGGACTGAAGAAAGTAGGGAATAGTAACATAATTTAAAAAAAAACATTCCAAATACTCCATGAATGAAGGTAAAGCACAAAGTTTTCATCAAACTTTTCCTCATTAAAAACGATTTCATTTCCTTTCCATTTTCCCACACATTCAGAGTTGGCATCTCATAATTTAGGAGGGATATCAATGACCCAAGGACATCAAACCTTAATAAACTAGGACCCTGATACATCGTTTACATAAAAGCCTGTATTTTCCACATTTATTTTATGCCGAGTCCACTGTCAGAGGTCATTCAAGACGAGGGAGTATCGAGGATGAAGGTAACGCAAAGTTGGAAAGCGACGATTCTAAACTTTTCAATAGCAAATAATCACGAACACGGCCCTTTTGGCTCAAATGATTTATTCCAAGCACGATACGGAGGCAACGACTGCCAGAGGAGGAGGAGGAGGAGGAAGAGGAGAATTAGGGAGTGTATAACGAGGGCAAAGATTCGTCTGGAAATGTGAGCGAAGTCCAGGAGCTGGCCTGAATGTTCAACTTTCTGCCAGGTAATGAGAAAGGACGTGAGGACTGATGTCTCGTGACAGAGGAAATTGCTCTGTTGAAGGGTTGCAGCACGGGAACCCAATTAGCCCATCTCCTTCTTTTTTTTTTTTGCGTACCCACAGAAATTCTGAATCCCTTCCTCGGTTCCCCGCTAGGACAGCAAAAACAAAAAACAAAGGGAATCAAGGATTAAGAATGAGGCTGAAATAACATATGCGGCCTCTATCCGGATAGAAAAGAGAGGTAAACAGGAACATCTTCTAGTAACAAATCCTTATTATAAGGTTGCTCTGTTGCAGTTTGTCTGACTCCTTCCATATATAGCTTGTGGCTTATATACGGATGTTACTGCAATCTTGTAATGATAGCTAGTAACTTATACATGACTGTTACTGCTCACTTGTAATGATAGCTAGTAACTTAAACATGGCTGTTATAGCTGTCCTGTAACGATAGCTATAATTTACACATGGCTATTACTGCTGTCCTGTAATGATAGCTTGTAACTTATATATGGCTAATACTGCTATCCTGTAATGATAGCTAATAACTTATATGTGGTTATTACTGCTATCCTGTAATGATAGCTAGTAACTTATATACGACTATTACTGCTATCCTGTAATGATAGCTAGTAACATAGATATGGCTATGATTGCTGTCATGTAATAACACCTAGTAAATTAGATATGGTTATGAAAGCTTTCACACGGTCATCATTGAATATCCTGGACAGTGTGGCTAGCACTGTCATTTTTATATGTATAGTTAATGATTTACATATGGCTGTCATTATCATCATGTATTTGTAGCTAGAAGCTAACACATAGCTATCACTTCAATTACTTCGGCTTAGAAAATGATCTATTCTAGTTGTTACTATTTGTAATGGTCGTCATTAGTTCTCGCTTTGCTCTGTGTAAACCACAGCTAAGTGTCCCCTAAAACTTTCCCCTGCTTTGTAATATTTTCGGAAAGTTTAGGTTTAACAGTTTAATCAAACAACATCCTTGTGTGCTCTCTCGGTCAAGTCTCAGCATTTATTTGTGCAAGGATCGCGCCTTGTAACTGATTTCAAAGAAAGTGTGCGAATGGCCGACCGGAGACTGACCTCGCGAGGAACAGTCAAGAGACAGAGAATGCGACTGTGAGACTTAATGAGAATTTGTTGCTGTCCTGCAGGACTTTATAGGCTAATATGGTTGATGGCTTGTCGATTAGGGCCCAAGGATGTGGATGGATTGTCCAGATGTTTTATAACTTCTTCCTACTTTCTGTCGTAGGATTCAGAAATTGCGTTTCAACAGCGCGTACAGCTCGTATACTGCGCAATTAATAGTGCCAAGATTTAGTATGGTATAACACTTGAACACGTTTCATAAAATATGTATAAGCTTGTTACAATATCTTCTCTCAAATGTAACCTATTTTTTTTTTTCTTTTCTATCTTCTCACAGCTTGTTGAGTAAAGCAGTGTACAAGCAATGTAATATTATTACGGCTTTATACGATATGTGTATACTGGCAGTCTGTCATGCCGTACTTATTAAAGATCGTTTCCATTCAAATTCTTCTTTTCCTTAACAAGATCATGCTGTCTGATATTCTCTCAGTTTGTCTGATTAATGCATGACACCAGACTCTTGGTCTGTTCCAGTCCAAACACTGATAAGATTGAATATTTCAGATTAAATCATGGAAATATACATTCGTTGATTAAGTGATGTGCCGAGCTGTGACGATGGTGTGCCGTGTCGTCATGCTAATCACTCTTTTCTATTTTGGGCAGACCAGTGTATTTCAAATCAAATGTTTCCCCTTTTTTTTTCCTGATACACCCTTTCCCCCCGGACCATCAATCTTTTCCTTTATTTCTTAACTTGCGCTTTTTCGTGATTAACAAGTTATATAACATCTCATATAATACACGTATATTTAATATGAAGAAAATGCACTTTATTTTATAATGGAAAATAACAGGCCTCTGTCACTTTTAGTATTTCCATACAAGTTATTTCCTCGTTATCCTTTACAGATTTTTCTGGGATTTCTACAAACACACGATTACGTGTCCCATATTCAAATGTGTTTTGTTGTATAGTGTATTAAATCAGTGGATCTCAACCTTTCCTTGGCTCTGGACCTCCTTTTCAGGGTGAAAAGAGCGTAAACCTCTCATTAAGATAAATAAATAATAGAACTTATATAATGCTAATATTTAATAAAAGGAATCCGTCTATTTGCTGATCAGTAGGCCCCTAAAAATCATTCTATGCCCCCTCCCCCAAGTTCAGACCCGCTGCATTAAATTCATCCACTGCGCATTTCAAATAATTTTTGTCCAATGATATGGTCCAGTGAGCTAAACCAGATGGCCAATTTACTTCCGTTTAAGTGTAATACATTGATTGGCGTTGCCATGACGACGGCATAAACACGAGTATGGCATACAAACAAGTCATTTATAAATAAAACGAATCGGCCGGGTTCACACACACACACACACACACACACACCACACACACACACACAATATCTGGAGACAAAATGTCGTTAAACTTTTATAATCCTCTCCGTCTCTGCCGTCCCCACTCACTGCTTTATCCTAACAGTACTTCCTGTTTCCTTTGTGCATATTCTTTTCGTTCCAGAAGATTGGTTTGAAGCAAATAAATGTTTTGATTCTCCCCCCTCCCCCGCCCCCCCCCCCTTTTTTTTTTTGTGTGTGCTTCGCTAAGGGAGATTATTACAGATAAAGCTTCTTGTTCACGTTGTTTTAACTTCCCCTGGGCACTTTTTAAGGCGGGTAAAAGGAAACAAGTAATTCAGGTTCAGAAATCCACTAAGAGCAGCAGCAGTGGGCAAGAAATTGGGTGCGACATGACTTCGCTTTGAGGCTCTTTCAAGGAAGTTTGGGTTTTGTTTTTTTTTTTCTGTCAGAGTTTACTCCCCTGGCTTTTGAGGCACACACGGGGTAGTGGGTCTGAAGGTTAAATACAGACCGTCCTGCATACAACAGTGGTTTCCACCTTCGGGTCAAAACCCACATTATGGTCGAGGGGTGGGGGAGGGGGTGATCTGAAGCAGGATCGTGAGAAGATCTTTCATGAATGAAGGAAAGAAAATGAATACAGAAAAATCTTATAACTTTGTTCTGACACCTATGTTTTAAAATAATAAGAGCCATATCTGTTAATCTTCTTCGAAATAATTGTTTAAAAACCGAATTTTGCACTTTTTGTCTTATTTTAATGGGTCACAGGTCACGTACCATTGCTGGTTTAGGGTCGTCGGTCGCATACCATTCCCGGTTCAGGGTCGTCGGTCGCATACCATTCCCGGTTCAGGGTCGTCGGTCGCATACCATTCCCGGTTCAGGGTCGTCGGTCGCATACCATTCCCGGTTAAGGGTCGCTGGTCACGTAAATTTGCTGGTTCAAGAGTCTCGCTGAGAAAAAGGGTAGAGAAAGGCCGGTCTATAGGAGAGAGAGAGAGTGAGAGAGAGATAGAGAGTGAAAGATAGATTGAGAGAGAGAGGAGGGAGAGAGAGATAGAGAGTGAGAGAGAGTGAGAATGAGAGAGAGAGGAGTGAGAGAGATAGATAGAGAGAGAGAGAGTGAGAGAGAGATTGAGAGTGATAGAGAGTGAGAGAGAGATTGAGAGTGAGAGACAGTGAGAGAGACATTGAGAGTGAGAGAAAGTGAGAGAGAGGAGTGAGAGAGAGATAGAGTGAGAGAATGAGAGAGAGAGTGAGAGAGAGGAGTGAGAGTGAGAGAGAGTGAGAGAGAGTGAGAGAGAGAGAGAGAGAGAGAAAATCTGACGTGTTCTAATGCTGGAAATATTTTCATGACATGTTTCCAAAGCTGGTAGAAAAGTCTAGCCCACCTCTTCTGTTGTGCTCACTGATGCAAGTTTTCGCGTTCCTCCAGTCTGTGGTCAGGGGTAGGACTTGGCCGCAGTCGCGAAGAAATCTGCCAAACTACTTCTTTCTAGGCTCCATTCAGAGCCTTCAAATGAGCCGCCTGTAACCCACTCCACGTCCGACACGATGATTGTGCTTCAGCATCGCGACAGCCTCGGCAACACAGAATAAAAATTGGCGCTACCAGAAAGATCAGAAGAAGACCGGCATATGACATCAGAGCCATCTCCATCCACTGAACGTTAAGAAAATAAAAGACGGAAAAAGACACTGAAAAAAAGCATAAAACAAATACATATTACACATGTAACAGGTCAGTCAGTCATGTTACATGTCCCTTGCGGAACTCTGCCTCCCTAACAGCTTTCCTGTAGGCCTCTGGGTTGTAAGCAAGATGGCCTTGTTGCTGATGCGTCCATGTTAGGCGATGGAACTGTACTCGAACTGAATGAGACGGCGGTCAGCAACCCACAGCTGGCTGCTTCAGTTAGAGTTGGGCCAACCACAGCCGGTCAAGACCCTATTCTACCTCCCAGTGGTGATCCTGGAAACAGACGGTAGTCTGAGTGAGTGAAAATGGATTCCAGTGGGAAGGCGGACCGGGTCCTAAGAATACGCTGACCCGAAGTTCGTCCTGTCGGATCAAAAGTCGCATTGAAGGCGAATATAAAAGAAGAAGAAGAAGAAGAAAAGAAGAAGAAGATAATGATGATGATGAAGATGAAGAGAATTTAAATGAAATCAATATTTTCAAAATGCAACTATGTACGACGCAGACTGTATATTTATTAAAAAGATCCACAAGATATATTTCGCTTATCAGTTTAATCTATTTTTATCTGTTACCAGATCAACAGATAAATGTAAAGATCTTTGTTCTTCCTACATGATAAACACTACACAAGTTAACATCTGGACTCTCTGAATTCATCTAACCCTCAAAAGAACCCACTGCTCCGACTTGGCAATACTCCATAGCCCTGTAGTAATATCAATAATCCTAAGAGTCTATATAATAAGACAAATGTAAAATATTTTACAAACATACTAAGCTCTGCGCCAGTGGTTCTTAACCTGAGGTCTGTTGGAGTTCACGAACGATTTTTGAGGATCCACGAACTAGCAAACTGATTTTCTGTAATGTAAACGTTTACCATTATTTTAGTTCCCTTGATTGCTTTATTTACCAATAGTTAGTTTCTCTTTATTGTCTTATTTACCATTATTTCGGTTCTCTTTATTTATTTAATTTTAGTGAGGGGCCCACACCTGTTTTCAGCACGGAAAGAGGGTCTACGGCCAAGAAAAGGTTAAGAACCACTACTCTGCGAGATCTATCTGTAGTGTTGACTTAGGTGTTAATGATTTTTTTTTAACCATGATCTCACGGGATTCATTACTTTCAGATTCATCAGTCTATGGAAACCCACTCATGTCACTCTTTGTGTTTTCACTTTTCTACATCCAACAATTCATTTGTCATTACATGGAATACATTAGTTAATTCGGTCTATAAACAGTTTGCTTCGAGGACATGATATAAGCTCAGATGTACTGTTGTAATCTGTGTTGTAGTGTTAGTGGTGGTTTCGGTGGTAAACGGGATGGTTGTGATGGCGGCTGTAATCATCAACCGCTTCTCTTCTCCATGCACTCTTTGGTCTTTCCTTTTTTCGCTTCCTTTGAAGGTTCCATGTCCGAGCTTGTCTTTCTATGCTGTCTCTCTGTTTTCTCAGTGTGTGTCCAATCCACTTCCATTTTCTATTTGTGATCTGTATATTGATTTGCTCTTGTTCCGTTTGTCTCCAAATCTCCGCAATTTAATCTTGCTGCCCAAGCTCTGTTTCCTCTAAAGCAGTGGCTTCACATCTTTTAAGCGCCATCTTAAACCAGCAGTAGTAGGTGACCCGCGACCCTACACCAGCACATGTACATGACCTGTGACCCTATTCTAACACTTCTACATTACCCACGACCCTACACCAGCACAGATACGTGACCCGCGACCCTACACCAGCACAGATACATGACCCGCGATCTTACACCAGCACATGTACATGACTTGTGACCCTATTCTAACACTTCTACATTACCCACGACCCTACACCAGCACAGATACATGACCCGCGACCCTACACCAGCACATGTACATGACCTGTGACCCTATTCTAACACTTCTACATTACCCACGACCCTACACCAGCACAGATACGTGACCCGCGACCCTACACCAGCACAGATACATGACCCGCGATCCTACACCAGCACATGTACATGACCTGTGACCCTATTCTAACACTTCTACATTACCCACGACCCTACATTAGCACTTGTACATTACCCGCGACCCTACACTAGCACTTGTACATTACCTGCGACCCTAAACTAGCACTTGTACATTACCCGCGACCCTACATTAGCACTTGTACATTACCCGCGACCCTACATTAGCACGTGTACATTACCCGCGACCCTACACCAGCACTTGTACATTACCCGCGACCCTACACCAGTACTTGTACATTACCCGCGACCCTACATTAGCACTTGTACATTACCCGCGACCTTACACCAGCACTTTTACATGATCCGAGACTCAATCGAAAAGATAAAAATACTGAAATTCAGGAAAGATGATAATGTAATTATAATTTTTGTTAAAAAGTGAGTCATAGCAGTAATAGGAGTACATTTTTTATAAAGAGAGAATCTCAGAAGAAATATCAGTACAGTTTGAAGAAATGAGCAGATTTCAGAAGAAATATGAGTACAGTTTGAAGAAAGGAGACAATCTCAGAAGAAATATGAGTACAATTTGAAGATAGGAGACAATCTCAGAAGAAATATGAGTGCAGTTTGAAGAAAAGAGACAATCTCAGAAGAAATATGAGTACAGTTTGAAGACAGGAGGCAATCTCAGAAGAAATATGAGTGCAGTTTGAAGACAGGAGGCAATCTCAGAAGAAATATGAGTGCAGTTTGAAGACAGGAGACAATCTAAGAAGAAATATGAGTACAGTTTGAAGACAGGAGGCAATCTCAGAAGAAATATGAGTACAGTTTGAAGACAGGAGTCAATCGCAGAAGAAATATGAGTGCAGTTTGAAGAAAAGAGACAATCTCAGAAGAAATATGAATACAGTTTGAAGAAAAGAGACAATCTCAGAAGAAATATGAGTGCAGTTTGAAGAAAAGAGACAATCTCAGAAGAAATATGAGTACAGTTTGAAGACAGGAGGCAATCTCAGAAGAAATATGAGTACAGTTTGAAGAAAAGAGACAATCTCAGAAGAAATATGACTGCACGATTCAGAAACTAACACCATAATACTGACAATGATTTTAAGAAATGACAGAAGATAATAATATTTATAATGATAACATTTACAGTTATGAAAATTATGAACAGAAGAAAAATAACAAACAATAAAAGAGAGTGGACATAGAAACTATTTGAAATGACAATCCTTTAGATGAAAAGTTTCTGGAAATACGAAACAAAAAGCGAGAAAATGTTAAAGAAAAGTGCAGTTTCATCGATGAGATTCGCACAATGTTGAAAGAGAGACAGAAAAACATAACAGACTTATACAACGTGCAGGGATACAAAGCCACTGGTCATAGTAGAAGTAGGTGGCGAAGACTGAAATTCTAAAATCGACTCCGGGTTCGACAACACAAAGAACGTCAGTTCAGATTATTCTAGTTCATGGAAAGAGTAACAGGGACGGTCAATTAACTAGGTATTCCTTTATCCCGGCGAGACAGTCCAATCCTTTATTCCAGTTAGGGATTGGTCGGCTGATATCCCTTGTTCTCGTTAATGATTGGTTGGCTGACAATCTTTAATTCTAATTGGTTACCTATTTATTCTTCTGCTAACTGGGAACTTTCAGTTCTTTTCAACTACGCCCAAGGTGAAGTTCTTGGAGCAAAAGCGTGGATTCGGAAAAGGAGTTGGATACTGAAGTTTTCATAGCATACAAGACAATACCGAAGAAGCCGCGTTTTTCAAACACGTCACCACCATACGACAAACGTCAGTGCTTTACCGCATTATCAGTTCTGACACATAACCATTTGCACACAATAAAAACACATATAAGTAAGGGAATTGGTCATTTCTAACTCAGTGTTCCTAAGCATAGCTAAGGTTTCCACTCACATATTTTTTTCCTGAATAATGAAAGCTAAGTCCAAGGAATTAATGCCCATACTCTGCCGGAACAAATTTTGACGAGAAATTCTGGTGGAAAGAAAGTTACTCTATAGTTCAAAACTATGGTCTGGGTTAGAATTGAGTTACTTTCATTTATTCAGACTAAACAGCAAAGGTTCAAAGGTTCAAAATCAGACTCCATCGTCATCAGGATAGCCTTATATACGCCCCGCAATCTAATAGTATGTTTGCTAATAGTTCCCATGAAGTGTTGGTTAATATTTGCTAATAGTTCCCATGAAGTGTTGGTTAATATTTGCTAATAGTTCCCATGAAGTGTTGGTTAATGTTTGCTAATAGTTCCCATGGATTGTTAGTTCTTTGCGTTGGGTTTTCTGGCACAAAGTTCAGATTCCCTACCAGCACTTTTAATTTGTCCCAGCTCCACAATCGCTTCAAAATTACATTGTTCTTCCATTCCAGCTCTTCATTTTCCCGCAGTACATCACACATGGCTTTAGCAATGTCAGTCTTGTTAATTCTCAGTCTGCCATTTATTTTAGCCTGTCCAGCATGTCTGTCTACCACTTCACTGCCATGTGCCCCCCGCATGCCTTGGACAGCCATGTTAGGCTCCTCACAGCTGACTGGCTTAACAGATGAACCCATTCTTTTCGGAGCAATTGTTTCCTCAGATTAAAAGCAGGCGGTATGCAACACTTCTTCAGCAGACTCAACCGAGATGAGGGCCATGCCGATCCTTGCCCAGTTACCCAGGCTAAGCACCCTCAACCGAGATGAGGGCCATGCCGATCCCCGCCCAGTTACCCAGGCTAAGCATTCTACTGGATGTACCAAGGAAGAGGTGAGAAACTTGTTCACCTATGTCTACTAACTCTGACTCCATCCTGTCAGCTATGTCTACTGACTCTGAGGCCAGCATATCAGCTATAGGTAACTAATTCTGAGGCTAGCATGTCGGCTATGGGTCGCTATCTCTGAGACCAACATGTCAGTTATGTCTATTAACTCTTAGGCCAGCATGTCAGCTATCTCTGCTAACTCTGAGGCGAACATGTCAGCTATGGGTCGTTAATTCTGACGCCAGTATGTCAGCTATGTCTACTAACTCTGAGGCCAGCATGTCAGCTATGGGTCGCTAATTTTGAGGCCAGCATGTCAACTATGGGTCGCTAATTCTGAGGCGAGCATGTCAGCTATGGGTGGCTAACTCTGAGGCGAGCATGTCATATATGGGTCGCTAACTCTGAGGCGAGCATGTCATATATGGGTCGCTAACTCTGAGGCCAACATGTCAGCTATGGCTATTGACTCTGAGCCCGACATATCAGCTATGTCTACTGACTCTGAGGCCAACATGTCAGCTATGTCTACTGACTCTGAGGCCAACATGTCAGCTATGTCTACTGACTCTGAGGCCAACATGTCAGCTATGTCTACTGACTCTGAGCCCGACATATCAGCTATGTCTACTGACTATGAGGCCAACATATCAGTTATGTCTACTGACTCTGAGCCCGACATATCAGCTATGTCTACTGACTCTGAGGCCAGCATGTCAGCTTTGTCTACTGACTCTGAGGCCAACATGTCAGCTATGGATCCCTGATTGTCAAAGCGGACAGTGTATTCGCCCCAAAGCTGTCTGCTTGCAGTTATGTGTTTCTCTTGTCTTTTTAACTTCCTTACTGACATATTGCGCTGTTATTACTACTGTTTTTCATGACCATTTCACTGTTACCTTCACACGTATAGAAAACAACTGAAAAACAGTCGAAATGAAAGCTGGCGTTTCACTTTCTCTAGGCTGTGATGAAAGCTTGTAAACAAAGTACATGCGTCAAATGAATGCGTGACCAAATGGAATTTGTTCCCAACGTGGAAACATTTATTTGTTATTTTTTCAAGATAAGTTAGAACTCTTCTGAAGGGTAAGGGCGGAAAACCAAGATAAGCCACATGAGTCAAAAGAGGTTTCTATAAAAAAAAAAAACCTACGTTATGTTACAGAGTTTCGAAGAGGTTTCAATAAAGAACCTACGTTAAGTTACAGTGTCGGAGAGGTTTCTATAAAGAACCTAAACTATAGACTTTGAAGAGGTTTCTATAAAGAACCTGATTTAAGTTACAGAGTTTCAGAGAGGTTTCTATAAAGAACCAAAGTCAATGAGAGGTTTCTATTAAGTATATAAGTTAAGTTACAGACTCTGGAGAGGTTTCTATAAAGAACTTTAGCTACAGACTTCAGAGAGGCTTCTATAAAGAGCATACGTTAAGTTACAAACTTCAGAGAGGCTTCTATAAAGAGCATAAGTTAAGTTACAAACTTCGGAGAGGCTTCTATAAAGAGCATAAGATAACTTACACGTCTTCTTGGAGACATGCACAAAGACAGCCAGACAGTTTAAGATGTTCCATTCATTTCAAGCTTGAGGAAAAGACAGATTACACTGCATGAAAGTGAAGAACAAAACTGCAAACCTACAGAAAAGTCACCTTATATACAAGCTGTTAATTTTTATCACAAGTTTTATTACTTCTTCTTCTTCTTCTAGCAACTTTCTGATCCACTGGGGCTGATTAGTACAGACGGTTCTCGATCTTTTCTTGCTAAGTGCCGATTCTAAGATCGTGGTATATCTTCTTCTACGTTTCCTAGGTCTACCTCTTAGTCTATCCTTTTTCATCACTTCTGTATAGACCATCTTTAGGTTTGTCTATCTTCCTACATTCTCCATAAATGTCTGAGCCATCTCAGTCTGTTGTTTTTCAAAATGGCTGATATGAACCAGAGAACATAATGCCGGGTATTTCATTGTGAAATTTTTAAAAATTAGCTCAGGCCACGAGATTTTTATTTTGGTAATTTTGTGTCATGGACGGTTGGGAACAGCAATTTTCGTAATTATTCTTCTCACAGAAGAAGACCGCCCCTTATACGGCACGGTCGATACGCCCTGGTTCCTCGCCTTAGCTTGGATCGCAGCCAAAATACAGTCAAGTTCTTGACAGAGAGGTTTTGATGGACCACTTTCTCGTTAAAAAAGAGAAAGAAAGGGAGAAAAAAAGGCCGGTATTGTCTGAGAACGGTGGAGGCGCCAGAAAATGTTGAAAATGTAAGGCTGCGTTCCTTCCTCAGTCAACAAACACCAGGAGAAAGCGGATCTCTGTACACGGTACGAGTATGTCTGCACCGAGTCACCCTTCGACACCGCCCTGCGGACTTTCCTGTCGGCCATCTTGTTGGGCGTCCGTCAAATCTGCACCGTAATCATGACTAATGTAACAGACTGTGTTTCTCTTTCCAGATTTTTCTTTAGATAGAAATGAAGATTGAGTAACATGACCTCCTTCTGTCAGACGAATCACACTTTGAACTGTGGGATACTTAAATGTACATTAAGTGGAACTAATAGCCCTAGCCACCCAAAGATCCAAGTGACTTCATCAAACATCCCTGAATACAGACAGCAGGTTTGGCCAAGTGAGTAGGGATCGAAGTGGGAAAGGTGAACCCAGAACTAAAAAATGCGTCGAGGCGAAGTCGGGTGTGCTGGGCCCAAAGGCGCGTAACTGCGACCCAACGCGATCGACGCACTTTGGAAGGCGAACGGAGAAGAAGGCGAAGAAGAATTTGCTGTTCCGTGGGCCCGTCGGTGATAAAGGACCCCAGTTTAAGAACCACTGCTTTATAGAGTGAATTAGGTTGTTGTCTAGTGTGAAACAGCGTAATCTGAGCTCGTAGCCTGTTATTTGCTAAACGCTGTAGTTAGAGCTCATAGCCTCTTATATGTAAAATAGTGTAGTCTTGGCTCGTAGCCTCTTATATGTAAAATAGTGTAGTCTTGGCTCGTAGCCTCTTATATGTAAAATAGTGTAGTCTTGGCTCGTGGCCTCTTATATGTAAAATAGTGTAGTCTTGGCTCGTGGCCTCTTATATGTAAAATAGTGTAGTCTTGGCTCGTGGCCTCTTATATGTAAAATAGTGTAGTCTTGGCTCGTAGCCTCTTATATGTAAAATAGTGTAGTCTTGGCTCGTAGCCTCTTATATATGATATAGTCTAGTCTTGGCTCGTGGCCTCTTATATATGAAATAGTGTAGTCTTGGCTCGTAGCCTCTTATATGTGAAATAGTGTAGTCTTGGCTCGTAGCCTCTTATATATGAAATAGTCTAGTCTTGGCTCGTGGCCTCTTATATATGAAATAGTGTAGTCTTGGCTCGTAGCCTCTTATATGTAAAATAGTGTAATCCTGGGTCGTAGACTCTTGTATATGAAATAGTGTAGTCCTGGGTCGTAGCCTCTTGTCAGTGAAGTAGCCAGATGTAGCCATGTTGGATCACAATATTAAAAGCTACGTGTACGTAAGTAAAGAGAAAAACGTCAGAGTTCAAGAGCTAAACAAAACAAAAACAATAATTTTTTAAACGAAGAATTTCAGAATTAGGGTCACAGGTAATCTCAAAGCCGCCATATTTTTTCTCCCCATCATCATCATCATTAACCGTAGCATCACCTAACTCTAATAAAAATTCAGGGATTGGTTGGGAAAAAGTGTAGCCATTGCGCTCCACAATCAGTGACGGGTTATCAGTGACAGGCTATCAGTGACAGGCTACCAGTGACAGGCTATCAGTGACGTATTATCAGTGACGGGATATCAGTGACAGGCTACCAGTGACGGGTTATCAGTGAGAGGCTATCAGTGACGGGTTATCAGTGACAGGCTACCAGTGACGGGTCATCAGTGACAGGCTACCAGTGACGGGTTATCAGTGACAGACTACCAGTGACGGGTTACCAGTGACGGGTTATCAGTGACGGGCTACCAGTGACAGGCTACCAGTGACGGGTTATCAGTGACAGGCTATCAGTGGTAGTTATCAGTGATAGGCTATCAATGACAGGTTACCAGTGACAGAAGACTATCAGTGACAGGCTATCGGTGACGCGTTATGAGTCACATTCCATCAATGACGGGCTATCAGTGACAGGTTATCATTGAGGGCTATCAGTGATGGGATATCAGTGACGCGCTATCAGTGGCGGGCTATCAGTGACGCGCTATCAGTGACGTGCTATCAGTGACGTCGCAAAAATATGAGACATAAACCTGTGGAAATAAACGCTTGATGGACGAAAATGGCGTTTATTTCGCGGTCATGCCAGAATTTTGGTTCTGGATATAAAGGATCCAATTTATAGTTAAGAAACCAACTAGATCTAACGAAGCGGAACCAGGAAACCTAGGGGAAAAAAACAAGTGTGGCACTTATGATTTTTCTGACACAGGTATCACCAGTATGGGATTAATCTTTATATACAGACTTTTAAATATAAGAGGGATCGGACAGGGAGATAGATACATGGAGAGACAGACATATAAGACAGACAGACGAGATATACAGAGAGACAAACACATGGAAAGACAGACACGCAGAGATATACATATACAGATAAAGACACGCAGAGAGATAAACACAGAGAGAGAGACAAGTAGAGAGACAGACAAACACACAGAGTTAGACACAGAGACAGACAAACACACAGAGATAGGACACAGAGACAGACATACACAGAGATACACACAGATAGAGAGACAAACACACAGAGTTAGACACAGAGACAGACAAACACACAGAGACAGACATACACAGAGATACACACAGATAGAGAGACAAACACACAGAGATAGACAATGAGACAGACACACAGAAAGATAGACTCAGCGACTGTCAGACATGCAGAGAGACAAACGCACGGATAGATAGTTATAGGGAGTAGATAATGAACATTAGTTACCTAGGTTGATTGGCAACCCAATGATCAGAGACAGGCTTTACCGGAAGTTCGCAATTCTGGAGGTCCGCCTCTGGCCAGGTATATAAAGACAAGAAGAAAGAATTTTAATCGGTTGGGATTCTACAAGCTCAGCTCGTATGAGGCCAGCGATCAGGGAAGCCATGTTATCGTTCAAGAGCAAATGATAAATTTTATTCGTCGGATGAGAACAAATATGTGTTAGGTTATTATGGGTTTTTTATTATGTGATGTTGATGAACGCAAGCTGCGCTGTGGGATCTCTCGATCAATCCCGATCCACTTAGGTAAATATTTAGTTAGGGTAATGAATAATCATAACTCAGTGCAGGTGTAATTGTTCTATGTAAGATTCTGATATTCTTCTGTGTCATTGTGAAGGTGTGTTTCTATCTGCACTTGATTTTTATAATACCGATTTCATGCATATGCATATCATCAATATACTCTTGCCAATTAGTTACGTTTTGTCGCAATCAGAATCCAACTCAAATATTTAGGGAAAATGTTTACTGACTAATGTTGATAGCAATGTAAGCCGAAGACTAACATACAATTGGACGACTCATTCTGTGTAAAATGATGACTATAATCTACAATAGAAACGGTATGATTATTCAAAGAATTCTTTTAATTGTGTTTTCCTTTCATTTTTGTGTAACGTGTCGATGTGTAGTATATAACCAACCATACCATAAATATACAATAAAACATTGTATATAACAAAAAGATATAATACACCATATAATCTTTTTTAAATACTACATAGCCATGGAAAGAGACAGACACAAATTACGCAGAGACAGGCACACAAAAACATAGACATACGACATGCACAGGCGAGTCTGGAAAAACAGTGTTCCATGTAAGCATATAACAGCGGCAGATGCCCAACAGTCTTTGAACTACACTCTTCAGATGCCCAACAGTCTTTGAACTACACTCTTCAGATGCCCAACAGTCTTTGAACTACACTCTTCGGGAGGAACTTTCCACAACAAATTAAATGCCGTTTGGACTTAGAACAGATACCACAAGCACTATATTTTAAATCAAGAGAACAACTTGGAATAATGGAAGAAGCAAATACTAAAGATGTATGCGAATGTCTTCCGTTGTTGCTGCTGCTGCTGTTGCTGTTGTTGTTGTTGTTGCTATTGTTGTTGTTGTTGTTGTTGTAACGAAAGCACCGAGGACAAAAAAAGTAAAACTTAACAAAGAAGCCACATGTGTAAAGATTAAAAACAAGAGACAGCACTGAAACAAGAGACATCAAGGAAACAAACAAGAAACACCGAGGAAACAAACAAGAGAGACAGCAAGGAAACAAGAGATAGCAACGAAACAAGAGATAGCAAGGAGACAACAGGGAAAAAAGAGACAGAAATGAAACAAACAAGAGGCAGAAAGGAAAAAAAGAGACAGCAAGGAAACAAACAAGAGACAGCAAGAAAACAAACAAGAGACATCAAGGAAACAAACAAGAGACAACAAGGAAACAAATTAGAGACATCAAGTAAACAAGAGACAGCAAGGAAACAAACAAGAGACAGCAAGGAAACAAGAGACAGCAATGAAACAAGAGACAGCAAGGAAACAAACAAGAGACAGCAAGGAAACAAACAAGAGACAGCAGGGAAACAAGAGACAGCAAGGAAACAAACAAGAGACAGCAAGGAAACAAACAAGAGACAGCAGGGAAACAAGAGACAGCAAGGAAAAAGAGACAGCAATGAAACAAACAAGAGGCAGAAAGGAAAAAAAGAGACAGCAAGGAAACAAACAAGAGACATCAAGGAAACACGAGACAGCAAGGAAACAAACAGGAGACAGCAAGGAAACAAACAGGAGACAGGAAGAAAACAAACAAGAGACAGTAAGGAAACAAGAGATAACAAGGAACACTAAATGACTTGCTTCAGTGAAGGAAGGTTTCGCTTTATACTAGACACAGTGAATCAGGGGCGGAGCCAGGAGTGATGTGCGTCCTTCTGTCCTCTTTGATTGGAGCAAATACAACAGTGGTAGACTGATGGCACGAACATCGTGACTGGCGAAAGAGATGGCCAAGACGCTATCACACCTCCTCACTGGTGCTCCGTGTAACAAGTTCAGCTTGGTGAACAGGGTGGAGATCGCTTCGGCCATGGAGGTCTGTCAAGAATACTCCCTACGTCTGTAGAATGAAGGAGCTAAAAGTGAGACAAGACACGGGACGGTTAAGCTCATTCCGCAGGCGAAAGTGACGAACCCGCAAGCAACATGGGAAAGGGACAGTCAGTGTAGACATCCAGATGGCAGGGGGAGTGAGTAAAGTGAGAAAAGTGTGAAAAAACGAATAGAAAGTATGAGAGCGAGATGAGAAGTGTGTAAATTAAAAACATACAACATCCGATATTTCGGTGTGAGCCTTTTTCGAGGATTACATACACAAACGAGACAAAAATGTATAACCAAACGAAAAACTTATATTAATGTGGCATCCTCCAAAAGTAGGAAACACAGAGAAATGCATGTCCACTAGACGAAGCACAGAGACCACGCAGGACCACACAAAGGATAAGCCGATAAACCCAATCTTAAAGAAGAGGTGGAAAGAGCGAGGGAAACAGGTGGGGGATGGAAGGAAGGCAACAGAGACATGATAATCGCTAGAGGAGAAGGTGTCGGGAGGGATCTGGAAAGTGGAAGCAGAGAGATAATGCATGAAGAACATAAACACCTGCAGTGAGAAAATGTGAAACTGGTGAATAGGACAAGACCCTATACACTCATAGGTCGATAGAGAAGAAGAGAAGGTGGCGATAGGGAGGAGGAGCTAGGAGAAAGAAACAAGAAAGTAGAGTAGAGATCACAAAAAGGATGGGGGAAAAAGGTGGAAAACTAAAGAAGTTAAAGGAAGTTGAAGACATTGTTAAATCCTGCCGAGTGAAGACAGCCAGCCTGGAAAATGAGGCGCTGCTCCGAGATCGTACATCAACAGAACAAGAGCGGATCGCACTAACAGAAATGTCTTGTGGTTCCCCTGTGGTTGGTAAGGCAAAAATGTTTACCCGCAGGTATCTAGGCCTTCTTGGAAATATCGTTAAGATACTGGCGAAAACGATCTACTAAGCGTAAACCGGTCTCCCTTATATACTTCATACCACAATGTTTACATATAATAGCATAAATAACATTGCGTAAAACGCAGGTGAAACCCTCCTGAACTGATAACGTTGACTTAGGGAAGGATATCTGGCTAGCCTCGACAACAAACGGGCAAGTGTTGCAACTACGGCGTCCGCAACGTCTGGTACCATACAAAGTGTCATCTGTCTTAAGGCGCCTTCGAACTAAAAAGCCGGTCGGGCAGATATGGGGACGTCCCGGCTGCACTGATGCAGAACAGCAAACAGTCGGTCACAACTCCTATGTTGTAACATCTCCACAGCTTCGGCTGTCCAGTACGTCCTGCTCCCAATTTCTCGAGAGATCGAACAACAACACATTTCCCCCCCCCCCCCTTCCACCAGCTCTTTAACAAGAGAAGAGCTCAAGACAGCGGACAAGAAGAACACATATCCTTCCAGCTTAATGTGGGGGTGGGGGGAACTCTTCTTTCAAGCGAATTACAAGGAAACTGACAGAACGTGAAACAAACACAAACAAAGCCGATACTCTACCCAAGAAACTGATTCTGAATGGTTGGGCAGACAATACTAATAAAGATTTCATTCATTCTTGTATCTTTGTCTGTTTATATTGTCTGGCTGCGTCAAACATTCATTTATCAGTTTGTTAAAACCTGATCGAACAGTGGTGTAATTAAGAAAGAGAGCGAAGTTTGCTCAATTTGACATTTTGCTAATAAGTCTAGCACAAATTAGAATCTTTGGCGACGAACAGATCAAGTCCACAAGCTAAAACAACATCACAGAATATCAGCTCAGTACAAAAACGGGAAAAAATTGTAGCTTTAAAAGACAACTCGATCTTGTGCCAAGGCTCTTAATCAAAATCTTGAGAAAACAGAAATCCGGCTCTAGTAAACCCAGCTGTCTTAAAACAGCGGTTCCCAAACTATAACCCGCGGGCTAACTTACAGACTGGTTGTAGCCATCTACTGAATGAAAACAGGTGGACATTGATCCACAACTTACGCGTACATGTATGTGGAAACGTGGTCCCAGGGTGTAAAAAAGTTGAGAACCATTGTGCTAAAGAAATACTTCTGAAAACGGAGAACAGATTCCCGCAAGGCGAGGTACACCATTATATACTCTACACTCGCCAATATGTCAGCGTATTAACCCTGTTCTATTTTGTTTACCAGATATTTCCAAATGAAGACAGCGTGGACGCTCCAGCCATCGTGTTTGTCGTTTCCTAAGTTTTCTTTTTTATTCTTTTTTTTTTTGGGTTTTAAGTTGTGGCGGGCAGGAGTAGTAGTAATTTTACTTTTACTTATATTCAGGATAAAGATAATTTGTTCAGGTCACTTTATGAGTTGTACTCTGCCTCGTATAAATTTCTTACAACGGAACATGACGTATCCAGATAATCCGTAATCAGAGACCGGCATCCCCGTACTTCGGTCATTCCCATACGTGCTCCGCCTTCGATTCCTTCACCCACTGAAGCATGGGCCTGCTGATGGAGCAAGTCCCACGCTGGTTGTGGGTAACGCGAGCTAAGCAACTCAGTTCGAGGGGAAAAAACGTCCACTTCCTCTCTCCTCCCCCAACTCAATCATCCTCCTGTTGTGATTGTTATCATTCAGCCAGATGTCGTACTCCATACGCATCCTGTCCAAAGTGTGTCTTGCAATCTTCTCCTTGTCCATTCTGAAGGCGCTTTGAATCACTGCCCTGCCTGCTAGCTTTCTCACTGCAGTTGACTCCTGCATGGCCTGAGAAGTAGATCCACGTCAAGCCGGACAAACGAGAGCCATGGCCTGAGCAGTAGATCCACGTCAAGCCGGACATATGAGAGCCGTGGCCTGCGCAGTAGATCCACGTCAACCCGGACAAACGAGAGCCATGGTCTGAGAAGTAGATCCACGTCAAGCCGGACCATGAGAGCCATCTAGAGGCTGGACCCACTCCCTGCGGGGAAAAACTGTCTCTTAATTCCCCATAACATGCTCCTGGGAGCCCGTCAGAAAGACACCACGTGAGTGGCCCTGCCCCACCAACCAGGAACTTTCCTGGTGAAGATAATAACTTCACAATAGAATGACAGGGCACGCTGAACAGCAGTTACTCGTAAACCGATTCTGCAGAAACTCTTCACTGTATCTTCTGATAACAAATGGTTTTAGAACAGTGTTTCTAAACGTTTTCAACCCAAGAAGAACCCTTGAATTAATTTTCTAATCCAAGAGAACGCCTGTTTAAATACCAAAAAAAAAATGACATTTCTCAGCAATGGTATCTTGCTGTTGTAAAAGAATACAATTTTTAAAGCTCTTCTAAATTCAAAATGTCAGGTTTTTTAAAAGTTTTTTTTAATCCGTTTATAATCTGTTTTTTTTTTAATCGTAATCTATCATGGAAGCCTGTAGTTATGCGAAATCACTGAATGAGAATCAAAGGTCCAGAGAAAAACAAGACTCGGCGTAAAATGAATACAGAGTTACGTTGTCTTCTTGTGAAGACTTGGCTAGCCTGGAGAAAGGAAATAAAGAGTCGGGGTTTGTTGCTATTTACATCTGTGCTGTCTGTCAGCCTTCAGACATCATGTGTTGTTCTTTTTTTTTTCAGTTTTCTCCTTGCCTGTATATCGCCCACTGACAGACATCTGTGAAAATTGGGTTATATTTGGTCTTAGAAAATAATGACATTTCCATTTCTGAAGGCTTACATTTGCGTCAGATCTGGACAGCTTCAGTCCACTAATTTGATATCTGTACACAATCTACTTTTTTTTTTCCCTCGTGTGCTGGGGATGACAGACAGGACAAGGATTATCCCTGATCACGTTCAGCTTTTGTGGTTCTGTGAGGGGAAAACAGAAGGGAAGAGAACTGATATTGATTATTTGGTTGGTCCTGATATCACAAGGGACGTAATGAAGTGTGGCAAATACAAACACAGTACAGGCAGTGACGTCAATGCTACGATGAGGTTAGAGATCATTGTAGCGTACAACTCGACGAGGACTCAAAAGTGCAGCACTTTTCCATGAACCGTGGGTGATTTTTCTAACCCCTGTCAGTTTATGAGTTAAAAAAAAACTATTTATTGGTCAATAAACGCTGTCCAACCGCAAAAAAAAAACTGAGTAATTAAAAAACACATAAATATAAAACTGATGATTTCCTTCGAGGCTGATATTCACTACAGTCACGATCTGTCTTAACAATCTCATTCTAGACCAGGCATCTGGCCCTAAGTCAATTTGACCGTAAGTCAATCCCGCCGTAAATCAATCTGGTCGTAAGTCTATCTGGCCGTAAGTCAGTACGGCAGCAATTCGATCTGGCCGTAAGTCGATTAGGTCGTATCTCCGTCGTTATAGAGAGAGAGAGGTCAGACAGTAAGTACAGTTCACTGCTATATTACATGTTACAAGATGAATGGACATGTCTACCATCAGCTTATAATACCAACAGAATGCGATTTAACACAATAAGTGTATGGGATTATGAATCATACCGCATGTAAATAATGCATTTAAATAAAGAATCTAACAACTTTTCAAAGACACGCAAAAACATACACACATATACTGCATACACACCAACGTGCATGGATTCTTTACTCACCTTTTAGCGACCTTGATACAGCAGCATTTAGTGAAAAATGGAATATCACTTCACAAGTTCAAAGTTCCGCAGTAACAAGACAATGTAAAATAGGAAGCCGGCCACGTGGTTCCGGAACGAAACTGTTTTACAGCATACTTACTGCACGCTGTATTTTATTATTTCTTCAGTAAAATATTAACTGTGAGATCTCGGCCGTAAGTACAAGGGGCCATAAATCGACTGTATTTATTGTGATATAGGCATGCCCTACATGTGAGCTATCTTTTTTTTTTTCATTCTTTCTACTTTGGTTTTGTCTTAAGTATCATCTACGCTTCATCTCCTTTTAGATTCTCTTGTCTTTCAAGTTTTTCTTCTAATCTCTCTCTCTCTCTCTTCTTTCTCTCACGCACAAGGTCCCTGCCAAAGCCGTAGGATATCATGTCCTTCTATAACCCTCGGTCCCTTGTGCATCACAGCAGGCTTGCCACTGAGTTTTTCCCGTGCCAGGAAGACAAAACATAAATCTTCTCTCTGTCTACATCTGTTTCTTCTACCTCAGATTTTCCCTGTTGTCATTAAGTGCTGTAACACGCCGTCCCTCCGAACATGCCCCACAAATATGGATTGTTGTTTTCTGATCTTTGTTATAATTCTCCTTGTTTCTTCTGCCTCTTTCAGAACTTCCTCGTTTCTTCTAATATGAATATAATAAATGTTATTATCCATTGTACGTCAGTATAGTAATTTTAGGGAAATTAAATGGAGGACATCTATCGCTCTTCAAAAAGTAAAACAACTAAAGAAGCTGTGGAGAGGAACAGACAGAACTATAACAGTAAAAATTTTAAGGGCATGCATCTTTCTCATCGCAGCATATGCCTGTGAGACCTGGACACTTAACAAAACAGCTGAGAAACACATAAATGCCTTTGAATGTAAATGCTACAGAAGAGTTCTTCAAATATCATGAGCACAAAAAAGAACAAATATATCCATACTACAAGAACTTAACACTAAAGAAGGCTGGCTAGTAAAGAGGATTAAACAGAGAAAACTTAAATATTTTGGACACATTAAACGTCATGATAATCTAGAGAAGAGAGTCGCGGAAGGGTACATAATAGGAAAAAGAAAGAGAGGACGACCAAGGCGAAGATGGCTACAAGACATCACTGATGATCTGCAAATGGATGCATCAGCAGCAGGGCATTTTGCTTACAACCGAGAGCCCTACAGGAGAGCTGTTATGGAGGCAAAGTTCCGCAAGGGACATGCAAATGATTGACTTCGCTAAGATATAGCACAATGTGCACATATTATGAAATTATGCAACCAAGAGGTAAAAAATGGTAAAAGTTCACGTTCCCAAGCCACTAAGACATATTGGGGATACGGTGCTAGGCCCGTATTTCAACCACCTTCAGCACATGAAAGTGTGATGTGGTCAGTATCACGTCTGGCCGTATTTACCTTCCCAGATATCTCTGGTACCTATTTTTAGAGGCTGGGTGGACCTAGTGGCCTTTTTAGGAAAGTACATTTACGTGAATATCCTATTACCAAGAGGACTATGGGTAATTTCTACCACAGACTGAGTAAACATGAAAAGATAAATGCATATTTCAGTTCATATTACCTTCTTTAGAAATGCACGCAAGACCACATACGAGGGTTCATTGATCAATCCGGGGCCTAAGGTACAAATACTTGAAACGCACAGATGTTATTAGGTGCAATTGTAGATCAAGTTAATATAAGATTAAACACTAAGTTTCAAGAAATTAACTGCAAAACAATTTTTTTACAGGCTACTGAAATGGTAAGGGTGGCAGAAATTGAGAAAATGGATAACATTTCTCATCAAGCAGTCATTCGCTACCTCTGCATCAAGGGCTTATCATCGAATGAGATCCATGAAAATATGGTAGAGACTCTAGGGGAAAGTGCCCCTTCTTACAGCACAGTGAAGAAATGAGCAGCTCAATTCAAACATGGAAGGGATAGTCTGGAAGATGATCCCCGTGCAGGAAGAACAAGAAGTAGTAACCACCGATGAAGCCACCGGCAGAATCCATGACATGATAATGGAGGATCGACGACTAACTGAGCCGTACATTGCTACTGAGTTGGGCATCTCCCTGGAACGTGTTCATGCCATTATTCACAAAGATCTTCAAATGACAAAGGTCTCTGCTTGATGGGTCCCGAAACTTTCTGGAGCTGATCACAAACGACAGAGTCTCAACATGTCAAGAGACAATCTTGGCCATTTTTCTGCAGGTCCTGAAAAGTTTCTTCAGCAATTTGTGACTATGGATGAGACTTGGGTTCATCATTTTCAACCAGAAACCAAAGAACAGTCAAAGCAGTGGAACCATCATGGATCCCCACCTCCAAAGAAAGCAAGGGTGGTTCTGTCTGCAGACAGAGTGACGGCTTCCATCTTTTGGGATTCAGAAGGTGTGCTATTGATAGACTATCTTCAAAAGGGCAGAACGGTTACCGGGGCCTATTACGCTAATCTTGTGAAGCAACTGCGGGTCAGACTGAAGGAAAAGCGTCGAGGGAAATTGACGAGAGGAGTCATCTTTTATCAAGACAATGCTCCAGTTCACAAGTCAGCGGTGGCAATGGCTGCCATTCATGAATGCGGCTTCCAGCTTCCTGAACATCCTCCATATTCCCCAGATTTGGCCCCTTCAGACTATTACTTATTTACCAAACTAAAAAAACGAGCTCAGTGGTCGCAAATTTACTTCAGATGATGACGTCATTCATGCTGTAGACCACTTTCTACTGGCACAAGATGCTGACTTTTACAAAGAAGGGATCCGTATGCTTCAGGATCGCTGGACTAAGTGAATAAACCTGCAAGGGGACTATGTTGAGAAATAACCAAAAAAAGTTGTCCACAAATAAAACGGTGTACCTTATGCCGAGAACTTATCAATCATTCCTCGTAAGTAAACGATGAACTCAATTAACGATCACAGGACATTCATTATTATGTATCTTATTATTAATTATCGGCTTCTTCTAAATATCAACTTCTTGTGGTTATCTTTTTTCGTGTTTTGTTTTGTTTTAATAATATCAAACTGATCGAAATATTCTGGTTTATATAACTTCATTTATATTTAGTGAACTAATCCTAATACTTGTCCTTCACTTCTTACAGAGGCCAAATAATATCTTCTTATCTTACCTTCTTCTATACAGGCCAACTATTATCTTCTTGCCTTACCTTCCAGCACATTCTTCTAACATGAAGATAAAAAATGTCGTTATTCAAACCTTCTGCGGTAAAATTCGCCGACATCTATATCAATCCTTCACCGCTGTACATATTTTTTCCCAAGTTTATTTATTGATATCTTGGCGCGTGAGTAGCGAAGTGCTTAGTGCATTAGCCTGTCAGTGGGGAGGTCTGTGGATAAAGTCCTGCTAGAGGCTCCCCATGGACCTAGCTGTAGAAATTGGCATCTGGCTTCTCTTGGGGAGTTGAGGAAATAAAGGAGGGTGCCAGGAGTAGTGCTAAGTGCTAACCATATCGATTGACGAAGGAAAATATGGGCGCTAACATTACATTCCCCCAGGGGCATGGATGGTATAGGCTTTCAGACGATGTGCTGCGGCATAGTAATGTGCCACGAGAGTGCTAGAGGTGTGCCGAAAACATTTTACAGCAAAAAAATGTTGTTTGAACATCTAGCAGAGCATTTTATTTATTTACTTTTGCTTCTTTATATGATAAATATCAAAATTCGCGAACTACACTGCGAGCCCTATGTGACGTTTAACGGCACGGGAAGGATATAAGATATACGAAGATATGATAAATATCCGGCAGGTAGAGAACCCATAGCAGTTACGTTCTTAGTCCCAGCCTAGTGCGTGTTTAAACTGCCAGAGATCTGTGCCTCCAAGAAGGTGAGGTTAAACTTCCACAGATCTGTGCCTCCAAGAAGGTGAGGTTAAACTGCCAGTTATCTATGCCTCCAAACTGCCAGAGATCTGTGCCTCCAAGAAGATAAGGTTAAACTGCCAGAGATCTGTGCTTCCAAGAAGGTGAGGTTAAACTGGCAGAGATCTGTGCTTCCAAGAAGATAAGGTTAAACTGGCATAGATCTGTGCCTCCAAGAAGGTGAAGTTAAACTGCCAGAGATCTGTGCCTCCAAGAAGGTGAAGTTAAACTGCCAGAGATATGTGCCTCCAAGAAGGTGAAGTTAAACTGCCAGAGATCTGTGCCTCCAAGAAGGTAAAATTAAACTGCCAGAGATCTGTGCCTCCAAGAAGGTAAAATTAAACTGCCAGAGATCTGTGCCTCCAATCTGTTCGTCGCAACTGTCATATCGGAAAAAACTGGATCAACGAATTTGCCCGTATTTTGGCTGCTCCCGCCCTGCTTGAACACGTCGAAAGCGACGACAACTTTGAAAACACAATCACAACTGGTGATAAATCTTGAGTTTATGGGCCCCGAAACTAATGTCCAGTCTTGGCAGTGGAAGACCCTGACGCTTTCCTGGCCCAGAAAAGCACGAGAGGGCCCCAGCAATTTCAAGATAAAGCTGACTGGGTTTCTTTTCCTGATTACTGAGCATCAAGAATACGTTCCCACAAGTCAGGCAATCAACAATAGACACTGCTGTGAGGTTCTGCCACGTCTGATGGACGCAGCTCATAGCAAAAGGCCGACACTGCTCTGCGTGTGACAAAAACGCCTGTCAATGCATCGCAACTTGTGCAGCAGTTTCTTGTTAAGCACCTCATCCCACAACTCAAACAGACACCATATCTGCCTGGTTAGCACCAAATTCCACAAGCTCCAACAGACACCATATGTGCCTGGTTAGCACCACATTCCACAAGCTCCAACAGACACCATATGTGCCTGGTATCGCTCTCTGTGACGTTTTCCTACTCCAAAAAAAAAACCCCACTTGAAAGGAAAAACAAATTTCAGTAGGTCGAGGAGATATATTATTGCCTATATAATGTGTTAGCCTAAAAAATTGATATCTCAGTCAGTTACTGTGACACAAGTCTGTTACTGTATTTATAGATAGCGATATTATATATACGTATAAGCCACATATATACATATGTATGATTTACTATTACTAACATCCGGCGACGTATTGACACACACACATATCAATAGTCTACTGCTACCTAATCACTACCTTCCTTCTGCTCTACATTTAGTATAATCGTTTCTGCTACAAACATACTTATCTCCGAATCTTCTAAGCGGAAAACACAAACATATAATTAACAGGAAGCAAACAGAATATATACTTATTTTCAAGTGTTCACTACAGACATTTCCATTATTTTCATTGAATGTATGTAAACTATATATATCTTCTGATAAATTCTTGTGGGTGGACTTGCAGATGAAGCCACTGACAGCAATTATTGAGGAAAGACGCTGGCGATGGTCGGGACATGTGCTCCGAATGATTGACGACTCACTACCAAAAATACCACTAAGATGGACCCCACAGGGGTACAGAAGTAAGGGTAGACCAAAAGAGACATGGAGAAGAACAGAGAGGATGTTGAGCAATAGAGGGCTCACCTGGGCAAGAGCGAAAAAAAAAGGCAAAGAACAGGTGTGTGTGCAAAACCTTTGGGGAAGTCCCAAGTGCTTTGGGTACTTAAGGTTCAGAGAGAGAGAGAGAGAGAGAGAGAGAGTATATATTCTGAGGTGGCAGTGGCACAGTTCATAGCGGCGCGACTGTAGGGTCTGCCCCCACTGCCCTCTACTTCCTGTGACCCAGAGGAAACACCGGGAACATAAAATTCCTCGATGAGGATGATTCTCGCTCTTTATGGAGTACATGACAATGAGCTGAGATCTTTCCAGGCCAGCGTATAGTCACCGTATAATTTTGTCTATATAAGCAACACTGGATGTTGTCAATTAATGTACACTGACGGATACTTTAAAGAGCATCTATAGACTTGTTCTGGGTGGGGTATCCACCCATCCAAGTCTTTGGTCGGCCATCGGCTGAGCAATCACCGCCCAGTTTGCTTTGTGACGTCTCTCCATCTTTCACGGTCTCCGGCCAGCTTTTGTATTGTGCTCCAGCTGTATGCTACTCATTTCCGCTTCTCTTTTACCTTGAATGTAGTAGTTAAATCTTACACTCTTTTGATATGTTTTTCCTAATTTAATTTGTATTTTTGTACTAAATCAAGTGTGTGGGAAGAATGAAAGATGGAGTGATGAATGACAGAATGTAAGCCGTCCTGCGTGCCCAATAAAGATTATTCATTCATTCATTCTACAGTTCTCAGCCTGGTAGCCTTGGCTCGTTCTCTCTTTCTTTTTCCCTCTGGTGTCCATCGCGTGGCGATGTTCCTTGGGTCTCTTCGGAGCGCATATCTTCACACTGGGCAAGTAGGTCTTTGTTATTCATTGCCTGTGTCCAGTAAATATTTAAAATCTTTCTGAGGTGGGCTGTGTGGAACGAGGATAATTTGTCAATTTCCTTTTCAGTTGTTCTCCGGCATTCTGCTCCATAATAACGCACAACTCTGGTAGTTTTGGTTCTAGTACTGTACTGGGAAGACCGAAACGAAGATGGCTGCAAGACATCGTTGATGATCTGGAAATGGATGCAGCAGCAGCAGGCCATCTTGCTCACAACCGAGAGGCCTACAGGAGTGCTGTTTGGGAGGCAAAGTTCCGCAAGGGACATGCAAAGGAATGAATGAACTGTACTGGGAGGACTTCCAGATACTTCTAAGATTAATGAAAGCTATTCTTGCTTTATTTATTCTACTCTTTATGTCTTTATCTGTTCCTCCATTTTGTGTTAGTCTGCTGCCAAGTGAAGGTGTCTATTTCTGTTAAGTTTTAGCATTTAATTTTAATTGCTGTCTGGTTTTCTATATCCACTTCACTAATTCTGACTTATTTATATTGATGTTAGTCCCACATGTTCAATAACAGGGTGGAGTATGATGATGCTGAACGGAATTCGCAATTTTTAAAAATATTATTCTAAATGTTCTATTTGTTTCCCTCATTTCTTTATATCATCATCACCTCTGCGTGTCGTGTCCTGTACGAAGATTGGTGGGAATGAATCTCCACTTTTCTCTCTCCTTCACCTTGATGCTGTACTCAGACAGGCTGTGTCCTATCCAGTCTCGCATGTTATCTTCCCATCTACACTTCTGCCTGCCTCTGGCTGTTTTTCCTTCCATCCTTCCTTCTGGTACAGTCTTCAGCACGCCGTTATGACTTTTGATATGGCCAAAATATGTTGTTTTCCCGATCTTTATTTCTTTGAAAAGTTCACGTTGTACTTGCAGCTGTTCTAATACTTGAACCCCTCTTTACATATATTGCTGTGAATTGTACATGTGTAGAATACCTGTGTTAGAGAAGGCTTTTGGTTAAACCGTTAGGCTATTGTACAACTGTACTCGTTCCGCACTGTTTCACTGTAAATATTGCCATTACCTTCTCGTCTGTGTTGAACATCCGTATGCCATTCATTTTTAAAAAAATGGCTGGTGCTACAAGGATGCCAGTCTTGTTCGTGACTAGCGACCCAGATCTTATCCCACATCCTCCTTGGCGCTCTCTGTAACGGACTAATCTCTCCCTTCAACCTGGCTAACAGGGCGTGGGCTTGCCGTGGTTCCGCCGTGGTGGTTTCTGTTTTGTTAGAACTTCGTTTCTTGCATCCACTTCTCGGAGTCTTTGTGGCACGCCACCGAAATCCTGTTTGAAATGAACCACCACAACATCTTCAGCAAAGAATGACAAACACCCCCCCCCCCCCTTCCCGCTGTGATATCAGAAGAAACATGTATAAATGTGATTATTTATAATTTCTTCTTCTTCTGCTTCAGATTTCAGAACCATTAAGCTACCCGTACTGCAGATAAAGTTCGCCTCCATTCTCTCTCTATTCCTGATCTTCTCTCTCCAGTTGGTGACATCAATTTCTTTTATATCCTCTTCTATGTTGTCTTTCCATCTCTGTCTTGGTCTACCCTTTGATCTTGTTTCCCTCATCTCTTGTGCATACATCATTTTCGTTTGTTATCTTCCCTTCTTTCTACATGCCCCAGCCAGCGTAGTCTGTTCAGTTTCAAGACATTTATAATTTGTTGGGATTTAAATAAGCTGTTCAGTTCAGTGTTCTTTCTAGCTCTCCATTCTCCACTGTTGGTATCCTATATCGGCCCAAAGATTCTTCTTAGGATCTTGTTCTCAAAGATCTGGAATAGTTGTTCATTTTTCTTTGTTGTACTCCACGTTTCTTATCCAAACATGACGGCTGGTCTTATTATAGTTTTGTAGATTATTTTTGGTGTTTTGGGACATGATTTTTTATTTTAACAGGTTTTGCAAGGCAAAGTATATTTTATTCCCTATCTGTACTCTGTTTTAACTTTCTCGCTTACTATGTTGTTGAAACAACTACAAAAGCAAAACAAAACATAAAAATAGTCCACTATTAAAACACGTGTTCACATGGGCTTCGACTGATTCATTTAATTAATAGAGATTGTTTTTACACATTTTTTTGTACTAAACCTACAAATCAGATAAAATATTGTTTTGACAAACAGTGATAAATCTTTGATTTAGCAAACACAATTCGGTATCGAGTGGAAGGGGTTATCGTAAGGTCAATAAACATGAGGTATTGAAAACTATCGACACGGACAACTGACTATCAACAATGTTTGCTATTTTACCTCTTCTTGCGCTTGCCTGGATACGGAACATGGCGGAAAACATAGTCATCAACAGCGTCCTTGGCAACCGCGAGAGTTATCAGGGGAGATAATGACCATTTAGAACAATTAGATTTTTTTTCGTTGCACAAAAAAATAATATTCTAAACAATATTTTGTCTTCATCTATTTACCTATCCATACATCCATTTCTATACATCCATTTCATCTATCCAAGCATTTTCCTTTGTGAAAGTTAGCAAAACAGGAACTAATAGTGATTGAGCTTACGGTTCCATATGAAACGAGAATAGAGCAGCAGAATCTATTCAAAAACAAAAAAGTATAATGATCTGCTCAAGTAACTAGGCCAGGGTACATGAGTTAAGGCAAAGGTGGTAGCTGTAGAGATGGGAGCGAGACGACTCGTAGCAACATCAGCATATGACCTGTGTAAGCGACTGGGCATAAAGGGACAAGCAAGGGCATTGAAAAGCCTTTCAGAAACAGCAGAGACGGCCTCATGCTGGCTGTGGAGTATGCGAAACCAAGTATGGAGAACTGAAATTCTCTCAGCTGCCACATCTAATACCGGTCCCTCAAGGCAGCATGAGTAAGACGCACTCCAAGGTGCAGTGTCACCTGGAAGACCGGGGTTCTATTCCGGAACGGGGCAAAATATTTTTTTAAAAAAAGAAAGAAGAAAACAACTCACAGACACCTGGGTGTCATGACCCCTTTTAGAGTGTCAGGAGTTTAACAGGGTCGAAACACACCTGAGACGAGGTGGGGGTGAGGGGGGTATTTCTTCTGATGATTTGAAGGAGTTTAACAGGGCCGAAACACTTGCCTGAGGCAAGGTGGGTACTTCTATTTGAAGCAGTTTGTTGTTGTTGTTGTTGTTGTTGTTCAGCTCTCTACAGAAGAGAGTTTCATGCACATAATTCAACTTTGAAATCTACAGAAGAGAGTTTCCTGCACATAATTCAGCTTTAATATCTACAGAAGAGAGTTTCCTACACATAATTCAACTTTGATATCTACAGACCTCACCTTCTTTGTAAATTCCCTTCTTTTCACATTTCTCTCCTGTAAAGTCTATTTCTGATGCATTGATTTACAATTTGCGCAAAAAAGAAAACAATAAACACTGATGTTTTGACATAAATTTTTCAATCATTCGTGCCAGCTACAATATTGATAACTATCAAAGCCACAGTGATCCGTGTGTTAAAGAAAATCGATCAATATCGAATACACACTGAAATGGTTATCGATTACCATTTGGTTTCTCGGGCAACGGCGATGCTACCATCATAAATTAAACATTACAGTAAGTTGTAATGAAAGATAAGATGTTGTAACACGCCCAGTTTATACCTAGTGCGTTCCCTTCTCCCGTCAGTGCCACAGCTTATCAACATCGGCAGACCGACCCTTGCATGAAGCTGTCTTAACATGTCTCAGAGGCCTCATGTGTCCACATCTTCCTAGACTTGACAGCATTCTGGGGTGTGGCTGTGGTCAGACTCACCCCTGGCAGACTCACCTTTCCCGCCTTCAGGAGTAGATGGGTACTACTGTCTGCAGCCTGAAGCTCCTCCAACATGGCTTGAACCACCGACCTCTGCATGGAATACGAGCGCGGTACTTGCTACGCCACTCTGGCGCTTGATCTTCACATGATATTGCTATTTTCCTTTCATTTCAATGACAGCCGTGTTATATGCATGTAATCCAGTCTTCCTCGCCGTGCAAAGCAGGAAGATATTCCGAAGCTCCTCCTTCCCCCCCCCCCCACCAACGCTAGTATTAAGTAGACAGTTTCCAGATACAAACCGTCATAAGACCCGGCGTGGGGCACAGTCACTAGCGTAACATGTAGAACAAAATTGAATAACGTTACCTCACAACCGCATCCACTTTATTAAGTTTCAAGTCTCCTCTATCATAAACTATACTTTGTGCCCATCTAAACTAAACTTTAACCTTACAGCTGATTGTATGAAAATGTAATTTGCCTCCAACTATATTAAGCTGCACCCTGTCTCGATCTATCATAAACTATATCTTGTCTTTAACTATATTAAATTGTACCTAGCCTTTATCTTCCACAAACTATACCTTGTGCCCATCTAAACTAAGCTGTACTTAGTCTTTATCTACCATAAAACAAACTATACAACTCAGTGGCTCTCAGTGTCCCATGTCCCAATCCTCCATCTTCCACCCAGCCTGTTCCGAATTCTCTTCTATATATTGAATCACCACCCAGGGAGGATTTTAACCATTCTTTTACGGTGGCAAAAATCCCTACCCTAAGACTTGAAATTACTCTACCAAGTGACCCACCTGCCTCCATGCTGAGAATCGCTGGCTAAACTGTACCTTGCCTCTAGTTCCACTAAATGTGTTCAGATTTTGTGCTCCGCTGGAGCGAGAAACATTGAGAAATGTTATCGTGGATAATGCGCTGCTGTTGTAGATCTTTGTGTCTGCTCCCTAGGGAAAGATGAAGAAGGCACGGCTGGACATCTAAGGCATGGGCTGTCAATTCGTAAGGAATTAACAACCTTCCACCTACTGGAATTTTAGAGTTTCGGTGGAGTGGAGTGGAGTGGAGTGGAGTGGAGCAGAGTGAAGTGGAGTGTAGCGGAGTGGAATGGAAAGGGGCATGGAGACTGACAGGCTCAAACTGTTTGAATATTGATTTATATTGTGGAAAAAATCGATTATTTCAACAGTCCGTCAATCTGTGCTCCCATACCCCTCCCCCCCCCCCATCTAAAACCACAAATTTTCACTCCCCTCCCTTCCCCTCTTGGGGGGTGGAGGGGGCGGGGTGGGAGGAGGAGATTCGCAGCTGGCTAACAACTCTTGATTTAAGAGGATCGCTAGAAGATAACAGCAGACAGGAAGAAAATCACTTTACCGCCTACTTTCTACAGTTATTTCCCTTCCTTCAGGATTTCCTGCCGGGTTATCTCCACTTACAACAGGCTTCTACAGCGTGTTTTTAAAGTCTCACTACACTTTTGACGTAAAAATGAAGAAAATAACATCCTAAAAAATGTGCTGCACAGTCAATCGTGAAGAAAAATGCAGTGAATGGTTGCCATCTGCTGGAGTAATTTTTTGCACTCAAAACAGAATAGAAGAATTTGACATCAACGGAAGAAAGAATTTTTTTGGTTGAACAAGTGTTTCGAAATGGCGGTCGATACACACAGATGGTTGTTCAAAGATTTAGAGCAAAATTTCCTGATAAACAACCTCGCACTACGGTTAGAAATTTGTTGAATACGTTTCGTGATACAGGAACTGTGGAAGATACTCCGGGATCTGGTAGGCTTGCTGTGTCTGAAGAAAAATGTCCAGATATCTAAGACAGAATCCTGAAAGGTCCATGCAAGTCCTTAAGAAAAATGTCGCAAGAAGTGAACGTATCACAGAGCACAGTGAACAGAATCTTAAACATAGGTTAAATTTTCATCCATAATAGGTTAAATTTTCATCCATAAAAGATTTCTGTTGTGCCTGAACTAAAAGAGTGTGAAAATCAATACAGAGTCACCTACTCCACTTGGTTTCAAGCATTTTTAGCTGAAGAAGACTAGTCAATTTTCGATTTAACATTCTTCTCTGATGAGGCATGGTTTCATATATCTGGATATATTAATAGCGAACATCTGGAGCAGTGTTAATTCCAATGTATTTCATGAAGCGCCGCTACACGATGCAAAAATTGGGGTATGGTGTACCGTCAGTAGAAAAACGTTTAATTGGACCAATTTTCTTCGACAACACTATAAACGCCGATCGGTACCGTACTGACATTCTGGAATCTTTTTTAGAACAGCTGAATGAACGTGAAATTGAAGAAACGTAGTTCCAGCAAGATGGTACAACTGCACACACAGACAGAGCAACATACGGTTTTTTTGGAAGAAATTTTCGCAAATCGCATAATATCTCGTGGAATTTGGCCTGCTTGTTCTTCAGATCTAAATCCATTAGATTATTATCTATGGGGTTTCTTTAAAGGAAATGTTTACAAAAATAATGTACAAACAATTGAGGACCTGAAAGATGCAATCAGAATTAATATTCAAGAAATAACAACAGACACGCTGCACAAGGTATTTGACAATATGAAGAGACGTGTACAGTCATGTCTTGAAGCCCATGGTGGACATTTCCAACACCTGTTATAATGAATATTTCAGTGGTACATTCCAGCTAACCCAAAACTGCGTTGTATCATTGCAGTCACTATTCTTATCTTATATCTTATATCCTTCCCGTGCCGTTAGACGTCACATAGGGCTCGCAAAGTAGTTCGCCAATTTTTCCTGTCTTCGGCGAGTCTTTCAACCTCATCAAAGGATTTTATGCCTGTTAACTTGGCCTCTCTTAATAATGTTCTCTTCAGAGTTTCACGCGGTCTGCCCCTTTTTCTTCGGCCTGTTGTGTTCCACTTGATAGCTTGTTTTGGGATTCTCTGCTCATTTCTTCTCATCAAGTGGCCAACATATGTCCATCTCCTTTTCCTGATCACCCGTGAGACTGGTTGTTGTTCAGTCATCTGTCTTATCTCTGCATTGTTCTTGAATTCATTCCACTTGATGCCGAGTATTTTCCTTAGGCATTTGTTTTCAAAAGAGTCTAATTTCTTTTCTATTTCTTTAGTTGTTTTCCAGCTTTCGCATGCATAAATGAGGGTGGATATTACATTTGAATTGAATAGTCTTAACTTGGTTTTGGTGCAACTAATTAAATGACATTTTGAGCACATTTTGTGATGACGTCATTTAGTTCATTTTTCAATTTTTTTCCATAGAAAGTGTAACGAGACTTTAAAAACATCCTGTAGCTGCTAACACATAAGAAGATATCCATAAAAGTGAAGAAAAGAGTATCACAGTGCTATACTGAGCCAGTGCTGCTATATAGTTGTGAAATTTGGATGGTCAACAAAAAGGTGACTAAGAAATTGAAAGCAACAGTAGCTGTGGTTTTGGAGAAAAAAGCAACAAATACCCTGAACAGACAGATCAAAATATGTTTCAGAACAATGATACTAGTTAAAGGGATAAGAAAAATTATAAGAAAAAAAACTATCAAAAGTTCCTAGACATGTCGTAAGAAGTCATAAGAAGTCATAAGACAAAGAACTGGAAAATTATAGGGAAACTGAAAGAGGGGAAAGCCAAGAGACAGTGGAGTGGCCATGTGGCATGGAAAAAAGAAAAACATGAACTAATCGGAGCCAAGGACCGCACAAGATGGAGAAGTGTTATCCCCAAAGCTATCCGGCAGGTCGTTATCAAAGAGTATGGTAGCCCCTGAGAAGGGGAACAGAACAGGCAGGTAAGATGGATGGGCATTAGGAATCGCAACATTTGTAAACCAACAATTATACAATGATTATATACTCGTTGTACCATACTAAGAAGAAGAAGAAGAAGAACCAGCTCGTGAAACATGAAACATATTAAACACTTCGCCAATGGCAAGCAGATCAGGACAGCAAATATCAGATTTGTGTTAGTATTAATGGAGGACGTAAATTCAGCACGTCTTTGTGTTGCTGCTATTGTTGCTATCGTTACTGCTGCAATCCATATTTTCAGCATCCTTAAAGCAACAAAATCTACATCACGAATATGTCTAACCCATCTATTCCACACTGTTTGGAATCGAACAATATTAACCCATTTCTTTATTCATCTCAATGTTTATATATAAACACGGTGTGTCCGCCAGGTAATAAGACTTGATTCCATAAAGTTCGATTTGTTCAAGAAATTCTTACATATACTTAAAATTCCTCGAAATAACATCCTTGAGCACTACTACATCGCTGCCAGCGGTACTGCCACGCGTCGTAGACTTGAACAGGGATCTCCTTCGAGGCACTCGTCACGGCAACTTGCACATCATTCAGTCAGTCATTTGCATGTCCTTTGCGGAACTTTGCCTTCCTAACAGCTCTCCTGTAGGGCTCTCGGTTTTAAGCAAGATGCCCTGCTCCTGATGCATCCATTTGCAGATTATCAACGATGTTGCACGTCATTAAGAGTCTCAAAATGGTGACCTTTCAAGCTTGATTTGAGCCGGAGAATCAAACAGAAGTCAGCCAGGGACCAAGTTCGGGCCGTAGGAAGGTTGACACAGCGTTGCCACGGTTTGTTTCGCCAGAAACTCTATCATTAGCAGCGACGCATGGCTCGGCGCATTGTCGTAGTGAAGAACCCGGATGTTGGCGATCTCCCGACGGATGCGCGCGACTCTTTTCTTCAGCCATTTAAGCACTTCCTCGTAATATGTTGCGCTTACCCTTTGTCCGGGTCGTACGAACTCCTTATGGACAACATCTTTAGAGTAAAAAACAGACAATGAGCATCGACTTTATTTTCGATTTGCACATTCGAGCCTTCTTTGGTCGAGGAGACTTGGTAGTGTGCCACTCAGAGCTCTGTCTTTTTGTATCCGGATCTTACTCAAAAACCCACTTTTGTAAAAAAAAACAAAGAAAATAAAATATCGAAAGCGTAAATAATAATTTCGGAAAATTGATTATATACAAGGTGTATCCGGTAGGTAATGAGACGTATTTTATTCAGGCAATCAGCAGGGCCGAGGGGCGGATTTTCCGAGTCTGAAGGTTAGTGGCACACAATAATTAGTCTGTAAACGTGAGTCAAACCTTAAAGGCATCCTCGTCCACAGCCACTTGAAACAGAGCCTAACATATGTTGAAACCAGAAAATGTAACCGCCCCCGTTGCGTTATCTGCCCGGTAGACTGGGAAACGAAAATGATCACCTTTCCCAAAATTATCCTCACTCTTCATGAGGGATTCACATGCGGGTCCCGTAATGCGATATATGTCATCGTTTGCAAAAGATGCAGGATAACGTATATTGGTGAGACTGGCCTCAAATTAGGGGACCGCATGCAAAAACATCTGTATGATATCGCCCAGCATGCTTCGAAACCAGTCCCAAACCATTTCAATGGCCCCAACCACAAAGGCAAATCTGATTTTCTGGTAACAGCCATCAAACAATGTCAAGCAGATGACACAAGCCGCCTGGCGCTCAAGAACCACTGCATTCAAAATTATGGGACGCAGGAGCCACATGGGTTAAACTCGCTGTTCAGCTACACTTAACATTCTCTTCAATCATTATAGTACCTTTCCACTAAGCTCCACCCCTTCTTACTTGTCAAACCTCCTCACAGCATCACTTTGCAACCTTTCTTCCCTAATCATCTATTTCAACTTCTCCTGGCTAGGTCACCATCATATCACTCTCTCTCCCCTCCCAAATTTCCCATCCACCACCCCCAGTTACAACCCACCGACCACATATCACAGGTCTCTATTTAAACAGTTTTCACGTTCTACTAAATCCATTCCTGGCACACACCGCCAGACAAGCCACACCTTAGAATTTAAAGCTAAGTCATCATCATCATCATGTGCCGTGCCGACTGGCGTTGGCTATTATGCTTCTCCAGAGTATCCGATCCTTCATGCAGGCCATCAGTTCAGTTGGTGATCTCCTCTCATACCATCCCGTCAGACTGTCCAGTATCATTTCTCTTGATCTTCCTCTTGATCTTCTTCCTTCTATTTTTCCTCTTGTTATAATATTTTCAATGCCCCCTCTTCTCATTGCATACATTGTCTCTCTCTTATCTTCCTGACAAGGTTTTTTGTCTCTCCAGCTCTTCTCCTACATTCTTCATTCGCAACATTCTTCTAATAAACCACATTTCTGCTGCTTCCAATGATTTTTGTGCAGACTTGCCTATTGTCCATGATTCACTTCCATATAACAAGATAGGTTCATTATAGCATTTTAGGACTCGTTTTCTAACATTCATTGATAAAGATGTGTTAACTAATATGTTTCTCATTCTCTGAAATGCAGTCTTTGCTTGGCCTATTCTCTTCCTAATTTCTGTTCTGCATTTCCCATCTGAAGTTATTACTACTCCAAGGTATTTGAATTTCTGCACCTGCTTTAGAATAGTTCCGTTTAATTTAATACTGCATGCTGGTGGATTCTGTTTCTTAGATATAACCATAGTCTCTGTCTTTTTGATGTTCAAAGTAAGGCCTTTCTGTTCACTTTCTTTGGCGACTTTATCCAAGAGATTTTGCAGGTCTTGTTGGTTCTCAGCTATCAGTATTGTGTCGTCAGCATACCGAAGGTTGTTAATATTGTATCCTCCAATTTTTATGCCTGGTTCTGTGATGATTGTTCTTAGAATATTCTCGCTATACAGAGAAAAAAGGTCTGGAGATAGTACACATCCTTGTCGCACCCCTTGTGTTATAGGTTGATATTTTCCAGTTCTATTTTCAACTCGAACTGCTGCTTCTTGCTGCCAGTATAGATGTTTTACAATCCTCAAGTCTTTGCCGTCTATATTGATGTCTTCAAGCATTTTAATAATTTCATTATGTTTCACCTTGTCAAGTGCCTTGGTGTAATCAATGAAGCATAAGTAGAGATCTTTCTGTACTTCTAAAGCTCTTTCTGTTAGTGTTCGTAAAGCATAAATGGCATTGTGTGTTCCCTTTCCTACAACAAATCCAAACTGTTCATCTGCTATTTCCATTTTTATCTTTTTCCTTGTTCTTCTCATAATTATTCTCAGAAGTAGCTTCGTTATGTGACATGAGAGGCTGATAGTCCGGTGGTCGTCACATTCCTTTGCACCTGATTTCTTTGGTAGTGCTATAAACGTGAATTTAATCAGGTCACTAGGAATATAACCACTGTTGTAAATGTCATTCAGTAACTTGGTTATTATTTTTATTCCTGTCTCCTCTAGTGCCTCTATTTCTTCTATTACTATATTATCAGGCCCAGTCGCTTTTCCCTTCTTCATGTGTTTGATGGCATCTATGATTTCATCTTCAAGTATTGGTGGTCCATCACAGTTTTCAGTATGTGGTGTTAATTCTGGTCTTTCTCCTCCATATAGCTCACCAATGTACTCTGTCCACCTGTCCACAATGTCTTCTTTTCCCATTAACATTTTACCTTCTTTCGATTTCAGGCATCCCGTGGTATATTTTGTTTTCCTGTCTGTGAGTTCATTAATTCGTTTGTGCATGTTTTTGCTGTCTTTAATATGAGAGTCCTCTATCTGTCTGCACTGCTCATTTAACCACACTTCTTTTGCTTCTCTGCATTTGCGTCTTATTTCTTTATTTATCTTGTTATATTTTTTCTCGTTATTTTTACTCCTCCTCCTCTTGTCCATCAGTCCTAAGATGTCGTCTGTCATCCATTTATTTTTAGGGGCTTCTTTTTTTGGTGGTATTATCTCCTTAACAGTCTGGTGGATAGAATCTCTTAACATTTCCCATTGTTCATCTATACTATTTATCTTTGCTATTGCATTGTATCTATTTGTTATAATAACTTTGCATTGTTTTCGCAGTTCTTGGTCATTTTTAAGAAGTTCTGTATTCAGTTTGATGTTTCTCACTTTTCTGCATGCTTTCTTTAGCTTTATTCTAACTTTTCCACAGCGTGGATCATGGTCACTATTGCAGTCAGCTCCTGGCATGGTTTTTGTTGTCAGTAATGCATTGCGGAATTGTTTGTTGATTAATATGCATTCTATCCGGTTAAAAGTATTTTTGTCTGGGCTGCACCACGTTGCCAGTCTTCGAGGATGTTGTTTAAACCAGGTGTTTCCTACAACCATGCTGTGTATTCTTGCCCATTCAATTAATTTATAACCTCTGTCATTCCTCTCCCCCAGTCCATAGTCACCAACGATGTCTGAAGTTCTTCCTTTACCAACTTTGGCATTAAAATCTCCCATGACTATAGTAACTTCATGTGACTTTTTGTGTGATTAAGGCTCACGCCGAAACGTCACAACTTTATAGTCGTTAAGTAATAAAGCTGTTCCTATATTTTTCCTAGTTTATACATTCTGGCATCACAGCTTTACTACAGTGCTTCCTGTATAGTGGTATACTTAACACTAATTATTGTGTGCTACTAACCCTCAGGCCCTGAAAATCGCCCCTCGGCCCTGCTGATTAGCTGAATAAAATACGTCTCATTACTTACCGGATACACCTTGTATATAATCAATGTTCCATAATTATTATTTACTCTTTCGATATATTTATTCTTTTTTCTTTTACTCATTTGCCCATAGTATGTTGTTGTCTGATGAAGGTATAAGCTCAAATATTACATTGGTGTGTTAACTAAGCATAAATATGAAAATCAGGATATTTAAGAGTAATGTTCTAAGTGTACTACTCTATGGAAGTGAATGCTGGAAAATCACCAAAACCATAGAAAACAAGTTGAATTCTTTCCAGACTAAATGTTTACGAAGAATTAGAAAAACTATTTTGGCCAAACACCATAAGAAATAACATCTTATTAGCAGAAATGCAGATGAAACCACTTGTAACAATTATTGAGGAAAGATGCTGGCGATGGTTGGGACATGTGCTCCGAATGACTGACGACTCACTACCAAAAATAGCACTAAGATGGACACCACATGGGAGCAGAAGTAAGGGTAGACCAAAAGAGACATGGAGAAGAACAACAGAAAGGATGTTGAGCAATAGAGGGCTCACCTGGGCAAGAGCAGAAAAAAAGGCGAAGGACAGGCATTTGTGGAAAACCCTTGCGGAAGCCCCATGTGCCCTGGTCAGTTAAGGTTCAGAGAGAGAGAGAGAGAGAGAGAGAGAGAGAGAGAGAGAGAGTTAACACTGGGTAAAGATAACTCGCATTTAACTGTTTTCGTGAATAGTTTGAAGTAAACTAAATAGTCATGTTCTGTCTGTCTTTGTCTTGTCTTGTCTTGTGTTGTCTTGTCTTGTCATGTCTTGTCTTGTCATGTCTTGTCATGTCTTGTCTTGTCATGTCTGGTGTGCCCTGTCTTGTTATGTCTTGCGTTGTCTTGTCTTGTCATATGTTGTCTTGTCATGTCTTGTCTGGTGTTGTCTTGTCTTGTTATGTCTTGCATTGTCTTGTCTTGTCATATGTTTCTTGTAATGTCTTGTCTTGTGTTCTCTTGTCATGTCTCGTGTTGTCTTGTCTTGTCATGTGTTGTCTTGTCTCATCATGTCTTGTCTTGTGTTCTCTTGTCATGTCTTGTCTTGTCTTGTGTTCTCTTGTCCTGTCTTGTCTTGTCATGTCTTGTGTTGTCTTGTCTTGTCATGTGTTGTCTTGTCTTGCCATGTGTTGTGTTGTCTTGTCTTGCCATGTGTTGTGTTGTCTTGTCTTGCCATGTGTTGTGTTGTCTTGCCATGTGTTGTGTTGTCTTGTCTTGTCACGTCTTGTCTTGTGTTGTCTTGTTATGTATTGTCATGTCTTGTGTTGTCTTGTCTTGTCTTGTCATGTCTTGTCTTGTCTCATATATCCCTGGAACTGAGATCTGGTGTTCTTTGCAGCCGATTCCATGAGGATGTTAAGGAACAGCATGGCGTCGGACTGGGAGAGGGTTATGGCGGCTACTTTTTTTTTTCGGACCCTGAAACCTGCTAAAAAGCAGGTGTGTAGTACTTCTTCAGCAGGCTCCATCACCATGCGGACTATGGAGATACCGGGCCCGTTACCCAAGCAAGGCCTGCTACTGAGGGTACCAATGGATATGTGGGATATGGTCTTGATTAGGTATGGTTCACCGATCTTGACGCTGGCTTGTCAGTTGTGGGTCGCCTATAGTCAAAATGGATATATATATATATATAAAGATATATAAACGATATGTTAGTCTTTTATACGTGTGGGTGTATATATATATATATATATATATATATATATATGATATTTTGGTGACAATATATATATATATATATACTGTCCAAAAAAAAAAGAAACTCATAACTACTGATGACCCAATTTTAACCATAACTTTGATATTCTATAGCTTTTTAAATTGAATGAATAAAATGTTCAAATTGCACACAACAATACCTAAGGGTTTAAACATTCACTTGACAGTTTCTTCCATCTGTGTGACGAGAATTTGTTAGTTCCAGGGGTTCTCAAGTTAGTATTGTGTGTGGCCTCCGCTTGCATCGATCAGTGACTGGCATCTCCTGGGCATAGATGCGATCAGATGTCTGATATGCGCCTGTGGGATGGCTGCCCACTCTTCCTGGAGTGCCTACCACAAATCACGACGATTGGCTGGAGAAACGTTTAGGCGACAAACACGTCTTTGCAGCTCATCCCATAGGTGCTCCATCGGATTCATGTCTGGAGACAGGGACGGCCAAGGAAGGGTGAGAATGTTGTTGGCTGTCAGGAACTGTGTGGTGAACCGTGCAGAATGGGGTCTGTGCTGTCCTGTTGAAACACAGACCTTTGCACAGCCAAAAATGGAAGGACATGGGGTCGAAGAATTTCAATGACGTATCGTTGCGCATTCAAGCCTCCTTCAATCTGCACCAATGGACTCTTCCGCTGAAATTGATCATTCCCTATACCATTACACCTCCACCACCGTGCGGCGGAGCTTCATCAACGCAATCGCGGGCATATCATGGCGGTGCAACAAAAAGGAAGATTCGTCATTAAACCAGACACGTCTCAATTGATTGTCAGTTGTCCAGGGCCGATGCTGGTTGGCCCAAACAAGTCGATTTTGGCGATGGCGTCTCGTTAAGATAGGACCTCGATGAGGTCGTCGTGCCACCAGTCCAGCTTCATGCAGTCTATTCAATAACTGGGCACTTGAGGAAGCTGTTGTAAATCTGTTTCTGAGGTGATGAACCAGAATAAAGCAGTCATCAGCTGCTGTTGTCACCCTGGGTCGTCCACTGCGGTGCCGGTCTTCAACTGAGCCATTGGCTTGGAAACGGTGCCAAAGTCGATTGATGGTCTCTGGTGCACGTTTAAATGCCTGCAACCTGACATTGACTTTCGCCTGCTTGCAGACGACCAGTAGAAATGTTTCGTAAATTCTGCGATAGACGAACCATAATTGTCTTCTTGAAAATTAACTGAATTTGTTTGTGTAGCTTCATCCTTTTATAGGGTTTCATTTGCGTGGGAAGTGAGTTGTGCTCACCACAAAAATCACACATTTTCCATAAACGCAACGTGAGTTATGGTAAAAAAAAAATCCGTGATTAGCAAGGGCAGCTACTGCGTTCTGACTATACACGAGAATAGCAAACTTCACGCTAAATCATGGACCTGATATTTTGGTGACAATTTTTGGTTTTGTATGAGATATCCAGGAAAAAAGTTTTTGTCATAACATATAAAAAATGAAGCTCATATAAGCCATGTGTTTCTTTTTTTTTTTTGACAGTAATATATGTATGTATATATATATATATATATATATATATATATATATATATATATATGATTTACTGTATTTTCATGAAGAAACAAAATGTAATGGTGTCGGCAATTATTTTTTAACAGTAACAGTGACAATTATTGACTAAGTTTCTTTTTGTTTTTCTTTTAGAATCTTTGAATGAAAGTTTAAGAAGACTGAAATTCTTTTTTCAATACCAGCCTAATTTTCAAGCAATCGATGAGATCGCGTGGGCTGTCAAGGAACAACTGGGCACTTTCCGATGAGTACAAATTTGATCTGTATAAATTAAAATTAATTTGCATATTCATGGTAAATAAAGAGGGATGGGACGAAACGGATTAGTGAAGGAGAGACAGAGAGGGAGAGGGAGGGATATGGAGAGAGAGAGAGAGAGGGAGAGAGAGGGAGAGAGGGAGAGAGAAGGAGCAATAATTCTATTTTTCAGATTCTAAAATTAGACACGCAAGTCCCTTTTGACATTATGTTTGCGCTCTCTCTCTCTCTCTCTTTCTCTCTCTTTCTCTTTCTCTCTCTCTCTCTCTCTCTCATCTGCCATACAGTTAAGCACTCGCTTACGTTCATCTCTGTGACATCATCAGATAGAGAGAACAGTTATGTCAAATTCGCATATTAATTGTGTAGTGTAGTTAGTAGTCTTTATTAACACACTGTAATACATCCTACAAATGTAACTAACATATCAAAACTGAGAATAATGAATGTTTTCCGGGGACGCTTAGCGACGCTAGTTGGGTGTTTGGAAGGTTATACAAGGATAAATACTTCTTGTTGGTTTTAAATGGCACGGGATGGCATTACATAAGTGTACAGCAGAGTAAGCAAGGCTTTTCTTGCATGCAAGGAATCTAGGTTTTATGAGGAAAAAACAAATATGAACACTGGTTATGCCCTGTGTCAGATTTAAACTTTTTTCGGCAGATAAAGGAGGACATTCTACTACAAACATTTTTTGCTTTGATTTTTATTCATAAATCGAGTTTCACAGACAGAATTCGAAATGTCGTGCTCATATTAGTCTGTGTTGGATGTCTGTCACTAATAACAGGCAACGTACGTTTATAAGTCTTTTTTTGCGCTTTAAAAAGCATCTCTAACCGAGACCAGAGACCGGCGTTTAAGCGTTTGTATGTGATATCATAACGGGAGAATGAAGGGGAATTTTTTTAACCAGATAAGAACTGATTTATTATAAGACAATGGGGTAAACAACGAGAAATTTATCTTCTTGGTTCCTGTCTGTGTCTGTGTGTGTGTCTGTGTCTGTGTGTGTGTCTGTGTCTGTGTCTGTGTGTGTGTACGTTTCAAAATACGTTAAAAAGTAGGTCACTGTCTCAATCAGAAACGCCTGGTTAGTCCGGCAGATCAGTGCAGGAGACAGAACATGAACAACCAACAGGTTTGTTTCCAAATGTTTTTTTTTTCTGTAGGCCACAAAGCTGATGAGCTCAGTAATGTCCACCTTTTGGCAAAACATAACTGATAAGAAAGAAAGATCTATAAAAATGATAAGAAAGATAGATCTGCATAAATGAAAGGAAAGAAAGATCTACAAAACTGATAAGAAAGAAAGATCTATATAACTGATTAAGAAAGCAACATCTATGATACTGATAAGAAAGAAATATCTATAAAACTGATAAGAAAGAAAGATCTATAAAACTGATTAAGAAATAAAGATCTATGAAACTGATAAGAAAGAAAGATCTATATATCTGAAAGGAAAGAAATATCTATAAAACTAATAAGAAATAAAGATCTATAAAACTGCTGTTACAAAGATTTATTTAACTGGGAGAATATATGTATGTATGTATGTATGTATATATATATATGTATATGTATGTATATATGTATATATGTATATATATATATATATATATATATATATATATATATATGAAAGAGGAATGAAAGATCTACAAAACTGATAAGAAATATTCATATAACTGAAAGGAAGGAAAAATCTATATAACTGAGAGGAACGAAAGATCTATATAAATGAGATAACAGAGACACGGAAATTATGCCTGGATATGCGCTATAGGCAAACATGCAGATATGACGAAATATAGACCGACAAAGACAGGGACACACAGCAACGGACAGACACGACAGCAAACTTGGTAAGAAAGCGGACAGATTTGTAGACATACAAACCGTGCGACAGAGCTTTTATCTTCACAGGGCGAAAGCTTGGCCATGCTAGGCCCGTCTGACAGACAAGACTGACAACTAGATGCCGGCTTGATGGATGGATGGATGGATGGATGGATGGATGGATGGATGACAAAACAACATACCATGTAAAACACTCACCAGCGTTTCCTGGTATCGTTAGCTACACTACAACACTTCTCATTAAAACTCTACAGACGCCCCACATTCTCATGAGCGCTCGCACCTAAACTTGACCATCAAAGTCTAAATCCCGTCGATATTCTTACAATACTCGTCTACTAACACAAACCGCGTTTAAATTATCCCTAAACTAACGACAGTGGAAGTACTCCAAAGCATCACTCATGACTACAGCCGACTCGGTATGAGAACTGGTTGAATGTTCAGCATTGTTCATAGAAGTGAAGTCACACTTGCACGTCCCTTCTCTCCCTGTAATTTGTAATGTTCAGATTTCAAGTGAAGAGATTCTGTCTCCATGACATCTTCAGCTACGCTGCTTCTGATTGGTCAATGACGTCAGAGGGTTGTGAGGAGCGTGCGGGATGGCAGCGCTGACCAGTCTATGTCTGGAATTGATAGTATGGCATACCGTTGGGGTTAGTTTTCAGGAAACTGGGTTGACTTTAAAACAGGATTACATCTTAGCCTACGATGATTCATTAACATGGCTTTAATAATAATGATAATAATAATAATAATAATTACAGCTACATAGTTGTGTTCTGTAGTTGGGATTTCATAATGTTAAACTGCTGTTAATGCTGCTTTATTTTCCAGTAAAGGATTATGGCGGTGATGATTGCTAACAAATAATGTACGTGTTTTGTGAGTCTTGTTTTGGTAGGGTAAGATTTTTTTTAAAATAAATTTTAACACTCTATAAACATGAAATCTCAGATGTCATTCGAAACCCTTTACATGGATGAACAACAGATAAGGATAAAATTTCTACAGAAGTACAGATGTACTCTTGCCGCAAGAAGAAGAAGGAGAAGAAGAAGAAGAAGAAAAAGAAGAAGAAGCGGTTGCCTTGTCAGAAGAAACACAAGAAGACCCAAACCAAGAGGATCTGAAGTTTCAGAGAGACCCAAAATAATTTGTAAACATTCCAAACAGTCCGTCAAAGTAAGAAAACTAGTAGAGTACCAGACATCAAACAGTCCGTCAAAGTAAGAAAACTAATAGAGTACCAGACATCAAACAGTCCGTCAAAGTAAGAAAACTAATAGAGTACCAGACATCAAACAGTCCGTCAAAGTAAGAAAACTAATAGAGTACCAGACATCAAACAGTCCGTCAAAGTAAGAAAACTAATAGAGTACCAGACATCAAACAGTCCGTCAAAGTAAGAAAACTAATACACTGCCAGACATCAAACAGTCCGTCAAAGTAAGAAAACTAATACACTGCCAGACATCAAACAGTCCGTCAAAGTAAGAAAACTAATACACTGCTAGACATCAAATAGTCCGTCAAAGTAAGAAAACTAATACACTGCCAGACATCAAACAGTCCGTCAAAGTAAGAAAACTGAAACAGTTCCAGACATCAAACAGTCCGTCAAAGTAAGAAAACTGAAACAGTTCCAGACATCAAAATATCCGTCAAAGTAAAACAAAATTTAGTTCTTGTGCTCCACAACCGCAGGTGTAGTTTTGTCAAATCTTGACTACCTGTCCAGACCAGTACTCACAGCCATATTTAGACAATGTCTAAATGAAATGAAAAGAAGCACATTTCTAACCCACACTAGTTTTTAAGTTATAGGATAACTTTTCTTCCAGTTTTGATACCACAAGTTTTCATCAGAATTTATCCTGGCAGGGCATCGAAATTTATTCATGAGTGAAAGAGTTAAACAATTAATCAGGAAAGAAAGAGTTAAACAATCACACACACACACACACACACACACACACACACACACACACACACACACACATCATCATCATCATCATCATCATGTGACGTGCCGACTGGCGTTGACTATTATGGTTCTCCATAGTATCCGATCTTTCATGAGGCCATTAACTCAGTTGGTGATCTCCTCTCACATCATCCCGTCAGATTATCCAGTGTCATTTCTCTTGGTCTTCCTCTAGCTCTTCCTTCCTCTATTTTTCCTGTTGTTATAATATTTTCAATGCCCCATCTTCTCATTACATGTTCTATGAAAGTACATTCTCTCTCTCTCTCTCTCTCTCTCTTCTCTCTCTCTCTCTTATTTATTTTTTTGTCAAGGTTTTTTGTATCTCCAGCTCTTCTCAAACATTCTCCATTAGTTATTTTTGCTGTCCAGGGATTCGCAACATTCTTCTAATAAACCACATTTCTGCTGCTTCCAATGATTTTTGTACAGACTTGCCTATTGTCCATGATTCAATTCCAAATAACAAGATAGGTTCAATATAGGATTTTAGGACTCGTTTTCCAACATTCATTGATAAGGGTGTGTTGGTTAATATGTTTCTCATTCTCTGAAATGCAGTCTTTGCTTGGCCTATTCTGTTCCTAATTTCTGTTATGTATTTCCCATCTGAAGTTATTACTGCTCCAAGGTATTTGAATTTCTGCACCTGCTTTAGAATAGTTCCGTTTAATTTTAGATTGCATTTTGGTGGATTCTGTTGCTTTGATACACACACGCGAAAAAATACAAACAACGATTGAAATTCTCAGAAGACCTGATGCAGATAGATTTCAACAGTTCATTTACTGAATATTCGATTCAAATTGTCGTTCAAGCCAAATTCTGACAGTTTGAAATATTCATAACCAGTAATAAACTTAAAATAGTAACGTTCTGAATACTTAAATATACTTTTGTCTTTGATTGTCAAACATTGGTCAAATTACTACATTTTAAAGCCAGATTAGTACAACTCACTGAAAAATAAAATTGTGAACTAGTAGTTTGTTTACTTTCCTTGTAAACGTCTACAATATATAGCGCAAGACAACATGTAATAGTTTTACAGTTTATATTCACATTTATATTAGTTTATGTTCACAGACTTCATCGTAAACAGACTGATTATCTTACCATCATTTTCCTGTGTATTATTTGCCTGTTCGGTTAAGTTTAGAAACTATTCATGCAAGGTACGTAACTCAAAGAATGAACTAAATGAAGAAGAGAGTCTGATTTATGTCAGTTAGAAAATTAGGATTTTTTTTTTCCCTTTTGAAGACAATTTCAAACTTTGCTAAGCGAACCCTGGCGTGTACAAGGATATTTCTGATGAGAAGAAAATGTTGATGTGAAACTTGTAAAAGGATATTTCTGAAGAGAAGAAAATGTTGATGTGAAACTTGTAAAAGGATATTTCTGAAGAGAAGAAAATGTTGATGTGAAACTTGTAAAAGGATATTTCTGATGAGAAGAAAATGTTGATGTGAAACTTGTAAAAGGATATTTCTGATGAGAAGAAAATGTTGATGTGAAACTTGTAAAAGGATATTTCTGATGAGAAGAAAATGTTGATGTGAAACTTGTAACAGGATATTTCTGAAGAGAAGAAAATGTTGATGTGAAACTTGTAAAAGGATATTTCTGAAGAGAAGAAAATGTTGATGTGAAACTTGTAAAAGGATATTTCTGAAGAGAAGAAAATGTTGATGTGAAACTTATAAAAGGATATTTCTGATGAGAAGAAAATACTGATCAAGAGTTGCCATACATCTGACACTGAGATTGTCTTTATTTTGTTCCCCATTTCACATAAAGATAATCATCACGTTCATAAATATAACAAGACATGCACGAGGAGAAACTGGGACAAACTGTCTTATTCTGGAATGTACGCATCCTCCAACACTTTCTGGAGAATAAAAATGTAGTTGAAAGCCTGTGTACTTTGTGTTTCAATGTTCTGAGCAATTTGACTAGTTCTACCAAGCTGCGTGGAGCGTATAATTCAAACTATGAACTCAAATCCATCTACATTCTGACATTTTTAGAACCAAAGTGACACTGTGAGAGGACAGAAGTTGGAGATCCTTGAAACTGGAGAGTTCAAGGGAAAATAAAAATAAGAGAGGAAGGCCGAGAGAGAAAATATCTGAGAGGACTGGTCACGTGGCACGGGAAAAGAAAAGCATGTCAGTTTGTTGGATACACCCAGGGATCACACAAGATGGAGAACCATAATAGCCGGTGCTATCTAGCGCAGCACATAACAGCGACAGTAAACTTTGACTCCCCAGTGCAATCCATCACAGCATATTACAGCGACAGTAAACTTTGACTCCTCAGTGCAATCCATCACAGCATATTACAGCGACAGTAAACTTTGACTCCTCAGTGCAATCCATCACAGCATATTACAGCGACAGTAAACTTTGACTCCCCAGTGCTATCTAGCGCAGCACATAACAGTGACAGTAAACTTTGACTCCTCAGTGCAATCCATCACAGCATATTACAGCGACAGTAAACTTTGACTCCCCAGTGCAATCCATCACAGCATATTACAGCGACAGTAAACTTTGACTCCCCAGTGCTATCTAGCGCAGCACATAACAGTGACAGTAAACTTTGACTCCTCAGTGCAATCCATCACAGCATATTACAGCGACAGTAAACTTTGACTCCCCAGTGCTATCTAGCGCAGCACATAACAGCGACAGTAAACTTTGACTCCTCAGTGCAATCCATCACAGCATATTACAGCGACAGTAAACTTTGACTCCCCAGTGCTATCTAGCGCAGCACATAACAGTGACAGTAAACTTTGACTCCTCACTGCAATCCATCACAGCATATTACAGCGACAGTAAACTTTGACTCCCCAGTGCTATACAGCACAGCACATAACAGCGACCGTAAACTTTGACTCACATTCTTTCATAGCTTGACACTTTATGACTGCTCTTCTCTATTAAAAGTAATCTTTCAGAAAACAGTGACTCTCACGCATAACAAGGAGAGAAGAAGAAGAAGAAGAAGAAGAAAGATTAACTTTAAAAACTAAAAAGTACCTGAGAGAGCAAAACTGGAAATACTGAAGGAAGAAGAGACAGAGGTAGACAGAGAGAGAAGGTGCTTGATGGTTTGGCACTCTGGCACGGGAAATGCTGAGTGACAAGCCTGTTGAGATGCACAAGGGACCAGGGGTTATGGAAGGACATGATATTGTACGCTTGTTGGCAGGGACCTTCAGAGAGAGAGAGAGAGAGAGAGAGAGAGAGAGAGAGAGAGGAAGAAAAGTTGTGTTTCATGGCTGGGCAGTTGTTACCCTCATGGGTTCCAGGGTCCTTACAGTTATTTACTTAAAATTTTCTTTTTCTCTAGAGAAAGTTCGTTCTCTCAGTTTATTAGTTCTCGCAGCTAAACATATCTATTCTGCTACTGTATATCTTTCTATCTAAATTATACTTACAACTAAATTATACAATATTAATCAGAATTTTATTTATGTTTCTGAAAATCTCTGAACCAGTTCCATGGACCCCTCACAGGACGCACAGAAGAACTTTTTGGGGGGAGGTGGGGGTGGAGTCACAGACCAGCAAATGAGTTGGCTCAATGAAGAAAGAGCTTAGCATCATCTTGGTTATGTTTATTACTTAAATTTTCAGTTCAGGGTCCATAGTTCTTTTCTTGCTGGAAAAGGGGCCCACCAGCTGTTCTCAGGGCCAAAATGGGGTCCATGGCCAAAAAAAAAAAAAAACGAAAGATCAAGAACCACTGCTGTGAATAATCTCTCTTGATTAACTTTATATATCAGGAGTTGAAACAGTATGGTGCCTGCGTATATGTTGAATTGGGCGGGTGCCTGTATATGCCTAATTGTGTGCCTAGCTTTACGTGGGCCTCGTGGGGCACTGGTTTTGATACTGGCTGTAGACATTCTTGGACCGTGTTCTGAAAACTGAATAGTTTCTGGGTTAGCTATCTACCGCCTCTAGACTCAGTTTCACTCCCCAGATTCCTACTCACCAGTGTGTTGGCACGAACATGTGTAGAAGGTCAAGCCAGTCCTGCGCGTTAAGTTAATACAACATTTATTCTGTGAACTTGATGATAACGATAATGACGAATTATAGACTGCTGGCAGGTTGCCCTGCCACATGGCAAGTCCAATCATTCTTTTCCAACCACGAACACAAGACAACGCATCTTCACGATAGTAACAAAAGTCCACACATTTTCACATCCAGACATAGACTGACTGCCCACTCACAGCCTCTCCCACAATTCTCTGTCACGGGTTTCTCAGCCCACGTAACGTTCTAGAAGGATCTCGACTGACTCCCTACCCCGGAAGTTCAAAAAGAGAATCATAACAGTTGCCCTTTCTGACAAAACAAGAATTATCTCCCGTATACTCTACAGAGATAGCATAAAAAAAATATTATTATGTTGCACCACCCCGGGAAGATCTTCAGTACACACAGACACACAAATCAAGATAGTATTGCTCATTTATTCTTTCTTTTAAATTTATATTATATTATATTATTATTTATATTATAACATTAAATTTATAATAAAATTTATGATCTGAATGATATGCTAAATTTACTAAACAATTTAACTCTTGATCTTTCAACAACACCCATGACACAGTTTGAAAAGTAACTTGTTAGATATTGTTAGAAATTATTAGAAAAGCAACTTGTTAGATATTGTTAGAAATTATTTTAATGCTTGTTAAAAAACATATGTTAGAAGATCTGTATTTACAATGTATTTTTGTTTATGTATATGTCTGCGTGTGTATGTGTGCGTGAGTGCTATTTTATTAGGTTAATTACCTCTTCTCTTTTACTTTGAATGTAACAGTTAAATCTTACACTCTTTTGATATGTTTTTTCCTCATGTAATTTGTATACTTGTATTAAATCGAGTGTGTGGGAAGAATGAAAGATGGAGTGATGAAGAGCATAATGTGTGCCCAATTCTTTACCCTTTAAAAATAAAGATTATTCATTCATTCATTCATTCTATCAAGCTGCCCATTTCAGGATTTTGCTCCTCAGTCACTCTCTCATCTATAGTTTTATTGAACAAACACCTGAGAGAGAAATTTGTAAAAATATAACTTTAATAACTTCTAGGAAGCAAAGAAACAAACCAAAAAAAAAAAAAGGTAAAACAATGAAAGCAGATATAGCCCATTCTAATTAGATGACAATTAAATTTTTAAAAAATTATATAAAAACAGAACCATTTATTTTTTTATATAAAACAAGAAGCATATGCATTTTATTGAGATTAAATTTAGCAGTATTTATTTTTATTCAACCAAAACCAGTTTTCCTTTTTACATTTCTATTTATTTATTTATTAATTTACTTTGCTTTCTCTTAATAATCATATCTTTTTAAAAACTTCTGACAGAGCTAGTAATTAAATGTGGAAAATTTAGACCACATTTTTAGCTATAAATTTATTGTTTTATAAATTCATCATACACAAAATCCACGCCACTTCAGCATTTTATCTTGTAATAAATCTTCTTTTCCCCAAACTATTACTGATGATCTTGGAAAGAGAGATGTAATAAATTCTTCAGAAGCATACATTTACAAATCACTCACAAGGTCTGAATATTTCTTTCATGTGGGAAAAGCATTTCATACCTCTATAACTTGCATTTGAAACAGATCAAGTGGAACATACAAGGTGCTGAAAGCCATGTCCTATTAGTAATATTTGTATTACCTGTTCTTTTTTTCCTAATTCTAGGCAGATATACTACAGTTTCTACAGTTTAAACAAAAATGAAGAAAGAATAATGGCTCGGATTTTTCATTCACAAAAAAAAACAGGATAGTTCAACATTGTGGCTCAGCTGCCAAATAGTTTACAATGAATCAACAACATTGAGTTTACAATGAGTTATCAACATTGAGTTTACAATGAGTCATCAACATTGAGTTTACAATGAATCATCAATATTGTTCCCCCAAATTTATCTTAAAGCTGTTGTTAGATTATCTAATTGTCTAATTCATTTTAGAATCTGTGAACAACTAAGAATCTCTTCAGAGAGTTCGAATGACACAAATCATCCATGGAATAAAGAATAAAATTACAAACAATTTTCTCTTAAGTTACATGATAAACATCTTTTGTCAGATTTTAGGAATGTTTCATATGCAAGTTAGTTACAAATACATAGTAATATATTTTTTAAGAAACAATATTACATAAATAGTGAAGGAGCATCTGCCCTGATATTAACTTTTACTTTTATTTTTATATAGTAAATGTAAAAGAAAAAAACTTCACTTACAAAACCTCTCTTGCAAAACAGCTGTTCATGCATAAAAGCATATTCTGGAATGTATATTAGCAAACAATTTAATGTATGTAAAACATTTTGGATAGAAAACAGCATATATTGGAATGAAAAGAAGTCGTATTGAAATATATATCTGTAGTACATATGTAGTAATATCTAACTCTTTAACTTCCATTTCTAAATGATCAGTGACCAGCAGTAAAAAAAAATAATATGTGGTTCAAAAGTTTATTTCAGTAGCAAAGTCTTCTTAAATTTTTTATTCTTGGCATTTCTTCTCCCCTTCTTAGTCTCCTGATTGCGGCATTAAATTTATAATAAAATTTATGATCTGAATGATATGCTAATTTACTAGACAATTTAACTCTTGATCCTTCAACAACACCCATGAAACACAAACATTCTTTGCTATAAAAAATAACAGAATTTTTTTTTTTTTTTAAGACGACGAAAACAACAGGCCGTGACCCGGTGGTACTGCAAACCGGGTCCACCCGTAACGAGATGTGGACCATACCCCCCCCGGCATTCAATGTGCAGGGCAGGCCTCGGGCATCTCGTTTAGTTAAAAAATAACGACGCTTTTGTTAACCAAAGGGCATGTTGATCAGGGTACCTGCTGAGAGGACACTTTGACCTCAGCCACTTTGATCTTAGCCAAAAGGCCGAGAATTTTTGACATGATGTCTAATTTTAACATTTTCACTAGGCTAATAACAACATTGCCAGCTACAAAATATAACCATATTACAAATACAATATTTTTTTAAACAACTTATGGGAGGTTAAGGGTTAATAATAAATTACATTAAATCATTCTTTGGCCTTGCATATTTAGTAGTAAACTTTGGTTTTGAAATTACTCACTAGCTAGAGAACTATGACATGCTGTGAAAGTATTTTCAAATAAATGAAGTGATTTTATTTTTTGTGATAGTGTTATTTCCCTTGGTACTGCCAGATTGAGACACAATGAATGTCAAATAAATATTTTAAATTTACAGAAAATATTCTTCATCTCATATATCATCACACAGGCAAATTACGTGGAGGTCTTTAGAAATGTTGATAGAGGGAATGAAGAAGTCACACCTTGTTATGAAAGACTAGTCAAAATTCAATACTGTAACAAAATTTAACATTGATGGAAATGAAGCTGTGAATCAAAAATGAAATTGTTCACAAAAAATGTTAATATTTCTGAAAATGAAACAAAAAATGGAATTCTTGTTAACTTTTAACCTCTGTGTCATGACTGGGCTTCCATAAACTGCTAAAATGCAACTGAATAGAATAAAATGGCAGAAATAGATTTTACTGAAAAAAAAAAAGAGGGAAGCACTGTCAATTTCTCTAGAGTAGTGGAAAGGTTATCTGAGTTGGCAATCCTGTGCTGGCCATGGCTGTTCTAAACTCCTTCTCATGTTGCAGGAAACAGCTGATATGCTCTATCAATCAGGCTTGATAGGGTGAGGTAAGGTCCTCATGATGGTAGGACTTTCTGTAGTCTTTATAATGGTAGAGTTTGCTGTTATCCTCATCCTCATGATGGTAGGACTTTCTGTAGTCTTTATAATGGTAGAGTTTGCTGTTATCCTCATGATGTAGGACTTTCTGTAGTCCCTATAATGGTAGAGTTTGCTGTTATCCTCATGATGTAGGACTTTCTGTAGTCTATAATGGTAGAGTTTGCTGTTATCCTCATGATGTAGGACTTTCTGTAGTCCCTATAATGGTAGAGTTTGCTGTTATCCTCATGATGTAGGACTTTCTGTAGTCCCTATAATGGTAGAGTTTGCTGTTATCCTCATGATGTAGGACTTTCTGTAGTCCCTATAATGGTAGAGTTTGCTGTTATCCTCATGATGTAGGACTTTCTGTAGTCCCTATAATGGTAGAGTTTGCTGTTATCCTCATGATGTAGGACTTTCTGTAGTCCTTATAATGGTAGAGTTTGCTGTTATCCTCATGATGGTAGGACTTTCTGTAGTCCCTATAATGGTAGAGTTTGCTGTTATCCTCATGATGTAGGACTTTCTGTAGTCCTTATAATGGTAGAGTTTGCTGTTATCCTCATGATGTAGGACTTTCTGTAGTCCTTATAATGGTGGAGTTTGCTGTTATCCTCATGATGGTAGGACTTTCTGTAGTCCTTATAATGGTAGAGCTTGGTATTATCCCATTAATGTAGGGCTATACATTTATGCTGTTTGCAATGGTAGGATTTGCTGTTATCCCTTTATTGCTGTAGTTCTTCAAATATCATGGACACAAAAAAAAGAACAAATATATCCATAGTACAAGAATTTAATATTGAAGAAGGCTGGTTAGTAAAGAAGATTAAACAGAGAAAATGTAAGAACTTCGGGCGTAGTAAATGTCATGAGAGTTTGGAGATGACAATCATCGTAGGGTACATACTGGGGACAAGGAAAGTGAGGATGACCAAGGCGAAGATGGCAACAAGACACTGCTGATGATTTGCAAATGGATGCATCAGCAGCAGGGCATCTTGCTTACAACCAAGAAGCCATCAAGAGAGTTGTTATGGAGGCAAAGTTCTGCAAGGGACATGCAAATGAATGAATGAACACACTGGCTCTTACAATGGTAGGACATTCCTAATGTAGCATTCCTAATGGTAGGGTAAAACCATGGTCTCAGGATTTGTCATGGTCCACAAGATGATAGGGCTTAGCATAGTCCACATCATGGCAGGGTTTGTCATGGTCCACAAGATGATAGGGCTTAGCATAGTCCACATCATGGCAGGGTTTGTCTTGGTCCACAAGATGATAGGGCTTATCATGGACCACATCATGACAGGGTTGTCATGGTCCATATGATGGCAAAATCTCCTGAGCAACTCATGTCTTGTCTCCACTCTAGATATTCAAGCAACCCCCCCCCCCCCCACAAAACACTTTCTACCTTACATTCTCTAAGATTCAACATCATCACACTCTGGCTCCAAAGAACAAAAGTCTGCAGTTCCACAGGGTCAAGAACAAGAATTTAAAACAAGGAAACTTAAAAAAAAAAACATAACATAACTATGGTAACATACGCATAACTGTATCAAAAACCAGTTAAAATCTGTATTACACCAAAAGAACACATTACTACAGTGATAAAATCCATTTCCAAGAAAATCATAAATAAATCATCTCTACTGATAAATATCAGCTAATAAAGTATGGCACACACAAAAACTTCATTTTAATCTTAATCTTGGATTAAAAATAATTTTTTTTTAAAAATTCAAGATGAACAATATTTTTTTCATCTACAGTCTAGAATGTTTAACTTAGCATTTCTGGATTAATAATAGCCTTGAACTAACAACATAAACCAGTTCTTCTTGAAGAAAAGGAAGGAATATAAGTAACACAGGTAACATTACTCTCATGTCTGCTTGCAGCTAACTCCACATCCCTTATATAATTCAAAAGTATGAGATATGGCTATATTTTCTACCTTCATAAAAACCTTGAATGACTTCTATAAACACTTAGCAAAGTGTAGTCTCATGGTTAGACATTTGGTTTTGGCGTTGGAGATTTCAGGTACAAATCCCGCCAGAAATGGCAGGATTTTTTTTTCCTCATGAATTTCCAGCAAATAAACTCCCCAGTTTTCAAGGTTGTGAGACCAAACATTTGTGTGCACATTAAAAATCCTTTGGCAGCTGGAAATCCCACCAAAAAAAAGAGTGGGCTGGGCAGAAGTTGCAGGCAAAATTCTAGGAAAAATCTGTCATGGAAGTTGATGCAGGTGCTTGGAGTGTCTATGCTGTGACATCTTTTCTGAGGTGTGAGAATGTGTGGCTGAACAGATACTGGAATGTCCTGACTGCCATGAAACCATTTCCAAACAAACAAACAAACAGCAAAGGGAAAATGAACTTCAAAAAAAATTCATGAAATATTTACTCTTTTGTGAAATTAACAGAGGATTAATATGGATAATTTTTTTTAGAAAAATGAGCACAAAAAAAAAAATTCATTGGGCATCTTTAGTAAATTAAACTCAGGTTAAAATGGATGGGTTTTAACATAAGCAGTAAATACAGCAGTCATTATATATTGTTCAGTCGGAAGGTCCTGCTAAATCGGCCCAACTTTGTTGGCACTCTGGTAGACGACATATGCAAAGATCACTTCTATCAGCTGTTGAGTAGAACAAATGATGAGGTAAATGATTGCATGTTTGAACGATGATGTGTGATGTGTGGATCTGTCTATGATGTGAATGATGATATAAAGTAATAGAACTCGGTGCTGTATGGTTAGATCTGCGAAAAAAAAAATCAATAAACAAAGCACTTTTAGACTTGAGAGAAAGGAAGATGACAAGAGATCTACCTGGAACTTGAGCCACAGACTCTGGTAGGATGAGCAGCCATCTAGTTACCTCCATGGTTCAAGACCCAGGTAATTCTCCTGTCATTTTCCTTTCTCTCATATCTAAAAATGCTTTGTTTATTTTTTTCCCCAAGGTCTGACTATACAACACTGTTATATTACTTTACTGTGTAAAAGCCTCAATGTTTTCCTATTTGCAAAAATTTGAATGGTGATACACAATACGTGGATCTACGATGTGAAGTATCTTCTGGAAATATACCAAGAAACCCAAACAGCAACAAGGAAAGTCAAATAGGAAAAAGATCTGGTGGTGAGTCCCCCAGGCCAGATAGATCTAATTTTAACACTGGGGAAGAGTATGAGGCAGAGGTCAGTACTAGTAATTGTGATGACGGACAAAATCCTGACGGTGTTACCAAGGAAAACCCCTGCATCAAACTAAAAAGAAAAATAAGAGAAGGAATATGGAATGTAAGAAGTACGTATGAGGGAAAGTATCAAATAATAAGTGACAAGATGAAAAGAATGGGGATACACATTTTGGGAATCTGCGAACATTGATGGAAAGGATCAGGACACTTTAAGAGTGAGAATGATAATAACTTTATATACTCTGGTGGAGAAGTAGAAGGAAAGAATGAAGTGGCTTTTTACTTGGACAATTCAACATCAAAAGCATTACTACGCTACAATCCAGTAAATGATAGAATCCTCACAATCAGACGTAAAGGCACTTCTAGAAATGTAACAATCATCCAGAAATATGAACCTACATCAGCAGCAGAATAAGAGGAAGTAGAAGACTTTTATAACACACTGCAAATGACAATAGACCAGGTACGGAAAAATGATACTGTATTAATAAGGGGGGGGGGGGATTTTAATGCAAAGATTGGTACAGAAAGAGCAGAAGATGAAGGACATGTTGTAGAAAAATTTAGCATAGGACATAGAAATGAGGCATGTGACAATCTAATGGTGTTTTGAGCTAATGATGGCTAACACACTTTTTAAACAACATCCAAGAAGACTTTACACATGTACATCACCTGATGGGAAAACAAAGAATCAAATAGATTACATTTTAGTGCAGAGAAGGTGGAGATCAAGTATAACATCAGCAAAAACGTTACCAGGTGCTGATTGTGACATGGACCATGAGTTATTAATAGCAGACGTGAAGATAAAGATAAAAAAGACAGTTACGGGATCAAGACCACTCTGCTTTGATCTTACAAAAATACTAGAACAATACAGTATAGAAGTGAAGAAGCATTTCAAAATCCTGATGGCTGTACAGGAGAAGATGACACCAGATGAATTGGCTAGGCAGGCCAGAGATATCTTAAAAACAACAGCTAAAGACATGGTTCCAGTAAAGAAAACACAAAAGAATGGATGGATTACAGCAGGCACACTAGAACTGATAAAACAACTTAGAGAAATGAAGATGCAATGGAAAGTAACAAACAACAACAAGGAGGAATATAAATCTTTAACAAAAGAAGTACGAAGAAACATAAGAAAAGACAAAAAACAATACATACAAGATTGTTGTGAAAGAATAGAAGGACATCAGAAATGTGGAAGAGATAGTGAAATGTTTAAAGAAGTGAAGACATTGACGAGAAATGTCACAGCTAAGCTAAATGTAATTTGTGACGAGATGGGGAATACCTTGACAGAGACAGAGGAAATTCTAAAAAGATGGAAAGAATATTGCAGAGGAATATATAAAACAACTGACTGTGAAAGCAGAAATCAACAGTGGGAATTATTATTGGAGGAGAAAGAACCTGAACCGACAATAGAAGAAGTTTTATGAGCAATAAAGTATCTGAAAAATGGTAAATCACCAGGATGTGATGAGATAACAGCTGAACTTATTAAAGCAGGAGGAAAGGAATGTGCAACAATCTATCATGCACTATGTAAAAAGATATGGCATTCAGGTATTTGACCAAAAGAATGGAGAAGAACTGTGTTCATACCACTGGCAAAAAAGGGTAACCTGAAATTATGCACAAACTACAGAACTGTTGCCCTGATTAGTCATGCCAGTAAAGTTCTGTTAAAAATCATAATGGGTAGACTTTGTAAGAAAATAGAAGAAGAAGTCAATATGGTCCAAGCTTGTTTGAGGCAAGGAAGAGGATCAAAAGATCATATAGTCAATATAAGATTAATAATAGAGAAATGCAGAGAGTTTAATGTGAATCTCTATTTAGCCTTTATAGACTACTCAAAGGCATTTGATTGTGTACAGCACCAGAAACTTTGGGAAATAATGGAAAAAATGGGATTTCCAACACGTTTGATACAGTTAACATCACTGCTGTATCTAGACCAACAGGTAGCAGTAAGAATAAATGGTGAAACAACAACTTGGTTTGACATAAAACAAGGGGTCCATCAGGGATGTATATTGTCGCCCTACTTATTTAACTTGTATACTGAAAATATAATGAGGAATGTTAGAGAAGATGTAGACAAAGAATATTATGATGCCATAACAATTGGAGGTTATGAAATACCAGAGATTAGATATGCTGATGACACAGTGTTACTGTCCACAACACAAAAAGGAATGGAAAAACTAATTATGTCAGTCTGTAAGAACAGCGAAGAAAAAAACCACTATTTTAATGCAAATAAAACTAAATTAATGACAACTGACAAAACACACAAGGTAGCTGAAATGTGTATCTTACATCCCCGCGCCATCAAACGTCACATAGGGCCTGCATGGTAAATATGTATCAATGAGGAAAAACTGGAAGAAGTGGAGAGTTTTGGATATCTTGGATCAATACTAACTAATAATGGAGATACAATGAGGGAAATTTAAAGGATGACATCTATTGCTCTTCACAAAGTAAAACAACTAAAGAATCTGTGGAGAGGAACAAACAGAACTACAAAAATAAGATTCTTAAGAGCATACATCTTTCCCATTGCAACATATTCCTGTAAGACCTGGACACTTAATAAAACAGCTGAGAAACACATAAATGCCTTTGAATGTAAATGCTACAGAAGAGTTCTTCAAATATCATGGACACAAAAAACAACAAATATATCTATACTACAAGAACTTAATATTGAAGAAGGCTGGCTAGTAAAGAGGATTAAAGAGAAAACTTAAATATTTTGGACACATTAAACGTCATGATAATCTAGAGAAGACCGTCTTGGAAAGGTACATAATGGGAAAAAGAAAGACAGGAAGACCAAGGTGAAGATGGCTGCAAGACATTGTTGAGGATCTGCAGAAGTCCATCTTGCCCACAACCGAGAGGCCTACAGGAGTGCTTTAGGGAGGCAAAAGTTCCACACGGGACATGCAAATGAACTAATGAATGAACAAGGTGGTGATGTGTGATATAGGGATCTGTGGTGTGAATGATGGTGTGTGATGTGTGGATCAGAGATATAAATGTAGTGTATGATTTATGGTTTGGATCATTATATGGACAGCTATGAAGGATGTTTAAAGCTGATGTGTAAATGAAATATAGACAGCCATGAGGGATAGTTAGAACCAATGTGTAAATGAAATGTGGACAGCTATTAGGGGTGTTTAAAACCAATGTGTGAATGAAATGTGGACAGCTATTAGATATGTTTAAAGCTGATGTGTGAATGAAACAGGACAGCTATGAGGGATGTTTAGAGCTGATGTATGAAAGAAACAGGACAGCTATGAGGGATGTTTAGAGCTGATGTATGAAAGAAACAGGACAGCTATGAGGGATGTTTAGAACTAATTCATGAATGAAATAGGAGATGTTTAAAGCTAATGTATGAATGAAATAGGAGATGTTTAAAGCTAATGTATGAATGAAATAGGAGATGTTTAAAGCTAATGTATGAATGAAATAGGAGATGTTTAAAGCTAATGTATGAATGAAATAGGAGATGTTTAAAGCTAATGTATGAATGAAATGTAAATACCTGGAGAAAGAGAATACCACCAAGAACAAGCCCTGCCCAAATTATGTTCTCTTGTATTAGGTCTGTCAGCTTTTTATAACAACCCTAGTAAGATAAAAAATAGAGATTTTCAATTCAGGTCTGTTATTATCATCATCATCATGTGCCATCTACTCAGAATAGTTTTGGCTGCAGTGAATCTCCCACTTGGTATCATTCTTATATCATTATTATTATTATTCTTATGTTACAACAATGATCACTGAGAAAAGTATCAACACTCTTGTTTTCACTCTAGCCATGGTGTAAATGTTCTCAAGTGGGAAAATGTCTCAGAGGGATTTCTTCTTGTTGTGGTGGAACTCCCTGGCTGTCGTCAATGTAGCCAGTGTTGTTTGTCCTTCTACGTACTTCCACCAGCAGTTTGAGATGCCTGAGTTGCTGCTTCATCCGTCGTCAAGGAATTCCATCATCATCATCATCATCATCATCATCATCATCATCATCATCATCATCATCATCCTGTTCCACTATTAAACTGGTTTTGCTTTGACTTCAACAAGATGTGCTTGCTCCACCAAGTTTTGTCCAGCTGTAGGATGTCCAGCCTGGGTCATGTCATGAATGCACTGTGGAGGAAACTGTAACACTCATCATGACTGTGCCATCCTGCCCATGGAATTCGCAACATTCTTCTAATAAACCACATTTCTGCTGCTTCCAATGATTTTTGTGCAGACCTGCCTATTGTCCATGATTCACTTCCATATAATAAGACAGGTTCAGTACAGCATTATATAATATAACACATCATTTTATGAAAAAAAAGGTAAATGTAATCCTGTCACGCCTTAGAGGCACACAGGGATATGATGTTAGTGCCCATAATTTTCCTTGACTTGTCAGCACACTAGAGAGTGATTTGGTCAGTATCACGCCTGGCTGCCTTTCCGTCCTCAACTCCAAAAGAAGTCAGGTACCTATTTCTACAGCTGGGTGACTGGGGTGCCTCCAGTCAGATTCAAACCCTTGACCTTCACCATTTTATAGCTGTTCTAATATTACATTATGTAATACATATTTTATTCTTATTTTTGTGTTATATTATGTAAAGTTATATATAATACATTATTTTATCCTTGCTCTCTTCTATCTCCTTAATTCTGTGAGCAGGATGTTCTAGGCAGCCAGTGCAGGATGTTCCAGGCAGCCAGTGCAAGATGTTCTAGGCAGCCAGTGTAGGATGTTCTAGGCAGCCAGTGCAGGATGTTCTAGGCAGCCAGTGCAGGATGTTCTAGGCAGCCAGTGCAGGATGTTCTAGGCAGCCAGTGCAGGATGTTCCAGGCAGCCAGTGCAAGATGTTCTAGGCAGCCAGTGCAGGAAAGGTGCTAAAGCACAGTCATCACATAAAACTGGAAGTAGCTTATGTTGACCAGTCTCCAGACTCGAAAGTGAAACTAGAAGCAAGACAAAAAAGTGCAGTGCTCTTCAGCTTTTTTTTTTCCCTATTCTTCTATTAACCTCCATGTCACATTTCCTGCCATCTGTTATCCTATGTCTCAGATAATATGAGCTTTGTCACTTCATGTAACTACATGTGATATACATAAGAAGTATACAGATGTATTCATTTATACATTCATTAGTTCATTCATTTATCTCCATTTGGTGTATCATGTTCAAATGTCTCTGCATATTTTGGCTGTAATGGCTTAATGAATTTCACCTGATATTTTTCTTATGCTGTATTTTTCATTTACTGTAGCTGTCATCATAAATGTTACACACACAATCAGATCAGATCTGATAGGCACAGGCAGTCATCTCTCTCCATCTCGCTTATCTTTTGTGTCTCGAATCAATTCAGTTGTTGTTTTCACACCAAACCATTCAGTCAGCCCATCCAGGTATGTTTGTCTTCTTCTCACACCAAACCATGCAGTCAGGCCATCTAGTCTTTTTTCTTTGCCCTTTCTTTCTTTTGCCATTTACTTTTCCAGTCATGAACAATATTTCAAGACGTTCATGTCTGCTGATGTGTCCAAGAAACTTTGACTGTCTTTTTCTTATGTATGGCACCAGTTTGGGATATTCTTTAGTCTGCTGTAATACATAAGTATTACACATACAGTACAACTACTTTTACCAGCTGTTGTTACTGCTGCTGTCATCATCATAACTGTCAACATCATCATTAACATGACATCATTTACACACTTATGTACTCACTGTATTATAATTAACGAAATCACAGGACCTGGGTGGAACTGATGGAAAATCATTGGAGTTGTCAATACCACAACATTCGAACTGGAAGAAACGAGAGGCATAAATAGAATAAACAAAATAATTTACTACTGGTAAATATCTTAACTTAACAAAAGTCAAAATAATAATTACTTCTGTCTTCATGGATAGTTTTTAACAGGAAAATGTCACGTGTTTGTTGAAGCTGCATATCATTTTGCCAAAGCAGCTCCTTTCAATCTTTCTTGTAGCAGTAATGTGAGTGATGTAATCAATCTTGATATCACTAAACTATGTACTGCGATGTCCACTCTCAGTCTGTGTTTTCTGTGTTAGTATTTAAAATATTAAGCAATATGTTTCACTGGGAAGAGCCAACCTCATGTTTTCTGTGTTAGTGTTTAAAATATTAAACAATATGTTTCTCTGGGAAGAGCCAACTTCATGTTTTATGTACTAGTGTTTAAAATATTAAGCAATATGTTTCACTGGGAAGAGCCAACCTCATGTTTTCTATGTTAGTGAATATTAAGCAATATGTTTCTCTGGGAAGAGCCAACCTCATGTTTTCTATGTTAGTGTTTAAAATATTAAGCAATATTTTTATCTGGGAAGAGCCAACCTCATGTTTTCTATGTTAGTGTTTAAAATATTAAGCAATATGTTTCATTGGGAAGAGCCAACCTCATTTTTTCTGCATCAGTGTTTAAAAGATTAAGTTAAACGCTTACATCTAGTCTCCTGGAGCTTAATTTTTCTGTATTAAATGTCTGTTGGAAATTTGACAGTGTCAGGAGCTAAGTTCAGTGGCCATAACATCCTTGATGAGAATGAAAAACTCGTCGAAGACAGGAAATTTTGGCAAACTAACATGCAGGCTCCATGTGACACAGAAAGGATGTAAGATGTAAGATAAGATGTAAGATACCAAGTGCCCTCTTGACTATGGATTCTGATTTCAAGTTCAGCCTATGTTTGCTCATTAAAATAAGAAGTGAATATAACTTAGAAAATTAGCAGTGGAAATAAAAGGATTTCTAGAAGACGGAAGTGAGAGCACCCAGTCAAGTCTGAGCTTAATAAGAAATGATAGGAACAAGTATAATTCTGAGCTGAGGAATAAGAATGTGAAGTCCCTGTTTGCAACTTTGTCAGACAACATATACAAAAGACTAGATGTTGAAAGTGAAGAATTGAGAGCTTGGATTTTAAATTTAGATATACAACAAACAAACAAAAATTCCTAGTAAGCCTTACAAAAGTACTTCAAGAATACTGTTAGTCTCTTTTTTGTCCTTTAAGTTTTCAACAAAACATGAACAACCAAGGGAAAACTAATGCACTGCTGGACATCAAAGAGTCCATCAAAGTAAGAAAACTAATAGAGTACCTTAGGTGTAGGGTAAATTTTCTAACTACTTGGCAAGAAGGTCTTTGGAGTCCCTTTGTTTTTTGTTGTTTTTTTTTTTTTAGTACACATATTGACCATATTTTTTAAAGGTTTTAGAAATCAAATTAGTTATTTCTGATCCATTAAACTATTAAATATCCTCAATTTGTAATACTAGAAAAAAAAGAATTAGATGCGTGATAATTATTTCATATCTTAGTAATTTTTAATAAGTTTATTTTAGATGGATTTGACATTTCATTTTTTGTTTTATATGCTTTTAATCCTTTTATCTGACCCTGTGCAATTTTTATTTGACTTTTTCAACATGGAGGGGCATCGGATTCCAGAAATTAAATATGCCGATGATTCTGTCCTATCAAACAGTTCAGAAGGACGGCAACAGTTTATTCTCTCAACCTTCTTCTTCTTCTTCTTCTTCTTCGTACGCACACTGGTGATGATGCATGGTACTCTGATTTTTGCGATGTGGCTTTTGGCTGGGTACCTCCGACTTCAGCACCTTTCTCTCAACCAAAAGACACAACAAAAACTCAGAACCTCTTTTTAAACACCAACAAAATCAAGGTAATGATAAATGACAAAATTAGAAGTTAACCCAAAATTACATCGGACCATCTAGACCTGGAATACGTAAATAATTTGATTATCTAGGTTCAATCATCATCATCAATGGCGACTGCACAGTGCAAATCAAAAGAAGAATTGCAGTTGCATCACAGAAACTAGCACGAATGTAGAGTATGTGGCAAGGTACCAATAAGAAAACAAAGTTATGTTTACTAAGAGCTTACATATTCCCAGTGGCAACATACAGACTTGAAACAGTGACACCTAACAAATCACTAGAAAAGAGAATAACAGCATTTGAAATGAAATGTTACAGAAGGGCACATAGAATATCATAGACAGAATGAAAATCAAATAAAGAGATATTGATGGAATTAGGTATCACAGAAAACTGGCTCATTAACACCATCAAAATTAGAAAACTGAGATACTTTTGCTACATCAAGAGACACATCAGCTTGGAGAGAGTGATGGTGGAAGGCATAGTGCCCAGCAGAAGACAAAAGTTATGACCTCAACACAGATCGTCTCAGGACATCATGGAAAGTCTGAATGTGTCACTGCAAGACGCCGGTCAACTTGCATAAGACTGTATTGCCTTCAGGGAGGCTGTGAGAGAGACAACATTCTGGAAAGGACATGTCACAAGAATGAGTGGATTCAATGTTAGGTTTAGTTCACTCTGTATATGTATCCTCAGGACCGTTACTTGCTTGAGCACTCTACGTCAATCCTTTGTTCTGCAGGAAACCCCTAGAACTATACTTGTGTCACATTTTTTAAAGGAAAAAGAAAATTGAGTTGTTAACAGGACAAATAAATATCAGCAACAATCACATCTGCATATGCATATTTTCTAAGATAGTTAAGCATTTTAAAATAACTAACCACATACAGCAGAGAAAACTTGAATATTTTGGACACATTAAACGTCATGATAATTTAGAGAAGATCGTCTTGGAAGGGTACATAATGGGAAAAAGAAAGAAAGGAAGACCAAGGCAAAGATGGGTGCAAGACATTGTTGATGATTTGCACATGGATGCATCAGCAGCAAGGCATCTTGCTTACAACCGAGAGGCCTTCAGGAGAGCTGTTAGGGAGGCAAAGTTCTGCAAAGGATATGCAAATGACTGATTGAACTACACACGCCGTAAGATATATAAACCTACATTTTTGTTGATAACAAACACTGTGAGAAGTACAAACTTACATTTTTGTTGATACACACACAATGTGAGATGTACAAACTTACATTTTTGTTGATGAGGTTTATTGCAGTGCTGAAAGAATCATTGCTGTTGTACTTGTACTCTGATTTGATTCTGTCCTTCAGTTCAGTTCTGATACTTTTGTGCAACTGTAACACAGACAGGGGCAAAATGTTTACAAAACCTTGCTATGATACAAAATGATAAGATGATATGATACAAAAATTACTGCTGCTGTTGTTGATGATGATGATGATGATGATAGTAGTGGTGTTGGTGGTGTTGGTGGTCTTTAACTGTTATACTAATAATGATGGTTTCAGTGATACTGTTTTTAGCTGATTATGACAATGATTATGATTTTACTACTGTTGATGACAATGACACTGAAGCTAATGATGATGATGATGATAATGATAATGATAATGATAATGATGATGATGATGATAAAGGGATGAAGATGTCTGATTTCACATTCAGTGTTCCATATTATTAGTGACAGAAATGGTGGACAATGGCCAACGAAGGCACTACAACACCTTTCCATTGGTGCCCCCCCCACAAATACCAGGCCTAGTCTGGCTAAGGGTGGGGGTAGCTATAGTCCCATTGGTGGTGGAGTTTACTAAAGAAGTATCATAGACACCCCCTCCCACCTTTTGGCTCTACTAAAGGACCTGCCCCCAGTCCAGCAGTACGCCCTGCCTCAATATCTTCACTACATCAGCTGCAAGGAACACCAGCTCATATTTTCAGGAAGATAGGACAATGATGGTGGTACTGTTGCCATTATTACTGATGATGATGATGATGATGAATGTGGTGGTGGTGGGGGTGGTGGTAGTGGTGGAGGTTGTGGTTATGGTGGTGTTAATGTTGGAGATAATGGTGGTAATGGTGGTGGTTGTGGTCATGGTGGTGGTAATGGTGGTAATGGTGGTGATGGAGGTGGTAGTAATGGTGGTGGTGGTTATAATGATGGTGGTGATGGTGGTGGTGGAAGTGATTGTGGTGGTAATGGTGGTGGAAATAATGGTGGTGATAATAATGGTGGTGTAGTGGTGATAATGGTGGTATTGGTGGTGGTGGTAATGGTGGTGGTAATGATATTGGTAATGGTGGTGGTGGTAATGGTATTGATAATGGTGGTGGTTGTAATGGTGCAGGTAATGGTGGTCATGTTAATGATATTGGTAATGGTGGTAGTGGTAATGGTGGTTGTGATAATGGTATTGGTAATGGTGATTGTAATGGTATTGGTAATGGTGGTGGTGGTAATGGTGGTAATAATGGTGATGGTAATGGTATGGTGGTGATGTTTTTGGTGGTGGTAATGGTGGTGGTAATTGTGGTGATGGTAATGGTGCTGGTAATGGTTCTGATGGTAATGGTGGTGGTAATGGTGCTGGTAATTGTGGTGATGGTAATGATGGTGGTAATGGTGGTGGTGATAATGGTGGTGGTAATAGTTATGGTAATAGTGTTGGTAAAGGTGGTGGTGGTAATTGTGGTGGTAATGGTGGTAGTGGTAATTGTGGTGGTAATGGTGGTGGTGGCCATGGTGGTTGTAATAAAGTGCTGGTAATAGTGGTGGTGGTAATTGTGCTGGTAATAGTGGTGGTGGTAATTGTGCTGGTAATAGTGGTGGTAGTAATTGTGGTGGTAATGGTGGTGGTAGTAATTGTGATGGTGGTGGTAATGCAGTGGTAATGGTGGTGGTAAATGATGGTGGTGGTAATGGTGGTGGTAATAATGGAGATGGTAATGTTGGTGGTAATGGTGCTGGTAATGGTGGTGGTAATGATGCTTGTGGTAATGGTGGTGGTGGTGATAATCATGGTGGTAATGGTGGTGCTATTAGTATTAGTAGTGGTAATGGTGGTGGTAATTGTGGTGGTAATTGTGGTGCTGGTGGTGATAATGCTGGTGGTAATGCTTGTGGTGGTAGTTTTGTTGGTAATGGTGGTGGTGGTAATGTTGATGGTAATGGTGCTGGTAATGGTGGAGATATTTTTATGGTGGTAATGGAGTTGGTGGTAATGATGGTTGCGATAGTGGTGGTGGTGGTAATGATGGTTGTTGTGGTGATGGTGTTGGTAATGGTATTGGTGGTGCTAATGGTGGTGGTGGTGGTGGTAATGTTGGTGGTGGTGGTGGTCATGTTGGTGGTAATGGTGGTATTGGTAGTGATGTTAATGGTGGTGGTATTGTGGTGGCAATGGTGGTCATGGTAATGGTGATTGTGGTAATGGTGGTAGTGTGATAATGGTGATGGTGGTAGTGCTAATGGTGATGGTGGTTGTGGTAATGGTGGTTGTGATAATTGTGGTGGTGGTAGTGGTGGTGTTAGTGATAATGGTATTAGTGGTAATGGTGGTGGCAATAATGGTGGTGGTAATGTTGGTGGTGGTCATGTTGTTAGTGGTATTAGTGGTGGTGTTAATGGTGGTGATGTGATAATGGTAGTTGTGGTAATGTTGGTGGTGGTAATTTTGGTGGTGGTATTAGTGGTGGTGTTAATGGTGGTGGTGTTAATGGTGGTGTTAATGGTGGTGGTAATGATGGTTGTTGCAGTGATGGTGTTGGTAATGGTATTGTTGGTGCTAATGGTGGTGGTGGTGGTGGTGACTACAACCAACCGGAGAGTCCATGACATAGAAGAGAGTCCCCACAACAATTTCACCGATCATCAGGAGAATCATAACCGCTGCAAACTACATTTAAGAAAAAAAAACAATAACAATTTGTTATCACATTTTCTACTTGTGTCTGTTAATGTTTACATGGTTGTCATGGAGACCTGTGATAACGGTCTTTGATAGCAAAGGTTATTTGAAACATAAGGACCCTGCCGTGATAAACAAAGTCCGTACATATCCTTATTCCCAGTAAGAGACGCTACATGAAAACTGACACTAAGTGCATTGTACAGTCTGTCATTCGGGCTTCAAGCTTCTTAGCAAGATCACCGCCTTCACTCTTTTCTTTGCTATCTCGTCACTTTCTTGTTCTCTTTTTTCTTCTTCATCCTCTTCTTTCTACTACCACTACTACTACTACTACCACCATTACTTCTGCATCTTTTTCTACTACTACAACTAATACTACTACTATTACTACTGCTACTACTACTACTACTACTACTACTACTATTACTACTACTACTATTATTATTACTTCTGCATCTTTCTCTACTACTACTACTACTATTACTACTACTATTACTACTACTACTACTACTATTACTACTACTATTACTACTACTACTACTACCATTACTACTATTTAGCCTTCTTCGACTTTCGCTCTGAAAAGATAGTTGGTTGCGCTGTGCTGCAACCTGATACATTCGACTTACACAGGCCGTATATTTAGGACCTGGTGCTATTCCTACTCACTCGACCAGACTACGGTCACCGTGTGCATAGTCAGCGTAATCTTATGATTAAAATCATCACATCTGTAGGCCTACATTACTTGGCTCAAATAAAGTCTGACCACATTAAGAATTCTAGCTAACGTCTCTCTTTGTTGTTTCTTTTCTTTACTCGCGAAACTAGAACATGGAATTGCATTATTGTACAGCTAACCACAAAAGCAAAGACGTTATAAATCTCTGCCTTCGATTGTGGAGGTTCCTAGATTTGTTCTCATCATCATCATCATCAGGTGCCGTGCCGACTGGCGTTGGCTATTATGCTTCTCCAGAGTACCCGATCCTTCATGCAGGCCATCAGTTCAGTTGGTGATCTCCTCTCACACCATCCCGTCAGACTGTCCAGTATCATTTCTTTTGGTCTTCCTCCTGATCTTCTTCCTTCTATTTTTCCTGTTGTTATAATATTTTCAATGCCCCCTCTTCTCATTGCATGTCCTATGAAAGTACGTTGTCTCTCTCTTATCTTTTTGACAAGGTTTTTTTTTTGTCTCTCCAGCTCTTCTCATACATTCTTCATTAGTTATTTTTGCTGTCCAGGGGATTCGCAACATTCTTCTAATAAACCACATTTCTGCTGCTTCCAATGATTTTTGTGCAGACTTGCCTATTGTCCATGATTCACTTCCATATAACAAGATAGGTTCAATATAGCATTTTAGGACTCGTTTTCTAACATTCATTGATAACGATTTGTTCTACTTACGGCAATTAGCATCCACCTGCAGCAGTTCGTGCAACACGCACCGAAGCATCCAAGCCCGCTTATAATGAACAAGAAGATTCCGAACACTAAGAGAGCGATGCCAATGTTGTAAACAAGCGGTATGTCTTTCAGATCTTTGGCCGAGGGTGGCACGCTGTAGCCATCTCTTTCTGAGAACAAATATATATATCAGATGAGTTGATCGACAGACAGATGTTGCACAGAATGAAAGAGCAATCACATCCTTGTTCCATGCAGATAAGCAATGACGGATTACCCTCCCCCTTCTCATTGCATGCCCCATGAAAGTACATTGTCTTTCTCTTATGTTTTGGACAAGATTTTTTTGTCTCTCCAGCTCTTCTCATACATTCTCCATTAGTTATTTTTGCTATCCAGGGAATTCCCAACATTCTTCTGATAAACCACATTTCTGCTGCTTCCAATGATTTTTGTGCAGACCTGCCTATTGTCCATGATTCACTTCCATATAACAAGATAGGTTCAATATAGCATTTTAGGACTCGTTTTCTAACATCCATCAATAAGGATGTGCTGCATAATATGTTTCTCATTCTCTGAAATGCAGTCTTTGCTTGGCCTATTATGTTCTAAATTTCTTTTCTGCATTTTCCATCTGAAGTTATTACTGCTCCAAGGTATTTGAGTTTCTGCACCTGTTTAAGAGTAGTTCCTTTTAATTTTATACTTCATAATTTTGGTGGATTCTGTTTCTGATGTCCACTTTTACTTTACGACATTTTCTTGACCCTGGGCCCCCATACGTTCCGGGCCCCTGGTAGCTAACCCGCCACTGCAAGTAGGATAGACATATAGATATACAGACATAGCATGCAATGGAACAAAAAAGCAAAGAACTAGTTGAGAAGGAGGGGCAGGCAAACAGACAGACACAGACAGACAGGCAGGCAGACATGGAAGGTTGGATGGATGGATGGATGGATGGATGGATGGATGGATGGATGGATGGATGGATGGATGGATGGATGGATGGATGGATGGACGGATGGATGGATGGATACCTGCAGATTTCTTGAACTCATTATAAGCCGGCTCTAAAACGACGCTCGGTATAAAAGCCAAAATGATGCCGCCCGCAATCAGAGCAATCGCCACACCCTGTAGATAAACAGACGTAATGTGACCTTGTCAGAAAGATAAGAGAGAGAGACAATGTACTTTCATAGGACATGCAATGAGAAGACGGGGCATTGAAAATATTATAACAACAGGAAAAATAGAAGGAAGAAGATCAAGAGGAAGACCAAGAGAAATGATACTGGACAGTCTGACGTGATGGTGTGAGAGGAGATCACCAACTGAGCTGATGGCCTGCATGAAGGATCGGGTACTCTGGAGAAGCATAATAGCCAACGCCAGTCGGCACGGCACCTGATGATGATGATGAATGTGATTTCTCAGGTAAGCAGATGAACCAAGAACTAAAACCACTGAAATGAAGTTTATTTATAAGATAATGATCCTAAATTAATCACATTGAAATGTGAAAACATTTTTGGTACAAAGAAACCGAAATGAAGTTACTCTGTAATTATCTGATATCCTTCCCGAGCCGTTAAACGTCACACAGGGCTCGCAAAGCAGTTCGCCAATTTTTCCTGTCTTCGGCGAGTCTTTCAACCTCATCAAGGGATTTTATGCCTGTTAATTTGGCCTCTCTTAACAATGTCCTCTTCAGAGTTTCACACGATCTGCCTCTTTTTCTTTGGCCTGTTGTGTTCCACTTTATATATATATATATATATAGGTTGGGTTAGAAATGTGATGTTTTTTTCATTTTAATTAGACATTGATTAGACTTTGAGAACTGATTCGCAGAAGTATTCAGAATCTACCAAAACTGCAACTGTTGTACTCTGAAGTGAAAAAAAAAAATCAAAGGCGTATTTCTATGTGGTTTATTTTTATGAAAGTTGAAATGAGGGCATCACAGAAAACTAACACACGTTTTGTTGTCGCTGAACTTGTATTCGCATCGGCGAAAGAAAAGATGTTCGTAAGTAGTGTGATCCAAGCACATGTGCAGGTAATGTAGCCGTAAACAAATGTGTAAGCGTGTAATTGCTTCAGCGCTGTGTAGTGTATTCAGATGTAGCAGAAGTATCCGGAATTAGTATGAACAGAGGCCACTGCAGCCTACTGAGCCAGCTACATCGACTCAAAATGTCTCACTCACAGACGAGTGTTCGTGTGGCAGTGGAGTCCGGACTCCAGAGCACATCATACAAGAGTGCCCAAACCATGCGGACCTGAGGCGTGAGACATGGCCAGAGGACACAAGCTTGGGGCAAAAGCTTTGGACTCCTATCTGGATCTGGAGAGGACTGCGGGCTTTGCCATATCGACAGGGATCAGGATCTGATGTGACCAACAACCTCGAACGCAGAAGAAGAAGAAGACAGGTGATATAAACAGATAATAGAAAGTATCACAAGAGTAATCTTTGCTGAAAGGACCAGAAGTAAAATGTGATAATACCAGATGCGAAAGTCATATTTGATATCACATGTAAAAGTCAAATTTAATATCAGATGTAAGTCACATTTCATATCAGATGTGAACGAACGAACATACTTTATCTTGAAAGGGTTAAGAATTGGGCACGCAGGCCCGTCTAACATTCTGACCTTCATCATACAGCTTTCACTCAGTCACAGTCATTCAGCATTTGTTAATGAGCATAATAATCATGAAGACACATTAAATGGTTACATAAATAAATAATAAACTTATCTCATGTCCATACACTCTACACTCTGATTTATGCAACAATATGAAATAAACTTGCAATCTTACATTCATTCAAAACTAACAAATTTATAGAAAAGCAGTATGAAAAATATTTTTTCTAATTACAACACTCAGTCCATACTTCAAACTACTTTAAACTACGCCTAGGGAGGCATATAGTCCATATCAAACAGATGTTGACAAAGTTTAAAGTTATAAGAACGAATATTACTTATAAGTTTTACATGAATTGGTAGGGCATTCCAAAGGTGGGCAGCTGAGTAAAAGAGGCCTTTTTTTAAACATGTCAAGCCTTGGTTTTGGGAGAATACAATTGCTTAAGCGTTGACTGTGTTTTGGGTTGGATTTGAACAACGACCACAGATAGGGTGGAGCATTGTGTGATAGAATTTTATGAATTAACTTGCCTTTGTTGAAATGAAATCTCTTATTGAGGGGTAGAATATCAAGATGTTTGTCCTTATTTGTAATACGTGCTGCATGTTTGTCATCTATAAGCTTTACCGCTCGTTTTTGAAGTGAGTAAAGTCTTTTCATGTTTGACATGGAACAACCATCCCAGACTGTAGAGCAGTAGCCCAAGTGTGTTTGTATCTGTGATATGTAATATATTTTTCTGGTGTCTATGTCAAGAAAATGTTTAATTTTAGTAAATTTGTAAACTTTTTGTGCAGTGAGTTTGGTTAGATTGTCTACATGACGATTCCAGCTGAGGTGGTGGTCAGTCATGAGACCTAGAGTTTTATGTTCACTAACATTTTCTATCTGTGAAGTTCCAGCCGTAGTGTTGTTGGTGAATTTGTTAATTTCTGTCTTGTTGTAATGAGCATGGATTTTGTTTTGCTGGTGTTTATGAGCATTCTGTTGTTATTGCTCCAGTTGACTGTTTATTTCAATTTGAAGAGCTGACTTAAGGTTAATACAGTCATTGTCTAAACTGTGCAGTCATCAGCAAAGAGGTCACAAGATGATTTTTCTAGATGAAGTGGAAGATCATTGATGTAGATGGTAAACAGGAGAGGACCAAGAATAGATCCCCGTGAAAGTCGAAGGCGATATGTACTCGAAAGATTACATATCAAATGGTGTGGAAATACGAAATTTAATATGGCAATGTCCCGTAGCATTGTCATGCCGTAGCTGTGCGAAGTGTTAGCCCCTTAGCATTTCTAGGCCACTACAGCATTTGAGGCAGAGATGCCAGCACCTGTCCTCGCTGCCATCGTTTTCCTAGGGAAATCCCCAGGTGCCATTTTGTTTAGGCCGAGTTGACCCCGGTGCCGGTCGGTCCGAAACAAATCCTTCCGAGTGCGAAATCGAACCACGGACCTTCTGATCGGCAGGTGGGTGCACTAATCACTACACCACCGTGGCACATAACAGAATGCTATAGCTCGCATTGCGCTTCAAATGGAGAAAACAATATTGCACTTTCACAAGTGACAAAGTACATTATCGGAGGTAGAAAAGCAGGCAGCAATAAATAAAAGCAGGAAAGACTCTGTGAGATATCAGTAAGACTCTGTGAAATATCAATACAGACTCTATGAGATATCAGGGCAGACTCTGTGAGACATCAGATCGGCTTCAATGAATTTTTCACAAAATTAATTTGTGAATTATTTGTTATATGTTATTTTGTTATATATTACGTTATATATTATTTAACACAATACATAATGTACTGACTATTTAAAGGAATTTAACGCAAGTCATATTCATCTCCATCATATGAAATTGACAAATCTTACATATTCTTCCCGTCCCGTTAAACATCACATGGTAGTTCGCCAAGATTTCCTATTTTCGGCGAGCTTTTCAATTGACAAATAGTTAGCCACAAATCATTTTCTAGCGTAGATAAATTAACAAAACACACTCATTCTCTTGCGAAAATTTTCCTTTCCAGTCCATCTTTTTAAAGTTAAAGAACTTACCAGGAACAGAACATTGATAGAAATGAGAATGAATTTCCCTATACTAGAGCACACCATGATGTTGAATCTCCGCAGTCTAGGATCCGGGGAGAGTTGGTAACCTCCTTCCTGCTTCGCCTGTAGTTGTCTAAACTCTCGAAATCCGAAATCCTTTCATGAAATTCCCACAGTTCAGTGCTTCTTGTTTTTGACTGGATATAAAAATTGGCGTTATTTATCTGTTGTTAAAAGAAAGAATATTTTGTTATCTATAGATGTAATAACATGTTTCCAAAAAATAGATAAATAAAATAAACAAATAAGATCATATAGTTTTGTAGACTTCAAAAATATTTGTTTAATTCACAAACACTTGTTAGGCAGTTGTGCCATCCGAAGCAAATTTGGCCTTAAATACTTTTCCTTGTTTCATGTGTTGTTATATTTATTTATTTATACATTAAAATATCGGTATGTATCTGGTTTTGTTCCTTGATCTGAGTACTGAAATTTTAAACTAACATATAAACTAACCACAGGTCTCTAGTCATTTTCAGACTCATGGCTGCCGCGTGTTTATTTCAATTTGAAGAGCTGACTTAAGGTTAATACAGTCATTGTCTAAACTGTGCAGTCATCAGCAAAGAGGTCACAAGATGATTTTTCTAGATGAAGTGGAAGATCATTGATGTAGATGGTAAACAGGAGAGGACCAAGAATAGATCCCCGTGAAAGTCGAAGGCGATATGTACTCGAAAGATTACATATCAAATGGTGTGGAAATACGAAATTTAATATGGCAATGTCCCGTAGCATTGTCATGCCGTAGCTGTGCGAAGTGTTAGCCCCTTAGCATTTCTAGGCCACTACAGCATTTGAGGCAGAGATGCCAGCACCTGTCCTCGCTGCCATCGTTTTCCTAGGGAAATCCCCAGGTGCCATTTTGTTTAGGCCGAGTTGACCCCGGTGCCGGTCGGTCCGAAACAAATCCTTCCGAGTGCGAAATCGAACCACGGACCTTCTGATCGGCAGGTGGGTGCACTAATCACTACACCACCGTGGCACATAACAGAATGCTATAGCTCGCATTGCGCTTCAAATGGAGAAAACAATATTGCACTTTCACAAGTGACAAAGTACATTATCGGAGGTAGAAAAGCAGGCAGCAATAAATAAAAGCAGGAAAGACTCTGTGAGATATCAGTAAGACTCTGTGAAATATCAATACAGACTCTATGAGATATCAGGGCAGACTCTGTGAGACATCAGATCGGCTTCAATGAATTTTTCACAAAATTAATTTGTGAATTATTTGTTATATGTTATTTTGTTATATATTACGTTATATATTATTTAACACAATACATAATGTACTGACTATTTAAAGGAATTTAACGCAAGTCATATTCATCTCCATCATATGAAATTGACAAATCTTACATATTCTTCCCGTCCCGTTAAACATCACATGGTAGTTCGCCAAGATTTCCTATTTTCGGCGAGCTTTTCAATTGACAAATAGTTAGCCACAAATCATTTTCTAGCGTAGATAAATTAACAAAACACACTCATTCTCTTGCGAAAATTTTCCTTTCCAGTCCATCTTTTTAAAGTTAAAGAACTTACCAGGAACAGAACATTGATAGAAATGAGAATGAATTTCCCTATACTAGAGCACACCATGATGTTGAATCTCCGCAGTCTAGGATCCGGGGAGAGTTGGTAACCTCCTTCCTGCTTCGCCTGTAGTTGTCTAAACTCTCGAAATCCGAAATCCTTTCATGAAATTCCCACAGTTCAGTGCTTCTTGTTTATGACTGGATATAAAAATTGGCGTTATTTATCTGTTGTTAAAAGAAAGAATATTTTGTTATCTATAGATGTAATAACATGTTTCCAAAAAATAGATAAATAAAATAAACAAATAAGATCATATAGTTTTGTAGACTTCAAAAATATTTGTTTAATTCACAAACATTTGTTAGGCAGTTGTGTCCTACGAAGCAAATTTGGCCTTAAATACTTTTCCTTGTTTCATGTGTTGTTATATTTATTTATTTATACATTAAAATATCGGTATGTATCTGGTTTTGTTCCTTGATCTGAGTACTGAAATTTTAAACTAACATATAAACTAACCACAGGTCTCTAGTCATTTTCAGACTCATGGCTGCCGCGTGTTTATTATAATTGTTTATGTGGGCTTGAACTTTTTGTTCCCTAGCAAAAGAATTAAAATTTTGGGTGAGGGTGACATTTTGGCAGTTTTTGGAAACTCCCAGAGCAGGAAAAAAATCCTAGATACCATGGCGACTTGAAACTTCGATTCTTTGGATATGTAGACTGATAGTTTCAGTACTGAACAATCATGATATCAGAAAAAAAGAGAGGAGAGTCGGTGGATAAAGTGATATATACAGAGAGAGGAGAGTCGGTGGATAAAGTGATATATACAGAGAGAGGAGAGTCGGTGGATAAAGTGATATATACAGAGAGAGGAGAGTCGGTGGGTAAAGTGATATATACAGAGAGAGAAGAGTCGTTGGTTAAAGTGATATATACAGAGATAGGAGAGTCGTTCAGTAAATTGATATATACAGAACGAGTAGAGTCAGTGGTTAAAGCGATATATACAGAGAGAGGAGAGTCGGTAGGTAAAGTGATATATACAGAGAGAGAATCTGTTGATAAAGCGATATATACAGAGAGAAGAGAGTCGGTAGGTAAAGTGATATATACAGAGAGAGAATCTGTTGATAAAGTGATATATACAGAGAGAGGAGAGTCGGTGTGTAAAGTGATATATACAGAGAGAGAATCTGTTGATAAAGTGATATATACAGAGAGAGGAGAGTCGGTGGGTAAAGTGATATATATACAGAGAGAGAATCTGTTGATAAAGTGATATATACAGAGAGAGGAGAGTCGGTGGGTAAAGTGTTATAAACAGAGAGAGGAGAGTCGGTGGATAAAGTGATATAAACAGAGATTGATTTATTGATTCATTCTTATCTTATATCTTATATCCTTCCCGTGCCTTTAGACGTCACATAGGGCTCGCAAAGTAGTTCGCCAATTTTTCCTGTCTTCGGCGAGTCTTTCAACCTCATCAAAGGATTTTATGCCTGTTAACTTGGCCTCTCTTAATAATGTTCTCTTCAGAGTTTCACGCGGTCTGCCCCTTTTCTTCGGCCTGTTGTGTTCCACTTGATAGCTTGTTTTGGGATTCTCTGATCATTTCTTCTCATCAAGTGGCCAACATATGTCCATCTCCTTTTCCTGATCACCCGTGAGACTGGTTGTTGTTCAGTCATCTGTCTTATCTCTGCATTGTTCTTGAATTCATTCCACTTGATGCCGAGTATTTTCCTTAGGCATTTGTTTTCAAAAGAGTCTAATTTCTTTTCTATTTCTTTAGTTGTTTTCCAGCTTTCGCATGCATAAATGAGGGTGGATATTACATTTGAATTGAATAGTCTTAACTTGGTTTTTGTGCTTATAACTTTTGAATTCCATATGTTCTCAAGATTCTTGAAGATTGATGCTGCTTTTGCAATTCTGATCCTAACTTCCTTTCTAGTGTCACCATCCTGGTCTATGTAGCTGCCAAGGTATGCAAATTGATTGACTTCTTCAATATCTGTCCCTTCTATGTGTATTTTTCCATTTTGATTGATGGGAATTTTCATTATTTTTGTTTTGTCCTTGTTAATTTCAAGTCCTATTTTGCTAGCCAGTGAAGAAAGGCTATCTGTTTTTTCTTGCATGGAATTCACATTATTACTGATAAGAGTTATGTCATCAGCAAAATCAAGATCTTCTAGTTGGGTCCCATCTTTTGATCTTTATTTCAAAAGGGTTAAAAATTGAGCACGCAGGCCCGTCTGACATTCTGCCCTTTATCATACATCTTTCACTCTATTCCAGACATTCTACAAATATGCTGTTCATGTAACAAACATAATTAAGAATGAAACTGAGAGACATAAAATAAAATATAACATTTACGTTTCGCTCTTATCCATTCTCTCAGTACAGAAGTATATATATATATATATAATGACTGCTAATGACTATTTACTAAACAAAAATTTCGGGACTATTCAGAATAAACAATTAACTGTATTCAGTGTTTGTAAGAGCAGTCTAAGATAACTTTCAAGTTTTATTATTCATGGAGGCATGTAGTCGATTTCAAATAGATACTGGGAAATTTTTTAGTTGTAGGAAGGAGTATAGTTTATATTTTTTTATACGGGATGGGAGGGTATTCCAATGAGAGAAAAGTCGGTGAGGAAAGTGATTTAAACAGAGAGAGGAGAATCGGTAGGTAAAATAATATAAACAGAGAGAGGAAAGTCGGTAGGTAAAATAATATAAACAGAGAGAGGAAAGTCGGTAGGTAAAATAATATAAACAGAGAGAGGAAAGTCGGTAGGTAAAATAATATAAACAGAGAGAGGAGAGTCGGTAGGTAAAATAATATAAACAGAGAGAGGGGAATCGGTAGGTAAAATAATATAAACAGAGAGAGGAGAGTCGGTGGGTAAAAGGATATAAACAGAGAGGGGAGAGTCGGTAGGTAAAATAATATAAACAGAGAGAGGAGAGTCGGTGGGTAAAAGGATATAAACAGAGAGGGGAGAGTCGGTAGGTAAAATATAAACAGAGAGAGGAGAGTCGGTGGGTAAAAGGATATAAACAGAGAGGGGAGAGTCGGTAGGTAAAATAATATAAACAGAGAGAGGAGAGTCGGTGGGTAAAAGGATATAAACAGAGAGGGGAGAGTCGGTAGGTAAAATAATATAAACAGAGAGAGGAGAGTCGGTGGGTAAAATAATATAAACAGAGAGGGGAGAGTAGGTGGGTAAAATAATATAAACAGAGAGAGGAGAGTAGGTAGGTAAAATAATATAAACAGAGAGAGGAGAGTAGTAGGTAAAATAATATAAACAGAGAGAGGAGAGTCGGTGGGTAAAAGGATATAAACAGAGAGAGGAGAGTAGGTAGGTAAAATAATATAAACAGAGAGGGGAGAGTAGGTGGGTAAAATGATATAAACAGAGAGGGGAGAGTAGGTGGGTAAAATGATATAAACAGAGAGGGGAGTGTAGGTGGGTAAAATGATATAAACAGAGACGGGAGAGTAGGTGGGTAAAATGATATAAACAGAGACGGGAGAGTAGGTGGGTAAAATGATATAAACAGAGAAGGGAGAGTAAGTGGGTAAAATGATATAAACAGAGAGAGGAGAGTAGGTGGGTAAAACGATATAAACAGAGAGGGAAGAGTAGGTGGATAAAATTATATAATCAGAGAGGGGAGAGTAGATGGGTAAAATGATATAACCAGACCACAGTGATCGATCAATGAACGCAACAGAGTGGAACAGAGTAATGGAACATGCCAGAGAAAGGGTTAAAGCAACAAGATAGCCTGGGTCGAGGCTTCTCAACTAGGAGTTAGCTGGGGGATCTTTTTTTTTAAAGTAAACATGTATTTATAGATTTATGTTTAAAGAGATAATACGATGACAACAGTTAGCGTTTTATGATATCTACATCTTTACAAGAACCTGAATCTTTATTTTTATCACAGACTTATAATCCTTTGTTCTTTTCCTGAGAACCTGAATCTTTATTTTTATCACAGACTTATAATCCTTTGTTCTTTTCCTGAGAACCCGAATCTTTATTTTTATCACAGACTTATAATCCTTTGTTCTTTTCCTGAGAACCTGAATCTTTATTTTTATCACAGACTTATAATCACAGACTTATAACCCGCTGTTCTTTTCCTGAGAACCTGAATCTTTATTTTTATCACAGACTTATAATCCGTTGTTCTTTTCCTGAGAACCTGAATCTTTATTTTTATCACAGAAGTATAATCAATTGCTTTTTTCATGAGAACCTGAAATCAGCTATTCTTTCGTTTTTTTCCAAGAACCTGAATCCCTTCTTTTTAAATACTGGACTAGAAATTAATTTTCATTTTTTTAAGATTCGGATTTTAAAAAAATGTCCTACACTAAGAACTTTCTAGTTCTTGCTGTTCGAGAAGTAGGGGTGGGTGGGGGGGGGGGGTAATTTTTGTTCAGTTTCAGCCAACGCATCCTTCCCCCTTCCCGCCACCTTAAAACAGATAGGAAAACTTATACAGGTAAATGTAACAGGTGCACATATAAACTTGTACAGGTAAATATGACAAGTGAAGAAAACTTATACAGGTAAATGTGACAGGTGAAGAAAACTTATACAGGTAAATGTGACAGGTGAAGAAAACATGACATAAGCTAGACTGAATAGCCCAGTTTTAAATGGGCAAACGGTTAATGGTCATAAAAAAAAAGCAATATGCACAAGTATTTCTTTAATATTATGGCATTTTCAACATTTCCTTCATTTCCATGTTTGTATATCAAGTATTCCTGCCCAACATATTCAAGTGCCCATGCGACCAGGTCTTTTATTAGTAGGTTCGGTTAAAGTCACACATTTCGTATCTGGTATTTGCAAATGTTTTGGGGTTTTGTTTTGTTTTGTTTTGTTTTGTTTTGTTTTATCGAAAAAGAGCTATTGCAAGTTGAAACAGAATATGATTTCGGGGACAAATGCAATGAAAAGCATAACAAGTATATAAAATATGACAGTGCCACAAACAAATCGTGTTACCAGTGCACCGCAGGATAAAGAAAAAACCAAGTTTGTATGTGCTCATTAGAGAGTTTGTTTCCATTGATCGCTCTCACTACCAGCGGTCACGGTTTTCATAATTCAAGGAGTTGAACATAGCCGCTCACGGTTTTTATAATTCAAGAAGTTGAATGCAGTCCACAGAAAAATGTAGGTCACGAAATAAATATTTAAACAACAGCGCTGTAGCAACGCAGCGAAATTATATACACCCTTATATCTTTTCTGTACACTATAACCTAACCCAGCGTTTCTCAACCTAACACTGTAAGAACCGTTGAAACAATCTACTTGTTTCCATGAACCTCGGTAAAATAATTATGTCCATAGACCTACAAACCATTATTTTATCACAAATACTTCTTGTATGGAAGGATATGAAACCAGATATATAAATACACGCAAGGCCACGGCAATAAAGCTGTGATGATAAATAACTACAGGTGAAAAAAAAATAATTATCGTGATCAATGAGTCTGGGGTATCTCTGTGTAATAACAAATACCAATCCTCTATCATAAGTTACAAAATACTTTTTCTGGGAAACTTATCTTATCTTATATCTTATATCCTTCCCGTGCCGTTAAACGTCACATAGGGCTCGCAAAGTAGTTCGCCAATTTTTTTCTGGGAAACTGTTTATGAGCAATTTTTTTCTGGGTGATCTTTTCTTGACCTTAGGTGTCCACCAAACCTGCGTTTGAGAAACCTTGATCAAAACTTTCTTCAGTGTTCTTGCTCTTATTAAGTTGTAGGCACAGCATATGTAACTAGAGGAAACCAGGTGAGAACAAATGAGAGTACAGTATATGTAACTAGAGAAAACCAGGTGAGAACAAATGAGAGTACAGTATATGTAACTAGAGGAAACCAGGTGAGAACAAATAAGAGTACAGTATATGTAACTAGAGGAAACCAGGTGAGAACAAATGAGAGTACAATGTAACTAGAGGAAACCAGGTGAGAACAAATGAAAGTACAGTATATGTAACTAGAGTAAACCAGGTGAGAACAAATGAGAGTACAGTATATGTAACTAGAGGAAACCAGGTGAGAACAAATGAAAGTACAGTATATATAACGACAGCAAACCTGTTGTTCTTTTCTTTCTCAGTCTCAGCACATTCTCAACAATATTTCTTAACACTCTCAACACAATCTCAACACACTCTTAACACTTTCAACACACTCTCAACACTATCTCCTAACACTCTCAACACAATCTCAACACACTCTCAACACCATTTCCAAACACTCTCAACACAATCTCAACACACTCTTAACACTTTCAACACACTCTCAACACTATCTCCTAACACTCTCAACACAATCTCAACACACTCTCAACACCATTTCCAAACACTCTCAACACAATCTCAACACACTCTTAACACTTTCAACACACTCTCAACACTATCTCCTAACACTCTCAACACAATCTCAACACACTCTCAACACCATTTCCAAACACTCTCAACACAATCTCAACACACTCTTAACACTTTCAACACACTCTCAACACTATCTCCTAACACTCTCAACACAATCTCAACACACTCTCAACACCATTTCCTAACACTCTCAACACAATCTCAACACACTCTTAACACTTTCAACACACTCTCAACACTATCTCCTAACACTCTCGACGTACACTCAACACAATATCAACACATTAAATTACTTTGCAAACATTGCTTGTTTTTTTTTAAGTCCGGAAAGAACAGTTTAAAAGGCACATATAAAAGCCTCATTTCCATGCCATTAAGGCATACTAGGAATACGGTGTTAGGCCCATACTTCCAAAAATACGTCTGCACATGAAAGTGTGGTGTGATCCATATCACACCTGGTCCCCATTTACCCCGGGGCCATTTCTGGTGTGATGGTACCAGAAAAATATCCCCCATTGGTGGGACCCGAACCCGGTACCACTGGATTCAGAAAGTAAAGTGGAAGTTAAAACATAGGTTCTAGTATTATCTGTTTCCATGGACAGCAGAATATAATAATAATAACTACGATAATAGAACCACGACTACAACAGGATTTTTAGCTGATTTACTGTTGCTGTTATTGCTGCTCCTATTAATCTCCCTGCTGTTGCTGTTGTTGCTCTTGTTATTGATTGCCCAGAACTGCATGGATAAGGCTCATCCACATGGTGGTGGAGGTGTACTGGTGTGGGGACGATCAGCTTCATGGGAAGAAGTGACCTGGTGCAAACTGAAAGACGCCTGAATGACCAACGATACGTCGCTGAAATTCTTCGTCCTCACATCTTTCCACTTCTGGCTGCACCAGGGTCGATTTTTCAGCAGGATAACGCTCGACCTCATGTGGCACAACTCACCATCCAGTACCTTGCTGACAACAACGTCCAGACCATTCTGTAGTCATCCATGTCATCAGACATGAACCTAATAGAACACTTATGGGATGAACTCAACAGACAAATCCGCCAGCGAGACGTAGCGCCAACCAATCTCCGACAGATGTTTCTTGCACTGCGGGAAGAGTGGGCAGCCATCCCACAACAACGGATCTAACAGCTAACTGGATCCATGTCCAGAAGATGTCGTTCTCTGATACAGGCCAGAGGAGGCCATACACCTTACTGAAACGGAGGCCTCAGTCGCAAAGAATAAATGTCCAAACCAAATGTAATGAACATCACTTCATTGCTAAAGTCTTCAAGTTTCTTCATGCCAAGATTGAAACATTAATTCCGTAAAATAAAATTTTGATACACGCTTGACTTTTGGTGTTCATTAACGACTACTGTAGTGTTGCATTTCTGTTTTTTTAACGGTATATATAGTACTGGGTCTACAATGAGTTATGAGGGCCAGAAATGTACCCAAAAGGTAGCTTCTTAACAGATTCCACCACCATGGAGACCCAGTTAGGCAGGATGAGACTGTTTACTAGACGGCCTAACAGAGAAATAGGACGAGGCATGTGGCCAGGCCCGGCACTCTGATCTTAAGACTCACGCCGTCACTCAAGCTCACTTATCTATACTGTCAGCTATTTTATCACAGGATGTAAACATCACAGAAAATGTAATACAAACCCTTATTACAGGAAATTCAAGCATCAGTTTATAAGCCCCAGCTACAAATCAAATGTAGAAGAAATATTTTCTCATAATAAATGAATGAAACGCTCAAACTTTCGTCTTGTTCTCACAGATAATTTGTCTGATTCTAAAATAAATAAAGGTAGACAAGGGAACAACAGATGGCTCACGTGAGCAAGAGCAGAAATAAAGGCGAAAGACGGGCGTTTGTGGAAAACCCCTGCTGAAGACTCCAGAAATTCGGGCACCTAAGTGTTCAGGGATAGGAAGAAAGCCAATGTAAGACTGATCATCTCCCTTTAACGTACAGTAGTACCGAGAATTTCACGTGTCAATAAAACACGCCACCCCTTTGCATTCTTGATCAATGTGTACTTTCTGAACTAGGTTCGTGACTTGGGGGTTAATTTCTGGTCGTGACCCCCAGTGCGCCATTCCACTTTCACTACCACCAAAGACACACACACACACACACATACAAACACACGCAATTCCACACCTGAAAAAAAAGGCAAGCTAAATACTTGGGTTATTTCGCAGTGTGACGACCTGTCATAGTCATTCATACACAGGGGATGTGGGAACTTTTTCCTATCGCGTAGATTCTCTCCTCCTGGGGCAGTAACTGACTGAATAGAAAATACACGGTTTGAACAATGTGCTCAAAACAAAAATCCTTAACCGATCAAAAATATACCACATTATAAATTTCAAGTAAAAATCCATAACCAGTCAAAAATATACCACATTATAAATTTCAAGTAAAAATCCATAACCAGTCAAAAATATACCACCCTTATAAACTTTAAGTGGCAAGACCACAAAAAGCAAACATCATACGTCAGCATTCCAGACAATGAGACACATCATCTCGTGCAACAGATCCATATTAATGGAAACAAGATTCCGAGTACTTAAATGTTACATGGAGCCAATTTTGTTTTATGGATGTGAAGCATGGTCCATGAGTAAGAGAGTACAGCGAAAAGTGGAGGCCATGGAGATGTGGTTTATAAGGATGCTGAAGGTACCATGGACAGCTAAGAAAACCAACGAAAAAGTCTTAATAGAGGCTGGAGTTAAAAAGCAAATTATAGCAAAGATCAGAGGCAGACAAGCGAGATTTATAGGACATTTCCTGAGAAGAGGAAAATTGGAACACACTGTGGCAGGTGGAAAAATTGAGGAAAGAGACAGAGGAAGACAGAGAGAGAAGTTACTGGATGGGCTGTCAGTGTGGCTAGGAAGAAAGTTACCGGCGGATCTCATAATCAAGTCTAAAGACAGGGAGTTGTGGAGAGAAATGATCGCCTACGCCAAGTGGCACTTGAATTGAATATACATCACAACAATTCGTTCCCCCCACCTCCCCCCTTTCATTCATCAAAGACAACACCACCTTCGCACACGGAATAGTATTTTACATAATGTAACGATCGACAGATCCACCAACCTTTTTGATAAACCACAATTAAAACCACATCATCATTGTAAGGCAGTGCACCTTCTGACAGTTACAGTCCCACTGGTTCAGTCTACCACGACTGTCACATCGGAATTTACACGTCCCACTGGTTCATAGTTTACCACGACTGTCACATCGGAATTTACACGTCCCACTGGTTCATAGTTTACCACGACTGTCACATCGGAATTTACACGTCCCACTGGTTCATAGTTTACCACGACTGTCACATCGGAATTTACACGTCCCACTGGTTCATAGTTTACCACGACTGTCACACCGGAGTTTACACGTCCCACTGGTTCACAGTTTACCAGTTTGCTGTCACATCAGAACCCAATACACATTTTCCAACGAACGAAGCTGTCCCACATCTCACACACACAAACACATGCACACGTAAGCCAAGGATCGATGAGGTCAGCGTACTTGCTCCAAATAACTTACATACGACACATACAAACAACATTATCTACACACTGTAAAATTAAATATTTCACGCTTTGGTTTCTTCTTTGTCAGAATAACGGGCAAAAAATGCGCCAGTACAGGTATAAGTGAGAGCGAAGTAGAAGCAGGCAACTGGGCGAGAAATGATGTAAAGAGCCTACGACAAAGGCTACCAGTTGGCAAACAACATGACCTCATACCCCAGATGGCCCTCAGATTGCTTATGTGGGATAATTATAGCCTATACAGAAGTCGCCCAGAGGCGCAGATAATGAGAAAAAAAGGATGGGGAGGAGATGGATGAAGGAAGAAATGAACAGAGAAATAAAGTATAGCAGAGAAATAGCCAGTCTTTTTTTATGTGAAGGTTAAATGTTGATGCTGAGTTTCCTGATAATATGCGTGTCCTCTTCGCTGTCAGAACAGAAATGAGCATTAATCAGACCACCCCCCCCCCCCACCCAAGGGAGCTGCCCGATAACGCAAGGTGGTTTTTAATTATTCAGTATAGAAACTACTGTCTTAATTGCACGCAATCTAGAGGTTCTCAAACTGGAAAGTGGCAAGGCATCTATTGTTTTGAGTATTGATGATTTAACTGAACATCAAAACTTTTCTAAGATTTTTTAAATTATAATTTCAATATTTGACATACAAACTCAGTATTACATACACAACACTGAAATTTTAACCAAAAAAAAAAAAAAAAGATGTTACGATTGTTTTAACAGTGCGAAACTGAAATAACTTGTGAGAATTTTGAAAGGTTTAAAAGTGTATTTGCTGGCAAATAAGCTGTAGTTCTATACGGAAAACGAAAAGATACATTGTTTCGTTGGACGATCTCCTCGCTAACAAAAAAAAAAAAAGACTGTACCTGTCTCTGAGAATTGCGTTCCTTATTAACATTTTTACGACTTCCCTGAAAGATTGTAATAGACTCCACCTGCAGATAATAATTAGATCTCTGACCTGTTAGCCTGCCTGGTTGGAATTGAACAAATCCGGTTTACGGTTAGGCCACGAAAACTTGCCTCGACTGCTAGTCTAGGGGGACACAACTACTGTCCTTCCTGCTTGACACGTACATCAATATAGCACATAAGAAAAATTAAGTGGTTGCCAGTATCAATTAAACATATAAAAACAAAACTGCGTTTGATTCTTCTACAAGCAACTCAGATACAAACAAAATCTAGCAAAAACTTCACCGAATTTTGCAGACAACCAAACCAGCAAAGAACGGAAGCTTGACTGAAGCAGTCTCGCACAGGAAACCCGAGCCCAGAAATAATGCTTTGCTGGCCCGTATTTAAAATGTTTTAACTCTTAAACTACCAGGTCAAAAATTACAAGATAACACAAGCAACTATATAATAAACACTTCCGTCTTGTTTATACTGTGAAATGACAAGATGGAAAAGAGAAAAAAACATAAAGTTGCAGTAATTCTTTTTGTATCTGTAAGCTATTTTATAATGACATACAGACACCCCTGAAACACAAAAAGTCACATGAAGTTACCATAGTCATGGGAGATTTTAATGCCAAAGCTGGTAAAGGAAGAACTTCGGACATCGTTGGTGACAATGGACTGGGGGAGAGGAATGACAGAGGTTATAAATTAATTGAATGGGCAAGAATACACAGCATGGTTGTAGGAAATACCTGGTTTAAACAACATCCTCGAAGACTGGCTACGTGGTGCAGCCCAGACAAAAAGACTTTTAACCAGATAGACTACGTATTAATCAACAAACTATTCCGGAATGCATTACTGACAACAAAAACCATGCCAGGAACTGACTGCAATAGTGACCATGACCCACTCTGTGGAAAAATTAGAATAAAGCTAAATAAAGCATGCAGAAAAGTGAGAAACATCAAACTAAATACAGAACTCTTTAAAAGTGACCATTATTATAACAAATAGATACAATGCAATAGCAAAGATAAATAGTATAGATGAACAATGGGCAATGTTAAGAGATTCTATCCACCAAACTGTTAAGGAGATAATACCACAGAAAAAAGAAGCCCCTAAAATAAATGGATGACAGAAGACATCTTAGGACTGACGGACAAGAGGAAGAGGAGGAGTAAAAATAACCAAGAAAAATATAGTAGGATAAATTTTAAAAAAGTAAGACGCAAATGTAGAAAAGCAAAGGAAGTGTGGTTAAATGAACAGTACAGACAAATAGAGGACTCCCATAATAAAGACAGCAAAAACATGCACAAACGAATTAGTGAACTCACAGGCAGGAAGACAAAATATACCACAGGATGCCTGAAATCAAAAGAAGGTAAAATGTTAATGGGAAAAGAAGACATTGTGGACAGGTGGACAGAGTACAGAATTAATATCAGATACTGAAAACTGTGATGGACCACCAGTACTTGAAGATGAAATCATAGATGCCATCAAACACACGAAGAAAGGAAAAGCGACTGGGCCTGATAATATAACAATAGAAGAAATAGAGGCACTAGAGGAGACAGGAATAAAAATAATAACCAAGTTACTGACTGACATTTACAACAGTGGTTATATGCCCAGTGACTTGCTTAAATCCACGTTTATAGCACTGCCAAAGAAAACAGGTGCAAAGGAATGTGATGACCACCGGACTATCAGCCTCTTATGTCACATAACAAAGTTACTTCTAAGAATTATTATAAGAAGAACAAGGAAAAAGATAAAAATGGAAATAGCACATGAACAGTTTGGATTTGTTGAAAGAAAGGGAACACACAATGCCATTTATGCTTTACGAACACTAACAGAAAGAGCTTTAGAAGTGCAGAAAGATCTCTACTTATGGTTAATTGATTACACCAAGGCATTTGACAAGGTGAAACATAATGAAATTATTAAAATCCTTGAAGACATCAATATAGACGGCAAAGACCTGAGGACTGTAAAACATCTATACTGGCAATAGGAAGCAGCAATTCAAGCTGAAAATAGAACTGGAAAATATCAACCGATAAAACAAGGGGTGCGACAAGGATGTGTACTATCTCCAGACCTTTTTTCTCTGTACAGCGAGGATATTCTTAGAACGATCATCACAGAACCAGGCATAAAAATTGGAGGATACAATATTAACAACCTTCAGTATGCTGACGACACAGTAGAGAACCAACAAGACCTGCAAAATCTCTTGGATAAAGTCGCTAAAGGGAATGAACAGAAAGGTCTTACTTTAATCATAAAAAAGACAGAGACTATGGTTATATCTAAGAAACAGAATCCACCAACATGCAGTACAAAATTAAACGGAACTATTCTAAAGCAGGTGCAGAAATTAAAATAGCTTGAAGCAGTAATAATTTCAGATGGGAAATGCAGAACAGAAATTAGGAACAGAATAAACCAAGCAAAGACTGTATTTCAGCATGGACAATAGGCAGGTCTGCACAAAAATCATTGGAAGCAGCAGAAATGTGGTTTATTAGAAGAATATTGCGAATCCCCTGGACAGCAAAAATAACTAATGAAGAATGTATGAGAAGAGCTAGAGAGACAAAAAAATCTTGTAAAAAAGAATAAGAGAGAGACAATGTACTTTCATAAGATATGCAATGAGAATAGGGGGCATTGAAAATATTAGAACAACAGGAAAAATAGAAGGAAGAAGATCAAGAGGAAGACCAAGAGAAATGATACTGGACAGTCTGACGGGATGGTGTGAGATCATCAACTGAGCTGATGGCCTGCATGAAGGATCGTGTACTCTGGAGAAGCATAATAGCCAACGCCAGTCGGCATGGCACCTGATGATGATGATGACCTGTAAGTGGCTTGCGTCAGGAATTTTTTTAAAGCAGGATTTTAAATGAGGTTTTTAAAAATAAACTTCGCGTACACTGGTTAATGATTGGTGTACATCACATTAAGATCGTTCACATTTTACTCGAACTGACTCAAAGCGTGTATGTCACATTACCATTCATTTCCAACATAGTGATGACATTCAAGTACAGTATATCGGAGCTATAGAACACTTTCCTTTGTTAGCGAAATTTAAAATGGAAAGAATTATCCAGATATGTATCTGTCGCATAGAACCGTGGAACGAGCTGGAGAAGAAAATCAATTATAGCAAAGATCCACAAAGAAATGTTTCCACTTCTGAGCTTCGTCCTATGTTATGGTACAAGTATAGCGCCCGTTCTTCTCTAAGGCGGATCTTTCTGTCTATACACAGTCATTCCTTTAATGTAGAAAATCAAAGAAACAACCATTACATACACAACAGGTTTCTTTCAAGGGCTATTTACCTTAGAATTTGGCATAAAACCTCGACCACGTGACTCTATGCTTGTGTTTACGACTTGAAACAGGAAGTTTCAGTTCGTTTCTCTTCGACTTTCCTCCAGAATGTTCTCGACCCCAGGATACAAAATCTAATGAAGTTCGGCAAAAGAACAACGCACACTTTCTATAAGAACAACGCACACTTTCTATAAGATGCGACTGATCTTATCAAACCATTGTGTTTTCTTTTAAATGGCCAGTTTCTTTCACAGTGTACAATAATGTACATGTACGCGTTATACTTCGCAGATTTATGAGTCCAGTCTCTCCAGAATCATCATCTTAATCTTAGATCCTCAAAACCACCATGTTTAACATACAAGTGACATTACACACACAGGAACACACATATACATATATATTTCACCAGTTATGGCTCCAGAGAACTCATTCATTTTTTAATATGTGGCTGAGCTTCTCATACTGACCCTATTTTTCTCTTTATTTAAGACATCGTCTTTTTTCCATCTGCAATCTAGTGCGTCCCGTGTTGCAGGTACACGTTCTCCATCTTTAGAAATTGTTTTCTCACAGCTCTCGTGTGTCGGGTACCTCCTTTTTTTTTTCAACTTTCTCCACTGAAAGAAACCTATAGCCGATGACGAACCCACAATCTCCTTGGTGAAAGGTCAGGTCCCTATCGACTGTACTACTCGTGCCCGCCTATAACTTCATGACACGTCAATAAAAAGCATTTTAAAAAATGTTAAAACTTTGATAGAGATCGATAGCTCGAGTATGGCTGGAAGCGACCTAGCAACCAGCTGCAGACATGGGTACATGGATAATGCAGGAGATGGAAAGCTTTATGATGACCACACCAGCCTCTAGTGTGCCATCAGATTCAGGGAAAATACGGGCACTATCAATACATCCCTAAATGTTTGTTTCCTCCAAAACACATCTACCTTTAGCAGGCAGAATCTACAAATTTATTTACAAAATGTTTAACAGGACGAAGCTAACTACCGCAACTCGACAAATACATTTCGCTATCACAAAGATAAACCCCGTTCTACTAGTGTCGGACATGGACATTTACTAAGAAACAACAGAATAAAATGACCGCACGTGAATTGATATGTCTTAAGAAAGCAGCGAACATCACCAGGTTTGACAAGCTAAGAAATGACACCATAAGACAGATGGCAGGAACTACATAACGTCTACTACACATACAGAAACAAAGAATCAAGTGGTTCGGCCACTCAATGAGAATGACACACTCACAGTCAGCGGAGAGACCCTTCAACCAAAGAACTACAAGACACAGATCTAGAGGAAGACCCAGAAAGAGATGGACAGATGGTATTAGAGAGACACCCGCTAATTATGGCATGGCCGTCACTGACCCAACCACTTGGCCCCAAAAAAACGCCAACTGCATCTGCCCTCACCGCATCACAAAGAAAACAAAACCATTTAAAGTATTTAGATAAAATATAACAAATATATCGTATATAAAAGAATTCTGAGGCAACCATTTAAGGAGGAAAAAATAAACATCTAATATTATTAAGCAAAAACTCGTTACTTTAACAGAAGATTAATGCAGTATCTTCAAAGAAGTTTTGTGTTTTAAATTACCTTAAGCCAAAGTAACTTCTTTCTTGTCAGAGTGAACGGCGCTGCTACATGAAGCCATGACACAAAGTCTTTATAAACTTACTTTTAAAAGACGACAACGGCTGTAACCATTTACCAGAAGTCTGTGTAACGTGTTCGGAAAGAAAAACTCCACAGGTTGTCGTCCTAAAGCTGGCGATACGGCAGATTGACGCTGTGGCGTAATCGAATCCCAGTGTAGTGGTCTCTAACATTCCCCAGCGATTCAAACTTATAACCAGCTAACCCGCACAACAAGGCTGGGATTGTCTGTCGATACCAAAGCCGGCGTTTCTTATTTGATTTTCAGAAATTTTTGTTCGATAAATCAGAATCGCATTTAGACCAGCGGTTCTTAATGTGAGTTCCATGGACGCACAAGGGTCCACTGAAGGATTGGTTTGGGGGGGGGGGAGCGCTCCATGGCCTAGAAAATGGATAGGCGCGATTAAAAACAATCTAATCATCATCATCATCTAGATTCTATTTATTGCTTTATTTTTAATTTCAGAGTTCGCAGAAATTGTCGGCTCGAAAGGAGATCCACTGTCAAAATAGTTTAAGAACCTCAAGAACTTCACTTGTGAAATACGAACTTGTAGAATCTGATAACTTGCTCATTGCATGAAGCCTGGTTGGCTGACTGGTTAAGCCCTCGGTTCACTAATCCGGTGGTATCGGGTTCAAGTCCCAACAGTGGGGGGTTACTTCTTTTTCTGTTACGACCACACCAAAATTGCCCCGGGGTCCACCCAGCCTCTAAAAAAATGGGTACCAGAGAAATCTGGGAAGGTCAATGCGGGCAGGGCATGATACTGACCACATCACACTTTCATGTGGCGAAGGTCGTGAAAATACGGGCATAACATCGTATCCCTAACATGCCTTGATGGCATAGAAACGGGGATTTGATCTTTACCTTCATCGCTGCATGAAGTCCTTCATTTTTCACGTTTAAGTATATTCATAATTACAACACACGCACAAACAGTCTGACTTTAGATATGATCAAAAACAGTCTGAATTTAAATGTGATTTTAAAAAAAAACAGTCTGACTTTAAATGTGATAAAAAATAAACAGTCTGACTTTAGATACGATCAAAAACAGTCTGACTTTAAATGTGATAAAAAAAAACAGTCTGACTTTAAATGTGATTAAAAAAAAACAGTCTGACTTTAGTTATGAACACAAACAGTCTGAATATAGATGTGATTAAAAAAAAACAAGTGTGGCTTTAGATGTGATAAAAAATATAGCAGTATATTGAATGTTAGGATGTAAGATACATAACTCATCTGAGAATTGGAACATTTGTATAAAATGAGTTTTCTAAAGTAACCAGCTGTTTGTGAGTAGAGTCCATCTGCTTTGTCTTGGGTTGCACGAGGGTCACGGATGGGGAATGACAGGAAAAAGGTCAGGTGAGAGAGAAATCATATGACTGAGGGACAGTTGTGTTTTGTGTATCGTCTGAGTTAGACGTAGATTAGTATGTTAGAAATGTTGTTTAGTGAAATAGATGCAGAATAGAGTTTATTAGGATGTTCTGATGGCGACAGTAGTCTGCCGGGAGCATACATCGTGGAGATGTCCAGTCTTGTGTCCAAGGATTTTGTTGATGTCTTTTGTCGTTCTCGTCATATCGCTCATCGACTCATCGTCGCCCCCCCCCCTTGCATCATTAAAGTCATTTCAACTGTAAAGTTGCTGCTTCTGTATTACTATTTCCACTGAGAGAGAATGAACCTGGGAGCAAGTAAGTCTGTGAAGTGAGTAACAAAACAGACGCAAAACAACGTAGAGTAATCTTAGATTAAATGAGATAAAATATTAACAGTAATTGATAAAGTCAACACTTGTCGTTGTAAACAGAAAGAACATTATTCCAGTGGACAATAGTGGAAATTTACAGAAAGATGAACAACAAGTTTACATTCTACACATAACTAGCAGAGAATCCCAGAGGATCCTGCTATAAAAACAGATTGACTTTATATGTGATCAAAAACACTTTACTAGACATTTAAAATGCAGACAGTGGCACACCTCTGAACAAACGACAGAGGCACTTAAGTAAACCAGATTTGCTTTACTTGCAGTCTCTTATGGCCTTTTCATTTTGACTCAGATATTTACGAAGTTAATTAACTCTTTTAATACTTAAAATACTGTCCACTTAAAATACTGTCTTTGAAAAAAATATGATGATGATGACGATGATAATAATAATAATAATTGGCATCTATCTGATTATGTCCTTTGCTATTCAAATTTTAAGCTGGTGTATAAGGTAAATAAGAAAATGTGGTTTTTCCCAGTGGAAAACATGTCGGCTGTGTTTATTATAAATTGTATGTGTGGTATATGAAATTCTTGTCTTGTGGTGAAAGAGTTAACAAATCTTTCTAGAGCACAGAAGACGCAAGAGATCGGGCGTCCAGTTACAAAATCACAGCGATTCTCAGACTGAGAGCAAGAATTATACACATTGTGAATTTTGTGAATGTTCACATTTTTGTTGTTATTGTTGACAGAATAAGCTCACTTTTTCTTAACTGTGTTCACTGGCACAACATTTCTGTTTCAAGAACAGAACTCTTGCCAGTTTTCTAAAAGACCGGTCAATATTATTATTATTTCAGTGTAATATTAATATTCAATTTCGTTAATTTAATTACATTACTAATAAATTAGTGCGCAATTTGAAAAAAAAATGTTTTCGTTGTTCCTGTTTTTTTTTGAGAAACAAATATTTGTTGTAGGTCTGAGAAGTAAGTAATCGTTTTTTAATATCTGAACGCGACTATAAGCCCTCCGTGTATGGAATCGGTTATTCACATTTCCGATATCGAATGGCCAGTTCTTTATTTATAGTCTTGGCACTGTGTATTCGAAGCAAATATAGATTTCATTGCTCCGGCTCTTTCATTTTCAGTTTATAGGTATTCACACGGCGAAGTATGAATAAGAAAAACGCGTTAGAAAAGTCTGAACGGTTAGTTTCGGATTCTGACAGTGTGTGCGTGCGTGTGTGTGTGCGTGCGTGCGTGCATGTGTGCGTGTGTCTGTGTTTGTGAGTATGTGTGTCCGTGAGTGTGTGTGTCTGTGTGTGTGTCTGTGTGTGTGTCTGTGTGTGACTGTGAGTGTGTGTGCGTCTGTGCATGTCTGTGTGTGTCTGCCTGTGTATGTGTCTGTCTATGTGTGTCTGTGTGTATGTATGTGTGTCTGTGTGTGTCTGTCTGTGTGTCTGTTCTGTCTGTCGGTCTCTGTTCTGTCTGTCTGTTCTGTTCTGTCTATCTATCCTGTCTGTCTCTGTTCTGTCTGTCTGTCTGTCTGTCTGTCTGTCTGTTGTAAAATCAGGTTTGTGGCAGTGTGGAGAAAGAGGAGGAAGGATGGACTAAAAGGTGACCATGTTAGACTCTATCGTCCAAGACAGAACTAGTTCAGACTGGGCTGAATAAATGATATCAGGAGAGTTTATTATGTTTTGTTAGCTTGTTTGTTTGTCTGTTTGTTGTTTGAACGGAACTATATGTTCCAGAGATTCAATTAAAGAGGGGGGGGGCTGTCGGGAAGACAATGGGCCTAGGATATCGTCGATATGCTGAACACCACAATCACTGTTCAGTCATCTTGGCTAGATAAGGAGACGTTATCTGACTGGTTATCAAGCGGGCAAGCTTTCTGCATAGAGCATTATTCGTGCGATATTTGATACAAGCGCGGTGTGTTGTGAAACACATCCTCTCACTTAGATAGTCTTTGATCCGACATGTTCTCCCTTTTACAAAAGAAATATCATTATCTCCTCATTCTTTTCCTACTCGTCATTTCCTTTGCCTTCTGACTGTCTTCACTCGAACTATTCCGGCATTATTTACTTTTCTCAGGCAGGAAGGTTCAGGTAGGAACGAGTCATGTCGCGGCTAGTGCAGTGGATTAGACACTCGCTTACCGACCAGGCGACCCGATTTCGATTTCCACTCCCCAACAGTAGTGGTCAGACCGTGGCTCGTCCCAGGGTTCACCCAGCCTCAAGAAAAACTGGGTGCCAGGGTTAACGTTGTGGGAAGCTAGAGGAATGATGCCATTAGCTACGGAGTTAATGCTGACGGCGACACTAGTTGGTAGTTTTTGGTCAGCTGCTGACTAGGCAGCGAGCATTTATAGTTTGACAGTGTGCAGAGACAATGGTTCACAGCTCATGCCTTTATCTTATGAATAGTGTCTATTTACTAGCTCCTAGCGTCCCGGATATACAGGTTTTATGGGAGAAAATGAAGTGGGGCAAAAATCAGGGACAAAGAAGTGTATTGTGATAAAAATAAAGAGTGTATTCGCGGATACTCACTCAACAGACCCCCCACAGAGGATGACAGTGTTTCAGCTAGATACACCCTGTTATCTCTGTTATCATAGGTTACAGCAGTACTGTAAGCAGCTCGACACTAGTGGCCCTATAAACAGTGTTCTAAGCCATCGTTAGGTCCTCACAAGATAACACGAAGAACAGTGCACTGAGTCCTTTCTTTCTTTCTTTCTTGATTTCTTTTTTTCTTGATTTCTTTCTTTCTTTCTTTCTGTCTTGATTTTTTCTTTCTTGATTTCTTTCTTTTTTCTTTCTTGATTTCTTTTTTTCTTTCTTTCTTGATTTCTTTCTTTTTTTCTTTCTTTCTTGATTTCTTTCTTTTTTTTCTTTCTTTCTTGATTTCTTTCTTTCTTGATTTCTTGATTTCTTTCTTTTTTTCTTGATTTCTTTCTTGATTTATTTGTTTTTCTTTCTTGATTTCTTTCTTCCTTCCTTCCGTTCTTGATTTCTTGATTTATTTTTTTGGTCGAAGCCATATCTAATTCATATCGCAGATACGTCGTTTACTGCTCTGTGAGGCCACGTGTTGGAGCTAGATAATTCGTGTGCTATGGTAAGAGACACACAGAAAGGTTAAAAAAAAAAGGTAAAATCCATGCTTCCACGCCATTAAGTCATATTGGGGATACGGTATTAGGCCCGTATTTCCACGACACTCGGCACATGAAAGTCTGATGTCCTCAGTATCAGGCCTGGCCACATTTCATTCATTCATTTGCATGTCCCTTGCGGAACTTTGCCTCCCTAACAGCTCTCCTGTAGGCCTCTCGGTTGTGAGCAAGATGGCCTGCTGCTGATGCATCCATTTGCAGATCATCAACGATGTCTTGCAGCCATCTTCTCCTTGGTCTTCCTCTCTTTCTTTTTCCCATTATGTACTTTTCCAAGACGGTCTTTTCTAGATTATCATGACGTTTAATGTGTCCAAAATATTTAAGTTTTCTCTCTTTAATCCTCTTTACTAGCCAGCCTTCATCAATATTAAGTTCATCTGGCCGCATTTGCCTTCCCAGATTTCTCTGGGACACATTTTTAGAGGCTGCGTGAATCTCGGGGCGTTTTGGTGTGTGCCGGAAAAAATCCTCACTGCTGGGACTTGAATTCCGTACTACCGCATTAGTAAACCGAGCGCCTAACCACTCAGCTAACCAGGTAACTAGCTAACCAGGGAGATACACAATAGTTTTTTTTTTCTGTGATGCTCAGTTTGGGCGGTGCATGTACAAGTGCTTAAAATTAGAAACAGCCACAAGATTAGTAACTGCTACAACAAAAACACATTTCATATTAGCAGATCATACAGCGGATATGTTAACATTTTTATTAAGAACTTCAGTAGAATCACATATATACATAGAATACTTTTAAAAAAACTATAATACTTTGACCATATAAAAAGACATAACAATATACGGAAGACCATACTAGAAGGAAAAGTGGAAGGAAAAAAGAACAAGAGGAAGACAGAGATGTTGACGGGAAGATAACATACGAGAACGGACAGGACACAGTCTGGCTGAGTGGCACCATCTAGGCAAGGGACCAAGGGAATTGGAGATTCATTACCGCCAACTTTCGTTCTGGAGAGGGTACATGATGATGATGAGTATCCCATATGGAAGTATAAATACATCAAACCATTAGCAGCAGTTTCGCCGTTCTAGAAATTCGCAAATAAAAGCTAAAAACTTTATTGAGAATACCAAATTTCACGGAATACCTTGTACCGCGAGTACAAGTGTTCGTGAATATCAAGTGTACGCGAACGTCACATTTCACAAATGCCAAGTTTCCGCGAATACTAAGTACCAATAAAATGCCGAGTTCTGAATATTAAAATTCAAACTTATCATTTTCTGTCTTCTCCTATCTTGATATTCTGCGTTTCCGATCGAGTCCGACATGATACAGTTACTTAGAACACTTATTTTTTTTAACTATGAAGACACTTGACACTTTTGTAAAAGTGGGAGGTGAAAGACACTGTCCGATCGGACAGTTAACACGCTAGCGTCAGGGCTGGGAGAACCATGAACCAAGACTCTCTCCTTTGCTACCTCCAGTAACAGGCCTAGCCTGGCTACCGGGGCAGGAATCACTGTCTCCATGGTGGTGGAGTCTATTAAAGAAGTACTTTTAAAGAAATAACCTCCTCCTTCCCCCTGTTTTTTAAGCTGCACTCATGGACGGGAAACAAAAGCCGCCGTAACCCGCTCCAGATCCGATACCTTCATCACATCAAGCTGCAGATAACATCATTATTGCAGTTTCAGGAAGAAGACGAAGAAGAAGAAGAGGAAGAAGAAGAATATAGACGTATGTAAATTATGTTGACCAGGATCTACAGAGCTGTTTGTTTACTGTTGCTTTAGTCTGGTTACGTCCAAGTCTTATTGACAGCTGTCATAAACCCCAGCCTGCTTCACACCTGGATAACCACCCCCGACTCTTAAAACTTCTTGAAGCGACGAGATATAAATTAAGTTTTGATTTCGCTTCGCATGCCTGATTACTGCTGAACGTTCTTTCAAGACTAGCACCTTGAGCTCTTTAAAGAAGTGTCTTAACAATGCCATCATCATCATCTTGTAGTGTGTTGTAGTCGACCATGCTTCTCCGTACTGTTCAGCCCTGTATGTTTCTTGTCAGCCCTGATATCATTATCCTCCATCGCTGCTTCATTTGCTTGCTTGTATTTCTTACTTTGATCTCTATGGAACTGTGAACTCTTGATCTTCAAAGTACAGTTAAACATCGGATGGGGAGTGGGTTACGGTGGATTTTTTAATGTTCTGAAGTGGACTTCAAAAACTTGTATCTCGGCTGGCTCCATCACCGCGTGGGCGGAGGTGAACCGTACCCTGTTAGCCTGGTTGAAGGTGTGCATCAGCCTGCGTCTTAAGGCGCCCGTGTTGATGTGGGGGTAGGGTCTTGAACACTCCCAGATTGCTGAACCTGATGATCGCGCTATCAGTCCAGTACAATCTTCTAAGCTCTTTGAGCTGTCTGTGTAGATACATCACTTCATGATGCGTTTTCGCAGGTGAATGTCAGGGTCTGTAAATGCCATCCTATGTCATATTTAGGAAGGAGTTGATGGTCACCCGTGAATGTCATATTGTCACGTCATTTGTAGAGAAAGTTGATGGCCGCCTGTAAATGTCACCTTATCACGCTACTTCATCTTAAGATAAATCGTCTGTAACATCATCTTACCAAGATTCGGAGAAATTTGATGGTCTTTTGTAAATGTCATCTTATCATGATTGAGATAAATTTGATGGTCTTTTGTAAATGTCATCTTATCATGATTGAGATAAATTTGATGGTCCTTTGTAAATGTCATCTTATCGTGATTCAGATAAATTTGATGGCCTTTTGTAAATGTCATCTTATCATGATTCAGATAAATTTGATGGTCTTTTGTAAATGTCATCTTATCATGATTCAGATAAAGTTGATGGTCGTTTGTAAATGTCATCTTATCAAGATCAGAGAAATTTAATGGTCGTTTGCTAATGTCATCTCATCAGGACTTGATGATTGTCTTTAAATATCATCTTACCATAACATTTCTCTGTAGCTTTAACCAGCTGGTTGTGATATGTCACTTCTCTGTGAAGTTCTCATGATTTTGAAATTGTGATAAGTAAACAATTCATCTCTTTTCTTCAAACCCACATCTTTCAGTTCAGACTTTTATTGTCTCTCTGTTTATTTTCATGTCCCACACTCATTTTGTCCTTCAGGATGGAAGGCTGGGCATCAAGCTAATAAGCTATATTCACTTAAAATAATAGATAAATGTTACCATAATATAACAAATGAGACCTGACAATGACAATCAAGAAAATTACCTGCGAATACAAACAACGTATAATTATGTCAGCGTGTTTTTTCCTAAACTAGTCTGTAAAGAAAGCTATTTGGTATATTAAACAACTTGATGGTCTAAAAGGAGAATGATATATGAACGCATGCCTCATAGGAAGGATAGGAGAGCCGAAGAGACGATAGAACTGGGATATCAATGATGTTATAAACACCACACTCACTGAAACAGACATCCTAGCTGGACAACGGGGCATTAGTAGACCAGCTATCAAAAGAGCTAAGTCCTGAGAAAGACAAGCCACATGATGGTGGTGAATTTTTATATAGTATTTACTCAGAAGTGATTTAATTTGATTTACAAGCTACGAGTTATTAGACATTTTGTGCGGTACTTACGTTACCGAAACTGCTACCAACTGCTAGCTACAGCTCATCCATGATCTAATCTATATACGTACAACCACCTTAATCAAAATTTTTGAAAGATCATACATCGAATTATATACATTTTTTGTGTGTTAAATTTAAAACGAAAACATATTAAAATCATTCATGCGAATCAATCTATGTATGAACGGGAATAACATTTCACCCGGTACCTGTCATTCGCAAACTGTTCTCTTGACCATTCATTGGCTCTGTGCCACATACAAGCAACATTCCAGGAACCGGGCTAAAAATAAAAACAATTCTATGAAAAACAAAAGTGCTCATGCCTATGACGTAAACATTATGAATATTAACACCATAAAAACGAGATTCAGTATGCAACATGGACGAAATTCACTTACATTCATAGATGGCGAAACAACCACACAGCTGTCATGTTGGCAAAGAAACGAGAACCCTAACAACTAGCCATTCATCCGTTCGCCAACGGGTCATTATCAGGCCCGAGCAGAGGAAAGGTCAAGTTGGCCAGATGACGAGGGCCCATGATCTTTAGCGGGGCCTGCTCCTTTTGCTTGAGGCAAGAACAGAATAAACCTGACCTTTAGCTGGGGCTGGTCCTCTTCTTGAGGCAAGAACAGAATAAACCTGACCTTTAGCGGGGGCTGGTCCTCTTCTTGAGGCAAGAACAGAATAAACCTGATCTTTAGCGGGAGGGGGGGGGTTGGTCCTCTTCTTGAGGCAAGAACGGAATAAACCTGATCTTTAGCGGGGGCTGGTCCTCCTCTTGAGGCAAGAACGAATAAACCTGATCTTTAGCGGGGGCTGGTCCTCCTCTTGAGGCAAGAACGGAATAAACCTGATCTTTAGCGGGGGCTGGTCCTCCTCTTGAGGCAAGAACGGAATAAACCTGATCTTTAGCGGGGGCCTGGTCCTCTTCTTGAGGCAAGAACAGAATAAACCTGATCTTTAGCGGGGGCCTGGTCCTCTTCTTGAGGCAAGAACGGAATAAACCTGATCTTTAGCGGGGGCTGGTCCTCCTCTTGAGGCAAGAACGGAATAAATCTGATCTTTAGCGGGGGCTGGCCCTCTTCTTTAGGCAAGAACGGAATAAACCTGATCTTTAGCGGGGGCTGGCCCTCTTCTTGAGGCAAGAACGGAATAAACCTGATCTTTAGCGGGGGCTGGCCCTCTTCTTGAGGCAAGAACGGAATAAACCTGATCTTTAGCGGGGGCTGGCCCTCTTCTTGAGGCAAGAACGGAATAAACCTGATCTTTAGCGGGGGCTGGTCCTCTTCTTGAGGCAAGAACGGAATAAACCTGATCTTTAGCGGGGGCTGCTCTTCTTCTTGAGGCAAGAACGGAATAAACCTGATCTTTAGCGGGGGGGGGGGTGGTCCTCTTCTTGAGGCAAGATCGGAATAAACGTGAACGAACTATTACCATTACCTCTTTTATAAATCAGTCATTACTCTGCTGTTTCTTCCAAACACATCATGTACGTTACATCTACACGTACATACCGGTACATAAATTTTATGTACACAGCACTGATGAAAAATTACTTAAGGAAAAGTTAGGGAAAAGGCCCCCACTTTGCCTACCAGGGAACTGGGAAGAGTGAATGATGAAAGACAGGGAGGACATGAAGTCAGACAGCTCTGCCTGTCCAATTTAACCACCCTTTCCAGATAAATGTCAATCATTCAATCAGTTAATCAATCAAAATCTATTGCTAGCCTTGACCAGCTTAATAGTATCGACAGATCACAGACCTGTTCTGTTCTCACTCCCCCACCCCCAGTTCAGCCACATTAACCGTCTTCCTCCACGTGACCCTGGCTTTTGACATGTCTAACCTGTTTTACCACGTACAGTAGATCTTCAAACGACAATTTAGATTAATAAATTATATTTATTTGAATAAAGTTTATGAAGCCAACGTTAAACATCTAAAAGCATATGTGAAACTCTTATGTTGGGGGGGGGGGGGGGTTAACTGGCAAAAGAACCAACCAGGAAGTGGCTTTTTTGTTTCAAGTGGCAAAAGTTTCACTTTCTGTAGCTACGCTAGTTTTGTTTAAAAAACATGGAGCGTTGTCCTGAAAGAAAGAACCGGAACAAAATTTACAGGATGTCGGTGACCACGTTGCTGATGTTTATTATTTCAGGAATTTTTTTTTTTATATGAAGTGCTGACCTTCTATCTGACGTTATTTTGTTTTGATTTCGTTTCTGGAAGCTGGACAGGATTTGCACTTTTTTAATGTGCCAAATAACGAATGGATAATGCAATTTTTTTGGTGTGTGTACTAGTCAGTGAATTATGGTAATTTACTGACGAGTAAAAAATCCCTTTAATGATGCCACACACAGCCATACTGTGCTGCCACATACAGCGCTACTGCGTTGCCACATACAGCGCTATTGTGTTGCCACATACAACCCTACTGTTCTGTCACATACAACCCTACTGTTCTGTCACATACAACCCTACTATTCTGTCACATATAGCTCTACTGTGCTGTCACTTACAGCCCGTACATGTTGCTACACACAGCCCTACTGTGCTGCCACATACAGTCATGCTGTGCTGCCACATACAGCGCTACTGCGTTGCCACATACAGCCCTATTGTGTTGCCACATACAACCCTACTGTTCTGCCACATACAACCCTACTGTTCTGTCACATACAACCCTACTATTCTGTCACATATAGCTCTACTGTGCTGTCACTTACAGCCCGTATGTGCTGCTGCATACAGCCCTACTTTGATGCCACATACAGCACTACTGCATTGCCACATACAGCACTACTGCAATGCTACATATTTGCAAACTAATTTTAAATACTTAACTACTGGTGACTAAAGCATTCCTTCAATGTATGCTTTGGGGCTTTGTGTTGAAATACGTGATTGAGATTTTGAACGTGTATTTAACGTAGAAGATAGAAGACCCTGTATTGTTTAAGAACAAATATTGGTAAAGTAATTTAGTAATCCCCCGCGTGGTATCCGGGATCTGAAAAGAATAGGACCACTGTACCCTACCACGCATGATCGTAAAAGGCGACTAAGGAGGGTTCGGCATAGGGCCAGCAACCCTATCTAGTAAAATAAAAACTGGAAGACTGCTACGGGAACAGAAACAAGGGAAAAACAAATGCAAGACAGGCATTTGTGTGAAACCCTTGCGGAAGCCCCATGTGCCCCGGACATTTAAGGTTCAGAGAGAGAGAGAGAGAGAGAGAGTTTAGTAAAGAAGAGAGGTAATGTTAAGAAGGAGCAAATTCACAGAGACGGTTGTATCAGCTTCTTTTGTTAAAATAAAAGAAATAATACTGGCAAAATACAGCAGCTTAGTTTTAAACAGGGAATAATGAATGTACTGTGGGTAGCAGACATTTAATTTCGATGATATCGATTTACTGAATGAAATTTCAAATTATAGAACTGTGTTAGGAGTTATGGAGCTTAGTCATCGATTATCGTAGGCATTACACGTTGTATTTTGATGAATGGAGTAGACCAATATGTTGGTGTTATATAGTTCACTGGTTCTCAACCCATGGGCCCCGGTCAAAAGGTGGGCCGTGACAGGGAGTATTGTGGACCGCGCTGAAGTCTCAAAGCAAAAAAAAAAATGAGAGAAAAGAAAATAGGTACAATAAAAAAGTATTCCGCATTTTCCACGAAATTCATAGGGACAGACTGCACGGATGCAAGCCGCAGAACTGTACGTCGCTTTATTAGTATGTCCGCAGTACGGCTGTTGGAGAAAGGATGGTCCAGTCAGCGTTACTTACACCATCAAACAGAAATGTGACGAACAAAAAAAAATGACAGCATAGCTTTTGAAGTGCGACACCGGCGTCTTTCTGAGCGTGTTCTTGAAACGTGCAGTTTTACAATGTAATTTTAGAGATCAGTCGGCGTAGATTCTGCGAGAGAGCAGAAGTGAATTATAATTCTCAGCAATTGTGCTTTAGTTTACAAATCATATTTCGTTGGCTTGAGATCCTCTATTCGGTCCTGGTGCTGTGTGTAATTCGTACTGGATTAATCAACGGATTCCAGTAACCCACGTAGTAATCGTGAAGACTTTTCGGATAGCCTTTTTTATTGTTTAAACTTTAAAACTTTAGGCGCTAAAATGGATCAATATGTGAAACGTAAGCCTTCGACTTCGCGCAAACAAATTGATAGTAGTGGCAGCGAAAGTCACTATGATCGAGACGACGGTAACGCTGATACTTGTAAGAAAACTAAATACGCTCGAAAATATGATGTGGCGTATATTAAGTACGGTTTCGTTCCACCAACAAATGATCAAAATCTGTCACAGTGTGTTGTTTGAAAATTCTCTCTAATGAGACAATGAAGCCGACAAAATTGCGTTGTCATCTAACTACAAGACATCCAGATCTACAGAATAAAACCAACGAATTTTTCGGACGTAAAGCCGAGGTTAATATAGTTAATAGTATAGTAATAGTTAATAGTATAGTAATATAGTTAACAGAAGACAGTGTTAAAAACAAGAGCCACTCTCAACGAAAATGCTCTTAAAGCATCGTACCTGATTGCCCAGAGAATCGCAAAATCAAAGAAACCGCACACGATTGGAGAAGATCTTATCATGCCAGCCGCTGTTGACATTTGTGATGTTTGTTCGGCTCAGAATGCGCTACAAAACCGAAAAGCATTCCCATCTCGAACGATGATGTCTGCAGAAGAATATCAGAAATGTCCGAGGACAATGTCGCGCAGTGAACTGAACGATTACAATCTACTAAGTTTGCTATTCAGTTAGATGAGTCAATTGACAACGCTGGCGAGTCAAATCTGCATGTCTATGTTCGCTATTGTTGGCAAGATAGTATGAAAGAGGAGTTTCTTTTTTGCAAGTCACTTCCAGCGAGAACGATGGCTGATGACATATTTAGTGTTTTAAACGATTTTTTTTACAACTTTTGGACTGCAGTGGACGAATTGCATCACCGACGTTGCCGCCACAATGACTGGCCGCAACAGTGGTGTTGTAACTCGCATAAAGCAAGTGTCACCCGAGATTGTAGGCACCCATTGTATGATCCTTCGTGAGGCACTCACTTCAAAGAAGTTGAAACTCTGGGATCTGTACTCGATTGTGTTCGGATTGTAAACTAGAATAAAAACTAGAACAGTGAACAATCGATTATTTTCTCAACCTTGTATTGAGTCAGATGTAGAACGCAAGCATCTCCTATTGCACTCGGCTGTGCGCTGGCTGTCCAGAGGAAAAGTTCTTGCAAGGGTGTTTGAGCTCGTTTAGAATTGTTGCAGTTTGTGACAGAACACAATTTCGACCTGGCAGGTAAGGTCTGTAATATTGAGTGGCTTGCCATGCTGGCATATTTTGCTGACATTTATAGCCTTTTGAACAGTTTGAACATATCACTGCAAGGTATAGATGCCAGTATACTCAAGACATACGGCAAAGTTTCAGCCTTTAAGAAGAAACTATGACTTTGGCGCAGGCGACTCGAGACCAAATCATAAGACATGTTTCATTTGTTCTGTGAATTTATAGAGAGCAATGAAGTTAATGGCGAGATTCTGGAAGGGGTCACTGATGTAATAAAAGGGCATCTGACATCTCTTGCTGAATATTTTGACAAATACTTCACGCCCGAAGACATTAAAGCGTATGATTGGATTCGTAATCCTTTTCAGTTTGCATTCTCTGAATTAACCGGTCGTGCACAAAAAGAATTAACGGAATTGTCTAGAGATCGCACATTACAAATCAAATTTAACGACACCGCTGTGGATATCTCTTCCTTTTGGTGCACTGTTTCGCTGGAATATCCGTTTTTGTCAGTCCTGGCGATGAAAGTTCTTCTACCTTTTTCAACAACTTATTTATGCGAAGTTTAATTTTCTGCATTGACTGTCATGAAAACCAAATATCTTTCAAAAATGAACGTGGAGGATGATCTTCGAGTGTGTTTGTCACAAATTCCAGCCAGAATAGACATGCTATCCAACCAGAAACAGCGCTATCTTTAAGGTAAATGAAAAGAACTTTTGTGTAGCAATGAATATGCAGTTAAACATGTAGAGAAAATATTATATAATACTTTTTAAAATTAGGTTTATACCTTGCAAATATAAAGCACTTCATTAGTGGGCCGCTAAAATTCATTCACTTTTAAATGTGGGCCGTGCAGAAAAAGGGTCTGAGAACCGCTGGTATAATCTTTAGATGACAGTGGTTCAGTTGTTTCCACAACCGATTTATGTTATCAGTGCCCGTAGATATTAAGTGGTGGCACGTCCATGTTTATTAGCCATTAATAAGCTAGAGCAATTACCCATTTGAACTATTCATCTATTGATCCAGTACGCTTCATTGGCTTAGTGTTGTCTTCGTTGTTAGTGTCTTGTGCAGTCGTACTATATGCTGCATTTTATAAATACTTCCTCTTCTTCTTCTACTTCTTCTTCTTCTACTTCTTCTTCTTCTTCTTCTTCTTCTGTGACAGTTGTGTGATGAAAGGCAGAATGTTAGACGAGATTCTGTACCCAGTTCTTATCCATTTGAAAATAAAATCTGTTCACTCGTTCTTTCGATCTTCTTCTTCTTCTTTTTCTTCTTCTTCTTCTTCTCTTGGAGCTATGATTGTACACTAATACCAGTACTTTGAAGTAGAACTAAACCAAATAAAAACCAAATAAAAACCAAATACAAACATTTGAGAATATAAACCCGTGAAGTATTTATGGACCGGTAATAAACCCTATAACACAAACATGGAAGAAACCTACACATTGTTTATCTCTCCGGTTGTAACAGCCATTATTAAAAACAACAAACTGATGTGACTCGGACATTTAGAAAGAATGGAGGTATATAGACGAACAAAGATGGCTCATACAGAGGTAGGCCTAGACAACGATGGGGAGACAACCTAGAAGAAGATATAGGCGCTCTTGGAATCAAAGTAAAGATAGTCCCATAGCAAATGCCGTAGGGGGTGAAGCGTTAGAGACCTCATTATGCTGGGTCATCAGCGTATGAGGTAGGGTGACCAGTTCCTTTCCTCGCTGCCTTTACTTCCCAGATTTTCTCTGGTACCCATTTTACGAGGCTGGGTCGACATCGGGGCCGTATTGGTCGGAAAAAAAATCCCGCTCAGCTGGGGATTCGAACCCTCGACCATTTGGTTGCTAGACGAGTGCTCTAACCACTACGCTAGCCGGCCCCCATGTCTTGGAATCAACAATTGACAAAACAAGATCGAGAAGCGAGAGGAATGAAGAAGTGTTTTGTCTGCAGCAATTAGCCTCAATGACTCGAAAAGCTGATGAATTCAACAGCCGCTCGAAGAAGAAGAAGTGAAGAACGGTATTTTGAGCTATTAAATGAATGTGTTAAAGGTTTTAATCGCTCTCAGCCTCCTTGGATGATCTGAGTCACTGCAGAGGTCAACGATTTGTAAGCCACTTTGCAAAGAAAACAATACATACGAAGAAAGTACTCCATCAGCTTAATAAGATAAACAATGAAAACTACCAGAAACAGATAGTTAAAATACTGTTTTCTGGCCAGATCAAGAGGCATAATATAGTAATTAAAGCAATACTCCAAGGAAAAGCTGAAAGGAAAAAAAAGAACAAGAGGACGGCAATGATCTAGATGTATGGACAACATAAAGACATAGGCTGCATTCAGCTTGACAGTGTTTCGCTGTACAAAAAACAAGGGATATAGCATGCTGGAAGGTCTTTCTCCATTACGGAGATGGCACAAGATGACGCTGAACATCACTGCTATCTTTATTCTAGAATATTCAGTGTTTCTTGGAAAACTATGGGACAGCTAGGTTAGATAGATCAGATTTACATTTAGAGGACAACCAGGTGAGATATACGGTGGATGTCACGTTACTAACATCATCACTGAGACTGATAGGGCACAAGATTGTCTGCAGGGCATGTGTTCCTAAGATTGTCTGCAGAGCATGTGTTCCTAAGATTGTCTGCAGGGCATGTGTTCCTTATCGTTGACACTAAAATCATACCCAATCTGGCTATCAAACATCTCTGCTTAGAAAGACAGTAAAATGTGATGGTGTCCAATGCGAACATCTTGTTAACTCTTATATTCCCACGAGCCGTTGTCACGTCTCTTTTTAATTAAAATAATTAAATAACTGTAATCCAAACGTTTTCTCCTTAGCTTTTCTTGGAGATGCTTAAAATAGACATTACGTCATTTTCACTTAAACGTGGCGGCTATGATGAAAGGTACCTAAAAATGTTTATGTATAGTTATTACTATATATTCAAGGACCAACAATTAAGTTATGAGACTGATATTATTATGGCCAAGACAAAATTGCCATCTATGAAGCAAATCATGGAATCCAAAGAGGCAACCTTCATCTATGATCTGGCAACTTTACATCGCCGCCTGATAAGCAGACGATAAACAAGCCGCCATTTGTTGACCTAGTTAGAGGTGCATTGTCACGTAATCAGCATGGAGCAAAAAGCTAACATTAAACTCTGTTTAAAACTCGAAAAAAGTGCCACTGAGACAGTAGAATTGATGCGACAAGTTTATGAGTATAATTGTGTATCTCGTGCACAGATATTCAGGTGGAATTCACGATTCAAAAATTGTTTTGAAACGATTGTAAATGCAACTAGGCATGAGCGGCCAATTTCTGTTCGTAATGAGGAACTCATTGCATGCAAAAGTCAGAGAACGGATACAAGATGGTCGATGTTTGACTGTGAGGACGATGGCAGATGAATCTGGTGTTAACCGAGAGACCATTCGTAAAATTTTAGTGGAAGATTTGGGCAAGAAAAAAGTTGCTTACTAGTTTCTATCACATTTGTTGTCTGATGACTAAAAACTTCAGAGTGTTGAGTACGCAAAAGACGTCATCAAAACGTGTCGCAGAAACAAACATTTCTTAAATTTGATTGTTGCAGAGGATGAAACATGGATTTTCCGCTATGATCCCACAACTAAACGCGAAAGTGCTCAGTAGAAGTCATCATCATCACCAAAAGGAAAAAAAAATTCGTCTTCAAAAGTAGAAAGTGAAGACAATGTTGATGTGCTTCTACGACAGCAAAGAAGTTATTCATAAAGAATTTTTTACAGAGGGAGAGACTGTCACTGCCAGAATTTATCTGAAATGCATGTTGAAAAGGATTCTTCGAGTCAAACCTGAGTATTCAACACCTGGCAGTTTTTTTCTTCTTCATGATAATCCACCGGCTCACTGGGTGGTAGTTGTACAGGAATCTGTGGCCCCAAAAACAAGTTTGCGTTCTCAACCATCCACCCTATTCCCCAGATTTGTCTCCCTGCGATTATTTTCTATTCCCAAAATTAAAGTTACCATTCGAAAGACGCTTCTTCGACGATACTGATGGCACTCAAAAGGCCGTAACATCGAGTTTAAGGGCCGTACCAACAGCAGAACTGCAGAGGTCGTTCAAGTGTTTGTTAGATCGTGCCGCTCGCTGTATCAATGCAGAAGGGGCTTACTTTACCCCCAAACACAAACTCTCCATCACCCCGACCCCAGTCCTCCTTATTTCATCGACAAAAACAAAATTACTTCGGTAAAACTTTCGGGGTCGACAAAAAAGCCTCTATCACGGGAAGAAATCAGGATAGCCAGCAAGGATGAATTCATGGGACATTTTCCTTTTCGTTTCTTTCTATTCTCTCGATAATTTTTTTTCCCTTGGTCCCATATACAAGGGACTGGCTTTCGTGTGTTTACAGCTTAACGCTTGACAGTTTTATATTGAGCCTTGCAGGCTGCTGATACTCGACCTTAACAAAAGTAGTTTCTCTCTCACGCTTATCTCAGTGATCTGTTCTTACAGCCTGGTTGTCTGCATCGGTCTCACTGCCCACTCTCTTCAGTCTGTGAAGTCGGATATCTAACAATTAACACTAAAGTACTTCGGTTGTTACAGTACTTGGCTGTGCTAACATTACAGTACTTCGGTTGTGGTAACGTTACAGTACTTCGGCTGTGCTAACATTACAGTACTTCGGTTGTGGTAACGTTACAGTACTTCGGCTGTGCTAACATTACAGTACTTCGGTTGTGGTAACGTTACAGTACTTCGGCTGTGCTAACATTACAGTACTTCGGTTGTGGTAACGTTACAGTACTTCGGCTGTGCTAACATTACAGTACTTCGGTTGTGGTAACGTTACAGTACTTCAGCTGTGCTAACATTACAGTACTTCGGTTGTGGTAACGTTACAGTACTTTGGATGTGCTAACATTACAGTACTTCGGTTGAACCGGAAAGAAACCACTGAAAGAATTTTCCGCCACATCCGCTCAGCCCGTGCACTGGCCAGTTTTCTCCATGCCGTTGTTAACCCTTCTAGGGACAAACAAATCGATATCTCCATGTTCCTGACTCCTCAAACAGTCACGAGGCAACCTTTATCGACCTAATTATCAGCTCTTAACCGCCGTATAGTTCAGTGGTTTTCAAACAAGACACTCCTCGCACATACTCTTGACTAAACTGAATCTACACTGATCTTACAATCATGAAACCTTACACTTTGTTTGGACTGTTTTACAAATAAATGTTATTTCAGTGAAAGTCTTGTCTGAACACTGAACAATAAACTTCTATTTGATAGTAAGTGTGATGATGGCTGAAAGTTAACTTATTTTACTAAGAGGTTACATATTTCCAGTGACAACAGACGTATGTGAAATATGGACACTTAACAAATCACTAGAAAAGAGAATAACAGCATTTGAAATGAAATGTTACAGAAGGGCACTTAGAATATCATGGAGAGATCGAACATCAAATAAAGAGATATTGATGGGATTAGGTGTCGCAGAAAACTGGCTGGTTAACACTATAAAAACTAGGAAGATGAGATACTTCGGCCACATCAAGAGACACAACAGCTTGAAGAGGCTGATAGCACAGAAGACAAAGTGCCTGGTACAAAAGTACGACCTGTCTCTGCACTTGGACTCAGGACATCATGTAATGTCTGTATGTGTCACTGCCAGACGCCGGTCAACTTGCGCAAGACCGTACTGCCTTCAGGGAGGCTGTGAGAGGGACAGCGTTCTGGAAAGGACACGTCACATGAATGAATGGCTACGGTAAAACTGGTTCTAGGACGAAGGTGTACGGTGCTGTTTAAAAAAAAAAACCCAGAAAAATAGAAAGAGGAAGAGGAAGAGAGAGAAAAAAAACGGATCACTAGCAACAAGAGATAAGAACGGCGAAATGGTTATGAAAACAGAGCAACACTATTTTTACTGCCTACTTCTAATATAGACGTGCACTACTTACACGTGCATCGTTCATCTGTCTATTATTCTGTGACTGTTAGTTACAGACACGGCAATACTTAAAAAGATTGTATTACTTTCATGAAACTTCTGCTATATAAATACTAACAAGGACAACATACAGCGATCAATGTGAAGAATAAATCCAGTGTGAATAACATAACACAGGTAAAAGGTAAAGGTAATTCTGTCATGCCTTAGAGGCACATAGGGATATGGTGTTAGTGTCCATATTTTCCTTGACCTGTCAGCACACTAGAGGGTGATATGGTCAGTATCACGCCTGGCCGCCTTTCCTTCCCCAACTCTAGAAGAAGTTGGGTACCCATTTCTACAGCTGAGTGACTGGGGTGCCTCCGGCCGGATTCGAACCCCCTATCTCCGCCATGAGAGACCAGTGCACTAACCACTTCGCCACTCAAACATAAACTCACACTTTAGTAATGAAAAAAATGAGTGATAGTAGGTGAGGGTGAGACGCAATTGATAACGTTATACAAAGTTTCTGGCTAATCCACTTTCCGGCAAGAACTAGTTTGCCAAATGGAAAAGGAGAAAACCCAACTCTCACACTACATAAAAACCACAAGCATACAAACAAATATAGTACAACATAGGAGTACGCACTTACTACATCAAAAAGGATCTCAGAAAATCTGTAGACCAAAGGTCTATACAAAGACATAAAAAAGGAACTAATTACACATTCTTTAGTTCAGTAAAATTATGAAAGGGAAAGAAATGCTTGACATTATGACACTAACAACTACCCGACTCCTTTACTGAAAATCATAAATGAGAAATAATCTCATAATGTCTCCAAAAGGAGCGTTCTATACACAAGTCAGCTACATGACAAAAAATCACTAACACAGTGCACTATAGACTAGAAAAATCACATTCTCAACTACTCATGCCTAACCACGATCCTAACACCTTCTCAACCGAGACTTAATACAAACTCATTCTAATCTCATAATCATAATTCTTCCTTCCTTCCTATCTATCTATCTATCTATCTATCTATCTATCTATCTATCTATCTATCTATCTATCTATCTATCTATCTATCTATCTATCTATCTATCTATCTATCTATCTATCTATCTATATATCTATCTATCTATCATCTATCTATCTATCTATCTATCTATCTATCTATCTATCTATCTATCTATCTATCTATCTATCTATCTATCTATCTATCTATATATCTTTATATCTATCTATCTATCTATCTATCTATATATCTATCTATCTATCTATCTATCTATCTATCTATCTATCTATCTATCTATCTATCTATCTATCTATCTATCTATCTATCTATCTATCTATCTATCTATCTATCTATCTATCTATCTATCTATCTATCTATCTGACTATCTATCTATCTATCTATCTATCTATCTATCTATCTATCTATCTATCTATCTATCTATCTATCTATCTATCTATCTATCTATCTATCTATCTATCTATCTATCTATCTATCTATCTATCTATCTATCTATCTATCTATCTATCTATCTAATCTAATATCCATCCATCCATCCATCCATCTATCCATCCATCCATCCATCTGTCTTCTCGATGTTTCTATCCCTAGAATCACTCAGCCCCTGATTCTACCTGTTCACGACCTTCAGACGGAAACTCACTGTACATTCCGAAAATATCAAGGATAAGTTCATAAAAATCTCGCGAAATTTAGCGTCTCAACCCTGACCTTTCAACTGATCTCTTGTACAACAAAAATACCAAGGGCTTTAAATCAAATGGTCACAATATTAAAATACCCTGAATTATATCCCTTCTATGAGAATCCAACCATCGTAACAGTAAATTCTCCAATATGCTGTTACACTAAGTCATTCCCTCTTTTTCTTTCTCTATCATTCGTTTTTCTAATCTCATCATTCACTCTCGTCCAGCTCCACTGTTCACTCATGAAACCTTCCGGGACAAGGAATGGCTGAACAGACAAACAACTCGGTTATCGCCGGACTGAGTGTCCTAGTTTCAAATGTCGGGCAAATCCACGGCCGCTTGAGGCGGTTGTTGCAGGCGCTACGGAGTTTCTGCACGGTGCTGAGATCATTCTTCAGTGGAGGATATCAGAACAAGTTTGGACTTTTCCTGAGGGCGGTCATGATATTACTGCAAAACATTTGCTTTTTTTATATTTGTTACACTCACAATGAGTGTAATACTTTGTTACTACCCATGAAGAATGTAATATTTTGTTAAACTTACAATGAATATAATACTCTGTTACTACACACAATTAATATAACATTTTGTTACACTTACAGTGAATATGATATCTTGTTAAACTCACAATGGATGTAATACTTTGTTACGACCCACAGTGAATGTACTACTATATTAAACTTACAGTGAATGTAATACTTTGCTAAACTGAAATGAATGTAATACTTTGTTACTACCCACAGTAAATATAATATTTTGTTAAAGCTTCCAACGAATAGCAAAAGCAAAAATAACTCTGTTGGCAGTTGTTTCTGGGACTAGCCAAACATAGCTGGTCAAGACCCGATTCTCCCTCTTATGTCGCTAGCTGTATCTGGCTGGTGTACTTCTTTAGCCTGGCTAAGCTGTGGTTCCCCACAGTGGTGGAGCCAGTGGGCAAACTCTTTCCTAGAATCCATTCCACATTCCCATGCAAGCTACCATACTCCACTCCCTATCCGATGCCTGTGCTTTATCGTTATGAAAGTCCCGGAACGTTATAGCGTTTTCCTGAATGTTGCTTCTCATAAGATAAGAGGGTCCAAAACAGGGCCACCGGGCCCTCTCAACAGCCCGGACTCCAAGGGTACAACACCGGCTCTTCCGCCACCTAATCTTGGACCTTCTTGTAGCATTGACCCAGATATCGAAACCAGGTCAGAAACCACAGGTGTCAACAATAAGTATAACACAAATTACCTTCATTTTGCATGAACTACATGTCTGCTTAAGAGCCCGGCGTCCTAACAGGATACAAGCATAGACCAACACTGGAGAGAGGAGAATAAGTAAATGGAAGAAGACTCTCTACACAAGTATTGTTTGCTATTACTGTTACCCATTATGCAAACCCAGTACTGAGTATTTGTGCCTTTTATTGTATTACATTTAAGCAGTGCTGCAAGTCCTTGTCAACTCATTGTCTTGTACGCGGAGCAGGAGAGACAAAGATTACTGGAGGTGAACACCGAAAGAAGGTCCTAGGGACAGATCCTAGGAAAGCTGGCGTCCTCTCCAACTGTTCTAGATTTTCAAAAAAATATGCACATTGTCCTTCCTCTGAAACTGATTGGCAGAGTCGAAACCAGGTTCATGCAGCATGGCCAAGACAGTTTCAGCTTATTAGCTGGCTGTACGAAACAGAGCGAGTTTACATGCCTACTTCAAGTCCGTCTTCAAAGACAAAAAAAAAGACGTCATTATTATAGAATCATTTATAAGAGAAGCTATGAAGCACACGGATGCTCGCACAGCTCCGCAAAGTCTACCTTCTTCTAAGACAGAGAGTGCCCTTACAGTATCCCAGATACCAGCCTCTCACATGCCACCTCATGAGACAGCAATCAGTCCCAAGCGCTAACATTTCGATATTTTCAGAACCGCTGACCTTACATTCACGGAACTCGGTTCTTTCCCTTTCCCTGCCCTGTTTACAGGCCAGATTTAGCACGTATTTCAGAAAGTACAAGGGGAAGGGGCACGAACATGGAAAGTTCACTTTTTTTTCTGATTATCAGGGCTTTCATCTACAGAAGCGCGTGTGGTTGGGGGGGGAGGGGCGGGGGTTAGCGTTGGGGGTGAACAAAAATGCTTATTTGCTTTTCAGACGTAGAGAAAAACACGCCATAGATGGACATATAGGTCCAGTGACACAAGTGCTCTCTTGTGTGACGAATACTTGTATATATATCTTCAGCTAGAAGAGACAAAAGAGACTATATGGACAATATGGAACACCATCTAAAATTGTCAACATCATTAGAGATCTCTACAACGGATATGTTTGTACAGTCAAGACAGAAGAAGGAATGAGCGAATGGTTGCACATTGAAACAGGCGTAAAACAAGGTTGTATATTATCTCCATTGCTTTTTGGAATTGCCATAGTCTTTATAATGAAAAGCAGCTGTACAGGTAAAACCGGCATTGATTGGGTACATGGGACCCAAATAGAAGATCTTGATTTTGCAGATGACATAACTCTTATCAGTGACAGTGTGAAATCGATGCAGGAAAAAGCAGATTCCTTGTCTTCCTTGGCTAGCAAAATGGGTCTTGAAATTAGCAAAGACAAAACAAAAATAATGAAACTTCTCGTTAATCAAGAAGGAAAAATATACGTAGAAGGAACAGTTGTTGATGAAGTAAACCAATTTGCATACCTTGGCAGTTACATAGACCAGGATGGTGACACCAGGAAGGAAGTTAGAATTTGAATTGTAAAAGCAGCATTGTCCTTCACAAATTTTGAGAATATAAGTTCAGAAGTTATAAGCACAAAAACCAAGGTAAGATTATTCAATTCAAATGTGATATCCACCCTCATTTATGCATGCGAAATCTTGAAATCAATTAAAGAAATAGACAAGAAATTAGACTCCTTTGAAAACAAATACCTCAGGAAAATACTTGGTATAAAGTGGAACGAACTCAAAAACAACGCAGAGATAAGACAAATGAGCAAACAATAACCTGTCTCATGGGTGATCAGAAAAAGAAGATGGACATATGTAGCCCATGTGATGAGAGGAAACAATCAGAGAATACGAAAACAAGCCATCAAGTGGAGCACAACAGGCTGAAGAAAAAGAGATCAACCACGTGAAACTCTAAAGAGCACATTTTTAAGAGAAGCCATTTTAGTGGGCATATAAGATATATATATATATATATATATATATATATATATATATATATATATATATATATATATATCTTACATCTTAAATCCTTCCCGTACCGTTAAACGTCACATAGGGCTCCCATAGTTGTTTGCCAATTTTTCCTGTCTTCGGCGAGTCTTTCAACCTCAACAAAGGATTTTATGCCTGTTAACTTGGCCTCTCTTAATAATGTGCTCTTTAGAGTTTCACGCGGTCTGCCCCTTTTTCTTCGGCCTGTTGTGTTCCACTTGATAGCTTGTTTTGGGATTCTCTGATCATTTCTTCTCATCAAGTGACCAACATATGTCCATCTCCTTTTCCTGATCACCCGTGAGACTGGTTGTTGTTCAGTCATCTGTCTTATCTCTGCATTGTTCTTGAATTCATTCCACTTGATGCCGAGTATTTTCCTTAGGCATTTGTTTTCAAAAGAGTCTAATTTCTTTTCTATTTCTTTAGTTGTTTTCCAGCTTTCGCATGCATAAATGAGGGTGGATATTACATTTGAATTGAATAGTCTTAACTTGGTTTTTGTGCTTATAACTTTTGAATTCCATATGTTCTCAAGATTCTTGAAGATTGATGCTGCTTTTGCAATTCTGATCCTAACTTCCTTTCTAGTGTCACCATCCTGGTCTATGTAGCTGCCAAGGTATGCAAATTGATTGACTTCTTCAATATCTGTCCCTTCTATGTGTGTATATATATATACATTCATTCATTTGCATGTCCCTTGCGGAACTTTGCCTCCCAAACAGCACTCCTGTAGGCCTTTCGGTTGTGAGCAAGATGGCCTGCTGCTGCTGCATCTATTTGCAGATCGTCAACGATGTCTTGCAGCCATTTTCGTTTTGGTCTTCCTCTTTTTCTTTCTCCCGTTATGTATCCTTCCAATACGGTCTTCTCTAAATTATCACGACGTTTAATGTGTCCAAAATATTTAAGTTTTCTCTCTTTACTCCTCTTTACTAGCCAGCCTTCTTCAATATTAAGCTCTTGTAGTATAGATATATTTGTTATTTTTTGTGTCCTCGATATTTGGAGAATCTTCTGTAGCATTTACATTCAAAGGCATTTATGTGTTTCTCAGCTGTTTTGTTAAGTGTCCAGGTCTCACAGGCATATGTTGCGATGGAAAAGATGCATGCCCTTAAAAATCTTATTTTTGTGGTTCTGTCTGCTCCTCTCCACAGATTCTTTATTTGTTTTACTTTCTGAAGAGCGATAGATGTCCTCCTTTTAATTTCCCTCATTGTATCTCCATTATTAGTTAGTAATGATCCAAGATATTCAAAACTCGCCACTTCTTCCAATTTTCCTCATTGATATATATTTCAGCTGCCTTGTTTGTTTTGTCAGTTGTCATCAATTTAGTTTTCTTTGCATTAAGATAGAGGTTGTGCTCTTCACTGTTCTTATGGACTGACATAATTAGTTTTTCCATTCCTTTTTGTGTTGTGGACACTAACACTGTGTCATCAGCATATCTAATCTCTGGTATTTCATAACCTCCAATTGTTATGGTATCGTAATATTCTTTGTGTACATCTTCTCTAACATTCCTCATTATATTTTCAGTATACAAGTTAAATAAGTAAGGTGACAATATGCACCCCTGACGGATCCCTTGTGTTATATCAAACCAAGTTGTTGTTTCACCATTTATTCTTACTGCTGCTTGTTGGTCTAGATACAGCAGTGATGTTAATTGTATCAAATGTGATGGAAATCCCACTTTTTCCATTATTTCCCAAAGTTTCTGGTGATGTATACAATCAAATGCCTTTAAGTAGTCTATAAAGGCTAAATATAGATTCACATTAAACTCTCTGCATTTCTCTATTATTAATCTTATATTGAATATATGATCTCTTGATCCTCTTCCTTGCTTGAAACCAGCTTGGACCATATTGACTTCTTCTTCTAATTTCTTTCGAAGTCTACACATTATGATTTTTAACAGAATTTTACTGACATGACTAATCAGGGCAACAGTTCTGTAGTTGGTGTATAATTTCAGGTTACCCTTTTTTGTCACTGATATGAATATAGTTCTTGTCCATTCTTTTGGCCAAATACCTGAATGCCATATCTTTTTACATAGTGCATGATAGATTGTTGCACATTCCTTTCCTCCTGCTTTAATAAATTCAGCTGTTATCTCATCACATCCTGGTGATTTACCATTTTTCAGATTCTTTATAGCCCATAAAACTTCTTCTATTATCGGTTCGGGTTCTTTCTCCAATAATAATTCACACTGTTGATTTCTGTTTCCACAGTCGGTTGTTTCATACATTCCTTTGCAATATTCCTTCCATCTTTCTAGAATTTCCCCTGTTTCTGTCAAGGTATTCCCCATCTCATCACAAATTACATTTAGCTTAGGTGTGACATTTCTCATCAATGTCTTCATTTCTTTAAACATTTCACTATCTCTTCCACACTTCTGATGTTCTTCTATTCTTTCACAATAATCTTGTATGTATTTTTTTTGTCTATTCTTATGTTTCTTCGTACTTCTTTTGTTAAAGTTTTATATTTCTCTTTGTTGTTGTTTATCACTTTCTATTGCGTCTTCATTTCTCTACGTTGTTTTATCAGTTCTAGTGTACCTGCTGTAATCCATCCATTCTTTTGTGCTTTCTTTACTGGAACCATGTCTTTAGCTGTTGTTATTAAGATATCTTTGGCCTGCGTAGCCAATTCATCTGGCGTCATCTCCTCCTGTACAGCCATTAGGATTTCGGAACGGTTCTTCACTTCTATACCGTATTGTTCTGGTATATTTGTAAGATCAAAGCGGAGTGGTCTTGATCCCGTAACTGTCTTTTTTATCTTTATCTTCATGTCTGCTATTAATAACTCATGATCCGTGTCACAATCAGCACCTAGTAAAGTTGTTGCTAATGTTATACTTGATCTCCACCTTCTTTGCACTAAAATGTAATCTATTTGATTCCTGGTTTTCCCATCAGGTGATGTCCATGTGTAAAGTCTTCTTGGATGTTGTTTAGAAAGTGTGATAGCGATCATTAGCTGATTTTCCATGCAAAAAGCCATTAGATTGTCACCTGCCTCATTTCTATGTCGTATGCTAAATTTCCCTACAACATGTCCTTCATCTTCTGCTCTTTCTGTACCATTTTTTGCATTAAAATCACCCATTATTAATACAATATCATTTTTCCGTACCTGGTCTATTGTCTTTTGCAGTGTGTTATAAAAGTTTTCTACTTCCTCTTCTTCTGCTGCTGATGTAGGTGCATATATCTGGATGATTGTTACATTTCTAGGAATGCCCTTAAGTCTGATTCTTATGTTTCTTCGTACTTCTTTTGTTAAAGTTTTATATTTCTCTTTGTTGTTGTTTGTCACTTTCTATTGCGTCTTCATTTCTCTAAGTTCTTTTATCAGTTCTAGTGTACCTTCTGTAATCCATCCATTCTTTTGTGTTTTCTTTACTGGAACCATGTCTTTAGCTGTTGTTATTAAGATATCTTTGGCCTGCGTAGCCAGTTCATCTGGTGTCATCTCCTCCTGTACAGCCATCAGGATTTCGAAACGGTTCTTCACTTCTATACCGTATTGTTCTGGTATATTTGTAAGATCAAAGCGGAGTGGTCTTGATCCCGTAACTGTCTTTTTTTATCTTTATCTTCATGTCTGCTATTAATAACTCATGATCCGTGTCACAATCAGCAACTGGTAAAGTTGTTGCTGATGTTATACTTGACCTCCACCTTCTTTGCACTAAAATGTAATCTATTTGATTCCTGATTTTCCCATCAGGTGATGTCCATGTGTAAAGTCTTCTTGGATGTTGTTTAGAAAGTGTGATAGCGATCATTAGCTGATTTTCCATGCAAAACGCCATTAGATTGTCACATGCCTCATTTCTATGTCGTATGTTAAATTTCCCTACAACATGTCCTTCATCTTCTGCTCTTTCTGTACCAATTTTTGCATTAAAATCACCTATTATTAATACAATATCATTTTTCCGTACCTGGTCTATTGTTGTTTGCAGTGTGTTATAAAAGTTTTCTACTTCCTCTTCTTCTGCTGCTGATGTAGGTACATCTATCTGGATGATTGTTACATTTCTAGGAATGCCCTTAAGTCTGATTGTTAGGATTCTATCACTTACTGGATTGTAGCCTAGTAATGCTTTTGATGTTGATTTGTCAAAATAAAAAGCCATTCCATTCTTTCCTCCTACTTCTCCACCAGAGTATATAATGATATTATCATTCTCGCTCTTAAAGTGTCCTGATCCTTTCCATCGATGTTCGCAGATTCCCAAAATGTGTATCCCCGTTCTTTTCATCTCGTCACGTATTACTTGATATTTTCCCTCATACATACTTCTTACATTCCATGTTCCTACTTTTCTTTTTCTTTTTAGTTTGATGCAGGGGTTTTCCTTAGTAACATCGTCAGGATTTTGTCCGTCATCACAATTACTAGTACTGACCTCTGTCTCACACTCTTCCCCAGTGTTAAAATTAGATCTATCTGGCCTGGGGGTCTCACCACCAGATCTTTTTCCTATTTGACTTTCCATGATTGCTGTTTGGGTTTCTTGGTATATTTCCAGAAGATAGTTTACCATTGCTTTCCTTCCGGCATTGATCGTAGCCATTGTCCCTACATTGAGATCATCTGCCTACCATCATAGAATGGTGACCATAACCAACATTATCTGTCGGCTGCTCTCCCATTCCATCTACCACCTGCTCCCATGGCTTCACATCACCCTGATCGGGGGGGGGGGGGGGGGGGGGGCTATACAGGTACTCCACTTTGCCGAAGAGTGTCCCGTAGACTGACAGAGGTAAGGAGGCGTCTTATTTCTCCTTTGATAGGGGATACCCCTACCCCGCTAACCTCATATATATATATATATATATATATATATATACGTACACTGGTAGCTCCATTCTCTCATTACACACAACAGTAGCCCCACTCTCTCGTTACTTACAGCAGTAGCCCCACTTTCTCGTTACTTACGGCAGTAACCCACTCTTCCGTTACTTAGGCAGTAACCCACTCTTCCGTTACCTACAGCAGTAGCCCCGTTCTCTCTTTACATACAGCAGATCCCCACTCTCTCGTTACATACAGCAGTAGCCCCGTTCTCTCTTTACATACAGCAGATCCCCACTCTCTCGTTACATACAGTAATAGCCCCGTTCTCTCTTTACATACAGCAGATCCCCACTCTCTCGTTACATACAGTAATAGCCCCGTTCTCTCTTTACATACAGCAGATCCCCACTCTCTCGTTACATACAGCAGTAGCCCCGTTCTCTCTTTACATACAGCAGATCCCCACTCTCTCGTTACATACAGTAATAGCCCCACTCTCTCGTTACATACAGCAGTAGCTCCGTTCTCTCATCATATATACTTTTAACTCAGTTTTCTCTTCATGTACTCTGTCTTTATTCCTTCTTCACGTAGTTTGTCTTTATTCTCTCTACACGTAGTCTGTCTTCATTCTCTCTTCACGTAGTCTGTCTTCATTCTTTATTCACGTAGTCTGTCTTCATTCTTTATTCACGTAGTCTGTCTTCATTCTTCATTCACGTAGTCTGTCTTCATTCTTTATTCACGTAGTCTGTCTTCTTTCTTTATTCACGTAGTCTGTCTTCATTCTTTATTCACGTAGTCTGTCTTCATTCTTTATTCACGTAGTCTGTCTTCATTCTTTATTCACTTAGTCTGTCTTCTTTCTTTATTCACGTAGTCTATCTTCATTCTTTATTCACGTAGTCTGTCTTCATTCTCTCTTCACGTAGTCTGTCTTCATTCTGTCTTCACGTAGTCTGTCTTCATTCTCTCTTCACGTAGTCTGTCTTCTTTCTCTCTTCATGTAGTCTGTCTTCTTTCACTCTTCACATAGTCTGTCTTCTTTCTCTCTTCACATAGTCTGTCTTCTTTCTCTCTTATCGTAAACGGACATCCTCTTTCTCTGACACGTATAATGGTACCTCTACTTATATTATCACTTACGCTGACAACTTCACTCTTTCTTTACTTACATTCTAGTAACCATCGCTCTTCATACATACACTGGTAGTTCAGTTTTCACGTCACATACACTGTATGCTACCATCTTTGCTGTGGCATCATGTAAGGGCCAGCTAAAACTTAAATACATTGTAAACATTCTATTTACTGAACGTGAAAGTAAAATTTCTTATCGTGTAGTGTAAATTTCCATATTTGTGAGTAAATCATCACTTTCTATAACTTGCCTTTTAAAGTTTGTTTTTTTTAAATATTAAAACAAATTAATAAATCACAGTTAATTTTTAGATCAGTGAATCTACTCCTTGAAGTGAATACAGAACTGTTATAAATCACGTGGTCTATTTTCAGCCATAACAGGAAAATAATATTCTGTCCGTGTATTTTTAGTTCAGTCTATGCCGAAACGAAAGAAAATATACCAGACCACCCTGTATATGAAAAAAATTCAATACATTTTAATCAATCAGTCGCTCGGCGATAGCACACACTTGACACTCTAATCTCGCAGTTTTCAAAGCGGCCTTGTCTGTGAATTATGTCTTTTTTTTTTTGATTGACGATGTTGTTAAATTAACGCAGCTGCTGCTGGTGGTGGTGATATCACGATTGTTCCGTTATTTAATTGAACCAAGAGTGATGAATGAGTGCTGTACTGTCCTCACAAAGAGCGCGTAGACGAGCTGTAAAGCAAGGGAAAGAGAAAAGTAAGGGAAGCTACAATGGGGGGAAAAAACCGATTAATATTCGAGTACATTTCTTTTGGGTTTAAAAAAGAAGACAACATAACAGATAAACGCAGAAAGGAATATAAACAATTTGCCTTTGCATTATAGTACCGACATAGAAAAAGAAAGGAAGTGGAAAAAAGATTGCAACACTTACTCTCTTCTAAGCCAAACGGGGGAAAACGTAAGTGAAAGTAATAGAACATTGATCGTAGCCATTGTCCCTACATTGAGATCATCTGCCTACCATCATAGAATGGTGACCATAACCAACATTATCTGTCGGCTGCTCTCCCATTCCATCTACCACCTGCTCCCATGGCTTCACATCACCCTGATCGGGGGGGGGGGGGGGGGGGGGGCTATACAGGTACTCCACTTTGCCGAAGAGTGTCCCGTAGACTGACAGAGGTAAGGAGGCGTCTTATTTCTCCTTTGATAGGGGATACACCTACCCCGCTAACCTCATATATATATATATACGTACACTGGTAGCTCCATTCTCTCATTACACACAACAGTAGCCCCACTCTCTCGTTACTTACAGCAGTAGCCCCACTTTCTCGTTACTTACGGCAGTAACCCACTCTTCCGTTACTTAGGCAGTAACCCACTCTTCCGTTACCTACAGCAGTAGCCCCGTTCTCTCTTTACATACAGCAGATCCCCACTCTCTCGTTACATACAGTAATAGCCCCACTCTCTCGTTACATACAGCAGTAGCTCCGTTCTCTCATCATATATACTTTTAACTCAGTTTTCTCTTCATGTACTCTGTCTTTATTCCTTCTTCACGTAGTTTGTCTTTATTCTCTCTACACGTAGTCTGTCTTCATTCTCTCTTCACGTAGTCTGTCTTCATTCTTTATTCACGTAGTCTGTCTTCATTCTTTATTCACGTAGTCTGTCTTCATTCTTCATTCACGTAGTCTGTCTTCATTCTTTATTCACGTAGTCTGTCTTCTTTCTTATTCACGTAGTCTGTCTTCATTCTTTATTCACGTAGTCTGTCTTCTTTCTCTTCACGTAGTCTGTCTTCATTCTTTATTCACTTAGTCTGTCTTCTTTCTTTATTCACGTAGTCTGTCTTCATTCTCTCTTCACGTAGTCTGTCTTCATTCTCTCTTCACGTAGTCTGTCTTCTTTCTCTCTTCACGTAGTCTGTCTTCTTTCTCTCTTCACGTAGTCTGTCTTCTTTCTCTCTTCACGTAGTCTGTCTTCTTTCTCTCTTCACGTAGTCTGTCTTCTTTCTCTCTTCACGTAGTCTGTCTTCTTTCTCTCTTATCGTAAACGGACATCCTCTTTCTCGGACACGTATAATGGTACCTCTACTTATATTATCACTTACGCTGACAACTTCACTCTTTCTTTACTTACATTCTAGTAACCATCACTCTTCATACATACACTGGTAGTTCAGTTTTCACGTCACATACACTGTATGCTACCATCTTTGCTGTGACATCATGTAAGGGTCAGCTAAATACATTGTAAACATTCTATTTACTGAACGTGAAAGTAAAATTTCTTATCGTGTAGTGTAAATTTCCATACTTGTGAGTAAATCATCACTTTCTATAACTTGCCTTTTAAAGTTTGTTTTTTTTTAAAATATTAAAACAAATTAATAAATCACAGTTAATTTTTAGATCAGTGAATCTACTCCTTGAAGTGAATACAGAACTGTTATAAATCACGTGGTCTATTTTCAGCCATAACAGGAAAATAATATTCTGTCCGTGTATTTTTAGTTCAGTCTATGCCGAAACGAAAGAAAATATACCAGACCACCCTGTATATGAAAAAAATTCAATACATTTTAATCAATCAGTCGCTCGGCGATAGCACACACTTGACACTCTAATCTCGCAGTTTTCAAAGCGGCCTTGTCTGTGAATTATATCTTTTTTTTTTTTTTCGATTGACGATGTTGTTAAATTAACGCAGCTGCTGGTGCTGGTGGTGATATCATGATTGTTCCGTTATTTAATTGAACCAAGAGTGATGAATGAGTGCTGTACTGTCCTCACAAAGAGCGCGTAGACGAGCTGTAAAGCAAGGGAAAGAGAAAAGTAAGGGGAGCTACAATGGGGGAAAAAACCGATTAATATTCGAGCACATTTCTTTTGGGTTAAAAAAAAAAAGACAACATAACAGATAAACGCAGAAAGGAATATAAACAATTTGCCTTTGCATTATAGTACCGACATAGAAAAAGAAAGGAAGTGGAAAAAAGATTGCAACACTTACTCTCTTCTAAGCCAAACGGGGGAAAACGTAAGTGAAAGTAATAGAACATCGTACAAGTCACACAGAAGAGCCATTACTTGAAGAAGGGCAGTTCGGTTTTAGGAAAGGCAGACGATGTAAGAACGAAGGTTTTTGCAATGCCACAACTTAGTGAGAAGGTTATCAAACGTGATAATGAGATCACAAAGTTCAAAGTTCAAAATTCAGACTCCGGCTTCACCGCATTCGGGACAACCCCATATATACCCCGCCCGCATGTCGCAGCCTCCATCCAAGATTATGTTGGCTAATAGTTGCCATCAAGTGTTGGTTCTTTACGATGAGTTTTCTAGCACATAGTTCAGATTTCCTACCAGCGACCTTAATTTGTCCTAGCTCCAGCAATCGCTTCAAATTTACATTGTTCTTCCATTCCTGCTATCAAATACAGCTTTAGCAATGTCGGTAGATAGAGGTGTATGGTGTAGTTTTACAAAGTGACAGAGGGAGTGAGTAAAGTGAGAAAAAAAAACGAATAGAAAGTATGAGAATGTATAAATGAAAAACATGCAACATCCGATATTTCGGCGTGAGCCTTTTTTCGAGGATTACATGCACAACGAGACAAAATAACTAAACGAAGAACTTGTCTTAATATGGCCTCCTCCAGAAGTAGGAAACAGAAATGCGTGTCTTAGAAGATACATAGGGACCACGCGGGCCACACAAGGGATAAGCCGATAGAGCCAATCGCAAAGAAGATGTGGATAGAGAGAAGGAAAACAGGTGGTTGAAAAGAGGGGGGGAAGGAGGCAATAGAAACATGATAGCCGCTGGAGGAGAAGGTGTCGGGGGGGGGGGGGAGGCAATAGAAACATGATAGCCGCTAGAGGAGAAGGTGTCGGGGGGGGGGGGGGGAGGCAATAGAAACATGATAGCCGCTAGAGGAGAAGGTGTCCAAGGGGGGAGGCAATAGAAACATGATAGCCGCTAGAGGAGAAGGTGTGGGGGGAGGAGGCAATAGAAACATGATAGCTGCTAGTGGAGAAGGTGTGGGGGGAGGAGGGGAGGAGGCAATAGAAACATGATAGCCTCTAGGGGAAAAGGTGTGGGCGGAGGGGAAGCGGAGAGATAATGAATGAAGAACATAAACACCTGCAGGGAGAAAATATGAAACTGCTGAATTGGGAAAGACCCTATAAACACCAGTATGTTGCCAGAGAAGAAAAGAGGGTGGCGGTAGGGAGGAGTAGCTAGGAGAAAGAAAGTAGGGTAAAAAAAAGGGGGGAAGGAGTGGAAAACTAAAGAAGTTACAGAAAACTGAAGACATTTTTAATTCCAGCTGGGTGGAGACAGCCAGCCTGGAAAATAAGGCACTGTTCTAGGACCTTCCGAGATCGTACATCAGCGGAACAAGAGCAGATCACACTAACAGAAATGTCATGTTTTCCCCTGTGGTTGCTAAGGCAAAAATGTTTAGCCACAGTTGTCCAGGCTCTCATCTTAATGATATTTCTAAGATGTCTTAAGCTTTCTTTAACTTCTTTAGTTTTCCACTAACCCCCATTTTGTTACTCTACTTTCTTTCTCCTAGTTACCCCTGCCTATCGCCATCTTCTTTTCTTCTCTGACAACATATTGGTGTTTATAGGGTCTTGTCTTATTCACCAGTTTCACATTTTCTCCCTGCAGGTGTTTATGTTCTTCATTCATTATCTCTCCGCTCCCCCCCCCCACACCTTCTCCTCTAGCGACTACCATGTTTCTATTGCCTCCCCCCCCCCTTCAACCACCTGTTTTCCTCCTCTCTCTCCACCTCTTCTTTACGATTGGCTCTATCGGCTTATCCTTTGTGTGGCCCCGCGTGGTCTCTATTCAACTTTTAGTGGACACGCATCTCTCTGTTTCCTACTTCTGGAGGAGGGCATATTAAGATAAGTTCTTCGTTTAGTTACATTTTTTTTTGGTCTCGTTTGTGCATGTAATCCTTGTAAAAGGCTCGCGCCGAAATATCGAACGTTGTATTTTTTTCATTTATACGTTCTCATATTTTCTATTCGTTTTTTTCTCACTTTACTCACTCCCTCTACCACTTTGTAAAACTATGCCATACACCTCTATCTACCTTTATTATTTAAACCAATGTTACTGCAGTCGTCATCCCTTTTAGCAGTGTCGCTCTTGTTCTTTCTCAGCCTGCCATTTATTTCAGCCTGTCCAGCAAGTCTGTCAGCCACTTTATTGCCATGTACTCCCGCATGCCCTGGACAGTAAAGCCACATTAAGCTTGTCACATTAACAGACGAACCCATTCTTTTCGAAGCAATTTTTTTCTCAGTCTTACGAAGCATATGCTCTGTGAATCCATCACAATGGCGCCACGAACTACATCATGGGCAGCCATCCATTTCACTGCCGCGGGCACAGCCTCGATTTCATTTCGCATGCTTGATGTGCTGACTTCAAAGGCTCCCCGAACCCCGTGCCACTACTCGTCCGTTTCGGTAGGCAGCAAGACCCCAACCACTTCTGCTGTTCCGAGCCACCGAGCCAACTTTATATATTACCGCGTCGGAAGTAAATAAATAAAAATAAATAAAATGATGAAAAACTACAAAATCACACACAAACAAATAAATAAGAGTAAATTGGAAGTGAAATACCATGACAGAAAGATAACATGCGAGATGAAATGTTTAAGAAAAATGGTAAACAAAACAAGTCATGAGGTTACAAGCTCGAGGGATGTGAGTTACATTTCAGGTCCTTTTTTGTTACATCAAAGAATACGTGTCGGCGAGTTCATACCGGGAGAAAAAAATGAAGAAGACAACCGACAACAAGGCGGTGAAATTAGAGATGGCACTGACATTACCGGGGATATGTCATTAGTTGGCATATATGTCACTCTTGTTTACAGATGGCATGTCGTTAGTTGGCAGGTAACGGTAGACATGTCCTTGACGTATAGAGAAGGCATGTCGTTAGTAGGCAGGCAGAGGTAGACATGTCATAATAGAGAGGACATGCCGTTAGTAGCAGGTAAAGGTAGACATGTTATTATAGAGATGACATGTCGTTAGTAGGCAAGTAAAGGTAGACATGTTATTATAGAGATGACATGTCGTTAGTAGGCAGGTAAAGGTAGACATGTTATTATAGAGATGACATGTCGTTAGTAGGCAGGTAAAGGTAGACATGTTATTATAGAGATGACATGTCGTTAGTAGGCAAGTAAAGGTATACATGTCACTGAAGTACAGAGAAGACATGTCGTTAGTAGTTAGGCAAAGGTAGACATGTCATTATAGAGAGGACATATCGTTAGTAGCAGGTAAAGGTTGACATGTCAGTGAGGTACACATATGACATGCTGTTAGTAGACAGGTAAAGGTAGACATGCCACCGACATACAGACGTATACATGGTGTTAGTTTCCACACAGTTACCTAACATTAGAGTGACTTCTTGATAAAACGCAGTATATCAGAACTGACAGAAATTTAACTATTTAGTGAGAATTCTCAGAACGATGCAGTTTTATCAGTAGTTCACAAGAAACTCCCTGTCAGAATGTCGATCATATAGTCAGGACAGGTAAAAGTAGATCTTGTTTAGGTTCTTTCTTCTCTGTTTTCAGATCATCATCATCATCAGGTGCCGTGCCGATTGGCGTTGGCTATTATGCTTCTCCAGAGTACCCGATCCTTCATGCAGGCCATCAGATCAGTTGGTGATCTCCTCTCACACCATCCCGTCAGACTGTCCAGTATCATTTCTCTTGGTCTTCCTCTTGATCTTCTTCCTTCTATTTTTCCTGTTTTCAGATAAACACATAAATTCTGATGACAGCAGTGCTTTTTGTTGCTGTTCTTGTGCTTTTTGTTATTGTTCTTGTTCTTCTTGTTCTTGTTCTTCTTGCCGTTCTTCTTCGTCTTGTTGTTGTTGTTGTTCTGTTTCTTCTTCTTCTTTAGCGTCCCTGCAACTGCGTACTGGCGTTCTTAGCAACCGATGTGGCAAAGATGTCGAGGCACAGCAATGTTTCGGATTGGGAGCTGGTCAGGGCTATTTTTTTAGTCCCTGAGTACAGCTAAAAAGCGGGGGGGGGGGTGTGCAACGCTTTCCTAGCAGACTCCACCACCTTGGAGACTACGGCGAACCCTACCCCTTTAGCCAGGCTAGATCTGTTACGGGGGGGGGGGGAAGGGTACCAACGGAGAGTTTGGATGGGGTCTTGGTCAGCTATGGGACGCTGACTGCCAAGCCCGACAGTGTATTCGTCCCCTTGATAAATTGTGCGATGTGGATGATGATGATGATGATGTTGATGATGATGATGGTGGTGGTGGTAGTGTTGGCGATGTATATAATGATGATGACGATGATGATGGTGATGATGATGATGGTGGTGGTGGTAGTGTTGGCGATGTATATAATGATGATGATGATGATGGTGGTGGTGGTGATAGTAGTGTTGGCGATATATATGATGATGATGATGATGATGGTGGTGGTGGTGGTGGTGGTGGTGTGTGGCGATGTATATAATGATGATGGTGATGATGATGATGATGATGGTGGTGGTGATGGTAGTGTTGGCGATGTATATGATGATGATGGTGATGATGATGATGATGATGATGGTGGTGGTGGTGGTGATGGTAGTGTTGGCGATGTATATAATGATGATGAGATGATGATGGTGGTGGTGGTGGTAGTGTTGGCGATGTATATGATGATGATGGTGATGATGATGATGATGATGATGATGGTGGTGGTGGTGGTGGTGGTGGTGGTAGTGTTGGCGATATATATGATGGTGATGATGATGATGATGATGATGATGATGATGGTGGTGGTGGTGGTGGTGGTGGTGGTGGTGGTGGTGGTGGTGGTGGTGGTAGTGTTAGCGATGTATATAATAATGATGATGATGATTACGATAATGGTGGTAGTGATGATGATGACAAAGAAAGCAATGGCAAAAACACATTTTATACACGTTATTATAACAGGCCAAGTTTTTCTTACCTTCTCGGCGCTCGAAGATTAAACGCCACCTACAAACATGAGCCTGAATAAAATCCTAAATGCAAACAGCTTTCAGAACTATTAGCCAGCTGCCTACCGTGTAACTGGAACGACTTCCAAATAGGGAGGAGAACAAACCTGTTTCAATAAGTCACCTTTTCTTTTAACAAGTAGAATTACTTAAATGCCTAGTTGAAGATAAATACATCTAGGCCAAAGATCGCATTAATGTGAGGTTTTATTTATAAATTTCATTTCGGACTTCCGGTGTTTGCTGCCTGCTAAAGTTTCAGTATAAGAGATCTCTTGACTTGTCAAATAGGAGGGGACAGTTTTTGATGTAGAAGCATTTCGTTACAGAAATAAAGGACGAAGGGAGACAAATGGTTTAATTTGAGTAAAGAAAGAGTTCTCCCCTTGATAGCTTCTCCCACCTTGACCCTTGAGTTCACCGTGTAGTCTAAAATTAGGAAAACTTAGTGTCAAAAGTTTAGGTAACAGAGTGCCATAAGTGAGATGTTCACCGTCGCGCGAAAATTATGAGAAGATCAAAAAACTTTTATCGTGCGACTTGTGTGAACTGAAAGTCAAAATTACATGAAGGATTGTAGAAAGTAGGAAGGATATAAAACTGATTTTTAGGGTTAGTGTGGGAGCTAACTCAGCGCTAACAACATAGGATTAAAGATCAATGTATAAAAGACAAAGTTCATTCATTCATTCATTTGCATGTTCCTTGCGGAACTTTGCCTCTCTAACAGCACTCCTACAAGAGTTGTAAGCAAGATGGCCTGCTGCTGATGCATCCATGTGCAGATCATCAACGATGTCCTGCAACCATCTTCGCCTTGGTCTTCCTCTCTTTCTTTTTTTCCCATTATGTACCCTTCCAAGACAGTTTTCTCTAGATTATCATGACGTGTCTAAAATATTTAAGTTTTCTCTCTTTAATCTTCTTTACTAGCCAGCCTACTTCAATATTAAGTTCTTATAGTACGGATACATTTGTTCTTTATTGTGTCCACGATATCTGAAGTTAATGCAGCAAAATGTGAACAACAGAAATGTACTGAGACTAGATAACAAGCTAGTGGAGGAAGTCACCGAATTTGTATATCTTGGCAGTAGAGTAGTAGAAAATGCAGACAGCACAGAGGACATCAACAACAGACTCACTAGAGCAGACCAGGATTTTGCAATGCTGCAGATTATATGGAAATCTAAAAAAACTAAGCATGAATAAGAAAATCAGGATATTCAAGAGTAATGTTCTAAGTGTACTACTATATGGAAGTGAATGCTGGAAAATCACCAAAACCATAGAAAACAAGTTGATTTCTTTCCAGACTAAATGTTTAAGAAGAATTTGAAGAATGTTTTGGCCAAACAGCCATAAGAAATAACATCTTGTTGGCAGATGAAGCCGCTGACAGCAATTATTGAGGAAAGACGCTGGCGATGGTTGGGACATGTGCTCCGGATGACTGACGACTCACTACCAAAAATAGCACTAAGATGGACACCACAGGGGAACAGAAGTAAGGGTAGACCAAAGGAGACATGGAGAAGAACAACAGAGATGATGTTGACCAATAGAGGGCTCACTTGGTCAAGAGCGGAAAAAAAAGGCAAAGGACAGGCGTTTGTGGAAAACCCTTGCGGAAGCCTCATGTGCCTTGGGCACTTAAGGTTCAGAGAGAGAGAGAGATGCAGAGAGAAAGAGAGAGAGAAAGAAAGAGAGAGAGAGAGAGTTAGTTCAGGAGGAAAGAGAGATAATTAGAGACAGCTAGAAACTTAGACTGAGTGTGGGAATTAGGGAGTAGTAGTTTTTGTTAAGATGTGAAGGCAGTAGTTGTTCCAGATGGGTTTCAGCCAGAAGCAGTAGATTTTCTTTGGTAAAGTAAGATAACAAATATTGTAGGATTAAACCTCGAAAAAATCGTAGACAAAGCACTTTTAGTGAGACGTGAGAGAAAGAAAAATCACAAGAGAATTACCTGGGATTCGAACACGGACTCCGGTAGGACCAGCAGCCGTCTAGCCACGAGAGAACAGCGTACTATCGACTTAGCCAACTAGCACCCCAAAAAAGGTGTTTTGTTGACATAGTCTTTAGCAACTGGTCAGCAGACATGAGAGATCGTGACACCCGGAAAGAAACGAGGTCGTGACACACAGAAATTCCGTAGCTTAGATTCATTCTCTCTAGCAGGTACCAACTAGACAAACATACACACGGTCTCCTGCCATGTCTGGTGCAAACTTGAACAACAATAACAAACGAACGAATACTTCTTATTACATGAAGTTAGTTTCAGGTATAGTTTTTTAAGGAACAATTTTGTATAAATAGGAAACTACGAGGTTTTGGTACGTTAAAGTAAGATAACAAATATTGTAGGATTAAACCTCGAAAAAATCGTAGACAAAGCACTTTAGTGAGACGTGAGAGAAAGAAAAATCACAAGAGAATTACCTGGGATTCGAACACGGACTCCGGTAGGACCAGCAGCCGTCTAGCTGAAAGATTTTCTTTGGTCCTAACCGTGAAGTAGTTTTCAAATTGTACTTTGTACAGTGGTTTTCAAGGTGTAGCCAGTTACTATTTCTTTGTTTGTCCTTTTAAGAGCAAGTAGTTTGGTGTCTTCCAAGTTGCAGAAAATTGTGCATTGTGTTTGTGTGGAGATTTCGTTGTGTTAGTTATGGAACTTGTAAGTATGAATTTTTGATAGTTATTCTCTATCGCTTAGTTCTCACTTCCCAGTGGCGAACACGTTCTTGCCAGGAAGGCATGTCTTGTTTTGTCAACTCCTGCCGTGTGGCAGTTGTGTTTTCTTCACCTTCATTTTCCTCATCAATAAACTGCTTGTTTGTGTCTGTCTACTTTACTCAAATCCCTCTGTGGTTTTTCTGACGCGTGAAGTAGTGGAGTCTGAGAGTTTGCCAAGTATAAGTCACATTGTTTCCATGTTGTCCTAGTGGTTGTACATACCCGCTTGCCTGGGTAGTTTTCGTGCATGTTTCTAAGAGTTTAGCAAAGAAACAAGAAGTCAAGATCTCCAACTTAGATATCAGAGAAGTTGTATCTTATCTTATATCTTATATTCTTCCCGTGCCGTTAAAAGTCATATAGGGCTCGCAAGGTAGTTTGCCAGTTTTTCCTGTAATTTTCCATAGAAGTTGTATACCGAAATTTTCTTTACACTAAGGACAGACCACAAGACAACCATTCTAGTTATGAATGCCGATTTTAAGTACATACAGTTTCATTCGGCTTTATTTAGTGCCTGATATTCCCATATATGTATATGTATGTCTATGTAAGTGCCATGCCGCATGGCGTAGGCGATCATTTCTCTCCACAACTCCCTGTCTTTTGCCTTGATTATGAGATCCGCCGGTGACTTTCTTCCTAGCCACACTGACAGCCCATCCAGTAACTTCTCTCTCTGTCTTCCTCTGTCTCTTCTACCTTAAACTTTTCCACTTGCCACAGTGTGTTTAAATTTTCCTCTTCTCATGAAATGTCCTATAAATCTCCCTTGTCTTCCTCTGATCTTTGCTGTAATTTGCTTTTTAACTCCAAACTCTCTTACGACTTCTTCATTGGTTTTCTTGGCTGTCCATTGTACCTTCAACATCCTTCTTATAAATAAAATATTATATATATATATATATTATATGTGTGTGTGTATGTGTGTGTGTTTATGTGTGTATTCTGTCCACAAAAAGAAACGCATAGTTTATATAAGCTTCTTTTTTTATATGTTATGACAAAAGTTTTTTTCCCGGGTATCTCAAACCAAACAAAAAATTGTCACCAAGATATCAGGTCCATGATTTAGCGTGAATTTTGCTATTCTCGTGCATAGCCAGAACGCGGTAGCTGCCCTTGCTAATCACGCTTTTTTTTTTTTTTTACCATAACTCACGTTGCGTTTATGGAAAAGTTGTGATTTTTGTGGTGAACACAACTCACTTCCCACGAAAATGAAACCCTATAAAAGGATGAGGTTACACAAACAAATTCAGTTAATTTTCAAGCAGACAATTACGGCGTGTCTATAGTAAAATTTACGAAACATTGCTATTGGTCGCCTGAAAGCAGGCTAAAGTCAAAGTCAGATTGCCAGGCATTTAAACGTGCAGCAGAGTACCATCAATCGACTTTGGCACGGTTTCCAAGCCACTGGCTCAGCTGAAGGCCGGCACCGCAGTGGACGACCCAGGGTGACAACAGCAGCTGGTGTTCGCTTTATTCTGGTTCATCACCTCAGAAACAGGTTTACAACAGCTTCCTCAAGTTCCCAGTCATTGCTTGCAGGACGTCTTGTGTCTGATCAAACTGTCCGGAATAGACTGCATGAAGCTGGACTGGTGGCACGACGCCCTCACCGAAGTCCTGTCTTAACGAGACGCCATCGCCAAAATCGACTGCCAACCTACTGCCAACCAGCATCGGCCCTGGACAACTGACAATCAATTGAGACATGTCTGGTTTAGTGAGGAATCTTCCTTTTTTGTTGCACCGCCATGATATGCGGAGAAGGGTCTACCGTAGGCCAAATGAACGTTTTGCCCAAAATTGCGTTGATGAAGCTCTGCCGCACGGTGGTGGGTGTGTAATGGTATGGGGAATGATCAACTGCAACGGAAGGAGTCCATTGGTGCAGACTGAAGGTGGCTTGAATGCGCAACGATACGTCAATGAAATTCTTCGACTCCATGTTCTTCCATTTTTGGTCTTTGTTTCAACAGGACAACGCCAGACCCCATTCTGCACGGTTCACCACACAGTTCCTGACTGCCAACAGCATTCTCATCCTTCCCTGGCTGTCCCTGTCTCCAGACATGAATCCGAGGGATGAGCTGCAAAGACGTGTTTGTCACTGAAACGTTTCTCCATCCAGTCGTCGTGATCTGTGTCAGGCACTCCAGGAAGAGTGGGCAGCCATCCCACAGGCGCACATCAGACATCTGATCGCATCTATGCCCAGGAGATGCCAGTCGCTGATCGATGCAAGCGGAGGCCACACACCATACTAACTTGAGAACCCCTGGGACTAACAAATTCTCGTCAAACAGATGCAAGAAACTGTCAAGTGATTGTTTAAACCCTTAGGTATTATTGTGTGCAATTTGAAAATGTTATTCACTCAATTTAAAAGCTGTAGAATATCAAAGTTTTATATATATATATTACATTATATTACATTTATACCAGAAGCAAGAAGCAACTAATAAAATCTCACTAGAAAGAGTTGGCTGGGATTTAGTCCAATTTCCCTACAGCGTTCTTGTCATGGGGCAGTACTTGACTGACGAAGTGAAGTGGTTAACCAAACTCGATGATGATGATGATGATGATGATGATGACTTTTAATGACAGAAACCCACTTTTGACTCACTCCCTGTCCGAATCGGTGTCAGTGTATCAAGATGTACATTTCGCCAACTGATGTCAAGTAGTTTTTAAGTTACGAAAAGAAATAAGTGTAAGTGGAGTATGTGGTGAATTACCAGTCAGGCGAGACAGGCTTAAGACTAGAGCTCAAGAAGGCACCAGCCAAATCTGACATCTCACATTTAAATTTCCTGTGCTATTCATATATATCTGCTCAAGTGACACTTACATGTCCCTATGCAGCCTCTTCATATCATTCATATATCTGCTGAAGTGACACTCACGTGTCCCCATACAACCTCTTCAAATCATTCATATATTTTCTGAAGTGAGACTCACTTCATGCTACTAAAACTTTCTGCAGGTATCTCACCGTTACTAAGGAAAGAATAACTGCGTGCTGTTCGTCTCTCGTGCATGCTTTTAAAGGAGCAGTCATGCCCCCCCCCCCCCCACCTCCCGAAAAAAGATATGTATTATGTTAAAAGTCTGTATCTGGACTAAAAGATATGCGGATATAGATTATTGTTTTATGAATTTTATATCGGGAGATGACATTATTGCTTGGGGTGGGGTGGGGGGGGGAGAAGGGGGTATTACGTTTAACCTAGGGGTCTGGGTAGTGATTAATCTGTCACTGACTGAAGCAAGAGTAACTGTTAGATCAGCCTTCTGGTCACCTAGGCAGCATGAACATTTCGCACGAATTCTTTAAATAATAAACGGAATGGAACAGCTAATTATGTCAGTCTGTAAGAACAGTGAAGAGAACAATCTTTATTTTAACGCAAAGAAAACTAAATTGATAACAACTGACCAAAAATAATAATAATAATAATAATAATAATAATAATAATAATAATAATAATGCAGGTGAAATATTTATCAGTGAGGAAAAATTGGAAGAGGTGGAGAGTTTTGAATATCCTGGATCGTTACTAATTAATAATGGAGATACAATGAGGGATACATCTATCGCTCTTCAAAAAATAAAACAACCAAAGAAGCTGTGGATAGGAGCAGACAGAACTACAAAATTAAGATTTTTAACGGTGTGCATTTTTCCCATCTCAACATATGCCTGTGAGATCTGGACACTTAACAAAACAGGTGAGAAACACATAAATGCCTTTGAATGTAAATGCTACAGAAGAGTTCTTCAAATATCATGGACACAAAAAAGAACAAATATATCTATACTACAAGAACTTAATGTTGAAGAAGGCTGGCTAGTACGGAATATTAAACAGAGAAAACTGAAATGTTTGGATACATTAAACGTCTTGATTTTCTAGATGAGACAGTTTTGGAAGGGAAAAAGAAAGAGAGGAAGACCAAGGCGAAGATGGCTACAAGATATCGTTGATAATCTGCAAATGGATGCATCAGCAGCAGGCCATATTGCTTACAACCGAGAGGCCTACATGAAAGTTGTTAGGGAGGCAAAGTTCCGCAAGGGACATGCAAATGACTGACTGATATTAGCTTTCACTGTTAAAAAAAAAGGAGGGGACGGGGGGAATTATCACAGATCGTGTTCATGTTCTAAAATGTTGCTAATCTTTTTCTTCTTCTCAAATGTCGTTTGATGTCAATTTCGGTTAGGTAGAAAGATTGCTAATCTTGTTTTCGAGGGATAGTAATTTATTTGAGGAAAGTAATTTAGTTGAGGAAATATATGTCCACATTTCTTTTCTCGTCATTTTTGACGGGTTCTTCTCCGCTTAATTATAATTTTCCACGCCAACTTTTCCACAGAAATCCCATTCTCCCTCGCATCTTGCCTCCCTTAATAGAGAAACATGAACATCCGGAGTAGAAAATTATAACGATATTAAACATCTAAATTTAAAAAAAATTCTACCATATTTGTAGTACTTTAACATTTAATTAAAGCAATAACATTCAAAAACATTAAAAACGAACATATTCTTATGAAAATATAACTTTTCACACAAACGTGATAAAATGTGAAATCATAATTTTTAACTTTCACAGGCAAAAGTAAACATAATTTTTTTTTTTAAAATAGAGACGGGATGAGGATTTCTCAAACATTGTTTTACGCGAATAAGAAACAAACGTGCAGACTTTGATAGGAATAATTTCCAGTGATAATCTGAATAACTTTAAATGTTATTTCAGAACGTATTCTTCTGACATTTGTTTTGAGAGGTTTTCTATACCAACGGTTTCTTTGCTAGGTAGGTTGGTGAGACTCGTCGTAGCTACGGTTTTCAAGAGACAAGGTTTTGTAAACAGGTTTCTCTTTGACTGATTGGATGCCGGGTGTTTAGTGTGGGTATTGGAAGTTTATGATCCAGTTTTCAAAAGCCTTTTACTTCATTTATTTACTTTTGTTATATACAAGAAGGTAAACAAGACAAAAAGGGATCAAATGTTAAATGATTTTTTTTCCCATTCATTCGGCTTTCCGAGTCATTGTGGCTCATTGCTGCAGACAGACTTGTATACATTCCTCTCTGTTCTTAGTCTTCTCCTGCCAGTTGTCCGCTCCAAGGGCTCGTAGACTTCTTCCAGGTCGTCATGCCACCGTTGTCTTGGTCTGCCTCCGTTTATCACTTCTGTATAAATATGAAATGAAATAATCTGGCAAACGTAGGGAACAACACCTGTTGAAGACTACATCAAAAAACCAGAGAGTTAGGTGGTTCAGGCATTTGATACGCATGAGTTAAGACCTAAGAGCTGCACTTGAATACAACTCAGAAACATCTGGATAGGACAACCAAGGAAAAAAGTGGATAAATGGAATGAGGGACATACTGAGGGAACACAACAGCTACCCAGACCTCCTCTGGACTAATGTCTGAAGCTTCATGTGACATTAATGGCATAAGCAGACAGACAAGAAAAGAAACTATTTACCTTATCCCAATCAGGGGCAAGGCTTCTTATTCATGAGGCCGAGTTGCATATTTATCATTAAAAATGTTGAGTCTGATCTATATTAAGAAAATGTTGAAAAGCCTACTATATTATAACTGAAATGTTGAGTTAAGAATCAATATTAAGACTAAAATATTATGTTAGAAGTCTGTATCAGGACCAAAATATTGTGTTAGAAGTCTGTATCAGGACCAAAATATTATGTTAAAAGTCTGTATCAGGACCAAAATATTATGTTAAAAGTCTGTATCAGGACTAAAGTATTGTTAGAAGTCTGTATCAGGACTAAAGTATTGTTAAAAGTCTGTACCAAGAACAAAATATTATGTTAGAATTGATATATTAAGTAAGAGGTCTGTGTAATATTCATCATCATTGTCTGTCACTCCCATGAGACCATAGGCCACAGATAAAGGCTCTCCAGTCATCCCTGTTCTTGGAATTATTCTCTGCTTCCTTCCATGTGTATCCCTTGTCTCTGATCACTGTCATAATTTCTCTTCTCCAAGTAAGTCTAGGTCTTCCTCGTTTTCTGTTTCCTTGAGAATTCCATGTCAGTGCCTGTCTTGCTATGTTGGTGTCGGGTTTCCTCAGAGTGTGGCCAATCCACCTCCACTTCCTAGACATGATTTGTAGGTTCATAGGTTCTTGTCTTGCCCTTTCCCAGACCTCCTCATTCCTGATCTTATCCTGCCGTTTAATGTTTAAAATCCTCCTCAAGCAGTAGTTCATGACTGTTTGTATCCTCTGTTGTATTGTCTTGGTCATAACCCATGTCTCTGAACCATATAGCAGGACAGTCTTTATGTTTGTATTGAAAAGCCTAAGTTTGGTTTTTGTTTTGATGTTCTTAGATGACCATATTTTGTTAAGTTGGATAAATGCTGTCCTGGCCTTGGTTATTCTAACTTTAACATCCCTTTCCGTTCACCCGTATTTATCCACTGTGCTGACTAAATATGTGAAATACTCTACTTTCGCAATTGGCACTCCCTCAGTAACCATGAGGCTATTGCTTGCACTGTTACTTTTAATTATCGTTTTTTTGTCTGTTAAAATTTGTCCCAGTTTAACTGAATTTTGCTTAAGATCTGAAGTTTCTCTTGCATTTGTGTGTGGCTGTGTGCCAGAAGTGCCACATCATCTGCAAAGTCAAGATCTTCCAACTGGTTCCACAATGTCCATTAATTAAGACCAACATATTAATTTAGAAATCCATGCTATAACCAATACTGAGTTAATGGAGAATTGGTGTAAGTTATTTTTGATATGCTGGAAGCATAGAAGCAAGAAGAGAAATGAGTGATGGGAAACTACATATCTGCTATATTGTTTAGCAGTGACACAGGGAGCAAAAGACATATTCCTTTCCATATTCATGTAAGATTTACTGTTGATTATTGCATGTCATGTCATCAGATGTCATCAGAGTTGTCATACGAGGCATCAGATGAGGCATCAGAAAATGAGCTTCTGGAGCGGAGCTTGTCTGTGTGGAAGGGATGGAACTCCATCGAGTGGGAAGACTTTGCCCCTGTGGCGCTGGACATCCACACCGCCTGCAGTATCGGCCACTATGACTGTGTGCGCTCGATCATTCTCAAGTATGAACAGAGTCTGGTGATTTTGTTCGTTTGTTTGTTTTTCCTTTGATGTGGGTTGGTATTCTTGATTAAAGCTCATTCTGCATGCCTGTGTGGTGTAGTGGTTAGCATACTCATCTCTCACACAGAGGCTGGTGGTTCAAGCCTGGCCAGAGTTATCCAACCATAGAATTAGATACAGGCCTCTTCTGGAGTTGGGGAAGGAAAGGTGGCCAGGCATGGTACTGACCAGCATGGTACTGACCAGCATGGTACTGACCAGCATGGTACTGACCAGCATGGTACTGACCACATCACCCTCTAGTGTGTCATCAGTTTGTCTCTTATGTGCCTCTTTGACGTAACAGGCTATGTTTTTAAGACTCATTCCACAAACTTTCAACAAAACTTCACCTTGCCTGCATTATACATAAAGCTGCCTAAAACATACAGGGTATTTACACTGAAACATATAATCATAACCAGTACAAATGTGTCATATCCAACCACACTGTTGTGCTTACAACAGAATTGAAATTTAGCACAACGGTCCTGTAATATGTTTATGAGCCATCACTGAAGCTGTATAATGCCATTATATGTTCAGTCACGTGTTTAAAAGATAAGGGTTCGATTGAGAGCTGTACCAGATATTTCACAGAGTTTGTATGTAGCAGAATAATGATGGAAGTTTAATACAGGCAGATTCCGAGTTAATGAACGTCTGACTTAAGCACCTCTTGTGGTTTCAAACAACACCCCGTAAAGCCTGTTATATTAAAAATTCAAGTTGTATACACTGGTTCGTAATAACAAACAGAGGCTAGTCTGAGATCCGGATCAAATTTTGCACATCTGCAGCAGTTCATGGTTGCGTTAACGTTTTCATGCACAGTCGGGTATGCTGTATATTGTAACTCATACTATATAGCTGATGGTAGATACAAACCCAGAGGAAATTCTTGAATGATGGAAGGAATATTGCAGAGGAATATATGAAAAACTGACTGTGAAAGCAGAAATCAACAATGTGAATTATTATTATTGGAGGAGAAAGAACCCAGACTGACAATAAAAGAAGTTTTATGGGCAGTAAAGAATCTGAAAAATGGTAAATCACCAGGATGTGATGAGATAACAGCTGAACTTATTAAAGCAGGAGGAAAGGAATGTGCAACAATCTATCATGCACTATGTAAAAAGATATGGCATTCAGGTATTTGGCCAAAAGAATGGAGAAGAACTGTATTCATACCACTACCAAAAAAAGGTAACCTGAAATTATGCACAAACTACAGAACTGTTGCCCTGATTAGTCATGCTAGTAAAATTCTGTTACAGATCATAATAGGTAGACTTTGTAAGAAAATAGAAGTCAATATGGTCCAAGCTGGTTTCAGGCAATGAAGATGATCAAGAGATCTTATATTCTATATAAGATTATTAATAGAGAAATGCAGAGAGTTTAATGTGAATCTATATTTATCTTTTATAGCCTACTCAAAGGCATTTGATTGTGTACAACACTAGAAACTTTAAGAAATGAAAAAAATGGGATTTCCAACACATTTGATACAGTTAACATCACTGCTGTATCTAGACCAACAGGCAGCAGTAAGAATAAATGGTGAAACAACAACTTGGTTTGTATGCAGGAAACTCTACTGTAGAGAATGGAACAACAACGTAACTCCTTCAGATCATCAGAGAAGTACCCCTCCTCAGACAAGTGTTTCGGCCATATTAAACTCCTGACACTTTAAGGGGGGTGGGCCCCTCTGGGTCATGACTCCCAGAGGTCTTGTGAGTTTTTGCTTTTTTGTCCTGGGATTGAACCCATGATCTTCCAGTTGGCACTGCACTTTGAAGTGCATTTTAGTGATTTAGCTATGGTTTGACATAAAACAAGGGGTCTGTCAGGGGTGCATATTGTCGCCTTATTTATTTAACTTGTGTACAGAAAATATAATGAGGAATGTTAGAGAAGATGTAGACAAAGAATATTACGATGCCATAACAGTTGGAGGTTATGAAATATCAGAGATTAGATAGGCTGATGACACAGTATTACTGCCTACAACACAAAAAGGAATGGAAAAAAACTAATTATGTCAGTCTGTAAGAACAACGAAGAGCAAAACCTCTATCTTAATGCGAAGAAAACTAAATTGATGACAACTGACAGAACAAACAAGGCAGCTTAAATATGTATCAGTGAGGAAAAATTGAAAGAAGTGGAGAGTTTTGAATATCTTGGATCACTACTAATAATGGAGATACAATGAGGGAAATTAAAAAGAGGACATCTATCGCTCTTCAGAAAGTAAAACAACTAAATAATCTGTGGAGAGGAACAGACAGAACTACAAAAATAAGATTTTTAAAGGTATGCATCTTTCCTATTGCAACATATGCCTGTGAGACCTGGACACTTAACAAAACAAGTGAGAAACACATAAATGCCTTTAAATGCTACAGAAGAGTTCTTCAGATATCATGGACGCAAAAAGAACAGATATATCCATACTACAAGAACTTAATATTGAAGAAGGCTGGCTAGTAAAGAGGATTAAAAAGAGAAAATTTAAATATTTTGGACACATTAAACGTCATGATAATCTAGAGAAGACCGTCTTGGAAGGGTACATAATGGGAAAAAGAAAGAGAGGATGACCAAAGCAAAGATGGCTGCAAGACATTGATGATCTGCAAATGGATGCATCAGCAGCAGGCATTCTTGCTCACAACCGAGAGGCCTACAGGAGTGCTGTTAGAGAGACAAAGTTCTGCAAGGGACATGCAAATGAATGAATGAGATACAAACCTTACCTAACTGTGTGTGACATACATACAGATTCGACTTGACTTAAGAATGGAACTTGTTCATAACTTAGGGGCTGTCTGTATAAGTATTGAAAGGAAAGTTAAGATAGTAATATCTTGAAACATAAACAAATATTTCTCAATCAGATTATATATATATATATATATATATATTTTTTTTTTTTTATAATAATTTTTATAAAATAAAATTTTTTATAAAAAAAAAAATATTTTGGCCAAACACCATAAGAAATAACATCTTATTGACAGAAATGCAGATGAAACCACTGACAACAATTATTGAGGAAAGACGCTGGCGATGGTTGGGACATGTGCTCCGAATGACTGACAACTCACTACCAAAAATAGCACTAAGATGGACACCACAGGGGAGCAGAAGTAAGGGTAGACCAAAAGAGACATGGAGAAGAACAACAGAAAGAATGTTGAGCAATAGAGGGCTCACCTGGGCAAGAGCAGAAAAAAAGGCGAAAGACAGGCATTTGTGGAAAACCCTTGCGGAAGCCCCATGTGCCCTGGGCACATAAGGTTCAGATATATATATATATATATATATATATATATATATATATCCAGGTCTGACAGCCAAAGGGCAATTCTGACTGTGTATAAAACACTGTAATACTCATTTCTAACTATTCGAAACATTTATGTATTTGTTGCCCATCTTCCAGCTGCTTTTGTCTATCCTGTTCTTGACTTGATTTCGGCTGTCCCTTTGCTGTTAGTGTTGTTTGATGTGTCTGAACATATTTACTTGTGTGGATGTCTACCATTTTCCACGGATATTTTATGTATGTTCAATAATATGTTCGTTGTGAACTAAGATTGTCACTTATAAAATATCGACTTACAAGGAGTGAAGACCCAGCACTGGACAGAAGGAACCTCGGAGGTTGGACCCCGCTGATGTATGCCTGCTACATCGGGCATGACGACATTGTGAACCTTCTCATTAACTCCGGCTGCAGCATGAACATGAAGAATCCCCGAGGACACACGCCCCTCATGTTGGCAGCAAGTTGTGGCAACGAGAGTGTGGCTCGTACTCTAGTCAGGGTAAAATGTTGACTCCATATTTTTAAGAGAAGGATTACTAAGTTTACTTTATATTGTCTGTGAAAAATGTGCATAAGTTTATATAAATGTTTATTTTCCTTTTTTTTTCAACTTTTTTTTTTTTTTTCAAACAGGAGTACAATGTTCATTTTCTGTTTTTAGAACAGGATTACAATGTTCATTTTCTGTTTTTAGAACAGGATTACAATGTTCATTTTCTGTTTTTAGAACAGGAGTACAATGTTCATTTTCTTTTTGTGAAAAACACTGTTGGTTCTTTTGGGATTTAGATGATAAGAGATCCTAATTATATCATTTAAATTTGAAATTCACACCAAATACATTCTTAGTGTATCATTCACACTGGAAATTCTGTAAATGATAATTTTGTGTGCCATATAGTGCTTGGGACAACTTAACCTGGGAAGTAAAATTCCACATATTTTGATTCTTCTTGGACACTCCCACTCATTCTCCAACTGTTTTCTGATTGGCTACCATGAAAGATCGTTTCAGTTGAAATGCAGCTATCCATAAAAATTGACAGAAATTTGAATCAGCTTATGATAAAAGGGCTAAAACTGAGAAAATATATAACACAAATTATTTTTGTCTGAGACTATAGTTTTTAGAAAGTATTAGTCTTATTATGAGACTGCAGGTAATAAATGTTACTTTATTCTGTAACTGATATTATTTTTGAAGTTCTCCACGTTTAGAATTGCTTATTTCCATCAGGTGTTTCAATGTTATGTTTCAAACTCAGTATACACAAAAGCAGAACCAAAGAATCTAGAAAGTCACCAGGTTACAACAACTGGGGCATCATTGATTCACATATGTTTGTTGCATACATCTTTTTGGATGTTGAAAATCAAAACTATTTTCATAGAGGCATACAGGAACTGTAAAATTATTTTTATCAAAGCACGGAAGTGTAGTCACCTGAGTGGAATTTGTTACTTTCTTATTGTGATATTTATTATTTTTATTATGACCTGTTATTGTTTTTAATACTTGTTATTGTTATAATTATGACCTACTATTATTTAGTCCTGTTGTTTTTATTTTTATTGTGAAATAATTTGTTATTTAGATCTGTTAGAATTTTTATTGTAACCTGTTACTGTTATGAGCTGTTGTTTATTTAAATATGTTGTTATTGCTAATGTGACCTGGTTTTGATCTCATGACTTGTTTTTGTCATTGTTATGATCTTATTATTGTTGCAATATCGGCCACCACAGAGGGGAGCCGAGTTGGAACTGACAGACAAGACTGGATGGACAGCCCTTTTCCATGCCACCTACGCAGGCCATCAGAATTTTGTTGCTTTCCTCCTGGAGGCTGGTGCTAATAAAGACGCCATGTAAGTCCTGCTATTTTTAGACTTTGGTTTTGTGACAAAATATCTCTGGTATCAGTCTAACTAGTGATTGTATTAACCAGCAGTTACCAGCAAATTGCCAGTCAACAAAGAGAAAAACCAAAACTTTTGGAGGCCATCAGTTACCTTAACTGGTTTATATTATTGAAAACCTAGTAAAAAGCAACCAGCAAAATTGACTGGAGGATAATCGGACAAGTTGTAGATACTCAGTTTTCATAGAAGAGATTCAGCTTTTCAACTTTGATTGAGCATTTTGTAAAGATCTCACCATTCATATGAGCATTTACTTTCCACTGATGTTTGATTTTTCTTATATCTTATATCTTATATCCTTCCCGTGCCGTTAGACGTCACATAGGGCTCGCAAAGTAGTTCGCCAATTTTTCCTGTCTTCGGCGAGTCTTTCAACCTCAACAAAGGATTTTATGCCTGTTAACTTGGCCTCTCTTAATAATGTGTTTGATTTTTACATTAACAAAAATATATAGAAAGTACTGAATGTTGTATTGAGAAATGCAGTATTTTGGAAAGTACTTCATGCAAGGTGAAAGACAAGTATAATTATACCGGTTTAAGGTTCTAAGGACTGTTATAGCCGGAGTTGGGGTGGGGGATATGCTCTCCACCCCAATTAAATGTCTCCAAGCCGTGCGCCTCAAATAGCCTCTGACATTCCGAGTCAGCTCCTGGCCTTCTCGTGGCGGAACTGTTTAAACTGACAGGAGAAGGGGCGAAGGCGAATATCTGGCGCCTGAAAACCAGACGTCTCGGGTAGATGAGAGTCTTGTTTGGTAGCTCATCTAGGAGAAGGAAAACTCAGAAAACCCACTGCTGGCGAGATTCTTCAGCTGTCATGTGTGGGGTGAAACTCCTCCCGGCCAATGAAGAAAAATGTGACTAGGTTTGCCACGCAGTGCCATCATGGAAAAGGTGAAGGAAAGGATTAATTGAGTAACCACTTGTGGTCAGGACTATTCCAGTCACAGCACCTCTGCTCTAGAGGCCGGCCACATCCTATATACACCCTGTATATAGATTGCCTAAACCAGCTTAACCCAGGGGTTAAATTAAGACATTGCTGGTGAGATTCTTTGGCTGCCGCACGTGGAGTGAAACTCCTTCCAACCAATGAAGAAAATGCGATTAGGGTTGCCGGGCTCCGCTGCCGTGAAAAAGTGATGGAAAGGATAAAGTGAAGTTTAATCAGTATGTCCAGTAGTCTCGTGGCGAGAGAGAGCTACTTATACCATGGCACCTCTGTTCTAGAGGCTGGCCACGTCTGATATACACCCATACTGGTGAAATATGCCTAAACCGGCTTAACCCAGGGGTGAAACTTCCTAGTGGCGAGGATTCGTCCTCCTGGACAAAAGCTCCACCCTGGTCACAACTAGGAAGGGTAGCGGCCATGACCACAAAATGCTGGTCGGAGACACTGGACCAGGGCAGTCTAGATAGGCAAACACCTCTCACCCGGCAGGGATGTGTGCATATACTAATCATGCTGAGTTTTTCTGGTGAGAAAGTCCAGCGCTGGACTGGAAGGGGAACCACCTCTCACCCGACAGGGATACACGGATATCCCAAAACACATTGAGGTTTTCAAGTGAGAAAGTCCAACTCTAGGCTGGATGGGCAACCACCTCTCACACAGTGGGGATATACTGATATCCAAAACACGTCTAGGTTTTCCGGTGAGAAAGTCCAACTCTAGATTAAACTGGTGCAGTGAAAACCACGGTGTCACGCAATCCCGCTTCTGCGACCCACCAAGAATACAGGCCCAAGCCCCGCGATACTCTGAATCTCTTGTGGTCCTCTCGGGGATCTCTTGTGGGCCTCTCGGGGACCACAGGAGGACCAAGGGACCTATCAGGGACCGCAGGAGTAAATTCAGTAGGATCACGGAGCGGTTTGGTTGTAGAAGTGAAAGAAGAAGTACCAGTTTAATAAAATCTAGCATGATCACTGAGTCTGACAAGCATGTTTTTGTGTTACTGAAAATATTTTTTTAAAAAAAAAGAAAAGAAAGTCTCAAGGCTAGTGTAAAATTGGTTTCTTTACTAAAAAGACGGCGGTTTGGAGGAAGCATAATATGAAATAGACTACTTTTGAAATAAAAAAGACAGCACATTAAGATTTTTGTAACTATGTAGTTTAATGACGTTTTACAATCTCTGCAAATAAATACATGGGGAAAGATTATTTTTTCTTCATTTAAATGTGTGAGAACTTATTTTATGGTTTTGTGATGTAACACACACAAGTTGATGAGAGTATACTATTCCTATGTCTGTCAGAGAACCTGGTTCAGGGACCACACCGCTCATGGAAGCTGCCGCAGAAGGTCATGAAATCATCGTCCAGCTGCTTCTCCAACATGTAAGTTCTGAGGAAGGTGGTGTGGGTTGACGCAGGTTGTGTGGGTTGACGCAGGTGCTGATGCATCTTCCTGAACTGACGGCAGCTGTTTCTGTTCCCATAGCTGTCATCCACTAGTCGATCCAGACATAACAACTGGAGCTTAGCATCTTGTGTTTAGGAAAACTGTATCATAAAATTGGAAACATCTCTTTGCATGGTTAGGCAAACTGGATTATTCATGGCTACCAATTAATGAAGGGAAAATCAGATGTCATTAGTATGAAAATAAACTGGAAATTTACATATAAAGAAAAATGTATAAAGCAACATCCAGAAGCAAAAAAAAAATGACAAATACTATAAACCATCAAGAAATGACAATAAGTCATCCAAGAAGAGGAGCTAGCTGGCTGAGACGTCGTGTACATCACAAGCTAAGGATCGACTCAACAGACTTATGTGCCTGCGGCAGAGAGACGCAAAATGCACATCATCCAGAAATGCCAGGAGAAGCTGTGTGATGATGCTGAAAATAAAAGGCAGGTTGTCACATTTGTAAGAGAGTTTACATCGCTGTCTGAGTGATAAATGAACCAGTAGACAAAATGAGAACGTGTTACAGCGGGCAAACAGAAAATTAAAGAAAGGCATATGGGTGTGAACAGGTTCATATGAGAAAACGTTTCTTTTTATTTTTTATGTTTCCCATTTAGTCGTCAGAGAAATTATTTTGTATTTTTCTTTTGTAACATATAGAAACTGTTTGAAGTACCATGAGAGATCATTTCAATTAAAATACAGATATCCATAAAAATTGATAAAAATTTTGAGTCAGTTTGTGATAAATACTATACTTCATTCGTTGATGATCTGCAAATGGATGCATGTGGCAGCAGGCCATTTTGCTCACAACTGAGAGGCCTACAGGAGTGCTGTTAGGGAGGCAAAGTTCTGCAAGGGACATGCAAATGAATGAACTATACTTCATGAAAACTCATGTTAAAAGTGGATGAAGGCTTGTGCTTCAGTTTTAAGTCAGGTTTAAAAAAAAAAAAATAAAACCAATATGAGGAGGAGAAAAGAATGAAAGAAAAATAGAAAAAAAAATATAATGAAAGGCAACAAGCACAACTAGTATTTTGACAAAGCACTTTAATCAGGAACTGTAAAGACACTTAGAAGATTGTTTTGAAGCTGATGTAGAACTCGCATGAGCGTCAGCTTAACATTTTCTCTCACAGCCGTATCCACCAATATTGGATTTGCATGATTGATCACGGTGACACCAAAATAGAAACTAAATTTTAAAAAAAAAAAGAAAGAATTTTTATCTGTCAAGAAGTTTGATTCTTGTGAAGGTTCTGAACATAAATATGTGCACATATCTGAGTTTTCTGTACTGCGGTGTAATTATATCCTGTTCAAAGGCAGAACAAAAACCCCGCCGTCCTCTTTTAAACAGGCTTTGATCTTTCTAGTCGCAAAAAGAAGCTAACACAGTTGTAATTATATTTGAAACAGCATATCTCCACCATCACCGAAAGTGAAATGTCACAATTTGTAATCACTTTCTTCAAATGAAAGTCAGCACGGCCGATTTAATTTCCCTTTTTTTTTCGAGATATGCTTCCTCGAGATTGACTCTGAGCTTCATCTGCTCAGTAAGTATGGAGGCACCTGTAACATGAATCATAGAACATACAACATGAACAGCCACCCAGAAACAGTAAGCAGAAATTGTCATCCACAACAGACTGAAACACCAACTGGAAAACAAACATGAAAATAAAAACTAAGCGGGACTCCATTCAGCTGCAGAGATATCAGAAAACTACAGTTTTCTGTCTAAGAACGGGGCACCGCAGCCTTCTGAGCCACCTCTATCATCTTAAAATGTCAAGTGTCCCCGTGGCTTTGGTATCCAGACACCAGAACATATTCTGCAGACCTGGCCAACTTACTGAAACCTCTGAGCACTGATCTGGCCTGGGGGAGAGGATCTGAAAGAAAAGTTATGGGGCTCCCATTCAAGTCTGGAGAACACAGCAGACTTCATCAGGATGACAGGGCTGTAGATGACCGGCCAATAGTCAGACAAGAAGGAAGAAGGAAGAAACATCATGAAAATCAGATATTGGTCTTGGCCCCCATCTCAGACTGAAATCCTCGCGTAAGCAGTTAAGAGTTTATCATTTTCTAGTGAATGAATGAATAGGCATTGAGAAACACTGGAAGAGCAGTTTTCCAATACATGACCACCCCGAATGTGAAATATGCCATAAACATACTAAATAGACGAGAGCAGACCATCATTTTTTACTTAAGAACAAGGCATGCCTCCCCCCTTGAACGCACACATACACCAGATAAACCCCGGTGAAATGCCCAAATGTTCATTGTGTGATAATAACCAAGAAACGGTCACACACCATCTGCTAGAATGTCCAGCACTTGTAGATTTACAACAGGAATACCTGCCTGGACATTCAAACTTGGAAAATATATACAAACCCAGTAGAATTAAAGAAGATCTGCAGATACTCTACCATCGCTTCGAGCCGAAGAGCACAAGCTCAAATGGCTGCTGGATCAGAGAAATGAAATGAAGTAATTTTCTAGTATCACATGAAGGGGCGGTAACTTCAGTGTTAAAAAGTAATAGAAACAAGTCTTACTTTAAAGACTGAACAACAGCTTGTGATGTTTCAGCAGTAAGCAATGAGAGGAAAAGTGATATGTTCATTTCCAGATTTCTTCATCAAAATTTTATCTCTCCTGCAGAGAGTGAATGTCCATGCTAAGGCTCACAATGGGGACAATGCTCGTACGCTGGCTCTGATGAATGGGTACATGAAGATAGTCAGTTTGATAGACAGTCATGTGCAGTCGCTGTCCCTCTTGAGATCAGAGCCAGGTAAGTGATGGACAGCCATGTGTAAACTTTCTCCTGCTTGATTTCAGAGCCAGGTAAGTGATGGACGACCATGTGTAAACTTTTTCCTGCTTGATGTTAGAGCTGGGTAAGTGATGGACAGTCAAGTATAATCTCAGTCCTGCTTGATGTCAGAGCCAGGTTAGTGAAAGATAATCATGTGCAGTTTCTTTCCTGCTCGAGGTCACAGTCTGGCAGGTGAAATGCAGTCTCGTGCAGTTTGTGCTTAAAGTCAGAGCCAGGTAATTAATCTCTGTCCTGTTTGATGTCAGAACCAGGTAAGTGATGTACTGTCACATGCAGTCTCTATCCTGCTTGAGGTTAGAGCCAAGTAATTAATCTCTCTTTTGCTTGAGGTCAGAGCCAGATTAAGTGATATAAAGTCATGTGCAGTCTCTATCCTGCTTGAGATGAGAACCAGATAAGTAGTGGGCTGTTATATACATTATGTTTTTCTGATAGCGGCTGTCAGATTCTTTTTTTGTCCATTTAGCTTGTGAAGATCTTGCCCCAGCATCCAAACTAGCCCTGAAGTCATCAGATTATAAACATTAAGAAGCGTTATTTTGTCTCATCCTGTATCTCAGATAGTTCTAGAGAAGCTCCCTGCTCGTTTCATGGAGATAGTAATCAAGAACGCATGACAAAAAGCTCATCTTGTAGAAGAAAGCGAAATGAAGAAGGAAAGTGAATCATACTTTAGCTTTAGAGCAGAATATTATTTTGCTGTTTTTTTTTTTTAACCTTCTCAATATCATAAGTTTTTTTTTTCTTTCAGATCAGAACTTTTATCTTTCCTTGTTTTAAAAATACTTCAAAGATTAGAGGGCTTGAAATTGTTTTTACAGGTTTAGAGTTTTACCTGAGCTCATCTGACGAGTCCCAGCCCAGAAGGCACCACCCGTCTGCCCGCAACCTGCGCCTGAAGTCACAGGGTCCCAGCATCAGAGATGGTCCCGAAGCTATAGCTAGAATGATTGACAGAACCCGTAACACAGACACTGTTGCTTATCCTAGTATGTAAAGATATATTTCATTTTCCTAACTAATTTAAATTTGGGAATTATGTCTTCTATATCTTCGTGTGTCATCTTTTTATGGTGATGTTAACCTAGTGAACTCAGAGGTCATATTCTTTCTCTTGTTGTTCTTTTGGTATTTCCCTAATGCTGGGCTTGATGCTCTTTGCAGCTGATGGTGTGAAGATGTTGGGGCACAGCATCATGTCAGCTTGGGGATGGGTTATGGCAGCTTTTTTTTTATCAGTCCCAGAGTGGAGCTAAAAAGTAGAGGGCACGCATTACTTCTTTAGCAGACTTCACCGCTATGGGGGTACCAACGGTGAGGTGGGACAAGGTCTCAGTCCCTATAGTTTGCCAACCCTGATGGTAGCATATCATCTATGAGTCGCTGATTGCCAAATTGGATGGTGTCTTGACTCCCTCCCCCCCCCCACTCCCCAGAGGTCACATTTCGGCTAAACTGTAATTTCCAACCAACTCGGAGCTTGGTTTTAGTGAAAGGCTTTATCAGCACTTTGTGATCAGATATTAAAACCCCTTAAATCTATGGCTTCATTCTTCAAATCCAGTGGTCCCCAAAATTGGCAGCACAAGCTATGTACTTCTGAATCATCTTCTGAGCCAGTCACTGTGCGCTTACAAGAGCACTCCCCTTTGTCTGTCAGCTGGATGTTTTCCATGGGCCACTGTTAGTGGAGTTCACAAATTAAGCAAAGACTAAGACAAACCAAAAGATTATGAAAACATTTGCAGAGTGGCATCACTTGTGTTCATAGCCGCAAACACATGGGAACCGAGACAAGAATCGGAGACAAGACTCGGGTTGCAGTTTACCACAGTTTGACATAGTTTATTAGAATCTGCATCACTCTGCATTTCTGTCTCATTCGGTAGCTTCATGTGAATGTTTTTTTGTACCTAAGGGATTTTCTTACTTAAGTCTGTGTCTGTGTAAGCTGAAGTCTGCTTGCATGTGTGCTGCTTGTTTATTATATTTATATATGTTTGTGATGATATGTTAAAAAAATATTTTTAGTAAGTTCTTAGCATGATGATGTATGTGTATGTGCGTGTGTGTTGAGTTGGTTAATTTTGGTGTGTATGACAATTGGTCCACAGATGCTTTAGTTCCAAAGGGGTATGTGTCCTTTCCTGTATGTGGAGCAGATAAGGAGGACACCAAGTTGTCATACCGAGATGTGACATCCCCAATCAACCCTGAAGATTATAAAGATAGCTCTGGAAGTCGAGCCATGTCAGGTATGTGTGTATATATATATTTTTTTTTTTTTAAGTGAAAAGCAGATATTCAAGATATGTTTATATAGTTAATCTCTTAGCTTACTATGAACATATAAACTGTTTTTAAAAAAAGATATATGTATAATTTTGTCTGTTTTCTGTTCCTGAATCTTAGTTTTTGTTCTTGTTTCTTCTTCTTCTTTTGTCTCCCTGGAGCTGTGAGCCAACGGTAGAACCCAGCCAATGCTGTGAGGGTGTTGAGGCACACCAATGTGTCAGATTGGAAGCGGGTTGCAGCGGCTGTCTCGGCCCTTGAGCGGACCTAAAAAATTAGGGCTTGCAGTGTTTCTTTATCAGCTTGCACTGCCACGGGGACTTAGATGATCCCTGCCCCACTGGGCAGGCTAAGCCTTTTAATATGAGCACCATTGGAGAGGTGGGACAGGGTGGTGGTTGGCTATAGTTTGGTAAACCTGGTACTAGCATGTCAGCTATGGGTCGCTGTCTGTGTCTTCATCACCCACTGGTGCTTTCAAGATGAAGGTGTCTGCGTGGAATAGGGGTTAATGCAGTAGTCCCTGCTGACAGAGATGAATGTTTCAAGTTGGGCTAGAGGACATCTCAGACACTGAGCTGTAGAAGTGGGTATCAGATTCCTTCTGGAGTTGTGGAAGATAAAAGTGACAAAGGTAACACCGACCACATCACCCTTTGGCGTGCATCAGGTCAGGGAAAGTATAGGCCATACACATCATTTCACGAGGTGGTTCTGTGGCCTGATTAGGCTTCTGTGAACTCTGATGTGGCTCTTCATTCATGGGATAGTCCTCATGAGATTTCATATTTTCCCCTTTATTAACTAACATTTTGTGTGCACAGAGAAATCCAGTATGTCTTACAGTGCCAGCAGATATTTGCCATCTTTGAAGTCTGTTTTCTATCAGCACCAGTATGTTGGTACCCTTTCTTTTTACACCTAGGTTTACCTGAGGCCCTGGTAGTTTTTCCAGAACTCATAACTTCCCAGATGAGAACAGAAGTCACTGTTGACTAGTCTACTTTTGGCACCATTACCTTGTTAGCAGGCAGACTTTCTCCTGCCATTAACCCTTTCACTGCTATGGACATGTTTAGACATTCAGCTATATCACTGCTGAGGGCATACTTAACATGTTCCATGATTTACCATGTCCCTGGTGTTAATGATGTGTTAATGTGTTCCATGATTTACCATATCCCTGGTGTTAATGATGTGTTAACGTGTTCCATGATTTACCATGTCCCTGGTGTTAATGATGTGTTAACATGTTCTGCATTTTACTGGTCATTGCTGTAAACTCCTTTAGTTGTTCAACAACAGTGGAATCACAGCAGCTATTTTTAGTTAACGTAAACTTCATCTGTGTGAATACAGTGTAAGTTTGTATGTATAGTTAGGTATATATCATAGTCTTTTTTTAGCATCATTAAAGGCTTTGCTAATGAATGCCTACAAAAATGATAATTCAGGTCAATCTTTTATGTAATTGTTTTTCAGATTTGGATGACTTCAATGATGACAGCAACGCTTTCACCAAAACTGGGGCCATCACCATAAAAAGTAGCTCCAGTTCCAGTGGCGGATTAGTCGCAGCCTTGGGCCTGAGTCGTGAAGGCAGCCTTGACAGCGATGACTCACATTCTTATGACCAGGCAGCCATTTTTTCAGATGGAATTGTCACATACGCTAAGGATAGAGATGATGGAGCAGAGATTACAAAAGTTGCCTCAGAGATGTTTGTGACGGACTGGGAAAAAGCAAGGAAACATGAATATATAAATCCTTCTGTTCATAGGAGAGAAAGTTTAAATATGTTGGCAGATAATAACACTGTGTTACATATGATAGCTGGAAATAAATGTTTCAGTACCAACGATAAAACTGTTTTAAACTCCGATCCCTGTAATGCTGAAATTGTCTCTCCTTTAAGAGAGTACTTCCCCATAGATTTGGCAGTTCCTGGCAGAATTACCACTCCATCGTCATCAGAATCTCAACAGACAAATGGTAAATCCAGGCCACACCATCAAGAACTATTGATGTCACCAAGTTCTGAAATGACTCTGCCAAAGGATAATATGACTCATGCAGAAATCGTAAATCGATTCTTAAAAAATTTAACAATAAATAGCGCTGAAACTTCTTTTGGCGTCTGCCAGAACCGTTGGGCTGATGAAGCTAATAACAACGGGCAAAGCGGAATCCCAGATTTTTCAAGCCATGCTGCAGCCTGTTGTACGGGAACTTCAGCATGTGAAATAGTGAAAATACCACTGTCATCAAACACCGTTGATTGTACAAATGTGGAATTTCAGGGTGGTAACAGCGTTGTGAGTCAGGACTGTGATCAAGTTAAACTGAATTTGGTTGCAAACACTGCGATAAAGAATATATCAACACAGCCTGGTGAAGCTGTGGGATATGTTCCAGAAATTTCCAACAAAGGGAGTATTTCGTCAGAAGTTCAAGGTCAGTTTTTTCCTCTGTCAAACTTCAACCTTCATCAAAAAGAGATGCTTGAGCAGCTTTCTGATCAGCTGTGGACACAGTACCCTCAGCTGAATTACCACCATCCTCTGCACAACCGCCATCATCATCATCATCTTCATAATCCACATGCAATCATCCCCGATAGTTCTGGAAGTACTGTAAACAGTGCTCCAAGATCAAACAGTGCACAGCCACCTTCTTCTCAACTTGCTACTAACCAGCCTGACAAATTGATGCCTTTTCTTCATAATCTTTCTCAAGAATTCTTCTGCCAAAATACTGAAGCTCCTAATCAGCCCCACCGAGCCATGTGTGGGTCAGCTTCTAGTGCAGATGTCCTTGTTCCTGCTTCATCCGTTTCACATACTGAGTTAAGTGCCACATGGGCAGCAGATCCAAACCCATTATCTCACATCATGTGCCCCGTAGAGGACAGCAAAATAATGAACTTGAAACAAGCTACCGCGACTCAGAGTAATACAGGTACACTTCAGACTTTACACGCACAGTCCAGTCTGAGTAACAAAGCAGTAAATGGAGTTCTGCCTATAGCAGCATCAGCAGCTCAAGGAAGTGCTGTAAAACAACAGCATCATCTACCTCCACCTCAGCCACAGAATGCTCCGCCTCCCTTGTCACCAACAGCCACAGTCATCATCCCTGGCCATGCAACCTCCCAGCCCGTCTGTAGCAGCATTGCCTGGGACCAGGTGGGGCTCGGCCAGCAGGGTCTTGGTCCCAGAGACCTTGCAGAAATGCTGGCCCAGCTTGGCCTGACAAAATATCTGGAGACGTTCACAGAGCAGGATGTGGACCTGCAGGTTTTCCTTTCAATGACTGACAATGACCTCAAGGAGCTGGGAGTAAAGTAAGTTAGTGGGAAAGCGACACAGATTTCACAAATTACTCTGAGTTGAGAAAGAATAATGAAGCTTCCATGTCCATTTCATAGTTTATTTTGAATAATCTTTTTCTTGTACTTGTTTTGTACTGCAAGTTCTGTGTTCTGTGCAACTGTTGGTGTGTTGAATATGAAACTAAGACATGTTGGATACGAATAAGCCGTTGCGGCCTCCATGGAGTCTTGGACTGGATGCTAGAAGCAGTCTTCATGGGGGTCTGTGTCAGTCCATAAGCCTTTACCCTTACTGAAGGCATGCAGTAGCTGTTTAATTGGGACATCATATAGAAGGTTGCATAGGTCTCAGCCAGCTTTGATTCATCCAGCCGTCCCTTGGTTATCTTAACTCCCAGTGTCAGTGGATACCCACTGATGTGGTTGAAGTCAGGTCAAGGTTGCTTGGTGCTGTATGAGAGTAAGTGGTAACATAATGGCTTGGTGCTGTATGAGAGTAAGTGGTAACATAATGGCTTGGTGCTGTACGAGAGTAAGTGGTAACATAATGGCTTGGTGCTGTACGAGAGTAAGTGGTAACATAATGGCTTGGTGCTGTACGAGAGTAAGTGGTAACATAATGGCTTGGTGCTGTACGAGAGTAAGTGGTAACATAATGGCTTGGTGCTGTACAAGAGTAAGTGGTAACATAATGGCTTGGTGCTGTACAAGAGTAAGTGGTAACATAATGGCTTGGTGCTGTACGAGAGTAAGTGGTAACATAATGGCTCAGAGGGGCCAGAGGCCTGACAGAAGAAAGAAGTCCGCAAGAAGGTCCCTGAAGGCAGCCCCTGGACAGGTTCTTTCCTACCAGTTTTCTGATATCTCCTCTGCTAGATTTTCAGATGTGTGAACTTTCCTGCCAGTTTTCTGATGTCTCCTCTGCTAGATTTTCAGACATGTGATCTTTCCCCTGGAGCTGATTGGTGGAATGAGGGACACATGGGCAGTGCAGTTCTCTATAACAGCGGCCTAGATGAACATGAAGACACATCCAGTTAATGGAAAGGTGGTTTAAATCCCACCTGGGGTGCCCAAGTCATCCAGCTGTAGAAAAAGTTATCTGGGTTCTGTAGCTGGGGAAGGAGTTGCCTCCTAGCATGCTGACAGATCTAGGAAAATATGGATACTAACAACATACCCCCCCTAGTTGCCTCCATGTGATGATAGGGTTACCTTTCCCTTATGAAAATGTCCATCATCCTTACTTACATCTTGGACATCATTGGTTATAAGTTCCCTCAGTAAAATCCACACAGAACAAACCAGCTGCATGAAATGGCAGTTTGTGTTAGAATTCTGACATGCTTCCTTACAGTTATGTGATGTTCTTGCCCGCAGATTGTTTGTGATGTTCTTATCCACAGATTGTTCGGTCCGAGGAAGAAAATGACCAATGCTATAGCTCGCTGGCACAGCAGTGCCCCAATAGCCAGCAACGGCCTGGAGCAAGCTTATGGTGACAAGCTTGAGGCAGAGATGCAGGAAATGGCTATACGGCTCAACCAGGTCAGGTTTCCTGTCTGTCTGTGTTCAGTGTGTGTTTTACAAATACGGGATATAAAATCACATCATGAGAGGACAAAAAGGAAAGGAGAGGTTTGAAGGGAGAAGAATACTATGTACATTGAGAATTCTAGGAGGAATACTGTGTACATTGAGAATTCTAGGTTCCCATTTACACTGTAAAGTTATACTACCGAGCTAAGATTATTCAATTCAAATGCAATATCCACCCTCATTTATACATATGAAGGCTATAAAACAACTAAAGAAGTAAACAAATTAGACTCTTGAAAACAAATGCCTAAGGAAGATGCTCGGTATAAAGTGGACGAATTCAAGAACAACACAGAGATGAGGCAGATGAGCGAACAACAACCTGTCTTATGGATGATCAGAAAAAGGAGATGGACATATGTAGGCCATGTGATGAGAAGAAATAGTCAGAGAATCTCAAAACAATCTATCAAATGGGACACAACAGGCAGAAGGAAAAAAAGGTTGACCACATGAAACTCTAAAGAGGACATTGTTAAGAGAGGCCAGTTTAATAGGCATAAAATCCCTTGATGAGGTTGAAAAACCTCGCCGAAAGCAGGAAAACTTGGCAAACTACCATGCAAGCCCTATATGACGTTTAACGGCACTGAAGGATGTAAGATGTAAGTTATGCTAGAATGTTTCTGAATATGTTAATGGCAGGTGGCTTAGGAGAGATTGGTGTGAAAGTAATCTTTTCTTTTTAGTGAATCATCACAAATAACAGTCACATCAGCTCAGCTCGAGTGAAGCAGGTGTGTTAGAATTCAGATAGAATGTCCAGAAATGAAATCCTCAGATTTGATTTATTTATCATGTATTTTCCTCTTGTTTAGTCCACATGTGAGGGGATATTTGAGATAGAATGTCCAGAAATTATCCTCAGATATTATTACCTCTATAATGCCGGTGTTGGGGGGGGGGGGGGGGGAAGCGGAGAGATAATAGAAGAACTAGGAACGAACAGAAGGTGCCCTAAACACATGTAGCACACTAGAGACGCGGATCGTAGTGGGGCGAGGGAAGAAGGGAGATAATAGAAGAACTAGGAACGAACAGAAGGTGCCCTAAACACACGTAGCACACTAGAGATGCAGATCATAGTGGGGCGAGGGAAGCAGGGAGATAATAGAAGAACTAGGAACAAACAGAAGGTGCCCTAAACACACGTAGCACACTAGAGACACAGATCGTAGTGGGGTGAGGGAAGCAGGGAGATAATAAACCTGGTGAATGGGACCATGCCCGGAGGAGCAATAAAATCAATAAACCGACAGAGAAGTGACAGTGGGAAGCTAGGAGAAGAAAGAAACAAGAAAGTAGATTATAAATCACAGAAAAAAAGTGGAAAACTAAAGAAGTTACAGAAAGCTGAAGACATTGTTAATTCCAGCTGTTTGGAGACAGCCAGCCTGGAAAATAAGGCGCTGTTTCAGTACCCTCCGAGATTGTACATCAGCAGAACAAGAGCGGATTGCACCAACAGAAATGTCCTGTTTTACCCTGTGGTTGCTAAGGCAAAAATGTTTAGCCACAGGTGTCCAGGCCTTCTTAGAAATGTCATTAAGATGTTGGTGAAAATGATCTCCTAATCGTAAACCGGTCTCCCCTATATACTTCATATCATAATGTTTGCACATAATAGCATAAATAACATTGCGTGAAGTGCAGGTGAAGCCCTCCTAAACTGATAACATGGACTTAGGGAAGGAGATCTGGCTAGCCTCGCCAACAAATGGTTAAGTGTTGCATCTGCGACGTCCACAACGTCTGATACCATAAAAAGTGTCATCTGTCTTAAGGCGACTACAAACTAAAAGGTCCCTGAGGTTCTTGTCCTGTCTGTAGGCCACTATTGGGGGTTCCTCAGAGAGTTCACATGTATCAGGCTCGGTCTGGAGAAGATGGAGATGGAGAAACAGTATGTTCTTAACTGCCAAACTATGAGGGTGGTAAGTGAGTACCAGTTTAATTCTGTCTGAGCTGCAGTGTGGTTTAGGAGTGAGGGCTTGTTGCTGCAATATATGGCTGATGCAGTTCCAAGACGACGAGAGAACATGTCCTGGATAGCCGTGTTGACGGAAGAAATTGAACATTTTGTGGGCTTGATCATGGAAGTCAACATCCTCAGTACACAAACGTCGCAACCTAAGAAGCTGGGAAAAAGGAATCACATGATCCTGGATGGGAGGAAGAGTACAAGAGATAGCTGTGAGAGTCTGTAGGTTTATAGTGGACAGAAGTAGTAAGCCAGATAGGGCCGATTGTAACGGCAATGTCAAGAAAGTTAGCGGAAGTAGCAGAGACATGGGAGGTGAAAGAAATGACAGGATTGTACTCCTTAACAAAACTGATGAAGTTGTCAAAGTCTTCCTCTGGCATTGATGTGACCCCAATGCTGTCATTTATGTAGCGTCTATAGAAGGCTGGAAAAGGGCCTCTATAGGCTCTCAGAACCTTGTGTTTGAAGTGGCCCATGAACAGACATGCGTAGCTGGGCCCCATTTTGGTATCCATGGCCACATCATTAATCTGGTTGAAGTAAAGGCCATTCAGTTCAAAAGAATATAAGTTGGAGGACGAGTTGTGCAAGGCGCAGAATACTAGACGTAGGAATAGAGGGATGGCGTCTTTTGTTCAGGACGGCCTGAAGTCCCTGATCATGCGGGATGGATGTGTATAAGGACACTACATCAAGAGTGAAGATATGGTAGGTGTGACCAGGCAGGAGTGTAAGGGTCTCAAAAGCAATGAGAGCATGATTCGTGTCCTTAAGATAAGTGGGCAGACTAGTGACCAGATGTTGAACGATGCTGTCAAGAAAGTCAGAGATTTGTTCTGTAGGGCAGGAACAAGCAGACACTATGGGCCTTCCCGGGTTGCCTGGTTTGTGTATCTTATAGAGTAGATAAAAGGATGGCTTCCCTAAGCAGCTGTTGCGGATGTGTAGATGAGTAGCAGAGGGAGAAAGACTAGTCTTGTGGATGAGTTTGTTGATAGTGTCACGAACATGGTGGTTGTTGGCCAGAGTTGGATCTTGAGGGTGAGAGGCATAAAATTCAGTGTATCTCAGCTGGCCCATGGCCTCGTGGATGTACAATTCTTTCTTCCAACAAACAATGGCCTCGCCCTTGTCTGCACTCTTAATTGTGATATCTCGCCTACGCTGGAGTTGTGAAAGTTCGCGCTGCTCCACGGGGGTCAGGTTAGAGTGTTGTACGTGGGGAAGACGAAGCTTGCGGATTTCATGGAGAGTGTGATCAATGTAGAGGTCCGAGGAACGAGATGCTCCTGCAGAAAGTGTCCAGGTGGATGATTTGTATTTGAGAAAGAATGTCCAGAAATTATCCTCAGTTTTGATTTATTTATCATGTATTTTCCTCATGAAAATTATGTTCAAACTTAATGTTACATTAGTTGTCCAGCTGTTAGTCTACAAATGCCGCATTATATCGGTTGTCTGGCATTTAGTTTGTAGATTGCTATTTTACACTAAGTTGTCCAGCAATTTGGAGAAGACAGTCTTGGAAGGGTACATAATGGGGAAAAAAGAAGGAAAGGAAGACCAAGGCGAAGTTAAGAAATTAGACATTGTTGATGATCTGCGAATGGATGCATCAGCAGCAGGGCATCTTGCTTATAACCAAGAGGCCTTAAAGAGAGCTGTTAGGGAGGCAAAGTTCCTCAAAGGGTTTGCTAATGAATGAATGAAATGTCCAACAGTTAGAGCAGTTTATGGATTGCTATTTTACATTAAGTTGTCCAACAGTTAGACAACTAACTGTCAAAAAGCATAAAAAACAGACTGCTCTTTTACACTAGTTGTCCAGCAGTTAAAGAACTGTTGAAGCCACGTTATATTAGTTGTGCAACTATTAGAGATTTGTGTGGATTACTGTATTGGCCAGTACTATTTTTGTAATTCTACATTACTTGCCCAGTTGTGTACAAATTGCTGTGTTATATTAGTTGCCCAGCAGTTAGTACATGGGTTGCTGTATTTTTCTAGATGCCAAGCTAATTTTAACATTGCCTTGCAGGCTTATGAAAGTGCAGAACATTTGAAGGCCCAAGTTTCACAAGAACAGCAACTGCGTTCAGTGACAGAGAGTTGTCTAATGGAGGAACGTTCCAGCTGGGAACAGGCTCGACAGATTTTGCTCAGCACCAGAGGCAAAATGCGAATGATGAGAGATCTCATGTCCAGGTTCAGGTGAGCAATAACATTCGCTCGTTTCACTGTTTTTTTTTTTTGTGGCTTATGCAGCAAGAAGAGAAGGTGTCCGCTTTGTTTCAGGGCAGATAGACCAAAGCAAGTTAAAATGGTGGCGGCTTTCTGCTTGATATACTGAGTGTGAGGTCTAAACACATGCTCAGGTCAAGGCACACATCAGGGTTGCTGGCATGAAGTATCATCTTCTCCATAAGGAGCTGGGCTTGATAAAAGGAAGACGCATCAAACGGTGCTGATCCTGGATGACTGAGGCCAAGGATACAATAAAGTTATTTTGCAATCTGCATGGGGTGCCTAAAGGTGATGACTGGTTATGGGTACAAGACCGACCTCAGCTAACAAAGGTTATTATACAGAAGGGACGTGAATGTAGAGACTGGGCACAAGGAGCATTTGAGCTTTGGGTTCAAGATCTCATCCAGCATCACTGTGGGCCTTCCAACATGGTAATATATATGGATGACTCATTGTCTCCGAACGGCAGAAGTGGTTGGGGTTTTGTTGTCTACCATAATGGAAGAATAGTGGCACAGGGTTCAGGAGCCTCTTAAGTCACCACATCAAGCATGCGGATGGAAAATGAGGCTGCGTTGGCGGCAGTGGAATGACTGGTTGCTCATGATGTGGTTAATGGGTGTCATTGTGACGGATTCACAGAGTATGCTTTGTAAAGATTGAGAAGAAATTGCTTCGAAAAGAATGGGTTCATCTAATGGGGCTTTACTGTCCAGGACATGTGAGAGTACATGGCAATTAAGTGGCAGATTGACTTGTTGGACAGGCTAAAATAAATGGCACTCTTACGCTGGACAAGGGGAGGGGCATTGTTAAAGCCGTATTGGAAAGATTGTGGGAAAAATGAAGAGCGGGAATGGAAGAACAATGTAGATCTGAAGAGACTGCTGGAGCTAGGACAAATTAAGGGTGCTGCTAGGAAATCCAAACTGTGTGGCAGAAAACACATTGTAAAGAACCAACATTTGACAGGAAATATTAGCAAACATACCCTTAGATGGATGCTGCGGTATGCAGTGGAGCAAATATGGTGTTGTCCCGAATGCAGCAAAGCCAGAGTCTGAATTTTGAACTTTGAGCTATGTTGACAGTTTCTAGGACCAGCAGACCATAGCCTGTCAAAATGTTGACAGTTTCTAGGACCAGCAGACCATAGCCTGTCAAAATGTTGACAGTTTCTAGGACCAGCAGACCATAGCCTGTCAAAATGTTGACAGTTTCTAGGACCAGCAGACCATAGCCTGTCAAAATGTTGACAGTTTCTAGGACCAGCAGACTATAGCCTGTCAAAATGTTGACAGTTTCTAGGACCAGCAGACCATAGCCTGTCAAAATGTTGACAGTTTCTAGGACCAGCAGACCATAGCCTGTCAAAATGTTGACAGTTTCTATGACCAGCAGACCATAGCCTGTCAAAATGTTGACAGTTTCTAGGACCAGCAGACCATAGCCTGTCAAAATGTTGACAGTTTCTAGGACCAGCAGACCATAGCCTGTCAAAATGTTGACAGTTTCTAGGACCAGCAGACCATAGCCTGTCAAAATGTTGACAATTTCCAGGACTAGTAAACCATAATCAGTGAAGATGTGCTCTCCTTCCTCAAGCTACTTGTTGGAAATAACCATAATGGTCTGTTGGTATCATCAAATTAGTGGTTTATCATGGTAGATTCATTGAAGAAGCCACTTCTGATTGTCTGCTTGGACACAAATTTTCCAGCACTGTCTTCTTTTTTCCTTTGGAAAATGGCATTTCATGTCCTTAACTAATCTCATGGCAAGCAGCATAGCTGTTTCACATCAACAAATGAAATTCATGTTTAATTCTGATTTTCCAGGAAATGATGATATGACTCTTCTTTTGAATCTAAATGGCTTACCAGAGTATCCTGTAGATGGCACTATGTGTATGATACGCAATATCACCTGGTAGGAGATTAGATTTGACAAAAACATGACACAACGTCGCATTCCTAGGCAGTAGTTGTCACATTTTGTACTTACTGTGATCTTTGTACGTAGTTTCTGTCACCTTTTGCTTTTTTTTTTTTTTTTGTTTGTTTTAACTGTTTAAAAGTTCTGCAGTAATTTTTTTGGTTGTTATTATTACATTAACCTCCATTAATTCTGCAGAGCTCAGGAATGGAGCATGCTGGGAAAAATCAATGGTTAACGTGTATTTATAAGTGCAAGTTCTCTCTTGTAAACGGATAACCTTTAATAGCAAGGCACAGAACAGTGTGATCAATACCATACTGCCATCTCATAAAAAGCTTGTGTGTTGTGCTTTTGACTCATTGTGATATGGCCAGTCCCTCACAGAATCTTGGTTTCTTGATGGTCAGTGTGATAACATCCATTGTCTGCCTCAGTGAGTGTGGTGTTTAGAGTGTCTGTGAGAGCCTGATGGTCCATCATCTGCCTGGTGGTCCATCACCTCCCTGGTTGTCTGTCATCTCACTTGTGGTCCATCAACTCCTTGATGGTCAGTCATCTGCCCGGTGGTCCATCATCTGTCTGATGGTTCATCACCTCCTTTGTGGTTCATCATCCCCCTGGTGGTTCATGATCTCAGTCATCCCTGTCCTCATTTCTTGGGGACCATATCCTCCTTGATGTTGTCTTCAGATCATCATGTCATTTAGTATGAGCAAAGAATAATTTCTTGACAAACCTCAGGAGCCAGTTTTCATCTACAACTAGTTTTTCTAAGATGTTTTTGTTTTGTTCCTTTTTTTTAAAAGATCTTAACTGTCTGTAAAAAAAGTACCTTACACTCATTTGTTAGGGAGACTGTCTCTGAAAATGGAGAGTAGCTGTATGCAGAGCAAAGCACACTAGAGAGTACAGCAGTTATTATATGAGGATAAAGAGAGGGCACCACATAATATTTGGTCCAGTGGATATAGATCTACATTCAAGTTCAGAGTGGATAAATCCAAAACATGGATGTCAATAATAGTTTTAATTGTCGGAAGTTTCCATATGTTTGTTCTATGTTTGTTCTTACTTATAATACATATAGAGTATATTGAGTGCAGCTTCTTGTATGCTTATATCTGGTTTCATTTTGCAGACTTCATCACAAAGAGCTGAAGAAACTTCTGGAAGATTTGCCCAGAAGTTCTTTGGCAGAAAACATGAATCAGGATTCCAGACAAATGGATTCCAAAGCTTTGGAAGAAACAGACAAGCTGATTGGCCAGTCACCTCACATGACCAGCGGAAGCAGTGTGATGATTGGTGGAACTGAGAAGACAGTGGGGAATTCAGTTTCTAATATTAGCTCAGTAAGCACTGAGTTGTTTAAAAAGTCAGAAAAGTGCTTGAAAGAAATGCAACAAACCTTAACAAGTATGGTTATGAGCGTGGAGCATTTATTAAAGTCTACTCATAATATTAGCAGTATAGACAAAGATATAACCTAGGGTTTGCAGCCATGTTTGGCTTTATTTCATATGTGTTGTTAAATATTTAATAGTTTAATATTTTTGTTGGTTTTTTTTTTTTTGTTTCCCATTCCTTTTTTTTTTCCCCTTTCCCCTTTAGGACTTTACTTGTTAGCTCAGCTTAGGTCAGGTCTGTGCTACTTCACTTCCAGTAGTCTCAGGTCTGTTTTGGTTCTTTGTCATTAATCTTGGGATTATTTTGTTCCTTGTGACGTTAATCTCCAACTGTGTTGGCCTCTCCATCATGAATCTCAAGCTGTTTTGCTTCTTTTAGTATTAATACCAGATTGTTTTGTTTTCTTGTCATTAATCTGAACATATTTTGTTTCTCTGTCATTAATTTGAATATATTTTGTTCCTCTGTCATTAATCTGAATACATTTTGTTCATCTGTCATTAATCTGAATATATTTTGTTCCTCTGTTATTAAGCTGAATACATTTTGTTCCTCTGACATTAAACTGAATATATTTTGTTCCTCTGACATTAGCCTGAATACATTTTGTTCCTCTGACATTAATCTGAATATATTTTGCTTCTCTGTCATTAATCTGAATATGTTTTGTTTCTCTGACATCAATCTCTTGACTGTTTTTTCTCTCAGGTTTCTAAGACACCTTTTGCTTCTGCCTTGATAACAGATTTCTGTTTCTCTGCGTTCGCCGTTATTTGCCATCAAACTGTAACTTTTATTTAATGGTCAGTGCAATATGTTTCATTGAATTCAATCTCCCACAGCATTGCTTGTTTGTCTTCCTATTATTGTGAACTTTGAACTCTCCATCTTTGACAGATGGTTGTCACAAAAGCTTTAATTCACAAAAGAAGGGGCTCAGCCCTGGTTGCCCTAAATTCATGTGCAGGTCAAGAAGAGAGATTTAACAGCACATTCCACCGCCATGATGGGTAATAGGTCAGCCTCTACCTTGTTGGTCTGCCTGCGGTATCACAGGAGAAATGATTTGTTCCTTGGAACGTAACTCTTGGGAATGCCATGAGCCATTACAGGACTTTTTAACAAAGTTTTTGAAAGATAACTTCATTTACACGTTTTTATTTCCACAGTTTGGGAGTTTGTAAGTTTAAACTGCCATAAATGCTCAACCAGAAAGTGCATAACTACTGAGTAAAATATGGCGGCCTTGATGAATGATAAAAAAAAAATGTTCATGTGACATGGATGCTGTTTGGTGATGGCTAGGTACACAAGGTTAAGCTGCTTTCAAGTGAAATTTCTCACTGTTGCTGAACATTAAAAGTTTTGTTAAAACATCGAAAATTTTGTTAAAACATTAAAAGTTTTGTTAAAACCGTGAGAGACCAAAAAAGAAAAAAACCAAGAAAAATTCTTTGGACATGTCTTTGAGAAGACAAAAGTTAGATAAGCCAACATTCACTGGAAAACTGAAGGAGAAAAAGAAAGAAGGGCAGACCATGAGAAAAGTGTTTAAGCAGGATGACCAAGCGACATTGATGCCGCATATCTTGTGACACACTGGTATACTACAGGGGATCTTTATCTTTTTTTTAAATGGTTACATACCCCTTCCAATGAATTGCCCAATATGTCCCAGTACATCCTTCACCACGTTGTTGAAATTATCATCGTCGGTCATATCAGGTACCTATGTGACATCAAAAGATGTCAATAAATTGGTGTTACTTTACATATGGATAGCTAGCACCAGAATAACAGAAAGAAGTTTCTAATTTAACAATGTTTTAAAAAAAATTATTGAGCGATCGAATCCCATACCCCAATTATTTCGTTCCTGTATCAGCAAGGACAACGGTTATCCCTGGTGTAAAACAGGATGGAGAGGGAGGGCTGGAGACAAGCTGTGTTCTGCTCCAGTGATTCCTGGTGTAAAACAAGATGGAGAGGGAGGGCTGGAGACCAGCTGTGTTCTGCTCCAGTGATTCCTGGTGTAAAACAAGATGGAGCTACTTCACTTCCAGTAATCTCAGGTCTGTTTTGGTTCTTTGTCGTTAATCTTGGGATTATTTTGTTCCTTGTGACGGTAATCTCCAACTGTGTTGGCCTCTCCATCATGAATCTCAAGCTGTTTTGCTTCTTTTAGTATTAATACCAGATTGTTTTGTTTTCCTGTCATTAATCTGAACATATTTTGTTCCTCTATCATTAATCTGAATATATTTTGTTCCTCTGTCATTAATCTGAATATATTTTGTTTTTCTGTCATTAATCTGAATACATTTTGTTCTTCTGTCATTAATCTGAATATATTTTGTTCCTCTGTTATTAAGCTGAATACATTTTGTTCCTCTGACATTAAACTGAATATATTTTGTTCCTCTGACATTAGCCTGAATACATTTTTTTCCTCTGACATCAATCTCTTGACTGTTTTTCTCTCAGGTTTCTAAGACACCTTTTGCTTCTGCCTTGATAACAGATTTCTGTTTCTCTGCGTTCGCCGTTATTTGCCATCAAACTGTAACTTTTATTTAATGGTCAGTGCAATATGTTTCATTGAATTCAGTCTCCCACAGCATTGCTTGTTTGTTTTCCTATTATTGTGAACTTTGAACTCTCCATCTTTGACAGATGGTTGTCACAAAAGCTTTAATTCACAAAAGAAGGGCTCAGCCCTGGTTGCCCTAAATTCATGTGCGGGTCAAGAAGAGAGATTTAACAGCACATTCCACCGCCATGATGGGTAATAGGTCAGCCTCTACCTTGTTGGTCTGCCTGCAGTATCACAGGAGAAATGATTTGTTCCTTGGAACGTAACTCTTGGGAATGCCATGAGCCATTACAGGACTTTTTAACAAAGTTTTTGAAAGATAACTTCATTTACACGTTTTTATTTCCACAGTTTGGGAGTTTGTAAGTTTAAACTGCCATAAATGCTCAACCAGAAAGTGCATAACTACTGAGTAAAATATGGCGGCCTTGATGAATGATAAAAAAAAATGTTCATGTGACATGGATGCTGTTTGGTGATGGCTGGGTACACAAGGTTAAGCTGCTTTCAAGTGAAATTTCTCACTGTTGCTGAACATCAAAAGCTTTGTTAAAACATTAAAAGTTTTGTTAAAACATCGAAAATTTTGTTAAAACATTAAAAGTTTTGTTAAAACCGTGAGAGACCAAAAAAGAAAAAAACCAAGAAAAATTCTTTGGACATGTCTTTGAGAAGACAAAAGTTAGATAAGCCAACATTCACTGGAAAACTGAAGGAGAAAAAGAAAGAAGGGCAGACCATGAGAAAAGTGTTTAAGCAGGATGACCAAGCGACATTGATGCCGCATATCTTGTGGCACACTGGTATACTACAGGGGATCTTTATCTTTTTTTTAAATGGTTACATACCCCTTCCAATGAATTGCCCAATATGTCCCAGTACATCCTTCACCACGTTGTTGAAATTATCATCGTCGGTCATATCGGGTACCTATGTGACATCAAAAGATGTTAATAAATTGGTGTTACTTTACATATGGATAGCTAGCACCAGAATAACAGAAAGAAGTTTCTAATTTAACAATGTTTTAAAAAAAATTATTGAGCGATCGAATCCCATACCCCAATTATTTCGTTCCTGTATCAGCAAGGACAACGGTTATCCCTGGTGTAAAACAGGATGGAGAGAGAGGGCTGGAGACAAGCTGTGTTCTGCTCCAGTGATTCCTGGTGTAAAACAAGATGGAGAGGGAGGGCTGGAGACCAGCTGTGTTCTGCTCCAGTGATTCCTGGTGTAAAACAAGATGGAGAGAGAGGGCTGGAGACCAGCTGTGTTCTGCACCACTGATTCCTGGTGTAAAAGAAAATAAAAAGACAGAGGTCTGGAGACCAGCTGTGTTCTGCTCCAGTGATTCCTGGTGTAAAACAAGATAAAGAGAGAGAGGGCTGGAGACAAGCTGTGTTCTGCTCCAGTGATTCTTGGTGTAAAACAAGATAAAGAGAGAGAGGACTGGAGACAAGCTGTGTTCTACTCCAGTGATTCCTGGTGTAAAACAAGATAAAGAGAGAGAAGGCTGGAGACAAGCTGTGTTCTGCTCCAGTGATTCTTGGTGTAAAACAAGATAGAAATAGAGAGGGGTGGAGACCAGCTGTGTTCTGCTCCAGTGATTCCTGGTGTAAAACAAGATAAAAATAGAGAGGGGTGGAGACCAACTGTGTTCTGCTCCAGTGATTCCTGGTGTAAAACAGGATAGAGAGAGGGGTGAGACCAACTGTGTTCTGCTCCAGTGATTCCTGGTGTAAAACAGGATAGAGAGAGGGCTGGAGACCAACTGTGTTCTGCTCCAGTCTTCTTCTTCTTCTTCTTTGTTCACTTCTACCACCAAAAACCGCACTGTGATCCTACTGAATTCACGCCTGTGGTCCTCGTTAGGTCCCATGGTCCCCTGTGTGGTCCAAAATAGACCACACGAGATCCACGAAAGGACCACAAGGGGTTCAGAGTATCACAGTGCTTTAGCCTGTATTCTTGGTGGGTCTCGGAAGCGGGATTGCGTGACACCGCGGTTTTCATTGCACCAGTTTGTCTAGAGTTGGACTTTCTCACCGGAAGACCTCGACGTGTTTAGGATATCAGTGCATCCCCGCTGGGTGAGAGGCGATAGCCCACCCAGGCCAGAGTTGGACTTTCTCACCGGAAAACCTCGACGTGTTTTGAGATACCCGTGTATCACCGCCGGGTGAGAGGTGGTTGCCCATCCAGTCCAGGGTTGGACTTTCTCACCGGAAAACCTCAGCGTGATTAGGATACGCAGACATCCCCGCCGGGTGAGAGGTGGTTGCCTATCTAGACTTCCCTGGTCCAGTGTCTCCGACTTCAGCATTTTGCGGTCGTGGCCGCTACCTTTCCTAGTTGTGACCAGGATGGAGCTTTTGTCCAGGAGGACGAATCCTCGCCACTAGTGACTTCTACCCCTGGGTTGAGCCGGTTTAGGCATTTCCCAGTATGGGTGTGTTTGGGACGGGACCGACCTCTAGGGCAGAGGTACTGTGACATGCATAGCCTTCAAGATTCACCCCTGGTATGAGCCGGTTTAGGCAAAATTCACCAGTATGGGTGTTTATCAGGCGTTACCGACCTCTAGAGCGGAGGTGGCATGACATGTCTAGCCATCGAGTTCCACCCCTGGTGTGTGTCGGTTTAGGCATATTTCACCAGTGTAGGTGTATTTCGGACATGGCTGGCCTCTAGAGCAGAGGTGCCGTGGTATAGCTCTCGTAGCGTTACTACTGGACATAACGGTTAAACTTCACTTTCCACCACCTTTTCCCATCGGCTCCGCACAGCAACCTTTATTTCTTTTCCGCATTTACTTCCTTAACCGGGAGGAGCTTCACTCCACACGCGGCATTTGAGGAGTCTCGCCAGCAGTGTCTTAACCTCTGGGACAAGCCGGTTCATGCATTTCACCCGATATGACTGCACTCAGGACGTGGCCGACCTCCAAACCAGAGGTGCCGTGATTTGACTGTTTGCTTCGCTTTATCCTTTCAACCACCTTTTCCGCAGTAATGCTGCGCGGCAACCTCATTTGCAAATTTCTTCATTGGCCGGGAAGAGCACCGCTCCACGCACGGCAGCTGAAGATCTCGCCAACAGCGTTCTGCTCCAGTGATTCCTGGTGTAAAACTAGATGGAGAGAGAGGGCTGGAGACCAGCTGTGTTCTGCTCCAGTGATTCCTGGTGTAAAACAAGATAGAGAGAGAGCTGGAGACCAGCTGTGTTCTGCTCTAGTGATTCCTGGTGTAAAAGAAAATAAAAAGACAGAGGTCTGGAGACCAGCTGTGTTCTGCTCTAGTGATTCCTGGTGTAAAACAAGATAGAGAGAGAGCTGGAGACCAGCTGTGTTCTGCTCTAGTGATTCCTGGTGTAAAAGAAAATAAAAAGACAGAGGTCTGGAGACCAACTGTGTTCTGCTCCAGTGATTCCTGGTGTAAAACAGGATAGAGAGAGGGCTGGAGACCAACTGTGTTCTGCTCCAGTCTTCTTCTTCTTCTTCTTTGTTCACTTCTACCACCAAAAACCGCACTGTGATCCTACTGAATTCACGCCTGTGGTCCTCGTTAGGTCCCATGGTCCCCTGTGTGGTCCAAAATAGACCACACGAGATCCACGAAAGGACCACAAGGGGTTCAGAGTATCACAGTGCTTTAGCCTGTATTCTTGGTGGGTCTCGGAAGCGGGATTGCGTGACACCGCGGTTTTCATTGCACCAGTTTGTCTAGAGTTGGACTTTCTCACCGGAAGACCTCGACGTGTTTAGGATATCAGTGCATCCCCGCTGGGTGAGAGGCGATAGCCCACCCAGGCCAGAGTTGGACTTTCTCACCGGAAAACCTCGACGTGTTTTGAGATACCCGTGTATCACCGCCGGGTGAGAGGTGGTTGCCCATCCAGTCCAGGGTTGGACTTTCTCACCGGAAAACCTCAGCGTGATTAGGATACGCAGACATCCCCGCCGGGTGAGAGGTGGTTGCCTATCTAGACTTCCCTGGTCCAGTGTCTCCGACTTCAGCATTTTGCGGTCGTGGCCGCTACCTTTCCTAGTTGTGACCAGGATGGAGCTTTTGTCCAGGAGGACGAATCCTCGCCACTAGTGACTTCTACCCCTGGGTTGAGCCGGTTTAGGCATTTCCCAGTATGGGTGTGTTTGGGACGGGACCGACCTCTAGGGCAGAGGTACTGTGACATGCATAGCCTTCAAGATTCACCCCTGGTATGAGCCGGTTTAGGCAAAATTCACCAGTATGGGTGTTTATCAGGCGTTACCGACCTCTAGAGCGGAGGTGGCATGACATGTCTAGCCATCGAGTTCCACCCCTGGTGTGTGTCGGTTTAGGCATATTTCACCAGTGTAGGTGTATTTCGGACATGGCTGGCCTCTAGAGCAGAGGTGCCGTGGTATAGCTCTCGTAGCGTTACTACTGGACATAACGGTTAAACTTCACTTTCCACCACCTTTTCCCATCGGCTCCGCACAGCAACCTTTATTTCTTTTCCGCATTTACTTCCTTAACCGGGAGGAGCTTCACTCCACACGCGGCATTTGAGGAGTCTCGCCAGCAGTGTCTTAACCTCTGGGACAAGCCGGTTCATGCATTTCACCGATATGACTGCACTCAGGATTCCTGGTGTAAAACAAGATAAAGAGAGAGAGAGGTCTGGAGACCAGCTGTGTTCTGCTCTAGTGATTCCTGGTGTAAAACAAAATAAAGAGAGAGGTCTGGAGACCAGCTGTGTTCTACTCCAGTGATTCCTGGTGTAAAACAAGATAAAGAGAGAGAGAGGGGTGGAGACCAGCTGTGTTCTGCTGCAGTGATTCCTGGTGTAAAAGAAGAAAAAAGAAAATGAAAAAAAATGTACTTTAGGTAAACTGCCTAAAAAATTATGAAATTTTGTTTCCTTCCAATGTGAGCCAAACTAGAACACATTGTACACCAAGAGTTTTATTTATGTGCTTTTTTGAAGCCTTATTCCAACAAGACAAAAGCAAAAAAATGATTGTTGATGTGTAGTTTTATAAGTGTATGGTGAAATGCTTTTACAAGTGTTTTGACAAGCCTGTATTGCTTTAAATAAGGTGATATTAATATGATGTGTATTGTAATATGAACAATAGATCCTGTATTTTGTATACCCTGAAACTTTGTTGTAATATTCTATGTTGTTTTCTGTATAAACAAGGATCAACAATCTAGATTGGTCTCTATTACAAAAAGTGGTTTTTTTTCTGTTTTTTTGTGTGTTTTGTTTTGTTCTGAATGTTTAAAACTTTGTTAGGATCTCTGGTGGTACTTTGTGGTCTTATATCTGGGGTATATGATCCTGGTTTTACCATCTTGTTCATGGATTTAAAAAAAAATCATGTCAGGTACTTGAGTTTGGTTCCTGGCTGAGTGGTTGAAGTGGTTAGTGTACTTGGCTGTGGTGATGATGATCAGTGGTTTAGTTCCTGGCTGAGTGGTTGAAGTGGTTAGTGTACTTGGCTGTGGTGATGATGATCAGTGGTTTGGTTCCTGGCTGAGTGGTTGAAGTGGTTAGTGTACTTGGCTGTGGTGATGATGATCAGTGGTTTGGTTCCTGGCTGAGTGGTTGAAGTGGTTAGTGTACTTGGCTGTGGTGATGATAATGACAGGTAGTTTGGTTCCAGCCTCAGCCAACCGAGCTAGAGAAATGGATATCAACCTGACCGACCCCACCCCCACCCCCCCCCCCCAAAATTCTGGACCTGGGAAAGGAAGGTAGCCTGGTGTGATGCTGGCTACGTCACTCTCTAGTCCTCCATTTGCTGAAGGAAAATATGGACACATTCAGTATATTTCCCAGTGGCAGAGGTCAAGGAAAAATATAGACATTGACAGAGTATTCCAGAACTGTCCAGAAGACATAGAACAAGTTTCCTGTTTCATCTTAAAATTGATAGTTTACAAGATAGTGTGAAGGTGATGGTAGAAGTAGAAATAGTAATGGTGGTGATGATGGTAGAAGTGGCAGTAGTGAAGGTGGTGGTGATGCTAGAGGTGATAACAGCACAAGAGTGGTAGTGATGCTAAGGGTGATGATAGAGGCGTAAAAATGAAGGTGGCAGTGATATGATTGTTGAAGTCAGAATGAGATGACAACAACGAGCTAGTCTTGTCCTGGAACTGAAACCCGGATCTGACGGGGGCATGTTTGTGCAGCCCACCCAACCTCATCACAGCCCAGAGCTTTGTGGGCCTCCCCACCAGTTTACCACTGGACTTATTTATCACGTCTTCTGTCACAGCCAAGTTCCCCTCCAGAGATGGCACGAGATGATGATGATAAATTCTCGGTGGAAACTCACCTCACAGCTTTTATCTTTACCAAAAAAATGTTTTGTTTCGTTTGTGCTATTCCTGGTTGTTGGTTTTACTCACATTCTGCATGGATGGAAAGGGGAGGTGATGTTATTCTGGGAAAACTTTTGAAGTGGAAAACTCCCAGGACAGTATCGAGGATACAGGTGCACCAGCACACATCAAGGACGGTATCGAGGATACAGGTGCACCAGCACACATCAAGGGCTCGTTGCTTTCATCCTTTCATGCTTGTCACCCGTTGAAGGGCAGAATGTTAGACGGGCCTGCGTGCCCAATTCTTAACCCTTTGAAAATAAAGTATGTTCGTTCGTTCAGGCTCGGATATCTGGTCCATTTAAAATTTAAACTAAATAAATAAATAAAATGACAAAATTAGACCTGGCTGAGGGTCTAACGGCACCAGGCACCAATAATTCGAGTCCTCTTAAAAAAAAAAAAGTGTTAGAATACACTCCCCATTTTGAATGTAATAGTTTAATCTTAAACTATTTTGATATGTTTTTTTCCTTAATGTAATGTGCATAACGGTATTAAATCATGTGTGTGGGAAGAATGACAACAAGTTTAATTATGAGAAAAATGAGGATGGAAGATTCAAGAATTTACATCTGACAGACTCAACTCCCCAGCAAGAACTCAGTTTGCCATGTGAGGAGGGAGTGTACAACTCTGATAGCTAGGTTAGGTCTACCAGCATTCAAAACCAAACAAAATGTTGCCATAGTTACTGAACATCAGAATACCTCAAATGGAAAACAATCCACACATCAGCAACCACAACTAGTAAGCTCACATCAGCAACCACAACTAGTAAGCCCAGAACAGCAACCACAACTAGTAAGCTCACATCACCAACCACAACTAGTAAGCTCACATCACCAACCACAACTAGTAAGATCACATTAGCAACCACAACTAGTAAGCCCAGAACATAGATTGGTCTCTATTACAAAAAGTGGTTTTTTTTCTGTTTTTTTGTGTGTTTTGTTTTGTTCTGAATGTTTAAAACTTTGTTAGGATCTCTGGTGGTACTTTGTGGTCTTATATCTGGGGTATATGATCCTGGTTTTACCATCTTGTTCATGGATTTTTTAAAAAAATCATGTCAGGTACTTGAGTTTGGTTCCTGGCTGAGTGGTTGAAGTGGTTAGTGTACTTGGCTGTGGTGATGATGATCAGTGGTTTAGTTCCTGGCTGAGTGGTTGAAGTGGTTAGTGTACTTGGCTGTGGTGATGATGATCAGTGGTTTGGTTCCTGGCTGAGTGGTTGAAGTGGTTAGTGTACTTGGCTGTGGTGATGATGATCAGTGGTTTGGTTCCTGGCTGAGTGGTTGAAGTGGTTAGTGTACTTGGCTGTGGTGATGATAATGACAGGTAGTTTGGTTCCAGCCTCAGTCAACCAAGCTAGAGAAATGGATATCAACCTGACCGACCCCACCCCCACCCCCCCACCCCCAAAATTCTGGACCTGGGAAAGGAAGGTAGCCTGGTGTGATGCTGGCTACGTCACTCTCTAGTCCTCCATTTGCTGAAGGAAAATATGGACACATTCAGTATATTTCCCAGTGGCAGAGGTCAAGGAAAAATATAGACATTGACAGAGTATTCCAGAACTGTCCAGAAGACATAGAACAAGTTTCCTGTTTCATCTTAAAATTGATAGTTTACAAGATAGTGTGAAGGTGATGGTAGAAGTAGAAATAGTAATGGTGGTGATGATGGTAGAAGTGGCAGTAGTGAAGGTGGTGGTGATGCTAGAGGTGATAACAGCACAAGAGTGGTAGTGATGCTAAGGGTGATGATAGAGGCGTAAAAATGAAGGTGGCAGTGATATGATTGTTGAAGTCAGAATGAGATGACAACAACGAGCTAGTCTTGTCCTGGAACTGAAACCCGGATCTGACGGGGGCATGTTTGTGCAGCCCACCCAACCTCATCACAGCCCAGAGCTTTGTGGGCCTCCCCACCAGTTTACCACTGGACTTATTTATCACGTCTTCTGTCACAGCCAAGTTCCCCTCCAGAGATGGCACGAGATGATGATGATAAATTCTCGGTGGAAACTCACCTCACAGCTTTTATCTTTACCAAAAAATGTTTTGTTTCGTTTGTGCTATTCCTGGTTGTTGGTTTTACTCACATTCTGCATGGATGGAAAGGGGAGGTGATGTTATTCTGGGAAAACTTTTGAAGTGGAAAACTCCCAGGACAGTATCGAGGATACAGGTGCACCAGCACACATCAAGGACAGTATCGAGGATACAGGTGCACCAGCACACATCAAGGGTTCGTTGCTTTCATCCTTTCATGCTTGTCACCCGTTGAAGGGCAGAATGTTAGACGGGCCTGCGTGCCCAATTCTTAACACTTTGAAAATAAAGTATGTTCGTTCGTTCAGGCTCGGATATCTGGTCCATTTAAAACTTAAATAAATAAATAAAAGTGACAAAATTAGACATAGCTGCGAGTCTGACGGCACCAGGCACCAACAATTTGAGTCCCCTTTAAAAAAAAAAAGTGTTAGAATACACTCCTCACTTTGAATGTAATAGTTTAATCTTAAACTATTTTGATATGTTTTTTTTCCTAATGTAATTTTCATAATTGTATTAAATCAAGTGTGTGGGAAGAACAAGTTTAATTATGAGAAAAATGAGGATGGAAGATTCAAGAATTTACATCTGACAGGCTCCACCCCCCTGCAAGAACTCAGTTTGCCATGTGGGGAGGGAGTGTACAGCTCTGATAGCTAGATTAGGACCACCAGCATTCAAGATCAAACAAAATGTTGCCATACTTACTGAACATCAGAATACCTCAAATAGAAAATAATCCACACATCAGCAACCACAACTAGTAACATCACATCAGCAACCACAACTAGTAAGCCCAGAACAGCAACCACAACTAGTAAGCTCACATCAGTGGTTTGGTTCCTGGCTGAGTGGTTGAAGTGGTTAGTGTACTTGGCTGTGGTGATGATGATCAGTGGTTTGGTTCCTGGCTGAGTGGTTGAAGTGGTTAGTGTACTTGGCTGTGGTGATGATAATGACAGGTAGTTTGGTTCCAGCCTCAGTCAACCAAGCTAGAGAAATGGATATCAACCTGACCGACCCCACCCCCACCCCCCCACCCCCAAAATTCTGGACCTGGGAAAGGAAGGTAGCCTGGTGTGATGCTGGCTACGTCACTCTCTAGTCCTCCATTTGCTGAAGGAAAATATGGACACATTCAGTATATTTCCCAGTGGCAGAGGTCAAGGAAAAATATAGACATTGACAGAGTATTCCAGAACTGTCCAGAAGACATAGAACAAGTTTCCTGTTTCATCTTAAAATTGATAGTTTACAAGATAGTGTGAAGGTGATGGTAGAAGTAGAAATAGTAATGGTGGTGATGATGGTAGAAGTGGCAGTAGTGAAGGTGGTGGTGATGCTAGAGGTGATAACAGCACAAGAGTGGTAGTGATGCTAAGGGTGATGATAGAGGCGTAAAAATGAAGGTGGCAGTGATATGATTGTTGAAGTCAGAATGAGATGACAACAACGAGCTAGTCTTGTCCTGGAACTGAAACCCGGATCTGACGGGGGCATGTTTGTGCAGCCCACCCAACCTCATCACAGCCCAGAGCTTTGTGGGCCTCCCCACCAGTTTACCACTGGACTTATTTATCACGTCTTCTGTCACAGCCAAGTTCCCCTCCAGAGATGGCACGAGATGATGATGATAAATTCTCGGTGGAAACTCACCTCACAGCTTTTATCTTTACCAAAAATGTTTTGTTTCGTTTGTGCTATTCCTGGTTGTTGGTTTTACTCACATTCTGCATGGATGGAAAGGGGAGGTGATGTTATTCTGGGAAAACTTTTGAAGTGGAAAACTCCCAGGACAGTATCGAGGATACAGGTGCACCAGCACACATCAAGGACAGTATCGAGGATACAGGTGCACCAGCACACATCAAGGGTTCGTTGCTTTCATCCTTTCATGCTTGTCACCCGTTGAAGGGCAGAATGTTAGACGGGCCTGCGTGCCCAATTCTTAACACTTTGAAAATAAAGTATGTTCGTTCGTTCAGGCTCGGATATCTGGTCCATTTAAAACTTAAATAAATAAATAAAAGTGACAAAATTAGACATAGCTGCGAGTCTGACGGCACCAGGCACCAACAATTTGAGTCCCCTTTAAAAAAAAAAAGTGTTAGAATACACTCCTCACTTTGAATGTAATAGTTTAATCTTAAACTATTTTGATATGTTTTTTTTCCTAATGTAATTTTCATAATTGTATTAAATCAAGTGTGTGGGAAGAACAAGTTTAATTATGAGAAAAATGAGGATGGAAGATTCAAGAATTTACATCTGACAGGCTCCACCCCCCTGCAAGAACTCAGTTTGCCATGTGGGGAGGGAGTGTACAGCTCTGATAGCTAGATTAGGACCACCAGCATTCAAGATCAAACAAAATGTTGCCATACTTACTGAACATCAGAATACCTCAAATAGAAAATAATCCACACATCAGCAACCACAACTAGTAACATCACATCAGCAACCACAACTAGTAAGCCCAGAACAGCAACCACAACTAGTAAGCTCACATCACCAACCACAACTAGTAAGCTCACATCACCAACCACAACTAGTAAGATCACATTAGCAACCACAACTAGTAAGCCCAGAACAGCAACCACAACTAGTAAGCTCACATCACCAACCACAACTAGTAAGATCACATTAGCAACCACAACTAGTAAGCCCAGAACAGCAACTGAATCTAAGCTACGGAATTTCTGTGTCACGACCTCGTTTCTTTCCGGGTGTCACGATCCCTTATGTTTGCTGAGCGGTTACTAAAGACTATGTCAACAAAACACCTTTTTTGGGGTGCTAGTTGGCTAAGTCGATAGTAAGCTGTTCTCTCGTAGCTAGACGGCTGCTCGTCCTACCGGAGTCCGTGTTCGAATCCCAGGTAATTCTCTTGTGATTTTTCTTTCTCTCACGTCTCACTAAAGTGCTTTGTCTACGATTTTTTCGAGGTCTAATCATACAAAATTTGTTCTCTTACTTTACTATACCAAAGCCTCATAGTTTCCTATTTATAAAAAATTATAAAAAATTGTTAAGAACAGCAACCACAACTAGTAAGCTCACATCAGCAACCACAACTAGTAAGCTCACATCAGCAACCACAACTAGTAAGATCACATCACCAACCACAACTAGTAAGCTCACATCACCAACCACAATGATGATAGAGGCGTAAAAATGAAGGTGGCAGTGATATGATTGTTGAAGTCAGAATGAGATGACAACAACGAGCTAGTCTTGTCCTGGAACTGAAACCCGGATCTGACGGGGGCATGTTTGTGCAGCCCACCCAACCTCATCACAGCCCAGAGCTTTGTGGGCCTCCCCACCAGTTTACCACTGGACTTATTTATCACGTCTTCTGTCACAGCCAAGTTCCCCTCCAGAGATGGCACGAGATGATGATGATTTCTGGTGGAAACTCACCTCACAGCTTTTATCTTTACCAAAAAATGTTTTGTTTCGTTTGTGCTATTCCTGGTTGTTGGTTTTACTCACATTCTGCATGGATGGAAAGGGGAGTGATGTTATTCTGGGAAAACTTTTGAAGTGGAAAACTCCCAGGACAGTATCGAGGATACAGGTGCACCAGCACACATCAAGGACAGTATCGAGGATACAGGTGCACCAGCACACATCAAGGGTTCGTTGCTTTCATCCTTTCATGCTTGTCACCCGTTGAAGGGCAGAATGTTAGACGGGCCTGCGTGCCCAATTCTTAACACTTTGAAAATAAAGTATGTTCGTTCGTTCAGGCTCGGATATCTGGTCCATTTAAAACTTAAATAAATAAATAAAAGTGACAAAATTAGACATAGCTGCGAGTCTGACGGCACCAGGCACCAACAATTTGAGTCCCCTTTAAAAAAAAAAAGTGTTAGAATACACTCCTCACTTTGAATGTAATAGTTTAATCTTAAACTATTTTGATATGTTTTTTTTCCTAATGTAATTTTCATAATTGTATTAAATCAAGTGTGTGGGAAGAACAAGTTTAATTATGAGAAAATGAGGATGGAAGATTCAAGAATTTACATCTGACAGGCTCCACCCCCCCTGCAAGAACTCAGTTTGCCATGTGGGGAGGGAGTGTACAGCTCTGATAGCTAGATTAGGACCACCAGCATTCAAGATCAAACAAAATGTTGCCATACTTACTGAACATCAGAATACCTCAAATAGAAAATAATCCACACATCAGCAACCACAACTAGTAACATCACATCAGCAACCACAACTAGTAAGCCCAGAACAGCAACCACAACTAGTAAGCTCACATCACCAACCACAACTAGTAAGCTCACATCACCAACCACAACTAGTAAGCCCAGAACAGCAACCACAACTAGTAAGCTCACATCACCAACCACAACTAGTAAGATCACATTAGCAACCACAACTAGTAAGCCCAGAACAGCAACTGAATCTAAGCTACGGAATTTCTGTGTCACGACCTCGTTTCTTTCCGGGTGTCACGATCCCTTATGTTTGCTGAGCGGTTACTAAAGACTATGTCAACAAAACACCTTTTTTGGGGTGCTAGTTGGCTAAGTCGATAGTAAGCTGTTCTCTCGTAGCTAGACGGCTGCTCGTCCTACCGGAGTCCGTGTTCGAATCCCAGGTAATTCTCTTGTGATTTTTCTTTCTCTCACGTCTCACTAAAGTGCTTTGTCTACGATTTTTTCGAGGTCTAATCATACAAAATTTGTTCTCTTACTTTACTATACCAAAGCCTCATAGTTTCCTATTTATAAAAAATTATAAAAAATTGTTAAGAACAGCAACCACAACTAGTAAGCTCACATCAGCAACCACAACTAGTAAGCTCACATCAGCAACCACAACTAGTAAGATCACATCACCAACCACAACTAGTAAGCTCACATCAGCAACCACAACTAGTAAGCTCACATCAGCAACAACAACTAGTAAGATCACATCAGCAACAACAACTAGTAAGATCACATCAGCAACAACAACTAGTAAGATCACATCAGCAACAACAACTAGTAAGATCACATCAGCAACAACAACTAGTAAGATCACATCATCAACCACAACTAGTAAGATTACGTCAGCAACCATAACTAGTAAGACCACGTTAGCAACCACAACTAGTAAGATCACATCAGCAACCACAACTAGTAAGTTCACATTAGACCAAAAAAGGCCCAAAACTGCTATCAACAATAACTGAGCTCACATTCTACTCATAACAAACTGCCATTACCGTTCTGCCCTAAGAGGACAGCAATTATTACTTTTCACTCTATGAGCCGAAATCACTGAATAACTACTATATACATAGTCCAGAATACATCAAGTCATGACTTAAAAACTGACTGAACAAGCCTATATAAATCTCCCTATCACAACATTCTGAATACACTGATCAAACATGACCATCTTCCTAGGTAGTCCTCATACTAACGTAACCTTCTGGTCTCTACATAATCCTAATCATCAATAATAATCTTCCTTGGTCAGCTCTGCCCTTTCATATGACTCGAAATTTCTCAGCCCCGTTTAGAAACTTCTGTCTCGAGAAGTCTAAACCTTTCCGTAAGAAACACTGTTTACTAATCTTCAACTACTGTGAAAATCTTAGTTTCTAACAATTAATCTTTGTCAAGAACAATTATGCTTATTCAGAGTCATAGATTTATCATGAACGACGTTAACGGATGTTCCTCTGGAACAGCCTCGTCCGGTAGGGCAGCTCACGAGCCACAGGTGAGGCCAGATCGTCATCAAGCTACTGGTGGCAAAACTAACAAGTTCAAAATAGCAACATGGAATGTTAGAACTTTATTCCAGGCTGGAAAATTAGAAAATGTAAAGATGGAAATGGAAAGGATGAAGATCAACATATTAGGAATGAGTGAAGTTAGATGGACAGGTGCAGGAAAGATAAACTCAAATAAATATACAATAATATATTCAGGAAGTGAGAAACATGAACGAGGAGTAGGAATTATATTTGATGAAAAAACGGCAAGGACAATTGTAGGATATTTGAACATCTCGGACAGAGTCCTGCTAGCCCAACTGAAAGGACAACCGATAAACATAAATATTATACAAGTGTATGCTCCAACATCTGAAAGTTCTGAGGAAGATATACAGATATTTTATAATGACATAGAGACAGCACTAAAACACACAAAGTCACATGAAGTTACCATAGTCATGGGAGATTTTAATGCCAAAGTTGGTAAAGGAAGAACTTCGGACATCGTTGGTGACTATGGACTGGGGGAGAGGAATGACAGAGGTTATAAATTAATTGAATGGGCAAGAATACATAGCATGGTTGTAGGAAACACCTGGTTTAAACAACATCCTCGAAGACTGGCAACGTGGTGCAGCCCAGACAAAAAGACATTTAACCAGATAGACTACATATTAATCAACAAACGATTCTGCAATGCATTACTGACAACAAAAACCATGCCAGGATCTGACTGCAATAGTGACCATGATCCACTCTGTGGAAAAGTTAGAATAAAGCTAAAGAAAGCAGGCAGAAAAGTGAGAAACATCAAACTGAATACAGAACTTTAAAAATGACCAAGAACTGCGAGAACAATACAAAGTTATTATAACAAATAGATACAATGCAATAGCAAAGATAAATAGTATAGATGAACAATGGGAAATGTTAAGAGATTCTATCCACCAAACTGTTAAGGAGATAATACCACCGAAAAAAGAAGCCCCTAAAAATAAATGGATGACAGACGACATCTTAGGACTGATGGACAAGAGGAGGAGGAGTAAAAATAACGAGGAAAAATATAGCAGATAAATAAAGAAATTAGATTTATCATGAACGACGTTAACGGATGTTCCTCTGGAACAGCCTCGTCCGGTAGGGCAGCTCACGAGCCACAGGTGAGGCCAGATCGTCATCAAGCTACTGGTGGCAAAACTAACAAGTTCAAAATAGCAACATGGAATGTTAGAACTTTATTCCAGGCTGGAAAATTAGAAAATGTAAAGATGGAAATGGAAAGGATGAAGATCAACATATTAGGAATGAGTGAAGTTAGATGGACAGGTGCAGGAAAGATAAACTCAAATAAATATACAATAATATATTCAGGAAGTGAGAAACATGAACGAGGAGTAGGAATTATATTTGATGAAAAAACGGCAAGGACAATTGTAGGATATTTGAACATCTCGGACAGAGTCCTGCTAGCCCAACTGAAAGGACAACCGATAAACATAAATATTATACAAGTGTATGCTCCAACATCTGAAAGTTCTGAGGAAGATATACAGATATTTTATAATGACATAGAGACAGCACTAAAACACACAAAGTCACATGAAGTTACCATAGTCATGGGAGATTTTAATGCCAAAGTTGGTAAAGGAAGAACTTCGGACATCGTTGGTGACTATGGACTGGGGGAGAGGAATGACAGAGGTTATAAATTAATTGAATGGGCAAGAATACATAGCATGGTTGTAGGAAACACCTGGTTTAAACAACATCCTCGAAGACTGGCAACGTGGTGCAGCCCAGACAAAAAGACATTTAACCAGATAGACTACATATTAATCAACAAACGATTCTGCAATGCATTACTGACAACAAAAACCATGCCAGGATCTGACTGCAATAGTGACCATGATCCACTCTGTGGAAAAGTTAGAATAAAGCTAAAGAAAGCAGGCAGAAAAGTGAGAAACATCAAACTGAATACAGAACTTCTTAAAAATGACCAAGAACTGCGAGAACAATACAAAGTTATTATAACAAATAGATACAATGCAATAGCAAAGATAAATAGTATAGATGAACAATGGGAAATGTTAAGAGATTCTATCCACCAAACTGTTAAGGAGATAATACCACCGAAAAAAGAAGCCCCTAAAAATAAATGGATGACAGACGACATCTTAGGACTGATGGACAAGAGGAGGAGGAGTAAAAATAACGAGGAAAAATATAGCAAGATAAATAAAGAAATAAGACGCAAATGCAGAGAAGCAAAAGAAGTGTGGTTAAATGAACAGTGCAGACAGATAGAGGACTCTCATAATAAAGACAGCAAAAACATGCATAAACGAATTAATGAACTCACAGGCAGGAAAACAAAATATACTACAGGATGCCTGAAATCGAAAGAAGGTAAAATGTTAATGGGAAAAGAAGACATTGTGGACAGGTGGACAGAGTATATCGGTGAGCTATATGGAGGAGAAAGACCAGAATTAACACCAGATACTGAAAACTGTGATGGACCGCCAATACTTGAAGATGAAATCATAGATGCCATCAAACACATGAAGAAAGGAAAAGCAACTGGGCCTGATAATATAACAATAGAAGAAATAGAGGCACTAGAGGAGACAGGAATAAAAATAATAACCAAGTTACTGAATGATATTTACAACAGTGGTTATATTCCCAGTGACCTGATTAAATCCACGTTTATAGCACTATCAAAGAAACCAGGTGCAAAGGAATGTGACGACCACCGGACTATCAGCCTCTCACGTCACATAACGAAGCTACTTCTGAGAATAATTATGAGAAGAACAAGGAAAAAGATACAAATGGAAATAGCAGATGAACAGTTTGGATTTGTTGAAGGAAAGGGAACACACAATGCCATTTATGCTTTACGAACACTAACAGAAAGAGCTTTAGAAGTACAGAAAGATCTCTACTTATGCTTCATTGACTACACCAAGGCATTTGACAAGGTGAAACATAGTGAAATTATTAAAATGCTTGAAGACATCAATATAGACGGCAAAGACTTGAGGATTGTAAAACATCTATACTGGCAGCAAGAAGCAGCAGTTCGAGTTGAAAATAGAATTGGAAAATACCAACCTATAAAACAAGGGGTGCGACAAGGATGTGTACTATCTCCAGACCTTTTTTCTCTGTACAGCGAGAATATTCTAAGAACAATCATCACAGAACCAGGCATAAAAATTGGAGGATACAATATTAACAACCTTCGGTATGCTGACGACTGATAGCTGAGAACCAACAAGACCTGCAAAATCTCTTGGATAAAGTCGCCAAATAAAGTGAACAGAAAGGCCTTACTTTGAACATCAAAAAGACAGAGACTATGGTTATATCTAAGAAACAGAATCCACCAGCATGCAGTATAAAATTAAACGGAACCATTCTAAAGCAGGTGGAGAAATTCAAATACCTTGGAGCAGTAATAACTTCAGATGGGAAATGCAGAACAGAAATTAGGAACAGAATAGGTCAAGCAAAGACTGCATTTCAGAGAATGAGAAACATATTAGCTAACACATCTTTATCAATGAATGTTAGAAAACGAGTCCTAAAATGCTATATTGAACCTATCTTGTTATATGGAAGTGAATCATGGACAATAGGCAAGTCTGCACAAAAATCATTGGAAGCAGCAGAAATGTGGTTTATTAGAAGAATGTTGCGAATCCCCTGGACAGCAAAAATAACTAATGAAGAATGTATGAGAAGAGCTGGAGAGACAAAAAACCTTGTCAGAAAGATAAGAGAGAGACAATGTACTTTCATAGGACATGCAATGAGAAGAGGGGGCATTGAAAATATTATAACAACAGGAAAAATAGAAGGAAGAAGATCAAGAGGAAGACCAAGAGAAACGATACTGGACAGTCTGACGGGATGGTGTGAGAGGAGATCACCAACTGAACTGATGGCCTGCATGAAGGATCGGGTACTCTGGAGAAGCATAATAGCCAACGCCAGTCGGCACGGCACCTGATGATGATGATGATGACCCAAATTCACAGTTTGTTGTGGCTGTTTTTAACATTACTCCGAGCCAACAGTCACTTTTTCACGTGAATTCTGTGAGTTAGCGTCAAAACATGAACTATAACGTCCTAGTATGACAAGTAGTGATTTTTTCTCAACCATAGCTCACTAAAATTCAGACTCCAAGGGGAAATAAATTATGAGGTATTACAATATACTAGAATTCTGTCCCTTCGACAGAGCAGTCTAGTTTTAATTCTACACGTACAGATTTCTATCACATTATCCTAGCTCCGTGAACAATATGTTCCGTGCTGCCAAATCTATAATGGTTGAAGCACAGGTATCAGACTGCGAGTAGAGTACTCCGGATCGTTTTAAGATCTAGAGTGGACTCACCATCATCCCCAGACTGTTAACCAGGCCGAGTCTGTTGCTGGAAACACCCAACGGAGAGTGACGGGTCTTGGCCAACTCTAGTCTAATAACAGCCATGTTGTCACTCTATCAAAGATGTTCTCAGACTTTTTCAGGCTGGGGTTTACTTGATAACAAGAAAACTGAAAATACCATGGACAGCAAAGAAATCAAAGGAGGAGGTTGTGAGATAGGCTAGAACGACGAAGTAAACAGTAACTAAAGTCAGAACAAGACGGTCCAAATTCTTAGGACACGTTCTATGGCAAGGCAAGCTAGAATACATTGTGACAACGGTAAAGGTAGAGGGACGAAGAGGTCGAGGTGGACGGAAAGAGAAAATGCTGGATGGACTAGCAAGATGGCGCGAACAGAGAAAAATACCACAGTTTATAATCAGCTCTCAGGACAGGGAATTGTGGGAAAGCATGATCACCAACACCAGTCGACAATATAAAGACATATTTTCTATCACAGCCTGTATTCCAGAATATTTTTGTAAAAAAAAAATTGTATAAATGATTATAGGTGGTCTGCATTGTAATGAAGTTATTTGTTCGTATCAGAATTTGCCGGCGTATCTCTTGCTCCCCTGCATATCTCATGAGCTGCGGCGCTCCTTGTAGAAATACTATTTGTTTATCTTCTCAAATTACAAACCTTCGTGAGTTTTGTTCATAAATTTCCAATACAGCTTTAAATTTGTGTATAGAAAAGTTAAAAAACAACAAATCTGAAACTAATAATAACTTCATCATTTACAATCATTGCTTTTCTTGCAGTTGGTAAAATTTGGTTGTTCGGACGTTAAATCTGCCAAAATGTTTACATAAGTAAATAAAACAAGGTACATAATTGTGCTTCTCCCGAGATGTGTAAAATATTTCCTGGTTATAACCCCTGACTACAACGTAGTGTGTGCCTGAGACCGGGTGCCTGTAGCGCAGGATTGTGTGGTGAAGATTTTTCAAAAGAAGGGGTACTTTTGATTGACCTTGACCTGCGTGCGTACTTCTCTGTATACCTTATTAATGGAGAAAGCATGTGCCCCAGTGATCAGGTTGTAGTGCCACGATAGGAGTATCTTGCGGGTATCTTTACCTCCTCGTCGAAGTTCTCATACCACACCAGCACTGACTACACTGAGAGCTTATATCTCTACCACCCTAGCACTGACTACACTAAGACCCTATATCTCTACCACCCTAGCACTGACTACACTGAGAGCTTATATCTCTACCACCCTAGCACTGACTACACTAAGACCCTATATCTCTACCACCCTAGCACTGACTACACTGAGAGCTTATATCTCTACCACCCTAGCACTGACTACACTGAGAGCTTGTATCTCTACCACCCTAGCACTGACTACACTGAGAGCTTATATCTCTACCACCCTAGCACTGACTACACTGATAGTTTATATCTCTACCACCCTAGCACTGACTACACTGAGAGCTTATATCTCTACCACCCTAGCACTGACTACACTGAGAGCTTATATCTCTACCACCCTAGCACTGACTACACTGAGAGCTTATATCTCTACCACCCTAGCACTGACTACACTGAGAGCTTATATCTCTACCACCCTAGCACTGACTACACTGAGAGCTATATCTCTACCACCCTAGCACTGACTACACTGAGAGCTTATATCTCTACCACCCTAGCACTGACTACACTGAGAGCTTATATCTCTACCACCCTAGCACTGACTACACTGAGAACTTGTATCTCTACCACACTAGCACTGACTACACTGATAGTTTATATCTCTACCACCCCAGCATTGGCACTGAGAACTTGTATCAGAAGTTTTCACAAATCCTAGAGCGAGACCAGCTGCCTTCTTCAAGAATGATCCCAACTTGTTAAAAGGTTTTCTATACTTGCCTGCACCAAACTGAAGCGCCCCCTGGGCACCAAACAAAAACCTATTTTCCCGCCTAAACATTCACTAATAAATTATCCTCATAACACGTGACAGCCCCATTCTTAACACGACATAACCACCCTTTAAGTCTGGGGTCAGCCAGGCACAACTGAGGGAGGAGAGTCAAGACAAGGACCAGAGGACTTTCCTGATTTTTAAGGGAGAGCCCGAATGTTTTATCCTCTTTTAAAAAGAGGGTGGGGAGGGAGTATAGCGGATGGAGTAGAATGATAGATAGATAGATAGATAGATAGATAGATAGATAGATAGATAGATAGATAGATAGATAGATAGATAGGCTCACACAATTTCTCTCTGAGACTCTTGGGACAGTGTGTACAACATATACACATGCTACCTCCCCCCCCCCCGCCACTCTGTCATAGTTCCCTGCAGTCAACGCCGTGGTGGTCTTGGGTCATCGTGTCGGATGGGGAGCTGTTTGCAACGAATCGCTGGAGTGGACACAAATTACAAGCGCAGACTGCGCCACGCCACTGGATTTATCTGGGGCAGATCCCGTTTACCAAGTGCATCATGTGAAGGAAGGATAGGGTCTTGATCAGCTACATGTAGCTAACTTTAATGTCAGCGCCATCACCATAGCACCGTCAGCTTTTCTTTTAATATCAGATTTAGCATATATCATTTTCTTTGCTAAAATTTCGTATGAAAGTAGCTTCAAGTTATGTGAGTAATTTTGACAACGCTCGGCCGGGGCGGGTGAGATGTAGTTGTTGACTTGAGTCCAGGTATGGAAGTGGCTACTTAATGCGAGGTAAGGACACGACGTTGACCCAATAACCAAATGACAATTTTTGTCCCCACAGTTCCGAAGACTGGAATCGTCTCAAAGAGCAATTTCATTGGTGGAGCCAACAGCAACCGCGCGTTCTGATTGGATTAGCAGATCAATCGCCGAGCGGTACGAGGAAAGTGCGCGCCCCTCGCACGTGCGCTGGCTCCCTCAGAGAGGACGGATAGATAGAAAAGCTATAGAGAGAAGCTGTCGCTATTGATTGCGCTTTATAGCGGTCTTTTTTTTTCCTATTCTGTGCTGTGGGTGACTGAGCCAAATTGAAACTACCGGTGATAGAAGTTTGTAAACTAGCACTGTTGTGATTTGCTTGTGTTTCGGATCCATGGAGTATTACTTTTAAGAAAGTTTCTCCTGTTTTTTTGTTTATGTTTTGTTTTTTGTTTGGATTTGTAAAGCGAGGGTAAAGCAATCCTTGGATGGCTGACATGGATCAGAACTCGTTGTGGATATTCTTTGGACTTGTAGCTCGCTTAGGTAAGCTTTGTTGTTTGAGTGGTCGCACCGTACCCTCCTGTGTTGTGTTTGTTGTGAAATATTAAACGTTTAAAATAATAATAATAATCACAACAACAACAACAACGCCCAGGTCAAGGCCAACCAAGCCCTTTATAGTTCTCACGAAAATATCGTGGAGGCATTTATTTACATTTTGGAGTTTCCGTAACACTGTTGAAACAGATAGCGAAAAAACGTACCTCTCTCTCTCTCTCTCTCTCTCTCACTCACCCGGGGTGATCGCTATTTGTATTGCTGCCACCCAAACATACGCTTCAAGAACATTTCTTCGCGTGCCAAAACGTGAGCAAGAACCTCCATAACTTCCTGTCTCAACTGCCTTAGATCACACTTCCCCCTTCTTAACATTTCACTTATCAGTCCAGTAACTACTTCCTCTATACTGAATTTTCTGTTTCACTAGCGATGTCTTGTTTGTTTGTTTGTTTGTTTGTTTGTTTGTTTGTACAACGTTCATCTCACACTACTTTAATTCGTTATATGTCTTAGCAGTCCTCTCTACATCCTGACAAACTATACTGGGAGAGGGGGGAGGAGTGGAGGGGGGAGTCTGTATAAGGTATAAGGAAGTCTAGTCCTCAATAGTTTCTTCCACATCGTCCTTTTCCCTTCTGTTTTGTTACGCAAGGAAGGACGGTCTCTTTTTCAGTTGCATAGTGAATTAAAAATAACAATTCGTTCATGTTATGCGACATTGAATGCGTTAAGTTATCCTACATAATTTCACTCAGAATAAGATAGATAGGCTCACACAATTTCTCTCTGAGACTCTTGGGACAGTGTGTACAACATATACACATGCTACCTCCCCCCCCCCGCCACTCTGTCATAGTTCCCTGCAGTCAACGCCGTGGTGGTCTTGGGTCATCGTGTCGGATGGGGAGCTGTTTGCAACGAATCGCTGGAGTGGACACAAATTACAAGCGCAGACTGCGCCACGCCACTGGATTTATCTGGGGCAGATCCCGTTTACCAAGTGCATCATGTGAAGGAAGGATAGGGTCTTGATCAGCTACATGTAGCTAACTTTAATGTCAGCGCCATCACCATAGCACCGTCAGCTTTTCTTTTAATATCAGATTTAGCATATATCATTTTCTTTGCTAAAATTTCGTATGAAAGTAGCTTCAAGTTATGTGAGTAATTTTGACAACGCTCGGCCGGGGCTGGTGAGATGTAGTTGTTGACTTGAGTCCAGGTATGGAAGTGGCTACTTAATGCGAGGTAAGGACACGACGTTGACCCAATAACCAAATGACAATTTTTGTCCCCACAGTTCCGAAGACTGGAATCGTCTCAAAGCGCAATTTCATTGGTGGAGCCAACAGCAACCGCGCGTTCTGATTGGATTAGCAGATCAATCGCCGAGCGGTACGAGGAAAGTGCGCGCCCCTCGCACGTGCGCTGGCTCCCTCAGAGAGGACGGATAGATAGAAAAGCTATAGAGAGAAGCTGTCGCTATTGATTGCGCTTTATAGCGGTCTTTTTTTTTCCTATTCTGTGCTGTGGGTGACTGAGCCAAATTGAAACTACCGGTGATAGAAGTTTGTAAACTAGCACTGTTGTGATTTGCTTGTGTTTCGGATCCATGGAGTATTACTTTTAAGAAAGTTTCTCCTGTTTTTTTGTTTATGTTTTGTTTTTTGTTTGGATTTGTAAAGCGAGGGTAAAGCAATCCTTGGATGGCTGACATGGATCAGAACTCGTTGTGGATATTCTTTGGACTTGTAGCTCGCTTAGGTAAGCTTTGTTGTTTGAGTGGTCGCACCGTACCCTCCTGTGTTGTGTTTGTTGTGAAATATTAAACGTTTAAAATAATAATAATAATCACAACAACAACAACAACGCCCAGGTCAAGGCCAACCAAGCCCTTTATAGTTCTCACGAAAATATCGTGGAGGCATTTATTTACATTTTGGAGTTTCCGTAACACTGTTGAAACAGATAGCGAAAAAACGTACCTCTCTCTCTCTCTCTCTCTCTCACTCACCCGGGGTGATCGCTATTTGTATTGCTGCCACCCAAACATACGCTTCAAGAACATTTCTTCGCGTGCCAAAACGTGAGCAAGAACCTCCATAACTTCCTGTCTCAACTGCCTTAGATCACACTTCCCCCTTCTTAACATTTCACTTATCAGTCCAGTAACTACTTCCTCTATACTGAATTTTCTGTTTCACTAGCGATGTCTTGTTTGTTTGTTTGTTTGTTTGTTTGTACAACGTTCATCTCACACTACTTTAATTCGTTATATGTCTTAGCAGTCCTCTCTACATCCTGACAAACTATACTGGGAGAGGTGGGGAGGAGTGGAGGGGGGAGTCTGTATAAGGTATAAGGAAGTCTAGTCCTCAATAGTTTCTTCCACATCGTCCTTTTCCCTTCTGTTTTGTTACGCAAGGAAGGACGGTCTCTTTTTCAGTTGCATAGTGAATTAAAAATAACAATTCGTTCATGTTATGCGACATTGAATGCGTTAAGTTATCCTACATAATTTCACTCAGAATAAGATGGAGAACGGGACAAAATCACAATGAGAGATCACAATAAATAAAAAAGCTGTAAGCAAAATGTGCCTAGACTTTTTCTGATATGATAACAAATGGTTCAGCGTGTTTCCATAGTTTTTGTTCAGGTCGTAACTTTATAAGATACTGAGGTAAAAGATAAAGTTAACCATGTCATGCCTTACAGGCACATAGGGATATGGTGTTAGTGTCCATATTTTCCCTGACCTGTCAGCAGACTAGAGGGTGATGCGGTCAGCCTCATGCCTGGCCGACTTTCCTTCCACAACTCCAGAAAAGTCAGGTACCCATTTCTACACCTGGGTGACTGACCCCGCCCCCTTCTAAAATTTCTTTTATGGCGGATTCGAACCCCCGACCTTCGCTATAAGAGACCTGTGCACTAACCACTACGTCGCTCAGATACCCTACCTATATAAAACTTGACCTAAAAGATTCTATGCGGTATCAAGCCAGTATAACTTGACAAGAAACTTGGCCAGGCGAGAGACAGTCAAGACCCTGCTCTACAAAACTTTGGAGGGTTATTTTTCGTTTATTTTTGTGCTTTTATCTTCCTTCTTATTCTTACGATCGTTTGAAATTGTATTTGATTATTTAGCACAAAAAAGAACAAATATCCGTACTATAAGAACTTAATATTGAAGAAGGCTGGCTAGTAAAGAGGATTAAACAAAGAAAATTTAAATATTTTGGACACATTAAACGTCATGATAATCTAGAGAAGACCGTCTTGGAAGGGTACATAATGGGAAAAAGAAAGAGAGGAAGACCAAGGCGGAGATGGCTGCAAGACATCGTTGATGATCTGCAAATGGATGCATCAGCAGCAGGCCATCTTGCTCACATCCGAGAGGCCTACAGGAGTGATGTTAGGGAGGCAAAGTTCCGCAAGGGACATGCAAATGAATGAATGAATGAATGAATTTAGCGCATTAAATTTTAACTAACACGAATTAATTATTATTTTTCATTCACAATATAATTAACAATATTTGTTTTGAAAACCAGCCGATTGTTTATGAAAATTGAAAAACGATTGGAAATTTTTGTTTGTTTTTTTTTTTCCTTTTCAAATATGACCCATTCGTCTTTAAGGAAGAAGGAAGTGATGTAGTAATATTTGTTTCGGAATAATCTTTCTAAATTTTAAAACTTAGCAAGTAGGATGTGTTCTGTTGTTCGCCCAAGAGCGTGTACAAAAACTGTACATAACATTCCTAGCTTGACGCTAACATTATGTTGTCGTAAATGTTTGTTTCCACATAATGGGAAAGCTGAACCGTCACAAATGCAGTCGATGCTTTTAAAATATTATATTCTAATTTGCTTCACTTATTTTATGTTCATAAATGGCTTTCACGCTTCACGAGGCACTTCTGAAGTAGATAATGTTTGCTGCTTCTAGAAATTGTCAAGTATCGTTCTATCGAGCTGTTCCTCTCCCGTGTCAGATACTGCCAGTGTTTGACTAGCCTGGCAGTTCAAAACATCAAGAAACCATGTTCGTGTGGCATTGTCCGATCTCTTTGGCCATGTTTGTGTGGGGTTGTCTAGTCTCTTTGACCATGTTTGTGTGCGGTTGTTTAGTCTCTTTGACCATGTTTGTGTGACATTGTCTAGTCTATGTTACCGTGTTTGTATGGCATTGTTTAGTGTCTCTGATCATGTTTGTGCGATATTGTCTAGCCTCTTTGACCATGTTTGTCTGGCACTATCCAGTCTCTTCGTGCATGCCTTTCCTGACATTAAGTGTGCTTACCCTCATTGCCATCTCAAATCCTCCCCTCATTGCACATCGTCGCTACATAGAGTCACCCTCCATTTGACATGGGTTTCCGCCATTTCTTCTCATTGTTTGGATGTCCCCTTTAACCTCTTTCCCAGAAGTACTGCATATAAAACTTTGTTTGGGGATATGTGGGCCTTACATCAGTGTTACATTATACAGCCATCTTACATCTTGAGGTACTCAATGTTGCTACGGCGGCTAGAAGTTTATCACATCGCCGTATCTCACAAGTGATAACTTTGTCTTGCCACATAGTGCTAATTATCATGCAAAGATGGAAATTGTACCTCCTTTTTTTTCACCTTCTTTCGTGCCTTGAATATGTTGTCCACGTTTCTGATACATATCCCAGGGTGCTAAGCACGCAGGTCAGATAAATCAGAGCCTTGGCCTTCTCTGGTAATCCTCTGAAGTTCCGTTCCCGTTTCTTAAGTTGGCCTGTCCTGTTCTTGTATTGATTTCTCCGACTAAAGAGAAACAAAATGGGAGTAAGGTAGACGTAGGAATATCTTTGTGTTGTTACTGAACGAAGCAGGAAAGTAACGGGCTTGTTTAATTTACATACAGATAGTAAAGCATGTGATCCAGTTCCCTTACCCCAAGATGTAATCCAGACAGTGGGGGATGTAAAGCAGACAGTGGGAGATGTAAAGCAGACTGTGAACATGCTACGAGTCTTGTTTTTCACTTTCAATTTTCGTTCTGGGAAAAGTAGTGCAGTGGTTCTCTGAGATTTTAAAATTAGGAACCGTTCTGATCGAAGAAAGGCCGTCTAAAGTGTTCATCTTTTGCAGCTTTAGACACGCTGTAGGTCAGACTTCGTTAGTCATTAAGACTTGTTCTAGTCCAGTACTAGAGGTAGATGCTGACGTATTCAGGGCATGGAAAAGTACTACAGTTATGGTAATGCGAGGCTAAAGGTCAATCGTTGCTGGTCGTGCATTTGCTAGCCAATCACTTACTGTTTCATTTGTTAACCAGTCATTGCCGGTGTTGCTTTTGTTAGCCAATCACTGTTGGCGTTGCTTTTGCTAGCCAATCATTGTTGTGGTGCTTTTGTTAGCAATCATTGTTAGTATTGTATTTGTTAGCTTATCATTGTTTGCATTATCCTGTTAGCCAGTCATTGCCAGCGCTGAACTCTTGACATATATAACGTTGATAGATGTCTGACGTTTTTTTTTCTTTACATAAAATGAGACCAAAAAGAAATGGTGAATATTCATTTTTTGTTGTTGTTGCAGCCAGTCTTTTGTGTCCAAACTATTAACGCTTCTATAGTCATAGACCTTCCTTCCTTTGCATGTCCCTTGCGGAACTTTGCCTCCCAAACAGCACTCCTGTAGGCCTCTCGGTTGTGAGCAAGATGGCCTGCTGCTGCTGCATCCATTTCCAGATCATCAACGATGTCTTGCAGCCATCTTCGTTTCGGTCTTCCTCTTTTTCTTTTCCCATTATGTATCCTTCCAATACGGTCTTCTCTAAATTTTCATGACGTTTAATGTGGCCAAAATATTTAAGTTTTCTCTCTTTAATCCTCTTTACTAGCCAGCCTTCTTCAATATTAAGCTCTTGTAGTATAGATATATTTGCTCTTTTTTGTGTCCATGATATTTGGAGAACTCTTCTATAGTCATAGACACAAGTGTAATACGGTTTGGTCATTTAAAACGTTTCTTGCTTGAGAGTTAAAATTATAGCCAATGACAGTTTCTTCATGTACAGAATTTACACAATTATGTTAAATTCTAATATTCGTTTTGTATATTATGTCTTTTATGTTGCGAATGTGGAAACGTTCATCCACGATGTAAAATTGAGAAAGCTTTAGAGCGGTGATTAAATTTGATATAATATTGGGGGGGGGGGGGTAGAGTGTCAAATAGTGTGACTTGCTTCAGTCCGCAGTGTGTGGGTATGGCACACCAAACCTGACTTCACTTTTTGCTTTTGTTTTGTTTTTTTTTTCCCTTCTATCCAGCACCAGGTACCACTCTTTCATAAATGGTTCATTTTTACTGGCCCTGGCTTGTTCCAAAGGTGTTTGAGAGAGAGAGAGAGCGAGAGAGAGAGAGAGAGAGAGAGAATGAATGAATGAATAATCTTTATTTTTAAAGGGTAAAGAATTGGGCACTCAAGCCCGTCTTACATTCTACCCTTCATCACTCCATCTTTCATTCTTCCCACACACTCGATTTAATACAAAAATACAAATTAAATTAGGAAAAAACATATCAAAAGAGTGTAAGATTTAACTATTACATTCAAAGTAAAAGAGAAGAAGTAATTAACCTAATAAAATAGCTCTCACGCACACATACACACAGACATATACATAAACAAGAATACATTGTAAATACAGATCTTCTAACATATGTTTTCTCTCTCTCTCTCTGAACCTTAAGTGCCCAGGGCACACGGGGCTTTCGCAAGGGTTTTCCACAAATGCCTGTCCTTCGCCTTTTTTTCTGCTCTTGCCCAGGTGAGCCCTCTATTGCTCAACATCCTTTCTGTTGTTCTTCTCCATGTCTCTTTTGGTCTACCCTTACTTCTGTTCCCTGTGGTGTCCATCTTAGTGCTGTTTTTGGTAGTGAGTTGTCAGATTCGGAGCACATGTCCCAACCATCGCCAGCGTCTTTCCTCAGTAATTGTTGTCAATGGCTTCATCTGCATTTCTGCCAATAAGATGTTATTTCTTATGGTGTTTGGCCAAAATATTTGTCTAATTCTTCGTAAACATTTAGTCTGGAAAGAATTCAACTTGTTTTCTGTGGTTTTGGTGATTTTCCAGCATTCACTTCCATAGAGTAGTACACTTAGAACATTACTCTTAAATATCCTGATTTTCATATTTATGCTTAGTTTTTTTAAATTTCCATATAGTCTGCAGCATTGCAAAAGCCTGGTTTGCTCTAGTAAGTCTGTTGTTGATGTCCTCTGTGCTGTCTCCATTTTCTACTACTCTGCTGCCAAAGTATACAAATTCGTTGACCTCCTCCACTAACTTGCTATCTACTCTAAGTACATTTCTGTTGTTCACATTTTGCTTCATTAACTTTGTCTTTCCTTTAATAAACATTAAAATAATTTCTAACAATATCTAACAAGTTACTTTTCGAACTATGTCATTTTAGTACTTGATGGTTGGCGAGTTATATATATAATATATATATATATATATATATATATATATATATATATATATATAGAGAGAGAGAGAGAGAGAGAGAGAGAGGAGTCCTTTTGAGCCGCACTTCTCAAAGATATGCCTTCAACTCTACATCACTGATATAGTTTTAAATGCCCTTGTGTGAAGCACTCACTCACGCTATCAAGTCCTACCTTTGAGAAAATATAGTCCTGTATGTCCTTGTGTGAAGCAGTCACTCACGCTATCATGTCCTACCTGTGAGAAAATATAGTCCTGTCTCATATCATTGGCGCGTACAAAAGACAAAGAGTCCGTGCCAGCTCTTATCTCTCTCAACCTGTCGTCACACTACAGGACGATGTGACCTGTATCACGGTTGTCCCACATTCCTTCTCCAACTCCAGGAGAAGCCGGCAGGAATCGAACTCACGACAACCAGCATGAGACACGGACGCACTAACCTGTTTGGCTACTCATCCACTAATTTATAACATAACTTCCCTTTTCACTTCCACAAACCCCTAGACAATGTCCACAAGGTGTCGGACACACTCCCAGGTTGAGAACCTCTGAGTCTTTGTGTCAAAACGACACGTCTCAGCGAGGGTTAAAGTAAATCTTAAGTTCGAGTGGCCAGGTTCCCAGGCACGCACCCCAGATGTTGAGGGTGTAGTCGGTGTTAAGTTTCCATGCAACCTGCCAGTTATCTGCGACTGGCTTCGTCAGCACAGGATGCCAGGAACGCTTACATTTGTCAGTGGGCTTTCAATTTTCGTTCTGGGAAAAGTAGTGCAGTGGTTCTCTGAGATTTTAAAATTAGGAACCGTTCTGATCGAAGAAAGGCCGTCTAAAGTGTTCATCTTTTGCAGCTTTAGACACGCTGTAGGTCAGACTTCGTTAGTCATTAAGACTTGTTCTAGTCCAGTACTAGAGGTAGATGCTGACGTATTCAGGGCATGGAAAAGTACTACAGTTATGGTAATGCGAGGCTAAAGGTCAATCGTTGCTGGTCGTGCATTTGCTAGCCAATCACTTACTGTTTCATTTGTTAACCAGTCATTGCCGGTGTTGCTTTTGTTAGCCAATCACTGTTGGCGTTGCTTTTGCTAGCCAATCATTGTTGGTGGTGCTTTTGTTAGCAAATCATTGTTAGTATTGTATTTGTTAGCTTATCATTGTTTGCATTATCCTGTTAGCCAGTCATTGCCAGCGCTGAACTCTTGACATAATATAACGTTGAATAGATGTCTGACGTTTTTTTTTCTTTACATAAAATGAGACCAAAAAGAAATGGTGAATATTCATTTTTTTGTTGTTGTTGCAGCCAGTCTTTTGTGTCCAAAACTATTAACGCTTCTATAGTCATAGACCTTCCTTCCTTTGCATGTCCCTTGCGGAACTTTGCCTCCCAAACAGCACTCCTGTAGGCCTCTCGGTTGTGAGCAAGATGGCCTGCTGCTGCTGCATCCATTTCCAGATCATCAACGATGTCTTGCAGCCATCTTCGTTTCGGTCTTCCTCTTTTTCTTTTTCCCATTATGTATCCTTCCAATACGGTCTTCTCTAAATTTTCATGACGTTTAATGTGGCCAAAATATTTAAGTTTTCTCTCTTTAATCCTCTTTACTAGCCAGCCTTCTTCAATATTAAGCTCTTGTAGTATAGATATATTTGCTCTTTTTTTGTGTCCATGATATTTGGAGAACTCTTCTATAGTCATAGACACAAGTATGTAATACGGTTTGGTCATTTAAAACGTTTCTTGCTTGAGAGTTAAAATTATAGCCAATGACAGTTTCTTCATGTACAGAATTTACACAAATTATGTTAAATTCTAATATTCGTTTTGTATATTATGTCTTTTATGTTGCGAATGTGGAAACGTTCATCCACGATGTAAAATTGAGAAAGCTTTAGAGCGGTGATTAAATTTGATATAATATTGGGGGGGGGGGGGGTAGAGTGTCAAATAGTGTGACTTGCTTCAGTCCGCAGTGTGTGGGTATGGCACACCAAACCTGACTTCACTTTTTGCTTTTGTTTTGTTTTTTTTTTCCCTTCTATCCAGCACCAGGTACCACTCTTTCATAAATGGTTCATTTTTACTGGCCCTGGCTTGTTCCAAAGGTGTTTGAGAGAGAGAGAGAGACGAGAGAGAGAGAGAGAGAGAGAGAATGAATGAATGAATAATCTTTATTTTTAAAGGGTAAAGAATTGGGCACTCAATCCAGTCTCTTCGTGCATGCCTTTCCTGCCTTAAGTGTGCTTACCCTCATTGCCATCTCAAATCCTCCCCTCATTGCACATCGTCGCTACATAGAGTCACCCTCCATTTGACATGGGTTTCCGCCATTTCTTCTCATTGTTTGGATGTCCCCTTTAACCTCTTTCCCAGAAGTACTGCATATAAAACTTTGTTTGGGGATATGTGGGCCTTACATCAGTGTTACATTATACAGCCATATTACATCTTGAGGTACTCAATGTTGCTATTTGCTATGGCGGCTAGAAGTTTATCACATCGCCGTATCTCACAAGTGATAACTTTGTCTTGCCACATAGTGCTAATTATCATGCAAAGATGGAAATTGTACCTCCTTTTTTTTTCTCCTTCTTTCGTGCCTTGAATATGTTGTCCACTTTTCTGATACATATCCCAGGGTGCTAAGCACGCAGGTCAGATAAATCAGAGCCTTGGCCTTCTCTGGTAATCCTCTGAAGTTCCGTTCCCCTTTCTTAAGTTGGCCTGTCCTGTTCTTGTATTGATTTCTCCGACTAAAGAGAAACAAAATGGGAGTAAGGTAGACGTAGGAATATCTTTGTGTTGTTACTGAACGAAGCAGGAAAGTAACGGGCTTGTTTAATTTACATACAGATAGTAAAGCATGTGATCCAGTTCCCTTACCCCAAGATGTAATCCAGACAGTGGGGATGTAAAGCAGACAGTGGGAGATGTAAAGCAGACTGTGAACATGCTACGATCTTGTTTTCACTTTCAATTTTCGTTCTGGGAAAAGTAGTGCAGTGGTTCTCTGAGATTTTAAAATTAGGAACTGTTCTGATCGAAGAAAGGCTGTCTAAAGTGTTCATCTTTTGCAGCTTTAGACACGCTGTAGGTCAGACTTCGTTAGTCATTAAGACTTGTTCTAGTCCAGTACTAGAGGTAAATGCTGACGTATTCAGGGCATGGAAAAGTACTACAGTTATGGTAATGCGAGGCTAAAGGTCAATCGTTGCTGGTCGTGCATTTGCTAGCCAATCACTTACTGTTTCATTTGTTAACCAGTCATTGCCGGTGCTGCTTTTGTTAGCCAATCACTGTTGGCGTTGCTTTTGCTAGCCAATCATTGTTGGTGGTGCTTTTGTTAGCAAATCATTGTTAGTATTGTATTTGTTAGCTTATCATTGTTTGTATTATCCTGTTAGCCAGTCATTGCCAGCGCTGAACTCTTGCACATAATATAACTTTGAATAGATGTATGATTTTTTTTTTCTTTACATAAAATGAGACCAAAACGAAATGGTGAATATTCATTTTTTTTTTGTTGCAGCCAGTCTTTTGTGTCCAAAACTATTAACGCTTCTATAGTCATAGACACAAGTATGTAATACGGTTTGGTCATTTAAAACGTTTCTCGCTTGAGAGTTAAAATTATAGCCAATGACAGTTTCTTCATGTACAGAATTTACACAAATTATGTTAAATTCTAATATTCGTTTTGTATATTATGTCTTTTATGTTGCGAATGTGGAAACGTTCATCCACGATGTAAAATTGAGAAAGCTTTAGAGCGGTGATTAAATTTGATATAATATTGGGGGGGGGGGGGGTAGAGTGTCAAATAGTGTGACTTGCTTCAGTCCGCAGTGTGTGGGTATGGCACACCAAACCTGACTTCACTTTTTGCTTTTGTTTTGTTTTTTTTCCCTTCTATCCAGCACCGGGTACCACTCTTTTATAAACGGTTCATTTTTACTGGCCCTGGCTTGTTCCAAAGGTGTTTGAGAGAGAGAGAGAGAGAGAGAGAGCGAGAGAGAGAGCGAGAGAGAGAGAGAGAGAGCGAGAGCGAGAGAGAGAGCGAGAGAGAGAGAGCGAGAGAGAGAGAGCGAGAGAGAGAGAGAGAGAGCGAGAGAGAGAGAGAGAGAGAGCGAGAGAGAGAGCGAGAGAGCGAGAGAGAGAGAGAGAGAGCGAGAGAGAGAGAGAGAGAGCGAGAGAGAGAGAGAGCGAGAGAGAGAGAGAGCGAGAGAGAGAGAGAGAGCGAGAGAGAGAGAGAGAGCGAGAGAGAGAGAGAGAGCGAGAGCGAGAGAGAGAGCGAGAGAGAGAGAGAGAGAGCGAGAGAGAGAGAGAGAGAGTGAGAGAGAGAGAGAGAGAGAGAATGAATGAATGAATAATCTTTATTTTTAAAGGGTAAAGAATTGGGCACTCAAGCCCGTCTTACATTCTGCCCTTCATCACTCCATCTTTCATTCTTCCCACACACTCGATTTAATACAAAAAATACAAATTAAATTAGGAAAAAACATATCAAAAGAGTGTACGATTTAACTACTACATTCAAAGTAAAAGAGAAGAAGTAATTAACCTAATAAAATAGCTCTCACGCACACATACACACAGACATATACATAAACAAGAATACATTGTAAATACAGATCTTCTAACATATGTTTTTTCTCTCTCTCTCTCTCTCTCTCTCTCTCTCTCTCTCTCTGAACCTTAAGTGCCCAGGGCACATGGGGCTTTCGCAAGGGTTTTCCACAAATGCCTGTCCTTCGCCTTTTTTTCTGCTCTTGCCCAGGTGAGCCCTCTATTGCTCAACATCCTTTCTGTTGTTCTTCTCCATGTCTCTTTTGGTCTACCCTTACTTCTGGTCCCCTGTGGTGTCCATCTTAGTGCTGTTTTTGGTAGTGAGTTGTCAGTCATTCGGAGCACATGTCCCAACCATCGCCAGCGTCTTTCCTCAATAATTGTTGTCAATGGCTTCATCTGCATTTCTGCCAATAAGATGTTATTTCTTATGGTGTTTGGCCAAAATATTTTTCTAATTCTTCGTAAACATTTAGTCTGGAAAGAATTCAACTTGTTTTCTGTGGTTTTGGTGATTTTCCAGCATTCACTTCCATAGAGTAGTACACTTAGAACATTACTCTTAAATATCCTGATTTTCATATTTATGCTTAGTTTTTTTTTTATTTCCATATAGTCTGCAGCATTGCAAAAGCCTAGTTTGCTCTAGTAAGTCTGTTCTTGATGTCCTCTGTGCTGTCTCCATTTTCTACTACTCTGCTGCCAAAGTTACAAATTCGTTGACCTCCTCCACTAACTTGCTATCTACTCTAAGTACATTTCTGTTGTTCACATTTTGCTTCATTAACTTTGTCTTTCCTTTAATAAACATTAAAATAATTTCTAACAATATCTAACAAGTTACTTTTCGAACTATGTCATTTTAGTACTTGATGGTTGGCGAGTTAGAGAGAGAGAGAGAGAGAGAGAGAGAGAGAGAGAGAGAGAGAGAGAGAGAGAGGAGTCCTTTTGAGCCCCACTTCTCAAAGATATGCCTTCAACTTTACTTCACTGATATAGTTTTAAATGCCCTTGTGTGAAGCACTCACTCACGCTATCAAGTCCTACCTTTGAGAAAATATAGTTCTGTATGTCCTTGTGTGAAGCAATCACTCACGCTATCATGTCCTACCTTTGAGAAAATATAGTCCTGTCTCATATCATTGGCGCGTACAAAAGACAAAGAGTCCGTGCCAGCTCTTATCTCTCTCAACCTGTCGTCACACTACAGGACGATGTGACCTGTATCACGGTTGTCCCACATTCCTTCTCCAACTCCAGGAGAAGCCGGCAGGAATCGAACTCACGACAACCAGCATGAGACACGGACGCACTAACCTGTTTGGCTACTCATCCACTAATTTATAACATAACTTCCCTTTTCACTTCCACAAACCCCTAGACAATGTCCACAAGGTGTCGGACACACTCCCAGGTTGAGAACCTCTGAGTCTTTGTGTCAAAACGACACGTCTCAGCGAGGGTTAAAGTAAATCTTAAGTTCGAGTGGCCAGGTTCCCAGGCACGCACCCCAGATGTTGAGGGTGTAGTCGGTGTTAAGTTTCCATGCAACCTGCCAGCTATCTGCGACTGGCTTCAGTCAGCACAGGATGCCAGGAGCGCTTACATTTGTCAGTGGGCTCTCAGTTTACTTGGGCAGGGTTCCAGACTTTGCGAATCTTGAAGACAATATCTAGTAATATCAATAGAGTGCATGAAGGCTTTGAAACATTGTGATCTGTTAGTCTGAGAGTTAAGACAGATTGAGGTTTTGGTGGATAAACAGACAGAGAGAGAGTAGAGAGAAAGAAGAAGAAGGTAGAGGAGAGAGAAAGGAGAGAAAGGGGGAGAAGGTGAAGGGATGAGAAAGAGAGAGAGGGAAAGAGAGAAAGGGAGGGCTAGAGAGAAAAGGGAGGGAAGGAAAGAGAGAGAGAGAGAGAGAGAGGGTTGAGTGAGAGGGGAGACAGAAAAGGGAAGAAAGGGCAGAGGAGGAAGAGAGGAGGAGGGGAAAAGAGGGAAAAAATGAGGATAGAGAGAGAGAGAGAGAGATGGGAGAGAGGGGATGGAGAGGATAGAGGAGAGAGAAGGAAAAAAGGGATGAGAGGCATAAGAAAAGAGAGAGAGGGGGAGCAGACAGAGAGAGAGAGAGAGAGAGGGAGAATAGAGAGTGTGTCTTTTCAGAACGTTCAAATAAGCACATCTCAAGTTTTACGTACAAATATTTATACCTTTTTTTTAACGTAACTCTCCGTCCCCTAGTTTTGTGTCATGATGACATGTCCTAGTTCTTATGTTTCCTGTGGCTCTTGTTATCTACTCTGGTAGTGCGAGCAGCATGTTTTCAGCAGCCGGTGTTGTGAAGATGTTAACAGTTACAAGCATGGTTTCCAGTTCTGACTTGGTTACGATGTTGTGAAGATGTTAACAGTTACAAAAATGATTTCCAGTTGGGACTGGATTACGATGTTGTGAAGATGTTAACAACTACAAGCATAGTTTCCAGTTGAGACTGGGTTACGATGTTGTGAAGATGTTAACAATTACAAGCATAGTTTCTAGTTGGGACTGGGTTACGATGTTGTGAAGATGTTAACAATTACAAGCATAGTTTCCAGTTGAGACTGGGTTACGATGTTTTGAAGATGTTAACAATTACAAGCATAGTTTCCAGTTGAGACTGGGTTACGATGTTTTGAAGATGTTAACAATTACAAGCATAGTTTCCAGTTGGGACTGGGTTACGATGGTTTGGCTTGAAGACGCAGGAAAGCTTCTCTACAGGATCCACCAACTATGAGGCCACATTAAGAGCCCCGCTTCATTTAACGAGGCTGGGCCTGTTTTCATCGGAGAGATTGATACCTCCTCCGCCTCTCTCTCTCTCTCTCTCTCTTCTTCTTCTTCTCTCTTTCCCCGCCTTTAACTCTCCCCTCTCTACCCTACCCTCCCCTCCCTCAACACTCTCTTCCACTCTCTTTACCTCTCTCCCCTCCCTCCTCTTCTCTCCCCGTCTCTCCTCTCCCTCCTACCCCTCTCTCTGCACTTTCTCTCTATTCTCCCCCCTCCTTCCTCTCCCTCCTTCTCGCCCTCTTGTCCTCCTCTCTCCCCATTCTCTCTTCACCTTGACATTAAGGGCCTGCTATCTCTTCTAACTGTGCCGTCAAACTAACTCTGTAATCTTCTCTCCCGCTATACTTGCCTGCGAACAAATACTACATTCTGTACACAGAAATTAAAGGGACAATTAGAGAGACAGACAGACAGAGAGAGAGAGAGTAACAAGGGAATAAATGAGACAGTTAAACTGGGACCGATTTAAAAAAAAAAAGGGCGAAACGAGAGACAAATAACAAAATTACAGAACAAATCTGTACGTTAAAGTTTAGAACAAACAAGAAAAAAACAAGAAAGCTGTAGGAAGATTTTGGTTACAAACATTGTCTAAACATCACCAAACTGGAACTTTTCACGCCAACTTTAACCATAAATTCTCCCCGTCGCCAAGGAAGATGGCAGCTGAACGACACACTTTACGAAATCGTTAAATGCAGAGGAGTTCTCACGGACGAATGTCGTGTAGACGGGCGCCATCTGTCGGACTAAAATGACTCACAAGAGTGCACGCCCCTTACGGGTTTCACTTTGGAGAAAAAAAATGATTGAGCTCTGTAATGCATTCTGTGTACGAGCTTGGTTCCTAGTTTTTAACGATCCAAGACGTAAATTACTTCGGTTGGGAATGAATAATGTTAAAAAGATTAAATTTTATGTGGATGAATTTAAGATTTTATAATCTGGTCACAAATTTCAACAGCTGAAGCATAGTAAGCGAGGAAGTTAAAAGCAGAGTACAGGTATAGAATAAAATATACTTTGCCTTGCAACACCTGTTAAAATTCAAAATCCTGTCCCAAAACACCAAAATAACAATCTACAAAACTATAATAAGACCAGCCGTCATGTGTGGACCAGAAACGTGGAGTACAACAAAGGAAGATGAACAACAATTGCAGGTCCTCGAGAATAAGATCCAAAGATGAATCTTTGGGTCCATAAAGGATACCGACAGTGGAGAATGGAGAGCTAGAAAGAACACTGAACTTAACAGCTTATTTAAATCCCAACAAATTATAAATGTCTTGAAACTGAACAGACTACGCTGGCTGGGGCATGTAGAAAGAATGAAAGAGAACAGACAAACGAAAATGATGTATGTACAAGAGATGAGGGAAACAAGACCAAGGGGTAGACCAAGACAGAGATAGAAAGACAACATAGAAGAGGATATAAAAGAAATTGTTGTCACCAACTGGAGAGGGGAGATTAGGAATAGAGAGGAATGGAGGCGAACTTTATCTGCAACAATGAGCCTTAATGCCTCGAAAAGAAGAAGAAGAAGAAGAGATTTACTGAAATAGAAAAGGTGTTCATTGTTGGAATAAGCGTGGTACCAGGAGTCTGTCTATCTACCTGCTTCCATGTGTATTCGTCAGTCTTAACTGTCTGCCTGTGTAACTCCGTGTTCACATATGTCTGTCTACTTGTCTTTTTTTTTTTTGTCTATCCATGTGATCATCCATTTTCTTGAATATCAGTCAATCTGTCTGTCTGTCGGTTCATCTGCCCGTCTCGCTGTCTGACTACTCGTTTGGCTGTCTCTAATCCTTCTATCATGCTTTAGTTCTGGCGTATAACTATTTATAAAACTAAACATATAAATACACAAAAAAGGTACTGCCGTAAAGCTGTGATAAGAAATTGTTAAGAGTATTTATAGCAAAATTTGGAACAGCTTTGTTATTTAACAAGGGCACAGTTGTTTTTGTTGATAATTTAACCATACAAACCATAAAGAACAACGACATGTGGCAAGCAGAGAGAAATTATAAATTCCCACCAGTGATATGCAACAAATAGGAATGGAACAAAATAATAGAACATATCGAACATACAACAAATAGGAATGGAAAAAAAAATAACAGAAAAAAGGAGCACTTTTGGTGATATCAGCTAGTCAGATTGGCACCACAGCTCTCAAGTCTTTACTTAAACATTCGTAATACATCGCCACACGCACTCTTAAACGCATCATCTTGCGAGTCACAGTTAGCTCCCCCTTTTGTTTTTCTGTTAATATTTCTTTCAGTTCTTATTTAACGTATATCATTGATGTAATATTTATGTACGATGAAGGCGTCCGCCGAAACGTTCAACTGTGTGCTCGTTAATTAATAAAGACGCTTCTACTTTTGTTTTGAATAGTCTAATCGTCTTTTTCTCATGGTCAGCCATGCATGCAGATACACATATTCCCTCACGCTGTTTAGAAAATGAAGTTTAAAATAAAAAGCGTTTTGAAGTTATTTGTTACAGAACATATTTAAGAGAAACTGTTTCTCCGCATACATGCTAGAGTATGTTTCCTAGTATACTGTTAAAGAAAAAAAGAAACGCATAACTATTGATGACCCAATTTTAGTCATAACTTTGATATTCTACAGCTTTTTAAATTGAATGAATACAGTTTTTAAACTGCACACAATAATACCTAAGGGTTTAAACACTCACTTGACAGTTTCTTGTATCTGTATGGTATCAGGGGTTCTCAACTTAGTATGGTGTGTGGCCTCTGCGTGCATCGATCAGCGACTGGCATCTCCTGGGCACAGATGCGATCAGATGTCTGATGTGCGCCTGTGGGATGGCTGCCCACTCTTCCTGGAGCGCCTGCCACAGATCACGACGATTGGCTGGAGAAACGTTTAGGCGACAAACACATCTTTGCACCTCATCCCATAGTGCTCGATCTGATTTATGTCTGGAGACAGGGATGGCCAGGGAAGGGTAAGAATGTTGTTGGCAGTCAGGAACTGTTTGGTGAACAGTGCAGAATGGGGTCTGGCATTGTCCTGTTGAAACACAGACCTTTGTGAAGTCAAAAATGGAAGAACATGGGGTCGAAGAATTTCATTGACGTATCGTTGCGCATTCAAGCCTCCTTCAGTCAGCAGCAATGGACTCCTTCCGTTGAAATTGATCATTCCCCGTACCATTACACCTCCACCACCGTGCGGCGGAGCTTCATCAACGCAATTCTGGGCAAAACGTTCATTTGGCCTATAGTAGACCCTTCTTCGCATATCATGGCGGTGCAACAAAAAAAAAAAGTAAGATTCGTCACTAAACCAGACACATCTCTATTGATTGTCAGTTGTCCATGACCGATGCTGGTTGGCAGTAGGTTGGCAGTCGATTTTGGCGATGGCGTCTCGTTAAGACAGGACCTCGATGAAGTCGTCGTGCCACCAGTCCAGCTTCATGCAGTCTATTCCAGACAGTTTGATCAGACACACGACGTCCTGCAAGCAATGACTGGGCACTTGAGGAAGCTGTTGTAAAACTGTTTCTGAGGTGATGAACCAGAATAAAGTGATCATCAGCTGCTTTTGTCACCCTGGGTCGTCCACTGCGGTGCCGGTCTTCAGCCGAGCCAGTGGCTTGGAAACGGTGCCAATGTCGACTGATGGTACTCTGCTGCACGTTTAAATGCCTGGCAACCTGACTTTGACTTTCACCTGCTTGCAGGCAACCAATAGAAATGTTTCGTAAATTTTACATTAGACGAACCATAATTGTCTTCTTGAAAATTAACTGAATTTTTTGTGTAACCTCATCCTTTTATAGGGTTTCATTTGCGTGGCAAGCGAGTTATACTCACCACAAAAATCACAACTTTTCCATAAACGCAACGTGAGTTATGGTAAAAAAAAGCGTGATTAGCAAGGGCAGCTACCGCGTTCTGACTATGCACAAGAATAGCAAACTTCACGCTAAATCATGGACCTGATATCTTGGTGACAATTTTTTGTTTGGTTTGAGATAACCAGGGAAAATATTTTTGTTATAACATATAAAAACATGAACCTTATGTTTCTTTTTTGGACAGTATAGTTCATATCAAGCGTCCTATAAAGTTCAATAGAGCCCATCTTGACCATTATTGGACAAGACACTACATACTAGTGAAATGCCATGAAACCTCTTCTTCTCCTTCTTCTTCTTCTTCTTCTTCTTGGACCAAGTTTAGACATTTAAGTCTTTCTACAGAGTGCAGGATGCGTTAAAGAGTTTAAGTCTTTTTGGCTTGGGCGGAGAATTTCAAACCTTGGCTGTCTCTCTCTCCCTCTCTCTGTCTCACTCCCTCTCCCTTCCTCTCTCTCTCTCACTCCATCTCCCTCCCCCTCACTCTCACTCTCGCTCTCCCTCCCCTCTCTCACTCCCCTCTGCCCTCTCGCTCTCACTCTTCTTCCTCCTCTCTCCCTCTCTCTCACTCCCTTCCTTCTGCCCTTTCTCTCTCTTTCTCTCTCTTTGGAAGCCAGAATCTTAACATCACAGATACTCAAACCAGCTACGTAAATCCCTACATTTGTTCTCAGAAACTGTCATGATATTCTGTCTATGTATCACATCCTGGTGCCAGACAGCAGAATACACATGCTCTTGGATGCGACATAATCGAACCGTGGCCACTGTCGATCACGCCCCTGTAACTTGTCCATCACGCCCCTGTAACTTGTCCATCACGTCCCTGTCACTTGTCCATCACGTCCCTGTCACTTGTCCATCACGCCCCTGTCACTTGTCCATCACGTCCCTGTCACTTGTCCATCACGTCCCTGTAACTTGTCCATTACGCCCCTGTAACTTGTCCATCACGCCCCTGTCACTTGTCCATCACGTCCCTGTCACTTGTCCATCACGTCCCTGCCACTTGCCGTCACGCCCCTGTCACTTGTCCATCACTCCCCTGTCACTTGTCCATCACGCCCCTGTAACTTGTCCATCACGCCCCTGTCACTTGTCCATCACGTCCCTGTAACTTGTCCATCACGCCCCTGTCACTTGTCCATCACGCCCCTGTCACTTGTCCATCACGTCCCTGTAACTTGTCCATCACGTCCCTGTAACTTGTCCATCACGCCCCTGTCACTTGTCCATCACGCCCCTGTCACTTGTCCATCACGTCCCTGTAACTTGTCCATCACGTCCCTGTAACTTGTCCATCACGTCCCTGTAACTTGTCCATCACGCCCCTGTGACTTGTCCATCACGTCCCTATGACTTGTCCATCACGCCACTGTCACCTGCCCATCACGCCACTGTAACTTGTCCATCACGCCCCTATGATATCTTACAGGAAAGCGAGAGGGACACTTCTGACTGTCGGTGGTCAACCTGTGTCCCAGCTGGCTCTGCGTGTTGTCCGTCTCCGCTGGAACAATCCTTTCCCAGGCTGTCCGTGACAGGCCATATGTACCACTTCGTTTTAAGTGTCCACCCCAAGACAGTTCCAATGCTAGTGTTGGGAGTCTTTGCAAAGAAATGTCCACCCCAAGACAGTTCCAATGCTAGTGTTGGGAGTCGTTGCAAAGAAATGTCCACCCCAAGACAGTTCTAATGCTAGTGTTGGGAGTCTTTGCAAAGAAAGTGCCCATTCATTTGTATTTGCATTTTTCTAAAACAGAAAACTTGTACAATTAAATTAAGACGGGAAAAATAGAAACTGAATAACAAAAGTCTAAATGTACCCTCAGATTAATGAAATAACAACCAGACAAAATATACTCTCACCTTAATGAAATAACAACCAGATAAAATATACTCTCACCTTAATGAAATAACAACCAGATAAAATATACTCTCACCTTAATGAAATAACAACCAGATAAAATATACTCTCACCTTAATGAAATAACAAGCAGATAAAATATACTCTCACCTTAATGAAATAACAACCAGATAAGATAAATGTACTCTCAGCTTCATGGAACAACAAGCAGATAAAATAAATGTACTCTCAGCATAGTGAAATAACAACCAGGTAAGATAAATGTACTCTTAGCTTCATGAAATAACAAGCAGATAAGATAAATGTACTCTTAGCTTCATGAAATAACAAGCAGATAAGATAAATGTACTCTTAGCTTCATGAAATAACAACCAGATAAGATAAATGTACTCTCAGCTTCATGGAACAACAAGCAGATAAAATAAATGTACTCTCAGCATAGTGAAATAACAACCAGGTAAGATAAATGTACTCTTAGCTTCATGAAATAACAAGCAGATAAGATAAATGTACTCTTAGCTTCATGAAATAACAAGCAGATAAGATAAATGTACTCTTAGCTTCATGAAATAACAACCAGATAAGATAAATGTAGTCTTAGCTTCATGAAATAACAACCAGATAAGATAAATGTACTCTCAACGTAATGAAATAACAAGCAGATAAGATAAATGTACTCTCAACGTAATGAAATAACAACCAGATAAGATAAATGTACTCTTAGCTTCATGAAATAACAAGCAGATAAGATAAATGTACTCTTAGCTTCATGAAATAACAAGCAGATAAGATAAATGTACTCTTAGCTTCATGAAATAACAACCAGATAAGATAAATGTACTCTTAGCTTCATGCTTCAAGCACGACAGAGCATATAAATGTAAAATCTAATCATTATTCTTTGCTTCATGTAACATGAAAATGGATATTTTACATTTAAAAACGACGCGAGTAAGGAAAAAAAAAAGATGTTGATTTCTTATGAAACTTCAGCGGTTCTAAACTTCTTGGACGAGATAATTCCCCCGAATCTATTGATAATTAGTCCTTAAATCTCGAACATTCCTTAGCCCTTTTAAGTAACTTGAAAACATTGACACGTTTCTAATATACATATACCTCTCCCTCGTGGAAGCCTGTGTTGGAAAACAAATAACATATTATAAGCGAAACAGCCAAGCACGTGAGCGACGATAAAAATTATAACAGTGAGAAGAAAAGAAGATTTGTTGGAGTTCACCAGAAAGAGGAGGGCTAGGCGATTACGTCTGAAGATTTGTAACACACAGCACTCGGAAAACAAAGCATAGTCGACTAAGACCCCACCCCACTATCTGTCAGTACCCCTAGTAATAGACCTAACTTGGTTAATGGAACAGTGATCGCCATAGTTCCCTTGGCAGTAGAGTCTGTTAAGAAAGTATTGTACACCCGCTGCTTTTTAGCTCCAGGCTGGGCCTGAGAAAATAGCCACCGTAACCCGCTCCCTGTCCGACAGGATACTTTGTCTCAACGTTTTAACCTCATCGACTGCAAAGAACACAAACTCGCAGTTTTAGGGAGATAGAAGAAGACGAAGAAGAAGAAGAATGGTGGTGCATTGTAACATAAAGACAACATATAATTATGAACTCTAGAACTAGTGAAACATGAACCCTAGAATTCATGGAACATGAACTTTAGAACTCGTGGAACATGAACTCTAGAACTCATGGAACACGAACTTTAGAACTCATAGAACATGAACTCTAGAACTCATGGAACACGAACTTTAGAACTCATAGAACATGAACTCTAGAACTCATGGAACACGAACTTTAGAACTCGTGAAACATAAACCCTAGAACTCGTAAAACCTGAACCATAGAACTCGCGGAACATGAACTCCAGAACTCATAGAGATGAACTCATACTTCATATGGTCTTGGGATACTAAAGAGTATACAAAGACACTTCTACTGTACTGTGTTAATAAAGCATACATACATGAACCAATAACAACAACAACAACAACAACAACAAAGCCAAGGATAAAATTGTCTTATCTCAGCTTCCAATAAAGACAAGAAAAATGATCAAGTTCCCATCCCTTTTTGAAAGAAAAAAAACCACAGGATAAAGGATATTCTTGTCGCTGGCAAATGAAAGATGCAGTAAATAAACAAAGGTTTAAAACTGTAACGAAGTGGGGGTTACACAAGCCAGTGCTGAGAGTTACAGATTACAGACAGCGCCCGTGAAAACCTGATTAAATTTCAGAAAATAATCCGAGTTAGGTTATTTCATTTTCGCAGAAAGAAGAGAAGACGTGCCTGCTGTGGCCACATTAAGCTCATTAAATTTTGGAGCGAAAGAGAAGAGAGAGGGACAGCAGAAAGAATTCTTTCTTTCGTTATTTTCAAATTCCTTTTTCTTTATATCCGTCCAGATATTTACCAGAAAGAGAAGTTGAAAATAAGAGGGAAGGATGGATTTGTCCGAGAATAACAGGGGAAGAGAAAAAAAAAACACATGACAAGCATTTGATATCAAATCACAGGTTTACATAGCAGGCTTGTAAGAAGAATGTTTTCACAGATTTCCAGATTCTGATTTCGTTTCGGGCGAGTATTGAAATAATGTTTTCCTTTGGCTGTTGTCCGTTTCAGATTTTCTGTGGAGAGGAAAAGAGAAATAAGTTTGGAGTGTTCTTAAACATCTCGTTTTATTCCGTGATCTTTTGTTCATTATCGGAAGTTCACACAGAGAGAGAGAGAGAGAGAGAGAGAGAGAGAGAGAGAGAGGAGGGAGACTGTACAAATGTTTTCTACTGCAAGGACAGTGGTTTATATATTCATATTTTTTTTATCTAAACTGTTTGCTGATCTTCTGCTGTTCTGTCATTCCATATTTCCATCTATCTATCTATCTATCTATCTATCTATCTGACGGAAAGAGAAGGCTGCACGAGTTTCTCAGTAAGCTCCACCACCTGAACCAACCCAGACCCACACCATCAAACTGCTGTGAGAGTTTTCTTTGCAGAGATCATCCAGGATGGAGGAGAGCAGAGCTTGGCCATATCCGGTGGCATGAGAATCTTCATATCATGGGTCAAAGCGTACATAAGATGTACAACAGATATATGAAGAGTACATGTGTACAAAAACTATGATTGATTACTGTAGGGACAGGTGTATCCGGTGGAAGGTTATCTTTACAAGAAAAGCTGTTCAAAAACTAGGAACATCCACGTAAACGGGACAGGTGATTTTGTTTGTCTTCAAGGATGAGAACTCAGTTATCTAATTTTTGTTACTCTCACCAAAAATTCTTGCAATAAGCGCAGTTCTGATAGACGTTGATGGTCATGCTTCCTTATCTGATGTCTGAGCTACAAGAGACGACGACGACGTCCGATTAGACAGCAACCAGTAGCTGACATGCTAGCATCAGAGCTCGTGGCCAAGACCCTGTCCCGCTCTCCTTTGGTGCTCCCAGTAATAGGCCTAGCCTGGCTAACGGGGCAGGGATCGTCAAAGTCCCAACGGTTATGGAGACTGCTAAAGAAGTATTGCACGGCCCTTGCTTTTCAGCTCCAACCAGAAATTGAAAACTTAGCCGCCATAACTCGCTCCCAACCTGACCAGATGCTGTGTCTCAAAGTTTTCACCGCGTCTGATGCATAGAGCACCAACTTGGGGTTTCAAGGAGATATGGAAGAAGAAGAAGAAGAAGAAGAAAGATGAATAATATTACTAATAATAAGAAGACGAAGAAGAAGAAGGCGAAAGATGAAGAAGAAGAAGAAGAAGAAGGAAGAAGAAGAAGAAGACAAAGAAGAAGAAAAATGCAGATATCTAAAACGCAAATACAATCCCGTGTTACCTTGCCAGTCGTTAAGATATTCCTGTCTTTAATAAGCAAGCATCTCATACCGACATTATTTATGTGTCATGGCTGGAAAAGATAGCTTTATTCATCAATTTCCATGAAATGTTCATTTTAATGTGTCATGTATCATTAGCCATACATGACTGCAAGCGAAAATGGGCGTGGCGGAAATGATAGCAACCTGCTTTTTTTTTCACTCGTCATTTTTGTCGTGTTACAACTAATATTAATATAAAAGAAAAATACCTTATTTCACACAAAAAGCTCAAGATAAATCGCAAATTAACAGAAAATTGGCGTTGTCGGCCACTGTACAGTCAACCATATACTAAAGAAGCTGATAAATCTTTGTCCAGAATACAGTAATGCTCCTTACTAATTTACATTATATCAGCTTCAGTTACGCTAGATTCCATAGACTGTTGAAAACATATTAGTATCTGTTTAAAACTGATTTAGAAACCTTCTATACGTTTATGAAGATATTAAACCTATATTTAAACGCAGGGGAGATAAATGAGACACTTGCCAAAGTCCAGCTGTAGGCTTTCGAAGGGGGCTTCGAAAAATCTTAGCAAACACACGAAACACAAACTAATGAGAGGCGAGGCTTAACTGATAAATCTGAGACAAAAGATGTGGGTTATGCTGTGAAGACGTGGAAGCACATGTTTATACTGTATATATGGGGAGATAACCGCAAGATTCACGTACGTAATACTAATGCCATTGTTTGGAAACTGAACACGAATTACTGGACCTGATCAGGAATTCAGTTGAAGGCGAGTATAGAAGATTACACAAAGGATACAGCTACGGAGTGTAGGAAGTGTCATGGCTGATGTTGAAACAGTCAGAATTCACGTGGAGTCTAGAAAGTGTCATGGCTGATACTGAAACAGTTAAAATTCACGTGGAGTCTAGAAAGTGTCGTAACTGATACTGAAACAGTTAAAATTCACGTGGAGTCTAGAAAGTATCGTAACTGATACGGAAACAGTCAAAATTCACGTGGAGTCTAGAAAGTGTCATGGCTGATACTGAAACAGTTAAAATTCACGTGGAGTCCAGAAATTCTACAGTCATAGCTGACACTGAAGCAGTCAGAACTGATCTAAATCGCAAGTGATAAAGAAATGAGAAAATGTACTTCTTGGGTACAGATGTTAGGGTGACAGTGTGCGAAATGAAAACGACGCGGCGTCTCGAACTGAAGGCAGTTATTTTTTTTTCCTGTCCCCGCTGGCATCTCTTCCCATCAGTTCTTCCTCGCACACTGCACTGAGGAAAACCGACGGCGCTAGGCAGTACATGCACCTCTCGCGCTAGGCAGTACATGCACCTCTCTTGAGGTCGGTTGTGCAAATTTTTCAACGATGAGATCAGAGCATCCATAAACTTTCCAGGATAAATAGAAAGGATGATCAACACTCAACATTTTACTATGATTTGGCATAGAATGTTACCTCTAAAAATTAGAATTTGGATGATATTTTAGATGAGATCGTGAAGCTAAATAATAGTACCGGATGATTTTACACCGATGACTTCAGATGTCGCGTTTCTGACTGTTAAAACAGTTTGTAGCCAGCCAAGGAACCTCAGCTGCTCGTAATTATTACGGGCAGGTCACACTTAAGACTGAACTTTGAAATGCGGTAGCGGGAATTGTTTTGAAGGAAAACGATTTCTCGGATATCGCCGGCTGTATCCATGCGCGCGCGCGCACGCGTGTGTGTGAGTGGGTGTGGGTATATAAATAGATTAGTTAGAGACGTATACTGAGAGACATAACGATTATTGCTCCGACAAACAAGATAGAATGGACTCGGAGAGAATGAGATGACTGGTCTCAATTGGGTACCGTTCCTTCCGTCACTCCAGGAGGAATAGATGGGAGGTAACTGTGTGGAGGTGTTGGCTACAGGAGAATGATAACTGCTTTTTTTATCTGGGGAGGGGAGTGGGGGTGATAAATAAGAAGACAGACTTTAGAGAAATGGCTTGGAGAGAAATATAAGACATCAAGGAAAGTACGTTTTCGTTAAATATAGAACCAAGAATCTAGATGTAAGATATTCAGGAATTCAGAGATGTATACAATAGGTGAAGATATAGATATCCATAGATAAAGATCTGGGAAGGAAGAGGAATGACTCCGCTAGCTACGGAGTTCTTGGTGACAGCTTCTGGTCAAGTGCTGACTAGAGCACTTATGTTTGACCGTGTGCTATGGCCGTGGTTCACAATTCATACCTTTACCTTTAGATATACTACAGATTAAACTATAAGATGTTCATGAAATGCTACAGATTAAGAGATTACACTTCCTCGGGTGTATACAATACATCCTTATTTATGGCATTCGTAGATGCACTAAATATCTAGTAGGGAAACATTCTTGGATGTGTACAACAGATATAATACAGATCTCGTAAAGAAATGTTCTTGGATGTGCTACAATAGATATACTAGAGACCTAGTAAAGATGTGCTAGTGGATGTGCTACAACAGCTGTAATACAGAGATGAAATGTTCTTGGATGTGCTGCAACAGCTGTAACACAGAGAAGAAACGTTCTTGGATGTGCTACAACAGTTGTAACACAGAGAAGAAACGTTCTTGGATGTGCTGCAACAGCTGTAACACAGAGAAGAAACGTTCTTGGATGTGCTGCAACAGCTGTAACACAGAGAAGAAACGTTCTTGGATGTGCTGCAACAGCTGTAACACAGAGAAGAAACGTTCTTGGATGTGCTGCAACAGCTGTAACACAGAGAAGAAACGTTCTTGGATGTGCTGCAACAGCTGTAACACAGAGAAGAAATCAGAATTAGGCGGCTTGGATAGCTGAGTGGTTAGACCCTGGTTCTACTAATTCGGTGGTACCGGGTTCAAATCCCAACAGTGGGGATTTATTTTCCCTGCCTCGTACCGCCACACCAAAAAGGTCCTGGGGTCCACTCAACCTCTAAAAATGGGTACCAGAGAAATCTGGGAAGGTAAATACGGCCAGGCGTGATACAGACCACATCACAGCCAGGCATGATACAGACCACATCACAGCCAGGCATGATACAGTCCACATCACAGCCAGGCATGATACAGTCCACATCACAGCCAGGCATGATACAGGCCACATCACAGCCAGGCATGATACAGACCACATCACAGCCAGGCGTGATACAGGCCACATCACATCTTCATGTGCCGAAGGTCTTGGAAATACATGCCTAACACTGTGTTCCCAATATCCTTAGTGGCATGGAAACGAGGATTTTACCTTTTCGTTCTTTCCTTTTTTTATTCATCAGAATTGTGATTTAAAGGTAAATCAAACAGGCTCACCTCTTGTCTGTTCGCCTAATGAGATGAAGGATAAATATAAATTTGAGAAACCCGTGAACAACAACTCTGTGAACTACAGCCATATTGGCCTCACCACTGGGCTCGTTACACTGATTAAGAATGACTGCCTGGCCACTAGAGACATGTTGCAGGGCTGGAGGCTAGCAACAGAACAGACTTGGTCTCAAGTTAAATAAAAGCAGCGATTGATTTAACGATTTCTAGACGCCTTTTGTTTCGTTGATATTTTTGGTTCAAGTTTTTTTCTTTTTTTTTTAATATGTCACATGATCATGTTTATGACCCTGCGGCCTGTACGAAGCCAAACCAGAAAAGGCAGTGGCTTTTACAAAGAAGTTATTAGAACCATCTCCTCGCACGATTTCTTGGCAAAGGCTGGAAAGTTTAAAAACAAGGAGGGGGTTGGGTTGGGTGAGGGGGGGGGGGGTAAACCACGGAAGAAAAATAAAATCAATGCACGTGAGTGAGGCAGCCATCATTCTTGAGTCAGATATACAAGTTTGGTGTTGACCTGTCCCAGGCATCCGTCTAGTCTATACTTCATCAGATTTATTTTAGGGCCGTGAATAAGGGAGAACACTGGCCCCGTGCCCCTCCACCCAGCCCCCGTTTTTCGTTTCTGTACACGATTCTGTTAGTTCGCTGTCGTGAAGCTTCTTGTGGTCCCGTATAACTTGTTAGTTCGCGGTCGTGAAGCTTCTTGTGGTCCCGTATAACTTGTTAGTTCGCGGTCGTGAAGCTTCTTGTGGTCCCGTATAACTTGTTAGTTCGCTGTTGTGAAGCTTCTTGTGGTCCAGTATATGCTTCCCAAACTTCTATAGGGAGACGGCGTGAAATGATGAGGATATTTCCTGCAACTTTGATTCAAGATTTCGTATAGTTACTGCAGCCTTTATTCAAGATTTCGTATAGTTACTGCGACTATTGATTTTTAAACGACAAGTGGACTGTCAGCAACGATCCTGAAAAATTCAGTCTTTTTTTTTTTAAATCCTTCACCTAAAGCTTTTTTTTTTTCATGACAGCTGCTACTCCCATGATGGCTCTCACGAGGTTCTTCACACTTTCTTTATCGTCTTCGTTTCTAAAATGTTTTTGTTTAATCATAAGCTTGATCCCTTTTATGAGGGGGGGGGGGAACCCCAACTGTTTCTAAGTGAACCACATACAACATAGCAGGATGGGTTGGGGGTGGGGGGGGGGCGACGAATGTAGCTACTGGACATATGTTTCGTTTACATCAGTGTCCTTAATCAGGGTGCTGCAGTACTTCTCAAGAGGTCGTACCTTAGTATCCAGAGATTGATGGCTGCCAGTTCTAAGTTCTTTTTTACTATTTCCTCTTATGCCATCAGCACTGACGGTTTTCTTTCCCTTGTTTCTAAGCAGCGATGCCCTGTCACAATCTTGTGTCCCACCGAAGTCCCAGAAGCGGGTTTAACAGTGAAGGTAGACATCACAGCAGCAGATCATGACATTGTAAAACTTGTTCGCGCAAGTTTACATGTTGTCAATATTTGGAGGAATATTTTATGAAAATGGTTCACAGACCAACAATTCCCTTGTTATGTACTACAGTACTAGAGGACAGATTCTATCCCCTTGTTGTGTACTACAGTACTAGAGGACAAATTCTATCTCCATGTTATGTACTACAGTAATAGAGGACAGATTCAATCCCTTTTTTATGTAATATAATACTAGAGGACATATTCTATCCCCTTGTTATGTACTACAGTACTAAAGGACACATTCTATCCCCATCTTATGTACTACAGTACTAGATGACAGATTCTATCCCCATGTTATGTACTACAGTACTAGAGGACAGATTCTATCCCCTTGTTATATACTACAGTACTAGAGGACATATTTTATTCCCATGTTATGTAATACAGTACTAAAGGACAGATTCTATCCCCATGTTATGTACTACAGTACTAGATGACAGATTCTATCCCCATGTTATGTACTACAGTACTAGAGGACATATTCTATCCCCATATTATGTACTACAGTACTAGAGGACACATTCTATCCCCTTGTTATATACTACAGTACTAGATGACACATTCTATCCCCTTGTTATATACTACAGTACTAGATGACACATTCTATCCCCTTGTTATATACTACAGTACTAGATGACACATTCTATCCCCTTGTTATATACTACAGTACTAGATGACACATTCTATCCCCTTGTTATATACTACAGTACTAGAGGACACATTCTATCCCCTTGTTATATACTACAGTATTAGAGGACACATTCTATCCCCCCCCCCCTATTACACCACCAACTCAGGTTCCCCCTTCCTTGACCTACTGTAGTGCCAGTTGTGAGTAATTCTGCTCAAATATCTTACATTCAATACAACAATAAACATGACATTCAATACAACAATACATATGACACTCAATATAAATCACTAAGTCTGACATTTGACATGCAATACAAATTACGAATTCTGACATACGACATGCAACACAAATCACTAAGTCTGAAGTCAATAATACACCAAATTTAATCTCACAATTAACCATAGCAACAATATATAAACTGGCACTGACAATCAGTATGACACCAAGACATTATTAATCAGCAGTGGAAGAGCAATGGATGAAGAAATCAGTGAAAATGCAAAATAATTCAAGCATAATAGCATATGATAATGAAACGTCACAGGTCTGCAATAGTGATATCATGAACCCTATGGGGCTTTACGTCCCGGAACTCGCTAGGGCCTTGCATGTGGCCTCCATACGACTATGTGTGCAACTGCACTTTAATCTACCCAGCCACAGCTGCCTGTGACATTCATGAATATAATCTATATTGATGCAAACACTTAGTCAATATGCAAGAATAGCATATATAAAATCATACATGTTACCAGTCCAACACGCATAATACTCACAATGAAATCATAACATAGTAATAAGCATTCACTTTCTAATACAATCCTACATCATTGCAACCATAACTACTAACGGACGTTAACCTTCACACAAATGACATCACTACACCTACTGACTCGAACTTGCATCACGGTTTAATTCACACTACACAAATCTACATCACAGTGAGGTGGGAACGGGCAAAATATAACTAGAAAATCAGTCGTCATTATCATAAATACATATAGGAAATTACAGCACAATCCATGAACACAGCGAAAACACGACATCCCCCGGCCATGCCTCCAATACAATGAAGCAAGAAAATGATCAATCACACACTAACCCCGACCCACTGCCAAGTCTTGTGGATGATTACGTTTCGGTCAAGGTTACGCCCCTCAACCCAAGCGCAGATCGTCCACGAAAGGGCATGATCACATGTGACAAAAGTACAAGATAGTTGAGAAAACAAAGTGTAAGACAAGGAGAGAAAACGACTGCAAAATAATAATAATAACAACAATAATAATAATAATTTAACAATAAACTGAGCGGAAACACCAAGGACCGCACAAGCCGCAGAAACTTGATCGCCAACGATGTCCTGCACAGACAAGGTGAAACAGAAGCAGGAACCATAAACAAAACAACCGCCCCGCGACATAAACACAGCTATGGGTGTTATAATTCCCACATAGGGCGGATGTAACTCCTACATATAGCAAATATAATTCCCACATATGGCGGACGTAATTCCCCATTTACACGATCTGATATGGAAGATTGTGACAATATATCAAGACATGATAATGAATTATCTTTACTGCCCGTTCATCTTGATCGCTGGACACAAAATTAATCCTAGAACATCACAGAAGATTGAACCCGGTGTAGGATAAAAAAACAAAAACAACATAAAAATATTGTTGAACAGAAGATTTATAAAAAAGGAAAATGTTGAAAGTTGGAAAAATTTGAAGAAAATTAAGTTAGAAAAAAAAGTTAGAAAAGGTAAAGGCTTGAAACTGAAAAACAATAGAATCTAGAATCTAGAATCTAGGCTGTAAGTTGAAAATAATCTGAAGATGAGATATGAATATCGAAACCGAAGAGACTGTAGGCTCTGACAATTAGTTGAAAATTGTAAGAATTATTAGAGAAGGAATAGACTGAAAATTGTACAGATAACAAAGGAATTTATGGAAATAGACTGAAAATTGTACAGATAACAAAGAAATTTATGGAAATAGACTGAAAATTGTACAGATAAATGAATTTATGGAAATAGACTGAATGTTGTACAGATAACAAATAAATTTATGGAAATAGACTGAAAGTTGTACAGATAACAAATAAATTTATAGAAACAGACTGAAAGTTGTACAGATAAGAGAAAAATATGTCGGGACAGACTGAAAGAATTAGTAGAAGATAGAATATATAAAAGATTTGGTGAAGGAATTTCGAAGCATAATAAAAGTAGATCTATACTTCTGTCATATTCTGGAATAGACATTCCCGGGACCGTCTTGACAAGACACCTATTTTTTCCCCTAGCATTGACATCCGTGTGAGCAGCGTAACATGGTGATCCCCGCCCTGCAGGCAAATATTCTGAGCCAGTAGTTTTTCTTAAAAACTGAAATGGCGGCTGCTCATTTGTGCTAGTAGGTCAGTTATCCATCTGTGCTTGTAGGTCAGTTATCCATTTGTTCTAGTAAATCAATTATCCATTGACGCTACGGGGTCAGTTATAAGTTTGTGCTAGTAGGTCGTTTATCCACTAGTGTTACTAGGTCAATTATCCATTTATGCTAATAGGTCACTTACCAATTTGTGTTGTTAGGTCAGTTATCAGTTTCGATTACTAATCCGACTACCAGTTTGCACTACTTTGTCGACTTCCTATTGGCGCTATTAGGTCGACTACATATTTTTGTTACTAGGTCAACTACTCATTTGTAGTATTGGGTCGACTCTTTATTTTATACTACAGGGTTGAGTGAAGGAAGCTATTTGAGGGGGGGGGGGGGCTTCACATCCATAAACTTTGGATGAGACGGTAATTTACTATGCATTACTCTTATACTTATTTACTACTAATGTATTACTTTTATACCTACGTACTCTCTCTCTCTCTCTGAACCTTAAGTGCCCAGGGCACATGGGGCTTCCGCAAGGGTTTTCCACAAATGCCTGTCTTTCGCCTTTTTTTCTGCTCTTGCTCAGGTGAGCCCTCTATTGCTCAACATCCTTTCTGTTGTTCTTCTCCATGTCTCTTTTGGTCTACCCTTACTTCTGCTCCCCTGTGGTGTCCATCTTAGTGCTATTTTTGGTAGTGAGTTGTCAGTCATTCGGAGCACATGTCCCAACCATCGCCAGCGTCTTTCCTCAGTAATTGTTGTCAGTGGTTTCATCTGCATTTCTGCCAATAAGTTGTTATTTCTTATGGTGTTTGGCCAAAATATTTTTTTAATTCTACGTAAACATTTAGTCTGGAAAGAATTCAACTTGTTTTCTATGGTTTTGGTGATTTTCCAGCATTCACTACCATAGAGTAGTACACTTAGAACATTACTCTTAAATATCCTGATTTTCATATCTACGTACTACTAATGTATTACTCTTATACCTATGAACTGCTAATGTATTACTCGTATACTTATGTACTACTAATCTATTACACTTATACTTATGTATTACTAATGTATTACTTTTATACTTATCTACTACTAGTATATTACTCTTATACCATTGTACTACTTATGTTCTACTCTTTCCCTCAAAGTAAGCTTTAAAAAAAGGAAGAAGAGCAGACAAAGGGCAGAAATTGCTCTCTCATTCCTAGTACAGAAAGATCACCTTCATCGTTTCAACAAGCTGGTGGGTGCGAGAAAGCGACGCTTCTATCGATGGAGCTGTTGTTGCGAGCGTGCTAATGTCGTTAGCACAGTGGGGGTAGAAACCAAATATTGTTGCCACTATGGACGCCGCGAAGAGAAGCCAAACCCAGGACATGTTGGCTAAATATTTTAGTTTGGTTGTTCGCGCGAGAAACAGGCCAACTGCAGATTTTTGTCTGGCGGTCGCGTGTCAATCTGGCAAGTGGATGACAGCGGGGAGTTGGGGAGGGGAGCCCCCACGTAAGATTATGTGAGTTTTAATATCTTAAGTCTGTGACACATTTTCATAGAAAGGGTTCATTGCTTTTGTTATTTATGTAAAATGAAAATATCATTCGTTGGAGAGCTAGTACTGTAAGTGACTGGGAGTGTTTCGCCCCCACCGCCCCGGGCCCCAAATCAGGGCTTCTGAGAGGAATTTTATAAGGTATTGGGAAACAGTTTTAAGCCCCCAACCCTGAACCCCACAGGCCCCTCTTTAATTGCTCTCCTGGGCCCCGGAGCGATGCACTTGCATCCCCCCGACTCGTGGGGCCTGACCTCCAGCCACCTTGTTCTTATAGGAAAGCAGCAACGTTCTGCCATGTTCCAGATGTCGAGCGAACGAGCACAGTTCCCAGGGTCGTGGAGTCGGGGTTGTCGGAGTCGGAGTTATGCAGTCGGAGTCGTGGAATTATGGAGTCGGAGTTGTGGAATTGTGGAATCGGAGTCGTGGAATTGTGGAGTCGGAGTCGTGGAATTGTGGAGTTGAAGTTGTGGAATTGTGGAGTCGGAGTCGTGGAATTGTAGAGTTGGAATCATGGAATTGTGGAGTTAGAGTTGTAGAATTGTGGAGTCGGAGTCGTGGAATTATGGAGTCGGAGTCGTGGAATTGCGGAGTCGGAATCGGAGTCGTAGAGTCATGGAGTTGAAATCGCGGAGTCGTAGAGTCGGAACTGAAAAGGTGAATTAGGAAAGCAGATTTGGTTGAAATCTGTCATTTATATCTGAGCTTTGATCAGGGCCGGAGTCGGACAGTCGAGCAACTGACAGGTCGTAGTGGAAGGTCGGGTTTACCAACCACATAGCTACAACAGCGTCACTCTGAACTTCAACGAGAATTTCTCAATACATCTTTCACATGAACACTCATATATGGACGAACACAAACGAACACTCACGTAAGTTTACTATAGCCATCATCACACTGGTCTGTTAGTCCACATCTTCCTGTGGGTGCTTCTGTGTCTTATGGTGTACCAGTATGCACATTTCTATCTTTTTTCCGCGTAATTTTCATCTCTACGTAAACATTTAGAACTGAAAGCGAAGTATCATGCCTTAATTAATAACTGATCTAGACGAATTGTAAAAAAAAATGTTTTTATTTGTCCTAAATGACATGCCTTAGGAAAGCAACAGACATCATCATCATCATCAGGTGCTGTGCCGATTGGCGTTGGCTATTATGCTTCTCCAGAGCACACGATCCTTCATGCAGGCCATCAGCTCAGTTGGTGATCTCCTCTCACACCATCCCGTCAGACTGTCCAGTATCATTTCTCTTGGTCTTCCTCTTGATCTTTTTCCTTCTGTTTTTTCCTGTTGTTATAATATTTTCAATGCCACCTCTTCTCAACAAACATTACCAGGTTTGAAAACCTAAATAATGATACCATAAGACAGATGGTAGGAACTATGCAGTGTCCACGACACAGAAAGAAGCAAAGGCTCGGCCTCATAATGAGAATGACACACTGACAACCAGTCACGAGAGCCTCCACTCACAGCCAGTCGCGAGAGCCTCCACTCACAGTCAGTCGCGAGAGCCTCCACTCACATCCAGTCGCGAGAGCCTCCACTCACATCCAGTAGCGAGAGCCTCCGCTCACAACCAGTCACGAGAGCCTCCACTCACAACCAGTCACGAGAGCCTCCACTCATATCCAGTCGCGAGAGCCTCCACTCACATCCAGTCGCGAGAGCCTCCACTCACAGCTAGTCACTAGAGCCTCCAACCAAACGAACTACAGGACACACATAAAGAGGAAGACCCAGAAAGAGATGGATAGATGTTATAAGAGAATCGCTAGCTAATAATGACACGACATCACAGAGACCACCCATGTGGCCCCCAAAACGCCAAATGCATCTCCCTCTCGAGACTTCACGGTACAAGAAGAAGGATAAAAATAATAATAAATAAAATGTTTCTAATTAATTTTTTTCCTTAATAAGATTATTTGAAAGAAACCTGTAATAAAGATTATAATAAAGTTGAAAACGTTTTCTGTCAATACATCGAAGTATGGGCCACAAAACCAAAGCTGATTACCAGGAGCTCCCTTTCTGAGAGACCGCTGCCAGTTTTTATAAGATCTCTCCCGGGAGACAGCCATCAACACTTTTTCTGTTTCCCCCACCCCACCCCACCCCCACCCCCAATCGTTTTATCGTTTTTCTCTGTTGACCTTATTTCGCTCATCTTCGCGCCTAGAATTGCCGCTTGCTCATCTACCACGTACTGCGAGGGAAGATCGAAGTTTCTTTTATCCGCCGTCTATAGAAATTGACTCAAGAACTTTGCCCATGATCGAACGATCAACATTACCCACAGAAAATGACCAGGGGCAGGGAGCACTGGTGGGCAGACCATCGCCCACAGATGACAGAACTGATGACCCCGGAAGATAATCTTGTAGGGCAGGAGATGAGAAAACGATGCCCGTCTTTTCTTTCTGCCGCGGTCAAGGTCACATTCGTGTACATAGAGATTTTGCCGCCTCACTAAGTTAATAACGATAATTACATCACATTGCATTACATTGCATAACATTACATTGCATTACATTGCATAACATTACATTGCGTGCTGTGCAGGATTGCGTTGTCATCATGCTTCTCCATCTTGTGCGATCGTTAGCGTTTCCGATTAGTTCGAATGGGTTTCTATTTCCATGCCACTTGGTCAGCCAACTAAGATACTTTCTCTGTTACCCTCGCTCTACTTTTTCCTCTTAATTTTCCAGTGATTGCCCTGTTCTTTAACTTCTCTCTTCCCTGATGACTGTGATTATATTGCTACCTTTCGTCTGAAGGAGTCAGTTCAGAAGTAGGCAGATGTCAACTGTAGGTTTTAGGTAGTAGTATTAGTAGTAGTTGTTGTTGTTGTATCAGTGTGGCAACAGTAGTAGCAGTAGTTGTAGTTGTTATTGTTGTAGCAGCAGTAGTAGTAGTAGTAGTTGTAGTAGTAGTAGTAGCAGCTGTAGTAGTACTAGTAGTAGTAGTAGTAGTTGTAGTAGGACTACCAGTTATAATAGTAATAGTAGCAGTAGTTGTAGTTGTAGTAGGAGTGGCAGTTGTAGTAGTTATATTAGTAGTAGTAGTAGTACAGTAGTAGTAGTAGTAGTATTACAGTAGTAGTAGAGTAGTAGTAGTAGTAGCAACAGCAGCAGCAGCAGCAGCAGTAGTAGTAGTAGTAGTAGTAGTAGTAGTTGTTGTAATAGTTGTTATTGTAGCAGCAGCAGTAAAAGAAGCAGTATCAGTAATAAAATCAGTAGCAATAATAAGAGCTCCAACAGTAATAGTAGTAACAACGCTAGCAATTCAACTCAAGAGAACCAACGGCAATTCAAGTGAACTAATTGAAGTTCGAGTGAACTAGTTCTGCGACTGTAATACTAGTACAGTAACTGTCATTTCAATCATTGTTAAGTCCTTCTGTGGTGAGAGGACGCCTCATTGTCCTGTCACTTTCCTGTGTTCATCATACCCGAGGGGGACATTTTATTAAAATTCTGACACTTTGTACAGGAAACCAGGTCAAGGAGAGAGTTTGCACTCAGGGAAGTGGTATATTTTTCTAAAGTACAGATCAGAGAGAAGATAGATGGGGTGGGTGGGTGGATGGATGGATGGATGGATGGATGGATGGATGGACGGATGGATGGACGGACTGATGAAAATGTAAATAGAGAGATGGATGGATATATATGGAGATTGATGTATGAGTGGATGGAAAAATGAATGAGTGGATGTAAGGATTAGTGGATGAATTGCTGAAAATATAAGGATGAATGAATGAACGGATCATTGGATTAGTGGATGAAAGAATGGATAACCAGATGGAAGAGTGAATCGTTGGACCTATATGTCGATGAGTGATTGTGAATGATTGGATGTGAATTAGCTGATATGGATTAGAGGACGGAATGTCAAATCACTTCACTTTCTGAAGTGAACAGATACACAAAATGAATATATATGTACTTTATATGCTTCTGTACGTATATAGTACGGTGTAGATGAATTGACTTTGATATGTGGATCCACGTATCTTTAACAGTAAACCAAATAATGTAAGACAAAGCCTCCTTCAGGCTTCATTTTCCAGTGTAGCCGCTTCTATTCCCGACAGTGTTTACTCTCGCATTTGTTTTACTGTTACTGGCGCAATGTTCAGGGACGCTACTTGCCGGAAAGAAAAGAGATTAGAGTAACCACTTACACGTGAATAGCTGCATGTGACCGGTACAGCGACGTCCTCAGATATATCTGAAACAAGGATCAAAACTGAGGAGGGGGTGGGTGGGGGGGTGGGGTTGAAAAATGAGGGAATTAAACGTTAAATATAATGAGGGCGAGGGAGAACACACGATAACTTGGCATTCTATTGAAATTAGTACGGGAAAACACACGATAACTTGGCATTCTATTGAAATTAGTACGGGGAGAACACACGATAACTTGGCATTCTATTGAAATTAGTAAGGAAAAACACACAATACAACGGTAAATGAATGAAATAATGAAGGATAACCCGCTATGCCACAATAAAAGATAAAAGATAAAATGAAATAATAAAGAAATAACCACTATGCCACAGTAAAAGGTAAAAGATAAAATCACCGTTTCCATGCCATTAAGGCATATTAGGGATATTGTGTTAGGCCCGTATTTCCAAGACCTTCGGCCTATGAAAGTGTGATGTGGTCATTATCACGCCTGGCCCAATTTACCTTCCCAGATTTCCCTGGTACCCGTTTTTAGAGACTGGTTGGACCCCGAGACCTTTTTGATGTGTACCAAACTACTCCCACTGTTGGGACTTGAACTCGGTACCACCTCATTAGTAGTCCGAGCTCCTAAACATTCAGCTAACCAGACCACCACTATCGCCACAGTAATCGACAGAATTAATAAACACATGATGACACAGTAATCGACAGAATTAATAAACACATGATGACACAGTCATCGACAGAATTAATAAACACATGATGACACAGTCATCGACAGAATTAATAAACACATGATGACACAGTAATCGACAGAATTAATAAACACATGATGACACAGTCATCGACAGAATTAATAAACACATGATGACACAGTAATCGACAGAATTAATAAACACATGGTGGTACAGTAATCGACTGAATGAATAAAAGAAAACAGGCACGATACCATAATAATTGGTTGAAACGAAAACGTTAAGGAGTACTTAATTTATCTTTAACCCTCTAGCCAAGTTTATCTTTAACCCTCTAGCCAAGTTTATCTTTAACCCTCTAGCCAGTAATCCCATATTCTAAAGTGATTTTAAAGTGGCTATCGTGTGAACCATGTAAAATATTCTGGTGCACCTCTCTGTGCAGGAAGCTATTCTTCGTTTTCCGAGACTTTTTTTTTCTTTGTACAAGTGCCAGGTACTGGACTGATTCCCACAGGAATAAACAAACTTTTTCTCTTTGCTTGACAAGGCAGGGTCACTATCTGCTTCCTTACACCTGCTGTTATAAGATTCAGGAATAATATTCTTAGTGTTTGGATTCACATTTGCCGAGCGCGAGAACTGAAAGACTCAAAAAATCCATTAACAACATGTAACAGACTTCAGACACGCACTGAATCACTGCTGGAAGTGCACAGACTCAAAAGAATGCTGCTTCCACACAGAGAGAACTATTTTCTGTATTCGGAAGAGAACCGCAGCCGAACTGAAGACTCAGAAATCCAAACAGCCCATCACGGTACATGCAAAATGCATTATGTTGGCTTTGCTAAGCGAGTGTACTAATTGCATGGAATATCGGAGCTGGTGGCTAGCTAAGTAGCGTGGTACAGATTTGAATCAGTGTCAAGGGAAACAACTTGTGCGGAAAAGACGCTTAATCAGATTACTAATATTTGAGACTTTTCTTTTTTTTTTTTTCCTCCTTTTTTTCAGCCGTGATTATATGAAATATTATTTAAAATAGAATGAGATGTTGGACATAGAAATCAACGACGCATTTGTAGGATATGTAGTTTTCTATTTCTATTTTATGTTGTTATATTTTAATATACAGGAGAGAGATGTTTTGATGTTCTTACGCGGGTGATTAAGCGACATTATGTCTGGCCTGTGATCTGTTCTTCACCTTGCAGTATTCCTCATCCATTCCTTCACATTCCTTTTTGGCTGAGAAGTTTTTAAAGCAAACGCCCTCACCACCGCTGGGTGGTACAATTATCTAGCATCGCCACGTGGTGTATAAAATAAAAGAAAATTATGATAAGAAAAGAAAACACAAATAACGATTTTTCATCAAAAGATCATCAACTTTTATGATATGAAAGACCCACACCAAAAAAAAAAAAAAATCAACCCTAATCAACTTTTTTAACATCTATGATTCTCTCTTAAAACACAAATACAAAGAAATGGGATGATCACAATCAAGCAAAACATCTTGTACAATGACAAATGGGTTAAAGCGGTTAAGCCAAATTGTCGCTTATAATGTACATATAGCAAACTGTTTCTCTTGATGATTAATTATTTGTCTACTTGTACACGGAAGGCTGGCTAGTAAAGAGGATTAAAGAGAGAAAACTTAAATATTTTGGCCACATTAAACGTCATGATAATTTAGAGAAGACCGTATTGGAAGGATACATAATGGGAAAAAGAAAAAGAGGAAGACCGAAACGAAGATGGCTGCAAGACATCGTTGATGATCTGGAAATGGATGCAGCAGCAGCAGGCCATCTTGCTCACAACCGAGAGGCCTACAGGAGTGCTGTTTGGGAGGCAAAGTTCCGCAAGGGACATGCAAAAGAATGAATGAATGACACGGAAAGGAACTCTCTCTCTCTCTCTGAACCAGAGTGCCTAGGGCACATGGGGCTTCCGCAAGGGTTTTCCACAAATGCCTGTCCTTCGCCTTTTTTTCTGCTCTTGCCCAGGTGAGCCCTCTATTGCTCAACATCCTTTCTGTCGTTCTTCTCCATGTCTCTTTTGGTCTACCCTTACTTCTGCTCCCCTGTGGTGTCCATCTTAGTGCTATTTTTGGTAGTGAGTTGTCAGTCATTCGGAGCACATGTCCCAACCATCGCCAGCGTCTTTCCTCAATAATTGTTGTCAGTGGTTTCATCTGCATTTCTGCTAATAAGATGTTATTTCTTATGGTGTTTGGCCAAAATATTTTCCTAATTCTTCGTAAACATTTAGTTTAAGGAAAGGAACTACTGATAAGAAAATATATATATATATATGACAAAATGCATATACACAAAATTCAGTGATACAATAAATGTATGTGCACATGAAATCCTCAACGCGTGTTTAACTAAAATTTCAAATCTCACACAGAACACACGTATTATTCAAACAAGCTATGATCATTAGTATATCATTCATCTAGCCATCCTACCTGGGTGGGTCGAGATGGGTCGGAGGGATTGATACCACAGCTTTCAGACCTCCGCATCACAGAATATAAACCATAGCTAAACTACATAAAAATCGACGAATAAATACTCATTCGTGCTTAAATGAGAACATACTATCTCCTCCGATCCGTTGGCACCTTCCTACGTGCTAAAGGTACAAAATCCCGGCCGATTAAAGATCTCTCACATCTCCTGTTTATACTGTTCCAGTCGGTCCCGATTCTACTCAGAGTTGCGCACCTCTGAGCTGACCGGTCACTGGCCTTATTTATTCTTTATTTATTGCTTCTGATGCTGAAAACAAACTTAGGTTTAATAGTTTGTCCCTATTTTACTTACACCATGCATTCTTAAGCAGATCAAAATGACAAAAAGGCAAATCTGCTGGGCCATATGGCAAACATGATAAGCGACTGGACCAAATGACAAAAAAGGGAAAAGTGACTGAAAAAAAATATAAACAGGCAAGTCGGCTGGAGGTACGACAATATTTAATAAGTTAGCCACTGAAACAGATTTTGACAGTAATAAGAGTAGATAAAATGTACATATGTACACACATGTACTTTACAGACAGACATGTGGTTGGATAAAAACGTGTGGTTAAATTTGATTAACAAATCGCTAGAGATAAAAAAGAGAGCTTGTACTGGCAGGAAAACTAATGGATGGAAGTAGAGATAGATCGGTAGGTAGTTGGAAGTAGGATCGACCGAATCGTCAGAACGCGATCTTTAGTTCAGTCTCAGACTTAAGGTGCAGGATTGAATCCTGCTGTCATCCCCAGTTCGTCCAGGGCCGTCGCCGGTGCTACGTAGTTTGCGACTCGTATTGGGTCTCCTTGACAGCGGGTGATTGGAGCGTGTATGGACTTGTCCGATGGGATGAGAAGATCGTAATATTTTAACATTTTGTTTTTATTTAAGCAAGTAAGCAAGCAGGTAGGTAGATAGGCAGGCAGGTAGGTAGGTAGGTAGGCAGGTAGGTAGAGAGGTAGGTAAGTAGGTAGGTAGGCAGGTAGGTAGAGAGGTAGGCAGGTAGGTAGGCAGGTAGGTAGAGAGGTAGGTAGGTAATTAGGTAGGTAGAGAGGTAGGTAGGTAGGTAGGCAGGTAGGTAGGTAGGCAGGTAGGTAGAGAGGTAGGTAGGTAGGTAGGTAGGTAGGCAGGTAGGTAGAGAGATAGGTAGGTAGGTAGAGAGGTAGAGAGGTAGGTAGGTAGAGAGGTAGGTAGGTTGGTAGAGAGGTAGGTAGGTAGGTAGAGAGGTAGGTAAGTAGGTAGAGAGGTAGGTAGGTAGGTAGAGAGGTAGGTAGGTAGAGAGGTAGGTAGAGAGGTAGGTAGGTAGGTAGGTAGAGAGGTAGGTAGGTAGGTAGAGAGGTAGGTAGGTAGGTAGGTAGGTAGAGAGGTAGGTAGGTAGGTAGAGAGGTAGGTAGATAGGTAGGTAGAGAGGTAGGTAGGTAGGTAGAGAGGTAGGTAGGTAGGTAGAGAGGTAGGTAGGTAGGTAGGTAGAGAGGTAGGTAGGTAGGTAGAGAGGTAGGTAGGTAGGTAGGTAGGTAGAGAGGTGGTAGGTAGGTAGAGAGTTAGGTAGGTAGGTAGAGAGGTAGGTAGGTAGGTAGGTAGGTAGATAGGTAGGTAGGTAGATAGGTAGGTAGGTACTCAAGCAGACCGTCATGCTATCAGACAGGTATACAAGCAGTCAGGGTGGTAAGTAAGTAGATAGTCAGACCAGTAGGTAGGCAGTCAGACAGTAGGTAGGCACACAGACATTTAGGCAGGCAGGTATGCAAGTAAGATTCTAACCCAGCGATATTTACCATTTTTTGGATCATGGACCCACTTTTCCAGTCAGAGAGCGGCTATGACCCTCTTTTGGATCGAGAATCGCCGTGGAACACTCATTAAAAATAAATCAACACACACAGAACCCAGATCACGCTGAGATTTCTTTTAATGGAGTCAATCTGCTTGCTGCTTCCTAGACCCCAAAAATCCTTTCGCGGGCGCCATGTGGGTCCATGGACCCCAGGTTAAGAATAGCTACTCTAATCTTTCACCTGTGTAGACAATACAGACGTTTGAATGTTACGAATCTGAGGCAGTGTTGGGAGACAGAAACCTGTGACCTGTACTACTGTTACAACCAGGGGCAGCAACTATGAAAAATAAACATCCAGGGGCACTAACGATGGAAAACAAACAACCAGGGGCATCAACTACGAGAAAAAAACAACCAGGGGCATCAACTACGAGAAACAAACAACCACGGGCACTAACTATGAAAAACAAACATGCAGGGGCACTAACTATGAGAAATAAACAGCCAGTGGCACTATATATGGAAAACAAACTAACAAATTATTAAGCTGATATTGACTGCATTCTAAGATCTCTCAACTCTGTACAGATTGTAGGATTTTATGGTTTTAATCATTGTATTTACGAGAGATGAGAATGTGAAATTGCCTCGTAAATACCTCGTCTCGTGACAGTTACGCTTGCATATAAACTTTTATGCTCGAATATCTTGTCTTCTTCATTTCAAATCGAATCTGCCTTTGTGCATGCTTTTTTGTGATTGAGTGATTAAGTAAGTGAATAAAGTGAGAGTCAGAGAAAGACACAGAGAAAGAGAGACAGAGACAGAGAAAGAGAGACAGAGACAAAGAAAAAGAGACAGAGAAAGAGAGCGATAGAGACGGTGAGACAAAGAGAGAGCGACAGAGACAGAGAGACAGAGGGAGAGAGAGCGTCAGCGTGAAAGACATGAAGACAGAGAGAGACAGAGATACAGAGACACAGAAAGAGACAGAGAGAGATACACAGAGAGATACACAGAGAGACAGAGACACAGAGAGACACAAGCAAAGAGAGACAGAGACACAAAGAGACACAGAGAGACAGAGACACAAAGAGAGACAGAGAGACACAAAGAGACACAGAGAGACAGAGACACAAAGAGACACAGAGAGACACAAGCAAAGAGAGACAGTGACAGAGAAAGAAAGCGACAAAGACAGAGAGAGACAGAGAGATACACAGAGAGACAGAGACACAGAGAGACACAGAGAGACAGAGAGACACAAAGAGACACAGAGAGACACAAGCAAAGAGAAACAGAAACAGAGAAAGAGAGCGACAAAGACAGAGAGACAGTGAGACAAAGAGAGAGCGACAAAGAGAGACAGAGAGAGCGTCAGCGTGAAAGAGATGAAGACAGAAAGACAGAGACACAGAGAGATACAAAGAGAGACATAAGGAAAGAGAGACACAGAGAGACACAAAGAAAGAGAGACAGAGAGAGAGCGACAGAGAATGAAAGAGAAATAGAGAGGGAGATTTGGCAGATTTTACGATCTTTCTAACACAAATCTCCACTTGATGCCTCCTCCTGACTTTGTTCACTTGTTTTTATTGCTGCCTTGTTTTGTCTTACACAGACTTTGTAGTGCTCATTTGTTACTTGCTGGCAGGCCAGCAGTGCTTGACTTTTTTCATTACTTCTCCAGATTCATATCCGACTCTCTGTTCTTGACCACGGCTCGTAATCTGTCTTATGATTTCGTATTATATAACCAGTAAATATTCCTAAAACATGTTCTAGATGAGTACCTGTTTGCTGTGTCGTGGCATTCACCCGACTTTATAACCTGTATCTTTTTTGGAGCAATAGTTACTATGCTATACAGTGTAACAGAATATGTGTGTCAGGGTGTGCAACACTGTTCCCTCTAAGCAGCGCGCCTACGCGGCCGTGCACAGAAAAAAAAAAATCATACCGCGCACAAAATATTTGGAAACCGGCCAAAAAGAAAATTGAAACTGCTATTTTTATTTCATAGTTTCCAGATGTTCCTCCGAGCTATAATTGCGATCAAGAAAAATACAGTGATGGTACATGTTTTTCCTTTACTGTTTCTTTCTTGTTGAGATATGACTTTCGGATCGGATGTTTCAACTGGTCTTTTATGGCCTAGTTTCGCTAGTAGTGTAGAAGAATCACTGAATAAGTCAACAAAGAAATCATCGTTGGCATTAACAAAATACCAGTAGCTGAAAAGTACACCAGGTTTATCTTGTTCTTAAATGTATAGGCGCTTACGATATATATATATATATTTACTATGCACATTTGCACGCAACATTTTTTTGCACATGAGCTGAACATTTTGCACACAGACTGCAAACCCTTAGAGGGAACATTGGTGTGCAACCCTGCAAGAGTTATATAAAGTTAACGAAAGTTAACGCCCCTGATTGTTTATTTATACACTCGGGCTAACGGGGTGATTTCCACGGATTTTGTGGCTGAGTTCGGGGGCTCAGATACAAGTAATGCGCCAGGATTTGTGTGGGGAGGACTGAGTGCGGTTCGTGGCGGCTGTGAAAGCTGTGGGTGTGGTGTCAGTCTGGGTCTGCGCCTATCTCTGTAGGGGGTGTGGTGCTGTTTTTTCCTAGAGTGGTTATGTGTTGCTTGAGGGAGACAACCACGCCTCTAGTCGTTTTCGGCAAGTCTAGTGAGCCAGGTTTGCTAATGTAGTTTCTGCCAGTGAGATTTTTTTTCTGTGTATAACCACCAGCAGTTTGATATCTGTCTTGCTATATCAGTCATCATACTGGACTTCATCATCATCTGGTTCCATCATTAAATCACCTTGTGTTTTGACTTGAATGTCGGCCTTTGTTAATTAAGTGTGGACAGCTGTAGTCAACTGCTTTCATCTGCGCCCTGTGAGATATCTTGGCTGGATCATGTTGGGTGTGTCTTGACTGAGTCATGTTAGATGTGTCTTGGCTAGGTTATGTTAGTTGTGTCTTGACTGAGTCATGTTAGATGTGTCTTGGCTAGGTCATGCTAGGTGTGTCTTGACTGAGTCATGTTAGATGTGTCTTGGCTAGGTTATGTTAGTTGTGTCTTGGCTGAGTCATGTTAGATGTGTCTTGGCTGGGTTATATTAGATGTGTCTTGGCTGGGTCATGTTAGGCGTGTCTTGTCTGGGTCATGCTACATGTGTCTTGACTGGGTCACGTTAGGTGTGTCTTGGCTGGGTCATGTTAGACGTGTCTTGGCTGGGTTATGTTAGGCGTGTCTTGGCTGGGTCATGTTAGGCGTGTCTTGGCTGGGTTATGTTAGGCGTGTCTTGGCTGGATCATGTTAGATGTATCTTGGCTGGGTCAATATTAGGTGTGTCTTGATTGAGTCATATTAGGTGTGTCTTGATTGGGTCATGTTAGGTGTGTCTTGATTGGGTCATGTTAGGTGTGTCTTGATTGGGTCATGTTAGGCGTGTCTTGGCTGGGTAATGTTAAGCGTGTTTTGGCCGGATCATGTTAGATGTATCTTGGCTGGGTCATATTAGGTGTGTCTTGATTGGGTCATATTAGGTGTGTCTTGATTGGGTCATATTAGGTGTGTCTTGATTGGGTCATATTAGGTGTGTCTTGATTGGGTCATATTAGGTGTGTCTTGATTGGGTCATGTTAGACGTGACTTGGCTGGGTCATGTTAGTTGTGTCTTGATTGGGTCATGTTAGGTGTATATCTACAGGGACCCGCGAAGCTGTTCTGATAGTAACACTGTGGAAGTTGTCAGACCATCTCATCAACAGCCAGCTCCTAGAGAATCGAGGGACTCTGGCACAACAGTGACGACGCTGTTATCACAGCTGGCAAACCAGAGCTGGCCAAGACCCTATCCGACCTCTTTGTGTTGCTCCTGGCAATAGGCTGATGTACTCTTTCGAGGTGGTTCAGGTGGTAGCGAAGTTGCCTCTAAAGTTTGTGTTCCTGAGAAGAGTATAGATTTCAAAATAAGCCGCCGTAATGCACTCCCTATCCGATACGGTGTTTGAGCTTCAACACTGTCACCACGACCAGAAAGATTAAAACAAGATAAGGCAAAGGCGTCTTTTCTTACTTTCGGCTTAAGAAGAAGCCAGGTATACACTTCCACGGTTGAGTGACTGAGGTACCTTATATTCCCCAGCTTCAGAAAAGATCAGGTAGCCATTTCTACAGGTGAGTGACTGGGGTACCTTACATTTCCCCAGCTTCAGAAAAGATCAGGTAGCCATTTCTACAGGTGAGTGACTGGGGTACCTTACATTTCCCCAGCTTCAGAAAAGATCAGGTAGCCATTTCTACAGGTGAGTGACTGGGGTACCTTACATTTCCCCAGCTTCAGAAAAGATCAGGTAGCCATTTCTACAGGTGAGTGACTGGGGCACCTTACATTCCCCCAGCTTCAGAAAAGATCAGGTAGCCATTTCTACAGGTGAGTGACTGGGGCACCTTACATTCCCCCAGCTTCAGAAAAGATCAGGTAGCCATTTCTACAGGTGAGTGACTGGGGTACCACTGGCTGGACTTAATCCACCCACCATGACATGAGAGACTAGTTCACTAATTGCTCAGCTACTCAGACGCCCAGTCTGCCTGTCGAGTGATAGATGACCCTACAGGAATACCATTATGGATTTCTTAACTTTTCCAACTTTGTAGTCCTGATTCCTGCTGTATCTATCTTTTGGTTGTTTTTCCTATAAAATAAACTGGAAAAGTTTATTCCAGTATCCCTATAAAATAAACTGCAAATGTTTATTCCAGTGTCCTTATAAAATAAACTGAACATTTACTCCAGCACGTTTATTTATAAAGCATGCTAAATGCCTGCTTTAATATTTATATTCTAGATGTAACTTTTGTGGATACGTATTTAAAGCTCATATAAATACGGCACAAACGAAGCACATCATTCAAGTGCTTGTATTGTGAGCATAAAACGTTTTAACGCGAATTTATATGAATTAGTTTAGAAAAAAATTCGATATCTGTTACTATGTTTGTTTCTGGATCTAGCTGTGTAGTATTCACACAGAGATGGTCGCATGTTGTCCTTAGAGTGAAATAAACAGAAGCGAAATGTCGGACATGTGAAAGTGACATGTAGTTCTGAGAAAGATGCTGCAAATATCCTAGACGGTCAGAACATCTGAAGAAGAGGTATTCAGAGAAGTTTCAGAACAAGGAAAACTAGTTAAAATGATAAGAAAAAGGCAGGTAACATTTCTTGGACGTGTTTTGAGAAGTTAGAGAATTTGAAGATGTCTTGAAAAGACAGAAGTTAGAGAACTTGGACATGTCTTGAAAAGGCAGAAGTTAGAGAACTTGGACATGTTATGAGAAGACAGAAGTTAGAGAACTTGGACATGTTATGAAAAGACAGGAGTTAGAGAACTTGGACATGTCTTGAAAAGACAAGACAGAAGTTAGAGAACTTGGACATGTCATGAGAAGACAGAAGGTAGAGAATTTGGACATGTCACGAGAAGATAGAATTAGAGAACTTGGATATGTCATGAGAAGACAGAAGTTAGAGAACTTGGACATGTCATGAGAAGACAGAAGTTGGAGAACTTGGACATGTCATGAGAAGATAGAAGTTAGAGAACTTGGACATGTTATGAAAAGACAGAAGTTAGAGAACTTGGACATGTCATGAGAAGATAAAAGTTAGAGAACTTGGACATGTCATGAGAAGATAGAAGTTAGAGAACTTGGACATGTCATGAGAAGATAGAAGTTAGAGAACTTGGTACTAACTGGAAAATTCAAGGAAAAAGAAGGAGGGGATGACCAAGAGGGGAAAGAATTCAGTGCACTGGCCAAGTGGCATGAAAATAAAAGCCTTTAACTTGATCGGAAACACCAAGGAAGCATGTTCACCAACGCTATCCAGCACAGCACGTAAAACATGTTATGAAAAAAAAAACATTTGAGCAGGTAAAAGTGATAAAAGAATGAAGATGGGATTATGATGGAATACCAGATTGAAAAAAGTTTTATCGGAATAAGATACGAAAGCACTTTTTCTGCGGTGTCCGAGCTGTTAACGAGTTTGATAAAGGCACTGTGCCTAAATATTGTTTCACTGACTTTTTCTGGAGTGCACGAGCAGTTGACGAGGATAAACCAACTTCTGTTTCCTTACTTTGTGAATGTAATCCCGAAAGCTCATTCCCCTACCCCCTTCCTGTGTATTTAAGCTGCAATTTGCCAGTAATCATTTTCTGCTTTCTCGAAAAAAGCCATGTTAAAAGCTGTCCTTTAATATGTACATACTGGACGTGGCAAAACGTTTGACGAGACATTTTTTTAGCAGAAATACGGTAGACGATTCAATTTCTGGCTCACAACGGAAAAATCCAATTTCCATGATCATCATTCGACCTGATGCAGAATGTTCACATCTTAAAACATTAAGGACAAGGTCGCCTTCTTCTTCTTCTCCTCTTCGTAGAAATCAATTTTCTTATATTTTACCGCTTTCCCCCCAGCAATCGTGTATGAAAATGGACTTTCCGTTGAGCTGGGGTCTGTAATATTGGATTAATTTTTGCCGATTAGCGTGCTATGTATTTTTTGAAAAACTTATTGAAAATTTCTTCATGTGTATGCTGTATATTTCCTCGCCATTTTTGTCTATTCTTCGCGTTTTGATCGCTTTTTTTTTCATAATTTTAATCTGCATTCGGAGAAGAAAAAATTAATACAACACCATCTGTGCTAGCATTTCGTATTTCTTCTTTTTCTTTGCATCTGTGTGTGTGTGTATGTGTGTGTGTGTGTGTGTGTGCAGGCGCGCGAGCGCGTTCAATCACTCATGGACGATTATTCGCACACTTCGTCGTCTTCTTCGATTGTGAATCTATCAAGGCTGACGAAACTAGACAGCAAACGTTAGAACGTCAGAAATAAATCCAACACTCCCCCCCCTCCCCCTACCTCCCCTCCTCTCTCTGTGTCTCTCTCTCCTCACTCCCTCCATCCCTTTCCCTCAGGCTCTCGCTACCGCAGTAATCGGCTTTTGAGATTTATTGACAGATTGGGTTGCCAACTGTTGTTCTTTATATTCGTTGTTTCTTATAAAATTCTGAGAAATAGTTTAACGTGTGTATCTGGCGCAGTTTGTAATGACGATATAATTATTTCTTCATCGCCTGTGACTCGTCAAAAATGATAATAGAATATATGCAACATTCTGTCGTTTGTATAGCTCTCTGCCACTGACCCAAAGTAAAAGTAATTTAAACAGCTTTTAGTTCATAGAGAAAAGTCGAAAGAAAAGAGTTTTAAGGAGAAAATAGCTCATCGATTAAAGAGCCTAAGTGAGAGGAAAGTGCGCCTGAATTTCTGAACCAAAAACACCGCACATGATACTTCGTTAAATATAGTTTGCGAGCAGCCATTTTGTGGTTATTTCATGATGGCCATCAGGCAGTTCGCAGAGTCCTTTTTGTGTGACTAAGAAAATTATAATATTCAACAGAAGCGAAGTTTTAGTTTTCAGCAAAAGTCGCCTTCGCTTCAAATCCCACGTCTGTACTTTGTCTTGCTCGCGTTCATTTTCTGGATGAACAAGATCTCATCTTTCAGAATCTTATGAAGACGCTGGTGAATTTTAGATGTTAGTGGTGTGTGCTCAGTTTTACATTACTGTCTTATATCTTTTTTTTTTTAATCAGGACTGATCACAGTTAAATATAACTGAAAGATTCGATCAGGGGAAGGTCAATCTATGACTGCGCTTCCAGTTTCAGTGTTTAGGTGTGGGTTCATATATCATCATCATCATCATCATCATCATCATCATCAGTCCTCTGTACTCCAGGTGGATCATAAAGCATCAACGAATGTTCCCCAGTCAACCCTGTCTTGAGCACGACTATATCATTCACGCTTCCTTTAGTCTTCCTGCGTCTTGCGTCTCCATGTTCCTAATCGCATGGCCCTCTGTCTTCTACCTTGAGGTGTTGGGTCATATATGCTCTGATCAGATCCTGCTTTCATTTCGAATGACGCAGATTTCATTTCCATGTACATCCATCTAGCAGAATCTATTGCCAGTAATCATGTATTTAATATTCATCACTGTCGCGGTATATTTTCCTTAGTTTAAATCTGTCAGTACAATGAAAGATGAAACATACGGAAAAAACTGGTGGTCTGATACAGAAAAGCAAGGTGGAGCGAAGGATAAAGGTAGATATTTTTGTGACTGTTTGCCAGACACATGTGAGGTGGGTCGTTGTCATGGCTGAACAGAATTTGTGTTGTTTGTTTGGTTTCGGCATTCCAACCGGTTCAGTGTGTTTAGTTTAGTTTTGCCATGATTGTATGCTCCTTATCTGCTTGGTCCTGCATTGTATGATTGACCTGTGTGCTCATCTTTTGATTGGTTCGGCATTTTATGATTGACCTGTGTGCTCATCTTTTGATTGGTCCGGCACGGCACTGTATGACTGACCTATGTGCTCATCTGTTGATTGGTCCGGCACTAACACTGGAAAATAATTAACTCTTTTGCTACCTAATCAAATTTTCAAACCCACATAACAAATTTATAGTAAACACAGCAGCCTCGGGTCCAGTTACCATATGTCGAGCAGCACATTTTTTAAACCGTGCTGGCCATTATTATCGTCGTTGCTATTTTCGTCTTCTATTTTGTTTCTTTCGTTATCCTCTTATTTTAGTAAATCTCTTAAGTTCTTATTTGTGCTACTTAATAGGCGTGGGAGTGAGGTAGAAGCCAAGTAATTTCACCTGGTTCTGTGATTTCAGATAACGGCCTCTCACAAGAAGAAAACTAGATCTTTAATGGCTGATTCCTCAAGCCAACCATTCAAGAATTACACAAGAATAACCACCTAAAAATATTTCTGTATTCCAGGACAGGGGTTATCTGGTTCAGGCCGAAGTCCTTACATTACTACCAAGCTAACCTTGTAGCCTTACTACAACCCGACAATTTGCTAGCTGGAAGAGTAGCTCTATCAGTTCTGTAACGCATCTCCCAAACACAGGACTGCTGCAGTTAGTCTCACTAGAAGCACACCAAAAAAACAGACGTTTTAAGGACTGGAGTGCTACAAGAAGGCAGGGAGGTGGGGTGGGGGGATGTTGATAGAAAGAAGACAACTCTTCCCGAGTAAACTACGAGGGCAAAAATAATATAAAAAAATGTGAGAGCGGATATGCCATGATATCTTCCCTAAACAACAGCAAGGAAAGAGGTTTTTTTGTTGTTGTTGTTCTAAATCTAGAAAAGGAATTTGGGTGGGACCAAACTCAAGGAGTGATGGTTTAGAAAAAAAAAACGAAAGAGTGAAGGGGAAGATTGGACTCACGGATGGAAGCAGTTTTTAATAAACTGAGACAAAAAAATGCGGAGGATGGCACTTTTATATCTTGGCCAAAGATGGATGGATGGATGGATGGATGGATGGATGGATGGATGGATGGATGGATGGATGGACGAATGGATGGACGGATGGATGGATGGATGGATGGACGGACGGACGGATGGATGGATGGATGGATGGATGGATGGACGGATGGAAGGATGGATGGATGGACGGATGGAGGGATGGATGGATGGATGGATGGATGGATGGATGGATGGATGGATGGATGGACGGATGGATGGATGGACGGATGGACGGATGGATGGATGGATGGATGTTGAGTAGCAGAAACATTACAGAATGAGAGAGGAAACAGTTGGAAAAGATATAACCAGAAAATAAACACCAGAATGACATAAAGACAAAGATTATCAGAAACATATCAACACTGATTTAATCACATGATTACTTGTATGAATTTATACCGGAGAAAATATAAGCTTCCTCCTCCTTCTTCTTCTTCTTCTTATTCTTCTTCTTCTTCGTTTTCTTCTCCTTTGTTCGCGCTGAAAAAGCGGTGGTTGCGTTATCTCAAGATTTATAGCTAGGCTGCAATATCTGCATCTTTCTGTTCGATACATCCCACATCAGTATAGCTTATTTTTTGGGTTCGGTTTTGCCTTCTCATACAGTCTGTTACTAGGGGCACTTCTGGGAAGTAGAACAGGATCATAACGAGCGTTTTGACAGAAACTACTGCATAAAAAAGGCTACAATAAATCTGTTTATGTCTCCATGTCTCTACATACACAATAGAAGTCCCAAGATATGTTTATATGTGACATATATATGCATATATGCAGAAACATGTGTTGCGATGTTTATATGTGACTTTTGAGCGTTGCGAGAACTTATGCATTTAAATTAGTTTCTTTATTAGAGCAAAAATAGTGTAGGATAGACAGAATGTTTGGGATAGACAGAAGATGTAGGAACGTGTAGGATAGACAGAATGTTTGGGATAGACAAAAGATGTAGGAACGCGTAGGATAGGCAGAATGTTTGGGATAGACAAAAGATGTAGGAACGCGTAGGATAGGCAGAATGTTTGGGATAGACAGAATATGAAGGAACGTGGAGGATAGACATAATGTTTGGGATAGACAGAAGGTGTCGGAACGTGTAGGATAGATAGACTATATAGTAACGTATACGACAGACAGAAGATTTAGGAACGTGTAGGATAGAGAGAATGTTTGGAATAGACAGAAAATGTATGAACTTGTAGGATAGACAGAATATATAGGAGTTATAGGGCAGACAGAAGATGTAGAACGTGTAGGATAGACAGAAGATGTTGGAATGTGTAGGATGGAGAGAATCTTTGGGATAGACAGAAGATGTAGGAACGTGTAGGGTAGACAAAATATACAGGGCAGACAGAATATATAGGAGTGTGTAGGACAGACAGAAGATGTAGAAATGTGTAGGATAGACAGAATATACAGGCCAGACAGAATATATAGGCCAGATAGAATGTGACAAAATGCGTAGAACCGACAGAATTTGCAGGACAGACAGATTGTCACGGAAAGACAGAATATAACTGAATGTGTAGGACAGACAGAATGTGAAGGAAAGACAGAATGAGACAGAATGAGTAGGTCAGACAGAATGTGAAGGATAGACAGAATGAGACAGAATGAGTAGGTCAGACAAAATGTGAAGGATAAACAGAATGAGTAGATAAGTAGGATAAACAGAATGTGAAGGATAGACAGAATTAGACAGAATAAGTAGGACAGACAGAATGAGAAGGACAGACAGAATGAGACAGAATTAGTAGGACAGACAGAATGAGAAGGATAGACAGAATTAGTAGGACAGATAGAATGTGAAGGATAGACAGAATGAGTAGGCTAAACAAAATGTGAAGGATAGATAGAATGAGACAGAATAAGGAGGACTGATAGAATGTGAAAGATAGACAGAATGAGACAGAATGATTAAGGCAGACATAATGTGGAGGAGAGAGAGAAAAGATAGGAATCCAGGATGTATATATACCGACTTACAGAGGCACGAAAACAGAGATGGGTTGAGGGGCGCGCGCGTGTGTGTGTGCGGGCGCGCGCATCTGAGTCGTTGCAGAATTAGGTAATTTTCTCAGTAGACAGGCGAGACAGATTTATTATAATGCATTACATACATCATGGGGCGGTGGAAGGGGCGGGACGGGAGTGGGGCGCCGGGGGGCGGCTACAGTTTCCAGAGACAGCCGTGTCAAATAACCCAAGTGGCGGTGTCCTACTTACGCAAATGAAGAAGAAGAAGGAATAGGATAATAGGAAAAGGAATAAAAGAGCAGGGAAAGAGAGATGATGATGATGATGATGATGATGATGATGAATGAGGAGGAGGAGAAAGAAAGATAAGTGCAGCAGAAAGAAGAGAAGGATCTATTTTAACATCATCTAAAATAAACTTCGAATTGTTTTTAAACGAAATGCCCAGACAGACAGATTGTCTGGGCCAAGTTTTCCGAGCTGAAACTCTGGTAGCAATGTAGAACTCAGGACACACGCTCCTGTACTGTCTAAACCACTAGGAATTACTGAATCATACTTGGGAACAAAAGTAGCTCCCTATTAGCTAAACTACACACACGCCCTGGATTCAGTTCCTCGTTGGCACCGATAATCTTACCACGATACTCTAACAAAGCGTATTCTGTTTTCTTCGATACTGAAGGCCACACTATTAAAAAAATAATCAAACGAATCTATATAAACTAAGGCGATACTAAAATAAAATGTAATAATTTTATTCGATACTAAAGAGGATAGGAGAAAATAAAATATAATCGAGGCTGGAGAAAACGATACTAAAATGAACTACTTGTATTAGTCGATACCAGTAAAAGCAATACAAACATCCCTTGCTACAGAAAACGATACTAACAGTGGCTGTAGTTAAAGTATTCGATACTATAGAAAACGAAACCTGGAAAGAATAGCCTGGATAGAAACCAGGAGCGAAGACTTATCAACGAAAATGTTTACTACAACTAGTGTAAGATAAGAACTTAACGAACAGACCCGTTGTAAGAATATTAATAATGAATAAGGGATAATTAACCTGGCCTGTACTGTCACATTATATCAACACAAGGAAGTTAATTAGCTGTTCTTCTCAGTGAAGTAATCTCCCTTTTTCTGTCGTGCACACGTAAGGGAGTTAACTAGTTATTCTCTACGCAAGAGTGGTCTCCCTCTCTGTGTTGTCTGCTCGGGAGTAGCGCACTGCAGAAGTGGCTGACATCTGTTAGAACAGTGCGGTGGTTTTAATTACGTTAATGAAGGGGCGCACCAGCGTGTGCTGAAAGTGTCCACGTGGGTCAAATGTATTTGCTATTTGAGAAATGAGAGCTCTGTTTTGGGAGGGGAAGGGGAATGTTTCTGTTAGTTGTTTCTATTTTATGGCTTTGAATCGCTCTATTGTTCTGTCACGCAAGGAAATATATATGACCCAGAGGTGAAAGGAGGGGGGGGGGGAAGAAGACAGACAGATATATACGACCCAGAGGTGAGAGAGAGAGACCGAGAGAGAGAGGGGGAAGACAGACGGATATATACGACCCAGAGGTGAGAGAGAGAGAGGGGGGAAGACAGATGGATATATACGACCCAGAGGTGAGAGAGAGAGAGGAAGACAGACGGATATATACGACTCGGAGGTGTGTGAGAGAGAGAGAGAGAAAGAGGGAAGACAGACGGATATATACGACCCAGAGGTGAGAGATAGAGAGAGAGGAAGACAGACGGATATATACGACCCAGAGGTGTGTGAGAGAGAGAGAGAGAAAGAGGAAGACAGACGGATATATACGACCCAGAGGTGAGAGAGAGAGGGGGGAGAAGACAGACGGATATATACGACCAGAGGTGAGAGAGGGGGGGAGGCAGACGGATATATACGACCAGAGGTGAGAGATAGAGAGAGAGGAAGACAGACGGATATATGCGACTCGGAGGTGAGAGAGAGAGGGGGGGAGACAGACGGATATATACGACCCAAAGGTGTGAGAGAGAGAGAGAGAGAGAGGAAGACAGACGGATATATACGACCCAAAGGTGTGTGAGAGAGAGAGAGAGAGAGAGGAAGACAGACGGATATATACGAACCAGAGGTGAGAGAGAGGGGTGGGGGGAAGACAGACGGATATATACGACCCAAAGGTGTGTGAGAGACAGAGAGAGAGGAAGACAGACGGATATATACGACTCAGAGATGAGAGAGAGAGAGAAAGAGAGGAAGGGGGAAGACAAATGGATATATATACGACCCAGAGGTGAGAGAGAGAGAAGGGGGAGACAGACGGATAAAATAGAAGAGAGACAGAGATAGAGAAAAGACAAACCGTAACAAGTAGAGAAAGACACAAGTAGAAGAGACAGAGAGATAAAAAAAATTACTCAAAGAGGGTGGAAGGAGAGCAAAGGAAGAGGGAGGGGGAGAGAGAGAAAAGGAAAAAAGGATGAGAGATAGAAAAAGAAAAAGAAAAGGAGATAGTGGAAGAGAGAGAGAGAGAGGGAGAGAGAGGAAGCGACAAAGAGACATAGTAAGAGGGATGGAAGGGGAAAGATTGAGAGAGAGAGAGAGAGAGAGAGGGGAAGAAACAGGTAGAAACAGATGAAATGTTAGGTGTTTTATTGAGTGTTGGTACTAAACACATATGTTGACTGTACCACATTGTGGTGTGGCTAAGTTATGGTGTTCTGTGTGTTGGTACTAAACACATATGTTGACTGTACCACATTGTGGTGTGGCTAAGTTATGTTGTTCTGTGTGTTGGTACTAAACACATATGTTGACTGTACCACATTGTGGTGTGGCTAAGTTATGGTGTTCTGTGTGTTGGCTAAGCTAGCGCCATGAAAATCAAGTAACTTCATCTATCCACACACTTCAAACTTAACAATAACTTGCACAATAACATTTCTAGCAAGACGACACTAACACAACATCCATGTTTCAAAGTCAAACTCCGAATGATTTGAGTTTAAACTTTTGTCTCAAGCCATAAACATTCTTTTCACGAGCAAAGAAAGAACTTTAAGTCACGGACAAAACAATCTGGAAGATTCTACAAAACATACAACCATCATGGGCCTAACCCTGAGATATTGATTTAGAGTTATATCAAGGGTTAGGTCCCTTGATCAAATACTGTCACAAAGACATAAGCAGGAGAGAACGACAGATAAAAAAAACAAAGAGGGAAGAGAGAGAGACAGAGAGGAGAGAGAGAGAGAGAGGCAGAGACATGGAGCGAGAGAGAGATAGAGGGAAGAGAGAGAGACATGCCGGAAACAGGTAGAGAATTACACAATTAACGGCGACAGACAGCTAAAAATAAATACAAACATGGAGATAGATAGATAGACAGACAGACAGACAGACAAACAGATAGATAGATAGATAATTTCCACCACACAAAAAGCGGAAATGACGCTCCCCTACATTATAAAAAGGTCACCACAGTCACGTGATCTACCTGCTTCGCCCTAATTCAACCGGTGCTGGTATCCTTCCATCACCACAACACCGTCAGCAACCACTACCATCTTATTTGTTCAAAACAAAATTATCCTGACGGAAAAACAGACGGACAGAAGGGGGACAGAAAACAGACAGAAGGAGAAATAGGCAGAGGGTAGACAGATAGAAGGAGAAATAGACAGAAGTAGACAGACAGAAGGAGAAATAGATAGAGGGCAAGCAAAGAATAGTAATGACCGACAAAGGGACAGGCAGATAGAGAATAGACAAACAGAGAGACAGACAGAAGGAGGGACAGAGAACAGACAGAAGGAAGGACAGAGAACAGACAGAAGGAGGGACAGAGAACAGACAGAGGGCAAGTAGACAGAAGGGACAGACAGAGAGCAGATGGCACAAAAAGAGACAGACCGATAGAAGGAGAAACAGACGAAAAAAGAAGGAGAAATAGACAGAAAGAGGAACAGATAAACAGACAGAAATAGGGTACAGACAGAGAGAAACAGACACAAGTGCCCCTTTCTTGTCTCAGTAAACCAGACTATCATGCGGCAGACATTCTGCGTTTATTTTTCTTCTAATGGTTTTATTTAACCGTAGATGTCCCAAACTGCGGGATATTTCCTTTCTGCCTCCCTCGTCTGTATGCATGGTCTGTCTCTAAGTGCTATAACCCTCTCGCTAAGCTTAAATATGTGGAGTTTCTCCAGATTTCTGCCCCTGAGTTTCCTCTAGTATCAGGCTTCATAATAAAGTCTACCGGATTCAAAATCACAGCCAGGACCGTACTCAATCTTCTCTAGAAACCTCTTTGTCCATCGTCCTACCCTCCTCAGCTTTCATTCAAGTGAATTTCTCCTCCTCTTGGAGCCGTACTTCACGCGCGTGTGAACCTCTTCACCCGTTTCCACATCCTGTTCACCCATGTCTCCAGGAGCCACGTAGTCAGTGGTCACGTGAGATGTCTGGATGGGGCGGGTCTGCACTCTTCTAGTGCGTCCTGCCCTTCTTTTCTTCCAGATCGGTTTTTTGTTTGTTTATTCCTTCTTTAAAATCGCATGCTACGCCTATTTATGGCATTTGTACTTTCCGTTTTCTTCTCCTTTTCTTTTTTTAAAAGCTATCTCAGTCGTCATCAAAACTGTCTTCGTAACAGTAATAATAATAATCATTTGTAATGTTTCTGCATGTCATATTTTGGAACACAAGCCTTCAACTGTTGTTGGATCATGCAGTGATGTAGCTCTGATCTCTGTGCTGGTGGCTACTCTTGTCCTTGCTGCAGATTCTGCTGTGCTGGTGGCTACTCTTGTCCTTGCTGCAGATTCTGCTGTGTTTGTTTCACCCAGTACATGGTTTTATTCTCTTGTCTCAGTGCACGACTTAACGTATATGCAGACAGACAGACAGACAGACAGACAGACAGACACCCTTTTATAACTACGTGAGTAAACTAGTGAGTAGTCAGTGTAGTAGGTTTGTGGTTCTCTATCCTTGTCTTCGGAAGCAACCCGGCTTTAGGTACTCGACACACAATTTTTGAGAGGTAAATAGTAAACTCTGAAGACATACATACATACAATATATGTCCGCAGGGCAGAGCACACTGGACTTCATGGCAAACATGACTGCCACCTAATGAAAGGGAAGGAGCATCTACATGAAAATTTATCTCACAAATTAGGAACTTTCCTCAAGTCCAGCTTGAATTAGCGTCAGAAGACTTTATTCCCATCTTGAAACGTAACGAAAAGTACATCAGAAGAAAGATTATTTTAGAAGTCTCTTGCACAGGGAGAGAGAGAAATGGTTAAACCCAGTGAAATGTGAAATGCGTTTGTATGTTGGCCAGCAGAGCTTGTCATAAAAGCAATTTTGAGGTTTCAAGTCCCGTAAAATAAACTTTCATGAACATTTAAACGATTTTTAAAAACCAATTTAGACGAATCTAGTTAAAGATTAAGTGGCATTTCAGCATAGCACTGCTGGTTTTTTAAAAAAAGAGAGAAAAATTGACATTTTCAGCCCTTCTCAGTCTTCGAGTATTTTCTACAAACTAAACTGCCAACCTGTTGTACTCTACAACAACCCGTCACTTATGCAACCACCAGTCACTGTAGGACATCCACGTTTTTAAAAAATTTGTTGAAATAGAGAAATCAGACAGACAGACAGACAGATGGACGGACGGACTGACGGATGGACGGATGGATGGATGAATGGATGGATGGATGATAGATGGTTGGGTAGGTAGGTAGGTGGGTGTGTAGGTGGTTAGGTATGTAGGTGCGTAGTTAGGAAAGTGTGCTGATATGTGTTAGACAGATGGGTAGGTAAATGGATAGGTAGGTAGGGGAGTAGGTGGGTAGGTAGGTGGATAGACAGATGGGTAGGTAGATGGATAGGTAGGTAGGGGAGTAGGTGGGTAGGTAGGTGGATAGACAGATGGGTAGGTAGATGGATAGGTAGGTAGGGGAGTAGATGGGTGGGTAGGTGGATAGACAGATGGGTAGGTAGATGGATAGGTAGGTAGGGGAGTAGGTGGGTAGGTAGGTGGATAGACAGATGGCAGGCAAACAAACAGGTAGGTAGGTAGGTACAGACGCCTGATAAGACTTGAACAACCAAGAATCCGTGTAGAACAAAAGAATCGGGATTATCTTCTACGTACTCCACAAAAGTCCTCAACTGATCCGGTCCCACCCAACTGTAAAATATCTAACATTATAATGAAAGTGAATATGCCAGTCCTATAATGATTGACGGCTCTTCTCTTGCCTTTTGTTTGACCTTGGCGTATGGTATCACCACAGCTGTCTCCCAGTTCTTTCATCATAGTCAGAGATATCTTGCGATAAAGCGTGTGTGTGTGTAAATATTCTACCCTGGCGGCCTCTGTCTGGGTGTTCACAGCGGCAAAAACCGCAGATGAAGTGTAGTTTTACCCAAGGTTCTCCTACAAGAACTTTGTGACCGACGCAGAACTGCTAAACATCAGACCCCATTTCCCCTTTTGGTTAACCTTTTTGTTTTAATCCTCCTTGAGACCCTCCCCTCCCCCCCCACCCACCCAAAAAAAACCAGGAGAACCTCTTCGGGCCCTCTTTTACAATAAAGGGGCGTCCATTGGGCCCCCGAAGATGTAGCCGGGGCTAGATTTCCCTGTTATTGCAACAGGCTGTATCTGCGCTGTCACGTTTTCTCTTTGGAATGTTCTCAGCAGCCAAAGCTGTGAAGACGTTGAACTAGGAAAGAGCTATGGCTACTAGCTTGAAGAGAGTGCAACAAGAAGAGAAATCTTTTGGGCAGACTCCACCACCATGGGGACGTTGTTGTCCCCGTTGGCCTGGTGGGCCTATTATTTGCAGCCTTAACCAAGTTGTGATACAGGGTCTTGACCAGATGTATGCAGTACTGATAAACTGCTGTGCCTCCATTACATTCTGTCCGTCTTTCATACCCCTGCACATCCAGGCGAAGAGTTTCGTATCTCCATACACCAGCAGTGAACTAAAACAGTTTCACATTCATGGGATTCATTTTACGTGAGATATTCTGTTATTTGTGAGGTAAGTTCTCCCATCATATTTATGTCATGTAGCTATTTCACAACTAGATCGCTAGAACATACATACATACATAGTTGATGTAAGAGTTTAGCTCAGTGTTATCTGAGTTTCATATATCTCGCCGTGAGCGTTGTTAACTCTTGTACTCCAAGACAACTCTAGCATTGTTGATATATCTTGCACACATTTGTGAATCAAAGCGCGGAATGACATTTAAGCAATGTCTAAATAAAATTCAAGATAAAATAAACAACCTAAATCAGAATGCAAACATCATAGGACTAAAGATCAACGTAGGAAAGACAAAGTTAATGAAGCAAAATGTGAACAACAGAAATGTAATCAGAGTAGATAGCAAGTTAGTGGAGGAAGTCAACGAATTTGTATACCTTGGCAGCAGAGTAGTAGAAAATGGAGACAGCACAGAGGACATCAACAGCAGACTTACTAGAGCAAACCAGGCTTTTTGAATGCTGCAGACTATAGGGAAATCTAAAAGAACTAAGCATGAATACGAAAATCAGGATATTTAAGAGTAATGTTCTAAGTGTACTACTCTATGGAAGTGAATACTATAAAATCACCAAAACCATAGAAAACAAGTTGAATTCTTCCCCGACTAAATGTTTACGAAGAATTAGAAAAATGTTTTGGCCAAACACCATAAGAAATAACATCTTGTTGGCAGAAATGCAGATGAAGCCACTGACAGAAATTATTGAGGAAAGACGCTGGCGATGGTTGGGACATGTGCTCCGAATGATTGACAACTCACTACCAAAAATAGCACTAAGATGGACACCACAGGTGAACAGAAGTAAGGATAGACCAAAAGAGACATGGAGAAGAACAACAGAAAGGATGTTGAGCAATAGAGGGCTCACCTGGGCAAGAGCAGAAAAAAAGGCAAAGGACAGGCATTTGTGGAAAACCCTTGCGGAAGCCCCATGTGCCCTGGGCACTTAAGGTTCAGAGAGAGAGAGAGAGAGAGAGAGAGAGAGAGAGAGAAAGAGAGAGAGAGAAAGAGAGAGAGAAGATGAAAATGAACACATTTCTAATCGAGCCCATGTTCTTTTTAAATTGTAGACTAACGTCCTTCTAATCTCCTATTACCAGAATTTCTCATCAAAGTGTGTTCTGCAAAAACATGGAAATTTCATTCAGGAGTGAAAGATTTAATTTAACTCTTGACAGCTGCCAAGGGGAATCACGTTTCAGGTCACCCTGACATCCTTGTGAAATCTCACACAACGCCAATACTAACTTAACATAAATATCAGTATATATCAAATGCAAATAATATCACGACTGTAATCGAACAAATAATAGAAAACTACATCAGCAGTAATGACGGCCTAGTTGGCTGAGTGGTTAGGTCTCAGTGTGCTAATCCGGTGGTACGGGTTCAGTCCCATAGTGGGACTTTTTTCTGGTACACATCGAAAACAAAAGGCCCCTGGGTCCAGCCAGCCTCTAAAAACGGGCACCAGAGAAATCTGGGAAGGTAAATGTGGCCAGGCGTGATACTGACCATATCAGACTTTGATGTGCCGAAGGTCACAGAAAATACGGGCCTAACGCTGTATCCCCAATCAGCCTTAGTGGCATGGAAACGGGGATTTTACCTTGACCTTTTACCTTACATTAGCAATACATAGGATACAGGTGCATCGCCACATGTATAAACTTGTTTACCTTTCACAGCTACACGTTGACAATCAACTCCAATTTACATAAAAGTACACAAGAGGAACAGCGGCACTGGTAGCTTTACACACAAGCTGCCATCTTGCAACATCCTGTTTCAATGCATAATTTATAAATGTTATCAAAATATAACTGCGTTCTATCTTGATACGCATGACCACAGAAGAACCACATACAAGGATCCCCATTCAGCAACAAAATCTCATATACAGGACGCACAATTACACATATCAATAAACGCAAGCCAATAAGCATCAGTTCATTTACACCAACACCATGTCCGACACCTCTTTCATTATCTCTTCTTCAATCGTAGCCGCATCTTGGGCCAGCAACACAACAGAGCTGGGGCCACGGGGTTTCTGACCTTGACCAGTGAGGCCTCACGTAATCACAACATTATGACAGTATTTGGTCAAGGCTATCTAGCCTTTAATATTGAAGCCTCACATAATCACATTATGACAGTACTTGGTCAAGGCTATCTAACCCTTGAGGATAGCTCTAAATTACTGTGCTAGAGTTAGCCCCAAGCTTGTTTTCTCTGTCAGAGTTCGTGATTCTGAAGTCATTCCTTGCACGCAGAATGTAAGTTTTGTGTTCTGGGCCTGAGATGAAAGTTTCAGAGAGGAGAAAGATTTTGACTGCTGTTGAGTGAGAAGGTAGTGTAGTCCGGTATGGTTGATAAATATTGTCGTGTTTAGTATGTGATAGTTGTTAGCCAGCTTGAATTCTTATGGCGCTATCCTAGTAACTTGGATAGATAGCAGCCCGGAATTATTTGTGTTGGAGCACGCATGTTTCTGAGAAATCGTTTCCACATATTTTCGTCGTCAGCCATCACGTTCACGCAAAAATCGGATGTGACTGCCAAGGTAATGCAGTCTTGATAGACATATCCAGTGTGCCAGTATGTGATCGTCCTGGGTGTCCTATAAAGTGTATATCCTGTAAAGAGTATATCTTGTAAAGAGTATATCCTGTAAAGAGTGCTCGTTGTCTTCCGTCTGTACATTAGCAATTGTAGTCAGCACAAACGAACGAACGAACGAACAGACTTTATTTTCAAAGGGTTAAGAATTGGGCACGCAGGCCCGTCTAACATTCTGCCCTTCATCATACAGCTTTCTCTCAGTCACAGTCATTCATCATTTGTTAATGAGCATAACAATCATGAAGACACGATTAAATGATTATATAAATAAATAATAAACTTATCTCATGCCCAAATATTCTACACTCTGATTTATGGAATGACATGAAATAGACTTGAATTCTTACACTCACAAAAGACAACCAGCAGCATACGAGCAGAAGCGATATAGGTCAACTAGAAGATTATTCTTTCCAGGCTAAATGTTTACGAAGAATTAGAAGAATATTTTGGCCTAACACCATAAGAAACAATATCTTGTTGGCAGAAATGCAGATGAAGCCACTGACAGCAATTATTGAGGAAAGATGCTGGCGATGGTTGGGACATGTGCTTCGAATGACTAACAACTCACTACCAAAAATAGCACTAAGATGGACACCACAGGGGAACAGAAGTAAGGGTAGACCAAAATAGAGATGGAGAAGAACAACAGAAAGGATGTTGAGCAATAGAGGGCTCACCTGGGCAAAAGAGGATAAAAAGGCAAAGGACAGGCATTTGTGGGAAAACCCTTGCGGAAGCCCCATGTGCTCTGAGCACTTGAGATTGAGAGAGAGAGAGAGAGAGAGAGAGAGAGAGAGAGAGAGAAAAGATTACACCATTCATTTATTTACTGTGCTCTATTACAAAAAGAATACACCTTCACCGTTTCTAAATCACAATATAAGATTATGTTAACCAACAATGAAAATAATGGAAACAGTGATGAGCACCGCCATCATTGGAACACAGATGATAATAAAACCATCCACAGCTGTACACACTTCCTATGCTAGACTCTTACCACCCACAGCTGTACACACTTCCTATGCTAGACTCTTACCATCCACAGTTGTACACACTTTCCTATGCTAGACTCTTACCATCCACAGTTGTACACACTTTCCTATGCTAGACTCTTACCATCCACAGCTGTACACACTTCCTATGCTAGACTCTTACCATACACAGCTTTACACACTTCCTATGCTAGACTCTTACCATACACAGCTTTATACACTTCCTATGCTAGACTCTTACCATCCACAGCTTTACACACTTCCTATGCTAGACTCTTACCATCCACAGCTTTACACACTTCCTATGCTAGACTCTTACCATCCACAGCTTTACACACTTCCTATGCTAGACTCTTACCATCCACAGCTTTACACACTTCCTATGCTAGACTCTTACCATCCACAGCTTTACACACTTCCTATGCTAGACTCTTACCATCCACAGCTTTACACACTTCCTATGCTAGACTCTTACCATCCACAGCTTTACACACTTCCTATGCTAGACTCTTACCACTTCGCCATCTTGTCACTGCCTGGCTGGAACACATTGACCCCCTTATTCCACACTCATGTTGTCAGGATCTTTAGGTCTCTTACATCCACCTACATGTTATCTTACATCTTACATCCACCTACATGTTATCTTACATCTTACATCCACCTATATGTTATCTTACATCTTACATCAACCTACATGTTATCTTACATCTTACATCCACATACATGTTATCTTACATCTTACATCCTTCCCGTGCCGTTAAACGTCACATAGGGCCCGCATGCTAGTTCGCCAAGATGTCCTGTCTTCGGTGAGTTTTTCAATCTCATCAAGGGATCTAATGCCCATTGAACGTGTTATCTACTTAACTTTAATACTTGATTATTATATTTCATCTACTTAAGTCTTAGATCTACCTACTACAAGCTATCTACTTAAAAGTCCTCGATCTACCTACTACATGCTATCTACTCTACCTACTACATGCTATCTACTTAAAAGTCTTAGATGTACCTACTACATGCTATCTACTCTACCTACTACATGCTATCTACTTAAAAGTCTTAGATGTACCTACTACATGCTATCTACTTAGAAGTCCTAGATCTACCTACTACATGCTATCTACTTAAATCAAACGTCCTAGATCCACCACATACATGTTATCTACCTAACTTTAATGTAGTCTATAGATTACCGAGTTGCCTCTTTCCACTACAAACTACTATGGGAGCTTTGGTTCTGCTTTCGCTATGTTGATTTTCATGTGCAATTTTCCTACTATGCCGATTTGACCAACACAGGCCAAATCACAGCCTACATTGGTCTGCGCCTACACGGCTTTCGCATGAGAAGACAACAAACTTCGGACACTTCTACTTCGCTTACAACTCAGGCAGCCGAACAGAACACTGACGAAAGCAGTAGAGGAATATGATAAGAAAAGAAGAAATATTTCTCGTCAACCAAAAAGTCTAAATGTATGAAAAAAGAGAACAGAAAAAAAAAATCCAAAACGTCCTACGTTCTTTTATAACTGAAAATGATCTTCGATTCTTTGTCTTTCTCCCTTTAAAAAACTGTTTTTCCAGAAATCTCTAGAAAATTTACATGTAACGTCTTAGCTATTGCCAATTTAAAATCACAAATCGACAAACAAACACAAAAAATAAATAATAAACACATCTAATATGTCATTACCAGCAAAACAGCATTTTTAAACCTTAATTTTAAGATTAAATCCGCTAGCCAATGACAAAGCCATATAAGTAGATTGCATGTGTCTTCCGTTTTTGAGACAGTTAAAAAAGTTCATGTCCGCATAAGAGTTAATAGCCCAATTTTTTTTTTGCAAAAATTTAATCTGTGTAATGTAACATTGATAATTGTTTTGTTTTTTTTTTGTAATAAGTTTGTGCATTAAACAAAAACTGAACATTTGTGAGCAAGTTTTCGACCACCAGCAGCGAATTATTAACTTTATTTTGGTTATTTTTTTTTTAATCTTAACAACCCAAAACAAAAACAAAACAAAACAAAAACAAGCCAAAAACATCAGCACTGTAATTACAGCACATCAGCACATGTTTACAGTTTGCTTAAAAGCAGAGAAGCAATTAGCAAAACAACTAGGTCCAAAGTTGAAATACGTGTTCTTCTGGACTAGAATCTAATCCTTCTAAATTGGTTTTGTAGGAAAACAAAATAAACCTTAATCTCATTCATCCGAAGAACTTCAAGGTTTTCTTCGTCAGCATTTCTCTCTCGTCGTTCATCTCAAGTTCTTACATGCAAGTTCTTCTCAAGTTCTTACACGTAGGTTCTTCTCAAGTTCTTACACGTAGGTTCTTCTCAAGTTCTTACACGCAGTTTCTTCTCAAGTTCTTACTCGCAAGTTCTTCTCAAGTTCTTACTCGCAAGTACTTCTCAAGTTCTTACTCGCAGGTTCTTCTCAAGTTCTTACTCGCAAGTTCTTCTCAAGCTCTTACACGCAAGTTCTTCTCACGTTCTTACCCGCAGGTTGTTCTGAAGTTCCTACCCGTAGGTTGTTCTCAAGTTCTTACACGCAAGTTCCCTCTCTGGTTTGAGTTCTCGGAAACTTCATCTTCTTGGTGTATTCTGTACATATGTCTTTACGCAGGTACTACTGTTACTACAACATACATCATTATCATCATCATGTGCCATCTCCGCATATACGATTGACTACAACTTGCGGTGTCCTTATGTTCTCACAAAGCACACGGGTACATAATTCCCTCCCCCCCCCCCGAATATTTTGATGATCTCCGCCAAGTTATAATACCTTGTTCAGCAAGTTATGTCTTGTCCACTAAGTTATAAATGTCTTGTCCACCAGTTTATAATGTCTTGTCCACTAAGTTATAAATGTCTTGTCCACCAATTTATAATGTCTTGTCCACCAATTTATAATGTCTTGTCCACCAATTTATAATGTCTTGTCCACCAATTTATAATGTTTTGTCCAATAATTTATAATGTCGTCTTCCCATTGCTCACTGATATTTCAGTTTTTCATTATCCATTTTCATATTGACTGAATATTTCAGCTGTCTGGTTCTTTTGTTTTTTATTATTTCTTTTGTCAGTTTCATTTTATCTAGTATTTCTTTGTTTTTCTTTCTGTGAAAGAAGTACATTTTGTTCTTACGTACAGTTAAATTTATGTGCCATCAGTAGTCAACAGCCTACATATATAGCATCAGTAATCGACAGTCTACATCTATAGCATCAATAATCACCAGCCTACAACTATAGCATCAGTAATCAACAGCCTACATCTATAACATCAGTAGTCAACAGCCTACAAGTATAACATCAATAATCAACAACCTACAGCTAAAATTTCAAGAATAAATATCCTACAACTATAACATCAAGAATCAACAGCCTACAACTATAACATAAATAATAAAAACACCAACAACTATAGCATCAATAATCAAAAACAACCAACAGCTAAAATATCAATAATCACCAGCCTACAATTATAGCCTCAGTAATCAACAGCCTACAGCTATAACATCAGTAATCAACAGCCTACAGCTATAACATCAGTAATCAACAGCCTACAGCTATAACATCAGTAATCAACAGCCTACAAATATAACATCAATAATATCGTTATAACATCTGTTGAAGACGGCCAGCTATAGCCGTATCAGCTTTGATGGAGAGAAATCCACAGGATGAAAAGCAATGTACTCTTCAACATCTGCTTATCTTAGCTGGAGCCAAGTCGTTTTCAACGCCGAAAGAGTTTGGATCGATTTATCATTTTCAATATCTTTGATGATTCAATTAGGATTTTAATGTCTAAATACTAGTTTGCTGTTGTTGTTTTTTTCCTCGTCTCTATTTTTCTTAAATCGCTCAAAAAGATTCATTATTTGATTTTGCATTGCTTTCTTTCTCCATGTCTGCTAAAAAGGGACCGTTTTTGCAAGATTCTGTATTTGTCCTGGCGCTCTTGAGCCTGTGTACAGATTTTTGACGTAGATCGTTCAAGGACAGGCGGCCATTTTTAATATCCTGTGTTCGAATTGCGCCAAGTATGGCATCGAGTTTATTACGCAACTATTTTCCTCATGTTCTCTATTTTATATCCTCATATGCCTGATATTCTATCATATTCTCATGTTCTTTATTTTGCCTCTGGAAGGTATTTGTCCGTAGAATATTTTGATCATTTTCCTGCGCGTAGTTGAAGCCTTCTCACATTCTCTTCCGGCGCCAAACTTGTGTCGTACGCCGCCATTTAAACTGTGTGCGTATTGATTTGTTCTTGTTTCTTATTGTGGTTCTGTTTCTTATTGTGGTTCTGTTTCTTATTGTGGTTCTTTTTCTTATTGTGGTTCTCTTTCTTATTGTGGTTCTCTTTCGCCTGTGCTGTAGTTCATAGTTCATTTATATCATTGTAATTAATATATCAGGGTTCATTTATCTCATTGTAATTCATATATATCAGGGTTCATTTATCTCATTGTAATTCATATATCAGGGTTCATTTATCTCATTGTAATTCATATATATCAGGGTTCATTTATCTCATTGTAATTCATATATATCAGGGTTCGTTTATCTCATTTGTTCGTCACCGACGAAGGTTCTTTGCTCTCTCTGCGGTTAATATACGAAAGTTCATTTTTATTTTACTGCAGTTAAATATCAAGTTTCATTTTTATAATCGTAGTTCAAACATCAAATTCACTTATCTCATTGTTGTTCTTAGGTGAAGTTCATCTACCATCATTTTGGTTTCATAGATTAAGTACATCTGTTTTATCGTTAGTTCATAGATCAATTTCATTTACCTCATCATTAGTTCATGCATCAATTTCACCTACCTCACCGTTAGTTCATACATCAATTTCACCTACCTCACCGTTAGTTCATACATCAATTTTATCTGCCTCACCGTTAGTTCATACATCAATTTCACCTACCTCACCGTTAGTTCATACATCAATTTCATCTACCTCACCGTTAGTTCATACATCAATTTCACCTACCTCACCGTTAGTTCATACATCAATTTCATCTACCTCACCGTTAGTTCATACATCAATTTCACCTACCTCACCGTTAGTTCATACATCAATTTTATCTACCTCACCGTTAGTTCATACATCAATTTCACCTACCTCACCGTTAGTTCATACATCAATTTCATCTACCTCACCGTTAGTTCATACATCAATTTCATCTACCTCATCGTTAGACCATATATTGCATTAGACTATAAATTGTAGTCCAGCGTTTGCTGAAGTCCCATCTCACATTTCGTTTTTTTTTTGTTCTCAAAACGAAGTTTGAAAAAAAAATCACCCTCAAGTGCAATCTATGCACATTGCCTTTCTCATTCTGACAATAACAAAAAAAACAAGTATGCGAGGAAGAACAGGACAAAGATCGTGCCACATACTGAACGATTCAGTGAATGCTCATCATTCGCGTTAAGAAACGACCAGAATAAGGTATGCATGTTACTATATCCTGTAATAGAAAAACCATTCTTTTTATTTTGCTTGTTTCTTTAACTTATTCATCCAATCAAATGTTTGTAGAGGTTAAAAAAGTATGCATCATTTGAACAGAACTTTCTAATTTTAGATAAAAACTTCAAATTTTACTACCGGAAAAAAAAACACGAAACGAAACCATTCACTGTTCATATTAATTTCTTTATTGCGTTCCCTGAATTCCTCCGCAAAATTTATTGAACAACTTTTTATTATACCGAAATGTCACTAACAACCAATCAGCTTCATCCAGCTCTGTTGCTGCTGACACATTACTGCTCTAATTCCAATCGTGTACTCTGATGCTTGATATTTAATAATTGTTTAGTTTAGTTTCGACGCCATTTTGATTTTTTATTTGAGTTTATTTTTAGACACCATTTAAATTGCAACAGCTGCTAAAATTTAATCAAAGAATTTGTCATGGGAATTTTTTTTTTTAGGGAAAATGTCAAGGTTTTATGTTTTTAGTTAGTCTAAGTGTCTTCTGTCACGATATTTTAAAATATCTTCTACCAGGGTTTGTTAACGTGTCTTCTGTTGGGGCGTGTTAATGTGTCTTTTACCAGGAAATGTTAAAATGCTACCTATCAGGGTTTGTTAAAGTGTTTTCTCTTAGAATGAGTCAAAGTGTCATCCATCACGAAATGTTGAACTGTCTTCTATCATTGTTTGCAAAAAGTGTCTTCTATCAGAACGAAAAGAATCTGGGTAAGTTAAAACAGTTCTATCAGGATGAGTTAAATGGCCTTCCATTAATACGACCAGAAGTGTCTTTCATGTCGGGTAGTTGAAGTGTGTTCTATATGGACGAGTTAAACTGCCTGTTCTTGGTGAATTAAAGTGTTTTCTATCAGGTCGAGTTAAATGATTTCTATCAGGTTAGTTAGAAAGTCTTATCTCAGGGTGAGTTAATGTGTCTTCTGCCAAGTAAGTTAAAGTGTTTTTTGTTTAAATCAGGACTTATTAAGACACCTCGGCTCAGAGTGACTTAAAATGCCTGTTGCCTGGTGAGTCCATGTATTCCACGTTTTATGTTATGACCCGTTGTGCTGGTTTTTTATATTTTAATCAGGATTTATTAAAAATTGTTTTTCGTTTTTTTTTTGTCAATTCTGTTTTAAATTTTAGAATGAGGCGCAATGTCTTCTACAAGGATTATTCACTTTTGGACAAACTGAAATGTTGTTGTGAAAGTTTTCATTTCTTATGAACATTTAAATACCTCAGTCAATGATTTCGTCAAAATAATCGGGTCGAAAAAGGTTCAAACCTGCTGTCTTCAGTTCCTGATGACGCTCTTTGGCCATAGAACCCAGTTATTACCGTATTTGTTCTGTCATAGTTCTTCTGTTGTGCTATGCTATCTTGATTTTTCTTCAGTCTTTCACTATCCAATTTCTCTTACGTTCTGTTAGTAATCTCCATTCTGACCTTTATATTGGCAATTGTCTTTAGTTATTTGTCCATCTTTCTAGTTCATTTCTGTAATATTTCAGAGGCATCTTTGGATGTTTATCTTACCACGTGCCCCATAAATACTGCGTGACAGGACATCCTTGGATGTTTATCTTACCATGTGTTCCATAAACACTGTGTGACAAATCATCCTTGGATTTTTATTTTACTGTGCTCCATAAACACTGTGTGACAAATCATTCTTGGATGTTTATTTTACTGTGCCCCATAAACACTGTGTGACAAATCATCCTTGGATGTTTATTTTACTGTGCCCCATAAACACTGTGTGACAAATCATCCTTGGATGTGTATTTTACTGTGCTCCATAAACACTGTGTGACAAATCATCCTTGGAAACACTGTGTGACAAATCATCCTTGGATGTGTATTTTACTGTGCTCCATAAACACTGTGTGACAGGCGAACTCCTGCCAAAATGAAAGAGCTCTTACTACAAGAAGGCGATGCCAAATTTGAAGGTCATTTAAGGTAGGAGTTTATTATGATATACGGAACTGCACGCAGTGGAAGGATGACAAATCAGCCAACCAGCCACCAAACCGACTTTACACCCAACCACCAAACTAACCAAAGAAAATCCTCCAATAAACCAACCAACCAATCAGCTAACAAAGAAACAGACTGACCAACCACACCTATTAGAGTTGTTACGAAGCCCGCAGTCAACAGCTCCTCATTCCGCCTATTTCAAAACAAAATCTCAGCAGCTGCGTCAGCTCGCCACCAATTTCAAGTTCACAGCTACGCAGAAATATTTCACTCAGTTATTATGTTAACAGCCTCAAAGGACATATTTTGTTCTGTATGATTCATTCACATACTGCACCTTAGCCGTAAGTTAATGTATGTCGAACATGAGACACACATTAGTACATTATGTATTCATATAATCAGAAAGCCACCAGCCTTCTCTGTTTTAGATTTGGGCTCATTTTTCAGCAAGTGTCCAGCTGTTTGCATATTTTGTTACGCTTGATGCGTTATCCTCGCTAGAGACCTACACTGCAGAATTCCTACCTTGATGAGTGCGAGTCTTCGTGTACATTTAGGACAAGTTAGAATATCATTTATATAACGTGCGTGTGCAGGTACTGAAAGGGTTAGAGTTGTCTAGACCTGCACTGAAAGTGTTAAAGTTGTCTAGACCTGTAGTGAAACTGTTAAAGTTGTCTAGACCTGCAGCGAAAGTGTTAAAGTTGTCTAGACCTGCAGTGAAAGTGTTAAAGTTGTCTAGACCTGTAGTGAAAGTGTTAAAGTTGTCTAGACCTGCAGTGAAAGTGTTAAAGTTGTCTAGACCTGTAGTGAAAGTGTTACAGTTGTCTACACCTGTAGTGAAAGTGTTAAAGTTGTCTAGACCTGTAGTGAAAGTGTTAAAGTTGTCTAGACCTGTAGTGAAAGTGTTAAAGTTGTCTAGACCTGTAGTGAAAGTGTTAAAGTTGTCTAGACCTGTATGAAAGCGTAAAATTAGGCTAGACCTGTAATATAGATTTTTAAAACGAAACGAAAGTGGAATGGTTAATTTGTTTCAGTTTCATGTGCCTTATCTTCGTCTTTTCTTCTTTGTTTTAATTTCAGTTGCTAATTTATTTTCACCTTCTTTCTCTCATTATTGAATTCCTTTCGTTTTTTAAAGTTTGGTATACAAGTATACAGTCATTATGTTTTGTCTTGACGACCTTTATACAGTCATTATTTTTTGTCTTGACGACCCTGTAGATATCTGAGACCCTGCCCGATATAGAGGTCAACGACCCGTAGCTGACAAGCTAGCTTCAGGTTTGACGAACCATAGCCGATCAAGACCCTGCCCCATCTCTCCGTTGGTAACCCAAGTAACAGGCCTGCCATAACCTACAGGGGAGAGATCGCCATAGTCCCCTAGGCGGTGGAGTATTGCATGCGCCCTGCTTTTTTTTAGCTTTATTCAGGGTCTGAAAGACTAACCGCTGTAACCCTCTTCCTATCCGGCACGATGCTTCGCCTCAACATCAGTTGACAGTTCCGGGGACATAGAATAAGAAGAAGAAAAAGAAGAAGAAGAAGAAGAAGTAATGCTTCATTCATAAGTGTGTTCATTTATAGTTTATCCAAAGTTTGTCTGTGAGACTGCTGCCTCCATTACGTCATTCTCTGAGAAGAGAGGGAAACATGGCGGATTGTTTCCCTTTAACATGGCGGATTGTTTCCCTTTAACATGGCGGATTGTTTCCCTTTAACATGGCGGATTGTTTCCCTTTATTTCCCCGGATGTGAACTTGCAGCCGCGTCTGGTCACCAGATTTCATTTTAAAAAAAACCGCTACGGGATTTTCGGTAGTAATTATCACCTGCATGGATTTTATTTGGTCGGGTTGTTGATGGTGTTGTCAAGAGGTGATAAAAGCTCAGTGAAAGCCAGATTTTCATTTCGTATCTCGTCAAGAAGAGATACGAAGAGAGGAAGACCAAAACGAAGATGGCTGCAAGACATCGTTGACGATCTGCAAATGGATGCAGCAGCGGCAGGCAATCTTGCTCACAACCGAGAGGCCTACAGGAGTGCTGTTTGGGAGGCAAAGTTCCGCAAGGGACATGCAAATGAAAGAATGAATGAATGATCTCGTCAATGTTTAACGGTTCACATCTTGTTGATTATTTAAGCGGTGTGTCCATTGCTGAACGTTTTTTTTTTTTGGACAGCCATTCGGAAGAGGGGTCTTTGTCGGGCCATGGTTGATCTCTTATTGTACATTTGTCGGGCCACGGTTGATCTCTTATTGTACATTTGTCGGGCCACGGTTGATCTCTTATTGTACATTTGTCGAGCCATGGTTGATCTCTTATTGTACATTTGTCGGGCCATGGTTGATCTCTTATTGTACATTTGTCGGGCCATTGTTGATCTCTTATTGTACATTTGTCGGGCCATGGTTGATCTCTTATTGTACATTTGTCGGGCCATGGTTGATCTCTTATTGTACATCTCTTAATGTTGCTCACTCATGCGTATTGGCGGGTCATCCTCTGAAGTTTCCCTTCAGCCTTACTTTCAGCTATGAGGTGCACTTTGTTTGCTGTTACACCTAGTGAAGGAAACTGCGTAAGGAAATGATATATTACGCTCAGTGAAGGAAACTGCGTAAGGAAATGATATATTACGCTCAGTGAAGGAAACTGCGTAAGAAAATGATATATTACGCTCAGTGAAGGAAACTGCGTAAGGAAAAGACTATATTACGCTCAGTGAAGGAAACTGCGTAAGGAAAAACTATATTACCCTGAGTAAATGAAAACGCGTAAGGAAAAGACTATATTACGCTGAGTAAATGAAAACGCGTAAGGAAAAGACTATATTACGCTGAGTAAATGAAAACGCATAAGGAAAAGACTATATTACGCTGAGTAAATGAAAACGCGTAAGGAAATGACTATATTACGCTGAGTAAATGAAAACGCGTAAGGAAAAGACTATATTACGCTGAGTAAATGAAAACGCGTAAGGAAAAGACTATATTACGCTGAGTAAATGAAAACGCGTAAGGAAAAGACTATATTACGCTGAGTAAATGAAAACGCGTAAGGAAAAGACTATATTACGCTGAGTAAATGAAAACGCGTAAGGAAATGACTATATTACGCTGAGTAAATGAAAACGCGTAAGGAAAAGACTATATTACGCTGAGTAAATGAAAACGCATAAGGAAAAGACTATATTACGCTGAGTAAATGAAAACGCATAAGGAAAAGACTATATTACGCTGAGTAAATGAAAACGCATAAGGAAAAGACTATATTACGCTGAGTAAATGAAAACGCGTAAGGAAATGACTACTTCACAATTTGAAAGGTCACGTTAGACTACAAGATCATTCAGACGAGCATTCTCTCTCGTACAATTAGCAGACGCACGTGAAGCTTGGCAGACAGAAAACTGACGTTTCCTTCTCTCTTGAGACATCGAAGAAAAGTCAACAGTTGGCCAGTATCTGGTAGTGATAGGATTAATCTCTGGAACGATTTTCACCGATTTCGGTGGAAATTCACTGGATATTTCGTCAGGATAGCTGTGTGCTAGTGTAGACTCGAGCAAGACAGTTGTGGCTTGTCTCAGGAGAGTGCGAGTTAAGCAGTGGCGGATTATTAATCAGGCTAAATATGATTAATCTTGGGGGACCAGAAGACCCGTCGATACCTGGGACCGGGGGGGGGGGTATCTGCAGATACAAATCTTTATCTTCCTGAATGTTAGGAGATAAATGGAATAGATCGACTAAAGTTAGTGACCTTACTAAGTTTAGCCTAAGGGTAGATCGGCGAAGGTTGGTGACCTTACTAAGTTTAGCCTAAGGGTAGATCGACGAAGGTTGGTGACCTTACTACGTTTAGCCTATAGGTCTGGGTGGTCGTTAATTCGTCACTAGGTTCAGTATCAGAACACTCTGTACACAAGGGAGGGAACTAATCAAAGACCAACGGATAGATAAGGAAGATGAGCACACAACAACCTGTCTCATCAGTGACTGAAAGAAAAAGAAGATGGACATTATATCGGCCACGTGATGAGAAGAAACAATCTGAGAATCCCAAAAGAACCTATCAGACAGGACACAATAGGAGAAATTTTAAAAAAAGACCTAGACCACGTCAAACTCTAGAGAAAAGATTTTTGAGAGAGGCTGAATTTGTGGGTTTAAAATCCCTTGACGAGGTTGAAAAACTCCCAGGAAAAAGAAGAATATGGCAAAATACAGCGCGAACCCTGTGTGACATTTACCGGCAGGGGAAGGATGTAAGATACAAGGCCAGATAGCAGCTGTCTGCGGTTGACACAGAGTTGTCAAAGACAGCAGTTGTCTGTGGTTGACACGAGAGTTGTCAAAGATAGCACCTGTCTTAGGTTGGCACAGAGTTGTCAAAGGGAAACAAATGCACTATTTTTGGAGGCACAAGGTTTCAAAAGATGGCAAGTATATTTCTGCAGGGTAGGGCCCACCGAACTGAACTGCACAAGACGGATATCAGTGAATGATATTTTTTTTTAAAATGGTATCACGTGAAATTCACTTCCAGGAATGAGTGACTTCGGCCGATTTCAGAAAAGCTGAAAGGAAGACTCCGACGGACGCTATGAATTCTTGCAGTTGCAAAAGTAATGAACATGTCTCACAACCCGTGCTAAAAAAATGTGCAACAAAAACAAACACATTTACCACTAGCAGCAAAGAGTCATCCAGCTATCGCGTTCACCGACAATAACGAGCAGATTACTCATAAAAATACGAGAAAAACCGAAACTTTTGGAGACCGTCAGTTACTGTAGCCGGTTTATATTATTTAAAAAAGAACAAACCTAGTAATGAGCAACCAGTGAAATCGATTGGAGGAGAATCAGGCTAGTAGGGTGATAATATTCAGCTTGTATGGAGGAGAATCAGGCTAGTAGGGTGATAATATTCAGCTTGTATGGAGGAGAATCAGGACAGTAGGATGATACGACTCAGCTTGTATGGAGGAGAATCAGGACAGTAGGATGATAAGACTCAGCTTGTATGGAGGAGAATCAGGACAGTAGGATGATAAGACTCAGCTTGTATGGAGGAGAATCAGGACAGTAGGATGATAAGACTCAGCTTGTATGGAGGAGAATCAGGACAGTAGGATGATAAGACTCAGCTTGTATGGAGGAGAATCAGGACAGTAGGATGATAAGACTCAGCTTGTATGGAGGAGAATCAGCCAGTTGTGACTTACGTGCAGCATGTGAGCATTTTGTAAAGATTAAATCTCGCCGTAACAAGAAGGAAAAAAAACCCTAACTCGAATACTTAATCACCGGCACTTAATCACACGGCACTTAATCATACGGCACTTACTCAAGATTAAATCTCGCCGTTAATAAGATAAAAAAATTCACTTGAATATTAATCGCAACACTTAATCACACGGCACTTAATCATACGGCACTTAATCAAGATTAAATCTCGCCGTTAATAAGATAAAAAAATTCACTTGAATATTAATCGCAACACTTAATCACACGGCACTTAAACACACCTAATCACGACACTTAATCACGAACACTTAATCAAGATTAAATCTTGCAGCTAATAAGATATTTTTAAAAGTTCATACGGACATTTACAACCCCCCTGTGGCTGTAAAGTGTATTTAAATTTACAGTAAACCGAATGTTGTATTGAGAAAACCGGTATTTTGGAAAGTAGTTCATGTAAAATGGCAGACAGGTTGCAGCAAGTTTCAAAAGATATTAGCGCGATCCTTGGTCAAACTAAAGATTGTTTTGTTCTGTCTTGTAAAGATGGCCTTTGTTATTTCAAATGTGACTAGGTAATGTAAATCAAAACGGTGAAGAACTTCCCTGCTGTTATATATCATGTGTTATTGTTACTCATAAGACATTGCTGGCAGAAATGCAGATGAAGCCATTGACTTCAATTATTGAGGAAAGACGCTGGCGATGGTTAGGGCATGTGTTCCGGCGGTTGGTGACCCAGTGGCAAAAACAGCACCGAGATGGACACTTCAGGGCAACAGGAGTAAGGATAGACCAAAGGAGGCATGGAGAAGAATAACAGAGAGGATGTTGGGTAATAGAGGGTTTACCTGGCAAGTACAGGTAAAAAAGGCGAAGGATAGACGTTTGTGGAAAACCTTTGCGGAAACCCTGTGTGCCATCGGTTCAGGGAGAGAGTGAGGGAAGGAGAGAGAAAGAGAGAGAGAGAAAAAAGAGAGAGAGAGGGAGAGAGAAAGAGGGAGAGAAAGAGAGAGATGTAGGAAGGGAGAGAGAAAGAGAGAGAGTGAGAGAGAGAAAGAAAGAAAGAAAGAGAAAGAGAGAAAGAACGAGATAGAGAGAGAGAGAGAGAGAGACAGAAAGCAAGAGAAAGAGAGAGAGAGAGAGAAAGAGAAAGAGAGAGAGAGAAAGAAACAGAGAAAGAGAGAGAGAAAGAGACAGAGAAAGAGAGAGAAAGAGACAGAGAAAGAGAGAGAGAGAAAGAGACAGAGAAAGAGACAGAGAAAGAGACAGAGAAAGAGACAGAGAAAGAGAGAGAGAGAAAGAGACAGAGAAAGAGAGAGAGAAAGAGACAGAGAAAGAAAGAGATGGAGAGAAAAAGAGAGAGAAGGAGACAGAAAGAGACAGAGAGAAAGAGAGACAGAGAGAGAGAAAGAGAGACAGAGAGATCATTATTATTTTTATTACAAAGCCAGTCAGTCAGTCATGTTACATGTCCCTTGGGGAACTTTGCCTCCTTAACAGCTTTCCTGTAGGTCTCTCGGTTGTAAGCAAGATGCCCTGCTGCTGATGCACCCATTATTGCTACTATTATTACTACTATTATTATTACTATTATTACTACTACTATTATTATTACTACCCCTTTGAAAAAAAACTCCTCAATATCCCTCACCCCTACCCCCAATGCTATTGCATGTTCTTTCAAAGTTCTGATGTTTCGATTGCGAAGGTTTTCAAACTGCAGGGAAAGGAACCCACGACATTATCTTTCACGCTTTTCGCACTTTAACATTATAACTTTACATCTGCTAATCTCTATACAATGTGTTTGCTTAACATAACTTCTGAACGTTTCAAAATCATTCATTCGTTCGTTCATTCATTCATTCATTCTTTATGTGCCGTGACAGATAGCTTTGGCATCACGTTTCATCATCTTACGCAAAAATCTTGGTATTTCCGAAGCAGTTCAGATACTTTTCACTTTTCGTGCCATTTGGTCAGTTCGCTGAGATATATTTTTCTCATACTCCCCCCCCCTTCCCTCTCTCCTTCTTTTCCCTTGAATTTTCCAATCATTACCAAGTTCTCTTAACCTTCCACCTTCTCGTGACACATTCCAAGAAATTTGGACAGTCCCTTGCTTATATAAATCGAAGAGAACTTGATTTTAAAACGAAAATAGTGGAACGAAATTTTCAAACTTCAAGCCACATTCCCACCCCTCCAGAAAAAAAGTGCCGGGTGCCTATTTTTATTAAAACTTGTCTAAGCGGACTGGTTTTTTTAAATATTGATTAGGCTGCTAACGAAATTCATGCACTCTTTGATCGATCTTGAGTGTTTTAGAACGGCCTGCGCCAGGAAATTCAATTTAAATGAAGAGTTTCCAAGTCTATTTCTAGCTCTCAGCTGACAGAGAAAAGGATAGAATTTTTTTTAAAATTCATAAACAAACAATCAGCCCCCCCCCCCCTCCTCTCTCTCTCTCTCTCTCCCTCACCCCCTCCATTACTATCAAGGTTAAATGGCAGTCAAGAACAGATAAATGACTCAACGGTTACAAGAGTAATTAAAATTGCCGCCCTTGGAGGATTGCTTCGATGATAAAAAAAAACAAAGAGAAATCAAGAAGGAGGGAAGGCCTAGTTTAGCTTGAATGTCTTCTTTGGATGTTGCAGTCTTCTTAGCTCGCAGATAAGCAGATCTTATGTGTAAACAGAAGGGGCCCTAGTAATACTAAATCTATGTATTGAACTTTTAATTAAATCTTTTTATTCACTTGAACATTTTTTTTTAAAACTAAGGCCGTGAGCCTTAGTGAGTGAATGATATTTTTTTTTAGTTCTTTGGTGAATGATGAGTGAATGATATAATTTTCTTTAGCTCTTTGGTGAATGAATGATACAATGTTTAAGTTCTTTGGTGAGTGAACGAGATCATTTTTTTAGCTCTGTGATGAGTGGAATATATACTTTTTTTTGTTTCTATGGTGAATGGTGTGTGAATGATATACTTTTTTAGTTCTTTGATGAATGAATGATAAAATGTTTGAGTGCTGTGGTGAGTGAATGACATAATTTTTAAAATGATTTGGTGAGTGAATGATATAATTTTTTAGTTCTTTGGTGAGTGAATGATATAATTTTTTAGTTCTTTGGTGAGTGAATGCTTTACATGTTTCAAAAGTGTTAGCATTATTACTGTACTCTGGAGAATTCCAGACGTGCTCTGATGCAGTTGCATGGTGGCACTTAATTAATCAGGCGGCATTTAATCACCGACACTTAATCACTCGAACACCTAATCACCAACATTTAATCACTCGCACACTTGCTCACTCGAACACTTACTCACTCAGACACCTAATCACCGACACTTAATCACTTGGAAACTTGAACACTTACTCACTCAGACACCTAATCACCGACACTTAATCATTTGGAAACTTGAACACTTACTCACTCAGACACCTAATCACCGACACTTAATCACTCTGAAACTTGAACACTTACTCACTTAGACACCTAATCACAGACACTTAATCACTCGGACACTTAAAACACGCGGTAATCCCATTTTCAACCCTAACCTTCTAACCCAAAAACCCCATCACACCCAGAGAGGGAACTGATGATTAAGTGCCCGCACACTGCTTAGAAAGACGACCTCATCACGTGTGCGATTAATCTGTTGTACAAAGGAGAATCCTTATCGTCTAGAGAGTCATCGCCGTGGAGTGGAACCCCCATCGCTCCAGTCAGAGAATCTCAAATACTGTCACCTCGGATTCTCATGATTCCCCATGTAAGTTATTCAAGCAGGGCACGAATACAGGACAAGAGAAATGTACTTAAATATTTGTTCCATTATAAGATCGAGGCTTTTATATTTCAGCGGGTACGCTATATATGTCTCTTTAAAAGACTTCCGTAGATCGCACTTTGTAAATCTGAGCTACTCGAAAAGCTAAAAATATGTTATTACGTCATTTCCGGTAAAATGTGGCGTAAGTGACCATGAGCCAATAACGTGCGTGGAAGAGCAAATGGGAAGCTATGTTTGATTTTACGGAGATAACAAAAAATAAGATCATCTTTATCGGTAAAATTAACTCACTGTGGTTTCCTGCAGTTGTCAGAAAAAGAGGTTTCTCCAGCCCGGCGAGTTATAACACTCTGAACCTTCGCGCGTAATGGCAGATAAAAGGAGTACCTGGCAGGGCCTATGAGAGGAAATTTGTAAAGGCGGTGCAAAATTATTTCTCTTTCTCTCTCGCTCTCTCTCTCTCTTTTCTCTCTCCCTCACTCTCCCCTTCTCTGCTCTGCCTGCCGCTCACTTCGATCACTTCTGTTTCTTCCACCACCCTCTCCTCCCCCTCCACGCCACCTCCTTAAGAACCACCCGAGTCGGCAGCGTTGCAGCGGCTGGACCCGTATCTGGCACGTGTATTATGAAAAAAAGAATAATTTCCACTTTGTAAGGCGAGGTGCACTGGTGGAAGTGTATTAAGAGGAAAATAAAAATTCAAGTGAAACTTTTTCCATGTTTATGGGCTGAGCTTAAGTTATATATGGGGTTCGCCCTGAATTATTTATCTACGATGCTCTGAGATGATTATTGGTCATGCGCTGAGTTGTTTATTGGCAAAGCTCTGAGTTGTTTATTGGCCATGCCCTGAGTTGTTTATTGGCCATGCCCTGAGTTGTTTATTAGCAATGCTCTGAGTTGTTTATTGGCAATGCTCTGAGTTGTTTATTGGGCATGCCCTGAGTTGTTTATTGGCAATGCTCTGAGTTGTTTATTGGCCATGCCCTGAGTTGTTTATTGGCCATGCTTTGAGTTATTTATTGGCCATGCGCTGAGTTGTTTATTGGCCATGCTCTGAGTTGTTTATTGGCCATGGTTTGAGTTGTTTATTGGCCATGCTCAGAGTTGTTTATTGGCCATGCTCTGAGTTGTTTATTGGCCATGCTCTAAGTTGTTTATTGGCCATGCTCTGAGTTGTTTATTGGCCACACTCTGAATTGTTTATTGGCCACACTCTGAGTTGTTTATTGGCCATGCTCTGAATTGTTTATTGGCCATGCTCTGAGTTGATTATGGTTTATGCTCTGAGTTGTTTATGGACTAAGTCTCCGATGTTTCTAGATTAAGCAGGATTGCTTCTGAACAAAACATCAGTTGTTAATGAGCAATATCTGCTTTAGATTAGGCTTATTATCTCATAAAAACTTTATACATCGAGTTCTATAACTTTATTGACACGATAACTCGAGGAAAAGGAGAAAAAAAAACGTATCTTTTGGTGCGTGCTGTGAATATTTTCTAAAGATATATTTAACACTTTCCTTTTCCATTTAACGCGAAGCGCAATAATCTGACATTCCTAGAACTACTTAATGCGCGTCACATCCTGTTGGGCGGATCCAGAGAACTTAATAATCCACGTGACCAGGCAAGCAGGGGAGCGCAACAGGTATGCAAATAAACGCGGATTTTTTATGGTTAATGTTGTGTCAGTCGATACAAGAAGTTGAAGGTGATTTTGCACAATTTTTTTTCTGTTCTTGCCTGTTCGTATTGATGCTACTTATCCATTTATGTTGGTTTTTCTACGTATGAGCTCTGACAGAAAGACGTAAATGTCAATATCTTACAAATTGTAAAAGTAGTGTTATTTATGCCTTATCTTTATAGAGTGGAAACTTAATATACGGGTTAGTGATGATCTTCGTGATGATTTTGTCGATAAATAAAGATGACATCAGGATGAGATGACTTCATTAAACTTCCGATTCAGCGATGGACGTAGGTCGCAAGTGTTCCATTTGACGCTCTCAGAATCGACGCTGCCAGTGCTGTGGTACTTGTGGAGCTGGATTTCTGCGCTGCCGGCTGAAAGTGCTTGTGTCTTGCAGTGGCTTGTGGCAGAGTGCAGTGCAAACAGGAACCCACGGACGTGTCAGATGATCAACAGTGTTGTCTTTGCTTTCAAAATGGAGGTCGATTCTGTGCGACCAGCGATTGGGTTAAGTGGTCGCCACTGCGAGCTGTGGATTCGTATGAACATCGCTGTTGATTCATGTCTACACGACCAGTGGTGAGCTATGATGGCCTTTGTGTGGCCTGGTTCGGCTTAGGGCTTTAGCTACGGAGTTTATGCCGAGAGCGACGCTGACTAGTTTCGCAATTTGAAAATGGCGTCCTCACTGAGTTGCTCATTCCTTATGATTGCTGAGTCATGTACAAAGAATATAAGAGAGTCATCAGTCAAAACTTGCTTATATACGGGAAATAAAAGGCACAAGACCAAGGTGAGGCCAAGACAAGGATAGGAATGGGGGATGACGAACATGTCATCTCTGTCCCTCTTTCTGTTGTCTCATTCTTATATGAGAATTTACTGTCAACAAATGAACAGAGAAATGCAGTAGCAAAAATGAATGGACAATATCTGCAATAATAAGCATTAAAGGTTTAGAATGTTGAAGAGAGAGAGAAAGAGAGAGAGAGGGACAGAGAGGGACAGAGAGAGGAGAGAGAGAAAGAGAGAGAGAGGGACAGAGAGAGGGGAGAGAGAGGGAGATAGAAGGAGAAGGAGAGAGAGTGGTAGAAGGAGAGGGAGATAGAGGGAGAGAGAGAAGGAGAGAGAAGGAGAGGGAGAAGGATAGGGAGATAGAGGGAGAAGGAGAGAGAGGGAGAGAGAGAGAGAGAAAGGAGAAAGAGAGAGGGACAGAGAGATGGAGAGAGGGCAAAAGAGAGGGAGAGAGAAGTAGGAGAAGGAGAGAGAGGAGAGAGAAGGAGAGGGAGAAGGAGATAGTAATGGAGAGAGAAGGAGTGTGAAAGAGAGGGAGGGAGGGAGATTGAAAGAGCGAAAGGGAGACAGAGAGAGGGAGAGGAAGGGGGCGTGAAAGAGGACGACATTTTATATGTGAATAAGGAGCTAATCTGCTGCAGCTATTGGAGAAGCATAAACTGTTTAATCACTGCAGAGCAAGGCGCACTTACCGCTCGGCCAACCTGGAGTATGGGAGAGAAAAACACTGAGAGCTCTTCGAAACAGATGCGTCAATGGCGAGGTCCCGTGGGTGAGCGGTTGTTGGTACTTTTCTGGTTCAGCGAGCAGCTCTTTTTTTTGTTGTTTCTTTTATTTGCTTTTATTTTATAATTAATTGAGAATGGCTTTTTGTGGAGTGCTCTTCACTCACGGCTGGTCGCTTGCTCCTCATACAAGAGGATACGGTTCCGATCTCAGTCATATGTTGAGATTGTGCATATATATCACATTCTACTTCTTTGTACAGTCTACTTCCTCATATTCTTCAAGTTATCTTTTGTCCACAATTCTACTTCCTCATATTCTTCAAGCTATATTTTGTCCACAATTCTATTTCCTCATAATTTTCAAGCTATATTTTGTCCACAATTCTATTTCCTCATATTCTTCAAGCTATATTTTGTCCACAATTCTACTTCCTCATATTCTTCAAGCTATCTTTTGTCCACAATTCTATTTCCTCATATTTTTCAAGGTATCTTTTGTCCAGAATTCTATTTCCTCATATTCTTCAAGCTATCTTTTGTCCACAATTCTATTTCTTCATATTGTGCAAGCTATCTTTTGTCCACAATTCTATTTCCTCATATTCTTCAAGCTATCTTGTGTCCACAATTCTATTTCCTCATATTCTTCAAGCTATCTTTTGTCCACAATTCTATTTCCTCATATTCTTCAAACACAAATCTACTTCTTCATATTGTCCAGACCGAGATTATGTGTCCTCTTTTACATCCTCATATTATCCAAGCCTTACTCATATGCTCAGTTCTGGGCTGTTCTCTGGGGATTGTGCTCATGCGTCCAAATTCCAAAATTCTAATTCCATTCTAAATTTTCCGTCAATCCGGAAAAAAAAACTTTGCCGAAGTCCAAAATCTCTTGTATCTTATACGTATGAATTTCGATGTGAGAAAAAAAAAATGTATCTCCTAACATGAATCTATCCGTTCATTCTGGACAGACATTTACTGATGCTTTCAAGTACATAAAATGTGGAACAGATTATGAACCAGATCCTTCGACTTGACAGGAGTTCGGTTTTCCGTATATTTTATATAGCAATTAGTAGTCACTGTCTGTCACAGACGTATAGTTACCGTATGTTATATGTAGGATGGAATGGAAGTAAAAATCATTTTGTTAGACGGTATTATATATATATATATATATATATATATTTGTTATTATAATATTAATAATTTTGGATGGGATTATAGTAATGTACAGAATGTAAGTCTGAGGGGATGGTGTGAGAGGAGATCACCAAACTGAACTGATGGCGTGTATGAAGGATCGTGTACTCTGGAGAAGCATAATAGCCAACGCCAGTCCGCATGGCACATGATGATGATAATGATGATGATGAAATGTAATGTTTGTTGTTTTTGCTGAAGCGAGGCTACGCGTACGCACGTTGGTTTTATACATTGAGATGAGAAAAATAGAAGAACAAAAAAGTCACAAGAAAATAAAATGGGGGAGTCGAAGAACGAGATAGAGGTCAGCATGTTGTCATGTATTTCATCTAATACAAGTCTTCTTGTTTTTGTTTTTCTTTAGAGCTAGTTTTCAGATATAATGAATGAACTTGAACTTGAAGAACGGCCATGCTCTGCTGCTGGCCTAGAGACAGGCTTCCTTGCACTCAGGACACTCCCATATATTTCCTCGGCCTTTAACTTCATTGTTGTTCGTAGTGTGTCTTGGGTGATAGTGCCAGCGGCACATTGACTGAACACATCTCCAGCTTTTCCGCAAAGTTCTGAATATCTGCCACTGCCCTTCCTTATTCCCCTTTGGCATATAATGAATGGAAAGTACTCAGTTGTACTCGCTAAACTTTATACAGAAAAAAAAGCCATCATGTCCGCAGGGCTGTAGAAGCTTTACCGTGAAATAGCGCCAAGTCCGGCTGCGAATGTTATTTCTTCATAAATAATGTATTCCCACGGATTCTGAATTCAATTCATCCAAAAAATTGCTTCAGACACCGACTCACCCACTCCACATCCTTTCCAGTCAGATCTATACCTGGGCATTTCAGAACTGTGTCATTAAATTTATAAGGCGTTTGTCGTGTTAAAATTAAAGTCTTTTATGGGAATTTTCCCTGATCATCATAACTTATAAATATCCTTTTGAGCAGCATAAAATAATCAATGTGTTTCATTTTATTTTAATTTGAAGTTTATTTTCAAGTTTTAATCATCCTGTACTACCAAGAAGAGTTTAATCCGCTTAAAATAATCATTTAAAAATAATAATTTTGTTCCATAGATCAGATCAGTTTCGTAATTTTAAAAATGCCTTAAGTGTAAAACATGGCGCCCGTGATGAATGATACAAGAAAATATTTGTGTGTCTTGGTTATTGTTCGGTAGTCTGAAATTAATTTAGAAAAGTGTGACTTGCTGGCAGGTTTGAGACCCCCCATGGTTCGCCCCTTGAATCCACGGATCTGGTATCTTGGTAGCCACGTGCTACAAGAAGACGGCCTACCAGGTCAACTGGGAAATGTCCCTAGAGAATGAAATTAAAAGCGTTTTACTCGGCTGAATTGACAGCCGAGATGTTATGATTGCTCCGCTGTTTTCCAGAGTTAGTTAAGCATGTCTGTGCGTGAGTGAGTGTGTATGTGAAACTGTGTGTCAGAGCCAGTGTCATCGCTATTCTTCTCAGTCCTCTGTGTGTGTGAGTGTGTATGTGTGAATGAGTGAGTGAGTGCACAGGTTATTCATTTGTGAATTGTTCGTGGGAGTAGTTCTCTTGTTATTCCCACTTGTGTGGGTCTTGGCTGAGTGTTTTGAGTTCTCTTGTTATTCCCACTTGTGTGGGTCTTGGCTGAGTGTTTTGAGTTCTCTTGTTATTCCCACTTGTGTGGGTCTTGGCTGAGTGTTTTGAGTTCTCTTGTTATTCCCACTTGTGTGGGTCTTGGCTGAGTGTTTTGAGTTCTCTTGTTATTCCCACTTGTGTGGGTCTTGGCTGAGTATTTTGAGTTCTTCTCTGCCTTTACTTTACTTGTATTGTTTCTCTCTCTCTCTCCCTCTCTCTCTCTCTCTCCCTCTCTCTCTCTCTCTCTCTCTCTCTCTGTGTGTGTGTCTTTCTCTCTGTTGTCTCAGTTGTGGAGAGCATATCTGAAGAGTAGTAATTCCTCTCTATCCAAGATATGATTGACGTTTTGAAAGAATATTCTGCTGCAGTAATTATGAATCTGGAAGGGAAGGGTACTGGCGTTTTGAGTAGAGGCAGTGAAGAGGGAGGGAGAGAGAGATAAAGAGAGATAGAGAGAGATAAAGAGAGTCAGAGAGAGAAAGAGAGAGATTTAGAAAGAGAGATAGAGGTAGATATTGAGATAGAGTTAGAAAGATATATAGAGAGAAGAGGGATAGAGAGATATAGAGAGAAAGAGAAATAAAGATAGAGAGATAAAAGAGAGATAGAGAGAGATATATATAGAAAGAGAGATACAAATAGAGATTGAGATAGAGATAAAAAGATATAGAGAGAAGAGGGATAGAGAGAGAAAGAGAGAGATCTAGAGATAGATAGAGAAAGAGAGATATAGAAATAGATAGATAGATAGATAGATAGATAGATAGATAGATAGATAGATAGATAGATAGATAGATAGATAGATAGATAGATAGATAGATAGATAGATAGATAGATAATCTTAAATTTCTTCTGGGTCCATCATTTGAAATGAAATGCCATAGAAGGGCATTTAGAATATCATGGATAGAAAGAAAATCAAATAAAGAGATATTGACGGGATTAGGTGTCGTAGAAAACTGGCCTGTAAAAACACCATCAGATTTAGAACGATGAGATACTTCGACCACATCAAGAGACATAGAGGCTTGAAGAGAGTGATAGTAGAAGGCACAGAGTTATGCAAAAGGCACAAGGGATACCTCGAAGCAGGTATGGAAAGTCTGTCACTGAGAAATGGTGATCAGCTTGCTCAAGACCGCAATACATTCAAGAAGGCGGCAAGAAGGACAAGGTTCTGGGAAAGGACACGTAACATGATGATGCTGAATGTGTAAAAAATTGTTTCACTTTGATGCATGTTACATCTGTGCTTTATTATTACATCAGTGTCTATCTATCTATCTATCTATCTATCTATCTATCTATCTATCTATCTATCTATCTATCTATCTATCTATCTATCTATCTATCTATCTATCTATCTATCTATCTATCTATCTATCTATCTATCTATCTATCTATCTATCTATCTGTCTGTCTGTCTGTCTGGCATTTCGGGTTGATCTAGGGGAGCGGGTAACTTATCATTGCTGTTCTAGAGACGTGGGTCACTTATCATTGCTGATCTAGGGACGTGGGTCACTTATCATTGCTGATCTAGGGACGTGGGTCACTTATCATTGCTGATCTAGGGACGTGGGTCACTTATCATTGCTGATCTAGTGACGTGGGTCACTTATCATTGCTGATCTAGGGGAGCGGGTCACCTATCATTGCTGATCTAGGGACGTTGATCACTTATTATTGCTGATCTAGGGGAGCGGGTCACCTATCATTGCTGATCTAGGGACGTTGATCACTTATCATTGCTGATACAGGGGAGCGGGTCACCTATCATTGCTGATCCAGGGGAGCGGGTCACTTATCATTGCTGATTTAAGTGGCATGGGTCACTTATCATTGCTGATCCAGGGGAGCGGGTCACTTATCATTGCTGATTTAAGTGGCATGGGTCACTTATCATTGCTGATCCAGGGGAGCGGGTCACTTATCATTGCTGATCCAGGGGAGCGGGTCACTTATCATTGCTGATTTAAGTGGCATGGGTCACTTATCATTGCTGATCTAGGGGCGCAGTTCATTTATCATTGCTGGTCTATGGGCGCCTATCACTTATCATTGCTGGTCTATGGGCGCCTATCACTTATCATTGCTGGTCTCTGGGCGCCTGTCACTTATCATTGCTGGTCTATGGGCGCCTGTCACTTATCATTGCTGGTCTAGGGGCGTGGGTTACCTATTACTAATGGTTAATGATAGCGCTCAAAGAAAGTTTGACAACCACTGATTTATCCAATCATTCCGTGCTAGATAACGCGCATCAACTCCACCCATTCATAAACTTCCCATTCCTCCACCCGTTAATTAACTAAACAAACTTCATTTTAAAACGGCCAACCCAATCTCGCTTAGACGATGAGGGAAAGTGACGTCACGAACCAGCTTTAAGGTCGTGTACTAAAATGACCTGGGAGTGAAGATGCCTCTTCGATTTCTCAGTCAACGCCCCACATCCGACATGCTAGCGTCAGGGTTGGCGAACCACAGCTGACCACGACCCTGTCCCACCTCTCCGTTGGTACCCCACAGTGACAGGTCTAGGCTGGGTAACGGGGCAGGGATCCCTATAGTTCCCATGGTGAGTAAGTCTGCTAAACATGTAATGCACACCCCCTAGCTTTTTAGCTGTAGCCAGGGACTAAAAAAAAAAAATAGCTGCCATGACCCGCTCCTAAGTCGACACGGGATGCCATCCGTGCTCATTTTCCCAGACATATCCTCATCCTTTTACGCACAATAGGCAGTCCGGGAGGAATATATAGAACTTTGAAAATTACCGGAATTTTTACTCTTAAAATTTAAAAATCCCCTGATCCCTGTCATTGGTAGAATTTGCACACGTACAGCCAATCAGAAATTGCGGAAGTAATGTGCGCACTTTTACTTTTCCCCCCCTCAAAAATCTTCACTTCCGGTTGTTAAAAAAATAAAAGCAGACGTCGAGGTGATTAGAAAGACTCGACGTGTTCTCGACATTTTCTTTGTGCAGTTTGACTCCTTCACTCCATCTTTTGAATTCAATTTGATCTTCTTGGTGAGTAGACAATTCAAAATAATTGTAGCTCCTTTCCTAATTTGTTTATGCTGGTAATTCACTGTAATTAAGTTTATTTGTTCCAAATTGAAATTACGACTCTACGTTCTTCTGTGCGATCATATTTTCTATTATTCTCTCCCCGAAGTTTGGATAAAGAAGAATTTCCACAGTAATGCTCACAAAATTCAGTTTCGGTAAAGATTTCCATTCATATCTGTCCAGAAGCGCAGATTTACTTGGGAAAAAACAGCATTAGTGGAAAAATGTAAAAGAATGGAGATAAATGAAAATAAATAGCGCTGAAAAAGATGGAAGTATTCCTTTTATTTCATATCAGAAGTGAATCTTTTCACGTGTATCCTTGTTTTAAGACGGTTAAGTTCAAATAAGTCTGATAAGAGGGAATTCTGTTAATTTAAGAGATTTCAGATACTCCACTAAAATAGTTAACAATTTAATATAGTATGTGAGTTCACTAAGTTTGCTCATGAGGTAGTAAGGGTTCAAATCCAAGAAATGGGATTATTTTGTTTTCTAATACACACCTTTAAAAGGTTTGGGGCCACCCAGCCCTTAAAATGGGCAGCAAAGAAAACCTGGGAAGGTAAATGCGCCCAGACGCGATAGTGCCACTTTGGCAGGCTGAGGTGTGTGATGTTCTCGTTCTTGTCTGAACCTGTCCTCTTCTGGTTGTTGTGTGGTGTGTTGCTCCGCGACAACCTAGTCTATCCACACTTTGCTGACAACCATGACGATAGACAACCCTTCCCCTCACGATTACATGATGACACGGAATACATCCAAAAGGTTCCAGTTTCTGATGGTTCATTCATCGTTTCAGCTTTTACCTCCGTGTCCGAAGGGATGTCTAGAACTATTCCGTATGACCGCAATAATAACTTTGCCTAAGCTGACGGACTTAGCTAACCGGTGTCTTGGTTTCTCCTACGTCAACTTCTACACGAAGAAGAAGAAGAAAAGACTTCACCTGACTAAATTTCTATCACGTCACATGATCCTAGCAACCATATCTCGCTGTCTGACTTATGAAGATCTTCTTCTACCACGTCACGTGATCTTAGCAACCACATCTATCTATCTGCTTTATGATTATCATCTTCTACACGTCACGTTATCCTAGCAACAATATCTCTCTATCTGCTTTATGATTATCATCTTCTACACGTCACGTTATCCTAGCAACAATATCTCTCTGTCTGCTTAATGAATATCATCTTCTACACGTCACGTTATCCTAGCAACAGTATCTCTCTATCTGCTTAATGAATATCATATTCTACACGTCACGTTATCCTAGCAACAATATCTCTCTATCTGCTTTATGAATATCATCTTCTACACGTCACGTTATCCTAGCAACAATATCTCTCTATCTGCTTTATGAATATCTTCTTCTACCACGTCACATGATCCTAGGAACCACACTCTCTATCTTTTTTCATGAATATCTTCTTAGACGCTTCCAGTTCCCGTGGGAGTGAGGCTTCCACACTTTTCTACACAAAAATCCCGCTCACACCATCAAAAACACATCATACTTTCTTGGTCTTTGAAATACGGGGGTTACACCGTATCTGGAGAGAGACAAAAAAAACTTCTCAAAAAGATAAGAGAATGGATTAATAATCTTTATTTTTAAAGGGTAAAGAATTGGGCACGCAGGCCCGTCTTACATTCTGCCCTTCATCACTCCATCTTTCATTCTTCCCACACACTTGATTTAGTACAAAAATACAAATTAAATTAGGAAAAACATATCAAAAGAGTGTAAGATTTAACTACTACATTCAAAGTAAAAGAGAAGAAGTAATTAACCTAATAAAATAGCACTCACGCACACATACACACGCAGACATATACATAAATAAAAATACATTGTAAATACAGATCTTCTAACATATGTTTTTTTTTTACAAACATTAAAATAATTTCTAACAATATCTAACAAGTTGCTTTTCTATGTCATTGAAGTACTTGATGGTTTACGAGCCATGTGTTGAGAGAGTGCTGGTTATTTTATGGAGGCATATAACTACAAGCAAGTAAATAATGAAACAGGTTTGAGTTAAAAGATGAAGTATTACCAATGGATTTTAAATGGTAGGGGAGGGTGTTCCAGAGCTGTACTGCAGAGTATGCAAGGCTTTTCTTGTACAGATCAATCCTGGGTTTAGGAAGAAGACAGTTTTTTAAACGCTGGCTATGTTTAGTGTTATACGTAAACAGTGACCACAAGTAAGGCGGAGAGAGAGAGAGAGAGAGAGAGAGAGGCAGTGTACTTTCATGGGGCGTGCAATGAGAAGAGGGGACACAGAAAATATTGTAACAACAGGAAAAATACAAGGAAGAAGAGCCAGGGGAAGACCAAGAGAAATGATACTGGACAGTCTGACGAGATGGTGTGAGAGGAGATCACCAACTAAGCTAATGGCCTGCATGAAGGATCGGGTATTTCTCAGCACGGCACCTGATGATGATGACACCGTATCACCAATATGCCTTAATGACAGGGAAATGGAGGTTTTACCTTTTACCGTTTTTTAAGTTTGCCACTGATCGTATTATTACCATGATATCATAATTATCGCGATGAATTGCCATCAGAGGCTCATGTCATTTCTGAAAGACCATGACAGGGTGCACAGGTGTGTTTTGGTAACTTAAGAAAGGCGTCCTCAGAAGTACTTATTTGTCGACCAAAATGCCCTCATTTTCAGGGATAGGGAGGTAGCAGCCCTAGTGTCCCTCAACACCTTCACAGATGCGGCTACAAAGAGCACCCGCTCTCAGTTCCACGGACGTAGACGACAAGACAAGACAGGACAAGTAAAATGAACTAGTTCGTGTAGTAAGTTATCATGAAGCTGTTGACAGCGGAGAGACGCTGGAGATGGTTGGGGCGTGTGCTTCGGATAACTAATGACTCACTACAAAAAAATAACACGTGGAGAAGAACAACAGAGAGGATATTAGAGGGCTCACCTGGGCAACAGCGGAAAAAAGGCGAAGGACAGGCGTTTGTGGAAGTCCCATGTGCCTTTGACACATAATGTTCAGAGAGAGAGAGAGAGAGAGAGAGAGAGAGAGAGAGAATATAAGTTAACACCTATTTGTTTCAGAAAGCAACATGAGCATATATATATATATATATATATATATACATTACTCACGGAAAAAGTCAGTGTGCAATGCTTTAAAAAGCACCATGAACGTGCTCAGGTGATGATTAAAATAAAATTTGGCGCATATTGCAGATAAAATGATAACTTTCAGGCCAGTCACATGTTACAAAAAAACTCACCTAATGTGGCTCACCACCCCAAGAAAAGAAAATCAAGGTTTCAATATCGTGTGTGTCCTCCTCGGGCAGTTATCATTGCTTGACACCGCCTTCTCATCGAACCAATGACACGTTGCATCAATTGTTGAGGCATGTTATTCCATTCTTCTTGCAACGCTTGGGATAATTCTTGGCGGTTTCCAGGACGATTGTGTCGTCTTCGCAACCTGCGGTCCAGTTCATCCCAAATGTGCTCGATAGGTGACAGGTCCGGTGAAACTGCTGGCCATGGCAAGACAGTAATCTGATGCTGTTGAAAGTGGTCCCTGACCACACGTGCGACATGTGGACGAGCGTTATCCTGCAGCAGTATCACGCCTCGGACATTAGCATCCAGAAAAGGCATTACGTGGCGTGTAATGATTTCGTCCATATATCGTAAACCTGTATGTTTGCATTAAGGAAGACTAGATTTGCTCGGCCAGAATAGGAAATTCCTCCCCAAACCATTACACGGCCTCCTCTCCTCCTGTCCACCTCTAGCACACAGTTATTCGCAAAGCGTTCTCCTCTTCGCCTGTACATTAAAGCACGCCCATCATGGCCTTGCAGACAGAATCTGGACTCATCAGTGAATAGGATCCGTCTCCACTGATGATAGGTCCATGCCACGTGGTGCCTGGCCCAGGTCAGGCGGGTTTGTCTGTGGCGAACTGTCAGTACTGGTCTAATTGGTCTATCCGAGTCTCTCCCTTATTTTATCCGTGGTCAGTAACCAATCATGGATCACTGCACGTGATTTCACTGGAGCTGTGCTTATCTCCTCGTGTATAGTGCGATCAACTTCGTGCAGCACGAGGAAATGGACAACAATCAGATAAAACTTCTGCCAAATTTGATTTCATTTCGCTCATGACAACGTGATTGGTTTGCTTGACACCACTGCTCACTTACTTTTTCCGTGAGTATATATATATATATATATATATATATATATATATATACAGTCGAACCCATTTAATATCACATCACTTTATGTCACCCACCTGGATATTATCATATAAGTTTGTATCCCCCCCCAACTCCCATAAGTAATTAATGAGCTTTACTCCCATTAATATAACCCCGCTTATTGCCACAAATCGGTTAATGTCACGGTATTTTTGCACCCGGAGGAGTTAAAGACCCAGCTTTGTATCACAGACTGGGCGAATACAAGCTACAAGCATCTCATAAAGTGTTATCAGCTTCGCGCTTCATCAAAGAAGGGGCCAGCCGTGTCATCACCGAGTAATTGCCGCATCAACCATTTGAACATATGGGCAAGGAAACTCACGTGGTGTGAATGAAAGGCTTACCACGGCCGCCCTTTTGTGATTAAAATTTAGCTTTTTTGGTCATTGACTTCTTTATCAAGACGTGGGCGGTATTAAATTGGCACCGTGAGGTGATAGTCAGACTCGAATAGTGTACTGTGAATCGTATAGCCGGGAACTTCACTCTGGTTCTCGTTGTGATAGATAATGGCTGCTAAACGCAGACGTGTTGATCTGGGTTTGAACAGTAAAATAGATATTCTGAAGCAAGTTGATGAAAAACTTACAAGAAAGGACATAGCGGATAAATTTGAAATGACATTACAACTGTGCAAATAATCCATGTCTTGATAAAAACCGAGAAACGATTGAACGAGACTTTCGCTCGTCTTTAGTTAGGTGAAACTGTAAGCGAAGGCGTGCGAGTTCCTACATGGATATTGAGAGTGCTCTGCTGAAATGGTTCAAACAGATACGTTCTGCACAGTTGACTGCGTGCGGTCCTATGCTGGCAGAAATCTCAGAACATTTTGCGAAAGAAATGGGTTGCGTGACTGGAAGTGTTCGAACGGCTTTCTTGAGCGCTTTACGAAACGCCACAACATAACGTTTAAGATCGCTTCAAGTGAAGCGGCCCAAGTTAACACCGATCTATTTAATGATTGGATTTCTCGCTTGCCAAAATTTCTGTATGCTTACAGCCCAGATGACATTTTTAACATGGATGAAACAAGCGTGTTTTATAAACTGCTACAGAACAGGACTTTGTACTTTCGTGATGAGAAATGCCGCCGTGGCGAACGAGCTAAAGATCGCTTAACAGCTGTTGTGTGCTGTAACATGTCTGGCACTGAGAAGACTCCGCTTCTTATTATCGGAAAGTCACGAAATCCGAGGTGCTTCAATAATGTAAAGAGCTTGCCCTTCACTTACAAGGCCAACCAGCGTGCTTGGATGACAAGTGAATTCTTTGAGGACTGGGTCATTTCTTTCCAGAACAAAATGAACGGAATGAACAGAAAAGTTTTGTTGTTCGTGGACAACTGTCTGGCACACACTGCCGTCACCAATCCGATGGCTGCAAAGCTTGTTTTCCTGCCACCTAACACAACCAGCGTGCTGCAGCCTTCTGACCAAGGTATCATTTACGCCTTCAAGCAACAGTACAGAAAGCGAATAGTGCGTCATGTGCTGAATGCTGTGGAACAAAAGCATGTCGCCGAGATCGACATAATGATAGCGAGTAATTTTATGCATGCGGCATGGAATAGCGTTAGCCAGTCAACGACTGTGAACTGCTTTCGTAAATCACAGTTTACTTTCTTGCCTGAGGGAGTGATCAATACAAATTCCGGCGATATTTATGACGTTCCCCCTGAACCTGATCACAGATGAAGAGTAGGCAGCTATTTCTGATGGAAGTGTCACGTTTGATCAGTTCGTTTCAGCTGATGACGGTTTGCTATCAACGGAAATGTATTCAGTCGAAGAGATCGTCGCTAGTTCCAGTAAAAGCAAGGTAGACAGCGACGCCGAGGATAGTGCTGATGACGTCAATGAGTCCACGGACCAGACGACCACCAAAACTGTTTCTTATGCTCAGTCTGTAAGAGCGTTCGAGACTGTGCGCTCGTTCATTTACCGTATGCCTGACGTGACGCAGGACGTTTTTAGTGCTGTATCGTGATTAAATGACTTTTTTATTATTATAGCAGTTATCACTACACATCGAAAAATCACACATTTATTTTATTACTACTGCTGACAAGTCAGATGCTGCTTAATTATAGTGTTTTCTATATTGTAATACTAAGACTTACTGTATTTTGTGATTAATATATTTTATGACTAATATATTTTGTGATTAGTACATATTGTGTCCTATGATGATATCTTTGGCTGTTTGTTACGTGTTTAATGTAGCAAATGTGGGACGGGCGGACATACACACGCACACACACTGGACCAGTTAAGTCCTTTTTAATGGACTCCCTTTTATGTCATCTCCGTTTATTGTCATCATATTTTGGCGGTCCCGACGATGTTACATTAAACGGTTTCGACTGTATATATATATATATATATATATATATATATATATATATATATATATATATATATATACTACAACAAAAAAAACCATCTAAACAAAGGAAAACAGACCAATAAGGTTGTGGATAATTTGAATATATATACCAGTGGGAGATTGGGACACCCATGGAGATTTGTCCGTTGTGCAAAACTTAGTAACAAACAGTTAAAATTATAATGCCACAAATCAGGAAATATCTGGAATTGTCTATAACAAGGCAGAATCCATATTTATCCGTTATCGATCAACTGTGGTCAAGAAATGTTCTCTCTAAAAACAAACGAACCCGGACTGAAATTTCCAGAAGCTTAAGTTGATGTTTTGAGAGAAAAGGATTAAAGTCTAGACACGAATGTCGAAATGTTTAGACTTTACAGACTATTGTAAGTAACGACTGAAATAGATGAAATGCAGTGAAACATTACTCTGAAACAAAATATGGCCACACCTAAATCCCCGCATTACGGAACCTAATGGCTGTCTATAAATGTCATGAACGGGGCAATCTGTACTATTTACCAACTGCAAGCCATATAAAATATACATATATTTTTAAAAATAAGAACATAGTTAAAAGTATAATGTTTGTGTCTTTACAGATTTGTTTCGTGTTTGTGGAGACTGATATTTTAAACTACAGGTATAATCCAAATATGAATATCTCGCTGTTTAACAACAACAATATGGAGGATTTGTTTATAAAACTACATATTTCGCACAATAATATCAAACTGTCTATCTCACACAATGATATCAAACTGTACATCCTACACAGTGATATCAAACTGTGAATCTTAGACTTCAAACAGTGACATAAGACTGTGATTCTTACATAATGATATATTCTCTGTTCAGAAACTTTGTATAAAGTCATGTAAATATACCTGTAAATAGAGCTTATATAGAACACACATGCCAGTGGTGAAATAAAAATCATATATTCACGTACACAGTGTAGCTAGTATTCAATTTGTGGAGACACAAATAGATATTCCATCTTTAAAACGATGTCAGACTGTATCGGTGTGCAAAGTGCATGTCGGATTACCTGGAAAATTACACGTTTCACCTGTGTCACTGATCTATCATTAGGAACGGTGTATAGATCTGGGCTTCATTGTCGATTTATCATCAAAAAATGTTCAGAGTTCTGGAAATCTTTATCCGATTTATCACCTGGAGGATTACGGATTCGCTACAGATCACCAGCTTATTATCTGTAGGATTGTTGACTCCGATCTGTCACTGATTTATTAATAAGAGGATTGCTGACTCTGTTCTGTTACTGATTTATTAACTAGAGGATTGTGGGCTCTGATCTGTTACTGATTTAATAAACTAGAGGATTGTGGGCTCTGATCTGTTACTGATTTATCAACTAGAGGATTGTGGGCTCTGATCTGTTACTGATTTATCACCTGGAAGAACGTGGGGTCTGGCCAGATACAGATTTCCTTCAAGTAACCCGAGTCTTATCTGTGGGGTATCCCACCCACTTAGTGTTGAGAAAAATATCCACAGAAATCAAGGATCCCACCCACTTAGTGTTGAGAAAAATATCCACATAAATCAAGGATCTCACTCACTTAATGTTGAGAAAAATGTCCACAGAAATTAAGGATCCCACACACTAGTGTTGAGAAAAATATCCACATAAATCAAGGATCCCACACACTAGTGTTGAGAAAAATATCCACATAAATCAAGGATCTCATCCACTTAGTGTTGAGAAAAATGTCCACATAAATCAAGGATCCCACACACTAGTGTTGAGAAAAATATCCACATAAATCAAGGATCTCACCCACTAGTTTTGAGAAAAATATCCACATAAATCAAGGATCTCACCCACTAGTGTTGAGAAAAATATCCACATAAATCAAGGATCTCACTCACTTAGTGTTGAGAAAAATGTCCACAGAAATTAAGGATCCCACACACTAGTGTTGAGAAAAATATCCACATAAATCAAGGATCCCACACACTAGTGTTGAGAAAAATATCCACATAAATCAAGGATCCCACACACTAGTGTTGAGAAAAATATCCACAGAGATCAAGGATCCCACCCACTTAGTGTTGAGAAAAATATCCACATAAATCAAGGATCCCACACACTAGAGTTGAGAAAAATATCCATAGAAATCACAGAAATAGGCCTGCATGGCGAGGCATACCAGACTTCTCCGCACGTGCTGCTGTTGGTAACCGAGGGGAATATATCACTCGAAGTTCAGTCCCCATGTATAAGAGACTTCATCCAGTGCTACAACTAATAAATAAAAAGGAAAGTAATGCAAGATCAGCGTTGAAATAACGCATACAAATTATGAATAGCCCGCGGAGGCTGCCTTGCAACAAAAGAAGAGGAAAAAAAATGGATTTCTGCTCTGAAGGTTTGAGGAGTCCAGCTCTTCAAGGTACGCAGTGGCAGAGGTACGGCTCTGTGTTGACTGTATCTGGCATCATTCGGCCAAAATGAAATTCCATTCTCATCTCCGCTGGGAATATCCATCACTGGAGTGTATCAGGGCTTAGATTGCTGGCCATCACACAATCTATATCTGCCACAAATGTAGTAGACGCGAGCTAACGATGTGGCTTCTCTTTTCTAGTAAAGAATAAAAGGCCATAAGGTCTGTCTGCCGGAGAGTTCTAGAAAATAAATTGTGTGCCTTCCCATGTCTGGGAGTTAAATTGTCTCGCATACCCCCCTCCCCATCCCCACATTCAACGCTTAAAATTAAAATATTTTAAAGCGTTTCTTAGCTTTTAGTGGAGGGAATGTGTTTTTAATAACATAAAAATATATAAATAACTGATTTTTAAAAATATGTCATTATTAAGTTTCTTCTCTCTCCCTCCTCTCTCTCTCTCTCTCTCTCTCTCTCCCTCTGTCCGTCCTTGACCTTGGACAATGACCATAGAAACACTCGCCATCCTGTAAAAGTTTGGTTTGCCTGGGTTGTTGTTTACAGGCCAACATAAAAAAAATGCTCTCCACTTCGCATGGTCCTCAGCCAGCTCTGTATTGACCTCATGTCTGTGTCAGTTATTTCTAGCCAGGTTGTCTTTGTTCGGTCTTGTGGTGGCGTTGTTCTGTCTACTGAAACTTCGGGCTTGATGTTCTAGTTCTATCTTCCAGGAATGTTGAGATTGATGCTCTATCTTCCTGGAAACACGAGCTTGATGTTCTTGTTCTATTTTCCCGGAACTAGAAGCTTGATATTCTTGTTCTGTCTTCCTGGAACTAGAAGCGTGATGATCTTGTTGTGCCTTTCTGGAACTAGAAGCTTAGTGTTCTTGTTCTGTCTTTCTGGAACTAGAAACTTGATCTTCTTGTTCTGTCTTTCTGGAACTAGAAGCTTCATATTCGTGTTCTGTCTTTCTGGAACTAGAAGCTTTTCTTGTTCTGTCTTTCTAGAACTAGAATCTTGATGCTCTTGTTCTGTCCTTCTGGAACTAGAACCTTGATGCTCTTGTTCTGTCCTTCTGGAACTAGAAGCTTGATGTTCTTGTTCTATCATCCTGGAACTAGGAGATAGCCGACGCAGTGAAGCATCGTATCAGATTGGAAGTGGGTCGCGCTCCTCTGACTGGAGATAAAACAGCAGAAGGTGCGGGTTCAGTTCTTCTTTAGCACACTCCACTGCAGCGTGAAACGTGGCACTCCCTGCCTCGTGAGTTAGGCTGGGCCTGTTACTGGGGATTCGAACGGAGAAGCGAAACAGGGTCTTGGCCGGATATTACTGCCACAAGCATGTCTGCTACTGGTCACATCAGATAGCGTCTTCACTGCCCTTCTGCTGGTCATGTCGCGGCTGTTCTAGCAAATGTGGGGGGGGGGGAGGGTGGGTATTGTTGAAGCGCCTAACCGATAGGTTTGTTTATATAACGTGATATTTGCTAGCTTTTGTATATCACAGAGTGTTACAATTCTCACAGAGTACGGCCCGGAGAAAGATCTTGATGCCCCATGTTTAATGCGTATCAGACCATTTCGGCTGTGGGGACGCAAACATAATGCCAAGGTCACACAGAAAACTCTGAGCCAGCATGTCACAGACGTCATCAGTTTCTGAGGGGGAGATCTATCCTGAAGGGGAGATGTGTCCTGAGGGGGAGATCTATCCTGAAGGGGAGATGTGTCCTGAGGGGGAGATCTATCCTGAAGGGGAGATGTGTCCTGAGGGGGAGATCTATCCTGAAGGGGAGATGTGTCCTGAGGGGGAGATCTATCCTGAAGGGGAGATGTGTCCTGAGGGGGAAATCTATCCTGAAGGGGAGATGTGTCCTGAGGGGGAGATCTATCCTGAAGGGGAGATGTGTCCTGAGGGGGAGATCTATCCTGAAGGGGAGATGTGTCCTGAGGGGGAGATCTATCCAGAAGGGGGAGATCTGAGGACGGAGATATATACTTAGGGGGTAGATCTATCCTGAGGGGGAGATCTACCCTGAGGAAGGAGATATATCCTGAGGACGGAAATATATACTGAGGGAAGATCTTTCCAGAGGACGGAGATCTATCATGAGGACGAAGATATATAATGAGGGGGAGATCTATCCTGAGGACGGAGATATATAATGAGGGGGAGATCTATCCTGAGGACGGAGATATATCCTGTGGGGGGAGGTCGGAGCACTTACGGATTTATTACAGTACATGCGAAATGTCACCGTAACTTCAAGCGTGAGCACTTTGCCCACGATACTGTGTAGATCTCGAGTTTAGAGTGGAGTATGAGTGAGCTGCAGTAGCCAACTTGAATTTACCAGGTGCATTGAAAGTTGAGTCCTTTTTTGGAAAGTTTCATCCCCATTTAGAACATGCTGGTCCAGTCATTTTAGCCAAGTCAAACAACTTTAAAAGGTTGCTCCGAGGAAGACAACCAGGAGGAAGACAACTAGGAGGAAGACAACCAGGAGGAAGACAACCAGGAGGTACCTGTCAGTTTTTGTTCGGTAGACCAGACAGCAAGTTCGCAAAACTGGTTTAACTAACTAGTTCAGATAGTTGGCTCAGATAAATGACTTAAGTAGCTGGTTCAGATAGCTGCCTCAGATAAGTGACTCATGTAACTAGTTCAGATAGATGGCTCGGATAAATAGCTGACATAGCTGGCTCAGATGCGTCGCTCAGATACCTAGCTTATAAATATATGAGTCACCTTCCATAACTTGTGTGGCATTGGACAGGCAATGTTTTTGGCACTCTGCACCCTTTACCACTACATCAAATATTTCACATAGATCTAAAGAGAAATGTCGGACCACAAATCCTATCGTGAACAAATGAATTAAAAAGCCCAAATGATTTCTTTTAACTGTACATGAACATTCAATTATAAAATTCATTACAAATCTTCATAGACCTATTAGAAATACAGCAATCATCGAACCCTTTACACGACGCAACAAGGATTGATACAAGGTCTCCACACTGGATCGTTCCACAAAATCATATGTAAGTCAAAACATACGTATTTTGGAGCATACCCTATACTAATCCTCTACAAAGACGTAGCTATAACAACTGGTTATATTAAAGTAAAACACAAACGACAACATTAATTACAGGTCAAACTCGAGATGCCTAGCAAGACATTTTCATGCATTATCTCAGATTTCCTTGTTCAAACGCTTAGATTTGTGCGCTTCTGTAGATTTTCCTTTAAGTCAGAGATCCGCTACGCAAGTACAGATTTCCGTATATAGGATGTGCGTAAATCGAGTCCGCCTGCACTCTGCGTAGGCTAACATCAAGCTCCTGTGTTAGGGTCAATCTCAAACCAATTTCCTTTTACAATCTGCAACACTTCATGAAGATCTGCTACCAACGTGAAAGAGGTTTCCCTTCCAAAATTGAATTGCCTGTTCAAGCAAGTGTGCCCCGACTAGGGAACCGGATGTAATCAAGCGAGCAGGGCCATGCCGTCCGAACTAATCAAGTGAGCAGGGTACGTGCAGAAAGAGAGCAAATGAAGTGGTGCGATCTCACTTAATTCAGCCTCCCCTCCCCCCCCCACCCCCACCCCCAGGAGCTGATCAGCGTTTGGCCCCTTTTGTTATGTACGGGGCACCGAGAAAAATGTTGCCTCGGTAAAACAAGGTTGGACACAATAGGTTTCCTTGCTTCAAGTGATTCAGTACACTTCAGTTTGTTCGTGTGGCCCATGATGATGATGGTGATGATGGTGATGATGATGATGATGATGGTGATGGTGGTGGTTGTGGTGATGATGATGATGATGATGATGATGATGGTGATGATGATGATGATGATGGTGGTGGTGGTTGTGGTGATGATGATGATGATGATGATGATGGTGGTGGTTGTGGTGATGATGATGATGATGATGGTGGTGATGATGATGATGATGATGGTGATGGTGGTGGTTGTGGTGATGATGATGATGATGATGATGGTGATGATGATGGTGATGGTGGTGGTTGTGGTGATGATGATGATGATGGTGATGGTGATGATGATGATGATGATGATGATGATGATGATGATGATGATGGTGGTTGTGGTGATGATGATGATGATGACGATGACGACGACGACGACGACGACTATTTTAGGGTTGGATATTATGAAAAGAGATTTCTTTCTTACCTGATACTTGAAGTCAGTGGATGAAGTGAAAGGTCGCGGTAAAGGTAACCCTATACTACCACGGAGACACCCGGGGGGGGGGATATGATGTTACAGACCACCTTGACCTGTCGACACACTTGAGGGTATCGTGGTCATCGTCTTAAGTGACTACCTTTCCCTCCTCGTTTCCACAAGAAGCCAGGTACCCATTTCTACAAGCTGGATGACTGGGTCGCCTCCAACCGGGTTTGAACCGCTAACCTGCGCCATGAGGGACTAGTGCACTAACCACTTCGCTACCTAACCGCGGTAAAATGATGGGAAGAAAAAGGAGAGAGAGAGAGAGAGAGAGGAGAGAGAGAGAGAATTATGTTCATCGTTTGAATATGACGGATGGTAACGTGATATGAAAAGATAGCTCAAGCAGATATCGCCAACGTTTGGCTCATTCTAGTGTATAACATTTGGCTCACTCTAGTGTACAACATTTGGCTCACTCTAGTGTATAACATTTGGCTCACTCTAGTGTATAACATTTGGCTCATTCTAGTGTATAACATTTGGCTCACTCTAGTGTACAACATTTGGCTCACTCTAGTGTATAACATTTGGCTTATTTTAGTGTATAACATTTGGCTCATTTTAGTGTATAACATTTGGCTCACTCTAGTTATAACATTTGGCTCACTCTAGTGTATAAGATTTGGCTCACTCTCTCTCTCGCTATTAACAATCACTTTGTACTGATACCGCACACAAGTGTGAATATCGCAGCTTACTTACACTTTTTAATGTAAAACTAATTTTAAGGTTTCAAAAACAAATGACAGGAGAAGAAATAAATTTCAAAAGCATTTCTGCTCGTCCTCGCAATATCTCACTCTACTTATCACATCTTTTGTTGGTCTTCAACATCCCAGCCTCTTTCACCATATCCCTAGTTGTTCCTGAACATCCCAGCCTGTTTCACCATATCCCTAGTTGTTCCTGAACATCCCAGCCTCTTTCACCATATCCCTAGTTGTTCCTGAACATCCCAGCCTGTTTCACCATATCCCTAGTTGTTCCTGAACATCCCAGCCTGTTTCACCATATCCCTAGTTGTTCCTGAACATCCCAGCCTGTTTCACCATATCCCTAGTTGTTCCTGAACATCTCAGCCTGTTTCATGATATCTCTAGTAGTCCTACAACATCTCAGCCTGTTTCATGATATCTCTAGTAGTCCTACATCATCTCAGCCTGTTCCATGATATCTCTGGATGTCCCACAACATATCTAGATGCTCCAGTGCTCTAATCTTTGCTTTATCACACTTTAGAACAGAGGAGTATGCCTAATTTTGTAGGAAATTAAACAGTAAAAGAATATTACATTTCAAACTAGATCACTAGACATCCTAGACTAGTAGACACTTCAGACTAGACCACTAGACAAATCTTCTTGAAACTTTGTAGAGTCCCACTCAGTGGACACAACAACAAAAAAAATTCCGGTGGCATCACTACTCATCCAGAATGATGAGCGCTTTCATCTTTTTTTTTTTTCGTTTGTATGCGTCAAGCTATAAATACCTCTATGCTTTTGCCTGGAGGGACTTGAAGTATCCACAGAATCTTCTCTGAAACTAGAGTCACTGTTGGCCATAATTGTGTTTATAAATTTGCCATTTACAGCAAATCGCATTCTTGTAGGGTATGCCTGCGTGAGCAGTGCGTCGTAGGAGCAGTGCACTGATTGTTCAGTATGATCTTCTTGTATACGTGTATAGGCAAGTTTATAGATCCAGTGGGATAAAAGTTTACCGGCGAAAAGCTGCGGGATAGCGCTCATAAACCCGACCCACACCCCCCCCCACCCCCCACCCCCCAGCCGTGTTGTTCAGTTGAATGCTGCATGACTCACACGCAGACACACTCACACTGGAGGGAACTGAAAAGGTTCGGTGGACTCATATATGCGCATGCGCGACAGCATCTAATAAAGAAATAATGAAATGTAGCGTGAAAATTATTTTGCGGGTGGAGTGGCAGTTCTACGCTGGTCAACCTGAAGTAAGAACTAATGTAGACATGACGTATGGCCTGCTACATTCTTAAGAAAACGAAACCAAGATTAGCGCATTGAAGACAGAAATGTGAATGCGCAAAAGATAAACAACTTTTTATGTTTTAATATGCTAACAGTAACAAAGAAAGAACATAGACGCTACTGCCTGTCCTGTATGTGCTCACTAGACGTCAAAATTTATGCTCCGTGCTTTCTTTATGTAAAAAAAAGACGTCTGATCGATTGAAAAGAGACTAGACATTAGACGTAGTCAATAGCCAGGCCAGTCGTAATAGGTAAGCCAGATAGAGAAAGCAGGATGCAAGAAAGGTAGAGAAAAAAGGGTCGATCAGTCAGTCATTTACATATCCCTTACGGAACTTTGCTTCCATAACAGCTCTCCTGTAGGCCTCTCGGTTGTAAGCAAGATGGCCTGCTGCCGATGCATCCATTTGCAGATTCTCAGCGATGTCCTGCAGCCATCTTCGCCTCGGTCTTCCTCTCTTTCTTTTTTTTCCATTATGTACCCTTCCAAGATTTAGACATATTTTAAAATAGGATAAAATGTGAAATGAAATTGTGTAGAAGCGCCAAAAGTAGATAATGTAACGAAAACACAGAAATGAAAAACACTACCGATCCAATATTTCGGCAAAATGCATCTGTAAAGGATAACGGAAGTGACACAGAAGTAGATAAATGCACGCAAATAAGCTGGAACTTTGCCGTTAGAGATCTTTCTAATGTGAAAGCTGGACATAACAAGCTTGAAAATGCATATAATATCCCGTACATAACTAGATCAGATAGCTATCTCAGATAAATGTATCGGATATCTGGCTCAGATAAATGACTCAGATATCTATCGAATCTGGTGGGAAATGGGTAGTTAGATTGTATAAGGATGATTGATGGTTGAGTGATTAGTGCATTATCCAATCTCGGGTGGACAACTAACTGCTCGTTCATTTCTTCTATGAAGCTTCTTCCCATTCTGTTCATATCCTCTCCTTAGAGTATTTTTTTTATATTTTGATGGCCTGACTGGGTGAGTGGTCAGGCGCTTGATCTACTAATCCGGTGGTAGTGGGTTCAAGTCTCAGCAGTGTGGATTTTTTGTTGTTGTTGTTGCTACCAGCACACCAGAAAGGCCCTGGGATCCACCCAGCCTCTAAAAATGGGTACCTAGAGAAATGTGGGAAGGTAAATACGGCCAGGTGTGATAATGGCAACATCACACTTTCATATGCCCAAGACCTAGGAAATACGGGCCTAACACCTCATCCCCTTTATGTCTTAATGGCATGAAAAATGGGATTTTACCTGTATCTTTACTTTCACAGCTTGTCATCGGTCCAGAGCGCCTAGAAAAGAAAAGGTATTTTCGTGTAAAGTACTTGTACATCACCAATTACGTTTTCGACTTTGCTAGAAACATAAGCAACAACATGCGAACCTGAATATCAAGTATCGGGCAAAGGGGGGGGGGGGGAGCCAACCGGCTTGTATAGAGATGCATAGTAGGATAGAAATTTGATAAGGTTGATCAGGAATCGTTAATTCACATGGTCAAGTAAATGGGTGAATAAACCAGCGTTAATCAATCATTTATAACCAGGGGTTACCGAGCTGGTATGGAAAGACTTCTATTCATTGTAGATTTTGGCTACCATTCCGTTCTCTTAAGCAGTTCTTCTTTACCAGTTTATGGATTACTTTGTGCGTTGTAGCTGTTGGGGCCTCACTACCGCACACGTTTTAAGCAAGTGGCGACGTGAATGTAGGTCATTTGGCCATGTGTCTCAGTCGCTGTATACGAACCTGGTCACCAGGGAGGCTTTTGGTGGGACATCTGGAGGAAGAACAGCTGTGTGAAAGGTAGAGGATGGGGCTTATGGAGGTTTGCGAAGTCTTTGACTGTTTTCGTGAGTGCTGAGAGAGTGGTTAAACATGGAATGTATATGCAGGATCCTAGAGATGGACTTAAAAGCAGCATCAATCTTCAAGAATCTTGAGAACATATGGAATTCAAAAGTTATAAGCACAAAAACCAAGTTAAGACTATTCAATTCAAATGTAATATCCACCCTCATTTATGCATGCGAAAGCTGGAAAACAACTAAAGAAATAGAAAAGAAATTAGACTCTTTTGAAAACAAATGCCTAAGGAAAATACTCGGCATCAAGTGGAATGAATTCAAGAACAATGCAGAGATAAGACAGATGACTGAACAACAACCAGTCTCACGGGTGATCAGGAAAAGGAGATGGACATATGTTGGCCACTTGATGAGAAGAAATGAGCAGAGAATCCCAAAACAAGCTATCAAGTGGAACACAACAGGCCGAAGAAAAAGGGGCAGACCGCGTGAAACTCTGAAGAGAACATTATTAAGAGAGGCCAAGTTAACAGGCATAGAATCCTTTGATGAGGTTGAAAGACTCGCCGAAGACAGGAAAAATTGGCGAACTACTTTGCGAGCCCTATGTGACGTCTAACGGCACGGGAAGGATATAAGATATAAGATATAAGATAAGAGATGGACTTAACGCTTCCACCATTTCTTCGATGCAAAGGCTGTTCCTGACTCATGATCAAAGTACACGAGTCATCACGCCTACACTCATCCACCGCCAGATCGCGCTGAACTTTCCAGGGACATCTTCGTACACTTTCTGCTTCGGCTTCTTCTTCTCCTTGATGCTGTAGTTTCACTTCATCCTTCATACGTTAATGATTTTTATTACATTGACTATTGCAGCAAGTGATTAAAGTAGTTCTGGAAACAAATTACTCCAGAAACTCAAGGAAGGCTGAATAAAGTACCTCTACCTTGGAATAACTGCAGTAACGACTTCAGTAATGACATTTTTCTTTTAAACCAAGAAGTACTCAAAAACTGGTTTTTATAGACTTACGGCGTTTTGTCATTGATCAGCAAAAACGTTGCGGTCATTCAGTTTGACAAATTTGATTTTGGGGTCCCACGGACCCCGGGCTTAGCTGTCAGAAAAGTGATGAGAGGTGGGGTTCACCCGCCGCTGAAGGGGGTGTCCGACACGACAGCATGTGCTTGGGTGAGTTGTCCAATTAAGTGGGTCTTGCTGTTGCGAAGCGTGTGGCGTGAGAAACAGAGTCACAAGATTGAAAGCGGGTCCACGTTGAGGAAATATTCAGAATCACGTTGAGGAAATATTCAGAATCACGTTGAGGAAATATTCAGAATCACGTTGAGGAAATATTCAGAATCACGCTGAGGAAATATTCAGAATCACGTTGAGATGATAGCTGATTCTTATTTTGACTTATTATAGATTTTATTGTCTAAAATAAACGTGTTGAGATGAGATGTGAAGCTTTTGACGTTTTTTCCTGACAATATATTTATCCGTCAAAATAGACTGCTATTAAAAAAAAAACTATTTCATGGTAATTTTAGCCATTTTTTTCCTAACGCTGGCTTAATCATCAAACATGAATTAATCTACAGCTGACGTCCATTTCTAACTTTAGACCTACCTTTTTGATTATAAAAGATTTCATTGTCTAAAATATAGTGGAATGGAAATGATAGTTAGTGTATAAAGTTAAACACCTTTTAACAGAATGCGTTCAGGTATCTCAAAAACAATGGTGTACGTACCAGGAGAAGTAATACGTTTATGCATCATTTATCATTGTGTAAAATAGACTTATGCAGAAATTACATTTAAGTCTTAATTTTAGACTTTATTTCTAAAATAGGATTAATTATCTAAAAACACACTGACATGGAGTCTTTCAGTTCTAACTTCATATGTTCTACTTCAGTGTAGACTTCATTGTCTAAAATAGACTGACGTGGACGTGTTGTTTAGAGGAACTTTGGACTTTCTAAAACAAGTTTAATTATCTAAAATACTCGGCGAAATTTATCTACAGACTTTAGAAGGGAGAACACTGCAGACTTTGGAAGGGAGAGCACTGCAGACTCTGGAAGGAAGAACACTGCAGACTTTGGAAGGGAGAACACTGCAGACTTTGGAAGGGAAAGCACTGCAGACTTTGGAAGTGAGAGCACTATAGACTTTGGAAGGAAGAGCACTGCAGACTTTGGAAGGGAGAACACTGCAGACTTTGGAAGGAAGAACACTGCAGACTTTGGAAGGAAAAACACTGCAGACTTTGGAAGGGAGAGCACTGCAGAGAAGCTAGTCTTGGTCATTTACTGTTTGCTGTGGTGCAAGTTGTCTTATCATTTTCCCATGATGATGATGCTGATGATGCTGATGATGATGATATTGATGATGATGATGATAGTATCGGAAATAATGGTAATGTCTTTATTGATTTTCTCAGCGTTATAATGAGACGACACTTTCACGGTATTAGTCTTATTTGTTAGTTTCACCACTCCAGACATCACATTGACTCAGACTTCATTTGCCAGACTGTCATGATACAGGCTGTGTCCTTGCAGCATCTTGAAGAACCGAAGTACTGTTTTGACCGGTGAAAGTTCTACAGTCCTGGCCACACAGCGGACAGTTTTCTCCCCATAGGAAATAATTTAATATACGTTACTTGCCTCGTTGACAAATTATCTGTTTCGTCTAATTTGGACATCCCTGATTTAGCCTGTCTTCTCTGGAAAGTATTTTTATCAAGAAAGTGGCGTGTGTATAATAATTTTCCTCTAGTTTTTTTTTTTAATGTTTAGCTTTAGGGAATCATTTTCTTTAACGCTAAAATACTTTTAGCTGTTTAGTCTAATTTCACTGCTGTTGTATTTAGCGTTAAATGTTGTGTTTTAAACATATAATAACACATTGTGTATGGTAGTTATTCCACTTGTGACGAATCAGGCAAGCTCTTTAGTCTCTCCCTTGGCTGGATCTCATCATAGATGAGCGTACTCCGTAGCACTAGGAAGAATCTTCGTCAACTGGAAAAACGACAGGGGTGAGAATAGAACCCACTGCCTTCATTCTGAGAAGCAGCGTCTCTTTCGATTTGGCCACCTCCATCCTGTTGTGATAGATGAAATGACGCCATCTTTAGGCACATACACCTGGTGGAGGCCATGTCTTTCTCCCTGCGTCATGCTCCTACAAACATTCTCTGTTTTCACCTGTCTGTTGACCAGGGTAGGGATCAAGGTAACACCAGTCGTCGTGGAGCTTACTCAGAAGCGTGATGTGGTAACACTGCTAGGAAATAAAAGTTCTAGATTCATGTTCACTTCCTTGACTTGATTGTGCAGGGCACTGTCTAGACGACCTCATGAACCAGTTACAAATTAGCATAATTGCGGTACTTAAGATTTTGTTATGTGGTCGGGTTGGGTTTTAAAGTGCTATGGGAGATTAAAAATGACAAATCGCGCCACTTTCCAAAAACACATGGCAGCTATGCTTATTATGAAATACTTTTGTGTGGTATGGGTGGAAATCTAAAATAGTATAACAGCCTGAAATCGTTGTTCCTTTGCTTGACATCTGCCAGTATCACACAGTTCAGAACAGCAACGCTATCAGTTCTGCTATCTGATATCTTTGTCATTATCACACAATTCAGGACATCACCACTGTCAGTTATGCTGATATCTTTGTCATCATCACACATTTTAGGACATCTCCTGTCTACTATCTACATCAATGATCTTCCACTTCATCTGAAAAAAGCATATTGTGACCTATTTGCCGATGACTGCGCAGTTTACACTAGTGACAGTGACTGTATTAAACTTGAGTCAACTCTTCAAACTGAAATAACCGGTCTAATTAACTGGAGCAACAACAACAGAATGCTCATAAACACCAGCAAAACAAAGTCCATGGTCATTACAGCAAGACAAAAATTAACAAATTCACCAACAACAAGACTACAGCTCCATGCTGGAACTTCACAGATAGAAAATGTTAGTGAACATAAAACTCTAGGTCTCATGACTGACCACCACCTCAGCTGGAATCGTCATGTAGACAATCTAACCAAACTCATTGCACAAAAAGTTTACCAATTTACTAAAATTAAACATTTTCTTGACAAAGACACCAGAAAAACATATTACATATCACAGATACAAACACACTTTGACTACTGTTCCTTAGTCTGGGATGGTTGTTCTACGTCAATCATGAAAAGACTTTACTCACTTCAGATACGAGCAGTAAAGCTTATAAATGACAAACATGCAGCACGTATTACAAATAAGGACAAACATCTTGATATTCTACCCCTAAAGAAGAGATTTCTTTTCAACAAGGCCAAGTTAATTCATAAAACTCTGTCGCACAATGCTCCACCCTATCTATGGTCGTTGTACAAATCCAACCCAAAACACAGTCAATGCTTAAGTAATTGTATTCTCCCAAAACCAAGGCTTGACATGTTTTAAAAAAAGCTTCTCTTACTCAGCTGCCAACTTTTGGAATGCCCTACCAATTCATGTAAAACTTATAAGTCATATTCGTTCTTATAACTTTAAACTTTATCAACAACTGTTTTATATGGACTATATGCCTCCCTAAGCACAGTCTAAAGTAGTTTAAAGTATGGCTGGATTGTTGGAAATTTTTTTTTATATACTGCTCTTCTATAAATGTGTTAGTTCTGAATGAGTGCAAGAATGTAAGTTTATTTCATGTTATTCCATAAGTCAGAGTATAGAATGTATGGACATGAGATACGTTTATTATTTATTTATGTAATCATTTAATTGTGTCTTCATGATTATTATGCTCATTAACAAATGCTAAATGACTGTGACTGAGTGAAAGCTGTATGATGAAGGTCAGAATGTTAGACGGGCCTGCGTGCCCAGTTCTTAAACTTTTGAAAATAAAGTATGTTCTTTCATTCGTTCACTACGGGCAATTCAGCTGTCTTCTATCTTTACCTTTGTCACACAATCCAGGACAGCAAGCCGTCAGTCTGAATGCGTTATAAGACTTTTAAGTACACTATAAGAATGAAAACGAATCCAAGGAAAATGGTACAAACGGCGACAAGAAGAGAAGGTAATTGAAATCAGTGACACTTAATAGGGGAAGGGGGAGGGGTTTAGCCGAATGTCCGAAAAGAAAACTACACAGAGGGTCTGGATTCAGCGAAGCGAATAATCACATGCCTTAAGGCACTACCGATCCTGATTAAGATTAGAATATGGCTCATTTTTTTAAAAAAACTCTGCCGACGTCGGTATGGGGATGGTGAGGTTGCGAGCTGGGCTTTTTTTGGTTATGGCCGCCTGAAGGGGCCTCGCTATTGGTCGTATGACTGTCCAGGGTGTTAGAGTCGTGCGTAGGAATGTGAATTAATTCAGTTTTCGTTTCGTTCTCGTGAGGTACGGCCGGGATTGTGATTGTTGCTGTTACGGATGTCTGTATTGATATGTTTTGTGATATTGCGTTCTGATGTGAGTTTATTCCCCGTGCCAACCTCAGTACTGTAAATTATTGTGTGTCTTAGATGTTTATGTGAGCGTAATACTTTGTGTGCGAACATGTGTGCAGCTTATTTAAGAGAGAATTAACAGTAAAGTTAAAATATTGTGAGATTAAGTTCCAGGTAAATTAGATTCTTGCAGGGGAAGGTTTAATGCTGTAGAAGCCCTGCTACATTTGCAGGGCACAAATAAGTAGTGAACACATGACTCATATTTTTGTGTAGTTCTGATATTGTATCACTTTCATTGATTTTTGCGCCATTTTCGTGGCTGTGCCATTGCATTCATCCACCTTGTTTTTCATCTTTTCATTCATTTTGCCTTCATGAGTGTTTATTAATGTTAATTAAGTGTGTTGTGCTTGCTCTCACATTACATGCGTTTGTTTTCATCATGCTGTAGTTGTGAAGATTAATATGTAACTCATAATAACGTGAATTAATCATGTGTGTTATCATTCAATGTGTTGGTGCATTTAAATGTTTGTATTTGCACCAAGGATTCATGTGTTTTGAGTTACGGAGACTATATATAATCTCGCTGATTAGATGTTGAATAATGTTTGTAAATCAAAGAAGTAAATTTGCAAAGTAACTTAAGACATATCTAGTATATAGTTAGAAGGCAGAGCCATTGTAATTTGAGTTAAACAACGAAATTCGAGATGGAGAGCTATAAAGTGGTTCCTAGCATTGTGTTGATTATTTATCTAAGTGTTTTTGACTGCAGCTGTTTCACGTGTTGCAATCTGCCTCCTCGCTGTCCAGTGTTTCTCGTACAGTTTCTGGAATAAACATTTTGGGTTTTTGCTTCTTGGATCACACATCAACCAGTTCAGTGTAGTTACCTATGTTCTTTGGTGCTGCTGGTCCTTGTAAGAATTGAGCTGTAGTTCATATGCATAACTGAGTAGCCGGACTTGAGGAAGACTGAAAGGTTTAGAATTTGGGTTAAGATTTCAAAGTTCACAGGTAGCCGGACTTAAGGAAGGTTGAAAGGTTTAGAATTTGGGTTAAGATTTCTAATGGAGAAATTCTGTGTCCCATTTGTACTATTGTACTAATTAAATGGGACACCGCACCTCAGATGAAATCGTCCTCCCCAAGAATTAAACTCCCCAGCTAAAATATCCTAATAAGAAATAAATTTGTTAAGTAACAGCCATGCCCAGCAGTCAGTCATAATTCCCTTTTGTAACATAGCCTATCTATGTCTTCTCCATTCTCTTTCTATCTTTAATCTTCTTTTTTTTTTTTACATCAGGAACAATTAGTCTCTGGATGACTTTCAGTTTCTTTTAACAACAACGTGCTCAATAATGCTTGATACCCCAGTGCACATTTACCATCGACCCACGAGAGAAAATTAAATCCCACTTTAAGAATGTGTGATTCCAAAACGGAGAAATGGTAGAAGAGATAACAAGATGATTGGATTAGACGGGCCAGTGTAGTCGGGTTTTGATTGGATTAACCAGACAAGGCCGGTCAGGGATTGGACCAATCAGACACGTCAGAGTCTAATTAAGGACCAACGCTAATGAAGCTGGCGGCGCCATATGTGACCATCAGCGGGGCTTGGACGTTGGAGCTGTCACTCATTTAAAGTTTTTGTATAGTTACCAACATTTTGAAGTGGGTTGTACAAAGGTGGATGGAGCTGCGGTGAACGCGCCTTTGGCTAATTATAGTTCAAGAAGAGAAACGAAGAAAATAAAATTCGTCAGAATTAATGAAAGTGATCGGTGGACAGCTAGAGGGTGGTGGATTGGCCGAATTATGTTGCCCTTGGGGGGGGGGGGAGAAAGGAACATTGTGTGATTACTTCAATGATTGATTAACTTCCTTTATTTTCTGCGTGTTCGTTGCTTCCTGTAATAACTGCAGATCTTTGTTTTCTGTGATCACTACAGTTCTTTGTTTGCTGTGATCACTACAGTTCTTTGTTTGCTGTGACCACTACAGTTCTTTGTTTGCTGTGACCACTACAGTTCTTTGTTTGCTGTGATCACTACAGTTCTTTGTTTGCTGTGATCACTACAGTTCTTTTTTTGCTGTGATCACTACAGTTCTTTGTTTGCTGTGATCACTACAGTTCTTTTTTTGCTGTGATCACTACAGTTCTTTTTTTGCTGTGATCACTACAGTTCTTTGTTTGCTGTGATCACTACAGTTCTTTTTTTGCTGTGATCACTACAGTTCTTTGTTTGCTGTGATCACTACAGTTCTTTGTTTGCTGTGACCACTACAGTTCTTTGTTTGCTGTGACCACTACAGTTCTTTGTTTGCTGTGATCACTACAGTTCTTTGTTTGCTGTGATCACTACAGTTCTTTTTTTGCTGTGATCACTACAGTTCTTTGTTTGCTGTGATCACTACAGTTCTTTTTTTGCTGTGATCACTACAGTTCTTTTTTTGCTGTGATCACTACAGTTCTTTGTTTGCTGTGATCACTACAGTTCTTTTTTTGCTGTGATCACTACAGTTCTTTGTTTGCTGTGATCACTACAGTTCTTTGTTTGCTGTGACCACTACAGTTCTTTGTTTGCTGTGACCACTACAGTTCTTTGTTTGCTGTGATCACTACAGTTATTTGTTTGCTGTGATCACTACAGTTCTTTGTTTGCTGTGATCATTACAGTTCTTTGTTTGCTGTGATCACTACAGTTCTTTTTTTGCTGTGACCATTACAGTTATTTGTTTGCTGTGATCACCACAGCTCTTTGTTTGCTGTGACCACTGCAGTTCTTCCTTTGCTGTGACCACTACAGTTCTTTGTTTGCTGTGACCACTGCAGGTCTTTGTTTGCTGTGACCATTACAGTTATTTGTTTGCTGTGATCACCACAGCTCTTTGTTTGCTGTGACCACTGCAGTTCTTCCTTTGCTGTGACCACTACAGTTCTTTGTTTGCTGTGACCACTGCAGGTCTTTGTTTGCTGTGACCACTACAGTTCTTTGTTTGCTGTGACCACTGCAGTTCATTGTTTGTTGTGACCATTACAGTTCTTTGTTTGCAGTGACTCTTGCTTTTCTTTCCTTCTTTTGACTCTTGCAGTTCATGTACAGCCAGTGCTGCACCCTTTGAAGTTTGTTCTATAGACAGACCCCTCCCCATCCCCCAGCTGTCCTAGCTGTCCTAACCGTCCTAAGTGTAGCACTGGGGCTGGTGCCCAACAGTTCGAACTCGGTATAAACGTTTTGGAGGGCTCTGTTATTTACTAGAAGATGTTTCTCCTTCATTGCGCCCTAGAAACCTAACACATCACTCTCTGGTACGGCTTACACTACGACCAGATGCTCTCTGATTTCAAAGGCAGTTCTGTAAGACAGAAGAGTCATCAGAGCTGTGTAGTCAATAACTCAAATCTTCACTTTAAACTCATTTAGATTTCTCCTGTCTGAACCTGATTCCTCTCCTTTTCAGCTGTCTGACAGCGACCTCTTCTATATATCTCATGTCTGACACCGACTCCTCTATATATCTCATGTCTGACACCGACTCCTCTATATATCTCATGTCTGACAGCGATTCCTCTATATATCTCATGTCTAACAGCGACTCCTCTATATATCTCATGTCTAACAGCGACTCCTCTATATATCTCATGTCTGACAGCGATTCCTCTATATAGCTCATGTCTGACAGCGATTCCTCTATATATCTCATGTCTGACAGCGATTCCTCTATATATCTCATGTCTGACAGCACCTCCTCTATATATCTCATGTCTGACAGCGATTCCTCTATATATCTCATGTCTGATAGCGACACCTCTATATATCTCATGTCTGACGGCGACTCCTCTATATATCTCATGTCTGACAGCACCTCCTCTACATATCTCATGTCTGACAGCACCTCCTCTATATATCTCATGTCTGACAGCACCTCCTCTATATATCTCATGTCTGACAGTACCTCCTCTATATATCTCATGTCTGACAGCACCTCCTCTATATATCTCATGTCTAACGGCGACTCCTCTACATATCTCATGTCTGACAGCACCTCCTCTACATATCTCATGTCTGACAGCGACTCCTCTATATATCTCATGTCTGACAGCGACTCCTCTACATATCTCATGTCTGACAGCACCTCCTCTACATATCTCATGTCTGACAGCGACTCCTCTATATATCTCATGTCTGACAGCACCTCCTCTATATATCTCATGTCTGACAGCGCCTCCTCTACATATCTCATGTCTGACGGCGAGTCCTCTATATATCTCATGTCTGTCGGCGACTCCTCTGTATATCTCATGTCTGACGGCGATTCCTCTATATACCTCATGTCTGACAGCACCTCCTCTATATATTTCATGTCTGACAGCACCTCCTCTACATATCTCATGTCTGACGGCGACTCCTCTATATATTTCATGTCTGACGGCGACTCCACTATATATCTCATGTCTGACAGCACTTCCTCTACATATCTCATGTCTGACAGCACGTCGTCTATATATCTCATGTCTGACAGCACCTCCTCTATATATCTCATTTCTGACAGCACCTCCTCTATATATCTCATGTCTGACAGCACCTCCTCTATATATCTCATGTCTGACAGCACCTTCTCTACATATCTCATGTCTGACAGCACCTCCTCTACATATCTCATGTCTGATAGCACCTCCTCTATATATCTCATGTCTGACGGCGACTCCTCTATATATCTCATGTCTGACGGCACCTCCTCTACATATCTCATGTCTGACAGCACCTCCTCTATATATCTCATGTCTGACAGCACCTCCTCTATATATCTCATGTCTGACAGCACCTCCTCTACATATCTCATTTCTGACAGCACCTCCTCTATATATCTCATGTCTGACAGCACCTCCTCTATATATCTCATGTCTGACGGCGACTCCTCTATATATCTCATGTCTGACGGCGACTCCTCTATATATCTCATGTCTGACAGCGACTCCTCTACATATCTCATGTCTGACAGCATCTCCTCTACATATCTCATGTCTAACAGCACCTCCTCTACATATCTCATGTCTGACAGCACCTCCTCTACATATCTCATGTCTGACAGCACCTCCTCTACATATCTCATGTCTGACTGCGACTCCTCTATATATTTCATGTCTGACGGCGACTCCTCTATATATCTCATGTCTGACAGCGACTCCTCTATATATCTCATGTCTGACAGCACCTCCTCTACATATCTCATGTCTAACGGCGACTCCTATATATATCTCATGTTTGTCGGCGACTCCTCTATATATCTCATGTCTGAAACTGATTTTAATGAAAATCAGGCAGGCATTAATTAAAAATAACACATTTACTACAGTAAAATTTAACATGTCTTTTCTTCATCATCATGTGATTCACCGCCTACTCAATCACCGCCTCCTCAATCATTGTGCGGGCAGAACCCGGTCCTAATGTCAGTTTTTTCATACCTTGGACACAGTGAGTACAGCTAGTTATTTCGCTCCCATTAGCATGGTAAGGCATTGCACCATAAATATGCTACACCGGAGCACCAGAGACGAGTACAATAATGGGAACAAAAATATTTCTGTGCCAAAAAGAGAAGCAGAACAGAAAGCCCGCGTGAAGAAATGGCGGAGAAATATACAAGGGAAAAGAACTGTTTTTTCAAAATCTCCTCAACAAAAGGCATTTTCTGGAAGGGTCGCCTTGACAAGTGAGCATTGATTTTATGCCAATGATTTCTACACCTCTGGAATAGCAGATCACCTTGACCCTAGACCCATAGACTCACCCCTAATCCCCTCCCCCCCCTTCCATGTTATGAACCTGCATGAATGGCTCATTGAAAATGAGACACCCAGGTCTCCCCCACCCCCAAACCCCCCCCCCCCCCCGGACAAAACCCTTAAACTGTATTAATATCGATAAACTAACCCGCGCTTGATTTGTCTTCTGGGCCCAGTTTGCAGAACGAAGAGCTGTAAGGCCCAACCTGCGGGCCGTACTTTGGCGTATCGTGTGCGGTTTTATCTGAGTTTGATAGCGGCAGGATCAGAAAGGCATGCAGCAGTTTATGCTGCAGTTGTCTCCCCTCTTCCTGTGGAGCACATGGCGTAGAAAGAACGTCCTTCATTGAGTGTTGTTCTTGGCAGGCATTTCAGTTCATTCCCTGGGTTCTTTTTCTTTCTGTACAGCCCTACCCCCCCCCCCCCCATGCGTCTCTGCCCCCACCCCCCCCCCAACCGTTGATTCTTCTCCCCGGCCCCTCCACACACAAACTGGCGAGGATGGGGGGGGGGAGGTGAGGGTTGAACTCGTGTGAATTGAGTGCAAAAATGGTCTCTTTACTCACGCCTCCGGCACCCAGCGCAGCTGTCATGCTGTCCTGGATGATGACACCCGGGAAACAGTTATGCATCTTACCTTCCTTTCCTTTCCATCTTACTTTTCTTTTCTTTCCATCTTATTTTTCTTTTCTTTGCATCTTACTTTTCTTTTCTTTCCATCTTACTTTCCTTTCCTTTCCATCTTACTTTCCTTTCCTTTCCATCTTATTTTTCTTTTCTTTCCATCTTACTTTCCTTTCCTTTCCATCTTACTTTTCTTTTCTTTCCATCTTACTTTCCTTTCCTTTCCATCTTACTTTCCTTTCTTTTCCTTTCCATCTTACTTTCCTTTCCTTTCCATCTTACTTTCCTTTCCTTTCCATCTTATTTTTCTTTTCTTTCCATCTTACTTTCCTTTCCTTTCCATATTACTTTCCTTTCCTTTCCATCTTACTTTTCTTTTCTTTCCATCTTACTTTCCTTTCCTTTCCATCTTACTTTCCTTTCCTTTCCATCTTACTTTTCTTTTCTTTGCATCTTACTTTCCTTTCTTTGCATCTTACTTTTCTCTTCTTTGCATCTTACTTTTCTCTTTACATGTATAGTTTATTAAACTGAATGTTGAATGTTTGTGTCGGAGGTAAAGCTGGTCATTTACATGTATAGTTTATTAAACTGATTGCCCAGGAAGATCTTTGTTGGGATATTCTCTCTCCCTAAGGTCATGAGTATAAAAGAAGATGTTGCTAGTATAAAATATTTGTATATGATTCTGTAAACGATGCTACCAATCTCACAAGGACGCCTCTAATTACCTTTCACGTTAGCCTAGTCAAGAAACCTTGTGCAGTACACTTATTTTATCTTCCTCTAATTGGCATCCTCTGTGACAATTAACTGTCCCATTTCTTACCGATTTTTATGTCCAGCGTCTAAAGCAGTTACAATTAAGTCAATCTTTTCTCATTTGCAAATAACCACGTACAATGTATAATGAAGAAAATCACTCGAAAACCTTTCCTTTCCCCTCGTTTTGCTGAAGGGTTCCTCAGTTTGTTGACCCAAAGAAGTGTAATTTTCAACTCACGCCAGGAACGATCATTTCTGTGAGGCTCAAGTGAGCTTTCGAAGCATCCATTCTCTTTTGCTTTTCTTTTATCTTCTGGTTCAATGTTCACATTCTCTTTTATATTTTTCTTATGACAGTTCTCTTCCCGCACTGAATCGACCTTTCTGAAACTCTCTCTACACACAACATGGGCGTTCTGTTTGACCAGGTTTCATGATCGAAATACTGTCCATACCTTTAAAAGAGTTGAGGAGAAAGGGAAGAGAGATGCATTACTCGCTTTTGTTAGATGAGCTCTCTTGATTCTGCCTCCATTTTGGCCCTTCCCAGAAAGCGTATTTATATTTAGCTGTGTTTAAATGCTTTGCCTCTAGTTGCTTCTTAGAGTCTTGATCTCGTCTAGCTGCTTCACTGGGGTCTTGATCTCGTTTAGTTGTTTCATGGAGTCTTGATCTCGTCTAGTTGCTTCGTGGGGTCTTGATCTTGTCTTGCTGCTTCGTGGAGTCTTAATCTCTTCTGATTGCTTTATGGAGTCTTGATCTCTTCTGACTGCTTTATGGAGTCTTGATCTCTTCTGGTTGCTTCATGGAGTCTCGATGTAAGATGTGGCCCTGTCGCGTGTTGATTGTGGTCTCGTCGTTTCTGTCCACAGAAGGAGTTTATTCTTCCTTCATCTTGTCATACTCCCAGTTCCTTCATTCCGCGGATGCAGGGGCAACTTTTATTCCCTGCTCTCTATCCTCTACAGAATTAATAAACTATATTATCGACTTCTACAGATGAGAAAGGGGAAAAGTGTGAAAGAAACTGCAGGACACTGAAATATACAGCAAAACATAACAAGACAAAGCATATTTGAAGCCGTATGTGCTAGACTCGTGTGTTTTCTAAACTGAGTAGTTTCTGAATTAGCTCATCCACCGCCTCTAGACTCAGTTTCCCTCCCCAGATTCCTACTCACCAGTGTGTTGGCACGAACATGTGTGGAAGGTCAAGCCAGTCCTGCGCGTTAAGTTGATACAACATTTATTCTATGAACTTGATGATAATGGAAAATGGTGCCGGCAGGCTTCCCTGCCACATGGAGAGTCCAATCATTCTTTTCCAACCACGAACACAAGACAACGCGTCTTCACGACAGTAACAGAAGTCCACACATTTTCACATCCAGATGTAGACTGGGTGCCCACTCAGCCATCTATCCCACAAATCTCTGTCACGGGTTTCTCAGCCCACGTGACATTCTAGAAGGATCTCGACCGACCCCTACCCCGGAAGTTCAAAAAGAGAATCATAACAGTTGCCCTTTCTGTTAAAAAAAAACAACAACAATCTCACGTATATTTCAACAGATCCTCTGGACGTAATATGAGTATACAACAGTTTGATAACCTGACAACCACAGGAAAATTCAAGGGGAAAAAGAAATAAAAGTAAGACACAGATTAAAAAAAAAAACTGCCTGACTAACTAACGTAAGAAAGGGCCCGACTAGAAGTACTAGTGAAGGCATAAAATGGCAAAGTATAGTCTCCAATGTCTATCATCATGGCACCGGATGAATACATGAACTTCTGCGAGTACTTTTCTATACCGAAACGACAAAGAAACACATGAAAAGAATTACTCAGCCGATTAAGAGAGTTGTTAAATGATAACATTTAAGTGCAAAGTTTTGTGCTGGGAAAAAAAATGGCCGTCTGGAAAGTAAACAGTGTAAGAAATCTCGCCGCTGTTCCGTTATTAGGGCTCCTATGGGACGGCTTTCTCAGGACAGTCTGGCCAATCTAATCGCTTAACCCTGCGTCATGTGACCGATTTCAGCCACTCACATTACACCCTTAGCAAACAATAGAAGCGATGTTTCCAGGGGAATCGGCACTTTGGGATGTTTTTGAGAGCAGAGAGGGTAAAAGTTTGCCTGTGAGCAAGCCAAATTTATTGTAGAAATTATATAACAAAAAACTTATCATATATATATATTATACATACAGTATATATATATATATATATATATATATGATTGGATGGATGGATGGATGGATGGATGGATGGATGGATGGATGGATGGATGGATGGATGGACAGACAGGTAGGTAGGTAGGTAAATAGTAAGGTAGTTAGTTAAGTAGGTAGGTAGGTATGAAGGCAGGTAAGTAGGTAAGCAGATAGGTAGATAAGTAGGTAGATAGCTAGGTAAGTAGATAGGTAGGTAGGTAAGTAGGTAGGCAGATAGGTAGGTAGGTAAGTAGGTAGCTAGGTATGTAGGTAGGTAGGTAGCTAGGTATTAGGTAGGTAGGTAGGTAGTTAGGTAAGTAGGTAGCTAAGTATGTAGGTAGGTAGATAGGTAGGTAGGTAGGTAAGTATGTACACACATATATAGCATTCACTAACGCTCGCTCACACACATTAACAAATACTTGCACACATACGAAGACACAGGCACACTCTACGCGAGTAACCCAGTCAGTAGTGACCTGCCCTCGCACACTGCTAGTTGTGGGTTTGGGTCCATCAACCCATGTCCTCAGCTGACACAATAAATGGGTATTCTCCAACGACTGAGAGTACCTAAATATGGGTAAATTTGCACCTGATTTCACTGTACGCACCCTATTAAGCCAGTGAATGGAGACCAGAATATGGTGCGAAGTCTTAAAAAAACGGGACTTCACTGAAGGCTAAAACAGTGGCTGAACCAAAAACACAGCAAAGCTATCCCAGATCACTGACTAAAAATCGAGATCATGTCTTCATCCATCAAGAAAGAATTAGGTCACAGCCTCTTTCCTGATCCACCCATCAGGCGAAAGCTCGCCGAACTGAACCAGACCAAACAATCCAGCAAAAAAAACAATAAACTCTACCTCTCTCATCTCTATCTGTATCCACAAACCGGCGAAGTTCATCTGTTCATCAATCCTTCCTAGCTTTCTCGCAAACCTCACAAGCTGTTCTGAACATTGAGGTCAGATAGTTCGCTTCCAGCAAAAGAACATATTTATGTTCTCGTTTATCCTGTGCAGATTCATATCAAGTGTCAGATCAGCAAAATGTCTTATTTTGGTGCTTCCGATCATTCTGTCTTGTGTCTGTGTGACATAAGCAAAGTACCGTTTGAAAGTCCGTTCTACAGGAGGTGTAGATACTAACTTTCTTTTGGCAAAATGCTGTCAAAAACAGCTTGTAACATGGTAGATGGGCGTGGTTTATATATGGGCGGAGCGAGAAGACAAGCGCTATTTGATGATGAGTTGTTTTGTTTTTCTTTTATTTAAGCGTGTGATTTCACATAGCTATGTTAACATTTCCGAGTGTTCTAATCCCATGCCTTCACTTTTCTTTCACATAGCACAAATGTGAACATTTTCCTCATACATAGCACAGTTGTGAACATTTTACTCTCACATATCACAAATATGAATATTTTCCTCACACATATCGTTGATATGAACATTTTCCTTTAACACATCACTAATTTCAACACTTTCCTTCACATATCATTAATGTTAGTTTTTCTTTTTTTTTACCGCATGCAAAATCGACAATCAACATTCACTGAATATTTAACATGAAAGGTAGGACTTGAAAGCATCAAAACAATAGGAAAGATAAGTGAGAAGAGAGGCAGAGGAAGGCCAAGAACACGGACAGTCTAACGTGATGACATGACAGCATGCTGTCGTCTGAACTGATGGAAACTATCGAAGATTTAAGGTTGCTGAAGAAGCACAATCGTCAGTGCATGCCGACACGGCACTTGATGATGATGATGATGATGATGATGACGACAGTGACGGTGACACAACGACGACGCATGCTACTGTTGTCAGCAATTTCTTCAATAATCTTTGAAGTTAAACTTTCAAGATATAGTAGCTGATTCCTCTATTTATTATCATCATCATGCTGCCATACTCGCCTTGGTCGCTGCGCTAACTTCTGTATTACGATATCCTTATTTTCGTCACTTTATTTCCAACCAGTACAGTAATTACAGTACAATTTCTTCGAAAGTTCTTTTTTTTTTGTCTGATTTAAGGCTATCAAAGAACACTTACATACCAGATTTTAAGGCACATTCGCGCAAGGAAGATAAAACATCAGACAAGAAACCTGGACTAAGCAGTTGATTGGACACGCCTAGCGGAAGACCGCTAGTTACAGCGCCGGGGACAGGACGTGTTCACCTCCGGCAGAAGAGCTCTTGCCACTTGGAGGAAAATAAGAAGAAACTCCCGGTTCACAGTTTCCATCCATAGCAGAGTTACCGCATTTCAACAGGGCCGCAGGCACGGCTTCTTGTCCAGACGACGGGTAAATATCGGTGAAAGTAAGGAAACACTTTCTGTAGAGGTGGGGGGGGGGGGAATAAAGGGGGCCCTGAGGTGAGGAAGCGACTAATATATGAGCCAATAGTTTACGTGTGCTTAGTAAAGGTCCTCATTCCCTCCGTAGGGACATGCCAGTCGTTTAATAAGAACAGATTTAGGGGCCCGAGAGAGGAGGTAGCATTTAATAAGCGAAAATTGGAACCATATGTTTCATCCTCGACAGTAACTCAGCAGTCCCTCGTGTCCCATTGGTATATTCTAACAGTAACAACAGAATAACAGTAACAGTCGCCGCGGGCGGAGAGCAGTAAATTTTACAGTAAAATGACAAATACGAATATTTTCTGTTCCTCTTGTGTATGGCATGATTATGTAAACACGGCGAGCTGCTCGCAGATGCGTGATTATTGGTCTGTGATGTAAGATTTGTCAAGTGAAAACCTACCATTCGTCCAAAATTTACTCTTTTTCTTGTGCCGTTTCGTTCTTTACTCTCTCCTATATCACGGCCTTTCCTAATACATCCTTCTTTTTATATTTGATGAAGAGGACATTCTTCTTCTTTACTCCTCCTCTTCTTCTTCCTCTTTCTTCCTCCTCCTCTTCTTCTTCTTCTTTCCTCTTCTTCTTCTTTCTTCCTCTTGCTCTTCTTCTACATCTTCTTTCTCCTCCTGCTCTTCTTATTCTTCTTATTTCCTCCTCCTCCTCCTCTTCTTCTTTCCTCCTCCTCTTCTTCTTCTTTCTTCCTCTTACTCTTCTTCTACGTCTTCTTTCTCCTCCTGCTCTTCTTCTTCTTCTTCTTTCCTCCTCCTATTCTTCTTCTTCTTCTTTCCTCCTCCTCCTCTTCTTTTTCTTCTTCTTCTTCTCTCCTCCTCTTCATCTTTTTCTTCTTCTTCTTTCCTCCTCCTATTCTTCTTCCTCTTCTTTCTTCCTCTTGCTCTTCTTCTACTTCTTCTTTCTCCTCCTGCTCTTCTTCTTCTTCTTCTTCTTTCCTCTTCCTCTTCTTCTTCTTCTTCTTTCCTCTTTCTCTTCCTGCTCTTCTTCTTCTTCTTTCCTCCTCCTCTTCTTCTTATTTCCTCCTCTTCTTCTTCTTCTTTCTTCCTCTTGCTCTTCTTCTACTTCTTCTTTCTCCTCCTGCTCTTCTTCTTCTTCTTCTTCATTCCTCCTCCTGCTCTTCTTCTACTTCTTCTTCCTCCTCCTGTTCTTCTCCTTCTTCTTCTTCTTCTCTTCTTCTTCTTTCTGCTCTTCTTCTTATTCTTCTTTTTCCTCCATTTTCCTCCTTCTCTTCCTGCTCTTCTTCTTCTTCTTCTTCTTGTTTTTCTTCCTCCTCCTGCTCTACTTCTTCTTTCTCCTCTTCTCTTCCTGCTCTTCTTCTTTTTCTTGTTTTTCTTCCTCCTCCTGCTCTTTTTCTTCTTTCTTCTCCTTCTTCTCCTTCTCTTCTTGCTCTTCTTTTTCTTCTTCTTTCTCCTCCTTCTTTCCGCTCTTCTTCTTCTTCTCCTTCTCCTTTCTCCTCCTTCTCTTCCTGCTTTTCTTTTTTTCCTCATTTTCCTCTTCTTTCCTTCTCCTCCTCCTTCTTCTTACTCTCCTTCTTTCCTTCTCCTCCTGCTTCTCCTTCTTCTTCTTGCTGTCCTCCTTCTTCTTATTTTAACATCTACTTCTAAACCTCTGAAGTAATCTAAGATGAGGTATAGAGTTTGCGTGCATCCCCACAGAGCTTTTCTTGGCCGGGTGTACACGTTATTCACATCTGTTTTCCCTGTTCCTCATATGTTGTAGAATATGTTTTCCCACCAGCCTTATCTAAATCATACAAGGAATTTGCAGAGGAAAAACATCACACTTATTTAAAAAGAAAAGAATAATAGTCACTAGTGACTCATGTCCTGGTTTTGCCCCTACATTTATCTTCAGTAGTCTGGACACTCTGTTAAGAGAAGAGACAAGAAATCAGTACAGAAAGAAAGAAAGAAAAAAAAATGGCCGCGCATAAATCGATTAATTTATTACCCTGCTTTGTATACTGTTTATTCTCATGTTTGGCTCCAAGGATTGGATTGGGATATTTGTCAGTAAAATGTGTGACGGCCTTGTCTCGTTTGTCACAACCCACCCAAAAGTGGGTACCCGCGAAGTTTGTTTGTGGGTATCACCACGACTGTAAATTAGAGGGAAAAGGAAGTCTGTTTCAGTGATTCTCAGAACCGGAAGTTCGTTTTTGTTTTGTTTTGTTTTGTCTTGTTTATATTCCTTTACTTCGTAGTGAGTTGGAGTAGGGAAGACCGTTTGGTAGTATTCTTGTTGCAGCTGTTGATTTTGTGCTGTAGCCGTTGATGGTCATCTTGGTTTTATTGGTGATGTTGATTTTACTGACTTTTTCTTTTGTTCGGAACTTGTTGGTGATATGATCTGGTCGTAGTTATTGATGGAGCCACTGCTGCTGCTGTTGTTGCTGCTGCTGCTGATGATGATGATGATGATGTTAGCTTTGTTACTGTTGATGCACACACCAGTAACCATATACTGCTGTTGCTATCTTGTAACTTCCTTCATCTGTTACATATCCAACCTTTTATGGTTGGAGAACAGACCTACCACAGTTGAAAGCTAAGGGCAAGGCTGCCAGGCCATAGAGACACCTGGGAGATACGGTGTTGGTGCTCATGTCTACCTTGACCTGTGGGAACACTAGAGGGTGATGTTGCCCAACTTCACGCTTGACTGCTCTTCCTTCCCTACCTCCAGAAGAAGCCAGGCACCCGTTACTGCGGTCTGGATGACTAGGGTCACTCGGACGGATTCAAACCACTAACGTTTATCGTTAGAGCCTAGTGCTATAACTACTTCGTCACTCAGACTTCCAGATCTATAAAGGATATCTTCGTTTTTTTTTTTTTTACAGAAGTCCTGATAAGCAAGTTTCTGAAATGGCTCCACAACAGTATTTCGGTTCGTCGGACAGAAAGTATTAAGACAGTAGCCTAGGACGCTTTCTGAACTTCCGGCTGGTTATGGCTGTCTGTGATGAGAGTACTTTCCCCTGGTTTTGACTTCTTCACTCTCTCTAGCGCCCCCTGTGTAATCGATAAAGCTGGAAGACGCCTCGGGTGGTACTATGCGATATTAAACCAGCGGTTCTCAAGGGTTAGGGATCGGACATTCAGGTATAAAAAAAATGTTATGGATTTGTCTAGTAATCACTGGAAAACTCAAGGGGAATAAAGAAAAAAAGAGGAAAGCCGAGAGAAAGAAATATATCAGCTCACTGACCAAATGACGCGAGAGAAGAGCGGAATTAGAATTGACTGGAAACGTCAAAGCACAGATAAGGGTCTCACGTGTCATAAGAGATAAAATGTGGGCTCTACTAATAACGGTAAATGTACTCTCCAAAAATTCCACGGCACATATGCAGACCAACCGCGGCGCAACGTTCTGTATCAGCTGTAAATCGTCGCTTCGATCTGTTGTGTTGTAATAGTAAATAAGTTGAACCAGAAAACGTTCATAAGTAACGCAAATATTTAAACAAGAATAAGTTTACAGTAATTCAGAAATGTTTGAACATGATGATGATTACACACTCATAATTGCATACAGCAGATTTTACTTTGAAACCACTTTCAGTGGCTCATTGGTATCATTCTTTGGTAATATGGTCCCTTAATTCACTTGATGGACTTAGCAAGGCTTGGCACACTGGCTTCCACAGTGCTGTCATATAGCATATAGTGTAAAATATTCACTTTAACAAAGCGCCACGGGGAGTGAAAGAACAAGATATCACTGAGGCATATAAAGGATATGATATGTGTGCCAATATCTTCCTTCATCTGTTACATACCATTGAGGTATATAAGAGATATTGATATTTGTGTTCATATCTTCCTTCATCTGTTACATACCATTGAGGTATATAAGAGATATTGATATTTGTGTCCATATCTTCCTTCATCTGTTACATACCATTGAGGTATATAAGAGATATTGATATTTGTGTTCATATCTTCCTTCATCTGTTACATACCATTGAGGTATATAAGAGATACGATGTTAGCATATCTTTCTTCATCTGTTACATACAATTGAAGCATGCACGAGATATGGTGTTAATCCCAGTATTCCGACTTTCTCATAAGCAAATTTCTTCACTAGCCTCCACCACGAGTGTAATAAACTCTTTCTTCACCTCGAGTCTTAGGCTTTTATGGCACAGCTCATACCCAGTGAGAAGATGTTCAAAGTTTAGTAAAAACTTCTTATATCTTATCTGCTTCCCGTGCCGTTAAACGTCACATAGGGCTCGCAAAGTAGTTCGCCAATTTTTCCTGTCTTCGGCGAGTCTTTCAACCTCATCAAGGGATTTTATGCCTGTTAATTTGGCATTGAATACTCTCTGAAGATCAAACACGCGCCGTTCAAATCAGACTGGGCACCGTGTTTGCTCTCTCACGCCATTTCATTGGCTATCATTACAGTCACGTGACGGGTGGATTGTGGGACTGGCATCCCTGTGGTTCCGGTGAAATAGTGGTTAACAGACAGGAGAGGTCTGCTGAAGACATTCCATCTCATTTACCACTGAAGTCTTGCTTTCTCTAGCTCTGTTTGTTTTACATTACAAGTATTGCAGGTCTACAAAATGCAGGCTATCACTAACTGAAGAAGTGGAGAAGAGTTATCACTAGCTAAAGAAGTGGAAAGAATCTATGACTAGTTTTAAAAGTGGAAAGAGGCTATAACTAGTTTTAAAAAGTGAAAAGAGGTTATTACTAGTTTTAAAAAGTGGAAAGAGGCTATAACTAGTTTTAAAAAGTGAAAAGAGGTTATCACTAGCTTTAAGAACTGGAAAGAGGCTATCACTAGTTTTAAGGACTGGAAAGAGGCTATCACTAGTTGAAGAAATGGAAATATGCTATCACTGATTGAAAAAGAGGAAAGAGGCTATCAGTATGTGAAGAAGTGGAAAGAGACAGGCAATCTGTAAAAACTGCAATGTTACAACTTCAGTTATGTATCATGAGAAGCATCCGTTACATCCTGTGTAACTTTTGAAACATTATTAGCTGATGTTGTGATGATGTTAAAAAACCCTGCTCGTTTCGGATAGAAAGCGGATTACCGAGGCTTGATTAAAATAATCCGAGGACTTCTCGAACAGGACAGGTCGAAGGGACGAGTGTGAAGTTTACTTCATTAGCCTGTCTGTAGAAGTGCATCATTCCTTACAAATAGCATGCAGAGATGGGTTATGGTTTCTTCTCTAAAAGATGTATGGTATTTTGGTCGCGTAATGACTTCTTGTTATGGTCGGCAAGGCCTGTTGGTTGCATGTGTCGCGATGACCAATCGCTACGCATGACCAGTCTCATTCATTAATTCATTCATTTGCATATCCCTTGTGGAACTTTGCCTTCCTAACAGCACTCCTGTAGGCCTCTCGGTTGTGAACAAGATGGCCTGCTGCTGATGCATCCATTTGCAGATCATCAACGATGTCTTTCAGCCATCTTTGCCTTGGTCTTCCTCTCTTTCATTTTCCCAATTTGTACCCTCCCAAGAAGTCTTCTCTAGATTATCATGACGTTTAATGTGTCCAAAAATATTTAAGTTTTCTGTGTTTAATCTTCTTTACTAGCCAGTCTTCTTCAATATTAAGTTCTTGTAGTATGTATATATTTGTTCTTTTTTTGTGTCCATGATGTTTGACGAACTCTTCTGTATCATTTACATTCAAAGGCAGTTATGTGTTTCTCAGCTGTTTTGTTAAGTGTCCAGGTCTCACAGGCATATGTTGCGATGGGAAAGATGCATGCCCTTAAAAATCTTATTTTTGTAGTTATGTCTGTTCCTCTCCACAGCATCTTTAGTTGTTTTACTTTGTAAAGAGCAATAGATGTCCTCCTTTTAATTTCCCTTATTGTATCTCCATTATCAGTTAGTAATGATCCAAGATATTCAAAACTCTCCACTTCTTCCAATTTTTTCTCATTGATACATACTTACCATGCAGATCCTATGTGACGCTTAACGGCACGGGAAGGATGTAAGATGTAAGATGTAAGATACATATTTCAGCTGCCTTGCTTGTTTTGTCAGTTGTCATTAATTTAGTTTTCTTCACATTAAGATAGAGGTTTTGCTCTTCGCTGTTCTTACAGACTGACATAATTAGTTTTTCCATTCCTTTTTGTGTTGTAGACAGCAATACTGTGTCATCAGCATATCTAATCTCTGGTATTTCATAACCTCCAATTGTTATAGCATCGTAATATTCTTTGTCTACATCTTCTCTAACATTCCTCATTATATTTTCAGTATACAAGTTAAATAAGTAAGGCGGCAATATGCACATCTGATGGACCCCTTGTTATATGTCAAACCAAATTGTTGTTTCACAATTTAATCTTACTGCTGCTTGTTGGTCTAGATACAGCAGTGGTGTAATTGTAGCAAATGTGTTGGAAATCCCAGAGGACATAAAACCGAGAGAATACGTGCAATAATATAGATACACAGAATTCTTCTTATCTATAAATATATAAATTCCCCGATCTGACAAAAGAATATGGAACCAAATTTTGCATTAGAGGGGACAAACCAGAAACCGGCTATACAAATGTATATATATATATATATATATATATATATATATATATATATATAAAGAGAGAGAGAGCGAGAGAGAGAGAGAGAGAGAGAGAGAGATATTCCTGGAGCCGACAAAAGAATGTAGAACCGAATTATGACAAAAGAATTGACATGCCGGCTATACAAAACAGAGTGTGAGACATATATATATATATATATATATATATGGATGTGTGTATGTGTATGTTCCAGCATAACTCTGGAAGGCCTGAGGAAATTTCATCTAGACTTGGTACACATATGACTCACAATCTAAAGGAAAGTACTGTGGTGATATGACACCCCTAGCCCCAGGAGGTGAGGGTACAAAGGGGGTAGAGATCTTATCCACTAAATTCAAGGAGAAAAAATGGTCCAAGGGAGATAATCGTGAAATAAAGCAGTATTGGTCTAAGAGAAGCATTTGAAGCATCCTATGGGAAGTCATAATTTTGACAGTCTCTTTTTGTTTTAATTATATTTGTAAAAATAAATTATAACTGTGTTTTTTTCCTTATGTTTATATTAGCTTTTTATTGTATTCTGTAGTAGATTTCTTGCTCAGTGACAGTGTGCCTTTTCTTATTTTTCTCAAATTAGCCTTTCAAATTAGGGAGAGAGAGATATATAGACAGAGAGAGGGGGAGGGAGGAAGAGATAGCTGTGAGATCGCCATGTTTCTCCCGCGGACAACTTTATGTTGCTTGCTCAAGGTTGGTTCACCCAAGAACTTATTTATTCTTCCTCCTGGAGGTGAAACTAAAAATGTTTATAATCAAATTTTGAGTTAAATCAATATTATATTGAAATTGTAAAATACATTACTTTATAATTTGTATACTGTAAATATACCTTTAAGAGATAAGTAAATAAACTGACTTCGGAATTACACTCATTCTTTTTTCCTATGTAAAAGACGATTAGGATAAATACATTTTAACTTTGTTTTTCCTTATATTTATATTAGCTTTTTTATTGTAATCTATAGTAGATTTCCTTGCTCAGTGACAGTGTGCCTTTTTAAAAATTTTTTTTCAAATTAGCTTTTCAAATTAAGGAGAGAGAAAGAGGGAGGAGAGAGAGGCAGAGAGAAAGAGAGAGACAGAGAGAAATGGAGAGAGAGAGGAGGAGAGGAGAGAGAGAAAGAGAGAGAGGGAGAGAGGAAGAGAGAAAAAAGGAAAGAGGGAAAGAGAGGGAGAGAGAGAGGGAGAGAGAGAGGGAGAAAGAGACAGGGAGAGAGAGAGATTTGAGATCGTCATGTTTCTCCCACGGACAACTTTATTTAATTTGTATACTGTACTTATACTTTAAAATACCTGTAAAGAAAATTACTTCAGTATTACACTATAGATAGAATTCATTTCTTTTCCTGTCTAATAGAAGACTGGGATAAATAAATATCCGGGCAACGCCGGGTAATCAGCAGGTAAACATATATTCCTGAATATGACTTGGGCAAACCGGCTATACAAAACAAGTTTTGGAATTAGTACACTGAGTTATGACGCACGACTGCGAGACTTAAATATATTTATTGAAACTAGTGTCCTTATTGGGAGTATCGAGTGGAAAGCAGATAAACGAGAAAAGAGACAGCCTGGCTCTTTTCACTTCTTAAACTAGTGAAAGCCACTTTTTTTCTCGTAGAAAAGACTGTACCAGAGTTGGTGGAGAAATGTTAAACAAGACGCTGCCATGTTTAACGCGTGTAGTTTTGTATTTACAATTATTTATTACATTGCTATATATGTTGTTGATATGATGTACTTTAAGCCATGCTCTTTATATCCTCGTAATAATGTTACTTCTTGAATCACTGAGTTGATTGCTTATGTTAAGATTATTACACATTAAAGATGATTGCATGTATGTATGTGTGTAGACCGGCCAGAGGAGTTTCTTATTTGCCAAGGAGAGAATGAGAGTGGGAGCTGCTTGAGAGACACGAAATGTCTGGGCTGACTGGGAATGTGGGATGGGGAAGATGGAGCAGAGAGGAGAAGTATTGATTATGGGAAGAGAAGTATTAATTATGGGACGTGTCCAAGAAGGAGACAGCCTCAGAAGAATAACTGTTAATCATATAAGATTTATCGTACTAACTTACACTAAGATAAAACCAGCAGGAGAAAAGTATATCATACTTACGTGCATTAACCCAAAAGACCCTACTGGACAGATTAAAGAGAGTGAGAGAGAAGGAAGAGAGAAATTAAGTAATAGAAACATAATAAAATAGCTAACAAAAAATCCTACCGTATCCATTTTCTTAAATTATTACACTTCTGGGTCAGCGGAGCCTAAAGTCAGATCGCGGCCTAAATTAGATTGGCCAGGGACTGAGTCGCGAGAAGATATTATGAAAAAAAAAATAGAAAGAAAAAAAAGTGGAAGAAATCATAAATTAAAATATAAAAAAATAAAAACATCTGCAAGAATTTAGGAAAAATCCTAGCATTTTATTTTTTTCTAATCTGGGTTTGTGTATTAAAATAATAGCATCAGCAACACTCGCTTAACTCTTGACTGAAACGTTGTGGTCTAAATATGTTTTCTTTTCTTCATGATTTCAGTAATTCGTATTATCTTGGAAAACGCTGGAGTCTTTAGGAAGTGACATAACACATTTTTGTGATTACTGGAAAAGCATCATTGAGATACAAGTGTTATAGTTTATCTCTCTCTCTCTCTCTGAACCTTAAGTGCCCAGGGCACATGGGGCTTCCACATGGGGCTTCCGCAAGGGTTTTCCACAAATGCCTATCCTTTGCCTTTTTTTCTGCTCTTGCCCAGGTGAGCCCTCTATTGGTCAACATCCTCTCTGTTGTTCTTCTCCGTGTCTCTTTTGGTCTGCCCTTACTTCTGTTCCCCTGTGGTGTCCATCTTAATGCTATTTTTTAGTTATAGTTTATACAATTTGTTAATTATTTTATTCAATATCATTATATTAAAAAATCTTCTTCACGAACAGCGGGCCAGGTACAGGTGCTGGCTTTAGGGTCATGCTGACAAAAAGATTCGGAACCGCCGTAGAGTATCATAACTCTAACATAAGACAACTCTCACTTTGAGTAGTTTTATCAGCACAGGATTAAAACGACACGATGAACTGATGAAACCTGAATAAAACATACACATGCACGCATGATGGAAATAAACAACGTAGGAGACATACACAGAAAATAGCTACCCATTTCAGTAGACAGCAAAAATAAGCAGCCACCCGTGAAAGATGAGTTTCGAACCCGGCCGGAGACACCCAGTCACCCAGGGTGTAGAAATGGGTACCCCAGGATCTTCTGGATCTGGGGAAGGAAAGGCGGCCAGGCGTGATACTAATCGCATCACCTATAGTGTGCTAACCGCATCAGCCTCTAGTGTGCTGACCACATCACCCTCTAGTATGCTGACCACATCACCCTCTAGTGCGCTGACAACATCACCTTCTAGTGTGCTGACCACATAACCCTCTAGTGCTGAACACATCACCTTCTAGTGTGCTGAACACATCACCCTCTAGTGTGTCGACAATTCAAGGATAATATGGGCACAAACACCATATCTCATACTGTAACTCTAAGGCATGACAGGGTTACCTTTACATATACCTTATATGACAGAAAAGTGCACAATCCTTTACCTATACCTTCTATGACAGAAAAGTGCACAATCCTTTACCTATACCTTCTATGACAGAAAAGTGTACAATCCTTTATCTATACCTTCTATGACCGAAAAGTGTACAATCCTTTACCTATACCGTCTATGACAGAAAAGTGCACAATCCTTTACCTATACCTTCTTTGACAGAAAAGTGCACAATCCTTTACCTATACCTTCTATGACAGAAAAGTGTACAATCCTTTACTTATATCCTCTTTGACAGAAAAGTGCACAATCCTTTATCTATATCTTCTATGACAGAAAAGTGTACAATCCTTTACCTATACCTTCTTTGACAGAAAAGTGCACAATCCTTTATCTATACCTTCTTTGACAGAAAAGTGCACAATCCTTTACCTATACCTTCTTTGACAGAAAACAATCTTCCATCAAGCTCTCGTACAATGAAATACATGCGAATTGTTTCTGGTAAAGATTTTATCTCAGGACCTCTGGAACAGCCAAAGTAAGGTCAAGAACTCTGTCAACTTGATTTGCAGTCACAGCTATGTGGACAATTTTACAATAATCGTACATAACTTCCTTGTATGTTCTCAGCAATTTTTGTATCATTTGAAATGTGGCTGCTGAATCACCGATAACGCATATGAGTAAGCGTTAAAAATGCCTACAGTTAATTAACACTTATATGCTATAATACCTATGTGCTTTAACTTCTTCACTCCAAAACAACATTAACAGTGTTGGTAAATCTTGCAAGACCACACCAATCAGTGCTTGAAGCAATATTTTGGCACAATCAGTGCTTGAAGCAATATTTTGGCACAATCAGTGCTTGAAGCAATATTTTGGCACAATCAGTGCTTGAAGCAATATTTTGGCACAATCAGTGCTTGAAGCAATATTTTGGCAGAGTCTGTACAAAATTTCTCGGAGGTCATGGAGATGTGGTTCATAAGAAGGATGTTGAAAGTACCATGACAACCAAGAAAACCAACGAAGAAGTCTTAAGAGAGGCTGGAGTTAAAAAGAAAATTGTAGCAAAGATCAGAGGCAGAAAAGAGAGATTTATAGGACATTTTCCGAGAAGAGGAAAATTAGAACACACTGTGGCAAGTGGAAAAATTGAGGAAAGAAGAGACAGAGGAAGACAGAGAGAGAAGTTACTGGATGGGCTGTCAGTGTGGCTAGGAAGAAAGTCACCGGCGGATCTCATAATCAAGTCTAAAGACAGGGAGTTGTGGATAGAAATGATCGCCTACGCCACGCATCATCCCAGAGCGCTGGGATTCTCTCTCTCTCTCTCTTCTTTGAGTTTTCCAGTGATTACTAGACAGATAATAGAAGAATGAGCTAAAGAGAACTATAATCGTGGATATAGTTCCTGGTAGATGAGAGGAAGGCTATGGAGAAAACATAAAGAGAACTATAATCGTGGATATAGTTCCTGGGAGATGAGAGGAAGGCTAGGGAGAAAACATAAAGAGAACTATAATCGTGGATATAGTTCCTGGGAGATGAGAGGAAGGCTAGGGAGAAAACATAAAGAGAACTATAATCGTGGATATAGTTCCTGGGAGATGAGAGGAAGGCTAGGGAGAAAACATAAAGAGAACTATAATCGTGGATATAGTTCCTGGGAAATGAGAGGAAGGCTATAGAGAAAACAATATTCAGAAAGTAACTGTCCAAGAGGTCTTTATTACAAAACGACCAACTAGTTACTAAGGTGGATGGAATCATTGTCAACGTAACAATTCTGTCTAGTCGGCCTGATACTATTTCCCCCCAAAACTGAGACAGTCTTGCAAGGAATCAAAAACTACCTCCAGCAAGTCTTACAGCCTGATAAACAGCCTACAGCTTCCGCAAGTCTTAACACCAAAGTCAAGACAGCCAAAATAACAGTGATCATCAAGTTATAAATAGTATATTTCAGCCTTAGGACCTCTTCATGCCTGTGATCTTGTGGGCCGTTTCATGGAGTACATACCATCCCCTTTCCTTTTTTTTCTTCTTTCTAGTCAAGCAGCCATTATTTTGCCTTCTGCTGGCGCCTGTCAAAACCAGACTCTAAGAGACATCCGGTTCCAGCGCTATTGATACCAGACAAGAGAAGATAACTCCAATCTTCTCTACCTTGTGATCACGCGAGACTGCCGTTACTCCTCGCCACTGTTTCCTGTTAGAGCGAGATCTGGACTTTGATGTATCGTAAAGGCTGCTGAGTTTGTGACTGTTTGGCAGTGAATTGTTATCCTGGATGAGGAAAATGAGTGCTTTCTCTCGTGTTAAATGCGTCTTGGAATTTCTTAAGCTGCGGGTAGATTGCGCAAGGTGACCTTTTAAATCAAGCTTCTGCCCTGTGTGCGCCCATTTTAATTTGAAAAAGAGTGAGTCAGTGTCTAATTAAGACAAGAAAATAAAAGTACCCACGTGGCTGGCTGAGACATAAGGAATGTGGCGCTATTGTTCCAGTTTTATTTCATTTGTTCCATGTCATTCAATTTTATCAGAAATATAATGTTAGTACCTTTTTTTCCCTTTAAACTGTTCCATGTCATTCAAGCATATCAGAGATATGGTGTTAGTTCTTACATCTCCTTTGAACTGCTCCATGTCATTCAAGCATATCAGAGATATGGTGTTAGTTCTTACATCTCCTTTGATCTGCTCCATGTCATTCAAGCATATCAGAGATATGGTGTTAGTTCTTACATCTCCTTTGATCTGCTCCATGTCATTCAAGCATATCAGAGATATGGTGTTAGTTCTTACATCTCCTTTGAACTGCTCCATGTCATTCAAGCATATCAGAGATATGGTGTTAGTTCTTACAGGCACCGGTAAGGATGAAGAAAATCTGATGTGAAACCCGTGAATCCAGGACGTGACAAGCCTGTGGCTCTCTAATGCAATGGCTACCAGGATGAGCTAAACAAAACAGAGCCAGCAGACTATAGCAGGTGGGGATGAATGGATATCGTTGAAGCACTCATTGGATTCCTCATTCCACAGAGTGTCTCAAAGCCGTTGGGCCTGATTTGGAGAAGGGGCTTAAGTACAGCCACCAGAGGCCGGAAAACAAACAAATCAGCCTAAACCACTGTCTTCATGGCAGTCCGAGCAAGGTCATAGACTGTCCTAGCAAGGAAAGCTGCTGAAGTCGGAGGTACCCAGCCAGAAGGCCATCACGAAAATCAGTGTACCATGCATTGCCACTAAATGCGTACGAAGAAGAAGAGAAGATCAGAGACGTTCTGTTAGTGCTTTCATTTTCATTTGAACTGTTCCATGTCATTCAGTCTTATCAGAGATCTGGAGTTTGTTCCTTCGTTTTTTTTTTCCTGAACTGTGCCATTTCATTCAAACTGTTTAGAGATATGATGTTAGTTCATTTATTTTCTTTGAACTGTTCTATGTTATTCATATGACAAGAGGTACGAGGTTAATACCGCATTTTCAGGGAGGCATGTTGAGGCATTCTACTTTTTTTCATTACTGAGCGTGCTGGATGGCGTAGGTGATCACGCTTCTTCATATTGTGCCGTCCTAAATATTTCTCATAACTACACATACTTTTACTCTTCAGTGCCACTTTGTCAGTCCGCAGAGATCTTACAGACCAGCGTTTCCCAGGTAATAAAAGTCAGCGGACCCCTGCTGCTTCAAAATCCAAACCACAGACCCCCAAACTTTGGAAAAGTTTCATATCTGTATGGGAGCTTTGTACTTTAAATACAAAATTTTTTTTTCACAAAATGTGGATAACCTATAATGAGTAAACAGTACACTACACTACAAAAAAACAAAAACAAAAACAAAAACTTGGTGAATTTTCAGAATTACAATATGTAGTTTAACAAAATAGAAAGCTTCTAACATTCCTTCGTGTTCTGACAAACGAGCAGGACATGAAGTTTGTGACAGCTAAACCAGCTGAGAGCTGAGAGATATCATGTCTCCTTTTTATTCCAAACAGTCGCTTCCACACCTGGTTCAGTATCTTCTCTTTTGTGATCTCAAATCCGGAAACGTTATCCAGGTCACAGTAACATCAAAGATCAGCCTCTTTCTAGCATCCTCTTTGTTCTGTGGCGCAACTGCTCGACTGTAAGACGCTGTCACATTACAACTGCCCGACTGTAAGACGCTGTCACATTACAACTGCCCGACTGTAAGACGCTGTCACATTACAACTGCCCGACTGTTTTTGTGTCTCATTACAACTGCCCAACTGTAAGACGGTGTCGCATTACAACTGCCCGACTTTAAGACGGTGTCTCATTACAACTGCCCGACTGTAAGATGCTGTCACATTACAACTGCCCGAATGTAAGACGCTGTCACATTACAACTGCCCTACTGCAAGACGCTGTCACATTACAACTGCCCGACTGCAAGACGCTGTCACATTACAACTGCCTGACTGCAAGACGCTGTCACATTACAACTGCCCGAATGTAAGACGCTGTCGCATTAGCTTCTCACCCAGGCCACGAAACCAGGCACATCAGAAAAAAAAACGTAAAAAAAAAAAGTTGTTTCTCGTACCCAGGATTCCTCCCAGCATCGGTTGTTTAACGTGTCACAGTTAAAATTTTAACAGAAGACTCGAATTTTTGTCACATACCCCAACGGCAAGTTCTGTGGACTCCCGGGTGGTCCACCAGCCACCAGTTGGGAACCACTGATGTAGAGAATTATTGTTTTATTTCCATTTATTTTTCCTGGATATGTTCGCTTAACCTTAGAGTTTACTACAGTACACATCGCTGCTACCGGGGATCCCTGTCTCAAACTGTGCACATCGCAACAGCCTGTATTTGTTGGAGATATGATATAGCCCTGGCCCGCAGTGGTTTTGTGGGTCCTAAGTACAGGTCTTTTTCACCTCCCGAGTTTTAAGTATGTCATCTGTGAATAAGAAGCATTTTCATATTATGACAGCCAGCAGTTGTTCAACTCCCTTGACCTTTAGAAACCCACGTCACACACATACACACAAAAAAACCAAACATTATTTTGTTATCATTCATCAGATGATCACATGTTTTGACGGAAATGTCATCATAACTATATTTAGCTTTTACAGTAATTTAAAATTTACTAACTCTCATCTACGGAACAAAATCATATGGCGGCATTTTTTGTTTCGTTTAATTTAAAAGTCGTTTAAACGGACCGCGGCATAAATGTTACTTGTGAGTAAAGATTTTAGAAATAAAGCTTTTAGTGGCAAGTTTCATATCCTGAAACGTATACTGAATCTTTCAGCGTTCTGTGTATTCATGACATTTCTTCTCCTCTCTAGTAAATCGTATTTTAATATACCAGTTAACATACGCACTTGTCATATTTGGTAATAGGATAATAACACAATATAGCTATTACGACTCCTAACGTAGGAATGAATTATTTTCACAAATATCACTTCTGATAGTCTTATATTTCTTTTTATGGAAGTCTAATGTTCCATTCTCACTCACCTGTCAATCTAAGCGTTCTATATTTGTATCACACGTGATTTTTAAAATATTCCAAGATGGCTGACCGACCTGTCAAGCAAGAAAAAGGCTTCATAATACTACGCCATTTTTTTTTTTTTTGGACTCAAAATTTCGAGAAAGTATCTGTGTTTTCACTAGAGACAGGGAAAAAATATAGTCAGTAACTTAAAGCTAACCAGGACTCCGAGAATTCTTCGTCGTCGTCGTCTTCTTCATCGTCTTCTTCTTCTTCTTTATCGGCGGCTGTCAAAATGGCGTTGGTTGCGTTATGTCGTAGCTGCGGCCCTTCCGACCCAAAGAATCCGTCTTCGACCTGACAAATTTTTCAGGCTGAGTTGGCCTCTATTCAAGTGGCCAAACTATTGTTTCCAGGACGCCACTGGGAGGTAGAATAGGGTCTTGATCGGCTGTGGTTGGCCACCCTTCTTGCCTGTAGTCAGCTATGAGTCCTTGACTACTGTCGCATTCAAGCTAGTACTGAATCCTCCGTCCCGTTCCCCCCCCCCCCCCCAAAAACAGCAATATAAATCTATGTCCCGTGGCATTTGCGCGCCATGTGAAGTATTAGCGCCTTCACATTTCTAGGCCACCAAATAAGCTATCAAGTGGATCACAACGGGCCGAAGAAAAAGAGGCAGACCACGGGAAACTTTAAAGAGGACATTGTTAAGAGAGGCCAAATCAATAGGCATTAAAATCCCTTGATGAAGTTGAAAAGCTTGCTGAAATCAGGAACGAATTGGCAAACTACTTTGCGAGCCCTACGTGACGTTTAACAGCACGGGAAGGATATAAGATATAAGACAGCATTTGAGGTAAAGGATGCCAGTACCCGTTCTTGCTGCTTTTCTTTCGGCACAACAGCCTGAACTAATATATGAGAATCTGAGAAGTTGGCTTGAAAGAAAGATATATCGTGTTTCTTATCATCGTTGTTTACTCAAATTCCGTTAAGATAACAAATCCCCCCCCACTCCCCCCACTTCCTTCCTTTATCTGATTGACCACTTTCTCCAACCCCCACCTGGTCCGGAAGTTCCTCAGACGTCAGTACACGCATCTGCAGACCCTTTGTGACGCTTCAGCCTTCTACAACACACATGCCACGGGTCGCCACTGAACACGGGTCTTGTATTTCTTCCGCTTTAGCAGGGGATCCACGTATCAACTCTGGGTGGGTCAATAGAAGAGCCGCAGTTTGGAACTCTCAAATTCTTAGACTCGTTCCAGGGAGTTACGAAATCCAGCATAATCCGCTCCATATCCGATCTCAAACCTGTTTTCAGGATCTTCTCAAGACAGATAGTTCACACTGGCTTTTTTTCGTCTTAAGTTGTAACAAAAAAAAGAGCACTAATGGCTACGTTATTCCCGCCTTTACCTTACTATGGGCCATTTCCGCCTTGAGTCTTTTATTCTGTTTTTTCGAACTTCCATGTACAAAGCAGTTTCATGTAGCATTAATTGTTCTCAACCTTACCTGTACTGTATATTGCACAGCCACTTCTTGCATAATACCAACAGGTCGACCTGTCAGTGATGGCCATTATGAACGTTGACGCGTGTAAATCGGTCACAAGTGGGAAGCCATTTTGACAGGAAGGGAGACAAAGCCCACACAATATCACTATTGACCTAGGATTGTCTCCCCTGATGTGCTGTCATGGCGGATTTGTGTTCCGTCCAATGACACTTCGCTGTTATAAACTGTCGGCGAACAAAATGGGGATCAATGTTGTCTTGTTCGCATTCCTCAACAATATGTCACTTTTATCTTCACCTTAACTTGTTAATAAAGAGCGCACAGGGTGATCAGCGCATGAACGTGGAAGCGGGAGGGGAAAGTAGCAGCGAGAAGAGTCCAAAAGGTTTTGTAGTTCGTGCAGACGTTCTGTCCACGTCAATGGATGTACATGTTGGTGTTTGTTGTTGTTTGTTAGTTGTTGCTGTTGTTTTGCTGTTGTTTCTCCGAGGAAGTGTGGTCTTCATTTTCCTTAACAGCAGATGCAGTGAAGATGTTGAAGCACAAGCATCGCGTGAAAGTAAGAGTGGGTTACCGTGGTTTTGCTTGAAGGGTTGGAGGGTAACCAGTACGCAGACTTCTTCCGCATCCACCACCAGAGAGACGACGGCTAGAACTTGCCTTGTTATCTAGGCTCAGCCTGTTTACTGGGAGCACCTGCGACTATGTTTGCCAGGGTCACGGTCATTTATAGGTCCCTGAAAACCATGTTGTCACTTCTTCTTCTTCTTCTTCTTCTCTTTCTCCTCCTTCTGTCTCTACTGCGAGCTGATGTTCTATGCAACCGATACAGCGAAAATGTTGAAAATCACATCATCGTGTCGGACTAGGAGCGGGTTTGGGCAGCAATTATTTTTCAGTCCCTGACTGGAGCTGAAAAGACAGGCTCCACCACCATGGGGACTGTGACAACCCCCTGCCGCATTAGCCAGGCTAGCCTGTTACTGGGAGTACCAACGGAGAAATGGACCAGGGTCTTGGCCAGCTACGGTTCGCCAACCACGTCGCTAGCATGCCAGCCATAGGTCTCTGAGTAGAGGAAAGGCCGAGACACGTGAAGTAACCCGTGCTCTTGTCCGCGTTCGCTCCTCACACATGCACGGCGTGACCTGGTGGTGGATGAGTGTATCATGTGCTGACACACGCCAACATACAACTGCACTTAAACAAACGAAAAACCGCAGGCTGATTCTGACAGCGACTCGGGAACGACCTCTGCATTGAAGAACAGGTCCAAGCATAAGTCCATCTCCAAAACCTCACATATGCTTCATGTTTTCTCCCCACTCATGTACACAGGTAAAGGACTCGCATACTTCCATGCGTCTGTCCTCCAGCGTTCACACAGCTCCCCTCCGTCGAAAAGTTCCGCCACAAACCCCTCAGGTGATCAAGTTAAATAACAACTCAGTCACATGACCAAATGGCCAACATTCTCGTCGCCACTTTCGTCCTATAATCGTGTGTCGTAGTAAGGCCAGAACAGCTACGACCAGTCTAGCAACACGTGTACTTGTGTATTCTTGATCCACCTGTTGGTGATTAGAGTCTATACACCACACAGACGGCCTTGACACACACGTCTAGTAACCCATATACTGATATATTCTTGATACAACTGTTAGTGGTTAGAGTCTATAGACCACACAGATAGCCTTTATTCACAAAGTAGTCGTTAGAGTCTATAGACCATATAGATGGCCTTTATACACAAGTTAGTGGTTAGGGTCTATAGACCACATAGATGGCCTTTATACACAAGTTAGTAGTTAGGGTCTATAGACCACATAGATGGCCTTTATACACAAGTTAGTAGTTAGAGTCTCATTCATTCATTTGCATGTCCCTTGCGGAACTTTTCCTCCCAAACAGCACTCCTGTAGGCCTCTCGGTTGTGAGCAAGATGGCTTGCTGCTGTTGCATCAATTTCCAGATCGTCAACGATGTCTTGCAGCCATCTTCGTCTTGGTCTTCCTCTTTTTCTTTTTCCCATTATGTATCCTTCCAATACGGTCTTCTCTAAATTATCATGACGTTTAATGTGTCCAAAATATTTAAGTTTTCTCTCTTTAATCCTCTTCAAAAATTAGAGTCTATAGACCACATAGATGGCCTTTATACACAAGTTAGTGCTTAGATGTATTGAAGTACAAGTGCTACGATACGGGGGGAAAAAAGAAGATTTGAAAGACTGAAAATATCCTTGACACTTTTAGACACATTCTTCCTATAAGTGTCTAGGATTACATGTTACGTAAGAAAGATAAAGTGTCCTCCATTCATTTCAAGTGCCATGCCGCGTGGCGTAGGCGATCATTTCTCTCCACAATTCCCTGTCTTTAGACTTGATTATGAAATCCGCCGGTGACTTTCTTCCTAACCACACTGACAACCCATCCAGTAACTTCTCTCTCTGTCTTCCTCTGTCTCTTCTTCCTTCAGTTTTTCCACTTGCCACAATGTGTTCCAATTTTCCTCTTCTCAGAAAATGTCCTACAAATCTTGCTTGTCTGCATCTGATCTTTGCTGTAATTTGACTTTTAACTCCAGCCTCTCTTAAGACTTCTTCAATGGTTTTCCTGGCTGTCCATAGTACCTTCAACATCCTTCTTATCAACCACATCTCCATGGCCTCCATTTCTCGCTGTGCTCTCTTACTCATGGACCATGTTTTACATCCATAAAACAAAATTGGCTCCATGTAACATTTAAGTACTCGGAATCTTGTTTCCATTGACATGGATCTGTTGCACAAGATGTGTATCATTGTCTGGAATGCTGGCTTGGCTTGAGCGCGTCTGCTTTTTATTTCGTTGTGACATTTCCCATCAGTTGTTATAATTGTTCCTAAGTACTTGAATCTATCAACTTGTTTCAGATTTGTGCCATCGATGGTAATGCTACATTTTTGTGGTATTCTTTTCTTTGAGATGACAATCATTTCAATTTTCTTTTTGCTCAGACTGAGACTTTTATTTTTACTTTCACGAACCACGATGTCCAGAAGAGCCTGTAGCTCCCCTTCACTTTTAGCAATCAGAAATGTGTGGTCTGCATCACCATCACCACCACCATCACCACCACCATCACCATCACAACCATCACCACCATTATCACCACCATCACCATCACCACCACCATCACCATCCCAACCATCGCCACCATAGTCACCACCATCACCACCACCACCACTATTACCACTACCATCACCACCATCACCATCATCACCACCACCACAACCATCACCACCACCACCACAACCATCACCACCACCACCATTACCACCACCATCACCACCACCATCACCATAACCACCAGGACCACCATCACCACCACTACCACCACCACTAATTTTAGGAAGGTAGGACAGATCTGCAGGACGCCTGGAACAAAGTCTCAGGGAGGTTCGTGTGTGTGTGTGTGTGTGTGTGTGTGTGTGTGTGTGTGTGTGTGTGAGTACATGGTGGCCTGCTGCTAGTAGCGGAGACTAATACCCCAAAACCTCAGGGGGTTTTCTCTTCCTTCCTTCCTTCCTTCTTTCCTTCCCCTCAACAGATCAGGAACGTGGATGGGGCGGGGGACGGGGGAGAGGGGCTGCGTCAGGTGCCGGTTTCTACTTTCTTGCAGGTTGCTCTCAGTAAATGATTTGCATAAAGACAGAACATCTACTTGCTGGATCTTGTGGGCAGAGGTATTTAAATCATCCAGGGCGCCAACAATCATCAGTACGCCACTGGTCCCTCTCCTCCAGAATCGTAATCATTTAATCGTGTCTTCATGATTATTATGCTCATTAACAAATGCTGAATGGCTGTGACTGAGTGAAAGCTGTGTGATGAAGGGCAGAATGTTACACGGGCCTGCGTGCCCAATTCTTAACCCTTTGAAAATAAAGTATGTTCGTCCGTCCGTCCGTCCGTCCGTCTCCACCAGTGAACGGTGGTAAACATAAACGACGTGCCTGACAGTTTATGCCCGTACATCACGGTTACGTATCACAGAGAGTGTACATTCTGGAATATTTCCTAGAAACTTTAAACAATACAATGTGTGCGTCGATGAATAGATGGATGGACAAACGGACGGACGGATGGATGGATGGATGGATGGATGGATGGATGGATGGATGGATGGATGGATGGATGGATGGATGGATGGATGGATGGGTGGATGTATGGACGGACTGATGGATGGATGGATGGATGGATGGACAGATGGATGGGTGAGTTGATGGATGGATTGTTGGATGGGTGGATGGATGGATAGGTGGGTGGATGGATGAATGAGTGGATGGATGAGTGGATGGATGGATGGATGGATGGATGGATGGATGGATGGATGGATGGATGGATGGATGGATGGATGGATGGATATGTGGAATATTAACAGATCAGAGCCGTAGTGTTAAGTGCACCAATGTTCCATGATGTATTGTACATCATATTTTCGAAATGCTGTCTGGAGCCTGCTTTTTCTCAAGCAAAGAGAACAATACTGATCTTGAAGACAACCTACGCTTTTACTCTTTTCGTTGTTCAGTGCTTTTGTCCAAACGATTAAGAACAAAAAAAAAAACAACAGTATATAGCATTTATTTCTTTATACTATCTTCTGTCACGTGCAGATTGGTTATGCTAACTTCTGTCATATGTAGATTGGTTATGCTAACTTCTGACACGTGATTATTGGTTAGAATATCTTCTGCTACGTGGAGATAGGACAATGATTTCTCACAGAAGGAAAGGAACTACTCCGTATTATGGACAGGCCTTAAGAAGTGAATAAAAATATGATTCTTATCTGGGACCTGTGGGGAAGTTTAGTTTGAAGAACCTTAGGTTCTGAGAAGGAGTACAGTATGAAGAACCTTAGATCATGAGAAGGAGTATAGTGTTAAGAACCTTAGGTCCTTAGAAAGAGAACCATGGGTCCTGAGGAGAAGTATAATTTGATAACCACGCTGTACATAACTCAGACATGTGAAAGACTAGAAAGATACAAAAGAGATAATTGACTGGACTAGCGATTTAGAGAACACCAGATAAACGAGTATAACTTTTGATTTCTGCACGACTTATTAATTTTGTCTACTTGGCACTTGCAATTAAAAAAAAAACCTTTATCTAAACAGCGCTGTGCTAATTCTTATCATATTAAGGAAAAAAAAAATATCCCAGAACAACACTTAAACAACTTTATTATAAACGTATCCGCCATGTTTTTTGTGCCGGAAAATGACGCTATATCTATATTTAGCTTATCATATCTTGCAAAACTGGAATCATACACACCGAAATAAAACCCTACTGCTGCTGATATTTCACTTTTTTAGTTTTTTGTTCCAACACAACCTTTTAAATGCCTCACAGGCTCAAGGAAAAAAAAAAGTTCTTAAAACCGGCTGGTCCACACAGTCAGCCGTAATAAAGGAATTCATCCTTTTATAATTTTGTTCCAAAAGTAGAGAAGCCACCAGACATAGATAATAGAACAACAGTAATTTTTTTTTATCAAGCTAGACTTCAAAAAAGACTGAAAGATTACCAAAACAACTTTTTTTAAAAACTGAACATTTTTTTTAATGCTGGACAGCATCTGAGTTTTGAAACCTTAACAAATACAAGGAATCCCTGTATTAAATAAAAACAGAAAATATACTGAATCTGGTTATGGATTTTTTTAATGTAAACGAAGCCCATGAAATTGTGATATCATTGTGGATTTCAGTATTTACAGTTTAAAAAAAAAATATTCTGGGAAATGAGTTTGTTGTCTTGTAAGTTTTTGTTCAAGATAGACCAGATTTCATAAAAAGACGGAATCAGAGACGGTCGGGTATGAAATAAAGAAACAAATAACACTAGTAGGTTGATTGTAAACAATAGAACTGAGATTATTGGATGTACTGGAAACAAGAAGTATGGCATTGTTAGATGTACTGGAAACAAGAAGTATGGCATTGTTAAATGTACTGGAAACAAGAAGTATGGCATTGTTAGATGCACTGGAAACAAGAAGTATAACATTGTTAGATGCACTGGAAACAAGAAGTATAACATTGTTAGATGCACTGGAAACAAGAAGTATAACATTGTTAGATGCACTGGAAACAAGAAGTATAACATTGTTAGATGCACTGGAAACAAGAAGTATAACATTGTTAGATGCACTGGAAACAAGAAGTATAATATTAATAGATATACTTGAAACAGGAAGTATGGCATTATTAGATATATTGGAAACAAGCAGTATGACATTATTAGATATAATGGAAACAAGCAGTATGACATTATTAGATATAATGGAAACAAGCAGTACGACATTATTAGATATAATGGAAACAAGCAGTATGACATTATTGAAAATAATGAAAGAAAGAACACAACAATGAAAAGTAAGTGAACCATTTAACGCTCATTTATACCGTCATTTCTGTCAAAATCCCCACAGCGCCGGCATCAATCACGCCGACAATCTCCCTTCCCCGTCACCTGACTGATTTTTGAACCCTGGACTAATTACCTTCCGATGCCTGCAGGAAAATTAAAAGCCTCTTTACCTGATATCTTCCTTGTGTTGGCCTGATGTTTGCTACGACCCGAGCTCAGTTTCTTTGCGCTTAATTAAACGAGTGTCAGCTCCTGCAACATCTGAAGTTTGTTTGTTTTTTTTTGTTTCATTTCCTTTCTCTGTTTCAGAACAAAAGAAGAAGAAAACCTATCTCAGATATCCTAAACCTCTGACATCAAACATGAGCGGGAAACCTTACCAGGATATAGATGAAAGATGGATGAAGATTTTTTTGTGTGTGTGTGGTGTTTCTTCCCAGTTCTAGTCCGTTAAAAGTGACGGGAAAAAGAAATGAAAACTTATTATTTTTTTAACTGAAAAGTATGCAAGTTTTATGTAAGCAAAAGACTGCTCGTCTCTGACACTGAATGTACAATATTTTCGTCCCTGCTAATATATTTTGCTATTCAAGTGTTTCGCATAGCTCAAGGTTCATAAATCAAAATGGGGAGTTTTAAGTCTTTCAACACATAAACAAAACTGGCAGTGTTTGTAGATCTTGCACGCAAATATGTGAATTACTGCTAAGAGCGGTATTTAGATCTTGCACACAAATATGTGAATTACTGCTAAGAGCGGTATTTAGATCTTGCACACAAATATGTGAATTACTGCTAAGAGCGGTATTTAGATCTTGCACACAAATATGTGAATTACTGCTAAGAGCGATATTTAGGCAGTCTAAATATGTTGAAAAGTAATACATTTTAACCCAAACCAATTTTTTTTTTGGGGGGGGGGGGGGGTAAAATTACAGAGCAACTTACTTCCGGTTTCTTTCCATCAAAATTTGTTCTGGCAAAACGTGGAAATTGATTCAGGAGCGGATGAGTTAATTAAGAGGGGAAACACCGAATCTCGTGATGAACATTGGATCACGTGATGAACTAGACGAAAGTAAAAAGAAGGGAACAGAATACGAAGTCAGAAAAAAAAACAGAACATATTCTTCTCTAGTAACAGGCACTTACAGACGTTCGAAAAACTGAGAGTGCAGGTTTTAAAAAAATTTTTATTGCCGTTATCCCTCTTTGAGATAAAAGGCGATGGGGGAAGACATATAGACAGCATACCCACGAGAATCACATATGTAGACATTACAAAAAGCGAAATGGGGGGGGGGGGGGAATGGGAGGAAAAGAAAAGAGAAGACATGAGGAAGGAAACGGAACCAAAAAAAAAAAAAAAATGAAAACATGAAATATTTGGGCAAACTGAGCTTGTCAGATTCGCAGCACAACTCAGTCGGTCTCCGCATTACGAACTAGTTCCGTTCCCAAGTCTGTTGGTAAGCCGAATTTGTACGTAAACCGGAACTGTTCACGTCAAACGCCAGTTATCTAGTATATCTTACACAGTGTACCTTTCTACGCACTAAAAACATGGCAGAAACCGACGACCAACAGCAGACGAGCAATGTTTTGATACGCATCGCGAAGTAGCAAACCCCGGTTTGTAAGTACTAATAATTGTATGTAACTCGACATTTGAATATATTAAGCTTTACACGGGTAGTTTTGGGAGGCCTTCGTAACTACGGGTTGTACGTAATTCGGGCGTTCGTAACTCAGAAACTGCCTGTATACTTAAAATCTATAATAATTATACCAATTTTAATTAGCGTTATAAACAGCAACTTACGTCGTCAAAGAATTCTAGCCTTCTGTGATTAAATAAATGAACTCAATTAATTCTTTCCTGTGACATTATTGTGACGAATGTGACGTTGTTCTTGTTGTTTCTGATCCGTCATCATCACGCGGGATGGTTGTCAGCTGGTCCAAGCTGGTTTAGTTTGACGTGGACGCAAAGACACAGCTGCTGGTTGCAGTGGTTACAGTGTTGCGTGACTGGTAATTCTACGGGTGCACACTTTCTCTGCGGAGAAATCCACAGAATGCGAGCCGACATCAAAAGAGTGCCTGACTCGGCTAGTACAGACGCTATATCGGGTTGTCTACGCGTCATATGCAGGCTGAGTCCATTTTCTAACAAACTTGCAACTTTTAAAAAAAAGTTGTAGGTCATTGTAACAACAGACGTGGGTCATACTACTGAGTAATTTTTTTTTTTAAATAGGAGGTCTGGTGCTTATGACTACATTTTGTGGTGTTTGTGACTACATCTTGTGGTGTTTGTGACCATATTTTGTGGCGTTTATGACTACATCTTGTGGTGTTTGTGACCATATTTTGTGGCGTTTGTGACTACATCTTGTGGTGTTTGTGATCATATTTTGTGGCGTTTGTGACTACATCTTGTCGTGTTTGTGACCATATTTTGTGGTGTTTGTGACTACATCTTGTGGTGTTTGTGACCATATTTTGTGATGTTTGTGACTATATCCTGTGGTGTTTGTGACCATATTTTGTGGTGTTTGTGACTACATCTTGTGGTGTTTATTACAGTATTTTGCGGCGTTTGTAACCATATTTTGTGGTGTTTGTGACTACATCTTGTGGTGTTTGTGACTATATCTTGTGGTGTTTGTGAACATATTGTGTTGCGTTTGTGACTGCATCTTGTGGTGCTTGTGACCATATTTTGTGGTGTTTGTGACTACATTCCCCGGCGTTTGTGACTGTATCTTATTGTGTTTGTGGCAGTATTTATGGTGTTTGTGACTACATTTCGTGGCGTTTGTGACATATTTTACTTTATCTGTCCCTTATTATTGGGGTATATAGAGGATACAATATTAGTGGCAATATTTCTATTCACCACTCAGAATATTAGATGATAATGTGGCCATTATCATGCCAACCTGCCTATTCCTCCCTATATCTCACTGGTTAACCACAGGCCTTGGCATTGAAAGACAATATATCTAGATATCAGTGTGCTACCAAGAGAAACAGTAATTCTCTCTGATAGACTCAAAGGCTATCTTGATTTGTCAGTATTTCTGTAAGTTTTCATCATTTTCTATACTGTGTGTGTGCATGTGTGATTGTTTAATTGTTTGACTTGTCTGGGTTTCTCTGACTTATTCGGTTCATATTATGTTGCCTTCAAATGTTGTCATAATATATGTATCGATCAAAAAGTATCAGTTAAATACGAGTATAAACACCTGGCGACTTGGAAATGAGAATCTTTGGCGTTACAGGTTGCTATTAACAGCGCCCACGTGATAGCTTCCATCTTGGAGTTTAGTTTTTCATGGAGAGTTGTCCTGTACATGTCATGTAGTTTTCCATGGAGAGTTGTCCTGTACATGATTGTATAGTTTTCCATGGAACGTTGTCCTGTACATGGTCGAGTTGCTGGCGTAGATCTGTTTATTCCAACAAAACCTTACGAGAGTTTCGTTGGCAGTTCAGTGGAAGCGATGCACCATCACGCACCAATGTTCTTATCGATGTTTCTAGAATACCTCTCGAGTGTTAAATGCAGCCATCCATTACAAAGCATGCTGCATCTCTGAGCCTGTCAAGATGAAGTGTTTCTAAGTAACTCAAGGAGTTACACTTCCATTCCTACAAAATTCAGGTAGTAGAGTCGATGAACATTCAACACAAACAACAAGGAGTTGAAAGTTAGAGTCTGTTGTAAATCTATTGCAGAGCGACCCAGAAATTTTGGAGAATTTATTTTGTTCTGGTGAAGCACATTGTCATCTTGACGGGGTGGTTAAGAAGCAGGATTACCGCTACTTAGCCGTAGAAAATCCTCTTAATCCTCATCAATGGCCTTATCCTATTCCGAAGTTCACGGTTTGGTGTGCTTTGTCATCGTCCTGCATAATTTGGCCTTATTTCTTTGAAGATTCTGATGGGAATGCAGTGGTGGTGAAAGCCGAGAGCCACAGAGACTTAATTAAAAAAAACTGTCCTCCCCAAGGATCAGTGCTATCCTTAATCGAGAGAACTTATTGTTCCAGCAAGGCGAGACTAAGCACACAGTGAGCGTGTGAGCATGACTGCCGTGCCTAACTTGTTTGAAGGGCACGTCACTTCACGATTGTAGAAATGTGAATTGGGCACCCTGTTCTCCGGACATTTCTTCTCCAGACCTGTTGTCTGTGGGGTTATTTAAAGGGCGCTGTGTACGCTACAAAAACCAGCCACATACAAACAATACATAACGCAAGAGACTGAAAACATGGCACAGAATATGCTGGAGCGGGTAATGTTGAGCTTCCGAGAACAACACCAGCAGAGTGTGCAGTGTAATGGAGACCATTTGAAAGACACAGTTTTTCAGAAAACATGCAAGTTGTAAAGGAATACTAATTTTCTGTCCAGAATAAAATCTCCTTTTTTTCGCAGATCATTAGTACATCAGTTAATGTACATTAGTACAAAGTGCTGCATATTTATTTCACTTTGATAAGCGTCCAGTGTTTCTGCTCTTTCCGTATAGACGAGGATGTGCACAAAAGTAACTTTTAAAAAAATAATATAAACAATAATGACTGAAAATTCTTTTTAAGTGTTCAAATCAGTCCCCCCCCCCCACTTCCCCCAACTTCAAGGTCTGCCACGGCTTCAGTAATGCCTGGATTCCTCAATAAAATAATTTTATGGCTGAACCTGTACCCAGTTGTGCATAACCTCTTTAATGTCTTCATATTTACTGATCTTCTTCCCACCTAGTGCCTCCCTGAAGAGTACAAACACATGACAGTCACATGGTGCGATGTTGCGTGAATTTGAAGTATGTGGAAGACACTCCAAACGCAGATTCATAATATGTTGTGCTGCTGAACGAATTGCGTGAGATCACGTGTTATCATGCTGTAACAACACATCGGTAACAAGCAAACCTCGACGTTTTCACCTGATTACATGTTTCAGGTGGTTACCAAACATTAAAGTATGGCTCGCTGTTGATTGTGGTACGGATGATTTGGCCTTTACAACCTCAGAAGAGCGTGAGCATAATTTTTGTCCGGCTGACGGAGCTGTACGGAGCTTCTTTGGTTTTGGTGAGGGAGAGGGTTCCCATTCTTTGCTGGCTCGCTTTGATTTGGCTGGAAGTAATGTACCAAGTACTGGTCTCCATTGATTACACGCTGTAGAACGTCATTTACTTCAGTTTCAGAACATCGTAAAAGAGTTTCAGAAATATCCCCCAAGACGTACTTTCAGATCGGGGTGAGTTGTTTCGGTACTAACCTGACGAAGCTTGTCGTTCTACTGCAGCATGTGGTAAATGATATGGTGTGTCATGTCCAATATTTAGTTCTCCAGCTACCTCATCGGTTGTTATTCGTCGGTTGTTCCCGTATCACTCTTTCCATTTTAGCTTAAGCATTAGGCCTATTGGCAGTGTGAGACCAGCAGGAGAGATCTGAAATTCGTCAAATTTGATATCCACTTTTTTTTTTTTACTTTCCTGAGTCATTCACCTGATGAAACAACCCAGATGTGTCCTCATTCTGCTTTGAATATCTGAGGGTTTCTCGCCTTCCCTATCCAAGAAAACTGTACCTACACATTGTTATGCTCTGGTGTATGCCTGCAACGGAGCGGTCATCTTTGACATCATATTTTCAAAATGGCCAACATGCTTTCTTATATTTATTACATTTGGTCTTTCTTACATCTAGTATTTGTTACATCTAGTCTTTCTTATATTTATTACATCTGGTCTTTATTACATCTAGTATTTGTTACATCTAGTCTTTCTTATATTTATTACATCTGGTCTTTATTACATATAGTATGTGTTACATCTAGTCTTTCTTATATTTATTACATGTGGTCTTTCTTACATCTAGTATTTGTTACATCTAGTCTTTCTTATATTTATTACATCTGGTCTTTCTTACATCTAGTATTTGTTACATCTAGTCTTTCTTATATTTATTACATCTGGTCTTTCTTACATCTAGTATTTATTATATCTAGTCTTTCTTATATTTATTACATCTAGTCTTTCTTGCATCTAGTCTTTCTTACATCTAGTCCTCCTTACATCTAAGTTTTCTATCATAGTCAGGCTTCCTGTTTCCTCTTTACAACCACTTTTATCCAACATAAAGCTGTTTGTACGAGATCTATTACATTTGTTTTATACTAACTTAGCTTTCGCTTACCCTCTATGTTTGCGTCTGAAAGAATGCATCACTTTCATTGGTCGACAGTGCCAACTACCAATCGCCATTTTTATAAAACAGAAGAATCGACAAGGTCTAAAACTGCACTGTACACCTCCGCCTAACTCTGCTCAGAAAACTAAAGACCTTCAAGACCAATTATCACGAAATAAATCATTTGAAGCGCATAAATGTGAACCCGTAAGGGACAGGCATAAAGTAACATTCGCAAATGACCTGAATGTGATGAAAAGACCTAAATATATCTTATACATCTTTCCCGTGCCGTTAAACGTTATATAGGTCTCGCAAGGTAGTTGCCAATTTTTCCTGTCTTCGGCGAGCCTTTCAGCCTCATCAAGGGATTTTATGCCTATTAATTTGGCCTCTCTTAACAGTGTCCTCTGTAGAGTTTCACTCGGTCTGCCTCTTTTTCTTCGGCCTGTTGTGTTCCACTTGATAGCTTGTTTTGGGATTCTCTGATCGTTTCTTCTCATTAAGTGACTAACATGTTCATTTCCTTTTCCTGATCACCCATGAGACTGGTTGTTGTTCAGTCATCTGTCTATCTCTGCATTGTTCTTGAATTCATTCCACTTGATGCCGAGTATTTTCCTTATGCATTTGTTTTCAAAAGAGTCTAATTTCTTGTCTATTTCTTTAGTTGTTTTCCAGCTTTCGCATGCATATTACATTTGAATTGAATAGTCTTAATTTGGTTTTTGTGCTTATAGCTTTTGAATTCCACATGTTCTCAAGATTCTTGAAGGTCAATGCTGCTTTTGCAGTTCTCATTCTAACTTCATTTCTGGTGTCACCATCCAGATCTATGCTGCTGCCAAGGTATGCAAAATGATTGACTTCTTCAACATCTGTCCCTTCTACGTGTATTTTTCCATTTTGATTAATGGACATTTTAATTATTTTTGTTTTGTCCTTGTTAATTTCAAGTCCTATTTTGCTAGCCAGTGAAGACAGGCTATCTGTTTTTTCTTGCATGGAATTCACACTGTTACTGATAAGAGTTATGTCATTAGCAAAATGAAGATCTTATAAATTTATGGGACAGCAATAAAACATGTCCTGACAGTCAGTCTGGTAACCAACGTATCTTTGGGTAGTACACATATATTTATAATATATGTACTAAAGGATATTTGTATATATAAAGTATGAAACAAACTATAAATCTCAAGTTTGCTTAATTATGCATATTTATGTTAACTCTAGTCACTGATCGACAGATACGCATATGTATGTTTTTTCTGTTAGGTTGGCTGGTAAAGAGGATTAAAGAGAGAAAATTTAAATATTTTGGACACATTAAACATCATATTAATCTAGAGAAAACCGTCTTGGAAAGGTGCATAATGGGAAAAAGAAAGAGAGGAAGACCAAGGCGAAGATGGCTGCAAGACATCGTTGATGATCTGGAAATGGATGCATCAGCAGCAGGCCATCTTGCTCACAACCGAGAGGCCTACAGGAGTGATGTTAGGGAGGCAAAGGTTATATCTCTCTGTTTCTATGATAAAGCTGTTTACTCCGACTCCGGCTGTAGGGCAGTACGGTCAATAAACACACAGCACTAAGAAACACTCAGTGGTTTTAGGCGCCTGAGAATCCCAAGAACAGCAGGTGCTGAAGTAGAGGTAATGTTGACCGGCGCTGGAGCATCTTGTTTCTACAAACTCCGAGCTTGTTTTCGAGCGTGACAACATTCTGCGAAGCCACGCTGGAAGGATTAGCCACAGCATGAATCTCGTTCAGGGATTATTTCACGGAGATTTTAATAAGAGAATACGAAAGGAATGTGAGACTTTTTGGGGGGGGGGGGGGAATAGAACTGAGATACAGTAAGAGGTTTATCGTAAATAACATTAAAAGAGAATTATAAGGATTAGAGACTGAAGGGGAAGAAGAAAGAAAGAAAACAAAAATTAAAAATTCAGGTAAGCAGAAAACACACAGAAGATCGAACAGAGAGAGAAAGAGAGAGAGAGAGAGAGAGAGAGAGAGAGAGAGAGAGAGAGGATAGATATTAGCATTGATATAGTCACTGCATCTCTTATTAATAACTTAAGTCTGTCATGTCCACGTATCGTTATCTCTCTGAAGGCTTTGCAATCAGTCACTAACGTATTAGCTTTTAATATTTTATATCCGTACACAATTCTAGTTTACTCTGCAAAGGATGTGTTATAAGTTTTATTTTTCGAGCATCAAAAGGCTGCGTAAATAGTTTATAACCTGCATGACCAAACCTCACACCTCAAATACCAACAGCTCTATGTTCCACTTCACGAAAATCAACCAAACATTATGATGGGTGTTTTTTTTTAACCTCACATATTCGATAAAACTGGCACTAGTTTTGCCAGATAATCCTAAAGAAAAAAAAAAACACCCCGGGCGTTGAAAAGCTAATATTCCACATAAAGAAATATTCACATATTATTTTGGCATGTTGTTGGCATGAAAACTGGCCATATGCAAGTGACACGTGCTAAAGATGGCTGAAGCTGTTTCTGTCCAAACAAGCCGTGAACACAAAAGATTTCGAGCATAATTTGTTGGAGAAATGTCAGAGCAATATTAACGAGAAGAATAGAATAGCAGGAGCAGGCCGCTCACGTTGCTGGGCTGTTGAATTCATTCAGCTTTTCAAACTCTGTTTTTTTTTCCCTATGTAATGTTCCTGGATTGTAAATCCAAGCGGCTATTTCAGAATAGTTTTGTTTCCTTTTTGTGCCCGTAATGGTGATCATATGAAATTGTAAAGTGAAATCAATGCTTTGTGTTCCAGAAAACTGCGTCTTTATATATTTTTTGGGGGGGGAAATCTGCGAAAAGTTTCGTTCCTTGATAGCCGACGATGTGAGGATGTTCAAGTACAATGTCGGATAGAGAGTGGGTTATATTGTCTTGTCGCAAGAAGGAAACTCCTCGCAGATTTCATCGCCAAGGGGGGTGGGGGGGGGGGGTGGGGGGCTGTGACAAGCCCTACAGTTTTAACTGGGAAGAGGGCGGGGGGGTGCTGTGACAAGCCCTACAGTTTTAGCCGGGAAGAGGGGGGGGGGGGGGCTGTGACAAGCCCTACAGTTTTAGCCGGGAAGAGGGAGGGGGGGGGTCTGGGGGCAAAACAGACTAGGGACAACACGGTAGACGTGGGATTTAGTTCTACCTAGCTGTGTGTGCTCTACTTCTTTGTAATAGTACCGTCACAACACCACAATCACTACAGAACCGTCCTTACAGCACCGTCACTACAACACTATCACTACAACACAATCAGTATAGAACAGTCACTACAACACAATCAGTATAGAACAGTCACTACAACACTGTCACTACAACACAATCAGTATAGAACAGTCACTACAACACAATCAGTATAGAACAGTCACTACAACACAATCAGTATAGAACAGTCACTACAACACTGTCACTACAACACAATCAGTATAGAACAGTCACTACAACACAATCAGTATAGAACAGTCACTACAGCACCGTCACTACAACACAATCAGTATAGAACAGTCACTACAACACAATCAGTATAGAGCAGTCACAACAACACAATCAGTATAGAACAGTCACTACAACACAATCAGTATAGAACAGTCACTACAACACAATCAGTATAGAACAGTCACTACAACACAATCAGTATGGAACAGTCACTACAACACAATCAATATAAAACAGTCACTACAGCACAGTCACTACAACACAATCAGTATAGAACAGTCACTACAGCACCGTCACTACAACACAATCAGTATAGAACAATCACTTCAGCACCGTCACTACAACACAATCAGTATAGAACAATCACTACAGCACCGTCACTATAACACAATCAGTATAGAACAGTCACTACAGCACCGTCACTACAACACAATCAGTATAGAACAGTCACTATAGCACCGTCACTACAACACAATCAGTATAGAACAATCACTACAGCACCGTCACTACAACACAATCAGTATAGAACAATCACTACAGCACCGTCACTACAACACAATCAGTATAGAACAGTCACTACAGCACCGTCAGATTTGATCCTAAAACATATGCATTGATTTTGAATCACGTACAACAGTTCATAAAGACGCATGTCGCTTTCATTTTCAACTGAAGCATCTTCAGCACAAGCAGTACTCCTCAACACTTTTCTTCTACTGTTTATCGTATTTATCGCTCCATTCCTTTCCTTTTTTCCCCTTTTTTCTACTTTTTTTTCTTAAGTTATTTTCTGAAGAAGCCACGAGCTAAAATATTCACTTTGTTGTCTTCTTCTTCTTTGTTGTCTTCTTCGTTATTCCTGTCAGTGTTAGTAATTGTTGTAAGTATCAATGGTTAAAGTTCGGAAAAAAATAAGCTTCTATCATGGTGCCAATTAAGAGCCATGACTTTCCAGGTGCCAGGAATAGTCCAGGTCGTATACGTTTGTACCTTATGCCTGTACGGCTTGACTTAGTGGTGGATGGGTATATTTGTAATGACGTATGATGTAAGAAGTGGCAGCTCAACATATAACAACATTCGAACAAACGAACACTTCACGCTGATTTTGATCGCGATTCTGCATTGTAGAACAGGTCCAAGCATAAATCTAATCCCAAGATTTTACATATATACAACATGTTTCTTACATCTTATATCCTTCCCGTGCCGCTAAACGTCACCGAGATTTCCTGTCTTCGGCGAGTTTTTCAATCTCATCAAGGGATAATACGCCCACTGAAATGGCCTCTCTTAACAATGTCCTCTTTAGAGTTTCACGTGGTCGACCTCATTTTTTTTTCGGCCTGTTGTGTTCCACTTGATAGCTTGTTTGACATATTTAATGACATATTTAATAACAGATTACTCTGCTACAATATTTAGGAATTAAAAGTAAACTGTGAATATAAAGATTTGCCAGCACATTTGGCACAATAAAGAAAAAAAAATCAGTCATATTTCGGCTTCAGCCATCATCAGACACTGCCAAAAATGAAGAGAGAAAAGGGAACAGATATTGCGAAACGGAAAACGTAGAATTTTACACTAAAAAAAAAAAATTAATAATAAACTTGGCTTTCAATTTCAAATTTTGTTTCAGCGAATTTTTTCAACTCCTTCTCCCTGTTTTTGTTTAATTTTGAAATAATTTCTTTATTCTTTGTACGATTATTAATTTATAGCAACAAAAAAAAAGTTTACAGGAAACTTCAACAAAAGCAAATTAATTGAGAATAAATGGAACATAAAAACTGCAGTAATGGCATGATTCATGCGGATGAAGGAACTGATGATGTAAAGATTCTCTGCCAGTGTGGGAATTTGTTTGAAAGTAACTTGGGAATAGAGCAATAGCAAAGATTAAATCATTGGGAAATCTTTAGAGATTTTTTTCTTTTCTGGGGTGGGGGGAGCAGGGGGATCGTAACAATAGAGATTGGTCTGGCTGATGGATGTTGGTTGACTTTGAGGTGGGGTCATTGACTTGTTGGTTGTATACTTGGTAGGCTGGCTGGTTGGGTGGGAGGCTTGTTGGTTGTATCGTTGGTTGACTGGCTGATTGATTGTTTTTTTTTTGGATGGTTGGTTTGTTGATTTCAGGATCGTTTCACTGCCTGGTAAGTTGGATGATTGATTTATTGGGCGTATGGTTGGTTCTCTGGTAGGAAAGTTAGTTTGATGGTTGTAAGGTTGGTTGCTAATTTATCAGAAACAGTCGCTGGTTAACTGTCTGATGATGTGTTTGAAACAAAAGAGAGATTAGTTCGTTCATCGTTGGAGATCTGCTTAAGGAAGAGAGTCAGGTTGGTTGGTTGGTTGGTTGTTTGGTTGGTTGTTGGCTGACGGATAGCTGATTAGTTGATTGACTGGTTCATTCATTCGTTCGCTGGTTGGCTGGTTTGTATGTTGACTAGCAAGCAGGCTGACTGATTAAATGATTACCTAGTTGGATGACTGGTTACTTGCGTGACTGGGTATATAGCTGTTTAGTTGGTTAGCTGATTGGCTGGATGGCTAGTTGGTTGGTTGTTTGATATTTTGGCTGGTTGGTTGTTTGATTAGATGATTGTCTGAATGGCTTGTTGACTGGCAAGCGTGCTGATTGATTGGTTTTTTTTTGTTTTTTTTTTTGGATGGTTGGTTTGTTGATTTCAGGATCGTTTCACTGCCTGGTAAGTTGGATGATTGATTTATTGGGCGTATGGTTGGTTCTCTGGTAGGAAAGTTAGTTTGATGACTGGGTAGATAGCTGTTTAGTTGGTTAGCTGATTGACTGGATGGCTAGTTGGTTGGTTGTTTGATATTTTGGCTGGTTGGTTGTTTGATTAGATGGTTGTCTGAATGGCTTGTTGACTGGCAAGCGTGCTGATTGACTGGCTGGCTGGATGTCTGTTTGATTTTGTGGTTGACTAGCTAGACGACTGTTTGCCTGTCAGGCATACCAATTGGTTGGTTGGTTGGTTGATTTACTGGCTGGATGACAGGATTGTTTGTTTGTGGTTGGCTGAAGAAAAAATATACTTTCTAACACAACCTTAGTAGTTGCGGGGTCGAGCTGTAGGAGGCACCTGAAAAGTCACACATGGTAGACTAAATGACATGATTCTGTGGGGCACCTGACAAGTCAGAATTAGTAGAATGAATGACACGATTCTGTGGGGCACCTGACAAGTCAGAATTAGTAGAATGAATGACATGATTCTGTGGGGCACCTGACAAGTCAGAATTAGTAGAATGAATGACATGATTCTGTGGGGCACCTGACAAGTCAGAATTAGTAGAATGAATGACGCGATTCTGTGGGGCACCTGATATGTCACACTTGGTAGACTAAATGACGTGATTCTGGGCCGCACCTGACAAGTCACACATGATAGACTAAATGACTTGATTCTGGGCTGCACCTGACATGTCACACTTGGTAAATTAAATGACGTGATTCTGGGGGGCACATGACAAGTCATACTTGGTAAACTAAATGACGTGATTCTGGGGGGGGCACATGACAAGTCATACTTGGTAAACTAAATGACGGGATTCTGTAAACCACCCGACAAGTCACACATGAAAGAATAAATGACGTGATTCTGTAAACCACCCGACAATTCACACATGAAAGAATAAATGACGTGACTCTGTAAACCACCCGACAAGTCACACATGAAAGAATAAATGACGTGATTCTGTAAACCACCCGACCAGTCACACATGAAAGAATAAATGACGTGACTCTGTTTAATCTCACGGCTGTATAACGACTCCCCCTCCCAACACACACGTCAGATCACAGACAGGGAAGTGAAGTAAACAGTAAATCACATTTCACTGGGGGGATGGGGGGAATAACCAATCTTAGTATTGCAGCGTCAAATAATTATCTTCAACCCGTTCCCCCCTTTAACTCCACCCGTTTGTGTGTCTGGCACATCGTGTGAGACATTTTCTTGTGCATAATTATTGTGGTTCGATGTGATTAAATCAGATCTGGATACATCTACCAGGCATCATATTTGGACGAACCGGGGCGCTCTGCCATAAAAAAAAGCTGTATGTTATTGTCAGGTAATTACGTGTACATAATAGCTCTTTCCCATTTATTCACATCTTTGTTTCCTTTTCCTTTTCCGGTCGCGATTTTCTTTCTTATCTTTTGTTTCGCTTCTTTTCTTCCGCGTAAATGCAGCATATGACTGGATGCTAGGAGTCGTTAAAAATGAGAAACTCACTTTCATGTGTTCGCCCACCGACACAAAGCCCATTGCGGGCCTCTGAGTTCTGTCTGTTGGCATTAGCGAAAATATTTGTGACATCTTTACATAAAATGTGGGAATGATTCGAAACTGATGTCTGATAGAAGCGCAAACGACGTATTCATCCGCGACACACACTCCCTCATGTTTAATATATTAACTGGACTCCCAGACAAGATCAGAGAGACGGGCAGAGAATGGCTATCATATCCCGGGCATTATAACGGGCATCGTATTTTAGGGCAACTAGAAATCATTGCCATTTGCTGGCATCACTACACGTGTCCTCCATTTAAAATACTCAGTTCGATCGTGCTTTAGTTCACAATTATAACATTATTAGGAAATAACGAGTTATTTATTCTTTTCCTCCGCGAAAACTTTGAAATTCTGTCAATCTTAAAATACCCGCGTGTAACTCGCATTCATTCTGAAATACTCGGCCTCTCCCAGCGTGTTTTCTGAGTGTGTGTACAAGAGACCTCCTACGTTCTGCCCAGCGGCCGCCACAACAGCTTGAGCGAGTTTTACTGCTCTTTTTCTGCTCCTTCCATCCTTCCAGCTGTTAAACCGTTTGATTGGTATAAATCTATCGGCTGTCCTGGGAACAGCTTGCAATATCCTCGGAACTTGAGAGGCCCACAAAACGTGTTATAGTGTAGTTATCTGTTTTGTGCACAAATCTCTGATCGAATTATTAGTGGCCGTTATATCGAGGATTAGTCACTTCTCGCGATTTCTCGCGGAATACGCCATCTTGGCTTGTGGGGCATACAGGCTGTCGTCCGTGCACGGACCAGAGGTCACAAAACGTATTATACGTCACGTTTTATGCTTCATGCACAAATCTCTGGTCGAGTTATTTAGTCCCGTTATATCGAAGCTTAGTCAATTCTAGACAATTCTCGTATAAAACTGTTGCTGTTATAAGAGACTACCATACTTACGAGAAAGGGGATCTTGCTTCACAACGTTAAAATAATCGATGTATTTTAACTCTAATCCTGCCACCAATTTTACGGCATAAAAACGGGCTCTTCTATACGGTTTAATTCAAGTTCCCTGAAATTCAGATTTCAAGTTATAAGCTAAATATAGATCCAGTGTCATTCCTGAGTAAAACAAAATGGCTGATGTGTTTATTATTATTTTAGGGGGAGGGGGAGAAATGTATCTGTGGAATTTTTGTTTGTAAGAGGAGAATTAAAACCCGCACACGATGTGAGTCCTAGCAGTGTCTCCGGGCCAGTAAAGTAAAACACCATGAGACAAATAGGTGTCATTATATCACATATTTGCTCTCACGGACGCTCTCTCTTCTGAACAGCGGACATAATCACATTATTGTCTCTCACGCAATTATCACAATCATCTAACCATTACCTCGGATTAAAAGAAAGCTACACTCTCTTTTCCTTGCTATTGTCTCTCTCTCTCTCTCTCGCTCTCTCTCTCGCTCTCTCTCTCGCTCTATCTCTCTCTCTCGCTCTCTCTCTCGCTCTATCTCTCTCTCTCTCCTCGTACTTCCCAAGCCCTATAATTGTTATTTTCCTACACATCTCCGGCAGTGACGATCTCTCGCCAGCTTTTCACCAGGCGTAAAATCTCCTGTGATTCTCAACTCTCATCCCATTTCTTGTTTTAATATTGCCTGTGATTCTCAGCTCTCATCCCAATTCTTGTTCTAATATCTCCTGTGATTCTCAACTCTCATCCCAATTCTTGTTTTAATATCTCCTGTGATTCTCAACTCTCATCCCATTTCTTGTTTTAATATCTCCTGTGATTCTCAGCTCTCATCCCAATTCTTGTTTTAATATCGCCTGTGATTCTCAACTCTCATCCCAATTCTTGTTTTAATATCTCCTGTGATTCTCAGCTCTCATCCTATTTCTTGTTTTAATATCGCCTGCGATTCTGCCGTAGTTTATGGCGCTCTCTCCTTATCTTATTTTGTTTAATATTTTCTTCTCCTTGTCCCTGCCATATCATATACATATACATTTCATCTCTTAATAATGAAAACAAGTTTGGATTTAATTATTATCCTTATTTGTTTTGTTTTTTTTTTTTGCTTTTTGGGGGGTTCTTTTTGCTTTTTGGGGGGTTCTTTTTGTAGTTCTTAAATTCTAAAATCTGAGGCGCTTGAGTAGCGTCGTGGATAATGCGCTTGTCTTACAAGGTGAAGTTAGTAGTTCAGGTCCTGGTAGTGGTGCCCTAGCCACCCAGCTGTAGAAATGGGCATCTGGCTCCTTCTGGGGCCGAGGAAAGGGTGGGTAGGGGGAAAGGCAGCCAGATGTGATGCTGAACACATTCACCTGTCATGTCTCGACAGGTCAAAGAAAATATAGACACTTATCCAGCGCCAGTCTCTCTGGGATGAGAGATTTACGATAACAATAAGAAATTTCGTGAGTTTATTGTAGCTACAGTTGTACACGTGTATAAAACATAACCTCGGTTCTCATTGTTGTGTTGTGTTGTGTTGTCTTGTTTTATATCTCCCTGTAACTGCGAGCTGGTGTTCTTTGCAGCCGATGCTGTGAAGATGTTGGGATACAGCATCGTATCGGCGTGGGGTCGGGGTTATGGCAGCTATCTTTTCAGTCCCGGAGTACAGTTAAAAAGCTTCAATGCTTCTTTAGCAGACTCCACCACCATGGGGACAATGACGACCCCTGTCCCATTAGCCAAGCTAGGCCTGTTACTGGGGGTACCACGGAGAGGTGGGACAGGGTCTTGATCAGCTATGGTTCGCTAACCCTGACTCTAGTATATCAGCTATGGGTCATCGGACTGGCGTCTTCACCACCACCCACCCCCCCCCCCCCCATTGTTGTGTATAAAACATAATCTCGGTTCTCTTTGTAGTATAGCGTAATGGTCTAGCAACCGAATGGTCGAGGGTTCGAATCCCCAGCTGAGTGTGATTTTTTTTTATCCCCGACCAATACGGCCCCGATGTCGACCCAGCCTCGTAAAATGGGTACCAGAGAAAATCTGGGAAGGAAAGGCAGCGAGGAAAGGAACTGGCCACCCTACCTCATACGCTGATGGGCCAGAATAAATGAGGTCTCTAACGCTTCATCCCCTACGGCATTTGCTAGGGACTATCTTTACCATATAAATTATGAACTTGGTTCTCATTGTTCTATATAAAATATAAAACTGATTCTCACTGTTATATATAAAATACGAACTCGGTTCTCACGGCTCTAAATAAGATACAAACTTGATTCTAACTGGTGTATATAAGGTAGAAAGTAAGTTCTCACTGTTTTATATAAAATACCAGCTTGGTTCTCATTGTTGTATATAAGATACAAACTTAGTTCTCACTGTTGTATATAAGATACAAACTTATTTTTCACTGTTGTGTACAAGATGCAACCTTGGTTCTCACTGTTCTGTATAAGATACAATCTGGGTTGCCAGCCAGGAATGCTCGAACCACAGGACATCTGCCAAGTCTTGCGGGAGTCCAGGAGCTTTATATTCTGTAAAATACCACAAATAGAAATGTGTCAAGATTTTTAATTAAGTACCAGCAGACCCCATCGGGCATAGCGAATTATCTTTGGCTGCAGGGGTCCATAATCTGGATAACGCTGGGAAACAAATGACATGAACCGTGTGTTGTTGTTGCTGTTGTTGCTGTTGTTGATGTTGTTGCTGTTGTTGCTGTTGTTGCTGTTGTTGCTGTTGTTGATGTTGTTGCTGTTGTTGCTTTGTTCATGTAGTTACTGGTGCTATTGTTAATGTCGATGTTGTTATTGATGATGATATTGATGTTGTTGCTGTTATTTATGTTGATGTTATTGTTGGTTTTATTGTTGCTAATGATGATCATGTTGTTATTGTTAATGGTGATGATGATGGTGGTGGTGATGATGATGGTGGTGATGATGATGATGGTGGTGGTGATGGTGATGATGGTGATGATGATGATGGTGGTGATGATGATGGTGGTGATGATGATGATGGTGATGATGATGATGATGGTGATGATGATGATGATGATGATGGTGGTGGTGGTGGTGGTGGTAGTGTTGGCGATGCATATGATGATGATGATGATGATGATGATGTTGTTGTTGCAGAATTCAGTCCTGGAGACGGACCGAACTGTTTCGTGCAAGAGATAGGGAGAGGGTTGGGGTGGGGTGGGGTGGTGTGGGGAAGGTGTTCATTTGGTTCAGGAGGAGACGGTCTGGGATCTAAACCACCTCCTCAAGCTCTTCTTTACCGACTAGACTCCCGCCGAGAAATCCATCAACTGTTTCACAACTGATACGAAGTTTTAGTGGTTTACAGAGGCAACACTTTCTTAAAGAAATAAGCCAGCGCACGCCCATAAACACGAGAACTCAAGAAAGCCATTTTCCTTAAGTCTAACACAGGCATAGAAAACCAGTTCACTAGCAGGAATTCTTTCTCTTTTCTCCTAGCAGGGTAGATAGTCTGTACTCTACTCGTTAGGTATCACCGATTCTCTCCCCTATTTTTCAGTGCTCACTCTCCAAAACCTCTTTCTGGCGAACTCACCAGTCAGGTGGGTTGAGTGGCTATCTTAAGGGTCAAGGCTAAGACATCGTGACAAGATTTTCGTCATAGTTTATCTTCCTCACATTAATTTAATGAGGTCTGCTTTGTCTTCTTGTTTTCACTGATCGTATTTCGGATTTGAACTTGGCTGTGATATCAAGACGTATTACCAAGGGACTTTTCAGAAAGGAATCATTGTGGGCCACAGTTTAACCTTGACTGTAGCCTCAAGACGTATATTACCAAGGGACTTTTCAGAAAGGAATCATTGTGGGTCATAGTTTAGTCTTGGCTGTAGCGTGCAGGCAGCCATTTCTGTACCCCACAATCAGTATTCATATCTGACCTGTTACAATGGCCACAGTTGAGACCTGGCTACAGTATTCCGACAGCTACTCTTTCACCTGCTTTTCAGTAGTCATTTGTGACCTGTTGCAGGCGCGTAAACTACTTGATGGGATATTAAGCTTATTCTCAAGATGATGTGTCCTGTGTCTTGTTCAAACTCACTTGCTCATGAGGCTTCAAATAGCTCCGTTAGGTTCGTCTTAAACAACTTGGGACATGCAGATGATATGGTATTAACAGCAAAGAAGTGAAAAAGAACTACAAGTATTACTGGACATTGTAGTAAAAGAAACTGAAAACAAGGGCCTTACCTTGAACAAGAAGAAAACAGAAGTTATGGTCATCTCAAAGAAAAAGAAAAGTTATTCCTGAATTTAAAGTAACAGTAAATGGCACAATACTGAAACAGGTGGGCAAGTTGAGATATTTGGGGACACTATTGACCTAAGATGGAAGATGTCATAACTGAGATAAAGAGCAGAATAACCCAAGCCAAAATGATGTTTCAGAAAATGAGAAGCATTCTGTGCAATAAATCTCTGTCATTGGGAGTGAGGAAAAGAGTACTCCAGTGCAACACTGAGGCAATTTTATTTTACAGAAGTGAGACATGGTCAGTCACTAAAGAAGTACAATGCCAGCTGGAAGCCACTGAAATGTGTGGTTCATTAGAAGAGTGCTACGAATACCAGGGACAGCAAAGAAATCAAACAAGGAGGTTGTGAGAGGCTTGAGAGAGACGACACAAACGAAAGTCAGGGAAAAAAAAAAGATAATCCAAATTCCTGGGACAAGTTCTACCACGAGGTAAACTAGAAAACATTGTGACAACAGGAAAGACAGAAGGCAATAGAGACTGACGTAGACAGAGAAAGAAAATGCTGAATGGACTAACTAGCTGTCACAAAGGACACCAGCAGAGCTTATAACCAGCGCGCGGAGCAGGGAGTTGTAGGGAAGCATGATAGCCAAAGCCAGTCGGCAGAGCAATGGATGGATGGATGGATGGATGGATGGATGGATGCAGGTAGGTAGGTAGATATGTAGGTAGGTAGGTAAGTAGGTAGGTAGGTAGGTGACCACATCGCCATTTCTCTTGATACATAAAGTTTTATTCTGAGTTTATTTAGTATGTTTGTTTGTCTCTTACTTCCCTACACAGATGGTAGTCTTTTATACTAAATTTGCTTGTTCGTCTATTACATCTTGTCCTTGTCTTCCCTGAAACGTCCCGTTGGATCTGCGAGATGGCCAAATGGATAGAGCATTGTCTTCTCATGACTAGGTGGTTAGTAATTCTATACAGTTCGTGGTTTGAGTCACAGTCACTTTCGTAGTAGACTTTCTTCTTTTCGCGTCTATGAAGCTTTGTCTCCATGGAGGTTGACCATACAAGACCACGCTCTATCTTTTGTCTTCACTGAGGGTGACCATACAAGACCACGCTCTATCTTTTGTCTTCATTGAGGCTGATCATACGAGACCACGCTCTATCTTTTGTCTTCATTGAGGCTGACCATACAAGACCACGCTCTATCTTTTGTCTTCATTGAGGCTGACCATACAAGACCACGCTCTATCTTTTGTCTTCATTGAGGCTGACCATACAAGACCACGCTCTATCTTTTGTCTTCATTGAGGCTGATCATACAAGACCACGCTCTATCTTTTGTCTTCATTGAGGCTGACCATACAAGACCACGCTCTATCTTTTGTCTTCATTGAGGCTGATCATACAAGACCACGCTCTATCTTTTGTCTTCATTGAGGCTGATCATACAAGACCACGCTCTATCTTTTGTCTTCATTGAGGCTGATCATACAAGACCACGCTCTATCTTTTGTCTTCATTGAGGCTGACCATACAAGACCACGCTCTATCTTTTGTCTTCATTGAGGCTGATCATACAAGACCACGCTCTATCTTTGTCTCCACTGAGGCTGACCATACAAGACCACGCTCTATCTTTGTCTCCACTGAGGCTGACCATACAAGACCACGCTCTATCTTTGTCTCCACTGAGGCTGACCATACAAGGCCACGCTCTATCTTTGTCTCCACTGAGGCTGACCATACAAGACAACGCTCTGTCATTCTACAATGGAAAGAATCATTGATTCGTCTGCCATGAATGTGAAAACCGACTAACAGAGCTGTCACATTAGCAGCTGTTGCCACTGACGTTTTTGTAGCAACACGTGGCTAAGACAACATCCATGACGCCTTTGTTCGCTGAACCGTCGGCTGTAACTAAAACGTACAAAGCGGCGCCGTATCTGCGAGAAGACGGCGGGTGCGATCTTCTTCCCCGCCCCCCAGACTTGTGGTGTGTTAGTAAAATCTGCTGGAAGCTAAACTGAGAAAAAGCAAGTATACAAAAGTGACAGCCTCCGACGGTGTCTTAAAAGATAATTGATCAGATAGCAAAGATGTACTTTCATAGGACATGCAATGAGAAGAGGGGGCATTGAAAATATTATAACAAAAGGAAAAATAGAAGGAAGAATATCAAGAGGAAGACCAAGAGAAATGATACTGGACAGTCTGACTGGATGGTGTGAGAGGAGATCACCAACTGAGTTGATGGCCTGCATGAAGGATCGGGTACTCTGGAGAAGCATAATAGCCAACGCCAGTCGGCACGGCACATGATGATGATGATGAGCAAAGATAAATGATCAGATAATATTGCTCTCTGCGCCACTGTCATCGTCGTATCAACGGGTAGGTAGAGATTTCTCCCTAATTAATTCTTCCTAGCAATTTGTGTCTATTAATTATTTACTTTCTAGCAATTTGTGTCCCTTAAGTCTCTACTTCCTGGCAATTTGTAGTCATTGATTCTTCCATTTCCCATATTTTGAAGGGTATTCGACGATCCTATGTTGTGCTATTTGAAGCGTCATGAATTCCCATATTTTGTAATCGTTGGTTCTTCCTTGCAGTTTGTAATCATTAAATTCTCTAGCATCTTCTAACGGAATAGAGAATCTGTTCTCTGCATCTTCATCTCACTTGGCCATTGGCCATGTCTTCCTTGCGGCCTCATTCCGCTCCGTATGTGTGTGTGAAAGTAATCAGGAAAATAATGATAAACAGCCCCGAATGTATTCATTTCCTGAGCACTGGTTAGAAATTATCTGTCTTGAAATGAGAAAATGTATTCATTTCCTGAATGCTGTTTATAATTTCTTTGTTCTGAAATGAGCTATCAAAGAAAGGGAAATTTGACATTTGGCAGGGATGTCATAACTGACTGCTTTCATAAATATGTAGCTAATATTGTGCTACAATTGTGACACGTGGACAAGAACAAGGAAAAGATTCGCAGTGATAGAGAAGAGTTAGAAACAGCAGACACGCATCGTTTCTTCCTTACACAACCCTTCAGACAATAGAGAGATTAGCACCGGAAAATGATATTTGTTGAAAGAGAGGAGGTGGAGCATGTGAAACTGAAGAGAACATTCAGCACAGAGGCCAAATCTGTGGGCATAAGATCCCTTGACGAGGCTGAAAAACTCTCCGAAGACAGAAAAATATGGCGAACTACAACGTGAGCTCTTTGTGACGTTTAACGGTACGAGAAAAACGTAAGATGTAATATTTGCTACTTTTATATTCACTGCTTATAACCAGTTATCGACCTAGGATTTGTTTTCAGAGACCCGTACTAAGGTATTTGTCGCTCACTTTGCGCGAAGTACTTTCTCAAATACCAGTTCCGTCAGTACAGCAGTTGGTACCAGGAATTAAGTGTTCATGCCAAATTTTTATTAACTTGTTTTTTTTTAAGGCGAAATGTAATCCCTCACATGCTGAACCAGAGTGACAACTGGCTGATTGTCCTCCATGCCAAGTGAGCATCATCGGTCTTTTCTATGGATTATCCTCCAGCTCTTTTCACTGTGCCTTTTTTTTAAAACTAGGTTTTTTAATTATATAAACCGGTTACAGTAACCGACGTCCTCCGAAGGTTTCGATTTTTCTCGCTTTTTTTTTTAAATCAGTACTTTACGAGTAGTTGCCGTTAACGCTATCACTGGTTACAGCTGGACATTTTGTCAAGGTCATGTTTTTGGAGAGAGATGAAACAGCTGCTCTGATTGGCTAGAAACACAAATGACGTTTACAGAGAAGTTGCGGATGGCGGAAAAGCAGGAACAAATCAACTAAGATCTCCGTGGAAAAGCATTAAAAAAAAAATCAGCCAAGATCTCCGTGGAAATGTCATGAAAAAAAAATCTATGATGTCATCAGAACTGAGGAATACAGAAATCCAAGCTATTCACAACTTTCTTTGTCAGTTTACTTCCATTCATTTTGAACGATATTTTATCTTGAATTCCAGTTTCTGTTTGAATGTTATGAAAGTTAACTGAATTAATAATATGCTGACCAGCTTCAAAGATTATTATTATTATTATTACCTGCATAGAATAAACACTGGAAAATTATTATTTTCTGTGTAGAATAAACATTGAAAATGTTATTTTTTCTTTAAATTAAACCATTTACGAGTGACAGTTTAACATAGCATTCGACTGACTAGGAAAAAGTATCAGAAGAAAGATTGTGGCAATAGGACAGTAGCAGAAGCAGCACAAGAACAAAAGAGAAAGTATGAGAAATGAATATAACCTAAATGTTTTGTTTAATATGGGCAAGTACAAAAATTCGGCGACGTTTAAGAAGTGTCCTTTCTCCTTTGGATGAGATCCACCAGAATACAATAAAATGACTGAGCTCAGTGTCGTATGAGTGACATTTGAGAAATAGTGGACAGAGCACTTTAGAATTTGAAAGACGAGGAAATATCTCTTTTTTTTTTTAATGTCTTTCAGCCGTAGAACTAAAATCACTTGACTGTCTCAGAACTTCGGTTTTTTTTTTCCTCATCTAAACAAACAAACAAACAAGCAAACACACACACACACACACGCACACACGTTTCTGAGACCATAAAAGAAGTATTTGTTTATAGAGTAATCATTTTAAAATAACTTTGTTAATTATGACTATTTAAATGATCATTGTCTCCGGAAACAAACTGGCCGTTAATTAATGTTTTAAGGACTTAATGGAATAATGATTGAAACCGACAGCGCAAAATACACGGTCTTAATTAGGACTAGGGTGTTACTAAATCAGCTTGAAGAATATACACATTTCGAAGGAAGTTAAATATGATGAAACGAAATAATTCAGTTACAAGATTAGAGGAGAAATATGTTTAAAGACAGAACAGTATGGAATAGTTGAGGAAAGGAAGCTGTCTGAGAAAGAATATGCTCAAATGCTAGGTTAGATAAGAACAAATGCTGTATTAGAAGAGGACAAATGCTAGAATAGAAGAGAACAAATGCTACATTCATTAATTGAAGAGGACAAATACTAGATTAGAAGATAACAAATACTATATTAGAAGAGGACACATGCTATATTAGAAGAGGACAAATACTGGATTAGAAGAGGACAAATGTTACACTATTCATACATTCATTCATTCAATAGCTTGTCTTTTAAGAACTTTGCCTCCCTAACAGCTCTCCTGTAGGCCTCGAGATTGTAAGCAAGATGGCCTGTTGCTGATTCTTCCTTTCGTAAATCATCAATAATATCTTGTTACCATCTTCGCCTTTTTCTTCCTCTCTTTCTTGTTCCCATTATGTAGCCTTCCATAGAAGGGAATAAATGCTACATTTGAAGAAACATCAACAATCCTAAGACAAGGAGAAACTATGTGAAGCATCAACAATCCTAAGGCAATAAGAAACTATTTGAAACATCGACCATCCTAAAACAAGGAGAAACTATTTGAAGCATCAACCATCCTAAAACAAGCAGAAACTATCTAAACTTCAACCTACCAGAAACAAGAGCTACCGGTCTGCATTAAACATTGGCTAGCCTTGAACCACCACCATCATCATCAGGTGCCGTGCCGACTGGCGTTGGCTATTATGCTTCTCTAGAGTACACGATCCTTCATGCAGGCCATCAGTTCAGTTGGTGATCTCCTCTCACACCATCCCATCAGACTGTCCAGTATCATTTCTCTTGGTCTTCCTCTTGATCTTCTTCCTTCTATTTTTCTGTTCTTGTAATATTTTCAATGCCCCCTCTTCTCAGCCTTGAAACAAGAAGCAAAAGAAAAGACTGTTAGGAACATCTGCCACTTTAAGATAAAAACTAATAGACCCTAGGGAATGTCACTGACAACACAATCCAACAGAATTTAGCCATAAGCCTAGAGAGAGAGAGAGAGAGAGAGAGAGAGAGAGAGAGAGAGAAAGAGAGAACCCATCTCCTTCCTATATGCAGAACCAGTTCGTAGCTGGAGGACATAGATAACTTCAGAGCTAGCCACGAAATTTATCTTCAAAGTTCAGTGACAGTTTATTAAAGAGCTGGAGACTAACCATCAGGCGCAAATTTGCATACTTCCCCTGGTGTATAAGAAAACTGGGTCATGTAACTGTCATCCTTTACTCCCCCTCCCTCCTCCACACTTGATTTTCCCCGAGTGATTTAATGTATTTTTAATTGAAACTGGGTCGCCTGCATAGTATTAAAGGGACTGCAGTAAATATGATTAGTCTGACATGGCCAAGCGATCACTTCAGGACATCTGACGAGGATGTATAGAGTGGTGATAGAAGTAAGACCTTCAGACAGTGATGCGATGGTTGGAGTACGACCTTCAGACACAGTGGAGTGATGACTGCAGTATGACTTACAAACACAGTGGTGTGATGGCTGCAGTATGGCTTACACACAGTGGAGTGATGGCTGCAGTATGGCTTACACACAGTGGAGTGATGGCTGCAGTATGGCTTACACACACAGTGGAGTGATGACTGCAATATGACTTATAAACAGTGGAGTGATGACTGCAATATACTTACAAACACAGTGGAGTGATGACTGCAATATACTTACAAACACAGTGGAGTGATGACTGCAGTATGACTTACAAACACAGTGGAGTGATGACTGCAATATGACTTACAAACACACTAGAGTGATGATTGGAGTATGACCTTCAGACACAGTGGAGTGATGATTACAGTATGACTTACAGACACAGTGAAGTGATGTTTACAGTATGACTTACAGACACAGTGAACTGATGTTTACGACAAAATAGCCAAGAATGATGGAATAGACAGATGGGTGGTGTCACTGAAGCATATGCAGGACACGGTGTTAGTGATTGTATGTTACTTCACTTGTCTCTTGTCATTGAAGTACATAGAGGACATTATGATAGTGCACATATTTTACTTGTTTCCATCTCTGGTCACTGAAGTACATAGAGGACATTATGATAGTGCGCACATTTTACTTGTCCATCTCTTGTCACAGAAGTATAGAGAAGACACTACATTAGTGCCCATATAACTGAGGTAGGTAGGTGATGAGCTGTTTTTCCAAACTTTTCCTTGACCTATCGGAGCACTGGAAGGTCATGTCGTTATAAGGTCTATCTGCTCTAATCTCCCTAGCTCCAAGAGTCAAGTGCTCGCTTCTACAACAGAAGAATACGTGGAATTGTAAAAGTGATGAGTGCCGTAAACGTGATAATACAGGATTCAACGGTCGGCCTTTTCTATAGCAGCCGCACGCACCCTCCCCTCCCCTCCCCACACAATATATACCTGAATTTTAACTTGTCTTGTCACCTTCCTCGTATGCCTTCTAGTGTTGGGAGGACAAAACATATCTCCTCATACTATAGTGGAGTCGGAGATTTAGACTAAAAGTGCTAGTAGGAAGTAAGTTTTTTATAGTGGAGTCGGAGATTTAGACTAGAAGTGCTAGTAGGAAGTAAGTTTTTTATAGTGGAGTCGGAGATTTAGACTAAAAGTGCTAGTAGGAAGTAATTTTTTTATAGTGGAGTCGGAGATTTAGACTAGAAGTGCTAGTAGGAAGTAATTTTTTTATAGTGGAGTCGGAGATTAGAGTGAAAATGCTAGTAAGAAGTAAGCTTTTATAGTGGAGTCAGAGATTTAGAGTGGAAATGCTAGTAAGAAGTAAGTTTTTATAGTGGGGTATGGAATCTATCGAAATGTACCCTTATGATGTCTGTCTGTCTGTCTGTCTGTCTGTCTGTACGTATATACTCCCGACAGAAGAAAAAGGCACGGACCTTGCTAAGATTTGAACCAAAATTTTGCCGGCTGAGAAACCAATGTTCGAGGCCACGTTAAAGAACAACCCAGACACTCCGTCAAACTAATTTTCTGTGTAATTTAGAAACTGGACTTTTGGGGGGTTTTTTTTTGCAAATGTATAACAATTTATTCTATTATGTCTCACACAGAGCACAAAATACGCAAAGAAAAAAAAATATAATTTTAAGAGAAGGACAAGATACGCTTTCATTTCCTTTCAGGTTAATAATTGATGAAGGCGGTGGTTATATTTGGGATCTTTTTGTGGATGAAAATAAAATGTAAAGATTATTTTGTCATTTGTTGAAATTCTATGGAACAGTAAAGAGACCATTTGTGAGATTTTGCATGCCAGGCAATCAGTGAGGCATATGGTTCTACATAAAACAAGTTAAATATTAACTGTGGTCTCTAAGAGGTTTTTAAAGAAATAGCCAAATTGAGTACTGGAAGTTAAAGCAAGTTATTGTTTGTCACGTGCATTTTTTTCCCAGATGTAACCAGTATAATCAATCAATTTGGTTTCATAAAGAACACATTGAAGACACGAGTTAGTACCTTGTACGTTAGTACACTGTCGTCTCGTTGGTACATAGTTGCTAGTTGTACTGGGTTCGATTCTCAGCCTTTCTCTTAAGAGCTTTTTTTTTCCCCTTCTCTGACGTATGTCTTTTTTCTCTGCGTAAAAATGTTTTCGGAACCAGGCTTAACCTAATTTACACTAATAGCTTGCTGTGCCAGCCCCGGTTGTTGTAAGACTATTGATTACTAAATTACAGATGATTAGGCTATAATGTGAAGCTTAGCTTTAAAAATCAAAACTTACATGAAAAGAACATATTAATGAATCAAAGAACGGCTACTGACAATAAGAAAGAGAGATGCTATATAGAGCGTATACTTCTAAGATGCTATGTAGAACCTATTCTACTTTATGCCAGTGAAACATGGACTATGAGTAAGCCATTAGAACAAAGAATAAAGGCTACTGAAATCTCTCTCTCTCTCTCTCTGAACCTTAAGTGCCCAGGGCACATGGGGCTTCCTTAAGGGTTTTCCACAAATGCCTGTCCTTTGCCTTTTTTTCTGCTCTTGCCCAGGTGAGCCCTGAAATATGGTTCCTAAGAAATATGCTACGCATACCATGGACAGCCGGAGAGACAAAGTATTACAGCAGCCACAAGGAGTATCTCACACTAGCGCCGCATATAAGACACAGACAAAAGACAAATGAAGAAGTATTACAGCAGCCACAAGGAGTATCTCACACTAGCGCCGCATATAAGACACAGACAAAAGACAAATGAAGAAGTATTACAGCAGCCACAAGGAGTATCTCACACTAGCGCCGCATATAAGACACAGACAAAAGACAAATGAAGAAGTATTACAGCAGCCACAAGGAGTATCTCACACTAGCGCCGCATATAAGACACAGACAAAAGACAAATGAAGAAGTATTACAGCAGCCACAAGGAGTATCTCACACTAGCGCCGCATATAAGGCACAGACAAGAGACAAATGAAGAAGTATTACAGCAGCCACAAGGAGTATCTCACACTAGCGCCACATATAAGGCACAGACAAGAGACAAATGAAGAAGTATTACAGCAGCCACAAGGAGTATCTCACACTAGCGCCGCATATAAGACACAGACAAAAGACAAATGAAGAAGTATTACAGCAGCCACAAGGAGTATCTCACACTAGCGCCACATATAAGGCACAGACAAGAGACAAATGAAGAAGTATTACAGCAGCCACAAGGAGTATCTCACACTAGCGCCACATATAAGGCACAGACAAGAGACAAATGAAGAAGTATTACAGCAGCCACAAGGAGTATCTCAAACTAGCGCCACATATAAGACACAGACAAAAGACAAATGAAGAAGTATTACAGCAGCCACAAGGAGTATCTCACACTAGCGCCGCATATAAGACACAGACAAGAGACAAATGAAGAAGTATTACAGCAGCCACAAGGAGTATCTCACACTAGCGCCGCATATAAGACACAGACAAGAGACAAATGAGGAAGTATTACAGCAGCCACAAGGAGTATCTCACACTAGCGCCGCATATAAGACACAGACAAGAGACAAATGAAGAAGTATTACAGCAGCCACAAGGAGTATCTCAAACTAGCGCCGCATATAAGACACAGACAAGAGACAAATGAAGAAGTATTACAGCAGCCACAAGGAATATCTCACACTAGCGCCACATATAAGACACAGACAAGAGACAAATGAAGAAGTATTACAGCAGCCACAAGGAGTATCTCAAACTAGCGCCGCATATAAGACACAGACAAGAGACAAATGAAGAAGTATTACAGCAGCCACAAGGAGTATCTCACACTAGCGCCGCATATAAGACACAGACAAAAGACAAATGAAGAAGTATTACAGCAGCCACAAGGAGTATCTCACACTAGCGCCGCATATAAGACACAGACAAGAGACAAATGAAGAAGTATTACAGCAGCCACAAGGAGTATCTCAAACTAGCGCCGCATATAAGACACAGACAAGAGACAAATGAAGAAGTATTACAGCAGCCACAAGGAATATCTCACACTAGCGCCACATATAAGACACAGACAAGAGACAAATGAAGAAGTATTACAGCAGCCACAAGGAGTATCTCACACTAGCGCCACATATAAGACACATAAAAGAGACAAATGAAGAAGTATTACAGCAGCCACAAGGAGTATCTCACACTAGCGCCACATATAAGACACATACAAGAGACAAATGAAGAAGTATTACAGCAGCCACAAGGAATATCTCACACTAGCGCCACATATAAGACACATACAAGAGACAAATGAAGAAGTATTACAGCAGCCACAAGGAGTATCTCACACTAGCGCCACATATAAGACACATACAAGAGACAAATGAAGAAGTATTACAGCAGCCACAAGGAGTATCTCACACTAGCGCCACATATAAGACACATACAAGAGACAAATGAAGAAGTATTACAGCAGCCACAAGGAGTATCTCACACTAGCGCCGCATATAAGGCACAGACAAGAGACAAATGAAGAAGTATTACAGCAGCCACAAGTAATATCTCACACTAGCGCCGCATATAAGACACAGACAACCAAATTTTCTTGGACACGTCAGCAGACATGAAGGTCTTGAAAAATTAGGTCATGACTGGAAAGATAAAACGGCAAAAGACAAAGAGAGTGGATGGAATGACTGCATGGTTTGGCAGGAAAACAGCAATCGACATGATTCGAGACACAGAGGATCGAGGGAGATAGAGAGAGATGACTGTCTATGCCTGTTGGCACGGCACTGTCTGGTCTGACCTGAAAAGCTGGAAGTGTGTTTGTTTTTCCTTTAAATGCACAAGTTACTGGAACAAGAGACGGAGGCAGATAACATTGAGGAAAGTGTTGTAAAGTTTGTTGAACAAAGAGAAATTTAGGGTGAAAGGCAAAACTCACATAAAGAAACTATTTTTTTCAAAACATACTCAATGTTTTATTACACCAACCATCCTCTCTGTCATTCATGTACACTATCCTCTTTACATTTATTTTCTACTTCAAAAATCCACTGAAATTGAACCAGTACCTACAGGATAGTATTTTCAGACAGTTGTCTCTCTCGCCATAAAAAAAAACACTTTGGGAAAGATAATCGAAGTTCTTCGGACCAGTTACGACAGGACAGATAATCACTGGAAAACTCAAAGGTGAAAGAAAGAGAGTGACACCTCGAGATAGACATCTGAATTGACTGATCATTTGACACAGGAAAAGAACATCTCAAAGGTGAAAGAAAGAGAGTGACACCTCGAGATAGCCATCTGAATTGACTGATCATTTGATACAGGAAAAGAACAACTCAGCAGATGAGGATGGTCTATGATCTAACAAAATAGAGAAACATGATCGTCAACATTTACCTGCATTGTACCTGATGAATCTGTACTTCACTCTGTGTCCCAGCCATCAACATACCACTGCTTCATTTGTGAAAAAAAAACAACTTTGCTAAATTAGTATTAACATATAACAGCAAACAGTTTTTTTTGTATATGAAATTGTATAATTTTTCATAATAAAGATAGACAGAGACGTATAGTTCAGCTTTAAGAAAGATAGAAAAAGCCAGGAAGATGGGTAGAAATGAAGGTGCCAGAAAATGAAATGAAGAAATAAATGGAGAACATACAATAACCAATATTTCAGCTAATGTCTCAGTCAAGGACGACATACAAAAATAAAACAGAAGATAAATACACGAAAAAAATAAAATTTGAAAAATAAATGTAGCTCTTTGGTATCCTTTTCGCGTGAAAGTCCTGCATCAAACACTTCTTTCTTATGAATTTAATTATGTTTCTTTCTGTGTTAGCGTTTGTTACACATTCCCTGTTTATCATCTGAACCGTTCTGGAACAATCCTCTAAAAAAAAAAAAAACAACACGGATCTCCGTTGCCTCTGGTGATGTTTATACTGGCCATGATATGACTTCCATAGGGTAATACAGACTCAATATAACATTTTAGAAATCTGATGCTCAGTGGCAGAAATGCATTGCGAAAGATGCTTCTTAGCGGTCGGAAAGCTGTTTTAGCGTGGCCTCTTGGTTTCTGGGGGTGCATTTTCTATCTGAAACTACTCACGTTGACAGATATTTATATGTCTTAACTTGTCTCAGGTCTGTTCCTTATACTTTAACATTTCGTTTAGCTGGCTGTTCCTTATACTTTAACATTTCGTTTAGCTGGCTGTTCCTTATACTTTAACATTTCGTTTATCTGGCTGTTCCTTATACTTTAACATTTCGTTTATCTGGCTGTTTCTTATACTTTAACATTTCGTTTATCTGGCTGTTCCTTATACTTTAACATTTCGTTTATCTGGCTGTTTCTTATACTTTAACATTTCGTTTATCTGGCTGTTCCTTATACTTTAACATTTCGTTTATCTGGCTGTTCCTTATACTTTAACATTTCGTTTATCTGGCTGTTCCTTATACTTTAACATTTCGTTTATCTGGCTGTTCCTTATACTTTAACATTTCGTTTATCTGGCTGTTCCTTATACTTTAACATTTCGTTTATCTGGCTGTTCCTTATACTTTAACATTTCGTTTATCTGGCTGTTCCTTATACTTTAACATTTCGTTTATCTGGCTGTTCCTTATACTTTAACATTTCGTTTATCTGGCTGTTCCTTATACTTTAACATTTCGTTTATCTGGCTGTTCCTTATACTTTAACATTTCGTTTAGCTGGTTTCTTCTTTCTTGATATAACTATTGTTTTTTTTGTTTATTCAGATACATGGTGAGTTGTTTCTGCTCACTTTGTTTTACCGCTTATCAGTTTTCCCTTATAAAAGTGAATGTATAAATAAAGGAAACATGTAATGCTATCATCATGGTGAATGTGAAACATATATCCAGCCTTGATTTTGAGCCGCGACTTTAAAAACAAAACCAAAAAAAATGGCAGCATCATCAGAAAACGGCTCTTGTGAGGCGAGAGTTTGGGCTGACAAAAAAAAAAAAAACACGTTGCACAGAAACATTGGCGTAGACGAAGCGAAAAGTTGGCCGCGTTGTTGAAGCTGTAAAGATTGTAATTACAGATATAGATAAATATACGTTTCAGAAGTGCGTTATGTTTTTTTGTATTCTCTGTTGTTCTGTTTATCTCCCCTTCTCTACTCTTCTCCCCCACTGCTCCGCCTTTTTTTTTAATTTGTGAAGAAATGAACAACAATATAACCTGGAAAAAATAGTGTCTTTTTGATGGTTGCTATTTTTAATTATTTGTTATTTTATATAACAGATCATAATTTTTTTCAGTATGTTCTCTTTTCTTTTCTTTCCTTTGTGTTTGCCCTCTCTCTCTCTCTCTCTATGAAACTCTCATTCTGTCTGTCTCTCTGTTTTTCTGTATGTCTCTCTCCCTCTCATTCACTGTCTGCCTGTCTGCTTCTCTCTCTCTTCTGCTCTCTGCCTGTCTCTGTCTGTCTGTCCGTCTCTGTCTGTGTCGCAGTCTGTATGACTCCTTCTCTGTTTCTCCCTCTCTCTGTCTGTCTCTTTTTGTATGACTCTTCTTTCTGTCTGCTTTTCTGTCTATCTATCTGTCTGTCTGTCTCTCTGTCTCTGTTTTTCTGTCTCTCTGTCTCTGTTTTTCTGTCTCTCTGTCTCTGTTATTCTATACGTCTCTCATTCTCTATATTTTCGTCTTTCTGTCTCTGTCTGTCTCTCATTTTCTTCACCTCTTTCTCTTTTTTCTCTTTCTCTATCCCTATATTCTCTTTCATTCTCTCTCTCTCTCTCTCTCTTAACTATATCAACTATACCCTGTACTTGCTCAAGTAAAAAAGTAACCTCAAATCAAGGGATGTAACCACTGAAAACTATATACAAATATGAGAGAGTGTGTGTGTGTGTCAGAAAGTTTCTGTATATATTTTTGCATGGTTTGGTGTTTTGCACTGCAGTTATTTTTTGACCGACCATAGTAATAGGAGCGTGTATTGAGGCTGCAACAGACAACATCGAGTTTTGAGGAATTCGATGCCAGAAGAGAAGAAAAGAAGATTTCATCGAAAAAAAAGTGCAAGTAAACGTGAAATCACTTCCTGTAAGCCCTCCATCAATTGTGTCTCTAGTGTCTATGGAAGCATGTTTATGACTTTTTTCTGCCATGAACGGATAATTTTTGTTAATAGTTTCTGAGCTAAACAATATCTGTTTATATCAAAACAAAGATTACAGTTACACCAGAGTTTCTCATACCTTATCCTGCCCTTGTCTCCTGGCTCCTTTCCTTCTTCCTGTATTAAGATGCATTTCCATACCATCAAACCACTTCTTAATCTCTTCCAAGCCCGTTAATACTGGAAAATGATATTTACGTCCTTAGTTGTGGCCCTTAGAGATTTGGCATGGTTCCAGATGAGAAACATTGGTTCTTCTAGGCAAAAAATGTTTGGATACTTTCAGTTTAGCTCAAACATGACACTTTGGTGTTCCGTACAAGCAACAGCAACGTGCCCAGTTGGACAAGCGAACCAAATCGACGTGAAAAGTAACTTTTTGATGGGACGTGGAAGTGTTTATAAGAGAAGACAAATAAGATGGCAGGAAGGCAGGAAGGGGGGAGGGAATGGGTGGTTGAGAGAAAGGAAGAGAGAGCAGTGAAGGCTGATAAAGAATGCAAGAAATGAGATTATTTGAAATACATATATGTGGCTGCCGAGTGAAGTAATATATTGCTGAAGTGACGAATTAAGATACGACCTTATTACATATTCTCTCTCTTTCTGACCTCTTTCTCTCTTTCTTTCCTCTCTTTCTGCCCTCTCTGTACTCTCTCTCTCTCTCTCTTTCTGACCTATCTCTGTCCTTCTTCTCTCTCTTCTCTCTCTTTCTGTCCTCCCTCTCTGTCCTCTCTCTCTTTCTCTCCTCTCTCTGTCCTCTCTCTGTGTCATCTCTCTCTTTCTGTCCTCCCTCTCTTTCTGTCCCCCGTCTCTGTCCTCTCTCTCTTTCTCTCCTCTCTCTGTCCTCTCTCTGTGTCCTCCCTCTCTTTCTGTCCTCCCTCTCTTTCTGTCCCCCGTCTCTGTCCTCTCTCTCTCTTTCTCCCCTCTCTCTGTCCTCTCTCTCTTTCTATCCTCTCTCTTTTTCTGTCCTCTCTCTCTCTCTCTCTCCTCTCTCTGTCTGTAGTGAAAAATCGATTTGCAGAAGTTAGATTTCTGAAGAAATAAAGAGAATTTAAAGCTTACGAATCTCATATCTGCTGTCCATTCACAATTTCATTTTTATTTCGTTTCTTTTTTAATTTTTAAAAAAATTTAAAATCCCTTTTTCACAAATAAATGTGAATATGTGAAATTCTATGTGTCTCGTCGTAGCATGTAGACATTGCAGGCAACAATGTACTCACGCAGATTAAAATCTGAAAGAAGAATTGATACAAGTGGTGGCTGAAATGAGGTTTAATAGAATACGAGCAGTGGTTTCATTTCGCTGTTTCAGCGCTGAAATATTTATTCTCACCATGTCTTTTCCGACGCTGAAGATTTGTAATAGATTTTTGTTTTCGAAATACGTCAACGTAAATCTTCTCTCTCTCTCTCTCTCTCTCTCTCTCTCTCTCTCTCTCTCTGAGCGCATACCACCCATATTTTGGCACATGACCAGGCGGGCAGACTTAAGATGTGCGTGACTTACAGCAGTAAGACGCCTGTCTCCAACACGAAAGGTCAGACATTCAAGCCTCATCATGGGCAGAGGTCCTCTGGCCTTGACCTCCGATACCCCAGGCCGGTGAGTCTGTATAGAGCAGTATTTCTCTTAAAGGCAATGAGAGATTAAGGGATGCCGTGTGCAGATTACGTAATTTGAAGGTCTTGACCTACGACCCTCTCTTTCTTTCCAAGTAGAAACTAGACATTGACGAAATAGAAATTACAAATTACGAGCAGAAATTGCAAATTTCAAATAGAAATTACCTTTCATGGGAGGTTTATATCCAAACTAGAATACGCTGAGTTTTTTTGGGGTCCATTTTTTAAAAATACAGAACTCTCTAGAATAACGCCAAAATAAAGGAATTCATTCACGGCAACGCAAAAGAGGGGGGGGGGGAGTGGGGGAGGGGGATGCCAAATATTTGACTGCAACCAGTATATGTTTTCTGCTAACTCAGACAGTTATATGTCTACCAACTCCCAGTCCGACACAATAAGAAACTGCCTCTGATTCTGGCCCTCCGTTTTTTTTTTCTACAGTCCAACTCCCTTTCCTTCATAGATAATACTTTCTACCGATCTCCCCAGTCGATACAAAATTGCTCATTACTTCTATTAAATATGTACCCTAGAATATTGTTTCGTTTATTGTCTTCGACTCATTTAGTGATCATACATTTTCATAATTTTATGTTTCAGTATGCAGCCCATAATCTGTCTCTTATTTGACAATACGTCAGTAGTTTTTTTTTCTGTCTAGACTCTCTCTCTCTCTCTCGTTCTTTTCTCTCTCGCTCTCTCTTTAGCTGTTCTCGGTCTCTCTCTGTCTCTCCTCTTTCTCATGATCTCTCTCTTTCTCTCCTCTCTCGCTGTCTTTCTCGTCTCTTTCTCTTTCTTTCTCTCTTCTCCCTCCTTCTCTCCTCTCTCGCTGTCTTTTTCTCATCTCTCTTCTCTCTCCTTCTAGGTCTCTTTCTCTCTCTGTCTCTCTTTCTCGATCTCTCTCTTTCTCTCCTTTCTCGCTGTCTTTTTCTCATCTCTCTTCTCTCTCCTTCTAGGTCTCTTTCTCTCTCTGTGTCTCTCCTCTTTCTCTCTCTCGGTGTCTCTCCTCTTTCTTTTGATCTCTTTCTCTTTCTCTCCTCTCCAGCTGTCTTATCTCTCACCTCTCTTTCTCTCTCTCTAGTCTTTCTCTCTCTCCTCTTTCTCTCTCTCTCCTCTTTCTCTCGATCTCTTTCTTTTTCTCCTCTCTCGCTGTCTCATCTCTCATCTCTCTTTCTCTCTCTTCTTATTTCTCTCTCATCTGTCTTTCTCACCTCTCTCTCTCTCTCTCTCCTCTTTTAAACGGCAGAATGTTAAATGAGTATCTGCCCAGTTTATCATGGTTTGAAAATAGAGCACGTTCTCTCTCTCTCTTTCTCTCTCTCTCTCTCTGTCTCTATCTCTCCTAACCCTCCCCCCCCCCCCAACTATCTCTCTCTTTCTGTTTGTGTCTTTGTAGCTGGTCACTGTTATATTCTGTCCAACTCTTTGATGTTTTCACTTCACATTATACATCTCATTCGAGGTGCCCCATTTCATGTCGTGGATGTCGTGTGATGTGATTTTAACTTCCTGTGATATGAGCAGTTTTTGATGAGCATAAAAAAACATTGCCGTCAAAATGCAGAAATAAAATAAAAAGAAACGAAGCTCTAAAAGTGAAGGTAATAGAAGCCGGACATTGTAACTTGAAGGCAAATCATCAATAGATCTGACAGGAGCTTATGACAAATTGGATACTTGCACGCCACACGATGATGATTCTGGTGGTCACAGTTCACATCAGAAGGTCAGAGACGAGAGACAGACATTGTTACTCAGTCACTCGAGAGCTGCTCCTCTCCTGCGCCAAATTTGTTTGTGTTGATGATCTTGTCACAGTTTTAGCAGTATCGTTAAATATGTAAAGTCCCTTTAGTGCCTTAGTGTTACTTTTCTGATTCTAATACTCTCCAGACAGGTGGAGCCTGATGAGAAACCAAAGAAATGCTCGAAGTCGGGCTGGAGTGGGTCCCTTCCTTTTTCCAGACTCTAGGTCTTCAAAAGAGCCTCATATCAACCGCCTCAGCACTGCCTCATGAGGCTGACTGAATTGAGACTTAAAATGTTTTTTTTTTCCAATTGTAGACTCCCACAGCATAGACTGGACAGAAGAGGCTAATCACTGCCTAGCACCACGGTTCGAACCTCAGCCCAGGTTGATCCTTTTATCTCTATGAAAAGAGGGTCATATTCTCCTCGCCAACGTAATAAACGCCTGAAATTTCAGCTTAGCTGTCAGGAAATACATAAATTCTGTTTCAGTGTGTGAGAGTGCGAGTGTGGATATGTCTTTACATACTGTTCAACAAAAAAAAAGAAGCGCAACAAATAGGTTGCTGCGATTTAAACTGAAGTTTGCTGATCAGACAAGGGCAATTTTGCCTGAAACGTTCATTTGGACATCGACTTCACATGCTGACCTGAATTGTACTCAGCAGATGATTCATGAGCACAGAAAAGAGACACTAGTCAAAACAGCGTTTTTGACAATAACTCATGACAGGTTCATGAGAATCCCCTAAAACTTACTGAACACAAAACTCACTGACCATGTTATTGAATGCCTATAAAAGATTGACGCTCCTCTAATCAATTCATTTGAAAATTCAATGCGCAAGTATGGCTCATCTCACTACAGAACAACGACTCATCGTCATTGGGCGTTTACAGACTGAACAGTCACAAAGTGTAGTGGCCAGACAATTTAATGTGGTTAGAAGCACCATTAGTCGGCTTTGGAGACGATTTCAAGAAACTGGCTCAGTTGCAGACCGGCCGCGCAGTGGAAGACCCATATTCACAACCCCTGCCGAAGACCGCTTTATACGGCTGCGTCACCTCAGGAATCGATTTGCATCTGCGTCCTCAACAGTCCAGTCAATGACAGCAGTTCGTCGAATTTAAGATCAAACGGCCAGGAACCAGCTGCACGGTGCTGGTCATTGGGCTAGAAGACCCTACAGAGGTCCTGTTCTTACAGACCGGCATCGCCAGAACCGACTGCAGTGGGCAAACCAGCATCGTCAATGGACCGTTGCGAATGATTGGAGAATGGTTTGGTTTAGTGATGAATTATTTTTTCTGCTCCAGCGACACGATAGACGGAGAAGAGTTTGACACAGAGTCCATGAGGGCTACGCCCAGGAACTGCATTGATGAGGCACCTCCACATGGTAGTGGAGATGTGTGGGGAGGGAGCGATTATCTTCATGGGAAGAAGTGACCTGGTACAGATTGAAGGATGCCTGAATGCCCAACAATACGTAACTGAAATTCTTCGTTCTCACTTCCTTCCACTTCTGGCTTGCACCAAGGTCGATTTTTCAGCAGGATAACGCTCAACCTCATGTGGCACAACTCACCACCCACTTCCTCGCTGACAACAACGTCCAGACCATTCTGTGGCCATCCATGTCATCAGACATGAACCCAGTAGAACGCTTATGAACTCAACAGACAAGTCCGCCAGCGAAACGTGGCGCCAACCAATCTCCGACAGTTGTCTCTTGCACTGCGAGAAAAGTGGGCAGCCATCCCACAACAACAGATCCAACAGCTAATGGGATCCATGTCAAGGAGATGTCGTTCTCTGATACAGGCCAGAGGAGGCCATACACCTTACTCAAACGGAGGCTTCAGTCGCAAAGAATAAAAGCCCAAACCAAATTTTAATGAACATCATTTTATTGTTAAAGTCTTAAAGATTGAAACAATAATTCCGTAAAATAACATTTTGATACAAGTTTGAAATTTGGTGTCCATTAAGACTACAGTAGTGTGATTTTTTTTTAAACAGTATATATATATATATATATATATATATATATACATGTGTGTGTGTGTGCCTGAGTATTTTGAATTTAAAAAAAAAAACTACACACACAAACACATACGTCATCTTTAGCCCTGCTAACATAGCAGCCATTTTCTCTGACTTAACGTGCGACATTCTGATTGGGCTTCCATAAAACCAGGACGTAAGCTAATTCTGGAAAATAGAAAAGTACAGAAAACCATTCCAAAAGAGGAGTTAAAAAAAAAGAGATTTGCAGCAGCATGTCATGACGAGGATGTTGACAGTGTAATGATTCTTGTCAAGTTTTCAAGAACAAGATGACATCTCAAATATATATATATATATATATATATATATATATATATATATATATATACCCAATCTTATAATTTGTATATACACCAAAGCTTATAATTTAAATTTAAGTATGAGGTATTTTTGAACGAGATGTCTTGGAAATCTTGAAACTCTGATAACGAGACCTTGTAATGAGCAGACAGGGCAAGTATGTGTCTACTAGTCAGCAGCAGGTCTGGCCAGAACGTGTGGGTAGTAGTGCGTTGTTATGAGGAGAGTATGTGGGAAGTAGTGCGTTGTTATGAGGAGAGTATGTGGGTAGTAGTGCGTTGTTATGAGGAGAGTATGTGGGTAGTAGTGCGTTGTTATGAGGAGAGTATGTGGGTAGTAGTGCGTGTTATGAGGAGAGTATGTGGTAGTAGTGCGTTGTTATGAGGAGAGTATGTGGGTAGTAGTGCGTTGTTATGAGGAGAGTATGTGGGTAGTAGTGCGTTGTTATGAGGAGAGTATGTGGGTAGTAGTGCGTTGTTATGAGGAGAGTATGTGGGTAGTAGTGCGTTGTTATGAGGAGAGAGTGTGGGAAGTAAAGCGTTGTTATGACGAGAGTATGTGGGTAGTAGTGCGTTGTTATGAGGAGAGAGTGTGGGAAGTAATGCATTGTTATGACAAGAGTATGTGGGTAGTAGTTTTTTGTTATGACGAGAGTATGTGGGTAGTAGTTTGTTGTTATATCGAGAGTATGTCGGTAGTAATGAACAGTTATAGTGAACTCATGTGTATTAATCCCAGATATAGTGTAAAAACTATTGAGGAGAAAGGCAGAAATGAGGGTGAAAAAACGAACGGAACAAGTATGACTTAGAAATGTGGATGTTATAGAAGGGGGTGTAGGCAGGACTAATGTAGACACAAGTAAAGTGGGACAGATGTAAAACTTAAGCAAAGTAATGAAGAATGTATGAGAAGAGCTGGAGAGACAAAAAAAACCTTGTCAAAAAGATACGAGAGAGACAATGTACTTTCATAGGACATGCAATGAGAAGAGGGGGCATTGAAAATATTATAACAACAGGAAAAATAGAAGGAAGAAGATCAAGAGGAAGACCAAGAGAAATGATACTGGACAGTCTGACGGGATGGTGTGAGAGGAGATCACCAACTGAGCTGATGGCTTGCATGAAGGATCGGGTACTCTGGCGAAGCATAATAGCCAACGCCAGTCGGCACGGCACCTGATGATGATGATGATGATGATGAAAGTAGGGACATATGTAGACACAGTAAAGTGGGACACTGTGACACATGTAGACACAGTAAAGTGGGAAAATGTGACATATGTAGACGCATTTAAGTAGGACAGATGTAAATACAAGTAAAGTGGGACTGCTGTGCTCTGTTTGTTGTCCCAAGAATGTCTAATAAACGTCACTGGATTTCTTGCCATGTGTTCTCCAGCATCTCGCTAAACATCAGGTACCTTTACCTTCAAAGTTTCCATATCAGGAACTGATGAACTGAATATTTTGTCCTTAGTGTACCTCCATAAAAAAGTCAAGAGGGAGTAATGTCCGGTGAACATGATGATGATGAATCGTTCCTAATAATCCATCGGTTTAGAAAGTTTGAATCCAAGAACTGACGAAGAATGTACAAAGATTGAGCTTTATGAGAAATCTACGCACAGAACTTGCCCAGCGAGGTCCCGGCTTAGTCAAAGAACTTACCGAGGAACGGTGTAATATTCTTGTTCTTGGTGTCTTTACTCAGGCCGTCTACCCAACCCACTCAGGCAAAGAACTTTCCGAGGAACGGTGTAATATTCTTGTTCTTGCTGTCTTTACTCAGGCCGTCTACCCAACCCACTCAGGCAAAGAACTTTCCGAGGAACGGTGTAATATTCTTGTTCTTGCTGTCTTTACTCAGGCCGTCTACACAACCTACTCAGGCAAAGAACTTTCCGAGGAACGGTGTAATATTCTTGTTCTTGCTGTCTTTACTCAGGCCGTCTACCCAACCCACTCAGGCAAAGAACTTTCCGAGGAACTTGAAATACGGTGTAATATTCTTGTTCTTGACGTCTGTACTCAGGCCGTCTACACAACCCACTCAGGCAAAGAACTTTCCGAGGAACTTGAAATACGGTGTAATATTCTTGTTCTTGCTGTCTTTACTCAGGCCGTCTACCCAACCCACTCAGGCAAAGAACTTTCCGAGGAACTTGAAATACGGTGTAATATTCTTGTTCTTGATGTCTGTACTCAGGCCGTCTACACAACCCACTCAGGCAAAGAACTTTCTCAGAACTCAACCTCGTGCTGAAGAAGCTGTACGACAGAGCGAAGAACCAGAGATGAAATGTCGCATTTGTGAGGGAGATTGTCTTTGAAGTCTGAACAAAAGACGAATTAGATAGAAGAAAAGATTAGAAAATTTTGTTGGTTTGTTACAGATATATTGGTGCCTGGGTACTTTATCATCATCATCACCATCACCATCACCATCACCATCATCATCATCACCATCATCATCATCATCATCATCATCATATGCCATGCCGACTGGTGTTGCCTACTATGCTTCTCCAGAGTACCCGGTCCTTCATGCAGGCCATCAGTTCAGTTGGTGATCTCCTCTCACACCATCTCGTCAGACTGTCCAGTATCATTTCTCTTGGTCTTCCCCTGGCTCTTCCTCTCTCTATTTTTTCCTATTGTTAGAATATTTTCAATGCCCCTTCTTCCCATTACATGTCCTATGAAAGTACATTCTCTCTCTCTCTCTCTCTCTCTCTCTCTCTCTCTCTCTCTCACTTGACAAGGTTTTTTTGTCTCTCCAGCTCTTCTCATACATTCTTCATTAGTTCTTTTTTGCTAATAAACCACATTTCTGCTGCTTCCAGTGATTTTTGTGCAGACCTGCCTATTGTCCATGATTCACTTCCATATAACAAGATAGGTTCAATATAGCATTTTAGGACTCGTTTTCTAACATTCATTGATAAAGACGTGTTGCATAATAGGTTTCTCATTCTCTGAAATGCAGTCTTTGCTTGGCCTATTCTGTTCCTAATTTCTGTTCTGCATTTCCCATCTGATGTTATTACTTTATTATTATATATATTTTATGTTCTATACTTTGAACAGCGCTTGATTTATTATTTATAAAACCATTTGTGAACCTCTTATTGAGCTCGACTCTAAGTTACCAATGTTACGTGGCCTGGGATTCATGAGAAAAGATTTACAGAAATTTGAAATTCAGTAAAAATTAATCACTTCTGTTTCCTTGCCTTTAACACAACGTGTCTGCTCCACTACCCACAGAAAGTGTGTTCAATGTCGTTCAGTAAATAATCACACGTTTGTCAAGACATGTTGTGATATCCAGAACATTCAGAATAAATCACAATAAAACGTAATAACTCCGTTCCCCCCTACTTCTCTCTCACTTTCTCTCTCACTCTCTCTCTCCCCTTCCGTCTCTCTCACTCTCTCTCACTCTCTCTCTCTCGCCCTTTCCTACCATCTCACTCTCTCTCTCTCTCCCCTTCCATCTCTCTCACTCTCTCCCCTTCCTTCCATCTCACTCTCTTCCCTCTCCTCTCTCATTCTCTCCCCCTCCTTCTCTTATTCTCTCTATCCTCCTCCTTCTCTCCCACTCTCTCTATCCCTTTCCTTCTCTCTCACTCTCTTCCCTCTCCTCCCTCCCCTCTCTCACTCTCTATCCCCTCCTTCTCTCACTCTCTATCCTCCTCCTTCTCTCTCCCCTCTCTTTCTCTCTCACTCTCTCTCCTTCCTTCTCTCTCACTCTCTCCTTCTCCTTCTCTCTCCCCTTCCTTCTCTCTCACTCTCTCTTCTCTCCTTCTCTCTCCCCCTCCTTCTCTCTCACTCTCTCTTCTCTCTTTCTCTCTCTCCTCCTTTCTTCTTTCTCTCACTCTCTCCCCCTCATTCTCTCTCTCACTCTCTCCCCCTCCTTCTCTCTCTCTCTATTCCGCCCTTCTATCTCAGGTGTCCTGCCACCATAATCTATCTCGCAGCCCGGGGGAGGTGGGGGTGGGACCTCTGAAGTACAAATTTGTCTCCCAGTGCTGCAGCAGTGCTGGAGGGAATTCTGACAAGACCCGACTGTCTTCCTTGGCCATCTTTCCCTCTATTCTTTCGCTCAGAGAGTATATCAAAGATCTTGTATGTCTCGTCACGCATCTCTCATTTTATTGTAATCCCCTTCTACACTGGTGAGGACACGTTTCATTAACTTTGGCGCATCTGACGACTTTACGACGACCCCCGTGTATGAAGTTAGGATCAAGTGATCCTGATAAAAGTGAGGAAGATTTTTTGATGTTTCTGTCTCCTAACTTTTCTTCTTCTCAATCCTTCGGTTAGTTTCGTTGATTTCTTGCACAAATCCACTTGTGGAATCATTTTCTCAATCCTATTTTTCTGCTCCTTCAAGAATACGCCCTTCCATTATATAGCAACTTGCTACTAACTATCGTTTCTAACTATTGTTACTAACCAGCCTTACTAGACATTGCTACTAAATATTATTACCAACTATTGTTACTAACTGTTGTTACGAAGTATTGTTACTAAATATTGATACCAACTAGTGTTACTAACTATTGTTACTAAATATTGATACTAGCAAGTGTTTTTAACTATTGCTGCCAACTATTGCTGCTAACTATTGCTACTAATTATTGCTATTAACTAGTGTTACTAACTATTGCTAGTAACTATTTTTACTAACTATTGTTACTAAATATTAATACTAACTAGTGTTACTAACTATTAGTACTAACTATTGTTCCCAAATATTAATACTAACTAGTGTTACTAACTATTGTTGTTACCTATTGTTACTAAATGTTGATACTAATTAGTTTTACTAACTATTGTTACTAAATATTGATACTAATTAGTTTTACTAACTATTGTTACTAAATATTGATACTAACTATTGTTACGAACTATTGTTACTAAATATTGATACTAACTAATGTTACTAGCTATTGTTACGAAATATTGATACTAACTAGCGTTACTAACTATTGTTACTAACTATTGCTACTAACTATTGCTACTAAATAGTGTTACTAACTATTGTTACTAAATATTGATACTAACTGGTGTTACTAATTATTGTTACTAAATATTGATACTAACTGGTGTTACTAATTATTGTTACTAACTGTTGTTACTAACTATCGCTTGATCTATCGTCATTTTCTATGGTAACCCCAGATTACAACCCCTCAAATTCTCATGATTGCTTCCTGTTACATTTTTGTTGTTGTTGACCGCTTTGTTTCTAGATTTCTCTTTATTCTATAACAGTTTGTTCTTCTAATATCATTTGGGGGGGGGGGGAGGGAGTGGGGGAGGTGGGCGCTGCAAAGACGCTGTCCAAGTTGGTAATCAGAGACCCATAACTGATACGTTAGCGTCTGAGTTGGTGGAGCATAGCTCTGAGAATCCGTGTCCCACCTCTCTGTTGGTCCCCTCAGTAACAAGCCTAGCCTGGTTAACGGAAAAAAGGTCGCCATAGTCCCCTATGGTGGTGGAGTCTGCTAAAGAAGCACTGCAGACCCCCCCCCCCCCTCTCTGCTTTTTATCTTCACTCAGGGACTGAAAAACAGGCTCCCTGTCCGACACGACGCTGCGCCTCGTTATCTTCACTGCATCGGCTCCAAAGAAACATCATCTCATAGTTCCAAGGACACAGAAGAAGAAGAAGAAGAAGATTATCATTATCATACACCCCATTTTACAAGTACTCTCACATAGTTCCCTTTATTCCGTCGATGGCTGGTAGCGCCAGTTAAAGTTAATCAATTTGTTGGTTATAGACAGTGGATGCTCTCCTAATTCCTCGTCCATCATTCATTACTTCTCTCGCACATCCACTTCTGACGCTCATGAAAGCACACGGGCCCTCGTGGATGTGCGAGCACCAGCTCGGCTGCAGGACGCCTGCACGATGTGGCAGTGGAGAACACTCGCCGCCCAAGAGCGGTAAATGATCCAAGATTCATTGATTCTCCACTGTTTCGGATCACTGCTGCTCTGCGAAAACTCCTTGTAAAACACTGCACTGCTTAACGAGTCTTGACTGTTTAAACGGTCGATTTCTCGCTATGTTTAAATAAATGATTGATTTCTTCGATTGATTCCGCTGATTTATTTGTCCGTGATTGACGACGCTAACGTTTCAGAATCTAAGAAATTTTAAAAGTGTTGTCTTTTATGTCACGTGGTCGGAAGTCGTTTTCTCTCTTCAAACATGGCGGAAAATTGCCTGTTTACCATTTCTACCTGTCTGTATCTAATCAGCTCTTCTTTCATACGTCCTTTTGTCTGTCTTTCTTTCATACGTTCTTCTGCCTCTCTCCTTCTTTTATACTTCTTTCTGCCTCTTCTTCTTTTATACTTCTTTCTGCCTCACCTTGTATACGTTCTTTCTATCTCTCCTTCTTTTATACGTTCTTTCTATCTCTCCTTCTTTTACACGTTCTTTCTGCATCACCTTCTTTTATACGTTCTTTCTATCTCTCCTTCTTTTATACGTTCTTTCTATCTCTCCTTCTTTTACACGTTCTTTCTGCATCACCTTCTTTTATACGTTCTTTCTATCTCTCCTTCTTTTATACGTTCTTTCTATCTCTCTTTCTTTTATACGTTCTTTCTATCTCTCCTTCTTTTATACGTTCTTTCTATCTCTCTTTCTTTTATACGTTCTTTCTATCTCTCCTTCTTTTATACGTTCTTTCTATCTCTCCTTCTTTTATACGTTCTTTCTATCTCTCCTTCTTTTATACGTTCTTTCTATCTCTCCTTCTTTTATACATTCTTTCTATCTCTCCTTCTTTTATACGTTCTTTCAAAAAATCCTTCTTTTATACACTATTTCTACCTCACCTTCTTTTATAGTTCTTCTGCCTCTCCTTCTTTTATACATTCTATTTACCTCACCTTCTTTTTATACGTTCTTCTGCCTGTCTTTCTTGTATACTTCCTTCAGCCTCTTCTTCATTTTATACGTTCTTTCTCCTCTCCTTTTTTATACTTCCTTCTCCCTCTCCTCCTTTTATACTTCCTTCTGTTTCTCCTTCATTCATACTTCTGCTGTCCTTTCATTTCTTATTTTATACGTCCTTCTGTCAGTCCTTGCTTCATCTCTTGTTTTATACGTCCTTCTGTCAGTCCTTACTTCATCTCTTGTTTCATACGTCCTTCTGTCAGTCCTTGCTTCATCTCTTGTTTCATACGTCCTTCTGTCTGTCCTTCTTTCATGCCTTCTTTCATACCTTCTTCTGCTCTCCTTCCTTCATACTTTATTTCATGCGTCCTTCTTTCAGTCTCTCTTTCTGCCTGTCTGTCTTTCTGTTTGTAAGCATACAACTCCATGAAATCAATCAGCACTTTCTTCCCTCTCCTCCCATAAACAAAATTTGAGGAGAGGAATTGTTTTTCGATGCATGGAGAAGGATGCGAGAATAAACTAGTGAGATGAAAGAAGGAAGAGAGGATGGAAAGGAATAATGAACGAAAGAGAGAGAGAGAGAGAGAGAGAGCAAGGACGTAAGAAAGCGTGTAGTACGAAAACATAAAAGAGAAGACATGAGGGAATGAATAAAAGAGGGAAGGGGGAAGGTAGATCTGAAGGAAGGGATGAATTGAAAAAACAATTCAGGAATGAATTGAGGAAGAAAGGAAGGAGAAGGAAGGTAAACGAAGAGATGAAGGAATTAGCAAGGGAGGGAGAGAGGAGGACTGGATGGAGGAAGATGAAATAAATGTACACCAAACAGAAAAGAGAGAAAGCATTTCAAAAGAATGAGTATAAAGAAATTGTGACAAATTTGTGACAAATCTGTGACAATAAAACAGAACGTATTAAAAACCTGAAGCACAAAACATGCCAGGTGCCTACGTAAAACAAACACAGAACCAGATTTTCATTTCTGTCTTCGTCATTTTTGTTCCCCAGCAGCACTCTGACCAAAGGTCAAAGACCCTCTTAACACCATGCCCTCCGCAGCACAAACATCCGACGTTTCGATCGCCTTCCTTCTCACTTACGTCAGACTCTACCATAACCTACCTTCATCTCAAAACTCACGCCCTACAATTACCTCTCTTGTCCAGTTTCGCCTAAATTTCCTGTACCGGCCTAAGTAAAACGAGGGCAAATAAGCACCGAAGGCGCCCTTAAAAATTCATAAAATGTACACCTCTCCTCAATGAAGGAATCCCAGGAGACCATGAATAATTAAATCACGTGGCAGGTAGGAAATAATTAGCGGGTTGCTATTGACTTGAATTAGTTAACTCGCCCGGGCTAGTGCTATTGCTACTGCTGCCGTGTTGCACTTTTGATTAGTTCTAAGTAACCGATAAGTCCCCGAGGGTTGAAATAGAAATAAAGATAGACACGGCAGCCTTCCTTGTTTTAGACAGAAAGAGATTCATTTCACGCCTGTAAACAGCGCTCACTTTTTTCTTTAAATTTAGTGCCAGTTGTTTAAGGGTGTTGCGTTGTGATGTTGATGTGTTGTGTTGTGTTGCGTTGCGATGTGTTGTGTTTCGTACTTTCATGGTGATGTAGTCATTTACATTTTATTAAAATAACGTGACAGTTTATTTATTTTTTGCTATCTGTCTGTCTGTCTGTCTGCCTGCCTGTCTGTCTGTCTGTCTGTCTGCTTGTCTGTCTGTCTGTCTGCCTGTCTGCCTGCCTGTCTGTCTGTCTGTCTGCTTGCCTGTCTGTCTGTCTGTCTGTCTGTCTGCCTGCTTGCCTGTATGTCTATGTCTGTCAGTCTCTCCATCCTCTGTCTGGAGGTCCGTCCGTCCGTCTGTCTTCATCTCTGGTCTGTCTTTTTATGTGTCTGCCTGTCTTTTTCCAAGTCTGTCGACGTGGTAAAATGTTGATACTTCTATGTATTAGTCTACTCGTTGACCTCCTTATCTGACAACTTGTCGTTCTTTTTATCTGACAACTTGTGTATCGTTCTATCTGACAACTTTTCCATCGTTCTATCTGACAACTTGTTCTATATAAAAACTTGTTCTATCTGACAACTTTTCCATCGTTCTATCTGAAAACTTTTCCATCGTTCTATCTGACAACTTGTTCTATATAAAAACTTGTTCTATCTGACAACTTTTCCATCGTTCTATCTGACAACTTGTTCTATATAAAAACTTGTTCTATCTGACAACTTTTCCATCGTTCTATCTGACAACTTGTTCTATATAAAAACTTGTTCTATCTGACAACTTGTTCTATCTGACAACTTTTCCATCGTTCTATCTGACAACTTTTCCATCGTTCTATCTGACAACTTGTTCTATATAACAACTTGTTCTATCTGACAACTTTTCCATCGTTCTATCTGACAACTTGTCCATCGTTCTATCTGACAACTTTTCCATCGTTCTATCTGACAACTTGTTCTATATAACAACTTGTTCTATCTGACAACTTGTTCATCGTTCTATCTGACAACTTTTCCATCGTTCTATCTGACAACTTGTTCTATATAACAACTTGTTCTATTTGACAACTTTTCCATCATTCTATCTGACAACTTGTCCATCGTTCTATCTGACAACTTGTTCTATATAACAACTTGTTCTATCTGACAACTTTTCCATCGTTCTGTCTGACAACTTGTTGATCGTTCTATCTGACAACTTGTTCTATATAACAATTTGTTCTATCTGACAACTTTTCCATCGTTCTTTCTGACAACTTTTCCATCGTTCTATCTGACAACTTGTTCTATATAACAACTTGTTCTATCTGACAACTTTTCCATCGTTCTATCTGACAACTTTTCCATCGTTCTATCTGACAACTTGTTCTATATAACAACTTGTTCTATCTGATAACTTGTCCATCGTTCTATCTGACAACTTGTTCTATATAACAACTTGTTCATCGTTCTATCTGACAACTTGTTCATCGTTCTATCTGACAACTTGTTCTATATAAGAACTTGTTCATCGTTCTATCTGACAACTTGTTCATCGTTCTATCTGACAACTTGTTCTATATAGCAACTTGTTCTATCTGACAACTTTTCCATCGTTCTATCTGACAACTTGTGCTTCGTTCTATCTGACAACTTGTTCTATATAACAACTTGTTCTATCTGACAACTTTTCCATCATTCTGTCTGACAACTTGTCCATCGTTCTATCTGACAACTTTTCCATCATTCTATCTGACAACTTGTCGATCTTTCTATTTCAAAGATTGTCCATCGGGCAACATGACCATCGTTCTATCTGACAACTTGTCATTCTTTCTATCTGGCAGCTTGTCCGTCTTTCTGGCTGACAACTTATCCATCACTCTATTTCAAAATTGTCCGTCTTTTTATCGGACAACTTGTCAATCGTTCTGTCTGACAACTTGTCATTCTTTTTATCTGACAATTTGTCAATCGTTCTGTCTGACAACTCCTCTATTGTTCTGTCTGACAACTTGTCCATCGTTCTGTCTGATAACTTGTTCATCTTTCTGTCTGACAACTTTTCCATCTTTTAATCGGACAATATGGCCATTATTCTATCTATCTACAAAAATGATATCTATATACTGATCTAATGTTAGCTCTTGATTTCATATATTTGTATTTCAAAACGGCACATGTGAAAAGATCATCAGTCTTTCTGAATCTAGTCAGGGGAACTTCTGTCACCCAGGTTGTAGAAATAGGTACCTGGCTTCTTCTGGAGTTGGGGAAGGAAAGGCGGCCAGGCTTGATGCTGACCACACCCCCCTCTAGTGTGCCAAGGCGAGGGAAATATGGGCACCAACACCATATTCCATTGGTGCCTACATGATATAATGCAGCAGATTTTACCTTCCTCCTTCCCGAAACTCAAAAGTTCCTGCCTGATTTGGTATCCCTGCAAATGATGAAGATGACTCGTTGATGGGAGTTCCCTTTTAATATTTGTCCGGGAAACATAAAAAAAGAATAGGGATGGTTGTACGTGATGGACGTACGTCACAAATTCTATATGAGATGGTTACTGTGCGATATGGTTTGATTTATATTAGTAGCCTGGGGGCTGTGATCTGTTACGTGATATTGATCTGCAAATAGATCTAGCAAAACAGCTCAAACAAAAAAAAGTGTTTACCGACGGGGCTATAAAAGTGGCAGATAGAAAGGGATTAAAAGCGGGTAATTAATCATGTGTGTAATCATATGACGTGGAAAAAAACTTTTTGAGATTAACATATGGAAAACTACAGAAAAGTAGTTACATAAATCATCATATGGAGCGCAAATGGAGAGCAGATCTTTACAGTGAGATGGCTAATATATAAAAGTAAAATGACGGAGTTGTGCTGTGAGTACTTCTGTCACGGACCTTCTATCTTATTGCTCAAGGCAACCGACAAGCTCAGACGTTCAGAAATATGACAAGGCTGGTGACATATTACCGGCCAGAATTCTATCCACCCTCCTCAAAAATGCTTCCCTAGAACATGCTGGTGTTGTCACGTCGATCTCGCCAGCGACGCGAGACCCACAACGATGCTGAACACTCAAAAGTTTGTTCTTCTGTGATGGCAAAAGAGGACCCGCGATGTTCGCTGTGTATCCTGATCTAGACGTCCGTTATACAATTCACACCACTTCATTATCTGTGAAGAACTTATGTTCGTAGTTCTCATTTCATACTGTGCCGTCTACTCTTAGAAGACTGACCGCAACTGGCCACCATCTTTCTCTGACTTTCGTCTTCAACGGGGGTGTACCAGGACAACCTGACGTTTTCATAGTTAGAAGAAAAAAAGGTGGAGAAAGATATTACCTGCTACATTTTCCTCTATTCAATATTTTAACGAGACTGAATATCCCGCGAGTTTCGCCTGCAGATATAATCCAGTATGCCTCGCTGTTTATGCTGATAACATCCACTTCAACACAACGTGCTGAGCATCCATTCTTACACTTCGGTCGGCAAGAAGTCGATGCGATGGAAGTGGAGCGAACTGTTTACATACAGAACGTCCTCGTCATCCGACAGGGTTGCGTCCTGACGGCTACGTCGAAAAGCGAGATGGTCGAAAAGTGAATTTAAAAGAGGGGAGCATACGGTCCTACGATTTCAGTGAACAGATGATCTGAAAAAGGAATAGTTTTAAAGCGGGACGTCGGAAAGCGAGGACTATATATGTGGGTGTGTGGGTGTATGGGTGTGCGTATTATTATAGTTATAAGCTCTTAATACCACCAGAAGTTCAAGCTATATACGCGTCAGACAAGCACATCAAGCAGATAATTTGTTTATCTTATCGGGCTAAACTGTACGGTGTCTGAACAAAACCAACTAATCCTTCAGTTTTCCTTATTTACCTGATAGCTTAATCTTAGATTAAAGCAGTTAATCCTAGATTAAAGCAGAAGATGAAAACCGGCCAGCTTAAAAAATCACAAACAATGTCAGCTTCGGTAACTACGTCTGAAGCTGTTTTACTTAAAGAGATCACACGTCTTAAGAGTGGATTAGCCTGGTTGTTTCAAAACACGTTATTAAGTTAGAGCCCCGTGGTTTAGTCTACTGAACCATCACTGGAAATCTTATAATACCTGAGGACATTTTCCAGACAAGTAACATTTCATTTCTTAAAAGCTGTGCTATTTTTTAAAAAAAAATAAGATGTGTCTTAAATGCAAAGAAAAACTGGTTTAAAATGTCGTTTTAAAATGGTCATAATTTTAAATGTTGAAAGTAAGTGTAAATGTAACAAGTTTAAATGTTGGAAGTGAGTGTAAAGGTAACAAGTTTACATCTTGGAGGTAAGTGTAAAGGTAACAAGTTTAAGTGTTGGAGGTAAGTGTAAACGTAACAAGTTTAAGTGTTGGAGGTAAGTGTAAACGTAACAAGTTTAAGTGTTGGAGGTAAGTGTAAACGTAACAAGTTTAAGTGTTGGAGGTAAGTGTAAACGTAACAAGTTTAAGTGTTGGAGGTAAGTGTAAACGTAACAAGTTTAAGTGTTGGAGGTAAGTGTAAACGTAACAAGTTTAAGTGTTGGAGGTAAGTGTAAACGTAACAAGTTTAAGTGTTGGAGGTAAGTGTAAAGGTAACAAGTTTAAGTATTGGAGGTAAGTGTAAACGTAACAAGTTTAAGTGTTGGAGGTAAGTGTAAACGTAACAAGTTTAAGTGTTGGAGGTAAGTGTAAACGTAACTAGTTTAAGTGTTGGAGGTAAGTGTAAACGTAACAAGTTTAAGTGTTGGAGGTAAGTGTAAACGTAACAAGTTTACACCTTGGAGGTAAGTGTAAACGTAACAAGTTTACACCTTGGAGGTAAGTGTAAACGTAACAAGATGATGAAGCCGAGACGATGTTGTCCTCATGGCCAGTGGGGAGAAGATGATGAAAACACTGCACCGTCGCTAAGCAACGCATTTAAGTGTGGTCGCGAAATGCACGAACTAGGAAAAAAGTAGGAACAGCTTTATTACTTAACGAGCGCACAATTGTGACGTTTCGACGCGAGCCTTAATCACACAAAAACATACAGTACGAAGAAAATAGAGAGAGAAGATAAAAGTATAAATCCACATGAATGATATGTGAAAAAATAGGAACGGAAAAAAAACCAGAATAAAATAAAATGAATGGAGCACTTAGCTGTGACTTGTAAGAGGCTGTGTTCAGAAGTGCTCATGGTGGATTGTAGAGAATGTTTAAATGGAGACTTGTGATTTGTGATAGACGGGTCGTAAATAAGGAGGGGGAGGGGAGAGAGAGCGATGCAGTGGTAGTATAACCTGGAGAAGGTGGAATAGGTGACTACAGTTGTGTTAAGGTGGAATAGGTGATTACAGCTGTGTTAAGGTGGAATAGGTGATTACAGCTGTGTTAAGGTGCAATAGGTGATTACAGCTGTGTTAAGGTGGAATTGGTGATTACAGCTGTGTTAAGGTGGAATAGGTGATTACAGCTGTGGTAGAGGGGTGTGCTCGTTAAGTAATAAAGCTGTTCCTAATTTTTGTCTTTGTTTACACCTTTTGTTATCACAGCTTTACTGCAGTGGCTTCGAGTATAGTTATATACTTAGTTTTATATACTAATGCACTAATTATTAAATGTGGTCGCTGTGGTACAGTAAACATTATTCCCTTTATTAGAATACGACAAAGGAAGAAATAATTCTTTCTATCAGCGTATGGTATAGTGGCCTAGTTCTTTATTTAGCAAAATGTATGTGCGCATATTAAATTTATTATACTCAAGAAAGAGTGTCAGTCCTTTTATTGGACTAAGGAAAAAACGTCTAATCCTTTTATTGGACTAAGGCAAGAACGTCTAATCCTTTTATTGGACTAAGGCAAGAATGTCTAATCCTTTTATTGGATTAAGGCGGAGTGTCTAATCCTTTCATTGGATGTCTTCATGCACCCGTCACCAGACTGTCGAAATCATCATCATCATCGTCGTCGTCGTCGTCATCATCATCATCATCATTATCATGATCATCATCATCATCAGCTCTATTAGATACCAGTATGGGTTCAAAAATGTCAGTAGCCTAGGTTTGCCTTCCATACTGGCGTCCAGGCATCGAACCAGTGGAAGGAAAAATGATGCCAGTCTGACACGATTTAAAACAAAACATTGTTCAGAGACTGATCCCTTTACCCCCATCATTTGATTTTCATACCCCAACGACTGAACCCCCAGGTTAACCTCGTAACGACTGTCAGCTGATTTTATTAGCCCAAGATTTGATCGTCTGTTCCTCTTATCCAAGTATAACATTCTATTTCTTCTCTCAGTTCAAGCACGACAGTGCATTCGTTTCTTAAGTTCGTAGCAGGAGAGAAAATCCACTGTCGGCTTGCTAGGTCTGTCGCAGCTTCAGCAGAGCCCCATTAACCAGCCATTTTCAGGGTAATACTGGTTGGCCTTCATGGCTGCCGTAGAGACCTGGTGGGATAAACCCAAACCATGCTTCGCCCAACCCAGCAACCCCCTACGCGGCTGCTACCAGGGTTAACTAAATAATAACTTGTTTATAGCAACGTTGCGTTACCAACCCCAAACATGGGCACTAAGCAGAAAAACACCAAAATAAAATATTTATATGCGAAATAAGATGCCTAACAAAAGCAGCAAATGCCACTAACAGGGATAGTATAAGAAATGACGGCAACAGACAGTTAGTAGGGACTACACCTGTGTTGGATAGCATAAGAAATGACGGCAACAGACAGTTAGTAGGAACTACACCTGTGGTGGATAGCATAAGAAATGACGGCAACAGACAGTTAGTAGGAACTACACCTGTGGTGGTTAGCATAAGAAATGACGGCAACAGACAGTTAGTAGGAACTACACCTGTGGTGGTTAGCATAAGAAATGACGGCAACAGACAGTTAGTGGGAACTACACCTGTGGTTCCCAACCACTCCTGAGAAACCTCCAGGTCATTTTCTACAAATGTCACTGTAAAATGTTTAACAATCTTCGCTTCTTCTGCCAATCACGTGTGGATGGAGGAAAGCACCCTGTTTTTTTTTTTTTAGTTTAGCGTTTTCTCATGAAAGGTTACTCATATTTTCTGATTTTTTTTTTGTGTCCATTTAAAGCACACGGCTGCCACATAAATATGAAGCTTTTCAAACATATGCGGGCCCGTGTCCTGGAGTTTGAAACAGCAAAAGGGGGGGGGGGGGTCCGCTGACTTTTCTTACTTCAGAACCACTGAACAGCGACATGACTACAACATATAGGGAAATAAAGAATGAAGTGGTTTGGCCACTTAATGAGATTGACACACAGACAGCCAAAGGTGAGGGTCTTTAACAAAAACAAAAACAAAAAAACAAAACAGGATCAAGAGGAAGGTCCCTGGAAAAAGATGGACAGAAGGAGGTATAGAAACACAGATCACGGCATGGACATCACTGAGGCCACTCATGTGGCCCGAAAACGCCAACTGCATCTGCCATGGAAACCTCACGGTGCTAGAGAAAGGAAAGAGTAAAGTAGGCAGAGTATATTCGTGTTACTGGAATTATGTACAACTGTCTATTTCCTTCTCAGCGTAAAAGTAAACCATTATCTTCCTTTCCTTTTTTGGTGTAAAATACGGTTTACTACTCCTGTTAATACACTCTACTACTCCTTCTACACACACAAATTGTAGCTGGGGAAACAAACAACGCGGAAGGAGAGGAACTGTCGGAGAATGCATTAAGAGGAGAAAAATGTCAGAGAAAGAAAGCTCATAATAAAGAATTAAAGGCTTTAATATATTCCACTTAATTTTTTTTCCCTGAAACACCCAGGTCTGGCTTCTGAGAGCACCTGTAATCAATAGGGCATGTCACCTGATCGATAGATGGTTTTATAACATAATAATCGCTGGGGGGAAAGCATATGACAATTCAGCCATGAAATCTGACTCCATTTCGTCATTTGCTGAGAGTAGAAAAGCTAACAGGTTATGGTTTTAAGAATTGATCATTATTACTGATATTTCTCGCCGTCTTTGTAGCTATTGTCGCTGTGTTCATAAAGGTCTTTCATCCATGACCGCTATAGAAGGAGCTCTCCAACCTCAGTGTATGAATCATTGATCTTTTTTTCAATTTTCAGACGGGTCGCGAAATTAGTAATGACAGCAGATGTGATGAGATAGTAGTAGTAGTAGTAGTAGTAGTAGTAGTAGGAATAGTAGTAGTAGTAGTAGTAGTAGTGTAGTAGTAGTAATGTAGTAGTAGTAGTATACTACTGTTGCCGCTACTACTACAACTACTACTATTACTACTACTAATGCTGCTGCTGCTACTACTGCTATTACTACTGCTGCTGCTACTACTGCTACTACGACTACTACTACTACTACTGCTGCTGCTACTACTACTACTGCTGCTACTACTACTACTACTGTAGCCGCTCCTAATACTACTACTACCATTACTGTTTCCGCTACTACTACTACTACTACTACTACTACTGCTGCTGCTGGTACAACTACTACTGCTACTACTACTACTGCTGCTACTACTACTACTACTACTACTACTACTACTACTGCTGCTGCTGGTACAACTACTACTGCTACTACTACTACTGCTGCTACTACTACTACTACTACTACTGCTGCTACTACTACTACTACTGTTGTCGTTACTGCTACTACTACTGCTGCTACTATACTACTACTACTGTTGCCGCTACTACTACTATTGCTACTGTTGCCACTACTACTACTACTACTACTGCTACTACTACTAGTGCAAGCGCTACTACTACTACTGTCGCTGTTGGTGGTACTATTACTATTACTACTACTAATACTACTGCTGCTACTACTATTGCTACTACTATTATTACTACTACTACTACTGTTACTACTTTTATTGCTACAATAGCAATAATAACAAGAACAACTGCTAATATGACTATTTCTACAACTAATATTTTACTGGTGCCGGTCTGTCTCCAAAGATCTGCGAACACGATGCTCTTTTCCAGCCGATGCAGCGAAGGTGATGAGCCACAACATTGTGTCAAAGTGTGAGTAAGTTACTGTGGCGATATTTTTTTCTTCAGTCCTTGTATGGGGCCTTAAAGAAGCAGGGAGTGTGCACAGGTTCTCTACCGTCATAGGAACCAAGCGAATAGTTGACAAGGACAGGAAAGTTTGACGGTCACGATCATCTGTAAAGATAGAAAGTATTGATAGTTCTGAAATTAATACGTAAGAAACAAAAACAAAACAAAACAAAACAAAAACTGAAGATGGAGATTTCTAAAATTGCGGTTGGCAAAAGGAAATATGTACACGGAATGCATGGATACCCAAAACGGGGAGCGTGTGTAGCCTTGTATTTAGAGCACATACCTCTCATGTCGATGGTTTGATCATCATATTCATGCCTGATTTCACCGGATATTTCCTCCCAGACTCTTTCTGCCTAAACAAAGATGCCGTATGATCATGGTGTCGACATCTTCAGCTGTACCGGTTTGTACAAAATGTTAAAAAATGGCTTCCAAACCAATACCCAGTCCCGAAAGTAGGTTACCGTTGTTGATATTTGAGTATTGGAACTTGCGAGTTCACGTCTTGCTTGGAAACAGTGTTTAGAAAATCGCGTCAGTGATAAAAGAAAGTTCAGAAAATTGTCGTTAGACGATGAGCTTTGGATAATCTGAGAGTTTGTTATGAGATGACGAGCTGTGGGTAAACTGAAGTTTGTTATGAGACATGAGATGATGAGCCCTGTGCAGTCTGAGAGTTTGTTATGAGATGATGAGCCCTGTTAGTCTGAGAGTTGTCTTGAAATGATGAGCTTTATGTAAACTGAGAATTTGTCATGAGATGATGTCATGAGACGATGAACTCTGGCTAATCTGAAAGTTTGTCATGAAATGATGAGTTCTGTGTAAACTGAGGGTTTGTCATGAGATGAGATGACACCTGGACAAGTGGGTCGTATTAAGTGAAACACTAGCAGTTGTTTACAAGTCAGTTGGGTGTAAAGTTATGTATCTTTTATATTCATATCAAACACGAGATCTGGGATGAACTGGAGGAAGACAGAGCCAACATGGAGAAACTGCGTGTACATCGTCGTGAGATAAGACGAGGACCATAATTGAAGATAACAGATGCAAACACAAGGAGACTGGACTTCCAACGTCCACCTGCTTCAGATCTGTTTTCTAAGATGACAGTGGTCTTCTTTTTCTTCTTCTTTCATATTCTCAGGCATCTAAACAAGTTGGTGGATCGCCTCCATAAATCCTGTCTTCAAAATTTTATACGTGTGCTCCACATCTTTCTTTCCATGATCTTTTCCTAGGTCCAGAATGGGACTTGTCACTGCAGATAGTACAGGTTTAGACATTTAAGTCACTGTAGATAGTACAGGTTTAGACATTTACGTCACTGTAGATAGTACAGGTTTAGACATTTAAGTCACTGTAGATAGTACAGGTTTAGACATTTACGTCACTGTAGATAGTACAGGTTTAGACATTTACGTCACTGTAGATAGTACAGGTTTAGACATTTACGTCACTGTAGATAGTACATGCTTAGACATTTAAGTCACTGTAGATAGTACAGGTTTAGACATTTAAGTCACTGTAGATAGTACATGCTTAGACATTTAAGTCAATGTAGATAGTTCATGTTTAGACATTTAAGTCAATGTAGATAGTACATGCTTAGACATTTAAGTCACTGTAGATAGTACAGGTTTAGACATTTAAGTCACTGTAGGTAGTTCATGTTTAGACATTTAAATCACTTTAGATATTACATGTATATACATTCAAGTCAGTGTAGATAGTACAAGTTTAGACATTTAAGTCACTGTAGATAGTACAGGTTTAGACATGTATGTCACTGCAGATAGTACAGGTTTAGACATTTAAGTCACTGTAGATAGTACAGGTTTGGACTGTTAAATCTCTATAGATAGTACAGATCTGGACTGTTATATGTCTGTTCATGTGTGTTATATATGTCATTTCTATTCATACCACATCGAACATCACATCTCAGGGAACTCAGAAAGTAAGTAACAATAGTAAAGATAAGATGACAGCGTCCTTCCATCGGTCTGTCAGCTCATAGCGTCTTCCCATCTGTTTGTTTATTTATCTATCTATTCCTTATCACCTGTAAATTTTTTATATGCGTCATTGAACACACTTCAGTGACAACCAGATCCAGCAAGATTATCTGTAATCACGTCTGCAGTGCCACACTCTTAGAAGATATAAAAAAGGAATTCTGAGGCGTTAGATAACTCTTGCACACACACGCAGACTTGAGGCTAGCCGGAACCGGATATTACGTCAGCTGGTGGACAGTAAAAATAGAACAGTGTGCCAGCAATTAATGTAAAACGGAAGTTGACCCAGACACACACGCCGATGCTCATACGCACCTGGAATACTAATGTGAGCAACTTAATAATCGTCTGGTCCTAGCGGCCATATCTAAGAATGCAAATAAGAAGTCATGCTGGAGTCCATACGCTCGCGATAACGTAGTGTGCAGCCAATGCTTGTACCTGTAGGGGTGGAGAGAAGCGGTGCTGAAGGGCGTTGCCTTTGGCCTTGATCCAGGGAGGTGAGAGGAAGGATGTGCCAACATGTCTTAAATGTCTTATATGTTTTCCTAGCTCTCGTTCAGTTTTCGAAATCTTACTTAACTTTTACATCCTTCCAATGTTCGGTGAAGTGTACAGAGTGGATGGCGTTTGTGGGGCAGATGAGTTGCCTCAGTGACGGTAATGCTAGTGTTTCTATGTCTGTCTGTCTGTCTGTCTGTCTGGTTTGTCTGTCTGGTGTGTCTTGTCTGTCTGGTGTATCTGTCTGTCTGTCTGTCTGGTCTGTCTGTCTGGATTGTCTGTCTGTCTGTCTGGTCTGGTCTGTCTGTCTGTCTGGTCTGTCTATCTGTCTGGTCTGTCTGTCTGTCTGTCTGTCTGGATTGTCTGTCTGTCTGTCTGGTCTGGTCTATCTGTCTGTCTGTCTGTCTATCTGTCTGGTCTGTCTGTCTGTCTATGTTTTCCTATTGTTCACTTATGAATAAGGTGCAGTATTTAATTAGGCAGGAAAATGAAAAATTACTTCAGAAATTTAGTGAAAGACAAAACTGATAGTAAATCAATCTGGAAAGCAATTAATACTCTTGTAAAAAAAAATAAGCAAACTGACCCACGAACACTTAACGGTGAACATACTTGCACTAACTTCAGTGAACATTTTAGGGAAGAAATTAGTATTCTAAAATCTTCATTACCGACCCCAAATTGTGACCTGAGCGTGTTGAAAACTTTCAGCGACAGTAAATGTATAAAGCTAAGACAGCTAAGTATTCCTTTCCTCACAGTCGGTGAGATTTATAACTACATCTGGTCTTAAACGAACACTAACTCAGCAGGATGTGATGACATTAGTAATAAGATAATACGCTACGCTGCACCAGTTATCACAGACACACTAACATACTTATACAGTTTGTGCATTGACAACATTATTTCCCTGACACTTTTAAACTCGCCAAAGTGTTTCCTCTTTTTAAATCTGGACAGACTAGTGATCTCTGAAACTATAGACCCACATACATTCTGTCATTATTATATAAACCTCTTGAAAAACATATACAAATGTTAAAACTGCTCCACATGCAGGAAAATAATCCACTAATAAATAGACAGTCAGTCAGGTTTTAAACCATATCATCTGCCACACAGCATTAACTAAAATGACAGAAAGCTGGCTGTCTAATATAAATGATGACAAATTGTGTGGTGCCGTCTTTGTTGATTTCAAGAAAGCCTTCGATATGATTGATTATGAAATTCTCGCAAAAAAAGCTGGAAGGTTATAGATTACACCCTGACCCAACAAAATTTATTACATCTTTTCTCTCAGGTAGAAAACAAATAGTTTGCTTTAGAAACAAAATATCTGGCTCTTCTGTGGTTGATACTAGTATTCTCCAAGGCTCCATTCTTGGTCCTCTTCTCTTTGCTACCTATATTAACGACTTACCACTACATTTAAAGCACTCTTCGTGTGATCTTTTTGCTGATGACTGTAGTGTTTACAATAGTGACTATGACAGCAATAACCTACAGACAACGCTCCAAAATGATATAAACAGTTTGATTAAGTGGAGTAATAAAAATGATATGTTGATAAACACCAACAAAACAAAATCCATGCTCATCACTACAAGACAGAAACTGCAAAATGCAACAAAAAACTTCACTACAGCTTTGTGCTGAGACTAAAGCAATAGAAAATGTTTATGAAAATAAAACGCTAGGACTCATCATTGATTAGCATTTAACTTGGAATTCTCACGTACATAACCTAACAAACTTGATAGCACAGAAAGTTTACCAACTAGCCAAAACTAAACACTTTATCGACAAAGACACAAGAAAGATACACTACATATCACACATACAAACACACTTAGATTACTGTTCCACAATCTGGGATGGATGCTCAGTCTCAAACACAAAAAGGCTCCACTCACTTCACAAACGACCATTAGATCTGATTTGTGACAAACACCCAATACAGACTGTAGATCAACACAAACAACTCAAAATTCTACCCCTCAAATATAGAGTCATTTTTAACAAAGTTAAGTTTGTTCAGAGAATTCTGTCGCACAATGCTCCGCCTTACTTGTGGTCATTGTTTACGTACAATACTAAACATAGCCAGCGTTTAAAAAACTGTCTTCTTCCTAAACCCAGGATTGATCTGTACAAGAAAAGCCTTGAATACTCTGCAGTACAGTTCTGGAACACCCTCCACTACCATTTAAAATCCATTAGCAATACTTCATCCTTTAACTCAAACCTGTTTCATTATTTATTTGCTTGTTATTATATGCCTCCATAAAATAACCAGCACTCTCTCAACCCATGACTCGCCAGCCATCAAGTACTAAAATGACATAGTTCGAAAAGTAACCTGTTAGATATTGTTAGAAATTATTTTAATATTTGTTAAAAAAAAACATATGTTAGAAGATCTGTACTGACAATGTATTTTTGTTTATGTATATGTCTCTGTGTGTGCGTGTATGTGTGTGAGAGCTATTTTATTAGGTTAATTACTTCTCTTTTACTATGAATGTAATATTTTAATCTTACACTCTTTTGATATGTTTTTATTTCCTAATGTAATTTGTACAGTTATATTAAATCGGGTGTGTTGGAAGAATGAAAAATGGAGTGACGAAGGGCAGAGGACGGACCTGCCTGCCCAATTCTTTATTCTTTACCCTTTAAAAATAAAGATAATTCATTCATTACTCTTGATCTCATTAAATGCCATGATAATTTAGAGAAGACAGTATTGGGAGTGTACATAATGAGAAAAAGAAAGAGAGGAAGACGAAGGCGAAGACAGCTGCAAGACATCGTTGATGATCTGCAAATGGATGTATCAGCAGCAGGCCATCTTGCTTACAACCGAGAGGCCTACAGGAGAGCTGTTAGAGAGGCAAAGTTCCGTAAGGGACATGCAAATGACTGACTGACCTCTTGATCTGTGTCCTGCTGTCCTTTATTTGAAGGCTCTCGTGGCTGCCTGGTGTCATTCTCATTCAGTGGCTGATCCATTTGATTCTTTGGTTCTCTGTGTATCGTAGATATGATGTAGCTCCTACCATCTGTCTTTTGGTTCTCTGTGTGTCGTAGACATGATGTAGCTCCTACCATCTGTCTTTTGGTTCTCTGTGTGTCGTAGACATGATGTAGCTCCTACCATCTGTCTTTTGGTGTCGTTTCTTAGCTTGTCAAACCTTGTGACGTTTGCTGCTTTCCTAAGGCATCTCATGCCGCGTGTGGATATTTTATATGTTGTTTCTTAGTAAGTGCCCATGTCTGGCACTGGTCGCAGAGCGGTGGTAGGAATATGCTATTAATTAGTTTTCTCTTAGTTTCTTTTGGGAGGTTCGGTGTTTTCGGAATCAAATCTTATTAAGGAATCATTGTGTGGAGAAACGAGTGTCAGATACCAGCTGAACTTTGAGGCGCCTTATATGATTCAGAGTTAACTTGAAAGTAAATAAAAACAGAGAAGGGAGCACATTTGTTTTTTTTTAATTCAAGTGCCAAGAACACATCCTACAATAACACACACAGAAACATAACTTCAAGAAACAAGCCATCCTACAATAACACACACAGAAACATAACTTCAAGTGCCAAGAACACATCCTACAATAACACACACAGAAACATAACTTCAAGAAACAAGCCATCCTACAATAACACACACAGAAACATAACTTCAGATGCCAGGAACACATCCTACAATAACACACACAGAAACATAACTTCAAGTGCCAAGAGAACATCCTAAAATAACGCGCAGAAATATAACTTCAAGAAACAAGAAGACATCCTACAATAACACACACAGAAACATAACTTCAAGAAACAAGAAGACATCCTACAATAACACACACAGAAACATAACTTCAAGAAACAAGAGGATATCCTACAATAACACACACAGAAACATAACTTCAAGAAACAAGAGGATATCCTACAATAACACACACAGAAACATAACTTCAAGAAACAAGAGGATGTCCTAAAATAACACACACAGAATCATAACTTCAAGAAACAAGAGGATATCCTACAATAACACACACAGAAACATAACTTCAAGAAACAAGAGGATGTCCTAAAATAACACACACAGAATCATAACTTCAAGAAACAAGAGGATATCCTATAATAACACACACAGATACATAACTTCAAGAGACAGAGTATCTGACTAGCGAGAGACAAGTGTACGGAAACCAGAATTCACATTTTCTGCAAAATGCCATAATCAAACAATTGCAAGTTTTTTTCGCTTTTATGATATTCCGTGCTATTGATCTGAATCGCGTAAAAGCCACAACCATAAGGGCCATTGAAAGCAAAATGAACATTTGCATTGGGAACTAAATTTTTTTTATCTAAAATACGAAAACAGAACCTTATTTAGACGGAAATAGAATCTAGCATCAGTTTGGACGATCGTGAGCTCAGAATGAGTTTTGTCCCTGTTTGGGCCGTTGTCCCATTGTTAAAACTCGACGCTGGTACAATTTGTATGGATTTTTCCCACACAAATAGAAACCCAGCGGTAAAAGTGGTTTTTGTTAGAGTTTTTCCTAACGTAATTAGACATCTCCAGCGAAGCATCTTTCATAATTTATAACTTTTCTTTTGCGGATATTATATAGAATTCATGATATTAGCACAATATCATATTTAGTAAATTTATTTCACTCGTGTAATGTAATTAGATTTTTATAACGGGGCTTATGCAGATTTTATAAAGTGTTTAGAATTTTATGAAAGGAAAGCACTGTTTCCAACTGCCAGTGAGATATTCTTCCTAATTATTCCTTCCCTGAAAAAAAAAAAAAGTGATCATGTATCACAAGTGAAAATACGAACACCCATGTAATTTTTTCTTGTATGATTAGAATTTCTGGGGGAAAAAATCCGTTTCTAATTCCCTTCCTGCTCGGTGGTGTAGTGGATAGTGCTCTGGCCTGCTGATCAGAAGGTCCCTGGTTTAATTTCGGATTTCTGACCAACAGCCATCGGGGTCTACCAAGCCTTAAGAAATGGGTAACTGATGTTTACCTGGGAAGTACAAAGGCAGAGAAAAGAAAGAAAGAAGGATAGACAGAAGGAAAGAAAGATTATAAATAAGTTAACGAATACTAAACGGCAAATAAAAACTTACATAATATGTATAAACGGTCTTGACTGTGAGAGTGATAGAACTGCTGGCCAGGCTCCAACCGCGTCAAACACTTGTGAAGAAAATGTAAAAGTTCACGTACAAGAAACTTTGAAGATAAAAACATTTGTACTCGATACTTGTAGTTAGTTAGTTGTTTAGTTAGTCAGAGAGCGAGTCAGTCAGTTGTTTAGTTAGTTACAGAGCTAGTCAGTCAGTTGTTTAGTTAGTTACAGAGCTAGTTAATCAGTTGTTTAGTTAGTTAGAGAGTTTGTCTTTCAGTTGTTTAGTTAGTTACAGAGCTAGTCAGTCAGTTATTTAGTTAGAGAACTAGTCAGTCTGCTGTTTAGTTAGCTAGATAGCTGGCTAGTTGTTTAGTTAATTAGATAACTAGTCAGTCAGTTGTTTAGTTAGAGAATTATTCAGTCTGCTGTTTAGTTAGCTAGATAGCTGGCTAGTTGTTTAGGAAGTCGTTTATTTAAAATAGTTTGCTAATTAATTGGTTAGTTGGTTGGTCGGTTGATGGTTGGTTGGTTGGTTGGTTGACTGGATGGTTGGTTGATTGGTTGACTGGATGGTTGGTTGGTTTATTGGTTGGCTAGCTGGTTATATGGTTGGTTGGTTGGTTGTTTGGTTTATTGGTTGGCTAGCTGGTTATATGGTTGGTTGGTTGGTTGTTTGGTTTATTGGTTGGCTAGCTGGTTATATGGTTGGTTGGTTGGCTGGTTGTATGGTTGGTTGGTTGGTTGACTGGTTGGTTGGTTGTTGTTGGTTAGTTGGCTGGGTTTGTGGGTGCTTGGTTGGCTAGTTGGTTCGTTGGTTCGTTGTTTGGTTGATTTGTTAGTTGGGCTGGTTGGTTGATTGGTTGATTGGTTAGTTGATTGATTGGATGTTGTTGTGTGGTTGGTTGTTGTTGGTTGGTTGGTTGCTTGCTTGCTTGATTGGTTGATCGGTTGGTTGGTTGGTTGGTGATTGTGACTTTTGGTTGGTTGATTGGTTAGTTAGTTAGAAAGGACCATCATCAGTACACTTCAAACACATACGTGGACCCTGCTATCGCCTCTTAAAGATCTCCTTCAATATCGAGCAAGGACTGATTACGGCCGTCTTGTATTGTCTGACCATCTTCCAGGAGCCTTTGTTTAGCTGCTGGTGTCTTGTCTCCCAAACTTCCAGCACTCGTCTCCGCCAATGTGGACAGCGACGCTGGTTCATATTCGTCTCTGAACCTAGCAAACCCACCTGAAACTGAATCTAAGAGCCAAGTAAAATTATTCAGAGATCTCAACACTAAAATACGCTGAAAATAGAACATTTATAAACAACTCTTTGTGCTAGCTTCACTTTTTAAAACAGTAAAACGTGTTTAAAAGACACTTCAACACTTAAAATCCCCGTAAAGAGACGTTTCTTTAACGCATCTTTCAGTTTCAGCAATCTGAAACTAAATCTTGTGTAAAAGAAGATTTGAAACTAAATTCAGTGTACAAGAAACTCGGAAAAGTAAAACTAGTGTAAAAGACACCGTGAAACTAAAATAATCGTAAAAGACACTCTAACACTAAGCAAGAAAAATAAAATGCCATTATCACTTTGGAACCGAAACTCGTGTAAAAGAAATAGAAGACTAAATCCCTTCTAAAATACACTTCTTCTTCTTCTTCTCCTTTTCCATTTAGCAGTTACTGAAATCAGCAGCGTTCTGGGCCACTGAGACTCACTGCTGCAAGCAAAGACATGTCTCCGTTCTTCTCTATTCTTCATCTTTTCTTGTCAGGTGTCGATTCCAAGAGGCCATGTATCTTCTTCAAGGCTGTCTCGCCATCATCGTCTATGTCTACCTCTTGGTCTATCCCCTTTCATCACCTCTGCATAAGCCATCTTTGTTCGTAAATCCTCCTCCATTCTCTTTATATGCTCCAGCCACATCACTCTGTTGTTTTTCAAAATGGCTGTTATAAGCGGAGAGTTAAACAGTGTGTAGATTTCTTTCTCTTACTTCTTATCTTCCATTGTTGTGTTATAGGGTCTATTACCGCTCCATAAATATCTTCACAGGGTTCTATTCTCAAATGTTTGTGTTTGGTTTACATTCTAAAATACACTCTGCCACTCATATCACTTGTGAAAGACACTTTCACATTAAGGGTTCGCCCAGTATAAATGATATATGAAAGACCCCAGTGTGTAGAAATCGTTGTATCGTTTGCGATAATCAGTTAGTCTAAGCAGGTTACATTCCTGCTGCAGGTACATCACTTACCTGACGCTGTCATTGTTCATTATTCAGATCCAGTGGCTTGCTGGTCCAGGTACACTAATAGATTAATGGGATCTTTGCGTGATTTTGTGAATGTTCTAGGTTCTATTCTTGGCCGAGCTTGAATGATCTATACGCATTTTGGTTAGAAACTTTCATTCATTATTCATTGTTCGTGCGTAACATTAGCACTGCTAGAGTCATCTCTGCTTGTTTTTTGAAGACAAGAACTCTCTCTTCCACAGCACGATTTAGTTATATTTTTGAACTTGACAGCTCTAAAATAGACCTGGTGTATACTTTTATAATAGGGAGTCATTCAGCTTTCTTTAATTTTTGCATCAAACATATACATTATTTACTGGGCTAAAAGTTGTTTGTTTTTAAACGGATGGGTGTCGGAAAGATAAGTGGAAAAAAAGAACCAGAGGAATGACAAGAGAGCAAGAGAGTGGACGTCTTATACGATGGCATTAACAGAGAAACCATTGACAAACCAGGTAACAGGAACCTGTAAAAAAAAATATCGTGTTTTAGCCACGATACATATTAAGTAAACACAGATACTGGAGGAAAGCAGATTAAAACCGCCAGATAATAGATGGAAAGTTAGTGGGGGTGGGGGGGGAGCTAGTCAGATACATGATGAAGTGATAGGAAAACTGCCAGATACAGGAGGAAAAATAAGACAAAAGAAACAAAGAAGAGAGAAACCTCACCAGATGCAACAAGAAAAACATAAAACACGCTAGATGCAGAGGAAAAAAACAGAGAAAACAAGATAGACACAGGAGGAAAAAAACAGAGAAAACACGATAGACACAGGAGGAAAAACATAGAAAACACACCAGATACAAGAGGAAAAACAGAAAACAAGCCAGATACAGAAGGGAAAACATAGAAAACAAGCCAGATGCAGGACGAAACACAGAGAAAAAAACGATAGATACATGAGGGAAAGCAGAGAAAGCACGCCAACGTGAGAGAAAACTAGCCAGATACAGGAGCAGAGTGAGAGAAAACTAGCCAGATATAGAAGCAGAGTGAGAGAAATCTAGCCAGATATAGCAGCGGAGTGAGAGAAATCTAGCCAGATATAAAGAAGAGAGAGAGAAAACTAGCCAGATATAAAGAAGAGTGAAAGAAAACTAGCCAGATATAGAAGCAGAGTGAGAAAAAACTAGCCAGATATAGAAGCAGAGTGAGAGAAAACTAGCCAGATATAGGAGCAGAGTGAGAGAAAACTAGACAGATATAAAGAAGAGAGGGAGAAAACTAGCCAGATATAGAAGCAGAGTGAGAGAAAACTAGCCAGATATAGAAGCAGAGTGAGAGAAAACTAGCCAGATATAGGAGCAAAATATAAATAAAAAACTGCCAGATACAAAAAGAAAATTAAGAGAACGATCACACTGACTTACAGACAAAAACGACATGTTTGCCACTTCTTTGATCTCTGGTAAAACTTTAATATCAACGGGTAGAAAAGTTTAAACTTACCTGTTGTTACACAACGTGTGGTCTTCAGAATCCAAACAAGTTATTTTCATTGGACAGGTCTATGGCAAGATCCGCTAGAACATGGAATAGAAAGAGGTCAAAACCTGCAAAGGGTCAGTTTCACGCCGGGAACTGAAGAACAAACATCCTACAACTGAACTTGATAAATCTCAAGATGAGAGAACGAAAATCTCTCGCAGCCAAATTAGTCAGTTTTATATCGTCAAGCAGAGATTGAGGTCATGACGTTGTTGCTTTGATGTGCAACCAGTCTGTTGATAAGGCACAAACAAACCTCCAACCCCTTTTGCTTGTTTGGCTGAGTATTAGATAAGTGTTGATGATTTGCGAGTTCCACGTGATGGCTTTACCAGTTGCCTTTGGTAACACGAAGTCAAGTGCTCTGACAGAAAGTGTGACACGTAGGGAAGTTACATCCAACCAAATGTGAACAGTAAATGAAATCATATATATATATATATATAGCGTTCCTAACTAGCAGGTTTCATGTCATTTTAGGAACTCTTTCAGGTGGTGAAAACACCCGATAAGGTAATCAGTGGCACATAGCTGATATGCCAGCGTCAAGGTTAGCTATCCATAGCTGATATGCCAGCGTCAAGGTTGGCTATCCATAGCTGATATGCCAGCGTCAAGGTTAGCTATCCATAGCTGATATGCCAGCGTCAAGGTTAGCTATCCATAGCTGATATGCCAGCGTCAAGGTTAGCTATCCATAGCTGATATGCCAGCGTCAAGGTTAGCTATCCATAGCTGATATGCCAGCGTCAAGGTTAGCTATCCATAGCTGATATGCCAGCGTCAAGGTTAGCTATCCATAGCTGATATGCCAGCGTCAGGTTAGCTATCCATAGCTGATATGCCAGCGTCAAGGTTAGCTATCCATAGCTGATATGCCAGCGTCAAGGTTAGCTATCCATAGCTGATATGCCAGCGTCAAGGTTAGCTATCCATAGCTGATATGCCAGCGTCAAGGTTAGCTACCCATAGTTGATATGCCAGCGTAAGGGTTAGCTACCCATAGCTGATATGCCAGCGTCAGGGTTAGCTATCCATAGCTGATATGCCAGCGTCAGGGTTAGCTACTCATAGCTGATATGCCAGCGTAAGGGTTAGCGAACCATAGCTGATCAAGACCCTGTCCCCACCTCTCCGTGGGGACACCCAGTAACAGGCATAGCCAGGCTAACGGGGCAGGGATCGCCATAGTCCCCATGGTGGTGGAGTCTGCTACAGAAGCATTGCACACTCCCTGCTTTTTAGCTGTACTTCGGGACTGAAAAAAGTAGCCGCCATAACCCGCTCCCACGCCGATACGATGCTGTGCCTCAACACCTCCACAGCATCGGCCGCGAAGAACAACAGCTCGCAGTTATAGGGAGTTCGTACAAGTACAAATACAAGGAACTCTTTGAAATTCCTCTTTATTACAATTCTGCTATGAAAATATAAGTTTACAATGGATTATTTTACAACAGCAGTGGAGTATAAGAGAGACAGAACGTAGAAGAACAAGAGAACAGCACAAAAGACAGAAGAAGAAGGAGAAGAATGATAACTCGACTTTATTCTTTCAAGTGAAGACAGAGTTTATAGCTTTTTCCTGTGACGCTATTAGAGTAAAGTTGTTTTATAAAGTTTACAGCTTCTTGTATGAACTTTATAACTTTCTGTAAAGTTTATAGCTTTTTTCTGGTTTATAACTTTTCATATAAAATTTATAGCTGTGTTATAAAGTTTATATCTTTTTCTGGTTTATAACTTTTCATATAACATTTATAGCTGTATTATGAAGTTTATATCTTTTATCTGGTTTATAACTTTTCATATAACATTTTATACCGTTATATAAAGTTTATATCTTTTTCTGGTTTATAACTTTTCATATAACATTTATAGCTGTATTATGAAGTTTATATCTTTCTTCTGGTTTATAACTTTTCATATAAAATTTATAGCTGTGTTACAAAGTTAATAGCTTTAACAATAAAGTTTACAGCATGTTATAACATTTTATAACTTTTTTATAAAGTTTATATCTTTTTTAAATAAAACTAGTATATTTTAAATAAAGTTTATAGCTCCTTTTTTTAAAAGCCTAACTTATAGTTACCTGTAGCGTCTGTCGTGAGTAGAGATTATGGGCCCCTCTTGTGGGCCCTCACTCCAGCAACACTCACCTATCTGACATCTGCTATAGGAGAAAGTAGCACGTGACTAGACTGCCCGGATGTTGTTTGTCCGGGCGGTTCACGCTGATAGCTGTCTAGTTATGAGTAAATATCTCGCATGCTCTCCCCTTGCTGGCCCGAGACATGAAGCATGGAGTGATTATCATGTTCGTCACGTTCTTCTAAAAAAGCGTATTTTTCTGTGGCTTTTCCGTCTTTTATCCATCTCTTCTCTCTCTCTCTTTCTCTCTCTCTCTTTCTCTCTCACTCTTTCTCTCTTTCGCATTTGCTCACTGACTTACTTGTTTTCTCCAGCTCACCGTAAGTTCTATATTACTTGATTTTAACTTTCACATCTCGTCTCTTGATTCTATTATTTCAGTAAAACTGGGACAATACTTCACGCGTCATCTTTGATATTCACGAGCATATTTATGAGGGCGAGTCAAAAATTAACCTTAATTTTACCTTGAAATGTGTCACTCGAGTAACAGACAGTTGTAGTACAGTTCCCATACTGTTTAGATGTATATATGCAGAGACACGTTCGGATTTTTGGAAATATAACTTCATCATACCATATCAAAGATAGCTGCTCCCTTGGAGGCATGTACGAGAGAGGAACAGCTCAGGTATTCATTTCTTTGGCAGTAAAAGTGAGAAATCTCCTGATATTTCTAGCATAATAAAGAGGCAGTATAGGGACACGTCTGTGTCGCTTCGTAGGTATATATATTTGGCATAGGAAGCTTAAAAGTGGCTGTCAGAACTGACTAATGTCGGCCTTTCTCTCTCTCTCACTCTCTCTCTCACTCTCTCTCACTCTCTCACTCTCTCTCTCACTCTCACTCTCTCTCTCTCACTCTCTCTCACTCTCTCTCTCACTCTTTCTCACTCTCTCTCACTCTCTCACTCTTACTCTCTCTCTCACTCTCTCTCACTCTCTCTCACTCTCTCATTCTCTCACTCTCACTCTCTCTCACACTCTCTCTCACTCTCTCTCTCTCTCACTCTCTCTCACTCTCTCTCACACTCTCTCTCACTCTCTCTCACTCTCTCTCACTCTCTCTCACTCTCTCTCTCACTCTCTCTCTCTCTCCCCCTCTCTCTCTCCGGCCGACCTGGCACGTAGAATAAGCCTGGGGCTAAACGCTGAAGTAAAACGAGTGATAAGAGAAAAAGGGGCAGGTAACTCTCGATGAGGTGGTTGAAGAACGAAAATTAGTCATGTCTCAGAGTACCACAACACTCACGAAGTGCTGGAGAACCGATGCCTCCACTGGGTGGGTACTAAAATCACTCATACAAGAACAGAAAAGAACGTGGTGGGGATGTCTGTGAAACTCTTTTCTAACTTTTTAAAGCTACAACATACAGTAACTGGAGACGACTGCTGGACACATTACTTCCAGTCATGAATACTGGCTACATTACTTCCACTCATGAATATTGAGTACATTACTTCCACCCATGAATGCTAGGTACATTACTTCCAGCCTCGAATAGTGAGTACATTACTTCCTGCCACGAATACTGGCTACATTACTTCCAGTCAAGAATACTGGCTACATTACTTCCTGCCACGAATACTGGCTACATTACTTCCTGCCACGAATACTGGCTGCATTACTTCCACTCATGAATATTGAGTACATTACTTCCACCCATGAATGCTAGGTACATTACTTCCAGCCTCGAATAGTGAGTACATTACTTCCACCCACGAATGCTGGGTACATTACTTCCAGCTACGAATACTAGGTATATTACTTCCAGCCACGAATTCTAGGTACATTACTTCCAGCCACGAATGCTTGGTACATTACTTCCAGTCACGAATGCTGGGTACATTACGTCCAGCTACGAATGCTGGATACATTACTTCCAGCCACGATGCTGCGTACATTACTTCCAGCCACGAATGCTGGGTACATTACTTCCAGCCACGAATGCTGGGTACATTACTTCCAGCCACGAATGCTGGGTACATTACTTCCAGCCACGAATGCTGGGTACATTACTTCCAGCCACGAATGCTGGGTACATTACTTCCAGCCACGAATGCTGGGTACATTACTTCCAGTCACGAATGCTGGGTACATTACTTCCAGCCAGAGTCAAAACGAGCCGGCAAGACATGACGAGATTCTTCCTCGCTGAAACCAAGGACGTTCTGTACCATTCTTTAGGCGGAAAAACTGATGCTCACTCTTTTGGGATTGTAAAGGCACAATCCTGGATTACTACATGCCCAGAGGAACAGTGAAGTAAACAGTGAGAGCTACCTGAACCCTGCAGTCAGGTGACAACCTCACGGGTTGCTCGGTTCTGGTGTGTTGTTGCTACAGTATGAAAACGCTCAGCCTCACGCAGCACGAGCAACTGCTCAACAAGTCCGGACCTGGGTTTGGAGTGTCCACAACATTCTTCATATTTACCTGACCTCGCACCATGTGACTGCCATGTGTTTGGAGCCCTCAAGAAAGCGCTAGGTGGGAAGGAGTTCAGTATGAATAAAGAGATTAAAAAGACCGTGCATAGTTGGATGCAGAAGATTTTTTTTAATCCAGGCATTAGTGAAGCAGTGGCAGACCTGCGTTGGACTGATGGGGACTACGTTTCGATCATATTTCTATGCTTTATTTGTAAAACGTTACTTTTTTACTCGCCTTTGTATACATACAGGTCATTCATTCATTTGCATGTCCCTTGCGGAACTTAGCCTCCCTAACAGTACTCCTGTAGGCCTCTCGGTTGTGAGAAAGATAGCCTGCTGCTGATGCATCCATTTGCAGATCATCAACGATGTCTTGCAGCCATCTTCGCCATGTTTTCCTCTCCTTCTTTTTCCCATTATGTACCCTTCAAAGACGGTCTTCTCTAGATTATCATGACGTTTATTGTATCCAAAATATTTAAGTTTTCTTTGTTTAATTCTCTTTACTAGGCAGACTTCTTCGATATTTAGTTTTTGTAGTATAGATATATATGTTCTTTTTGTGCCCATGATATTTGAAGAACTCTTCTGTAGTATTTATATTCAAAAGCATTTATGTGTTTCCCAGCTGTTTTGTTAAGTGTCCAGGTCTCACAGGCATATGTTGCGATGGGAAAGATGCATGGTCTTTAAAAATCTTATTTTTTGTAGTTCTGTCTGCTCCTCTCCATGACTTCTTTAATTGTTTTATTTTCTACATACAGATAGTCCTCGTATATACATAGTCCTCGTATATACTTACAGATGTCCTCGCATATACATACCGACGGTCGTCATATGTACATATATATATATATATATATATATATATATATATATATATATTTTACTGCTAGATGGTACAAATGACTGGGAAGTGACAGCGGACCTTCCAGAAAGAAGAGTACCCGACTGCCATCAAGAACACAGGAATGCGACCGGACATTGTAGTGTACTCCACAGGAAAAGAGGAATTAATAATGATCGAGCTTACGGTCCCATACAAAACTAGAATAGAGGAACAGCATTTATTCAAATTGGAGAAGTACAATGATCTGGTCAAGCAACTGAGGCAGGGGGCAGGCTTCAGGGCAAAAGTGATAGCTGTAGAAGTGGGAGCAAGAGGATTTGTAGCAACATCAGCATATGACCTATGTAAGCAATTGGGCATAAGGGGACAAGCAAGAGCAAGGGCATTGTGAAGCCTTTCGGAAACAGCAGAAAAGGCCTCATGCTGGCTGTGAAGTATGCGAAACAAGCATTGGGAACATAATTAATTTCATTTGCCACAACCAATACCAGTCCTCCATAGCTAAATCGCTAAAGACGCACTTCAAAAAGTGCAGTGGCAAATGGAAGATCATGGGTTCGATCCCGGGACCAAAAAAAAAAAAAAAAAGCAACAACTCACAAGACCTCTGGGAGTCATGACCCAGAGGGGCCCACCCCCCTTAGAGTGTCAGGAGTTTAAAGGGCCGAAACACTTATCTGAGGGGGGCACTTCCTCTGGTGATCTGAAGGAGTTGTGTTGTTGTTCTGCTCTCTACGGTAGAGAGTTTCCCCCTTTTCGACGTGATGTGGTTTCGACGGCTGAGTTTGAAAGCGCAATGGACGGAAACTGAATGTTACAACAGCGCAGACAAAACATAAAAAATAAACTTAAGTGACCTTATAGATGTAAATTAAACTGACCTTATAATTTGTACACGGACTTTAACATAAGTAACTTTACATGAAGGAAATGCTCTAAGATATACTTGTAAATGTATAGTATGAAGCCTTTTGATTTGAATCAACCGATGGTCGGAATATATATATATATATATATAAATCAACACATATTTGTTTCTATACAAGAAGTGTCATTTCTCTTTTAATTTAAAATCAGCACACATTTGTTTCTATACAGGAAGTGTCATTTCTCTTTTAATTTAACGTCAGCACACATTTGTTTCTATACACGAAATGGTATTTTTCTGTTAATTTATAATCAGCACACATTTGTTTCTGTTCCTATACAAGAGTGTCTTTTCTCTTTTAATTTAAAATCAGCACACATTTGTTTCTATACATAGCGTGTTATTTCTCTTTTACATTTAAAGTCAGCACACATTTGTTTCTACATTACATATATTTTTTTCTGTACTTTTCACGTCAAGTCAACATATACTTGTTTAAATATCTTCTACAATCCATTTCTCTCTGTCATTGTGCGCTTCATACATTTCATTTTCTGCTGTAACTCAAAAACTACATCTTATTTTTCTTTTATGGAAACCTAGCCTGCGCCCTCTGCAGCGCTCAATCTTTCCACTGTCTGTCTTCTCTAACAAGGCTAACGTAGTTTGTCTCAGCCGCTATTTTGCTGCTACTTTCTATGCTATCTTAATCATTTGCATAATAACAGATTAATCATTACTTTCTTTTTCAATTCATTTGTTGCAGTCGTCTTTTTCTCATTATACTCCGTATTATCTTCTACATTATCCAGTGCTTCTTCATCGGAATATCTTTTTATATCTGAGATACTCTGAAGGAACTGGTAATATGATACACGTCTTCTGATTCCACGACCAACGTGGCGTAGTTGCAGGTAAAGATGAGAGGTTATTTGAGATCTACAAATTCAGAATAACATATTCGATTTCCTCGTCCTTCAATCTTTAATTCGCTTTCATTAATTTTTCTCACTTCTTTCATCATATAAGGCGAATTTTGTTTTGTTTTGTTTTGTTTCCTCCGTTTTCAATTTCAATTTATATTAGTATTCAGGCTGATTTCCATTTGAATGTCAAGCGACCTCTATGAGCAGAAGGGAAGTTACTCTAAAAAAGAGAGTCCGCCATTATGTCACAGATGCTCAGCGTGATTTTTGTCACTCCTGTGTTCAACTATTGTTCGCTCCTTCCACGAATTATTTTTTTCCAGTTTATTTTTCATTCTTATTTGAGAGAAAAGAGAAAGATCTCCTAGCACCTCCTCTTGTTTATTTTACGTTAATTCCACTGTTCTGTGTATTTGCCACTCTGCTTCCTTGACCACCTCCGACCCTGTGTCCGGCTTTTAGCTTTCGCCTTTTTCATCCGGGTAACTTCAGAGCCTAGATGTATTATTTTTTCCTCTAATCTCTGGCTCTTTTAAAACTCCCAACTTGAACAGACCTCCTGCTGTGACCTTGAAAATGGAACAGTTGCTTGGAAACAAAAATAAAGGTGAAGGATTTTGTGTGAATCAGAGGATTTTGTTTATTTATTTGTTCCCAGGGAAGGTTTTAAGGAATTTGAAGGGTTGCTATCTTGCCCTTAATCCTAAAGACGTTTTTTTTTTTTTGGGGGGGGGGAGGGGGATTGTTTGAATTTGACGAAAGAGATAGAGAAAGCTGAAGGTGATGGACAGAAGATGAGCAGCACAGAGACCAGGGGAAGACTTTACATACTTCTCTTTGCGGAGTTTACATAGTTGTCCTCGCGGTGTGAAGGTTTACAAAGGTTTCTTCGTGGGCTAACAGTTTGTAAAAGTTCCTTCTCATAAGAATAATTTTTTTTTAGTCCTTATATCTATCTGTATCTATCCATGCTTTCTCTATTACTTCACGGAGTAATAGGTTTCTTCGTGGAGTAATAGTTTGAAGGGTTTCCTTGTGAAATAATAGTATGTAGAGATATCTTCACGGAGTAATAGTTTCCAAACGTTTCTCCATGCAGTAATAGTTTGTACAGATATCTTCACGGAGTAATAGTTTCCAGATGTTTCTCCGTGCAGTAATAGTTTGTAAAGATATCTTCACGGAGTAATAGTTTCCAAAGGTCTTCTCCATGCAGTAATAGTTTGTAAAGATATCTTTTATTTTGTTGTAATTTCCCTCCTTTAGCTATTATGTCCCTGACAAACTCTCTCTCTCCCTTTCTCTCTGACCTCTCACAGCCCCCAACACACACACACATACGCACAGTCTTGTCATCAGATGAGGGTACGTTTTTACACTTGCTGTTCTCTGTCTCACACAAACATACACAAACCCACACACTCACACATGTCCTAGGAGAGAGGCTACCGGTTGCTGACTTAACTCCATACTCTCTTCCCACTAGAGCTGTTTACTCATCTTCTCCTACTTTTTATACTCGCATTTAGAAAATAATTTAAAAAAAAATTTTTAAAAAAAAGGTCTGAAGAGAAGAAGAATGTCATAAAAAAAATATCCGGTTTCTTGATCTGGTTAAAAGAAGGTCCGGATCGGGATTTCAAGAACTTTAATGATGTCTCCAGAACATCGGGACCGGAAGTGAGCACTGGAAAGGACACAGCCAATCAGAAGCATCGGTAGTTTCTTTTTTTTTAATTTATGCACTCTCCGGTGCTTCTTTCACTCCATCCTCTTTCCTTTTCTCTCTCTCTCTCTCTTCATCTGCGTCTGTCCACCTTGTTTCTCTCTCTCTCTCTCTCTCTCTCTCTCTCTCTTTGTTTCTCTATATGTCCTATATCTCTACATTTGTGTTTCTTCTCCCATTCACTCTGACACTCAGAATCTCTCTCACTATCGCAACACACACACACACACACACCTTATTCATTCATTCTCTTTTTATACCTTCCCCATAAATACATTTCTATGTTTCTATAAAAATGACAAGTTCGCTTTACTCCCATTGAAAACTTTCAATTTGCTGTGATCAGCTACAGAATCTTATTGGTCCTTTTCTGTATATTCTTTTATATTATTATTCTATATCATTATTCTAAACTATATTGTATATTACTGCAATATTATTATCCAATATTTACAGGCCCTGTAATCATCATCAGGAGCCCTGTACTGCTCTTCTAATAAACGGAATGAGATGCTACGCTGGCAAACTTTGTTGTTGTTGTTTATTGAAGACTAAACTTTGGGCAAATAACGTTGGAAGGAAGGGGAAGGAAGGAGGATGAAAGGGAGGATGAAAGGGAGGATGGAAATAAAAAAAAAGTAGATCGTGTCACATTATTCTACCTGAAACCTTTGCCTTTTGTTGCATCAAATTATCCTCAAATCTGGATATTGATTTTTTGTTTCTTTGTTGGGTTCTCGGTTTGTTTGTTCGGGAGCTAATATGGCTGAATAGTGTTCTTGAACTTGCAGATAGTTTGTTCTATGGGACAGCCACAGTCATCGCTGCTTCTGTTCTGTCAGGGTGGTGCTACGGGGTACGTACACTCCGGCTTGATGTCCCAGCAGAGATCTCTTGAGTGAGTTCATGATAACTCTTCAGCAATTTTTTTTATATACACGAGCTTTTAACCTATTTACGATCACAGGCGTCCAGTGGATCGCCTAAGATGTCCAAGGTCTCTCTTGGATGGAATGTCAAGGTCATCACAGCCAGTCGTGTCAGGTACCAGAGCGGGCTTCAGATCATGTTAGCAGCTTGGCCTTAATTTACATATGGATAACTATGGCCAAAGCATCCATCCATCCATCCATTCATCTGTCCGTCCGTCCATCCATCCATACATTCATCCACCACCCATCCATCCATCCATCCAACCATCCATCCATCCATCCATCCATCCATCCATCCATCCATCCATGATATCTTTGGTCGGTGATCAGATAAAGCACTCACTGTCCAGTAACGCTTGTGGCGTCCTGCAGGCCAGCCAACAAATTCTCTCTACTTCTCCCAGAATGCGGCCAGCCAACAAATTCTCTCTACTTCTCCCAGAATGCGGCCAGCCAACAAATTCTCTCTACTTCTCCCAGAATGCGGCCAGCCAACAAATTCTCTCTACTTCTCCCAGAATGCGGCCACCCAACAAATTCTCCCTACTTCTCCCAGAATGCGGCCAGCCAACAAATTCTCCCTACTTCTCCCAGAATGTGGCCAGCCAACAAATTCTCTCTACTTCCCCCAGAATGCGGCCAGCCAACATATTCTCTCTACTTCTCCCAGAATGCGGCCAGCCAACAAATTCTCTCTACTTCTCCCAGAATGTGGCCAGCCAACAAATTCTCTCTACTTCTCCCAAATTCTCTATACTTCTCCCAGAATGCAGCCACCCAACAAATTCTCTCTACTTCTCCCAGAATGCGGCCGGCCAACAAATTCTCTCTACTTCTCTCAGCCTTTGTATTGTGCCCCAGCTATGTCCTTTGTATTGTGCCCCAGCTATGCCCTTTGTATTGTGCCCCAGCTATGCTGCATGTCGCCCCTTTCTGCTTCTGCAATTCTCAGTCAGGCAGCTTTTGATCTGCTTCTTTTTCCCTCGGGCTTTCGTGCTTTTCTACTTCAGCGATTCTGCCGGGGGGTCCCTTCGGAACGAACCCCCAGTCCAGTCGGAGCAGGAATGTTGCTGTCATAACAAGACATGTCGTATAACAAGATATGCCGTATAACAAGATATGTCGTATAACAAGATATGTCGTATAACAAGACATGTCGTATAACAAGATATGTCATATAACAAGATATGTCGTATAACAAGACATGTCGTATAACAAGACATGTCATATAACAAGATATGTCGTATAACAAGACATGTCGTATAACAAGACATGTCGTATAACAAGATATGTCGTATAACAAGACATGTCGTATAACAAGACATGTCGTATAACAAGATATATCGTATAACAAGATATATCGTATAACAAGATATGTCATATAACAAGATATGTCGTATAACAAGACATGTCGTATAACAAGATATGTCGTATAACAAGACATGTCGTATAACAAGATATGTCGTATAACAAGACATGTCGTATAACAAAACATGTCGTATAACAAGACATGTCGTATAACAAGATATGTCGTATAACAAGACATGTCGTATAACAAGATATGTCGTATAACAAGATATGTCGTATAACAAGACATGTCGTCTTATTCAAGTTGTACTAGTGGGTCTCTGTTATTTAATGTCACCAGAAAGAAAAATCTAACATAACAAACAGTTTTTTTTTAAAAATAGATCAAAGATTATGTGAGACAATGGAAAGAGGAATATTCTGACAACTGGGTGACCTTCATAACCTGGCGAATAACCTGAGAAATCAGGTCAGACATGTTGTCAGTTTTTCCGGTAAAATACTCCAATATTTTAAGTTGGGATTTCTAATGGCGGTCCATCTTCATCGATCGCTTGAGCTGGAGAATAGTTTCTAAATTTAAAAAAAAAAAAGTCCACACGTACACATGCAAGCATCACATGTACACATACAGACATCACACGTACACATACAGACATCACATGTACACATACAGGCATCACATTTACACATACAGGCATCACATACACACATGCAGGCACCACATACAACCTCCAGAATGATTAAAGGTGAAGAAGACTGGTTGAAAGCTTGTGCTCCATATACGACTGAATGGCAGCACATAATTTCTGCAGCATCATAAGTCAGAGACTGGGAAGATATAAGAAGTGAGAGAGAGAGAGAAGTAAAGAGAGAGGTAAAGAGAGAGAGAGGTAAAGAGAGAGAGAGAGAGAGAGAGAGAGAGAGCTGAGTAGCTGTAATATGCAGCAAAAAGTAGGATTTCCATAAATTGACAAGGCAGAGAAAGAGAGAGAGAGAGAGGAGAGAGAGCAATAATGGATTCACTTGACGATCATGACAAGAAAAGATTAAGGAGGCTTTTAAAGAGAAGACGTGAGTTTTGGCTGTTCTATAGAGTAGAAAGTAGAACATAAATGATCGGGTTAGGAGAGGGGTAGAAAGCGGCGACCTCTAGCGGCGGTCGGTTTTGTGCGCATTCGAGGGGAGATAATACAATATATTTTATCTTTATTCTTTTCAGAAATGAAATAAATGAGCATAAGGCGGAGAGATGATGGGATAAGTGATGAGAGATGTATACAACAATACATGTAGATATAGCATAATTTTTTGTTGGATGCACTGGCAAGTTTTGTATCTTAGCGCATGAGAGAAAATGATATAGGTAACATATTTCTTCATTTGACAATTACCTAGCATGAAACTCATAACGGTGGAGTCGGATTCCGTCTTGGATGGAGTCTCATATGTTTGATGTAGGAGAAATGACGACTGCGATAAAACTTGTTCTAGTAAAAAAAAAGTAGATAGAGGTGTATGGTTCAGTTTTATACCCCCCCCCCCCAAAAAAAAAGGCAGAAAGAGTGTAGAAAGTGGACAGAAAAAAAAATAGCAGAAAGTAAGATGAGCACATATTATTGAAGTACATATAACAGTTCAATATTTCGGCAAAAGACTTTTTCAAGGATATATATAAAAACAAGACTACAGATAAAAACGCGAAAAATAGACCCCCCCCCCCCCCCAAAAAAAAAAAAATTAATGAAAATGTTTAAATTTCTCACAAGAAGGAGACCAAAAGGTTATTGGTTAAATTTTCATCTACTTTTCATCTATTTTTCGTGCTTTTATCTGTATTGTTTTTTTTTATATGTCATCATTGAAAAAGGCTTGTGCCGAAATGTTGTACTTTCTTCATTTGTATGTGCTCATCTTACTTTCTGCCATTCTCGTTTCTTGCCCAGATGTTGCATATTATCGTTTATGTGGGGAGTCGTTTTCGGAGAGGACAAAAGTAGGAGAAGACAGGACCGAAAGTAAATGTTAGCGCTGAGGAAGTTGACAGAAGCGTATCATTTATGAAGGAGATGCAGCTGGATAGTAGAGAAAATGAGGAGGAGTTGAAAGAGTGATGTACCAAGTCCTCAGAGTAGATCCTTCTTTTTTTATGCGGTTTGTAAACGAGGGGAGGGGGGAATAGAAAACTAATAAATATTATTCAGAAGTCCCGTATGTAGAGTACTAAAAACATAATGGACGGGGGCTAAGCTGAGAGTAGCCTGGGTCGAAGAGAGGTTCATCACAGGCGGTGGTTAACAGTTCATCATCCACATACAATAGCAGGTTTTGGAGGTTTACTGTAGTCAGTCTGCCCTGGAGAAACATCACAAGATGCTCAGTCCTTATATATGTCATAAGCGCACGTTGACCGGGCTTTTGTAACTTAAGGCCTCATGCGTGTATTAGCTACTTGTACGCCTAACAGTACGGGCAGACAGAGAATCCGCGGGAGAGGTCATGGCGAACTGTTTGCTCGGTTAACTGATGCTGATTCTATCTCTGTATCTATCCACGCACTCTCTGTAACAAGGACAGGAAACTGTGGACGGACATGATATTCTAGCTTGTTCGGAGCCACAGGTGAAACCAACAGAGGCATTGCCCTGCTGCGGGGTTTTTTTTTATAATTAAAAGTGGAAAAAAACTCTTCTTCCGCTTCATGAGAAGTGGAATTATTTGCCCTTCACATTTTTTTCAAGGGACGCCATTTTCTATATATCCTGGGCGCCGTCGAGCTTGGTTACATCTTCTTATAAAGATATGTCAAAGAAAGAAAGAAAGAAAGACAGAAAGAAAGAAAGAACAGTGGAAACCGACTTCGGACAGATAGAGGTAAATTTAGTGTAAGACTGGACAGCAGATTTTTTGTGAAGATAAGAAAGAGAACGACTCAGGGAAGTCTCTCTTCATTTTCCACTTGGTTTCTTTGCCTAATGCTACTTGAGGCCATGTTAGAGTACGGTTGCTTGAGCCGGACTTTAGAAAGTACCACAGGTTTCTGGTAGTTTATTTTAGCTTCGGTCTGTGAGGGAGAGCTTGTGAAAGATCGTGTGTGGTGGAGAATGAAAGAGAGAGAGAGAGCATGTGTGTGTGTGTGTGTCCATGTCCCTTTTGACAGAGATTGTGAGTGGCGGAGAGTGTGTGTGTGAATGTTTGTGAGTAGATTGTACGAGGAGCGTTCAGAAAGTAATGCGGATCGTTTTTCTTAGGAGCTGTTTATTCAAGAAGCATGCAATATACACAATATACATGGTTGTGTCATGTAAACATCGGTCTTATTCAACGTAATCCCCATCAACATGTACGGCTTTACTCCAGCGTGAAACAAGTGCATGTATTCCTAACCCATACCAGATTTTCTCTTGTTTATGTAGCCATTTATTCGCTGCATGAATCATTCCTTCATCATCTTCAAATCTTACCCCTCGGAGTGCATCTTTAATGGACGAAACAGATGGAAATCAGAGGGTCCCACATCGGGACTTTAGGGTGGGTGGGGTAGTACAGTCCAACCCAATTTGGTGATTGCTTCCCGTGTTGCCAGACTTGTGTGAGGGCGCGCATTGTCGTGAAGGAGAAGCAGGTCTGCTGGATTCTTGTGCGGCCGAACTCGTCGAAAACGTTGATTGAGTTTTTTCAATATCTTAAAGTAAGCTTTCGAACTGATTGTCTCTCCTCTTGGCATAACATTCACAAGAATCACACCTTCAATGCCCCAAAAGACAGTGATCATGACCTTTCCAGATGAAGGAGTTGTCTTGAATTTCTTTCCTCGTGGTGATTGCAGATGATGCCACTCCATAGACTGTCTTTTTGTCTCATGTTCAAAATGATGTGCCAAGGTTTCGTCACCTGTTACGATCTTAGCCAAAAAGTTCTCTCCCTCAGCATTGAAATTCTCCAACTATTCAGAAGAAATTGCTTTTCTTTGCAATCGATGGTCATTTGTGAGACTTTGAGGAATCCATCTTGCGCAAACCTTAGTAAATCTGAGAGCTTTTATAACTGTATTTGCACTACAATTACTGATTGACAGCTTTAAGGTCAGTTGTTGAGTAGTGATACGCCTCTCAGTAAGAATAATGCCCTCAGTGCATTTAAACATTTCTGCCTTTGTGGTTGTGGCAGGACGTCCACAGCGCGGCCGATCATGCAACTCCTTATCTCCACTTATTGATTCTTTGATTCTCTGAACTCAGCTACTAACTGTACTCCTGTCGACTGTAAAACTTCCATACACATCACATAGACGCTTGCGAATGTTCACAACAGTTTCCTTCTCTGCAACGAGAAATTCTAATCACAATTCACTGCTTGTACCACAAGTTGCTAACACGCTCTATTTCAATGGTTAGGGTAGCCATATTCTTTGGCCGGTTGCGGTGCAATTTAGTTCACACAATCGGCATATGCTGTATTTAATGTGTGCAAAATCTCATGCATCTATCTTTATTATTAGCTGAAAACAACGATGTGGTGCATTACTTTCTGAACGCCCCTCGTACATATTCTAGTCATAATCTTTGTACTCAAACTGTCATAAATTAAGATCTATATTGCTTTGAATTAACCGGGTTATTGTTCAAAGGCTGCATCGCTTTGTATTAACCTGGTTATTATTTGAGATCTATTTCGCTTTAATTTAACCTGGTTATTCTAAATGATCTATACCATATAAATTTTTCCTGGTTATTCTGCAAGATCTGTATCTCTGTCATTTAAGAGCGACTTTAGTTTTATGGCTAGTTTAGTGGGAATAAATTCCCTTGATGGGGTTAAAAAGCTCGTCGAAAACAGGAAAACTTGGCAAACTATCATCGGACCCCTATGTGACGTTTAACGGCAAGGAAAAGATGTAAGATATTTTTGCATTTTCCAGCCATTTGGTCTGTCTGTTTGACCATGGTTGGCATAATCCATGCTGACCTGTCCTGATATTTAACATATTATGACGCTTGGGTGATCGCAAGTGTTTACGTAAATATGTACAATCAATGCTAAAAAGTTGCGGAAAATTACTGAAAAGGTGTAGAAAATAATTACATATATAAAATAATAGGGAAAAGATTTCATATGGAAATAATACAAGTAACGTGTGATATTTCAGCCGGAAGCCTTAGTCAGACAAAATTTTACAGCGACGAGAAAGAAAATGAAAATGAGGGGAAACTGATGGTACATGTAAAGATGATTCATCATCATCATCAGGTGCCGTGCCGACTGGCGTTGGCTATTATGCTTCTCCAGAGTACCCGATCCTTCATGCAGGCCATCAGTTCAGTTGGTGATCTCCTCTCACACCATCCCGTCAGACTGTCCAGTATCATTTCTCTTGGTCTTCCTCTTGATCTTCTTCCTTCTATTTTTCCTGTTGTTATAATATTTTCAATGCCCCCTCTTCTCATTGCATGTCCTATGAAAGTACATTGTCTCTCTCTTATCTTTTTGACAAGATTTTTTGTCTCTCCAGCTCTTCTCCTACATTCTTCATTAGTTATTTTTGCTGTCCAGGGGATTCGCAACATTCTTCTAATAAACCACATTTCTGCTGTTTCCAATGATTTTTGTGCAGACTTGCCTATTGTCCATGATTCACTTCCATATAACAAGATAGGTTCAATATAGCATTTTAGGACTCGTTTTCTAACATTCATTGATAAAGATGTGTTAGCTAATATGTTTCTCATTCTCTGAAATGCAGTCTTTGCTTGGCCTATTCTGTTTCTAATTTCTGTTCTGCATTTCCCATCTGAAGTTATTACTGCTCCAAGGTATTTGAATTTCTGCACCTGCTTTAGAATGGTTCCGTTTAATTTAATACTGCATGCTGGTGGATTCTGTTTCTTAGATATAACCATAGTCTCTGTCTTTTTGATGTTCAAAGTAAGGCCTTTCTGTTCACTTTCTTTGGCGACTTTATCCAAGAGATTTTGCAGGTCTTGTTGGTTCTCAGCTATCAGTACTGTGTCGTCAGCATACCGAAGGTTGTTAATATTGTATCCTCCAATTTTTATACCTGGTTCTGTGATGATTGTTCTTAGAATATTCTCGCTGTACAGAGAAAAAAGGTCTGGAGATAGTACACATCCTTGTCGCACCCCTTGTTTTATAGGTTGATATTTTCCAATTCTATTTTCAACTCGAATTGCTGCTTCTTGCTGCCAGTATAGATGTTTCACAATCCTCAAGTCTTTGCCGTCTATATTGATGTCTTCAAGCATTTTAATAATTTCATTATGTTTCACCTTGGCACAAGCACTTAGTTGTGAACGGTAAACTTGGCACAAGCACGTAGTTGTGGGCTGTAAACTTGACACAAGCACTTAGTTATGGGCGGTAAACTTGACATAAGCACTTAGCTGTGGGCGGTAACCTTGACACAAGCACTTAGTTGTGGGCGGAAAACTTGACACAAGAAGTCAGTTACTGGGCTCTGACAACCATCTTAGCCAGCCTCAATGTTGCGTCCTCCTTTCCTAACAAAATTTGTAAACTGAATTTCCTCAATTTCAGAGTAGACCAAACAGAATGTTTCTAGATGGGCTCCACGCAATCTTTTCATGTAGATATTCAGCTTCATGAATATCTGAATAACTGTAGATATTCAACAGAATGAATATCTGGATAATTGTAGATATTCCACAGCATGAATATGTGAATAACTATAAATATTCAACAGCATTAGTATCTGAATAACTGTAGATATTCAGCAGCATGAATATCAGAATAGCCAGTCTACATATACTGAATTCTTCTCTCCTGAGTATCTTATCATTGTTATTATTATTATTATTATTATTATTATCTGATGTGCCAGATAGCGCTGACGATCGTGCTTCTCGGTCTTGGAGGGTCCTTGATGTTCACATTTAATTCACATGCATTGTAATACTCTTGTCCTCACTTTTAGAAACATCTTATTTGTTGCTATCTTGTTCATATTATACAAAATTGCGTTTGCCTTATCTATTTTCGATTGTGTTTCATTTGTGCACTTGGCATCAGCTGTTGTTGTTTCAAGGTAAATGAATTTATTTACCTGTGTCTTGCCTTTATCCCTTGTGAAAGGGTGTTGCACTTTGGTGTGTTTATTCTTTTCGATATTATCATTGTTTCTCTGTTTTGTTGCTGTTCATCACTTGGCCACTTCAGTGTTATTTTCAGTAATCTTGTTCACAAGATTCTGCATATTACTTTCACTTTCTGCTGTTGGAAAGGTGTCACCCACATATCTCATGTTATTGATTTATGGCCTCGTATTTTAAATATCATGGACAAAAAAAGAACAAATATATCTATACTACAAGAACTTAATATTGAAGAAGGCTGGCTAGTAAAGACGATTAAACAGAGAAAACTTAAATATTTTGGACACTTTAAACGTCATGATAATCTATAGAAAACCATCTTGGAAGGGTACATAATGGGAAAAAGAAAGAGAGGAAGACCAAGGCGAAGATGGCTGCAAGACATCGTTGATGATCTGCAAATAGATGCATCAGCAGCAGGCCATCTTGTTCACAACCGTGAGGCCTACAGGAGAGCTGTTAGGGAGATAAAGTTCCACAAGGGACATGCAAATGAAAGAATGAATGAATGATTTTAATTCCTTCCACAGTTTTAGTTTGTCTCTTGATATTTTCTCTCGTGAGTAAATATTTATATTTAATACATCAACAACAGTTTCTCCAGAGTACTTCACATACATGTAAAGTAATGCCAGTACTAACCTATGGTTGTGAGAGTTGGAGAACATCCCAAACAATGGAAAAGAGACTAGATGCTGTTGAAAATAAGTGCCTTCGAAGACTGTTAAATATCTGTTGGCATGATTTCAGATCGGTTACATAAATAAGACAAGAAACTAAACAAGACTACGTATCAAACTTTATCAGAAGACGTCGCTGGAACTACATCGACCACGTACTTAGAACGGACGAAAAACGACCCCCACACCAAGCATTTACGTGGTCACCAGGGGGTACAAGAAAGCGGGGAAGACCCAAAGACACACAAGAAATGTTCAAGAATGCTCATCAGAAACACCGAAGATCTAAAGCAAGTAGCAAGAATCACCAGACATGGAGAGCCTTGTCCTACGTCCTATGAGCCGCCTTTGGCCTAAGAGGATCAACTAACTGACTAACTTTACATACATCGCTTTTTCATGGACACACATTTACTTTCACAGACAATGCACTTGATATCATTGCACAAACAGTTCTGGGAGAGCAAAGACTGATCTTAAGGATCAAAGGTTAGTGATGATAGTATAATAACAATATCTTAAATCCATGTCCAGGCTTAGTGGGAGTAAGGGGAGGGGGAGGGGTTTGGGGATTGTCCAGCTAGTGCATCGTACCGGGACCTGTACTGCTTCTCCTGTTTTAAGAAGGTCCTAAAATGGATAAAAATAGAATGGCCCGTCATTAGGGTACACATAAAGGAGGGGGATAGACGAGGATAATATTACACCACCTTACAGAATCCCTCTAAGGCGGACCTGCCCCGGCCGGTAAACTTTGGTTTAGAATGCATGTACTCTACCTGCCAACAATCTGGACTCTCAGACAACACTTTTAACTGGGACAGAAAGATAAACACTCGTTGGAAAATGGAACAAAAAGAGAACCATTTGCTAGAAAATGTGGCAGAAAGGTAAATGTTTACTGGAAAGCGGGGTATAAAAGTAAAAATTTATTAGAAAATGGAATTCTGTGTTATAAGACTAGAAAACATATGGCAGACATGTATTGTCTGTGAAAACAAACCCAAAGATCGCAGCCAGTGTGGAATGTACTTGGAAATCTGCCATTAAAATATCTTTGATATGCCTAGTGAATTAACTATGTTGATCTTTAGAATACTGTCCCACATGCCCCTCATACAAACTGCCCACATGCCCCTTATACAAGCTATCCACATGCCCCCTCATGCAAAATGTTTACATGCCTCTGATATAAGCTGCCCACGTGCTCCCTCGTACAAATTACCCACATGCCTCTGATACAAGTTGCCCATATGCTCCCTCATATAGGCTGCCCACATGCCCCTCATACAAACTGCCCACATGCCCCTCATACAAACTGCCCACATGCCTCTGATACAAGCTGCCCATGTGCTCCCCATACACGCTGCTCACATGCCCCTCATGCAGTTCCATGAGAGTGGGCTAGTAAATTCTCCTCTGGCCTTGTCCAAACATTCTGCACTTACTTAACACTTTCTGTTGGCCTTCTTCTTTTTTTGGCCCTAAACCAAATTCCGGCCACATTTCAGACAATGGTCGCTTCTTCCATATTGATTACATCTGCACTTCACCGTGTAATCCACATGTCTTAAATGTCGTGTTATCTCGCAAATAATGTATCGAGAAAAGATCGCCTGTGGCAGTTGGTATCAAAGTTTCGTGGCAGAACGAAAGATCTTTTTGGTCAAGAAAATAAAGTTTGAAATAATGAAGAGAAGCAAGTCTATAAAAGAGGAATAGAAAAAAAGCAAACTTAGGATTAAATGAGAACTAGAGAGAGAGATAGTGGAAAAGAAGAAGAGGGGCGCCTGGAAGAGTATAGGAGATATGACTGCAAGAGAACTGGGAGGATTGGAAAGGTTTGGGAGGTGTGGGGATTAAGATAGACAGTCAGAGAGGCCAGGTACAGAACAGAGAATTTAAGACGAGAAACAAATAGGGAGAAGCCAGGTTTAAAAAAGTAACAGAGAAAGAAAATAAGACAAGAACCAGAGAAAGTAACATCAGAGCTTTGTAGAGAAAGTAATAATAAAAGATAAAGAACGGAAATTTAGAACGAAAAAGAAGTAGGGAGATAATAAAAGTAGTGCATATAGAGTTAGATATGAATTAGGTCTAAAAGTGAAATAGAGTATGTACTTTATTGCAGTAGAAAAAAATACACTGCAAGTGAAATAGAATGAATAGAGATAAGAATGAAGTAGAAAAAGTACGGCTTGAAGTGAAGTAGAAAATGCAAGGTTAGATAAGAAGTAGGGCTATAAGTAAAATAGAGAATGCAGGGTTAGATAAGAAGTAGGGCTATAAGTAAAATAGAGAATGCAGGGTTAGATAAGAAGTAGAGCTAAAAGTAAAATAGAGAATGCAGGGTTAGATAAGAAGTCTAGAAGTAAAATACAGAATGCAAGGTTAGATAAGAAGTAAGGCTAGAAGAGAAATAGAGAAAGTAAAACGTTAAGATATAGAGAAAGTAAAACTTGAAGTGAAGTAGAGAAAGTAAGATTAGAACAGACGTGGCGAAAATAAGACCAGAAAATAAGTAGAGACAGGAAGACAAGAGTGAAAAAAATGAGACTTGAAATGATGAAAGAGAGAAAGAAGTGTATAAAATAAACTCATAACAGAAGAAAGGGAATACAGACAAGAGAGGAGAAACCAGGGGAGATAATGACTGGTCCTATCTCAGACCAAAACTGTTAAAACTTGCCCGGCCTGAAGGTCAGATGGTGCCCCAATATCGGTGATCAATATCTTTTTAGCTAACGGCTGCCGATTCGATACCACCAACATGTTTTCGAAAATTAAAGCTAGAATTCAGATATGGTAATCAATACTCTAACTTCGTGGTAAACGATTCGATACTCGTTCTTACGCCCGGAGCTTTCGGTCTATGTTCAGTGTCCATTTCTAGAAAATTAACGAAGTTCAGGAAGACTAAAGAGATATACCAAGACCATAGACGTGTACGTAAGTTTGTGTGCTTGTTTGTACGTATGAGAGTCTGTAGATAGTTTCAGAATTACGCGAGAAAGAGAATCTAAATGTATCTTTCTTAGACTGCGGGTGACAGACACGTTTTAAAGAAGATTGCGGGTGACAGACAAGTTCTAAAGAAGATTGTGGGTGGCAAACACGTTTTAAAGACGATTGCGGGTGACAGACAAGTTTTAAAGAAGATTGTGGGTGACAGACATGTTTTAAAGAAGATTGCGGGTAACAAACAAGTTTTAAAGAAGATTGTGGGTGACAGAAATGTTTTAACAAAGATTGCGGGTGACAAACACGTTTTAAAGAAGATTGCGGGCGACAGACATTTTTTAACGAAGATTGCGGCTGACAGACATGTTTTCATGAATACTGCGGGCGACAGACAAGTTTTAACTAAGATTGCGGGTGACAGAAATGTTTTAACAAAGATTACGGGTAACAGACAATTTTAAAGATGATTGCGGTTGACAGACAAGTTTTAACTAAGATTGCGGGTAACAGACAAGTTTTAAAGAAGATTGCGGGTGACAGACAAGTTTTAAAGAAGATTGTGGGTGACAGACAAGTTTTAAAGAAGATTACTTCCTGAAGAAACGAGCATAGAAAGCCGTGCAGAAGTTTTAAACGTCCGTGATTTTTTTCCCGCCATATTTGATCCTGCCAGAAGTCTGTCCTGCACCCTCCATTCTGCTTTATCGGTTCAGGAATTTATAGGGATCTTAGGTAGTGCAGCCCAAACAGAAGTCTGCCCTTTTTATGCAGTCCTGAGAATGAAATAAGACGCTGTACACCACGCCCTAACAGAAGAGATTTTCTAAACAGGTACGCTTTACACCATGCACTACTGGAAGAAAGAAAGAAAGAAAGAAAGAAAGAAAAGAAGTTTCGAAAGAAGTTATGACATGAAGTACGAGTATATGAAGGAAGAAGCGAAGGAAAGAAGGAAAAGAAATGACGGTAAGAAGAGAAAGAATAAATCAGTAAGGAAGATGGAAAGTTTAGATAAATCAGGCTCTGTAATAAAAATGTACTGACATGTGCCCACTAGACTAACCCAAGGTCTGGATATAAAGTAGATTCAGAACCGGCTTGACTGGACTGGGACCACACATGAGGGTAGCTGGATTATTGCTGTAAAACAGGGTAGTTAGATTATTGCTGTAAAACAGGGTAGCTGGATTATTGCTGTAAAACAGGGTAGCTGGGTTATTGCTGTAAAACAGGGTAGCTGGATTATTGCTGTAAAACAGGGTAGCTGGATTATTGCTGTAAAACAGGGTAGCTGGATTATTGCTGTAAAACAGGGTAGCTGGATTATTGCTGTAAAACAGGGTAGCTGGATTATTGCTGTAAAACAGGGTAGCTGGATTATTGCTGTAAAACAGGGTAGTATTAGATTATTGCTGTAAAACAGGGTAGTTAGATTATTGCTGTAAAACAGGGTAGTTAGATTATTGCTGTAAAACAGGGTAGTTAGATTATTGCTGTAAAAATGGCAGCTGAATTATTGCTGTAAAACAGGGTAGTTAGGTTATTGCTGTAAAACATTTTGGTTGGATTATTGCTATAAAACAGGACAGCCTGATTATTGCTATAAACCAGAGTAGACAAGCACAAATAGATTAATATCACAGATTCATCTTTTTTCTTTCTGTATTTTGTATCTTATTTTTCTTTGTTTCTTTCTTTTGTAGCTTATTTTTCTTTCTTTTTTTTGTCTGCAATATGGCCGGGAGCAGGTTCCATGGTATATTCTGACTGACCTCCGTGGTTAGAGTCACAGGACCTATGATATCTTTGAATCTCCTATGATATCTTTGAATCTCCTATGATATCTTTAAATCTATTGTGATGATGTTTTTGAACCCTCTATGATGTCTTTGAATCTCATATGATGTCTTTGAATCTCAAACTAGCCTACCTACCTCTATCTATCTGACATTATGTTGGGTTTAACTAAGCAGAACCTGGAGAAGAAAACATTCGATTGATCAGCCGGACATTTTGAAAAACCAGGTCAGAACCATGATTACAACAGTTGGTAATTTACCGTGACAGTTAATGGTTGGCAGGCGATGTGGAAATGATATTACACATGTCAGGATTTTAAGACAGTAAGAAACCCTCATTCAGCCAGATTTCTTTCTCTCCGAATCCACAGTCCAGAGTGGTATGCGTTTTTATGCCAGTCATTATACAAGAGCAGCGGAGTACCCTTTTCATTGCGTGAGGAGAAGTATCCTCAGGCGCCTGACGGGCCGTTGCATAAATAAATAGATCTTCCTCACACATCATGAAGGTGTGCTAGTTTTCATCACTACCAGCTGCTGAATGACAACGAGTGAGATAAGAGAAAAGAGTCAAATAAGAACCCATAAACAGAACATGATCTTTTAAATTGGTGATTCTGAACAGGGAGACAGGTGACTTCCGGAGGCGGAGTTTCGGGTTTAAGGGAGATAAGTTTCTTTTTCTCATGTGGGGGATGTATAATAGTGACGTTTTTTTTTTTGGGGGGGGGGGGATGACAGTTTAACATGTAATGGGGGATTCGGGAGCAGCCTGGGGAAGATTTTAGACCCCGTGAAGTTTAGAACCGCTGTTTTAAATCGCCCTCCTTATTCTGCCATCTTTGTATCCCTCAAATGTCGATTCTGGCCTTGGATATAAACTACTTGGCCGTTGTAAATGCTGCGACCAGATACCTTCTCTTTCACCGGGACTGCCAAAGACCAACAACTGTCTCCTCAACTCTTCTCATATTCTCCCAATCACTGCTCCCATCAGACATTTCCATTCCATGTTTGTTCAGTGTCCCTGCTTTCTTCTTCTTCTGTTCTTGGCCTCCTTTATCAACGGAACTGTCAGCACCCATTGAAACGTTTTCCAGGGCGTTATTCTATTTATATGGTTTGACAGGGCGTTATTCTATTTATATGGTTTGACAGGGCGTTATTCTATTTATATGGTTTGACAGGGCGTTATTCTATTTATATGGTTCGACAGGGCGTTATTCTATTTATATGGTTTGACAGGGCGTTATTCTATTTATATGGTTTGACAGGGCGCTATTCTATTTATATGGTTTGACAGTCTGAAATCTTCTACACAGCCAAACTCTCCGGGTCGCTTTGATCATGGAGATTGACACAGACAGGATCACCACCTCCCAAGGCAAAGCTCGGCTGCCGTCATGAAATCCCCTTCAATCCTCATGCAAATGGCTAGTATTGGCCATGGATTAGCCGCTCTCAGTTCGATACTCTTTTAACTTATTGCCATTGACTCCTGCATCCTACTTCTCATTACTTCTGTCATTCTGTTACACTCGTTTGCCTTTCTTCTCCCTCCCAACCTCCTTTTTCACTCTCCCTCTCCTCCACTCATAAACTCCAAAAATAGCCTCCAACACTCCACTTTTCCTAGTGGAGTGTGCTGAAGTCAGAACTCTTCAGGTGAGATTTATGACAGAACAATGAATATTGTGCAAAGTGTTACTGAACGTATTAAAGTTTTTTGAGCCAAACTTGTAAGAGTTTGCACTGAGTAATATTCCCAGTGTTAAATTAAAGTAAGAGTCGTCATTGCATCACTGTTACCATCATTATCATTGAGTCTCGGGCGTTTTGTTAATTTTTTTTTCAGTTTGTTACATCATAACTCGTTACATTTTTCAACAAAATGTACCATTTGAAAAAAAAAATAGAGAACTGACGTGACAGTAGACACTGAAGTAAGACATGCGGTTTTCAAGTAGGACACGTGAATTCCATCCGATCTGAGGAAAGATGTTGGTTTTTATCTTTGTGCATGCAACTGTGTGACCATACTGACTTCAAGCACGTGTAGGGATGCTGAGTTACAAGCAAGTGTAGGGATGCTGACTTACAAGAAAGTGTAGGGATGCTGACTTACAAGCAAGTGTAGGGATGCTGACTTACAAGAAAGTGTAGGGATGCTGACTTACAAGCACGTGTAGGAATGCTGACTTACAAGAAAGTGTAGGAATGCTGACTTACAAGCAAGTGGGACGATGCTGACTTACAAGCAGGTGGGACGATGCTGACTTACAAGCAAGTGTGGGGATGCTGCCTTACAAGCAAGTGTGTGGATGCTGACTTACAAGGACATGTAGGGATGCTGACTTACAAGCAAGTGTGTGGATGCTGACTTACAAGCAAGTGTGTGGATGCTGACTTACAAGGACATGTAGGGATGCTGACTTACAAGGACATGTAGGGATGCTGACTTACAAGCAAGTGTGTGGATGCTGACTTACAAGCAAGTGTGTGGATGCTGACTTACAAGGACATGTAGGGATGCTGACTTACAAGGACATGTAGGGATGCTGACTTACAAGAAAGTGTGTGGATGCTGACTTACAAGGACATGTAGGGATGCTGACCTACAAGCAAGTGTGACAATGCTGACCTACAAGCAAGTGTGACAATGCTGACTTACAAGCAAGTGTGTAGATGCTGACTTACAAGCAAGTGTGACAATGCTGACTTACAAGCAAGTGTGTAGATGCTGACTTACAAGCAAGTGTAGGGATGCTGACTTACAAGCAAGTGTAGGGATGCTGAATCACAGGCATCTGTTGTAGCATAGGAATCAGATTCCAGTAGGTTTGTTTAGGGACTTAAAGCGGACAGGAACTTCTACTGCAACTCCACCGCCATGAATACCACAGCGAGTCCTGATCTGCTAACTGGGTATAGGGTCTTGACCAGATCAAGTTTGTTGTTCTAAATAAACGTGCCATCACTTTAATGTGGTTGTATTTGTACTCATGTAGAGCAGTGGTTCCCAAATATTCTCAGGCTGATCCCCTCCAGCTTGGTTCCCACGCCAGATACAAAATGTTTCTCACTCATGTGGATCTGACGCCCCCATGCTGCTCACGTTTTTCTCACCGCCACTTAGATCTTTCCAAACGCCCCCAGAGAAGGGGGAGGGGGGAGCCACTACCACCCACCACGGAAACCACTTATATGGACTGATTGTAGCAACACCAAATCCTCCGGCGAAACCTTATAAAAAATGCAGCACAGTACCTTGTCAGCGGAAGTAGTTTTGTGTTTCCTCTTCCTGTCTCCAATCTCCGTCATGCACAGCAAGAGTCTTGATTGTTCGAGGGCGTTTATGCTTTGAGTATCTCCATTTGCTAACTCTTCTTTGAACTACTTGCCCACGAATCAAAGTTCTTCTTTTGTCCTGCAGAGAAGAGACTTCGTGTTATAAACTGATTGTCACATTCATTTATTGATTCCGCTCGTTTATCCCCATGAAAAAAAAATGTATACGCATTCCTGACTGACATCCTTGAGGATCTCATTTTCCTCTCAGAAAATAGTTCCGCGGAGGAGAAAAAAAGCGGTTCTTATTGTTCCATTTTTATCCTGTTTTTTTTTTTTTTAGTTGAAATTCGAACTATTTTAGGGCGGCATTAGTTGTCCATTTTGAAAGAAGATTTAGAGAATGAAGCACAAAAAAAAAATATTTGAAAACCTCTAAAACAGAGAGTCTGGTGAAGCACTTCAAGACTTATCTAACACTGCCAGGCCAGGCGCTGTGATGAAAGTCTTGACAATTCTCTGCAATATCTAACCATAGCTCAAGGCCATGCTAGCGTTTTGTGGATTAGCGAAGGGAGGGAAAACACTTTCCGCTTGGAAGCTCAGCCAGAGACCCAAAGCTGACAAGCTAGCCTCAGGAATGGCGATCTACCAGTGACCAAGACCCTGTCCTACCTCTCCGCCGGTGCTCCCACTAACAGGCCTAGCCCAGCTAACGGAGAAAGGACCCTCATAGTCCCCATGGTGGTGGAGTCTGCTTAAAAAGTATCGCACGCTGTTCTGTTTTTTTTTAGTTCCTCTTTGTGAACGAAAATAGCAGCTATAACCCGCCCCCAGTCGGACATGACGCTGTTTCTCAGTATCTTCAGCACTTCAGTAACGAAGAACACCAGCTCGAGTTTCCAGGGGGATATAAGCACACGAAGAAACGAAAGAAGAAGAAGAAAGAAGAAGAAGAAGAAGAAAATCAGTTCAGAATAAAACCTGCTTTATTTACGATGGTATCCCGTACTATAATAACCATAGATGCATGCCCTTAGAAAAAGAGGCGTGCCCCTAAAAATTAAGATTTGTAAGGGCATGTAACTTTCCCATCGCAACATATGCCTGTGAGACCTGGACACTTAACAAAACAGCTGAGAAACACATAAATCCCTTTGAATGTAAATGCTACAGAAGAGTTCTTCAAATATCATGGACACAAAAAAGAACAAATATATCTATACTACAAGAACTTAATATTGAAGAAGGCTGGCTAGTAAAGAGGATTAAACAGAGAAAACTTAATATTTTGGACACATTAAACGTCATGATAATCTATGTCTTGGGGATGCTCTGTCGTGTTTGTTCTCAGGTAACGTAAGAGTTAACTTGTCCGCATTTACTACGCCATCACAGAAATATGGCGCAGTCCTGAACCGGAAGCAACTTCCTCTCCAAGACGGAGCAAGAAAGCTCACTAGGTTATGTTACGTTCTCGTCATCAACCTTACATTCCCAGAGAAGGTCATGGATGCTTCGATGTGTCTCAGCACATCCTTCAGTGTACAATGAGTGATGGTATGAGTTCTGTGTTGATCTCGCTGACTGATGACATCAGTTCTATGTTGATTTCACTGACTGATGGCATCAGTTCTGTGTTGATTTCACTGACTGATGGCATCAGTTCTGTGTTGATTTCACTGATTGATGACATCAGTTCTGTGTTGATTTCACTGACTGATGGCATCAGTTCTGTGTTGATTTCACTGACTGATGGCATCAGTTCTGTGTTGATTTCACTGACTGGTGGCATCAGTTCTGTGTTGATTTCACTGACTGGTGGCATCAGTTCTGTGTTGATTTCACTGATTGATGACATCAGTTCTGTGTTGATTTCACTGACTGATGGCATCAGTTCTGTGTTGATTTCACTGACTGGTGGCATCAGTTCTGTGTTGTTTCTCCTCATATTTATTCTCCTGTCCTGAAATTCGCGACGGAGTTGCCATGTTTCACATGAACTGCCTTCACTCTAAGAGAGATACCGTGTCCCTGTTTTGTTTGTGTGTGTGTGCTCTTGGCCTCTTTAAGAACGGAAACGATGTACTGAACCCAGCATCTGTCCTGCTGGTATAGTAGTGTAGGTTCAGCTGGTAGTTCTGCAGAGCTGTCGGATCTTTCCTTTCCAAAAGCAACAGCGATGTCAAAGATGGAAGTAATGGTTGAATTCTGGGACCATGTTAGCCATTGTCGCTAGCCTCAATATTTTTGGCGCGTATCAGAGAATGTGTCTTTACACAGAGAGTTTGCACTTTCTTTCTCAGTTTGGCTGGAAGTTGTTGGCCACGTGTTTAATCATAGAGTTGTTGTTCACGTGTTTAAACATAGAGTTGTTGTTCATATGTTTAATCATAGAGTTGTTGTTCATGTGTTTAATCATAGAGTTGTTGTTCATGTGTTTAATCATAGAGTTGTTGTTCATGTGTTTAATCATAGAGTTGTTGTTCATGTGTTTAATCATAGAGTTGTTGTTCATGTGTTTAATCATAGAGCTATTGTTCATGTGTTTAATCATAGAGTTACTGTTCATGTGTTTAATCATAGAGTTGTTGTTCACGTCTTTAATCATAGAGTTGTTGTTCATGTGTTTAATCACAGAGTTGTTGTTCATGTGTTTAATCATAGAGTTGTTGTTTATGTGTTTAATCATAGAGTTGTTGTTTATGTGTTTAATCATAGAGTGGTTGGCCACGTGGTTGTTCCGTTTCACTGATGGAATCGATAATCTTGGAAAATATTTTCTTCTCTCGTACACTGAACGATGAAAAAATTAACGTTATCTATGTATCTTTTTTCTTCTCTCTCTCCCTCTCTCTCTCCCACATCGCTCTATGCATGTATGTATGTATGTTTGTATGTATGTAAGTATTTTTGTATGTATGTATGCATGTAGGAAGTGGAGGTGGATTGGCCACACTCTGAGGAAACCCGACACCAGCATAGCAAGACAGGCACTGACATGGGATCCTCAAGGAAATAGAAAACGAGGAAGACCTAGACTTACTTGGAGAACAGAAATTATGACAGTGCTCAGAGACAAGGGATACACATGGAAGAAAGCAGAGAATAATTCCAAGAACAGGGATGACTGGAGATCCTTTATCTGTGGCCTATGCTCTCAAGAGAGTGAAAGGCGATGATGATGATGATGATGATGATGATGATGATGATGATGGATTTGTTTAAATAATCATTATTTCGTATATTTCAAATAGGTGAGTTGAAGACTACGGTAAAATGTGGCTCTAGTTGAGCAGACATAGAGACGTAGATTAGATAAAGAGACGTAGAGCAGACATAGAGACGTAGATTAGACAAAGAGACGTTGAGCAGACATAGAGACGTAGATTAGACAAAGAGACGTAGAGCAGACATAGAAACGTAGATTAGACAAAGAGACGTAGAGCAGACATAGAGACGTAGATTAGACAAAGAGACGTAGAGCAGACATAGAGACGTAGATTAGACAAAGAGACGTAGAGCAGACATAGAGACGTAGATTAGACAAAGAGACGTAGAGCAGACACAGTCAGAGATGTATGGTGCAATTTTAAGCAAAAAAGACAGAAAGAAGTGATGGTGACAAGGAATGCTAAGAGAGGTAATGAGATGAGCACATACAAATGAAAAACAAACAGTAACAAACCAATATTTCGGCAGTATGTCTTTATCAGGGCAAATCAAAACAACTGAAAAGAACGTGGAAACAGCGCCTACCTGGCAAAAAGTCTTTTAGTAAGGAACACAAGCAAGTAAACTGTTACTTACCAAGAGGATCTCCGCCATTTTTGTGTGTTTATTTGTTGATTCATTATCTTCGCCTTCCTTGATAAAGACATGTGGCCGAAATATTGATTTATTACTGTTTGTAAACTTATATGATGTCAGAAATACGAGAATCCTGAGGGTTTCACTTCTCTTCTGTTTTGAAAGATGCTCTACATGGAATTTGTTTGATTTTCTTTAAAAACCGGCGACATTTTGACCCAAGTCTCCAACAGCGGCAGACAGCAATATATATAGATATATGTATATTGAGAGCGCGTATGTGAAAGATTGAGATTTATAAGATCATGAATGATTGGTGAATGAATGGTTTGATGATGGGCTTTTGGTTTGTTTTTTTTTTATGTATGATTTGGAGAACGGTTAGATGGATGGTTACATGTATGAATGCTTCGTATAATTGTGTGTGTGGGGGGGGGGGGTGAATAAACAGAATAAAGAAGAGGGGGAAAAGAACGAAAGAAAGACAGACAGAAAGAAAGAAAGAAAGAAATGTCACAAAACTATAAACGTTGCATAGAAAAAGAAAACCACGTAAATTTGGTTTTTATCCCTTACACCAAGGACAAATTGTTGACTTATCCCGTATTTACGCACGTGTTGGACGAAGAGAACAAATATTGAATATTTTCATCTCATACGCCTTGTTGTCCCTACTGTTGTCCCTACTGTTGTCCCTATCAAACGTTTCTTATCGATTCCCACGGTGGGCGCCACAGGCTGGCTGCTTCTTCTAGGCCACGCCTGGACATCCTCCTCAGGCTTGTGTTTGTGTTCTCCAAACAGTTGCCATGTAGGGGATGAGCCTGTGTTTGAGAGGTCCATGTGGGGGATGAGCCAGTGTTTGAGAGGTCCATGTGAGGGTTGAGCCAGTGTTTGAGAGGTCCATGTGGGGGATGAGCCAGTGTTTGAGAGGTCCATGTGAGGGTTGAGCCAGTGTTTGAGAGGTCCATGTGGGGGATGAGCCAGTGTTTGAGAGGTCCATGTGGGGGATGAGCCAGTGTTTGAGAGGTCCATGTGGGGGATGAGCCAGTGTTTGAGAGGTCCATGTGGGGGATAAGCCAGTGTTTGAGAGGTCCATTTGAGGGATGAGCCCGTGTTTGAGAGGTCCATGTGAGGGATGAGCCCGTGTTTGAGAGGTCCATGTGAGGGATGAGCCCGTGTTTGAGAGGTCCATGTGAGGGATGAGCCCGTGTTTGAGAGGTCCATGTGAGGGATGAGCCCGTGTTTGAGAGGTCCATGTGAGGGATGAGCCCGTGTTTGAGAGGTCCATGTGAGCGATGAGGGCCATGTGGGGAATGAGGTCCATGTGAGGGATGAGCAAGTGTTTGAAAGGTCCATGTTTTTTAAATGTTTTTAACATGGTCAAGACGTCTGACTTGCCCAGGAGTGTATATTCTTTTTTCTTATTTCATTTTCCTTAATTGTCAGTTGCTTCGCATTCCATCTGATTTTTCTCTTCTATCAGCTGTGGAGAGGAACAGACAGAACTACAAAAAATAAGATTTTTAAGGGCATGCATCTTTCCATCGTAACATATGCCTGTGAGACATGGATACTTAACAAAACAGCTGAGAAACACATAAATGCCGTCGAATGTAAATGCTACAGAAGAGTTATTCAAATAACACAGACACAAAAAGAACAAATATATCCATACTACAAGAACTTAATATTGAAGAAAGCTGGCTAGTAAAGAGGATTAAAAAGAGGAAACTTAAATATTTTGGACACATTAAACGTCATGATAATCTAGAGAAACCCATCTTGGAAGAGTATATAATGAGAAAAAGAAAGAGAGGAAGACCAAGGCGAAGATGGCTGCAAGACATCGTTGATGATCTGCAAATGGATGCATCAGCAGCAGGGCATCTTGCTTACAACCGAGAGGCCTACAGGAGTGCTGTTAGGGAGCCAAAGTTCCGCAAGGGACATGCAAATGACTGACTGACTGACTGACAGTGAAATATACCCCGTTCTTCGAAAATGCATCCATTCTGTAGTCTGTAATCTTATACACCAGCATTCTGCACTATTAATTCAACATTCTGCACCGTTTAATTCAACATTCCTTACAGTTCAGTTTTTTAAAACATTCTTTGCTGTTAGCTCAACAATCTACACTATTAATGTAACATTCTGTTCTGTTAATCCAACATATTACACTATTAATTCAACATTCCGACCTCTTAAATACAACACTCCGTGACGATGATACAGTATTATGTTAATTCAACTCTCTATGATGCTAATACAACATTATTCGCTGTTAATGCAACACTCTGTGATGCTACTACATTATTCACTGTTAATTCAACACCGCGATGTTAATACAATATTGTGGGATGTTAATTCAACACTCTGTGATGTTACTGCAACATTATGCGCTGTTAATTCAAATTCTGCTTTGCATGCACTATTAATTTAACATTCTTCACTGTTAATCCAACATTCGTCAACAATTTGTTTTATTTTGTGGAGGGAGATATATAAAATAGCAGGGAAGATAGAGAACCGTGGTCGTCATAATCTCCAGCCTCAATCAAGGCAGACATTTTGTCTGAGCAGCCGAGTCGAATTTGCTTTAACAAAATGTTAGTTCGGTCAGGTTTCTCCCAGACTTCGCACTCCAGGAACCTGCCCGGGTCAAGGACACCTTCTGTTCTGCTCTCCGCTTCACCATAAATTATCTTCAGATTCACCCAGATTAGATACCACCTTTAAACTTCAGCTTTCTTTTGTGATATCTGTCTGAATGGGCTGTCGTATTTGTTTCGGTGTTGTCGTATCTATTTCCGTTTTGTCGTATTTATTTCGGTGTTGTCGTTTTTATTTCAGTGTTGTCGTTTTTTGTTTCAGCGTTGTCGTTTATGCCGTTTGTGACACTTTTGAGGAGTTGAAGGTGTCCTTCCAGGAATAAGAAGTGGAAGTGTTTTCCTTTCTGTAGTTGGTATGCTATATATGTTGCAGTGTTGGGAAAATTATATGTTAAATATATGTCAGATGTGGCTTGTATGTGGATGCGGTTTGGCTGTAACAACAAGAGATCTAGTGTCATACTTATACTGCATGATTGTCCAACATATCGACATATGCATCTACATGATTGTCCAACATATCAGCATATTCATCTACATGATTGTCCAACATTATCAGCATATGCATCTACATGATTGTCCAACATATCAGCATATGCATCTACATGACTGTCCAACATGTCAGCATATGCATCTACATGATTGTCCAACATATCAACATATGCATCTACATGATTGTCCAACATATCAGCATATGCATCTACATGATTGTCCAACATACCAGCATATGCATCTACATGATTGTCCAACATATCAACATATGCATCTACATGATTGTCCAACATATCAACAGATGCTGCTGCGTGACTGTTCAACATATCAACATATACTACTACTACATGATTGCCCGCCTTATCAACATATACAGTACATGATTGTCTTTCACGTACAGTAAACCCTCGATTTAACGGGCCCTGGTATAACGGATTTCAGATGTAACGGACAGGACAAATAATATTTTTGTTTACATCTTAAACTGTACCTTCCCACTACGGTCATAGCAAAATACGTGTAGGTCATGACCCATCAGTGTATGACATAACCCCCAGTGTATGACATACCCCCCAGTGTATGACATAATCCCCCTAGTGTATGACTAATCCCCCTAGCGTATGACATAATCCTTCAATGTATGACATAATCCCCCTAGTGTATGACATAATCCTTCAGTGTATGACATAATCCCCCAGTGTATGACATAATCCCCCAGTGTATAACATAACCCCCCAGTGTATGACATAATACAACATTATTCGCTGTTAATGCAACACTCTGTGATGCTACTACATTATTCACTGTTAATTCAACACCGCGATGTTAATACAATATTGTGGGATGTTAATTCAACACTCTGTGATGTTACTGCAACATTATGCGCTGTTAATTCAAATTCTGCTTTGCATGCACTATTAATTTAACATTCTTCACTGTTAATCCAACATTCGTCAACAATTTGTTTTATTTTGTGGAGGGAGATATATAAAATAGCAGGGAAGACAGAGAACCGTGGGTCGTCATAATCTCCAGCCTCAATCAAGGCAGACATTTTGTCTGAGCAGCCGAGTCGAATTTGCTTTAACAAAATGTTAGTTCGGTCAGGTTTCTCCCAGACTTCGCACTCCAGGAACCTGCCCGGGTCAAGGACACCTTCTGTTCTGCTCTCCGCTTCACCATAAATTATCTTCAGATTCACCCAGATTAGATACCACCTTTAAACTTCAGCTTTCTTTTGTGATATCTGTCTGAATGGGCTGTCGTATTTGTTTCGGTGTTGTCGTATCTATTTCCGTTTTGTCGTATTTATTTCGGTGTTGTCGTTTTTATTTCAGTGTTGTCGTTTTTTGTTTCAGCGTTGTCGTTTATGCCGTTTGTGACACTTTTGAGGAGTTGAAGGTGTCCTTCCAGGAATAAGAAGTGGAAGTGTTTTCCTTTCTGTAGTTGGTATGCTATATATGTTGCAGTGTTGGGAAAATTATATGTTAAATATATGTCAGATGTGGCTTGTATGTGGATGCGGTTTGGCTGTAACAACAAGAGATCTAGTGTCATACTTATACTGCATGATTGTCCAACATATCGACATATGCATCTACATGATTGTCCAACATATCAGCATATTCATCTACATGATTGTCCAACATTATCAGCATATGCATCTACATGATTGTCCAACATATCAGCATATGCATCTACATGACTGTCCAACATGTCAGCATATGCATCTACATGATTGTCCAACATATCAACATATGCATCTACATGATTGTCCAACATATCAGCATATGCATCTACATGATTGTCCAACATACCAGCATATGCATCTACATGATTGTCCAACATATCAACATATGCATCTACATGATTGTCCAACATATCAACAGATGCTGCTGCGTGACTGTTCAACATATCAACATATACTACTACTACATGATTGCCCGCCTTATCAACATATACAGTACATGATTGTCTTTCACGTACAGTAAACCCTCGATTTAACGGGCCCTGGTATAACGGATTTCAGATGTAACGGACAGGACAAATAATATTTTTGTTTACATCTTAAACTGTACCTTCCCACTACGGTCATAGCAAAATACGTGTAGGTCATGACCCATCAGTGTATGACATAACCCCCAGTGTATGACATACCCCCCAGTGTATGACATAATCCCCCTAGTGTATGACATAATCCCCCTAGCGTATGACATAATCCTTCAATGTATGACATAATCCCCCTAGTGTATGACATAATCCTTCAGTGTATGACATAATCCCCCAGTGTATGACATAATCCCCCCAGTGTATAACATAACCCCCCCAGTGTATGACATAATCCCACTAGTGTATGACATAATCCTTCAGTGTATGACATAATCCCTCAGTGTATGACATAACCCCTAGTGTTTAACATAACCCCTCCAAGTGTATGACATAATCCCTCAGTGTTTGACATAATCCTTCAGTGTATGACATAACCCCTCCAGGTGTATGACATAACCCCCCAGTGTTTAACATAATCCTTCAGTGTAAGACATAATCCCTCAGTGTATGACATTATCCCTCAGTGTATGATATAACCCCCAATGTATGACATAACCCCCCAGTGTATGACATAATCCCTCAGTGTATGACATAATCCTTCAGTGTATGACATAATCCTTCAGTGTATGACATAATCCCCCAGTGTATGACATAACCCCAGTGTTTAACATAACCCCTTCAAGTGTATGACATAATCCCTCAGTGTATGACATAATCCCTCAGTGTATGACATAATCCCTCAGTGTATGACATAATCCCTCAGTGTATGACATAACCTCCGGTGTGTGACTGGCCAGTGTGTGATGAAAATGGGCAATCTGTGTGCAAACGGATGTGAAGCAGCACACATTTGTTTCTTTTGAAGCACGTGTTAAGTGCTTTCTGTGATTTGCGACATGGCGCATTTCCGCGAGCAGACCGTTGATATCAAACCCTGTTTCAAGTTAGATGAAACGGCTACAGAAAGCTATCAGGCTGTAAGTTTAATCATTTTATGTTCGACAGTACAGGATATTGTATTACCGCCTTATTTTCTAATATCAAGAAGCAATTTTTTAAGTAGTTAAAACAAATATCGGTTTAAATTCGTTTTAGTGGATCTTTAACATTAATGGATACACCCTCCCAGTACAAGCTCTCCCAGTACACGCCCTCCCAGTACACGCCCTCCCAGTACACGCCCTCCCAGTACACGCCCTCTCAGTACACGCCCTCCCAGTACACGCCCTCTCAGTACACGCCCTCTCAGTACACGCCCTCCCAGTACACGCCCTCTCAGTACACGCCCTCCCAGTACACGCCCTCCCAGTACACGCCCTCCCAGTACAAGCCCTCTCAGTACAAGTCCTCTCAGTACACGCCCTCTCAGTACAAGCCCTCTCAGTACAAGTCCTCTCAGTACACGCCCTCTCAGTACACGCCCTCCCAGTACAAGCCCTCTCAGTACAAGCCCTCCCAGTACACGCCCTCCCAGTACACTCCCTCCCAGTACACTCTCTCCCAGTACACTCCCTACCAGTACACGCCATCCCAGTACACATCCTCCCAGTACACGTCCTCCCAGTACACATCCTCCCAGTACACGTCCTCCTAGTACACGCCATCCCAGTACACGCCATCCTAGTACACGTCCTCCCAGTACATGCCCTCCTAGTACACGCCCTCCCAGTACACGCCCTCCCAGTACACGCCCTCTCAGTACACTCCAACCCAGTACACGCCATCCCAGTACACGCCCTCCCAGTACACGCCCTCTCAGTACACGCCCTCCCAGTACACGCCCTCCTAGGGCCTCAGAGAAACTTTAAAAGTCGGTTCAAAACATGATTTCCACCCACCACCTCCTGCACACGCACCCTCTATCCACCCCTAACCCGGCTTATCTGTCCTCTGATACTGCGGGCTCTTGGAAACCTTCCGAGCCCACCCTTAAAACAGGGAAATTCCTCCAGACCCCTGAGGGATAGAGCGCTGGAACCCACCCCAAACCTCTCCCCCCCCACCCCACAAATGGCCTACCTCTTTCTTCTTTTAGCCCGTTAGATCGAGGGTTCGCTTACTACCTACATATAAATAATGAAATGATAATTCTTAGTTTTACGCTTCACCACAGTGCCAAGAAACAAAATCAAAATACAGAAAACAGAAAACAATGCGATAATATACAGAAAACAATGCGATAATATACAGAAAACAGAAAACAATGCGATAATATACAGAAAACAGAAAACAATGCGATAATATACAGATGCCTCCACAATATACAGATAACAAAGCAACAATATACAGAACACATAGATCAAGGCCACAACATAAAGAAACATAGGAAATGCCACATTGTACAGAAAACGTAGAAAAATGCCACAGTTTACAGAAAACAAGGAACGTTGTGACAATATACATAAAAGAGAGAACAATGTGACAGTATGTGGAAAACAGAGAACAATGTCACAATATACGGAAAATACAGAAAATCCCACAATGTACAGAAAACATAGAATAATGCCAAATGTACAGAAAACATAGAACAATACGACAATATGCAGAAAACAGAGAACAATCCCACGAGATACAGAAGAGTGCGACAGCACTGAGACAATACCGAACAAAAAGAAAACTGAAATAATAAACAGAAAACGGATAAAATTCACTTTTAAAGCAGTTTCTCGTGCTTTAGATCAGTTGTGATTCCTGGATTGTTGTGATGGCGATGTTTAATTAGACGCTGTTTTAGATGTTGGTATCAGATTACGCGGGTGAGAATGTTGAGATAATGAGACGATAAAAGTACATTTGTGGCTGTTGTTGTGTGGGGGAGGGGGGGGGTACGGAACTCTTGGAAGAAGTTTGTATCTGTTGTTGTGTGCGCAGAGACTGAGGGTCATATAGAGAGAATGTGATATTCTCAGCTCAAATTTTGCGTGTATGCGCGAGATAGGAGAGAAAAGAACAATGTGACAGGTCAGAGCAAAGATGGACAGATCATGTAGAGGAATACGTAACAGAACTCAGAGAAAGCAACCTGAAAGAGAAATCCAGGAGCTGATGGTGGCTGATATTGTAACAGTGGTTCTTGAAAAGCTTGAATACGGAATGCATAGATAAAGAGAGACAGACAGAGAGCGAGAGAGAGAGAATGAGAGAGAAGGATAGAATATAGTGGAATTTGAAAAGCAGTGGATATGAGAAACAGAGCGTGGCATCTTGTCATCGGCTGGCTCAAATCGTTGCCTTCCATGGTACGACAGATCCTAGAATATTTGAAACTTCAATCTACATTGATGTAAATATAGATAACTTGAGATTATATGCTGAGCCAGGAAGAGCCAAGTCGATATCGACGCGGATTATCGGACTGAAGACTTCAGTTCCATCGCAGCTTCTTCTATCCAGTCAAGGTTTTTTTCTTGATAGATGCTACGGAGTTCATGCACCATGCTGAAAGCAGCGCCTAAGGATTTGTCCTGGGTGTAGTGATGCTAACCCTTCAACGTCTTAATTTTTAAAAACTAAAATCCCAGGATATAAACCAAGCAGCGTATACACAGTGTAGGAATGTGAGACAAATGGGCAGAAACCAGGGAAGTAACAAGTGAAGTATTCACAAACTTAGAGATAATAAGAAGGATCCTGACTGAAAGGCAAAGGATTATCCAGTCTTGGATGTGAAAATGTATGTGGATTTTTTACTTCGAGACACATTCAGGGCAGAATCAATGACAGTAAGACATGATATTAACACTATGGAATATGAAAAACATGGAATTGTGCTTAAAAAATTGATTTGTGTGTATGTGTGTGTGTGTTTCGATAATGAAATGAGAAAGTCTTGGAGTTCTTTGTTGATTTTACGTTAAGTATGTGTGCGCAGAGACTGAGGGTCATATAGAGAGAATGTGATATTCTCAGCTCAAATTTTGCGTGTATGCGCGAGATAGGAGAGAAAAGAACAATGTGACAGGTCAGAGCAAAGATGGACAGATCATGTAGAGGAATACGTAACAGAACTCAGAGAAAGCAACCTGAAAGAGAAATCCAGGAGCTGATGGTGGCTGATATTGTAACAGTGGTTCTTGAAAAGCTTGAATACGGAATGCATAGATAAAGAGAGACAGACAGACAGACAGAGAGCGAGAGAGAGAGAATGAGAGAGAAGGATAGAATATAGTGGAATTTGAAAAGCAGTGGATATGAGAAACAGAGCGTGGCATCTTGTCATCGGCTGGCTCAAATCGTTGCCTTCCATGGTACGACAGATCCTAGAATATTTGAAACTTCAATCTACATTGATGTAAATATAGATAACTTGAGATTATATGCTGAGCCAGGAAGAGCCAAGTCGATATCGACGCGGATTATCGGACTGAAGACTTCAGTTCCATCGCAGCTTCTTCTATCCAGTCAAGGTTTTTTTCTTGATAGATGCTACGGAGTTCATGCACCATGCTGAAAGCAGCGCCTAAGGATTTGTCCTGGGTGTAGTGATGCTAACCCTTCAACGTCTTAATTTTTAAAAACTAAAATCCCAGGATATAAACCAAGCAGCGTATACACAGTGTAGGAATGTGAGACAAATGGGCAGAAACCAGGGAAGTAACAAGTGAAGTATTCACAAACTTAGAGATAATAAGAAGGATCCTGACTGAAAGGCAAAGGATTATCCAGTCTTGGATGTGAAAATGTATGTGGATTTTTTACTTCGAGACACATTCAGGGCAGAATCAATGACAGTAAGACATGATATTAACACTATGGAATATGAAAAACATGGAATTGTGCTTAAAAAATTGATTTGTGTGTATGTGTGTGTGTGTGTTTCGATAATGAAATGAGAAAGTCTTGGAGTTCTTTGTTGATTTTACGTTAAGTATGTTTGCGTTGGAGAGTTTTTGTTGTACTAAAATCTTACCAAAGATCTTCCAGTGCTGAACCATTCAGTAGATGGAGTGCATTGCAAGCTTCTCATGTTGTTTGATGCAGTGCCTTCCAGAGTGGCGTGTAGACAGTTGCCGTTCTATTGATATATCTGTTGGAAACATGAAAATAATGACGACGAAACTGATAACAGTGGAGCAGAGGTAGGCGAAGGTCTATGGTTCAAGTCTTTCTAGGGTATGGTGTGAATGTTCGCTACAGCGTATACCAGCTAAGATGGTCTATGACTTAGACCAGTGGAAGTTTAAGGCGGGGTTTCCAAAAAACTTAGTAGCCACCAACAGTTATAAGACCACATGAAAGCCACGTTCATTATAGTCCTGCGCTAACCCACGTGTATGGCCACAGTCTGGAAAGATATGCATGGTTGCTGAATCCACTGGCATTCTTGTACAAGTCTTGCAGTATTTTTTGCGTGTAATTATTTAATGAAGTGTTTTATATTTTATAAAGTACTTTTATATCTTTATTTTATAGTTCGTTACTCAGTTATTGCATACAGTTCTATATATCTAGGTTCTATAGCATCTACATGCTGTAGAGTCATGAAGTGTTATTGTCTTCGCATTTCTAGGCCACTACAGCATTAGAGGTAGGGATGCCAGAACCTGGCCTCGCTGTCTTTGTTTTCCTGGGGAGACCTCAGGTAGGGATGCCAGCGCCTGGCCTCGCTGTCTTTGTTTTCCTGGGGAGACCTCAGGTAGGGATGCCAGCGCCTGGCCTCGCTGTCTTTGTTTTCCTAGGGAGACCCCAGGTAGGGATGCCAGCGCCTGGCCTAGCTGTCTTTGTTTTCCTAGGGAGACCCCAGGTAGGGATGCCAGCGCCTGGCCTAGCTGTCTTTGTTTTCCTAGGGAGACCCCAGGTAGGGATGCCAGCGCCTGGCCTCGCTGTCTTTGTTTTCCTAGGGAGACCCCAGGTAGGGATGCCAGCGCCTGGCCTAGCTGTCTTTGTTTTCCTAGGGAGACCCCAGGTAGGGATGCCAGCGCCTGGCCTCGCTGTCTTTGTTTTCCTAGGGAGACCCCAGGTAGGGATGCCAGCGCCTGGCCTAGCTGTCTTTGTTTTCCTAGGGAGACCCCAGGTAGGGATGCCAGCGCCTGGCCTCGCTGTCTTTGTTTTCCTAGGGAGACCCCAGGTAGGGATGCCAGCGCCTGGCCTAGCTGTCTTTGTTTTCCTAGGGAGACCCCAGGTAGGGATGCCAGCGCCTGGCCTCGCTGTCTTTGTTTTCCTAGGGAGACCCCAGGTAGGGATGCCAGCGCCTGGCCTAGCTGTCTTTGTTTTCCTAGGGAGACCCCAGGTAGGGATGCCAGCGCCTGGCCTCGCTGTCTTTGTTTTCCTAGGGAGACCCCAGGTAGGGATGCCAGCGCCTGGCCTCGCTGTCTTTGTTTTCCTAGGGAGACCCCAGGTAGGGGTGCCAGCGCCTGGCCTAGCTGTCTTTGTTTTCCTAGGGAGACCCCAGGTAGGGATGCCAGCGCCTGGCCTAGCTGTCTTTGTTTTCCTAGGGAGACCCCAGGTAGGGGTGCCAGCGCCTGGCCTAGCTGTCTTTGTTTTCCTAGGGAGACCCCAGGTAGGGGTGCCAGCGCCTGGCCTAGCTGTCTTTGTTTTCCTAGGGAGACCCCAGGTAGGGGTGCCAGCGCCTGGCCTAGCTGTCTTTGTTTTCCTAGGGAGACCCCAGGTAGGGGTGCCAGCGCCTGGCCTCGCTGTCTTTGTTTTCCTAGGGAGACCCCAGGTAGGGGTGCCAGCGCCTGGCCTAGCTGTCTTTGTTTTCCTAGGGAGACCCCAGGTAGGGGTGCCAGCGCCTGGCCTAGCTGTCTTTGTTTTCCTAGGGAGACCCCAGGTAGGGGTGCCAGCGCCTGGCCTAGCTGTCTTTGTTTTCCTAGGGAGACCCCAGGTAGGGGTGCCAGCGCCTGGCCTAGCTGTCTTTGTTTTCCTAGGGAGACCCCAGGTAGGGATGCCAGCGCCTGGCCTTGCTGTCTTTGTTTTCCTAGGGAGACCCCAGGTAGGGGTGCCAGCGCCTGGCCTAGCTGTCTTTGTTTTCCTAGGGAGACCCCAGGTAGGGATGCCAGCGCCTGGCCTGCTGTCTTTGTTTTCCTAGGGAGACCCCAGGTAGGGGCCAGCGCCTGGCCTCGCTGTCTTTGTTTTCCTAGGGAGACCCCAGGTAGGGGTGCCAGCGCCTGGCCTAGCTGTCTTGTTTTCCTAGGGAGACCCCAGGTAGGGATGCCAGCGCCTGGCCTTGCTGTCTTTGTTTTCCTAGGGAGACCCCAGGTAGGGATGCCAGCGCCTGGCCTTGCTGTCTTTGTTTTCCTAGGGAGACCCCAGGTAGGGATGCCAGCGCCTGGCCTAGCTGTCTTTGTTTTCCTAGGGAGACCCCAGATAGGGATGCCAGCGCCTGGCCTAGCTGTCTTTGTTTTCCTAGGGAGACCCCAGGTAGGGGTGCCAGCGCCTGGCCTAGCTGTCTTGTTTTCCTAGGGAGACCCCAGGTAGGGGTGCCAGCGCCTGGCCTAGCTGTCTTTGTTTTCCTAGGGAGACCCCAGGTAGGGGTGCCAGCGCCTGGCCTAGCTGTCTTTGTTTTCCTAGGGAGACCCCAGGTAGGGGTGCCAGCGCCTGGCCTAGCTGTCTTTGTTTTCCTAGGGAGACCCCAGGTAGGGGTGCCAGCCTGGCCTAGCTGTCTTTGTTTTCCTAGGGAGACCCCAGGTAGGGGTGCCAGCGCCTGGCCTAGCTGTCTTTGTTTTCCTAGGGAGACCCCAGGTAGGGGTGCCAGCGCCTGGCCTAGCTGTCTTTGTTTTCCTACGAAAACCCTAAGTGTCCATTTTTTTTTTTAGGTTAACTTGACCACGGTCCAGGTCGGTCGAAAAAAAAAATTTCGCCCGTGTGCAAAGTCGAACCAGGGACCTTCTGTTCCGCAAGTGAATGCAGCGACCACTCCAGCACTGCTGCACTATTCAGTATAGCACTTCACACATATCTGCCTCAGTACTGTATGCTTTTCCAAGTACGGCCAAGTCAACTAACGACAAGTTTGTGGTGGATGTATTCTTGACTTTGCCTCGAAGACCATCTGTACATGAAGACATATTCTGCAAGAATGTTCTCTGTGAAAGGGACAGAAGAACTATAGAGACTAGGGACAAACTGCAGAGACAAGGGAAAACTGCAGAGACAAGAGACAAACTGCAGAGACAAGGGACAAACTGCAGAGACAAGGGACAAACTACAGAGACAAGGCACAAACTACAGAGGCAAGGGACAAACTACAGAGACAAGGGACAAACTGCAGAGGCAAGGGACAAACTGCAGAGACAAGGGACAAACTGCAGAGACAAGGCACAAACTACAGAGGCAAGGGACAAACTACAGAGGCAAGGGACAAACTGCAGAGACAAGGGACAAACTGCAGAGACAAAGGACAAACTACAGATACCAGGGACAAAGTTAGATAATTTTTAAAAAAAAACAGAAAGCAAAGAAAAAGAAACTGAGGAGAATCTAGCATGTCGTTTCCAAGGTTTTCGCTCTGGAGATGATGGCGATGGACATTCTCAGATGTTGCGTGCGAATTTAAATGTGATTTGATGAGACAGCCTGTCGACCTGAACTGAAATGCTGGAAACACGGAAGATATGTCCGTGTCATCGCACACGACAAGGATACCGTAGAGGAAAAAAATCGTCATCAGTCGGAGAGATAACATTAGATTAAAAGCCGTGGCCAAGTTTTCCTTGGTTGCTGCATGTGCGTTCTTTGAGTTCTCAGAATGAAGGCTTCTGGGCAGAGACATGTAGCAGGATGAGGAGTGGGTCACAGTATTATTCTTTAATTCCTGGAGTGTGGACCCAAGAAGTTAACCTGCCGGTGAGACCACCCAGGTCCGTCTGATCTTAATTCCAAAATGGAGCTTTGTGTTTACAATTGATTCAAATAAAAGAATTTAGAGCGTAACTTGTAGAGGGAACTAGCAGGAATAAGTCTCTCACACACATGCACATTCACACAAACAAAATATTTCGGCAAACAGACGTAACCATATAAAATAAATAAATAGGACGTAAGGTACACGAGATACTGTGAATAAATAAGGACAGACAAGCACATGTGGATAACCATGCAGGCCTGAGGCGTGAGACATGGCCTAGGGACAGGATTATATATATATAGGATATGCACCTTAATATAATCTGATGGAACTAACAAATGAGCTGGTGTTGTGCAATCATGAATAACCAAATATGAAAAGATGCATTGACTGATAATTGCAGCAATAAAATCAGATAAATAAACAAAGGAAGATCGTGCACGGTTCTCTTAGACTTGTGTTGTACGTGAAGTCAAAAGTTTCCGTAAGATGATTATTGATTGTAGTTTTTATGATTAATAACAGTGATTAACTCATTCTTATTTGTCTTTAGCTTGTGTGAAATAGAATGAAACGTATGATTTACACGATGGTTTCAGTATATTTTGAGTGGTAAAAGAGGGTATTGTTTTCATGTGGAACAGGAACTCACGACACCTGGTGTCAGGGTCCATACGCCAGAGAGTGAGGTGGACAACACTGGGGCTGGCAGTCTTTCCTATCTCAGCTCTAGAATCAGGCGATCAGGACGTCTCTGGGCAGACACGAACCACCGATCTCGCCGCTAGAGCCACTGCACTAACCACTGCACCACTTACTCGTTTGAATGGATTTTAAAAAATGAATAAAGTCTTTTAGCCATCGCTTTCACACATTTATCCTGACTGGGTTTCTTATCACGTGATCATGTTAAAACCACTATCCCTTCTCCTTAAAAGAAAAAAAAAACAAATCAAAATCCAGCTAGTTTCCTGATTTCTATATAAAGATCATTAAAGTACTTAATCACAGTGCAGAAAACTATATTACAGTACATTTGTCACACTTTCAGATTAGCGTGTATGTATGTCTCTTATCAAGACGCTTGACATGGTGACCGCTCAGAATATTCTGAGATTAAATATACTTAAACTATACTTAAACTATACTTAAACTATACATAAACTATACTTAAACTATACTTAAACTTACACAAATTCTCAGAGGAGCAAAAATTTTCAACAGTTTAAAACTGCATAACGGCTTTATAATCATCATTTGTGGCGTTGGTTCCCAATATAAAATAGATACCAAGATTATGTCGCTGGTCGTCCGAAATAGACTTGAGAGAAAATAATATATTAAATGTTAAAAAAAAAAAGATAATAAGTTACAACTAAAACCAAATACAGGATTAGAGGAATCCTTCCTTCAAGAATGGCAAAACCATGCAGAGAAAAAGCCTTAGGGCTTCTGTCAGGATCTGGAGAGGACTGCGGGCTTTGCCATGTCGACAGGGATCAGGATCTGAAGTGACCAGCAACCTCGAACGCAGAAAGAGGGAAATCCTACTTTTAAGTTTTTCAAACATAAATAATAAAATAATAACCCACTTCACTAGTATTCGCTGAAATAATTTGCGTCCAGTTTCCATGTTTTGTTATCGTTTTCAAGGATTCTGGAACACGTACCGTGGCTGTCATAGGGTTATTGGTTAAATATTGCTGTTGTGATTTAGGGTTGCGCTCACGAAAATCTGGGAACCACTGCTCTAGTAGAGCAAATACAGCAGTGATTCCAGGTCAACATAGACATGAGTCCAAATGAAACTTGTCGTGGCGCAGACACTAACAGACTGCTGCTGAAGTAGACAAGTCATCTGCTTGTATTTGCCGTGGAAAACCTACTTGACGGGCCAGCAAAAGGATGAGGACAGAAAAGCTGCAGGTGGCGTGATAGCAGAGTCGTAGTAAATTAAGCCCTCCGCTGCTCTGCTGCGCGTCAGGCGTAATTACATGTGCGTCCCGCGGAGCTGGCAGGCCAGACATTGCTTGGAAGTAATGCAAATAAAAGAATAACAGTTGCGTACGTGGGACGGTGTTTGGTTGAGATTACAGTTGCTATGGTGGGACGATGTTTGGTTGAGGTTACAGTTGCTTACGTGGGACGATGTTTGGTTGAGGTTACAGTTGCTTACGTGGGACGATGTTGGGTTGACGTTACAGTTGCTTATATGGGACGATGTTTGGTTGAGGTTACAGTTGCTTACGTGGGACGATATTTTGGTTGAGGTTACAGTTGCTTACGTGGGACGATTTTTGGTTGAGGTTACAGTTGCTTACGTGAGACGAAGTTTGGGTGAAGTTTACTATTGGTTACGTGGGACGATGTTTGGTTGAGGTTACAGTTGCTTACGTGGGACGAAGTTTGGGTGAAGTTTACTATTGGTTACGTGGGACGATGTTTGGTTGAGGTTACAGTTCCTTACGTGGGACGCAGTTTGGATGAAGTTTACTATTGGTTACGTGAGACGAAGTTTGGGTGAAGTTTACTATTGGTTACGTGGGACAAAGTTTGGGTGAATTTTACTATTGGTTACGTGGGACGAAGTTTGGCTGAAGTTTGCTATTAGTTACGTGGGACGATGTTTGGTTGAGGTTACAGTTCCTTACGTGGGACGCAGTTTGGGTGAAGTTTACTATTGGTTACGTGGGACGAAGTTTGGGTGAATTTTACTATTGGTTACGTGGGACGAAGTTTATGGTGAAGTTTACTGTTGGTTACGTGGTACGAAGTTTATGGTGAAGTTTACTATTGGTTACGTGGGACGAAGTTTGGGTGAAGTTTACTACTGGTTACGTGGGACGATGTTGAGTTGAGGCTACTCCTTGTCTGCGTACTCTGTTCCCTTTTATCTGATGTCCTGCTGTATGTTTCCGTGATCCAGTGACACCCGTGTATTCATTGTAAGCAGATATGCCTCGCCCTGCAGTTTTACCATAAAGGTTAGTGTTACACATGCTTTTTTAACATCTCAGTTGATGAGAGCCTGACAATAGCAGGTTTCGAACCCACAACACCTGGGTGGATGGCAATTTGTTAGAAGCTGTTCAGACTCGCTCCCACTATGAAACTATACCTGTCTCCCATCTCTAAAGTTAGGTTTATTTCTCCCGGGCTTCACCTCTTATCTTTCTTCTATCTCTGAAAGATAAGCTCCTTTCTCTAAGGCCTGGTCTATTATCTTTCTTCTATCTCTGAAAGATAAGCTCCTTTCTCTAAGGCCTGGTCTCTTATCGTTCTTCTATCTCTGAAAGATAAGCTCCTCTCTCCAAGGCCTGGTCTCTTATCTTTCTTCTGTCTCTGGAAGATAAGCTCCTTTCTCTAAGGCCTGGTCTCTTATCGTTCTTCTATCTCTGTAAGATAAGCTCCTTTCTCTAAGGCCTGGTCTCTTATCGTTCTTCTATCTCTGTAAGATAAGCTCCTTTCTCCAAGGCCTGGTCTATTATCTTTCTTCTATCTCTGGAAGATAAGCTCCTTTCTCCAAGGCCTGGTCTCTTATCTTTCTTCTATCTCTGGAAGATAAGCTCCTTTCCCCAAGGCCTGGTCTCTTATCGTTCTTCTATCTCTGGAAGATAAGCTCCTTTCTCCAAGGCCTGGTCTCTTTAACTTTCTTCTATCTCTGGAAGATAAGCTCCTTTCTCCAAGGCCTGGTCTATTATCCTTCTTCAATCTGTTGAAAGAAGACTTTTTCCCTCCAAGTCTTGACCTCTTATCTTTATACAACCCACTTCTTGCTCTTGCTTACAGCAATTTTCATTCTTCCTAAACTTTTCTAATTCCCATATTTTCAAACATCCCATAGTTTCATACATCCCCATATTTTCATATTCCCCATATTTTCATACATCCCCATATTTTCATACTTTCATTTCGCATAAAAAGTGCTTAGACGAACTAAAACTTGTTAACCTTCTTCAGCTGGAAAATCTCTCATGTTTGTGTATTAAGGGCAAGTAATAAGTCCATAAGTTCTTGGAGGGGGTGGGGGGAGGTGTATATAACACACTAAGGAGACTCATCACATCTTAAACCCCTCTAGAATACCAATGGATGGATGGATGGGTGGATGGGTGGATGGATGAATGGATGGATGGATGAATGGATGGGTAATAGATGGATGGATGAATGGATGGATGGATGGATGGATGGATGGATGAGTGGGTGGGTAATGGATGGATGGATGGGTGGGTAATGGATGCATGGATGGATGGATGGATGGATGGATGGGTGGGTGGGTAATGGATGGATGGATGAATGGGTGGGTGGGTGGGTAATGGATGGATGGATGGATGGATGGATGGGTGGATAGGTGGGTGGGTAGGTAATGAATGGATGGGTTGGTAATGGATGGATGGATGGATGGGTGGGTGGGTGAGTGGGTAATGGATGGATGTGTGGATAGATGGATGGATGGATGGATGGATGGATGGATGGATGGATGGATGGATGAATGTGAAGAAAAGATCAAATAAGAAGTGAAATAAAATCATATTTAAACATACAAAAATAAACCTTTGAGACGGATCCATGAAAACAAGAGCAAATAAAATGAAAACATTACGCGCATCTTCTCCAGGGAAAACAAGACATGAAAACATAATGTATGAAAAGACGGAAATGAATACAACAGACAAAAAGAAAAAACAATGCTGTAAAATGATGCTAACGGAGGCTGCCCTGAGGGGGGAAGAGGTTACACAAGTTTCTGAAATTCTCCAGACGTGTCCTTAAGAAACCGATGTATATTTCAGAACAAAATACACGGTGATGAGAAACTCATTTTCTGATAAATAAAAATCATTTCTGAAAGGAAAGAAGAAGCGAAGACGTTGTCTATTGTGGCATTCAGTAACCTTTAGCTGACATACTGGCGTCAGGGCTAAGGAACCACAGCTGATCAAGACCCTATCCCATTTCTCCTTTGGTACTCCCATTAACATGCCTAGCCTGGCTAACCGAAGAGGGACCGCCATAGTCTCCATGGTGGTGGAGTCTGCTAAAGAAGTATCGCACACACCCTGCTTTTCAGCTGCACTCCGGAACTGAAAAAAAAAGTATCTGTCATGTCCAGCTTCTACGCTGATACGATGCTGTGCGTCAACAGCTTCATGCTGTCAGCAGCAGATAACTCCAGCTGTCAGTTCTAGGGAGATTCGAAGACACGACAAGACAAAACATAAAAAACGTATGCTAGACAGAAACATGGACATTATGGCCGATATTTTTTTTCTGTACAGTCACCGCTGTAATCACAAGTATCAAAATGGCGTCTATGAAGGGACAAGCCCAGTGTGTTTTGTGGTATCATGAAACAAGTTCTCCGCCGTTTCGGCAAATCTTTAATTGGGCAGGTTGGAGCTTAACGTTGCATCTCATTTACACGAGTTTCAGCCGTGGTAGTCTTCAACCAACACTGTACTTCTCCAGGTTGTTTCCATTTGCTTTTCTTGAACGCAAAATTTCCAAAATGACGGGATAAGAGAGGATGGTCCAACATCATGGCTACAAACGATGAACGAACATTATCTCCCTTGATTATTCTTATGGACTAAGGACAAAGTGTTCAGTTCCCCAGTTTCTGGTATTAAAACTTTGAAGACAAGGATAACAGATGTTTTAGCGACGGTAACTAAAGAGATGCTGGAGAACACATGGTCAGAAATCGATTATCGCTTAGACGTTCTTCGGGCAGCAATCGGAGCATGTGCTAAAGTGCAGGAATAAAGTGACAAAAACTTCTTGAGTTGAGCTAAAGAGCTTTCATGTGATCAACAAAGCGCAACTGTAAATCTCCGTTTACCTCTAGAGGCCGTTCTATTGTAGTTCTCAATATGAAAAAACAACGTGTGCCACTTGTGTTCTGTCCTTCAACATAAGCACATTGTTCCTCTACTATTTCATTTTTTTTCTTCTTATTTTGTATTCCCATGTTAATGATTCTTCACGGTATTTTTGTGATGTGGCTCATTAAACTGATTGTGCGATGTTGATCACGTATTGTTGTTCCAGCTTCCTTTAATATTGCAATGAGAATTGATTTAGATAGATTAGATGGTCCTAAGGACTGTTATAGCCGGAGGTGGGGTGGGGGATACGCTTAAATATCTCCAGGGCGTGCGTCTCAAATAGCCTCTGACAGTCAAGTCCAGCTCCTAGCCTTCTCGTGGCGGAACTGTTCAAACTGACAGGAGAAGGGGCGAAAGACGAATATCTGGCGCCTGCAAACCAGACGCTTCGGGTAGATGAGAGTCTTGGTTGGTAGCTCATCTAGGAGAAGGAAAACTCTGATTTAAAACCCGCTACTGGCGAGATTCTTCAGCTGCCTTGCGTGGGGTGAAACTCCTACCGGCCAATGAAGAAAAATGCGATTAGGGTTGCCGCGCGGCGCCACCATGGAAAAGGTGAAGGTAAGGATTAAGTGAAGTAACCAGTAGTCCCGAGGTCAAGGCTACTCAAATCACGGCACCTCTGCTCTAGAGGCCGGACACGTCCTACATACACCCATACTGGGGCATATTGCCTAAACCAGATTAACTCAGGGGTTAAACTAAGTCACTGCTGGCGAGATTTTTCGAGTGCTGCGCGTGGGGTGAAACTCCTCACGGCCAAGGAAGGAAATGCGAAAATACGATTAGGGTTGCCGTGCGGCGCCGCTGTGGAAAAGGTGATTGAAAGGATAAAGTGAAGTTTAATTGATATGTCCCGTAGTCTGGCTGCGAGAGCTACTGATACCGCGGTATCTCCGCTCTAGAGCTCGGCCACGTCCTAAATACACCCATACTGGGACAAAAGCTCCGTCCTGGTCACAACTAGAAAGGGTAGCTGCCACGACCACAAAATGCTGAAGTCGGAGACACTGGACCAGTGCAGTCTAGATAAGCAACCACCTCTCACCCGGCAAGTATATGCTGATATCCAAACCACGTCGAGGTTTTCCGGTGAGAAAGTCCAACTCTAGATTAAACTGATGCAACAAAAACCACAGTGTCACGCAATCCCGCTTCTGTGACCCACCGAGATTACAGACCCAAGCCCCGCGATACTCTGTGGTCCTCTCGGGGATCTCTTGTAAGAGAGGAAATCCAGTGGGATCACGGGTCAGTCCTGGTGGTAGAAGCGAACGAAGAAGAAGAAGAAGAGGAAGAAGAAAAAGAAGAAGAAGAAGAAATAGATAGATTAGACGGTATATGTCCTGTGAAGACTTGTTACTTTCTCTATGCCGGTATATCCCACAACTATGACTGCTTCTCTTATGATGTTATCAGGCCCTGGTGCCTCCCTTGCCTGCATTTCTTGCTTCCATTTCCAGTATTGACGATCCCACATTACTCATGCTTACACTGAACTGCTCAGTTCTCTGGTCGTTATACAGGTCTCTTATATGCTCTTCCCATCTCTCCACGATTTCTTCTTTTCATACAGACTGTTGTTTTGCTCGTTCTTTGCCTACAAAGTTTTTCTATTTTTTAATGAAGTTCTTTACTAGTTTAAAACTTGTTCTCATCAGTCCTCTACTAGCCACCCTCTCCTTCTCTTCCTTTCTCCGCCATCTTATTTCCTCGTTGATATCTTCACACAATGTTTTGTTATTTTTTGTTCCTCTCTTCCCCATCAATTCTAGAATGTAATCTGTCATCCACTTTTTCTTGGCTTGTCTCTGAGCCTTTGGTACTGATGCCTTTAATGCTTGGTGGAATGATTCTTAAAGGTTTCCCATTTATCATTTCGTGATCTGATAATGCATCATGTCTGTTTTTGTATAAACTAGGAAAAAAAAATAGAAACAGCTTTATTACTTAACGACTACAAAGTTGTGACGTTTCGGCTGTGTGTGTTTGTATTATTAAGGCTCACGGCGAAACGTCACAACTTTGTAGTCGTTAAGTAATAAAGCTGCTCCTATATTTTTCCTAGTTTATACATTTTGGTATCAAGCTTTGCTGCAGTGCTTCGTATATAGTTGTATACTTATATACTAATTATTGCGTATCTGTTTTTAACTTCTCCGTTCAATTTCCCTATTATTTCTTTATCGTATCCTATCCTAATCTATCTATATTTAGTTTAGCCTTTCTGCTGACAGCTCAGTTTTCGGTTTTAGCATGAACTTTGCCATTTGTAATCTCTGGTCGGTGTAACAGTCTCAGCCAGGGCCTACTTTAGCTACCTGGGGAGCATTTCTAGATCTTCAATTAATAATAATAAAATGTATCTGGTTTCGGGTTTTATTGTCTGGGCTTTTCCACGCGTAAAGCTTTCGTAAATGCCTTTTAATGTAAATGCTACAGAAGAGGTCTTCAAATATCATGGATACAAAAAAAGAACAAACATATCCATACTACAAGAATTTAATATTGAAGAAGGCTGGCTAGTAAAGAGGATTAAACAGAGAAAACTTCAATATTTTGGACAATTAAACGTCATGAGAATTTAGAGAAAACCGTCTTGAAAGGATACATAATGGGAAAAAGAAAGAGAGGAAGACCAAAGCGAAGATGGCTACAAGACATCGTTGATGATCTGCAAATGGATGCATCAGCAGCAGGGCATCTTGCTTACAACAGAAAGACCTGCAAGGAGAGCTGTTAGAGAGGCAAAGTTCCGCAAGGGACATGCAAATGACTGACAGCCTTCATGGGTGTTGCTGGTACTAGATCTTGCCAGTGATTGCATTGTGGCTTTTTGCCCATCTGACCAGTTTGTCTCCCCTGTCTGTTTCCAAGACCATAACCTCCTACTAGCTGACCTGGGTTAGTTTCCTGTCACAGCATTGAAAACTCCTATATAACAATTAGTTCAGATTGCCTGCGTTATTTCGTTGCACTGTTGCCTGCATTATTTCGTTGCACTGTTGCCTGCATTATTTCGTTGCACTGTTGCTTGCATTACTTCGTTGCACTGTCCAGCTGATCGTAAAGCTCCTTCACTTCCACTTCTGAGCTATCTGCTGTTGGAGACTTGGCCTGCATGTTGTTAGTGCAGATAGACTAACCATATAATTTGACTGGGTAGTACCCTCTCTGGTATTTCCCAGTGTCCTCTAACAGGACTTGAAATGTTCTTATCTATGATCGTTGTCACACATTTTCCCCAAGACTCTCTCCCTGAATAGAAACTTTTATGACCTTGTAACTCCTTCTCTCCGGGACAGGTTCTTCTTGTCTGACACTGTCCTGGTATGCCGATGTTTAGTCTTTGCATTTACTGCACAATGTTTTCTTCTTTCCTATCTGTGTTCATTGTACGGATGTTCCATGTCCCTGGGCTTATGATGTTCTTTCTTAAACGTACAGTATCTTGCTGACGGTCTGATGTCGTCTGGCGTACATGACGAACGCTACCTGGCGAGACTGCTCCACCAGAACACCCCTGTGCTCCGTTACTTTTATTCACAGATTTCTTAAGCTTGATTTGACAAGGGAATGATGGCAAGGCAGTGGTTTCCCTTTACCTTCCCATCGGTTTGTATACGGTTTTTTTTTTCCTGCTGGCCTTTGTCTGAAAAGACCTACCTCCGAGGCAGCAGGGCGCCTGTTTCCGTCTGCTGCTATTTATTCAGATATTCACAAGTGACATTTATTTCTAGAGGCCGTTTCAGCATCCACCACCTGGTGTGAAGATAGACTCCTCCCCTACAGGAACTGATGTCTTCCTGCTTTAAAACCATCTCCTTAGACGAAAGTGCTAGTATATATGACAGACAGACAAACAGACAGACAGACAGACAGACAGACAGACAGACAGACAGACAGGTGCATAGAACTTTGTAAAAGTCAGATTCACTGTTCATAACCAACAGAAAACCTTTTCTTTTGCCAGTAATTTCTCTTTTCTTCCAGACTTAGCTCGTGTTTGTCATTTGTTTATCAGCTTCTTCATTCTGTTTCCGCTGTTTCATAACTATCATCCGTCCAACTTTCTCTTCAAATCTGCGTTGTTTTTGTGTGTAATATCAGCCATCAAATCATCCCAGTCTTCAATATCTCCGCTGTTTACTTACCATCAGCTTTCCTTCCTTCTCTCACAGTCGCTTCTATCTATCTATCTATCTATCTATCTATCTATCTATCTATCTATCTATCTATCTATCTATCTATCTATCTATCTGTCTGTCAGTCTGTCTGTCTGTCTGTCTGTCTATCTATCTGTCTGTCTGTCTGTCTGTCTGTCTATCTATCTATCTATCTATCTATCTATCTATCTATCTATCTATCTATCTATCTATCTGTCTGTCTGTCTGTCTGTCTGTCTATCTATCTATCTGTCTGTCTGTCTGTCTATCTGTCTGTCTGTCTGTCTATCTATCTATCTGTCTATCTATCTATCTATCTATCTATCTATCTATCTATCTATCTATCTATCTGTCAGTCCGTCCGACCGTCCGTCTGTCTGCCTACCTGCTGCCTGTATGTCTGTCTGTCTTACACAATCTGATCACTTTAACTCAGTGACTATTTAGATCAGATTATACAATCACTTTAACTCACTGACTATTTAGATCAGATTATACAATCACTTTAACTCAGTGACTATTTAGATCAGATTATACAATCACTTTAACTCACTGACTATTTAGATCAGATTATACAATCACTTTAACTCAGTGACTGTTTAGATCAGATTATACAATCACTTTAACTCAGTGACTATTTAGATCAGATTATACAATCACTTTAACTCACTGACTATTTAGATCAGATTATACAATCACTTTAACTCCCTGAATAAAAACTTTTATGACCTTGTAACTCCTTCTCTCCGGAACGTGTTCTTCTTGTCTGACACTGTCCTGGTATGCCGATGTTTAGTCTTTGCATTTACTGCACAATGTTTTCTTCTTTCCTATCTGTGTTCATTGTACGGATGTTCCATGTCCCTGGGCTTATGATGTTCTTTCTTAAACGTACAGTATCTTGGCTGACGGTCTGATGTCGTCTGGCGTACATGACGAACGCTACCTGGCGAGACTGCTCCACCAGAACACCCCTGTGCTCCGTTACTTTTATTCACAGATTTCTTAAGCTTGATTTGACAAGGGAATGATGGCAAGGCAGTGGTTTCCCTTTACCTTCCCCTGGGTTTGTATACGGTTTTTTTTTCCTGCTGGCCTTTGTCTAAAAAGACCTACCTCCGAGGCAGCAGGGCGCCTGTTTCCGTCTGCTGCTATTTATTCAGATATTCACAAGTGACATTTATTTCTGGAGGCCGTTTCAGCATCCACCACCTGGTGTGAAGATAGACTCCTCCCCTACAGGAGCTGATGTCTTCCTGCTTTAAAACCATCTCCTTAGACGACCAAGTGCTAGTATATATGACAGACAGACAAACAGACAGACAGACAGACAGGTGCATAGAACTTTGTAAAAGTCAGATTCACTGTTCATAACCAACAGAAAACCTTTTCTTTTGCCAGTAATTTCTCTTTTCTTCCAGACTTAGCTCGTGTTTGTCATTTGTTTATCAGCTTCTTCATTCTGTTTCCGCTGTTTCATAACTATCATCCGTCCAACTTTCTCTTCAAATCTGCGCTGTTTTTTTGTGTGTAATATCAGCCATTCAATCATCCCAGTCTTCAATATCTCCGCTGTTTACTTACCATCAGCTATCCTGCTTTTCTCTCACAGTCGCTTCTATCTATCTATCTATCTATCTATCTATCTATCTATCTATCTATCTATCTATCTATCTATCTATCTATCTATCTATCTATCTATCTATCTATCTATCTATCTATCTATCTATCTATCTATCTATCTGTCTGTCTGTCTGTCTGTCTATCTATCTATCTATCTATCTGTCTGTCTGTCTGTCTGTCTATCTATCTATCTATCTATCTATCTGTCTGTCTGTCTGTCTGTTTGTCTGTCTATCTATCTATCTATCTCTATCTATCTATCTATCTATCTATCTATCTATCTATCTATCTATCTATCTGTCTGTCTGTCTGTCTGTCTGTCTGTCTGTCTATCTATCTATTTATCTATCTATCTATCTATCTATCTATCTATCTATCTATCCGTCCGTCCGTCTGTCTGCCTACCTGCCTGCCTGTATGTCTGTCTGTCTTACACAATCTGATCACTTTAACTCAGTGACTATTTACATCAGATTATACAATCACTTTAACTCAGTGACTATTTAGATCAGATTATACAATCACTTTAACTCAGTGACTATTTAGATCAGATTATACAATCACTTTAACTCACTGACTATTTAGATCAGATTATACAATCACTTTAACTCAGTGACTGTTTAGATCAGATTATACAATCACTTTAACTCAGTGACTATTTAGATCAGATTATACAATCACTTTAACTCACTGACTATTTAGATCAGATTATACAATCACTTTAACTCACTGACTATTTAGATCAGATTATACAATCACTTTAACTCAGTGACTATTTAGATCAGATTATATAATCACTTTAACTCAGTGACTATTTAGATCAGATTATACAATCACTTTAACTCACTGACTATTTAGATCAGATTATACAATCACTTTAACTCACTGACTATTTAGATCAGATTATACAATCACTTTAACTCACTGACTATTTAGATCAGATTATACAATCACTTTAACTCACTGACTATTTAGATCAGATTATACAATCACTTTAACTCACTGACTATTTAGATCAGATATACAATCACTTTAACTCAGTGACTATTTAGATCAGATTATACAATCACTTTAACTCACTGACTATTTAGATCAGATTATACAATCACTTTAACTCAGTGACTATTTAGATCAGATTATACAATCACTTTAACTCACTGACTATTTAGATCAGATTATACAATCACTTTAACTCAGTGACTATTTAGATCAGATTATACAATCACTTTAACTCACTGACTATTTAGATCAGATTATACAATCACTTTAACTCAGTGACTATTTAGATCAGATTATACAATCACTTTAACTCAGTAACTATTTAGATCAGATTATACAAATTCCCTTATTCTGCTTATATGCATCTCAAAAACAAAAATAAAAAAATCAGCTTTTTCCCGTTGAATTATTGAAATATAAAGAACTCTCCCTTTCTACCCCGGGGAGATCCCACTACCTCATAAACTTCCCATTGTTCTATCACCAGTTTTTTCCCTAACCCTCATTTAATTAATTTCCTGGATCTCCCAGGGTTTGTTTGCTCGGGAGAGGTTTTCTTATTAAAATCGTTCTTGGTTTTTTTTTCCCTTGTCTTGTTCCCTTGTTGTGTGTGACATTAGGTTTAGTGCATTTATGGGATTTTTTTTTGGAAGTGAGTTGTATGTGATACGCTTGTCTTTCAGTTATACATCGATATCATAGAGGCAGGGGTGAGGAAGGGGTGGGGCGCGAAAAGAAAGGAAGAGAAGACGGATGGGGAGGGGACTTCAGATTGGTGCAGCACAACACTAACTGTACATTACGTAACTTTAGCTTTCACTTGGAACATCTCTTGCCGCATACATAACAGCTCTATCTACACACAGAACAGCTCTATCTGCACACAGAACAGCTCTGTCTGCACACAGATCAGCTCTGTCTGCACACAGAACAGCTCTATCTGCACACAGAACATCTAGCCGCATACAGAACAGCTCTATCTGCACACAGAACAGCTCTGTCTGCACACAGAAAAGCTCTATCTGCACACAGAACAGCTCTGTCTGCACACAGAAAAGCTCTATCTGCACACAGAACATTCTGTCTGCACACAGAAAAGCTCTATCTGCACACAGAACAGCTCCGTCTGCACACAGAACAGCTCTATCTGCACACAGAACAGCTCTGTCTGCACACAGAAAAGCTCTATCTGCACACAGAACAGCTCCGTCTGCACACAGAACAGCTCTATCTGCACACAGAACAGCTCTAGCTGTAAAAGGTAAAAATCTCCGTTTTCATGACATTAAGACATATTAGGGATACGGTGTTAGGCCCGTATTTCCAAGACCTTCGACACATGAAAGTGTGATGTGGTCAGTATCACGGCTGACCGCATTTCACTTCCCAGGTTTCTCTGGTACCAATTTTTAGAGGCTGGGTGGACTGAAGGACCTTTTAGATGTGATGGTACCAGACAAAAAAAAGTCGTCACTGCTGAACCCGTTACCACCTGATTAGTAGAGCGGGCGAAATACAGGTGTACAAATATAGGTGTACAAATATAGGTGTACAAATATAGGTGTACAAATATAGGTGTACAAATATAGGTGTTAAAATATAGGTGTACAAAGTTTAAAATACCGTCAACGAAAAAGCGAGATCAGACAACTTATACATCTCATAGCTACACGCTTTAGCTTGTTCTGAAGCCGTTGTTAAGGGTCTTCGACAGAACTCGTAAAGACATCAAAGACGTTTCAAAAGTACACAGATATTGCTTCTACAGGCAAAGCGTACACACAACTGCTCCATGGACACTGACTAAATACTCAGTTTTTCGGGGTTTTTTTGTTTTTTTGTTTTTTCAAACTTGAAAACTGCAGGAAAATACATATAAAAAGAAATTTGAAAAATGCACACAGAGTTCTTTAGAATAAAACTTTTATCTGCCATAAATGGGCAGTGGGAAGAAAGCAGACGCCCGTCAGTTGCTTGTCCTTGATGTAGAAATGCCCTTCGATGCCGGCGGAAAGACATGAAAGCTCTAGATAAGAGAACGTTAATATTTGTTCCTAACTTGCTGGGATGAAACGGGATAGCTCCCCCGCCACCCCCACCCTTTGTCTTGGACACGATTGTGAGGACAACCTGAAAGTGGTCGTACACAATCTGGAGACAACCTGCAAGTGGTTGTACACAGGCTGGAGACAACCTGGAAGTGGTTGTACACTGGCTGGAGACAACCTGCAAGTGGTTGTACACTGGCTGGAGACAACCTGCAAGTGGTTGTACACTGGCTGGAGACAACCTGGAAGTGGTTGTACACTGGCTGGAGGCAACCTGGAAGTGGTTGTACACTGGCTGGAGACAACCTGGAAGTGGTTGTATGTGATACGCTTGTCTTTCAGTTATACATCGATATCATAGAGGCAGGGGTGAGGAAGGGGTGGGGCGCGAAAAGAAAGGAAGAGAAGACGGATGGGGAGGGGACTTCAGATTGGTGCAGCACAACACTAACTGTACATTACGTAACTTTAGCTTTCACTTGGAACATCTCTTGCCGCATACATAACAGCTCTATCTACACACAGAACAGCTCTATCTGCACACAGAACAGCTCTGTCTGCACACAGATCAGCTCTGTCTGCACACAGAACAGCTCTATCTGCACACAGAACATCTAGCCGCATACAGAACAGCTCTATCTGCACACAGAACAGCTCTGTCTGCACACAGAAAAGCTCTATCTGCACACAGAACAGCTCTGTCTGCACACAGAAAAGCTCTATCTGCACACAGAACATTCTGTCTGCACACAGAAAAGCTCTATCTGCACACAGAACAGCTCCGTCTGCACACAGAACAGCTCTATCTGCACACAGAACAGCTCTGTCTGCACACAGAAAAGCTCTATCTGCACACAGAACAGCTCCGTCTGCACACAGAACAGCTCTATCTGCACACAGAACAGCTCTAGCTGTAAAAGGTAAAAATCTCCGTTTTCATGACATTAAGACATATTAGGGATACGGTGTTAGGCCCGTATTTCCAAGACCTTCGACACATGAAAGTGTGATGTGGTCAGTATCACGGCTGACCGCATTTCACTTCCCAGGTTTCTCTGGTACCAATTTTTAGAGGCTGGGTGGACTGAAGGACCTTTTAGATGTGATGGTACCAGACAAAAAAAAGTCGTCACTGCTGAACCCGTTACCACCTGATTAGTAGAGCGGGCGAAATACAGGTGTACAAATATAGGTGTACAAATATAGGTGTACAAATATAGGTGTACAAATATAGGTGTACAAATATAGGTGTTAAAATATAGGTGTACAAAGTTTAAAATACCGTCAACGAAAAAGCGAGATCAGACAACTTATACATCTCATAGCTACACGCTTTAGCTTGTTCTGAAGCCGTTGTTAAGGGTCTTCGACAGAACTCGTAAAGACATCAAAGACGTTTCAAAAGTACACAGATATTGCTTCTACAGGCAAAGCGTACACACAACTGCTCCATGGACACTGACTAAATACTCAGTTTTTCGGGGGTTTTTTTTGTTTTTTTGTTTTTTCAAACTTGAAAACTGCAGGAAAATACATATAAAAAGAAATTTGAAAAATGCACACAGAGTTCTTTAGAATAAAACTTTTATCTGCCATAAATGGGCAGTGGGAAGAAAGCAGACGCCCGTCAGTTGCTTGTCCTTGATGTAGAAATGCCCTTCGATGCCGGCGGAAAGACATGAAAGCTCTAGATAAGAGAACGTTAATATTTGTTCCTAACTTGCTGGGATGAAACGGGATAGCTCCCCCGCCACCCCCACCCTTTGTCTTGGACACGATTGTGAGGACAACCTGAAAGTGGTCGTACACAATCTGGAGACAACCTGCAAGTGGTTGTACACAGGCTGGAGACAACCTGGAAGTGGTTGTACACTGGCTGGAGACAACCTGCAAGTGGTTGTACACTGGCTGGAGACAACCTGCAAGTGGTTGTACACTGGCTGGAGACAACCTGGAAGTGGTCGTACACTGGCTGGAGACAACCTGGAAGTGGTTGTACACTGGCTGGAGACAACCTGGAAGTGGTCGTACACTGGCTGGAGACAACCTGAAAGTGGTCGTACACTGGCTGGAGACAACCTGGAAGTGGTTGTACAACGGCACAGCAAGAGGCGGGCGTACTGTTCCTAATGATCAATGTGACGGTGACAACGTTGGTGAATGTAACGGTTATAATCACACAAATAATAACATTCACAGTGGTGGTAAATGCTTGCCTGATGGTGAAGACGATGATGACGATAATGATGATGAAATCGATAATACTGATTGAAATGACAGCAATTACGGCAACCGCTGTTTGCGTCGTTTCTAGTTTGGCCAATTATTTTTTTTTCTTTCCAGATGTATTCCCTGCTGGTCTCTTAATCACCTGCTGCGCTGTAGAACACAATCTTGGTCAGTGTTATTTGTTATATAATTGTTCATTCTCCTTCCACGTAGCGGCCATTTTTATTATTTACAGTTGCCATTAAATCAAAACTACGTGAGTGCGCTGTCATAGACGCTTGCCTTGATTACAGACCTTTGTTGTGTTGCATCTGCAACATCGTAATTTTTGCTGTGCCACTGTAGCAATCAGCAACGTCGTAATTTTGTATGGCAGCTTCTGAAACTTGCAACACTTGAAGAAGTATAATGTATTTAAAGAAAAACAAGTGATCCAGTTTCTTGGATCAAGCCACCATCATCCTGTGCCGTGTATCCTCCCACCAAGCTACTCAGTTCTTCATGAGAAGCACGCTGGGAGGTACTTTTTTTTCCTTTCCAGAGAGAATTTCTATAACACAAGAGTCGTGTAATCATCACTGCCATACTCACTCCAGCAAGACGGACATAGCTGTAGAACTCATTCTGCTAACTGTTTGCTATCTACGAAGTATCCATAAGCAAATATGCTACCAGTAACCAGTAGTGTGCTAGCTGTCCCTAGCATTCTTCTAACCAGTAAAGTGGTATCTGACCGTAGCATTTTTCTATTAGTCATCTACCATTACCAGTTTCCTACCCGCTAGCGGTTACCCATAACCAGTTTGTTACCCTCGAAATTAACCATAACCATTGGTGCAAGCCTGTTTATCCATGCACACGCCATGAATTCTAAAGTCATACTTTTTCACATGTTTTATCTTACTCAGGGGCAACTAAGAACAGAGTAGCCGAAATAAAGTCATTATGATTTCATATCTACATTTAAATGGTGACAGATAATAATCTACATTCTAATCCAATAACAAAAATTTTCTTAATAAACTGTTCTGAGATTGAGACCCTGTTCTCTCCCCCCCCCCCTTCTTTTCTACATATCTCAGTAATTTGGCCCTCTTCACCCCTCAAAAATGATGGACACGCCCCTGATTATGAATCCCTGACCTACATCATCATCTTTCCGGAAAAAAGAAAAAAAAAGATAAGATAAATGTTAAAGCAGAAAGCTACGAGACGAGCTAAGATGGAATGCAGCCAACATAATGATTCTTCTTCTTCTTCACTAGAATTTCGACTGTCATGTTCTTTTCAGCCGATGCACTGAAGATGTTGAGACACATCGTCGGATTAGGAAAAGGTTATGACAGCCATTTTTGAAGCCCCTGGGTGTAGCTAAAAAAAATGCAAAGGGTATGCAGTACTTCTTTATCAGACTCCACTACCATGGGGACTGTGGGTGTGACTGCCCCGTTAGTCGGGCTAGGCATGTTACTGGGGCTACGACTGGAGAGATGAAACAGGGTCTTGGTGAGCTGTGGTCCGCCAGCCCTGATGCTAACATGTCACCTGTGGATCTTGGTGAGCTGTGGTCCGCCAGCCCTGATGCTAACATGTCACCTGTGGATCTTGGTGAGCTGTGGTCCGCCAGCCCTGATGCTAACATGTCACCTGTGGGTCTTGGTGAGCTGGGGTCCGCCAGCCCTGATGCTAACATGTCACCTGTGGGTCTTGGTGACCTGTGGTCCGCCAGCCCTGATGCTAACATGTCACCTGTGGGTCTTGGTGAGCTGTGGTCCGCCAGCCCTGATGCTAACATGTCACCTGCGGGTCTTGGTGAGCTGTGGTCCGCCAGCCCTGATGCTAACATGTCACCTGCGGGTTTTGGTGAGCTGTGGTCCGCCAGCCCTGATGCTAACATGTCACCTGTGGGTCTTGCTGAGCTGTGGTCCGCCAACCCTGATGCTAACATGTCACCTGTGGGTCTTGCTGAGCTGTGGTCCGCCAACCCTGATGCTAACATGTCACCTGTGGGTCGGCTACTGCCAGATCGGACCCACCCACCTCCACCCCCAGCATAATGTTTAAAGAAATACAAGAGTTATAATCGCCATCAATGTTCACTAGACAGATCTGTACTACCCGTAAGAAAGCGTCCTTCAGTATGTAGATATGGATGACATAAAGTCCACATTCACTTTAAGCTCTTATTTGTTTCTGTGCTGGCACAGGAGAATTGTAACACTCGCAGCCCAGAAAATATAAGAGAGAATTGTAACACTCGCACCCCAGAAAATATAAGAGAGAATTGTAACACTCGCACCCCAGAAAATATAAGAGAGAATTGTAACACTCGCACCCCAGAAAATATACGAGAGAATTGTAACACTCGCACCCCAGAAAATATAAGAGAGAATTGTAACACTCGCACCCCAGAAAATATAAGAGAGAATTGTAACACTCGCACCCCAGAAAATATAAGAGAGAATTGTAACACTCGCACTTCAGAAAATATACGAGAGAATTGTGCTAACAGAAACACAGAGACTGGAAAGTTGGGATATCTCATCTTGTGGTAGATCTTCGCTCCCTGGCTCTGCCACGGTGTCTTGAAAGAACAGCGGAGAAATGTTTTCATCCTTGCTCTCATTTTTCTTTGATAACAGGCAGCGAAAGACAATGAGCAAATGGCAAGCCAAGGTGGAGATTTCTTCTTTTTTCTTCGTCTCCTTCTTCTTCTTCTTTGTTCTGTTTTTAGGCATAGATTTTGACCTCAAACTTGGCTGTTGTTACCCGGGAGGTGATGTTTGCAAATAACTCACCTTTCTCTGAAACTACCGAGAGCCGCAAGTGTCCTCGTCTATTTACACATATTCTGCTGGTCACGCATGACAAAACAATGTTTATCTAACAGAACAGATCTTTAATAACATAATAGCACAGCATCGTTTATAAATTATTTCTTATTTTTGTTCGTTAATGCCAGATAAATTAAATTTTAAATATTCTTTGTGTGTGCGCGCGCGCATGTGTGTTTGTTGCTCACTGGGTGATAAAACCAAATAGAAAATATCTTGGTGATTTTATTACTTGATACTTAAAAAAGAGAAGGGGAAAAAATGGAATTTATCAGAAACAGCCAGGATCACGCAAGATTGAGAAGCAAGGTTGCCAACTCTGTCCGGCACGGCACGTAATGTAATGTGATGACAAAGCAGACAATGCTGAAGCCGTGAGTTACTCCCAAGGCTGGTCCTAATGATGAAATCGTTTTCGTTTTTGTATCTGTCTCTTGTGCTGCCATATTAACCCCCCTTCCTCTGTGGGTCTTTTCTAGTCTCAGACTGTTATTTGAGAGAGACAGAGAGAGAGAGAGAGAGAGAAAAGACCGATATAGAAGACATCTCTCAACGAATACTCACCACACAGCCGCGCGCGCGCATACACACACACATCCACCTCGCTTTCCCACGCATTTAAAAAAAATGACGGAGAAAGCTGGAAAGAAGTGCCGATGATGACCAAGTCATTAGAGATAATGGTTATTTAAACAGGGGCCGTCTGAGTGTTTATAACGGCCGCCAGGATACTGTTATCAACTTCTCTATGTTAGAGGATAATGTAAAGGGGAGTTTGAAAGATAAGCCGGGATAATGTGAAGGTGGGAGTGCGGGATAATCTAGAAGAAGGCAGGAGACAGTGTTTGAAGGCTAAGAGAGAATCTCATAATAAACAATTTTGAGCGTTTGAAGGTTAAACGCGGATAAAGTAATGAAGAATTTGAGGATAAACTGAAATAACAGAAGTGTTATTTTGAAGGATAAGTTTGGGATACGAAATGGGGCCGTGAAAGGATAGACTGAAATAGCGTAATTTGGAGGCTGAATGAAACAATGTGATGGACAGTTGGAATGATATGTCTGATAAAAGTAATGGGGATTTGAAAGAGTGCCAGTACAGAAAGTAATGTTAATATGCGAAGACAACTATATAAAAGTAATGAGAAGTTTGAGAGAAAAGATAAGAAAGTTTGTTGGATGAAATGAGATTTTTTAAAAAAAATAGCGTTCGACAGATAAACTTATATAAACTAACAGGAGCAAAGAGGCTGTCCCACTTATCAGTCAGTGACCCATAGCGTCAGGGTTGCCGAAACATAGCTGACCAAGACCCTGTCCCACTTCTCCGTTGGTACCCCCCCCTCCTCCCCCAGTAACAGGCTTAGCCTGGCTAAAGTGGCAGGGATCGCCATGGTCCCCATGGTGGTGGAGCCTGCTAAAGAAGTACTGCACACTTGTTTAGCCCCACTAAGGGACTGGAAGCAACAGCCGGTCCCAGTTCCAGGCTGCGTGCTGTGTCTCAACATCTTCACCGTACCGGCTGTACAACATCGTAGTTCCAGGGAGGTAGAAGAAGAAGAAGAAGAAGAAGACAAAGAAGATAAAGGAGGTGGAGGAGGAGGAGGAGGAGGAGAAGAAGAATGAAGAGGAGGAAAGAGCATAAGCAGGAGGAGGAGGGAGGAGGAGAAGGAGGAGGAGGGAGGACAAGAAGAAGGCAGGAGGAGGAGGAGAAGAAGGAGAAGAAGGAGGAGGGAGGAGAAGAAGGAGGAGGAGGGGGAAGCAGGAGGCGGAGGAGGGGGAAGCAGGAGGAGGAAGGAGGAGAAGAAGAAAGCGGGAGGAGGAGGAGAGGCAGGAGGAGGAGAAGAAGATGGAGGAGGAGGGAGGAGGAGAGGCAGGAGGAGGAGGAGAAGAGAAGAAGCAGAAGAAGAGAGAGGAAGAGGGAAGAGAAGAAGGAGGGAAGGAGAAGAAGAAGAAGAAGAAGAAGAAGAAAAAGAAGAAGAAGAAGAAGAAGACTTTAACACAGTGTTTGGAAGAAATGTAAGGATCCGGGTATTGGAAAAGAAATATTTGTTGAAAGGAGTGAAAACTGGCGACAAAAAGGTTGACAGGTAAGCTGAAAGATGAAATAATGTTGGAAGAGAAAGAAAATGATAGTGGAAAAGTGTTCAGTGATGTGAATGACGGATAGATGAATTTGATGAAGAGAACATGGAAAGATTGGTGGGCTTACTAAGTAAACAAATACGAGTATATAGAGGCGGGTGCTTCAGTTTTATAAAGAAGATAGAAAAAGTAAGGAATGCAGGAGTGGCGAGTTTGGCAGAAAGTAAGACGAGCACGTATAAATGAAGAATATACAGCAATTATATATTTATGTGTAGTAATCATATATATATATATATATATATATATATATATATATATATATCAGCAATCCGATATTTATATAAAGAAATCCAATATTTATATACAGAAATCCAATATTTATTTTACAGCAGTCCGATATTTATGTACAGAAATCCAATATTTATATACAGAAATCCAATATTTATTTACAGCAATCCAATATTTATATACAGCCATCTAATATATATACAGCGTTCTAAAATGTATATATAGCAATCTAATATTTATATATAGCGATCTAATAATTATATATAGCAATCCAATATTTATATACAGCAATCTAATATTTATTTTACATCAATCCAATATTTATATACAGAAATCGATATTTATATACAGCAATCCAATGTTTATATACAACAATCCAATTCTTATTATAGCAATGTAATATTTATATACAGCAATGCAATATTTCGGCAATGTTTTGTTCAAGGATCACATACAAAAAAATCAGTTAAAAATATTAGAAACAGATAAAAAAATTAAACACTTATCCCTTTTGGTATCCTGCTTGTAAGAAGAATTGCGTCTACCTGTCTTTCTACTACTATTATTATGTCCCTTGCTGGATAGTTTTGACGATCTAGGTCCTCTGTCCTGTACTGTCCGTGATGTTATCAATCAGTTCAGGTGTCTTTCTCTTTCACTGGCGCCTGGCCATTCCAATCAAAGGTTGGCAGGTCATTACGTTTATCTTGAAATAAACACTGAAAGCATCTAGAAACTATTCCTGATTTTCATTGCCAATTCAGAAAACTTCCTCAGAATCAAATCTGTGTTCGCATTGGCCCATTAGATAAAATACAAAATTCGTTCTAAAACCTGATTGTACTGGTTTAATGCCGTATCTAACCGCCAGGCAATACAAAAAATATGGTATCCTTATCTGTGTGTGTCTTATCTTTCATCTCCACTCTGGCATGCGATGAATTAATGGTTTTGATTACACTTCCTCCTGCAATTACCATCTCTTGGCGATCTCTGTGGAAAAATTGCACTAGGTAGCTTTTTTTTTTTTAAATTACACTTCGTAATGTCCGGTTACATGCCCGCGGTGTTACCAGAACCTTATCTAAAGCCACAAGTTCTCGCTCCACTGTGTAACGTCCACAACTGCTTATCTTCTACGGGACCAGCGAGCTGTGATATTCATTAAGTTTAATTTTAGATTATCTGAAATTTCACTTTCAGATTATCCACAGTCTGTATCTGTTGAGTTATCACTATCTTGTGCGGCCTTCAGGATTTCTATGTTTTCAGTTATCCGTGATCTCGTTCTTTCAGGTGATCTGTATGTTTATAAATGTCCTCTTTTTTTGTATGTGTGTATTCTGTTTTTTTTTAATTGTCAGCATTTTTTTTCTGTTTTAATTGTCATTTCTCTCTCTCTCTCTCCGTCTTTCTCTCTCTCTCTCTCTCTCTTTAATTGTCTGTTTTCTGTCAGTTTTTTTAATTGTCCATATTCTCTCTTTTTTATTTAACCGTGTTCTCTCTCTCTCTCTCTCTCTCTTTAATTGTCCGTATAATCCTTTGTAATTGTTCATATCCTGTCTTTTTAAGTTGTTGACATCGTTCTTTAATAATTGTCCTTATTGGTTTCCTTCTTTTTAATTGTCCTTATTAGTTTTCTTCTTCTTAATTGTCCTTTTTTTCGGTTGTTTGTTCCCTGTCTTTGGATCATCCATAATCTCAACACTGATATTATCTAAGTAATCTCGATCAGTTGTGTCAACATCCTCTTTCTTTGTTTCCCTTGGCCAGAAAGTCAGTCGGGCTCGTGTGCCAAATTTTTAACCCTTTGAGTATAAAGTTCTCTCTCTCTCTCCTCTCTCTCTCTCTCTCTCTCTCTCTCTCTCGCCTCCTCCTCCTCCTCCTCCTTCTCAAGTAACCTTCCTGTCTTTATGCTGAATTTATTTACCTGCTTGTCACGTCTTTTCTTTTCCAGATTATTTATTCTGACTCTCACATTATCTCTCGTCCGTGTTATTGTCTTCGGCTGTATTCATGGCATTTCTCCGACATTTTAATCTTTCTAGCAACTTCGCTGGGCGTTTCATGAGAAGACACAAGTCAGAGACGCTGGATATAACTGGAAAACTAGAGAAAGGGCAGAAAAAAGAGAAGAATAGCTGAAAGACTAACCGAATGACATAAGAAAAGAAAGGCAAAAGATCCGAATATGAAGACGGCACAAAACTGAACCATCATTAAATATGAATGTCCTTTTTTTTTAAAGATTGTCCTCCACATTTTAGCTAGATTTGTTTTTGAAGTATCATTGTCGGTGCTTTCTTAGTACGTAAATAAGGTAATTCTTTAGAGCAGGCGCGTCAAAGCTTGAGTTTAACTTGAGTAACATTGTGGTCTTTATATTTTATTTTATACAGAGGTTACCAAACTGTCGAGGCTCACGCCACACATGTATTTGAAAAAACACACATACACACACAAGTTTTAACATTGGGATACACATTTCTGATCCAGTAGACGAAACACAGAAGTAATTAACAGTAACAACAACAGCAACAACAACAACAACAACAGCAACGACAACAACAAACAATAAATGAACTCCGCAAACTTCTACGACACACCTATGAACTGTTCTCCTAAATAATGGTTGGTAATCACAATTCTACATTCTCCCCCCCCCCTCCTCCTTCCAAAAAAAAAAACACCCCCCCCCCAATCCACCCACAATATTCCTTTTCATCCTATATTTCATGCCCGTTCTTCATTGGCCCAATGTTTCTCTGGTTAATATTCATACGCTACACGATCAGCCCTAAAGTTTATGACCAGGAACTATTTTTTTTGACTGGTGGCGGATATGTCAAAACAGCGTGCGGTGTACAGATAACTGTGTAGGTGTGTGAGCTTGATGAATGGGTGGTTAAGTCCCGATACCCATTCGCAGTCCCAGTTAGCATTACTACCTTCCCCCTCCCCCCCCCCTTTCGCTATATGTAATAAGTACCCAGCGAACTGTATGTGAGGCAGGAAATTGCTTGGGATTGGCTAGACGCATTTTATATTTCTCCAGTGTCAAATTTCCAATTCCAGCGGTTATCTGCAGCAGTCACTCTCTCTCTCTCTCTCTGTCTATTTGTGTCTCTCTCTATCTCTCCCTCACTCTCCGTCTCTCTCTCTCTTTACACGTTTTTTCTTTCTCCTGATTATTCTCTTTCCATCTCTCTGTTTCTTCCTATTTTTCTCTCTTTCTTTCTCTCTTCTCTATCTAGCTCTGGTTCTATATCTCTCCGTTTTTGTTTCTCTCTCTCTCTCATCTTCTCTTTCATTTTCTCTGTTTATTTTCTCTCTTTCTTTCTCTCTTCTCTGTCTAGCTCTGGTTCTATATCTCTCCGTTTTTGTTTCTCTCTCTCTCTCCTAATCTTTCTTTATTCTCCTTTCTCTCCTCTTCCTCTTCCGTTGCTTTTTATTTTTCTCTCTTTTTTCCCTCTATCTTATGTTTTTTCTTTCCTTCCTCTCTCCTCTTTCCTTCTCGTTTTCTTTCTACTTTTCTTTCTCGCTTCTTCTGTTCCCGCTCTCTCTCTTTTTTTCTGTCTCTCAGCATGTTTGTAGAATGTCTGCAACAGAGTGAAAGTTGTATGATAAAGGGAAGAATGTCAGACGGGCCTGAGTGCCCAATTCTTAACCCTTTTGAAATAAAGATCAATCAATCAATCAGTAAATCTCTCTCTCCTTCCATCTCACAGTGTCACTTAACAATACCTCTATCAAGTTGCAATAACTGGCAACAACTTATGGGAACCTATCAAGAACAACATTTACGACATGAATACCCGCTGTACCACCTATAAACTTGTTATTCTTGATAAACTTTTCATGATAAACCACATATAAAATATGGGCACACACAAAGTATTTCCAGAATGCTTATGGGGGGGGGGGGGGGGGGGGGGGGGAGACAGGAAACTGCAGAATCTATGAAAATGGTCTAAATAAAAAAGTACATAAGTATACATTTTGTAATGTGGCCAGCTGTTTATGATTTGGTTCACAGAATATAGAAACAGAAGAATACGAAACAGCACGGTTTAATCTGATGGAAAACAGTGATAAACAACAGAAACAGTCCCTGATGATGAGAGTTGTCTTCTTCTTCTTCTTCTTCGTCTTCTCTTCTTCAATCTTCCTTGAACTGAGACTGTTCTTTGCAGCCGACGCCGTGAAGATGTTAGGCACATCATCGTATCTGACCCGAGCCGGGGTATGGCGCCTTTTTTTTCTCAGCCCCTGAGAACAAGCAGCGGGTGAGCAGTACTTCTTTAGTAGACTCCACTCCCCGTTAGCCAAAGAAGGCCCTGTTACCTCACAGTAACATAAAGGGGAGGGGGGGACATGGTCGTGGTCTGCAAACCCTGAATCTACCATGTCATCTGTGGGTCAATGACTGACAAGCTGTGGGTCAGTGACTGACAAGCTGTGGGTCAATGATTGACAAGCTGTGGGTCAATGATTGACAAGCTGTGGGTCAATGACTGACAAGCTGTGGGTCAATGACTAACAAGCTGTGGGTCAATGACTGACAAGCTGTGAGTCAATGACTGACAAGCTGTGGGTCAGTGGCTAACAAACCGTGGGTCGGTGACTAACTACCTGTGGGTCGGTGGCTAACAAACCGTGGGTCGATGACTGACAAGTTGTGGGTCGGTGACTGACAAGATGTGGGTAGGTGACTGACAAGTTGTGGGTCGGTGACTGACAAGTTGTGGGTCGGTGACTGACACGCTATGGGTCGGTGGCTAACAAACCATGGGTCGGTGACTGACAAGTTGTGGGTCGGTGACTGACAAGCTGTGGGTCGGTGACTGACACGCTATGGGTCGGTGGCTAACAAACCGTGGGTCGGTGACTGACTAGCTGTGGGTCGGTGGCTAACAAACCGTGGGTCGGTGACTGACAAATTGTGGGTCGGTGACTGATAAGTTGTGGGTCGGTGACTGATAAGTTGTGGGTCGGTGACTGACAAGTTGTGAGTTGGTGACTGACAAGCTGTGGGTTGGTGGCTAACAAACCGTGGGTCGGTGACTGACAAGTTGTGGGTCGGTGACTGACAAGCTGTGGGTCGGTGGCTAACAAACCGTGGGTCGGTGACTGACAAGTTGTGGGTCGGTGACTGACAACTGTGGGTCGGTGGCTAACAAACCGTGGGTCGGTGACTGAGAAATTGTGGGTCGGTGACTGACAAGCTGTGGGTCGGTGACTGACAACGTCGACGATCACGTTTCTCCATCTTGCACGGTCCTTGGTGTTTCAGATTAATTCACATGGTTTTCTTTATTTTTTCCATGGCACTTGGTCAGTCCACTGAGATAATGTTCCTCTTGGTCTTCCTCTCTTCCTTCTTCTCTTGAATCTTCTAGCCACTGCTGGTTCTTCTCATGACAAGTCCAAGAAATTTTGACTGTCTTTTCTTCTTATCAGTTTAACTAGTTTCAATTGTTCTGAAACTTCCTAGAGGACCTCTTCGTTTGTTTGTTTTTTTTTTTCTGTCCATCCATGATATTTGTTGCTCCTCATTTCACAACCGCAAACTAATACTACTGGCTCTATATAGCAGTGCCTGAATGTATTATTAACTAACCGTTTTCCGCCGATCTTTTACCTGCTTCTGGCCATCGCATTTCGCTGATGCCCAGTATGTCTAGATGGTATCTCTCCATTTCTTTGATGACCTGAGTAGTTTTTGTTAGCGCTGCCATCGTTCTCACATTCCAGAATCCAATCCTTGTCACATGTTTGGAGCCGACGAGTGAGCTCCTCGGAGTTGGCATCCCTGATGGTCGGTTGGTTTCTCTGCGAGTTTCCGTAACGATATCTTTTTTTCCCATCTGGAGTCGCCTCTAGATAGGTCCCAGGATAAGGTTGTTAGCCTTATGCCCAACTCCCGGTACATGATGTGTGACAGATCAAGCGGAATTCCGCTGATTTTTGCATGCCGGCGAGAGCGTTAAAAAAACATCCACCATCTTGCACGTCACGCATCAAGTGGAACGAATTCAAGAACAATGCAGAGATAAGACAGATGACTGAACAACAACCAGTCTCATGGGTGATCAGGAAAAGGAGATGGACATATGTTGGGCACTTGATGAGAAGAAATGATCAGAGAATCCCAAAACAAGCTATCAAGTGGAACACAACAGGCCAAAGAAAAAGAGGCAGACCGCGTGAAACTCTGAAGAGGACACTGTTAAGAGAGGCCAAGTTAACAGGCATAAAATCCTTTGATGAGGTTGAAAGACTCGCCGAAGGCAGGAAAAATTGGCGAACTACTTTGCGAGCCCTATGTGACGTTTAACGGCACGGTAAGGATATAAGATATATAGCAATGTTTTATAGTAATGTTATAAATACAATAATAATAATAATAATAATTTCTGCAGAAAAGAAGATGTAAAACTTTCAGATCAAAAGTTGGCTTTTTTTGCGCCCAAAAGACCAGCACTGTTAATCTGGTACAGACATTAAAGGGGATTCTATTTTTATTAAAGATTAAAATAAGAAACACATGATGAATATTCACCGCCATTAGCAGCAGATAATGGGAGAAGATGTTTAAGCATTCGCAGCTGTCATTTTCTGAATGCAGGCTTCGATAATTCGCCAACTTGACTGCATTCATTGAAAGTTGTAGGAGAATTCGAAAGAATCCCTATCTATCTATCTATCTATCTATATCTATCTATCTATCTATCTATCTATCTATCTATCTATCTATCTATCTATCTATCTATCTATCTATCTGGTTCCTTAGTATATATCTGTCTGTCTGTTTATCTATCTATGTCTCTCTGGCTGGCTGTCTGGTTGTCTGGCTGTCTCGCTGTCAGGCTGTCTAGCTGGCTGTCTGTCTGGCTGGCTGTCTGGCTGTCTGGCTGGCTTTCTCTCTGGCGGCCTGTCTCTCTCTCTGGCTGTCGCTCTGGCTGGCTGTCTCTCTGTCTATCTGGCTGGCTGTCTGGCTGGCTTTCTCTCTGGTTGCCTGTCTCTCTCTGGCTGTCGCTCTGGCTGGCTGTCTCTCTGTCTGTCTGGCTGGCTGACTGGCTGTCTGTCTCTCTGTCTGTCTGGCTGGCTGTCTGGCTGGCTTTCTCTCTGGTTGCCTGTCTCTCTCTGGCTGTCGCTCTGGCTGGCTGTCTCTCTGTCTGTCTGGCTGGCTGTCTGGCTGTCTGGCTGGCTTTCTCTCTGGTTGCCTGTCTCTCTCTGGCTGTCGCTCTGGCTGGCTGTCTCTCTGTCTGTCTGGCTGGCTGACTGGCTGTCTGTCTCTCTGTCTGTCTGGCTGGCTGACTGGCTAGCTGACCTTTTGGCTGGCTGTATGGCTGTCTGTCTGGCTGTCTGTCTATCTGTCTGGCTGTCTCTCTGGCTTCCTGTCTCTCTGTCTAGCTGTCGGCTGTCTTTCTGTCTGGCTGGCTGACTGTCTAACTACTGGCTGTCTATATGGCTAGCTGGCTAGCTTTCTGTCTAGCTGTCTGGCTGTCTCTCTGTCTAGCTGTCTGGCTGTCTGTCTGGCTGTCTGCAAGCTTTCTTCCCTGTTTGTGATTCATAAAATCATTATATGGACTTTTACAGTTTGAAAGAAAACGTGGAAGATGCATTTTCTGTCGACCTGGAAACCTGTACTTATCGCCTGACCACAACTGGCCTGTGTTTTGAGAAAAAAAAAATCAGATAATATTTAAATCTGCGTTAAGAAGAATCGAACCTGGGACATCTCTCTGAAATTCTTACCCCAGCAGTAATAACAGTAATCATCACAGTCTGCTGCAGTTGCGCATGCGCATCATTTTATGCAAGCGAGATCACTCCGCCTTTAGCTAAGTAGTGCGGCGGTAGTTTATGCTGAGAAAATTGCCACATTTCAGAAAAAAAGCCATTTCTGTTTCATTGATCCTGGAAAATTTCACATTCATGAGCGGATACATAATGGGGGTTCAGGAGGTAGTTGAGAGGGCATTCCAGTTGGATTTGAGTATGTAACCGAGGGGGTGGGGGAACAGAGAGACAGAGACAGAGAAAGAGAGAGGTGGGGGGGGGTGAAGTGAGGATCACAGTGCTTTTGGAATCCCCTTTGTAGACTTAATACTTGACTGTTGATGACGAATACAGGCCTTCTGTATGAAGATATACCTTCAGAAACTACTAGACTGTACTGAAGAGCTTGCTTGATTACTTACAAACTACGCGGAGAAATATGTTGCTACTCAACCATTCACAACGAAAGCTGTGAAAATTGTTTCCTTTACATTATCAGAAACTGGATTTCTGTCCTTTGCCACAAAAGAAGAGTATTCCGGTTCTAAATGTACATATTATGTTAACACAGAAACTGTCACATAATGCAAGACGTTAAGAACAACAGAAAATTCAGAATTCGTGAAACATAGCACAGAACTTGAGTGTGCGACAGACAGCACTAGATCATGACGTCTTCTTGAGGCTGGAAGCACACTGACATTTTAGCTCTGCCTTCATATAATTCAAAATCTGGCTAAATGTAAATCTGGCTAAATGTAAATGTCGTTTGACCTTTTCGTCTTTATTTTGAAACTCAAGAATCATTTGCAATCCCTTTTTTTCCAACATTTTTTTTTTGGTTGCTATTTTTTTTTTGTTCGTTTGTCCCACTTTTCTTTCATCTTGCCGACAAGCTAGTAGCTACACATGGCTGACTAGCTGCTACATTGGCAAGCTAGTAGCTACACGTGGCAGACTAGCTGCTACATTGGCAAGCTAGTAGCTACAAAATAAATGTTATGCCCGTCTTTCTTACACGGAGGATACCAAAAAGTGTCTAATCTTTCACCTGGTTTCAGTGTTTTATTATCTGTTGTGCTGTTCTTGTGTGTGATCCTTGAAAAAAGGCTTTCGTCGAAATATTGGATTGTATGTTCTTCATTTAGGTACGCTCATCTTACTTTCTGTCATTCTTGTTTCTGCCACATTTCTTACTCTTTCTAGCTTTGTTTTCAAACTGAACCATACACCTCATTCTACCTTCATTACTAGAACCAGTTTTAACTGCAATACTCATTTCTCTTAATCTTGGTATTTGTCGATGGTGAAATTAATGTATTTAAGTGTAAAAAAATGAAAGTAAAAGTGAGGTAGATTCTCTTTAAAGTGTTGTTACATAGAATTATTGTTACAAATTATATAACGAGTTGAGGGATTCTTTTTCAAAACAGAAAAATCACAGTTTATTGTTCTTTGATCCACGCATCACCCAGGGTAGAATAAACACAACATCGCATGCAGAAACACAAAATTACTGCTACATTTCTCTCTACTGGAGGACTGAGTTCCATAGGTAAAATTCCCCGTTTCCATTCGATTAAGGCATTTTGAGGATACGGTTTTAGGCCCGTATTTCCAAGACCTTCAGCACATGAAAGTCTGATGTGGTCAGCATCACGCCTGACAGCATTTATCTTCCAAGATTTCTCTGGTACCCGTTTTTGGAGGCTGGGTAGATCCCGGGGCACTCTTTTATGGTTTGGTGGTAGCAGAAAAAAATCACAACACCTGGGACTTGAACCCGGTACCACGAGATTACTTGCCTGAGCGTCTAACCATTCAACTAAACGGGCTCCATATTGCGCCACAAATACATCATAAGATAATATTCTGTGCCATGGAATAACAACATCGACATATTTCAGTCCTCTTGCAGTCATCCGGGTTTGCCTAACAGGAGAAAAAAAAACCTGGTTAACCCTAATAGCGACTTTTGAATTATTCAGTTCTGCTGATTAACAGTGTTGAAAATGTTTTAGAAACTGTGCTATAAATCATCATGGATTATCAAATAGGGAAAATTGGAAGCTGACTCCAGAAACTTGAAGCTAGAGAAACTGATATTGCCTGGGAAAAAAACTAGAGAAACAAACAAAGAGAAAGATTATGACAATGAACAGGCCTGGCTTGGGAAACAACCCGATAAAACAAGAACCGTAAATAAACAGCTAGCAGCTAAATGCGATATTTGGAGAAGCCTCACGAGTTTACAGTCAAAGAATAGCATCAGAAAGTCTGCTTCGACAGCAGATGACTTCTTCTTCTTCTTCTTCTTCTTCCCTGAAACAGCAGACGTGATGTTCTCTACAGCCGACACATTGAAGATGTTGAAGCACAGCATAGTGTCGTATTGGATGAGAATTATGGCGACATTTTTTTGTCGGGCCATGAGTGGAATTATAAAAAGCAGAAGGCATGCAGTACTTCTTTACCAGATTCCACCGCCTTAGGATTTATGACAATCCTTTTTCCTACGCCTGTTATTCGGTGTAACCACGTAGAGATGAGACAAGGTCGTGATCAGATAGTTCGACAACCCTCATCATAGCACTGGCAACCCTCAACATAGCATCGGCATCCCTCATCATTGTATCGGCAACCCTCATAGTATCGGCATCACTCATCATAGCATCGGCAACCCTCATCATACAACCGTCAACCCTCCTCAGAGCATCGGCAACCCTCCTCAGTGCACCGGCAACCCTTATCATAGCACCTGCAACCCTCATCACAGCACCTGCAACCCTCATCATAGCGCCGGCAACCCTCATCATGGCATCGGCAATCCTCATCATAACACCGGCAACTCTCATCATAACACCGGTAACCCTCATCATAGCACAGACAACCCTCATCATAGCACCGGCAACTCTCATCATAGCACCTTCAACCCTCGTCATAGCACCTGCAACCCTCATCATAGCACCGGCAACCCTCATCATAGTACTGGCAACCCTCATCATAGCACTGGCAACCCTCATCATGGCATTGGCAAGCCTCATCATAGCATCGGCAACTGCAAGGTCAGACAGACTCTGCACTACCATAGACGACCTATCTGCTGCACTAGAATCATCTTCAATTCTACCTCTGATGTTCTCTTCAATAATTTCTTCATCAAAAATATCGGCAGATCCTGAAGTTGTACTACTTCAGTGGTACCTGAACTTTTCCACTCGAACAATACGCCATTTTGATAAATATGGTCGCTAGTTTATAGTGCCCATCTTGGTATTCGCGCAGTCAGGGGAAATCATCCGTGGTAAAATCATGGCTGTTGTGCCTCAAAGCTGGTAAATAACATTTTCTTTCAGTCCTGTAATTTCCTGCAGTTAAGAGAAACTACAACACAAATTTTAAAAAAAGCAAAACAAACAAACAAACAGGCAAGCAAAACAAAAAAAGGAAAATGTATTTTAGTTCAACTATTGATCATCGGAAATCCTATAGATCGATTAGAAGTTTCTATTCTCTAAATGTTTGATACAGGATTAGAACGAGAAACTGACAATGTCTACTAAATGTTTGATACAGGATTAGAACGAGAAACTGGCAGTCTACTAAATGTTTGTTACAGGATTAGAACGAGAAACTGGCAGTCTACTAAATGTTTGTTACAGGATTAGAACGAGAAACTGGCAGTCTACTAAATGTTTGTTACAGGATTAGAACGAGAAACTGGCAGTCTACTAAATGTTTGTTACAGGATTAGAACGAGAAACTGGCAGTCTACTAAATGTTTGTTACAGGATTAGAACGAGAAACTGGCAGAGTCTACTAAATGTTTGATACAGGATTAGAACGAGAAACTGACTGTGTCTACTAAATGTTTGACACAGGATTAGAACGAGAAACTGACAGTGTCTACTAAATGTTTGATACAGGATTAGAACGAGAAACTGGCAGAGTCTACTAAATGTTTGATACAGGATCACAACGAGCAACTGGCAGTATGTCTACTAATGTTTGACAGTGGATACCAAAGGGTTAATCTAGTGGTTCCCAACCTGTGATTGGCGGATCATAAGTAGTGCATATCGCTGATCTACGGCTGCGTTGTCAGTAGTGAGGGCCACCATCAGAATATAAACTCTGTGTGTTTACGGCATATAGGTAGTGCTTATAAGTTAGAGGCTGACAACTTATACGTAGTTAGAAAAGCGATCATGCAATGTAAGAAGTTTAGAATTCCGTCTGGAATCGAAGTAAATAAAAAACAGCATTTTTCAAAGAATGAAACAGAATCAGAAATGATTTAAAGCGTGTTTATGATGCATATTTTGTTTCCAATCTGAACAGCTATCTCATACCTCTCTCTGTCTATCGTTCTCTCTCCCTCTATTTCCTCTCTTTCTCTTTCTGCTTTCCCCCCCCTCTCTTTGTCTCTTTCTCTTTTCTCCCTAGCTTTCACTATTTCTACTTCTTTCTCTTTCTTTTCCTCTCTCTCTCTCTCTCTCTCTCTCTTGCGTTCTCTCTCTCTCTCTCGCTTTGTCTCTCTATCTCTTTCTCTGTTTTCCTCTCTCTCTTTCTGTATCTCTCTTTCTGTCTCCTTCTCTCTCTCTCTGTCTCTCTCTCTCTCTCTCTCTCTGCATTGTTATTTTGTTTTTATGCGTTCTATATCGAATCTTGTTCTCCTAACTTCAGGAAAGGTATTTCGAAACCTAATTTTGTCATAAACAAAACAATTATTCTGGGTTTTTTTTCAAACCTGCACAAAACACTAGACTCTCAACATCCCACAAGATTTTTCTCAAAAGCCATCAGGATAGATAGTGTTTTTTTAAATATCACAGCGTCTGGTCACGTGCATATTGTATTTTTTTCCCTTTAGGCAACAACGGTCGAAATGAATTCAGTTTTTGTTGTCGACTGCAGAATTTGTGACGGAGGGAAGAGAAAAGAATATGAAGGGAGATGGGAGGGTGGGAGAGAATGGAAATATATTCCTCAAATGAGGCAATATTGCTCTCTGAAATGTCCAAGATAATGTTGTTAACATGTAGTTTTTTTTTAATAAAGTAAATACCCTCACAACAAACCAGCCGGACAATAAAATAGGAAAGAATTTTTAGATAATTGGACTGGGGCAGTTTATTCCTAGCCAGCGGAACACTCCGTCATCAAAAGTCTAGTCTGTGAAACTACATTTGTTGTATCTGTTGTTAACCACGATTGCTGATCGATTTCCTGTAATCTTTTCATCTGTTTCAAGTATTTTTTTTCTTAATAAGAAAGCCTCCATTATCGTGCCGCTGACATTGCCCAATTCGAATTAACCAAACGAAAACTATCACAATCTTGTGTTGAGCGCTAGAGAAATAGAAAACTAAAGCTAACCTTATCATGCCACAATGGCTCCGATAGAACATGTTGTTAGTGCCTACATTTTCCTTGACCCTCCGACACATTAGATATTGATGTGGTCAGCATCACGCCCGCTCGCCCTTCCTTCAGCATCTCCAGAAGCAGTCAGGTGCCCATCTCTATAGGTCAGCAACTGGAGAACCTCCGGCCGGATTCAGCTCCACAACCTTCGCCACGTGAGACAATAACACTAGCAACCTCGCTGCTCAGGTGCCCTGACAGACGGATAAGGAAGGAGAATTGCACGACATTTATGTGCACACTCAAGTCTTGCGTCATACCCTAGGTCCTACTGGAAAAATTAAATCTTCAGTTGTTGGTGGACGATCCGATTCGAACTAAGGCTGTCCCTACCAACCCAAATGTTTAAAAAAAGGCTTCCTGTCTTTTCTCAAATCTAGAAAGGAAAGCCTTCAGGTGTGATACTTACCACATCATCCTCTACAGCAGCAAATACCAACCGATGTACGACTAATCGCTGCCTGTGCTGGTGTAGCGCAGAAGTTTATTGTTGAAAGTATGTTACCCTGCTGCTGGCTGTGCCACAATGTTAACATTATCCTTTTCTCATTCTTGGGATACACTCGAAGCTAAAGTTACAAGACGGCTGCAGCGGTGAGGTTTGAAACATCGCAGAAAGAAAGGTGATATAGAAAGGAAAAAGGACAGGATGGTTAGCTTCGGGAAGAACGGGCGAAAAAAGGCTGAAGGAAGAAATGGAAGCAAGTATTATTGTCCTAAAAGCTGAAGGAAGAAATGGAAGCAAGTATTATTGTCCTAAAAGCTGAAGGAAGAAAAGGAAACAAGTATTATTGTCCTAAAAGCTGAAGGAAGAAATGGAAACAAGTATTATTGTCCTAAAAGCTGAAGGAAGAAAAGGAAACAAGTATTATTGTCCTAAAAGCTGAAGGAAGAAAAGGAAACAAGTATTATTGTCCTAAAAGCTGAAGGAAGAAATGGAAACAAATATTATTGTCCTAAAAGCTGAAGGAAGAAATGGAAACAAATATTATTGTCCTAAAAGCTGAAGGAAGAAATGGAAGCAAGAAGTATTGTCCTAACTGTGGAAGATTGTGAGTTCACGCCAATTTATTCATCATTTTAGGCTTGTGGTGGGTTACTCAATCAGGCGTACAGGCACTGGAAGATACTTCGTATATCTCTAATTGGTCAAGGTTAGTTCCTGTATCTAGTTGAGAAACATCTACTCTGAAAGACCAGAATCTGTGGAGACTCGATTCCTGCCCTGGTTAGTCAAATTTCGTCAAATTACGCTAGGGCCAACGACGACAAAGTTCTGACATTTGGGAAATGACTTTTTAGATTCAGGTTTAGTGAATGTTTTCTTTTTGTTTTGTTTGTTATACTCGCCCTGGTCTTATAACAGGCTTGCCTTGTTCTGAACATCGTCTCACACATATATATTACTACAGTATATGTGAGCCGTAAGCTGAGAAGGCCTGAGATCCGCTGTTCTAATGCTGAATATATAAGGACACAAATATCACGTTCTATTTAATCATCAACAGTGCTCTCCACCAGAGACATAACATGATGTAATATAACTCACCAGAAACTTTCTTTTTCCCTAGATAAACAATCAAAGAGTAATATTGTGTACAAAACCATAACGATGGCACTGATATTTATACAGTAATAACATTTATGCAATCTAGTCATGATGTAATAGCTCTTATATACACTGGGAGTAGGTTATTGAAGCGAAATACGCTTTTGAAATTGAGAAACAAACGGAAATTATAGGAAGATTGGCAAACAGGGGAGCTAATTAGACGTGAAATAGTGAGAGTAATGAATTGTTTGCAGAAGAAAACATTACACCGATTTTAATACAGTGAGTGCCCATTACATTTGTTTTCAGTCCCAGCGTTTTGGTCATTATGTGAAGGTTTTGTGGTGTTTTTCCCCCCTACCTGTTTACGAACCTCATTATATCTTGAAGTGTGGTTGAAGTCCCAGGGAAAACAGCGAAAAGGCTTTATGTGCTCGTGGAAAACAGAAAACATTTCACGTTCGGGTTTGGGGGGGGGGGGGAGGATAGTGAAAGGATGGATTAAATGTTTAGAATTGGCTCAGTCAGTGAGAAGAAGGGTCCCTGTGTGTGTGTGAATGAGTCCCGGTATTCGGTGAGTTTATGAGTTACTAACTGATTGAATGTGACGGGAAAATGTGTGGTGGATTCGGTGACTGAATGAATTAGTTTATGGAGAAGTGAGTGAGTCAGAGGGATAATTAGTGCGCTTTGTGAGCGCGATTCGTGAATTTGCTGAGCCATTGTATGAGTGTGTGCAAGGGGTCAGTGAAAAGTGAGTCTATAGATAACTGAGTCCGTGAGTGAATGAATGAGTCAGTGAGTGAATGAATGAGTCAGTGAGTGAATGAATGAGTTGGTGAGTGAATGAATGAGTCAGTGAGTGAATTAATGAGTCAATGAGTGAATGAATTAGATGTATACATGTCCTTTATGAACGAATTAATTAGCCTGAAATTGTTCTTGGTAGAGACATTTTTCTTCTCTTAAAGTTTTCAAGACAGAACTAAAGGAGCACTTCAGTAAACAGAAAGATTGTTCTCAAACAGCACGTCAGTAAACAGAAAAACTAACCCTAAGGAACAACTAAATAAACAGAAATTCTAACCCTACGGAGCAACTAAATAAACAGAAAGACTAATCGAAGACACAAAAAAAAACCAGAAAAACTGACCCAAAAGAGAACTTGAATGAACAAAAAAAATGAACTAAAGAGAACTTGAACGAAGAGAAATAATGAGCTATAGAGAACTTGAATGAACAAAAAAAAAAATCTGAACTGTAGGAGGATTTAAATGAACAAACGGCGCTAAACTAAATTAGGAACTTTATAAATAGAAAAGAGAACAAGTGAACAAAATGGCCAGTGTATGCGCAGATCCCATATCCTGACAATGACTGATTCTATGGACGGGAAGAATTGCACAAAAAGACCGAAGCTCCGTAACCCATGAAAGTGTGCAGAAACTGCTCCGGTGTTAAATATGTTGCTGGCATACCACGGCAACCTGAGAAATAGACATGGTAAGTGGTATTGCCGATCATCGGAGCGGATACAAGATTAACATGTAATACAACGCTGATATCAATCAATTCACACGGAAGGGCTAAAAAATTTGATCAACACAGATAGGATGAGACAATCCATATTGATCAGATTTTCTCTTGGAAAGATGGCCGGTATATCATCAAATAGAAAAACAGAAATTGATGGATTATGTGATAGATGATGACAGAAGATGTTTGATGGCTTGAAATTACATCATGAAGTGAAGAATTCGACAGATAAAATGTGATTTTTTTTTTTTGAAGCAGGAGAGAACGAAGCAGGAATAGAGTGATATAAGTTCGATAACCCTCAGGAAAATATTCTTATTGTGCACAATGATAGACGATCTTGTATAAATTCTCTCCCTTGCGAAATTAGTCTTCTTTCTTTAAAACATGCAACTTTATATTGTTATAAATATAGGCGCTGGCATGTAACTTGATTAACAAGTTCATGTATATGCAGGATTATACTTAGCATGGCGCTGTATAGGGGGAGCTAACTGTACTACCACGATCGTATGATGAAAGGAATGCAGGTCAGTGTATCATTAGAATGACAAAACTGCATAAAAACAAATCAAGTCATTGACTACTTCTGCAACAGGACACATCACAAGGATACATCACAAGGACACGTCATAATCTATGAAAGGTCATGGCCAACAATTCGCAGTTCTCTTACTGTCTTCTTGTTTGTTTTAAAAAGGTACTTGCGTCGAGTGAATGTAAGAGCCGGGTAAAAGCTCTTCTCAGTTTATTGTTACTTGTTAACAACACAATCAAATGCAAAACGTCCCAAATGTGTAAACGCTCTGCTCTTATTACACAATTCACATCAGGCAGTTGATATAGAAGCGAGATGACCTACAATCCTCTGTTACTCTAATGACGTGTTGCTCAAATTGTTTATTAGACTCCACCAGCTCACTCTTTCTTGGTACAACCACTCACGGAGGATAAAAACCAAGTGTAGGCATAGATAGAGCATCACTGAAATGATTGAAAACAGATCCAACATTGGAAGCTTCGTTGCTGGCGTTGATTTCTGCAAATGATAACCGTAAGACACAATGGCCGGCCGACTTCCTCTAATTCTGACGTCATCCTTCCCGTCAACCGCTCGCAGTCACTCGGCACCTCCGTTCTTTCTCCGTACAGCGGTACGACAGCTTGATTAAGTTTCATGTATACAGAGTATTATACATAGTTTGGCGATATAAGGGAATTTAACTGATAGTCGTGTACTTAGTTTTGCGCTGTCGGGCAACTTGACGGATAGTCTTATACTTAGTTTTGCGCTGTAAGACAAACTGACTGATAGTCTCTTTGAGACATTTAAAACTGTTTACGAATTCAGAGAATATATATATGTGTATATATATATTATATATATATATATATATACTTACTGAATCGTGTAAATAATTTTTTTTCTGATATTTATAACCTCTCCTATATCTCTCGTTCCCACTGTCTCGCACAGACACGGAAGTAACTGCCTACACATTAACTAGTTGTACAGAATCATTTGCTGGAATTATGATAAGATCTTGAAGGATTTTTTTTTCTGTATATTGCATCAATTCACCCTGTGATTGAAATTTATATTCCTTTCGCTGCTATTTGTTGTTGTGGCTGTTTTTTGTTGTTGTGGCTGTTGTTTGTTGCCGTCACTGCTGTTTGTTGCTGTGGCTGTTGTTTGTTGCTGTGGCTGCTGTTTGTTGCTGTGGCTGCTGTTTGTTGCTGTGGCTGTTGTTTGTTGCCGTCGCTGCTGTTAGTGGCTGTGGCTGTTGTTTGTTGCTGTGGCTGCTTTTTGTTGTTGTAGCTGTTGTTTGTTGCTGTCGCTGGTGTTTGTTGCCGTCGCTGCTGTTTGTTGCCGTCGCTGTTGTTTGTTGCTGTAGCTGATGTTTGTTGATGTTGCTGTTGATGCTGCCGCTTTGATCTCTGTCAGTGTGGAAACGCCTGGTCTATGCAGGATTTCGCTGATAATGTCGGTGCATGAACATCGTGTAGGACGAGGGTTGCCTTTACGATGGTAGTCTCTTTGTTTGAAACATCAAAAGATATGTGACAGAGTTCCAGCTAGTTCTGGGACACAGAATTCCAGCTAGTTCTGGGACACAGAATTCCAACTAGTTCTGGGACATAGAATTCCAACTAGTTCTGGGACATAGAATTCCAACTAGTTCTGGGACATAGAATTCCAACTAGTTCTGGGACCCTGGCCAGGCCGTCGCCCCAAGAACTACCGTCTTTGCTGACAGTATGAGCAAGAGATATGCTTACTATTCGTATTCGGCTGTCCAGAAAATTCGGCTGAATGCATCTCTAACAGAAGCATATTCTATGATTCTAGTCTTGCGTGTTTTCAACAAGACGCAAGCGTGGCACTATTTAAGTGCACTTTATGTTGGACTTTACTTGGAAGTTTACCATGGATATCTTTCCAATTTCTAATCCTGCCTTTTAGGTCGAAATCTTTCTGCCTGTACTTCTATGGTAAAAATACGTGTATCTCATGATTAAATCTGTTTACTTCACAACGAAATCCTTCAACTTTTACAACGAAATATCTATACTTCTGTGGTAAAATATTTATATCTCATGATTAAATCTGTTTACTTCACAATGAAATCCTTCAATGTTTACAATGAAATCTTTTTGTTTCGTGAGCGGAAGTAAAAACGAATGTTACATTTTACACTGAGAAGCATGCAGCTGTAGAACTTGTGTCATGATGAGAATGTAAATGAAGGTGTATAGCTTCGTATTTTAAGAGGTAATCATCATCATGTGCCATATCCTCAGAGTACACAGAGAAAGGAATCTCCGTTTACCCCAGTCCCTTGCTCTCACTGTCCATCAAACAAAAACTATTGCACTTCATTTCTTGGTGTTATCCATCCATATACGTCCATGTTGTCCCCTTACTGTTTTCCCTTCCCTTACTGTTTTCCCTTCAACTTAGTATGTTCAGATTTTAAAACATAAAGTTAAAACGATATAATTTATGAAACAAATATGAAAACAACTAGTATTTCGACCACATGGCTTGTTCGGGGAGTATATACAATATATACATTACATATCACTGACAGAAAGTGCAATTAATTAGCAAGCAGTTGCGATTCCTTTAAGGCTATGAGAAGCGACTTGATAACACGAGTGGAAAGCAATGCTAAATTGTCTACATAAAACTGTCTACATGAAAGTAGACTGAGAATTAAACCTCCAATACATCAGTGTTCTATCTGATTTAGCATTTTTGTTTTCTTCAACATTTCAGATGTAAGTAGAATCTTGTATACTTTTTTTTCGCCTGGATTGAGCTTTCAACACTATCATGTGAAGAACACCTTCTTTCGGCGATGTGATATTGCAGGTGGTTTTGAGATACTTTGGCCATATCAAGAGACACATCAGCTTGGAGATGTTGATAACACAAGGCATAGTGCCTAGCAGAAGAGGAAAGGTGGATTTAGGATATCACGGAAATTCTGAATGTGTCACTGCGCTGTGCTGGTCAGCTTGCTCAGGACCGTATTGCATCCAGGGAGGCTGTGAGATGGACAGTGTTCTGGAAAGGACATGTCACACGAAAGGAAAAATTGAGAATTTACGGCAGTTGAGAAAATCAAATGTGATTTAATAGTTTGTTTTTTCTTTCAAACCATGTGACATTGTTGTGTGGACTCTGTGAAAACTAACAAGAAAGCAACGCTTAGATTTTTGTCGTTATAATGAGAAAAACGGTCTCTTTTAAATGTGTTTATGATTTAGATATACGCAATTTAAGGAGACATTTTGTGTGGATAAAGTTGCTTTGTGTTTGAATGAAGTCTTCAGTTTATTCATGTACAGGTATGTTTGTACATGTAAGTTGTATTATGGATGGAATGGAATGGAAGGACATCAGAAGTGTGGAAGAGACAGTGAAATGTTTAAAGAAATGAAGACATTGACGAGAAATGTCATACTGAAGCTAAATGTAATTTGTGACGAAATGGGAAAGACCTTGACAGAGACAGAGGAAATTCTAGAAAGATGGAAGGAATACTACATATATTATACATATATAATATGAATGAAACAACTGACTGTGAAAGCAGAAATCAAGAGTTTGAATTATTTTTGAAGAAAAATGAACCCGAACCGACAATAGAAGCAGTTTTAAGGGCAATAAAGAATCTGAAAAATGGTAGATCACCAGGATGTGATGAGATAACAGTTGAACTTATTAAAGCAGGAGGAAAGGAATGTGCAACAATCTATCATGCACTATGTAAAAAGATATGGCATTCAGGTATTTGGCCAAAGAATGGAAAACAACTATATTCATACCACTGCCAAAAAAGGATAACTTGAAATTATAAACAAATTACAGAATCGTTGCAATGATTAGTTATGCCAGTAAAATTCTTTTAAAAATCATAATGGGTAGACTTTGTAAGAAAATAGAAGAATAAGTCAATATGGTCCAAGCTGGTTTCAGGCAAGAAAGAGGATCAGGAGATCATATATTCAATATAAGATTAATAATAGAGAAATGCAGAGAGTTTAATGTGAATCTATATTTATCTTTAATAGACTACTCAAAGGCATTTGATTGTGTACAACACCAGAAAGTGTGGGAAATAAAGGAAAAAACTGGATTTCCAACACATTTGATACAATTAACATCACTGCTGTATCTAGACCAACATGCAGCAGTAAGAATAAATGGTGAAACAACAACTTGTTTTGACATAAAACAAGGGGTCCGTCAGGGGTGCATATTGTCACCTTACTTATTTAACTTGCATACTGAAAATATAATGAGGAATGTTAGAGAAGATATAGACAAAGAATATTACGATGCCATAACAGTTGGAGGTTATGAAATATCAGAAAATAGATATGCTGATGACACAGTATTTTTGCCCACAACACAACAAGGAATGGAAAAAATAATTATGTCAGTCCGTAAGAATAGCAAAGAGCAGAACCTCTATCTTAATGTGAGGAAAACTAAGTTGATGATAAATAATAAAACAAATAAGGCAACTGAAATATATATCAATGAGGAAAAAATTAGAAAAGGTGGAGAGTTTTGAAAATCTTGGATCATTAATAAATAATAATGGAGATACAATGTGGGAAATTAAAAGGAGGACATCTATCGCTCTTAAAAAATACAAGAACTAAAGAAGCTGTGGAGAGGAACAGACAGAACTACAAAAATAAGATTTTTAAGGGCATGCATCTTTCCATCGAAACATATGCCTGTGAGACCTGGACACTTAACAAAGCAGCTGAGAAACACACAAATGGCTTTGAATGTAAATGCTACAGAAGAGTTCTTCAAATATTATTGGCACAGAATAGAACAAATATATCCATAGAACAAGAACTTAATACTGATAAAAGTTGGGTATTAAAGAGGATTAAACAGAGAAAACTTAAATATTTTATTAAACGTCATGATAATTTAGGGAAGACCGTCTTGGAAGGATACATAATAGGAAAAAGAAAGAGAGGAAGACTAAGGCGAAGATGGCTGCAAGACGTCGTTGATAATCTGCAAAAGGATGCATCAGCAGCAGGGCACATAGCTTACAACAGAGAGGCCTACAGGAGTGCTGTTAGACAAAGTTCCGCAAGGGACATGCAAATGACTGACTGACTGATGGATGGATGGATGGATGGATGGATGGATGGATGGATGGATGGATGGATGGATGGAACAAATAAATCATGAAACAAAAGCTCTAAGTATACCATTTATTGGAAGGCATCCACGAACAGAAACACAACAAAGCAAAGCTTTCAATAAGATCTCTAACATGGAAAGTAAAGGATATGGCACCGATGATGTTTACAAATTACCCCCAACCATGTCAGAGCCCTGGATGGAGGGTTATGATGTGAGCTCAATGTAAATACCCCACAGAACGGAGTAGCCAACCTGGAGTGGCAACATGAAAGATGCCCAAATGGGTTCACTTCAACTTAAATGATATAATAGCGGCTGTTACAGCAGAACGAATAAATAGAAATGTCTGTCTGGGAATGACGATTTTAATGGCGGTTCTCAATGGAGTCTTTCGCCTGGTGAGATGGACGTCCATTGAATATCTCTTTATGTGTTCATCCGCTTTAAAGCCCCCTTTTTTAGCGTCAAAGCTCTAGCCCCTCTCTTCCCCTTCCCCTGTTATGATTTTATGTATAAAACTTATTTGTTTGTTGTGATTTTTATCCGTAAAATGTGTTTTCTTTTGGTGATTTTTTTTAGATGTAAAACTTTCTTTTTCTACTTTTCATTATGAAACTTATTTTCTTGATTCAGGGATTTTGCTATCTATCTATCTATCTATCTATCTATCTATCTATCTATCTATCTATCTATCTATCTATCTATCTATCTATCTATCTATCTATCTATCTATCTATCTGTCTGTCTGTCTGTCTGTCTATCTATCTGGCTGTCTATCTGTCTGTTTGACTGTCTGTCTGTTTGTTTGTCTGTCTATCTGTCTATCTATCTGTCTGTCTGTCTGTTTGACTGTCTGTCTGTCTGTACCAGATCTTATTGAAAATAAGTGTGTTCGTTTCTTGTCTGTCTAAATCTGTGTTCGTCTAAGTATCTAGACATTTGTTTGTCTACCTCTCTGTCCTTCGTTTATTTTTCTATTTGCATCACTTTAGTTGTGGCCTGTTTAATGTGCTGTTTATTTACTTGTCTGTCTCGTACTAAACAGTCGTGCTCCGACACACGGTCGAACGAATTACGACCCTTCGTAGCTACGACCAAAGTCTCACAGGAAAAGTCGGATTCAAGTGCTATTAATTTACAATCATGTGATTTTGTTCTGTACACACTTTAGATTCACAGCAAGACAAGATAAAGATCTGTACACGCACACTACATCTTCACTTAGTGAGTGCAGATTGTGGGTTTGTGGGTATGTTTGTATGTACATTTTTGTGTGCCATTCACAAGTTATTACCAGTATGTTTTTTTTTAAATTTAATGTGCTGTGATTCATATTTTATGAACAGTTCATATGATTACTATGCTTATTTGCATTCTGTTTATATTTTAAAGTGATTATCAACACGTATATTCATCTTGAAATATGTTTTAATTATGAATAGTCTGCCCTCCCCATATATAACGACACACTTACAACGAAATCGACTTACTACCGGTCCTAAATTAGGCCGTTATGACGGCGCGCGCGCACATACACACACAGTAGGGTAGAAGAAATTACAGCATACAGTACCACAATAAGAACAGAAAGAATTGTTTGTGCTCTCTGATCAGTTGTTAAACACTGAAGAATATATTGAAGAGACGTCAGGAGAAACACAGATTATTTCAGAGTTCGACAACGATGATGATGATGATGATGATGATGAAGGGTCGAATTAGACATAACTAAAAGAGTGTAGATAATAGCCAGAAACAGTTTGCTGTTATCTACAAGAGAGCAAAGGATCAAACAGTTGTGGAAGAAAAATGAACGCTGTAACCGTCGACTATTTCCTGTGATGTTCAAAAAACCCTTAAATGTTCAGAAAACCCTGAGATGTTCAGAAAACCCTGAGATGTTCAGAAAACCCTGAGATGTTCAGAAAACCCTGAGATGTTCAGAAAACCCTGAGATGTTCAGAAAACCCTTAAATGTTCAGAAAACCCTGAGATGTTCAGAAAACCCTGAGATGTTCAGAAAACCCTGAGATGTTCAGAAAACCCTTAAATGTTCAGAAAACCCTGAGATGTTCAGAAAACCCTGAGATGTTCAGAAAACCCTTAAATGTTCAGAAAACCCTTAAATGTTCAGAAAACCCTGAGATGTTCAGAAAACCCTGAGATGTTCAGAAAACCCTTAAATGTTCAGAAAACCCTGAGATGTTCAGAAAACCCTGTAATGTTCAGAAAACCCTTAAATGTTCAGAAAACCCTTAAATGTTCAGAAAACCCTGAGATGTTCAGAAAACCCTGAGATGTTCAGAAAACCCTGAGATGTTCAGAAAACCCTTAAATGTTCAGAAAACCCTTAAATGTTCAGAAAACCCTGAGATGTTCAGAAAACTCTTAAATGTTCAGAAAACCCTGAGATGTTCAGAAAACCCTGAGATGTTCAGAAAACCCTGTGATGTTCAGAAAACCCTTAAATGTTCAGAAAACCATGAGATGTTCAGAAAACCCTGAGATGTTCAGAAAACCCTTAAATGTTCAGAAAACCCTGAGATGTTCAGAAAACCCTGAGATGTTCAGAAAACCCTTAAATGTTCAGAAAACCCTGAGATGTTCAGAAAACCCTTAAATGTTCAGAAAACCCTGAGATGTTCAGAAAACCCTTAAATGTTCAGAAAACCCTGAGATGTTCAGAAAACCCTGAGATGTTCAGAAAACCCTTAAATGTTCAGAAAACCCTTAAATGTTCAGAGAACCCTGAGATGTTCAGAAAACCCTGAGATGTTCAGAAAATCCTGAGATGGCCAAGGAGGTAATGTACTCTTCTCTTTTGGCTGGGCGGTCACTCGTCCCACGTGGACCAAGTCATATTTACTGTCTTAACAATATTGTTTTTCCTCTCGTCTAAGTTTGCATTGAGGTTTAAACATTTGTTTAAACACGTTTGTTCGTGTGTTTGTGTTTGTTTGTTTGTTTGTTGTGTTTGTTTGTGTTTTGATTGTTTCAAATCCGAACCATGCAAACAGTGCTTATTGTTTCTCGTTGTTTCATATTTGACTTTTTTGTTTGTTTGGCTTTTATTCATTCCTGCAATGTTTTTAGAAAACTTTCAACGTTAAAAATGCGTCATGCCCTTTCCCATTAACCGTTATACGTTTATAAAAGTCACTGACATTTATCAAAGTCACTGAAACAGACCCAAGTTTAAAGTCCCATTAAGTACTGTAGACCAATATACATTTATCAAGATCACAAAAGTGGCCCCCGGCTTAAAGAATTACACAAAATCTAGCCAGGTCATCCCGTTCTCTGTCTCTTAGCTCCCAATCTGGACAAAGCTGGTTTAAGGGGGCTCTAAACTAGATCCTGAAATGGAGAAGTCAGATTGACCTCCAGAAGGGGAATATCAATTAAGTACATAAATGGAAGACCAAGGCGAAGATGGCTGCAAGACATCGATGATGGTCTGCAGTTGGATGCATCAACAGCAGGACACCTTGCTTACAAGCGAGGGGCCTACGGGCGTGCTGTTAGGGAGGCAAAGTTCCGCAAGGGACATGCAAATGACTGATTGACTGAAATAAGTGGTTGAGTTCGTTTTAATCTAATAACCACAGAGATTAAATACAGTTAAAAGATCAATATGGATGTTTAAATACAGAAAATTAGAAATAAGTGTTGAAACAGGTCATATGAAATTGAAATATAAATAGGAATGCATAAAAACAGAAATTAGAAGATAAAAATGGAAACGTAAAGACCGGAAATATGAGAACAGAAAATTAGTGATAAATAATATCTCCATAGAGACAGAAAAGTTAAAGTTATGTGTATGCAAAAAGACAGAAAATATGAAATTAGAACAGAAATATGAATCCACAGAGACAACAAATCTGGAATTAGAAGATGACTATAAATTTATACAAACAGAAAATATGAAATTAGAAGATAAATATGCAAGCAGAGAAACAGAAATGTTAAGTTAGAAGATAAATGTGAATCAGACAAAGGACAGAAAATTTGAAGATAGAAAAGTTAAGTGTGGATGCATAAAGACAGGAAGTATCCAACCAGCTCCTTGATACACTCACATATTCCTTATTCTCTGAGATAAAATACTCACCAAGGTCCAGTGGCATCCATCTTCTATTCTTGGAACAGGCAAAGAACCAGGATAAGATAAAAATAAGAGACAAAATACTTATCACATTTATCATGAGACTTGCCAGCAACTGTTGGACATAGAAGGAGAGAGCTCGCTTATGTGTAAACACTGTACAAGAGTCTGGTCTGATTGTCTTAAACAGCAGAACATAACGACCAGTGTTCGCAGCATCCACAAATCCACAAACTATTAATGTTGAAGTAAAGAATGGGGTGTTTCAGTCCGCATCCATAACTATATGTCACGTTCTTAACTCAGAAAGAACTTCATACTGCATCCATAACCAGATATCACGTTCTTGACTCAGAAAGAATTAGTTTCAACATTTTATAACCAAATGTCACGTTCTTGACCTGGTCTGAAAGAACTACTTGTAACAACCATAACCAGATGTCAAATTCATGCCTGTGTCAATATGGAGTGTTCACTGCATCCAAAAACCAAATGTCAGATTCTAGACTCAGTCGGGAAGAAATACACCGTCAAAAACATATATCGAATTCTTGACTTAATCAGGAAGAACTAATGGGTCAAGAAACGTGTTTAAGATTCTAGACTCAGTCAAAAAGAACTTATCTTATATATATATCTTATATCCTTCCCGTGCCGTTAAACGTCACATAGGGCTCGCAAAGTAGTTCGCCAATTTTTCCTGTCTTCGGCGAGTCTTTCAACCTCATCAAAGGATTTTATGCCTGTTAACTTGGCCTCTCTTAATAATGTCCTCTTCAGAGTTTCCCGCGGAAAGAACTACTGCATCAAAAATATATATCAGATTCTTGACTCAGTCAGGAAGAACTACTCTGTCATAAACAAATATCATAATCTAAAGTCAGACACCAAAAAACTGTTTGCAGCATATATATATATCGGATACGGATTCCTGACTCATTCAGCGTCTCCGAAAGACTGACTATCCCTTCCACGCTCAGTCATTATCCCCGGCCCTGTCTTATATTATCCTGAAATCCCGTTTTCTTCAACACTTACAGATTAAAGTTCCGCCCCCTCCCCTCCCTGCGAGTTTCTTTAATGGACTATCTTAGTAATTGATGTTTGATCCGTCTTCCCCCCCCCCTCCCTCCCCCACACTTTAAGACGAAACGAGGCTGAGAGCCTCACTTTCATCATGGGATTTGACATGGGATTTGAAATATAACACACTAGAAAATGGGCACTTCTGTGGTCACATTTCAGAACTGGAAATTTAGTGAAAAGATTGCCGAACGTATGGTATTTAGTTTTACCGTTTCTGGGGAAAGGAAAGAGAGGATGAAAGATGGAGGGAATGTTGTAATTTCCTGTTGTAACTAAGCTAGAAAAGACGATAAGACTGGGGCAAGAATTGGGCAGGAAGGAAAGGATTTAGAAACTGTTTCTCTGTGAGGATGCTGGAAATTACACGGGGCCTAACGTTTCATAGTCTGTGTAGAGATTGAGAGGTGGGGGGTCTTAAATCTGTTCTAACTGTGTTTTTTTTTTATCTTGATAGGTTTCTCTAGGTTTTCTTTATTTTTATTTTTTAAACTGTTTATTTTTATTTTACCCATCGATATTTTTTTTTCTTGTTATCTTTATTTTATTTCATGATTTTCTTCTCTTTGGTATTCTTTGTTGTGCTTGATATTCTATCTTTTGTTTAGTATTCTTTGTTTCGTTTGATATTCTTTCTTTTTTTTTGGTATTCTTTGTTTCACTTGATATTCTTTCTTTTTTTTGTATTCTTTGTTTTGCTTGATATTCTTTCTTTTTTTCTTTTTTTTTGGTATTCTTTGTTTCGCGTGATATTCTTCCTTTTTTGGTATTCTTTGTTTCGCTTGATATTCTTTCTTTTTTTCTTTTTTTGATATTCTTTGTTTCGCGTGATATTCTTTCTTTTTTTGGTATTCTTTGTTTCGCTTGATATTCTTTCTTTTGTTTGATAATCTTTCTTTTATTTGATATTCTTTCTTTTGTTTAGTATTCTTTGTTTTGCTTGATATTTTTTCTTTTATTTTGGTATTCTTTGTTTTGTTTGATATTCTTTCTTTTGTTTAGTTATCTTTGTTTTGCTTCATACTGTTTTTTTTTTGTTTGGTATTCTTTGTTTCGCTTGATATTGTTTCTTTTCTTTTTGGTTTTCCTTTATTTTTTTTCCTCTTATCCTACTATTCTTTATCTTTCTATTGATATTCCTTTTTTAATATTATTTATTTCCTTTCTGGTATTTTTTCAAAATTTATAGTCTATGTTTTTCTTAACTTTTTCCTCGGCATTTTAAAAACAAATTTCCTTTATATACTTTCTTTTCCTCGTATACTTCCTTTTTTTTCTTGCTAATCACTGTTTTTCTAAATATTATTTCTTTTGTTTGTATTCTTTCTTTAGTTTATCGCTGTAAATACTTTAGAATATCTTGGATCATTACTAATAATGGTGATACAGTGAGGGAAGCTAAAAGGAGGACATCTATCGCTCTTCAAAAAAAAGTAGAACTAAAGAATCTGTAGAGAAGAACAGACAGGACTACAAAAATAAGACTTTTAATGGCATGCATCTTTCCCATCGCAACATATGCCTGTGAGACCTGGACACTTAACAAAACAGCTGAGAACACACATAAATGCCTTTGAATGTAAATGCTACAGAAGAGTTCTTCAAATATCATGGACACAAAAAAGAACAAATATATCCATACTACAAGAACTTAATATTGAAGAAGGCTGGCTAGTAAAGAGGATTAAAGGCTGGCTAGTAAAGAGGATTAAAGAGAGAAATCTTAAATATTTTAGACACATTAAACGTCATGTAATTTAGAGAAGACCGTCTTGGAAGGATATATAATGAGAAAAAGAAAAAGAGAAAGACCAAGGCGAAGATGGCTGCAAGACATCGTTGATGATCTACAAATGGATGCATCAGTAGCAGACCATCTTGCTTCACCTCCTTTAGTGCCGAAAGATCAAGGAAAATATGGACCGTAACATTATATCACCTATGTCCTTTAAAGTAGTAATAGAGTCACTTTTACCATACCTAATTTAGTATTTATAGTCAGGTTTCTTGGCTGTCTGTTTATATGTCACGTTGCTGAAGCCGTTCACGCATTCTTTGCTCTTCTCAGTGTACCTCAGATTTTTTTTTCCACTTGAGTTCTCCAGTGATTCTTAGACTTTTGGCTGGGTACGACAAGTAGAAAGAATGTTTCTTGGCTTACTGCATCGTTAGTTTCTGATTGTGTGAGACAAACTCGAGAAGAGAACATATCCTTTCTGTAAATCAGCTCCCAGCTGAGACCACTTTTTCTATATGGCTGCTCCATTACTTATCGCCATAAACTCCGTCTAGGTGATGTTTGTCTTCCTTTTATTATGTTATATCCTTCCCTGTCACATACTTTAAGCTGCTAAAAATACTCCAAGTTCTCTGCCTCGTGTTTATAAAGGCTGCTGACTTTTTTTAATGATTTGTTTGGAAGTCAGGCGTGAAGTTCGATGTTCTAACTACGATTTTTTACCCTGCTTTATGCCGACAGAGATAAAGAAATAAAGCGTGTTTATCTTTGTGTTCTATTTACAAAGATTCACATTTTCCATCCTCTGTATTATGTTTATCTTGATTAACAAATGTTGTTACCAGTGTTTTATTTGCACAGATTTCTTGGGCTTTCTGTCTTAATATTTTCTTATTTTGTTTACCAGAATTAATGATTTATCTGTCTGTTTTCTGCTTACAGATATTTAACTTTATTCGTTTACATATCGTGCTGACCTAGTGCATGTCTGTTTGTGTCTCTGTTTTCTGTAAACAGAAACGAATTGTTTCTTCAACTCTTTTCGCCGTTGATAATAGAAAAAGAGTCTGCTTTTGGATTAAAATCAGGGATTCCTTACTTTTTTCCAGGATATAACAAGCCCATGGTTTGTGATCGCTCGATTCCAAATCTTTATTAGTATCAACAACTTGTCACTGAAAAGTAATAGAACGACAAGTTTTGTTTTGTTTCATCCACCGGACATTAAATGTCTTGAAGCAGGTCACCATATCTCAATAGATAACCCTTGAGATCTTTATCTCATTTCCAAGTTCTGGGGAGAGCTTGAGGAAGACAGAACCACGTAAAGAGCAACTTTGCAGAGCTCTGCGCCAACATCTGAGGAGGACAATAGGATCAAATTTCAAGTTAGAAGACGCAAGCACAAGGAAACCAGACCAATGCAACACAAACATTACTTGCTATTACTACGACCGATTAGTAAAATCCAGCACTGGCAGAGTCTGCGACATCTTCTAACAAAACGGTTAAAAGAAAACTAATATTACAAAGCTTTTTCACAGATATAAACTGTTCACATACTGGGTCCCGCTTTCCCCTACCCCACTGCCGGGAGTATGATATATAAGAAGCCCAGATTTTCACCCGTATGAAAGTTGATGGCATTTCCATTTGATATTTTTCTTTATGTCTGTGTATTCTATATTGAAGGCATCGATATCTCAGGTGCAGACATGTTTGAAGTGCGCTTCCTGTTTTTGTTTTGTCTCATTTTCTTATTGTTCACGAGAAATTTCTCGTGGAGAAAAGTTCCGCTCTCATCAGATTGATATGGCTGAGCTAAAGCACTCTGCACGCTTTGTGTGCTCGGTGCACATTTTAGATGAGTTGAAACAGCTTGCACTCCCTTTGTACGCACTGCACATGTTGGCTAGGCTGAAGTAGCCTGCACACCCTATGTGCATAGTGCACATGTTGGCTAGGCTGAAGTAGCCTGCACATCCTATGTTCATAGTGCACATGTTTGCTAGGCTGAAATAACCTGCACTCCCTATGTGCATAGTGCATACGTTGGCTGAGCTAAAATAACCTGCACTCCCTATGTGCATAGTGCACATGTTGGCTGAGCTAAAATAACCTGCATTCCCTATGTGCATAGTGCACATGTTGGCTGAGCTAAAATAACCTGCATTCCCTATGTGCATAGTGCACATGTTGGCTGAGTTAAAATAACCTACATTCCCTGTGTGCATAGTGCACATGTTGGCTAGGCTGAAGTAACCTGCATTCCCTATGTTCATAGTGCACATGTTGGCTGAGTTAAAATAACCTGCATTCCCTATGTGCGTAGTGCACATGTTGTCTGAGCTAAAATAACCTGCACTCCCTATGTGCATAGTGCACATGTTTTCTGAGCTAATATAACCTGCACTCCCTATGTGCATAAGCGCGTGTTGGCTGAGCTAAAATAACCTGCATTATCTGTGCCCAGTGCACATACTGGCTGAACTAAACTAACCTGCACTATCTACATATCCATAGTGCACATTTTGGCTGTGCTAAAATAACCTGCATTATCTGTGCACAGTGCATTTATTAACTGATCTAAACTAACCTGCACTCTCTGTTCAGAGTGCACATGATTGAAAAGTTCGCTGACAGCAGTAATTCTCTGTTTGATACTTCTTTCAACAAATATATGCCCTGCATCTTCTTATGCACCAACGGCAAGCCGCGTTTGTCTCAAGCAATGGACGTATTTCTCTAGAAAATACAGAAACAGCTTAAGCTACCTCGTCTTACAGCAACAAGCGAGTTAAATTAGCATACTCTTCTATACTTCTTCTCTTTAGCTCCTAAAGTTGACAAAGAAGGTGCAAACGTGTTTCCATAAAACCAAGTTCAGTTCTTTACATATTTTGGACACTTTTCTCAGTTTCTGCGGTTAATCTTCTGCGCTTTGTGTGTGAGCTATGTGTGTGTGTGAGAGAGAGATATATGTGTGTGAGAGAACAACAGAGTGAAAGCTAGAAGATGGACGTATGGAAGTATGTCAGGTCTTTATTTGTCTACTTGAGCGCTGAGAAAGTGATTAAACACGGAGTATGTGTATGATATCTTGGAGTTGGACATACGCTTGGACCTGCTCTTAAGTCTAGAGGTGAGCTCTCACTACGGCCAGAGTTAACGCGAAGTGTTTGATTGTTTGGATGTTATTATGTGTTAAGCTGTCACTGCTTATAACCAGCGAAAGCGCTAGAACTTTTAGAAACCGACAGCTGCACCTGTCTTTCATTGTCCACTAAGTACTTTCTGAAATACGAGTTCCTAATAGAACATTCGGTACTTTAAGCTTCTATTTTAAGTGTAAAAGCAAACACACTTTACAGACACCAACGAAAAGTAAATGTTCGTTTGAAATTTTTCTTCTTACGTTGTTTTCGCAGCAAGATTTAATCTTTACAAAATGTTCACATGACTGAACCAAAGTTTTAAAAAAAATGGCTGATTCTCCTACGTGAAAATTGGGCATCATCATCATCACCATCTTACTGGCACGAAAATCCTCTATCTGATTTCGCTAGGTGCTTTTCACTAGGTTCTTTTCCTAATATAAACCGGTTACAGTAACCGGCGACTTTCAAAAGTTTATTTTTCTCGTTTTTTTTTTAAATCGGCGCTGTACCGGTACTTGCTTGTTAGCGCGATCACTGACTTTGAAGATAGTTATCCATCACTGACTTTGAAGATAGTTATCCATCACTGACTTTGAAGATAGTTATCCATCACTGACTTTGAAGATAGTTATCCATCACCATATCACGCTGTATACATATGAAGGGTAAACGTGTTCTTCTTATCTTATGTTATCTTATATCCTTCCCCGTGTCGTTAAACGTCACATAGGGCTCGCAAAGTAGTTCGCCAATTTTTCCTGTCTTCGGCGAGTCTTTCAACCTCATCAAGGGATTTTATGCCTGTTAATTTGGTCTCTCTTAACAATGTCCTCTTCAGAGTTTCACGCCGTCTGCCTCTTTTTCTTTGGGCCTGTTGTGTTCCACTTGATAGCTTGTTTTGGGATCCTCTGATCATTTCTTCTCATCAAGTGACCAACATATGTCTCGCAGAGAAACGTGTTCAACAGGTAATAATCTAAAGTGCAGTCCAGTAGCATTTTTTTTCCTCTTTAAGTTCTTTGCAGACTGAGTCCCATACCCCACCGTTTGTTTCCCATACCCCCTGAGGGGTATACTCTATGTTAAGAACCCCAGGTAAGAATTTAGAACCCCCGAGATCGTTGACATCTATCAACTCCTTTCTTCTTTATGGGCCTTGAAAAGTTAGCATTGAAAATGAAGATGATGTCGCCTCTAATCTGCTAATAATCGACCAGTTGTCCTCCTGGAGCCAGCGACATTAAAGGTCGCCGAGGTCAAGAGGAAAATTTGAGTAGGATTGATTTAATTTCCAACAAACCTGGTCTGGAATGTGATCATCACTTCTGCCGTGCCGGCAGTGTCCTCGGGCGCACAAGATGGAGGTCTAGTCAAGTTTTCCTGGCCGTGTTAGAACTGGTGTGCCTCGCGGGTATCCCGGTCTCACTTACTTTTAATTTTAGGGTCAGTAAGATCTGGGTAGTTTTGTCATTTTCTGCACCCAGTGATACTATCTTTGGTGAATGTTTTGTCTTTGGGTGTGATAGGTATAGCTTCCCTATTGTTTTTTATTATCAAACTGGATGGATGGATGGATGGATGGATGGATGGATGGATGGATGGATGGATGGATGGATGGATGGATGGATGGATGGACACAAAATATCTCATCGAAATAGTGGCTACTGTTCCAGCTTACTTTCTCGTGCCTCCTCTTCCACACCTTCATCCACAAAACTAATGTCAGATATTACACTTTAAAAACTTTAACACATTTAAAAACTTCACATTTTAAAAACTTCACACTTCAAAAAATGTTACACTTAAACAAAAAACCAAGAATGTAAGACTTTATTGTGGTAACTCCAGCACAGGCTATCTTTGCTCCCGAGTCCTAACTGGGAACTAAAGATCTTGGCAGATGATGTTGTGGTGACGAAAGTTTGACAAAGACACCAAACAGTGTGCTTTACTTATGTCAAGAAACAGCTGTTATAAAAAGACACATTTTCCCTAGACTGCACCGTATTCATAAACACATAAATCTTGAATCTGTTTGAAAAAAAAGTATGTAATTACTAAAAGCAGTTGTCCGGCCATGTCAAGTTCATTTCCATTAGAGTTCACCAGTCTTGACTGCCATGTATAATTTATTTCCATTAAAGTTCACCAGTCTTGACGGCCATGTCAAGTTCATTTCCATTAAAGTTCACCAGTCTTGACGGCCATGTCAAGTTCATTTCCATTAAAGTTCACCAGCCTTGACGGCCATGTCAAGTTCATTTCCATTAAAGTTCACCAGTCTTGACGGCCTTGTCAAGTTCATTTCCATTAGAGTTCACCAGTCCTGACTGCCATGTCAAGTTCATTTCCATTTGAGTTCACGGGTCAAGACTGCCATGTCTGTAGAGAATGATGTCTTCTTATATCCTGTAGCTGCGTGATTAAAACATTAACTTTTCCCATGTCACGACGGCCATTAAAAAAATTATTAATACAAAGTAATTCACATCATCATCATCATCAGGTGCCGTGCCGACTGGCGTTGGCTATTATGCTTCTCCAGAGTACCCGATCCTTCATGCAGGCCATCAGTTCAGTTGGTGATCTCCTCTCACACCATCCCGTCAGACTGTCCAGTATCATTTCTCTTGGTCTTCCTCTTGATCTTCTTCCTTCTATTTTTCCTGTTGTTATAATATTTTCTATGCCCCCTCTTCTCATTGCATGTCCTATGAAAGTACATTGTCTCTCTCTTATCTTTCTGACAAGGTAAAAAAAAGTAATTCACACATACAAAAATACGGCAACTAATTCTTTTTTTCTTATACAATTTTGAACGACTGCCTGGATGGCTGAGTGGACAGACACTCGGTCTACTAATCCCGTGGCCTCGGGCTCATGTTCCAGCAGTTGGGATCTTTTCTGGTACCGCTATACAGAAATCAAGGACCCGGTGTTCACCCACCCTCTAAAAAAGGGACAACAGAGAAATCTAGGAAGTTAAATGCCGCCATGTGTGGTACTGAGCACACCACACTTTCATGTGTGGTACTGAGCACACCACACTTTCATGTGTGGTACTGACCACACCACACTTTCATGTGTGGTACTGACCACACCACACTTTCATGTGTGGTACTGACCACACCACACTTTCCATGTGTGGTACTGATCACACCACACTTTCATGTGTGGTACTGATCACACCACACTTTCATGTGTGGTACTGACCACACCACACTTTCATGTGTGGTACTGACCACACCACACTTTCATGTGTGGTACTGACCACACCACACTTTCATGTGGCTAACACCGTATCCCTGATATATCTTAATGGCATGGGAGCGGGGATTTTATCTTACCTTTTTTTATCTTTACGATCTTGTATAACTGTGTCCCATCTTCTTATCTTATATCCTTCCCGTGCCGTTAAACGTCACATAGGGCTCGCAAGGTAGTTCGCCAATGGTGACCCACCACAAGTTAAATATTAAGTAAGAGCAAACAATTGATAAGTTTAGTGCAACAGCTACTTGACTTTATACACAGGTATACTCAGGTATACTCAGGTGTCACTCTTTTGGCGAGTAGGACCTTTTCTAACATGTATTTCAGTTCAGATTTTTTTTTATTTAGAACACTCTTTACAATTTTGTCTGACTGGTTTAAACCTCTTTTCCTGAACAATCTTTCAAATACTGTGTCACTTTGCAAATCTTTCTTTCCCAAACAATCTGTCATATATTGTGTCATTGGCGAATCTTACTTCCCCAAACAGTCTTTCAATTATATTGTGTCACCTGCAAACCTTTCTGTAGTGAGCAATCTTTCAAATGCTGTGTCACTGACTAATCTTTCAGATATTGTGTCACTAATCTTCCTTTTAATGACAAAACAAACAAGGCAGCTGAAATATGTATCACTGAGGACAAACTGAAAGAGGTGGAGAGTTTTGAATATCTTGGATCGTTACTAACTAATAATGGAGATACAATGAGGGAAATTAAAAGGAGGGCATCTATTGCTCTTCAGAAAGTAAAACAACTAAACAATCTGTGGAAAGGAACAGGCAGAACTACAAAAATAAGATTTTTAAGGACATGCATCTTTCCCATGGCAACATATGCCTGTGAGACCTGGACACTTAACAAAACTCTGAGAAACACATAAATGTCTTTCAATGTAAATGCTACAGAAGAGTTGTTCAAATATCGTGGACACAAAAAAGAACAAATATATCCATACTACAAGAGCTTAATATTGAAGAAGGCTGGCTAGTAAAGAGGATTAAAGAGAGAAATCTTAAATATTTTGGACACATTAAACGTCATGTAATTTAGAGAAGACCGTCTTGGAAGGATATATAATGAGAAAAAGAAAGAGAGGAAGACCAAGGCGAAGATGGCTGCAAGACATCGTTGATAATCTGCAAATGGATGCATCAGTACCAGGCCATCTTGCTCACAACCGAGAGACCTACAGTGGTGCTATTAGGAAGCAAAGTTCCGCAAGGGACATGCAAATGAATGCATGAATGAATGAATGAATGAATGAATGAATATTCCTTTTTTTTTAAATAATCCCCGAAACACTGTACTGAGAACTAATCTTCTTTTCCTGAACATTGTACCAATCGTTGATCTTACTTTTTGCGTCTAAGCCCTGAGCGAACATCTCCCCCAGAACCATCAGCGCTTCTAAGAGGCGGCTTCGTGGCTGAGCATCTACACAGCTTGACAGTGTCTTCACACTGACAGGTGATGTCTTAGAGACGCTCTTCCCCCACTGTCCAAGTCCAGCCTTCACCAGGCATCTGTTTTAATGAGCCCGAGCTAGAAGGAGGTCAGAAATTCTTCCTTTGATTTTCTGTCTCAAACTCGCTCTTTCTTCCTCCTCTCTCACTCTTTCTTCGCCCCATACACGTACACATACATTCATTCATTCATCTTTTCGTTGACATATTTCAGATTCAAGGCCAAGGGGTCGATGTAATTAACGCACGATCTAATTTTAAAAAAAACAAAACACGGGCCCGCACATGTCCACACACCTGACGCACACACACACACGCGCGCGCGCGCGCTCACACATACAGTTATCCAAACAATCGCCAGCACTGTCCTGTTTTACGCTCTCACTGGTAAACAAAAATTTCGCAAAATCTGTCATCGAGTGTGGCTTCCGGCCAATTTAAGCCGTGGGCCAGCACAGGGAGCTCGAAGGAGCAGTGCTGCAGGAGGAGAGAAGGTGAAGGGTGAGGCGTAGCTCGAAGGAGGAGTGCTGCAGGAGGAGAGAAGGTGGAGGGTGAGGCGTAGCTGGAAGGAGGAGTGCTGCAGGAGGAGAGAAGGTGGAGGGTGAGGTTTTGACGTAGTTCGTTGTTTGTTCCGCTTTAAAGGGCGGATAATGTCGTTTGCTGGCAGTGACGATATCAGCTTCTCTATGAATCTGTTTAGCTATAACCCTGTGGTAACTGTACCTTTTAGAAGAATATAAAATATGAACACGGCATACCCTCTGTGGTTGCTATTTATAAGTGCCATACGAACTGTTGCATTTATCGTTGTAATTATTGTTGCAGTTATTTTAATGCAAAAACATATTGGCTGGAATGAGATTTTACCCAAAAAAAAAAAAAAGAATGTTCTTGCTCCTGTTGCTTTGATGCTGTGGATTTCTAGTTCCAGGAGTGAGTACTAGCACCCTTTGCTCTGGGGAAAAGATCGTGGTGGGGGGGGGCTATGAGGGGTAAAGAGAGTGGTACACGTTGAATATCTTGGATCGTTACTAACTAATAATGGAGATACAATGAGGGAAATTTAAAAGAGGGCATCTATTGCTCTTCAGAAAGTAAAACAACTAAACAATCTGTGGAAAGGAACAGGCAGAACTACAAAAATAAGATTTTTAAGGACATGCATCTTTCCCATGGCAACATATGCCTGTGAGACCTGGACACTTAACAAAACTCTGAGAAACACATAAATGTCTTTCAATGTAAATGCTACAGAAGAGTTGTTCAAATATCGTGGACACAAAAAAGAACAAATATATCCATACTACAAGAGCTTAATATTGAAGAAGGCTGGCTAGTAAAGAGGATTAAAGAGAGAAATCTTAAATATTTTGGACACATTAAACGTCATGTAATTTAGAGAAGACCGTCTTGGAAGGATATATAATGAGAAAAAGAAAGAGAGGAAGACCAAGGCGAAGATGGCTGCAAGACATCGTTGATAATCTGCAAATGGATGCATCAGTACCAGGCCATCTTGCTCACAACCGAGAGACCTACAGTGGTGCTATTAGGAAGCAAAGTTCCGCAAGGGACATGCAAATGAATGAATATTCCTTTTTTTTTAAATAATCCCCGAAACACTGTACTGAGAACTAATCTTCTTTTCCTGAACATTGTACCAATCGTTGATCTTACTTTTTGCGTCTAAGCCCTGAGCGAACATCTCCCCCAGAACCATCAGCGCTTCTAAGAGGCGGCTTCGTGGCTGAGCATCTACACAGCTTGACAGTGTCTTCACACTGACAGGTGATGTCTTAGAGACGCTCTTCCCCCACTGTCCAAGTCCAGCCTTCACCAGGCATCTGTTTTAATGAGCCCGAGCTAGAAGGAGGTCAGAAATTCTTCCTTTGATTTTCTGTCTCAAACTCGCTCTTTCTTCCTCCTCTCTCACTCTTTCTTCGCCCCATACACATACATTCATTCATTCATCTTTTCGTTGACATATTTCAGATTCAAGGCCAAGGGGTCGATGTAATTAACGCACGATCTAATTTAAAAAAAACAAAACACGGGCCCGCACATGTCCACACACCTGACGCACACACACACGCGCGCGCGCGCTCACACATACAGTTATCCAAACAATCGCCAGCACTGACCTGTTTGCCGCTCTCACTGGTAAACAAAAATTTCGCAAAATCTGTCATCGAGTGTGGCTTCCGGCCAATTTAAGCCGTGGGCCAGCACAGGGAGCTCGAAGGAGCAGTGCTGCAGGAGGAGAGAAGGTGAAGGGTGAGGCGTAGCTCGAAGGAGGAGTGCTGCAGGAGGAGAGAAGGTGGAGGGTGAGGCGTAACTGGAAGGAGGAGTGCTGCAGGAGGAGAGAAGGTGGAGGGTGAGGTTTTGACGTAGTTCGTTGTTTGTTCCGCTTTAAAGGGCAGATAATGTCGTTTGCTGGCAGTGACGATATCAGCTTCTCTATGAATCTGTTTAGCTATAACCTTGTGGTAACTGTACCTTTTAGAAGAATATAAAATATGAACACGGCATACCCTCTGTGGTTGCTATTTATAAGTGCCATACGAACTGTTGCATTTATCGTTGTAATTATTGTTGCAGTTATTTTAATGCAAAAACATATTGGCTGGAATGAGATTTTACCCAAAAAAAAAAAAAAGAATGTTCTTGCTCCTATTGCTTTGATGCTGTGGATTTCTAGTTCCAGGAGTGAGTACTAGCGCCATTTGCACTGGGGAAAAGATCGTGGGTGGGGGGGGGCATTGAGGGGTAAAGAGAGTGGTACACGGCACAAGGCGGGATCAAAAGAGGGTAAAAGTTAATGAGGGGGGGGGGCGGTAGGGATGCGACCTTAGATGTAAGGAAACCCCCCCCCCCAAAAAAAAAAAAACAAAACAGCGAACTAATACTGTAGACGATGACGATTGCAGGTTGTCATGGATTTCCTCTTTCTCAGAAGAGCAACCAGCATTCTGGGTACTGGCTGTATTGCCAAGATTTTGTTTCGTAAACTTCAACGTGAAGGGTTTCATTTCTATGCTTTCCTCGTTTATAAAACGGATGTGTCGTGAAGAATGAGGTGTCTTGATCGTGTCTGGATTCAGAGCTGAACTCACTATCCACCGAGAGTAAAAATACGTAAGAAAAATCAAGACACAAGGCGCAGGGCCCTTTACGTTGTGGCACTTTCTGTTTTGATTCGGTTCTCCGCCATGTCTTATCAATCCTTCTAGCTGATGCAACAAAAATCTCTCATGGATGACTTACAAACATGCTAGAATGTCAATTCTGGAACATTTCGTGGTTACATGCCCTATGCTGAAGATACCTTTGTTATTCACTCTTGTTATATCCCCTATCCTGAAGATATTGTTGTCATCCATTCTCGAAACACGACCTGTGGTAAGACAGGTTTGTCATCCATTCTCGCTACACGACCTGTGGTAAGACAGGTTTGTCATCCATTCTCGCTACACGACCTGTGGTAAGACAGGTTTGTCATCCATTCTCGCTATACGACCCGTGGTAAGACAGGTTTGTCATCCATTCTCGCTACACGACCTGTGGTAAGACAGGTTTGTCATCCATTCTCGCTATACGACCCGTGGTAAGACAGGTTTGTCATCCATTCTCGCTATACGACCCGTGGTAAGACAGGTTTGTCATCCATTCTCGCTATACGACCCGTGGTAAGACAGGTTTGTCATCCATTCTCGCTACACGACCTGTGGTAAGACAGGTTTGTCATCCATTCTCGCTACACGACCTGTGGTAAGACAGGTTTGTCATCCACTCTTATTACATACCCCAGCACATATTAATCTTCTGTTACGGGATATTTCCATCCCGGGTGGACGCTGCAGCATGATTTAAAGAGGAAGCGGGAACCAAATATGGAGACAGAAAACGCCTGCAAAGTGACTGGATCTGTCGGCGCAGAGAATGTTTTCTCTTAGTGTTGTCATCCATGCATATCCAGTATTAGTAAAACAAACAATGGGGGAATCTGTTGAGAAACTTAATTTTGGGCAAGTTACACACCAGCTGACATCTGCTTGCGTCAAAACCTCCATGAAAAGTGCCATTATGTAAAGAGAATTACATCAGTGCCTAAACATATTACACTCCCTCTTTATACACGGATACGGCTTTGTTTCTTTATGTGGACGCTTGGGGGGCTATATGGGGGGTTTTTTGTTTGTTTTTCTTTTCTGCTCTGACAGAAAGAGGATGAGTAATTGTATTACAGTTTCTAGATTGTTGTGCAGAGTGATAGATTACGCAAGGCTGTGTTGCCACGGGAGAGTCAATCAAAACTGTCCTGTAGGTTGCGGGACGCTGTAACCTCTCACATAGACATGTTGGAGGGGATTATTTTCCAGCACAGTCTTCTCGGCATTGGGCCCCGAGAAGCCCTCATCATGTTTTGTTTTGTTTTTTTTTCCCTGGTCAAAGCTTTATGCGTGTGTGATTCTTTTTTTTCCACATGTAAATATTCTCCGTTTCTATTTATACATTAAGAAAAAGAAATGTTTAAACTCTTTTATGACCTTCCTGGCGAAACCAAGAAACATTTTCTACGAGTTTAGTTTTTTTTCTAAAGGAAAAGAGACCGGGGCATTCTCCGGCATAGCCAAGGAGTCTGCTCACACTGAGGAGGTGAAAAAAAGCGTTCAGTACTCACGCGGACCCCACTACAGATATTGAGGCATGTAGAAGAACTTTCGGTTCTCCCGAGAACGACTGAAACATGTCCCGTGCAGTCACGTAAAAATAATATGCGTAATATGAGCAGAGTAGAAAGTGAACGTGACGTGAAATGCAGCCGATGGGCTATAGCAGTGTCTGTCTTCATTCTTACAGCCATTTTTACAGAATTGGTGAATTCTTTAATAGTGAGTTCACGACCGTCTTCAGCGCCTGTGAATATACTGTAGATATTTATACATTCCAACATATAGATATATATATATACATTCCAACATATAGATATATATATACATTCCAACATATAGATATATATACATTCCAACATATAGATATATATATACATTCCAACATATATATATATATTCCAACATATATATATATATATACATTCCAACATATAGATATATATATATATATACATTCCAACATATAGATATACATTCCAACTATATATATCTTATCTTATATCCTTCCCGTGCCGTTAGACGTCACATAGGGCTCGCAAAGTAGTTCGCCAATTTTTCCTGTCTTCGGCGAGTCTTTCAACCTCATCAAAGGATTTTATGCCTGTTAACTTGGCCTCTCTTAATAATGTTCTCTTCAGAGTTTCACGCGGTCTGCCCCTTTTTCTTCGGCCTGTTGTGTTCCACTTGATAGCTTGTTTTGGGATTCTCTGCTCATTTCTTCTCATCAAGTGGCCAACATATGTCCATCTCCTTTTCCTGATCACCCGTGAGACTGGTTGTTGTTCAGTCATCTGTCTTATCTCTGCATTGTTCTTGAATTCATTCCACTTGATGCCGAGTATTTTCCTTAGGCATTTGTTTTCAAAAGAGTCTAATTTCTTTTCTATTTCTTTAGTTGTTTTCCAGCTTTCGCATGCATAAATGAGGGTGGATATTACATTTGAATTGAATAGTCTTAACTTGGTTTTTGTGCTTATAACTTTTGAATTCCATATGTTCTCAAGATTCTTGAAGATTGATGCTGCTTTTGCAATTCTGATCCTAACTTCCTTTCTAGTGTCACCATCCTGGTCTATGTAGCTGCCAAGGTATGCAAATTGATTGACTTCTTCAATATCTGTCCCTTCTATGTGTATTTTTCCATTTTGATTGATGGGAATTTTCATTATTTTTGTTTTGTCCTTGTTAATTTCAAGTCCTATTTTGCTAGCCAGTGAAGATAGGCTATCTGTTTTTTCTTGCATGGAATTCACATTATTACTGATAAGAGTTATGTCATCAGCAAAATCAAGATCTTCTAGTTGGGTCCCATGTACCCAGTCAATACCTGTGTTACCTGTGCAGCATTTTTTCATTATGAAGTCTATTGTAATCCCAAAAAGTAAAGGAGACAGTATACATCCTTGTTTCACGCCTGTTTCAATCTGGAACCATTCACTCATCCCTTCTTCTGTCTTGACTGCACAACCATATCCATTGTATAAGTCCTTAATGATGTTGACAATTTTAGATGGTATTCCATATAGACATAAAATTCTCCATAATGAATCTCTGTGTATGCTATCAAATGCCTTCTTAAAATCTATGAAATTCAGTATTAATGGTTTCTGCTTTTCAATATGTTCTTCAAGTATTATTCTGAGAGTAAAGATCTGGTCGAGACAGCTTCTCCCTTTTCGAAATCCTGCTTGTTCTTCTCTCATTGCAGTATCCACTATATCTTTGAGTCTATTCAAAATGACCTTGCAAAATACTTTTGACACAACTGATATTAAGGTTACTCCTCTCCAGTTGTTACAGTCACTAAGGTTGCCCTTTTTTGGTATTTTCACAATGATTCCCTTCTTCCAATTAGAAGGGACCTTTTCTTCTTTCCAAATCTTGTTAAACATTCTCTGTAGTTGTCTCATGTTGTCACTATTGATAGCTTTTAGCATCTCGGCTGTTATTTCATCTTCACCTGCAGCTTTGTTGTTAGCCATTAAATTCACTGCTGTTTCAATTTCATGCAATTCAATTTCATCTAGATTGACAATTAGTTGAGGGGCTGGTAAGTCAGTTTCAAGGTTTAACAATTCTTTTGGGTGTGGTCGATTGAGTATTTCTTGGAAGTGTTCAGCCCATCTTTGCTTTTGGTCTTTATTTGATGTTAATAGTGTTCCAGTTTTGCTAAGGATTGGTCTTTCTTTAGATGTAATAGTACCTGTTAGCCTCTTTTGTATGTTATATAAAGTTTTGCTGTCTCCTGTTTTTGCTGCTTTTTCTGCCTCTTTCGCCATATTGTCTATGTATTCTCTTTTATCCCTTCTAGCTGAACTTTTTACTTTCTTGTCTATGTCTTTGTATTTTGCTTTTGCCGAATCTCTTTCATGATCTGCTTTTGCATTCAACATGTTTAATTTGACTGCTCGTCTTTCATGTATATACTTCCATGTTTTATCTGATATCCATGCTTTTCTATTTGGTTTTTCCAATCCAGCGCTTACTTTTGCTGCTGTGATTATGGCTGTGCTGTAAGAATTCCATAACTCATCTATACCTATCTCCTCAACTTCACTGGGTGTTTTGGAATGATTGGCAAGTTCCTGATTGAAATTAATGTTAGTATTTTCTTCTTGTAGGCTGTGGATGTTTATCTTTCTGTGTACTGATTTCTTGTGTTGACTTTTCAATTTTAGTTTTATTTTCCCTATGCACAGGTTGTGATCGCTGTTGACATCTGCACCCCTATAAGCCCTTACATCCATGAGATATATATATATATATATATATATACCACATGCAGTTATCATTTACAAAAGACATACATATTAGACCAGTTGTGCTATATGGGTCAGAAACATGGAGTACAACTAAAGATAATGAAAACCATATGAAAACATCTGAGAAGAGAATACCTGAGAAGAATTTATGGAGCGGTAAGAGACCCTATAACACAACAATGGAAGATAAGAAGTAACGAAGAAACCTACACATTGTTTAACTCTCCGCTTATAACAGCCATTATGAAAAACAACAGATCGGAGTGGCTCGGGCGTATAGAGAGAATGGAAGAGGATAGACAAAAATTAATCGAAACAGAAGTTATGAAAGGAGACAGACCTAGACAGCCATGGTGAGACAACCTAGAAGAAAATATACGCGATCTTGGAATCGACATATTGGCAAGAAAATATCAAGAACAGAAAGAACATGTCTGTTCTGCGGCTATGAGCCTCAGTAGCCTGGAAAAGCAGCTGAATTCAGCAGTTGCTCAAAGAAGAAGAGGAAGAAGACGAGAACGAAGACTTATTAACGACGACAAATCGCACGATAATGAGGACATTTGCCTAGAATACGAGCAACGAAACTACCACCTTTCTTTTCATAACCATAAAGTCTATATAATTATACATCATTCCACATTCTAGTGACTTTCTCTAAATATCAAAAATTATCTCCACTTGGATACTCAAAAAATCAATACTGGGTTCCTATCTGAGACAGAAATACTGAGAAATGCAGACTAAATCTCTAGTACAGCACATCACTGTACAGATTTCTTACTAAACAATGCTCAAATGAACTGATACTGACTGTATCATTTTTTCTTTCCTCTCAGCCTCACAATTGCCCCCACCATCTAAAGTCAAACAATGCCAGTCTATTCCAGAATAATCCAGAACAAATTGAAAACCGGAAGTGCAACTTCTGTAAGCCAATCAGAGTAGCCATAGATTAATTTCATATTCATTTCTGACTCGATTTCCGGTGTAGCGTATTTCGAGGAAATTTCACACCGTAGCAGAGATCGTGAATAATTTTCTCGAGCTGTGAATTCCTGGAAGGTTACAGAGCAGATAGTTTTACAACTAAGATTTTGTTTTTGTGAAGAGAGATAAAAAAAGTGATACCAAAAAAAAAAAAATGATATAACGAGAAAATGCGTTACTTCTTGTTGTATCTGCTTTCATCTTCTCGTTTTGATTTCTGCGTTTCTCTCCCCTTATTCATCTCTTCTGTGTACGCTCCTTGTCTTCTGATTTTGTTTCGTGTTTTGCACGTCTCCCGTATTCAGTGTTTTTTTTTAAAATTGTAACCAAGCGCGGTTCTGTATTCATGTAGTTGGAGCTATGTACTGTTCAAGGTTTAAAGGTGGGCACTGTTCAGATTTCAGAGGTTCAGACACTAGCACTATGCTTTATTCATGTTTCATAGGTTCTGGAACTAGAACTAAACATTGTTCAGAGTTTATAGAATCAGGGACTGGAAATACACATTGTTCATTGGTTCAGACAACGGAACTACATATTGTTTAGCTGTCAGAAGTTCACACACTGGAACTACATATTGTTTAGGTGTCAGAAGTTCACACACTGGAACTACATATTGTTTAGGTGTCAGAAGTTCACACACTGGAACTACATATTGTTTAAGTGTCAGAGGTTCACACACTGGAACTACATATTGTTTAAGTGTCAGAGGTTCACACACTGGAACTACATATTGTTTAAGTGTCAGAAGTTCACACACTGGAACTACATATTGTTTAAGTGTCAGAGGTTCACACACTGGAACTACATATTGTTTAAGTGTCAGAGGTTCACACACTGGAACTACATATTGTTTAAGTGTCAGAGGTTCACACACTGGAACTACATATTGTTTAAGTGTCAGAAGTTCACACACTGGAACTACATATTGTTTAAGTGTCAGAGGTTCACACACTGGAACTACATATTGTTTAAGTGTCAGAGGTTCACACACTGGAACTACATATTGTTTAAGTGTCAGAGGTTCACACACTGGAACTACATATTGTTTAAGTGTCAGAAGTTCACACACTGGAACTACATATTGTTTAAGTGTCAGAAGTTCACACACTGGAACTGCATATTGTTTAAGTGTCAGAGGTTCACACACTGGAACTACATATTGTTTAAGTGTCAGAGGTTCACACACTGGAACTGCATATTGTTTAAGTGTCAGAGGTTCACACACTGGAACTACATATTGTTTAAGTGTCAGAGGTTGACGCACTGGAACTACATATTGTTTAAGTGTCAGAGGTTCACACACTGGAACTACATATTGTTTAAGTGTCAGAGGTTCACACACTGGAACTACATATTGTTTAAGTGTCAGAAGTTCACACACTGGAACTACATATTGTTTAAGTGTCAGAGGTTCACACACTGGAACTACATATTGTTTAAGTGTCAGAGGTTCACACACTGGAACTACATATTGTTTAAGTGTCAGAGGTTCACACACTGGAACTACATATTGTTTAAGTGTCAGAAGTTCACACACTGGAACTACATATTGTTTAAGTGTCAGAGGTTCACACACTGGAACTACATATTGTTTAAGTGTCAGAGGTTCACACACTGGAACTGCATATTGTTTAAGTGTCAGAGGTTCACACACTGGAACTGCATATTGTTTAAGTGTCAGAGGTTCACACACTGGAACTGCATATTCTTTAAGTGTCAGAGGTTCACACACTGGAACTGCATATTCTTTAAGTGTCAGAGGTTCACACACTGGAACTGCATATTGTTTAAGTGTCAGAGGTTCACACACTGGAACTACATATTGTTTAAGTGTCAGAGGTTCACACACTGGAGCTACATATTGTTTAAGTGTCAGAGGTTCACACACTGGAGCTACATATTGTTTAAGTGTCAGAGGTTCACACACTGGAACTACATATTGTTTAAGTGTCAGAGGTTCACACACTGGAACTACATATTGTTTAAGTGTCAGAGGTTCACACACTGGAACTACATTTTGCTCCTGGTTCATACTCTTAGACATTCTTGTATTATTTAGGAATCTAGAACTGTCCCAGGCATACTAGACTGTCCCAGGCATACTAGACTGTCCCAGGCATACTAGACTGTCCCAGGCATACTAGCAGAACAAAACTCTGGATCTAGAACTGTCCCAGGCATACTAGCAGAACAAAACTCTGGATCTAGAACTGTCCCAGGCATACTAGCAGAACAAAACTCTGGATCTAGAACTGTCCCAGGCATACTAGCAGAACAAAACTCTGGATCTAGAACTGTCCCAGGCATACTAGCAGAACAAAACTCTGGAGGCTGAGAAGTAGGAGACCTGTCTCACAACACACATACATTCTTGGAAGTTTCACGTAAAATTGTATTTCTCCAAGCACCATTTGAAATGGGACATGGGTTCTTGACCTCGCTCGCTGGACCTGATCGACATTTCTTTGCTCCAGCAGTCGCTTTTCCACTTGGCTCAGCTTTAAAAAAGTAGTCTTTGTTAGACTTTCATCTTGACGAGGACTGTTGTACCTCGTTTTTGCCGAATCTTGTACTGTATCTGCGTGGTGCGACTGGAATGTATTTCAGGCACTGAAAAGAGTCTAGAGAGACTATGACTGGAGTAGACTCTGATTTCAACTGTAAAGAAAAACATTAGTGTTCCACTGCGGGAAAAAGGTAACTTGAAGTCATGCACAAACTACAGAACTATTGCCCTGATTAGTCGTGCCAGTAAAATGTTATTTAAAGTCATAATGATTAAACTTCCTAAGAAAATAGAAGAAGAAGTCAGTATAGTTCACGCTGGTTTTAGACAGGGAAGAAGATCAACAGATGATATATTCAATATAAGATTAATAACAGAGAAATGCAGAAAATTTCATGTGAGTCTATATTTATCTTTTATAGACTATTCAAAGCTATTTGATTGTCGTCCACAACACCAGAAGCTTTGGGAAATAATGGGGAAAAAAAGGGATTTCCAACACATTTGATACAATTAACATCACTGCTGTATCTAGACCAACAAGCAGCAGTAAGAATGAATGGTGAAACACCAGCTTGGTTTGACATAGAACAAAGGGTCCGTCAGGGGTCCATATTGTCGCCTTACTTATTTAACTTGTATACTGAAAATATAATGAGGAATGTTAGAGAAGATGTAGACAAAGAATATTACGATGCCATAACAATTTCGAGATTATTAAATACCAGATATTAGATATGCTGATGACACAGTATTACTGTCCACAACACAAAAAGAAATGGAGAAACTAATTATGTCTGTCCTTAAGAATAATGAAGAGCAAAACCTTTATCTTAATGCAAAGAAAACTAAATTGATGACAACTGACCAAACAAACAAGGCAGCTGAAATATGTATCAATGAGGAAAAATTGAAAGATGTGGAGAGTTTAGAATATCTTGGATCATTACTAACTAATAATGGAGATACAATGAGGGAAATTACACTGGGGACATATATCGCTCTTCAAAAAATAAAGCAAAAGAAGCTGTAAAGAGGAATACACAGAGCTACAAAAAATGCATCTTTCTCATCGCAGCATATGTCTCTGAGACCTGGACACTTAACAAAACAGCTGAGAAACACATAAATGCCTTTCAATGTAAATGCTACAGAAGAGTTCTTCAAATATCATGGACACAAAAAAGAACAAATATATCTATACTACAAGAACTTAATATTGAAGAAGGCTGGCTAGTAAACAGGGTTTAAAAGAGAAAACTTAAATATTGTCGCCTTATTATTTAACTTGTATACTGAAAATATAATGAGGAATGTTAGAGATGATGTAGACAAAGAATATTACGATGCCATAACAATTTCGAGATTATTAAATACCAGAGATTAGATATGCTGATATGACACAGTATTACTGTCCACAACACAAAAAGAAATGGAAAAACTAATTATGTCTGTCCTTAAGAATAATGAAGAGCAAAACCTTTATCTTAATGCAAAGAAAACTAAATTGATGACAACTGACCAAACAAACAAGGCAGCTGAAATATGTATCAATGAGGAAAAATTGAAAGATGTGGAGAGTTTAGAATATCTTGGATCATTACTAACTAATAATGGAGATACAATGAGGGAAATTACACTGGGGACATATATCGCTCTTAAAAAAATAAAGCAAAAGAAGCTGTAAAGAGGAATACACAGAGCTACAAAAAATGCATCTTTCTCATCGCAGCATATGTCTCTGAGACCTGGACACTTAACAAAACAGCTGAGAAACACATAAATGCCTTTCAATGTAAATGCTACAGAAGAGTTCTTCAAATATCATGGACACAAAAAAGAACAAATATATGCATACTACAAGAACTTAATATTGAAGAAGGCTGGCTAGTAAACAGGGTTTAAAAGAGAAAACTTAAATATTTTGGACATATTAAACGTCATGATAATCTAGAGAAGACCGTCTTGGAGTGGTACATAATGAGGAAAAGAAAGAGAAGAAGAGCAAAGCGAAGATGGCTGCAAGACATCATTGACGATCCATGTGAACGGATGTATCAGCAGCAGGCCATCTTGCTCACAACCGAGAGGCCTACACGAGTGCTGTTAAAGAGGCAAAGTTCCGAAAGGGACATGCAAATGACTGACTGACTGACTGACTGACTGAGATATGTTTTCTTAAGTTTCAGCCGTCTGCGACTCCAGAATGTGAAAATACTTACTATTCCCTTACTTAATACGGTAGAATTGAGAGATATGATGACAAGCAAAACACAGATACACAGAGCTAAAATCGCTGACATATTTCATATGGGATTTTTGTGATTTATAAATCTAAATATTTTATTCTACCCTCATATTCCTCAGACTTAATGGCTTGCCACAGACACACCACAACTTTCAACAGACTGAAAATCAGACTGAAATATTGAAAAACTTAATAAAAAAGATCCAAGTTTCCAAGCTAATAAGGCGTGCTGAGGGTACAGTGTTAGGTCTGCATTTCCAAGACCCTCGGTGTGATGTGGTCCGTGTCACACCTGGCTACGTTTACATTTCCCACCCTTCTCTGGTACCCGTTTTTAGAAGCTGGGTGGACCCCAGAGCCTTTTGATGTTGTGACAGCAAAAAAAAGTATCCCCACTGCTGAGATTTGAACTCAGTACAGCAGGATTAGTAGACCTAGCGCCTAATTAATCAGCCAAAAAGAAATGGAAAAACTAATTATGTCTGTCCTTAAGAATAATGAAGAGCAAAACCTTTATCTTAATGCAAAGAAAACTAAATTGATGACAACTGACCAAACAAACAAGGCAGCTGAAATATGTATCAATGAGGAAAAATTGAAAGATGTGGAGAGTTTAGAATATCTTGGATCATTACTAACTAATAATGGAGATACAATGAGGGAAATTACACTGGGGACATATATCGCTCTTAAAAAATAAAGCAAAAGAAGCTGTAAAGAGGAATACACAGAGCTACAAAAAATGCATCTTTCTCATCGCAGCATATGTCTCTGAGACCTGGACACTTAACAAAACAGCTGAGAAACACATAAATGCCTTTCAATGTAAATGCTACAGAAGAGTTCTTCAAATATCATGGACACAAAAAAGAACAAATATATCTATACTACAAGAGCTTAATATTGAAGAAGGCTGGCTAGTAAACAGGGTTTAAAAGAGAAAACTTAAATATTTTGGACATATTAAACGTCATGATAATCTAGAGAAGACCGTCTTGGAGTGGTACATAATGAGGAAAAGAAAGAGAGGAAGAGCAAAGCGAAGATGGCTGCAAGACATCATTGACGATCCATGTGAACGGATGTATCAGCAGCAGGCCATCTTGCTCACAACCGAGAGGCCTACACGAGTGCTGTTAAAGAGGCAAAGTTCCGCAAGGGACATGCAAATGACTGACTGACTGACTGACTGACTGACTGAGATATGTTTTCTTACGTTTCAGCCGTCTGCGACTCCAGAATGTGAAAATACTTACTATTCCCTTACTTAATACGGTAGAATTGAGAGATATGATGACAAGCAAAACACAGATACACAGAGCTAAAATCGCTGACATATTTCATATGGGATTTTTGTGATTTATAAATCTAAATATTTTATTCTACCCTCATATTCCTCAGACTTAATGGCTTGCCACAGACACACCACAACTTTCAACAGACTGAAAATCAGACTGAAATATTGAAAAACTTAATAAAAAAGATCCAAGTTTCCAAGCTAATAAGGCGTGCTGAGGGTACAGTGTTAGGTCTGCATTTCCAAGACCCTCGGTGTGATGTGGTCCGTGTCACACCTGGCTACGTTTACATTTCCCACCCTTCTCTGGTACCCGTTTTTAGAAGCTGGGTGGACCCCAGAGCCTTTTGATGTTGTGACAGCAAAAAAAAAGTATCCCCACTGCTGAGATTTGAACTCAGTACAGCAGGATTAGTAGACCTAGCGCCTAATTAATCAGCCAAACAGAATTGAGAAACACATAAGATAATTATAACGAGATTGGTAATATGAAGAAAATGATAGCCAAGTGCCATCAAGATACATGCATGAAATGGTATGAAAATGAGTAGAAGATAAACTTGTGTTGTTAGTCCGCGTCCAAGTAACAGAACCAGTTAGGTCCTCGGCACTGCTGTAGTATATAAGTATAAGTCACCAGCTTTGCCACAGTCTACCCTCTGATGTGGCAAGGCTGATAAGCAGTACTTATATACGTCTACCCTCTGATGTGGCAAGGCTGATAAGCAGTACTTATATACGTTTACCCTCTGATGTGGCAAGGCTGATAAGCAGTACTTATATACGTTTACCCTCTGATGAATTGGAGGTCACGAAATACCAGAGATTAGATGTGCTGATGACACAGTATTACTGTCCACAACACACAAAGGAATGGAAAAACTAATTACGTCTGTCCTTAAGAATAGTGAAGAGCAAAACCTTTATCTTAATGCTAAGAAACTAAATTGATGACAACTGACAAAACAAACAAGGCAGCTGAAATATGTATCAATGAGGAAAAATTGAAAGAGGTGGAGAGTTTTGAATATTTTGGATCACTACTAACTAATAATGGAGATACAGTGAGGGAAATTACAATGAGGACATCTATCTCTCGTCAAAAAATAAAACAAAAGAAGTTGTAGAGAGGAATAGACAGAGCTACAAAAATCAGATTTTTAAGGGCATGCATCTTTCCCATCACAACATATGCCCGTGAGACCTGGACACTTAACAAAACAGCTGAGAAACATAAATGCCTTTGAATGTAAATGCTACAGAAGAGTTCTTCAAATATTATGAACACAAAATAGAACAAATATATCTATACTACAAGAACTTAATATTGAGGAAGGCTGGCTAGTAAAGAGGTTTAAACAAAGAAAACTTAAATATTTTGGACACATTAAACGTCTTCTAGAGAAGACAATCTTGGAAGGATACATAGTGGGAAAAAGAAAGAGAGGAAGACCAAGGCGAAGATGGCTGCAAGACATCGTTGATGATCTGCAGATGGATGCATCAGCAGTAGGCCATCTTGCTCACAACCGAGAGGCCTACGGGAGAGCTGTTAGGGAGGCAAAGTTCCGCAAGGGATATGCGAATGAATGAATGAATGAATGAATGACCCTCTCATGATTGAACATGATCCATATAACAACTTGGCTCCGAAGTGTCATTTGTGTTATATTTAACTGTGGTTATCTTTTCTCTCTTGTCTGGGAATAGTTGTACAATTTTGTACTCATGTACACGGAGACATGACTGGCAGAGGTCGTACTATGGGTTAATAAGAGTTCCCGAACTTAGTTCAGGGCCAGAAACTTTCCAGGGGTTTGGGGTTGGTGTGGAAAAGGAGGGGGGGGGGGGGGGGGGGGGTTGGGGACCGAAAGTCGTAAAATATTTTCTTTCTTGTTTTTTTTTCTCTTATTAGCTACTTTTCTTCAGTTTTTCTTCCATCATCTCCCTCATTTTCTTTCTTCTCATTCCTCTTCCGTCTTATATACTTTTCTTTCTTCTTCTCATAAGTTCCTTCACATTTAATATTTGTTCTTCTAATATTTGTTTCTACTTTTTCCTTCTCTCTTTTTTCTTTATTCCTTTTTTAAAATCTATTCTTTGTTACTTTCTTTCCTTTCTTTTTTTCTTCTTTCATTTTTCTTTCCTTCTTTCTTCGTTTTTCTTTACTGTTTTCTTTTTTTTTCCATTTTTCTTTCTTTCTTTTGCTTTTCTTTTTTTTCCCTTTCTTTCTTATTTTCTTTTCTTCCTCTTCTTTTTTTCCTTTAATTTTTCTTTCTTTTTGTTTCTCTTCTTCTTCGTTTCTTTTATTGTTTTTTTTCCTTTGTTTGTTTCTTTTTGTTTCTTTTATTTTCCTCTGTCTTTCTTTATTTTTCTTTCTTTTTTCTTGATTCTTGATTCTACTGTTTTCTGATCTATTCTGTTTACTAAACTACTTCAGCTGTTTCTGCTACTACGGCTAATACTATTATTCAAACTATTACTGTCGGTGCTATTACTTACTGCTACTATTATAAACACAACTAGTGGTTAGAAACATTATGTAACACTGCTACACGCATGTCAAGTTTGGAAAACTGCACGTGTGTTCTGATATTTCAGGTATGGTGTACGCACAGCCTAGGCCGGCCATGAACACCGTGTACAAGTCGGCCAGCTTGGGTGGTCAGCAGGTCCTGCCCTGTGAGGTCGTCTACCCGCTCCATCAGGAGAACACAGAGTTCCTGGTCACCTGGAAGAAAGGGAGCCTTGGCTTGGAGTGAGTCTGCTGAGAGATTGTGGTCGCTCACGCTGGTTTCTGTGTGGCTAGCATGGGGCGTGTTGCCATAAGTGAATGGACTGAATATCATAGCACAGTATTTCATAGTGTTTGGTATAGTGAATGGACTGAATATCATATCACAGTATGTCATAGTTTTTGGTATAGTGAATGTCAACACAAGAAATCAGTACACAGAAAGATAAACATCCACAGCCTACAAGAAGAAAATACTAACATTAATTTCAATCAGGAACTTGCCAATCATTCCAAAACACCCAGTGAAGTTGAGGAGATAGGTATAGATGAGTTATGGAATTCTTACAGCACAGCCATAATCACAGCAGCAAAAGTAAGCGCTGGATTGGAAAAACCAAATAGAAAAGCATGGATATCAGATAAAACATGGAAGTATATACATGAAAGACGAGCAGTCAAATTAAACATGTTGAATGCAAAAGCAGATCATGAAAGAGATTCGGCAAAAGCAAAATACAAAGACATAGACAAGAAAGTAAAAAGTTCAGCTAGAAGGGATAAAAGAGAATACATAGACAATATGGCGAAAGAGGCAGAAAAAGCAGGAAGACCAAGGCGAAGATGGCTGCAAGACATCGTTGATGATCTGCAGATGGATGCATCAGCAGTAGGCCATCTTGCTCACAACCGAGAGGCCTACGGGAGAGCTGTTAGGGAGGCAAAGTTCCGCAAGGGATATGCGAATGAATGAATGAATGAATGAATGACCCTCTCATGATTGAATATGATCCATATAACAACTTGGCTCCGAAGTGTCATTTGTGTTATATTTAACTGTGGTTATCTTTTCTCTCTTGTCTGGGAATAGTTGTACAATTTTGTACTCATGTACACGGAGACATGACTGGCAGAGGTCGTACTATGGGTTAATAAGAGTTCCCGAACTTAGTTCAGGGCCAGAAACTTTCCAGGGGTTTGGGGTTGGTGTGGAAAAGGGGGGGGGGGGGGGGGGGGGAATTGGGGACCGAAAGTCGTAAAATATTTTCTTTCTTGTTTTTTTTTCTCTTATTAGCTACTTTTCTTCAGTTTTTCTTCCATCATCTCCCTCATTTTCTTTCTTCTCATTCCTCTTCCGTCTTATATACTTTTCTTTCTTCTTCTCATAAGTTCCTTCACATTTAATATTTGTTCTTCTAATATTTGTTTCTGCTTTTTCCTTCTCTCCTTTTTCTTTATTCCTTTTTTAAAATCTATTCTTTATTACTTTCTTTTCTTTCTTTTTTTTCTTCTTTCATTTTTCTTTCCTTCTTTCTTCGTTTTTCTTTACTGTTTTCTTTTTTTTCCATTTTTCTCTCTTTCTTTTGCTTTTCTTTTTTTTCCCTTTCTTTCTTATTTTCTTTTCTTCCTCTTCTTTTTTTTCCTTTAATTTTTCTTTCTTTTTGTTTCTCTTCTTCTTCGTTCCTTTTATTGTTTTTTTTTCTTTGTTTGTTTCTTTTTGTTTCTTTTATTTTCCTCTGTCTTTCTTTATTTTTCTTTCTTTTTTCTTGATTCTTGATTCTACTGTTTTCTGATCTATTCTGTTTACTAAACTACTTCAGCTGTTTCTGCTACTACGGCTAATACTATTATTCAAACTATTACTGTCGGTGCTATTACTTACTGCTACTATTATAAACACAACTAGTGGTTAGAAACATTATGTAACACTGCTACACGCATGTCAAGTTTGGAAAACTGCACGTGTGTTCTGATATTTCAGGTATGGTGTACGCACAGCCTAGGCCGGCCATGAACACCGTGTACAAGTCGGCCAGCTTGGGTGGTCAGCAGGTCCTGCCCTGTGAGGTCGTCTACCCGCTCCATCAGGAGAACACAGAGTTCCTGGTCACCTGGAAGAAAGGGAGCCTTGGCTTGGAGTGAGTGTGCTGAGAGACTGTGGTCGCTCACGCTGGTTTCTGTGTGGCTAGCATGGGGCGTGTTGCCATAAGTGAATGGACTGAATATCATAGCACAGTATTTCATAGTGTTTGGTATAGTGAATGGACTGAATATCATATCACAGTATGTCATAGTTTTTGGTATAGTGAATGTCAACACAAGAAATCAGTACACAGAAAGATAAACATCCACAGCCTACAAGAAGAAAATACTAACATTAATTTCAATCAGGAACTTGCCAATCATTCCAAAACACCCAGTGAAGTTGAGGAGATAGGTATAGATGAGTTATGGAATTCTTACAGCACAGCCATAATCACAGCAGCAAAAGTAAGCGCTGGATTGGAAAAACCAAATAGAAAAGCATGGATATCAGATAAAACATGGAAGTATATACATGAAAGACGAGCAGTCAAATTAAACATGTTGAATGCAAAAGCAGATCATGAAAGAGATTCGGCAAAAGCAAAATACAAAGACATAGACAAGAAAGTAAAAAGTTCAGCTAGAAGGGATAAAAGAGAATACATAGACAATATGGCGAAAGAGGCAGAAAAAGCAGCAAAAACAGGAGACAGCAAAACTTTATATAACATACAAAAGAGGCTAACAGGTACTATTACATCTAAAGAAAGACCAATCCTTAGCAAAACTGGAACACTATTAACATCAAATAAAGACCAAAAGCAAAGATGGGCTGAACACTTCCAAGAAATACTCAATCGACCACACCCAAAAGAATTGTTAAACCTTGAAACTGACTTACCAGCCCCACAACTAAATGTCAATCTAGATGAAATTGAATTCCATGCAAGAAAAAACAGATATCCTATCTTCACTGGCTAGCAAAATAGGACTTGAAATTAACAAGGACAAAACAAAAATAATGAAATTCCCATTAATCAAAATGGAAAAATACACATAGAAGGGACAGATATTGAAGAAGTCAATCAATTTGCATACCTTGGCAGCTACATAGACCAGGATGGTGACACTAGAAAGGAAGTTAGGATCAGAATTGCAAAAGCAGCATCAATCTTCAAGAATCTTGAGAACATATGGAATTCAAAAGTTATAAGCACAAAAACCAAGTTAAGACTATTCAATTCAAATGTAATATCCACCCTCATTTATGCATGCGAAAGCTGGAAAACACTAAAGAAATAGAAAAGAAATTAGACTCTTTGAAAACAAATGCCTAAGGAAAATACTCGGCATCAAGTGGAATGAATTCAAGAACAATGCAGAGATAAGACAGATGACTGAACAACAACCAGTCTCACGGGTGATCAGGAAAAGGAGATGGACATATGTTGGCCACTTGATGAGAAGAAATGAGCAGAGAATCCCAAAACAAGCTATCAAGTGGAACACAACAGGCCGAAGAAAAAGGGGCAGACCGCGTGAAACTCTGAAGAGAACATTATTAAGAGAGGCCAAGTTAACAGGCATAAAATCCTTTGATGAGGTTGAAAGACTCGCCGAAGACAGGAAAAATTGGCGAACTACTTTGCGAGCCCTATGTGACGTCTAACGGCACGGGAAGGATATAAGATATAAGATATAAGAATGGACCGAATATCATAGCACAGTATATCATAGTGTTTGATATAGTGAATGGACCGAATATCGTAGCACAGTATGTCATAGTGTTTAGTATAGTGAATGGACTGAATATCATAGCACAGTATGTCATAGTTTTTGATATAGTGAATGGACCGAATATCATAGCACAGTATTTCATAGTGTTTGGTATAGTGAATGGACTGAATACCATAGCATAGTATGTCATAGTGTTTGGTATAGTGAATGGACCGAATATCATAGCACAGTATGACATGGTGTTTGGTATAGTGAATAGACTGGATATCAGTGTTTGGTATAGTGAATGGACTGGATATCATAGCACAGTATGTCATAGTGTTTGATATAGTGAATGGACTGGATATCATAGCACAGTATGTCATAATGTTTGATATAGTGAATGGACTGAGTTAGCATACCACGGTTTATCATAGTGATTAATATAGTGAACTTACTGAGTTGGCATAGCGCTGTCTGTCATAGTGTTTGATATAGTGAATTGCTTATAGACATAACGTTGTTTATGACAGCTTTTTATATGGTAAAATAGTAGTAGATACTACGCTGTTTGTGACAGTTTTATATGGTAAATTGATAGTATGTTTATGGTAGCGTTTAATACGGTAAATTAATGATAGATATAATGCTGTTGATATACTGAAAGAATTGTACACATAGCACAAACAGTGGCAGATATTAATATAATGAAAGGAGTGTAGACAAATCACAAACTGTGGCAGATACTGATATAATGAAAGGATTGTAGACAGAGCACAAACTGTGACAGATATTAATATAATGAGAGGATTGTAGACATAGAACAAACTGTGACAGATATTAATATAATGAAAGGATTGTAGACATAGCACAAATTGTGGCAGATATTAATATAATGAAAGGATTGTAGACATAGCACAAACTGTGGCAGATAATAATATAATGAAAGGATTGTAGACATAGCCCAAACTGTGGCAGATAATAATATAATGAAAGGATTGTAGACATAGCACAAATTGTGGCAGATACTGATATAATGAAAGGATTGTAGACATAGCACAAACTATGGCAGATAATAATTTAATGAAATGATTGTAGACATAGCACAAACTGTGGCAGATACTGATATAATGAACTGATGAAAGCTAAAAAGTCCCTTATTGCAGTCGTTGACACAATAAACCGGTTTTAAAAAAAACGCGGACGTTAAACAGACAAAATACTTGTAGTATGCATACCGCTCTACGTGAAACTTAGAATGAGGGAATATAGTTTTATCCGGAATACCTCTCATCTCTTCCTTTCATGCCTCCCCCCCCCCACCTCTTCCTTCATCCCACCTCCCCGCATTTGTCTCCGACCCGTTTCACTGTGTCCAAGGCGCGACATTCAGCGAAACCCTAACACAGTGTTTCCCAACCTTTTTGTTTGTAGACTATGGCCCCACCTCAACACCTCAAAGATTTTCATGCCTAGCTCCACCCCCCACCCAACCCCCTCCTGGCAAAATGGACAACTAAGTTACATTGTAACTGTCATCCTCCGCACCCCCTTCCTCATGTGAGGCATAAGTCTCCAGGTTGGGAAACACTGTTCTAGCATAAAATTCGAGAAAACCCGTCCTCCTTATTTGAAAACCGATTTCTCTGTCTATACATTCATGTCCCACAGAATTAGTGTATATTCACTTACTTTATCCTCTTTAAATAAAAATGTCACTTTATCCCTGAACAACCAAAATGTTAATTTATCCCTGTAAACTTAAAATGTTTATTTTATCCGGACATACCTAAAATACTACTTTATCCAGCTCTACACAAAATATTCTTTCATCCCCTACACCCAAAATATTACTTTATCCCCATCACCCAAAATATTACTTTGTCCCCTACACCCAAAATATTACTTTATCCCATACACCCAAAATATTACTTTATCCCCTACACCCAAAATATTACTTTATCCCCTACACCCAAAATGTTACTTTATCCCCTACACCCAAAATATTACTTTATACCCTACACCTAAAATATTCCTTTATCTCCTACACCCAAAATATTACTTTATCCCCTACACCTAAAATATTCCTTTATCTCCTACACCCAAAATATTACTTTATCCCTTACACCCAAAATATTGCTTTATCCCCTACACCTAAAATATTCCTTTATCCCTTACACCCAAAATATTACTTTATCCCTGCACCTAAAAAATATTACATTGTCACCTACACCCAAAATGTCCAAAATATTACTTTATCCCTACGCCCAAAATATTGCTTTTCCGCACACCCAAAACAAACAAGAACAAAGGAAACTAATAAAAATAACATCTCCTTGGCAGTCAGCGAAACATAGCTGATCAAGATCCTGTCCAACCTCTCCTTTAGTACCCCCAATAATAAACCTAGCCTACCTAACAGGAAAGGGAGTGCCATATTCCAAATGGTGGTGGAGTCTGCTAAAGAAGTATTACACACCCCTGCTTTTAGCAACATTCAGGGACAGAAAAAAAAATAATTGCCATGACCATCTCCCAATCCGACACGAATCTGTACTTAACACCTTCACAGCATCGGCTGCAAAGAACATCAGCTGGCAGTTCCAGGGAGACTGAAGAAGAAGAGTAAGAAGAAGAAGAAGAGTAAGAAGAAGAAGAAGAATTAAGGCATGTACAAATGTAAAATGTCACCCTGTTTTGAGATATGTACCCTGCGTGAACACGTGGAGTGTGAAGATAGTAGCCAGCTCCGTGCTGCATGTAATAAGGGTGAATGTTGACAAGCGTTTTGTTACACCAGGATCTCGCAGCCTTCAAGCATTAAGTGAGCGGCTCTCACCGTCCCAGTTCTCACTTTTCACCACGATTGCCCAGGATATCCCCCTGTATATTAAATCAACATCCATAAATCATTCTCATCGAGTTATCAGCTCCTCTTCTGAAGGAGTAAACTCCTCAATTTCTGTTTTAGAAACAAATTCTCCCCAGGGAACCACCTACCTATACGCTGAGAAACCCTACATTAAAGCAAGCGTGTTCTCACGTACATGAAACAGGCTGTCATGTACAGGTTGCATATACCTGTTATGCCATTTCTGTTATCCTCGAAAAAGGCTTTTGCCGAAATATTGGACTGTTGTATGTACTACATTTGTATGTGCTCATCTTGCTTTCTACCCATATTTTTTGTAAAACTAAACCATACACCATCATCTACTTTCATTACTAGATGCAGTTCTACCGCAGCAGTCATTTCTCTTATCTCTCTCATTAAATTATTTGATACATTCCAAAAGACCTTATATTTGCCGAACATTGCGATGAACTCAGTCCAATAACTCTCACAGACTTTAAACTCCAGCACTTCAGGACAGAAAATCTCAACACATAAACTGTCTCAGATATTTCCATGCGAGTGATGAGGAGGACCCCAGAACTTTCCCTACGCACAAAACCATCCGATCAAGAAGAAGTGCTTAGCTGAATGTGGCCAGATGGAGTCGATCATCTTCGAGTACCAATGTCATTAAGTCAACTTGAAGACCTACAAGTACTGACTGTCTGGACCAGTTGGCGATGAAGAATAAATGACAAACGGATGGGACCGAAGACCAGTGAATGTTGAATGTCTGAATGGTTGTTACTTTAGATTTGACCAACTTTAACTGCGGAAATCGATCTCCACAGGGAACGTGGCTTGACCTGGAGTGGATGGTTAGCTTCTGAAAATGAAAGTAACTGTACAGAAATGTTTAGACAGAATTCTTTTTAAAGAGAAGTCGTTTTTCGTTTTTCGCTGACAACCTTCCTTATTAAACATGTTATCCTTATCGTCATGTTTCTCTCACTGGTGGTATCAGATCACATGTTATCGTTATCGTCATGTTTTCTCTCACTGGTGGTATCAGATCACATGTTATCATTATCGTCATGTTTTCTCTCACTGGTGGTATCAGATCACATGTTATCATTATCGTCATGTTTTCTCTCACTGGTGGTATCAGATCATTAAGCCAACGATGAAAGAACTGTAATTCATCAGTATAGTCCGAGAGTGTAAGTAAAAGTTTTACTTCAACAACATGGTCTGAGAGTGTAAATTAAAGTTTTACTTCACCAACATGATCTAAGAGTGGAAACTAAAGCATAGAAAAAGAGTTTGATGTACATAGCATGTTGGTTTAAACTCACACACATTTCGATGCTTGCAGGAATGCGTGCAGATATTGGTGTTTCTCGAATGTTGTGGTTCTGAACACTTGAAAACTATTGTTCATAAAAGATGAGATTAACTTTCAAGGCTTTCTTTCATTAGCTTCAGAGAAACTTTTAAAGAAAAAGTTCTTCTATCTGTCGTTCTATGACCTCTCTCTCTCTCTCTCTCTTTCTCTTCACTTGTTAGGAAAACGTCCTGAGGTTACACATATACTTCAACAACATTTTCATATTTTTGGCTTCTCTGAAAGCAGATTACATGAAAACATCACTGATGATAATATGCGAATAGATGGTTTTAATTTGATCAGGCGCGACCCAGCTAGGAAGCTAGAGACAAGGTTTAGTTGTTTATATATCTAAAACAATTAAATTTTGTAGAAGAGAAGACCTGGAAACACCAGAGGTTGAAAGTATCATATTAGAAATTAAAATATCAAATCTTAGTCCAATTCTAATTCGTTTCATATACTGCATAAAATGCTTCAGTCGAGTGGTATGATCACTTTACGACCATGAGGGATGGTGCTCTAACCTGTAAATTCAAGGACATAATTGTTCTAGGCGACTTCAGTATAGATTTCAGTCAGCCCAATCCTACATAGAAGAACATTTTAACATCATACAACTTCTACCAAACTGTAAGCAAACCTACTAATGTAACTGAATCGTCATCAACATTAATAGACCACATATATGTAGCTAATCCAGGAAACATTACTGAATGTACTGTCCCTCATGTGTCGCTGAGTGATCACTACCCGATCTGCTGTACGTGGTCACATAAGGGGTATAAAATACCTAAACACAAACATACCAGCATCAAATATAGGAACTTTAAAAACTTTAACTTGGAATTATTTTTAACTGATCTAAAAGCTTCGCCTCTTACGTACGTTTTCCAGTTAACAAATCCAGATGAGGCTATCGAATACTGGATCGAGATATTTCGAAATATTTTTGACAGGCATGTCCCCATCAAAGAAATGAGAGTAAAACACGTAACAAAATCCCCGTGGATAACTTCTGATATCTTGCAACTCATGAGGAAACGCGATGAAACTCACAAAAGCAGAAATTTCAGTAGCTATCGTTCACTTAGGAATAAGATGCAGTATTTAATTAGGCAGGAAAAGAAAAAATTATTTCAGAAATTTAGTGAAAGACAAAACGATAGTAAATCAGTTTGGACAGCGATTAATACTCTTGTAAATAAAAGGAAGCAATCTGACCCAAAAACACTTAATGGTGAACATACTTGTGCTAGCTTCAGTGAAAATTTTAGGGAAGAAATTAGTATTCTAAAATCTTCATTACCGACCCCTAATTGCGACCTGAGTGTGTTGAAAACTTTCAGCGACAGTAAATGTGTAAAGCTACAACAAATTAATATTCCTTTCCTCACAGTCGGTGAGGTTTATAACTACATCTGGTCCTTAAAGAACACTAACTCAGCAGGATGTGATGACATTAGTAACAAGATACTACGCTACGCTGTACCAGTTATCACAGACACACTAACATACTTATACAATTTGTACATTGACATACATTATTTCCCTGACACTTTTAAACTCGCCAAAGTGTTTCCTCTTTTTAATCTGGACAGACTAGTGACCTCTCACACTATAGACCCACATACAGTCTGTCATTATTGTCTAAAATTCTTGGAAAAAAACATATACAAAAGTTAACACTTCTAAACATGCAGGGAAACAATCTACTAGTAGACAGTCAGTCACGTTTTAGACCAAATCATTCTTGCCACACAGCATTAACTAAAATGACAGAAAACTGGCTGTCTAATATAAATGATGACAAATTGTGTGGTGCCGACTTTGTAGATTTCAAGAAAGCCTTCGATATGATTGATTATGAAATTCTTGCAAAAAAAAAAAAAGCTGGAAGGTTATAGATTACACCCTGACCTGACAAAATCAGTTACATCTGTTCTCTCAGACAGAAAACAGATAGTTTGCTTAAGAAACAACTTATCTCACTCTTCTGTGGTTGATACTGATATTCCTCAAGGCTCCTTTCTTGGTCCTCTTCTATTTGCTATATATATTATTGATTTACCACTACACTTAAAGCATTACTCATGTAATGTTTTCGCTGACGACTGTACTGTTTACAATCGTGGCTATGGCATCAATAACCTACAGACAACGCTTCAAAATGATATAAACAATTTGATTAAATGGAGTAATAAAAATGGTATGTTGATAAACATCAACACAACAAAACCCATGCTCATCACTACAAGACAGAAACTGCAGAATGCAACAAAAACTTCGCTACAGCTTTGTGCTGGGACTAAGGAGGAAATAAAAAAAAAATTTCATGAGCATCAAAATCTAGGACTCATTGAACAGCATTTAACTTGGAATTCTCACGTACATAACCTAACAAACTTGACTGCACCGAAAGTTTACCAGCCAAAATCAAACACTTTATCGACAAAGACACAAGTACGCTATATTACATACGTGTATCACATATACAAACATACTTAGATTACTGTTCCACAATCTGGAATGAATGCTCAGTCTCAAACACAAAAAAGCTCCACTCACGTCACAAACGACCATTAAATCTAATTTGTGACAAACACCCAGTACAGATTGTAGATCAGCACACACAACTCAAAATTCTACCCCTCAAATATAGAGTCATTTTTAACAGAGTTAATTTTGTTCACAGAATTCTGTCGCACAATGCTCCCCTTACTTATGGTCACTGTTTACGTATTAAAAAAACTGTCTTCTTCCTAAACCCAGGATTGATCTGTACAAGAAAAGCCTTGCATACTCTGCAGTACAGCTCTGGAACACCCTCCTCTACCATTTAAAATCCATCAGTAATACTTCATCTTTTAACTCAAATCTTTTTCATTATTTGCTTGTAACTATATGCCTCCATAGAATAACCAACACTCTCTCAACCCATGACTCGCCAGCCATCAAGTACTAAAATGACATAGAAGATCATTCTCTCTCTCTACCTCATATGGCTATCATCAATTCTGTTTTATTTCCAGCGTACGCATACTTATTTTGTTTATGCTTTATATCCCTTGTATAAATTGCAACTGTATGTATCCCGTACTTTTGAGCGCCTCACCTTGCTGTAAGATATATTTCATATTTAATATTGTGAGGCCAGCTTTCATCTCAATAGCCTGGTGTGATATCTAGGGATATCAGTATGTCATAAGAAAAATTTCCACACACAGGCAGGATCCAGCCTTTTCCTCGGCAAGCAGACCATTCCCCGCACAACCATCTGTAGATTCTCATTTTCTGAACTGGCTTTGCGATGCTCTGAATCCCATATAAAAATCATTATCAAGTGAGGAAGAAAGAATATTTCACTAAGATATTACATTACTCCTTCATTCGGAGGAGCTTATCATTCTAGCGGAGGATGTTTAAACGACCTGTAGATACAGAGGTCAGAGGTGAATATTTGAATAATCAGCAGCAGAACAAAGCAGGTACCCTGCTGCCTTGCAGGCCAGTCTCTTTATACAGAGGAGAAGACTGTATACAAGCTGATCAGAGGGCGAAGGGAAACCACCGCCGTATTTTCAATCCTTTGTCAAATCATGTGTTCCGAAGCTGTGAATAAGATAAGCAGTGCAAAGTGGTGCTCTGGTGAAGCAACCTCGCAAGGTAGGGTTGATCATATGTACTCAAGAACATATAGATTCAGTATTATTCTATACCTGCCAGATTTGGACAGTAAGAAAACAGAACAGACCCTAGACAGCCAGAAAACCAAAATAAAAGAACTCGGGCAAGTTAAAGAACAACTAAAACTGATTTAAAATATTAAGAAATATACGCGCGTGTCATGACAATACGCAAGTTAGAGAATCACAGTAAAACTCACGGGGAAAAAAACGAGAGGGAGGTAAAGAGAAAAGTATCTTACAGTCACCTCCGCTGTACATCTGTTAAGATGAAGAAAAAAGGAACCAATTGTTTTTTGCAAACAACAAGAACATCGCAAAGTAGAGAAACATAAAGAGTAACTGTTAAAGGCACCAGACGTATAATAACAAATGATCTGATCCCCCCACCCGCATATAATAACACATGATTTGATCTCCTACCAGCCACATATAATAACACATGATTTGATCTCCTACCACCCACATATAATAACACATGATCTGATCTCCTACCACCCACATATAATAACACATGATCTGATCCTACCACCTACATATAATAACACATGATCTGATCTTCTACCACCCACATATAATAACACATGATCTGATCCTACCACCCACATATAATAACGCATGATCTGATCCTACCACCTACATATAATAACGCATGATCTGATCCTACCACCTACATATAATAACACATGATCTGATCCTACCACCTACATATAATAACGCATGATCTGATCTCCTACCACCTACATATAATAACGCATGATCTGATCCTACCACCTACATATAATAACGCATGATCTGATCTCCTACCACCTACATATAATAACGCATGATCTGATCTCCTACCACCTACATATAATAACGCATGATCTGATCTCCTACCACCTACATATAATAACGCATGATCTGATCTCCTACCACCTACATATAATAACGCATGATCTGATCTCCTACCACCCACATATAATAACACATGATCTGATCTCCTACCACCCACATATAATAACACATGAACTGGTCTCCTACCACCCACATATAATAACACATGATCTGATCTCCTACCACCCACATATAATAACAAATGATCTGGTCTCCTACCACCCACATATAATAACAAATGATCTGATCTCCTACCACCCACATATAATAACACATGATCTGATCTCCCACCACCCACATATAATAACAAATAATCTGATCTCCTACCACTCACATATAATAACACATGATCTGATCTCCCACCACCCACATATAATAACAAATGATCTGATCTCCCACCACCCACATATAATAACAAATGATCTAATCCCCCCCCCTTTCAAAACAGCGTAAATTTCACCCCCCCCCCCCAAAAAAAAAAAAAAAAAGTAAATTTTATCCAGGATCCAGAACAAGAAACTGGTCATGTCACACTGCCCTACAGGTAAGATTCTCCACACTTTTGCTGACAAAGACTGTCTCATCATTTGTCTTTCTTGTACATGTTCAACAAAAGTCTTTGTCGCCCTCCACAGTGAGGTCTTGCTGACCAAAGTGGACGGATACAGCCCAACCATCACACAGAAGGAGTATGAGGACAGGCTGGAGATCGTCAACAAAGCCTCTCTCCAGGTACACCCCCGCCCCCACCCCCGCCTCATTGTAGACAGTTTAACATGGCTACGTTTTTCTTCCTCTTCTCTAGAAACTCTATAATGTTTCCTTATACAAAGTCTGTAATGTTGCCTTATAGAAACTACAAGTTACCTTGTAGAATCTCTGCAATGTTGCCTTTTAGTCAGATTGTAAAACTGCTTTCAAGATTAGTCTGCAAAGTTGCTTTACAGAAAGTCTATAACGCTCCTTTATGAAAAGTCTGTAAATTTGACTTACAGTATAACTATTGATGACAACTGACAAAACAAACCAGGCAGCTGAAATATGTATCAATGAGGAAAAATTGGAAGAAGTGGAGAGTATTGAATATCTTGGATCACTACTAACTAATAATGGAGATATGATGAGGGAAATTAAAAGGAGGACATCTATCGCTCTTCAGAAAGTAAAACAAATAAAGAATCTGTGGAGAAGAGCAGACAGAACCACAAAAAATAAGATTTTTAAGGGCATGCATCTTTCCCATACCAACATATGCCTTTGAGACCTGGACACTTAACAAAACAGCTGAGAAACACATAAATGACTTTCACTGTAAATGCTACAGAAGAGTTCTCCAAATATCGTGGACACAAAAAAAAAGAACAAATATATCTATACTACAAGAGCTTAATATTGAAGAAGGCTGGCTAGTAAAGGGGATTAAAGAGGGAAAACTTAAATATTTTGGACACATTAAACGTCATGATAATCTAGAGAAGACCGTATTGGAAGGATACATAATGGGAAAAAGAAAGAGAAGAAGACCAAAACGAAGATGGCTGCAAGACATCGTTGACGATCTGCAAATGGATGCAGCAGCGGCAGGCCATCTTGCTCACAACCGAGAGGTCTACAGGAGAGCTGTTAGGGAGGCAAAGTTCCACAAGGGACATGCAAATGAATGAATGAGTATAACTATTAAGTTGCCATATATGAACTCTATAAGGATATATTATGTAAAGTTGCTTTATAGAAGCTATATAAAGCTTCCTTATAGGAACTATGTAACGTACCAATCAAAACTGCCTTATAGAAGCTCTATAATGCTACCTTAGATAGAAGATGCGGTCGCTACATTTTTCTTTGCTTTCACTTGTTTACGTGTGTGTGTGTGTGTGTGTGTGTGTGTGTGTGTGTGTGTGTGTATCTGTGTGTGAGTTTTGTGTTCTGGTCACTCTTTTCTTTCCTGGTGATATCCCCAGTAGATATTAACTAATAAGAGCTCCAACAGGCCCTGGAGGTGCCTACTGAACCCGATGTTGATGCTGTATTTTCTTCGGTCTTTCGACACACTAGAGGGAGGGGGGATGTGATCAACACCACGCCTGACCGCCTTTCTTTACCCGCCTGCAGAACTGACCAGGTATCTACAGCTTGGGTTACAATGACACCGTCAGCAGGATTCCATCAAGCGACCTTCGCTAAGAGAGACAACTGCACTAATCGCTTCGCTACTGGATCGCCCTGAGCTTGCTTTGTTCACGTATTTTCCCATGATATCACCTTTTTTTTTTTGGGGGGGGGGGGTGATTTCAGCTAAAAAATAATAATAATAATTAAATCCAAGTTCGTACATCTCAAAACTTCCATAAAACTAGCAACAACAACACATCTCTACAGCCTAATAACTGCCTTCAGGGCAACAGCAACAACTATCCTGTTCCATGCCGTTCCTCAGATCTCCCATATTGAGGCCAAAGACCAAGACTGGTATGAGTGCTCCATCATTTTCATGAACGGAAGGAAAGAGACTCCGACCAACAACTCCTGGATATACCTGACAGTGCACTGTAAGTACATCGTCCTGTGGTGTAAGTACATCGTCCTGTGGTGTACGTACATCGTCCTGTGGTGTAAGTACATCGTCCTGTGGTGTAAGTACATCGTCCTGTGGTGTAAGTACATCGTCCTCTGGTGTAAGTACATCATCCTGTAGTGTAAGTACATCGTCCTGTGGTGTAAGTACATCGTCCTGTGGTGTAAGTACATCGTCCTGTGGTGTAAGTACATCGTCCTGTGGTGTAAGTACATCGTCCTGTGGTGTAAGTACATCGTCCTGTAGTGTAAGTACATCGTCCTGTGGTGCTGTATGATTCTTAACTCTTCTGTTCTTGAATTAATTCCCATGCTTTGCCAGAAGAAATTTTGATGAGAACTTCTGCTAGAAAAAAAAAACTAGAAGGAAGTTACTCTAAAATGTTAAAATATAGATTAGAAATATTCTACTTTTCATTTTATTTACTTTGCCTAAATATCCAGAGCACTGATATGCCTGTGTGTACAGGACCTACCAACCCAGCCAGTGCTGCTTTAGAGGGAAAAAATTAACTGACAAGAATTTCATTATCTGATGTTTGTATTTTCCTCTGTATATAGGACGTTACAGAAACCTCAGATAACCCATTATAAAAGGCAAATTGCTTAGCTCTATCAGGGCATACATTTATCTCGTCAATACTGAAACGTATATCAGGAAGGAGACAGGAGAAGTCACGACGCACGTGATATTTATTTATGATATTTATTTATGATATTTATATAAAGTGCATAAGTTTCCTGTCATTTATTTTTTTTTTCTTTGGGCTAAACTCTCCTTTTAGATTTTGGTCACCAAGTTTGTCGATGTAAGCTGTTTGTTCATTCTTTCTTCTGAGATTGGATGTGTTTCATTTCTATGCCACTTTTCAGTCTATCTTATCTTATATCTGATATCCTTCCCATGCCGTTAAACGTCACATAGGGCTCGCAAAGTAGTTCGCCAATTTTTCCTGTCTTCGGCGAGTCTTTCAGCCTCATCAAAGGATTTTATGCCTGTTAATTTGGCCTCTCTTAGAAATGTCCTCTTCAGATTTTCACGCGGTCTGCCTCTTTTTCTTTGGCCTGTTGTGTTCCACTTGATAGCTTGTTTTGGGATTCTCTGATCATTTCTTCTCATCAAGTGACCAACATATGTGCATCTCCTTTTCCTGATCACCCATGAGACTGCTTGTTGTTCAGTCATCTGTCTTATCTCTGCGTTGTTCTTGAATTCGTTCCACTTGATGCCGAGTATTTTCCTTATGTCAGTCTATAGTTCATATATATTTCTCTTCCTCTCTCCCCTCTCTCTCTCTCTCTCTCTCGCACACACACACTCATACACACGAACACTCTTTCTTGATAAGAGTGAAAGGTAAAAGCGTTGCTACTTAAGTGAATAGATAAGAGATAAAAGGAATTTGTTGTCGTTGAATGCCTGGGTAAGACTGGAAGGTCGTTGGTCGTTGATTTCCCGGATTAGAATGAAAAGTAAAAGTTTTATCGTGGAATGTCTAGATAAGAACGAAAGGTAAACGTTTAACCATTGCATGACTGGATAAGAACGAAAGGTAAACGTTTAACCATTGCATGACTGGATAAGAACGAAAGGTAAACGTTTAACCATTGCATGACTGGATAAGAGCGGAAGGTAAACGTTTAACCATTGCATGACTGGATAAGAGTAACAGATAAAAAGTTTTATCGTTGAATATCTGAATACGGTGAATGTAAAAATGTTTACCTTTGAATATCTAGATAATAGTAGAAGATAAAAGATTTGTTCGTTTTTTGTCAAGATTATAGAGAAGGTAAAAGATGTACCGTTGAATACCTTGATAAGAATGAGGAGTAAGTGTTGTCGTTGATGGATAAGAGTAGAAGGTAAAAGTTATACCGTTCAAGGCCTGAACAAGATTGAAAGGTAAAAGTTCTGCCTTATATTATCTATATAAAAATGGAAGATACAAGTTTGTACCGTTGAAAGCCTAAATAAAGTGAAAGGTAAAAGTTCTGCCGTTTATTATCTATATAAGAATGGAAGATAAAAGTTTGTACCGTCGAAAGCCTAAATAAAGTGAAAGGTAAAAGTTCAGCCGTTTATTATCTACATAAGAGTGGAAGGTGAAAGTTTTACCGGTGGATCCTAGATAAGAGTGGAAGAAAGGTAAAAGTTTTGCCGTTGAGTGTTGACCAGGGTGGTGGAGTCTGTTAAGATACGTGCCTGCTTCCTCGGTGCAGTACAGAGAGTGACAAGAAGAATTTTCATGAGTTCCTTCACCGGGCAGTCATCTGTAAATCCTCTGACATTTTCTACACTGACTTTGGTACTTTGATAATGAGCTGTGGTAACACATCATTCTCTGCCGGTCGTCGTAACCCTGTCACTTAGGGGATGTCACGATAGTTTCCGTTTTATCTTTGACCTGTCAGTACACTAGAAGATGATGTGAGATCCTGACACGCCCCGCCTCTGACTTCTGTTCCAGTTCCAGGATGAGGCGATTGCCCTGGGTAACTTGGACACCCTGGGTAGCTTGGACACCCTGGGTAGCTTGGACACCCTGGGTAACTTGGACACCCTGGGTAACTTGGATACCCTGGGTAGCTTGGACACCCTGGGTAGCTTGGACACCCTGGGTAACTTGGACACCCTGGGTAACTTGGACACCTCAAGTGAGCCACCAGCTTGCCGTTATAGATGAGTTCACTAACCACTGAGCCACCAGCTTGCTGTTATAGATGAGTTCACTAACCACTGAGCCACCAGCTTGCCGTTATAGATGAGTTCACTAACCACTGAGCCACCAGCTTGCCGTTATAGATGAGTTCACTAACCGCTGAGCCACCAGCTTGCCGTTATAGATGAGTTCACTAACCACTGAGCCACCAGCTTCCCGTTATAGATGAGTTCACTAACCACTGAGCCACCAGTCATCCGTTTATTTTGTCATATATAAAACTTTCTTTTTATTATTTCAGCACCTCCTTGTTAACAGAACTTGTTTGGGAGCGCGGAACGTAATCCACCTGCCTCTTGATACATCAAACTCACGTCAAACTGTCTGCTTCTCCATCAATATCTTCTTCGTCTCTGTTCAGAAAAAGAAAAATCAAATTCACGAAACAACACATGCTGCCATCTTGTCAGCCTTACACTGATTGTCATATTTTGCGTATGCGCATTTCTTGAACCAGTCCACAAGACAAGTTTTTTTACTCCTTCCTGAAGACTTAAAGACTGGCAGAACCTAGGCTTATCCACGCCTTTTTAAAACCACTATTTCATGTATACATCTGTATAACCCTGCATCATCCATCTTTTTTTTCCCTTCCTCTGGCATTTGTGAGCACTACTTTTGATCTGCGCAGTCAGGCAGAACTATAGGGTGTAAGCAGCTCAAGAGCGCGTATTGAGACATGAATATAAGTGGACGTTCTTCTTTAGCGCAGCGTATGAATATTTAAATTATTGAAAACGCGCTTTCTGTCCGCTCTTGTGGAGGATGCATTATCGATAAGCTATCTTTGGGCGTTTTGCTTGTACGCACTGAATGACAGCAGGAAATAGAGTGTATTATTTTTGTCTTAATGCTGGGTCCAAAACTGAGTCCATTTTATAAGTCTCGGTAGTCCAGGTTATAATGTCACGATTTTGAAGCGACAATGAACACTCGTAAGATTCTCATAGATCCGTTATGATTTGCCATGAAGTATTTCATAACGGTTATCAAAATGTAAGATACTTGGACAATAGACTGCATCAAAACACACAAAGAAAGGCTTAAGATACGGTGAGCTGTTGATGGCAGGAGACAAATGTGTAGAAAATCTGCTGTGATGATCATTTACAAAGCTGAATGGTCTATCCAGGTCTGTAATCAGTAGCTGAAGCCAGAAATACGAGATAGTGTGGATACTCAGTGTCAGAATCTAAGGCAAGGTGTACAAGGAAACCAAATGATGAGATTATGGGAAATGAATGATGCGGGTATTAAAACCAAATTATGGGTAGAAAGGGAAAATGGAAACCAAATGAAGAGGATATGAGAACCAGATGATGAGGATGCGGGAACCGAATGATGAGGTTATGGAAAGCAAATGATGAGAGTAAAAGAACCAAATGATGAGAGTATAATAACCAAATTATCAGGGTATGGAAACCGAATGATTAGAGTAATGAAACGAAATGATGAAGGTATGGGAACCAAACAAATTGCATTTATGACTATCTCTGAACATTGTTTAAATTATTACTGCATTTAGATTAGAATTATCTGTCAGCTACTCTCTTCCCAACTGTCAAGTAAAACAAAGCTATTGATATTTTTTTAAGCCATACTGGTACCTACTGAAGATAATGAAGATGAAGATGGTGGTGTTTGTGGTGGTGGTTGTGGTGGTTGTGGTTGTGGTGATGATGATGATGATGATGATGATGAGTTTGTGGTGGCGGTGGTGATGGTGGTGGCGGTGATGATGATGATGATGATGATGATGATGACGTTTTTGACAGTCTGGTGAAGTGGGTATAGAGAAATAAAGTGCAGTTCACCCTGAGGTCTACAGTAAAAAACGTTAGAATCCCTGATCTGAGCTATCTGGATAGAAAACTACATAAAAACATACAAACTTATTAGGATAAAAACAGGGAAACAAACAAATTGTATAAAATCTGTTGTAATGCCCAGCACAAAAAAACGAAACTGTCTATCAAAATCAATTGCCAGCAATAAATTTTAGAAAAAAAAAGAGAGAGAGAGATGGAAGAAAATAGCTGTTATTGGATTCTTTGTTGTTGTTGTTGTTGTTGTTGTTGTTGTTGTTGTTATTGCTGCTCTTATTGTGCCACAATAATACAATTTTATAAAAGTCAATTACTTTAATAAAAGTAACCGAGTATCATAATAATCTTTAATCACTTAAATCTGTCAGTTTGTTCCAGTAGAACCCCACCAAAGTATAAGCCACGGACTAAAAATTTCCGGTCATTTCTGTCTTTGCCTTGAAGTCACTCCATGCTGGGTCCGTTTCCTTACAGAACCGTCTTTGTACGAGATGCTGGGTCCTTTTCCTTGGAGAAGCTTTTTTGTACGAGATGTTGGGTCCCTTTCCTTGCAGAACCTTCTTTGTACGAGATGCTGGGTCCCTTTCCTTGGAGAACCTTCTTTGTACGAGATGCTGGGTCCCTTTCCTTGGAGAACCTTCTTTGTACGAGATGCTGGATCTGCAGCGTACTGCTGGATCTGTCTGCAGAACTTCCCAAAACGAGATTTTATGCTTTCTGTGTCTGCCTCTTTATACAAAAAGGTAGATAGAGGTGTATGGTGCAGTTTTACAAAGTGAGGGAGGGAGTGACTTGTTGACTTGTGCCGTGCTATCTATCCCTCTATTTCTTTCCAGACTCTGTATCTCTATCTATCTTACTATTAGTTTTCAGAATCTGTACCCTTTCCTGATATGTTTCACCTCCCTCACCTGTTGTCATCTCTTCATTCATTTCCGTTTTCATTCCTTCTGTGCTTGTCAGGTTAGTCTCTACTCTCGCTCCACACCCCTGTTATTCGATATCTCTTCTCGTCACCATGCCTTCTTTAAGTCGCATCCACTTTCCCTCACTTTGTAAAACTGCACCATACACCTCTATCTACCTTTTTTATTTAATCCAGCTTTAATGCAGTCGCCATCCCTTTTATCTGTCCCTTTATAAGTCAAGTTTTTATTGGATGATAAGTAGGTAGCCTGTTAACCCCCACGAGACGCATGGCAAGTGGTAGAGCCTGCACTAACCTCCAAGATCCTGCGTCGACATGGACATTTGGCTCATCTTTTTTTTTTTTTTGTCGAATATGTCCTTCCTATTCTCAAATAATGATGACTTACTTCAGTTCAGAAGTTTTTTGTTTTTTCTTGACATATTGTAATCTGCGTTTTCGTGGCTAAGTAAACAACCCTGTTTATGACTGGAGAAACAGCGACTGCGGTAAAACTGGTTCTAGTGATAAAACACGTGGATATGTGTGGTTCGGTTTTACACAGAAAAGATAAAAAGAGTGAGGAAAGTGGACAGAAACAGGAATGACAGAAAGTAAGGTGAGCACGTATGAATGAAGAACATAACAACCATACAACAATCCAAGATTTTGGCAAAAGCCTTTTTCAAGGATCACACACAAAAACAACACAACAGATAAAAACACGAAATATAGATAGAAAAAATGAAACTCAGCTTTTTGGCCTCCTCCTTCTAAGAAAGACCAACACAAAATGTCAAAAGGAGAAAGCTACAGTTTTTCATCTATTTTTTTTTGTGTTTTTGTTTGTTGTGTTGCTTTTGTATGTAATCCTTGAAAAAATGTTTTGCTGAAATATTGGATTGTTGTATATTCTTCGTTTACACGTGCTCATCTTACTTTCTGCCGTTCTTGTTGCTTTCCACTTGCTTCAGTCTCTCTATCCTTTTTTTTTTCTAAAACTGAACCACTTGCCTCCATCTTGTTCTTTTTAACATGCAAAGTTCCTGTTTATGGACACCATGTCCGCAGTGTCTTTGAAATCGTGGGCGGAATTATATTTACACTCTTATGAAAGAAAATTTGTATTTCTTTTAAATGGTCTGTGAACACCTTCGTAACTTGATCGTATTTTAAATGTCGTGAACTGAACTAATCACCATCATCCTGTGCATGTGCTCCCTCTCTTTCACTGAAGAATACTTACTTCTGGAAAACTTTTTCACTCTTAATTCGTGATCCTATCGTCCAATTGGTCCTTGTTCATAGATGTTTCTCTCTCTCTCCTTCTCTCTCTCTCCCTCTCTCTCTCTCTTCTCTCGCTCCCTCACTCTCCCCCTCTCTTTTTCTCCCTCTCCCTCTCTCTCCCTCTCTCTCCTTCTCTCTCTCTCTCCCTCTCTCTCTCCCTCTCTCTCTCTCTCTCTCTCTCTCTAGCCGTCATTGTCGTGTACAACTTCAGTACGAAGGTTGGATGTAATGAATCTCCACTTTCATTGTTCTCTCGCCTTGATGGCGCACTCAGCTAGGCCGTGTCCTGTCCATTCTTTCCTGTTATCTTCCCATCTACATCTCTGTATCTCTCGCTCTTTTTCTTTCCACCTTTCCTTCTAGTATAAAATGTAAAATCCCCCTTGCTATGCCATTAGGTCACATTGGGGATACGGTGTTATGCCCGTATTTTCTAAGACCTTCGGCACATGAAAGTCTGACGTGGTCGGTATCACGCCTGGCCGTATTTATCTTCTTAAATTTCTCTGGTACCAAATTTTAGAGGCTGTGTGGACCCCGCCTTACTTATTTAACTTGTATACTAAAAATATAATGAGGAATGTTAGAGAAGATGTAGACAAAGAATATTACGATGCTATAACAATTGGAGGTTATGAAATACCAGAGATTAGATATGCTGATGACACGGCATTACTGTGCACAACACAAAAAAGGGAATGGAAAAACTAATTATGTCCGTCCGTAAGAACAGCGAAGAGCAAAACCTCTATCTTAATGTGAAGAAAACTAAATTGATGACAACTGACAAAACAAACAAGGCAGCTGAAATATGTATCAATGAGGAAAAACTGGAAGAAGTGGAGAGTTTTGAATATCTTGGATCACTGCTAACTAACAATGGAGATACAATGAGGGAAATTAAAAGGAGGACATCTATCGCTCTTCAGAAAGTAAAACAACTAAAGAATCTGTGGAGAGGAACAGACAGAACTACAAAAATAAGATTTTTAAGGGCATGCATCTTTCCCATCGCAACATATGTCTGTGAGACCTGTACACTTAACAAAACATCTGAGAAACACATAAATGCCTTTGAATGTAAATGCTACAGAAGAGTTCTTCAGATATCATGGACACAAAAAAGAACAAATATAGCCATACTACAAGAACTTAATATTGAAGAAGGCTGGCTAGTAAAGAGGATTAAACAGAGAAAACTTAAATATTTTGGACACATTAAACGTCATGTTAATCTAGAGAAAACCGTCTTGGAAGGGTACATAATGGGGAAAAGAAAGAAAGGAAGACCAAGGAGAAGATGGCTGCAAGACATTGTTGATGATCTGGAAATGGATGCATCAGCAGCAGGCTATCTTGCTGACAACCGAGAGGCTTACAGGAGAGCTGTTAGGGATGCAAAGTTCCGCAAGGGACATGCAAATGAATGAATGAATGAATGAATGAATGAATGAATGAATGAATGTGGACCCTGGGGCATGTGTACCAGAAAAACTCCCACTGTTGGGACTTGAACCCGCTACTACTGGGTTAGTAAGCCGAGCGCCTTCTTGTATAGTCTTCCGCATATTATTACGCCTTTTGATATGGCGAAAGGATTTTTTTGTCTTGATCCTTATTTCCTCGACAAGTTCACGATGCACTTGTAGTTGTTCTAATACTTGTACATTTGTTCTTTCAGTTTTCCTCGATATAAGATCTATATTTTCTCTAAATCCATATTCCTTTTACAGTTATTATTCTCTCCGACTTTGTACTTAAGAATTCAGGATTTTTTTTTTTTGGCTGTACAGTGGCACATAATAAATGTAGCTTTTTTGTAGATCTCATTTTCACTTTTATGGACATATTCCTGGATACTAGCACTGTCCTCGTGGAGCTGAATATGTGATTTGCCCTTTCTATTTATCTCCCATCCTCAGTAACTATATGTTCTAGGTAGTGTAGTTTGTCACTTGTTACAGTTTCTCTTTGTTTATGCTTATTTTCATCAGTGGCTTTTTGTTCTGCTGAACATGATCACTTTGGTCTTCTTGGCTTGCGTTGTTTATCTTATCTGTTACTTTCTGTAGGTTCTGCAGATTCTCTGCTGGAAGGACCGTATCATCTTTGTACATGCCTTAAGTTGTTGATATGTCTTCTCCCCCTACGTTCAGTCCGGGTATTTCTTCGACCTGACTCTCTCCTCTTTATATTTGTTGATGTGACTCTGCCGTATCTACCGGTGCTTCCTGCTCCCAGTAGAGATTTGTTATAATTTGGATGGTCTTTCCCATCAATATTGATTTCCTCCAGACATTTTATTAGTTTGTCATGTTTCACTCTGTCAGATGCTCTGTCCTGTAAGGTTTATGGAGATACATTTAAACCTCTAAGCGCACAAGGAGCTGACAAGTTCATGTATTCCTTTCTTCATGATGAGGTTCATGTATTCCTCTCTCATGATGAGGTTCGTGTATTCGTGATGAAGTTCACGTATTCCTCTCTCGTGGTAAGGTTTCATGTATTCCTCTCTCGTGGTGAGGTTTCATGTATTCCTCTCTCATGGTGAGGTTTCATGTATTCCTCTCTCGTGATAAGGCTCGTGTATTCCTCTTTCATGACGAGGTTCATGTATTCCTCTCTCATGACAAGGTTCATGTATCCCTCTCTCATGACAAGGTTCATGTATCCCTTTCTCATGACGAGGTTCATATATCCCTCTCTCATGATCATGACTGGTGGTTCAATCCCGACCGAAGGCGCTTCATTCAACTTAAATGTAAACCAGGATACCTGGCTTCACCTAGATTCTGGGAAGGAAAGACGGTCTTGGTGGAAAGTAGTCTCATTACTTTCTATTACTGTCAAAGAATGTAGAATCGACTACAGGTCTCATTACTTTCTAGTACTGACATGTCAAAGAATGTAGTATCGACTACAGGTCTCATTACTTTCTAGTACTGGCATGTAAAAGAATGTAGTATCGACTACAGGAGAAGAGAAAGAGGGGAGAGAGGAAGAAGAGGGAGGGGACAGAGAGAGAGAGAGAGAGAGAAAGAGAAGACGGAGGAAGATATGGAAATCGCTGAAATTTGGAGTAAAAAGGAAGAGTTTGTTTTATCACCGGACTTCAAAATAAAGGAAATAAATGAGCAGATTTACTCCAGAACAGATACTTTTTTTTTTGCGGACGCGAATTTGTTTCGTGGTTGTAAATACTGCCCTCTCGTCACAGATTTACAAAATCGATGTGAATTTACAACATGGTGGCCGGAAGGAAGTTGTCCAGCGCAAACTTGGCGTCCTTGACTGACCGAGACAACAGGGAGGTAACTGGAGGTACTTCCTGCTGGAACATTATCAGATCACAACTTCTAGCAAGTACACATTATCCAGGCGGTTGTCGCGATTGTGTTATTCATCTCCTTGACCTTCTACCTGGTATTCGGATCTGATAAAATTACACTTCAGTATTGATATATACATTTTTCCGACCCCCCCCCCCCCTCCCAATTTCTCCATGCGTTCTTTCATTTTCATCATTACTTCTTCCCTCGACTTCCCCCCCCCCCCCCGCCACTCTCCGCTCTATCAAAGAACGAAATTGTACGTGAAATATTTGCCATAGTATTTTCTGACACTATTTCAGCTCCAACTACCTTTAGGTAGGTCGCACATGACAGTAGGCTCACACGTCCTGTCTCAGGAAATTAATTCAGGACGTCCTGGCTGTAACTTCTGTTGCTTTGATGATTATACCCTGTACATGCAGTCTCTATGAGAGAAGGGAGCTCGGGGTGGTTTCTTTGTTTTAATGGTGGGCCCAGAGAGCTCTGAGGGGCCCAGAGAGCTCTGAGGGGCCCAGAGAGCTCCGAGGGGCCAGAGTGGATGAAAAAAAAAAACGGGGAGAGAGGAGTCCGGTTTATACAATTTATCTCGGCAGTCATGCATACAGATATACATACATTACACATACATGTATACATACATACATGCATACACACATACATACGTGCATACATACATACATTACACATACATGCATACATACATACATACATACATACATACATGCATACACACATACATACATGCATACATACATACATTACATACATACATACATACATACATACATACATACATACATACATACATACATACACATATACGTGAGTAAATGGGCATTTTCCCAATTTGAAATAGGGCGCGGAAAACGCTAAGAACAAACCATGAAAAACTTTTTCAGTGTTTCCACAAGTTGTGGGAGGACAAAAAAAAAAAAAAACTGAAATTTAGTTTTCTGAATCCGTCACATAAAAATAGTTTGACACACCTTGATACAGAAAGCAGACTTAGCAAATGACAGACTTTCTAAAGCCTGAAGTGTCGGATTACTGAAGGTCGTATTTGAAGACTTTATGGTGATTGTACAAACAAAGCGTAGCCATCATAGCACATTCTTTGTCTCTGATTTATTGTGATAAATTGCTCCTGTAGACGCTGGTGTGTTTCCCTTATGTTTGTTGCCTTGCGGTTGTAATGGAAGTGGGTGTTGTAGAGACGCGAAGAATGTAAACGAATGAAATGGCTGATGGCTGGCTTTTTCGCTGGCTGCAACATAATATGTACATTGTCAAGACTTATGCCTGGATGAAGTGATACGTATAGTTGCATTTGATTGATGGGTATCTATATCAAGGTATCAGCGCGGATAAATACTTTCAGAATCTGATGATTAAGGGTGTTGTAAGCAGTAGATTTTTCGAGGTAGGGGAGGGAAGAGTTTATGGATGTCGGGGGCGGGGGAGGGGGAACGAGTTTCTGAATATTTAATCCTTTTCATCAAATACTGTTCCTGATCGCCTCATAACATACAGCTTTTTGAAATGCCCGACGGACTACTTTGGATGGCGGAGGGATTTGCGCGGATTATACGCGCATTTTTATAGTTCCTGCTAATGGCAGATCTAGATCTGTGTCGTTGTTCCTTACGGCGTATTGATATTCTTAATGCTGTGAAGTACGAGGAGGGAAGAAATAGTAGATGGGGATAGGGCACGAGGAGGGGTCGGGGAAGGAAACATAAAAAGAGGGGGGGGAGGTAGGGGGTGCTGAGGATAATAATGTGAGCCGACAAGTTTTCAGCACATGAAGACGGGAAAATGACAGATTTTTTTTTTCAATCGCAAACAAAAAGAAAAAAAAAAAAAAAAAGAAAACGATAGATGACAGTAGCGTGTCTCTGACATAAATCGATCTCTGCTGGAAACGAAATCTTTCATGAAAAATTCTTGAATTCATTTTTTTTTTCATTTGTTGGAATTATATTTCAGGAGAGATGAAAAGTATAAAACCAGGATGCAGTGAAAGGCCATAAAAGAAAACACAGCACGGGTTTCTGCAGAGATGTACAACTTTTAGAGTTTCATGAATTCAACAGGAGGAGGAGCAATGGAAGAGTTAGCTTATCTGTAAATACATTGTTTGTGTGGGGTTAGTGGATCATATACAGAAGTGCCTGACAGATCAACAGATGAGGCGGTGGGAGGGGGGGGGGGGCTTTGGCAAGAGCTTTTTCTTCCGGATACAGATGACCGACCATTTCCTTGAGGGCACATCAAAAACCAGAAATGAGTGCGTAACTGGTATCAAGAAAAGTAGGAGATGAGTGAGTAACTGGTATCACAGAAAGTAGGAGATGAGTGGGTAACTGGTATCACAGAAAGTAGGAGATGAGTGGGTAACTGGTATCACAGAAAGTAGGAGATGAGTGGGTAACTGGTATCACAGAAAGTAGGAGATGAGTGAGTAACTGGTATCACAGAAAGTAGGAGATGAGTGGGTAACTGGTATCATAGAAAGTAGGAGATGAGTGGGTAACTGGTATCACAGAAAGTAGGAGATGAGTTGGTAACTGGTATCACAAAAAGTAGGAGATGAGTGAGTAACTGGTATCATAAAAAGTAGGAGATGAGTTGGTAACTGGTATCACAGAAAGTAGGAGATGAGTTGGTAACTGGTATCACAGAAAGTAGGAGATGAGTTGGTAACTGGTATCATAGAAAGTAGGAGATGAGTTGGTAACTGGTATCATAAAAAGTAGGAGATGAGTTGGTAACTGGTATCACAGAAAGTAGGAGATGAGTTGGTAACTGGTATCACAGAAAGTAGGAGATGAGTTGGTAACTGGTATCATAGAAAGTAGGAGATGAGTTGGTAACTGGTATCACAGAAAGTAGGAGATGAGTTGGTAACTGGTATCATAGAAAGTAGGAGATGAGTGGGTAACTGGTATCACAGAAAGTAGGAGATGAGTTGGTAACTGGTATCACAGAAAGTAGGAGATGAGTTGGTAACTGGTATCACAGAAAGTAGGAGATGAGTTGGTAACTGGTATCATAGAAAGTAGGAGATGAGTTGGTAACTGGTATCACAGAAAGTAGGAGATGAGTTGGTAACTGGTATCACAGAAAGTAGGAGATGAGTGGGTAACTGGTATCACAGAAAGTAGGAGATGAGTATGTAACTGGTATCACAGAAAGTAGGAGATGAGTTGGTAACTGGTATCACAGAAAGTAGGAGATGAGCGCGTAACTGGTACAAAGGAAAGTAGGAGATGAGTTGGTAACTGGTACCAAGCAAAGTAGGAGATGATTGGATATCTGGTATCAAGGATAGAAGGAGATGAGTTGGTAACTGGTATCACAGAAAGTAAGAGATGAGTAGGTAACGGGTATCAAGGAAAGTAGAAGATGAGTGGGCAGCTAGTATGAAGGAAAGTAGGAGATGAGTAGGTAACTGGTATCAAGGAAAGTAAAAAATGTGTGAATAACTGATATCATAGAAGGTAGAAGATGATTAGGTAACCGGTATGAAGGAAAGTAGGAGATGAGTAGGTAACTGGTATGAAGGAAAGTAGGATATGAGTAGGTAACTGGTATGAAGGAAAGTAGGATATGAGTACTTAACTGGTGTGAAGGAAAGTAGGATATGAGTACTTAACTGGTATGAAGGAAAGTAGGATATGAGTAGGTAACAGGCATGAAGGAAAGTAAGAGATGAGTAGGTAACTGATATCAAGCAAAATAGGAGATGAGTGGATAGGTGGTATCACAGAAGATAGGAGATGAGTGAGTAACTGACATCATAGAAGGTAGGAGATTACTGAGTAACTGACATCATAGGTAGGAGATTACTGAGTAACTGACATCATAGAAGGTAGGAGATTACTGAGTAACTGACATCATAGAAGGTAGGAGATGAGTGGGTAACTGATATCAATTAAAATAATAAAGCTGATATAATGTGGTACATTTTTAAAAAATCATTGAATGTTTTTTTTTTCATGGAGTGTCAGATAAACAACAACACAAGCAAATAAACATAAAATAAAGCGCATAAATTTTATTTTTATTTGTGGTTATTTTTTATCATCGCAGTACGACTGTCTCTTCCCCCCCCCCCCCCCCAACAAGTGGCAAAAACCGAGCCATCCAATTCTCAGGTTATTGACCATGAAACAAAACTTTAGTTGGCAAGGATCCTGTCTCCTAACAGAAAGGTTTGGGGTTTAGTTTCCAAATGTAGCCTGTATCTTTTCACGACTCGGTCTTACCTCAGCCTCATCATCTGGAAATGAAACTAAAGCTGCTGATTCAAGGCGAGGCACACCATAATGCTCTGTTAACTCGGCAGTTTTAAACATAATATAACAATCGACTAATATTTTGAAAATTGTGTTGGGTCTTTAAGCAAAGACTGCATTTCAGAGAATGAGAAACATATTATGCAACACATCCTTATCAATGAATGTTAGAAAACGAGTCCTAAAATGCTATATTGAACCTATCTTGTTATATGGAAGTGAATCATGGACAATAGGCAGGTCTGCACAAAAATCATTGGAAGCAGCAGAAATGTGGTTTATTAGAAGAATGTTGCGAATCCCCTGGACAACAAAAATAACTAATGGAGAATGTATGAGAAGAGCTGGAGAGACAAAAAAAAATCTTGTAAAAAAAATAAGAGAGAGACAATGTACTTTCATATGACATGCAATGAGAAGAGGGGGCATTGAAAATATTATAACAACAGGAAAAATGGAAGGAAGAAGATCAAGAGGAAGACCAAGAGAAATGATACTGGACAGTCTGACGGAATGGTGTGAGAGGAGATCACTAACTGAACTGATGGCCTGCATGAAGGATCGTGTACTCTGGAGAAGCATAATAGCCAACGCCCGTCGCACGGCACATGATGATGATGATGATGATGATTGGGTCTTTCGATTACAGAAGCTTTTAAAAGTTAATTATAATAGTTTTATCTGTGAGAATAGAAACGTTACTTCGTTTTTTTTTACATTTTTCAGTCATATGACCTTCTGTGAGCTATTTACAATCGTTTAATCTGTGATATGTTTAACACTACGATTACAATACTGTGCACTTTATAGTCGTAATAATCAACAATGGTTATTCAAAACTTGAATAAAATCGGAAGTTGTCCTGTTAAATGAGCTCGGTGACTTGGAATCGATTATTCATTATATTAATCTGCGGTTTATTCTGTTATCGATTATGAGTACGCTGTTTATTTACTCGGTGAGGCTGAACGGAAATGATTAATCACGGAAATCTTGCCTCTGGAGATAACACTTCCGGTTTGGAAATGGCTACTTACAAACAGTTTTTTTTTGTGAGCACCACTTGCCATATTCAGGCACCTGAGTGGCGGAGTGACTAGAGCACTAGTCTCTCATTGCGAAGATCGGGGGTTTGAACCCAGCGGGAGACGCTCTAGACACCCAAGCTGTAGAAATGGGTACCTAGATTTTGCTGTATACTGTGAAAGGAAAGGCGGTCATGCGTGATGCTGACCACGTCGTCCTGTAGTGCGCCGACAGGTCTAGGAAAATCTGGACACCGACGCAGTATCCGCTACTTACTTCCGTGACAAAACAGCTTTTCAGATCACGACATTTTGTCGGTTTCTAATTCTGGTGAATCGCCTTTTTCATCATCATCATCTTTATTATCATCCATCCTTTCTGAGGCCAGGTTTAGTCGTAGTCGTACGTTTCCCTGCTCCCCTTTGTTCTCTTAACTCCCGAGGAAGATTCCTCCTCCACTCTGGTCGATCTGGCACTTCATTTAGATGCTGCTGCAGCAGCGACCTCGGTGCACCAACTCCGTTGCACAGGCGACGGTTCTGCAAATTAATAGATAAATCCATGGCAATATTGTACTGCAGGAAGGGAACTAAACGGTCACTCTGGCAAAGCCCCTTATTCCAGAGAAGAGGCTTAACTAACCGCCCTTTGCCGCCCCACTCGCATCGGAGCGCCCCGACGTTAGGAACTGTTAAGTCCTCTTCGATTGCTAAGTCCTCTTCAATGGATGCTGCGGCATGCGGCAGTGCATGTATGGCGTTGTCCTGAATGCAGTGAAACCGGAGTCTGAATTCTGACATTTGAGCTTTGAACTTGCTGAGCCCAAAGGCTCGTAAGACAGAAATAGAAATTATCCATCTCACCTGATCTCCATATGCTCCTGAGGCTGTTCTGTCTGCTCTCTCTCTCTCTCTCTCTCTCTCTCTCTCTGTGTGTGGATATATATATATAGCCCAGATCATTATTTTTCTTTGGCCAAAGATATTTAATGCGCAGTACATGATTAACCTGCTCGTGCAGCATTTATCTCAACGCCGTGTCCTGTGTCCGTACTCTGTTGGAGTCATGTCCAGGTCACGGTAGAGAGGTCAGAATCCGTCGCTTCTAACAAAATACAATAGGAAGATGATGTGTCCATGCTCCCAGTGCCACAACTTTTTAATAAGCCGCATACCCAGGATAGGCGCCGCTGATATGGGGCTGCTTGCCGCTGGGGTCCAAGCTAACTAAAACTTTGCCCTTCTGAAGTACGTTATACACTTCTCTGTGGTCTGAACCGAAGACTGCTACACTTGTCAGAGAACTAACATACAAATGAGATATATAGCCGGTTATTTTTCTTTGTTCTTTATAATGAATGCCGTTATTTCTTTTTTTTTTAACTTTTACCTTGCATTCCCTCATGATGACAGTTGCGATAAAACATTAATGATAAAATGTTACTGATAAAATGTTAATGATATCATCTGTTACAGCTTTGCTCGGTCTCTAGATGTACGTGTATGTTCAAGCATGCGGTTGTTAGTATAAGCGTGTATGTATATGTGCATACGAGCGTAGGGAATGAATTAAAACTGATACATTTTCTATTATTTTTTATATTGTTTGTATATTAAGATACAGGAGATTGAATGTTTGGATGTTCTTACATGAGTGATTAAACCATATTAAGTCAGGCCTGTGATCTGGTCTTCGCTCTGTCCTGTTTCTTGTTCATTCATACAAGTCAAAACCATTCAATAAAGAAGGAAACACGAATAAAAGATTCTTCAACATTTAGATCATCAGTTTATATTATCAACCTTATGTCCATTTCTTCAAAATTTAGATCATCAGTTTATATTATCAACCTTATGTCCATTTCTTCAAAATTTAGATCATCAGTTTATATTATTAACAACAAAATCAAACATATCTATTTCTTCAACACTGAGATCATCAGTTTATATTATTAAAACAAAATCAACCTTATGTCCATTTCTTCAACACATATATCATCAATTTATATTATTAACAACAAAATCAACTTTATGTCCATTTCTTCAAAATTTAGATCATCAGTTTATATTATTAACAACAAAATCAACCTTATAACTATTTCTTCAACATTGAGATCATCAGTTTATATTATTAACAACAAAATCAAACTTATAACTATTTCTTCAACATTGAGATCATCAGTTTATATTATTAACAACAAAATCAAACTTATAACTATTTCTTCAACATTGAGATCGTCAGTTTATATTATTAACAACAATATCAACAAAATCAAGCATGGACGCTGACAGCAAAAGACACAAGGAAAATTACAACAACTGAAATTAGATTCTTGGGAAGAATTCTTGGAATATCAAGAATGGACAGAATCAGAAATGATGTCTTTAGAAATAAAGTAGGAGTTGAACCCGTTTTGAACTATACACAAAAAACAGCAAATAAAATGGTTCGGCCATGTATCACGACTACCAACAGAACGTGTACCACAGAGACCATTGTTTTACAGACCACACGAAGTCAGAGGAAGGGGCCACCCATGCAGACGATGGACCGATGGTACAGAAGAGTCCCTGAACATCTCAATGTACGAAGCCAACATTCGATCCATTGGGAGACATCTGTACTTCACCTCTACACCTAACAGTAAATGAGGAAGGGCAAGACAAGACATATTATGGGATTAACATGATTACAACACAATCGTCCCATATGTAATCTCAAACTGTCATCCTAGATTGAATGTCTGATTGTAATTAAAGGAACTAATTTGCAAAAAAATGTATAACAAAATGCATATACATAAAATTCAATGATACATAAAGTTATGTGCACATAATAACCATCAGAATGAGTATTACCAACATAAAAAATCTTACATTGAACATATATGTATAAATATATAAACTATTCATGTATCCTTCACCTTCTAACATCTATGGCTGAATGGGCGGGATTGACCGGAAGGACAGCCAGCACAAGTTCCGAGCGTCCTTATCACAGAATGTAAATTATGATCAAAGGAAACATATATTCATCGACGAAATACACACTCATTCCTGCTTAAACGAAAACATAATTTCCCTCCTATCCGTTGGCACCTTCCTATTTCCTCAGCTTACAAATTCTCGACCCGTTAAAATTCTTTTGCTTCTCCTTTATATCCTGGATCAGTCGGTACCGGTTTTACTCAGAGTTGCGCACCCCTGAGCTGACCAGTTCCTGGCCTTAATTATTCTTTTTGTATGCTTCTGATGTTGAAGACAAACTTAGGTTTAATAGTCTGTCCGTATTCATGCCTGTATTACATGAGTATATAGATATATTTGGCTTAATGAAAGCACCCATCCCTGAGATAGGTTATCTGATGATCTGTGGTATCGGTTATCTGATGATCTGTGGTATCGGTTATCTGATGATCTGTGGTATAGGTTATCTGATGATCTGTGGTACTTTTGGGATTTCTTTCCCCCGGTTTACATTCAAGATTTTGTGATTTGTTTGGCCGTCAGTTTTCAATATTCTGTGCTTTGTTTCTCCGTCTACATTCAAGATTTTGTGATTTGTTTGGCCGTCTGTGTTCAATATTCTGTGCTTTGTTTCTCCGTCTACATTCAAGATTTTGTGATTTGTTTGGCCGTCTGCGTTCAGTATTCTGTGCTTTGTTTCTCCGTCTACATTCAAGATTTTGTGATTTGTTTGGCCGTCTGTGTTCAATATTCTGTGCTTTGTTTCTCCATCTACATTCAAGATTTTGTGATTTGTTTGGCCGTCTTCGTTCAATATTCTGTGCTTTGTTTCTCCATCTACATTCAAGATTTTGTGATTTGTTTCCCCATCTACGTGATGTAGCATACATTTTACGTGCTGTTCCTTCCTTCATCAGTGAGTATTTTTGTCTTAATCTTTTTTTTGTTAATCAATGAAACTTTATTTTTACTATAGCAGTAGCAAACGCCATAAGCTGAGGGGGGCATTCTTGCTTGTGTAACAGCCGATACTATCTAACAGTGTGCCACGTTAAACATTCATGCTAAGAATGGTAGGAAACAGAGGGAGAGACCGCCCGTGGTGAAGGTGGATGGAAGAAATAACAGGAACATTAAATACCCCTTTATACGAAACAAACTTCCAAGCCTTATGCGTATGTCTATGTGTTCCCTCAAGGCTGAAAGGCACACGAAGAGGAAGAGGACAAAGCAAGCAAAATTAATATAGATAAACTGCTATATAATTCTGTGCGTTTCTTTGTGCATATGAGCGAGAAAGAGAGAGAGAGAGAGAGAGAAAGAGAGAGAGAGAGAAAGAGAGAGAGAGAGAGAAAGAGAGAGAGAGAGAAAGAGAGAGAGACAGAGAGAGAGAAAGAGAGAGAGAGAAAGAGTGAGAGAGAGAGAGAAGGATCACCACAGGAGCACAACATCAACACAGACTGGACATCTTCGTGCTCATTCAGCTTTCAATCATCAGACACAATCCCTGGCCGAAAGCATTATCTATCACGCTTTTTCCCTTCTATGTTATTCCTGTTATCGCTAATCAGATAAGTTAGTTTTCTTGTCTTGTGCCACATGACCAGCATTCTAAGATCTTTCTTTTCCTTTTTCTTTCACTTCTTCTTTTCTCCCTGAGGTTTTTCAGTAACTTTCCTTCGGCCTCTCATTTCTTCTCGAATCTTGAATCCAGGAGTTAAACATCATCGCACTCTCGGGGCACACCCATAGCTGCCCTGCTCTCTGTTTTCAGTAACCACAGAGAGTGTGAACACTAAGTGCGCCAGCTGTTGGTTCTGGCAACCTTGACTTGTACCAGCCAGCCACCCGGCTCTTCCTTCCCCCTCATACCTCTGTCTTTTATCCACTGTGTGTGTATATATATATATATATATTATCAACACTTGCCCTTTCCTACTCCTGCACCACTTCCTTGGCAACCGTCTTCAGTATATCCGTCATGTCCGTGGGAATCATATGTTGCACAATAGTGTTACGGGCAACATGATCGGCTGCCACGCTGCTCCTCACTTCCACACGCCCTGGGCAATATATCCACGTCAGCCTGGCCACGCGGGTTCTTTCTAAGAGCTGAGCTCGTTCATGACGTAGCAAACCCCTCTCTGTCTTGCGAAACTTTGAACCTCTATCACGTGTGATACACCGTGTGTATCATCCTGCCTGTCACCACCACACCGTGTGTATCATCCTGCCTGTCACCACCACACCGTGTGTATCATCCTGCTTGTCACCACCACACCGTGTGTATCATCCTGCCTGTAACCACCACACCTTGTGTATCATCCTGCCTGTAACCACCACACCTTGTGTATCATCCTGCTTGTAACCACCACACCTTGTGTATCATCCTGCCTGTAACCACCACACCTTGTGTAGCATCCTGCCTGTAACCACCACACCTTGTGTAGCATCCTGCCTGTAACCACCACACCTTGTGTAGCATCCTGCCTGTAACCACCACACCTTGTGTAGCATCCTGCCTGTAACCACCACACCTTGTGTAGCATCCTGCCTGTAACCACCACACCTTGTGTAGCATCCTGCTGGACTTGCCAGAGCAGAGCCTTGGTTTCTTCTTTTTTCTCATTATTCCTCTGTTAATGTTAATTAATTTATAACTTCGCCTAGCAAGTCCTAGCTCTCTGTTAATGTTAATTAATGTAGAACTTCGCCTAGCAAGTCCTAGCTGTGTCTAAAATCTATGTCACGTGGTATATGCATGCGGTAGCGCATGTCACGTTTTCCAGTAACATTTTTTCGGCCTCTTATTTCTTCTTTTCTATCTTATGTTTTCCGGGTAACTGTCAGGATGTCAAGTTCTGTCTTGTCATGACACGCCCAAATTTATGTTGATTGTCTTGTTAAAATTAATGTTTGACCTGTACTGGATGATTGTACAATCCTTCCCTAGGTAAGAAAAATAATATCTTACATACGAGGGGGTGATTGATAAATTCTCGCATAAGGTACAACGTTTTATTTGTGGGCAACTTTTTCGGGTTATTTCTCAACATAGTCCCCTTGCAAGTTTATACACATAGTCCAGTGATCCTGGAGCAATACGGATCCCTTCTTTGTAAAAGTCAGCATATTGTGCCAGTAGAAAATGGTCTACAGCATGAATGATGCCGTCATCTGAAGTATATTTGCGACCACTGAGCTCCTTTTTGAGTTTGATAAAATTGTAATAGTCCGAAGTGGCCAAATCTGGAGAATAAGGAGGATGTTCAAGAAATTGGAAACCGCATTCATGAATGGCAGCAATTGCCACGGCAGACTTGTGAACTGGAGCTTTGTCTTGATGAAAGATGATTCCTCTCGTCAATTTCCCTCGACGTTTTTCCTTCAGTTTAACCCGCAGTTGCTTCACAAGATTAGCGTAATAAGCCCCGGTGACTGTTCTGCCCTTTTGAAGATAGTCTACCAATAGCACACCTTCTGAATCCCAAAAGATGGAAGCCATCATTTTGCCAGCAGACAGAACCACTCTTGCTTTCTTTGGAGGTGAGGATCCATGATGTTTCCACTGCTCTGACTGTTCTTTGGTTTCTGGTTGAAAATGATGAACCCAAGTCTCGTCCATAGTCACAAATTGTTGAAGAAACTTTGCAGGATCTGCAGAAAAATGGCCAAGATTGTCTCTTGACATGTTGAGACGCTGTCGTTTGTGATCAGCTCCAAGAAGTTTCAGGACCCATCGAGCAGAGACCTTTGTCATTTGAAGATCATTGTGAATAATGGCATGAACACGTTCCTGGAAGATGCCCAACTCAGTAGCAATGTACCGCTCAGTTAGTCGTCGATCTTCCATTATCATGTCTTGGATTCTGCCGGCGGTTTCATCGGTGGTTATCGTCCTTGGTCTTCCTAGACGGGGATCATCTTCCAGACTCTCCCTTCCATGTTTGAATTGAGCTGCCCATTTCTTCACTGTGCTGTAATAAGGGGCACTCTCCCTTAATGTCTCCACCATATCCTAATGGATCTCCTTCGATGATAAGCCCTTGATGCAGAGATAGCGAAAGACGGCTCGATGAGAAATTTGATCCATTTCCACAATTTCTTCCACCCCTTACCACTTCAGTAGCCTGTAAAAAAATTGGTTGCAGTTAATTTCTTGAAACTTTGTGTTTAATCTTACATTAATCTGATCTACAAATGCACTTAATATCAACTGTGTGATTCTAGTATTTACACCGTATGCCGAGAACATATCAATCACCATTCATACTCTGCTAGAGAAACAAGCTGAGGTTGTGAAATTAGCTCGACCGATTCTTTGAGTTTTTTGTTTGTTCCTGTACAGTTCCAGCGCAAAGACCTTCCTTGATTAATACAAATCATGACCTAAAAATGATGCAGTAACAAAATGGCGTCCATGAAGGATATTGCAAGCGAAGACGACAAAAGAGATGTTTTAGAACAAACGGCAAGGACTGGACCATTTCTTAGACGTTTTCCTGGGAACAAACGGACATGTGCTCATGTCCGCGGATAAGTTAAAGATAAGCTTTTTTAGCTGAGGTAAAATTTGCTCAAAAAAATAAATAAATAAAAATAAAAATAAAGAAGAAGAGGAAGTCTGAACCTAGTATAGTTTTCGTGTAACAACTGTTTGAGTATTTTATACTCACATTGTGTTTCGATATTATGCAATATCTCCTGGTTCTCACAACTCCCACGTGACACATTTTCCATCTTTCTCACAAATTACATGTCTGCTACATAAAACACAGACATAAACTGGTTGACCACATTGTTGTTTTTTTTCTATTTGTCCAGTAACTGCCAGTTTATTTTCAGTGATCATAACTAATAAGAACAAAATCCCACAACTAAATAGAACTGATCCCCATAACCAAATAAAACTACATTAATCCTCATAACTAAATAGAATTGATCTCCACATTTAAATAGAATTGATCTTCATAACTAAATAGAACTAATCCCCGTAACTACATAAAATTGATCTCCATGACTACATAGAATTAATCTCCATAGCATTGGTCTTCATACCTAAATAGAATTGATTTCCATAACTAAATAGAAATAATGCCCATAATTACATAGAACTGATCTCCATGACTACATAGAACTGATCTCCATGACTGTGTAGAATTGATCTCCATAACTACTTAAATAGAACTAATCCCTATAAGTACGTATAACTGATCTCCGTGACTACATAGAATTGATCTCCAAAACTAAATAGAACTAATCCCCATAATTACGTATAATTGATCTCCATGACTACATGGAATTGATCTCCATAACTACATAGAATAGATCTCCATGACTACATAGAACTGATCTCTGTAACTAAATAGAAATAATCCCCATAACTACGTAGAATTTATTTCCATGACTACGTAGAATTGATCTCTATACCTATACGGAATTGATCTCCATAACTAAATAAAACAAATTCCCTTCACTACATCATTAAATAAAACACATCCAGATAGCTGGGTAGAACAAATCCTCATTACTAAACTGAGAAGTGGTCTGTTACCAAATGAAAATCTCGAAAGAGAACACTTCACCGTCACAAGATAGAGAACATCACCGTCACATGTCACAAACAAGAACCTGTCACTTTATTGCTTGTTGCCATGGATAGGCAGCTGAAATATTTATACGCTCTTCGAGTTAGGAAGTTTAAAGAAAAGCTTTGTCAATAAACTGGATAAAGTGGAGTTTTGTGGATTTTAAAAAAAAACAGGACGTGGGTGAACGCAGATCAACAGGAAGAGGAGCGGGGCAGTTGGAAGGTGAAGGTGGGGGTGGTTGTGACGGGGACTGGATCATATTTCACGAAACAGGTAGCACATAAATAATGTGTTATTTAATCCTATAACATTAGTTTTGGCGACGCGTTCTAGACATGAATACCGCTGGGGTGTAGAAGTTTGTGTACTCGCCTGCTGTTCTGAAGGTCCCTTGTTTCATTTCGCACTCGGGCGGAAGTTTTTGTCGGGCCGACCGACACCGGAGTCAACCCGGCCTTCCCAACAACAACAACAACAACAACAACAACAACAACAACAACAACAACAACAACAAAATTGAGGTCCCTGGGGTCTCTACAGAAAACAGTCACTGGCATCCCTGTTTGAGATGCTGTAGGGCCTAGAAATGTGAAGGCACCAACACTTCACGGCCTCTACCGCATGCATGTACCCCGGGACACAGATTTCAGATACAGTTAGGCTGCCTAAGCGAAGTTCTAAATTAGTTAAAATTAAAAGGGAGATAATGGAAAACATAAGAATCAAAACAGTTAAGATATTTTAGTCCCTATCAAGAAACATAGGACAATAACCAGAATCATACTATAGGAAAAAGTACAAGAAAACGGTAAGGTAAAGGTAAAATTCCCTTTCCAGGCCATTAAGGCATATTAGGGAATACGATGTTAGGCCCGTATTTTTTTTTCCACGACCTTCGGCACATGAAAGTGTGGTGTGGTCAGTATCACGCCTGGCCGCTCTACCTTCCCAGATTTCTCTGATACCCATTTTTAGAGGCTGGGTGAACCTCGGGCCTCTTTTGTGTGTATTAGAAAAAGATCCCACTGACGGGACTGAACCCGGTACCACCTGATTATTAAACAGAGCGTCTAACCACTTAGCTAACTAGGCCACCTACAAGGAAAAAAGAGCAAGAGAACGACAACAATACAGATTCCTCTGGATTCTTCCTCCTTTCTGTCATTCTCTTTGGACGTTTCTCCATTTTATGAGAGACCATAGACTGCTGCTGTTTGGCTTATATGGGAATATCTAAATATACATGGGAATATCTAAATATACATATATAAATATACACAAGAATATCTAAATATAGATGGGAATATCTAAATATACATATATAAATATACATGGGAATATCTAAATATACATGGGAATATCTAAATATACATATATAAATATACATGGGAATATCTAAATATACATATATAAATATACATGGGAATATCTAAATATACATATATAAATATACATGGGAATATCTAAATATACATGGGAATATCTAAATATACATATATAAATATACATGGGAGTATCTAAATATACATATATAAATATACATGGGAGTATCTAAATATACATGGGAATATCTAAATATACATATATAACTATACATGAGAATATGTAAATATACATGGGAATATCTAAATATACATATATAAATATACATGGGAATATCTAAATATCTTATATCTTATATCTTATCTTATACCCTTCCCGTGCCGTTAGACGTCACATAGGGCTCGCAAAGTAGTTCGCCAATTTTTCCTGTCTTCGGCGAGTCTTTCAACCTCAACAAAGGATTTTATGCCTGTTAATATCTAAATATACATGGGAATATCTAAAAACTGAAATGACAGTGAGTAGAACTCCAACAAAATGTTAAAACATAAATAAGAGGATATATATATATATATTATATATATATATATATATATATATATATAATTACGAGAAAAGGAGGAATGAACTTATTTGTGGACAACAAAAAGAGGTAGACTTGATTCATCTTAGCTAGGGGCTCTGTGAAAACAAGTGACTAAATTAGACGGAGGAGCCAGCCTTCCACGTGGAGATCACAAGATTATGTTGGATGAACGGGTTGATCATCTTAAAGAATGGAGAAACGTCCTTTCTCGTCAACACAAATGGACTACTAGGCAAAAAGAAAAAAAAAAGACGTGAAATTCGAACTGTGTGTTGGTCGAGCCACATCTTTCGACGATCGACGCATGAAATCGTAGCTCAACCTCGCTTGCCAGAGTGGTAGTATTTCATGAAACAAAAAACAAAACAAAAAAAAATAAACAAAAATCCAAAGAGCGTATGTCTGCCAGTTTGTCTGGCACTTTATAATCGGCTTATATTGCAAAAAAAAACAAAAAACTGGCCGGCTATAGTTGCAACTTGCAACTGCTAGTTGCGTTCATTATTAAAACAGAGGGTTGGGTAAATGCGTCGTCGATGTCTTTACGTCTTTACGGACACGAGTGGAGGCGCTCTCCTGTTCTTTCATTTGGGGAGGGGGGGGGGGAGGGATTATGAGTCACACTTCCGGTTCGTTTGCTCAGTAATGGCGGCTGTGTTGTGTTTCCCTCAATTGCCTGAAGCCCTATTCTTCTGCCATCTTTTGACGAGGACTGTTTGTAATTGCTTTTGTCAAGTATTTGAACTTTTTTGGGGGCATTGTTTAGCAACCGTCCTTTGTCCGTTTTGAGATGCTCGGCGGGATATGAAAGATAGCTGAGCTATTGAAAATGGGAAATTTATCGAATCGGTAATGGGTTTTTTTTTACCTCCATCTGGAAGCTTTGATTGGCTGTTCTGCGAAATCCTCTAATCCAGTAACGTTCGTCTGGCCTTTTTTTTTTATTTTGCCCATTTTAAGGTCATAATGATTTTAGAGCGATAAGTTCTAGCACATGTAGAAATAAATCATTAATATCGTACAAACGAATTTCCAGATTAAAATAACAGACAGTGGCGGCCGCATGTAGGCCTGACATACGCGGACAATGACGGCCGCATGTAGGACTGGCATACATGGACAGTTTAAGCGGGCGGTATCGATATCTGATTTATTTTGTTTGCTGAACCGACACCAAAAGCATCGAAGCACAGAGATCACTTAACTGAGGAAATGTTCTGGCAACATGTGGAAGTGATTCACTTGTTAGAACACTGGCTTCTCATACGAGAAGGGGCTGTGTGCACTCTTGGTTTGTGTATTGTCGTAATCATTGCAGCTGAACTTGGACACAGTAATAAAAATAGGGATAAGAAGATTAACCACCTTATCTGCAGAACCTCTTCTCAAAAACTTAATCTCAAGAATCTCACGTCAAGAAATTCATCTCATGTTAAGGACCTCACTTCAAGAAACTCATCTCATGTTAGGGACCTCACTTCAAGAAACTCATCTCATGTTAAGGACCTTACTTCAAGAACCTAATATCAGTCGCCTGGTGTCTGGCACCTCACTTCTAGGATCTTACATCAAAACCATTTTTAGACCCAACCTTGAGGTGAGACTTTTGTTACAGATCATTAAGATCAAGTTCCTGGAGTGAGGTCCTTGACACGAGAAGCTTGAAATCAGGTGACAGGTCTCGGTAACCTTAATATCAGGGACCTCACTTCAAGAACCTGCTCTCAGTAACCTCGCATCAAAGACCTCGCATCATCTGTAGGAAAATATTTTATGATGGGGGTAACAATTGTTTGTTATTCATATGATGTTATTTTGGGTATTTTTATTCTTGATATTTATCTATTTAGGTAAATAAAGGGTTGCAGGTTACACATATTAATACAGACTACACCTCTGAAAGAAGACAAACACAATCAATGGTACTTCTTCACATAATCATGACTTTATTGTTATTAGTTACCACTTTAGCACAATTAGCACAATCAAACAAATGAATCATCAATGTATATGTTAGTCATCAGCTTATATGGCTGTCAACATAATCATTTCCTTAAATATTCAGATTCCTAGATTATCAAAACAAATAAGGCAGCTGAAATATTTATCAATAAGGAAAAATTGGAAGAAGTGGGGAGTTTTGAATATCTTGGATCACTACTAACTAATAATGGAGATATATTGAGGGAAATTAAAAGGAGGACATCTATCGCTCTTCAGAAAGTAAAACAAATAAAGAATCTGTGGAGAGGAACAGACAGAACTACAAAAATAAGATTTTTAAGGACATGCATCTTTCCCATCGCAACATATGCCTGTGAGACCTGAACTCTTAACAAAACAGCTGAGAAACACATAAATGCCTTTGAATGTAAATGCTACAGAAGAGTTCTCCAAATATCATGGACACAGAAAAGAACAAATAAATCCATACTACAAGAACTTAATATTGAAGAAGGTTGGCTAATAAATAAGATTAAATAGAAAAAAACTTAAATATTTTGGACACATTAAACGTCATGATAATCTAGAGAAGACCGTCTTGGAGAGGTACATAATGGGAAATAGAAAGAGAGGAAGACCTAGGCGAAGATGGATGCAAGACGTCGATGATAATAAGCAAATGGATGCATCAGCAGCAGGCCATCTTGTTTACAACCGAGAGGCATACAGGAAAGTAGTTAGAGAGGCAAAGTTCTGCAAGGGACAGGCAAATGACTGACTGACTGACTGAGATTATCTTGATCGGCGGTGGAACTTTTAAAAAATCAGTCTTAACTTCGTGTACATAATCATACAAAATCTCTAATCCTCATCATTAAATGACTGAGTATCTGATGTATTATAAGGAACTAACTGGCAATAATTGTTGCAACATACATATTCATAAAATTCAGCGTACTTGTTTATGTGCCCACGTGAGCCATCACTGCATAATATCAGAACCCTCTAAATCTTACATAGACAAATATGTTACACTAGAATTATAATTATTCATGGGCCCTTCAGTATCTCTAATCACACCTAAGTGGGTCGGAATATGGATCGGATGAGACGACAGCGCAGTCTTGTATGCGTCCACATGACCAAAATATAAACCCTGATATTAACCTAACACTTACAAGCTTATCCATAGCGACAACACGACCTTCCCCCGATCTGCTCAGCGTACGAATCCCGAACTGGTGAAATTCTCTCATGTTATCTTATATATACTGGGCTAGTAAACCGATTTTTCTCTCAGAATTGCGCACATCTGAAAATTGACCGGTAACTGACCCATTATTCCTACTCTCAGGGTTGCCAACCAACCATTGTATGAGAATAGTTGCCAACCCCATTAATTATGAGCTTATCTATTCTCTACACAAGAACCTCATCTCCATAACCTCGCATCAAAGACCTCGCTTCAAGAACCTCATCTCAAGAACCTCGTATCAAAGACCTCGCATCATGAACCTCTTCTCAAAATGATTTCTTATCTAGGACCTTAGCTCAAGAACCATATCTTCATGACCTTACCTCAAGAACCTAATCTCATGGAACTCGTGCTAAAAATCTCACCTCAAGAACTTCATCTCAGTGACTTCATGTCGAGGACCTCACTTCAAGAACCCAATTAAATGACCTCGTGTCAAGGAATTCACCTCAGTCCATATTTAGTCACTTCAGGTTTGGGTTTGAGATGACCTCGATATTTGGGAAAAAAGAAACAAGTTATTGTTATCTCTTATTGTTCTCTTTCGACAATATAACCTCTCCCCAGGGTCCAACACCTTGATGGCTCACCACGTTCGTCAGGCTAAAGTATGTTGGTGGTAGTAACCCGAGTATATGGGACATGGTCTTGGATTGCTTTGGGTTCCTGGACCCTGCTGAAACGCCCCGTCGCTCCATCGTTCTTTGCCATCAGCGAATGCGCAGGTACCAGAGCTGGTGGTGACCTTGAACTTTGACATCAGCGGATGCGCAGGTAACAGAGCTGGTGGTGACCTTGAACTTTGACATCAGCGGATGCGCAGGTAACAGAGCTGGTGGTGACCTTGAACTTTGACATCAGCGGATGCGCAGGTAACAGAGATGGCGATGACCTTTAAACTTTGCTTTCACGGCCCCTGGAATTAAGCTCTTGGGTTCCCCAGCTTCACCATCCGACTAGGGATGGCCGCTTACCTTCTGTCCATTCCAGTCGTTAAAGAAAACCACCGAAGGCTACTCCTCATCCACTTCTGGACCTGTATGTAAAAGACTCTTTTAAGAAAGGTGAAGGCCCTAAGATGTGACTCTCTGGTCACTACTTCTTTGTATTATCTCCTCGCAAGCCTTTATTATCTCCTTCGACGGCCTTCTCAATTGTGTTTACTCCATTATAGAACTCATCTGTGGATGTTTGCTTTCTGTCTGTGTTCGTGGTCGTGTTTCTTTGAGCTCTGTCTCTTGAACAGATCTTTCAGTCATGTCAACTTTCTTGTCGTTATTTTCCACTGTGTTGTCTTCCTTGTTATTTTCTCTCATTGTGTTGTCTTCCTTGTTATTTTCTTCCATTGTGTTGTCTTCCTTGTTATTTTCTTCCATTGTGCTGTCTTCCTTGTTATTTTCTCTCATTGTGTTGTCATTTTCTTCCATTGTGTCGTCTTCCTTGTTATTTTCTCTCATTGTGTTGTCTTCCTTGTTATTTTCTTTCATTGTGTTGTCATTTTCTTCCATTGCGTTGTCTTCCTTGTTATTTTCTTTCATTGTGTTGTCTTCCTTGTTACTTTCTCTCATTGTGTTGTCTTCTTTGTCATTTTCTTCCTATGTGCTGTCTTCCTTGTTATTTTCTCCCACTGTGTTGACTTCCTTGTTATTTTCTCTCATTGTGTTGTCATTTTCTTCCATTGCGTTGTCTTCCTTGTTATTTTCTTTCATTGTGTTGTCTTCCTTATTACTTTCTCTCATTGTGTTGTCTTCCTTGTCATTTTCTTCCTATGTGCTGTCTTCCTTGTTGTTTTCTCCCACTGTGTTTGCTTCCTTGTTATTTTCTCTCATTGTGTTGTCTTCCTTGTCATTTTCTTCCTATGTGCTGTCTTCCTTGTTATTTTCTCTCATTGTGTTGTCTTCCTTGTTATTTTCTTCCTATGTGCTGTCTTCCTTGTTATTTTCTCCCACTGTGTTGTCTTCCTTGTTATTTTCTTCCATTGTGTTGTCTTCTTTGTTATTTTCTCTCACTGTGTTGTCTTCCTTGTTATTTTCTCTCACTGTGTTGTCTTCCTTGTTATTTTCTCTCACTGTGTTGTCTTCCTTGTTATTTTCTCCCATAGTGTCATTCAGCCTTTTATTTCCTTTATTTGCGTCATTTTCCTTGGTTTTTTTTTTGTTTCTGTAACTTTTTATTCATTATTTCAATCGTTTGTCGGTTTTCTTGATCATTTCCTCGTTTTTGTCATTCTCTTGATTCTCACCCCCCCCCCCCCCCAGCCCTTCCCAAAGTATCATTCTCTTTGATACTTGTCTTATTCTCTTTGATTATATTTTCATTTCTGTCGTTCATCCTGATTCTTACCTCCCCCTTTATTGTCATTTCTCCTGACTCTTCCCCCCCCCCCCCCTCTTTATGTTATTCCCCCGGATTCTTCCCCTCTTTCTATCATTCCCCCGGTTTCATCCCCCTTTCTGTCATTCCTCTTGATGCTTCCCCATTTCATTCATCTTGATTCTTACCTCCCCCCTTTTTTTGTCATTTCTCCTGATTCTCCCCCCCCCTCTCTGTCACTCCTCCTTATTCCCCCCCCTCCTTCTATCATTCCTCTTGCTTCTTCCCCTCCCTCCTTTCTGTCATTCCTCTTGATTCTTCCCTCTTTCTGTCATTACTCTTGATTCTTCCCCCTTTCTGTCTTTCCTCCTGACTCCTCCCCCCTTTCTGTCATTCCTCCGGATTCTTCCCCTCTTTCTGTCATTCTCCTTGGACGTTTCTCCATTGTATGAGAAACCATAGACTGCTGCTGCTTGGCTTACATGTGAATATCTAAATATACATGGGAATATCTAAATATACATGGGAATGTCTAAAAACTGAAATGACAGTGAGGAGAACTCCAACAAAATACTGAAACATAAATAAGAGACGGAGATATATATCATTACCAGAAAGCATGAAACGGAGAAAGAATTTTTTTAAAGAAAGGTTAGATGTAAGGAACGAAGAAGAGAGTAAACAGGCAAAAATAAAAAGTGAAAACAGACAATAAAATAATGGGCTCACATAGCCAACCTGGAGCAATAGGGTACAGGAGACAACCCGGGGGCAAACCGAGTCTGGACAATTGTGTTGAAGAACCGCAGCCACCCTCAAAGACTGGGGCTTCGATTTTATCGAATTAACGTGGACCTCATCGAATTTATGGAAAGGAATTTTGTAAAGTGCCATATCTGGCTTATTGGATCAGAGCCGTGTAGCCGGGCCATGTTGTGTGCACGTTCTGATGCTGATATCCGGCGCTGTCTTCCTCTGGCCGCCATGTCTCGAGAGATGAGACAAATTTAAGGATGAGTTCCTCAGCCGGCCACTGCTGGGGCTGTTAGATTTTCTCCCCTATTGAAATGGGTTGTTTACCCAGCAAGAATGTAAAGCGTAGTGCCTGTATTTGTACAAGGATTTGTTACGTCCTCAGTGTTATTTTTATCAGCATTTTAACCCCTGTCACACTTATTTCTCACGGTATCTTAACTTTTTCCTGTTGTATTATTATTATCGCTCTTTTAAAGTTGGCGTTAGTCATTATTTTGTGCAGGTTAACTTTACCATTAAAAAAAAACTGAAATATAACTATTCTATGACAGTATGTTCTGCTCTAATCGTTTACTGCGACAATATATTGTGAACTAATACTTTACTGTGACAATATACTGAGAACCAAAACTTTACTGTGGCAATATACTGTGAAATAATACTTTACTGTGACAATATACTGTGAAATAACACTTTACTGTGACAATATACTGTGCACTAACACTTTACTGTAACAATATACTGTGAACTGACACTTTATTGTGACAATATATTGTGAACTAACACTTTTCTGTGACAATAAACTGTGCACTAACACTTTACTGTGACAATATACTGTGCACTAACACTTTACTGTGACAATATACTGGAACCAAAACTTTACTGTGACGGTATACTGTGCACTAACACTTTACTGTACAATATACTGTGCACTAACACTTTACTCTGGCAATATACTGTGTTCGAATTCTTTACTGTGACAATATATTGTGTTCGAATTCTTTACTGTGGCAATATACTATGGACTAACACTTTACTGTGACAATATATATCTCTCTCTTTCTCTCTTTCTCTCTCTCTCTCTCTCTCTCTCTCTCTCTCTCTGAACCTTAAGTGCCCAGGGCACATGGGGCTTCCGTAAGGGTTTTCCACAAATGCCTGTCCTTTGCCTTTTTTTCTGCTCTTGCCCAGGTGAGTCCTCTATTGCTCAACATCCTCTCGGTTGTTCTTCTTGTGACAATATACTGTGAACTAACACTTTACTGTGACAATATACTGTGAGTTAACACTTTACTGTGACAATATACTGTGAACTAACACTTTACTGTGACAATATACTGTGAGTTAACACTTTACTGTGACAATATACTGTGAGTTAACACTTTACTGTGACAATATACTGTGAGTTAACACTTTACTGTGACAATATACTGTGAGTTAACACTTTACTGTGACAATATACTGTAGACTAACACTTTATTGTGACAGGGCATTTTACTCCTCTACAATACTCTGACGGAGTTATGGACAGTAACACTTTACTGTGACAACAAATGTGTTCTAACACTTTACTGTGACAGCGTAATATGCTTTAACACTTTACTGTGACATGGTACTGTGTTGTAACCTTTTCTGTGGCGAAGTATTGTTGTGTACCACTGTAATGTGACAGAACTGTATCCGTGAAAGATGACCCCTATAAAACACCTTCCAAGAACGTGATTTATCTTTGTATCTATAAAGGAGATATTCTGTCTATATCTGAGTATTTTTTTATCCAAATCACAGGTATCACATAACTACTGATTCTTCCCTCTTTCTGTCATTCCTCTTGATTCTTCCCTCTTTCTGTCATTCCTCTTGATTCTTCCCTCTTTCTGTCATTCCTCTTGATTCTTCCCTCTTTCTGTCATTCCTCTTGATTCTTCCCTCTTTCTGTCATTCCTCCTGACTCCTCCCCCTTTCTGTCATTCCTCCTGACTCCTCCCCCTTTCTGTCATTCCTCCTGACTCCTCCCCCTTTCTGTCATTCCTCCTGACTCCTCCCCCCTTTCTGTCATTCCTCCTGACTCCTCCCCCCCCCCCCTGTTTTGTAGCGCTTGTGATTTGGGCCCGAGCTACAGGTCTGAAGTTGTTTTACTCCTAATTTGGGTGTATTAGAGCATGTGTGTGTGTTTGTGTGGATATGTTTGTGTTTCTGGTAGTTTACCACAGAGTGGTGTTAGTTCAGCTCTTGATTCCCTCTGCCTCAGTACACTTTCATTTTATTCGCTAAACATGCATCCATACACCTGTCCATCGAACCGTCCACCCACCCATCCACCAATCCATCCACCATCTGTCTAATAGCCTTATTAATAAAAGACTGGTCACTAGCTTACTTCATGACATAGACTGGGTGGTTTGGTTCTGAATCATCGTGTCTTTGATTGTTTGGAGACTGTTGTGTTTGTATCCCCAACAGTGCTAGAGACACATTCCACTCACGCCTTTGAAACTTGATTAGACTGGGAAGTGAAATGCGACGGTGGCTTCCCTTTGCGTTCTGTTGGTGTATGTAAAGTTGTCTCCTCTATTTTGGTCTAAGCAGAAGTGTCCAGCAGGCGGTCCGCAGTGCCTTTCTGTGGCCCGCGAGGTTATTATGAAAATGTGAGTTATTTTATTCAAAATTATTATTGTTGGCCAAGAGACTGTGAGTTTTATGCAGCGACAGAAAGAAATGATCATAGCTCCAGCTGACTGCGCAGTCAAGTCCTTGAAGTTTGTTACGCAATTAGGCACAAGCTGGGTGATTTATGTGCTGACCGACGCTTGAATCGTGAGTAAATCTGTGACTCTTGGGTCCTCTGGGAGTGAGCATCCCTTGTTCTAAAGAGGCCAAGCCACAGAGAAATGCAAGCCGCGTGTTTTGACTCACCTCTCAGTAATATTTACAGCTGACCTGTCCACCTAGTGACTGCTCTGACATCTGCAAACTGATGTTCATGCCTGGGAGAATGACAACCTACTCCAGCCCGGCTTCTGCATGCGGAGGTGGACAACAGCAGCTGTTAGCACCCCCCTCACCTACACACATGTAGAGGTGCCCCCCCCCCCAAATTTTTCATGGAATCTAATGGGCCTGACACATGTGGTTACTATAGTGATTTATACACGGACAAATTTAATAAGATCCTCGGGGTGAGGAGTGAGGAGCACGGGGGAATGGGGGTTAAAGATTCACATTATGTCTGTGTTAAATTGATGAGAGATGTTGGGGGGGGGGGGGGGGGAATCGAGGTTAAAGATTCACATTATGTCTGTGTTAAATAGATGAGAGGGGGTGGGGTTGGAAGAATAGTCCCGTTTTACTGGAGATTACAAACAGTTCTGTAGCGCTTGTGGTTTGGGCCCGAGCTACAGGTCTGAAGTTGTTTTACTCCTAATTTGGGTGTTAGAGCATGTGTGTGTGTGTGTTTGTGTGGATATATTTGTGTTTCTGGTAGTTTACCACAGAGTGGTGTTAGTTCAGCTCTTGATTCTCTCTGTCTCAGTACACTTTCATTTTATTCGCTAAACATGCATCCATACACCTGTCCATCGACCCGTCCATCCACCCATCCACCTACCCATCCACCTACCCATCCACCCATCCATCCACCTATCCATCCACCCATCCATCCACCTATCCATCCACCCATCCGTTCACCTATTCACTCACCCATTCATCCATCTATCCATCCACCCCTCCACCCATCCACCTATCCATCCACCCATCCGTCCACCTATCCACCCACCCATTCATCAACCTATCCATCCACCTATCCATCCACCAATCCATCCACTTATCCATTTAAAACCTAAAGACCTGTCCAATACAGGACAGATGAGCAAACAACAACCTGTCTCATGGGTGATCAGAAAAAGACGATGAACATATGACGGTCACGTGACGAAAAGAAAAATTCAGAGAATCACAAAACAAACTGTCAAGTGGAACACAACAGGCCGAAGAAAAAGAGGTCGACCACGTTGAACTCTAAAGAGAACATTGTTAAGAGAGGCCAGTTTAGTGTGCATAAAATCCCTTGATGAGGTTGAAAAGTTCGCCAAAAAACAGGAAAACTTGGCAGTCTCTTATAACTGTACACGCTTCTTGTTTGTTTTGTGCAGGCAGTCTATCTATCTATCTATCTATCTATCTATCTATCTATCTATCTATCTATCTATCTATCTATCTATCTATCTATCTATCTATCTATCTATCTATCTGTCTGTCTGTCTGTCTGTCTGTCTGTCTATCTATCTGTCTGTTTGTCTGTCTGTTTGTTTGTCCACTGATATATAAAATACAGAATGTGGGACATACGTGAGATCATAGTCCTTTACCAATTCAGAATAAGATTTATTTCTTCGTTTATTCTTTCTCTCCATCTTTAAATCTTTCTCTGTCTCTCGGCTTAACTGCAGGCATATCTTCTTCCCCTCCCTGAGTATCACTGTACATGCATGTGTATAACTGTGTCAGTCTTCCATCCTCTGTTTCTATCATTCTGTAACTTTCTCTACTTTTCGCGTCAATGAAGGTTTCCATACACCTACAGCCTACCACGCTCGTGGGGTACGCCATTAGCAAGAGTTCTGAGTAAATTGTCTAATATTTACCGCATCAATAAAACATTACATATTATCTGTAGGGTGTGTGTATGTGGGTGGGGATGTGGGGTAGGGGGAGAGACCCGTAGAGAGGGGAGAGAGAGCAAGGGGGGGGGGGGTACGAATTTGGAGTGAGTGTAAGAAAACCAAGAATATCCTTAGAGAGAAAAGGATAAATTGTGTTGGGTGAAAAGCTGGGGTGAGAGATTGGAGAGAGAGAGACTAAGAGAAGAGGAAGAAGAAGATTTTTTTTCCTAAACCAGCTCTAGGATTTGTAAGATGATGAATTCTTTGAAAGATAGGAAACATATGAATTAACATATATTTCCTTGTCATCATGACGAGTATACGTAAGAGGAATATATGCGAGAACGAGTCAAAAAGTAACGTAATCAAGGGACGTAACAGATGAGACATATATACCCTCGGACATATAAATATATACGCAATCTTTCAGGCAGAGTATCTGAAAACTAGATGCAGGCAGATATTGTCGCCAGATAGTCTTGCAGCTCCATGGAAGTGAATGATGGACAACAAAAATGTCACCAGAGACCTCATGGATGTGGTGTCTATGATGCCATGCTGAAGACGGGAAAACTAATACGCGAACAATGGTAGGCACAAAAAAATTGATTTAAAAATTGCCAAAAATAAAATCGCAGTCAACATTTTCAAGACGTATAACCAGTAGAGATGATTTTACAATAAAATTATAACAGGAAAAGGTAAGTGGAAAGAGGATCAGGAGAAGTCCAGGAGAGAAGATAAAGAGCAGTCTGACTCAACGATATGGTAGAAATTCATGGACTGAACCAACGTAAAACATAAAAAAATAATCATATTTCCAGAAGCATGATCATCCATGCAGCGCTGGTGACTGTCAGTAAAGGAATCCATCGGCCTTTTGGGCACACCACAGAGGTGCGTAATTAATGACCTTTGAGAAGTCGGTTTTTTCTTTTTTATTTTGTGGGGCCCCTGTAGTTAGCTGTTTGTATTAAGCAAAATAAAAGTACCTGTGACAGTACATTACTCATCAGAGAGTATTCTGTCTATCCGTCCGTTCGTCCGTTCGTCCGTCTATTTGTCTGTCCTTCTGTCTGTCTGTCCTATTTGTCTGTCGCTAAGTCCGTCTGCCTGTCTGTTTGCTTGCCTGCCTGTCCTTCCCTTAGTATGTCAGTCCATCTATTTGCCTGTCTCTCTCCGTTCATCTGTCTGTCTCTCTCTGTCCATCTGTCTGTCTCTGTCCATCTGTCTGCCTGTTCATCTGTCTGTTTGCCCGACTGTCTGTTGGTTTACACAAGCTTCATACCTACAACAGGGTTCTGACAGAGAGAGGCCTGGTCGGTACATCATTCCGAGTTGGTCGGTACATCACTCCGGCCTGGTCGGTACATCACTCCGGGCTGGTCTGTACATCACTCCGGCCTGGTCGGTACATCACTCCGAGTTGGTCGGTACATCACTCCGGCCTGGGAGGTACATCACTCCAGGCTGGTCGGTACAACACTCCGGCCTGGTCGGTACATCACTCCGGGCTGGTCGGTACATCACTCCGGGCTGGGAGGTACATCACTCCGGGGTGGGAGGTTTCCCCTGTTTTAAGGGCAATGTCGGAGATCTTTGGGCGGAACATACACATGCACAGACGGGAAGCTTGCAGTAAAATGTTGAGATATACATCTGTTTATAATGCTTCAGTGTGGACATTTATTCTGGTAAGATGCCATATTCCTACCTAGTCATGGAGAATTCGCCCTTGTTCTAGGTCGTCGTGTAGGTCTAATATTTCTATAACTGCGCTCATCTGATGACTGACCTAGGTCGTCTTGTAGGTCTAATATTTCTATAACTGCGCTCATCTGATGACTGACCTAAGTCGTCGGGTGGACTAATGACTCCCAACCTATGGTTCACGACTGTTTTATCAGCTTATTATTGAATGCCATCATTTGAATGAAAACAATTAAGGGCAGTATATAACCTAGTGGTCTGCAACACATTTTAAAAAGTCATTCTTAAGGGTTCTTGATTCTGTAGGAGGAGAAAATCCGCCGTCGGCTTGCTAGGCCTGTCGCAGCTTCACCAGAGCCCCTGTGACCAGCTGTTTTCAGGGTGGTCCAAGTTGTCCTCGTGGCTACCGTAGCTGACTCGGGTGGGATAAACCCACAATATACTTTACCGAACCCAGCATTCCTTTACTTCCCTGTTACCTTTCCCACGACAAGGACGCGGGGCTGGACTTTGGGAGAAAAGGGTTTTTTTTAAAAAAAAAAGCTTGAAAACCACTGGTGCAGACGTCATTTTTCTATAAATGTATTCATTCTCTTTTCGCACTGCGCTGTGCTCTTCCGCACAAGGATTCGTTAACTTCAGCCTTGTTTCATTAGTCTCTACTTTCTTCCTGGTTTTACATCTTATCCTCTAGCAGCTGCTTCTATATAGTTACTGATATTATTCCCTTTCCTCGTATATGTTTATGCAAGCTGTAAAGCGTCAACAGTAATGGGAGAAGTAATGTAAATTATGACCCTTTACGTCAGTTACTTTTCTAAGTTAAGGTATACCTTCCTAAGACAAATAACAGTTTTATACTTTCTTTCTGATCGCAAAACATGACGATCGAATTACTATTACTGGAATCCTGTGACATGTTTATTACCTCTGCTCACTACAACGAATACTTCTCAGTATCTTAAGCCAGGGCAAAAGGAGCAAAATATCGACATGCATAAATATGCACCAGTCTTCCTCTTTTACTCTCACACTGTTACATACGGTACAGTCTCACACTGTTATATACGGTACAGTCTCATGCTGTTATATACGGTACAGTCTCACACTGTTATATACGGTACAGTCTCACGCTGTTATATACGGTACAGTCTCACACTGTTATATACGATACGGTCGCACAAACTTAGCTATATAACTGCTGTGGCTTAGCAAAGACTTGCGCATGTCACAAATAGAAACGTAAGTTAGAGAGAAAGAGTGAGAGAAAGAGAATTAGAGTAAGAGATAGAGGAAATAAAAACAAAGAGTGTGTAAGAGAAAGAAAAAGTGAGTTTAGAGTTTGAGAGTTACAGAGAGAAAGAGTGCGTGAGAGAGTTAGATACAGAGAGAGAGAGAGAGAGAGAGAGAGAGGGTTAAGAATGAAGAGTGAGTTAAGGAGAGTTAAAGAGAGAAGGAATGAATTAGAGAAAGTGTTAGAAATTGAAAGAGTGAAAGAGGGAGAGTGAGAAAGAGGGAAGAGGTATAAATGAAAAGCTCGTGTAAGGGAAAACTACCAGGCGTCCATTTTTGTCTTCGTTAGTGGAAGGGGAGGGGGGGGTGGGGGAACGACTTCGTTGCGGATTGTCCCTCTGTGTGTCCCTCTGTGTGTCCCTCTGTGTGTGTCCCTCTGTGTGTGTCCCTCTGTGTGTGTTCCTCTGTGTGTGTCCCTCTGTGTGTGTCCCTCTGTGTGTGTCCCTCTGTGTGTCCCTCTCTGTGTGTCCCTCTGTGTGTGCCCCTCTGTGTGTCTCTCTGTGTGTCCCTCTGTGTGTTCCTCTGTGTGTGTCCCTCTGTGTGTGTTCCTGTGTGTGCCCCTCTGTGTGTCCCTCTGTGTGTGTCCCTTTGTGTGTCCCTCTGTATGTGCTCCTCTGTGTGTGCCCCTTTCTGTGTCCCTCTGTGTGTATCCTTCTGTGTGTGTCCCTCTGTGTGTGTCCCTCTGTGTGTCCCTCTGTGTGTGCCCCTTTCTGTGTTCCTCTGTGTGTATCCCTCTGTGTGTGCCTCTGTGTGTCCCTCTGTGCGTGTCCCTCTGTGTGCCCCTCTGTGTGTCCCTCTGTGTGCCCCTCTGTGTGTCCCTCTGTGTGTGTCCCTCTGTGTGTGCCCCTCTGTGTGTCCCTGTGTGTGCCCCTTTGTGTGTGTCCCTCTGTGTGTCCCTCTGTGTGTCCCTCTGTGTCTCCCTCTGTGTGTCCCTCTGTGTGTCCCTCTGTGTCTCCCTCTGTGTGTCCCTCTGTGTGTCCCTCTGTGTCTCCCTCTGTGTGTCCCTCTGTGTGTTTCCCCCTATAACCTCCTCATCAGACTTCTGTGATCCACATAAATGTTTGTCTTCTGTTGGGGTTCGATATCTCGCAGACGCTTTCCATACAACTGCCTGTCCTTCGATTTTTCTTTTTCCACTGTTTTTTCTTATTTTGCAAAATTAGTTGCCCAATAAATACTAATTTCTGTCTGATTGTGGACTTTCTGTCTGATTGTGGTCTGTCTGTGTGTCCGACTGTGCCAGTCTACCAGTTTGTTCCATCTTTCAGTACGTCGGTTCACTCATCGATAAACATTTCGATAAACAGGTCGATAAACAGGTCGATAAACATTACTCTTACAGTTTTCCTTTCTTCTTACGCTGTCTGTATTTCCTTCACCTTATGGCAGCATATACTACTTAACTCCATATCTCACACATATTAACATATACTCCTTAATTCTTCCTCTTAGACATATTAACATATACTCCTCTGCCTCTTAGACATATTAACATATGCTCCTTAACTCTGCTTCTTAGACATATTAACATATACTCCTTAACTCTGCCTCCTAGACATATTAACATATGCTCCTTAACTCTGCTTCTTAGACATATTAACATATACTCCTTAACTCTGCCTCTTAGACATATTAACATATACTCCTTATCTCTGCCTCTTAGACATATTAACATATACTCCATACCTCTGCCTCTCACACATATTAACATATACTCCTTAACTCTGCCTCTTACACATATTAACATATACTCCATACCTCTGCCTCTTAGACATATTAACATATACTCCATACCTCTGCCTCTCACACATATTAACATATACTCCTTAACTCTGCCTCTTACACATATTAACATATACTCCATACCTCTGCCTCTTAGACATATTAACATATACTCCATACCTCTGCCTCTCACACATATTAACATATACTCCTTAACTCTGCCTCTTACACATATTAACATATACTCCTTAACTCTGCCTCTCAGACATATTGTATTATGGCCGTCTCAGGAGAGTCACGTGCTGATAACTGGCAGAAAATATGAAAGGATGGACCGGAAGATCTATCTCCGACAAGGATGTTCATCTTGTCTCATTATCCACAGCTCATCTTCCATTTCAAGACGTGTCCCTCCAGACCTGTACCTGTCAACTAATCAGCAGAGTTGGCGGATGAGTTAGGGAGAAAGAAGGAGAAGGAGGATGATGAAGGAGGAGAAGGAAGAAGACGACGAAGGAGGAGGAGGAGAAGGAGGAATGTGAAGAAGAAAAAGAAAAGGAGGAGGAAGAAGAAGAAAGAGGAGGAGGAGGAGGAAGAAGAAAAAGAAGGAAGAGGAGGATAACAATTAGAAAAGGAGGAGGAGAAAGAAGAAGAACGGCGAGGGGGAGGCGGAGGAAGAAAAATAAAAGGAAGAGAACAAGAAAAGAAGAAAGAGAGAGAACAAGAAAAGGAAGATGAGGAAGAAAAGGAGGAAGAAGAAGAAGAAGAAAAGGAGGAGGAAGAAGAAGAAGAAAAGGAGGACGACGACGAAAAAGAAAAAAGGAGGAGGAATAAGAAGAAAGAGGAGGAGGAGGAGGAAGAAGAAGAAGAAGGTGAGAAGGATGAAGAATAAAAGTAGGAGGAAAAAGAAGAAAAGGAGGAGGAGAAAAAGAAAGAATAAGAACAACAAGAAGAGGAGAAGGAGAAAGAGGAAGAGAAAAAGAAAGAATAAAAAGAACAACAACAAGAAGAGGAGAAGGAGAAAAAGTAGGAGAAAAAGAAAGAAGAAGAACAACAACAACAAGAGGAGAAGGAGAAAGAGGAGGAGAAAAAGAAAGAATAAGAAGAATAACAACAAGAGGAGAAGGAGAAAGAGGAGGAGAAAAAGAAAGAATAAGAAAAAGAACAACAACAACAAGAGGAGAAGGAGAAAGAGGAGGAGAAAAAGAAAGAAGAAGAACAACAACAAGAGGAGAAGGAGAAAGAGGAGGAGAAAAAGAAAGAATAAGAAGAAGAACAACAACAAGAAGAGGAGAAGGAGAAAGAGGAAGAGAAAAAGAAAGAATAAGAAGAAGAACAACAACAAGAGGAGAAGGAGAAAGAGGAGGAGAAAAAGAAAGAATAAGAAGAAGAACAACAACAAGAAGAGAAGGAGAAAGAGGAGGAGAAAAAGAAAGAATAAGAAGAAGAACAACAATAAGATTAGAATGAGAAAGAGGAGGAGAAGAGAAGTTGCTGAAAGAACAATCCTGACAAAGCGAAGCGGAAGAAACACGCATAGAGCGGAATACAGGAGGTAGAAATCTAACAATCATGCTTGTCTGTCTGTCTGTCTGTCTGTCTGTCTGCCTGCCTGCCTGTCTGTCTGTCTGTCTGTCTGTCTATCTGTCTGTCTGTCCGCCTGCCTGTCTGTCTGTCTGTCTGTCTGTCTGTCTGTCCGCCTGCCTGCCTGTCTGTCTGTCTGTCTGTCTGTCTGTCTGCCTGCCTGCCTGCCTGCCTGCCTGTCTGTCTGTCTGTCTGTCTGTCTGTCTCTCTGTCTGTCTGCCTGCCTGCCTGTCTGTCTGTCTGTCTGTCTGTCTGTCTGTCTGTCTGCCTGTCTGTCTGTCTGTCTGTTTGTCTTTATATAACACTTTATAACCCATATCCACTGTGTTACTGGACTGACTCAGATTGTTTGTCCATAGTTCCCCAGATCAGAGCTTTATTGACCTGCCTTAGAAGAATATTCTCCAGACCCTGCACTTGTCTGTGGCTCTCTTCACTCAAATCAGCAAGGAGGAGTAAGGAGGGTGGTGATGGGGGGGTCGGGGATGCTGGGGGTGAGGGGGTGAGGGGGTGATGGGTGAGGGCGTAATCCGAGTAAAGTAACCAAGCCCGGACTTGACCAAAATTGCATTAGCCTCTCTAACGTAAATCTAAATTAAAACCAGTTTTTCTAGCCCGAGGAGTTGACAATGCAGATGAGTTCTCAGAGACAGAAGATGGAGGGAGAGAGAGAGAGAGAGAAAGAGAGAGCATAACCCAATACTGTAGACTTCCAGGCTGAGGTATAGATGTGATTTTATTTCGATGGCGGTAACTACTTTTTAATTAAAGGTTTTCCCTTCTTCTTTTATCTTCTTCTTCTTCTGCTTCTTCTTCTTCTTCCTTTTCAAATGCGAGCGTGGTGTTCTTTGCAGCCAATGCTGTGAAGGTGTTGAGGTACAGATTCGTGTCGAATTGGGAGTGGGTTACGGAGGCTATTTTGTCAGTCCCTGGGTGAGGCTAACAATCGGGGGGGGGGGGGGGAATGCGATACTTCTTTAGCAGACTCCACCACCATGAAGACACTAGTGATCCCTGCCAGCTAGATCTGTTACTGAAGGTACCAGCGGAGAAATGGAACCACCAACCCAGACGGTAGCATGTCAGCTGTGGGTCCAGACGGTAGCATGTCAGCTGTGGGTCCAGACGGTAGCATGTCAGCTGTGGGTCCAGACGGTAGCATGTCAGCTGTGGGTGTCCAGACGGTAGCATGTCAGCTGTGGGTCCAGACGGTAGCATGTCAGCTGTGGGTCCAGACGGTAGCATGTCAGCTGTGGGTCCAGACGGTAGCATGTCAGCTGTGGGTCCAGACGGTAGCATGTCAGCTGTGGGTCGCTGACTGGCAGTTCGGATAGTCTTCGCAGAAATCCTTTCTTTTATCTAACGAAAAATAACAGATGAGGAGGACTGGATTTTATGACAAGGATTTATCTTCCAGATATGAGCTTGACCAGTGATTCTTCTTCACATATTTCCCCGACTGTTCGTCTTCCTCCAAGTCTTATTTTTCTTCTTTTTTTCTGCTGGCAATTTGACAAGCAATTTGGACGTGTTTGAGAAAGCATTGATCGGTCATGGCATTGCTGACATTCCCATACATCTTGGTATGAGCAGCGCCATCTGTTTTTCTGCTCTTCCGTTGTTGTTTTTTTGTTTTCCGTTTTCTTTATGTACACATAGTCTGTGGTTTTCTTGTCCTACAACAGCTAGTCTGTGATTTTCTTGTCCTACAACAGCTATTCTGTCATTTTTATCTCATACAACAGCTAGACTGTCATTTTTATCTCGTACAACAGCTAGACTGTCATTTTTATCTCATACAACAGCTAGTCTGTCATTTTTATCTCATACAACAGCTAGACTGTCATTTTTATCTCATACAACAGCTAGTCTGTCATTTTTATCTCGTACAACAGCTAGACTGTCATTTTTATCTCATACAACAGCTAGTCTGTCATTTTTATCTCATACAACAGCTAGTCTGTCATTTTTATCTCATACAACAGCTAGTCTGTCATTTTTATCTTATACAACAGCTAGTCTGTCATTTTTATCTCATACAACAGCTAGACTGTCATTTTTATCTCATACAACAGCTAGACTGTCATTTTTATCTCATACAACAGCTAGACTGTCATTTTTATCTCATATAACAGCTAGTCTGTCATTTTTATCTCATACAACAGCTATTCTGTCATTTTTATCTCATACAACAGCTAGACTGTCATTTTTATCTCATACAACAGCTAGTCTGTTATTTTTATCTCATACAACAGCTAGTCTGTCTTTTTGTTTCATGTGCTCAGAGTCAGCGTTTTCTTTGTCAGAAAACAGAAAATAAAACATTTCATGATAAATGCCATGTGGTCATAAAAGTATGGAGGAACAAAAAAACAGATTAGAAACGACTGTAAATTTATAATTCATATCTGAGGTAGAACTCATGTTTAGAGTCAATGTTGCCGTTTTTATTTTATTTCTCGAGCGTCTTAGAGACATCTTCTTAGCAAGCTCCACTACTGTAGGGAACAAATGTAACAGCCTATTACTAGGGACCGCTGTCGGGAAGGTAGATTATGAACTTCATTTTTAGTGATTGGCCAGCTCCCGTTGGAAATTGGAAAAAAGAAAAAGAGGAAGACCAAAACGAAGATGACTGCAAGACATCGCTGACGATCTGCAAATGGATGCAACAGCAGCAGGCCATCTTGCTCACAACTGAGAGGCCTACAGGAGTGCTGTTTGGGAGGCAAAGTTCCGCAAGGGACATGCAAATGAATGAATAAATGAATGAATGTGACTGGCTAGTTCCGATTCTTGCATAGGATAATGTTTTGTTGTGACTGGCAACTTTTTATTCATTTATAAGGTAATCCTTTGACTAGTTCCAATTCTTGTATAGGATAATGTTTTGTTGTGATTGGCTAGTTCCGATTCTTGCATAGGATAATGCTTTGTTGTGATTGGCTACTTTTTATTCATTTATAAGGTAGATCCTTTGACTAGTTCCAATTCTTGTATAGGATAATGTTTTGTTGTGATTGGCTAGTTCCGATTCTTGCATAGGATAATGCTTTGTTGTGATTGGCTAGTTCTGATAATTGTATAATAAACGTTATTGTTATGATCACTTACATCTCTTGATTATATAGGACATAGTACTTGAATAGTCTGCCACATGTAATGATTAAGCGTACTGGATCATGGCTTTTTTGTTTACAAGTATCTGACACTAATGATTGTATAAGATCTCAGTCTTATAGTACTATCTAGCACTAATGATAGTATAAGATCTCTATCTGCTAAAACTACTTAGCACTGATGACTGCATAATCTCTAATATAGATAATCACTCCCAATCAAAGATTGTAGAAGTTTACCAAAGACTGCTCTAATGAAAGCTGTTTGTCCTTGAACACAAGCAGAGAAGAATCTATCTCTAAAATATCACTAACGTGGGTGGCTCATTCAGATCGCATTCCTTACCGCTAACAACGTCTTCATGGGCGTCCACTCTCCAAGACGTGACAGCCGCTTGACCGTGATCGACAACTTCCTGTACAGACAAGTGGATCTCTCACCCACAGCCCCTCGACACGCCCTTGCTCGCTTTCTCTCACCCTATACTCTCTCAAACCTGCTTCCTCCCTGGGCAAAGTTGAACAGTCTTTCAGATTTACTAGATCGATACGTCGCTGGAATTACCAGTGAAAAAAATAGCTGTCTTTTATCAAAGCTGGCGCCTCTAGTAAACAGTTTTCTTTCATTCGGCAAAGAATGAGTTTCAAGAAAATCTTCCATGGCTTTTGCGTGGCGTAGTGCTATGAATATACTTCGCCTTGCAACACCTGTTAAAATCTAAAATCCTGCCCCAAAACACCAAAATAACAATCTACAAAACTATAATAAGTCCAGCCGTCATGTATGGATCAGAACGTGGATGTACAACAAAGAAAGATGAACATTTGCAGGTCTTTGAGAACAAGATCCAAAGAAGAATCTTTGGACCCATAAAGAATACCAACAGTGGAGAAAAAAGAGCTAGAAAGAACACTGAACTTAACAGCTTATTTAAATCCCAACGAATTATAAATGACTTAAAAATAAATAGATTACATTGTTTGGGCCATGTAGAAAGAATGGAAGATAACTGATAAACGAAAATTATGTATGCACAAGAGATGGGGAAACAAGATCTTGGTCGACCAAGACATAGGTGGAAAGACAACATAGAAGAGGATATAAAGGAAATTGGTGTCACCAACTGGAGAGAGAAGATTAGGAATAGAGAGAGAAATTGAGGCGAACTTTATTTGCTGAAATGAGCCTTAATGGCTGGGAAAGATGAGGAGGAAGAAGAGACGCGGTATGAAGTGTTAGTGTCTTCACATTTCTCTAACCCACAACATTTTGTGATGTAGGGTGCACAGGACCTGTTATCACTGTCTTCACATTTCTCTAACCCACAACATTTTGTGATGTAGGTAGCACAGGACCTGTTATCACTGTCTTCACATTTCTCTAACCCACAACATTCTGTGATGTAGGTAGCACAGGACCTGTTATCACTGTCTTCACATTTCTCTAACCCACAACATTTTGTGATGTAGGGTGCACAGGACCTGTTATCACTGTCTTCACTTCCCGGAGAAGCCCTCATTACATACTCCCTGTGGCTTGGTAAACCCCAGGAGTAGGTACATCCGAGATAACAACTCCGCTCCAGTAGGCAATCAAACCTGGGACCTTCTAGTCAGCAGGCGAGTGCTCTAATCTCTACACCACCGCGGACCACAAATATGAATACAAACAGGATGATGATCATCGTATGGCCCAGCATACACACTAACAACGATATCCATTCTATTTCACATCTAATCAAATTCACACGTGTGTCATTTTGTTTTGTAAACTTTCTTGTATGATTACCTCCCTTTTTACTCTGCTTTATAGACCTTCTTGTGATTATAATTATTAATAACTATCATTTAGATATAGCTGATGTCCAGCAGCCAATTTCATATTGACGTATAATTGATGTTCTGCGTAAAAATAATTGCTTGATAAAATGCTTATATAACAACTTTACCACATGTTCTGTATAAACGGTTCATTTATAATCTTATAATAGCCTGTATTATCCCGGAAGGATACACAGTAGGAAAAAGAAAGAGAGGAAGACCAAGGCGAAGATGGATGCAAGACACCGATGATAAATCTTTCCCGTCTTGCTAATAGACCAATCAGCAGCAGGCCATCTTGCTCACAACCGTGAGGCCTACAGGAGAGCTGTTAGGGAGGCAAAGTTCCGCAAGGGACATACAAATGACTGACTAATCGCCTGTTAAAGTTGTTTAGTGTTAATATTGTAATTCCGTTTACAAGAAAACTAAAATCGAAAAGGAAGAAGGACTGCAAACGTGAAGAGGGCTAGAGAGAGAGAGAGAGAGAGAGAGAGAGAGAGAAGACAACCATATATAGTTCAACAAATAGCAGTTGCATAATTGTGATGACAAAGTATCAGTGACAGCTAATGATTCCAGACACTTCTGGCGTGCCGCATGATGATGGTGATCACGATATCTAACCCTGCTTTGACGAAGACGGAAAGACAAGATCTTCACTAGTTACTAAATATCCGATCATGTATTCCAAATCCTCATTTAAAACTGCTCCTTCTGATTGTGTTCGGCCCGTACACGCTGCGTGAAAAAAAAAAACCAGCTGTACAACTGCCATTGTGGACTCAGAACTCTGAGTGTTGGAGATTTGGAATGTGGGAAAGGATTTGTCAAGATGTCTGATAGTAGGATGTGACTTGAATTAAGTTGTGTGGCCTGAATGCGAGTAGGCTTCGCCACACAGACCCAGGGGAAAGACCACAAGACAGAAATATGTCATGAAAGAATCTCAAGACCTTCCCAGAAGGAGACATATATCTGTGAAGTCTTGCGCAGGAAGAAAATAAAAAAAGTAACAAATATTATAATAAAAGCTTAGGGATTTATTATAACAATAGAAACAGCAAAATCACACAGGTCTAAACAATAAAACACTTGAGTACGAAAGTTATAGTTACTGACAGACAGCAGAAAGTTACTTCTGCAACCTGAATACAGAGAACTAGTATGCTTAGTTCTTTAGTTCTTTAAGTTATGCTACAAAGTCATGTATCTTTAGTTATCTACGTTGTGCTGTATCTTTAGTTTTCTAATTTATGCTACCAAATCATGCATAATTATTTTTCTAAATTGTGCTACAAAATCCTATATTTTTAGTGTTATAATTTGTGCTACAAAATCCTATCTTCTTCTTCAGCGTTCGATGAAGTCTGCTCACGCCAAATCTACAGCCCTGTCTCCCTGGTGAAGTCCGCCATCTTCTCTATGCTTGAGTGTGAGCACAGCTGTTCTTTCAGCTTCTCTCCCCCGGGCCAAATCTGTGCTTGGAAGTTTGAGTGGGCTGGGCAGGTTTGCAGGATGTGTTCAAAACCCTGCATCTTTAGTTTTCCAAGTTGTGCTACGAAGTCTTACTGTTGCAGCTTTATTTCTACGACTTCCGCTGTAATTTTCCACCATGTTTTTTCCTCGCTGTCAGCGACTTCCGGTTCCTGTTTCTCCACCACGGACTAGAGCGTTATCAAGCGTTACGCGATATTTAATACACCGACAGTCTTGTATAAGCGTAATCCAGTTACTCTCGCCGTGAAGTCAGATATTCACAGTTTTTTGTCAGAAATAGTAACAGTGTAGAAAGCTCGGTTGAGTAGAGGTCCCAGGTTTGGCGGTCTTCAGCCCACAGCCTCCCGTATACAAGTCCGTTATCGCCTGTACTGCTGCCGTCCACATAACAGTGCAAGACGCCAAGTCTTTCCCGTCCTGTAAAGCAACAAAGAAAGGGGTTAATGATGCCTAATTTTTTACTTTCCACTTTCTATGTCCACCACCACCAGCTAAAACGTGTCTACCTGAAATAACAGCAGTATATGTCTAAACACCAGATATAACAGTTGATCGATCGATCGATCGATAGACTAGACAGATAGACAGATAGATAGATAGATAGATAGATAGATAGATAGATAGATAGATAGATAGATAGATAGATAGATAGATAGATAGATAGATAGATAGATAGATAGATAGATAGATAGATAGGTAGGTAGATGACAGACAGATAGATAGACAGACAGACAGACAGACAGACAGACAGATAGATAGATAGATAGATAGATAGATAGATAGATAGATAGATAGATAGATAGATAGATAGATAAATAGATAGATAGATAGATAGATAGATAGATAGATAGATAGATAGATAGATAGATAGATAGATAGATAGATAGATAGATAGATAGATAGATAGATAGATAGTGCCTCATCTGCTTGTCATGTAACTAATCCACTGTTATCACAAGTGGGGTCTAGAAATCCGTCAACTCCTGGACTTGCAACAAGCTATCTTAATCAACTCCCTATCCGGCTCGATGTCTGCTTCAGCATCCCTGCGGGGTCGTCTTCAAAGAACACAGTAACACAGTGTCAGGACGAACAGAACTCACTTCTTTTCTCCCTTCATTTTCCCTCTCCCCTCCCTGCCCCCCCCCCCGGGCACACACGCCAGTGCACACACTGACATACACGCATGCACATATGAACCCCACATACGAACCATACATAACCACCCTCTCAAACCTGGTTATAAAAAATCACGGGACATCCTTCTGGCTGATGACAGTCCAGCCTCCCTTGTTTTCTATCCTGGGGTTTCCTATGTGTCCTGATAGCCACAGATCGCTCTGGGATATTTACTGACTCTATCACGACTTGGATCTCCCAGGGGATCCTGCAGCTTTTTTATGGTTTACCGCGAGCCCCTGGTACCGATTTATGACTTGAGGACTTTTCAGCGTCCAAAACTTTGGGAGCTGGGAAGCGAGCGAGACTTCCTTGCGGCGAAAGAGCGAGTGACTGGGCTAGCCTTGTCTATAAAGAAAAAAAAGACAACTATTTTTTTTCGCCCTTCATCCAACTTTCAGTATCCTCGGAGGCTGATCTGAGGAGCAGTTACCATCCAGAGTTACCCGTCGTGGTAGCAGATTCTCTAGTTCTCATGGCCGGCAATAATCTTGGCTGTAATGTCGCAGCTGTTTTGTTTTCTGTCTCTCTAGATCTCCCCAGGTTGCCTTTTGTCGGCCTCCCTTTCTCTTTCTTTCCCGTTTCCATGGCTCTTTTTTCTTTCCGCTGTCCATGGCTCTTTTTTTCTGGTGTTCATGGCTCTTTTTTTCTTTCTTTTGTCCATTGCTCTTTTTTCTTTCTGGTGTCCATGGCTCTTTTTTCTTTCCGCTGTCCATGGCTCTTTTTTCTTTTCACTGTCCATGGTTCTTTTTTCTTTCCACTGTCCATGGCTCTTTTTTCTTTCCGCTGTCCATGGCTCTTTTTTCTTTCCGCTGTCCATGGCTCTTTTTTCTTTCCACTGTCCATGGCTTTTTTTCATTTATAGCATTTACTTGGGTGTGGGGAGGTGGCCTTTTTCTGTATGCTTGTTCTCTCCCCTAGCTGTTCTTCTTGTAGACTGTCCACCCAGGCAGATGCTGTAAAGTAGCGAAGATAAGATTTGTTTTACTTATGATTTTAATTATCCACATTAGAGGGGGGCACTTCTTTACATCAAAAGAGGGTGCTTTCAGTGACAACACGCGGTAGACGAACACATTACGCAATATTACAAGAACAGTTGACAAAAACGTATGGCCTTGTTTGAGCTCACGCTGAGCAACACTTTAAATGTTCATATAAGCTCTTAGCAGGGACAAACAAAGTCACTTTGAAACAACAAACAAACGAACTCACTTTTATTTCCAAACGAGAAGAATTCAGTACACAGATCCATCTGTCATAAATCAGTTGTCATTCTACCCCGTTCTTTCAACATAATTTAGAGACATGTCAATAGTTTTTTGGGGGTGAGGGGGGGGGGGGTGGTAGAAGTATAAATAACGCTAAATATATACTTGTACAAAGTCACTGCAGTAAAGCTGTGATAACAAAATGTTAAGACAGTTTAAAATCAAAAGTACCAATACCTTTAATAGTTAACTTGAAAGTATAATTTAGTACTAGCATTATGTAAGTGCACAGAACCATAGTAAATAGGAAAAGAGCAAATAATACGTATAACATCTTACTCGTAAATACATTCAGCAATATAATATATAAATAATACGTACTGTAGAGCTATTCTACGCAGAGAAAAATATCTCAGCCTATGTTACAACATTGTCATTTAGAAAAAGAGACACCTCCATCAATGTTTAAACATTGTCATTTGGAGAGAGAGAGAGAGAGAGAGAGAGCTCTAACAATGTTTCAACATTGTCATTTATAGAGAGGCACCTCCAAAAAAGATATACCCCCATTGTCATTTAGAGAGAGGCATCTCCAACAATGATACAACATTGTCATTTAGAGAGAGACACCTCCAACAATGATACAACATTGTCATTTAGAGAGAGGCATCTCCAACAATGAAACAACATTGTCATTTAGAGAGAGGCATCTCCAACAATGATACAACATTGTCATTTAGAGAGAGGCATCTCCAACAATGATACAACATTGTCATTTAGAGAGAGGCATCTCCAACAATGATACAACATTGTCATTTAGAGAGAGGCATCTCCAACAATGATACAACATTGTCATTTAGAGAGAGACACCTCCAACAATGATACAACATTGTCATTTAGAGAGAGACACCTCCAACAATGTTACACCATTTATAGAGACACATTCAGCTATGTTACAACATTGTCATTTATAGAGAAACCTACAGCTATCTTACAACACTATCATTTAGAAAGTATACCTATATAACATCAAAATTTAGACAAAGGCACCCCCGAGCTACGTTACAACACTATCATTTAGAAAAAGACACCTCCAGCTATGTTACAACACTATCATTTAGAAAAAGACACCTCCAGCTATGTTACAACATTATCATTTAGAAAGACACCTCCATTATGTTACAACACTATCATTTAGAAAAAAAGACACCTCCAGCTATGTTACAACACTGTCATATTTTCTGTTATCTTCATTTTTATTATCATGAAAAAGATTGCCTTTAATGGCTCCATTAGGACACGTCAGAAAAAAGCGTCTATACTAGAGCAACAGAGAGACAGAGGAGAGAGAAATTGAGAGTAGAGAAAGAGAGGATAGCGTGTGTGTAAGAGGAGGAGAGTGAGGGGAGAGAAAGAATGAGAGGAAAGAAAAAAATGAGAAGAGAGAAGATTTGAGAGGAAAGAGTGAGAGAGAGAAAGAGAAGAAAGTGAGAGGAGAAAGAGCGGGAGAGAGAAGACAGGGAGAGGTGGAGAGAGAGAAGAGAAATAGAGAGAGGAGAGAGAGTGAGAGGAGAGTAGGGGGAGAGAAAGAGTGAGAGGAGAGAGAGAGAGGAGAGAGTGAGGGGAGAAAGAGGAGAGAACATGTATCTATGTATGTTGTTAGACACACAAAAGACGTGAAAAATATTTCTTGTCTTTCTTAACTTTCTTCGTTCTAAGCTAAAACGTTTATTTCCTTACACTTCAGCTGAATCTCAGCACGAAAAAAACGACATATTGTTTTGTTGTTCGAAGCAAATTTGTTTATTTACATACACGGTTGATGGCTAAAAACGATAACTTTCTGCAACAAGATACGTGCTACATTTTTATCTCTTATCATTCGTGTGAACTGCCTGCTTCGAGAACAGTCAAACTGGCATGATCTCACATCAGGTAAAGCTCACGTTTATCAGGCATGAAAGAGATGATGACGGTGGTAAAACTGGTTCTAGTAATAAAGGTAGGTAGAGGTGTATGGTTCTAGTAATAAAGGTAGGTAGGTAGAGGTGTATGGTTCTAGTAATAAAGGTAGGTAGGTAGAGGTGTATGGTTCTAGTAATAAAGGTAGATAGAGGTGTATGGTTCTAGTAATAAAGGTAGGTAGAGGTGTATGGTTCTAGTAATAAAGGTAGGTAGGTAGATGTGTATGGTTCTAGTAATAAAGGTAGGTAGAGGTGTATGGTTCTAGTAATAAAGGTAGGTAGAGGTGTATGGTTCTAGTAATAAAGGTAGGTAGGTAGAGGTGTATGGTTCTAGTAATAAAGGTAGGTAGGTAGAGGTGTATGGTTCTAGTAATAAAGGTAGATAGAGGTGTATGGTTCTAGTAATAAAGGTAGGTAGAGGTGTATGGTTCTAGTAATAAAGGTAGGTAGAGGTGTATGCTTCTAGTAATAAAGGTAGACAGGGGTATATGCTTCTAGTAATAAAGGTAGACAGAGGTGTATGGTTCAGTTTTACACAAAAGAAAATGGGAAAATTGAGCACAAACACACGTGACATAAAATAAGGAAATAAGATGAGAACATATAAACGAAGAACATACAACATCCAGCTTCAGCCTTTTTCAGTGATTACATACAAGGACAACACATGAAAAAGTGAAATAGATGAAAAACTTCTAAATAAAGAACATACACTCTTCATGTATTTATAGCTTTCATGCTTTTTTTCGAATTCACTCCCCCCCCCCTTTTTTTCTTTTTTCTTTCCTCCCCCCCCCCCGGGCCTAAATCTATTTTTATCTTGCTTTCCGCCCACGCCACCTGCTGTGTGCTAGAGGTTTAAGATTGGCTGAAGTTGTTATCCTACGTCATTTCTCAACCAATCACTTCTTTCCCACCCTACATTTATGAATACCTGGGGTCATTCATGCTCGTCTTTCAAAGCAAAGAAGAGACCAAAAAGCTAAGTTCAGATCTACTTCCCAAAGTTTGATAGGCATGAACTTTTCTCAAGCGAAGAAATCATGACTGTGATCAGCTGCCGAAAACGAGTGAGTAGCCTTTGATGAAAGCAGTCATCTGAACATGAGACTGACTTGTGAGAGATTGCTAGACTGAACTTAAGCAATAAACAGAGTGTAATTCCCTTTTCTCCGTCAAGATAAGACAATGGCTCTATTATCTCGGATCTTTCTTGCTTTGATTGTTAGCTTGGTCTAAATTGTCTTCGCATCTTTATTTGTTTGTAGATCAGATATCAAGATCTCTTTGATGTTCTGTGCAGATTTGTCTTTATAATGCGATAGTTGTTTTGTGGCTGTCGCCTTTCCTGTATCTGGTTTTGTTGTTGCAGGAGTTTGTGGATGGCGATTTGATGGCCACCTGGTGAGACACAATCTAAGCAAACTCGTGTAAAAGACAGTATTAATGAATATATTAAACGGATACAACTCTGGACTTGTGTGTGAGGAGTGCTGCTTTGGGTGTGTGACTGCCTTTGGTTTGAACAGAGAGGAGAGTATTGGTCAGGAATGGCTTGCTTAGTTCTCAACGTGGGAATATACTTCAGGGACGATAACTCATATCTGAAAGCTTATGCGCGAAGACCTCAGGAACGTCACATAGGGCAGGCAAGGTAGTTCGCCAATTTTTCCTGTCTTCGGCGAGCCTTTCAACCTCATCGAGGGATTTTATGCCTGTTAATTTGAGACCTCTTTCACATAATAGCATAACAATGTTGAGCTTCCAGATATAACAGACAAAATTTATCGCAGCTATCTAGCGTATGTACGGCCTCCAGATATAACAGACAATATGTAGCGCAGCTATCTAGCGTATGTACGGCCTCCAGATATAACAGACAATATGTAGCGCAGCTATCTAGCGTATGTACGGCCTCCAGATATAACAGACAATATGTAGCGCAGCTATCTAGCGTATGTACATTCTTCAGTCTAGTTTTGACAAGAAGTAATGTTTCCAGAACTCTTAAAGAGTTTAAACAGTTTAGAGGATGGCGTTGCGATTTCCAAAGATCTTGCAGAGCTAAGATAGTCTAGTAGATGGCGTTGCTGTTTCCAAAGATCTTGCAGAGCTAAGATAGTCTAGTAGATGGCGTTGCTGTTTCCAAAGATCTTGCAGAGCTAAGATAGTCTAGTAGATGGCGTTGCTGTTTCCAAAGATCTTGCAGAGCTAAGATAGTCTAGTAGATGGCGTTGCTGTTTCCAAAGATCTTGCAGAGCTAAGAGGATCTAGTAGATGGCGTTGCGATTTCGAAAGATCTTTCAGAGCTAAGAGAGTCTAGTAGATGGCGTTGCTGTTTCCAAAGATCTTGCAGAGCTAAGAGAGTCTAGTAGATGGCGCTCTGATTTCCAAAGATCGTGCAGAGCTAAGAGGATCTAGTAGATGGCGTTGCTGTTTCCAAAGATCTTGCAGATCGATTCCACTCTAGTAGAAGGAGTTGGAACAATCATTTAGTCTTGCTCTGGTAAACTAGTGAATGTTCTGTAGTCACTCCGTGTGCGTGCTTAATTAATGGGGATGATGTCCCTTTTTGATAGCCTAGTTAGTGCAAAGTATGCAGGATCAACAAAGAAAACTAGACTAAAACTCGTCGGCTCGTGGTAGAAAGTAAAACACAAAAACTGAATCGAATCCAGGAGTTCAACGGTCAAGAGAGGGCAGCTCACTATCAGCTGGACCACGAGGCGCCCCCCCCCCCCCCCCCGATGCCAGCTGTGTTAAAATTTCTGTCTGCTTGTAGCTCGAAGACTGTGCGTGATCTCAGTGGCTTGTATTGTTGATGCTGTCCATGAGGTTAAGCTTTGTCAAGTCTGTGCACAAGGCAAGATGGCAGGATGTCAGGCCTCACTCCGCGCCCTGACAGATGGATCGATAATACACATTTCTAGCCATACTTCAGAAGCTGAGAAATGAGGCTGTAAATGCCTCTGATGCTTTCATGTGCATGTCTCTTCACAAGGTAATATCCCGCAATATTATGCTGCTGCTATTTTTGTTGTTTCTGTTTCTCGGCACTTGGTCCCTGCTTCATCAGGAAAGTAATGGAGTCCGTCACAGATAACGATAATAGTTGTTGCTTGATCCTTCTGTACGTTTTTTTTTCAATTTTCCCCCTCTAATCTTATCTACGGAGCTATACAACTCCACATCCGGCACAGCCATCTTATATCCAAACACTTGCAGTCTACCACAAGGCCAGGAGGTAAATAAGGGACGAATCATAGACTTGCTGTCCCTTGAGAAATCTCCATTCTCCCAGGTTCGGGCTGTCAACACAAAACTCCCGTCATAGTCACGTAGCCCGCGGGCTGTATTCATGGGAGTACCTAGGGAATAGATAGACGGGCATGCAGATGAGATATGGAAGGGGTTAATTATCCTTATTCTTAATAATGGGACTGCTAGTCACCCTCCGCCCGCCCCCCCCCCCCACTTTTTCAGTCAGTCATGATGATAATTGTGAAAGGATGACAATTATATCATCTATTACAGGTTTACTCTGTCTATCATCATCATCATCAAAGTGTGTCGTGCCGACTGGCGTTGGCTATTATGCTTCTCCAGAGCACACGATCCTTCATGCAGGCCATCAGTTCAGTTGGTGATCTCCGCTCACACCATCCTGTCAGACTGTCCAGTATCATTTCTTTTGGTCTTCCTCTTGATCTTCTTCCTTCTATTTTTTCCTGTTGTTATAATATTTTCAATGCTCCCTCTTCTCATTGCATGCCCTATGAAAGTACATTGTCTCTCTCTTATTTTTTGACAAGGTTTTTTTGTCTCTCCAGCTCTTCTCCTACATTCTTCATTAGTTATTTTTGCTGTCCAGGGGATTCGCAATATTCTTCTAATAAACCACATTTCTGCTGCTTCCAATGATTTTTGTGCAGACCTGCCTATTGTCCATGATTCACTTCCATACAACTGCGTGTACGTATTCATCTCTGTTAGTACACACACGAGTATTTGCACATTTTTGTGTATGCATGTACACAGACCGCAGGTTTCACCTCTAATCTCTGATAATCTGCTACATGTAATTTTCTCTGGTACAGTATTTCTGCTACACGTAGTTTTATGTTGTAGTGTTTCAGTTACATGTGCCGTAAATATTACATATAACGTCCTCCCTGTTACAAGCTCCCGCGGAGACATACTGCGTGTTATACACGTATTACTAAGCACACTCCTTTTTTCACCGCAGTACAGACTATAATAATGAATATTTTTTTTAAAGACGGGACACTGTTACAAAGCATTAAAAACAATTACTTACACAACGAAACAATACAGGACATCAAAGACAAGAATTTCGAAAATTTCTTACAGTCTTTGTTTAAACTACCTGTCTTCCTGCGTAATTAACTTTTCAAAAATTCGATTTCTTGCTTTTATATGTACATGCATAAACCAAATAAAACTCGCAACAACGCACATATGGCCTAGACCATACCCGCAGAATTTTTTTTTAAATATAAAAAATCGTAGAATTGTTTGGAACCTTCGAGGGACTTCAGATTCTGTCTGGGTGACCAACTCAAAGTCCCATAAAGCACTTTCCAGGGAATACGCGTGTGCGCGTTATGCACAATCGTTGAGCAGAAAGGGGTTCCCATATGTGCACGTACTGGCGTGCGCGTTACATGTGTGAAAATAAGTACTTTTTATGGGAGTCTTTAGTTTTCTTTATTATGATAGTTTTATCCTCTCCTTTTGTGCTTGTTCCAGTTTCAGGGACATAAAAAGGTTTTGAACAAAATTCTTATCACAAAGCTCTGGACAGCTCTGCAGTTAATGTAAGCTACGTGATGATTGGGTAGTCTTTGTTTATCTGAGAGTTCTTTTCACTAATCTCAGGGAGAAGTTCGTGAGCTCTGGCCTGCTTGTTGGCCTAGTTTTTGGTTTTTTTTTTTTGGTAGCGTGATTAAAATGTAAGAATAGTTATCTGCTTGTCAGTCTTAGGAGACAAGTGAGAGATTGTTAGATGTGTTGTTGTGTAGAGTGTTTTTTTTTCGGTTTGGGTGAATTCTCCGTGTGAGGTTTGTAATCTCAGTTTTTTATTGGGTTTTTTTTGGCGGGGTGGTTGGGTACTTACACATTCTTGTGGCGAAGACACATTCGCCGGATTGCTTTGTGTATTATTGTATTGTTGATTTCTCATATCTTTCATGGATATTCATTTTCTCTCATTCACCAGTGGGTGTCTGAGTGGCGAAGTGGTTAGTGCACTGGTTTCTCATGGCGAAGGTCGGGGATTCGAATCTGGCCTGAGGCACCCCAGTCACCCAGCTGTAGAAATGGGTACCCGACTTCTTCTGGAGTTGGGGAAAGAAAGGCGGCCAGGCGTGATACTGACCATATCACCCTCTAGTGTGCTGATAGGTCAGGGAAAATATGGGCACTAGCACCATATCCCTATGTGCCTCTTAAGGCATGACAGGATTACCTTTACCTTTTATTTTTTTACTTTCACCAGGATTCCGTCCTCATTGCCTCTCATATTAAATTTGTTGTAAGATTTTGGTAACCGCTGACTCTGGCTGTTGTGTGCATCAAAGTTTTGCTGTTAGTGCTGCTGTTTGATTGATTAGACGGCTGAACCCCCTGTGAGAGTCGTTCGTGTTACCTCCCTTTTGTTGCTGTTTTCCCTGTCTAGGTGAATGCTGTTACAAAACGCGTAACAAAGTAATGTTTTGCTGTAAAGTGTTTGTGCTTGTGCTGCCGTATCACCTGCAGTTAGTTTGTCGGTGCCTTCACTGTCTTAGGCACAGAAAAGATACTACTTTATTTGATGCCGTACTAGGCACACTCTACCAGATGGTGTCTTTTTGTGTGTGTGTGTATGTGTGTGTATGTGTGTGTGTGTGTGTGAGTGTTTAAGATTAATTCATGACTTGGCGCTTGCACAGATAATGTGAATGACGCGTGAGCGCAGCCGGTAGTGATCTGACCTCCCAAACCCTTCCATTTTTTTTTATTAAATTCACTCCAAATTTTTTTCCGTTAATTGTTTTTACGACACCAAGCACTGACATTTCCGTAATTTAGTAATTAGGTTAATTTTACAGAAATAAACAATCACTCATTAATGTTAAACAAACTGCCATGAAAGTATCACTCGTCATTAGCAACGACATTAGTAAGAAGGTTTTCCATCGGGTAGACTCATAATGTCAAAAACATGTAAGACAGACAGACAGTCATAAATGGAAGCAAGGAGACACGTAGACAAAGTGAGACGTAAGATAGACAGACATGAACGGAAACAAGGAGACATATAGACAAACTGAGACGTAAGATAGACAGACATGAACGGAAACAAGGAGACATATAGACAAACTGAGACGTAAGATAGACAGACATGAACGGAAACAAGGAAACATATAGACAAACTGAGACGTAAGATAGACAGACATGAACGGAAACAAGGAGACATATAGACAAACTGAGACGTAAGGCAGGCATGCATAAATGGCAGTCACGTAGACAAAGAGAGATGTAAGACAGATCAGCAGAGAGGCAGAGCGAGAGAAAATCAGTGTGACAGACACACATAAAGAAAAGAAAGCTTATAGACATACACACAGAGAGAGGAAGGTTTACAAACAAACACACACAGAGGGGAAGACTTACCGACACACAGAGAGGGGAACTCTTATAGACACAAATATAGAGAGGGAAAGACTTACAGACACACACACACAGGGGAAGGCCTATAGACACACACACACACTCGAAGGGGAAGACTTACAGACACAAAGAGAGAAGAAGGCTTACAGACACACAGAGAGGGGAAGGCTTATAGACACATACATATAGAGAGGGGAAGGCTTATAGACGTACAGAGAGGGGAAGGCATATAGACACACAAAGAGGAAAAGCTTACAGACACACAGAGAGGGGAAGGCTTATAAACACACACATACATTGAGGGGAAGGCTTATAAACACACACATACATAGAGGGGAAGGCTTATAAACACACACATATAGAGAGGGGAAGGCTTATAGACACACACATAAAGAGAGTGAAAGGTTTACAGACAGACAGGGAAAAGGTTTAAAGGGACACAGAGAAGGGAAGGCTTACAGACACACAGAGAGGGGAAGGCTTATAAGACACACACATATAGAGAGTGGAAGGCTTACAGACACAGAGAGGGCAAGGCTTATAAGACACACACATATAGACAGAGGAACGCTTACAGACACACAGAGAGGGGAAGGCTTATAAACACACACATACATAGAGGGGAAGGCTTATAGACACACACATAAAGAGAGTGAAAGGTTTACAGACAGACAGGGAAAAGGTTTAAAGGGACACAGAGAAGGGAAGGCTTACAGACACACAGAGAGGGGAAGGCTTATAAGACACACACATATAGAGAGTGGAAGGCTTACAGACACAGAGAGGGCAAGGCTTATAAGACACACACATATAGACAGAGGAACGCTTACAGACACACAGAGAGGGGAAGGCTTATGGACACACATATATAGAGGGGAAGGCTTATAGACACACACACATATAGAGAGGAGAAGGCTTACAGACACACAAAGAGCGGACGGCTTTAGACACACAGAGAGGGGAAAGCTTATAGACACATACAGAGGGGAAAGCTTATAGACACACAGAGAGGGCAAAGCTTATAGACACACAGAGAAGGCAAAGCTTATAGACGACACACAGAGAGAGAAAAGCTTATAGACACACAGAGAAGGCAAAGCTTATAGACACACAGAGAAGGCAAAGCTTATAGACGACACACAGAGAGAGAAAAGCTTACAGACACACAGAGAGGGAAAGGCTTACAGACACACAGAGAGGGAAAGACTTACAGACACACAGAGAGGGAAAGGCTTACAGACACACAGAGAGGGGAAGACTTATAGACACATACATATAGAGAGAGAAAGGCTTACAGACACACAGAGAGAGAAAGGCTTACAGACACACAGAGAGGGGAAGACTTATAGACACATACATATAGAGAGAGAAAGGCTTGCAAACACACAGAGAGGGGAAGACTTATAGACACATACATATAGAGAGAGAAAGGCTTGCAAACACACAGAGAGGGGAAGACTTATAGACACATACATATAGAGAGAGAAAGGCTTGCAAACACACAGAGAGGGGAAGACTTATAGACACATACATATAGAGAGAGAAAGGCTTGCAAACACACAGAGAGGGGAAGACTTATAGACACATACATATAGAGAGAGAAAGGCTTGCAAACACACAGAGAGGGGAAAGTTTATACGCACATAGAGGGAAAGGCTTGCAGACACACACACAGTGGAAGGCTTATAAACACATACATAGAGGGGAAGACGTACAGACACACAGGGATGGGAAGGCTTATTGACACACGCATATAGAGAGGGAAAGGCTTACATACAGACAGGGTGATGAAGGCTTATAGACACACAAAGAGGGGTAGGTTTATAGACACAGAGAGGAGAAGGCTTATAGACACACACATATAGAGAGGGAAGATTTACAGACACACAGAGAAGGGAAGGCTTAAAGACACACATATAAAGAGGGAAAGACTTACAGACACACACTCCAGACGAAGGCTTATAGACACACATACACACACAGAAGGGAAGACTTACAGACACACGGAGAAGCGAAGGCTTACAGACACACACATATAGAGAGGGAAAGACTTACAGACACACAAAGGGGAAGGCTGATAGGAGAAGTCTTAAATACACACGCACAGAGAGGGAAAGGCTTAAAAACACACACAGAGAGAAAAGTCTTATAGACACACACACACATATAGAGAAGGAATACTTACAGACACACAGAGAGAGGAAGGCTTGTAGACACAAATACATAGAGAGGAAAAAGGCTTACAGACACACACACACACACACACACAGAAGGGAACGCTTATAGACACAGACACACAGAGGAGAAGGCTTACAGACAAACAGAGAGAGGAAGGCTTAGAGACACACATACATAGAAAGGTGAAAGCTGAGAGAGAAAGACTTACAGACACACTCAGAGAAAGGCTTACAGACACATAGGGGAAGGCTTACACGCACACTCACGCACACACACATAGAGAGAGAGAGAAAGTGGAGAGCTTACAAGGCACACAGACAGACTCGCTAAGGTACAAGCAGAGAGACAGACAGAGAAACACGCATACATGCCAAAATCAAGACATATCTTCCAGGGGTCACTAAATTCTATTATGAGATATCGACCTTCACCTTGAACGCAAGTGGAGGTAATCGAGCTAAATTCATTTACCGGAAGCAAACCTGAACAGAAAAAAAAAACAGAATTGCAGCCATCTTGATATCAGCAAGATAATTAATTTTGTCTTAACAATGGTGAAAAAGCTCATGGCTGATAATTATACGCAATCTCCAAATAGCTAACGACAAGAATATATTTATGTGTACGTTCCCATGAGCCTTGATATATGGTGCATGTAATGATCTGAGGCTATGTAATATGTATTCGGGTTATTCTTAATGTTGTCGTGTGTCCTTCAAACGAACGGAAGAGAGTACTCGATTCATGCACTTAATGGCAGTGAAATGACAGCAGCTGCATTGAGGGGGGGGGGGGTGTTGTTATATACCTGGAATGTTGTATTTGTATCCGTGGGTTTACCTAGTTGTTTGTTTTTTTTTTAGTCACACTTATATTCCAGTAAATAATGGTAATTTAAGTGAAGCTTATACCAGGCCATCTCTTCATTGTTGTGCCGTCAGTGATGCCACATGTGTGATCATGTTGGCGAGGGTGCCCTGAAATATGCTGGGGGGGGGGGGAGGGGTAGAGAGAGGGGATGTAAAGTTTCCGTGTTAGAAAAGTTGCCACAAAGGGAAACTGTGGGGGGGGGGGGGGTCTTTGTGCGAAAACAGAAAGAGAATGACTGTGTGAATGAAATCCTGGACTTCCAGTAGGAGAAGCAGAGAGAGGACACCACTCTATCAACTAGGCCATGGAGCGACTTCTGCAATAAAAAAACCAACTGATTTTCGTTTTGGTTCAGTGCAAAATTACTTCCTGGAAGAAATCTACCCCAAAATATGGACAATGAAACGTAGGTCTTTTTTTTTCTTTCTTAAAGTATCATTAGTTAGTAGCCAGAAATGAAAAACTGCTTGGTGTCGTGCATTATGTGGAGACAAAAACTGCTTGGCTCTGTCCTTAAAGTCGAGACAAAAACTGCTTGGTGTCGTGCATTATGTGGAGACAAAACTGCTTGGTTCTGTCCTTAAAATCAAGACAAAAACTGCTTGGTGTCGTGCATAAAGTCGAGACATAAAACTGCCTGGTGTGGTGCATAAAGAAGAGATAAAAAAAACTGCTTGGTTTTGTTAATACAGTCGAGACAAAAACTGCTTGGTTTTGTGCATAAAGAGGAGATAAAAACTGCTTGGTTTTGTGCATAAAGAGGAGATAAAAACTGCTTGGTTTTGTGCATAAAGAGGAGATAAAAACTGCTTGGTTTTGCGTTGACTCAGAGGACAGTTATTACTCGTCCTAGTAACGAATGTAAATATTTACAATTTCTCTCCTCCTTCACCCCCACTAATTAATGTCAGCGCGACCACTGACCTGGAAACATACATAAATCTGCACCAGGTTTTACTCCATGGCAGCCTTTGATCTGCTGGGGGTGTCGTCACAAGTCTTTGACAGCAAGAACAGCAATGAACGCTAGATTACATTCTAAATGGAGTTCTTAACTGTTTATGACGACAATAACTAGCCGATAAAACGATAATTTGTGAAACAATTACAAGTCTGATCGTTGTTCTGATGTTTTCTGAACCATTTTTGTTGGTTTTTTTGTGTGTGCTACCAACAGTTTTATAGTCTGTGATGTTAACTGTCATAATAGATCCAACATACCCACAGGGTAAATGAACTCTTTTTTTTATGATGACCAAGCATTTACAGTCACGTCAGAGAATGATCTACAGCAGAACATGGATAACATAGCAAGGACACTTCTATCCATGAGGCGAGAGTTTCCTCGGGTCCGTTCTTGTGGCTTGACCGTGAATGGAGGCAGTCGTTCTGTTCTCTTTCCATGAGGTCAGCTTGCCATAATATTTTGTTTCTCAAACCGGGACAGCTTTGAGAAAATACAACAGAAAATAAAGCCTACTAGGCCTACTAAGTACCTATGATTGAAAAGGCTAAATAAAGAATTTTTTTTAAAAACGAGTTAAAAGCAATTTCGAGCCACTCAACTGAACATAGCATATTATTAAGAAGTTATTAATATTTATCACTAGTGTGAAATTTCTGTAAAAAAAATTCTTTGTTATTTTTAATGGTATTGAACAATTCACTGCAATTTAGTTCACTGTTAATTTTACGGCGTAGCAAAGCTTTCGTGAAGATTCAGAATTTCTACCTCTTTCTTCAGACCATATGATATTCATTATTGAGAATACTCTTTCCACTGGTGCAGATGTGCCTGGGATGTTGCAAATGTATTCTATAATTCGAACAAGACTGGGAAATGAAATGTTCTTTTCTTTGAAATGACTGAAAAGTTGTATCCATTTTTCTTCACAACTTGTATTTTTTTTTTCAAGTTTCATAGTTTGCTGACCACACAACGTTTGCAATCACTACTTCATCAAACAGTTCATCCATATTTATTGTATTATTTGCAACAGTTTCATTATTTTTTTCGCCTGTAGCATCAATTTCAGACCATGTTAATTCATTATTGTTTATCCGAGTAAAAGATTCCGTTCCACCAAAACTATTTTCCCATAGCTCAATGTAAGGAAGACATCTTGTATGATTGTATTGATATTAATATTTCCATTATTTTTCTAGTATTTTAAAACGTTTTTTGCTTGCCTTATGTTTCGCACATTTCAAGTGATTTATAATGTCCGAACGGCCACCATGAGCTACTGAAAATTCTGAAAAGCACAGTTCACATTTCACTTTGTCAATACGATCACAAACTTTTTTTCAAAAACGGATAACCCTTTTTTAATTCATCATTAAACACGCACTTTCTTTTTTGAACTCAACTAAGATAGGACATGCGCAACAATGACGTGGCCAGTGTAAGTTCCAGTGTAGCCAACTCTAACTGAAGCAAAATATCTTTTAAAAATGGAATAAAAATATCTGGATCTCATAGGCTTCATGCTGTTATAAATTCTGTGAAAAAAAAAATATCTGGATGAAAAAAATAAAACATCTAAATTCATTAGGCCACATGCTCTAAATTTTGACGTAGATCTAGATACAAAATATTTAGAGTGCCAACAGTGAATGTAACAGCGGGGATATTTTAGCTGCCAAATCGTCATTTTACCAGAGGCTGCACTATTTTTTTTAACCTTCTTGTATATTCGGCACTTTTAAAATGTTACCAAATAACTGGGACAAAATGAAAAACTGGCGGAGACGAGGGACCACATCATCAAACCGGGACAGTCCCGGTTAAAGCGGGACATCTGGTAAGCCTAGCTATACAGACACTAATGGAACAGACTGGTGGAAGAAAGAGACAATCGTCCTTGTAAGAAAGTAAGTAAATAAACCATAACAATTACAAAACAAAGCAATCTCACTGACATAATATAGTACAAACTATAGAACAAACTATAGAAGACGCAAGAAGGTGGTGTCCTTGAGGACATGTAACAGCTGAAACCACTAAAGGTTCATAGCGCCCTGAGGGCCTCTTTTCGTGGAATATTTCAAGGTTGTATAGAATTTTAACAGATCATCACCAATACTCTTGTAAAAGCGTTCATTTATAAAGAGATTATAATGGCTTATAAGGGCTTTGTATCTCCTCAGTTAATTATCACGCCCAGAGATTCTTTACTTCTTGCAGGAATGACATAATACGTATTTGGTAGGAGAGAAAGAAAAGTGTTTTTGGTAGGAGAGAAAGAAAAGTGTTTTTGGTAGGAGAGAAAGAAAAGTGAATTTGGTAGGAGAGAAAGAAAAGTATATTTGGTAAGAGAGAAAGAAAACTATTTGGTAGAAGAGAAAGAAAACTGTATTTGGTAGAAGAGAAAGAAAACTGTATTTGGTAAGAGAGAAAAAAAACTGTATTTGGTAAGAGAGAAAGAAAACTGTATTTGGTAAGAGAGAAAGAAAACTGTATTTGGTAAGAGAGAAAGAAAACTGTATTTGGTAAGAGAAAAAGAAAACTGTATTTGGTAAGAGAGAAAGAAAACTGTATTTGGTAAGAGAGAAAGAAAACTATTTGGTAAGAGAGAAAGAAAACTGTATTTGGTAAGAGAGAAAAAAAGCTGTATTTGGTAAGAGAGAAAGAAAACTGTATTTGGTAAGAGAGAAAGATAACTGTATTTGGTAAGAGAGAAAGAAAACAAATGACCGAACAGTTTTTATTCTGAAAGGATAAGGAACTAGGCAGGCTGTCCTGTTTGACACTCTGTCCTGTGTCTGCCATCATTCACTTCCTGTTTGACACCCTGTCCTGTTTGACACTCTGTCCTGTGTCTGCCATCATTCACTTCCTGTTTGACACTCTGTCCTGTGTCTGCCATCATTCACTGTCCTGTTTGACACTCTGTCCTGTGTCTGCCATCATTCACTGTCCTGTTTGACACTCTGTCCTGTGTCTGCCATCATTCACTGTCCTGTTTGACACTCTGTCCTGTGTCTGCCATCATTCACTGTCCTGTCTGACACTCTGTCCTGTGCCTGCCATCATTCACTGTCCTGTTTGACACTCTGTCCTGTGTCTGCCATCATTCACTGTCCTGTTTGACACTCTTTCTACCTGGGAGAATTCGACAAATGCTCTGGTCCCAGTGACTCACAGTCTCTCGTGTAATAACTAAAACTGGATATGTGATATTCTGGTAATAATTGTTAATGTTTCAGTGATACTAGTAACTGGATAGATATGGATAACATTGGAGGTGGAGTGTGTGAAATTAAAAACATCGGCGTTTTGTTTCATTTTATTTCGTTTTATTTTAGCACATTTTATTGTACTTTATTGTCATAGTAAAAGTCTCTCGCAGAATCCCATAGACCTCTGGCAGACTTCTAGCAGTTCTACAAAACCCTGTTTGAGAAGCCCTGCTATAATACTTTAAGATGTGCTTTGTGATTATGTTCCTCTAGTTTAAGAACATCTGTCCCTTGGTTTTTTTTTTCTTTTCACTGCTCCTGTTAAGAGTTCGTCTTTGATCTTTTGAACAAACTAACTGTTAACACAAATTACAAAACAGTCGCAGGACCACATAAACAACTTGATACTCATCATATTCGCCATGTTTTTACCAAGGAATCACGTGATGGCTGTTTTAGCCAATTTTTTTCTTTCTTTTCTGGTAATATGCTCGTTTGTCATTTTATTTGTTTTCCTGTTAGTGTATTTCTATATTTAGCTGTCTTTAAAACCGTGTCTCAGTCTGTTTATATGCTTGACCTTCAGTCGGCCTTTCTATCTACGTGTATATAGGCTTGATATGTTTAAAAAAAGCTTCTCTTACTCAGCTGCCCACCTTTGGAATGCCCTACCAATTCACGTAAAGCAAATAAGTAATATTCGTTCTTTTAACTTCAAACATTGTCAACAACTGTTTAATATGGACTATATACTTCCCTAAGCATAGTCTAAAGTACTTTGAAGTATGACTTGAGTGTTGTAATTTTTTTTATACTACTTTTCTATAAATTTCTTAGTTTTGAACGAATGTAAGAATGCAAGTTTATTTTATGTTGTTGCATAAATCAGAGTATAGAGTGTATGGAGATGAGATAAGTTTATTATTTATTTATGTAACCATTTAATGTGTCTTCATGATTATTATGCTCATTAACAAATGCTGATTGACTGTGACTGAGTGAAAGGTGTATGATGAAGGGCAGAATGTTAGACGGGCCTGCGTGCCCAATTCTGAACCCTTTGAAAATAAAGTATGTTCGTTCGTTCGTTCGTTCGTTCGTTTAGTCATTGGCGTGCTGGAACTTGCGGATTGGAACAACAATGGTCCACGTGGGCATCTCATTTCACATTTACGTGATTTTGTTTTGTGACTTTCAGTTTCATGGGACAACTGTAATCTTACAATAATTTACATACGGTCGTGTTGACCGGCTCTCATGATTTATACTCCTGTGTTTCTGTACACACGCTGGTACGTGTACTCAGCACACAATTTCTTATTTTCTTCTCTACACACACACAATTTCATGATTTTTCTCTGTACGCACATAATGTATTTGGTTTTTTTTTCTTGTAAAAACAAACATTTTGTTTATTTTTTTCTGCATGCCTGCAAGTTTTGGGATTTTATCTACATGCCCACAATTTATTAGCTTTTCTCAGTGTCCACTTCATGTTATTTTGTGTCTTCTACAGGCATATAGTTTCTCTGTTTTTCCTCTATACGCAAATACTTTCTTTGTTTTTCCTTTATACGCATATAGTTTCTTTGTTTTTCCTCTATACGCATATAGTTTCTTTGTTTTTCCTATATACGCATATAATTTCTTTGTTTTTCCTCTATATGCATGTAATTTCTTGTTTTATTTTGTCAAAGAACTCATGCATTTTCTTTTTTTTCGGGGGGGGGGGGGGAATTGTTCTCTGTGTGCACGCAATTTCTTGACTTTTGTCCTCTATGTGCACTCATTTACTGATACTGAAATTTACTAAATGTCCTTGGTTCTGTCTCCAGTGCTCCATTTTTTTTCTTCTATTTGTGAACTAATTCTTTCCAGAATTAACAGAAGGTGATTTCTGACGCGAGTCGTCTGCCATACATGACACGTAATTCTGTTGAAAGAACGCCTGCCAAATCACTTTCGGACTAATACATCATTCTCAACTTTAAAAGTCCTGTCTAGCGCAATATGTCTTTGTTTGCACTCCGGCCGCTCGTAAAACAAAACGCTCAGTTACAGCTAAATGTAACCAGAGTGTTACAGCTAAATGTAACCAGAGTGACTCAGCCAATCTACCACTGGTGGCCAGGCGAGTGTTGTTAGATTAGACCAATTCCAGCCAAAACAGAAACTAAACTCAGCACGACAGCTGCTATATCTGCTCAACGCGCTTTTTTGGAGAATGCCCAGTGCTGAGTGACGAATCTCATTTCTAGACTGTCCATGAAATTGTGACCTAGGCCAAAGCGGCCTAATCTTTGTTCTTGTAGCAGGCAGCAAAGCTTGCCTCCGGTAATGGATTTGTTGCTGAGAGCTGCTCGCATTAGCAGATCTTGTTTTTAAACTTTAAACTTGCAAGAAATAATCGTTGGCTCATTAGTTCAACTCGGAGTTCACACTTTGAGTTCAGATTGCCAGTTCTCCCTCCCTCCTCTCTCTCTCTGTTTATCCTTTCCTTTTATATATCTCTCTCTTTTACTTTTTGTTTTCTCTCTCTCTTTCATCTTCTATTTCTCTCTCTCTTTCCTTCTCTCTCTCTCTCTCTCCTTTTCATCTTTCGTCTCTCTCTCTCTTACCCGGTCTCTTAATCACTGTTCCCTCTCTCTGTCAGTCCTCTTTCTTTCTATATCTCTCTTTATTTCTCTCCGTTCCTCGCGCTTTCTCTCTTTTATTTCTGTATCTTTTTCCATTCCTCTGTCTTTCTCTTCCTCTCTTTTGTCTTGCTCTGTTTTCTCTCTCTCTCTCTCTCTCTCTCTATGCGTCTTTTACTTTCTTATCTCTGTTGTTCCTCTCTTTCTCTCTCATTTTGTTCTGTTTTCTTTCTATCTTTAGTTCTTTCTTTCTTTCTTTCTGTTGGTACCCGTGTTTATTTTACGAGTATAACAGAATATGTAACACAGTTTACAAAATCATTCAGTTTCTTATACATATTCCATTACGTCTTCACACTGTCTCTCGTTCACATACACACATATAATTATATATATATATATATACATAACACATATACATACATATATACATATATATACATATATAAACACATATAAACACACACACCAATGTTCCCTATAAGCTGTGCTGCTTTCTTCTTATCTTATCTTATATCCTTCCCGTGCCGTTAAACGTCACATAGGGCTCGCAAGGTAGTTCGCCAATTTTTCCTATTTTCGGAGAATCTTTCAACCTCATCAAAGGATTTTATGCCTGTTAATTTGGCCTCTCTTAACAATGTCCTCTTCAGCTTTTCACCCGGTCTGCCTCTTTTTCTTTGGCCTAATGTGTTCCACTTGATAGCTTGTTTTGGGATTCTCTGATCATTTCTTCTCATTAAGTGACCAACATATGTCCATCTCCTTTTCCTGATCACCCATGAGATTGGTTGTTGTTCATTCATCTGTCTTATCTCTACATTGTTCTTGAATTCGTTCCACTTGATGCCGAGTATTTTCCTTAGACATTTGTTTTCAAAATTTGTTTCAAAAATTTTTGCTGGCGCAAAAATATTTATCCACTTGCACAGATTTTTGGCTCAGTGCACGAGCATTCAGTAAAATGGCAAAGTTTGTTGTGGACTCACTCACAACTTTAAAGCTGATAGTTCTTCTGGCTCACGGAGTAGAATTTTTGCTCACAAAAGAAAACATACTCCTTAGAGGACACACTGGCATACACGTGACCTACAAGACACTGTTGCTTAGAGGACACACTGGCGTACACATGACCTACAAGGCACTGTTGTAAATGAAAATCAAGACACGTTTTTTTTAACATCTATCTTCAATTACAATTACAGGTATGTAAGGCAATCCAAAATACATTTACAGCATACCGAAAGTCAAGTTTCTGTTATTCTGCCAATGTTTGAATTTTTATAAGGAAGGCTGGCGGAATTGAAGTTATATATGGAATGCTGACTGAATTTTTCTAAAGAAATATAGCGAGAAAAACTGTCTACATTATATTTTTAAATTGTTGAAAACGTCAAGAAATGGCCAGGAATTTGCATATTTAAGTCCGTAATCGAAGGACACTGAATTACTGATTCTGATCCGGCCGTTTATAAAGATATAAGATCAGTACATCTAGATTTTCCTGTTTATGTCCATCGTCGTCGTCATCTAACTTTTGTTATCCTCTATCCGACTCCATTGTGTTTTTGTCCTGGACTAGTCCATGCTTTTGTTTTTTTTTATATGAATAATTGCTTTCCTCCTTTGGATCATCAGTCCTCTGTACTCCCGTTGGAGCATAAGTTCAACAAAGCCTCCCCAGCCAATCCTGTCTTCAACAAATCGGGATATCTCAAACCACGTCTTTCCCGCTTCCTTTAATTCCTCCTATGCTGTGCGTCTTTGTTAGTATAGCAAGTTGTAATTTGGCCTTAGCATTCTCACTAGTCTTTCTGTCTTGTTACGCCATGCTGTCCCCTCTGTTGTAGCTTGCTATTTGTCTTTGCAGTATGGCAGATTTTACATTTTATTATGCCAGTCTGCCTTTACGATTTATTATACCAGGTTCTCTCTTTTTTTTATTATGCCAGGTTGTCTGTCTGTTTTATTATGCCAGATTGTATTTTTTCTCATTGTGCCTGATTGTCTTTATATTTAATAAAGACAGAGCTTAAACGATACCAAGCGAAAGAAGGTTACAAGAAAGAAAATGTATTATCTTATTTTGCTCACTGTTAATACAAAACTTAAATAGCGAAGAGTAAATCCCGTTTATATTTTTGGGGGGAAAAAAGAGAAAAAAAAACCGAAGAAATTTACGACAGTCGGGGCTGAACCATTAACCCTATATGAAATACTGCAGAAAAACAGAAGCCTGAGTAATGTAATGGCCCCTCTGGCCACCCGACGAGCACAGCTTGTGGCTATTTTGAGTTCACTGTGGCCCATTTGTTTCGCTGACATTATCCAGGAAAATGAGTGATGTTTGTGAAATCTGAGTACAGTGATGATTACAGCACCCACACCCGTGAATCCTTCAAACTGAGCTTAGCGGAATCAGACCCTCTCGGTCTTCCGTACAATGGCTGTGTCTGTTCCCATCCTGTGCGGCTTTATATTTTTATCTTTTGTGTGTGAGTTCAGTTGGCGGGTTTCACAGATATTCTTTTGCGATTTATAATCTTGGTAACTTTCATTCGTAGACATCCCTCAAACTATGAACAAAACTTAACACTGGTATAACAGTAAATAGGTTACCAGGTGTATCATGGCTGCTCGTAACGCAGCACACGTTTAAAAGATGATGATGTGAAAGTTTGTTGTGGACTCACTCACAACTTTAAAGCTGATAGTTCTTCTGGCTCACGGAGTAGAATTTTTGCTCACAAAAGAAAACATACTCCTTAGAGGACACACTGGCATACACGTGACCTACAAGACACTGTTGCTTAGAGGACACACTGGCGTACACATGACCTACAAGGCACTGTTGTAAATGAAAATCAAGACACGTTTTTTTAACATCTATCTTCAATTACAATTACAGGTATGTAAGGCAATCCAAAATACATTTACAGCATACCGAAAGTCAAGTTTCTGTTATTCTGCCAATGTTTGAATTTTTATAAGGAAGGCTGGCGGAATTGAAGTTATATATGGAATGCTGACTGAATTTTTCTAAAGAAATATAGCGAGAAAAACTGTCTACATTATATTTTTAAATTGTTGAAAACGTCAAGAAATGGCCAGGAATTTGCATATTTAAGTCCGTAATCGAAGGACACTGAATTACTGATTCTGATCCGGCCGTTTATAAAGATATAAGATCAGTACATCTAGATTTTCCTGTTTATGTCCATCGTCGTCGTCATCTAACTTTTGTTATCCTCTATCCGACTCCATTGTGTTTTTGTCCTGGACTAGTCCATGCTTTTGTTTTTTTTTATATGAATAATTGCTTTCCTCCTTTGGATCATCAGTCCTCTGTACTCCCGTTGGAGCATAAGTTCAACAAAGCCTCCCCAGCCAATCCTGTCTTCAACAAATCGGGATATCTCGGGATATCTCAAACCCGCTTCCTTTAATTCCTCCTATGCTGTGCGTCTTTGTTAGTATAGCAAGTTGTAATTTGGCCTTAGCATTCTCACTAGTCTTTCTGTCTTGTTACGCCATGCTGTCCCCTCTGTTGTAGCTTGCTATGTTGTCTTTGCAGTATGGCAGATTTTACATTTTATTATGCCAGTCTGCCTTTACGATTTATTATACCAGGTTCTCTCTTTTTTTTATTATGCCAGGTTGTCTGTCTGTTTTATTATGCCAGATTGTATTTTTTCTCATTGTGCCTGATTGTCTTTATATTTAATAAAGACAGAGCTTAAACGATACCAAGCGAAAGAAGGTTACAAGAAAGAAAATGTATTATCTTATTTTGCTCACTGTTAATACAAAACTTAAATAGCGAAGAGTAAATCCCGTTTATATTTTTGGGGGGAAAAAAGAGAAAAAAAAACCGAAGAAATTTACGACAGTCGGGGCTGAACCATTAACCCTATATGAAATACTGCAGAAAAACAGAAGCCTGAGTAATGTAATGGCCCCTCTGGCCACCCGACGAGCACAGCTTGTGGCTATTTTGAGTTCACTGTGGCCCATTTGTTTCGCTGACATTATCCAGGAAAATGAGTGATGTTTGTGAAATCTGAGTACAGTGATGATTACAGCACCCACACCCGTGAATCCTTCAAACTGAGCTTAGCGGAATCAGACCCTCTCGGTCTTCCGTACAATGGCTGTGTCTGTTCCCATCCTGTGCGGCTTTATATTTTTATCTTTTGTGTGTGAGTTCAGTTGGCGGGTTTCACAGATATTCTTTTGCGATTTATAATCTTGGTAACTTTCATTCGTAGACATCCCTCAAACTATGAACAAAACTTAACACTGGTATAACAGTAAATAGGTTACCAGGTGTATCATGGCTGCTCGTAACGCAGCACACGTTTAAAAGATGATGATGTGAAAGTTGGTCGCGTGGCTGAGTTGTTACTGAACGTGATCACGAGTGAAGTTTTTGAAAGGGGGCATCTCTGTGGAAGCTAGAGGGTGGACGCGTTCAAGTTAGGTGGAGGACATATGGAAGCTAGAGGGTGGACGTGTGGAAGCTATAGGGTGGACGTGTGAAAGCTAGAGGGTGGACGTATGGAAGCTGGAGGGTGGACGTATGGAAGCTAGAGGGTGGACGTGTGGAAGCTATTGGGTGGACGTATGGAAGCTGGAGGGTGGACGTGTGGAAGCTATAGGGTGGACGTGTGGAAGCTATAGGGTGGACGTATGGAAGCTAGAGGGTGGATGTATGGAAGCTAGAGAGTGGACGTGTGAAAGCTAGAGGGTGGACGTATGGAAGCTAGAGAGTGGACGTGTGGAAGCTAGAGAGTGGACGTGTGGAAGCTAGAGGGTGGGCGTATGGAAGCTAGAGGGTGGACGTGTGGAAGCTATAGGGTGGACGTATGGAAGCTGGAGGGTGGACGTACGGAAGCTAGAGGGTGGACGTGTGGAAGCTAGAGGGTGGACATGTGGAAGCTAGAGGGTGGACGTGTGGAAGCTAAGTGGTGGACGTATGGAAGCTATAAGGTGGACGTATGGAAGCTGGAGGATGGACGTATGGAAGCTAGAGGGTGGACGTATGAAAGCTAGAGGGTGGACGTGTGGAAGCTAGAGGGAGGGCGCGTGGAAGCTATAGGGTGGACGTGTGGAAGCTAGAGGGTGGGCGTGTGGAAGCTAGAGGGTGGACGTGTGGAAACTAGAGGGTGGACGTGTGGAAGCTAGAGGGTGGACGTGTGGAAGCTAGAAGGTTGACGTGTGGAAGCTAGAGGGTGGACGTGTGGAAGCTAGAGGGTGGGCGTGTGGAAGTATGCCAGGTATTTTTCTGTCAGCATGAATGCTGAGAAAGTGATTAAACATGGAGTGTATAGATCTTGGAGGTGGACTTATGCTTGGACCTGTTCTTCAATGTAAAGGTCGTTCCTTGGTCGCGATCAGAGTCAAAGTAAAGGGTTCCTTTTTATGGACGCTGTTGTATTATGTTGAGCTGTCACTATTTACAACATGAGCCACCACGCATACGCTCATCCACCACCAGATCATGCCGTACATATGTCAGGGGCAAGCGTGTACTTGCCGTCTCTCTGCTTCTTTTACCCGTCGCTTCTGATACTGATTTCTGCGCTGTGTCTAGCTGTTGTACTGGCTTCCGATATTGACTACTACAGAGTATTTTGTATGGTATATTTTGGTTAATTCCCTGCATTTCCTTATATTCCTTCGTGACTTTATTAAACTATTATTCAAATTATTACCGGCAACAGTTTATCAAACATGTTTCATTTATCGAATGCCCAAACAATCTGAGAATGTTATTAAAAGTTTTATTTTCCTCTCGTTTTTATACTTGTAACTTAAAAAAAAAAATGTAATACAGTCTGAACGGGCAAGAAGACCTATCAAACACGCAATGTTTGCAGTTGCTGCGGTCAGTCGTGCAGGTCTAATATTCTTATAATCAATCATGCGAGACCGCAAATTCAACCTCCCTGGGGAGCAGAGACACAGTACTCACGCTGAATACGGCAGCTGTCAGCGACCCATATCTGACTGCTGGCTCCAGGACTGGCGAGCCATAGCCGACCAAGATACCACCCAGTCAAGATACCACCCAGTTAAGATACCACCCAGTCAAGATACCACCCAGTCAAGATACCACCCAGTCAAGATACCACCCAGTTAAGATACCACCCAGTCAAGATACCACCCAGTCAAGATACCACCCAGTCAAGATACCACCCAGTTAAGATACCACCCAGTCAAGATACCACCCAGTCATGATACCACCCAGTCAAGATACCACCCAGTTAAGATACCACCCAGTCAAGATACCACCCAGTCAAGATACCACTCAGTCATAACCCGGGAAATAGACGGTCTGGCCAAGCAAATATGGTTTGCCAGTCACAAAAATACGTCGAGCCGAAGTCGGATGAGTTGGGCCGAGAGGTGCATGACAGGGGCACAGGGCAACCAACGCCTTTATGAAGAAGAAGAAGAAGAAGAAGAAGAAGAAGAAGAAGAAGAAGACCAGCCATCCTTGTTTTCTTGCAGCGTTCTACTCTCCGGCGCACTACACTAATTAATCATCATCATGTGGCCTAAACTTGTTCTTTGGCTTGTGATCTCCCAGCAACGTCAGATTCTACATTCTTTCCAGCCCACGACCTGGTGAAAATCGTGAAACGCGAACATAGAAATGGATAGGGAGTTGTCTATGGTACTTTTTTTTCTAATGACCGGACCTAACAAATAGGCTTGTTGACTGCACCGACTGTCGAACTCAGTCATTTTGACTAGACTGAGGTGGCTACTAGGCTGTCTGTGTAAGAGCGTGCAGAGGTAAGACAGGTGGTTCTTGATATCCTAATATGGTAGTCGCGTTAACATCCAGTTTTATCAACAACTTTTCTCTAAATTTTACTCTTCAGTGTTTTCTAGTATTCTTTCTTGCAAAATCTTACAACGATCGCCAGAATGCTTGTATTTTTTAAAATACTTTGAATTCTCCACTTTTGCGCCTTACAGAGGTTTTAAAAATATGTTTCAGTGTAGACGCAATTTTTTTTATTTATACGGGAATTCGTAGGTAAATGTTAGAACCCTTTTATTAACATACAATCAGTCGTGTGTGAAATCTCTCTCTCTCTCTCTCTCTCTCTGAACCTTAAGTGCCCAGGGCACATGGGGCTTCCGCAAGGGTTTTACACAAGTGCCTGTCCTTTGCCTTGTTTTTCTACTCTTGCCCAGGTGAGCCCTCTATTGCTCAACGTCCTCTCTGTTGTTCTTCTCCATGTCTCCTTTGGTCTACCCTTACTTCTGTTCCCCTGTGGGGTCCATCTTAGTGCTATTTTTGGTAGTGAGTTGTCAGTCATTCGGAGCACATGTCCCAACCATATATATATATATATGAATATAAATATATAAATATATGAAATATACTCTAGTATAACTGACACCTTCTAGGCACTCTTTCAGTTTCCGCGTACAATAATCAGATACTTATATAAAGCTAAACTGTCTGGAGCTCATGGCAGAGCCGTTCGTTTCCTTTCTGAGTGTCATGATTTCAGACATGCCCTTTCTAAGTGTCATGATTTCAGACATGCCCTTTCTAAGTGTCATGATTTCAGACATGCCCTTTCTAAGTGTCATGATTTCAGACATGCCTTTTCTGAGTGTCATGATTTCAGACATGCCCTTTCTAAGTGTCATGATTTCAGACATGCCCTTTCTGAGTGTCATGATTTCAGACATGCCCTTTCTGAGTGTCATGATTTCAGACATGCCTTTTCTGAGTGTCATGATTTCAGACATGCCCTTTCTAAGTGTCATGATTTCAGACATGCCCTTTCTGAGTGTCATGATTTCAGACATGCCGTTTCTGAGTGTTATAATTTCAGACATGCCGTTTCTGAGTGTCATGATTTCAGACATGCCTTTTCTGAGTGTCATGATTTCAGACATGCCCTTTCTAAGTGTCATGATTTCAGACATGCCCTTTCTAAGTGTCATGATTTCAAGCATGTCGTTTCTGAGTGGTAGACAAGTTTACCACCCCCGCGCTGGTGGGGGTTTGTAGATTAAAATCCACTTTGGCTGGGTGGAAGGACCACCTGGTTATCATGGTACCTTCCTTGCCAGGTAAGTTAAAAAACATGTGTTAGAAGATCTTAGCCCAAAGGCTGAGAAGCGATAGGAGACGCATGAAGAAACACTTCGCTATAAACTGTGGAACTCTTGCGCTTTCGGGCTTGACATAATACTTCTTCCACGATTTCTCGTAAATTGTTTTAAAAAAAAAAAATTCCTTCAGGGCCGTCTTGCAGTAAAATACTTACTATTTTACTGTTCTTTGTTAAAAAGTAATTTTCCTTTTTTGGCATTTGTTACAAATCTGTAAATAAAATCTTTCAGCTTTTTACAGATCCTCACAGTTGTTACAAACGTGTTTTCCATCCTGTTTATTCTTTTCTGTAGAGTGATTTCCCTTATCGGAAGTTGAGCAGAGGAGAGAAGGGAGATTAATTCTGGTTATTGCTCACTGTTTGCACCATTGATCCCCCTTGTCTTGCGTGCTCAAAAGGTGGACAAATACAACTGGTAGGGGACCGTTCTAATTAGTGTGATGGAGTAGCTAGCGTACATCCACCGAGTGGCCCTGGAGACTTTATGCCGGCTGTGTTGACACGAGCATACGGTGAGAATCCAGCAGCCGGCACATATCGGAGTTTGACAAACCGGCAAATAAGAAATGGCTCCCCTGGACACACGTTTTCGAGTGCTGCCGGGTGCAGATTATGCCGCCAGAGTTATGGGAACATGGAGCGCTTTAATAGAGTTCTTGCTGCACGTAATTTCCTGTTTCGGTTGTACCACAACACTTTTTTTTTTGTACAGGACTCTAAAATATCATTAACTTTCGTAAATTAGGACTCTAAAATATCATTAACTTTCGTAAATTAGGTGCTCTAAAAGGGAAACAAAAAGATGGCATCAGCCGCAAATCTACAATCAGATCGGAAATAAAAGACTTTTAAAGATATGATATGATAATGTTTCAAACTGGGGGTGTCTGATATATGTGGCACTTTTCGTCCTATATCAGCCTGGGGTTGTCTGATATCAGCCTGGTGGTGTCTGATATGTGTGGTACTTTTCGTCCTATATCAGCCTGGGGGTGTCTGATATCAGCCTGGGGGTGTCTGATATCAGCCTGGAGGTGTCTGATATATGTGATACTTTTCGTCCTATATCAGCTTGGGGGTGTCTGATATCAGCCTGGGGGTGTCTGATATATGTGGTACTTTTCGTCCTATATCAGCCTGGGGGTGTCTGATATATGTGGTACTTTTCGTCCTATATCATCCTAGGGGTGTCTGATATCAGCCTGGAGGTGTCTGATATATGTGGTACTTTTCGTCCTATATCAGCCTGGGGGTGTCTGATATATGTGGTACTTGCCGTCCTAGATGATGGCTTTGATGCAGGTATATGTTAGCTGCTGTGGAACATGGACAGGGCTCCCCGGCTGAGCAACCTCTCCTGCCCTTGATTCTGTCAGCGTTGACTTCATAACCAGTCTTATTACCGGCAAATGGGTTATGTGTTGCAGGGACAAATCATTTTTCTAGTGAGTCTCTTTTCTTCTTCAAGTTTGGCCCTCTTTTCCTCATAAAATGATACTGTGCCCCTATACAGAGTCGCTCCCAAAGTAACTCGGTCTTTTGCCAGTTTGTTCCGGATCATCATAAAAAAGTTTGTTCCAAATCACCATAAAAAAAAAGTTCGTTCCCAATCATAATTTTAAAAAAAAGAAGGATCTTCGAATAATAATTTACAAATACTTGTGTGTCTTAGTTTTGGTCTTCCTTGTGGCTTCCGTGCCTATACAAGCTTGACATTTAAAATGTGTTCCTTGTGGCTTCTGTGCCTATACAAACCTGACATTTAAAATGTGTTCCTCGTGGCTTCTGTGCCTATACAAACCTGACATTTAAAATGTGTTCCTCGTGGCTTCTGTGCCTATACAAACCTGACATTTAAAATGTATTCGAGGAAATAGATGCCGTCCACTCTTTTTGTATGCCAAGTCGTGATAGTCTTGTACTAAATTCACGCTAGCACGCTGCATGACCTAGCAGATAGTACCGGTGAATGTTTACCACACTGTCTGATGTCCTGTCAGAATCGCGTGTATTCCACACACTTCTGTCTGATGTCCTGTCAGAATCGCGTGTATTCCACACACTTCTGTCTGATGTCCTGTCAGAATCGCGTGTATTCCACACACTTCTGTCTGATGTCTGATGTCCTGTCAGAATCGCGTGTATTCCACACACTTCTGTCTGATGTCTGATGTCCTGTCAGAATCGCGTGTATTCCACACACTTCTGTCTGATGTCCTGTCAGATTCGCGTGTATTCCACACACTTCTGTCTGATGTCCTGTCAGAATCGCGTGTATTCCACACACTTCTGTCTGATGTCTGATGTCCTGTCAGAATCGCGTGTATTCCATTCTTCGTTTTCAGTGGATGGATGAATTGTTTTTCTTGGAAAATACTGATTTTTATGTCACTAACTTTCTAAGTTCAGACTGGCCACTTATTGCCAGTTGGGTTTTCGAATTTCTCTAAATTCTTCAGTTTTGGACCTTCAGCGTTCCGGTGTGGCCACGAATTGCATAGTCTGACAATATATTAACACACACAAACAAACAAACAAACAAAAAACCCTGGCACAGGTAAGCCTCTGTTTGTAAAAGTTTGTCCCCTTCTCCTAAATTTTGACATGTAATCTCCAGTAAATCTGGGCGACATTCTCTAAGTCCTTCCCTGAGATCTGCAAACTTAATTTGTCTGTACCAGTCACTATGACCCACTTTTCTAAATCTACTACTGCCAGATACTCTCTGTCTGTTCTGTCTGTCTGTCTTTCTGTCTGTATCCTACATTCACTAGCCAAACTAGCTAATGAATCAATCAAGAACAAATAGTCAAGGCCCCAGCTGGTGTGGATTTAAAAGCCTCCAGTGTTTATCTCACATAGCCAATTAGTAAAGCTCTGGTATTCGCCAAAACTCATTTTCTCGGGTTATATTACTCACAGCGGACGTAATTGCCTGGTGCTCTGTTCCCTATCCCTCCCCCTCGCCTACCCCCTTCTTCCTTTCCCACACTCAGACCCCCCCCCCCTCTCTCATAGTCACTAACGACCCCCGGCTCTCGAGCATTTTTCAGCCTCCATGGCGCACGCTAAGAAACCGCAGAGTTGCTGACCTGGGTTGCCGAGCAACAGGGGACCTAACTCGCCCACCCTGAAACAAGGGAAGCAATCGAGCGTGAAACGAAGTGGGTGTAGGTTGACAGTTATTTTGATTGGTACGGGACGTGCCGAGATTAAGCGAGAGCTGGTAGCGCCCTTGTACAGAGATTACTCATCCTTAGATCTTTTCGTTATGGTGAGTTTTATTTCACCATTATTTCACAGAGATTATAAACAGTACTCACATCCAGCTCCGCAAACATTCATAAAGGCTGTAACCAACGTTTTATTTGGAGGGAATCTGTGTGTTCCTGTTTATTAAGTTATCTGCTTGTCAACCCGTTTGTATGTCTGGTCGGTCAGTCTTCCGATTTACTGACTGGAAACTCGAATGTTTGGCTGCTCATATGTGTATGTGCGTCTGATTGGATACTTGACTGCTGTCTGTGTATGTGTTCTTGGGTGAATACCTGACTGATTGTCTATTGTGTGGCTGGCTGTACACCTGATTGTCTGTCTTGTTACTTGTCTGTGTGTGGCTGGCTGTACACCTGATTGTCTGTCTGATTACTTGTCTGTGTGAGGCTGGATGTACACCTGATTGTCTGCCTCACTGCTTGTCTGTGTGTGGCTGGCTTACACCTGATTGTCTGTCTGATTACTTGTCTGTGTATGACTGGCTGTGCACCTGATTGTCTGTATGTGACTGGCTGTGCACCTGATTGTCTGTCTGACTACTTGTCTGTGTGAGACTGGCTGTGCACCTGATTGTCTATTATGTGGCTGGTCGTCTATGTGTGTGGCTGGCAGGCTTTGTGTATGTGTGTGTGGCTGCCTGTACACCTGATTGTCTGACTGCTTGTATGTGTGGCTCCCTATACAACTGACTGTAAATAAGATTGTCTATGTGTGTGTGTGGCTGGCTGTAAACCTGATTGTCTATCTGATTGTCTGTGTGTGTGCGTGTGTGTGGCTGGCTGTATGTCGTAATTACCTGCCCATTTGTGTGTAGCCGACATTCTTCTTCATTGGCAGTCCATACATGGTGTGGCTGGGTTGATATCTGACTGATTGTCCATATATGGTGTGGCTGGGTTGATATCTGACTGATTGTCCATACATGGTGTGGCTGGGTTGATATCTGACTGATTGTCCATACATGGTGTGGCTGGGTGGATACCTGACTGATTGTTCATACATGGCGTGGCTGGCTGGATACCTGACTGATTACTCATACACATGTGGCTGGCTGGCTAGCTGGCTGGATATCTGACGTTTGTAAAAGTTTGTCCCCTTCTCCTAATTTTGACATGTAATCTCCAGTAAATCTGGGCGACATTCTCTAAGTCCTTCCCTGAGATCTGCAAACTTAATTTGTCTGTACCAGTCACTATGACCCACTTTTCTAAATCTACTACTGCCAGATACTCTCTGTCTGTCTGTCTTTCTGTCTGTATCCTACATTCACTAGCCAAACTAGCTAATGAATCAATCAAGAACAAATAGTCAAGGCCCCAGCTGGTGTGGATTTAAAAGCCTCCAGTGTTTATCTCACATAGCCAATTAGTAAAGCTCTGGTATTCGCCAAAACTCATTTTCTCGGGTTATATTACTCACAGCGGACGTAATTGCCTGGTGCTCTGTTCCCTATCCCTCCCCCTCGCCTACCCCCTTCTTCCTTTCCCACACTCAGACCCCCCCCCCCTCTCTCATAGTCACTAACGACCCCCGGCTCTCGAGCATTTTTCAGCCTCCATGGCGCACGCTAAGAAACCGCAGAGTTGCTGACCTGGGTTGCCGAGCAACAGGGGACCTAACTCGCCCACCCTGAAACAAGGGAAGCAATCGAGCGTGAAACGAAGTGGGTGTAGGTTGACAGTTATTTTGATTGGTACGGGACGTGCCGAGATTAAGCGAGAGCTGGTAGCGCCCTTGTACAGAGATTACTCATCCTTAGATCTTTTCGTTATGGTGAGTTTTATTTCACCATTATTTCACAGAGATTATAAACAGTACTCACATCCAGCTCCGCAAACATTCATAAAGGCTGTAACCAACGTTTTATTTGGAGGGAATCTGTGTGTTCCTGTTTATTAAGTTATCTGCTTGTCAACCCGTTTGTATGTCTGGTCGGTCAGTCTTCCGATTTACTGACTGGAAACTCGAATGTTTGGCTGCTCATATGTGTATGTGCGTCTGATTGGATACTTGACTGCTGTCTGTGTATGTGTTCTTGGGTGAATACCTGACTGATTGTCTATTGTGTGGCTGGCTGTACACCTGATTGTCTGTCTTGTTACTTGTCTGTGTGTGGCTGGCTGTACACCTGATTGTCTGTCTGATTACTTGTCTGTGTGAGGCTGGATGTACACCTGATTGTCTGCCTCACTGCTTGTCTGTGTGTGGCTGGCTTACACCTGATTGTCTGTCTGATTACTTGTCTGTGTATGACTGGCTGTGCACCTGATTGTCTGTATGTGACTGGCTGTGCACCTGATTGTCTGTCTGACTACTTGTCTGTGTGAGACTGGCTGTGCACCTGATTGTCTATTATGTGGCTGGTCGTCTATGTGTGTGGCTGGCAGGCTTTGTGTGTGTGTGTGGCTGCCTGTACACCTGATTGTCTGACTGCTTGTATGTGTGGCTCCCTATACAACTGACTGTAAATAAGATTGTCTGTGTGTGTGTGGCTGGCTGTAAACCTGATTGTCTATCTGATTGTCTGTGTGTGTGTGCGTGTGTGTGGCTGGCTGTATGTCATAATTACCTGCCCATTTGTGTGTAGCCGACATTCTTCTTCATTGGCAGTCCATACATGGTGTGGCTGGGTTGATATCTGACTGATTGTCCATATATGGTGTGGCTGGGTTGATATCTGACTGATTGTCCATACATGGTGTGGCTGGGTTGATATCTGACTGATTGTCCATACATGGTGTGGCTGGGTGGATACCTGACTGATTGTTCATACATGGCGTGGCTGGCTGGATACCTGACTGATTACTCATACACATGTGGCTGGCTGGCTAGCTGGCTGGATATCTGACTGGCTGTCTAGTTTCTCTCTGTCTAATTTTCTCTCTAGATATTATCTTTCTTCGTCTGTCAGTGCGTGATGTATGTTAAATCTTATATGTCAGTTTAACATACAAACAGGGACCTCGTCATTATGTAACAAGTGTAAACATAAGATCAAAGGAATGTTCTGGCAAAAATCATAACAAATTTCACCCTGTATGGAAAGACAGACATATCACCATTGTCGTTAGTGATTGAAAGATGGCGGGGGCGATGAATTCCTAGCAGCTCTCTCGAAGTTCTGTTGGTTGCAACCAAAATGCCCTGCTGCTGCTGCTACTGCCTCTCATTTCTCTCTCATTCTCTCTCATTCTCTCTCTCTCTTTCACTCTCATTCTCTCTCTCATTCTCTCTCATTCTCTCTCATTCTCTCTCTTTCTCTCTCATTCTCTCTCTTTCTCTCTCATTCTCTCTCTCACTCTCTCTCTCTCATTCTCTTTCTCTCTCATTCTCTCTCTCATTCTCTCTCACTTTCTCTCTCATTCTCTCTCTTTCTCTCTCATTCTCTCTCTCACTCTCTTTCTCTCTCATTCTCTCTCTCACTCTCTTTCTCTCTCATTCTCTCTCTCACTCTCTTTCTCTCTCATTCTCTCTCTCATTTTCTCTCTTTCGTTCTCATTCTCTCTCTCACTCTCTTTCTCTCTCATTCTCTCTCTTCTCTCTCATTCTCTCATTCTCTCTCTTTCTCTCTCATTCTCTCTCTTTCTCTCTTATTCTCTCTCTCTTTCTCTCTCATTCTCTCTCATTCTCTTTCTTTCTCTCTCATTCTCTTTCTTTCTCTCTCATTCTCTCTCTCATTCTCTTTCTTTCTCATTCTCTCTCTCACTTTCTCTCTCATTCTCTCTCATTCTCTCTATTTCTCTCTCATTCTCTCTCTTTTCTCTCTTATTATCTCTCTCTTTCTCTTTCATTCTCTCTCTCTCATTCTCTCGCTCTAACTCTCTTTCTCTCTCATTCTCTCTCTCATTCTCTCTCTCACTCTTTCTCTCTCTTTCTCTCTCATTCTCTCTCATTCTCCCCGCCTTATCTATGGAACCTGTTTAAATTTAGCCCAAAGTGCAGCCAACGCTTGAACAACATATGTCTTCCAAAACCTAGACTTGATCTTTACAAGAAAAGCTTTAGTTATTCTGCTGCTCATCTTTGGAATACCCTCCCATCCTATATAAAAAATATAAATTATACTCCTTCCTACAACTACAAGCTTTACCAGTATCTATTTGATGTCGACTACATGCCTCCATGAATTATAAAACTTAAAAGTTATCTTAAGCTGCTCTTACAGACACCGAATACAATTAATTGTTTTCTGTATAGTCCCGAAAATTTTGTTTAGTAGATAGTCATTTATAATGTATGTAGTTACTTCTATACTGAGTGAATGTTTAAGAGTGAAACGTAAATGTTATATTTTATTTTATGTCTCTCAGTTTCAATGTTAGTTATGTTTGTTATATGAACAGCATATTTGTAGAATGTCTGGAATAGAGTGAAAGATGTATGATAAAGGGCAGAATGTCAGACGGGCCTGCGTGCCCAATTCTTAACCCTTTTGAAATAAAGATCAATCAATCAATCAATCAATCTCTCACTCTCTTTCTTTCTCATTCTCTCTCTAACTCTCTTTCTCTCTCATTCTCTCTCACTCTTTCTCTCTCATTCTCTCTCATTCTCTCTCACTCTCTTTCTCTCTCACTCTATTCTCTCTCACTCTTTCTTTCTCAGTCTCTTTTTTTTTCTCTCGTTCTTTCTCTATCTATCTATCTATCTATCTATCTATCTATCTATCTATCTATCTATCTATCTATCTATCTATCTATCTATCTATCTATCTATGTGTCTGTCTGTCTGTCTATCTATCTATCTATCTATCTATCCTCTCTCTCCTTCTCTGTTTCCTCTCTCTCCTTCACTCTTCTCTCCCGCACTTTCTCATAGTCTTCTCTTCCTCTCTCTCCCCCTTTCTCACTCTCTCTCTCTCTCTCTTTCTCTCTCTCTCTCACTCTTCTAGTAGCACAAGTGTTGAAACTTTCAAAATAGCAAATAGCAAAATCACAAAACAGTAGCCAAATCTGAATAACAACAACCCCAGCATAATCATACATAGTTCAAACTAATAGCAAGCTAATTCGTTAAGATATCAAAAGCTGTAAAATCTTCTCAAAAGAATATGCTAGTACAGTAACACCAGGTAGACAGATAAATCAGTACAGCACAATATTATCAATAAAAAAAAAATTAGTGTTAGGTCGATACCAGCGCAGAGTAAGATGTAAATGAGCCGTTAATGGCTTCTGTTCTAGGGGACATAACCATGTTATTTTTTTCTATTATCAAAATTTGTTCATGTTATTTCCCCGTATTGTATTTTAAGTAAAATAACCTGGAGTGGTATTTTGGCACAAAGTAATGGCGAATAATGGCGTTGTCTGAGTGGCTCAACGGTTAGAGCGCTTGTCTCTCACGTGGAAATCAGTGGTTCAAATTCGACGGCAAACGTAACAGTCACTCAGCTGTAAACATCTGACTCCTTCAGGAACTGTCAACGGAAAGGGGGCCAGACATTAACAATATATCTCTGGCAAACTCTTGGCCCTCGGACTAAGGAGGTTCGCGGTAGTGGCTTTTGTTGTTGTTGTTGTTGTTGATACTAACATGTTCTGCATATAAGACAAAAGTTATAGTTCACACACTGTTTTAGCTTCGATTTGGCAGCCATCATAAATTTTATTGCATCATATTTTGCTCTTCCAAACGACCCAAGATCAGTCCTGAAACATTCACAGAACATTTATCACAATGTATCTTCCTCACAACATCCACACTTTGTTTATTCTTTCAGCCATGGACGATTTTGAATAGTACTCTTTGAACATTCTCTGTGATTTGTTTTAAATTTTAACTCATGTCTGCTAATCTTCTTATCTTATACGAGGAGCATGCTTTCATCATCATCATCATCATCAGGTGCCGTGCCGACTGGCGTTGGTTTTTATGCTTCTCCAGAGTACACGATCCTTCATGCAGGTCATTAACTCAGTTGGTGATCTCCTCTCACACCATCCCGTCAGACTTCCAGTATCATTTCTCTTGGTATTCCCCTGGCTCTTCTTCCCTCTATTTTTCCTGTTGTTATAATGTTTTCAATCCCCACTCTTCTCATTCCATATCCTATGAAGGTACATTGTCTCTCTCTCTCTCTCTCTCTCTCTCTCTCTCTTTCTCTCTCTCCCTCTCTCTCTCTCTCTTATTTTTTTTTTTGGCAAGATTTTTTTGTCTCTCCAGCTCTTCTCATACATTCTTCATTAGTTATTTTTGCTGTTCAGGGGATTCGCAACATTCTTCTAATAAACCACATTTCTGCTGCTTCCAATGATTTTTATGCAGACCTGCCTATTGTCCATGATTCACTTCCATATAACAAGATAGGTTCAATACAGCATTTTAGGACTCGTTTTCTAACATTCATTGATAAGGATGTGTTGCATAATTTATTTATCACTCAGAAATGCAGTCTTTGCTTGGCCTATTCTGTTCTTAACTTCTGTTATGCATTTCCCATCTGATGTTATTACTTCTCCAAGGTATTTGAATTTCTGCATCTGCTTTAGAATAGTTACATTTAATTCTATACTGAATTTTGGTATATTCTATTTCTTAGATATAACCATAGTCTCTGTTTTCAGTTTTCCCATCTTAGCTCCTCTAAATGCTTTTGTTGATGCGGTGGCACTCTTAAACTTTTCTTAATCTTTTCGCCAACTTCGTACAGCACATTAGGACTCGCCAGACTATTTTAGCAGCCTGCATAATATTCACTTGTTTACTTCTTTCTCCCATATTTGTATGACACAATGAGGACTTCATGTTGTCAACAATATCTCTCATGTCCGCCATTACCGCTTTAATGTCAGTGATGCAAAACTGGAGCGCACATTCGATCGAAAGTGTCCCTGATGTTTGGGAATGTTCGCTTCATTGTCTTGACCTTGAGCTCATCACGTGACGTACGCGGTGACTTCTGGTGCGCACACAGAAGAGCAGGACAGCTGAAGAATGAAACAAAATGAACCTTCACAGGAATACTTGTATACTTTTTGTTTTGTTTTGTTTTGTTCTGTTTTGCTGTAATGTTAGACTGCGCATATATGACGGGTATGTCTTCTTATGATTTTCAGTCGAGCATTTTAAAGAAGAAAAAAAAAACATCACCTTGTATTCGGGTCAGTCCGGTTCATTCATTCATTTGCATGTCCCTTGCGGAACTTTGCCTCCCTAACAGCTCTGCTGTAGGCCTCTCGGTTGTGGGCAAGATGGCCTGCTGCTGATGCATCCATGTGGAGATCCTCAACGATGTCTTGCAGCCATCTTCGCCTTGGTCTTCTTCTCTTTCTTTTATGTACCCTTCCAAGACGGTTTTCTCTAGATTATCATGACGTTTAATGTGTCCCAAAATATTTACGTTTTCTCTGTTTAATCATCTTTACTAGCCAGCCTTCTTCAATATTAAGTTCTTGTAGTATGGATATATTTGTTCTTTTTTGTGTCCATGATATTTGAAGAGCTCTTCTGTAGCATTTACATTCAAAGGCATTTATGTGTTTCTCGGGTGTTTTGTTAAGTGTCAGTACGGTACAGAAAATAAAATAGAATTCTTAGCGCATTTTATTGAGCGGGTGGGGGTGGAAAGGGGATGGGGGTAAGGTTTATGTTTATCCTGCTCACATTTAAAACTTAATGGAGTATAATCATTGCACGATATAATCCTTGTCAGAGTACAGTATCACCTTTTGTCTAGCTGGAGAACTTCTGGAATTTGTAATACACCTGACCTCGAATGTTTCCAGCACAGAGAGAGGTTTTAGTTTTATTTTATCCTGACTTATCTCTAATATTTATCTTTACCTTCAAGCTTCTGTCAGCAGCTGTTTCTATGTGTCGTCTTCCAGTGAATTCCCTTTTTGCTGTCCCCCTTTCAGGTAACACCATTTTTTTTATCCCACACTGAAGTTCACTCTTTGTTTGTGTTACCCCACACTTAAGTTAACTCCCTGTTTTTGTTATCCCACACTTAAGTGTACTCCCTGTTTTTGTTATCCCACACTTAAGTTAACTCCCTGTTTTTGTTATCCCACACTTAAGTGTACTCCCTGTTTTTGTTATCCCACACTTAAGTTAACTCCCTGTTTTTGTTATCCCACACTTAAGTTAACTCCCTGTTTTTGTTATCCCACACTTAAATTCACTCCCTGTTTTTGTTATCCCACACTTAGGTTCACTCCCTGTTTGTGTTGTCCTACATTTAATTCTATACTGAATTTTGGTATATTCTATTTCTTAGATATAACCATAGTCTCTGTTTTCAGTTTTCCCATCTTAGCTCCTCTAAATGCTTTTGTTGATGCGGTGGCACTCTTAAACTTTTCTTAATCTTTTCGCCAACTTCGTACAGCACATTAGGACTCGCCAGACTATTTTAGCAGCCTGCATAATATTCACTTGTTTACTTCTTTCTCCCATATTTGTATGACACAATGAGGACTTCATGTTGTCAACAATATCTCTCATGTCCGCCATTACCGCTTTAATGTCAGTGATGCAAAACTGGAGCGCACATTCGATCGAAAGTGTCCCTGATGTTTGGGAATGTTCGCTTCATTGTCTTGACCTTGAGCTCATCACGTGACGTACGCGGTGACTTCTGGTGCGCACACAGAAGAGCAGGACAGCTGAAGAATGAAACAAAATGAACCTTCACAGGAATACTTGTATACTTTTTGTTTTGTTTTGTTTTGTTCTGTTTTGCTGTAATGTTAGACTGCGCATATATGACGGGTATGTCTTCTTATGATTTTCAGTCGAGCATTTTAAAGAAGAAAAAAAAAACATCACCTTGTATTCGGGTCAGTCCGGTTCATTCATTCATTTGCATGTCCCTTGCGGAACTTTGCCTCCCTAACAGCTCTGCTGTAGGCCTCTCGGTTGTGGGCAAGATGGCCTGCTGCTGATGCATCCATGTGGAGATCCTCAACGATGTCTTGCAGCCATCTTCGCCTTGGTCTTCTTCTCTTTCTTTTATGTACCCTTCCAAGACGGTTTTCTCTAGATTATCATGACGTTTAATGTGTCCAAAATATTTACGTTTTCTCTGTTTAATCATCTTTACTAGCCAGCCTTCTTCAATATTAAGTTCTTGTAGTATGGATATATTTGTTCTTTTTTGTGTCCATGATATTTGAAGAGCTCTTCTGTAGCATTTACATTCAAAGGCATTTATGTGTTTCTCGGGTGTTTTGTTAAGTGTCAGTACGGTACAGAAAATAAAATAGAATTCTTAGCGCATTTTATTGAGCGGGTGGGGGTGGAAAGGGGATGGGGGTAAGGTTTATGTTTATCCTGCTCACATTTAAAACTTAATGGAGTATAATCATTGCACGATATAATCCTTGTCAGAGTACAGTATCACCTTTTGTCTAGCTGGAGAACTTCTGGAATTTGTAATACACCTGACCTCGAATGTTTCCAGCACAGAGAGAGGTTTTAGTTTTATTTTATCCTGACTTATCTCTAATATTTATCTTTACCTTCAAGCTTCTGTCAGCAGCTGTTTCTATGTGTCGTCTTCCAGTGAATTCCCTTTTTGCTGTCCCCCTTTCAGGTAACACCATTTTTTTTATCCCACACTGAAGTTCACTCTTTGTTTGTGTTACCCCACACTTAAGTTAACTCCCTGTTTTTGTTATCCCACACTTAAGTGTACTCCCTGTTTTTGTTATCCCACACTTAAGTTAACTCCCTGTTTTTGTTATCCCACACTTAAGTGTACTCCCTGTTTTTGTTATCCCACACTTAAGTTAACTCCCTGTTTTTGTTATCCCACACTTAAGTTAACTCCCTGTTTTTGTTATCCCACACTTAAATTCACTCCCTGTTTTTTGTTATCCCACACTTAGGTTCACTCCCTGTTTGTGTTGTCCTACATTTAAGTTCACACCCCCTTTTTTTTTTTTGCTGTCCCAGACTTCATTTAGCTCACGTTCCTTCCTTATGATTCAGTTGACACTTTTTTTGCTGTCTCGCACATCAGTTAACTCCCTTTTTGCTGTCCCACACTTCAGCTAAGCACCGTTTTGTCACCTTCATATTTGTAGTAGCTTCTCAAACCCAATTTCTTAGCTACATTATTCAGATGCTACCAGTTATTATTATTATTACTACTACTTTAAAAAAAATACATTGCCCTTCATGAACTTGACAGAATTCTTTATTGCCTTGTAATTACTAATGGCGAACACGTGTAGAAGCGGAGACACCATAACGCTTTCTTGGCGGTGACTGCTCGGTTGATCATTGTCCAGAAACATGCACTTACTAAATAAGAACTAATCACAGAAACATGTACTTACTAAATAAGAACTAATCACAGGAACATGCACTTACTAAATAAGAACTAATCACAGAAACATGCACTTACTAAATAAGATCTAATCACAGAAACATGCACTTACTAAATAAGATCTAATCACAGAAACATGCACTTACTAAATAAGAACTAATCACAGAAACATGCACTTACTAAATAAGAATTAATCACAGAAACATGCACTTACTAAATAAGAACTAATCACAGAAACATGCACTTACTAAATAAGAACTAATCACAGAAACATGCACTTACTAAATAAGAACTAATCACAGAAACATGCACTTACTAAATAAGAACTAATCACAGAAACATGTACTTTACTAAATAAGAACTAATCACAGAAACATGTACTTTACTAAATAAGAACTAATCACAGAAACATGCACTTACTAAATAATAACTAATCACAGAAACATGCACTTACTAAATAAGAACTAATCACAGAAACATGCACTTACTAAATAAGAACTAATCACAGAAACATGCACTTACTAAATAAGAACTAATCACAGAAACATGCACTTACTAAATAAGAACTAATCACAGAAACATGCACTTACTAAATAAGAACTAATCACAGAAACATGCACTTACTAAATAAGAACTAATCACAGAAACATGCACTTACTAAATAATAACTAATCACAGAAACATGCACTTACTAAATAATAACTAATCACATACCAGAGCATACACCATGGAAAGAAGCAGATTATACACAAATAACTATTCAGACTGAAGTGAAAGGTGTGCAGAATGGTGAGATGCAGAGCAGTCTTGTAAGATCAATAGCCACACTTAGTGTTCTAGATGACAAATATCCATGTGACACCTGGATACGTGTGTATACAGATGGATCTGCACATAATGCCATAAAAAATGGTGGGGCAGGAGCATATATTGAATATCCAAACAACACCATTGACAAGATTTCCATACCCACTGGTAAATACTGCAACAACTTTGATGCAGAAGTTAGGGCAATTATTGCTGCAGTTGAAAAACTATCAGACTCCAGAATTGATACATGTCCTGTAGTAATTCTCACAGATGCAAGATCAGTACTGGAGGCTCTTCAGTGCAACAAACTACCAGACCTTAAGGATGCCTTGTCAAAAATTGGCTTACAACATGGAGTCACTTTGCAGTGGATTCCCTCCCACTGTGGGATACCAGGCAATGAGAAAGCTGACCATCTGGCTAAAGAGGGCACTGAAATGGAGCAACCAGACATACCAGTCACCTATAATCAGAAGAAAAGCATGATAAAAACCTACAGGAAGCCACAAACACCACCACATGATGACTATCACATGCTAAACAGAAAGGAACAAGTCACCATCTTCCGTCTCCGAACAGGACACAGCCGACTCCGAAGTCATATGTATACAAAGTTTAAGGTTGGTACTACTAATCTATGTACATGTGCCCAGGTGCCCCAAACCGTGGAACATATCCTCCAGAACTGCATCAACTACGAGACACTGAGAAATAATTACTGGCCCAGTGAAACCACTAAAGAAGATAAGCTCTATGGTTCCATACATGAGTTACAAAAAACAGTGAAATTTATCCAAGAGACAGGACTGCAGATATAGACAGACAGTGCGAACGAAGAAGAAGAAGAAGAACTAATCACAGAAACATGCACTTACTAAATAAGAACTAATCACAGAAACATGCACTTACTAAATAAGAACTAATCACAGTTTATAGTGCATCACGCTGCGCTTCATTTTTAAATAACGAAGTAGGAGAGAAAATGTGTCAGCTTACTTCAAGTGCCTCTTCTGCGTCCAGTATCATATCCTGAGCCTTTTATAAAAGAAGGCAGGTCACTTATTTCACATTTTGTTGAGGTGTGGTGCTCATATTTCACATTTTGTTGAGGTGTGGTGCTCATATTTCACATTTTGTTGAGGTGTGCTGTTCAGATGTTACATTTTGTTGAGGTGTGGTGCTCATATTTCACAGCTTTGTTGAGGAGAGTTGCTTATATTTCACTTTTTGATGAAGTGTGGTGATTATATGTCAGTTTTGTTAAGGTGTGGTTCTCATATTTTACAGTTTTGTTGAGGTGTGATGTTTATATTTCACATTTTGTTGAAGTGTGGTGCTCATATTTCACAGTTTTGTTGAAGTGTATTGCTTATATTTCACAGTCTTATTGAAGTGTGTTGCTTGTATTTCACAGTTTTGTTGAGGTGTGTTGCTCTATATTTCATAGTTTTGTTGAGGTGTGTTGTTCTATATTTCACAGTTTTGTTGAGGTGTGTTGCTCTATATTTCACAGTTTTTTAAAGGTGTGTTGCTCTATATTTCACAGTTTTTTAAAGGTGTGGTTCTTATATTTCACAGTTTTGTTGAAGTGTGGTGCTCATATTTCACAGTTTTGTTGAAGTGTATTGCTTATATTTCACAGTCTTATTGAAGTGTGTTGCTTGTATTTCACAGTTTTGTTGAGGTGTGTTGCTCTATATTTCATAGTTTTGTTGAGGTGTGTTGTTCTATATTTCACAGTTTTGTTGAGGTGTGTTGCTCTATATTTCACAGTTTTTTAAAGGTGTGTTGCTCTATATTTCACAGTTTTTTAAAGGTGTGGTTCTTATATTTCACAGTTTGTTGATGTGTATTGCTTATATTTCACAGTCTTATTGAAGTGTGTTGCTTGTATTTCACAGTTTTTTTTAGGTGTGGTGCTTATATTTCACAGTTTTTTGAGGTGTGTTGCTCTATATTTCACAGTTTTGTTGAGGTGTGTTGCTCTATATTTCACAGTTTTGTTGAGGTGTGTTGCTCTATATTTCACAGTTTTTTTTAGGTGTGTTGCTCTATATTTCACAGTTTTTTAAAGGTGTGGTTCTTATATTTCACAGTTTGTTGATGTGTATTGCTTATATTTCACAGTCTTATTGAAGTGTGTTGCTTGTATTTCACAGTTTTTTAAAGGTGTGGTTCTTATATTTCACAGTTTGTTGAGATGTAGTGCTTATAATTCGCAATTGTTAAAGATGTTTTACGTATATTAGATAGTGCTCATATTTCACAGTTTGTTGACGGGTGGTGCTTATATTTCACAGCTTTTTTATGTGTAGTGTTTATACTTGACAGTCTGTTTAAACGAAGGGCTAATATTTCATAGTTTCAGACGAGGTAAATTGGCTGAAACGTAGTGTATGCAAGAAGCTTAAACTTCTATTTTTTAAAAATGAGAATAATCGGCTTTCTTCCATTATTATTAACTTCGGATTATTTTTTAAAACATTATTTACGTGTTTTTTTTCGAGTTTAAATTCTTTATATTTCAATCTCAGCAGATGTACCTGATTTTTTTTATGGCATTTGGTGTGTACAAGAATATCTATTTTCTCTCAGTCGGTCATTTGCATGTCTCTTGCGGAACTTTGCCTCCTTAACAGCTCTCCTGTAGGCCTCTCGGTTCTATTTTCCATAGGACACTTAAAAAACTACTCATATGCTTGCAATACTCTAGTGCCCTTAGCTCTGCATATACAAATTCGGTATCATAACTTTAGAATTATTTGTGCTTCAGTCATCTTCGGGACACTGTGTATCTTCTAATCTAAATAAATTGTCCAGGCAAAAGTGGTTAGCCATACACTTTGCAGTTTCCATGTACGTTGTATTCAAAGCGTGTATGGGCGCCTTCGTTATCCAGCAGCGTAAAGTCCCAAGATTAAAATTCTTCAATGTGAAGTCTCAAGATTAGAACTCTTCAGCGTGAATTCTTAATATTAAAACTCTTCAGTGTGAAGTCCCAATATTAAAACACTTCAGCGTGAAGTCCCAATATTAAAATTCTTCAACGTGAAGTACCAAGATTAAAACTCTTCAGTGTGAAGTCCCAGGATTAAAACTCTTCAGTGTGAAGTCCCAAGATTAAAACTCTTCAGTGTGAAGTACCAAGATTAAAACTCTTCAGTGCAAAGTCTCAAGATTAAAACTCTTCAGCGTAAAGTATCAAGATTAAAACTCTTCAGCATGAAGTCCCAAGATTAAAACTCTTCAGTGTGAAGTACCAAGATTAAAACTCTTCAGTGTGAAGTCCCAAGATTAAAACTCTTCAGTACAAAGTCTCAAGATTAAAATTCTTCAGCGTGAAGCCCCAAGATTAAAACTCTTCAGTGTGAAGTCTCAAGATTAAAACTCTTCAACGTGAAGATCCAAGATTAAAATTCTTCAGTGTGAAGTAATAAGATTAAAACTCTTCAGCGTGAAGTCCCAAGATTAAAACTCTTCTGCGTGAAGTCCCAAGATTAAAACTCTTCAGCGTGAAGTCCCAAGATTAAAACTCTTCAGTGTGAAGTATCAAGATTAAAACTCTTCAGTGTGAAGTATCAAGATTAAAACTCTTCAGCGTGAAGTCCCAAGATTAAAACTCTTCAGCATGAAGTCCCAAGATTAAAACTCTTCAGTGTGAAGTACCAAGATTAAAACTCTTCAGTGCAAAGTCTCAAGATTAAAATTCTTCAGCGTGAAGTCCCAAGATTAAAACTTTTCAGTGTGAAGTCTCAAGATTAAAACTCTTCAACGTGAAGATCCAAGATTAAAATTCTTCAGTGTGAATTATCAAGATTAAAACTCTTCAGCGTGAAGTCCCAAGATTAAAACTCTTCAGCGTGAAGTCCCAAGATTAAAACTATTCAGCGTGAAGTCCCAAGATTAAAACTCTTCAGTGTGAGGTATCAAGATTAAAACTCTTCAGTGTGAAGTATCACGATTAAAACTCTTCAGCGTGAAGTCCCAAGATTAAAACTCTTCAGCGTGAAGTCCCAAGATTAAAACTCTTCAGTGTGAAGTCTCAAGATTAAAACTCTTCAGTGTGAAGTATCAAGATTAAAACTCTTCATTGTGAGTACCCAAGATTAAAACTATTCAGTGTGAAGTCCCAAGATTAAAACTCTTCAGCGTGAAGTCCCAGTATTAAAACTCTTCAGTGTGAAGTATCAACATTAAAACTCTTCAGTGTGAGGACCCAACATTAAAACTCTTCAGTGTGAAGTATCAAGATTAAAACTCTTCAGTGTGAATTATCAAGATTAAAACTCTTCAGCGTGAAGTCCCAAGATTAAAATTCTTCTGGTCACAGCAATCTAATACTGGTGTAGGAATCACAGATGCTAGAAAATAAATCATCTTACTTGAACACTTTGTGAGACTGTTGCTACGTTTCATTCTATAACTATATGGTGATTTTCTGATTCTGTATTTAATACCTTATGTGCTGAATACGTGGAGAAATGTATGAGTTTTTGCTGTAGATATGGAGAAGAGTCTTATGAATCTTTGTTGTTGATACTGTGAATTATATTCTGAATTATTTAAAATTTGTAGGACTATATGCTGATTGAATGAAGAATACTATGATTCTGTGCAAAAACGATTCGAGAACTCTGTTTCTGTCCGTCTGTGTGTGCATACGTTATGTAATGTTATGTAATGTATGTATGTAATGTAATGGATGTAATGTATATAATGTAATGAATTAATGTAATGTTATGTTTGTAATGTTATATAATGTAATATGTGCAATGTAACGTTATGTATTTAATGTAATGTTATGAATGCAGTATAATGTAATGTAATGTGTGCAGTTGTGCAATGTAATGTGTACAATGTAATGTGTGCAATTCAGTGTGTGCAATGTAATGCATATATGTAATGTATGTACTACGTACGAACGTATGCGTTCGTCGGTACGCCTGTCTGTCTGTCTATCCAGTGTCATACTGACAGGCATTGGCTGTCATTCTTTCCCACAGTTCTCTAATTATCAGCTAGACTAATGTTCCTTCTCCATGCCACTTGGTCAGTCCATCTATCTTCTTCTCTTTCTGTCTGCCTCTGTCTCATCTGCCCTCTATCCTCCCTGTTGTTATCAAATATTCTAATCCGCCTGCTCTCATGACGTGTCCTATGAATTTAGATTTCTCTATTCCTCAATTTTGTTATTGTTTGACTCTCTTCTTCTTCTTCTTCTTTCAGGACCTCTTCACTTGATCTCTTTTTAATGATTCTGTGCGAACTATTTGGAGAGTTCTATGAGTCTGTGCTACATGTATGGAAAATTCTATGATTCTGTGCAAAATATACAGAGAATTCTATGATTCTGTGCAAAATATAGAGAGAATTCTATGATTCTGTGCAAAATATACAGAGAATTATATGATTCTGTGCAAAATATAGAGAGAATTCTATGATTCTGTCCAAAATATATAGAGAATTCTATGCTTCTGTGTTTCTCCTCCTTCTTCTTCTTCTTTCGAGGTTGTTGGTCACTTCAGATCCTGATCCCTGACGACATGGCAAAGCCTGCAGTCCTCTCCTGATAGAAGCCCCAAAGCTTTTGCCCCAAGCTTGTGTCCTCTGGCCATCTCTGGCCATGTCTCACGCCTCAGGTCTGCATGGTTTATGCACTCTTGTAGGATATGTTCCGGAGTCTGAACTCCACTGCCACATTCTGTGCTAAATATATATATACATATATATAATAAGTAAATGTATATAAAAATTATATAGTTCTACATTAAATGTATAGAGAATTCTATGGTTCTACACTAAATGTATGAAGAATTCTATGGTTCTAGATTAAAAGTATGAACGATTCTATGGTTCTGCATTAAATGTGTACATAAACCTACAGCTTTACACTTTTCTTTTGGTCATGTTGTCCACAGCTCCGCCACAGATTACTTCAAGTTCAGGGACGTTGATCAACATGCCCAGGGGGGACTCGGTCAAGCTGTTCTGTGAGGGAAAAGGCTCCCCAGAGCCCAAGGTGACATGGATGAAGGACGGTCATCCCCTGAACAGCAGCCTGAGAAGCACAGTCGAGGCTAACCAGGTGCGGATTGTGAACCTGCAGAGAGAAGACGGGGGGATATACACCTGCACCTTCACAAACATAGTCGGGGACAGAAGCCAGCCCATCAAACTGGTCATTGAGGGTGAGTGTCTGCTCTTTACCGTTCCTAACAAATATATTTCTTCTGTGTTCCCCAGCAATTCCCAACAAATATATTTCTCCTGTGTTCCCAGATAGTTCCCAACAAATATATTTCTCCTGTGTTCCCAGATAGTTCCCAACAAATATATTTCTCCTGTGTTCCCAGATAGTTCCCAACAAATATATTTCTCCTGTGTTCCCAGACAGTTCCCAACAAATATATTTCTCCTGTGTTCCCAGATAGTTCCCAACAAATATATTTCTCCTGTGTTCCCAGATAGTTCCCAACAAATATATTTCTCCTGTGTTCCCACCAAATGTAGCATAGCCTTGTAAGTAATGATTATAGTTATTATAATAATAATAATTATTATTATTATTAGTGACATGATCAGGAATAAAGAATGTATTGGGGGGCAGAGAAGTTATAGTTAGAGGAGCGAGGAACGGATACTCGGTACTTCAAAGACCTGATCAAAGGTAAAACCGTATCGATAGATCTGATAGATCGTGAGAGTGGTCCAGTTCTAGAGGTGCGACTTCGCGCGCACATGCAGTAGCCCAGGGGGAACAATTGACCAGTAGATCAAAGACTGAACAGAGAACGGACTAGGTCCCGAAGCAGGTAACATGAAAGAGATGGTGGACTTGTTAATGGGAGGTAACAATTAGACGACGGAGATGAAAGAGACTAAAGTGAAGACGCCAGTTGCGACCGGTTTTGGCGTGGTCAGAACTTACGAATATAAAGAAGGGAGGAGGATTCAGAAAGGAAGGCCGGCGGAGAGCAGATAGGGGTTCTGAGAGAGAGGAGAGCAGATAGGGGTTCTGAGAGAGGAGGAGAAAGAGAGAGAGACGCAGAGAGGAGGGGAAGAGGCATTCAGCAAGAGAAATGTAGAGATAGAGACATAGTGTTAGATTGAACTAGTGTAGCAAGAGATCGTACAGTAATTGTTACCAAGAGCTTTTGTATTACTGAATATTGTGAACGCTGCTTAAATACTGCTTGTAGAATTATGAGAATTATGATATTGTGATTTTGTGAGATTTCGTACTACTCTGATGAAAATAATGAAATGTGTATAATCTTGCCTATGCCTATTATTACAAGTGAGTTATCAGCTATACGTATTGATCATATTGATATTATTTGTCAAATTAAAATGAATCAGTGAAATGTTCATGAGAAATCTTCTATTGCCATGTATGTGAAACTTCGACGTGTGATGTACCAAGGTGAGATGTGATGATAATAGAACATTCAATAATAACAATAATAATGAACAATATAAAATAGAACACATTGTTAAACAAATATATTTCTCCCGTGTTCCCAGACAGTTCCCACCAAATATATTTCTCCTGTGTTCCCAGACAGTTCCCAACAAATATATTTCTCCTGTGTTCCCAGACAGTTCCCAACAAATATATTTCTCTTGTGTTCCCAGACAGTTTCCAACAAATATATTTCTCTTGTGTTCCTAGACAGTTCCCAACAAATATATTTCTCTTGTGTTCCCAGACAGTTCCCACCAAATATATTTTTCATGTGTTCCCGGACAGTTCCCAACATATATATATACTTAAAGTCATAACAAGAGTTACACGAGGACATAGAAGAGAGTACGCAAGAAATGGAGGCCATGAAAATGTGCTTCATAAGACGGATGTTGAAGGTACCATGGACAGCCAAGAAAACCAACAAAGAAGTCTTGAGAGAGGCTGGAGTTTAAGGCAAATTACAGTACAGCAAAGATCAGAGGCAGACAAGCGAGATTTTATAGGACATTTTCTGAGAAGAGGAAAATTGGAACACATTGCCACATTTTGGTGGTATTCTTTTCTTTGAGATGACCATCACTTCAGTCTTCTTTTTGTTCAGGCTGAGACCAGGAAAACAAGTTATGTCGTCTAACTACATCAGCGAACATTGAAGAACCCAGAACCTGCTTTGACAAACTATCACAAGCTTTGTTTCCGTTAAAACGACGACATAACTCTTATGTTATGAATGCCAAGAAGGCAAAAGTTCACACACCGAAACGCGTGTAGGCCTGTACGGAGGTTATCCTGGGGGTGAAATCTTTCAAACCGCGTTACTCAACTCTGGTCTCAGGCCGGTTAGCTTAAACCTGATACCCCTCCAGGAAGAGTCCAATATTCGGAGGTATAATGTTGTAAACAGCAGGGTCAGCGCATAATCGAAAGAGGGGGTGCAGCATATAATTCGTCAAATCCAGGCGAAGTTCGCAGACCATGAGTGTGTGGCTTGGGGAAATTTAACTTCATTAAAGAGAATGTAATGTCCGAGGGAGTTGTTTTACTTTCATGTGCGGTCGTTCCATGATGAAACCAAACTCGTAGCCGTGTGTATGTGTCAACGGTCAAAGCCAGTTGGAAATATTTGCCTTTCTCCGAACTGAGGGTTTACTGCTCCAACACCCCTTCCCCCCCCCCTTTTTTTCCCTCTTGTACTGGGGGGGGGGGGGAATTTCCCTGTTAACCATTGTATTGTCTGTTTGGGGTCAGAAGGTCAAGGGGTACGTCCAAGACGCCGTGTTGGGAGTACAAGGTCGAGCGTTAGTCAAGGATTTCCACCGCCCTAGTGTTACCGTTAACTAGAAGAAGAAAAGACCCTACCTAGACCTAGCGTGGGTCTGGTTATGGTTTGTGTGTGTGGTGATTTCTGGCGTTTTTTTTTTCGGAAATGTGTTGTTTGGACTAAAACTATGTTTGTATACTTTTCCTGGATTATTCTGATTCATCGCTTTTGTGTGGAACACGATTTTAAAAGTTTGAAAATTCTGACAACTGGAGAGGTGTACATGTGATAAAATTATCGTTGTAAGACATTCTGTGTGAAGGCATATCAGTTTCTGTATGTGGGCGTAATGTAAATAGTTGATCACGTATTATGTTGTCAACTTAATGTTGTAGATTTGTGAACAATCGATCACGTATTATGCTAACGATGTAGAGAAATCTAAATAATCTATCACGTGTTATATTAACGGTGCACAGAACTGTAAACAATCGATCACAAATTATGTTAACGATGTAGAGACTCATACAGTTGACCATGTACTATGTTAACGATGTAGAGACTCATACAATCGACCATGTACTATGTTAATGATATAGAGACTCATACAATCGACCATGTACTATGTTAATGATGTAGAGACTCATACAATCGACCATGTACTATGTTAACGATGTAGAGACTCATACAATCGACCATGTACTATGTTAATGATATAGAGACTCATACAATCGACCATGTACTATGTTAATGATATAGAGACTCATACAATCGACCATGTACTATGTTAACGATATAGAGACTCATACAATCGACCATGTACTATGTTAATGATATAGAGACTCATACAACCGACCATGTACTATGTTAACGATGCACAAAATTTGAAAAATCGATCACGCATTATGCTGACGGTGTATAGAGTAGTAAACAAACACGTGTTATTTTAACGATGTGGAGAAGTGTAAACAATCGATGGCGTACTATGTTACCGAATCATACGATCGATCACGCTTTATGTTGAAGGTGACGGTGTATAGACTTTGAAACAATCGATCACATACGGGAATCAATCATGCAATCGATCACGTACTGTGTTAAAGATGTAAAGAATTGTAAACAATTTATTGTGTACTAAGTTAACGACGTAAAGAATTGTAAACAATCCATCACGCACTAAGTTAACGGTATAAAGAATTGTAAACAATATATCGCGTGCTAAGTTAACGATGTAAAGAATTGTACACAACGAGACAGTAAAGTGATATATCACAGTGTTGTATAGGCAGGATTCATAAATGTAGCCAGAACACTTGAGATATAAGGTAAAGGTAATCCTGTCATGCCTTAGAGGCACATAGGGATATGGTGTTAGTGCCCATATTTTCCTTGCCCTGTCAGCACACTACAGGGTGATATGGTCAGTATCAGGCCTGGTGGCCTTTCCTTCCCCAACTCCAGAAGAAGTCGAGTACCCATTTCTACAGCTAGGTGACTAGTTAGCATTAAAAAGTATGCAGAACATAGCACTTGAGATATAGTTAGCATTAAAAAGTATGCAGAACATAACACTTGAGATATAGTTAGCATTAAAAAAAAGTAGACAGAACATTGTGGACACGAGAGAAATGACAAGACTTGCGAAGTTTTATATAAACCTCATCGCTGTTTTCAGGGACCTCCAAACAACTTCTCCTTAACTGGAGCTACCCACAGCTACCTAAACAACTTCTCCTTAACTGAAGCTACCCACAGCTACCCAAACAACTTCTCCTTAACTGAAGCTACCCACAGCTGTTTCCTCAGCGGTCCATACGACGTGTAGTCTTGTCTTGTAGGATAATTTGCGGTCATATTTTTTATTCATTGCAGGGACAGGAACATAAAGGGCTTAATTTGAACATCAAAAAGACAGATTATGGTTATATCTAAGAAACAGAATCCACCAGCATGCAGTATAAAATTAAATTGAATCAGGTGCAGAAATTCTAATACTTTGGAGAAGTAATAACTTCAGATGGGAAATGCAGAATAGAAATTAGGAAAAGAATAGGCCAAGCAAAGACCGCATGTCAGAGAATGAGAAACATATTAATCAACACATCCTTATCAATGAATGTTAGAAAACGAGTCCTTGAATGCTATATTGAACCTATCTCTTGTTATATGGAAGTGAATCATGGACAATAGGCAAGTCTGCACAAAAATCATTGGAAGCAACAGAAATGTGGTTTATTAGAAGAATGTTGCGAATTCCCTGGACAGCAAAAATAACTAATGGAGAATGTTGAGAATGTATGTAACAAAAACAAACAAACAAATGAGAGAGAGAGAGAAAGAATGTACTTTCATAGGACATGCAATGAGAAGAGGGGTCATTGAAAATATTCTAACAACAGGAAAAATAGAAGGAAGAAGATCAAGAGGAAGACCAAGAGAAATGATACTGGACAGTCTGACGGGATGGTGTGAGAGGAGATCACCAACTGAGCTGATGGCCTGCGTGAAGGATCGTGTACTCTGGAGAAGCATAATACTCAACGCCAATCGGTAGGACACATGATGATGATGTTGATGCAGGGACATGATGGAGTATTACCTAGTAACATACTGTAAAGGTGGTTTCTGAGTTTGCAGTGTGCGGCTTTTAGTCTAAATAAGATTGCTTGCTCATGTGCTTGTCAGATTTCTCAACTGTATTCAGTATGTCACGTGGTATGTCACGTGCAGGGCGGTGGGGCAGCGTTCTGTTACCCGTGGGTAGTAAAGGTGTGAAATTCTTCGGGAAAGATACTGGATACGGTGACGCTACCCCATACGACTTCATGTACCTCTACTCTGCTAGCACCAGTTTTATAGCAGTTGCTGTCACAGTTAAAATAATCACTACATATGTTATCAATTTACACAGCGATGGGGCGGTTCTTAGAACTGATGTCACAATTTTAAGGTCTGACATTTGTTGATCGTTTTGGTGTATTTATTTATGCTACACTTGTTGGTTGTCCTGGAGTTAATGTTTAGTTACATAACATTCCTTGCTTTACAACATTCCTTGGTGGAGTTAGGATAAAGTCAAGCAACACTTGTTGGCTGTGTTTCTCTTCAGCAAGTGATGGGGTCGTACAACACTGATCCATCTATTCCAGACAGGTTTCGTTTCTGCGGCAATTCTTTTTTAAATTCTCATTTCTTGGCATCAGTGTGGGTTGTCAAGGTGTTCTCGACTTGTGTAACTCTTCACCCAGATCACAGCCGGTGGTTCACGTATTTGTCTTATTCTTGCGGTAATCTCCGTGGAGATGCACAGAACTGTGGCGTAGGTACATCAAAGTCAGACTCCCATATTTTTCTACTGTCCAACTCTGAATTTACATGATCAGTTCTTAACTCCGACTCTACTCAGTATTGCTTCAGACTTCTACTCTACCCAGTATTGTTTCAGACTTTTTCTCTACCCAGTATTACTTCAGCTTTTACTCTACCAAGTATTACTTCAGCTTTTACTCTACCCAGTATTGTTTCAGACTTTTTCTCTACCCAGTATTACTTCAGCTTTTACTCTACCAAGTATTACTTCAGCTTCTACTCTACCCAGTATTACTTCAGACTTTTTCTCTACTCAGTATTACTTCAGCTTTTACTCTACCAAGTATTACTTCAGCTTTTACTCCACCCAGTATTGTTTCAGACTTCTACTCCTCTGTTTGTATACTGACCAAATGACTCGTTCACAAATGGTACACTTTGACCAACGAACTCTTTCATGAATTATTACTTAAAGTACAACTCCGGAACTACAAAACTGCCACTCTCTGCAGCCGTCTCTGTAATAATGTTGAAACACGTGACATCGATGGGGAGTGGATCCAGGAAACGAACTTCTTGGCAGGCCGCCCTTACCAAGTCGAAGGTCAGGTCATTCTCTTACTAAAAGACACCACAAAACATTGGGACAGTGTCGTAACCAACATTGGGACAGTGTCGTAACCAACATTGGGACAGTGTCGTAACCAGGTGTGACTGGCCTGTCCCTGAATGCTGTCACGCCAACACATCATTGCCCCTCTACTTTTTTCCCTTAAGCTTAAAAAAAACAAGATAGATCCACATAGGATTTTGCTTTCTGTTGCAGTCTCTTCTGGTTGTTTCTTTCTTTGTTTTTTTTTTCTTTAACAAAATCTGAGAGAAAACATCAAGATCAATGGGCGTGAGAAGTCAAAAGTTTGTAGGTGAGCAGTGAAAGCTTTATACATCTTTTATGTGCAGCCTGAGACACTCTGGAGAGTACTGTTGCTTCGGTCTCCAAGAGTTTTATTTTATGTGATCCTGTAGACTGTCGTAAAGTTATTGCACATAAGTATTTAAAATTTAGTATATATGTATGTGACAAGCCACTGTTATAGTCATTGAATAAATGGACTTAGTCGGTTTAAATAACTGAAGTTTCTGTAAAATTATCTTTAATTTTGAGATAAGAGATGTATGTTCAAGTAAAGTTTATCATTTTCTTTTCCCGTCATTTCTTTGTACTGGGGACCGGCTGGCGTAGTGGTTAGAGAACTTGTCTAGCAACCGAATGGTCTAGGGTAAAATGAGTACCAGAGAAAATCTGGGAAGGAAAGGCAGCGAGGAAAGGAACTGGCCACCCTATCTCATACGCTAGTGACCCAGAATAATGAGGTCTCTAACGCTTCATCCCCTACGGCATTTGCTATGGGACTACCTTTACCTGTAGTACTCTGTGCTCGTCCGTTTCTTGCCATACATACCGTATATTCTTCAACTTCCACACACAACCAGTATGTATGCTTCAACTTCCACAACCACCCACCATACATGATTCAACTTTCACAAACATTCAGCTATGCTTTATCTTCCACAAACATCCAGTACACGCCAACTTGAAAACTAACAAGAAAAGCCATTACAGTTCTTTTGACACATTTCAAACCTGCCGTAAATGTCCACTGCAAGAATATATCGAAATGTAATGGTCTTATTTTGCTCCCCTAGCTATCCAAATAACGAATGAATGTTCCTTTCTGAAAAAGGTACTCTTAATTTCTATTATATTTCATTGTAGACGATATATGTAAAAAAAACCCACATATACAAATATTTACATAGCTGGCAGCTAATCGTGAGAAATATTTTAGAGTAAACATTGACAATACTTCTGTCTTCAAGTAGAAAACAATATCCCTAATATACCATAGCGTTGGTTATTTCTCATTATTAGGTTAACTTAAATGTTCTGATGTTTTTTTTTTCTGTTTGCTTAAAATATAATGATTTACAGGTGCGTTATGTTTACTTTTTTAAATGCCAAAGCCGCGTTATGATTTTAGAATAGCTCTTTTTTATAGAGTTATTGCTATTTTATGCGTCGTAGCAGAGGGAAGGTATTCCAGTGCTACAGCAGCTATATGTATGTATTCTAAGGAATTTATACTTTCTAGTCTCCAAACCATTAACAGGGTTTAACGTATGCATTCTAAGGAATTTGTACTTTTTTATTCTAGTCTCCAAACATTAACAGAGTCTAACGGTACGGCTATCACGTACAGCTCAAACATGGGTCGTCGAGAAATCTTCCATTGACTCCAGTCTCTGCCAGATCTTGGTCACGGGTCATTGCTTTTTGCAGTTGTTGGCGTTCAGTCGTGTGAACTAGGCCATGACTCTGTGTACATCGATGTTCTTAGCTTGATGATATTTGTATATATCTGGAATATAGACAAGTTCACACAATGCAGTTAGTGAGGAATATGTATACACATGGAGGTCACACTGTGCATGAAGGTCAAGCTCGTATCGTGTTAAGAAACGTCGAGTGGAGGGACAGAGTTTGTTAGCGCCAAGTCAGGTCACAGCAAACTGAGTTTTGTTTGAATGGATTGATGTGCTTTATGTTCTCATGTTGACATTACTGAACGACGTTGCACATCAGGCGAAGATAGAAATGAAGATAGACATAATTCCCTTCGGTTGAAAAGTCCTTTCTGTCTAAACAGAAGTGGAGCTGGCAAACTCTTGGCCCTCGGATTAAGGAGGTTCGCGGTAGTGGCTTTTGTTGTTGTTGTTGTTGTTGTTGTTGTTGTTGTTGTTGTTGTTGTTGTTGTTGTTGATACTAACATGTTCTGCATATAAGACAAAAGTTATAGTTCACACACTATTTTAGCTTCGATTTGGCAGCCATCATGAATCTTGTTGCATCATATTTTGCTCTTCCAAACGACCCGAGATCAGTCCTGAAACATTCACAGAACGAACACATTTATCACAATGTATCTTCCTCACAGCATCCACACTTTGTTTATTCTTTCAGTCATGAAAGATTTTGAATAGTACTCTTTGAACATTCTCTGTGATTTGTTTCAAATTTTAACTCATGTCTGCTAATCTTCTTATCTTATACGAGGAGCATGCTTTCATCATCATCATCATCATGTGCCGTGCCGACTGGCGTTGGCTATTATGCTTCTCCAGAGTACACGATCCTTCATGCAGGCCATCAGCTCAGTTGGTGATCTCTCACACCATCTCGTCAGACTGTCCAGTATCGTTTCTCTTGGTCTTCTCCTGGCTCTTCTTCCCTCTATTTTTCCTATTGTTAGAATATTTTCAATGACCCCTCTTCTCATTGCGTGTCCTATGAAAGTACATTGTCTCTCTCTTATTTTTTTGACAAGGTTTTTTTGTCTCTCCAGCTCTTCTCATACATTCTTCATTAGTTATTTTTGCTGTCCAGGGGATTCGCTACATTCTTCCAATAAACCACATTTCTGCTGCTTCCAATGATTTTTGTGCAGACTTACCTATTGTCCATGATTCATTTCCATATAACAAGATAGGTTCAGTATAGTATTTTAGGGCTCATTTTCTAACATTCATTGATAAGGATGTGTTGGATAATATGAGCATGCTTTACATTGTATCTTTACCTCCATGGTGATTTTATTTTGTTTTTACATCCATGGTGGTTATTTTATTTTGTTTTTACATCCATGGTGGTTATTTTATTTTGTTTTTACGTCTATGGTGGTTATTTTATTTTGTTTTTACGTCTATGGTGGTTATTTTATTTTGTTTTTACGTCTATGGTGGTTATTTTATTTTGTTTTTACGTCTATTGTGGTTATTTTATTTTGTTTTTACGTCTATGGTGGTTATTTTATTGTGTTTTTACGTCTATGGTGATTATTTTATTTTGTTTTTACGTCTATGGTGGTTATTTTATTTTGTTTTTACGTCTATGGTGGTTATTTTATTTTGTTTTTACGTCTATGGTGGTTATTTTATTTTGTTTTTACGTCTATGGTGATTATTTTATTGTGTTTTCTTTGTTATCTTTTCCGGCAGGTTTTTAAATCACGTGTTAGTCGAGTGGTTAGGCTCTCGCTTTACTAAATCCGATGGGACCGAGTTCAGTCCCAGCAGTGGGATTTTTTTCTGATACACACCAGAAAAGGCCCTGGGGTCACCCAGCCTCTAAAAATGTGTACCAGAGAAACCTGGGAAAGTAAAGCGGCCAAGCGTGACACTGACCACACTCTTTCATGTGCCGAAGGTCGTGGAAAATACAGGCCTAATACCGTATCCCCTAATATGCCGTAATATTATGGAAACGGGAATTTTTACCTTTTTACCTTTTAAATCATATTTGTAAAGAATTATTTTTGTTTAAGTGCAGCTAATTTAAACGAAGTATTTCTAAAACTGAGGTGCTGTTCTTTCATCATCACCTTGTGCCATCTTCTGTAAGAAGTTTGGTTGTTATGAATCTATAGTTCCCTCGCTCCCTCGCGTTGATGGCTCTGCCAGGATGTATCCTGTCTTCTATCCTGTGTTATCTTCCCATCTACGTCTCTGTCTGCTGTATCCTGTCTTCTATCCTGTGTTATCTTCCCATCTACGTCTCTGTCTGCTGTATCCTGTCTTCTATCCTGTGTTATCTTCCCATCTACGTCTCTGTCTGCTGTATCCTGTCTTCTATCCTGTGTTATCTTCCCATCTACGTCTCTGTCTGCTGTATCCTGTCCTCTATCCTGTGTTATCTTCCCATCTACGTCTCTGTCTGCTGTATCCTGTCCTCTATCCTGTGTTATCTTCCCATCTACGTCTCTGTCTGCTGTATCCTGTCCTCTATCGTGTGTTATCTTCCCATCTACATCTCTGTCTGCTGTATCCTGTCCTCTATCGTGTGTTATCTTCCCATCTACGTCTCTGTCTGCTGTATCCTGTCCTCTATCCTGTGTTATCATCCCATCTACGTCTCTGTCTGCTGTATCCTGTCCTCTATCGTGTGTTATCTTCCCATCTACGTCTCTGAATACCTCTCGCTCTTTTTTCCCTTCCATTTTTCATTTTAGTATGACCTTCAGTATATTGTTATGTCTTTTGATATGGCCAAAATATTATGTTTTCGTGGTCATTACTTCTTTGAGAAGTTCACTTTGTACTTGTTGTTGTTCTAATACTTGCACATTTGTTCTTTGAATTTTCCACGATATATGACCTACTTTTCATGTAGAACCACATTTCTGCTGCATTCATCTTTCTCTCAGACCTTTTATTTAGAGTTCAGGTTCCTGCTTCATACAGTAACGCAGAACCCACGTGTACCATTTTACAAATCATATTTTTTGTTTTTGTTTTTGTGAACATATCCCTTGATATCAGCGCTGTCTTCTTGGTACTGAACGTGTATTTTGCCATTTTAAAAATTCTTTTCTTTATCTCCACCTCATAACTCCCATCCTTGGTTAGTACATACCCTGGATAGCTGTAGTTTGTCATTTGTTCCAGTTTCTCGTTGTTTATGATTATATCCATCTGGGGCTTCTGGTCTTTCCTGCTGAATGCCATTACTTTGTTGTTTTTTTAAATATTGATCTCTACTCCCTATTTTTGGCTTGTGCTATTTAACTTATCTAGTCATTTCTGTATAGCCTGCTCTTTTCGTCATTATCATAACTCTTGCACAGGGGTGTGTAAGAGTTAATAGCTGGTGCGGTGGTGTTTTTCCTGTTCTGTACACAAAAGAGACCGCTGAATCAGGTTTATTTGTGCTGTATTAACTGCCGTGTTTAACTCTTTCTGCCTCTTATTTGCCTGCGTTTGAGTCGCCTTTCTCCAACGACAAGTTTGCAAACAAGAAGTTGGTGAGTCCGTGCAAGGAAATTATGTGGTCGGCGAGCTCGCTACTTGGACGATATTTCAAACAAGAAATGAGCACGTTTTTTTTGGGGGGGGGGGGGCGCACAGTTTTGTTGTATTAGACCAGTGTTTCCCAAAGTGGGCGTTGGAAATGACCAGGGGGTGGTGAAGGAAAACGGGGCAGTTGGGGGGGGGGAGAGAAAAGGGGGACGTTGAAGGAAAACGATGTAGTAGATGGGGCCAGTAATACCTTACTTCTTAGCACTAAACTCATCCATCACATTACAACTTGAGACATTAATGCAGTAGGTGAGTTATAAATGTACTCCTTCGTATTGTTAAATAAATTGGTGTGTTAGCTGAGGTTTCTAGTTGTGTAATGCATATCCTAGTTTAATGGGCCACTGTACGAGTAGTGCATAACGGAAAGAGCGGAGGTGGGGGGGAAGGGGAGTGAGGATGTGGCCTATGAGGAAAGGGCGCGGCAGACCGAACAAGCCTGGGAAACACTGTATTAGAGTCACAGTTCTGTCTTATCGGAATCACGAGTTTGTTTTTGTGAAAACGGTTATAAGAATGAACAGGTTATGCTTTTGGGGAGGGGGGGGGTGTTTGATATTCGATTGATGAAATCCGTGTGGTCAGTTAGTTATGCATGATAATTTTTCCCAACGTTTTGTGAACAGAACAATCTATTTTATTTTAGCTGAAACATTCTTTTTAACGTACTGTTTACCTGGAAGAAAATCGAGGTAATCGTCCTCATCAAATGGGTCTTCTTAATCGTTGACTCACGGGAAGTTTGTTTTTCCCTCAAGGATATCTGTTCCTTAAAGTGATGTTATTTTTGTTTAGAAACATTGCAAGTTTTCACAGAAACATGTCATCTTCAAGTTTTCACAGAAACATGTCATCTGCAACTTTTCCTAGAAACATGTCATCTGCAAGTTTTCCCAGAAACATGTCATCTTCAAGTTTTCCCAGAAACATGTCATCTGCAAGTTTTCCCAGAAACATGTCATCTGTAAGTTTTCCCAGAAACATGTCATCTGCAAGTTTTCCCAGAAACATGTCATCTGCAAGTTTTCACAGAAACATGTCACCTGCAAGTTTTCCCAGCCAAACCCCTCACCGCCAGTTTTGATTATTTTCGTGATATTTTACAGTTCCATCCATTCAGTCATTTGCATGTCCTATAAACAACCATTCATTCATTCATTCATTTGCATGTCCCTTGCGGAACTTTGCCTCCCTAACAGCACTCCTGTAGGTCTCTCGGTTGTGTGCAAGATGGCCTGCTGCTGATCTATCCATTTGCAGATTATCAACGATATCTTGTAGCCATCTTCGCCTTGGTCTTCCTCTCTTTCTTTTTCCCATTATGTACCCTTCCAAGACGGTCTTCTCTAGATTATCATGACGTTTAATGTGTCCAAAATATTTACGTTTTCTCTCTTTAATCCTCTTTACCAGCCAGCTTTCTTCAAGTTTTACAGTTACCTCTTTAAAATAATTTATTTCACAGTTTTCTGCTGAATTCCTGGTAGTGTTCATAACTGTCTTAAGAATCCGGTGTCAACGAGACCTTGATTACAGTGCAGTATTTGTGTAGGTTTTGAACGCTGTTTTCATCAAGTACTTCCAGTCCGTGCCATACAGCTTGAAACATCTTCACATTCAGCTTGAAACATCTTCACATACAGCTTGAAACATCTTCACATACAGCTTGAAACATCTTCACACACAGCTTGAAACATCTTCACACACAGCTTGAAACATCTTCACATTCAGCTTGAAACATCTTCACATACAGCTTGAAACATCTTCACACACGGAACTGCGCTATTTCAACGTCTGAACAACTGTGTATTACAAGCAGGCGTGTGCCGAATATCTGAATTAAGTGTCTTATTCGGCTAATAATGAAGAACTTAGACATTTTTAAAAAATCCGAATAGTAAGATCTGAAGTGTTTAAAGCAGTTATTTGTTCAATACGACCACCAAATTTTAGTCAAATTTTCTCACCAAAAAAAAAAATGGAAATGTTAGACTAATAATTTGTAAGTGATCTCCGCCAACTTCTGCTGTAGTGTAACATTACGAATGTCTTGTCTTGTCTTATCTCCTACCTCCTACCTCCCTGTAACTGCGAGCTGGTGTTCTTTGCGGCCGATGCTGTGAAGATGTCGAGGCACATCATCGTGTCGGATTGGGAGCGGGTTATGGCGGCTATTTCTTCAGTCCCGGTGTGCGGCTGACAAAAAGAGGAGGGGGGAGGCCGTGCAATGCTTCTTTAGCAGGCTCCACCACCCTGTAGGCTATGGCGATCCCTGCCCCGTTAGCCAGGCTAGGTCGGTTTCTGGGGGTACCGACGGAGAGGTGGGACAGGGTCTTGATCAGGTGGGGTTCACCAACCCTGATGTCAGCATGTCTGCTATGGGTCAGTGACTGTCGAAGTGTCCCTGCTCTCAAGGTTTTGTGTAAGAAAGTGAGTTAAAAAAAAAACAAAAAAATGTGTATTAGACTTCTAATTATAGCATTACTTTCTAATACAGAATTTTTGTGCGTGATTCTGTTTCTGCGGATCTGTTTCTATCTTGGTCACCTGGAATATGGAATAGTTGTATCCTGCCGAGCAATTAATACTCGGTATTTGGCTCATCTCTAGCTTCCAGGTACGCATACCTTGTTGTTTTCTTTTTCTCATGCCCAGTATACAACAGTTTCATCATCATCATCATCGTCGTCGTCGTCGTCATCATCATCATCATCAGTTTCCTATAACATAGTGACAGATGGCAAACTAAGGAACAGTTTGCCTCGTGTCATCTTCCGTTGTTGTCTTTAAAAACTGTATGTACTGCCTATGATGGTGTTGCCTCTCTAGAGACGTCCGTGATGGTGTTGCCTCTCTAGAGACGTTTGTGATGGTGTTGCCTCTCTAGAGACGTTTGTGATGGTGTTGCCTCTCTAGAGACGTTTGTGATGGTGTTGCTTCTCTAGAGACGTTTGTGATGGTGTTGCCTCTCTAGAGACGTTTGTGATGGTGTTGCCTCTCTGGGAACGTCTGTGATGGTGTTGCCTCTCTGAGAACGCCTGTGATGGTATGCAATATTTTGTTTGGAGACGATCTCCCCTTTTCTCCTCCCCCTCCCTCTCCGAAGTGACCTCCTCCGAGGTGAGTCTGTCAGATTTTAATTTAAAACAGAAAGTAGTCGTCCCCACATTCTAGGATTTATGAGGGCTGGACACTACACAGCCGTTATCTCGACATATGGGTCTGTGTAGCGATGTTTGGACACGAGAAGCTACAACGACATGACAAACTACCACGACATGAGAAACTACTGTCTGGACATGAGACTGTTTGGACATCAGAAATTGTTGTTTGGCAAACTACAGTGTTTATACCGATTTTTGTACATGTAGAAACTAAGTCATTGAAAGAACAGGGATAGCTCTATGCACTTTTAAAATGGTAAAGGTAATCCTGTCATGACTTGGAAGCACATAGGTATATGGTGTTAGTGCCCATATTTTCCTTGACCTGTCAGCACACTAGAGGGTGATATGGTCAGTATCACGCCTGGTCGCCTTTCCTTCTCTAACTCCAGAAGAATTCGGGTACCCATTTCTACAGCTGGGTGACTGGGGTGCCTCTGGCCGGATTCGAACCCCCAACCTTCGCCATTAGAGACCAGTGCACTAACCACTTCACCACTCAGACACCCTATGCACTTTTAGCAGAATAGAAAACAAAAATCTGCAGGCGTTAAAGACGAGAGTTATCTTCCAACTGGGCGCCGGATTATGAAATGATAAACAAAAACAAGAAACTGACTTTTTGTGGATACACGGGAAAATATGGAGAGTTTCATTGTCTGAGGAGAAAACAGCGCCAAGATAATCATGAAACAGCTAAAAGCAAATAGAAATTATGAAATGGTACAACCAAATAACTGAAATAATTCCGAAGTAATTTCAATGTCAATAAACATTAATTAAAAGCGAGAACAAGTCTGTTTCATGCAAATTTCAGCAAAAAAAAACAAAACATTTCAAGCGTTAGAGGTGAATGACATGGACTGGAATGTGATAAGACAGATGTCATGTTAAATCTAGCCTGACTTAACATCTCCACCGTCTTCCGCCTTCCACAGCCCTGCTTTATTTTTCCTCAGACATGACCCCAATATTTCTTAAAGTTTCATCACGTCCAGGAAGTGTCTAAAGACTGTCATTTATTACTGACCTGTATTTGACACCCAGGCTCCGCTCTTGTATTCTAAAATGTATAAAATGGGAAAAAAGTAGGAGCAGCTTTATTACTTAACGACTACGAAGTTGTGACGTTTCGGCAGAAGCCTTAATCATACAAAAAACATACCGGACGAAGAAACAGAGAGAGGAGATAAAGTATAGAGTCACATGAATGCTATAAAAAAATTAATAATGAATAGAGCACTTAGCTGTTAGTGTAAGAAGATGTGACTTGTCCGACTCTGTGTGTCAGAAATGGGCATGGTAGGGCGTAGAGGCTGTTTAAATGGAGACTTGTGATGTTTGGTCGGTGGGTCGTTACTGCGGGTGGTGGGTGGGGAAACCGTGGAGGAGAGAGAAAGTTGTACAATGTTAACCTAGCCAGGAGAAGGTGAAATAGATGATTATAGTTAGGGTAGAGGCATTGTAATATGATGATGTGAGGAGGTTCTGAGCTACGTGTAACAAGTGAGAAGGGAGTGGAGCTTAGTGGGGAGGGATTATAATTGTTGAAGAGGAGAATGTTAGGTGCAACTCAGTAGCGAGTTTAACCCATGTGGTTCCAGTATCCCATAATCCTGAATGTAGCGGTTCTCAATCGCTAGGCGGGTTGTGAAATGTGTATGCCATTATTTGATGGCTGGTTACCAGAAATTCAGATTTGCCTTTGTGGTTGACATGATGTGGGACTGGTTTCAAAGCATGCTGGGCGATATCGTACAGATTTTTCTGAATGCTTCTTTTGCGGCTCACTCATTGGATACGGTTGAAGGCTTCACGAAGGACATAATTCTATAAAAGGTACATCGATGATGGCATTGGAATCACCAATATGCCACATGAAGACTTAAACAAAATGATTGAAGTCGCCAACTCACTTAATAATAACATAAAATTCACTTATGAAATTTCTGAGAAGTCAATCAACTTTTAGACATTAAAATTTCTTTTGGCACAAACAGGCTTGTCACTTCTGTATTTTGCAAGGCCACCGACAGCCACATCTATTTACTTTACACCTCCTCCCATTCTGAAGCCTGTAAGAACTTCATCCCATACTCCCAACTCCTCCGTCTTTGCGACATATTTCAGGATAATTTTGACTTTATAGATCAGTCCAACAAGTTATTAGACTTTTTCCGTCATCGCCACTACCCAGAAAATATCCTTCGTAAAGCCTTCAACCGTATTCAACTTCATTCACTCATTTGCATGTCCCTTGGGGAACTTTGCCTCCCTAACAGCACTCCTGGAGGCCTCTCGGTTGTGAGAAAGATGGCCTGCTGATAATGCATCCATTTGCAGATCATCAACGATGTCTTGCAGTCATCTTCACCTTAGTCTTCCTCTCTTTCTTTTTCCCATTATGTATCCTTCCAAGACGGTTTTCTCTAGATTATCATGACGTTTAATGTGTCCAAAATATTGAAGTTTTCTCTGTTTAATCCTCTTTACTAGCCAGCCTTCTTCAATATTAAGTTCTTGTAGTATGGATATATATGTATCCAATTAGTGAGCCGCAAAGAAGCATTCAGAAAAGAGCCGGATACTCCATCGGATAGAGTTAAGTTAGTACTGCCTTTCCACCCTCAGTGTCAAATAGTTAAGAAAACTCTTTATCGTCGTCTGCCAATAATTCAGCTCAGTCATTCTCGACATTTTCTCTGATCCACCCCTGTTGGCATACAAACGTGAGCCAAACCTTAAGGACATCCCTGCCCACAGCCACTTGAAGCGGAGCCTTACATATGTTGGCACCAGAAAATGTAACCGCCCCCGCTGCGTTACCTGCCCAGTAGTCTGGGAAACGAAAACGATCACCTTTCCCAAAACTATCCTCACTCTTCATGAGGGATTCACATGCGAGTCCCATAATGTGATATATGTCGTCGTATGCAAAAGATGCAGGATAACGTATATTGGCGAGACAGGCCTCAGATTAAAGGACCGCATGCAGAAACATCTGTACGATATCGCCCAGGATGCTTTGAAACCAGTCCCACGTCATTTCAATGGCCCCAACCACAAAGGCAAATCTGATTTTTTTTTGGTAACAGCCGTCAAATAATGTCACGCAGATGACACAAGCCTCTTCAACAATTATAATCCCTCTCTACTAAGCTCCACTCCCTTCTCACTTGTTGCACATATTTCAGAACCTCCTCACATCATCACATTACAACCCCTCTACCCTAACTATAATCATCTATTTCACCTTCTCCTGGCTAGGTTAACACTGTACCACTCTCTCTCCCCTCCACGGTTTCCCCACCCACCACCGGCAGTTACGACCCACCGACCAAACATCACAGGTTTCCCTTTAAAGTCTCTACGCCCTACCATGCCCATTTCTGACACACAGCGTCGGACAAGTCACATCTTCTTACACTTACAGCTAAACGCCCTATTCATTATTAATTTTTTATAGCATTCAGGTGAATCTATATTTTATCTCCTCTATCTATTTCTTCGTCCTGTATGTTTTTGTATGATTAAGGCTCACTCTGAAACGTCACAACTGTGTAACCGTTAAGTAATAAAGCTGCTCCTACTTTTTTCCCCTAGTTTGTACATTTTGATATCACAGCTTTACTGCAGTGTTTCGTGTATAATTGTATACTTATACACTAATTATTGTGTGATCCTGTATTCTACTCTTGTCTGGCCCTGACGTTGCACTCCTGGTATAGACTTAAAGGAGCTATATATAGACTTTGGTTGACAGGGGACGTGGTTAGCCAGATTAGGTTTCGGAGTCAGTTACTATCTGCCCCCCCCCCCAACTTGAAAATTTTGTCTGTAATAAGAAGTTTGGGGGGGGGGGGAGTGGGGGAGGAGAAAAAAAAGGCCCTCAAGTCTCCTCAGCAGTGCTAGCCCCTTAGCAGTGCTATCCCCAGGGGTACAACCCCGGCTTCTCCCCTTTCCCCCACCCGTAAGACCTGTTGATGGGCAGAGGGGACTCTTTATATAAGCTCGAAAAGAACATCCAGAAAGTAATGGAAACCACGAGGACAAGACAATTCTGAACAAACAAAAACTGGAAATGTCGTGGGAGGACATGAGGCTAGGGAACCTGATAATCGGGGGGGGGGGGGTGGGGGGGTGGAAGGTACTTCAGATACATGTGATAGATTTAATAAATGTCATTTGATGTCTCCAGATTTATCACACGTTAAAGGTATGTCTTTACATAAAGGGTTTAACTATATTTAGCACAGGTTTGTGCTATGCCATTAATCAAAGGGTTCCCTCCATATATATTTAAGGTATGCCATTAATCAAAAGGTTCCCTCTATATATATATTTAAGGTATGCCATTAATTATGGCGTCCTCCATATTCAGCAGAAATTCAAGGTATGTCATTGACAGAAAAGATTTCTATATTTAGCACATATTTAAGGCATGTCCCTAACTAAAATGATTTCCTGTTTTTTTTTTTTAAATTTCGCTTATTACACTGACACCTTTCTGTCACGCGAGGCCTCTCAGGTATGTGAAAATAAATTAATTTGTTCGTCGTCGTATTTTTTTTTTAAACGTGTCCTATAAAGTGTTACAACTTCCCCTTTCTGTCGCACGCCATGAACAATATTTACAATGAACTGTTTTTAACCTTCGCTTACAACATCAGTCGTTGCTAGATGCATGTTGGAAAAGTATTGGCTAAATTACGCACCAAGAACTCTAAATTCAAAAAGTCAGCGTCTCTATATCGTAGTCGTCAGTGAAACTGTACCTACTTCTACTTGTGCATGTAACCGGAGTCTTTGATATTCACTCATCTGTTACTATGTACTGTACAGATTATGTGCTTGAAAGACACTTCTGTCCACAAAAATGCATGTGATATCTCAGTCTGCTTTGCTCGTGTGTGTGTGTGTGAGTGAGCTAGCGAGAGAGAGAGAGAGAGAGAGGAGAACAGCTAAAATGCAGAGATGGAAATCCTTGACTTTCAGTAAAGCTTTTCAGTCAAAAGTCAGTCAGTGTAATCTAAACAACAACAAAAAATTATATACTGGTCCCCGATTTACAACGTATTCAAGTTACGGCAGTTCGCACTTACGACCTCTGGTTTATTACGCTTATTCTGTCTGCCAATAATTCAGCTCAGTCATTCTCGACATTTTCTCTGATCCACCCCTGTTGGCATACAAACGTGAGCCAAACCTTAAGGACATCCCTGCCCACAGCCACTTGAAGCGGAGCCTTACATATGTTGGCACCAGAAAATGTAACCGCCCCCGCTGCGTTACCTGCCCAGTAGTCTGGGAAACGAAAACGATCACCTTTCCCAAAACTATCCTCACTCTTCATGAGGGATTCACATGCGAGTCCCATAATGTGATATATGTCGTCGTATGCAAAAGATGCAGGATAACGTATATTGGCGAGACAGGCCTCAGATTAAAGGACCGCATGCAGAAGCATCTGTACGATATCGCCCAGGATGCTTTGAAACCAGTCCCACGTCATTTCAATGGCCCCAACCACAAAGGCAAATCTGATTTTTTTTTGGTAACAGCCGTCAAATAATGTCACGCAGATGACACAAGCCTCTTCAACAATTATAATCCCTCTCTACTAAGCTCCACTCCCTTCTCACTTGTTGCACATATTTCAGAACCTCCTCACATCATCACATTACAACCCCTCTGCCCTAACTATAATCATCTATTTCACCTTCTCCTGGCTAGGTTAACACTGTACCACTCTCTCTCCCCTCCACGGTTTCCCCACCGACCATCGGCAGTAACGACCCACCGACCAAACATCACAGGTTTCCCTTTAAAGTCTCTACGCCCTACCATGCCCATTTCTGACACACAGCGTCGGACAAGTCACATCTTCTTACACTTACAGCTAAACGCCCTATTCATTATTAATTTTTTATAGCATTCAGGTGAATCTATATTTTATCTCCTCTATCTATTTCTTCGTCCTGTATGTTTTTGTATGATTAAGGCTCACTCTGAAACGTCACAACTGTGTAACCGTTAAGTAATAAAGCTGCTCCTACTTTTTTCCCCTAGTTTGTACATTTTGATATCACAGCTTTACTGCAGTGTTTCGTGTATAATTGTATACTTATACACTAATTATTGTGTGATCCTGTATTCTACTCTTGTCTGGCCCTGACGTTGCACTCCTGGTATAGACTTAAAGGAGCTATATAGACTTTGGTTGACAGGGGACGTGGTTAGCCAGATTAGGTTTCGGAGTCAGTTACTATCTGCCCCCCCCCCCCAACTTGAAAATTTTGTCTGTAATAAGAAGTTTGGGGGGGGGGGGAGTGGGGGAGGAGAAAAAAAAGGCCCTCAAGTCTCCTCAGCAGTGCTAGCCCCTTAGCAGTGCTATCCCCAGGGGTACAACCCCGGCTTCTCCCCTTTCCCCCACCCGTAAGACCTGTTGATGGGCAGAGGGGACTCTTTATATAAGCTCGAAAAGAACATCCAGAAAGTAATGGAAACCACGAGGACAAGACAATTCTGAACAAACAAAAACTGGAAATGTCGTGGGAGGACATGAGGCTAGGGAACCTGATAATCGGGGGGGGGGGGGTGGGGGGGTGGAAGGTACTTCAGATACATGTGATAGATTTAATAAATGTCATTTGATGTCTCCAGATTTATCACACGTTAAAGGTATGTCTTTACATAAAGGGTTTAACTATATTTAGCACAGGTTTGTGCTATGCCATTAATCAAAGGGTTCCCTCCATTTATATTTAAGGTATGCCATTAATCAAAAGGTTCCCTCTATAATATATTTAAGGTATGCCATTAATTATGGCGTCCTCCATATTCAGCAGAAATTCAAGGTATGTCATTGACAGAAAAGATTTCTATATTTAGCACATATTTAAGGCATGTCCCTAACTAAAATGATTTCCTATTTTTTTTTTTTTAAATTTCGCTTATTACACTGACACCTTTCTGTCACGCGAGGCCTCTCAGGTATGTGAAAATAAATTAATTTGTTCGTCGTCGTATTTTTTTTTAAACTTGTCCTATAAAGTGTTACAACTTCCCCTTTCCGTCGCACGCCATGAACAATATTTACAATGAACTGTTTTTAACCTTCGCTTACAACATCAGTCGTTGCTAGATGCATGTTGGAAAAGTATTGGCTAAATTACACACCAAAAACTCTAAATTCAAAAAGTCGGCGTCTCTATATCGTAGTTGTCAGTGAAATTGTACTTACTTCTACTTGTGCATGTAACCGGAGTCTTTGATATTCAATCATCTGTTACTATGTACTGTACAGATTATGTGCTTGAAAGACACTTCTGTCCACAAAAATGCATGTGATATCTCAGTCTGCTTTGCTCGTGTGTGTGTGTGTGTGTGTGTGTGAGCTAGCGAGAGAGAGAGAGAGAGAGAGAGAGAGAGGAGAACAACTAAAATGCAGAGATGGAAATCCTTGACTTTCAGTAAAGCTTTTCAGTCAAAAGTCAGTCAGTGTAATCTAAACAACAACAAAAAATTATATACTGGTCCCCGATTTACAACGTATTCAAGTTACGGCAGTTCGCACTTACGACCTCTGGTTTATTACGCTTATTCTGTATTTAAATAATGGAATGTCACGTGGTACTGTATAACATTTTAATTGCTTGATATTTCAAGTTTTATAACCTTCTGAAAAAAAACACCCCAGATTTGTTAAGACACTGATGATAAATAGCTACAACAGTGAAAATGAACAGAATTGTCACTAGAGGACGTGCTCCACTTACGTTGGGCCCGACATACCACGGGGTCGTCGGAACGCCAGGGCCAGGGACAATTTCGAATTAGGACATTGTTGTCTTACTTGTTAAAGAAATCCTCTTTAAGAGGAGTGAGAATTGAAATACTGGAGAGAGTAAGTGATGCAGACTTGACTATTCGACGGTAGTAGCGCACGAGAGTGTCAAAGTTATACTGGTTGCGTTTTGACGGTAGTAGCGTACAAGAATGTCGACATTGTATCTGATGTGTTTAGACGGTAGTAGCGTACAAGAATGTCGACATTGTATCTGATGTGTTTAGACGGTAGTAGCGTACAAGAATGTCGACATTGTATCTGATGTGTTTAGACGGTAGTAGCGTACAAGAATGTCGACATTGTATCTGATGTGTTTAGACGGTAGTAGCGTACAAGAATGTCGACATTGTACCAGATGTGTTTAGACGGTAGTAGCGTACAAGAATGTCGACATTGTATCAGATGTGTTTAGACGGTAGTAGTGTACAAGAATGTCGACATTGTACCAGATGTGTTTAGACGGTAGTAGTGTACAAGAATGTCGACATTGTACCAGATGTGTTTAGACGGTAGTAGTGTACAAGAATGTCGACATTGTATCAGATGTGTTTAGACGGTAGTAGTGTACAAGAATGTCGACATTGTATCAGATGTGTTTAGACGGTAGTAGCGTACAAGAATGTCGACATTGTACCAGATGTGTTTAGACGGTAGTAGCGTACAAGAATGTCGACATTGTATCAGATGTGTTTAGACGGTAGTAGCGTACAAGAATGTCGACATTGTACCAGATGTGTTTAGACGGTAGTAGCGTACAAGAATGTCGACATTGTACCAGATTTGTTAAGACACTGATGATAAATAGCTACAACAGTGAAAATGAACAGAAATGTCACTAGAGGACGTGTTCCACTTACGTTGGGCCCGACATACCACGGGGTCGTCGGAACGCCAGGGCCAGGGACAATTTCGAATTAGGACATTGTTGTCTTACTTGTTAAAGAAATCCTCTTTAAGAGGAGTGAGAATTGAAATACTGGAGAGAGTAAGTGATGCAGACTTGACTATTCGACGGTAGTAGCTCACGAGAGTGTCAAAGTTATACTGGTTGCGTTTAGACGGTAGTAGCGTACAAGAATATCGACATTGTACCAGATGTGTTTAGACGGTAGTAGCATACAAGAATGTCGACATTGTACCAGATGTGTTTAGACGGTAGTAGCATACAAGAATGTCGACATTGTACCAGATGTGTTTAGACGGTAGTAGCATACAAGAATGTCGACATTGTACCAGATGTGTTTAGACGGTAGTAGCATACAAGAATGTCGACATTGTACCAGATGTGTTTAGATGGTAGTAGCATACAAGAATGTCGACATTGTACCAGATGTGTTTAGACGGTAGTAGCATACAAGAATGTCGACATTGTACCAGATGTGTTTAGACCGTAGTAGCGTACAAGAATGTCGACATTGTACCAGATGTGTTTAGACGGTAGTAGCGTACAAGAATGTCGACATTGTACCAGATGTGTTTAGACGGTAGTAGCGTACAAGAATATCGACATTGTACCAGATGTGTTTAGACGGTAGTAGCGTACAAGAATATCGACATTGTACCAGATGTGTTTAGACGGTAGGTGCGTACAGGTGACAAAGCTGTACTGTGTCTATCCTCAGACTTTCCTACATGTGATATCCCGATCTGTTGTGGTCTTATACCTCGGTCTGTTGTGGTCTGATACCTCGGTCTGTTGTGGTCTGATATATCGATCTGTTGTGGTCTGATATTTCGGTCTGTTGTGGTCTGATATTTCGGTCTGTTGTGGTTTATGCCGAATCTGAAGGTCCTGAAGTTTTCCAGTGTCTAGTTCATGACAGGAATCGTTTCTCTTCTGACATGGATGCCCTCTTTCTCACCTGTTTTTATATTTAGCTTTCTCACCTGTTTTTATATTTAGCTTTCACACCTGTTTTTATATTTAGCTGTCTCACCGACTTCTTTAACTCCGTGTTGACTTTGAGTAGCTTTCTGTCGGTAATGTATCTTTATAGTTTCCGGTTTGGCTTTGTAAAGTTGACCTTGACCTTTCCTGCACGTCTCAAACACCCGGATGTATTACATACTGTCTCATTGTTACAAAACAATACTTGCAACCAGTGGGGACAAATTATGTGCAACAGATAATTCAGAACTTAGTAGATACCAAATAAGACGAAGTGATAAGCCATCTTACTGCGTAGAAGATGTGCCATTTTGTAGAATATGTTAAGTAAATGCTTTGTTGTTGTTGTTGTTGTTGTTGTTTTGTTTTTGTCTTATCTTGTTTCCTTTCTCATGTATCTTTCAGTGTTGAGGGGGCAGACGTCTTGATTTTCTTTATAGTGATGGGATTTTTAGTGTTTCTGTAATCATCTCTTTGGTGGGTGACTTCCCCTTGTGTTTTCTTCTGTTTTAACGTGAATGATTTCTCTGGTATACTGTCTGGAGGTAATCGTGTAACGTGGCCAAACTATTTCACTTGTTGTTTCTCTGGTATACTGTCTGGAGGTAATCGTGTAACATGGCCAAACTATTTCACCTGTTGTTTCTCTGGTATACTGTCTGGAGGTAATCGTGTAACGTGGGCAAACTATTTCACCTGTTGTTTCTCTGGTATACTGTCTGGAGGTAATCGTGTAACGTGGGCAAACTATTTCACCTGTTGTTTCTCTGGTATACTGTCTGGAGGTAATCGTGTAACGTGGCCAAACTATTTCACTTGTTGTTTCTGGGTGTACTGTATTTTGTTTTTAATAGATCAAAAATAACGTGACCATTATTTTGGACTTTTACTGACATGTTCGATGGGCAGGGAAACAGTAAGGCCTTTCTCTGCAAAGAACACACTTCTCATGATTATATATGTAATAACTGGAATATTTGATTGTCCAATTTTCATCCACTTAAGAATAAAAAATGGTGGGCAGAGTACAAAATAAGGAGAAACAAAAAGAACAAACTACTATTTTCTCGTGCTCTAGTTGTTTTTTCATTACTTTGTACTCCTCGCTATTTTTAATTGCTGTTTCTCGCTTTACCTTCCAGTTTCAATCCCTCATGCCAGACTTCGCGACACTTCTGCTTCTGACCCGCTGATAACATTTCTACCACTGTTACCATTATCTGATGTTAGAGGAGCCAGAAATTACACCCAGGTACAAGCAGAAACCACGTGCACCGATATGGCGCAATTACCGAGCCAGTCATTAACATAAACTGGGAAGAGCATGTTCTCTGTAGCAACTTTACCTTCTGTATTACACGCCAAAAAACATCGTCTTGTTAGCTCCATCAAACGTTAAAATATTGCAGGTGGAAAAAAAACAAAGACTGAAGTTGCTAATCTTGAAAAAAACTCAAACCACCGCTCTGAGAAGCATTATATCATAGAGCTTATCAGAGAAACATTATATCATAAAACTTATCAGAGAAACATTATATCATAAAATAAAGAAGCATTGTGTCATAAAAGCTGATAGAGAATAACTTTAATTGCAGTAAGGACAACACACTAAGTTGTGCTTGTATATTTCCCGAGACTGGAAATATCACACTGCCCACAAATCTTCGACATCGGCGTGGCTGCATTTTTCTTTTAAAGTTTATTGTCAAGTCCGCGTCAGCTCATTAATTAACCTATTTCATATGTGAAGTCCGCGTCAGCTCATTAATTAACCTATTTCATATGTGAAGTCCGTGTAAGCTCATTAATTAATCTCCCTCATGTGTGAAGTCAGCGTCAGCTCATTAATTAACCTATTTCATATGTGAAGTCCGTGTAAGTTCATTAATTAATCTCCCTCATGTGTGAAGTCAGCGTCAGCTCATTAATTAACCTATTTCATATGTGAAGTCCGCGTCAGCTCATTAATTAATCTCCCTCATGTGTGAAGTAAGCGTCAGCTCATTCATTAACATATCTTATGTGTGAAGTCTGAGCCAGCTCATTAATTAACCACGTCTCTCATATGTGAAATCAGCATCAGGTCGTTAATTAACCTCAGTCTCTTTTATGTCAATTCAACATCATCTCGCTAATTAACATCAGTCTCTAATGTCAAGTTTACGTCAGCTCCCTAATTAACATCAGTCTCTAATGTCAAGTCTACGTCAGCTCGCTAATTAACGTCATTCTCTAATGTCAAGTCTGCGTCACCTCGTTAACTTGCCCTGTGTATGTACTATGTAATACAGAATAAATTCTAATAGAGCAGAGTAGGAAGTTCCAGCTTCGAAAAGTCACAAGCACGTTAGATGTGAGAAATAAAATATACAAGAAAAAGGTGAGAACAGAACTCCAGACTTCAGTAAGATGAGCAACCGCTCGGAATACGTTGTGACGAAGCTCTTCTGTATACACCGATTGAATTGTGCTTGTTTGGAATGTAACAACTTTCATAGATTTTGTTTCTGTTTAGACTTTTTCTTTATATCTGTGGAAGAACAAACATGAAGCGTCGATATATTTCCTGCGGTTTACAGCTCCTGGTTTTAGTACGCTAATGAAATTAATGACTATGATGTTCTCAACCCTTGTATTACCTCCAAAAATAGCTAATTGAGAGTACAGTGTAAAACTGACTTAATAACACCACGACCTGGTGTCCTTCGTTCACCTTGGTCGAACTTCTTCTGTTTCGTTAAATTATAATAGTTATGCATACTTGGAGAGATTTTTACACATTCGTACTGGCAGACGTCCGACTTGTGAAGTTTGTGTCTAGAAAACATGATTTTGTGCCAACATTTATTTCTGGGCAGAACAGAATGTGCAGTTTCTTGTTTGCTTTATGTATGTTTTTTTTTTTTGTTAGTGTTTGCCAGATTTATTTGCGTGTAATTGTTTCTTTAGCCGACACGAGAGATGTGCTTCTTTTAGCTCACATATCAGATGTGTTTCTTTAGCTCATATGTTAGATGTGTTTCTTTAGCTCATATGTTAGATGTGTTTCTTTAGCTCATATGTTAGATGTGTTTCTTTTAGCTAACATGTGAGATATGTTTCTTTTAGATCACATGTGAAATGTGTTTCTTTTAGTTCACATATTAGATATGTTTCTTTTAGCTCACATGTTAGATATGTTTTTTTTTTAGATCACATGTGAAATGTGTTTCTTTTAGCTCACATGTGAAATGTGTTTCTTTTAGCTCGCATATTAGATATGTTTCTTTTAGCTCACATATTAGATATGTTTCTTTAGCTCACATGTTAAATATGTTTCTTTTAGCTTACATGTGAGATGAATTTCTTTAGCACACATGTTAGATGTGTTTCTTTTAGCTCACATGTGAAATGTGTTTTTTTAACCTCACATGTGAGGTGAATTTCTTTAGCTCATATGTTAAATGTGTTTCCTTTAGCTCACACGTGAGACTTGTTTCCACATGTGAGATGTGTTTCTTTTAGCTAGTATATGAGATGTGTTTCCTTTATTTCACATATTAGATGTGTTTCCTTTATTTCACATGTGAGATGTGTTTCTTTTAGCTAGTATATGAGATGTGTTTCCTTTATTTCACATATTAGATGTGTTTCCTTTATTTCACATGTGAGATGTGTTTCTTTTAGCTAGTATATGAGATGTGTTTCCTTTATTTCACATATGAGATGTGTTTCCTTTATTTCACATGTGAGATGTGTTTCCATTTTTTTTCATTTAAAAAATACACTATTTTGTCTTTGAGGTCTAAACCCATAGAGACGAATAGTTTGACATGGTCTATAATATTTCTGTTTTAGTTTGTTATGACTTTTTTTTTGCTGTGAAAGTTTGTATTCTGTGCCGTGTTCCCTGTTTTAGACCGAATATTTTCCATCACGAGAGTGGTCTGACTAGTTCTTTAACTTCGCAAAGTTCCTCCACGTTATATATTGTCATATAATGTCATGTAATGTCATGTCAGGGTAGGTGACGGATTGACCACTACTTAGGCACCTAAGCTTTGTTTATTAAGTGCCCTCACCATCCCAGTCTTTTACCCCGTATGTTCCGATGTATGTCCTTATTTCCCTCTAGTTGTGTTCTCTATTATTAGACTTGACGTTGCACAGACCAAACACAACTGATATCTCACTATCTTTCGAGTGACAATAGCGTCGTGACACGGGACTAAGTTAGAAATGAATGGCACAAGAAACAATAATCTATTCGCAGATTTTTTTTCTTTCTTGACGTCTGGCAAGACCTTTCCGGGTCCCTAGGCTTAAGCCTTTTTAGCCTCCTGGCTAATCCGCCACAAGTCAGGAGAGTTGTACATTTACTTGTTAGAATGTCAGGACTACAGCTCGCGGCATCATTACTGTCACCAATAAGCTATTCTTCATTGTTGTGTAATGTTACACCGCCGAGCGTGATCGAAGCCGGGTTAAGTCAACATTGTGTTGTGCGTTCTATGTAATGTAATGTTACAGCTCTGGTAATATGACAGACCCTGTTCAGACACTTACTATGTTAGGAAAACTTCACCAAAGTTACTGCTTCGTGCACCGAACGTTGCGTCTGGTGTAGTATTTCGGGGGAAAGAACGACACGAGTTTCATTCTTGTCGATAATGCGGATGAGAAGAAAGAGAGGACGCGGTGTCTGGATTACATTTCTGGCGATGCACTTGGTTCTGAAGGCGATGACACAGACGACAACAGCATCAACCACCGCAACAGCAGCAGGTACCATCTCTGATTTTATGACTTTATGTGTTATGGTGATTGTATGTGGAGTCTGCATGGCAGTACTTTTACTGTTGTATGCGACGGTATGTGTTTGTATGTTTGTAAATATCTGCCGCTTGTTTGGTCCTATATCAGGCTGTCTTCTTCTTCTTTGGGGTTTTTGCCATATTTTAACTTTTTATTTTTAGAATTATCTGCAGGAGCGGTTCTCAAACTTTAACTTCATGAAGTCAGTGACAATTCGTCACCAGTCATTCTCTCCCGTACCCATTCTTTACACTCCCTCCCCTCCCCTACCCCCGACCACTGGTACTAAATTATTAATTAATTTTCTATGTAATCTAGATCAGTGGTTCTAATAACAGTCATACGTTTCTAGTTTTCGACGTAATCTAGATCAGTAGTTCTAATAACAGTCATACATTTCTAGTTTTCGACGTAATCTAGATCATGGTTCTAATAACCGTCATACATTTCTAGTTTTCGACGTAATCTAGATCAGTGGTTCTAATAACCGTCATACATTTCTAGTTTTCGACGTAATCTATATCGATGGATCTGATAACCATCACACATTTCTAGTTTTCTATGTAATCTAGATCAGTGGTTCTAATAACCGTCATACATTGGTCTATAATTAGAAAGACTGTTTGATGAACCATACTTAAAAGGAGATACACTTTTACAATTTTAAAAGCCTCACGGAGTGAATTGTACACTTTCTGGGCATCAAGCATGTGAATCACAGATCTAAGTGCACATTTTCCGAGAATCACAGCGTGTGAATCATACATCTAAGAGCACATTTTGAGAATCAGGTGTGTAAATCACAGATGTAAGACAATAGATAGGATAAAAGAAACAAGCTTAAGACCGGAACAATGCCGTGGAAAATTAAGTAATTGGAGAAAAAGTAATTCGAGAAATAAACACGAACTAGAGAATATAATTTCTGTAGAATATTATCACCCACTGCTCCGAAAACCTCCTGTATCCTCATTTAAGGTAACATAAGCTTTATAACCGGTCTTATATATTTGGTGGGATAATTTTGGCAACTTGTGTATTTTTCTATCACATGTCATGTACGTTAGAATAGAGGTTCCCAAACTTTTTTTCTTAAATAGAAGGATCCGTCACGGGGGGAGGGGGGAGGGGGGGTCCTGATTAAATTTTTTTCCAGTTTACGTTAATAACATGTAGTGGAGATATGTGTTAGTGGCTCTGGTGCTGTCGTACTATATGGCAAAAACGCATAACATATGAGCTAATGTCGTATCTGATATCATGCAGTAACGTCATCTATGAAGTATAAAACAAACTGAAAACCTTCTATGCTCAGACTGCGGCTTTGGTAAATGTTCTTTATTCAGATTTGAAAAAAAAACCAAATAGAGAATGTTTTGTACTTGCCTCACGGACTCTGAAATAGCTATGGCGGAACCTGAGGACTTTATGGAGGACAGTCGGCGTAGTAGGACATTTCCATCAGATTTTCATTCTTATGTAGCACAGCTTGGGGCGCTCTCATGTATGATGTATGCCATCTTTGTCAATTGTTAGAGGAAGGATGTGTTATCAGCCTAAAAAAATAGTACACAGATCACTTTAGATGGGAGAAAGAAACGTAGTAACAGAATAACCGTGGCTCGAACAACGGGCTTTGACAGGGCGACCAACAGCATAGTGGCGGACTCTCACTTGAGGGATTGAAGTGGCCGAGTTCATATATCCTTTGTAGTAGGGCGGTTGCTTATTCTGAGTCCGTGGTTCAAGTCATATCCATTCTCTTACTGATATTTTTGTTTTCTCTTCATTTATTATGAAATAATAAAATAAGCCTCAGTAGTAGATAAAAAAAAATAAAAAAAGTCTCAGTAGTTGATAAAAAATAAAATAAGCCTCAGCTGTAGATAAAAAATAAAATAAGCCTCAGCTGTAGATAAAAATAAAATAAGCCTCAGCTGTAGATAAAAAATAAAATAAGCCTCAGCTGTAGATAAAAAATAAAATAAGCCTCAGCTGTAGATAAAAAATAAAATAAGCCTCAGCAGTAGATTACAAAAAAAAAAAAAACAGTCACCAAGAACGTCGTTCTCCTGCATGACATTGCGGCTGGCATAAAGGCAGGTCAGCTGTTAGATTTCTTACAGTCCTGATAGTGCTTTTATCTGCTGCTACTGCATACTAGTCAGACGTCATCGTCATAATTTCATACGGTCTCTAATGGAAGGTTTGCAATGAATCTCCACCCTACTCAGTTTCATGTCTCTTGATGTTGTCCACCCATCCATGTCGCTTGTCGTCTTCCTGACTTTTTCCCTTCGATCTTGCCCTCAAGAAAGGTCTTCAGTATTGTGCCTCTAGACATGCACAGAGACGTCATGACGATGATGATAATGACGAACTTGTGACTAAATTTATACCAAGGTCATCTTTCTAAACACTGAAATTTTCGATTCGTAGCGGCGTCCTTTCACTGAAAGGAAAGACAAACAAGTGTCATCATCATCATCATCTTCTTCTTCGTTCGCTTCTACCACCAAGACTGCCCTGTGATCCTACTGAATTTACCCCTGTGGTCCTCTATAGTCCCGTGGTCCCCCGTGTGTTCCCCAAAGGACCTTCTTAATATGTTCAGAACATTTTAGTTGCCTGGTGCTAATATTGTATTATTCATCATGTCTGTTTTCAAAACCAGCCGCTCTTATCTGTTTTATAACCGTCATAGAAGCCCTAATCATCTTTATCCCCAGAGGACCACATGAGGTTCAGAGTATCGCACGGCTTGAGCCTGTATTCTTGGTGGGTCTCAGAAGCGGGATTGCGTGACACCGTGGTTTTCGTTGCACCAATTTGATCTAGAGTTGGACTTTCTCACCGGAAAACCTCGACGTGTTTTGAGATACCCGTGTATCACCGCCGGATGAAAGGTGGTTGCCCCTCCATTCCGGCGTTGGACTTTCTCACCGGAAAACCTCCGCTTGATTAGGATACGCATACATCCCCGCCGGATGAGAGGTGGTTGCCTATCTAGACTGCCCTGGTCCAGCGTCTCCGACTTCAGCATTTTATGGTCGTGGCCGCTACCCTTCCTAGTTGTGACCAGGATGGAGCTTTTGTCCAGGAGGACGAATCCTCGCCACTAGTGACTTCCACCCCTGGGTTTAGCCGGTTTAGGCATATTATTCCAGTATGGGCGTGTTTAGGACATGACTGACCTCTAGAGCAGAGGTACTGTGACATGCGTAGCCATCAAGTTTTACCCCCTGGTGTAAGCCGGTTTAGGCATATTTCACCAGTATGGGTGTATATCGGGCGTTGCCGACCTCTAGAGCAGAGGCGCCGTGGTATGGGTAGCTCTCGCCGCGATACTACCGGACATACCGATTAAGCTTTACTTTATCCTTTACATTACCTTTTCACATCGGCGCCACACAGCAACCCTGATTGCTTTTCCGCATTTTCTTCCTTGGCCGGGAGGAGCTTCACTCCACGCGCGGAATCCGAAGAATCTCGCCAGCAGTGACAAGTGTCATGATAACGACACAACTTACTGAAAGTTCCTCTCATCAATGACATTTTTTGTCCTGTAGAGGGTGGCACTGATATAATCTGTCAAAGCACTTCTTAACACAGACGGCAAAGCATAGCAGAGATTTTTTTTAAAAGACCAGTCATACAACTTTTCTGTCATAAATCGCCTTTCTTTCGTATCTAAAGTACTTTGTTTACTGGTTCCTTTTCCAGAGATAATCCCACATACTTTTTTTCCTAACATTTTTTCTGTCTGACACAATGAACTGATATCATTTAAAAAAAGACCAAAGTCTTTTACCGAACTAGTATGAACCATGTCCAAGTTTCGCAATCTTTCTTCACGTTCAGCTTTCATAATATTCAAGCAAACCTAATAACTCTACATAAGAAACTAGATCATCTACATTCTTTTACCATTTGCGACGCAGAGAGATGTTAACCATCATGCTTTCACCATTTTGTTCTGTTCCTGGTATTTCTAATCAAAGCCGTTTCCTTCACTTTACTGCGCCATCTAGTTAGCTCCTTCTACTTCCCTCTCTTTCTCTTGTTTCTGATATTTTTATCACACACATACTTCCCTCTCTTTCTCTTGTTTCTGATATTTTTATCACACACATACTTCCCTCTCTTTCTCTTGTTTCTGATATTTTTATCACACACACACCCTCCATAGAACTTTTGTTCTAATATTGTTGCAACTGTACGACATGCTATGTTGCAAGTGTCCTTCTCTTGAAACTGAATTCCTTTCTGTGGCACTCTCCACCCCCCCCCCCACATCTCTCTCTCTCTCTGTCTGTCTGTCTGTCTGTCTCTCTCTCTCTCTCTCTCTCTCTCTCTCTCTCTCTCTCTCTTAAGTCCTAGATTTTTTTAAAATATAATTTTTAGAATGTCACACCTTTTTAATATGTTCAGAACATTTTAGTTGCCTGGTGCTAATGTTGTATTATTCATCATGTCTGTTTTCAAAACCAGCCGCTGTTTTCTGTTTTATAACCGTCATAGAAGCCCTAATCATCTTTATCCTCAGGTCTAGATTTTTGTCTTCTGTTCCATTTTCGCTAAATCCCACATAAAACTTTGACAAGATTTACACGTTAATTACTCTCTCGTGTAAATGATGGCGATGGTTTTGTCTCATTTTCTTGACAGTGCTTTTAGCTGTTACTGTTCTTTTATTGGTCACATTTCCAGTTTTTTATCATTTGTACATCATTTGTTCGTGAAATGTAATTTCTTTTAGAACTTGCCTAACCGCTTCATCTTTTATTTTTACATGTAAAACATGTTTTGTTTTCTGTGTCATATTTAGTTACCATGATTTACCTTTTGAAAGACTAACCAGTTTAGTGGACTACTTCCATCCTGACAGCTGTGAACTTGTGACCTGTTACCAGCCTTTATCAACAAAACCCAGTCGTAAAATGTATTACACTAGGAAAAAAGTAGGAACAGCTTTATTACTTAAAGAACACACAGTTGTGACGCCTCGACGTGAGCCTTAATCATACAAAATCACACAGGACGAAGAAACAGAGAGAAGATAAAGTATGAATGATGTGTTTACAAAAAAATGAATAGAACACTTAGCTGAAACTTGTAAGAAGCTGTGGCTTGTCCGACGCTGTGTTCATGGTGGAGTGTAGAGAATATTTAAATGGAGACTTGTGATGTGTGATAGGTGGGTCGTAATTGAGGGTGGTGGGTGGGGAAACCGTGGAGGGGGGAGAGAGAGAGAGAGAGAGAGAGAGAGAGAGAGAGAGAGAGTGATACAGTGGTAATCTAGCTGGAAGAAGGTGAAATAGGTGACTATAGTTGTGGTAGAGAGGTTGTAATGTGATGCTATGAGGAGGTTCTGAACTATATTTAACATGTGAGAAGGGAGTGGAACTTAGTAGGAGAGGGATTATGATTGTGGAAGAGGAGAATGTTAGGTGTAGCTAATTAACGAGTTCAAGCCATGTGGTTCCAACGTCCCTTATTCTTGGATGTAGCGGTTCTCAAGCGCTTGGCGGTTTGTGTCATCTGGATGACATTTTTTTATGTCTGTTACCAGAAAATCAGATTTGCCTCTGTGATTAGGGCCATTGAAATGATTCGGGACTAGTTTCGAAGCATGCTCGGTGATATCGTACAGATGTTTCTGCATGCGGTCCCCTAATCTGAGGCCAGTTTCACAAATATAAGTTATCCTGCATCTTTGGATACAATGACACATATCACATTACGAGACTCGCATGTGAATCCCACATGAAGAGTGAGGATAATTTTGGAAAGGTGATCGTTTTCGTTTCCCAGACCACAGGGCAGGTAACACAGCGAGAGCGGTTACATTTTCTAGTGCCAACATATGCGTGGTTCTGCTTCAGGTAGCTATGGACGAGGATGTCCTTAAGATTTGTTTCACGCTTGTATGCTAATAGGGGTGGATCAGTAAAAATGTTACGAGTGTCGGGGTTGAGTTGGATTATTGGCAGATGACGATAAAAATTTCTTAACCATCTGACCATGCGGGTGAAAAGGACGTACTAATTTAACTCTGTCAGATGGGGTAACAGGTTTTTTTTTTTCTGAATGCTTCTTTGCGCCTCACTAGTTGGATACTGTTGAATCTCCACCATGCGCATTTCTGAAAACAGCGTCGGACAAGCCACAGCTTCTTACAAGTTACATCTAAGTGCTCTATTAATTTTATTATTTTTTTTTACATAGCATACATACGAATTTATACTTTATCTCCTATCTCTATTTATTCGCACTGTGTGATTTTGTATGATTAAGGCTCACGCCGAAACGTCACAACTGTGTACTCGTTAAGTAATAAAGCTGTTCCTACTTTTTTTTTCCTAATTTATATATTTTGGTATCACAGCTTTACTGCAGTGGCTTCGTGTACAGTTATATAAAGTAAGGTAAAGGTAATCCTGTCATGCCTTAGAGGCACATAGGGATATGGTATTAGTGCCCATATTTTCCTAGACCTGTCAGCACACTAGAGGGTGATATGGTCAGTATCACGCCTGGATGCCTTTCTTTCTCCAACTCCAGGGCGAATCCTGTACCCATTTCTACAACTGGGTGACTAGGGTGGCTCCGGCCGGATTCGAACCCCCGACATTCGCCATGAGAGACCAGTGCACTAAACACTTCGCCACTCAGACAGTATAGTTATATTCTTATGCAGTAATTACTGTGAGTCGTAAAACGAGTACCAAGTACGGCAGTGATAGGGAAAGCAACCCTAGAAGTCGGAGAAATTGTTGCTACAAAGAGGAAGCGAAAGCAGCTGCAGCGCATATTCAAGAGAAGGGCGGAATGTAAGACGAGTCTTTTTAAAAATATAAGTATGATGGTTCTCTCATTCACCGTCAGCGAAGGGAGATAAAACAAGATGTCACGCCAAGTTCCTGCCAGCTGATGTGACATAGTCCAGGTCGTGAGGGAGTGAGCGGAAGAAAATGTTTTAATATAATCGAGAGTCTGTGGTTGGCAGAAACGGGTGGCCAGGACCCTGTCACGCATGACTTTTCAGCAGCGCCGTCTTTAATAAGTCTGTGGTACAAGACCCTACTGAATGAAGTAAAAGACTACATACGAATCAGGACCGTGGGAGACTACCCATTGAAAAAGGAGATTCAAACACACACACAAACAAGTAAAACGAGGTCAGTCGTGGATAGCGGGGGACTGAAAAGAATATAAGGCAGATATGCAAGCCTGAGGAAACCCCCATGGGTGCCTACTGGATTGGTGTCCTAAAACATCCACAACTTTCCAAAGTTCACATATGGCTCAGTCGAGAATGGCGAAATTTGGTGGCAGGACGAGCAGAATCAGGAATCAAAGAGGGAATAATTAAGCACTCCAACCCAGATGACCTTGCAGTATATACAGATGGATCGGTCACGCGTGGGCAAAGGAGGGGGTGGGGATTCGTGGACTATAACAATGGACCTCTTCTCCCCATTGTCAGCGAGTCCGGAGCCTTCGCCACAACCACATCTAGCATGAGGATGGAGATTGAAGCAACCACTCGAACCATAGACTGCCTAGCAAACCAGCAAGCATCACAAGCCATAACATTACCAGACTCACAGTGTATGCTAATTATATTTGTAAAAAATCGAAAACCAGCTGATACGTCGCGAGTGGTTGGCCAGATTAAGAGTCCAAAATCTCCTCCCTAATAAGGGTATCAAAGGTAAAGAAATGGCAGATCATGTGCCAAACAAAGCAACAACCCTGGACAACCTACAAAGGACGAAGCAGACATTATAACTGCCACCCTATCAAAATTACAGGGAGATGATGCAGCACCTAACATCAAAGACTGTGCGAAAGAGGACTAACAAAGGGCAGTTAATCAGAACTGAGGAAAAGATCAAGCTGTATATTGACAATGTGCCACAGGCACTATCAATTATCACACACTGCGAGCAACACTGAGGTTAAAGGCTGAGCACATATGAGAGTGTCCTGCGCGCAAGAAGGCCCGTCTCTAGGCCAGCAGCAGGGCATGGCCGTTCTTCAAGTTATTCAGCTTAATGACCACTAGGAGCCAAGCTTCATTTACTAGGCTGAGCCTCTTACTAGGAAGATCAACAACGAGTGAGGCAAGGCTAAGTCTTGACTAGAAGTAGTTCGATGTGCAGTCACTCTAGCACACAGTCATCTTTGCTACTGAACGTTCTATCGTGAACGGATCCACTGTAACAGAGATGATCCTGGTACTTGCAAACCCTTTCTCCCTTGTTCATTCATTCATTCATTCATTTGCATGTCCCTGCGGAACATTGCCTCCCTAACAGCACTCCTGTAGGCCTCTCGGTTGTGTGCAAGATGGCCTGCTGCTGCTGCATCCATTTGCAGATCATCAACGATGTCTTGCGGCCATCTTCGCCTTGGTCTTCCTCTTTCTTTTCCCCGTTACGTACCCTTCCAAGATGGTCTTCTCTAGATTATCATGACGTTTAATGTGTCCCAAAATATTTAAGTTTTCTCTGTTTAATCATCTTTACTAGCCAGCCTTCTTCAGTATTAAGTTCTTGTAGTATGGATATATTTTTCGCCCTTGTATATTCGGGAAAAATCCAATCTTGTCCTCTGTCTGTTGTTCCGTACGGTGCAGGCCACGTTGAACGCTTCTAAGTTTGATCTGGGGGAAAGGCATTCAAGGATTGAGATTTGAACCGTTGTAAAAATCCTTTCAGGTACTTAATATGATAAAACTCACACTTCTTTTCCTACCTTTTATTAAAAGCACGATTGCCTTAAATCATTTCATTCAATCACTCATTCATCCATTCATAGAGCAAGGTGACTTTCTAGTTGTAACATGTATATTATTTATAAAGCTAAGAACATTGACTGGAAATAAATATTTGATTGACAATGGCCTTGACAATCAGCAAGAGTAGCAAGTCTGTAAAGAAATATAAATGGAGACACATTAGAACAAGTTGCAAAATTCAGATATTTGGTACGCACAATAACAGACCATGGTATCTGTAAACAAAAAAAGAACAAATATATCCATACTACAAGAACTTAATATTGAAGATGGCTGGGTAGTAAAGAGGATTAAAGAGGGAAAACTTAAATATTTTGGACACATTAAACGTCATGATAATCTAGAGAAGACCGTCTTGGAAAGGTACATAATGGGAAAAAGAAAGAGAGTAAACCAAGGCGAAGATGGCTGCAAGACATCGTTGATGATCTGCAAATGGATGCATCAGCAGCAGGCAATCTTGCTCACAACCGAGAGGCCTACAGGAGTGCTGTTAGGAAGGCAAAGTTCCCCAAGGGATATGCAAATGAATGAATGGATGGTATCTGTAAAATGGAAATAGTAGCAGAATAGGAATTCTTACTTTGAAACATGTACCAACTGAAGCTAAGAGTCATCAAATGTTTTGTGCTGTATAGTGTAGAATCATTGACATTAATTAAATTTAAAAAATAAAAGCATAAATTGAGGCCCTTTAAATGTGAATATACCGGAGAATGCGCCAAATTACCATAAAGAGAAAAAAAAATAGAGAAGTACTAAATCAGCTTATATCGGAAAGCGAAATAATGAAAAGCGTAAGAATTAGACTTGCTAAAACATTTGGTCATAATCAAGCTACATAATACAATAATGAAAACTGTACTGGAGGGAAAAGTTGAAGGAAAAAGAGCAAGAGGATGACGGTGATGTAATTGACAAACGACATAAAGAAGTGGGCTTGATTAAGCTTGGCTGAGTGTACTATGAAAACAGGGGACAAAGCAAGTTGAAAGGTCAGTGCTACCAATCTTCCCTGGAGAGAGAACACAGGATGATGATGAAAATATATATTTGGGTTACTGTCTAGCTTTGACCATTACAGAATAATTTTGTTTAAATGTTCGCAGGTGGTCCATACATCATGATAGAGCCAGGTAACCAGACAGTTCTAGAAGGTCAAAGAGTGATATTCCCATGTGGAACAGAAGGCTACCCCAGTAGGATAATTTATACCTGGTACAAAGACCTTGTGGACATTGTGTCAACAGATGGTCATAAAGCTGGACGGATAAAGTAAGTTTATGCTCTTTTTTTTTCTTTTTTAATTTAGTATTTTTTTTAATATTTCATTTTTTTCAGTTGTTTTCTGAAGTTTTCACTCTTAACAGTTTGTTCCCTACAGTGTGTTTAATGTTTTATATTGTTCTTGACATTGTTTTCATGTCATTTTTAAAAAGTTGTTAAGAATTTACATTATCAAGACTTAGCCTTCACATTTTAGTTATTAAGGTAGGCAAGCTTTCAATTTGTATGTCAAAATTCAGTATTTTAATGTGACAATTCATTCTATGTCTCAGTGATCTGATGATATTACCAAAAAGTATTCAAACAAGACTACTGTTATCTAAACATCAACTATTTTTTCTTAAACTTGTAGTGAGTGACTCTTTGTGATTACATGTTAAAAAAAAACAGTGTTTAACCAATTTTAATTACAAGATTACATTATTTTGTTATCATGATTTTGACATCACATAAAGACTGTAATTGCCTTGTGTACCATAGAAACAGTAGAGCATTTATGTGTCAAGGTCAAACTTTAGCATGGCTTGTTAGAAATCATGAAGAATGCTGAGAACTGAAAATAGCTGGACTTTATTGCAAACATTTTGATCATGAAAACAGTGATATAAATTCACTAACAATATAAACACATTTTACAAATTTAAAAAAAAAACAAACAAGCCACACAGTTTGGTGGTGACAAATAAAAGACAGACTTTACACTGTTGTAAGATATGAAACATGCCTAAGTTCTTTTCTTCCATACTTGCAGTATACTCGCAGACGGGAGTCTTGTCATCAAAACGGCCGTGAAGTCAGACAGGGGTTGGTACATGTGCAGACCTAGCAATGGTCTAGGTCATGATGAGGCGTCTGCATATCTGAATGTTGTCTGTGAGTTTGGTATATTTTATCAGTTAACATCATGGTATCATCACATGTTCATTTACATAAATCTTTGGATTCTGATATATATATGTGTGTGTGTGTATCTACATATGTATGTATGTTAATGTATCTATATATGTTCATGTCCATTTGCCTTCGTACGTCATCATACATATGTGTCAGTATGCATGATGTGTATATGTTTGTATATGTGCAAACACATGTGCTTCACTTTCTGTTTCTTTATTACTTGAGAAAATCTACATATTTATTAAGTAAACAGTTAACACTTTTTTACACTGAAGAGATCAAAATCATTTTTTTTAAAAAAAAACAGCGAAAACACTACAGATAATATTATTGAGTACACCATAGTGTAATCACAGTTTCTTTCTGTTCAAGCTAAACAGTAGATTTTTCAAAAATAGAAAGAACAAGATTATCTTATTTCTTATCTTTGTTGGCTTTAACTGGCACGCTGGGGAGTGTACAAGATGTCTTATAACAGCCCTGGAGTTTGTGATGTAAATATTTCTCATACATCTTAACACTGAACCTTGCTGTAGGCAAGGAAAAGAATCTTCGGTTGTGGGGTTTCGGTTAAAAATAGCTGTCAGCAGAAGGCGGCACCATGAAATAGCAACATGCTTGTAAACAAAAATTTTATTATTCAGTCATGGCACGCCTGCAGAGAAGAAACAGAGTGTTGTGGTTTGAACAGTGCAGAGGAACTTAAAAAAAAGTGTATAAGAAAAAGCTATGAGTAATACAAGGGTTGATTGATAAGTTCTCGGCATAAAGTACAACGGATTATTTGTGGACAACTTTTTGGGGTTATTTCTCAACATAGTCCCCTTGCAAGTTTATGCACTTAGTCCAGTGATCCTGGAGCGTACAGATCCCTTCTTTGTAAAGGTCAGCATCTGGTGCCAGTAGAAAGTGGTCTACAGCATGAAGCAAATTTGCGATCACTGAGCTCCTTTTTGAGTTTGATAAATAGGTAATAGTCCATAGCAGCCAAATCTGGGGAATAAGAAGGATGTTCAAGGAGCTGGAAGCCGCATTCATGAATGGCAGCCATTGCCACCACTGACCTGTGAACTGGAGCATTGTCTTGCTGAAAGATGGCTCCTCTTGTCAATTTCCCTCAACACTTTTCCATCAGTTTGACCCACACTTGCTTCACAAGATTAGCGTAATAGGCCCCTGTGACCGTTTTGCCCTTTTGAAGATAGTCTACCAATAGCACACCTTCTGAATCCTAAAAGGTTGAAGCCATCACTTTGCCTGCAGACAGAACTACCCTTGCTTTCTTTGGAGGTGGGGATCCATGATGTTTCCACTGCTTTGACTGTTCTTTGGTTTCTGGTTGAAAATGATGAACCCAAGTCTCATCCTTAGTCACAAATTGCTGAAGAAACTTTTCAGGATCTGTAGAAAAATGGCCAAGATCGTCTCTTGACATGTTGAGATGCTGTCGTTTGTTATCAGCTCCAAGAAGTTTCGGTACCCATCGAACAGAGACCTTTGTCATTTGAAGATCATTATGAATAATGGCATGAACACGTTCCTGAGAGATGCCCAACTCAGAAGAAATGTACTGCTCAGTTAGTCGTCAATTCTCCATTATCATGTCATGGATTCAGCCAGTGGTTTCATCAATGGTTACCGTTCTTGGTCTTCCTGGACGGGGATCATCTTCCAAACTCTCCCTTCTATGTTTGAATTGAGCTGCCCATTTCTTCACTGTGCTGTAAAAAGGAACACTCTCCCCTAGAGTCTCTACTATATCCTCATGGATCTCCTTCGATGATAAGCCCTTGATGCAGAGGTAGCGAATGACTGCTTGATAAGAAATTTTATCCATTTTCTCAACTTCTGTCACTCCTTACCACTAGAGTAGGCTATAAAAAAAAAAAATTGGCTGCAATTAATTTCTTGAAATTTGGTGTTTAATCTTACATTAACCTGATCTACGAATGCATCAAATATCAACTGTGTGTTTCAAGTATTTTTACTTTATGCCATGAACTTATCAATCAACCCTCGTAAATTTATTCATAAATGATATCAGCACTTTTTAGAAAAGAAAAGAAAAGAAAATTTTGTAAAAGGTTTCCCACAGTAAGCCAGAGACTGTAGATAATGTTGAAAAAATGTAGCTGACACTCCGCTGTAGCCCGAAACTGTTCAGAATGTTGGTTATCATTCCAACCAACCAGAGTATGCAATGCATGTGATAAACAAATTACTACAGCTGTGTGTGTACAACATGTAGCTTGTTCATCAGATTAAACCCCCACATTCTTGACTAAGAAGTCCAGTTGATCACTGCCATGTTGAATTGTGTTTTCTTCTTCTTCTTCGTTCGCTTCTACCACCAAAACCGCACTGTGGTCCTACTGAATTTACGCCTGTGGTCCTTGTTAGGTCCCGTGGTCTCCTGTGTGGTCCCCAAAAGGACCACATGAGATCCACGAGAGGACCACAAGGGGTTCAGAGTATCACAGGGCTTTAGCCTGTATTCTTGGTGGGTCTCAGAAGCGCGATTGCGTGACACCGTGGTTTTCATTGCACCAGTTTGAATTGTGTTGGTGATTATAAAAATTACCTCAAGAGATTTGTGTTTTCAGAAGACTAAAACATTCCATAGTCATATTTTAATTCATTGACGTGGCTGTAGAGGATGGTGATCAGAATATCAACATGCAGGATTCATATGTCATGTGGATCATGTCAGACTACATCCTATGGTTACTTTCTTCCATGAAAACACACACACGCTGGATATGTTACTTTGCATAGCCACCCACAAAGTATGCTGAGGGCTTAATTTTCCAACACAGTAGAACTTCAACATACTTAGCACAAGCTTTTGACAAACACTTCAACATAGGGTAGACTGACAGAAGCAGATGATGTATCAGCCTCTCTGAAAAGCCTCATTTGTCATCAGTAGATTTCTTCATCAGGAGCTTTGAGAAGAACATTGTGTTCAATGGTAAATCAGAGTAACTTTCTCACCAGCATTACAGCAACCATTTCTGTGTAACCTATGGATATTGTTATTGTGTGTAGATGGAGGCATATATGAATGTTACAGTTGACACAGAAATCTTTTTTTTTTTTAATGATCACCCAGAATTGTCAGTCACTTTTATAATTCATAAATTGTAACTCAGATATTTGGGCAGATTTTAGAAACTTTACATGTAATAAAAATTGTGTATTTATGTCCTGTGATGAGGTGTAAAATGATTTAATTTTTCCACCCTTTATTTTGGTCATTTTCTTGTTTCAGACAAGCCAGTTGTCCTACCATTGCCCACACAAATGATTTGGGCCAAGGGGTATCGCCAGCAGATAGATTGTCCTGTGGATTCAAACCCACCACTCATTCAAGTAATCTGGGTCAAGGACCAGGATCAACTTCAAAGTAAAGGTCGATTTGACATCCTGGATAATGGGACACTTCTAGTAGGTTCTAATGGAGGTTATAGTTGCTGAATTATGTTTGTTTGTATGTTTTGCTAATATGTTAATTAAAAAAAAATTATTTATTGTGGTCACAGAAAGTGTAAATTTTTTGTCTTTGATAAACTGAACTATTTTCTGAGGCTTCTGAGAAGAAATGTAGAATTTTTAACATCTCCGTTGGGTCAGTGCATGGGCCCGAAGATATTTTAACTTGAGCAGTTTTGGAGGATTTATTCCAGTCTCTGGTCACTCGATGTTTCTGATCTGTTAGGTTGCTCTTTTATGCCTGTCATTCAGATGCTGATCATGTTTGTCCAGCCAGTTTTGTTTAAACTGGTTGTAATTCATCAAAAATGATGGGCTAAGAAATGAAAATATGCATTCTACTTAAAATTATGCGTGATTATTCTTACATCTTACACCCTTCCCATGCCGTTAAGTGTCACATAGGGCTCGCATGGTAGTTAGCAAAGTTTTCCAGTTTTTGGTGAGCTTTCCAACCTCCTCAAGGGATTTTATGCCTGCTAAGTTGGCCTTCTTAACAGTGTCCACTTTAGCGTTTCATATGGTCAACATCTTTTTCTTTGGCATGCTTTATTGGTAAAATAATTTTTTAAAAATATTTCTGTCTGTGACTGAATCTGCGACATTTCGCTTTCTGTCCACGTACCGTGTGACTTCACTGTCTGCTTCACAATTACTGTAATGTCAAAAGTCAAATGAGAATTTTAGGAAGAAAAACCAAATCACTTTGAAAAGTGCCAAGAAAAATAAAAAGTGAAAAATGAATCTGTAATAAGAAAAAACATAATTGTTTAACAAAGAGCACTTAATACAATTCAGAAATTTGAATACAATAGTTTTGTGCTTATTTCACTTGGACCAGAGATTTTTTCGACCAGTGTGTGACCAAGAAAATTCCATAAAAAAACTGTGACCAATGAGTTAATTATGTTCCATTTTTAAATGATGACTTTTCTTACTTATTGTTTGATAGTCACCAAGTGATGAGGTGTGTGTCTTCTGTGTATTGACCAGCAAAAGGATAATTAAACATCAACATTAACAATGAAGGATCAACAATATTTAGAAACTGGTATAAGAAGATGCTCAAACAGATAAAAACAAGTAAGGCACCAATAATAAATAACATCATATAGGCGGATGAGCATGGCTTTACATGGTCTGTCTGTAAAGGAATTTACTAGTCTCTTAAAAATGGTCTTTGAGACAGGTCATAGACTATCAAGAATATGTGAAAATCAGTTTTGTTTCTACCTGTCATACACCATCAAGAAGATATCAAAATCATTTTTATCTACTTGTCATAATCTTTTTTTTTTAATCTACTTGTCATAATCTTTTTTTTTTAATCAGCTGGTCATAATCTTTTTTTAAAATTATTTGTCATAATTTTTTTTAATCTACTTGTCATAATCTTTTTTTTAAATCTGTTTGTCATAGACCATCAGGAATATATCAAATCAAGTTTTTATCTATAAGAAAATTGGAACAATCTAACACAGTCTGCATTCACAGATAGCCTAGTGAGCCAGATCACATAAATATTTTCAGGATCACTGGAAGTATTGAGGATAGCATAAACACTGATAAGGATACATAATCACCAGCACCTGGTGGCATAGCACTAAATGAATGGACGAAACGATGAACAGTACAGAATGTAATTTGTTTTTGTAAACAATTTGTATGGGGAATGACACTATAAGCTTAACTCTTTCAAGACTGCGTTACTTCCAAACTGTTCTTTAGTTTCTGACGACGTGGACATTGGAGAAGGCCGCGGACATTTTGGAGAACGGGGGTCCCTGTGTAAAAGTTATTGTACCAACTTAATTCCATGATCACCACGTGTGTATCACACATTAAAATAAGTGGAAATGAATGAAAATTCCATAAATGAAGTTATTTGTCATAAAAAAAACTCAAAGAAAAGAAAAAACTGGTGTGAAACGATGGAACGATTTTTTGGTGCTAAAAAAATTTTAGGGCTGAGCAATAAAATCTACTTTATACTTACCTTAACTGTGTCATAATCCAATATAAATACATAATCATTCAAATTTCAACACAGAAAAATCAATATTTATGGATGTTTGTGACATCCGATAAATCTAACAGATCTACAGCTACAAGAAACACATATAGTAAGATAGGTCTAGTCGGTCAGCGTGACCATTCTACCACTCAATCTCAAAATAAACTTGAATTTTACACCCCCCCCCCCCAATCTATGTATTCAAAATGGCATCTTTATCCCCCATGCTTAAAGCACTATTTTAATTTTGGATTCAGAAGAGTTCTATCTGGTTAAATGAAAAGTAACATCGTGTTTTCAATGAAGGAAAGTCCAAAGCCTTACAGGGCTCTCGGTTGGGAACGGCCCGGCGCACAAAGATCCTTTTAGGGATCTCTCATCTTCTAAGAGTTAAAGGTCACAGTTTAAAATGTTAATTGTCCATTAACTTCATTGAAAGTTTTGTTCTTTTTCATTTAGGAACCACATGTTCAAAGTTGCAGCATGAAATTGACTGCGGTTGTTCATACTGAACTGTTAGCTACAACTTTTCAGCACTTTTCTAAACTATGTATTGGTTGTTGACATTTGTGCTTTGTTTTTTTAAACACACTGACAGCAGTTTTGTTCTGTTGCTCAAGGTCAGTGAAGTGGCTGATGCTGATGCTGGTAGCTACAGATGTACTCCAGAAAATGCAATGGGTCAGGGTCTTAGCTCAAACAGAGTTCAAGTCTTGGTCAGAGGTCAGTTATAGCTAAATGTATGCCTGAATTATCAGTAAGCAACTAGACCATGAAAACTCAAGTAGTATTTTACAAAGCCTACATTTATTTCTACAAAAAATATATAATTCTATATAATTTAGTAGGTTTTTGTTTTTTTTTTGCTATTTTTAAATTGAACCTCTTAGTAAATTTTTTCCCCCTAATGTTTAATTTTCTTTGCTTGAATGTATCTCACTTGAAATAAACCAACACTGATTTATAAATATGTTTTCAGTATTAAACAACTGTTTATTAAATTTACTGAAAATGTGAGGGGCTAAACAGTCTTGTGCTGCTGATAAATTTTCATGTTTGGCAGCATAGGTCTGTTTGATTTTACATTTTATATTGTAATAATTCTTTGTTTTCTTTAAGTCGCATGCTTAGGAAAGTAGTTATGCATGGAATCACACTTTTGAGACTTCCATCTGTAGAAGTTTGTTTTTGTTCTTATGTAGTAGATTGTTATTCTAACACAACTGAGTAAGTCTTTTGCTTCCAAGATTGTCTGGATACTGCTTTTGTTTTGTGTAAATCCTCAAAGTCATGCTGTTTAATTTGTTGTGAAAAGCTGACCATCTGTGAAAATACCAGGTGAAAATACAACTGTGTTTTAAATAGTTGTTGTGAAAATGTTTTATAAAGTTGCTGCAAAAACATGCAGTATTCTTCAGTCCAGAATTGGAGTTTAATTCACAGCATAAGTAGTTTTAGTACAAAACAGTTATATTTCATGTGCTTTTGTTTAAAATTATTGTTAACACTTGTTTTAGATAAAAGCCAGGAACTGTCAGAAACTCCAGGCCAAAATTGTAAGGTATCTGTAAAACTTGCAGAAATCTTCTTTCTGGGAGATGTGAAATGCTGCTGTTTATTTTTATATTTCTAATGTACCATCAACAGGACATACAGTGCACTGTCTTGAAACTTTTAATATCAGATTAAAAATGATTAAATATGATAAACAATGGCCATAAGTAATTTATTCTGACTGTTGTACATTATGCAGTAATGTTATATGGAAATATATTATCCCATAATTTAAGTAGTTGAAAGTTTTTGTGTGCATTTTTTTGTGTGGCAAAATTAACTTCCTTGTCATGGAGTTCTTTCTTTTACCTGCTTACTCTTGTATGGCTCAGATAAACCAGGTAAGTTGTTTTCTCCATTATCATTTACTTCATCAATTCCTTTTCTTATCCGCTATCCTTATCACCATTCTGTTAAACATCTTTTTATCTTTCTGTTTTATACTTCACCTTTTCATTCATTGGTCACCATTTTCCTGTCATTCATGTTTTTTGGGGGGGAATTATTTTCATTTTTCACTCTTCTGAGTTTAGACACTGTCACTTTTATGTATTCTAAGTATAGTCTGCTTTGTCTGTGTCTTAACAGTCGAAGATCACACACAACTTTTTATTCCCATATCACTACCACACTCAGAACCTTTCTATTTCTGTACTTCAGTAAACCACTGTCATTAATTTTGCATTTCTATTTGTTCATAAATGTTTAATCTTTTTGCAAATAAAGTACATTAATTTTTTAAGCAGTTTGTTGAAGTTTAGTAATATAAATGATATAGAGCCTTGACTTCTTCAGTCTAAAGTTTAAAGTAAGCATATGTTCAAAGGATTATTATTAAAAAAAATTTTTTTAGTTGCCATTTATGTCAGTCAGATAATGGTAGAATTGACCATGAGAGAACCTGGTCAGTCAAATAATACCAGTAAACTCATAAATGTAAACTTGTGTATGTTGCTGAGATCTGCTTGCTTCACTAAACATCTTCTAAAATGAAAAGAGTTCTTAATATAAGTTAAATTATTCACCTCATTAATTATTATTAAAAGACACATCAGCCAATCATCTATCACTTTCTCAATTCAGTTTTACAGTCAGTAAGTACATATTTGTGTGTATGTTCAAATATACCTCAGTCGTATAGACTTGCACATAAATGATAGTCTACACTTTGGACTTCATATTTTAAAAATGAGCATTGTTTTTTAGGTTTTTTTAAAACTACAACTGTTTCATAAAAGTTTTGTGGGGGGGGGGGGGGAATGATTACTGATGGTCAAAGATTATTTTTCTTATCTTTCAACATTAAGCCCCATATAAACCACAAGAGCAGCGAGCACCGAGTTCTGGCATTAGTTGTAGGACGAGCAAGGGAAAGATTTTCCTGACCCTAACAAGAGACACCAGGCACAGAAACTGACATGTCAGAAGAATTTATGTCAAATTTCAAAAGTAATGCAGGAGCTAGTGCTTGTTTGACAGATTATAGAGCAGAAGTTTACAGTTTTTTTTAACTGAACCTTTTTCATTGTCTGCAGACCCTCCTCATATCGTCGTCAGCCCCCAGCAGCTGTACATCCGGCAGGTTGGTGACAGTGTTGTCATGAACTGTGAGGCAACTGGAACCCCAGCTGTGTCACTGCTGTGGATAAAGGTACAAGAAGAAGAAATATATCCAAGTATCCTATATTTTTATTCTATGAAGTTAGTCACTTTTCACTGTCAGATATTTCTTCTCTCAGAAAATTATAAACATTTGAGATCTTTGTGTCAGGTTTAGCATGTTTGTCCTCCCATAAGCCTTTTCAAAGATTTATGAAAATTACGTATGAAATAACTGCTTCTGAACAATGGTATTCCAGTATTTTTCTGAGATCCCAGTTTCAAATTACAGCCATAAGTAAAATGGACATTATATCTCTTCCTAGATAAAAACATGATGGATATATTTATCATAAAATTCTTTGTGTGGTCTTAGAATTTTTTTATTTTGTAGAAAAAGAGTACTGATAATATTATTGTCATTTCCCTCCCCTGTAAATAAGCTTACATGACAAACATTTAAACCTGGAATTTCATGTATAATTATTTGACTGAGTTTAATGTCAAGCTGTAGTTGTTTATGGTTATTAGCCCAATGATGATCTTTCTACTGATGTGTAGAGCAGTCTTTCTCAACCTTTTTGCCCCCTTGGAATATTTTTTTTTTTATCCCCTGGAACCCTTGTCTTGAAATATTTAATGTTGCTCAATTTTGTTCATTCATATCACAGGAGATTTATTATGGAACGTTAGCATGGAAACCAGGTTAAGAAACTGATGTAAAGAGTAGGCTGCATTCCATTTGAGAATTTGTATATTATTTTATGTGATAATGATGTAAGTTCTGTTGGGACTAGAACTCATGTCACGTGCATGTCATGCTATGCATGAACTCCACCCACACACCAGTCACTCAGAGGGAAGTGGCAACGCACTTTGAGGTAGAATTAAAAAACCCAGCCTACATACACTGCGGTGATTGCCCTGGGAAAGGGGCCTTAATTTTTCAGCGTCAGGATTGCCTCCAGTGAACACTGGGAAGTTTGTATATACACTGTAATTGACAGTTTGACACACGTTTGACAAATGTGATGTAAAATTAACCATTTGAACCTAATGTCCAATTAAAAAACATGCATTGTTGTCCTCACAAGACAACTGTAGCCAATTATTAACAAAGCCAAATTGACTAGACCTCCCCTTTTCCCAGCCCAGCTGTAGCTGATCATTAATAAAACACATTTCCTAGACTCAGGACCCAGTCAGTTACTTCTGGATTTTTATGTTCAGGTAATAAACCAGCTTTTATAATCCTTGAGAACAATGTCCAGTTTTCTTATTACAGACAACCCAGCCATTCATTTGTTTTATCCTTGATCCCTTGGTGCTGAACAGCCCATAAATGAGACAGTATCTCAGTGATCAAAAGGTTCTAATCTAACACACAGGACAGAGATTTGTAATTAACTTCATTGATTGATCTGTTCTGCATATTAATTGTGCACATAAAAACTAGTAATTTGATTGTACGTTGATGCAAGATTTGTTTACATCCAGTTTTGGGACCAGGACAAAAATGAAATGGAGGATAAGAGAAACATTTGAGTATTCTGTGAGCAGTCTTATTGGATTTTTAAAAAATTAAAAATCAAATAACTACACAAAATGTGGTTTTGTTCTGTAATTGGAGTTTTGTAATTTTAAACGTGCCATAAATAAAAAATAAGCATTACATCATTTCCCAGTAAAATATTATGGCTGTGAAGTTTCATTACCAAAAATATTATAATGTGGTGGGTGTTGTTTGGTAAGGTTTGAGTTAATTTCATTGGTTAGTAGACAAAATGAAAAAAAAATTCACTAGATTATGTTAAATCAATTCTGTGATAAGATCAGCAAACAGCTGCTTACAAGGAATCAATAGTTTTTTTTCCATAATTATGGTTCTAGCATTGTGTCCATGAAATTTTTACTTTCGGGATGATGATGACGATGACAACCATATCTTCCATAGCACATAGTGTATATCAAGAGCAACAAGAGTTTAAGTGTTTTTTTTAAATTCTGCTTTCATTCTTGTTATTTTGATTCTTGCTTCCAGGATGGGGGGAAGTTGGATGATAGCTCAGATCGAATAACAATCACAGACAAGTACTTGGAGATCAAAGATCTCACTAAGGAGGACCATGGGAAATATGAGTGCAGAGCTATAAATACAATAGCTACAGTTGTCAGCGTTACAGAGCTAAGAATAGATAGTGAGTAGCTTTTGTTTACAAGAACAGCTTGAGAAACTGTACAGTTTATTTTGTATGTAACACACTGGGAAGATTTTCTTCGGTTTAATTTTTCTTTTTTCTTATTGAAACAGTTAAAATTAGCAGTGAATAAAGCAGACTTGCTTTAACCAGTTTCTTCTGCTTTCTGTGACTCTAAACTAAGTCTTTGAATGATTGATTGATTGATTGCAGGAGGTAGCAGCCTTCAGTTGGGACATTCCCATATCTGCTTAGTCTCCCATTCCAATAACCAGCACAGGGTGGTGTGCTGACTGGTCCTGTCATGTGTTGGTTGTGGGTTTATCGTTTTTGCACACAGAGGGAGAGAATTCTTCCCTCACCTTGTCTCACCCCACGGGTTCCTTCACTCTGTGGATGTGAGAATTACACTCCCATTCCAACTCTTCATCCCCACCCACCGGATTTGTGCATCTCAGCCTTCAAGATACCCAACTTGTCCAGTCTCAGCACTCTTGTATGGGGTCCTTACCAGCCACCCAGCCAGCCAGCCAGCCACCCAGCCAGCCAGCCAGCCAGCCCGCTTATCACTGTGAACGCCTGCATGCCCAGAATAGTAGATCTGTGTGCAGCCTGAGAGCTTGCAAATAGGTTAGTCCACTCCGTGTGAAGCATACCTCTGTTGATCTTATGAAAGAAGCATTTGGAATCCATCACTGCGACTGCACAGTATATTTGCTGTTCAAGCGGTTGCACTAGTGGCTGCTTCGATTTCAATCCTCAACTGCAGGTTGTGATGTCATATGCACCCACTTTTCCCTCTTCTGTCTTTCTGTTGAGCCCAAACTACTTTGATGTCCTCTGATGATGGAGCCATTGGTAAAGATGATGTAGTCCTGTGGCTGAGAATGATGCTGAATATTTCATGTATCTGAAGGTTAATGGTGGGACATTTTATTGAATGATGACTTTGGTGAAGTGTCACCTATTCTTCTGCTGTAAGGCTTCTTCTGTCTCAGCAGTCCAAGACATCCCACACTCAATGCAGCTCCCTTTGCTGTCCTGTTGGCAACACTGAGACAGACCTTTACTCGTGCCTGCTTAATTTATGCTCTGATACATTATTTTTTTGCTACATTGAAATATAAGATTATTTTTTTTAAATTGTAGACTTGCTGTTGTGGAGAAAAAGGGCGGTTACAATTGTAAAACAACCCATTTGTTGTCATAAGCTCAAGTTAATGTTTAACTCTGGTGTATTTTCTACAGACACAACTCCACATGCTCCCTTCAATGTTACTGTTATACCAGGGCCGTTCAATGTAACAATTTCCTGGCAACCGGCATATGATGGAGGAACTCCTCAGTTCTATGTTCTGTGGTAGGTGTTCTCCCATATCACTAAGGAGTTTGTTCAGTGTGAAATAACTGTCATACATTTGTGTGTGGGCGGGCAGGAGGAATTGTCTTGTGTTTCACTTGAGCTAAGAGCTGGTGTTGTTTGCAGCCAGTGCTGTGAAAGTGTTCAGACGCAGCATTGTTTCAGCTTGGGAGCAAGTTATGGCAGCCATTTTTTCGGTTTCTGTGTGGAGCTACAAAACTGGGGGAAGTGCAGTGCTTCTTTAGCAGGCTCCACCACCATGGGGACTATGGCAATCCCTGCAAGGTCTGTTACTGGAGGTGCCAACGGAGTGTTGGTACAGGGTCTTGGTCAGCTATGGTTCACCAACCCTGATGCTGGCATGTCAGATCTGTTTGATCATCAAAAGCATCTTTACCCTATGAATGTGTACATAAGAGGTTGTACATAAAAGTTGCCAATTTCATATTTGTTGTTCTTTACACATATATACAGTAATGTAATTATTATATTGATGTTGAATGATTGCAATAGAATGAAAGTTAAGATGTCAGGCAGGCTTGTGTACCCGCTTTTTCACTCTTTCAAAAAAAAAAAAGGCTTGTTCATTCTAAGGAGAGTGTATATACTGAGAGTCCTGTATCTCAGAAAATTTGACTTTTGCAATTAGTGCACTGTAACGTGTAAGATATATTTGTTGCAGTGTAAGCTACATATACTTGTATGTTCATGTTACAGTAGTTTCCTTAGTCAAGGATTCAAACAAGCACACTTTAACTCTTTGGCTTTCACCAGCTGTGTTTAACAGCTTTGTAAAAAGAGTGAAAATTAAATCACCATCTCTGCATAGTTTATTTTGTTTTTTTGGGAACAAGCAATTGCTGTGAAAACTTAAAAATAGATATCACGTAAAGTTCAGAAAAATCATAGCAGTTTTGTTAATTTTGAAAGTTTTTGTGAAATTTTGATTGAATGAGAGTTAATTAACTGAAAGATATCTAAGATTTCCTACAAACAAAGATTCTAACAAGCAGAGTTCATATATGTATTTTGTACAGTCAAGAATTCTGTCCCGAACAATTAAATAAAACAAAAAGTTTAAATGTATAATTTCTGCAGTAAAGTTATAGTGATTTGTTCAGTTAAGTAAATGGGACTTTTACACAGACATGTCTGACACAGCTGAAGAAAAGGAATTTACCAGTTTTAATAAGTGCGAAGTGTTTGAGAGTCACTTTTTTATTTACTAGCTGATTACCTGGCATTGCCTGGTGATTTCCTGGCTGCCTTTCCTTCCCCAACTCCAGAAGAAGTCAGGTACCAGTTTCTACACCTGGATGACTGGGGCACTACATTTACTGGACTCTGTATATGAGTGAATAGCTTAAACTATACAAACTATTACTGTTATTTGCCTGCTGTATTCAAGATGAAAGTGATACATAACAGGACAAATGAGAGATAATTATGCCAGTATTTGTTTAAATCTAAGAAACAACATCCATGACGTATGAACACCATCTTCTATTAGAAAGGAAAAGTAATGAATTCTATCTATAGTGTAAAATCGAAGTAATTTTATTTACAGGTAAGTACAGTTTACAAATTATAAAGTCATTTACAAATTCACTATATTAATTTAATTCAAAACTTGATTATAAACAACATTTTTAGTTTTGCCTCCAGGAGCAAGAATAAATAAATTCTTGAGTGACCCCACCCTTAAGTTAGCAACATAAAGTTGTCCGTAGGAGAAACAAGGCGATCTCAGATTCACTCCGCAGTATTTAATAGACTGCCTCTGTGACTTGTTGATTGTGATCAAGAACACAATTCTCGCTGGAAATTGCAATCTCTTAAAGTTAAAAGGGAGATCCGTCAGAATGAGTGATATCCGTGTAAGAAACACTGTGATACAATCCACTAAAAGAGTGAAATGGAACTGTCACATTCACTGAAAGATGACAAACTGGAAGACTTGCTGAGTTAGCTTACTTTATATATGACCATCTAAGATTTGGGTGGGTGCTGGAATTTTCTCAAAGATCATGAGTCCAAGACTGGGGCATAATGATTTCTACAAATTTCGAGAAGGTTCTACTCATTTCAACATAGCTGGCATGGAACACAATCAGAGGTTGCGCATAAATATAACGGGAGTTACATCCCTTCCTTCACTGGTCTGCTTTTACTATCAGTCATTTTCGATTATCCCACAGATGCCCCTAGCAGTGCTAGGGTATCTTACCCCCACAGTATTTTGTTTCAGACTAAGTCATATGTGTACCAAGTTTGGTTGAAATTGCTCCAGGCGTTCCAGAGTTATGCTGGCCCCCTCTCACTCTCTCTCCCTCTCTCAGTCACTCTCCCTCTCTCAATCTCTCTCCTTCTCTCTCTTCCCTCCTTTCTCTCTCCCTCTCTCTCTCTTTCTCTCCCTCTCTTTCTCTCCCTAATTTGAAAATCTAATTTGAAAAAAATAAGAAAATGCCACACTGTCACTGAGGAATGAAATCTACTATAGAATACAACAAAAAGCTAATGTAAACATAAGAAAAAAAACAAAGTTAAAATGTATTTTTAAAAATATAATTAAAACAAAAAGAGACCATAAAAATTATTTGGTTTTGCCATGGGAGGCTACACATGTTGCTCTTAGATCAGCACCACTCTATTTCACAATTATCTCCCTTAGACCATTCCTTTATTCTCTTTCAATTTATTGGAAAATGTGTTACCCCCTTTGTACCCTGATCCCTATGGAAGATAGGTGTCTCTTAACCCCACATTATACATTTCCAGATTGTAAGTCATATGTGTACCGAGTTTTGTTGAAATTACTCCAGGCATTCCAGAGTGATGTTGGAACATGCATATATACATACATACATGATACACACAGTCATATATATATTGTGATCTATAAAAATTCATTTTGAATTTTCAGGTTTCGACAGATTTCTCAGTTTGACTGGATAACAATGTCTGTTCCTGGCCAAGCCGTGACCTACTTTAATCTCTTTAACCTGCAGCCAGACACAGAATATGAGTTCAAAATTTTGTCACGAAATTCATTTGGGGATGGATCTTTCAGTGAAGTTGTCAGACAGCGTACTTTGGGTAAATTAGTTTAGCTGGATAATGATCAGACGTAATGGAGGGAATATTTAATAGAAGAAATTTGAGAGCTGTTGTTTTGTTTATGGTCTCATGCAACTGTAAGCTACATTAGTTAAAGGCTTATTAATTCAATCCAGTGCAAAGATAAACAGTTGTTTAAGACATATCACTAGTCTCCGAGGTAAAGTAAAAACTGCCCGTATATGTCTGGGTTAGACTGTTTTGTGTGTACACGAGTTACAGTGATATCCATGCGAGTATAAATGACAGATGTGTGATTCTAAGCCAAAAAAGCAGGCATCTTTATTTAACTTTGTCTGTCATTGGTATTATCTTTTCATTTTTCTTGTTGTCATGTCTAAAGTGCTTTGTCTACAATTTTTCAGTGACTAACCACACAGTGCTGCAGCCATCACTTTACTGTGAGAAAGCTTCATTGTTTCTTATTTGAAAAATTTGTACGACTCATTGGAAGTGATGGCTGGATTTGTCTCAGCCTGAAGCAATTCTTAAAGTGTCTAAGTAGATGGGTGTATCTCAGTTTAAAATGATAAATAGATGTGTCTAAAGTTAATGCGATGGTTGAATGTGTCGAGGGGGGGGGGTTAATGTTTGTTTGTATCTCTGAACTGAACAGAATATCTAGTTTGTCTCATTAAGGAGGAGTACATCTGCTTGTAGTGAGACATTCATTAGCGATAATGCATGTTACCCTGATTTTTGCGATGTGCCTTTTGGCTGGGTAACTCCAACTTCAGCACCTTTCCTTGCTAGGGCAGACTGTGGTCTTGCTCGGACTGCCATGAAGACAGTGTGGCTGGCCTGGCCAAAACTTTGTTTTCCAGCCTCTGGTGGCTGTATGTAAGTCCCTTCTCCATGTCAGATGGTTTGGAGACAGTTCCACAAAGACACTCTGACTTTGAGATGAGGAATCTGATGAGTACTTCAACAATATCCATTCCCCGCCACCTATAGTCTGCTGGCTCTGTTTTGTTTACATCATTCTGATAGCCATTGTTGTAAAGACCTACAGGCTTGTCACGTCCTGGATTCATTGGTTTCACACCAGACTTCCCTCATCCCTGCCAGAGATCTCCATGTCCCCATCCATCCACCAACATGACATTACATTTTACAAAAATAACAATTACAGTTAGTGTTGATTGCTACAAGTTTCTGGGCTACAGAAGTAGGTCAGAGTTTTTAAGCAAACAGATCTATGTTCCCTGTCTCACAAACACTGTGTTAAGATAAGTGTGTTCTTAACACAGTTGTTCCCAGGGGGGGTCTGCTTGTAGTCAGTTAGAACCAGTTCTTTGAAACAGATCCTGAAAGCACGTCATCCTCACTGCCATCATTGGTGCTTGAAAAGGTGAACCTTTTCATTCAGTCTTCAGTATCCACAGTCAGATCTATCGGCTTCCTCTTCCCCCCCCCCCCCCCAGCTATAAATAGATCAGCAATTTCTGTTTGCAATGCTACAATTTCCCCTGAGCTTTCAAGTGTTTGTTATTCTCTGTTGTTTTCATCACATGTCTGAAGAAATGTAGCTGTTGTTACATTACAATTTTTGTTAGCTGTGCAATCTGTGGACTTTATCATGTATTTTTCCACGGGAAACCATATCTCAGTTGTTTCTAGTTTTTGTTTTATCCGTTGTACAATCTCCAGTGAGAGCTGTTAGGGAGGCAAAGTTCAGCAAGGGACATGCAAATGACTGACTGACTGACATCTCCAGGCTTAGAGTAATACGGACTCTCCCTGTGTCTCAGGTGTCAAGTCTTAAAGTAATACAGAGTCCTTCGATGTCTCAGATGTCAAGGCTTAGAATAATACAGACTCTACCTATGTCTCAGATGTCAAGGCTTAGAGTAATACAGACTCCTCCCATGTCTCAGGTGTCAAGGCTTAGAATAATACAGACTCTTCCCATGTCTCAGGTATCAAGGCTTAGAATAATACAGACTCTTCCCATGTCTCAGGTATCAAGGCTTAGAATATGTAAACTCTCCCTGTGTTTACAGTGTCCCCACACTTTGTTATGGCTGTTCTCTTGTTTGCTGAAACAAAATGTCTGTGAATTTTTTCTTGACATTTAGAGTACACAGCTTTAGACCAGTGGTGGTATGTTCATGTACACATTCACAGACATAAAAACACCATATTTTTACATAAAAACACCATATTACTACTAGTCATAAAGATCATATTATAATAGTCTATTGTCTTTCTTATTCTTGACTTTATTTTATGTATGCTTTTGTCAGTTGTTGTTACAACTGAATTTATTCACTTGTGTCAGTGGCCTTCTTTCCCCCCCCCCCCCCCAGAATTAACATTCACTGTAGTGTATCCACTTGTTATCATGTTATCATTCATGCTTGATTCTGTCTTATTACTGCGGAGGTCATATTAAGACGTTCATTAGTGATCTCACCCAGTGACATCTTTGTAAGTGACTGTCTCTCTCAGGCTCAGCTGAAGAAGAAACTGATTTTTTTGTTTTTCTGTCTGGATGTCAATGTGTCCATGAACTTTCTGTCAGTCTGGTGTTCCCTAAGCATGTGTGACGTATCCTGCAAAGTGTGGCTTTATCCCTTTATGGACTTTCTTCTATATCTTTAGTTTTATCTGAAGACAGTCATGATTTTGCTAGGGGATAGAACAACTGTTACTTCCATTGTTGGTTTGTGTGCTGTTCTTTGTCTTATAGATGGCAACCAGTGAGAAGTTCACCAGTAGGCTCATTGTTTTAGGCATTTTGTAGAAGTAGCTCCCAGGCGACCTTTCCTTCAAGGACATTCACCTGTTCTAGTCCAGAGCTGTTTGTTTGGATGTTCACAGATGACCTCTGCAAGTAGTGACTGTTCGTCTTCTAACATTTAAAGAATTTTACAATCCCAGCAGAAACAAAATTGATCAAACTAAGAGTGTTTTACTCCATATAGTTCAAGTTGTTTACAAAGTAAGCCTGACACACATGTAGGTTTATCGCACATAGGGGATTTGGTGTTAATGTCCATATTAAAAACTTTACTTTCCAAGAGCAGAGTTTCCAGAGGTGAGGTGCAAGCTTTTCTTGACACTCATGTCAGGTACCTAATTTTGGCAGTGCTGAGATGGAGCAGTGTGGGAGTCAGTCTACAAATATGTCCCTTTTGCTTTAAAACATCCAGAACTTTAATTGCTATACTACTGCCACACTTAGTTTTAGTCATAACAATTAACAGTAAGTCACAGACATTAACAAGGTCCCCTTCTTTTGTACGTGCTACCTCATAGTTCAGATTTTTGTTATGAAACCATTGGGTTTTGTTACTTGCTAAATGAGAATTATAACAAGCCTAATTTTATGTGGCTATTTCACTGCAGTATGCAAGGTGTAGTCAGTAAATACAGGGACTGAAGATGTTAAAAAAAAAAAAAAAGGGGTACCTTTGATGTTGGTGGCCACTATCACCCTCAAAATAGCCCCTTTCTGAGTCCTGGCAACATTCCCTGTGGTGCTGCCACTTTTGGAAGCATTCCTCGAAGTCATTTTCTCCCACCATGTTGAGAACAGCTTGATTTTCTTCCACTGTCTGAAATCCTCACTCTTCAGTGTCGTCGCCATAGACCCAGGTTTTGTCACCCATAATGATATTTGATAGAAAGCTGGGGTCACTCTATGACCGACTCCCACTATCACACTGACTTCATCAGTGGTTCGGTGGTGGTCTTCACAGATAATTATAATGTGACATGCTCTCTCAGTCATTTGTGGTGTTGAACTGGACACAGGATGTTCATCATCATCAACCAATGTTCTACCTGGTTTAACGACTCAGATCTTTGGAATGACTCTTAGTCTGTTCCATAAAAGCCATCTTCAATATTTGATTGCATTCTGTAGACTCTTTTATCCTAACTTGAAACAGAATTTGATGCAGATGCACTTCCCACAAAAATCCACCATGTCACAAACTGCAGAGACCATTTAACACATGTTTAAGAAAAAAACTTGTGTAGCAACACTTCCTTTGCACACAAATTGCCCATTTTCAGCACACTAGTCAGTCCTACATTGGGGGTTGTGATCCTCTCAGTCATAACTAACTCTCTGTTGAAGCATAAGATATTCAGTTCCAGTATTTATTGACTGCATCTTGTAGAAATCATCATACTTGTGGCCATTATCAGATAATCTTAGAGTTGTTAGACTTGTACATTTTGTCAATAGTTAAATATTTTTGATGTGTTTTATCAAAGTAACATACAGTATCTAAAAGTACTCTTATATATGTAGTCATACATTTTGTCTTTATCTTTGTTTCTCCTGGAGGCTAAAGTTCACACAGTTGTTGATGTGCAGTGGTGCTGTGTACACAGTAGAGATGTGTACACAGCATTATTGTGTTAATGGAAGTAGCTGTTTATGGCTGCTGAGCTCAGAGTTCTGGTGGCTTTCAGTGTTACCTTATGAACGTGTAGTCTTTAGTGCAAGTGGTGCACCATTCAGTCTTACACTGTGAGATCCTTTTCTAGTATTCTCTTTGTAGATTCATTTAGTAATGTAAACAAGACATTCAGCCATTATTATCATATTTATACGAGTTAACCATTGCCTGAGAAGATACTTCCAGTTATAGTCAGAGGAACCAAAATACATGAGAGTAAAAATGGAGTATAAGTAGAGTATTTTATCCACGCACATCTCCAGACTTGTTACCAAATATTGTAGCAATTCATTTTAGTGTAAAAGTAATTTGTTAGGTTTAGAAGTTCTAAGAACTTGTATAAATTTCAGATTTTGTGCAGACTAGAGACAGTGTTTAAAAAAAAAAGATTATCTGCAGTAGTTGAAAATTGAGGATTAAAAAAAAAAACCTTTCCCTCATGCGGATAGTATTAAAATATCCAAGTAGCATGGTGCTTCAATAGTTTTACCAGTAAATTGTTTTGTTGTATGAGGATTTCTCATAAAGCATTGTTTCATCACTTGAATATTTTTTTAATTAGATATTGAATCTTAGAGGTCTGAACTAACTGAGATTTTTCTATTAGTTTTTAAAATTATGTAACATTGTTTGTGTCTTATCTGGGTGAACTTTGAAAGCACAGTTTTTGACTCAACCAGACATTTCACCGTGTGCATGAGGTTATTTTAAGATATTTAGTATTCAGCACTGCTTGCTTTGATCATTTCATGGTTAGCACTCTTTTGCTGACTTTAGGAGTTTGATATATTGTTGTCATAATTATGCAGTGTGTAGATTTCTTACTGCATAGACTGGGTATGGAACTAATCGCGTGAAATTTTTCTCTGCAGTGTAGCATCCTACTATGTGACTTATTTTAATTGTAACTTAGTGCATATTGTGTGTTTCAAATCACAGATAGGTGTTCACTGGTTTTGTTTGTTGTTCTTTTTTGTGTGTGTGTATTTTGTCACAAAGACAGAGTTTTCTCAAACTTTTTCATATCTTCCATGTTGTACTGCAAACAGAATCAGGCAGCGCGAGCAAGCGAGAAACAACGCCTCCACCTCTGGGTACAATTTGCATATATAGACCCCTCCTTGCCCTGCAAAATTTCAGTTCACCTTCATCTTTATGTCTGATAATCAGTTTTGTTTTGAGTCTTTTTTTTTTTCCAGATATTTTTCGAATGTATTGTATTGCCTTACTTTGGTTGAGTTGGACTTTTCTCACATGTGTAATGACACCATAAGGAACTTCAAAAACTGGGCATTGAAAAGTTATTAATAAGTGAAATTGTTTTTTTTCTATCTCATAGCTCAAGAATTTATTCATTAATTTTTTTAAATCAAAGTAATTAAAACTCCAGCTAAGATAAATTTTATTTTTTTATTATAATTTTTAAAAAATTGTTATACTAAAGTTTGTTCTGCAAAAATAAAAGCCAGTTATATTGCTTGTATTTCAGACAGAAGTTAATTTAATATTTACTAAGCAAAGAAAGTCATCCATAGTTTTCATTTATCCTTATACCATTAATTTCCTTTGTACTGTGTAACAGTAGAACAACACATGGTCTTAGTCTATACCATGAGCAGTATTTAATTTCTTGTACTGACCCTTCAGAATAAGTATAAATAATTTTCTAAAACCTGGACATGAGCAGTTTCTTTTAAAACATTTCATGATATGGCCATGAGCAGTTTTTATATTTATTGACTTGAACTGTGAGCAGTTTTTATAGTTATTGACTTGGACTGTGAGCAATTTTTATATTCCTTGACTTGAACTGTGAGCAGTTTTTATATTTATTGACTTGGACTGTGAGCAGTTTTTATATTTATTGACTTGGACTGTGAGCAGTTTTTATATTTATTGACTTGGACTGTGAGCAGTTTTTATATTTATTGACTTGGACTGTGAGCAGTTTTTATATTTATTGACTTGGACTGTGAGCAGTTTTTATATTTATTGACTTAGACTGTGAGCAGTTTTTATATTTATTGACTTGGACTGTGAGCAGTTTTTATATTTATTGACTTGGACTGTGAGCAGTTTTTATATTTATTGACTTGAACTGTGAGCAGTTTTTATAGTTATTGATTTGAACTGTGAGCAGTATTTATATTTATTGGCTTGGACGTTAGCTAGTTTTTACATTCATTGACTTGTATGTTAGCAAGTTTTTACATTCATTGACTTGGACGTTGGCAATTTTTATAGTTATTGACTTGGACGTTAGCAATTTTTATAGTTATTGACTTGGACTGCAAGCAGTTTTTTGCCTTGGACTTTTCTTTTCTGGCTTTTAATGACTTGGATTAAGAATATAATTAATTCTGATTTCAGTATAAAGTCATGCATGTAATATCTTAACACATTCCTTGGGTCAGTGTTTTCTTATTTAAGGTTAAGTTTTATAGTGAAGTTTGTAATATTTTGTACTAAAAATATTTCCTTAGCGAGAAAGTCTGACTTCATTACAGTTTAATTTGCAGCATGTCCAGGTTTTTGTGGCAAGTTCAGTTTTTATTTCAGTCTTGTGCATGTAGTGTTTTTTGTGTATGTGATGAAATACTGCTTGTGTGTATGCAAAATTAAGCCATTAATATTGCAAGGCTTTTGTATGAAATGAATTGTATTTTGTGTATTCTTCAATCATATTGTGCTCTGTTGCTGATTTATGAACATATTTTTTGTTTTAGGGCAGCCAGCTTGTGTGTGACAGTTTTTGTTGTGCTGTTGTTTTATAGTTATGTTGTTTCATTTTGCATTGTAGGCACTGTGTTCATTTTGTATAAACTGCATGGATAAGCTCATTTGAAATTACATTATTTGGTTATGTTCAAAATGAAGTCATGTCTTGTTTGATTTCACTAATTTTTTTTTCAAGTTTCCATGTACTGTTTTTCATATTCATCCATGTAAGCAATTTTTCTCCAGTTTATAAATGCATTTTTATCTGAGACTGTGTATTTTCTTAAAATTAATATTGTCATGTGTCAATACCCTTGGCTTACCTCCATTTATTTTCTCTTTGGTATGCATCACTTGTAAGTGCTGGCTCCAAACCATGCCACCTTATGGAGATGAAGATTAAAATTTATAATATTCAGGTTTACATGTTGCTTGACCCAGAATGCAGGCACATGGGCCATCTTTATGTTCAAAAGTGTGTTGTGTTGTGTATCATATTTAAGCATGCTTGTTATGTAGCAGTTATGAATCCAAGTTGACATTTACTGATTTAAACTTGTCATCTAAAAGATTTAGTGTTGTATACACATTTTTCAACTGTAGAATTATTTTCTAAATGACTTCCACTCTTTAAAATGATAAGAAACAGTAATATGTAACAGCATTATTTGACTGAAGTTGTGTATTGTAAGCAAGTGCATAAAATTGTGTTTTATTGTATGTTTTAGATGCTTTTACTTGTTTTAGATTCATTATTTACATGCACATTTAAAAGTACTAACATAAATGTTACAGTAATTACTGTACAGTGTCTGTCCTGCACTTTAAAAGCACTAACATAAATGTTGTAGTAATTACTGTACTGTATCTATCAAAAGTGGAAGGTTTGAGATTAATCTCTCCCATTCTTGTGGAAACTTCAGTTCCCTGTCAGATTCACTGCCACGACTATGTTTTCCAACAGTGCATCTCATAAATTTCGTAAACCATTTACTCATATTTATTGTAATATTTTATGAATGATGTTCATGTATAGACCTCAGCTACATATCAAAAAGTGGGCCATATTTGACTTTTTTGACAAATGGAAGTTTGGAAAATTTAGAAGAGTAAGATTAATTTCTTGTAGGACAAATAACCTAGGAGAGGTGAGCATGTTAACTGATTAAAAACATTCTTTGCAAGAAATGAACATGTTTACTTAAGAGTAATCACTATTTGAGGTTACAAGCCCTCAGTGAATGTGACACCAGAGATGACATAAAACATGTCTATGATTTTATGTAGATAAGAAAGTATCAAGGAGAAAGTTCACACTTTTTATTTAAATTACATATTTACAATGTAGGAGAAGATAAATGTTAATAATATTGAGATAATTTTTCAGTGTGTACTGATCTGAAACTTGGCGAATTACCATGCGAGCCCTGTGTGACGTTTAATGGCATGGAAAGGATGTAAGATGTAAATAAGACTGATATGAAAGAGTACTTCAGGTTCAGAGAAATTATTATAATGAGGTCATCGAAGGAGAGGAATAGGATGGCTTTGTGTTACTGATTTTTGGCATGATTTGTGTGTCTCCTGGAGTTTCATATCAAACCCTCAAGGGTTGTGCTGCTTATAGAAACTATGCCAGAAGTTTCTTCTAGTAGCTTACTGTGTTGTATCTTCTCCTTCTTTTAGGTTACTCACCAGATGCAGTCAATGCTTTGCCCACTAACCAAGATGGCATCTCATACTATCCAGAAATAATAGGTGGTCATGGTGAGTGGTGATGTTTAATGATGGCAGATATGCTTCTTGGGAGTCTTTTTTGAGACTCAGCCCAGACAAAAATAATTATGTTTTGAACCAAACCATCAACTCCATTGTCCTGATAGGTTGATGGAGGTTTGTATGGCAGCGTACCCATGGCCTAGAATTTGCAGTGAAATACTACCCTTGTCCTAGAATTTGCAGTGAAATACTGCCCTTGTCCTAGAATTTGCAGTGAAATGCTGCCCTTGTCCTAGAATTTGCAGTGAAATACTGCCCTTGTCCTAGAATTTGCAGTGAAATACTACCCTTGTCTTAGAATTTGCAGTGAAATACTACCCTTGTCTTAGAATTTGCAGTGAAATACTACCCTTGTCTTAGAATTTGCAGTGAAATGCTACCCTTGTTCTAGAATTTGCAGTGAAATACTGCCTTTGTCCTAGAATTTGCAGTTCTAATCTGAACTGTTGTAAATTACAACATTTTGGCAGTGCATTATGATATATGCAGCTTACACCGCTGGCTCAGTAGAAGTAAAATCCTGAAGCAGAGGTTTTCTTTAAAAAAAAAAAAAAAGAAAAATGTAGCATTTTTTCATGCAATCCTTAGTCAAAAAGTTAAGTTAAAGTTATGTTCATTGCCTTAGTCTGTGTTTGTCCAGTAATATCATCCAAGAACAAGTTTTATACAGTATGTTTCCTCTCCCCCACCCCCACCACCAAACATATAATGTAATTCTATATCTTACAAAGTACTGAGATATGTTTAGTCCATGTTTCAAAGTTTCTTATCAACATTCACTGAAGCTTGCAGTTTTAAGTTTTCACAGTTGTTTTGATGATATTCAAAATATTGTATGTCTTAAGATTTAGCTCTTTTTTTTTTTTTTATTTTCTTCGACTATTGTACTACACCTACAATCTGTTTTTAATGTCACACATTGTGAAAGTGTCTCTCACATACTGGCCACTCCTCAGGTCCAGAACCATCTGCACCGTTGAATTTAACAGCGCATGTCAATGACAGAAGCATCGTGCTCAACTGGAGGACCCCACCATCTTCACCTGTGCCGATATTTTCGTGAGTCACTTCACTGAAATTATTTACATTTATCTATCTTACATTTATCCATCTTACATGTATCCATTGGTATAGTTTTATGTCCAGGATCGTGGAAGAGTTCATGAATTTTAAAATATATTTGTTTATAATTTCATTAAGTAATGTGTACCTTTCTGAAAATTAGTGTTTTTAACATCCTATGTCCCATTCCTTTTTAAAAAACTTTTCCCTTGCTTTTACTTTCCTTTCTTCTTATATTTCATTGTTTTGTTTCTGTCTGGCATCATTTGATGCCATAAGAAATAGTGTAATAAATCATACCTGTCCATATTTCCTTGTTGCTACATTAGAATCATACATTGTATCAGTTATTATCTTTTTTTGGCCTTCCTGTGCATCTTTTTGGCCATGTGGATATCAATTTCAGACATGACTTGTTCCCGGGTATCTCACTCCTATATTAATAATGGACCCAAGAACACAAAAATAAGTTATAAAATGAATCTTTGCAGTGATAATTTGTTCTTTTGTCACTAGATATTATGTTTAGTGGCAAATCTACCACATTACACCATTTTAACTCTTTCCGTGCCGGAGGAAGAAACACGGACGTGTAGTTGAGTGCCAGAGTAAAAACGCGGGTCTTGATATGTTAGGGGGTATAGTTATAAAATGGAATGGAAAACAGTATTTCCGTGTATTTCCGTATAATGTTTCACAGTATAACTAAATGAATGAAAATTTCATAAATGCAGAGTTTTTAGGAAAAAAGAAGTAATGTGATCTTTTTAGACACTGATTGTGCCAGCTCACCATCAGCTAGGTCTAGATATGCACCACTTACCATCTACAGATCTACTTGTCGATCTCATATTCTGATTATATGTTGCATTCTCGCTAAATTAATGTCTGAAATAACCTTCTAACTACTTCTCCCGTCGTCTAATATGTCTAGATCTACTTGGGTCACAGGCCATGTCCATACCCCTATCTACATCATCAAAAATTGAAAAATTTCGGTCTTTCTCTTCCTTTTTCTCGCTCGGCATCACTCGTAACTAGGCACTCTTTCGCCATTTTGAAAAGTGTCACTGGAATCACGGATGAAATATGTACAATCTAAATGTTACACCGGTTGTTTTATTGAAATAAACCAATGATCGTTATAATGACCATTGGCACGCATCGGGTTTACCGGAAGCGTCATAAAAGTGACTGCTGGCATGGAAAGAGTTAAACATGAAGTCTTTGCTACTCTTTGTCTCCATCTGATCTACGAGTATGTCTTCATTTGTGTTGTTTGTCTCCATTCATGTTAACTATCTCCTCTACAGTTATAAGATTGAATATCAACATGATGGCAGTGGCAAGTGGCAACATTATGATGGCAGGATTTTAGGGAACATGTCAAACACTTACACAATGTCCAACATGGCTGTAGGAGAATATGACATATATCTACGCTCATATGGAGTTTTAGCTTACAGTTCACGGAGCAATGTAGCTCATGTGAAGATTTCAGCGGGTGAGTAGCTTTGCTGTAATACCTTGATATATTTACTGTTTAAGAGAATTTTGTGTGTATGTGGTGGTTGGGAGGGGTTGCATTCTGGGAAAAATTGTAATACATGGAACAACAGAGAATTTGAATATTTGGAAGATTAGATCATGCAGAAATTAGGATGTGAGAAAAGCTTTTGATATTGTCAGAGAATGTAGTGAGATATAAGGGCTTAAGGAAGTTAGTAGGAACAATAGTTTGTGTTGCTTGCACCTAAGAACAGAAAGTAAGGCAATTCGGGTGCTGCACAGGGATGTAGATCACTTGTCTGTCTGCACATGGATGTAGATCACTTGTCTGTCTGCACAGTTTTCAGTAGCAGAAGCTGCCAACACAGTTTTGTAAGATTAGACCTAGAAAAAAATCGTAGACAAAGCACTTTAGTGAGACATGAGAGAAAAAAAAATCACAAGAGAATTGCTGGGATTCAAACATGTACTCTGGTAGGATGAGCAGCCATCTAGCCATGAGAGAACAGCATACTGATGAACTGCGCCAACTAGCACTTGTGATTTTTCTTTCTCTCATGTCTCACTAAAGTGCTTTGTCTACGATTTTTTCTAGGTCTAATCTTACAAAACTGTTCTCTTACTTTACCGTATGAAAGCCTCTTTTCCTATTTATAAAAAAAAAAAAAAAGCAGATATGGGAAGATCTTCATGAAGAAGATGGTGTTTGTAGGAAATAGAGCTGGAGAAACTTCAGAACTTTGTAAATAACCTTCCTCTCAGCTGTTACTTTATGAGAACAGTAGCAGATATTTTTCTGCTAATACATCAGGTTAATTAATAAAAAGATGATAATGAAATTTATATATTTTTTACCCAGGAAGCAGAAATATATGCTTTTATATGATATTTGATGAAATCTGATTGGAAAAATAAAATAAAGAAACTAAAGTCAGATAAAAAGATTCCAGTTGAAGATGTTACAGAAATCTGGTACTACAGTTCATTATATTTTATGTGTGTTGGTGTTAAATATTTGCACACATAAACATACAAAATATAAACAATAAATCTTTTAAACAATAGAAAACATCGATAGAAATTTAAAAAAAAGAAAATGCATCAATAGAAATCTTTCTTATAAACAGCCTACATATTTTTATATCAGAATTAATGAAAGAAGACAAGTTGTAAACCTAAGAAGTTTTTTCAAAAGTTTAAAGGTCATTTTCTCTCAGTATTGAAATTTGATGTTTTTCTGGTCCTTTCCTTATATAAGCTTTGTTTCTGGGTTGACTAAGAGGCCACTGTTCCTTCTGGCCATTACATTGTAAATCGGGAAGTGTTAAGCTTTAGATTTGAGTTAAAGATTTGTTTTTTAAATAGTAAATGATTACATAGCATTTAAGCTTTAGATTTGAATTAGATAAACATTGTTTTTTAAATAGTAAATGATTACATAGCAGTTAAGCTTTAGATTTGAATTAAACATTATTTTTGTAATAGCAAATGTTTACGTAGCACATGTGGATATAATCCAGATATGACCAACATAGATGACATAAATCTACACAAGTGAAATTGGAAAGATGATAGCATAGCTGTTTTCAGAATAATATTAAAAAAATAACAACAAAAAAAAAGAAGTTATAAGAGACAAATCTTATCTTATATCTTATATCCTTCCCGTGCCGTTAAACGTCACATAGGGCTCACAAAGTAATTCGCCAATTTTTCCTGTCTTCGGCGAGTCTTTCAACCTCATCAAAGGATTTTATGCCTGTTAATTTGGCCTCTCTTAATAATGTCCTCTTCAGAGTTTCACATGGTCAGCCTCTTTTTCTTCGGCCTGTTGTGTTCCACTTGATAGCTTGTTTTGGGATTCTCTGATCATTTCTTCTCATCAAGTGACCAACATATGTCCATCTCCTTTTCCTGATCACCCATGAGACTGGTTGTTGTTCAGTCATCTGTCTTATCTCTGCATTGTTCTTGAATTCGTTCCACTTGATGCCGAGTATTTTTCTTATGCATTTGTTTTCAAAAGAGTCTAATTTCTTTTCTATATCTTTAGTTGTTTTCCAGCTTTCGCATGCATATATGAGGGCGGATATTACATTTGAATTGAATAGTCTTAACTTGGTTTTTGTGCTTATAACTTTTGAATTCCATATGTTCTCAAGATTCTGTAAGAGACAAACCATCACTTATATTCAGTGAGTATCAGTACTGATCTCTAGAGAATAGAAGACCTGTATTATAAAAGGTTATAATTTTTCTCTTTCATTCCAGTGCCATTATTTGTTGAGTATGCTACTGGTTGTGTCATAGCCATGATCTTATTTGTCAGCCTTTTTCTTGTCACTGTTTGCACACCTAGCTATGGACTTCACTTCATAAACAGATAGTAAAAACATTGTCTACACTTCACTTCATAAACAAATAATAGAATCATTGCCTAGACTTTACTTCACAAACAAATTATAACACCATATCCAAGACTTCACTTTATAAACAATTAATAAAAATATTGCCTAGAATTTGCTTTATAAACAAATTATAAAACCATTACCTGGTTGTGATACTAGGAGATGACAGACAGAAGGCTCTAGTACTTCACATAGACATGCAGACAGAAGGCTCTAGTACTTCACACAGATGTGCAGACAGAAGGCTCAAGTACTTCACATAGACATGCAGACAGAAGGCTGTAGTACTTCACATAGACATGCAGACAGAAGGCTGTAGTACTTCACATAGACATGCAGACAGAAGGCTGTAGTACTTCACATAGACATGCAGACAGAAGGCTCAAGTACTTCACATAGACATGCAGACAGAAGGCTCATGTACTTCACATAGACATGCAGACAGAAGGCTGTAGTACTTCACATAGACATGCAGACAGAAGGCTGTAGTACTTCACATAGACATGCAGACAGAAGGCTGTAGTACTTCACATAGACATGCAGACAGAAGGCTGTAGTACTTCACATAGACATGCAGACAGAAGGCTGTAGTACTTCACATAGACATGCAGACAGAAGGCTGTAGTACTTCACATAGACATGCAGACAGAAGGCTCAAGTACTTCACATAGACATGCAGACAGAAGGCTGTAGTACTTCACATAGACATGCAGACAGAAGGCTCAAGTACTTCACATAGACATGCAGACAGAAGGCTCAAGTACTTCACATAGACATGCAGACAGAAGGCTGTAGTACTTCACATAGACATGCAGACAGAAGGTTCAAGTACTTCACATAGACATGCAGACAGAAGGTTCAAGTACTTCACATAGACATGCAGACAGAAGGCTCAAGTACTTCACATAGACATGCAGACAGAAGGCTGTAGTACTTCACATAGACATGCAGACAGAAGGCTCAAGTACTTCACATAGACATGCAGACAGAAGGTTCTAGTACTTCACATAGACATGCAGGCTGAGGTCTCAGCAGTACATGAGAGTCTCATAAACTCTAAGAAAGAATAAAACTGTTGTTTCCAACTGTAGAAAAGCTACATAGATCTTCCATTATGTATAGATAATGTTATTTATGTTATTGTGTGTGACATAGAGTGAAAAATTGGGCACACATGGCTATCTGATATTCTTCCCTTCATTCCTTGACTTTCATTCCAATGCAACCTTTCAACATCAATATAATATATTACAAATATATAGAAACAGTACAAATTATGAATAAAAATTATTACATATAACCTCAGACATTCAGCAGTGTATGTAGATGCAACAGTAAATGCAAAGAGGAACTAATGCACCAACCGCTACTACTGTGAAGTTTTTCTAGCATAGAAAAATTAGATCCTCCAGCATAGACTGGAACCTTTCATCAAATGTTGAGGTGACTGTCATGTATACTTGCTGTATCCACATGCATAGCAAAAGGATTCTCATTTATCTTTCTTCTTCATCAAACCAAAAGGAGTAAGCAATCCCGCTGGAAACACTGGTGCCTCATCATCATCTGGTATAGTTGTCACCGTATTATTTGTTTGGTATATTTATTTAACCTGTAGTCATGTTTTCAGTTTTCCTATCTGGAGATTTTTGTGGTTTTTTCTTTTTTTTTTTTGGGGGGGGGGGGGCACCACAAGAGAAAATATGAACAAAAAAAGCATTTAGTCTGGTCAAATACAACTGTCCAAGATCTAACACATTGAACATTTTTGATATCATTGACATTATCAGTTTTCCCCACAAACTACATAAGATGCTAATAGCCAATGTTAGGCCTACTAACAGTGATAAAAAGAGCTCTGTGACATTATCCAAGATACTGTTTATACACTCAGGTGGCAGCAAAGTCCTCTTAACTGCACTAACATGATTTGGTGGTGTTGTAGTGTGTCTCCTTTGTTTTGTCACCATCATTTTGATTCTGTTTCTGTCTTTATTTCAGTGAAATCATCATTTATGTTTTTTTAGTTAGTAATCAAATAAGGAAAATTTATGATTGAAATTTATGGCTGAAATTTATGACAAAGGCAGCTGACTTTCACTTTCTATTCAGCCTCCACCGAATGTGAAGTTTCTGCTCCAGGTGGTGGTTTTTGTTTGATTAATTTTTGGTTATGAAACCCGCTACTCCTTTCTCTCCCCTGGTTTTTGTTTGATTAATTTTTGGTTATGAAACCCGCTACTCCTTTCTCTCCCCTGGTTTTTGTTTGATTAATTTTTGGTTATGAAACCCGCTACTCCTTTCTCTCCCCTGGTTTTTGTTTGATTAATTTTTGGTTATGAAACCCACTACTCCTTTCTCTCCCCTGGTTTTTGTTTGATTTTTGGTTATGAAACCCACTACTCCTTTCTCTCCCCTGGTTTTTGTTTGATTTTTGGTTATGAAACCCACTACTCCTTTCTCTCCCCTGGTTTTTTATTGATTAATTTTTGGTTATGAAACCCACTACTCCCCACACCCACCCACCCCCTTTTTTAAAAGTGTTATTTAAAATTCTACTGATGAATGGCAGTTAATTTGGATTCTTCAGATCTGTAAATCTCAGATGTTTCATGGTTATTGTTGCATGAGTTATCTGTTAAAATATCTCCTGTGTATGTCAGTAATGCTTGCAGATTACTGTCATGTATTATTACAAGGTTCATCAAACTGACATGTTATGAAAATTCAGTACTTTCATAAATCTCCTTCAACCTGCAGTGTCAGGAGCTCACAGAAACTATTGAAGGAATATTTGTGAAAATATAGACCGACAAAACTAAGTGGCAAATACATGGGGAAAAATTCTCAAGCTTACTTTTATTTACACAGAGTCATCTGACGGTGAAAGAGATATACATTTAGTTAAGAAATAGTAGAGTAGTAAGAATGCTTATACCCACACAGATGAACAGACTAACAGCTTCAGAGCTGGGACTAAAACTATGAAAGAAGAAGCAAATACTGCGATGCAGCAGATTTCAAACTTTTAAAGTCTAATAATAGTTTACTGTCTCCCAGTTCGCCTATCTTTTGGTATTAATTTTTATGCATTTCTAGTATTCTGCATAATCTTGCTATATGGAAGCACATTACCCTCTGCAAACCCTCAGTGTGTGAACAACTGCTGTAATGGATCTAACAATATTGTAGAAACACAAGTGCTGGTATTTACTGTCTACTTTCTGGTGGACAATGAAATGGGAAAGTGAGGCATAAAGGCAAACTTTAAACATTCATTCATTCATTCATTTGCATGTCCCTTGGGGAACTTTGCCTCCCAAACAGCACTCCTGTAGGCCTGTCAGTTGTGAGCAAGATGGCCTGCTGCTGATGCATCCATTTGCAGATCATCAACAATGTCTTGCAGCCATCTTCGCTTTGGTCTTCCTCTCTTTAAACAAGCTATCTTATATAACTGACATCCCGTTACAGTGGAACTCCCACTACAAAATTCCTGAAGCAAAAGGAGCAGCCAGATTACCCAAAGTTAAAGAAGCCATAAAATATGTTGATTTTACTGCTAGCACTTGCAGTATGTGGAGACGTGTAACTTCATAATCTCAAGTTAGATATTTTCTGTGTTTCCATTGTTTAAATGTGAACTTGGTATCTGGAAAGTTCATCAACAAAGTAATCAAGAAACTTAAACTGAACAAGAGAAAAAAAAAATCAACGAATTACCACTGTAAAATATTTTAAGTCACTTTTAACTTACGGAATAGATTCTTATATTTCAAGTAAAATATTTTTGCCTTCTCCCTAAAGTACAAGGCCAGATATGTATAACATTGAAATTGTAAAAATCAAGACAAATAGAGACATGAGAAGACAAATGACAAACGTATTGCTGCTTGACAAAACACCTGTTTGTCTTTGACTTAGTGTATTAGTACTGCCAGGAGTTTTTTGTTTTTTTTTAGAAATTACATTGGTTAGTGGAGTTAAAGAGAGAAGGAAAAAAGACAATGGTGATGATACATTTTATCCATTAGATGAGATGTTGTCATTTACTTTCTTACTTGTGATAATATAGAATAAGTGAAACTGTTAATGGTCAAGTTACTTTTCTAATCGTAGTTCACATAGAATAAGTGAAACTGTGCAATCAAGTTACTTTTCTTCTTGTACACCATGTAGAATAAGTGAAACATTGTTAACAATCAAGTTACTTTTATTCTTGTATACCATGTAGAATAAGTGAAACATTGTTAACAATCAAGTTACTTTTCTTCTTGTACACCATATAGAATAAGTGAAACTGTGTTAACAATCAAGTTACTTTTCTTCTTGTATACCATGTAGAATAAGTGAAACTGTGTTAACAATGAAGTTACTTTTCTTCTTGTATACCATATAGAATAAGTGAAACTGTGTTAACAGTCAAGTTATTTCTTCTTGTATACCATATAGAATAAATGAAACTGTGTTAACAATCAAGTTACTTTTATTCTTGTATACCATGTAGAATAAATGAAACTGTGTTAACAATCAAGTTACTTTTCTTCTTGTATACCATATAGAATAAGTGAAACTGTGTTAACAGTCAAGTTATTTCTTCTTGTATACCATGTAGAATAAGTAAAACTATGTTAACAGTCAAGTTATTTCTTCTTGTATACTGTGTAGAATAAGTGAAACTGTGTTAACAATCAAGTTACTTTTCTTCTTGTATACTATGTAGAATAAGTGAAACTGTGAGGGCTTACTTGAAACCATATAATAAATGAAGGGAAACTGAGCAATCAAATTTCATTTTACAGATGATGTGGTCATACCACAAGCCATGATTGGTGGAATTATTGGTGGAGTTTTGTTCCTATTGGTTGCCATCCTGCTGGCTTTGGTTGCTGTTTTCTACAGCAGAAGAAAGGAAAGAAAAGCAAAGGAGAAGAAATACAGTAAGTTGTTGTTTTTTTTTTTCATTTATAGAAGTGTCTGTATTTCACTTGTGATATTTGTAATGCACCTTCAAGATTCATGTGCACGTGGGTAAATATAATATAAGCATTGCTCAGCTCTAAGCTGTTTTTTTTCCCTTCTTGTTTTCCCACCATGTTGTGATATTAATATCTTTGCCTTGTCACAAACTCATTACACCTTCTCTACATATTTTAATCATGTCCATCCTGGTATTGTTCTGGTTCACAAAGTTTGTTTCATTACAAAGAACAGATCCCAGCCATCAGAAAGAAAAAAAAAACCTCTTGTTCTGAAGTAGAATTTAGAGTGAATTCTGTGTTTGCTAACTTGTTGTCTAACCTTGTGAACACTTGGACATTGTAGTTTGTGGCAAAATATGGCATATTGGGAGTCTTCTGATGGTACATAATGAAAGCGTTGTTTCTGGTGTGTTGTAATGGCCTCAACATTCCTGTGTCAGCGCTGTGTGTATGTCTTCAAAATTTGTAAGTCTGCTCAACATATATCATCAGTGTCTCTATGTCTGCTCTACATGTGCCCTCAGTGTATATGTTAAGAGAATAAAAGTAATATTTAAAAAATTTGCTGATTATTTGTATAAACCTACATCTGTTTCTTGTAGTGTTTTGTTGTTGGTCCTCCACAGCTGAGGTACCTGCAACTAAGAACTGCTACGTAGAAGGCGACTGAACAAATTATTTTCCTTGTGGTCAAAAGTTCACTGCCATTATATTTTTAATAAACATTTGATGTTTCATTGTTTCACTTAAAATTGTTCATAGTTAACTGCATATGAAAAATAATAATCAGCTTTTGTGAGTTATAAATACATTCAGATAAAAGAGATAACAACTACAGTAAAACTGATTCTAGTAATAAAGGTAAATAGAGGTGTATGGTACAGTTTCTAGGATGCATTCTGATGTATTCTGTACAAGAAAGGATGCCACAAAGATAAGTTTTTCCATTTTCTTTTAGTTATATATGTTGTTTGTGTATGTCAATTCATTCAGTTCAAGTGCCATGCCGCGTGGTGTAGGCAATCATTTCTCTCCACAATTCCCCGTCTTTAGACTTGGTTATGAGATCTGCTGGTGACTTTCTTTCTAGCCACACTGACAGTAACATCTCTCTTCCTCTATCTCTTCTTCCCTCAATTTTTCCAGTTGCCACAGTGTGTTCCAATTTTCCTCTTCTCAGAAAATGTCCTACAAATCTCGCTTGTCTGCCTCTGATCTTTGCTGTAATTTGCCTTTTAACTCCAGACTCTCTTAAGACTTCTTCATTGGTTTTCTTGGCTGTCTCTTCAACGAGAACCAAGTAGGAGCTTTCTAAGACATAAAATTGGAAGTGAGGCAAGGATGTGTTCTATCTCTTGACCTCTTCTCCTTGTACAGCGAAAACATGAGAAATATAGAGAACATGCCAGGAATATCAGTTGACGGGTACAATCGTAACAACTTAAGATATGCAGACGACACAGTTATGAACCACATTTCCATGGCCTCCATTTCTCGCTGTACTCTCTTATTCATAGACCATGCTTCATACCCATAAAACAAAATTGGCTCAATGTAACATTTAAGTACTCAGAATCTTGTTTCCATTGATATGGATCTGTTGCATAAGATGTTTCTCATATTCTGGAATTCTGACTTGGCCTGAGCACATCTGCTTTTTATTTCAATGTGACATTTCCCATCAGTGTTATAATTGTTCCTAAGTACTTGAATCTATCAACTTGTTTCAGATTTGTTCCATCGATGGTAATGCTACATTTTTGTGGTATTCTTTTCTTTGAGATGACCATCACTTCAGTCTTCTTTTTGTTCAGGCTGAGACCTTTATTTTTACTTTCACGAACCACGACATCTAGAAGAGCCTGTAGCTCCCCTTCACTTTTAGCAATATCAGGACTGTGTCATTTGCATATATCTTAAGTTGTTACAATTGTACCCGTCAGCTGATATTCCTGGCATGTTCTCCATATTTCTCATTATGTTTTCGCTGTACAAGGAAAAGAGGTCAAGAGATAGGACATATCCTTGTCTCACTCCCAATTTTATGTCTTGGAATGCTTTTATTTGGTTCTCGACCCTCATTGTTGCTAATTGCTGCCAATATATGTTTTTGATAAGTTTCAGATCTTTCCCATCTATATTGATGTCTTCGATCATTCTTATAATTTCTGTGTGTCTCTTTTTATCAAATGCTTTACAGTAATCTATAAAGCATAAGTATAGGTCCATCTTTACTTCTGTTGATCTCTCTATCAATGTTCTTATTATATATATGGCATTACTTGTACCTTTTCCTTCGACGAAGCCGCACTGTTCTTCAGTGATTTCTGGTTTTATTTTGCTCCTGACTCTCATAACAGTATGAAGTAGGATTTTAGTAACATGGCTCATAAGATCAATGGTTCGAGGTCTTCACATTCAACTTCACCTTGTTTCTTTGGTAGGGCAATAAAAATTGATTGCAAAAGGTCTGATGGGACATAGTTACTGTTATAGATGTCATTCAACAATCTGGTAATTATTTCTATGCCAAGCTCTCCTAATGCTTCCAGTTCTTCCTTGATGATTTTATCTGGTCCTGGTGCTTTGTTGCTTTTCATGTGTTTGATGGCTTTTTCCACTTCTGCTTTTAATATGGGAGGCCCTTCATTATTATTCCATATATCTATTTTATTTCTGTTGTCCTCATAGAGTTCTCTAATGTATTCACTCCATCTTGCCATTATTTCATCTCTGTCCATTATTGTATGCCCCTCCTTTGACTTTGGGCAACCAATCTTGTGGTATGCCCTTTTGTTTGTTAACTCCTTTATTTGTTTGTACATATCTTTTGTGTTTCCATGATGGTGTGTCTCTATTTCATTACATTTCTTATTTAGCCAGTCTTCTTTATTGCATTTGTGTCTTATTTCTTTGTTTATTTTATCATATTCATCCTTATCGTCCTTAAGACTTCTTCTCCGATCCATTAGTTGCAAAAGTTCTTCTGTCATCCACCCCTGTTTATCATGTCTTTTATTTGGACATATGATTTTGATAGATGTTTGCTGAATAGAGTCTTTGAGCATATTCCATTGTTCATCAGTCATTTCAATCTTCTCTATAGCATTATATCTATTATGTACTATGGTCTGTATTGCTTTATCTTTCCGTAACAGCTCTCTATCTAGTTCTTTGTTTTTAGTTGCTACTTTTAACCTCTTTAGCCCGATCCTCACTTTTCCTACAACTGGGATGTGGTCACTGTTAAAATCTATGCTTGGTCTTGTTTTCATGGATATTTTAATGAGTTCCTGAATCTTCTGTTGATCATAATGTAATCTATCTGGTTACATATGTTATTATTTGGGCTTTTCCATGTCCATAGTCGCCTTGGGTGTTGTTGAAACCTATTGTGTATGTAATCCTTGAAAAAGGCTCATGCCGAAATATTGGATGTTGTATGTTTTTCATTTATACATTCTCATCTTACTCTCATACTTTCTGCTATTTGTTTTTTTTTCTCACTTTCCTCACTCCCTCTGTCGCTTTGTAAAAACTGTACCATACGCCTCTATTTGTCTTTATTACAAATACATTCAACATATATTGGTGTTTAGATGAGACTGTGAGCTTAGCCATTCATAGAGTGAAGACTTTCCACACAGAAGAAAACATTTTAACAGACCCTGATATAAAACCATTGTCACATACAAGTGTCTCAGAGCTTTTTGCCAAATAATATCCTTTACCTTCAGATGATGTCAGTTATGGCAAGCCAGATGAAGTTAATGGAAGACATCAGTAAGTACCAATAACTTCAGTCATGAATTTAATTTTTGCAGTGATAAATAGTGCTATTGTTACATTATTTTTATTATTGTTATTATAGTTGCATAACAAAGAAGGCATCATTTAATGGTAACAAAAACATTGATGGGACCAGCTGCAGATCTTTGTCATTTTACTTTATGAGCAAGAATATCATGGACACAAAAAAGAACGAATATATCCATACTACAAGAACTTGATATTGAAGGCTGGCTAGTAAAGAGAATTAAAGAGAGAAAACTTAAATATTTTGGACACATTAAACATCATGATAATCTAGAGAAGACCGTCTTGGAAGGGTACATAATGGGAAAAATAAAGAGAGGAAGACCAAGGCGAAGATGACTTCAAGACATGGTTGATGATCTGCAAATGGATGCATCAGCAGCAGGCCATCTTTCTCACAACCGAGAGGCCTACAGGAGTGCTGTTTGGGAGGCAAAGTTCCGCAAGGGACATGCAAATGATTGAATTGAATTGAGCAAGAATGTCAGGATTTTTTTGTTTGTGTGACAGGTTTTTTTTTTAACCTTTCTGTCCCATTTTCATGATTTGTAAGTCTGAATATGAGCATTGTTTCTTCCATTTTTTTTTTTTTTTAAATTTGGAGATAAACTACCCAAAGACATATTTCTAGAAGACATTTCAGGGATTAAAGAAATAATGTCAGTGAGAGAGTAGAGTGAAAGAGGTGCAAAGACTAACTCTTCAACAGCATGAGTTGAGAGAAGAATGTAAGAGAGAAAAAAACGTTGCAAAAGTGCCAGCATTATGTCACTGTTTATAGTCTGTGAAGACTATTATTGGATCTTTGAGATAGAACCAGCATTATGTCACTGTTTATAGTCTGAGAACAATTTATTTGATCTTTGAGATAGAACCAGCATTATGTCACTGTTTATAGTCTGAGAACAATTTATTTGATCTTTGAGATAGAACCAGCATTATGTCACTGTTTATAGTCTGAGAACAATTTATTTGATCTTTGAGATAGAACCAGCATTATGTCACTGTTTATAGTCTGAGAACAATTTATTTGATCTTTGAGATAGAACCAGCATTATGTCACTGTTTATAGCCTGAGAACACTTTATTTGATCTTTGAGATGACAAAAAACTTTGACCAGTGAGAATGAAATGTTGTACATAGTTAACATCTTGTACCCTGATTATTATGCCCAGTTAGGTTCCTAACTCCTGCTGAGAAACAAAAATTACCAAGAGAAAATAGAACACATCCTTTTTTTCATTTGTTTATGCATATAAAAACCTGATAACATATGTACACTATCCTATATTAACTGTACAGTAGAGCCAGTCCTAAAACACTGGACAACACTAAAATGGCACCAGACACCTAGGTGATGATGTTGAGCAAGCAACATGAAAAATGGAAAAATAGTAAAGCAAGTTCAAGTTATAAATGAACCACCATACAGCCAGAGCATCTGATATAATTGAGAACTGCCCAATAAGCAGAACCTTCTATAATTGAGAAGTGCTGTATAAGCAGCTTACCTTATAGAGTTACATTTGAGAACTGCTTTATAAGTAGATAACTTTATATAATTGGGAACTGTCATATAAGCAGATTACCTTATAGAGTTACATTTGAGAACTGGTTTATAAGCAGATAGCTTTATATAATTGGGAACTGCCATCTAAGCAGATTACTTTATATAATTATAACTGATAACTGCCATATAGGCAGATTACCTTGTAAAATTATAATTGAGATCTGTCTTATAAGCAGATAACCTTATATAATTGAGCACTGCCATATAAGCAGATTATCTTATATAATTATAATTGAGAACTGCTGTATAAGCAGATAACCTTATATAATTGAGGACTGCCATATAAGCAGATTATCTTATATATTTATAATTGAGAACTGCTGTATAAGCAGATAACATTATATAATTGAGACTGATGTATAAGTAGAGTACAAAAAGCAGGATACACTTTTATGAAATCCAGAGATAAGTGGATGTCTTGAATTAATTCATATAGGAAATGGTAAAGGAGCTGTAGGATATAAAAAGATACTGAGGGTAGTTCTGTAAACTCAACTATATTTGGTACTGTTTTGATATTCTGTTTCTCTTCTGTTATTACTGTTGCCAACTGAAGGACTAGGAAAGGTACAGTACTCTTGTTGTGTTATTTGTTTGTGCTGACTAGCGAGTTTTTCTGTGTATCTTCATTTCTCACCATTGTGACCTCTTTTTGTCAAGGTCACTCTCGATGAGTCTCTTATGAGAGCTGATGGGAGTTTTTAACATTGCTTCTTTTATGTAGTCCTGCTTAGAGCTGTATAACTTCTGCCTTTGTTTCTGCATTTTGTGTTGTATGTGGTCCTTGGTTAAGCACGACAAGAGACAACTTTGTTCATTGCAGCAGCTGTTTGCCATTCTGTCAGTTTGCAGTGTACTATACAATATTTGAGCATCATCCAACTAGATTAACCCTTATATCCCCATTTCACAATCACCCTTTCGTTTCAGTGAAATCCAGGTTACTACAGACTAATTTCTTGTACATGTGAGATGTTTCGTTTAGTTATTTGTTTATTACTTTGCTATTATACTGCTTGATAGTGTATTAATTCAATACTAATAGTTAACCAGTATGGAGGAATGTATACTTTTCCATATTTAAAATGAGTGGAAAAAAATTTCACAAGTTTATCATTATACTGAAGAGTAGGAGCATTGTCTTTTACTATTGTTTTTGTAAAAATTACTCAGATTTATATTAGGCTTCAAACAGTTTTATTTTTTATGCCAAGTATGCATGTGTGTTGGTAAATCTTGGGTACATAAAAAAAAATAATATATGCAGCAAGATCATGTGATTACAGCAGTTTTACCAGATTAGTCTTAGATATTTTGCGTGCAGTTTTCTCAGCATTTTATACAGGAAGTGAGAAATGAGCTAAAGAAAAGTGTCCCACTTAACAGAAGAGATGAATTTAACACACACAAATCAAAATAGTCTGTTTGTACATTTCTGTGTCTCCCATAGGTTATGTTTCACTCTGTGTTATGTTTCCTCAGTGAATCTTCGCCAAAATGGGATCGCTGGCAACACAATGGAGGAGGAGACCTTGTGACAACACTTAACAACACAGACAACATCTTCATCTTACCCCAGACCCACACACTTGACCAATCTGCCAAGACTATGAGGCCACAAATTTTACTGACTTCAAAGAATGACAGGGACCAATATGATGGTCGGGGAGTATCAGATGGGAAGGGGTATGAACAAGATTATGATAGACAGGTGCCTTTGACCAATGAATATAATTTTATGAGTAACAGATCTCAGTCAGGATTATTCAAGTCAGAACCAGACTACAGGAGCTTGGATACTAAAAATTTAACCTGGCCAAACCAACAGCATAATATCAGATTTGAGCAGCAGCCTTTGTCATTGTCCCTGCAACCTGGTTATGACTATGTACCTGAGAGCCATATCCCATTGCATGAGTATCCTCATATTCCAGAGCTTCTGCAGCACTCCTCATATCCTCAGCAACATCCTACACTGTTCAAGTCTCATTCTGTTCCATCTCATCCAGACAATACAAGAAACTTTCCACTCCTTACTTCCCAGTACCCAAGCCAATCCACTCATTTGCCATCATCATCGTCATCATACGCTCAGCATCATCCGGATTACTTCACTGATCAACATTTGACTCCTCAGCACAGCCATATTAGCCCCCCTATCAGAAGCAGCCAGACCCAAATGCAGCCACAAACTGAGGAGTACCCAAGTTTTCAGAGTGATGATGATGTCTTTGGTAATGTAGCACAAGCTCCAGTGCCAGGTTTCCCTCGCCATAGCTCAATGAAACCAGGCCAAACAACATACCTCACTGATGGTAACATAAATCTTCACCCAGATCTACCTCTAGGCATGGAGGACATCAGTTCTGTGCTAGCTCCATCTTCTGAGCAGCCATCCAGGATACAGCCCAGCTCATCCCATCTTACTTTACAATCAGACCAACACTCAGACATCCCCATTGACAGCAGTTCCAACATTCCAGGTTACTACATTAACAGAGATGGTAGCACAGAGCATTGGGTTATGGTGACTCCCAGTCAAAGTCAGTATCCTTCATCTGGTAGTCTTAAAAGTGGCAGACCTTGGGATAGAAATCAAGATTACCTTCATCTAGCACCCCATCAACCTTGGAGTGCAGCTAGAGCCAGCACACAAGAGCCTCCACTGAGGTTGGCTCAACAACCCAACATTTCTGAATTTTTGTATTCTCCACATTCACCACCCAGTCATAGAAGCCCAGTTACTCACAACACTTTACCTAGTAGACACAGTCGTGATGAGAGTCTTCAGCACAGCAGAGATCCTTACTACACACCTGAACACATTAATGATCCCTTTTATTATAATGAACCTACAAGACCAAGGTCTCATAGTGAGGGAAGCAGGCAAAGAGGTCGACCTGATTTTGGTGGTAGCCAGAATAATGGTAGGCCTCCATACAGCTCAGCTTCATATCCAGACATGTCCTTACCAAGGCAAGAATGGGCATCTGCAAGACTTGATGCAAGGGATCCACAGTTTACTTACAGAGGCAGTGATGATCAGGCCTATAATCCTTCATCTCCTAACACAAGTATGCACCAGCAGCATAGACCATTACCCTCCAGTAGAGACAGAACTACAGATATGCTTAACCGTAATTTTAAGTCTCCATCCACGCTGAGAGATTTACATCCTGTCCCAAGGAGGGGATATACACGTAGCCATTTTGATGACCTTAATCAGTATGGAGATGAAGCAGTAGCAGCAGACTCTGCCAGCCATAGTAGTGGCATAGGTAGCAGAAATACCTCACAGAGCACCACCTCATACCACCCACATCTCCGAGGCAGTGCGGGGAAAGGAAGTGCTTCTTTCAGCTCGGGACAAGGTCATGATATGAGCCTGGATATGAGCGGAGGTCATGGAGTCAGTCAGCTGCAGCCCTACCATCAGAGAGATGCATCAGTTGATGAGAACTACGAGTTTGATTCGTTAAATGCATTGGAAAATGACATAATGGATGACCTTAGAAGATATTCTGAACTCAGTGGTGGAACTGGAAATGTAAGACCGAGTGAGGGAAATTCTCAGCATGATTCTTCCTTACCACTCCCTAGGAAAGCAAGCCAGTACCCAGATTCAGAACAGAGATTTGAAAAACTAAGGGAAGAGTTTAAACAGTACAGACAGCAGCAGTACCATCTTTCAGATGAAACTCTACAAAGAGCACCTATGACTACAGCTGCCTTACCAATTGGGACACATGGGGAACCACTGTATCCTATGGACAGTGAGATGCTTTAAGTGTTGCACTTAATGTGGAATATTCAAGTTAAAAATATAAAATTGTCTTTAATAGCATAGCATTTATGTGCCATAGGGTGGGGAGTGTGGACATTTCATTTTCCAAGATGTCATTGTCTTCAGATGAGGAATCTTTTCTTAGGTGCTCAGCTTGGATTTGTTTATTTGCGTGTATCAGGAGCTGAGCTGGAACCCATTCTGTTCACCATGAGAGGCCAGTACTCTTTCATGAGCTCGACTCTCATGTTGGACATGTCAGATATAAGAAATATATCAGATTTAGGTTGATATTCCACTGAAACATCTTTCTACTGCCTTACCATATTGTCAGCATTTATTACCATCACATGAAGACATCATCGCAAAGTGAATTGTAATTTTACTTGCAAATATCCCAGTGGAAAAAAAAATTAAGTTAAATAAAAATAAGTAAAAAAAAAGAAATGTTACTTTTCAAGGCCCTTTGTTATTCTAAAATTCCATTTATTTATGATTAAACTTTGTGCATTACTTGGAAATTATCATGAATGCTCATGTTAATGTAAGAGTATTTAAAAATTATAGCTTTTTTCAAACTGAGTGTTCAGCGGAGTTTGAAGTTATAATAACGGCAAATGATGTGATTCCTGAAATAGATCTTGTCTTTAAAAAAAAAAAAAAAAAAGCTTTCATGTGGTGGCCATTTTCAGTCAGGATGAGTAGAAATTTGAAGTCAGTGTTGTCTGACTTTTTCTTCACTGTTCATGACACGACATGTGTTAACTTTTACAAGCCGTCAGTTTGTGGCTGCGGTTATGTGAGACCCAGATTCTTCCATGTAGCAGACGCACCTGGGCTAGGTCCTCTTCTTAAGTCTTAAGGGTTTCTACAGTCAGGCTTGCAGTGCAAGGTCAGGACCGTGTAGAGGCTGTTACATGTGCATAACATTCCAAACACTTCAGACTTAACTTTTCACTAAGCCATCCAAACATTTGTTGAGAGGTTCAGGATTCTGTGAACTGCCTTCATCGTGTGAAACTACAGAATCCAATAAAACTAATAATTGATATGTCACATAAACAGTACAACTTATAATGTTGAGAATGATGACATATTAAAAATGTGTTGCAGATGAAATAAATTCCCAGTACTGTGTGAGCATTTTTTGGCTGTTCATTAAAACTACATATCACAGAGACATGAAGGAAACAAAACATGGCAGGATTTCTTTTCTTGTATCTCCTGAACTAGGAACTGAATCCGTCTCTATCTCTCTGATAACCCTTGAACATATTTGATATGGCAGTCAAAAGAGAGATGGTTTCTGCAGTGTGTCATTGGAATTCAAGTTTGTTTTAAAATTGATCTTTCTTGGTCATTTTGATAGGAATAGAAAGACAGTAGTTACAGAAATATTGTTACTTACATAACAAAGAGAACATTATTCACTGTATCATAACCTACAATGTACAGGTGACACCTACGAGCCCTGTTATTACATGCTGCACTAGTTTCTTGCCAGTTCTGTGAACTTTGTAACAACATGCTGGTAAATGTCAAATTTAGTCTTCAGTCTAACACAAATTATCAGTTGCCACAACTAAAACTGGAGAAACTTTTTGTTTTGTTTTATTCCTTTAATTTTGTATTTCAGTTTAATGATGAGAGTTACAAGCTGACAGATTGCTGGTTCATATGAGTTTATGAATGCTGGGCTTTTGTTCTGATCAAACACTGACATGAAAATAACATACAAAAGCTTACTTACATATTAACCCCAACATTGAGAATAGCATGCCACTGTGGCATGAGCTAATGGTGCCAGATACTTTAAACCTTTCAAGTGAACAAGATGCACTTAACACCTAGTATAACAGTGGAAATGAAGTGTCTCTGTGTTTGTTAGAGTTGCCATGGTATTCTCAGTTCTGGGGTACACTAATGATAATGCCCTTATAACCACCAGCTTGTGATTCCATTCTGTAATTTTACATAAAGGAGATTGTTCATGGCTTGGAAGTATTGATCTCCAACTCCAGACTTTTTTGTGGCTTCAGGTAAACTACATACAGAGTCCAAGTATGGAAAACACAGAAAATCATCAGTTTACCAATAAGTTCAAAATATAATCCACTTTATTACTGTAGTATACAGCAGTTAAATTTCTGTTGTATGGCATTCAAAAAATGGAAGTCTTATATTTTTTTTGTTATATATAGTATATGGATGTGCCTTTATGTATCATTTCTATATACCATCAGTTGTCAGATATTTGTAATTTCTAAAATATACAAAGAAAAGTTACTGAATGGAATCATTGAGCTGATGAGGAAAAAAAAAAGAGTTGTGATTTTTTTTTTATAATTTATGTACAGTGATTTAATTGTGTGGTTAATCATGTGATGTCATAACTTGGCATAGGTCACATTCTAAATCAAACATGTAATTTTCTGCAGCAAGTCTTGTATGTTTGTCTGTAGCCAGCAAAGGTTTGTCCTTAGTTTTTAAACAGTAAAGCTTTTGTCTGGATTAGTCTAGTTTTTTATCAGTAAAGTTTAGTCTAGATTTGTCTCTGTCCAATTATAGCTACCTGAGTCATCTCATTCATTGTCAGCAAACAAGATTTTCATAATTCACAGTGAAATTTGTTTTGACATTTCATAGGTTCCATTTCTTTTTTTTAAATAATAAAACATTTGCTGTCAAACAGAATAAACTGCTTAGTTTATTTCATGTACAGTCCCAGTCATTATTACTTGAACTTCCTCTTATAAATTCTTGGAGTGCTGGCAAACAAAAAAAACAGTGCTAGTAATGTGCTAACTAAGAATGTAGCAGTTTTGTTGACCTTCATTTATGTCTACTGATTTGCTAGTCACATTTTCACACAGTTTTGTTTATTTGTTGTGCAGACATTGAGAATGAGAACGGTTGACAGAATATTTTCAACTTGTGAACAAATGATTATGCATGAGTTGATGAGATTGTATCTGAGGTTTAAAAATGAAATGACCTTGAGGACTGTTTGAGAATAGATGTATCAATGTTAAAGGTCACAGCAGCATAGGGCTGTCAAATTTTTTATGTTTGAAACTGATGAACAAGGGCAGGAAACTGGACAGAGAGGAACAACTGGCGAACTCCCAGGATTATCAGAGAAAGTAATATACTCTCATTAAACTGGGGGGGGGGGCTAGGGTGGGGTTACTGGGGAAAGGAAGACTCCCAGAGTGTGTAAACTATTTAATTTTTTTATATCTCATTTTTGCAGAGGAGCAGAACAAGGCTTTAGATCACACTAAATGCGTGTACATATTTATTACAACCATTTGTTTTTATGTACATTTTAAATATAACTTAAATATTGTGGATGTTATGTACAACTTTTCATGATGTATAATAACTTCATGTTTGACCCAAACATGTCCATGTGTTGATGATTTACTCTGACCATGTCCATGCGCTGATGAATTATTTACTCTTAACTTTTATGGGCAAATGTTGAGACATAAGTGTGTATCTGGCCTCAGATCCTCAGATGATGAAAGGTAATGATGAGACTTTATATAGCCACTATTATAAAGACGTCTCAAACTGCAGAATAAAGCTTTGTTAACTATCACATGTGAAAAGTTTTTTCATATTAAAAATGTGAAAGTTTGTGATGGGGGGGAAAAAAATAGGCAAATATCCTGGGGCTGTGCTGTTGTTCAGATTGCTGCATCCATTTATTGTAGGAGACTATTTCGCAGAGCCAAAGTGGCAAATTAATATGGTATAAATTCAGTGTTCAAAATATATATATTCACTGCTCCCATAATCCAGTCTAAAGTCTGGGTTCCATGCTTAAAGGAATAAAAGAACTTTGACATTATTTCCAGTTTGACTTTATAACATCCAACTTGTTCAGTTCTGACAGTCATATTGTGATTTGACATGGAACTGTTTGCAAGAAATTTGACACAAGTAGATATGTAGATTAGCATGCAAGAATATATCCTTAGATTGATCTCATCAGAGAAAATACCTGTTATTATACTGTTAATTATGTTATTTGATTTTGGTTTCTTACAGCTTATATTTCATTTTTTTCTGCACATTCTGCAAGTTTTTTGGTTATATAAAAAGTAGACAAGAAAGATGACAAAGTTGTGAGCTTGGAATTGGAGCACACTAGAATTTGGAGTATGTAGACTCTTGTTTGCTTTTATTGTGTATTGTAAACAGGATTATATCCTAACAGTTATAGTCTTTTCTTCTCCCAGTCTTTGCATGTTCTCTGTACACACTACTGTAATAGACCAAAATGCAGTTATTCTGTGTATGCTGAAGTATTGATTTTTATGGCAAGGATATGTTAAATTGTGGACAGTGATGTACATATAGGGCAGAATGTTTGGTTCTTTTTTTTTTGCTGTTGTTCTGTTGAAGACTTATAATAAGGACTTTTTTTTTTTTTCAAAAACAGAACTGAAATGTTTGGCCAGAAAGCTGTGTTTTCAGATAAAAATTATCAAGTAATTGGCCTGAAATTATGTTACCTGATAAAAATCAGATAAAAGTTATCAAGTAATTGACCAGAAAAATTGCAGTCAAATAAAAATGATCAAGTAATTGGCCTGAAAATTGTAATGCCTGATAAAAATCATCCTGGCCATACATGGAGCTATGACTTGTAGTTTGGGAAACATGCAGCATGTAGTAACTCACTAAGACACTGTTGTATATAGATAGCCAGTATTGTTCTAACATTATTATTTGTGAATGCACTGATGCATTCTTTTAGTTATGGTTGGCGTCCATGCTGGTTGCAGACACTGAACTATAAAATATTGATCTATTGCTGAGGGAATTTTGATGTCTGGGGGGGGGGGGGGGTATCATTATGTTCATGTGATCTGGTGAGGAGATAAGTTATCTTGTGTTCGTTGCTGAGAATTTTTATCACAGATTACCCAATCAAAGAACTGTCCTGTTTTTTTTTGTTTTTTATCTGAATGTTTATTATCATATTACATTCCTTATCAATAAGAGAAAGTCCCTTCTCCCCCCCCCCCTTGCTGTGAGTGATGGAGCTAAATTTTGCAGGTATGTGCTGTTGAATGAACTCTGCAGGTTATCTCTTCCCCCCCCCCCTTTTCCAAAAAAAAAAATCCATTTATCATAGAACTCATTCCTATGTACATGTAATGCTGCTCAGCCATAATATCTTGTCCCTGTATAAAGTGTGCAGTTTTCTCCAGACTTATTATTGTAAATGCCATCTATAAGAGTGGTTCCAAATCTGTGGTCTGTGGGCCAAGTGATTCATGTAACATTTGTCAAGCAGTCCACACTTGCATTCTCTTTAGTATCAAGTGCCATGTGTGGAATAAACACAGTCAAGGGTTTATAAGAGTGTGGTGGTCCGCAGCTTACATGTGGCTGGAGAAGTCCTTGGAATCACTTATCTGGAGAATTATCAAAAAATGTTCAAGAGTTTCTTGTACGCATTGTAACACCGTACAGCAAACTCTTCAAGCAGAATGTACTGAAACCTGCATTTATTTGACATTTGTTACTCACTGTTCAATCTCTTCTGTTAATTTTTTTTTTTTTTTTAAGGTAAATTTGATACTTCCCCCCTTCCCCCCTCTCTTTTACTGCCGTCACTTGCATTAAAAGTGTCTTCTACAAAAGCAAAGTCTATAAACAGCATGGTATCTTAATCACTTCTGTCATTCTGTCCATATGATCCTCATGTACCAACTGGAGAACAGCACTGAGGAAGAATTTTAGATTACTGGGGTGGGGGAACTATGGCTGTTGTGCTCACATTCCCTAATGATGTACAAACAAATATGGCAGCAAATGATAGTGCTTGTTACATCACAGATCTTGTTTTCTCCTTTGATGTAAAATTAAAGTGAAAAAATGACTGATATTTCTCTTCAGTTACCCTTAATTTCATTTTTTTTTCCTATAATTGTCCATTTCCTTGTCATAGAGGTAGATAGTGGTGTATGGTGCAGTTTTACAAGGTGGCAGAGGGAGTGAGTAAAGTGAGAAAAAATGAAAAGAAAGAGTGAGATGAGAACGTATAAATGAAAAACATACAACATCTGATATTTCGGTGTGTGCCTTTTTCAAGGATTACATACACAAATGAGACAAAAACATATAACTGAACGAAAAACAGAATCTGTGTTTCCTACTTTTGGAGGATGCCACATTAAGATAAATTTTTCATTTAGTTATATGTTTTTGTCTCGTTTGTGTATGTAATCCTCGAAAAAGGCTCACGCCGAAATATCAGATGTTGTTTTTCATTTATACTCTCATCTCACTCTTTCTATTCGTTTTTTCTCACTTTACTCACTCCCTCTGCCACCTTGTAAAACTGCATCATACACCTCTATCTACCTTTATTGTTAGAACCAGTTTTACTGCAGTCGCCATCCCTTTTATCTGTCACATTTCCTTGTCAAGTTAGAATGTCCCAGATGAGAACAGACCACTGCAGGCTGAGATACCATCCATGTCACAGACTGAAAATTGGCTCAACAGACTTATGTGTCTGTGGTAAAGAGATGCACTCACCACAGTGTATCTTCCTGATATGATGGTGGTAAACCTGAGATGGACTTCTCCTTTGTGAGAGATTGGCATAGATGTCTGAACAAATTTTCCTTTAAAATAATCAGTGAATCTTCAGACTGTGCATCCAGAGTCTTCTCAGGCCTCTTTCATGCTGAGACTCGATGAAATATTTGTTGTTGCTTTGTTTATAATGGTGTGCTACTGAAGAGAGTTAGGCCTAGTTGATCTCTGAATCTGATACCTGCACTATCAGTTGTTATTAACATCACTAGTAATTATTTCCTTGCACATTAGGGCTGGCTTAGGTTGCTAGACATTGTTCATGATCATTAAAAGTCTAAGTGAGGTGTGAAAGTACATTTCTGAGTCTGTAAGCTCCATCTTTTCCTTGATATATCTCTAGTCTTATCTCTGTCTCAGCATCCTAGTCTTATCTATCTTGTCTCATCTTTTCTATGCCTATAGTCTTATCTTTCTTATCATCTTTTCTAGTCTTGAAGCAACAGCAAATTATAACTCTACTGTTAGAATGATGTAATAACCTGACAATATTTGTTCCACTGTGTCTACCACATGGCTGCAAGACATCGTTGATGATCTGGAAATGGATGCAGCAGCAGCAGGCCATCTTGCTCACAACCGAGAGGCCTACAGGAGTGCTGTTTGGGAGGCAAAGTTCCGCAAGGGACAAGCAAAGGAATGAATGAATGAATGTGTCTACCACAACAACCTGCTCTGTCACAGACATCAAACTCATGGTCATAAAAAAGAACACCATATAGGGTCTATGATACCATGTAGTAGCACACCACTGCAAGCATTGCAACAACAATAAATATTTCAGATAATACACATCATCAACAATAACTTAAACAAAATGTTTTGCCGACTTCACCTGAGCAAAACATGCCCAGCTTCAAGCTGTCATAGAAAACAAAAAAAAACAAATGTATGTTGATACTGAAAACATTTCTAATTATATTTTATTTCCTCCTGTGACAAAAAACCAAATGTACCATTTTATACATGAACTGTTTATCATCCATGACAAACTCACTACAGACACAATAACTTGCATAATTATCAGTTCAAACCATGTCTATAAAAAATGGTAAGGTAAAGGTAAAATTCCCATATCCATGCCATTAAGGCATATTGGGGAATACGGTGTTAGGCCCGTATTTTCCACGACCTTCGGCACATGAAAGTGTGATGTGGCCAGTATCATGCCTGTCCGCTTTACCTTCCCAGATATCTCTGGTACCCATTTTCTGAGGCTGGGTGAACCCTGGGGCTGTATTGGTCAGGAAAAAAAAAAAAATGCCATCTCAGCTGGGGATTCGAACCCTCAACCATTTGGTTGCTAGATGAGTGCTTTAGCCACTACGCTAGCTGGTTCCCTTTTATTTAAAAAAAATTAGAAAATAAAAATTACAAAAATAAGTTTTGTTTAAATGTTCTGTGAGAGACATGACAATGCTTTCATAATACATTTATGAGTGACTCAACATTTTTATCTTTCAAGTAATGTTTTTCATCTCTCTTCCAAGAATCCAGGTTCAGTCATATGTATTGGACCTACTTTTATATGATCTTATTTTCCCCTTCCCTCTCAAAAAAACTGACATCCATTATGTTCAGTGTATTCTGGTGAGCCTCACCCTTGCAGGCTAGTGTTTAGATTTCAAAGATACTTTCATAACTCAGACAAACCAAAACTCATTTTCACACCCAGGCGAGAATTTCAGTTATTTCTTGTTTTGGTCTCTTCTTTAAGCAAAACACCTTGTCCATACATTTCTTATTTCTCTCAATCAGCGCCCTGCTTAATTCCATCAACTCAATCAGTGCCCTGCTTAATTCCATCAACTCAATTTGTGCCCTGCTTAATTCCATCAATTCTATCAGTGCCCTGCTTAATTCAATCAACTCTATCAGTGCCCTGCTTTATTCCATCAACTCAATTGGTCCTTTGTTCAATTCCATCAACCTGATAACATGATCTCAACCTGAAACAATACCTTTCTTCAAAAATGTTCGTGTAGTAAAAAGAAGCTACTATATGGTTCATATTTCACAAATATTAAACAATATTTTGACTCCTCGTTTTTTAAAAAATCTTCACAAAATTATACCAATGAAAAAAATACAACCATTTCTGTTTAACACACACACACATACAAATGATATGTATAAATCTGTAAAAAGTGGAATTCACATGGCCAAATGGTAGAATTCAAAAATCACAAATAAATTGTCATATGTCAACATTATAAACAATTACCCTTAGAAGTGACATTGCATACATGTTCATAAACTGAAATCTGATATGTGCAGAAAGCAGTGTTTATCAATCCGTCACTTATTGTGTGCCAAGGACCACCCCCACATTTAAAACAGCAACATGAAGTAGAAGAGAACTAATCAGTATTAAAATCAGAATACATAAAACAAAACTTCAACAGTGCTATGCTTCCCTTCATTATTACATTTGCTGAAAAAAAAAAAGGGTAAAAAAATGTATGGAGGAGCCAGAATCAAAATGAATTTTTTTCGTGTATAAAAAAACTCAACAGTGCTCTATAAAATGTGAAACTAATGATCAATTATACTGACCGATTTGCTAATGCCTCTGTCATCAGACAGTACTTACTGGAAGCCAAAGACCAGACAACCAATACTTACTGACTAGTGCAAATTCACAAATCACACCCTGACAAACGCTGCTGTTTGGCAAAATGATGCTCTACAAAGCCCACATCTACCTGCTTCACAACACTCTTCTGGGATGAAGCCCGCCATTATTATTATTTAATATGAGCAGCCACAAAAGACCAACTTTGAAAATCACTTTCAAAAGACTACAAACCTCATTCTCAGCTCCCTATCACAAATGTAGCACTGCCAAAACTTTAACATGAAAAAAGCATAAAATCTGACAACTACACAACAGAGATCATCAACAAAAGGTTGAGAAATGATGAACATCCTGTTTTCAGGCAAGGAAGAGGATCAAGAGATCATATATTCAATATAAGATTAATAACAGAGAAATGCAGAGAGTTTAATGTGAATCTATATTTATCCTTTATAGACTACTCAAAGGCATTTGATTGTGTACAACACCAGAAACTGGGAAATAGTGGAAAAAAATAGGATTTCCAACAAATGTGATACAATTAACATCACTACTGCTGTATCTAGACCAACAGGCAGTAGTAAGAATAAATAGTGAAACAACTTGGTTTGACATAAAACAAGGGCTCCGTCAAGGGTGCATATTTTTGTCTTACTTATTTAACTTGTATACTGAAAATATAATGAAGAATGTTAGAGAAGATGTAGACAAAGAATATTATGATGCCATAACAATTGGAGGTTATGAAATACCAGAGATTAGATATGCTGATGACACAGTATTACTATACCTATTGGTATAGAACATTTCAGTATTATTTTGCCTTTGGTTATTAATGAATTTACCACCCCAGCAGTATCAGTACTTGGTGAGTACTGCCAGCAAGGGTTCTCAACTGTTAAATTATAGAGAGGAAGGGAGAGAATTATTTTGTCTGTTGCTTCATTTCATTCCTTTGCATGTCCCTTGCGGAACTTTGCCTCCCAAACAGCACTCCTGTAGGCCTCTCGGTTGTGAGCAAGATGGCCTGCTGCTGCCGCATCCATTTCCAGATCATCAACGATGTCTTGCAGCCATCTTCGTTTCGGTCTTCCTCTTTTTCTTTTTCCCATTATGTATCCTTCCAATACGGTCTTCTCTAAATTATCATGACGTTTAATGTGGCCAAAATATTTAAGTTTTCTCTCTTTAATCCTCTTTACTAGCCAGCCTTCTTCAATATTAAGCTCTTGTAGTATAGATATATTTGTTCTTTTTTGTGTCCACGATATTTGGAGAACTCTTCTATAGCATTTACATTCAAAGGCATTTATGTGCTTCTCAGCTGTTTTGTTAAGTGTCCAGGTCTCACAGGCATATGTTGCGATGGGAAAGATGCATGCTCTTAAAAATCTTATTTTTGTGGTTCTGTCTGCTCCTCTCCACAGATTCTTTATTTGTTTTACTTTCTGAAGAGCAATAGATGTCCTCCTTTTAATTTCCCGCATTGTATCTCCATTATTAGTTAGTAGTGATCCAAGATATTCAAAACTCTCCACTTCTTCCAGTTTTTCCTCACTGATACATATTTCAGTTGCCTTGTTTGTTTTGTCAGTTGTCATCACTTTAGTTTTCTTTGCATTAAGATAGAGGTTCTGCTCTTCGCTGTTGCTACCACAAAGAATATTACAATGCCATAACAATTAGAGGTTATGAAATACCAGAGATTAGATATGCTGATGACACAGTATTACTGTCCACAACACAAAAAGGAATGGAAAAACTAATTATGTCAGTCCGTAAGAACAGCGAAGAGCAAAACCTCTATCTTAATGCAAAGAAAACTAAATTGATGACAGCTGACAAAACAAACAAGACAGCTGAAATATGTATCAAGTGGAAGAAGTGGAGAGTTTTGAATATCTTGGATCATTGCTAACTAATAATGGAGATGCAATGAGGGAAATTAAAAGGACATCTATCGCTCTTCAGAAAGTAAAACAACTAAAGAATCTGTGGAGTGGAACAGACAGAACTACAAAAATAAGATTTTTAAGGGCATGCCTCTTTCCCATTGCAACATATGCCTGTGAGACCTGAACTCTTAACAAAAACAGCTGTGAAACACATAAATGCCTTTGAATGTAAATGCTACAGAAAAGTTCTTCAAATATCATGGACACAAAAAAGAACAAATATATCCATACTATAAGAACTTAATACTGAAGAAGGGTGGCTAGTAAAGAGGATTAACCAAAGAAAACTTAAATATTTTGGATACATTAAACGTCATGATAATCTAGAGAAGATTGTCTTGGAAGGGTACATAATGGGAAAAAGAAAGAGAGGAATACCAAAGTGAAGATGGCTGCAAGACATTGTTGATGATCTGGAAATGGATGCATCAGCAGCAGGCCATCTTGCTCACAACCAAGTGGCCTACAGGAGTGCTGTTAGGGTGGCAAAGTTCCACAAGGGACATGCAAATAAATGAATGAATAATTATCTGCATAAGTCTGAGAATTCACAGATTTTTCTGTACTGTTTCCATGGTGACTTTCAAAGAGATTTAGAAAGTCAAGAAAGTCATGGAATGCTGGCAACTTTTCTTGTACTAGAAGCCAAGGTTAAAAAAAAAACAAAAAACTCAGATTTCTGCAAATGCAGGCAACCTAAAAATTAGACTAAATATATTAAAAGTCTTGGACAATTTAAAAACTTGACCTGGTTGTGATTAACTCTTTGTGTACTCTGGGTTTTTCCTTGAAATGATCAATGGTATCTCAATGGGGTAAATTTCATAAAGTAAAATGGGATGGTTGTCACATTTAGAAGTATCACAAAGGCATAGTCTGATTTGCAATATGATATATTATACATTAATTTAAACAGGAAAAGTTGTATATTTTTTTTCTAATAAAATTATTAGTAATTTATTAGTATATAACAGAAAAAAGAGCTAAGAATTGAGAAGAAAAAAACAGAAAATTATGATAAAAAATTTTCAGACTTACCCCTCAAGTTTATCTGCTGTGCTGGTCCTTTTTATCCAAAGTGAATAAAATTTTACACAAACACCATTTCCTCACAGAAAATATACACTAATTATTTATTTACAGTTAATTTACAATCTACAATACACTAATAACATGAAAACACCAGTGGGCGATGGCCCATAAGCTTAGAAAAAAAGTTTTTAAAACATTTTAAAACTTTTAAACATGGCTCTCAATTCAGACGCAGGACCTCGTGTTGACTCTTGTATCATGCCAGAAGCAATTTCTACAACCGGTTTTGGCCAGACTTTAAGTACAGTGAGATTAAATTCACAAAAATGAGACCAACCCACCACCAAGTTAACACCATTACACTGTGTGTTTCATAGAAAAAGGATGACCTGTTAATCCACACACAGCGCATCAAAAAGTATAAAAGAGTTAATTTATAAGAACTGGATAAGTTTTGATTAATTTATTGTTAACTAGACGTTAAGTTTAGGCACTTACCATGTGTAAGTTGTAAAGACAGTTTGTGAAAGTAAACATTTAGAACCGACATTTAAAATCACAAACTCAGCAAATCACACATAGTAGTTTGATGTCTACAGCATGTTTTTCAATAAAATTTGACCATTTAACTGCTGGAATGCAACTATGGACACAGTGGCCAGGTGTCTACAACATTTAAGTAAATTTTACCTGTTTGAAGACAACATTTGGACATGATAGCCACATATCTATTGAACATTTAAACTTTACACAAGTGGACAAATCTTTGTAGCATGTTTCCTAGTCCCTTCAGTTGCTTGAAAGCAGTAGATAAGAGAATGAGGGTGCATCATCCAAGCTGACTGTAGTTCAGATTTCTGATATGCTATAAATGCTCCTCATATTTTTCTCCAAAGTGGTTATCTGCAGTTAATTTCCTGAATCGCCCATTCATCACAACATCCAACTCTAAGTCATCAAGTCTATTAAACCGTTCTATAGTCTCACCAAACTGTATTTCTCGAATTCCATTCTTTCCATTCACTGTTTTTATGTGGTCCTCATCTGTCACCCTTCTGTCATCCATCACTCCTTTCTCCCTCCCCTGAGATTCTGTGTTTGAGCAAGACGACTGGTGAACATCATCCTGCTGTACTACTGTATACTCAAATCTCTCACAGAAAAACCTCATAACCTTTAATCTGGATACAGAAGTTACAACTAGAGTTGTCACAAATGAGACCAACATGGCAAATGTTCTGAAAGGGAATAGCTGTTCTTTATCATAAAAAGGAAAATAAATAAACGCTGGCAATCTAATTATTGGCTCCCCTGCACCAATTCTCAAAATCAGGCCAACAAAAAAGCCTGAGATTGCCCCAACAGGGTTGCTGTACCTGGGAAAATACAGAACTGCTGTCAGCTGGGGGAATATGATAACAAAGACAATATCTGCAGCCAGAATGAATATTCCATAAATAACGCTTGACCACAAAGCGATGACCATTGAGACTGAGCCAAAAAAGATGACGGAGACAATCTGGATGATGCGGAGTTCTTTCTTTGATGCCTGAGATAGGAGAAGATGAAATCTTTTTTGGCGTAAAGAAATTATTTGTTAATAATAAATGAAAATAAACATAAATGCAACTGCTTTCATATAATAAATGGAACTAAATATACAGGCAATTACCTGCATGTGATAAATGAAATTTAATATACATGCTGAAGTGATAATTAAAAATATTGTCAACACATGATGGAACAAGGGGAAAAAAAAAAATTACAGACTGGCTACTACACATCAGTAAAATATTCAGAAAACTATATATAAACTCGCATGCTCATTAAACAAAGACTTCTTTCACACTGTTTTCACATTCCCCGGCTGTGAAATAAGTTCCATATGTATGTGTTTTTGCATAAGTTTCACATTCAATATCAGCACCTTGGTGCTTCTCTCACTGTGGCCTGCTGTCTGCTGCCAGCACCAGGTACATTTTATATCATTTTATTCATTTTATATCATTTTTACTCATTTTACATTATTTTATTCATTTTATATCATTTTTACTCATTTTACATTATTTTATTCATTTTATATCATTTTTACTCATTTTACATTATTTCATTCATTTTATATCATTTTTACTCATTTTACATTATTTCATTCATTTTATATCATTTTATTCATTTTATATCATTTTTACTCATTTTACATTATTTTATTCATTTTATATCATTTTATTCATTTTATATCATTTTTACTCATTTTACATTATTTTATTCATTTTATATCATTTTTACTCATTTTATATTATTTTATTCATTTTATATCATTTTATTCATTTTATATCATTTTTACTCATTTTACATTATTTTATTCATTTTATATCATTTTTACTCATTTTACATTATTTTATTCATTTTATATCATTTTATATCATTTTTACTCATTTTACATTATTTTATTCATTTTATATCATTTTTACTCATTTTACATTATTTTATTCATTTTATATCATTTTCATTTCTCTTTTATTCCATCTGTTTCCTGTTAAAACATTAGCACCGCATATAATGGAGAGTGGATTACAATGGCTTGTTTGAAAACCTGGCATAAACTGACACAGTCTCTAGTCAGAATTTACTAGCGTGTTTACTGTGGTGTACTCTACACTGTTAGCCAAACTCTACCAACATAGGGACCACAATGTACTCTACACTGTTAGCCAAACTCTACCAACATAGGGACCACAATGTACTCTACACTGTTAGCCAAACTCTACCAACATGGGGACCACAGCAAGCACTACACTGTTAGTCAAACTCTACCAACATAGGGACCACAGCAAGCACTACACTGTTAGTCAAAACTCTACCAACATAGGGACCACAGCAAGCACTACACTGTTAGTCAAAACTCTACCAACATAGGGACCACAGCAAGCACTACACTGTTAGCCAAACTCTACCAACATAGGGACCACAGCAAGCACTACACTGTTAGCCAAACTCTAACAACATAGGGACCACAGCAAGCACTACACTGTTAGCCAAACTCTACCAACATAGGGACCACAGCATGCACTACACTGTTAGCCAAACTCTACCAACATAGGGACCACAGCATGCACTACACTGTTAGTCAAAACTCTACCAACATAGGGACCACAGCAAGCACTACACTGTTAGTCAAAACTCTAACAACATAGGGACCACAGCAAGCACTACACTGTTAGTCAAAACTCTAACAACATAGGGACCACAGCAAGCACTACACTGTTAGTCAAAACTCTAACAACATAGGGACCACAGCAAGCACTACACTGTTAGTCAAAACTCTACCAACATAGGGACCACAGCAAGCACTACACTGTTAGTCAAAACTCTAACAACATAGGGACCACAGCAAGCACTACACTGTTAGTCAAAACTCTAACAACATAGGGACCACAGCATGCACTACACTGTTAGTCAAAACTCTAACAACATAGGGACCACAGCAAGCACTACACTGTTAGCCAAACTCTACCAACACAGGGACCACAGCAAGCACTACACCACTGGCCAGGCTGATGGAGAGAACACTTCTGCTAGAGGCCCCACAGAATCTTGATCAGTTCAGATTTACCAACCAAGAAAACCATACCATCACTTCAGAGGTCACCTTCAAGAGTTCTGGAAAAATACTGACTCAGTGACTGGACCACAGACTCAAGACAACACTCCTGCTAACACGCTGCATTTGAACTCAGGCCTTTTTTGCCAATAATTCACCACTATGCTTCTCAAACCATGAATAAGATGGTATGAACATTCAACAGTACTAGAAGATAAATGGACTTACTGTGTATGCTATCAAACGCCTTTTTAAAGTCTATGAAGTTCAGTATTAATGGTTTCTGCTTTTCAATATGTTCTTCAAGTATTATTCTTGGAGTAAAGATCTGGTCGAGACAGCTTCTCCCTTTTCGAAATCCTGCTTGTTCCTCTCTCACTGCAGTATCCACTATATCTTTAAGTCTATTCAAAATGACCTTGCAAAATACTTTTGACACAACTGATATTAAGGTTACAAAACTAAATCTCTCTCTCTCTGAACCTTAAGTGCCCAGGGCACATGGGGCTTCCGCAAGGGTTTTCCACAAATGCCTGTCCTTCGCCTTTTTTTCTGCTCTTGCCCAGGTGAGCCCTCTATTGCTCAACATCCTCTCTGTTGTTCTTCTCCATGTCTCTTTTGGTCTACCCTTACTTCTGTTCCCCTGTGGTGTCCATCTTAGTGCTATTTTTGGTAGTGAGTTGTCAGTCATTCGGAGCACATGTCCCAACCATCGCCAGCGTCTTTCCTCAATAATTGTTGTCAGTGGTTTCATCTGCATTTCTGCTAATAAGATGTTATTTCTTATGGTGTTTGGCCAAAATATTTTTCTAATTCTTCATAAACATTTAGTCTGGAAAGAATTCAACTTGTTTTCTATGGTTTTGGTGATTTTCCAGCATTCACTTCCATAGAGTAGTACACTTAGAACATTACTCTTAAATATCCTCAAAACTAAATAGATATAGCTAATTTTCTTGCAAATTTTTTAAATTGTCACTGAAATGGCTGACAGTAGGAAAAGAGTTAAAACATGCAACATCATAAACTTATATCCAGACTTACTTTCTTCCTTAGCATCAGTCTGTAAATATTATTAGTAAACATTGAGCTTGTCCCAAGGACAGCGCTGTCCATTGATGACATCACTGCTGCTGATATAGCTCCCAGACCTTGCAGGAAGAAACATCCCACAGTGAAAACTTATCTATATGTTGTGATTATTTCATGTACAAACAGACAGATATTTAACTCCTTCAGAACTTTCTCTGGTTAGTCTGAATGAAGATTTACTATTTATTTAATTATTTACTGTACAGTATGTTCCAATGGTTTCCACACTGGGCCATAGTACTCCCTGGGGGCATTGGGCCGTCTCCACCAAAGGGGCAGTGAGGAAAAAAAAGGAGCAGTAAGGAAAAAAAAGGAGCAGTAAGGAAAAAAGTGAGGGGCAGTGAGGAAAAAAAGTGAGGGGCAGTAAGGAAAAAAAGTGAGGGGCAGTAAGGAAAAAAAGTGAGGGGCAGTAAGGAAAAAAAGTGAGGGGCAGTGAGGAAAAAAAGTGAGGGGCAGTAAGGAAAAAAAGTGAGGGGCAGTAAGGAAAAAAAGTGAGGGGCAGTAAGGAAAAAAAGTGAGGGGCAGTGAGGAAAAAAAGTGAGGGGCAGTAAGGAAAAAAAGTGAGGGGCAGTGAGGAAAAAAATGAGGGGCAGTGAGGAAAAAGTGGGGGGGGGGGCAATGAGGAAAAAAGGGAGCAGCAGAAAATACCAGAACCAGGATCTAAGGACTGTTATTGCCGGAGGTTGGGTGGAGAATTCGCTCTCCGCTCCAATGGCGTGCGTCTCAAATAGACTCTGGCAGTCAAGTCCAGCTCCTGGCCTTCTCGTCACAGAACTGTTTACACTGACAGGAGAAGGGGCGAAGGCGAACATCTGGTGCCTGAAAACCAGACAATTAGGGTAGATGACAGGCATGTTTGGTAGCTCATCTACCGCTGCTGGCAAGATTCTTCAGCTGCGGTGCTCCTCCCAGCCAAAGAAGAAAGGTGCAAATGGGGTTGCTGCGCGGCACAACTGCGGAAATGGTGGTAGAAAGGATAAAGTGAAGCAAAAAGTCAAATCACGGCACCTCTGGTCTTGAGGTCGGCCATGTCCTAAGCGCATTCATATCGGGTGAAATGCCTGAACCGGTTTAACCCAGAGGTTAAGACACTGCTGGCGAGACTCTTTGGATGCCGTGCGTGGAGTGAAGCTCCTCCTGGTCATGGAAGAAAATGCGGAAAAGAAGTAAGGGTTGCTGTGCAGCGCTGATGTGAAAAGGTGAAGGAAAGGATAAAGTGAAGTTTAATTGGTATGTCCAGTAGTATCGCTGCGAGAGCTACACATACCACGGCACCTCTGCTCTAGAGGTCGGCTACGTCCGAAATACACCTACACTGGTGAAATATGCCTAAACTGGCATACACCAGGGATGAAAGTTGATGGCTATGCTTGTCATGCCACCTCCGCTCTAGAGGCTGGTCATGCCTGATATACACCCATACTGGTGAAATATGCCTAAACCGGCTCACACCAGGGGTGAAACTTGAAGGCTATGCATGTCACGGTATCTCTGCTCTAGAGGTCGGTCACGTCCCAAACACACCCATACTGGGATAATATGCCTAAACCGGCTCAACCCAGGGGTGGAAGTCACTAGTGGCGAGGATTCATCCTCCTGGACAAAAGCTCCATCCTGGTCACAACTAGGAAGGGTAGCGGCCACAACCACAAAATGCTAAAGTTGGAGACACTGGAACAGGGCAGTCTAGATAGGCAACCACCTCTCACCCGGCGGGGATGTATGCGTATCCTAATCACGCTGAGGTTTTCCGGTGAGAAAGTCCAACACTAGACTGGATGACCAACCACCTCTCACCTAGCGGTGATACATGGGTATCTCAAAACATGTCGTGGTTTTCTGGTGAGAAAGTCCAACTCTGGCCTAGGTAGGCTACCACCTCTCGCCCAGCGGGGATACAATGATATCCAAAACATGTCAAGGTCTTCCGGTGAGAAAGTCCAACTCAACTGGTGCAACGAAAACCACGGTGTCACACAATCCCACTTCTGAGACCCACCAAGAATACAGGCTCAAGCCCTGCGATACTCTGAACCTCTTGTGGTCCTCTCGGGGATCTCGTGTGGTCCTTCCGGGGACCATGGGACTTAACAAGGACCACAAGTGTAAATTCAGTAGGATCACAGGGCGGTCTTGGTGGTAGAAGCGAATGAAGAAGACCAGAATCAACTAAAAGAAAAAAGTTTTTAAGGGGCACAATGGATGTTGCCTGAATGTCTGCAGACTAGTGATAAATATTCCATCACACATGATACAAATAAATGTGTCTGACATGAGCTGAAAAGTGGTAGCTACAGACGAAATAATTCTCTCCCTTCCTCTCTTTAATTTAACAGTCTTCATCTACAAGTATTGAACCCTTGCTGGCAGTACTCACCAAGTATTGACACTGCTGGGGTGGTAAATTCATTAATAACCAAAGGCAAAATAAGACTGGAATGTTCTGTACCAATAGGCGTCCCACCAAGAGTTGTGTTGCTCCAGTCTGTAGGGGGTAAATATACACGAGTCGTTAGTCACACAAACAGATGGTCACGACCATTACCATGTACCGATTATTGTTCTAAATTCTATGGACTATTCATTTACAATCCTCAACACTTATTTTGTCTCTTCAAACATTTCTTCTGCCAGAAAGATGTCTCTGCTTCTCTAACATCCTGTGCTCTTTCCTGTTACAAGGTGTCTGCCAAAGAAGTAACGGAGTTTGAGCCCGAAATATTTCAACATTAAAAACTCCCATCTGTTGTTAAGGAGAAGATTCTGTTGTCAAGTTTTAGCTTCAAATATTTGCAAACAAGTGGAACCACTGAAACATGCTTGTAAACAAATCTGCTGCATAATTCAGACCAAGGACAAAATGATATTTGTAGGGCACTGAATGGCATTCACTTGGAAATGTACAGACTTTACATAAAACTTGATGATATATATATATATATATATAAAATAGTGATAAAATAAACTCTACAGTTATTTTTTCTGATACTTTGTCTAGAAAGCAGTAACATTATATTGCAAAACTCTATTCTACATCAAGGCTGCTAATCTTTTTATGTCCATGATCCTTTTTCTGCGTTAAAGTTTTCCCTATGACCCCTTCCAGCCCTGACATGACAGAAAACCATTATTTTTGTACTTTTAGTTACGTCCCTAAAAATTCTGCATGTTGAGCGAGGACACTTGCTCTTCACTAGCTCCAAGAACCATCAAACAGGAATTTCTCTGTCCATGCCGAGTGCATTAAACTGTCCCCGATGAGCGTTGTGCTCCAACCGCTGGACATGGGGAATGAGAACATTAACGTCTTTTATTACCCAGACAAATAATCAGGTACTTTGGATTTTCCAAGTGGTGTCTCCTATATATAGCGTTCAGATACTGCTTTATTTTCAGTCTGTGCCTGGCTTTCAGGTCAAAATGGCAAGTCAAAAAGTAACTGGAAACCAAAAGATGTAACTACTGAAAAATATACAGAGACTTAAGGGCGAGTTTAAAATTTTTTGTCATATATATTTTTATTAGTTACTCCCCTTGATTTGTGGTTACTTTCTGTTTTGCCTTTGTAATTAATTACTTTTAAAAACAATCTAAGAAAACATACCAGCACTTGCTCCAGCTATGCCAATCAAGACTGATGGAACAACCAGAACTACAGCACCACTGGCCCCTACAAATGACAAGACTCTGGCCTGCGTGGCACTGCGCACGGACAGAACTCGCTGGAAGTATGATTGCCAAGGAATGGTTCCCAAAGTCTGGGGACAAATATTTAGCTAACCATTGTGGCGAAACTTTAGTGAGGTAACAATTACAGAAGCTAAAATTCTGAACCAGCGTTTGACATATAAAACTACACTTAACAATACAACATACACTGTGTCTGTAGCACAATGTATGTGGTCTGTTGAAATCTCTTCACTTTAATAGTACAGTTCTGGCACTGACATTTATAGCACTTTTCAAAAGCCATAAATTATGCTCATAATGAAGATGTATACAAAGAATGAAGTAAAGAAATCTTATTATACCATTACTTAACTTGTAAATCTGAGTAATGATCTATTATGTCACTAATAACTAATAAATCTGAGTACTGATATTACACCATTACATACATCATAAATCTGAGAAATGACCAATACTCATTTTGGAATGGTAATATATTTTCTTTGCAATGTGCTTTTGCCACAGCAAATAGAAAAAAAACATGAACTACAGCACATTCTGCCACAGTGAACAAAGAAAACATGAATTACAGCACAATCTGTTTTAGACACATCATTCAAGAGGATGTTTCCAATATAAAATCAGAATGTTTTTTGTTTTTTTTTTTGTAATACATGTCAGCTCTTTTGACACTTTCATAAGCCAGGACAAATGTTTGAAGAAAGTGGTGAATGGGGTTTCCCCCCACCCCACCCCACCCCCAACCACTGCTAATGCTGATGACACCTCACCTCTCATCTTCATGATGCATCACAAATCTCCTACAGTATGAGCTGTGTTGCTCTCAATTCATTCAGGATAACTACACATGTGTTTCTAAGCCATGAGATGGACTCCTGAAGAAAAGGTGTAGAAATGTCAACCAAGGGCAACTCTATTAAAAAGGTTCTATGCACAGATTACACAACACTGCTGCAGCATAATTTAAAAGCTGACTGCAGACCAAGAGAAGTGGAGAGAAATTGTTGCTGTCATGTAAACAAGCCATGCAACATGTTGACTGGTCACCAATCCGGAGATTGCAGCCTGTCACAGATTCTGTAACTACTACAAGAGATTTTCTTCTTGCCACAGCAATATTCACATACTCAATGATAACACACTATACTTTTTTGTTACAAAAAAAGCAAAATAAACCAAACTTTTTCAGCAAACAGAACAAGAACAACAAAAGTTCTTTTAAGAATACATCAACATGAAAAAAAACAAAAACTGAGAAAACAAAGACTATTATAAACACAGAAAACAACTACTTACTGCTAGAAATTCTGTGGAAGTGAAAAGAACAAACATTCACCAGAAACAAAAAGACAACCTTCTGTCAAGATAGAAGAGGATTGTGTGGACTGATGTATATAAAAATACAAGAATAAGTTCTCAGACAGAGCAAAGACAGAGAAAGATAGAGCAGCATCCATGAGTATGCTAATGTGTTGCTGGACTTTCCTGTATTCTTAGTAGACAGATGCCATGGTGAATGTTGTTGGACCTTCTTTAACTACAAACAGTGTATTCTTGGTAGACAGATGCCATGATGAATGTTGTTGGACCTTCTCGTAACTACAAACCCTGCAATCTTGGTAGACAGATGCCATGGTGAATGTTGTTGGACCTTCTCGTAACTACAAACCCTGTATTCTTGATAAACAGATGCCATGGTGAATGTTGTTGGACCTTCTTATAACTACAAACCCTGTATTCTTGGTAAACAGATGCCATGGTGAATGTTGTTAGACCTTCTTGTAACTACAAACCCTGTATTCTTGGTAAACAGATGCCATGGTGAATGTTGTTAGACCTTCTTGTAACTACAAACCCTGTATTCTTGGTAAACAGATGCCATGGTGAATGTTGTTAGACCTTCTTGTAACTACAAACCCTGTATTCTTGGTAAACAGATGCCATGGTGAATGTTGTTAGACCTTCTTGTAACTACAAACCCTGTATTCTTGGTAAACAGATGCCATGGTGAATGTTGTTAGACCTTCTTGTAACTACAAACCCTGTATTCTTGGTAAACAGATGCCATGGTGAATGTTGTTAGACCTTCTTGTAACTACAAACCCTGTATTCTTGGTAAACAGATGCCATGGTGAATGTTATTGGACCTTCTTGTAACTACAAACCCTGTATTCTTGGTAAACAGATGCCATGGTGAAGGTTATTAGACTTTTTTGTAATTACAAACCCTGTATTCTTGGTAAACAGATGCCATGGTGAATGCTGAACCTTTTTGTAACTACAAACCCTGTATTCTTGGTAGACAGATATCATGATGAATGTTGCTAGGCCTTCCTGCATCTATAAACATGATGTTCTTGGTAGACAGATATGATGAATATCAATGTTGCTGCTCAAGTCACTGTTGGACCTTCCACACAAATTGCACACAGACATAGAGGACAGCTATACAAATCACACATCAACAATGAGAACAATGATACTAATCACACATAAACAATGAGAACAGCCATACAAATCACACATTAAGAAAGTCACATCACATTAACTAATTTTTATACAACTATAAATGACACAGATTAAAGAACAGAAATGCTGGAAAGAAATAATCTGTGACTCATGACTCTTTCTTCTAAAAGATGGAAGTTTACAAAAAGAAAAAAAAAGTCATATACATTTGTTGAAAACAAAAAAACATACCATAGCAATGAAAAGATCCACCCATATTCCCCACTGGTTAAGTGGCACTTGACCAAGCCAGGTATCTTTGCTGGCCATGAGATCATGGACATGACTGTTTGTAAACACAAATGGCAAACTGACTGTCTGGAGACAAGCATAAGTAAAATCCAGGTCAATTTATCTGTTCAGAAAACATACTAATACACATTTAGGGGCACTGTTATGATCAATAGACTCACTCACACATTAGGTGCTGCATCAACACTTTCTTCTGATCATGCTTCTCAGTGCTGTGAGTCTTCTTTAGTGTTCCTAATCTGACTGCATTTCCTTTCCTGTGCCACTTGTTCAGCCTGATTTTTCTCTCAGTCTTCCTTTCTTTTATCTCTGGAGTGAAGTTCTTGCTCTCCAACTTCTGTCTTCTTATGTCTTCTTCTAGCAAGTCCTGACAGTCATCAGGCTTTTTACAATGTACAAAGAATGAAACAGTTTTTGTGCAGTAAATGAAATGGGCTGTCCCCTGCATTCAAAATCTTTTTTATTACTATGGTTTTTTTCATTGACCAACTGTGTTAAGAAACTTGTTCCTTCTATCAATCACATCATACAAAAATGCACTGACAATAGGAGAAAATAATGAAATAGCAAATGAAAAATGGTACATGATCACAATAATATAGCATATTTACTGATGTGTCCTTTAACTAAAATAACATATTCCATTTACAAGCATATCCAAACAGTTCATACAGCTTTAACCACATCTTTCTTACTGAGTTCTCTTCACTTTGGTAATCAGGAGATAACACCTATAACTGAGTTTGTCCCTCACGGCCTTTGTTCCGAATCACCACTGTGAATGGCTTTCCTGATACACCAAGTTAGCCTCATCATTTTTTTTCTGTTACTCGCATTTGTTTTTTTTCTATTTATCCCACCACAGGGAAGCTGACTGAGGAGTATCACAATGTGTGGTTTTTTTTCTGGACCGAAGAGTACCACAGTATGTATCATATGTCATGTGTGGTAACTTCTGCATACTGCATCTATGTTGCTTCTACTGCCTCCAAAACCCTCTTTCAGTTCATTTAGGCCAAGCTAGGAAAAATATATTTATATTTTAAAACAGTGTCAAAAGTTTTCCGTAGGTTCCAGGTGTGAACTTCCTATTTTTGCACCGTTCTTCTTCATATGCATTTTTACTGCCTGTATCTTGCAGCCATGTCTTTCTGATAAACTGCCGTTTTTTTTTTAGCTCCTGTTTAGAGCTGTAGAGTTTACCCTCTTGGGTGGTTTCACTGGGCCAAGTTGCATCCCTGTATTTCATAATTTGTGTAGTTTTGATGGATGTGTTCCACAGTTTGAGGCGCCTGAGCACATGCATAAAGAGAACTACCAACCTTAAACTGCATATACATGTGACTTCAGGGTTTGCTTTATAACTCTCTCAGATCCAGGTCCACAAAAAAGAAATTGCTCCCATGTTTACCAGTGAGGTCTCGTTGCTGTACTTCCATTTGAATGGAAAACTTCATGTTCTCATAATCTAAAACTGTACAAAGACTTTATAACAGTCGCAGAGGACTATCAAATATCTATGCATTCTAAACACATCACTAAGTGCTACAATCTCCTCTTCAGTATCTCTTTCAGCATACAATAACTAATTACACTTATCCTGTGCTGACTGACCATCCTTCTGGAGCTCTGATTAGTCACTCATGTTCTGCTACACCAAGTGTAGCTCCTTCATTCTTGACAAACTCTTGAGTCACAGTTGTCTGTGAAGTGTTTTGTCTGACCAATTTCTCTTCTAGCATTGATGATGTCTGCTCAATCCTCTATGACAGCTGTATCAGCCAGTTCATCTGCTCTTTCACCTGCATGTTTCTGTAACAGGCCTTACAATAAAAATATCAACTCTTATGAGGGCTGGATTTCTGGGTATTTTCTTATTTCCCAAACAGGAGCTCTGCCCTCACAGGAGACATGTTGATTTCTATCCCACTGACCAGGCTGTTGTGCCACAGTAAAGTAATCCAGCATCTTGTCCAGCTTTAATAAATTAATAAAAGTGTCATCTCAGCTACCAGAAATGATAAAAGGAACCCACTGCAGCAGTTATACATGGCAACCTGCAATAAGCAATTTTTTTTCTTTGACAACAAACAAGTACCAACCCACCAAACCAACAAAGATGAAAGCCAGCTGCACCACATCTGTGTAAGCCACAGAGATCATGCTGCCCACCATGGTGTACAAAATTGTGACAGATCCTGACAGTAACACGGCCACAAACAACTCAAGGTCTGCAATGACGCTCAGAGTTGTACCTACCATAAAACACATTAATCACATGTAACTAACATACTACTATGCTTAAAAACATTATACAAGTGAGAAGAAAATAATTTATATTGTTATATTTGTCTGTGGGACCGGCTAGCGTGGTGGTTAGAGCACTCGTTTAGCAAACGAATGTCGAGGATTTGAATCCCCAGCTTAGCGGGATTTTTTTTTTCTGACCAATATGGCCCCAGGGTTCACCCAGCCTCGGAAAATAGGTACCTGAGAAATCTGGGAAGGTAAAGCGGCCAGGTGTGATACTGACCACATCACACTTTCATGTGCCAAAGGTCACGGAAAATACAGGCCTAACACTGTATTCCCCAATATGCCTTAATGGCATGGAAACAAGAATTTTACCTTTTTTTAAATATTTGTTTGTGGCTGTGAATCAGAAGCTCTTGGTGGCTGTGCTGGTGGTAGTGGTTGTACTACTGCTGCTGGTGATGACAGTGCAGTGCAAAAATTTGAAATGAAAGTATTAATTTAAATAATTGTTGAGCTAGGAGGTTTGCTGCAACTCCCATGAAGAGCCTAAGATGCAGCCCTTCCACTTCATCCCACCATGGTGGAGAACACATCAACCAAAAACAATTAGTGGAGAGAGTGATCTCACTAGAAATATTCAGAAAAACTGACTCTATGAGAAATCAACTGAAACCTTTGACATAACAGAAGGTGCTAAAGTGCAGCAGCCTCATGTGAGACAATGTGCCACTGACTGTTAACAAACAGATAAAAAACATGAGATATGGCAAGAACACACACTAATACTGAAAGCGTGATTAAAAGGCAGCTTAAAGAACAAATTTATGAAGCTTATATGAACAGAGAAGCTAAAAAGAAAAATACAGACACAGAATTTATAGCAGCTTAACGCACAAGCAACTTGAGAAGTCCATAAGAACACACAGAATATTGACAATAGCAGCAGGAACAGTTTGGGAAGTTACACTCAGATATGAAATACTGATGATAGCAACCTAAATCACATACAATTTGGGAAATCTATAAGCAGAATAATGATGCGGAATATTGATAACAACACACAAAAGCACATACAATTTGGAAAGTTCATAAGAGAGGCACAAAAAGAAACTATTGATGATGGCATGAACCAATAAAGAAGACGCTTAACTCTTCCCGGGCCACCCATCGAATTTCCAACGCTTCCAGTTTCTGATGTGGTGCCAGGCATAGAAAATTCTATCACTTTTAAATCTCGGTATAAATCCAATCCACCTTCTGGTTCGCACATTAATTGCGCATATCAGATTTAACCTTCCTGTTCTTACAGTGTGGGCACGCCGGGCGGACATATTGTGAAGTTCTCTGTTCAGTTTTGTGCAATTTTCTATAAGTACATTCAAAGAATGGACACGCCCTCTGACATGACAATTGTTACTGGATGTACCCCAGGTAGTTCTAGACCTCTTAGAAAGAGTGCAATAGATTGTAGACAGTTCTTTACGACAATATCTGGCCCTGATGACGATGAATCTCATTCTGACAATTCTGATTCTGACCAAGCTGCTGATTCAGCAGACCAAGCTGCTGATTCTGACCATGCTGCTCAGTCTCACAATGCTTCTGTTGTGTCACGTTCTGACTCTGTGACTTAAAACAGTGACACAGAAAGTGACAGTGGCTGTTGTCCCTCGGCAAGTACTGCTACTTCTGCTCCTCCACCTGCCAAAAGGGTAATGAGGAATGTTTCTGCGGATCAAACCACAGGTGCAGAACCAACCCTGACATGGAGAGTAGCAGAGATAGATGAAGTAGTAGGTACTGCTACTAAAGAATATGATGGCTGTGGTGTCTTGCTCAATCTTGGCACTGATAGGACACCTATGAGCTTTTTCCTGGCACTTTTCACAAGAGATGTTTTGGAGTTTCATTATCAGCATAAATGAATATGCTGCAATGAAACTTAGCCAAACTGCAAAGATAAAGAAGTGCAGTAGACTATATCAGTGGGTACCTGTTGGTCATCATGAAATGTACAAATTTCTGGCGACACTACTAGCCACGAGCATTCAACCTAAACCCAAAATCAGTGATTACTGGAGCACCAAACCTCACTTGCAGTCACCCTTTTTTTTGGGCAGATGTTTTCCAGGAATCAGTTTCAACTGAAATACAACACCATGTTGCATGTTGGTGAAGCTGATAGTCAAGGCAAGTTCAAAATTGAGCCATTTCTCATTTTTTGAGAACTGGCATCATTTCAGGCAGCCTATTACCCCTACAGTGATCTGAGCACTGATGAGATGGTAATTGGCTACAAGGGACGCTGGAAACACAAGCAGTACAATAAAAGCAAACCATCTAAATATCACATCAAGACGTTTGGCCTTTGTGATTCCATCAGAGATTATGTTTTCAACCTGTTGGTGTATTTTGGCTCTAACCCCTCTCACTTGTCTGCCAGTGCTGACAGTAAAGTAAATGCTGTGGAAGTGGTTGATACACTGATGGAGCCACTCAGATCTTCACATCACATCTATGCAGACAGGTCTTACACCAGTCTTCCACTGATTGAATATTTGCAGGACAAAGGCCACAATTACACTGTCATATTCAATGTCTGCCGTAAAGATTTTCCTCAGGAGCTAAAAACTCAGATAATGCCTACAAAAAACCCATCTACTATGTCAAAGATGGTGAGCAGCAAATTATCTGTGTCTCCTGGAAGGACAAGCCTCATAAGAAACCTGTCCATGTTGTGACAACACATGGAAAAGCCACCTCAATTAATGTTGTCCAGGAACAGGAAAAGGAGGAATATGAAAAGCCTACCATCATTCAAACATACAACATATGTATGAATGGGTGTGACAGGATTGACCAAATGGTCTCATATTATGGTTTGCATGGAAGAAAGACAGTGCAGTGGTGGAAAAAGATATTCACTTGGATTTTGGAAATTTTACAGGTGAATGCTCACATATTATATGTGTAATCTGAGGAGCCTGCCAGGGAACAGAGATCTCTGGTCTGGTTCAAGGAACAACTTACTGAAGGCCTGAGATCCCTGGCAGCCAGCAGCACCATTCCTGGTCCCCCCCCATGTCATCTCTCATGCCACTAGGAAGGAGAGCCAAAGCTTCACTACACAGAAGGTTCCAAGGTGCTCTCCTGGTGAGCAGGGTGAAAACACTCCAGCGCTGTGCCTACCGCAGCAGACCTGGTAAGATGGTCAGGACACAGTTCTACCGCACACAAGGTGCTTGGACAAACCTCATCTGTGTCCAGCAGAATGTTTCTGGAAGCATCATCAGCCATCCTGAGCATGATGCCACAACTACTTCATCTGTCTGTGCTGTCTGCATTTTCTGTTTGGGCCACCTCTTTCATCTTTCTTTTTATACCATTCTTGTTCTTTATCTTTATTTCTTATCCATTTCTTGGACTGGAGATAGCAGATGACAGTGTGTTGTAAACTGTTCATGTGTTGCATAAAGTGTTCATGTGTTATTACTTGTATTACTTTCAACATGGAAATAATTTGTTACATTTACTTTTTCAACTATACCCCAAAAATATTGCAACACTCGCGCATTTTTCTTGGCACCAAACAGACGTCAGCATTTTTCCCGCTGGCACAGGAAGAGTTAAATGGTTAAATGTTTTCTGCACAAGTGTACTGAAGTTAATTTACCAAGTGCATTAAGTATTGATGCTGTCCACAACAGATCCCCCCACAGGCTTGCTACATATATCAGGAATGTCATGATGTTGCCATAATGTCGTTGGAAAGGGTCAAGCATTGTCAGGTATTCACGTTCTCGCATCCTTCCAGCGTAGACAATGCCACCTGCAAAAAAATGAGACAAAACTTTATCAAAATTTCAAAGATGGTCATAAATTTGCCATAAACTATAAAACCGGCCACAAACATACTATGGATTATTAACTGTTTCTATAGGATACAAAATTCTTGGAAGTGTGCAAATGTCATTCTGTATCATTCTTATGGCAAATCTTAGTAAAATTTTGAGAACCTCTGACAAGTGAGTATTCTAATAAAACAATGAGATTAAAATAACTCAGTACCTCCAAGGTGATTCATTTTTTAGTGTGTATGAATCAGTTTTCATAAATAATAATTACAGAGCACGCTATTCTGTTGATATTCACTAAAATCTCATTTGATTCAAGATTTCCTTACATCTCTAAAACTTCAGTTCTTAGCAGCCAACACTGTGAATCTTGTCAAGCTGAACAGGAAATCTCTGCAGTGGTTTTATTAACTCTCCAGACAGATTTACAAAGAGGTCATGTCAACCCCTATCCCCATCATGAAGGCTACAGTGACATACCTGCCAGACTCCAAGAGCACACCTGAACGGTTGAGACAGGATCTTTATCTTCTGTTTCCTTTCCTGATAACTAGTTCATCACTTTAAGACACCCATCTTTGTTTCAAACCAATTTCCACTTTAAAATAAAAAGTGCCTAACATTAGATTTCCAATTCCCTTTTGTGTCTAACATCAAATTTCAAATATTATTTTATATCCGACATTAGATTTCCTGTTATTTTGTGTCATATATCAGATTCCCACTGTTTTTTGTGCTTAATGTCGAGACGAGGTCATCACTCACCACTGATATTCTACTCCTGTGTGATGTTCTTTAAAAGATTCTAAAACAATAACATTATTCATGCACTGTCTAAATTTACCAAGAACCCAGCAAAATTACTATAAGTGATCTATAACAAAAGACTGGTACCAGTTTTACCTGGACTTTCATATAATCTCTCATACAATCAGAACATTAAGCCAACAAAAATACAAAAGAAAATCTTACCTATGATGAGTCCAAAAAATATTCCCCATGGAGCAAGAGTCCAAGCCATCCCATCTTTGGCAACAGACTCAGCAGTTCCATTTACGTATCCGCCCCCTACAATGGTTGCTGTAGAAAAGCAAAATAACCATCAGAAACATCTTAACTTCAACATTTGGCTGAACCAGACCAATGAACATTTGAGTTTTCTGGCACTAGGATTACCATTCAGAGCATGAAAAGTCTTACAATGCAGAAGCAGCAGAGGAGGAGAATGAGAAGTAGAAGGAGGAGGAACAAGAAGAACAGGAACAATAAAAATAAAAGAACAAAAATAAACTGAAAGGATGACAAAGATGCTAAAGCAGACACTACAAGAATATTATGCTAAAATATATTCCTCACTCAGCCAAGATCTGCTAATTTTACAACAGGCTAAACTGCTTACAAATGAATGATTGCTTAAAGCAAGGTGAATGATAAATCACATATTCAGATTAACTACACACCAAAATCATTTACTCAATAATACAACAAAAAGAAAACACTAAATTCAACACAATTTCTGGCACTTAATTTTTCTACTGCAATATCTTGAAGAAACATGAAGTAAAATTATATCTCAGTATAACTGTAGATAACCAGTAATACGGTAACATGCCACAAACTGCTCACCTATCATTGTAAATATACCCACAATCCCTTTCAGATCTCTTCCTGCCACGATGGATGTCTCCAGGCCACCTACTTCCTGACCCCTTACCTTGACCTTCCATGCTGCCACAAGTCCAACAGCCAAAATGACAGCATAGAAGAGCACAAGTACAACAATAGCAACCACATTCACTGCCATGTCCAACTGCTACCTTCTTACCTAGCTCCAGCCCTGGGGATTAAAGTGTTTCATTTTACTAGCTCAGAACACATAAAATAATGATAGTTTTTGTATTCAAAGATAGTTCTAATGCAGAAAGTTGTCAGCTGCTTGTGGAAGCTGCACGGCATCACTCTGCTGAACAGTTTATCTCATGACCATGTCTACTAACACGGACATTCATAACATCTACAACACACTCTATGAAACGGGACATGTTCTGTGAAATAGAATGTTGTGTGATTTGGATACTGTGTGAACTTCATATTAAATACTTAGCAAACCTATATGGAATAACGCAGTGTTTCATGTACTGACTCCATACTGTACACATCTGAAAGCTGAATCATTTTGTTTACACGAGACATAAGATAAATGTGTTGCATGCAGGAAGCTGCTAAGTTCATCACATCAGGTTATGTCCACTATGTCATATTCTTCATTCAGAATTTTTTAACTCTGTTGCGACATTATGTAACTGTGGATGCAATGTAGTCAGACATTATCTGAATGGATGTTATGCGGCACATGACTGTATCTGACTGACATAACTGCCTAAATAACAGTAACACAAGTTTGTGTTGCAAAGTCTGATCTCTTTATGCTCAAGTCTTCTGTCTTTGGCAGCTTATTTCCCTTCAAATGGTAACACTTTTTAACACAGAATGAATGATCAAGGACTTTGTAAACCCTCACTAAGAAACTTGTGCATCCTTGAAAAACCTTCTTATTCTTCTTCTTCTTCAGCTTTCCAAGCCATTGCTTCAGATAAAGTTCACTTCCATTTCTCTCTATTCCTGATCTTCTCTCTCAAGTTAGTGACACCAATTTCCTTTTATATCCTCTTCTATGTTGTCTTTCCATCTCTGCCTTGGTCTACCCCTTGGTCTTGTTTCCTTCATCTCTAGTACATATATCATTTTTTGTGTCTTTTCTCTTCCACTCTTTCTACATGGTCCAAACAGTGTAATCTGTTCAGTCTCAAGACTTTTATAATTCACTGGGATTTAAATAAGCTGTTCAGTTCAGTGTTCTTTCTAGCTCTCCATTTTCCACTGTTGGTATCCTTTATGGGCCCAAAGATTCTTCCTAGGATATTGTTCTCAAAGACCTTAGAATAAAACAAAAATTAAAAACTGAACAATATCTCATGGACTCCTGAGTATCCTGAAGACAATCCACCCACCTCACCCTCTTTCATTCATTTGCATGTCCCTTGCGGAACTTTGCCTCCCAAACAGCACTCCAGTAAGTCTCTCGGTTATGAGCAAGATGGCCTGCTGCTGATGCATCCATTTGCAAATCATCAACCATGTCTTGCAGCCATCTTCGCCTTGATCTTCCTCTCTTTCTTTTTCCCATTATGTACCCTTCCAAGACGGTCTTATCTAGATTATCATGATGTTTAATGTGTCCAAAATATTTAAGTTTTCTTTGTTTAATCCTCACCCTAGAAATATGAAAAAAAAAACTACATGCAAATAGGAAATAGGAAAAAAAACTACATGCAAGTGTCCATACAGCCAAAATATTTGCTTGTGGTTTTACTATTTCTCCAGTGATGAGCTCAGATTGTTTCACTAACCATGATTGTTTCATTAACCATGATGACTGTTTCACTAACCATGATGAAGTTTTATACCTAAAAATTGTTACAAAGCGTTCAACTTCCCACTGCTGCAAAAACATGTTAAGTACAGAGAATATCTAATTACTCACAACAATTCTCCTGTTTCATTTTCCATCTAACCAATTCTCTGCTCCACAGCATGTAGTACTTCTCTCAAAATGTATAACAATTTTTCATTTAACTTTTCTTCTATCTCCACATACAACATTTGATCAACAATAACACAAAATGCTGAACATCAGGAACACAGTCTTACAAATAAAAACATGTACTGCTTAATCCACTAAAAGGAAATCACACACAAAAAGAAAGGACAAAGATGAACTTCAATTTTGTCTAATGGCCTCTTACCTGCTTTCAAAAAAGACCATGAAGCATAATCAGCCATGAACAGTGTACTTTGGTGTGCCTCGCCTTATAGATTTTTTTTCATTTTTGTAAATTGGAATACTATCCCACTACCAAAGAACTTATAAAAATGACAAGACACCTGAGAATTTTAAACAAACCAGTACTGGATTGAACTCTATCTTTCCCGTCTCTTCCTTTAACCTTTTACTTATTTGGTAGATGTTTCATCAACAGCTCCTTCTCTCTCTCTTCACCTGCAAGAAAAACATTATTTTCTCCAAGAAACATACTAAGTTATGGGTGGCTATGGAATCAGGGTCAGTAGAAGACGTGAGGAAGACTGGGGATCTAAAAGTATAAAGTGAAGTGTGAGTCGGGGGAAATTTTGGGTGGAAACGGTAGAAAACAAAGCGGGTGCTACAGTCGATGGAGAGAAGGTGGGAGGAATGATGAGTAAGTGGTGGTTTGAGGTACTGACTCCGCTGCTTTGGTTTTATGTTGCTGTACAACGTTTACAAGTCCTTCCTCTCCCCCCCCCCCCAAACCCAATCTGTCAGATAAAATTAACGAGTCTTCAACAACAACAACTGCGACAATGGTCGTTTTATGCGCGCGTGTAACTATGAGTTTTGTGTCATCCACGACCACCCTACTGCGAATAATCATAAACTAGGCATGCTGCTCAGTCTCACAATGCTTCTGTTGTGTCTCGTTCTGACTCTGTGACTGAAAACAGTGACACAGAAAGTGACAGTGGCTGTTGTCCCTCGGCAAGTACTGCTACTTCTGCTCCTCCACCTGCCAAAAGGGTAATGAGGAATGTTTCTGCAGATCAAACCACAGGTGCAGAACCAACCTTGACATGGAGAGTAGCAGAGATAGATGAAGTAGTAGGTACTGCTACTAAAGAATATGATGGCTGTGGTGTCTTGCTCAATCTTGGCACTGATAGGACACCTATGAGCTTTTTCCTGGCACTTTTCACAAGAGATGTTTTGGAGTTTCATTATCAGCATAAATGAATATGCTGCAATGAAACTTAGCCAAACTGCAAAGATAAAGAAGTGCAGTATACTATATCAGTGGGTACCTGTTGGTCATCATGAAATTTACAAATTTCTGGCGACACTACTAGCCACGAGCATTCAACCTAAACCCAAAATCAGCGATTACTGGAGCACCAAACCTCACTTGCAGTCGCCCTTTTTTTTGGGCAGATGTTTTCCAGGAATCAGTTTCAACTGAAATACAACACCATGTTGCATGTTGGTGAAGCTGATAGTCAAGGCAAGTTCAAAATTGAGCCATTTCTCATTTTTTGAGAATTGGCATCATTTCAAGCAGCCTATTACCCCTACAGTGATCTAAGCACTGATGAGATGGTAATTGGCTACAAGGGACGCTGGAAACACAAGCAGTACAATAAAAGCAAACCATCTAAATATCACATCAAGACGTTTGGCCTTTGTGATTCCATCAGAGGTTATGTTTTCAACCTGTTGGTGTATTTTGGCTCTAACACCTCTCACTCGTCTGCCAGTGCTGACAGTAAAGTAAATGCTGTGGAAGTGGTTGATACACTGATGGAGCCACTCAGATCTTCACATCACATCTATGCAGACAGGTTTTACACCAGTCTTCCACTGATTGAATATTTGCAGGACAAAGGCCACAATTACACTGTCATATTCAATGTCTGCCGTAAAGATTTTCCTCAGGAGCTAAAAACTCAGATAATGCCTACAAAAAACCCATCTACTATGTCAAAGATGGTGAGCAGCAAAGTATCTGTGTCTCCTGGAAGGACAAGCCTCATAAGAAATCTGTCCATGTTGTGACAACACATGGAAAAGCCACCTCAATTAATGTTGTCCAGGAACAGGAAAAGGAGGAATATGAAAAGCCTACCATCATTCAAACATACAACATATGTATGAATGGGTGTGACAGGATTGACCAAATGGTCTCATATTATGGTTTGCATGGAAGAAAGACAGTGAAGTGGTGGAAAAAGATATTCACTTGGATTTTGGAAATTTTACAGGTGAATGCTCACATATTATATGTGTAATCTGAGAAGCCTGCCAGGGAACAGAGATCTCTGGTCTGGTTCAAGGAACAACTTATTGAAGGCCTGAGATCCCTGGCAGCCAGCAGCACCATTCCTGGTCCCCCCATGTCATCTCTCATGCCACTAGGAAGGAGAGCCAAAGCTTCACTACACAGAAGGTTCCAAGGTGCTCTCCTGGTGAGCAGGGTGAAAACACTCCAGCGCTGTGCCTACCGCAGCAGACCTGGTAAGATGGTCAGGACACAGTTCTACCGCACACAAGGTGCTTGGACAAACCTCATCTGTGTCCAGCAGAATGTTTCTGGAAGCATCATCTGCCATCCTGAGCATGATGCCACAACTACTTCATCTGTCTGTGCTGTCTGCATTTTCTGTTTGGGCCACCTCTTTCATCTTTCTTTGTATACTATTCTTGTTCTTTATCTTTATTTCTTATCCATTTCATGGACTGGAGATAGCAGATGACAGTGTGTTGTAAACTGTTCATGTGTTGCATAAAGTGTTCATGTGTTATTACTTGTATTACTTTCAACATGGAAATAATTTGTTACATTTACTTTTTCAACTATACCCCAAAAATATTGCAACACTCGCGCATTTTTCTTGGCACCAAACAGATGTCAGCATTTTTCCCGCTGGCACAGGAAGAGTTAAATGGTTAAATGTTTTCTGCACAAGTGTACTGAAGTTAATTTACCAAGTGCATTAAGTATTGATGCTGTCCACAACAGATCCCCCCACAGGCTTGCTACATATATCAGGAATGTCATGATGTTGCCATAATGTCGCTGGAAAGGGTCAAGCATTGTCAGGTATTCACGTTCTCGCATCCTTCCAGCGTAGACAATGCCACCTGCAAAAAAATGAGACAAAACTTTATCAAAATTTCAAAGATGGTCATAAATTTGCCATAAACTATAAAACCGGCCACAAACATACTATGGATTATTAACTGTTTCTATAGGATACAAAATTCTTGGAAGTGTGCAAATGTCATTCTGTATCATTCTTATGGCAAATCTTAGTAAAATTTTGAGAACCTCTGACAAGTGAGTATTCTAATAAAACAATGAGATTAAAATAACTCAGTACCTCCAAGGTGATTCATTTTTTAGAGTATATGAATCAGTTTTCATAAATAATAATTAGAGAGCACGCTATTCTGTTGATATTCACTAAAATCTCATTTGATTCAAGATTTCCTTACATCTCTAAAACTTCAGTTCTTAGCAGCCAACACTGTGAATCTTGTCAAGCTGAACAGGAAATCTCTGCAGTGGTTTTATTAACTCTCCAGACAGATTTACAAAGAGGTCATGTCAACCCCTATCCCCATCATGAAGGCTATAGTGACATATCTGCCAGACTCCAAGAGCACACCTGAATGGTTGAGACAGGATCTTTATCTTCTGTTTCCTCTCCTGATAACTACTTCATCACTTTAAGACACCCATCTTTGTTTCAAACCAATTTCCACTTTAAAATAAAATGTGCCTAACATTAGATTTCCACTTCCCTTTTGTGTCTAACATCAAATTTCAAATATTATTTTATATCCGACATTAGATTTCCTGTTATTTTGTGTCATATATCAGATTCCCACTGTTTTTTGTGCTTAATGTCGAGACGAGGTCATCACTCACCACTGATATTCTACTCTTGTGTGATGTTCTTTAAAAGATTCTAAAACAATGACATTATTCATGCACTGTCTAAATTTACCAAGAACCCAGCAAAATTACTATAGATGATCTATAACAAAAGACTGGTACCAGTTTTACCTGGACTTTCATATAATCTCTCATACAATCAGAACATAAGCCAACAAAAATACAACAGAAAATCTTACCTATGATGAGTCCAAAAAATATTCCCCATGGAGCAAGAGTCCAAGCCATCCCATCTTTGGCAACAGACTCAGCAGTTCCATTTACGTATCCGCCCCCTACAATGGTTGCTGTAGGAGAGCAAAATAACCATCAGAAACATCTTAACTTCAACATTTGGCTGAACCAGAGCAACAAACATTTGGGTTTTCTGGCACTAGGATTACCATTCAGAGCATGAAAAGTCTGACGATGCAGAAGCTGCAGAGGAGGAGAATGAGAAGAAGGAGAAGGAGGAGGAACAAGAAGAACAGGAACAATAAAAATAAAAGAACAAGAATAAACTGAAAGAATGACAAAGATGCTAAAGCAGACACTACAAGAATATTAAGCTAAAATATATTCCTCACTCAGTAATGTTCTAAGTGTACTACTCTATAGAAGTGAATGCTGGAAAATCACCAAAACCATAGAAAACAAGTTGAATTCTTTCCAGACTAAATGTTTATGACGAATTAGAAAAATATTTTGGCCAAACACCATAAGAAATAATATCTTATTGGCAGAAATGCAAATGAAGCCACTGACAACAATTACTTGAGGAAAGACGCTGGCAATGGTTGGGACATATGCTCCGAATGACTGACAACTCACTACCAAAAATAGCACTAAGATGGACACCGCAGGGGAGCAGAAGTAAGGGTAGATCAAAAGAGACATGGAGAAGAACAACAGAAAGGATGTTGAGCAATAGAGGGCTCACCTGGGCAAGAGCAGAAAAAAAGGCGAAGGACAGGCATTTGTGGAAAACCCTTGCGGAAGCCCCATGTGCCCTGGGCACTTAAGGTTCAGAGAGAGAGAGAGAGAGATATTCCTCACTCAGCCAAGATCTGCTAATTTTGCAACAGGCTAAACTGCTTACAAATGAATGATTGCTTAAAGCAAGATGAATGATAAATCACATATTCAGATTAACTACACACCAAAATCATTTACTCAATAATACAACAAAAAGTAAACACTAAATTCAACACAAATTCTGGTACTTAATTTTTCTACTGCAATATCTTGAAGAAACATGAAGTAAAATTATATCTCATTATAACCGTAGATAACCAGTAATGCGGTAACATGCCACAAACTGCTCACCTATCATTGTAAATATACCCACAATCCCTTTCAGATCTCTTCCTGCCACGATGGATGTCTCCAGGCCACCTGCTTCCTGACCCCTTACCTTGACCTTCCATGCTGCCACAAGTCCAACAGCCAAAATGACAGCATAGAAGAGCACAAGGACAACAATAGCAGCCACATTCACTGCCATGTCCAACTGCTACCTTCTTACCTAGCTCCAGCCCTGGGGATTAAAGTGTTTCATTTTACTAGCTCAGAACACATAAAATAATGATAGTTTTTGTATTCAAAGATAGTTCTGATGCAGAAAGTTGTTGGCTGCTTGTGGAAACTGTACGGCATCACTCTGCTGAACAGTTTATCTCATGACCATGTCTACCAACACGGACATTCATAACATCTACAACACACTCTATGAAACGGGACATGTTCTGTGAAATAGGATGTTGTGTGATTTGGATACTGTGTAAACTTCATATTAAATACTTAGCAAACCTATATGGAATAATGTAGTGTTTCATGTACTGACTCCGTACTGTACACATCTGAAAGCTGAATCATTTTGTTTACATGAGACATAAGATAAATGTGTTGCATGCAGGAAGCTGCTAAGTTCATCACATCAGGTTATGTCCACTATGTCATATTCTTCATTCAGAATTTTTTAACTCTGTTGTGACATTATGTAACTGTGGATGCAATGTAGTGAGACATTATCTGAATGGATGTTATGCGGCACATGACTGTATCTGACTGACATAACTGCCTAAATAACAGTAACACAAGTTTGTGTTGCAAAGTTTGATCTCTTTATGCTCAAGTCTTCTGTCTTTGGCAGCTTATTTCCCTTCAAATGGTAACACTTTTTAACACAGAATGAATGATCAAGGACTTTGTAAACCCTCATTAAGAAACTTGTGCATCTTTGAAAAACCTTCTTATTCTTCTTCTTCTTCAGCTTTCCAAGCCATTGCTTCAGATAAAGTTCACTTCCATTTCTCTCTATTCCTGATCTTCTCTCTCCAGTTGGTGACACCAATTTCCTTTTATATCCTCTTCTATGTTGTCTTTCCATCTCTGCCTTGGTCTACCCCTTGTACATATATCATTTTTTGTGTCTATTCTCTTCCACTCTTTCTACATGGTCCAAACAGTGTAATCTGTTCAGTCTCAAGACTTTTATAATTCATTGGGATTTAAATAAGCTGTTCAGTTCAGTGTTCTTTCTAGCTCTCCATTCTCCACTGCTGGTATCCTTTATGGGCCCAAAGATTCTTCCTAGGATATTGTTCTCAAAGACCTAAGAATAAAACAAAAATTAAAAACTGAACAATATCTCATGGACCCCTGAGTATCCTGACCACAATCCACCCATCTCACCCTCTTTCATTCATTTGCATGTCCCTTGCGGAACTTTGCCTCCCAAACAGCACTCCAGTAAGTCTCTCGGTTATGAGCAAGATGGCCTGCTGCATCCATTTGCAAATCATCAACCATGTCTTGCAGCCATCTTCGCCTTGGTCTTCCTCTCTTTCTTTTTCCCATTATGTACCCTTCCAAGACGGTCTTATCTAGATTATCATGATGTTTAATGTGTCCAAAATATGTAACTTTTCTTTGTTTAATCCTCACCCTAGAAATATGAAAAAAAAAACTACATGCAAATAGGAAATAGGAAAAAAAAACTACATGCAAGTGTCCATACAGCCAAAATATTTGCTTGTGGTTTTACTATTTCTCCAGTGATGAGCTCAGACTGTTTCACTAACCATGATTGTTTCATTAACCATGATGATTGTTTCACTAGCCATGACTTTTTCATTAACCATGATGATTGTTTCACTAACCATGATTGTTTCATTAACCATGATGATTTTTTCACTATCCATGATGAAGTTTTATACCTAAAAATTGTTACAAAGCGTTCAACCTCCCACTTATGCAAAAATATTTAAGTACAGAGAGTATCTAATTACTCACAACAATTTTCCTGTTTCATTTTCCATCTAACCAATTCTCTGCTCCACAACATGTAGTACTTCTCTCAAAATGTATAACAATTTTTCATTTAACTTTTCTTCTATCTCCACATACAACATTTGATCAACAATAACACAAAATGCTGAACATCAGGAACACAGTCTTACAAATAAAAACATGTACTGCTTAATCCACTAAAAGGAAATCACACACAAAAAGAAAGGACAAAGATGAACTTCAATTTTGTCTAATGGCCTCTTACCTGCTTTCAAAAAAGACCATGAAGCATAATCAGCCATGAACAGTGTACTTTGGTGTGCCTCGCCTTATAGATTTTTTTCATTTTTGTAAATTGGAATACTATCCCACTACCAAAGAACTTATAAAAATGACAAGACACCTGAGAATTTTAAACAAACCAGTACTGGATTGAACTCTATCTTTCCCGTCTCTTCCTTTAACCTTTTACTTATTTGGTAGATGTTTCATCAACAGCTCCTTCTCTCTCTCTTCACCTGCAAGAAAAACATTATTTTCTCCAAGAAACATACTAAGTTATGGGTGGCTATGGAATCAGGGTCAGTAGAAGACGTGAGGAAGACTGGGGATCTAAAAGTATAAAGTGAAGTGTGAGTCGGGGGAAATTTTGGGTGGAAACGGTAGAAAACAAAGCGGGTGCTACAGTCGATGGAGAGAAGGTGGGAGGAATGATGAGTAAGTGGTGGTTTGAGGTACTGACTCCGCTGCTTTGGTTTTATGTTGCTGTACAACGTTTACAAGTCCTTCCCTCTCCCCCCCCCCCCAAACCCAATCTGTCAGATAAAATTAACGAGTCTTCAACAACAACAAAAGCTGCGACAATGGTCGTTTTATGCGCGCGTGTATTAACTATGAGTTTTGTGTCATCCACGACCACCCTACTGCGAATAATCATAAACTAGGCATGCTCGATATCATCATCAGGTGCCGTGCCGACTGGCGTTGGCTATCATTCTTCTCCAGAGTACACGATCCTTCATGCAGGCCTTCTTGCTTCTACTTCACCGAAATCTTGGGCCGTGATGTAATCAACCACATGGCGCTAATGGCTCTCGTACAATCCTGCGCTGTCCTACTTTTCTAGCATTCTGTTTACGTTGTTGTAAAGTTTTCACTGTGTTTAGGTATGGAAAAGGTCATGTATTTTAAAGCTCACCATAATTTTACTTCGGGTGTCATTCAGACAACACTTTATTTGTCGTATTCGGTCCCTGAACAGAAAACCTCTCCGGTTCTAAAAACAACCTTTAAAAACTTACAGCGTGTCATATCGACGAAACAAAACAATCCGATAAAGCGCTGTTTATTGCGTTTTCAAAATTTATGTCTGGTTCAACTAAATAACAACAATGATTAAAAATAATTTTCATAATACAGTGGATACCAAAAGTATAGATCTAATTGGGGGAGGCGGGGAACGACATCAAAGATTTCTGTATGTGTGTTCTGGCACAACAGTATAGCTGCGTTACATTAGTTCGCATGTTGCACATTGCTGTTCTCAAACATGCTCAATCCCATATCTGAAAATTTTGGCAAAAAGAATGTCTTCTTCAAAAACGTCAAGTATTAGCATATTATCCCCCTCCCAAACTAAAATAAATTAAAGAAATTCGGGTACATGGTATCAATATTCAATCAATCAAGTGCCGTGCCACGTGGCGTAGGCGATCATTTCTCTCCACAATTTCCTGTCTTTATATTTGATTATGAGATCCGCCGGTGATTTTCTTCCTAGCCACACTGACAGCCCATCCAGTAACTTCTCTGTCTGTCTGTGTGTGTGTTTTTTTTTCCTTTGTCTCTTTTTCCCTCAGTTTTTCCAGTTGCCACAATGTGTTCTAATTTTCCTCCTCTCAGAAAATGTCTTACAGATCTCGCTTGTCTGCCTCTGATCTTTGCTGTAATTTGCATTTTAATTCCAGCCTCTCTTAGACTTCTTCGTTGGTTTTCTTAGCTGTCCATGGTACCTTCAACATCTTTCTTATGAACCACATTTCCAGACCTTCATTTCTCGCTGTACTCTCTTATTCATGGACCATGCTTCACATCCATAAAACAACATTGGCTCGATGTGTACTCGGAATCTAGTTTCCATTGATATGGATCTGTTGCGCAAGATGTTTCTCATTTTTTGGAATGCTGACTTGGCCTGAGAACGTCTTATTTTTATTTCTTTGTGACATTTCCCATCAGCTGTTATAATTGTTCATAAGTACTTGAATCTATCAATTTGTTTCAGATTTGTGCCAACGATGATAATGCTACATTTTGATGGTATTCTTTTCTTTGAGATGACCATCACTTCAGTCTTCTGTTTATTCAGGCTGAGACCTTTATTTTTACTTTCACGAACCATGACGTCCAGAAGAGCCTGTAGCTCCCCTTCACTTTTAGCAATCAGAACTGTGTCGTCTGCATATCTTAGGTTGTTAAAGTTTTACCCGCCAATTGATATTCCTAGCAAATTCTCTATATTTCTCATTATGTTTTCGCTGTACAAGGAGAAGATGTCAGCACATCCTTGTCTCACTTCCAATTTTATGTCTTGGAATGCTTTTATTTGGTTCTCAGCCTTCATTGCTGCTGATTGCTGCCAGTATATATGTTTTTTAATGAGTTTCAGATCTTTCCCATCTATGTTGATGTCTTCCAGCATTTTTATAATTTCTGTGTGTCTCACTTTATCGAATGCTTTACAATAGTCTGTGAGGCATAATTATAGCCCTATTTTTACTTGTATCGATCTTTCCATCAATGTTCTCAATTTATATACATATATATGGCATTACTTATGCCTTTTCCTTCGACGAAGTCACACTATTCTTCCGCAGTTTCCGATTTTATTTTGCCCCTGACTCTTCTCATGATAATACGAAGCAGGATTTTGGTAACATGGCTCATAAGAACCATGGTTCGATGGTCTTCACATTCAACTGCACCTTGTTTTTTTTTTGGTAGGGCAATGAAAACTGATTGCAAAAGGTCTGATTTGACATAGTTACTGATATAGATGTCATTAAGCAATCAAGTAATTATTTTTATGCCAAGCTCTTCTAATGCTTCCAATTCTTCGTTGGTGATTTTATCTAGTCCAGGTGCTTTGTTGTTCATCATGTGTTTGATGGCTTTTTCCACTTCTGCTTTTAATATGAGAGGCCCTTCATTATTATTTCGTATATCTATTTCACTTCGATTGTCCTCATAGAGTTCTCTAATGTACTCACGCCATCTTGCCATTATTTCATTTCTGTCCATTATTGTATGCCCCTCCTTTGACTTCAGGCAACCAGTCTTGTGGTATGCCCTTTTGTTTGTTAACTCTCTTCTTTGTTTGTACATATCCCTTGCGTCTCCATGATGGTGTGTTTCTGTTTCATTACATTTCTTATTTAGCTACTCTTCTTTAGCTTTACTGCATTTGTGCTTTATTTCTTTATTTATTTTGTCATATTCATCTTTATCTTCCTTAAGACTTCTTCTCCGATTCATTAGTTGTAAAATTTCTTCTGTCATCCACCCCTGTTTAGCGTGTCTTTTATTTGGAGGTATGATTTCGACAGATGTTTGCTGAATAGAGTCTTTGAGCATATTCCATTGTGATGAATATTAGGAAACTTTTTAAAAAATAGGTTTTGGAAAAGGGGGGGGGGTCCCTTCAAGCATTTATATCACAAACATGGCCATCCAAAGAAATCAGCATAAACAACACAGTACACATCTTTAATACTTTACCAATTATCCAGTTCTCTCACTGAATAGTAAATGTTTGTGTCAATAAGTAAGTTAGCACAATGCGTGGTCACGTCCGCGACAGGTTAGATTCATGGAAGTAGGCATGTTACTTGTAAGTGCTTTTTTTTTCTCGAAATAGATTTGTTAATGGCAGTGAACTCAATGTTTAAGAGGAAAAAAAAACGTATTCCCACAGCCGGCTGCTAGGAAAATCAGCAAATATATGTGCGCCGAAACTAGACTGATTTATTCGTCCACATCGCGAATATACGCATCAAGCGACGACAGTTATTTTGATATGTCAGTTGTCTGGTGTTAGGCATCTATATATAAACTATGGAAGCTATGTTCTATCTCTCGTCACTTGGACCAGCTCCCCACACCCCCAATTCTAAAAGCTATTAACTCAACGCTGTAAGATGCAAGAGTATGACTAGTCATTCTCCCCTCTTCCCCCCACCCCAAACCATTGAATGACTGACACATTTTATCTTATGTTGACCGTGATACCTCTGACTGCAGTCATTAAATCATTTTCACAAGCAAGTTTAAAGGCTTAGTAGTTTTAAAATACATTTTGTTAAACAATAAAACCAACAAAACGCAGCTATTTAGAACAGTTCTCTGAGGTTCATGCAGTTGTTCCTTGGTTATAGTTTTGTAATAAATCCTGAATGATGCAGGAAAACTATTAACTTCTCTGAAGTTATTTCATTTGTTTACTTTAAGCAGTTTCTCTCTCTCTCTCTCTCTTTTTTTCTTTGCCTCGTGCAATTTTTTTTAAACCATAAGTCAGAATGTCACTTCCTTCCACCTCCCTTCCAAGGTTGTCTGATTCAAAAGGTGCAGTCCAATAACGTGCATACAATATCTCTGTAACTGGGACATCTCTGTAACTGGAACATCCCTGTAACTGGGACATCTCTGTAACTGGGACATCTCTGTAACTGGGACATCTCTGTAACTGCAATCTGCTCTTGTTCTTTGGATGTATGACCTCAGAAAGCTCTGGAACAGCACCTTATTTTCCAGACCAGCTGTCTCCACCCAGATCTGGAATGAACAATAAATTCAGCTTTCTTTAAACAACATTTCCACCTGGTTGGTACCATTTTCTATCTCTCTTGCCTATGCCCAACCTTCTTTCTTGTCTTAATCCCACTCACTTCGCTGCATTTCCTCCTGCTCGCCAGAGGCAATTTATTTTCCAGCCCTTACTATTCTCCCTCTCTAGGCTTTGTTAGCTCCCTTGTCTAGCCATGCTTAGGAAGCATACTTGTCCTCACAGTGTACTCTGCGTCACCTGGCAACCGTCTAGCCACGAGAGAACACGGCATTAATCAACTTACCCATCTAGTACCCTCAAAAAAGGTCTTTGAAAGTTAAGCTTATCTGAACGAAACTAATATCGTGACACAGGGAAACGAGGACATGACACAAAAATTCTGTCGCTTACACTCAGTCTCTGGCAGCTATCAAACTTTAGACGCAAACATAAACATGGTCTTCTGCAAATGTCTAGTGCACAATGGATAATAGTAACAACAAATACTTTTTTTTTACATGAAGTGTATGGTTTCAGATACAGCCATGAGAGGATAGACGGTTGCTCGTCCTACAGAAGTACGGGGTTCGAGTCCCAGGTAATTCTCTTGTCGTTTTTCTTTCTCTCACGTCTAAAAGTGCTTTGTTTACGATTTTCTCAAGGACTAACCACGCAGTATTGTTCTCTCTTACTTTACTGTGCGGAGGCTTTGTCGTTACCTGTTTGTGAACATTTGTACCTGAAACCATACATTGTTGAGAATAGCTTTTTTTTTGGGTGATATTTGCTATTATTTTTAATCAGATAGGTCTTTCCTTGCTTTCAGTATCGTCTCGCCCACATGTTGCTTGAAGGATAGGCATCTGTTGAAGGGAATCTCAAAATATTTAAGTATGTGACATCTTTCTATGCAGGTATTTTTACAGTGCACTCCTGGCATTTCGGCTTTTGGTGTTTGGTTGTCCAAGGAACACCATAATAGTCTGGCTTGGGCTAGGTTAAATGAGCCGTTGTGATCTTTGCACCATGTCGTAACGAGATTTACTTGTTTCTATACTATGTTTGTCACTTCTTGGCCGTTTCGACCTTTTGCATATATTGCTGTATCACCCACAAAGGTTAAAAATCGACCAGTTAAAGACAAAGTAATGTATCTCCCCGACACTGCGCTGGAGTTAATTAAAAACTAAGTAATGTGGCAGGCCCCCACCACTGCGTTAAAGAGAGTTAAACGAACAAAGAAACGTAGTTCGCCAACACTGGACTAGAATTATGCATGTGTTATTTTCATTTATGTAAATCAGTAACAAATCTACAGTTTCTTTAAAACTGTTTTTGACTGAAGAAAGCTACAGTAGGAAAGTTTTCCTCGTGCATTACCTGTGCAAATGATTCATTTTATCACTTACTTATGTCTAAACTGCTTATGCTATAGTTCAGGGAGATATTTTATAGAGATGTCATCGCCATATCTATGTATACGGCACTTTGAAATGATTTATGTCCGATAATTGTATCGGCTTATGCTAAGACCTTATCTTTGTTTAACTTTGTTCTAAGAAGTCTAGATCGAATAGTATACAGTTGTAGTATAGATATGCTATGTCATCCCCCCCACCCCCCCCCCCCCCCGAGATGCACTTTTTTGTGGCATTTTGGAAATATGACATCACCATATCTCTCTTGGAAAATTGCACGAGAGAAGAACAGCATGCATTCATTCGTTTCTTGATCAGTGAAGATGAGAAACATTCAGATATTCACCGCAGAATGAAGAGGTAGTATGGGGACACATATGTGTCGCTTCAGCACATGCAGTCTAAAAGTAGGATATCCAACAGGAATATTCATAAAATGCAAATGTGAAATTCCAAATCGTTTTAAATGCCTAATAAAATTAAGCATCCAAAAAATTTTTTAAAAAATCCATTAAAAAAATCTATAAATTTTAATTCTCTCTCTCGTTCACTCTCTCACACGCCCATACACATGTACGCGCGCGCATATGTGTGCAGATCTAATTAATTTTGGAATGGTAGAATCAGTTGTGAGAGGAGCTCTTCAGCACAATGATGCTCGGCAAAACCCAATACACAACGTCTCCGATTTACGAACGTCCAACTTACGTACAACCCAAAGTTACGAACGGCCCTCGTAAAGCCCATTATTTTAAAAATTCGAGTAACATATTACAAACAGGTGCTACTTTATTGCGCGAGTCAAAATAATGCGTGTTTACAGCGGTTCCTTGATTTATTTAACGTTTTTCATACACAGAAAGGTACACTGTATACTATGTAACTGACGTTTAGATACGAACCGTACCTAACTGTTCCGATATTCGACATTAATAAAACGAAAGCTAAGTTACAATTATAGAAATATATTAGAAACGAGATGTACTTTTTAGCATTAAACGTGTATTTTGCTATTATTTTTCAACCTGTATCATAACAAGTAACTAATTCGTATACTGTTTACAATAATTCAGCCAGACGTGGTATTCAAGGAAAGCCATTTTTAAAACTATGAACCCTAGTTAAGATTATAATAAAATGCAAGGGGACCAACTCCACAATGGTACAACTTTCAGTTAGTTAAATAAAATCTAATAATGCGAAATATAAAGCAGATTATTTAGAGATATATTACATTAACAGACTACAGATATATCACATTAACATATTAGAGATGAACTAAATTATTAGATTATACAAGAAGTAAATTTCAAGGGATCCCAAAACCACATCTAAAACTCCATATATTCGGTTATAAAACTCGATATATTCGGTTCTAAAACTCGATATATTCGGTTTCGATCAGTGCTGTTTTCGGTTAATGCGTCCATGAACATTTAAACTATGTATCTGTACCACTAAAATTTCAATCAGCATTTAAAAAACAGCACTAAGATGGACACCACAGGGGAACAGAAGTAAGGGTAGACCAAAAGAGACATGAAGAAGAACAACAGAGAGGATGTTGAGCAATAGAGGGTTCACCTGGGCAAGAGCAGAAAAAAAAAGGCAACTGACAGGCATTTGTGGCGGAAGCCCCATGTGCCCTGAGCACTTAAGGTTCAGAGAGAGAGAGAGAGAGAGTCGCCTGCAGATAGCGCTTACGCACCGTTACACTGTTGCCCGGTAAATTTCTGTTAAGCGACAAAGGCAGACATGTTATGTGCATAGAACTGCAGCAACAATAAGCTTACAACGAGAGGAGCATGTCGCAAAGGAAATTTCGTTTAAAAAAAACTTGAGCAGATGCTTCAAAATTTGGACACTTAATTTTAAAAAAAATTCTGGATTTAGATCCGAATGTAGAAAGAAGCATGTTAGTTCGCCGTGACTTAAAAAAACGCGATTAGCTGCTATCATGAATTTTATGATGAGAAAAAGAAGGCCATAACTATTCAAAACTGCACTAGACAAATGTTTTTCTGGCAAGTAGTATATTTTTACAGCTTTTTGTGGCTCACTTTTTTTAAAATACCCCCCCCCCCCCCCCCCCAGCTTATTTGCTTCTCATTATTCTGACATCTGTGTTCGTAGTTAACATTTAATTTTAAAATATAAACTATTTTATGAAGAATGTTTCAAAACATCATGGATGAACGAGTCGTTCTCCCCCCCCCCCCCCTTTTATTTATTTTTGTTTCCAACTTCGATTACGCGTTATCTTTGCACAACTTAACCAAACAGACAAACGCGAATTGGCCTTTTCTCAGCCATTTCCAATGTGAGAGCGCTTTTTTTTTAGCTTCAGTGTTATGAGGTGTTAAAAATGGCATGCCAGGCCATTTTTGTTTCAGAACTACAACACAAGTTTTGTTTTGGCATCGTTTGCTGAACTAAATGTCGACCAGATATAATTGCTGACAAGTTGTCTGCGGGTCGCAACTAGAAACGACAAAACAAAACAAAACAAAACAAAAAAACGGCAACAAATAGGGAACACGACACGGTCACCTTTCTCACGATTTTGAGAGACACGCAGTACAAGGATGTGAGAAATTTCCTTTCATCATCATCATCATGTTGCATTACAGTTAGTGTTGACAGTCAGTTACTCCATTACAAAACATGATATTCATTTCCATTTTTAAAAAAATTAAATTCTCAGTTCGCCGGCGTGTACTGGTGTATGCTGCCCGGAAGAAATTCTCTCAAGATCGTAGCTTAGAGGTGGTGGTGGTGTTAGATGCAGGCAGTCTAAGAAACAGCCAGCACTAATCATTATTTGTCCTCGTCCTGTACAGAAAGCAACAAAAAGAGTGGAAAACTCCACTAACTCAGTACAAACTATTCACTATGACCGAGGATTTGTTTTCCTCTTACTTCATTCAGTTATGATCTTCCTGCTTCGTTATTTTGGGCTCCTATATACTCTGTTATTCCTTGCAGTCAGATCTACTGACCAGGCTGTCACATCTCATCATACAACCTACAGTCAGACTACTGACAAGACTGTCACATCTCATCATACAACCTACAGTCAGACCTACTGACAAGACTGTCACATCTCATCATACAACCAACAGTCAGACCTACTGACAAGACTGTCACATCTCATCATACAACCTACAGTCAGACCTACTGACAAGACTGTCACATCTCATCATACAACCTACAGTCAGACCTACTGACAAGACTGTCACATCTCATCATGCAACCTACAGTCAGACCTACTGACAAGACTGTCACATCTCATCATGCAACCTACAGTCAGACCTACTGACAAGACTGTCACATCTCATCATGCAACCTACAGTCAGACTTACTGACAAGACTGTCACATCTCATCATGCAACCTACAGTCAGACCTACTGACAAGACTTTCACATCTCATCATGCAACCAACAGTCAGACCTACTGACAAGACTGTCACATCTCATCATGCAACCTACAGTCAGACCTACTGACAAGACTTTCACATCTCATACAACCTACAGTCAGACCTACTGACAAGACTGTCACATCTCATCATGCAACCTACAGTCAGACTTACTGACAAGACTGTCACATCTCATCATGCAACCTACAGTCAGACCTACTGACAAGACTTTCACATCTCATCATGCAACCAACAGTCAGACCTACTGACAAGACTGTCACATCTCATCATGCAACCTACAGTCAGACCTACTGACAAGACTTTCACATCTCATCATACAACCAACAGTCAGACCTACTGACAAGACTGTCACATCTCATCATACAACCTACAGTCAGACCTACTGACAAGACTGTCACATCTCATCATACAACCTACAGTCAGACCTACTGACAAGACTGTCACATCTCATCATACAACCTACAGTCAGACCTACTGACAAGACTGTCACATCTCATCATACAACCTACAGTCAGACCTACTGACAAGACTGTCACATCTCATCATACAACCTACAGTCAGACCTACTGACAAGACTGTCACATCTCATCATACAACCTACAGCACTAAGATGGACACCACAGGGGAACAGAAGTAAGGGTAGACCAAAAGAGACATGAAGAAGACAACAGAGAGGATGTTGAGCAATAGAGGGTTCACCTGGGCAAGAGCAGAAAAAAAAAGGCAACTGACAGGCATTTGTGGCGGAAGCCCCATGTGCCCTGAGCACTTAAGGTTCAGAGAGAGAGAGAGAGAGAGTCGCCTGCAGATAGCGCTTACGCACCGTTACACTGTTGCCCGGTAATTTCTGTTAAGCGACAAAGGCAGACATGTTATGTGCATAGAACTGCAGCAACAATAAGCTTACAACGAGAGGAGCATGTCGCAAAGGAAATTTCGTTAAAAAAAACTTGAGCAGATGCTTCAAAATTTGGACACTTAATTTTAAAAAAAATTCTGGATTTAGATCCGAATGTAGAAAGAGCATGTTAGTTCGCCGTGACTTAAAAAAACGCGATTAGCTGCTATCATGAATTTTATGATGAGAAAAAGAAGGCCATAACTATTAAAACTGCACTAGACAAATGTTTTTCTGGCAAGTAGTATATTTTTACAACTTTTTGTGGCTCACTTTTTTAAAACCCCCCCCCCCCCCCCCCAGCTTATTTGCTTCTCATTATTCTGACATCTGTGTTCGTAGTTAACATTTAATTTTAAAATATAAACTATTTTATGAAGAATGTTTCAAAACAGCATGGATGAACGAGTCGTTCCCCCCCCCCCCCCCCCTTTATTTATTTTTGTTTCCAACTTCGATTACGCGTTATCTTTGCACAACTTAACCAAAGACAAACGCGAATTGGCCTTTTCTCAGCCATTTCCAATGTGAGAGCGCTTTTTTTTTAGCTTCAGTGTTATGAGGTGTTTAAAAATGGCATGCCAGGCCATTTTTGTTTCAGAACTACAACACAAGTTTTGTTTTGGCATCGTTTGCTGAACTAAATGTCGACCAGATATAATTGCTGACAAGTTGTCTGCGGGTCGCAACTAGAAACGACAAAACAAAACAAAAACAAACAAAAAAACGGCAACAAATAGGGAACACGACACGGTCACCTTTCTCACGATTTTGAGAGACACGCAGTACAAGGATGTGAGAAATTTCCTTTCATCATCATCATCATGTTGCATTACAGTTAGTGTTGACAGTCAGTTACTCCATTACAAAACATGATATTCATTTCCATTTTTAAAAAAATTAAATTCTCAGTTCGCCGGCGTGTACTGGTGTATGCTGCCCGGAAGAAATTCTCTCAAGATCGTAGCTTAGAGGTGGTGGTGGTGTTAGATGCAGGCAGTCTAAGAAACAGCCAGCACTAATCATTATTTGTCCTCGTCCTGTACAGAAAGCAACAAAAAGAGTGGAAAACTCCACTAACTCAGTACAAACTATTCACTATGACCGAGGATTTGTTTTCCTCTTACTTCATTCAGTTATGATCTTCCTGCTTCGTTATTTTGGGCTCCTATATACTCTGTTATTCCTTGCAGTCAGATCTACTGACCAGGCTGTCACATCTCATCATACAACCTACAGTCAGACCTACTGACAAGACTGTCACATCTCATCATACAACCTACAGTCAGACCTACTGACAAGACTGTCACATCTCATCATACAACCAACAGTCAGACCTACTGACAAGACTGTCACATCTCATCATACAACCTACAGTCAGACCTACTGACAAGACTGTCACATCTCATCATACAACCTACAGTCAGACCTACTGACAAGACTGTCACATCTCATCATGCAACCTACAGTCAGACCTACTGACAAGACTGTCACATCTCATCATGCAACCTACAGTCAGACCTACTGACAAGACTGTCACATCTCATCATGCAACCTACAGTCAGACTTACTGACAAGACTGTCACATCTCATCATGCAACCTACAGTCAGACCTACTGACAAGACTTTCACATCTCATCATGCAACCAACAGTCAGACCTACTGACAAGACTGTCACATCTCATCATGCAACCTACAGTCAGACCTACTGACAAGACTTTCACATCTCATCATACAACCTACAGTCAGACCTACTGACAAGACTGTCACATCTCATCATGCAACCTACAGTCAGACTTACTGACAAGACTGTCACATCTCATCATGCAACCTACAGTCAGACCTACTGACAAGACTTTCACATCTCATCATGCAACCAACAGTCAGACCTACTGACAAGACTGTCACATCTCATCATGCAACCTACAGTCAGACCTACTGACAAGACTTTCACATCTCATCATACAACCAACAGTCAGACCTACTGACAAGACTGTCACATCTCATCACTTACTTATGTCTAAACTGCTTATGCTATAGTTCAGGAGATATTTTTATAGAGATGTCATCGCCATATCTATGTATACGGCACTTTGAAATGATTTATGTCCCGATAATTGTATCGGCTTATGCTAAGACCTTATCTTTGTTTAACTTTGTTCTAGAAGTCTAGATCGAATAGTATACAGTTGTAGTATAGATATGCTATGTCATTCCATCCCCCCCCCCCCCCCCCCCCCCCCCCCCCCGAGATGCACTTTTTTGTGGCATTTTGGAAATATGACATCACCGTATCTCTCTTGGAAAATTGCACGGGAGAAGAACAGCATGCATTCATTCGTTTCTTTATCAGTGAAGATGAGAAACATTCAGATATTCACCGCAGAATGAAGAGGTAGTATGGGGACACATATGTGTCGCTTCAGCACATGCAGTCTAAAAGTAGGATATCCAAGAGGAATATTCATAAAATGCAAATGTGAAATTCCAAATCGTTTTAAATGCCTAATAAAATTAAGCATCCAAAAATTTTTTTTTAAAATCTATAAATTTTAATTCTCTCTCGTTCACTCTCTCACACGCCCATACACATGTACGCGCGCGCGTATGTGTGCAGATCTAATTAATTTTGGAATGGTAGAATCAGTTGTGAGAGGAGCTCTTCAGCACAATGATGCTCGGCAAAACCCAATACACAACGTCTCCGATTTACGAACATCCAACTTATGTACAACCCAAAGTTACGAACGGCCCTCGTAAAGCCCATTATTTTAAAAATTCGAGTAACATATTACAAACAGGTGCTACTTTATTGTGCGAGTCAAAATAATGCGTGTTTACAGCGGTTCCTTGATTTATTTAACGTTTTTCATACATAGAAAGGTACACTGTATACTATGTAACTGACGTTTAGATACGAACCGTACCTAACTGTTCCGATATTCGACATTAATAAAACGAAAGCTAAGTTACAATTATAGAAATATATTAGAAACGAGATGTACTTTTTAGCATTAAACGTGTATTTTGCTATTATTTTTCAACCTGTATCATAACAAGTAACTAATTCGTATACTGTTTACAATAATTTAGCCAGACGTGGTATTCAAGGAAAGCCATTTTTAAAACTATGAACCCTAGTTAAGACTATAATAAAATGCAAGGGGACCAACTCCACAATGGTACAACTTTCAGTTAGTTAAAAAAATCTAATAATGCGAAATATAAAGCAGATTATTTAGAGATATATTACATTAACAGACTACAGATATATCACATTAACATATTAGAGATGAACTAAATTATTAGATTATAAAAGAAGTAAATTTCAAGGGATCCCAAAACCACATCTAAAACTCCATATATTCGGTTCTAAAACTCGATATATTCGGTTCTAAACCTCGATATATTCGGTTTCGATCAGTGCTGTTTCGGTTAATGCGTCCATGAACATTTAAACTATGTATCTGTACCACTAACATTTCAATCAGCATTTAAAAAACAGCACTAAGATGGACACCACAGGGGAACAGAAGTAAGGGTAGACCAAAAGAGACATGAAGAAGAACAACAGAGAGGATGTTGAGCAACAGAGGGTTCACCTGGGCAAAAGCAGAAAAAAAAGGCAACTGACAGGCATTTGTGGCGGAAGCCCCATGTGCCCTAAGCACTTAAGGTTCAGAGAGAGAGAGAGACTGTCACATCTCATCATACAACCAACAGTCAGACCTACTGACAAGACTGTCACATCTCATCATACAACCTATAGTCAGACTTACTGACAAGACTGTCACATCTCATCATACAACCTACAGTCAGACCTACTGACAAGACTATCACATCTCATCATACAACCTACAGTCAGACCTACTGACAAGACTATCACATCTCATCATACAACCTACAGTCAGACCTACTGACAAGACTGTCACATCTCATCATACAACCTACAGTCAGACCTACTGACAAGACTGTCACATCTCATCATACAACCTACAGTCAGACCTACTGACAAGACTGTCACATCTCATCATACAACCTACAGTCAGACCTACTGACAAGACTGTCACATCTCATCATACAACCTACAGTCAGACCTACTGACAAGACTGTCACATCTCATCATACAACCTACAGTCAGACCTACTGACAAGACTGTCACATCTCATCATACAACCTACAGTCAGACCTACTGACAAGACTGTCACATCTCATCATACAACCTACAGTCAGACTTACTGACAAGACTGTCACATCTCATCATACAACCTACAGTCAGACCTACTGACAAGACTGTCACATCTCATCATACAACCTACAGTCAGACCTACTGACAAGACTGTCACATCTCATCATACAACCTACAGTCAGACCTACTGACAAGACTGTCACATCTCATCATACAACCTACAGTCAGACCTACTGACAAGACTGTCACATCTCATCATACAACCTACAGTCAGACCTACTGACAAGACTGTCACATCTCATCATACAACCTACTGACAAGACTGTCACATCTCATCATACAACCTACAGTCAGACCTACTGACAAGACTGTCACATCTCATCATACAACCTACAGTCAGACCTACTGACAAGACTGTCACATCTCATCATACAACCAACAGTCAGACCTACTGACAAGACTGTCACATCTCATCATACAACCTATAGTCAGACTTACTGACAAGACTGTCACATCTCATCATACAACCTACAGTCAGACCTACTGACAAGACTATCACATCTCATCATACAACCTACAGTCAGACCTACTGACAAGACTATCACATCTCATCATACAACCTACAGTCAGACCTACTGACAAGACTATCACATCTCATCATACAACCTACAGTCAGACCTACTGACAAGACTGTCACATCTCATCATACAACCTACAGTCAGACTTACTGACAAGACTGTCACATCTCATCATACAACCTACTGACAAGACTGTCACATCTCATCATACAACCTACAGTCAGACCTACTGACAAGACTGTCACATCTCATCATACAACCTACAGTCAGACCTACTGACAAGACTGTCACATCTCATCATACAACCAACAGTCAGACTTACTGACAAGACTGTCACATCTCATCATACAACCAACAGTTAGACCTACTGACAAGACTGTCACATCTCATCATACAACCTACAGTCAGACTTACTGACAAGACTATCACATTTCATTATACAGGCACCATATCTTGTTTTATTATGGACATAAATTAAGCAAGAGACCTTTTATATATATAACAAACAAACAAAAAAACCACACCCACCCACAGAGACAGAGCAGAACCCTGCCATTTCAGAGGTTCCCAAACTGTTAAGGCTGAACATTGTTTATTGCTGCTTGCAACAGAAAAAATACACACTGGAGCACTAATAAAATTTGTTGCACTAATATTATGAACAGTAAATGAAGAAAGTGCATGTTGTGTTGCAGCATCTGCTACAGTGAAATAAAACAAGCAATGAAGTATAAAACAAACAGAAAATCTTGGATGTTCTGTCTCCACCTTTGGCAAATGTCCTTTATTCAGATTTGAAAAAAAAAATGGCAATTATTTCTTATCTTATATCTTATATCCTTCCCGTGCCGTTAGACGTCACATAGGGCTCGCAAAGTAGTTCGCCAATATTTCCTGTCTTCGGCGAGTCTTTCAACCTCAACAAAGGATTTTATGCCTGTTAACTTGGCCTCTCTTAACAATGTTCTCCTCAGAGTTTCACGCGGTCTGCCCCTTTTTCTTCGGCCTGTTATGTTCCACTTGATAGCTTGTTTTGGGATTCTCTGCTCATTTCTTCTCATCAAGTGGCCAACATATGTCCATCTCCTTTTCCTGATCACCCAATTATTTAATAGCATGAAAAACAAATTTAAGAAAATATTTAATTTACCCAGTGAGAGAGAGCTATAACTGTGTGTTTGTGCTCCACAGAGCACAGTTTGAAAAACTCTGATCTAACCAGCCAGATTTATGGAGACTTTAGAGATAATCTATATATGTATGTGTATATATACAGTCCCTAGTATCTTTCCCTTGCCATTAAATATAACGTGGGGTTCACATTGTAGTTCATTATGTTTTTTTGTTTTCAGTGAATTTCTCTCTCTCACATTCACACTATCACTGTCATTCTTTTCCTCACTCACTGCCAACTACTCACTCACACACTCATTCAGTCATATACACTCAGACAAATTCACTCACTCACTCAGTCATTCAAACACTTCTTCACATACTCGGTCTCTCACTCAAACATTCATGGTAAGACTCACACACTCAATTTCACTCAGTCACACTTACTCACTCTCAGACACACTCGTACATACTCACTCATTCACACACATTTACACTCAGTTTCGCTCAATCACTCTCAATTCAGTGCCTCTCACTAAATCCCACTCACTCACTCATATACACTTTCTCACACTCAGTCATTCAGACTCACTCTCTCATGCTCACTCATACATTCACACAGAAACACTCACAGACACTCATTCTTAGTTACACCCAAACACACATTCAGTATACACACACATTTTCAATAATTCACAATCACTCATTCATACACTCACATCTCACTCAGTCACCCTCAATTACACACTCTCATTTACACTCACTCATGTATACTTTCATTCACTCACAACTAAGACTCACACTCACAACTCACTTAATACACACTTACACTGTCAATCAAACTCACTCTCTTTCATACTCACCTACACATTCACTCACTTAAGTCACACATACACACACTATTAAGCTCACACATTTTCATGCACACACACACACACACACACACTAATACTCATTAACACTCACTTACATCCTAACAATCACTGACATTTCACTCACTCACACTATGCATTAGCCTGTACTCACTCACTCACACATACACTCTCTAACGCTCACATGAACTCATTTACACTCTGGTGACTCTCATTCACTGCACTCACTCTCTCTCCTACTTACTCATCACAGATTCCCTCAGACTCTCATGTGAACTGGCCATAAAGTTATTAGATTTTCAGGCTACACGTGGGAACTGTCCAGAGAAATCATAAACATTTTTTTGGATATCAGAACTAATTATGCGCTCATGACATCAGCGGCATTATTATCTTTCTATCTTAAATTTTCACAGTTGCGATGAGAGTTGGGTGACATCACTAGCACAGAAAATACAAACCCAACATGCTCACAATTGTCCGCGTCTTGTATTACACACAACATAAACCCAATATGCTCACAGTTGCCCGTATCCTGTATTAAACCTGATATGCTCACAACTGTCCGTGTCCTGTATTTCACACAACATACTTGTAAACCCCACACGCTCATAATTATCCATGTCTTGTATTACACACAAACAACACAAACCTAACATGCTCACAATTGCTCTGTGTCCTGTATTACACACAAACAACATAAACCTGACATGCTCACAGTTGCTCTGTGTCCTGTATTACACACAGCATAAACCTGAAATGCTAAAGATGATCAACTAACCAACGGTTGTATATCTTTACTTCTGCTCTCCTAAAGTAACAAGAGCAACTTGCTTATCAACGTTAGGGAAACAAAAGTTGACTACAATTGCCTTCTCTTTTATTTTTCCACAAAATTGACCCCCCCCCCCCTCTTTTTCCCCAGAAATTTCTCAACGAATTCCACATAAAACATCAAAATCTCATAACATTGCCATGGCCACCCTAAAAAAAATCATCGCAACCCCTTCAAGTTTCTGCACTTCTGATTTACAGACTAAATTATATCACATTTATCTGCCATATTAGCATAATTTTAAACTTCATGATAATCTAGAGAAGACTGTCTTGGAAGGATACATAAAGGGAAAAAAGAAAGAGAGGAAGACCAAGGTGAAGATGGCTGCAAGACATCGTTGATGATCTGCAAATGGATGCATCAGCAGCAGGCCGTCTTGCCCACAACCAAAAGGCCTACAGGAGTGTTGTTAGGGAGGCAAAGTTCCGCAAGGGACATGCAAATGAATGAATGAATTAGCATAAGTACTGTCACAGATCATGTAAAAAATGAGTGGAGTAAATAATAACAAATCTTAGATATAATATCTAGTGATGTGGGATTGGATTTATGTAGGCGATCATGTTTTGAAGACAGGGCAGGCGACAACATGTTTACCAAAGTTTTAGATGTTTCCAGTGTGTAGTGTTGACTGCCTAATTAAACTATTAGAGCTTATTTTGTACATCACACCAGTCTTGTACCACCACACCACAGCAGTACCACATCACAAGTCTTGTGCCACCACACCACAGCAGTACCACATCACAAGTCTTGTGCCACCACACAATTTATTTTCTTATTTGTTCCCCTGCATTTCCCCCCCCCCCCCCCCCCTTTCGACAGTAAAATGTTATGTTCATGACACGCCTTTTGAACTTTTTTCCCTTATTCTTGCCATCAGATGTTTTTTTTTTTTCATTTCAGTGTGAACTTTGTATGGGAAATTTTCTTACGGGCATTTACCACGGGTCTAGCACCGTATCCTCAATATGCTTTAATAGCATGGAAATTTTACCTTATCTTTACCTATTTACCAATGCAAAGGTTTTCTGTTTAGAATTTTGCAGTTTTTGTCACCATACCAGACAAAAATCTCTTCTCTTCTGCTTTTTTTTTTACTCTGCTTCTCTCCCCCTTTTTTTTCCTATTCTGGTTTTTCTTCTTATTGTTCTACTCTTTTTTTCTTTCCTCTCCTTTTTTTGGTGGGGTGGGTGTGGGTGTGGGTGGTGGTGTCTTCTGCATCCATTTTTTTCCCTGGTATTTTTTTTTTTGCTCTTCTGCTTCTTTTTTGACCATTGTATCCCCCCCCCCCTCCCCCACTAGCCCATCATCATACATCCCAAGCCTCCATTTAAACATTCACAACACTCCACCATAAGCACTCCTGGATGCTGCTTCTTACAAGTCACAGCTTAAGTGCTCCTTTTCTTTTCTAATTTTTTTTTTTTTTTATATTCTTATTTGCTATACAGCATTCATGTGAATTTATATTTCACCTTCTTTCCTCATTTCTTTGTCCTGTATGTTTTTGTAAGACTGAGTTGCAAACCAAAACATCACGGATGTGTGCTCATTATTTATTATAATTATTCTTACTTCTGTTTCAAATAATTTCAACATTCCCTTCACTTGTGTCCATTCAAAAACATGCCATAAGGACAAATAAGTCACAGAATTTTTTTTTTATTTTGCTTTATCACTCTCTTGGTGATCAAATATGATGAAAACAAACAGTCCTTCACAATCATACTTTTCCTGTATGTATGAAAAAAAAAAAATGGAAATTTGTTCCATGGCAATGAGAAATTTGACTACATGAAGTTTGTGTCTTATTTTCCGTGACCTATAGTACATCAGAGGGTGATGCAGTGAGTACTGCAACTGGCTCCTCAGAGCTTCAGGAGGGACCAGACACTCATTTTTATTGTTTGGTTAACTGCGGTGTCTCTAACCGGAACCATGCTCCTGACTACAGCAGTGGCTCGTGATTTCATTTTGCTACCCAAATTAGGATCATGGGAAGACACTTTTTTTTGTGAGATGAATTTCAATATTTTTCTTCTTTTTTTTTTTTTTGATGGGTCACAGGCCACTTCCCATTGCTGGTTTAAGGCCATGTATCAAGTATCATTGCTGGTTTAAGGCCATGTATCAAGTATCATTGCTGGTTTAAGGCCATGTATCAAGTATCATTGCTGGTTTAAGGCCATGTATCAAGTACCATTGCTATTTTGGGTCACACAAAGAAAGGCTGTAAAGCACTGGACCACAGCCCATCCACTATCACTCTGCTAAGTGAACATTATACTCTCCCTTGCTGCTTAGTGAAGTCGACCACAAATTGGTCAGTCTTGCTACCACTAACAAATATGTAAACAAACACAGAATGTCATGGATTCAAGCAAAATAATACAACAAATAATTTTATGTTGCAGCAAAACTCAAGTTTTACAATCAGAAAAAAAAGTACATTATGTGACAACAGTGTAACAAAAACATGCATCTAGAATTCAATACCTGGATGTGTGAACAATACACAATCTCCATTTTTTAGTTCAACCATTCTTTACCTGGGCACCTGAGATGCAATGTATTTAGTGCACTCATTTCTCTTGCTGAAGGTAGGTGCTTTAGTCCTGATCAAAGATGCCCTTGTCACAGAGCTGCTAAAATGGGTACACGATTCTTCTGGAGTTAGGAAAGAAGAAACAACCAGTTATGATACAGACATCACTTTTAGTGTGCTGGCTTATCACATTCTGCAATGTGTACCATTCAGTCTTGCAGGTTCCAGTGTGCAGCACATAAGTCTACTGAATGAAATAAAACCTTTTTTTTTTCTTCTCAAAACTCTTGAGCATTCATAACTTAGAGGAACTTTAGAAAATTCACATTGCTAACATATATTAGCTACTAAATGTTTTAATCTAATACAATCTTAAATTATTAAATCAAAATTTGTAAAGTTATTTCTTTATCAAACTACTGAATTGATATAATATTAGTAGTCAAAACTCATAACTCACACTAATAGTAATTCTAAACTTCCATTCTGGAACTCTGATTCCACTGCTTCTCATACTAAAATTTAGAGGTAGAACTTCGCTGAAAGCTGCTTGGACTGTGATTTTCATTTTTCTTGCTTTCTCTCAATTTGTCTCTTTTGCTATTGTTCTGTATCTTCTCTGCTGCTCCTTTTGTTTCAGTCTTATCTTTGACTTCTTTCTGCCTTTCAATTCTGTCTTTTTTGTCTCGAGTCTCATTTGATGTTGCATTTTCAGGTATTGGTGTTTTGGCAGCAGTTTCAACTTTTATTAAGGTAGCTGATGACACCGTTGGTGATATGGCTGAAATTTCATTTCCAACTTCACCGGGGCCTGTTAGAGGCCAGACTGGCTGAGTTTTTCGGATGATATGTCTCATACTGGTCTTGATCTTTACAAAACGTCGCTTGAACTCAAGTCCATCACCCTAGAGGAATTAGTGGAACAAAAATTAGCAACCAAATTTACATTTTTGGAACAAGTTAAATAAAAGTGAGAATATGCAAAGAGAAATAGTAAGATGATGCTGCAAAAATAATGAAAAAAAAAACAACGTATGTAGTGAGTGGACAATAATTAGCGTAATATGTGTGAAACTGTGACTCTACAAATAATTTATATACTGTGAAAATTAAAAGTCCAGAAACATTTTAGAAACTTTTAAGCCAAAATCTTGAAATTCCCCAAGAAAATTCTGCTGAAATAAGGACAGATAGACAAAAATTAAACGCACAATAATGAAAATGACAGAAAATGTTTGCAAAAATTATGCAAATTTTGAGTAAAGACACTCGAGGCAAATTTTATTGCATTATACATGCTCACTTTTAAACATGTATAAAACATGTTTGAAAAGGTTTCCCGGAAGAGAGAAAAACAAAGAATATGCTTTGTCTTTCTTCTTCTTTACACGAAGAACTATTAATCTCACTTTGGTCGTTCACTGACATTTTGAGTCTCTATGATTTGCTATTTTTCCAAACTCTTTCCATAGGCTTATTTTTTATTTTATTTTCTTTTAAGATCCTGGACCACAAGCAAATGAAGTGCCCGTAAAACTCTTTCAATGCAGCAATTACCATTTATGTGTCATGGAAGGTCTGTATGTGTGTCAAGGAAGATTGAACAGTTTAAAAGAAGCAGTTTTTTTAAAATAATTTAAATAGTAAAATTTCCCCATAGTAGCTGATGGCTTTGGTAACTGTTTCACTCTGTTCAGTCTGCTGGGAAATGAAAGCTTTTTAAAACTGCCATTTTCAATGAATTCTGATGGTGAATTACAAAGTTTCATTATTTTCAGTTTTTGGTTATCTGGTACATCCATATCAATGTATTCTTTCACATTCAAAATATCATTATTTGATACTGACCTCAGAAATGTTTAATATCTACATCATCAAATGTCATTCTGGCAGAGTCATATATAATAAGCAGATTCCATCACTTTCTGCAGCTCAAAAGATTTGAGAAATCTATTTAGTTTTCTTTACATTGATTCATTTGTTACCCTTAACCAATATTATTTTCTAAAATTTTTCTTTTCTTTCTCTCTCTTTTTTTTTTTTAAAAAACATCTTATTTATCAGGACTGATAGTGAAGATTGTGTCCAATAAGGTAGTAGCCATCACTGACATGATAGCGTCACCACGGCTGACCAAGATCCTGTCCCGCCTTGCCACTGGTATTCACAGTACAGGCCTAGCCTGTCTAATGGGGCAGGAATCACCATATTCCCCATGTTGGTGGAGTCTGATAAAGAAGTATTGTGCACCCAGTGCTTTTTATCTTCACTCTAGTATTGAAAAAATGTGCCCTCTGAGGTTCTGCAGTTTGTGTGCAGAATTCCGAACCCAAGCAGAAATATATTTAGTAAAACCATTTTGTATGTAAAGGTGCATCATAATGTCACAATTTACCTAGAAAAAAAAATACTAAAACTCAAAGAAATTAGGAAAACAAATTATCATATTTTTCTTCAGTGTTGCTATAGCACAGAGCAATGTAAGGAAACTGAGAAATAAGAGTAGCATTTTAAAAAATTATTATATTACTTTTTTGTTCACAGCATATACAATTTCGTGTGGGGCATGATTTGAAAAACAGCAGACATGAAAGCTTTTTACCTTTGACAGTCTGAAGTCAACCAAAAGATTTCCAGCCATCTCAATAAGACAGATTTTAAATATCAGCCGAGCTTTGGTCTTGTCCACCGTTGATACAGTCAGCTGCGAAGATGCATAACACACTTTACAGAATGCATCTAGATAATTTCTGAACAAAACATTAAAACAATACATTAAAATGTAATTTAAAAACAAACATTTGCCTTAAAAGAAATAAATAACATTTGAATAAATAAAATGTAAGCCTTCATTTCCAATAGTTTACAAATTTATGAAACTAAGAAAATCATGATCTACAGAAAAAAAAAATGGCAACTATGAAAAGGAGGGAAAATAGGAACATTTAACTGGTTCTAAGGACTGCAAACGCGCCACAAACAGCCTCTGGCAGTCAAGTCCAGCTCCTGGCCTTCCCGTGGCAGAACTGTTTAAACTGACAAGAGAAGGGGCGAGGGCGAATATCTGGCGCCTGAAAACCAGTTACTTAGGGTAGATGAGTGGCACGTTTGGTAGCTCATCTGCCGCTGTTGGCAAGATCTTCAGCTGCCGTGCGTGGAGCGGTGCTCCTCCCGGCCAATGAAGAAATTTGCAAATGAGGTTGCCGCGCAGCATCACTGCGGAAAAGGTGGTAGAAAGGATAAAGTGAAACAAACAGTCAAATCACGGCACCTCTGGTCTGGAGGTCGGCCATGTCCTGAGTGCAGTCATATCAGGTGAAATGCATGAACCGGCTTGTCCCAGAGGTTAAGACACTGCTGGCGAGACTCTTCAAATGCCGCGCGTGGAGTGAAGCTCCTCCCGGTTAAGGAAGTGAATGCGGTAAAGAAATAAAGGTTGCTGTGCAGAGCCGATGGGAAAAGGTGGTGGAAAGTGAAGTTTAACCGGTATGTCCAGTAGTATCGCTACGAGAGCTATACCACGGCACCTCTGCTCTAAAGGCCGGCCACGTCCGAAATACACCTGCACTGGTGAAACATGCATAAACCGGCACACACCAGGGGTGGAACTTGATGGCTAGACATGTCATGCCACCTCCACTCTAGAGGTCGGCAACGCCTGATAAACACCCATACTGGTGAATTTTGCCTAAACCGGCTCATACCAGGGGTGAATCTTGAAGGCTATGCATGTCACAGTACCTCTGCCGTAGAGGTCGGTCCCATCCCAAACACGCCCATACTGGGATAATGCCTAAACCGGCTCAACCCAGGGGTAGAAGTCACTAGTGGCGAGGATTCGTCCTCCTGGACAAAAGCTCCATCCTGGTCACAACTAGGAAGGGTAGCGGCCACGACCACAAAATGCTGAAGTCGGAGACACTGGACCAGGGAAGTCTAGATAGGCAACCACCTCTCACCCGGCGGGGATGTTTGCGTATCCTAATCACGCTGAGGTTTTCCGGTGAGAAAGTCCAACCCTGGACTGGATGGGCAACCACCTCTCACCCGGCGGTGATACACGGGTATCTCAAAACACGTCGAGGTTTTCCGGTGAGAAAGTCCAACTCTGGCCTGGGTGGGCTACCGCCTCTCACCCAGCGGGGATGCACTGATATCCTAAACACGTCGAGGTCTTCCGGTGAGAAAGTCCAACCCTAGACTAAACTGGTGCAATGAAAACCACGGTGTCACGCAATCCCGCTTCCGAGACCCACCAAGAATACAGGCTAAAGCACTGTGATACTCTGAACCCCTTGTGGTCCTCTTGTGGATCTCGTGTGGTCTATTTTGGACCACACAGGGGACCACGGGACCTAACGAGGACCACAGGCGTGAATTCAGTAGGTTCACAGTGCGGTTTTTGGTGGTAGAAGTGAACGAAGAAGAAGAAGAAGAAGGAGGAACATTTAACTGAATAAATAAAATCTGTGAGCACATGTGAGCCATATTTATAACTTACCACAAAACTGGAGGACTGTTTGACACCATATCCTTGATTTTCTAAAAATGTGGCCAACTCTCTGATGGTCTCTTGCTGTGATGTTATGACAAAGAAGCGAGTCATTCTCTTGACCAGTTTCTGGAATGGTGTCTGAAAATGATGGACAAAAAAAAAAAAAAAGAAGGTAATTTATTCATAAATAAAAATGTAAATACAATAACCATGATTCCACAGGATAAATAAACATTAGATCTTTTGGTTTTACTGTTTGAACAAGATTTTTCAAACTTTAAGCATAAGAAATCATGGTTTCTCACTGTATGACAAAACAAAAGCTTCTAGCAACTGATGCCATGGTGATGATTTTAGAATAAAGGATAAGGAGTGAAACACAGTAGCCTATCTTATTTTCAGGACAAGACTTCCGCATGCTTGTAATGATCAAACATGAATTAATTTATATCAAAATTTGACATTCAGATTTCAAACGATATGAAAAAAGATTATAAATAAGAAAAAAAAAATTGCTTTGTCATAAATTATATTTGCAATATGGAAAGGTATCTGCATTTCTCTGCAGAATTCAATGAAATGACAGGCATCGTCATTGCTACTCATCAAGCCCTGTATCAGACAGGAAGAAGTGAAAATTCTTTACTGGAGCCCCTCTTTCTATTTCTTATCTTGTCTTTCTTTCACTCTACAGTTCTGAATGTGGTGAGGTAAAGCTTTGCTGCCTTTCAGTTCTGAACTTCTGACACACCAAATTTAAAAAAAAAAAACTGTTATACCTGTGATGTTCCTGGTGTACACTGTAACTGAGAGCTGAGCAACATGTTGTCTGGTTGAGCAGGCTGGGAGAAGCTGAGTGGATGCCTGGCCTCAGCCAGCAGTGACATGGAACTTTCACTGCTTGTCTGATCTGGCTGTGATGCCGGCACACCTCTAGGAGATAATTACCAAAACCAACACGTAAACTGTTCATTAGAGAAATGTTAACTATTAAGTAATCTTGCCCATATATTACAGTACTTAAATCCAGCCTTTTATTTCATATATCAGATCACCAGTCTGAAAACCTCTGTTCATTTCTGAGGTATGTTTTCTTTATATTTTGCTGTATGTCTTTATACTTGAAATACGTATCCAATTATAATGCAATGAATGAATTAAATGTGAAAACATGAATGACATTTATTCAATATACTTCTTTGTAATGAATAACAAATCATTAGTCATTATAACATCAAAACAAAATTGCACGTTTACTCACCCATTAGGTGATGATAGACATCCGTTATCATCTGTTACTGTACTCCTTCGTCTCTTGACGGGATGGCCGCTAGGTGACACTGGGGAGGTACAACTGTTATCCTGTTCTGTGGATAAAACTGAAAAGGTTCAACCACAGAAACCTAAAAATAACCAACTGGTCTTAAGATCTGCCATGATTTTTATCTTCCTCGCATACATGAGATTAACCTTGTTCTGTTGTACTAATGTGTGATTTTAGAATGTTACAATAATTATATGACAGCTCAATACAAATCTGTTTCTCACTGACATGTAAGAGCAACTTATTTGAAGAAAGATTGCTATTATGGCTGTCCGTCAGGGGACTGCATATGCAGTTCAAGGAATGTGATCTAAACAACTGAAACATCAAAATCAATACCAGCAAAGATATTAGAGCTGAATATTTTGAGCACTGGCAAAGACTGTGTCTTGGTATATGTCTCAGTATATTCAGGACTGACAAACAAGCACCAACTGCAATCACTGGATGTTATAAACAACCTGAAACTGCAATCTCTGGATGTTATAAACAACCTGAAACTGCAATCACTGGATGTTATAAACAACCTGAAACTGCAATCACTGGATGTTATAAACAACCTGAAACTGCAATCACTGGATGTTATAAACAACCTGAAACTGCAATCACTGGATGTTATAAACAACCTGAAACTGCAATCACTGGATGTTATAAACAACCTGAAACTGCAATCACTGGATGTTATAAACAACCTGAAACTGCAATCACTGGATGTTATAAACAACCTGAAACTGCAACCATTGGATGTTATAAACAACCTGAAACTGCAATCACTGGATGTTATAAACAACCTGAAACTGCAACCATTGGATGTTATAAACAACCTGAAACTGCAACCATTGGATGTTATAAACAACCTGAAACTGCAATCATTGGATGTTATAAACAACCTGAAACTGCAATCATTGGATGTTATAAACAATTTGAAACAACTTTAAAATTAAAAAAAAAAAACAAAAAAAAAACGTGAGATGTACTGGATCAAAATAAAACTGCAAGACGAGAGACCAGATGACTCTGAGCTTGAAGTTAACTGTGCCAACTTATTACGAAAGCTGCAGAATGGAAGTTGTTTACAAACAATTTGCAACTAATGCAAAAACTTAATAAACAGCCATTGGCTTATGAGCTGTAGTAATGTTTGTTAATGGGACCTGCTTATGATCCATTTGAGGTCATACCGGACTTCTGGAGTCCACAAGAAATCGATGAAAATGACATTTTTCTAAAATAACACTGCAGGAGGACAGCCATGGAGAAAACAGCTTACATCTTACATCCTTCCCGTGCTGTTAAATGGAGAAAACAGCTTATATCTTACATCCACCCCGTTCCATTAAATGGAGAAAACAGCTTATATCTTACACCCGCCCTGTTTTGTTAAATGGAGAAAACAGCTTATATCTTACACCCACCCAGTTCCATTAAATGGAGAAAACAGCTTATATCTTACACCCGACCCGTTCCGTTAAATGGAGAAAACAGCTTACATCTTACATTCGTCCCATTCCATTAAATGGAGGAAACAGCTCAATTAAAAATAAGAGGGTGGGGGTTGGGAGATAGAGAAGTAAACAATGGGTTGAGAGAGGACCGGGCAAAAAGCGGAGTTTAGAAAAGACAACAGAATAAATTTCTTGTCTGTTATTTTATTTGCTGTTTTACAAATCATGTATATAATAGATTTATCTCAAAGTTGTAGTTCTTCTGATGGCCACTGAAGAAGGAATCATCTTATTAAGATCATGTTCTAGTCCACAGAACAATCAGGAGAATGTACTTGATTACCCCATAAGTTCACAGACTCTGAAAAAGCTTCAACACTGTACACCACTAAGATATGCACAACACCATGTCCATGTATGGACTTTCACAACAAATTCATGAGCTAAAATGTATAAACAGATGACAGAAGAACAAGAAGTTTAGCAAGCGTTTATTGCCTCCATCATTTTTCACAGTGACAGAACATTTGACTAATGAGAACGACAAATAAGAAGCTCCTGTTCTCAAAAGTCCCATATAATAAACAAAAGTATTATCCTGCTACATGAAGTAATAATGAAAACAAGAAGAGGCAGAGACAGATGTGGTATGCTTGAAGAATGCAAGGAAAAAACTCCATACCTATGCTGCATTCATGTTCTCTTAGTTAGTGGTTCCAAACTTTGAATACCCAAAGACCACATTTTCCAACTACATATAAGCTGCTGACCACCAGGTTATTTGCAAAAGTACTGTTAATTACATTTATTCAACAGACAGAACTTAATACTAATTTGATAATGCAGCTGCAAATCACCTGATAATATGCTGCGGACCAGTGGTCCGCAACTGCTTTAGGTCAAAATAATATCAAGGGAGTCTATAGAAATTGAAAGAAAAACAGGAAAGCACTGCACAGTTTGTTAGTAAGTGCCACAGAGAAAGCTTTTGTTGGTAAGTGCCACAGAGAAAGCTTTTGTTGGCAAGTGCCACAGAGAAAGCTTTTGTTGGTAAGTGCCGCAGAGAAAGCTTTTGTTGGCAAGTACCACAGAGAAAGCTTTTGTTGGTAAGTGCCACAGAGAAAGCTTTTGTTGAATGAAATTAGGTAGAAAAGCAAAGAGAATACTTCGGAAGGAAGAGAATACTTCAAAAGGAAACTGACAAGTAATCTCAAATAAATCTTTTAAAAAAAAAAAATTGGTCTGGAAACCTAGGGACACAGAAAACAGAGGACTGTGTTTGATTCACCCTGCTAAAAGTCTCGCACACTGCATAGGGACATTTTTCCTATAACACAGACAAAATGCAAAATCAGGTGTTATTTGATGGTGACAAGCTCTAATACTCACCTTTCTTTGACAGAAATGACTTGTTATAGAACTGGTGTTTTTTTATCTGAGGTAGTGTGTATCGTCGTTTTGGGTTTTCCACCAAAACTGCTCGACAAAGTGCTGCAAAAAAAATAATTGAGAAAATACTTTTACACCTTAAGCCAAAGTGAGACTTTTAAAGAATAAATACTAGGTATCAGTTTTTTTTTAACCATGCTAAATCTGGAGACCAGTCTCCAGTATGAAGTCCACATTCTCGACCTCAGATCTAGACTGTGGCCAGGACCATTTTCATTAAGTCTGCAAAGTTAAGGCATTCCTGATGTATATGTTCTAAGCCTGCACTCCCCTCCACAAAGGCATTAATTTGTGTGGGATATCTTAACTCTTCCTGTGGCCAGAAAAAAAAACACGGACGTTCCTGTCCGTGCCACACAAAAAGCGCGGGTCTCGATATGTATAGGGGGTATAGCTGTAAAAGTGAATGTACAAAGTATATTTCCATTTTAAAAGTATACATATTGTGCACGAAAATAGTTGTAAATGTAAGAAGATTTCATAAATGGAGAGGAGTTTTTTTAGGAAAAAAGTAGTAGTGTGATGATTTTAGCTGATAACTGTATAGTGCTTATCATTGGCCCTAGATGTACAACATTTACCATCAGCGATTTCCAGATCTACTTAAATTTTCATCCGATCTCATCGTGTGGTTGGTGGCATTCTCACTAAAATAATGTCTGAAATAACCCTCTATTTCTCCAGTCCATTTAATAGGTCTAGATGTACTTGGGGTACATTCAGGAACAGTGGTCGGGTCACAGGACATGTCCTTATGCCTCCAAAATCACAATAAATACTGAAATTTCCCAGTTAAAACATCGATTTCGCTTGGTTGTTAGCCACACTTTTGGACTGAACTATGAAAGGTCATCAGACATGTGCAGATAAATCATGTACAATAAAAAGTTATAATAGTTTTACGCAGCAACGAAACTTAACAAACCTATAATGATCATGGCAGGTGCTAGATTAACATGAAGAATTCACTATAATGCAGATGGCAGAGAAAGAGTTAAGGTAGTAGAGGTGACTTAAACACCTACAGTAGCAGTTCCTAACTGAAATACTGATACCTTAAGGCAGTAGAGGTGACTTAGAAACCTACAGTAGCAGATCCTAACTGAAATACTGACTCCTTAAGGCACTAGAGGTGACTTAGAAACCGTCAGCAGCAGTTTCTAACTGAAATACTGATACCTTTGTAAATGATGAACTGAACTGGGGCCTCTGCTTACATCCTGCCTTTTTCCCCCCATTGTTGCCTGTAGTGCTAGTTAAAGCTAGTTCGAGGACATATTAATTTTTGAACGACTTATAACATTTCAAAATAAGGGCTGAAGACACCCCTTCCCAGGGCCTCAAACTGAAGGAGCTTGCCTACTTTTCAGATTTACTCAGGGTACTGAAGACAACCACCAAGGCTCACTTTCTGTCTGTTAAACTTCCTATAGCACAGAATCTTCACTACAAACTTTGCTGTTAAAAACTCTGAAGTTTATAACTACTGTACAAGGAGACACAACAAAAACCTCTTCTTATCCCTAATTTCCTAAATAATTCTAAACAACACCTGAATTCCTTAAAAAAAAAACTGATCTGATTTATAATGTTAAAACAAACCCCTACTTATGGCCAGATTGTGGAATTTTCTAAGCAATGAAAATATTTATATATACAATTTTTTTATATATTTCCTCATTTTATGAGGAATAGCAAATTTTCTCAGTGCTGAAGAAATTAAAAATGTATTTTACAACTGGTTTATAATCTCATGTAACAGTGTATCATTCTGAAGTAACAATATAAAAACTGATATATTCATTTTTTAAAAACTAAATAAAGGTAATCCTATCATGCCTTAAGAGGCACATAGGGATATGGTGTTAGTGCCCATATTTTCCTTGACCTGTCAGCACACTAGAGAGTGATGTGGTCAGTATCACACCTGGCCGCCTTTCCTTCCCCAACTCCAGAAGAAGTCAGGTACCTATTTCTACAGCTGGGTGACTGGGGTGCCTACAGCCAGATTCGAACCTTCGACCTTTGCCATGAGAGACTAGTGCACTAACCACTTCATTACTCAGACACCCTTAACCAAATAAGTCATTGTTTAAATAAAAAAATGAACACAAACAAGCATAGTCACTCACAAAGTGCCAAAGTATCAATTTTACTCCATGGTGAACTGGTGATGCAGCACTCCTTCCAGGCTCTGTACATTCGGTCTGCGTGAACTGGAGCATCCCATGGAAGTTCTGAAGAAAAGAAAAATAACACAGCTATGAATATGAACGCTTAATGAACAAATATACAGCTATGAACAAGAAAACTTAACAAACCTACAACTAAAAGTATGAAAATTTAGTGAACGAATCAAAAATGCTTCAAAAGCAAAGACATCTATAAATATGAAAAATTAATTAACAAAAACATATAAATATAAAAAAAAGAAAAACAAACAGCTACAGATATGACAGACAGAAATACAATAGATTTCCATAGACCGTGTCTTTAACAAAACAAGAAAAGGATGGTAAGTCCTAGAAAAATAAGTTGTTTGCAATGACTTACCTCCAGCCAGAAGAGTGACAAGGATAATCCCACAAGACCACACATCTGCAGGCTCAGCCCTATATGGAGCAGCTTTCAGAACCTCTGGAGCTGTGTATGGTTTGGTACCACACATTCGACTCAGTTCTCTCTCCTGACCTTGGTACCGAAACACTGTGGCCATTCCAAAGTCTGTAATCTGAAGAACATCTGTTTTTTTTTTTTGGGGGGGGGGGAGAAGAGAAAGATATTGACAGACCCAAATTTAAATACACACTTTCATTAAATGTGATATTAAAAATTATAAAAAGAAAATGACAGTGAAAAAAAAATATGACTAATGACAGGAGGCATACAATATCAAACAATTTTAATTTTGAAGAGCATTTTCTGAAAATTTTCCCTTCTGAATATGAAATGAGATAAAATGACTAAAGTTCCCAAGTTAGAAACTATTCATCTTCACCAGCTGTGATAAAGTGTGCCTGCATGTTCAAGCGTCATGTAATAAAAAAAAGCTATAAGTAATGTATCAAGTAACGAAATGAGAAGTATTTGGAGCCAGTTAAAAAAACACCAGACACAATATCAATATATCCTAATGTACAAAATTGTTGACTGATATATATATATGAAAAATGTCAACAACAATATATGGTATCATACCATTTTCATCCAGCAAAAGATTCTCTGGTTTCAGATCTCTGTGGCAGACACCGCGACTATGCAAATATTCCTGATAAAAAGAAAATAAATATTTCAAAATATGCTATACTAGATTACACAATTCTGACTGGATGTATATCTTATATCCTTCCCGTGCCGTTAAACGTCACATAGGGCTCGCAAAGTAGTTTGCCAATTTTTTCCTGTCTTCGGCGAGTCTTTCAACTTCATCAAAGGATTTTATGCCTGTTAATTTGACCTCTCTTAATAATGTCCTCTTCAGAGTTTCACGCGATCTGCCTCTTTTTCTTCGGCCTGTTGTGTTCCACTTGATAGCTTGTTTTGGGATTCTCTGATCATTTCTTCTCATCAAGTGGCCAACATATGTCCATCTCCTTTTCCTGATCACCCATGAGACTGGTTGTTGTTCAGTCATCTGTCTTATCTCTGCATTGTTCTTGAATTCGTTCCACTTGATGCCAAGTATTTTCCTTAGGCATTTGTTTTCAAAAGAGTCTAATTTATATGTATATCTCCATATATTAAAAGATGATTTTTTTTTTTTTTGAGTGTTAAAGTTACACTACTGAAAGAAGCTATACTTATGGTACTTTCTCTCTCCTGTCCATGCCAATCAGGCATTGGTCATCATCGATTTAAACAACCATCTATCTGTTGCTCCTTCTATAAGATATTTTGGATTATGCTTTGTACCACTCCTTTAGTCTGTCAAGTATTTTGCTTCTTTGTCTTCCTCTGTGCCTTTTCCCTCTAGTTTTCCTGTTGTCACTAGGTGTTACAGTTTGCCTTTTCTTAAAACTCAAAGTAGGTGGTACAGTGCCAGTCAGAGGAACATCAGTCAACCCATTACATGGCTTCTCTTAGAGTCAGGCTTCGATACTGAAAGCTTAACCTTCTAGCGTGCCATAAGGTCACTGAAAATCTTACATCCTTACAAGCTTAATTACTTATATTAGCTCTTTTTCACTAAAATCTTGATCATTTGTACCTACTTAATCACTGCAACTTAATTATTTATATGTACTCTTTCACTTTAGTCATGACCATTTGGATACATTTGATCACTGTACAAATTTCGTATGTACTTATTCACTATAACTCTTCTTCTTCTTACATGCTTCCCGTGCCGTTAAACATCACAGATAGGTCTCACAGGTTAGTTCGCCAAGTTTTCCTGTTTTCTGTGAGTTTTTTCAACCTCAGCAAGGGATTTTATGTCTACTAATTTGACCTCTCTTAACAATGTCCTCCTTAGAGTTTCACAAGGTCAACCTATTTTTCTTTGGCCCATTGTGTTCCACTTGATAACTTGTTTTGGGATTCACTGATCGTTTCTTCTCATCATGTGACTGATATATGTCTATCTCCTTTTTCTGATCACCCATGAGACAGGTTGTTGTTCACTCTGCCTTATATCTGTGTTGTTCTTGAATTCATTCCATGTTATCCCCTGGGAACAATTGTGTTAAGAGCACACTTATCTTAACATAGTTTTTGTGAGACAGGGAACATAGATCTGTTTGCTTAAAAACTCTGACCTACTTCTGTAGCCCAGAAACCTGTAGCAATCAACACTAATTATAATTGCTATTTTTGTAAAATGTAATATCAGGTTGGTGATCACCACTAGGGATGAGGAAAATCTGGTGTGAGACCACTGAATCCAGGACATGACAAGCCTATAGGTCTTTACAACAGTGGCTATCAGAATGACGTAAACAAAACAGAGCCAGTAAACTATAGGTGGCGGGGAATGGATATCGCTGAGACACTCATCAGATTCCTCATCCCAAGTCAGAGTGTCTCTGTGGAACTGTCTCAAAGCTGTCTAGCCAGCCAGTGTTGCATGCTGGATGTGACATGGAGAAGGGGCTTAAGTACACCCACCAGAAGCTGGAAAATAAAGTTTTGGCCAGGCTAGCCTACACCACTGTCTTCATGGCAGTCCGAGCAAGACCACAGTCTGCCCTAGCAAGGAAAGGTGCTGAAGTTGGAGGTACCCAGCCAAAAGGCGCATCGCAAAAATCAGGGTACCACGCACCATTGCCAGTGTGTGTACAAAGAAGAAAAAGATTCCACTTTATATTGAGTATTTTCCTTAGGCTAATCAAAAGAGCCTAATTTGCTGTTTATGTCATTAGTTGTTTCCCATCTTTGGCATGCATAAATGTGGGTGGATATTACATTTCAATTCAATAATCTTAGCTTGGTTTTTGTGCTTATAACTTTTGAGTGCCACATGTTCTCAAGATTCTTGAAGGTCAATGCTGCTTCTGCAATTCTTACTTCTTTTCTGGTGCCACCATCCTGGTCTAAGTAGGCCAAGGTATGCAAATTGGTTTACTTCTTCAACAGCTGTTTCTTTTACGTATATTTTTCCTTCTTGATTAACGAAAATGCTTAAATCCCTACTTACCACAGTGGCACAAAACAAGGCCCTCATTTTCTTTTAGAAATAAAGTAATGCAACCATCAATACCAAACACTTTATAAGTTAATTAGTTCATCCTCCTGGGCCACAGGCGGCGTATAGAGCGGAGGACAAGGTTCTCCATGTCTGGCGATTCCTTGCTACTTGCTTTAGATCTTCAGTGTTTCTGATGAGCATTGTTCAACACTCCTTGGTGATAACTCTTTTTAGTGTGTCTTTGGCTCTACCCCGCTTTATAAGGCTTGTATAAAAAAAATTGCTTTATAAGGCACGTAAAAACAAACTATGTATAATGTATGCTAACACCACTCACAACTCCTTCAATCAGATGATGTAAATATCTTAGTGCTTCTGCGACATTCATGCCAACATCAGGCTCTGAAATATTGACAAAAGGATTACTAGTGAAAAAAAAAAACCACTACGATATATAGCACTCTTCCTTTAGTTCAATCAAAGTAACTTCTTCTTTCATATTTCTTGACTTTTGGTTCTCTTCATCAGAACCTCAATAATTTAAACAACTTGGATTTCCCCAGCATAACCTCACTTTTTCATTGTTTTCTCTGGTTTTATTGCACAGAACTTCAGTCAGGACCCTCTCCCACTTCCCAATCCTCAATTTTACACAACCAAGTGTCCACTTCTGTGTGACTATAGAGTGTCTCTCTCTCTTTTTTTTTCCTCTTATACTAGTCGCTCTCTAGTTCTGCCAAAGGACTAGTCACCCACCAATGAATGAGATTTGAGTCCATATTGGTCTGACAGATCATTAACTCTTTTTTATACTTCTTGATGCGCTGTGTGTGGATTAAGGGGTCATCTTTTACCTCTGAAGTGCGCAGTGCGAAGGTGTTAACTTGGTGGTGGGTTGGTCTCATTTCTGTGAATTTAATCTCATTATATTTAAAATTGGCCAAAACCGGTTGTAGAAATCGCTTCTGGCATGATACAAGCATCAACACGGGGTCCCGCATGTGAATTGAGAGGCATGTTTAAAAATTTTTTTCTAAGCTTATGGGCCGCCACCCATTGGTGTTTTATGTTATTAGTGTATTGTTGACTGTAAATTTTAAATAATTAGTGTATATTTTCTGTGAGGAAATGGTGTTTGTGTAAAATTTTATTCACTTTGGATAAAAAGGACCCAGCACAGTGGATAAACTTGAGGGGTAAGTCTGAAAATTTTCGATCATAATTTTCCATTTTTTTCTTCTCACTTCTTAGCTTTTTTATTCTGTTATATACTAATAATTTTATTAAAAAAACAATAAACAACTTTTCCTGTTTAAATTAATGTATAATATGTCATACTGCGAATCAGACTATGCCTTTGTGATACTTCTAAATGTGACAACCATCCCATTTTACTTTATGAAATTTACCCCATTGAGATGACCACTGGTCATTTCAATGAAAAACCCAGAGCACACTAAGAGTTAACAAAAGACTCCACTTAAAGCATACTCCCCCCTTTCAACTGTTACTTGGGAGTGGAGCTAGAAGTTCTGAGTATGTCAATTTTGAGGTAAGTCAAACTTGTAGAAACGTGAAGTGGACAAACAGGAAATCTGGAGGTCTGGCTTAGCAACTCCACAGCCCTGACTGTCACAGCCACACGTGTGTGCCATATCTAAGAATCAACCAGCTGACTGAGACTGGGCAGCTGACCATCCAGACACCGTTAGGACACGCGTCTCCACAACACCAGAGATTGCAGTCGAGACAACAACACTGACATCTTGAACTCAGTGCTCATTATCAACAACACAAGTAGAATCTCAATCACAACTGTAGTCAGATGAAAATTCCTTCAATGAATAAAATAAACATTTCCTAGTTTCAGTCCAAAGTCAGTTAGTGTCTTGTCTCCACCTCAAAAAATTCTGCCATCACACAGTTATCACAAAATGTCATTACATTTCCCCCGAACTGGTTCAGATAGGTCATCAGCCATATTCCATTATAAATTTCCTTTAAGCATTTTTGTTTTCCAAAGTCTACCAGTAAATACTCACCTATTCTATCAAACAGCTCTCCACCACTTGCATACTTGAGAAATAGGTACTCAACCTCACTGGCTTTGCGGTAACCATAGAACTTGATAACATTCTTGTGTTCCAGCATTTTATGTATGCAGATCTAAGGTGTTTTACAGAAAATATATTTATACAATTTGTAAAACAGCTGCAATACTAGTTTTAAAATCCACTAAATTTACATGTAGTGTTGTTAAGTACAAGTATGATAAAGAACATTTTTCTAAATCATGATAAATTATGACTAGTTATAAGTGCAATGTTGATCAGTTGCTTCAGATAAGATACTTGGTCAGTATTTTCATTGCATATGTGAAAAGCAAAGGAAACTACACAATTTTGCAATAAATATACAACTTTTTATCATGATAAACCATTTTTTTATACACCACAGTGGACTAATGGAAATAGCAGATGAACAGTTTGGATTTGTTGAAGGAAAGGGAACACACAATGCCATTTATGCTTTACGAACACTAACAGAAAGAGCTTTAGAAGTACAGAAAGATCTCTACTTATGCTTCACTGATTACACCAAGGCATTCGACAAGGTGAAATATAATGAAATTATTAAAATGCTTGAAGACATCAATATAGACAGCAAAGACCTCAGGATTGTAAAACATCTATAATGGCAGCAAGAAGCAGCAATTTGAGTTGAAAATAGAACTGGAAAATATCAACCTATAAAACAAGGGGTGCGACAAGGATGTGTACTATCTCCAGACCTTTTTTTATCTGTACAGCGAGAATATTCTAAGAACGATCATTACAGAACTAGGCATAAAAATTGGAGGATACAATATTAACAATCTTCGGCATGCTGACGACACAGTACTGATAGCTGAGAACCAACAAGACCCGCAAAATCTCTTGGATTAAGTGGCCAAAGAAAGTGAACACAAAGGCCTTACTTTGAACATCAAAAAGACAGAGACTATGGTTATATCTAAGAAACAGAATCCACCAGCATGCAGTATAAAATTAAACAGAACTCTTCTAAAGCAGGTGCAGAAATTCAAATACCTTGGAGCAGTAATAACTTCAGATGGGAAATGCAGAACAGAAATTAGGAACAGAATAGGCCAAGCAAAGACTGCATTTCAGAGAATGAGAAACATATTATCCAACACATCCTTATCAATGAATGTTAGAAAATGAGTCCTAAAATGCTATGTTGAACCTATCTTGTTATATGGAAGTGAATCATGGACAATAGGCAGGTCTACACAAAAATCATTGGAAGCAGCAGGAATGTGGTTTATTAGAAGAATGTTGCGAATCCCCTGGACAGCAAAAATAAATAATGAAAAATGTAGGAGAAGAGCTGGAGAGACAAAAAACCTTGTCAAAAAGATAAGAGAGAGACAATGTACTTTCATAGGACATGCAATGAGAAGAGGGGGCATTGAAAATATTATAACAACAGGAAAAATGGAAGGAAGAAGATCAAGAGGAAGACCAAGAGAAATGATACTGGACAGTCTGATGGGATGGTGTGAGAGGAGATCACCAACTGAGCTGATGGCCTGCATGAAGGATCGTGTACTCTGGAGAAGCATAATAGCCAACACCAGTCGGCACGACACCTGATGATGATGATGATGACAGTGGACTTCAACAAAACCTATGTTCATGGAACTGTGCTGAACATATCCTGTTTTGCCTTCATCCACTGACAGCCATATTCAGAGGTGCATGGTGCAGTTAGTCAAAACCGTTTAATGTCACATTGTCCGGACAGTCAAAATTGATGACAGTAAATGGAGTTGACATAAACAGGAGTCCATTAAAAAGGATTTAACTGGGCCAGTGTGTGTGTGTGTGTGTGTGTGTGTGTGTGTGTCCGTCCGTCCCACATTTGCTACATTAAACACATAACAAACAGCCAAAGCTATCATCATCGGACACAATATGTACTAATCACAAAATATATTATCACAAAATATATTAATCACAAAATACAGTAGTCTTAGTCTTACAATATAGAAAACACTATAATTAAGCAGCATTTGACTTGACTGATTGATCTTTATTTCAAAAGGGTTAAGAATTGGGCACGCAGGCCCGTCTGACATTCTGCCCTTTATCATACATCTTTCATTCTATTACAGACATTCTACAAATATGCTGTTCATGTAACAAACATAATTAACATTGAAGCTGAGAGACATAAAATAAAATATAACATTTACGTTTCGCTCTTAAACATTCACTCAGTACAGAAGTAACTACAAACATATACAAATGGCTATCTATAAAACAAAAATTTCGGGACTATTCAGAAAACAATTAATTGTATTCGGTGTCTGTAAGAGCAGTTTAAGATAACTTCTAAGTTTTGTAATTCATGGAGGCATGTAGTCGACATCAAATAGATATTGGGAAAGCTTGTAGTTGTAGGAAGGAGTATAATTTATATTTTTTATACAGGATGGGAGGGTATTCCAAAGATGAGCAGCAGAATAACTAAAGCTTTTCTTGTAAAGATCAAGTCTAGGTTTTGGAAGATATATGTTGTTCAAGCGTTGGCTGCAATTTGGGCTAAATTTAAACAGGTTCCATAGATAAGGTGGGGCATCCCGTGAAAGAATTTGATATACTAACTTGGCTTTGTTGAAGAGGAACCTGTTCTTAAGAGGCAGTATTCTGATACGTTTGTGCTGGTTAGTTGTTTGTGCTTGATCTTTGTCACTAATAAGCTTTACTGCTCGCTTTTGGAGTGAGCAAAGCCTCTTTGTATTTGACACTGAGCAACCATCCCAAACTGTTGAGCAATAGTCTAAATGTGTTTGTATATGAGATATGTAGTATGTCTTCCTAGTGTCTTGATCGATGAAGTGCTTAATTTTGGCTAACTGGTATAGTGCGATGAGTTTTGTTAGACATTGCACATGAGAGTTCCAGGTCAGATGTTGGTCAATAATAAGACCTAGTGTTTTGTGCTTGCTAACGTTTTCTATCTGTGATGTTTCTGTACACAGCTGAAGTGTTGTTTTTGTTGCATTTTGTAGTTTCTGTCTTGTTGTTATGAGCACTGATTTTGTTTTATCAGTGTTTATAATCATGCCATTATTTTTGCTCCATCTAATTAAACTGTATAACTCAACCTGAAGAGTTGATTCTAGATTAATACAATCGTAGTCACTGGTGTAGACTACAAACAGTAGACTTGTCAGCAGTAGAACTAAAAAAAATGTGTGATTTTGCATTGTATAGTGATAAGGGTAGACCAAAAGAGACATGGAGAAGAACAACAGAAAGGATGTTGAGCAATAGAGGGCTCACCTGGGCAAGAGCAGAAAAAAAGGCGAAGGACAGGCATTTGTGGAAAACCCTTGCAGAAGCCCCATGTGCCCTGGGCACTTAAGGTTCAGAGAGAGAGAGAGAGTGATAACTGGTCTATTAATAAAAAAGTAATTTAAACATGACAGAGCACTAAAAACATCCAGCGTCACGTCAGGCATACTGTAAATGAACGAGCGCACAGTCTCGAATGCACTCATAGACTGAGCGTAATAAACAGTTTTGGTGGGCGTCTGGTCCGTGGACTCACTGACATGATCAGCACTATCCTTGGCGTCGCTGTGTACCCTGCTTTTACTGCAACTAGCGACGATCTCTTCGACTGAATACACTTCCACTGATAGCAAGTTGTCATCGGCTGAAACGAACTGATCAAACATGACACTTCCATCAGAAATAGCTGCCCACTCTTCGTCTGTGATCAAGTCCAAGGGAACGTCACAAATATTGGCGGCATTTATATTGATCACTGGCTCAGGCAAGAAAGTAAACTACAATTTACGAAAGCAGTTCACAATCGCTGACTGACTGATGTTATTCCACGCCGCATGCATAAAATTAATTGCTATCTTGATGCCGATCTCGGTAACGCTTTTTTGCTCCACAGCATACAGCACATGACGCACTATTTGCTTTCTGTACTGCTGCTTGAAGGCATAAATGATACCGTGGTCGCAAGGCTGCAGCATGCTGGCTGTGTTAGGTGGCAGGAAAACAGCTTTGCAGCCATCAGACTGGTGATGTCATTGTGTGCCGGACAGCTGTCAATGAACAACAAAACTTTTCTGTTCATTCGGTTCATTTTGTTGTTGAAAAAAATGACCTAGTCCTCAAACAGTTCACTTGTCATCCAAGCACGCTGCTTGGCCTTGGGCAGGCTCTTCTTGAAGCACCACAGATTTTGTGACTTGTAGAAATGCAAAACAAACAGTAACTAACCAATATCTTTGGCAATATCAAGGATTATGAAAATAATGAAACAACAAATAAGCACAAAAATGACACTTAGCTGGTAGGACATCAAGCAAGTAATGCATTACCTTCATCTTATCGCCTCTTTTGCCACTTCTCACCTTTTCTTCTTTCTACTGTTTTTGTGAAATCGTACCATACACTTCTATCTGTCCTACTAAAACCAGTTTTACCATGCTCCTCAGTATACCTATCTTTGATGGCCACGTGTGCTGTATTGTTTTCTTTTTATTTCTGTTTCCTTTGCCCTCATTTCTGTTGGATCTTCAATGCAAAATATTTAATGTTGCTCATGATGCAGTTTTATAGTAAGAACCATCTATTCTGATAATCACAATCATTTACATGGTCTTATATACCTCCTTCTGGACATTCTCTTCCACTGTTTTGTTTGTCAAGTGGATGATTTTAACAGCCACACACTCCATTGTCGCCTGGCAGACAGCAAGTTTCACCCTGAAAATGTAGAAACTAAACATGAACAAAACAACACACTTCATAATTGTATCAAAATTTTTATGTTCATTCTCTAAGTGCTTTTTTAAAAAATATTTAAAGCATGAAAAGATTTAAGCAGAGAGGACTAAGAAAAATGCCAGAAGATTCCATGAATCAAATTTTGTGCAAACTGTAAATAAATAATAAATAAATATCAATATTGGATGATAAAATGTGAATCATTTCTGATTTTGTCCCATTTTGTAAGGAAGTAGCAAAAAAACAATCTTGCAATTTATTCTCGCAAATTATATCTCTCAGAGATTCCAGCCTTTTAAAATACTATTTTCCCTTTTTTTTTAAATTTATTTTTTATACATAGGACAATATTGGCTGAAGACTTTATCTTCACACAGGCAAAAGTGATCACGTGACGACAAAGAAAAGGTTCAGCAGCCAAATGTAAATAATAAAAATGATTTCTAGGTCACACTTACTCCCCATAAGCACCTTCCCCCAGTGTCTGCACAAACTCCCAGCCTTCTACAAAAGGCGTTGACTTGGTCTGCATCTTGATTTTTCCAGCTCTGTCTCACATGCGATGACAAATGTTGTTTGTTCTTGTATCTTCACAATGAAATAAACCATAGATGAAGTATTTAAATGTACTCAAATCTTTACAAATCATAGATGAAGTATTTAAATGTATTTAAATCTTTACAAATCATAGATGAAGTATTTAAATGTACTCAAATCTTTACAAATCATAGATGAAGTATTTAAATGTATTTAAATCTTTACAAATCACAGATGAAGTATTTGAATGTATTCAGATCTTTACACAGATGTTCATTAACAGCAATAATGTAAAATGACTAGTCTGAAAATTAAAATAGCTTGTTGCAACATACATTCACATCATATTTATAATATAAAATGCACCAATATTAACGTAATATTAATGCTTACATTTTTATTTTGTAGTAACTTTTAATAATAATAAAAACCATTACAATGTTGCATACAGCTAACATACTGCTTGTAAAGCTTGATCAAAAGACAGGTGAAACAGAAACAAAGAAACAGTGATGTGGCTTTGACGAAGAAACAGTGATGTGGCTTTGACAAAGAAACAGTGATGTGGCTTTGACGAAGAAACAGTGATGTGGCCTTGATGAAGAAACAGTGATGTGGCCTTGATGAAGAAACAGTGATGTGGCCTTGATGAAGAAACAGTGATGTGGCCTTGATGAAGAAACAGTGATGTGGCCTTGATGAAGAAACAGTGATGTGGTTTTGATGAAGAAACAGTGATGTGGCCTTGATGAAGAAACGGTGATGTGGCCTTGATGAAGAAACGGTGATGTGGCCTTGATGAAGAAACAGTGATGTGGCCTTGATGAAGAAACAGTGATGTGGCCTTGGAGAAAAACACAAGTGCAGTGGATGGCTAAAAAAAAACAAAAACAAAATGAAGTTCTCAGAGAAGCTGCATAACACTGAAAACTACAGGCACACCTCGCTTTATTGAATTCTGTTTTAGTGTTTTGCTACTAATTTGCTTTTCTCAAATTATTAATGTTTAGAATTTTCAGAATATATCTTTTTCTTCTGACAGTTTTTGGCAGAAACGTCACATCGAGCAGGTCAAATGGTGTCACACTCTTTGTCTTCACATAACATTCTGGCAGCCTCGAAGTATTTCACATTTTTTTTTGTTGCTTTTATATTAAAATTGGGCCACCTATTAACAACCATACAGTAACCCCTGACTGCATAAGTGAGAGGAAAAGTCTTCAAAGCAGTAAGTATAAATGGTGGAGTTTTGTGAAAAGGCCATGTCAAACACTGTAACATACTACGATGATTATTGATAATGCACTTAATCAGCCACTCAGTCAGCCATTAACACTGAGATAAGACTCTCCACCAACAAAATGTTAATAATTCACCGAAGGCTCTGATGATGAAGGTCAGTATTTATTATTTTTTTTTTTACAAAGTAGTTTTAGAGTGCAATGTTTTTTAGACCTAGCTTATTGTGCACTTAACAGACTGAAGTATAAAAATGATCTTAGGCTTTTATATGCATTCATTCATTTGCATGTCCCTTGTGGAACTTTGCCTCCCAAACAGCACTCCTGCAGGCCTCTCGGTTGTGAGCAAGATGGCCTGCTGCTGCATCCATTTGCAGATCGTCAATGATGTCTTGCAGCCATCTTCGTTTTTGTCTTCCTCTTTTTCTTTTTCCCATTATGTATCCTTCCAATATGGTCTTCTCTAAATTATCATGACGTTTAATGTGTCCAAAATAGTTAAGTTTTCTCTCTTTAATCCTCTTTACTACCCAGCCTTCTTCAATATTAAGCTCTTGTAGTATAGATATATTTTATATTTATATGCATTAGGAATATTTCTCTCTTTAATCCTAGTGAAGAGGATTAAAGAGAGAAAACTGAAATATTTTGGACACATTAAACGTCATGATAATTTAGGGAAGACCGTCTTGGAAGGATACATAATGGGAAAAAGAAAAAGAGGAAGACCAAGACGAAGATGGCTGCAAGACATCGCTGACGATCTGGAAATGGATGCAACAGCAGCAGGCCATCTTGCTCACAACCGAGAGGCCTACAGGAGTGCTGTTTGGGAGGCAAAGTTCCGCAAGGGACATGCAAATGAATGAATGCATTAGGAAGAGAAAAAATGGGTGTGACATATTTGACTGCAATAGCTGCTCTACTGTGGTCTACACCTGAACCCAAAATATCTCTATAGGGTATCTTACATCCTACATCCTTCCTGTACTGTTAAATGACACCCATAGTATGGTAGTTCAGCAAGTTTTCCTGTTTTGGGCGAGCTTTTCAACCTCATCATGGGATTTTACGCCTGCTAATTTGGTCTCTCTAACAATGTCCTGTTTAGAGTTTCATGTGGTCGACCTATTTTTCTTTGGGCTTTTGTATTCCACTTGATAGCTTGTTTTAGGATTCTCGGACTGTTTTTTTCTCATCCCATGACCGACATATGTCCATCTCTTTTTCCTGATCACCCATGAGACTGGTTGTTGTTCACTCATCTGCCTTATCTGTGTTGTTCTTGAATTCCACCAGGTATGCCTGTATTAAAATCTTAAAGAGAAATCACTCTACATCCCACGAACATGAAAACTAGGTAGAGAACTTGTCAGCCACTGGAAACCTCAAGAGGAAAAGAAAAGAGAAGACTAAGGGGAAAATATGTCAATTCACAGCCCAAATGGAAAGAAGAAAAATAAAGATAACTGATTCAAATAAAAATACCCAGAGTACAAAAATGGAGAACATGTGGATGATTGAATTATCCATGATTAAAATGGTATGTTACTGAGTTAAAAAAAATTTTTTTTTTAATCTTGTATTTAGAAAGGAAAAAAAATAGCCTGGATAAAATATGGGTAACAAAAGACATCTCAAGCACAGATGACTGGATGCAAAAGCTATGAGATAATAAATATATACTGTATATGAAAAATGTGGTGCAGACTATTATCCATATTTTCTGCTCTACAGAGCTCTGTTGAGTGTATATTTTCTCCATAGAATAGTGTTGAATGCATATTTTCTGCTTCACAGAGTAAGACTGTGTATGGTTTCTGCTCTCCCAAGTAGTGTTGGGCGTATACAACATATGGCATTCTGATTTTAAATAATCCGAGCTAGAAAATATCTGGAAAAAAAAACGCTGTCAGAATAAACTTTTATTTCGAGGTCTATGGGTCAGTCTTAGATATATATTTATACAATCAGCCTTCTTATCATGGAGCTTTGTTACAGTCTTAATGATACCTTTCTCTTATTAACATTTAAGCCCCGCTTATCAGACCTTCCTTTGCTTCTATTCTCCGGAACCAACCCACGCCAATGAACGTCTCATTCGATAAAGAACTCTTATTCATGCAGTATTTTTTCGCTATTCATATACTCGTAGCTTCCATTCTTTTTCGAACCTGCGACTCAGTTGTGTCAATTATGGCCGGTAGCAGATTAGCGTTGCTTCCATTAACATTCACTAAAAAAAAAAAAAAGCAACACAAAACAGCTTTACCTAAATCTTCAAAATACCCCTCGCACCGCGCCATTTCGTGTTTACATCACGTGACCCATGATCAAAATTGTATACCGGACTGTCTTCAATTCGCTGTTTTTGTAGAATACGAAAAATTTTAAGATTGTACTACTGCATCTTATCTTACATCTTATATCCTTCCCGTGCCGTTAAACGTCACATAGGGCTCGCAAAGTAGTTCGCCAATTTTTCTTGTCTTCGGCGAGTCTTTCAACCTCATCAAGGGATTTTATGCCTGCTAATTTGGCCTCTTCAAAGTTTTACGCGGTCTGCCTCTTTTTCTTTGGCTTGTCGTGTTCCGCTTGATAGCTTGTTTTGGGATTCTCTGATCATTACTTCTCATCAAGTGACCAACATATGTCCATCTCCTTCTCCTGATCACCTATGAGACTGGTTGTTGTTCAGTCATCTGTCTTATCTCTGCATTGTTCTTGAATTCGTTCCACTTGATGCCAAGTATTTTCCTTAGGCCTTTGTTTTCAAAAGAGTCTAATCTCTTCTCTATTTCCTTAGTTGTTTTCCAGCTTTCGCATGCATAAATAAATAAATACTACTGCATATCAACATAATTAATCTGAATTATAAGATAGGACTGGTTTTAACCACAAGGTAAGCCCAAAAACGATCAAGGAAGCACATATTTCATATTGATGTATAAAATGATGTATATTGTTTAGTGTTTGTAACAAACTGAAACTGAGAAGAAACAAAACTTTACAACAATATCTTCTGCTTGTAAACATTTCTAGAGCCCTGATTTTCTTTTTTGTGCTCTTGTCCTGTGTCCCTGCTCATTCTTAGGAATTCCCTGGCCTAGTCTTGTTTAGTATCACTGTTCTTGCGCAATGTACATGTTCTTGTCTAGTGTTTCAGGTTTTGTTTACTGTACTTGTTTTTTTAGGAAAAGGAGATGGACACATGTTGGTCACGTGCTGAGAAGAAACGATTAGAGAATCCCAAAACAAGCTATCAAGTGAAACACAAACAGGCCGAGAAAAAGAGGCAGACCACGTGAAACTCTAAAGAGGACATTGTTAAGAGAGGCCAAATTAATTGGTATAAAATCCCTTGATGAGGTTGAAAAACTCGCCGAAAACAGGAAGTCTTGGCGAACTACATTGTGAGCCCTATGTGACTTTTAACAGCACTGGAAGGATATAAGATATAAGACTTGTGTCTTCTAATGTCACAGGCCTGTTCTTATATATTTGTTCTTGTCTAGTGTCCTTGTCGAAAGATAGTTTTTTTTTTAGTATAAGTATTTAAAACTAATAGCTAACAACAAAGCTGCATGTGATGATGAAATAACAACTGAAATGTTAAAAGCTATTAAGGGTGACAACATGAGTCAACTATAGAGAAAGTTTAATAAGTTTGGAAAGAAGAAAAGGTCCCTTCTAAATGAAAAAAATGAATCATTGTTAAAATACCACAAAAAAAGGCAACCTTAGCCACTTCAATAATCGGAGAGGAGTAATCTTACTAAATACGCTTACTATTAGTTGTGTCAAAAGTATTTTGCAAAGTTGTTCTGAATAGGATTAAAGATATAGTGAGCCAAACCTTAAGGACATCCTCGTCCACAGCCACTTGAAGCAGAGCCTTACATATGTTGGCACCAGAAAATGTAACCGCCCCCGCTGCGTTACCTGCCCTGTAGTTTGGGAAACGAAAACAATCACCTTTCCCAAAACTATCCTCACTCTTCATGAGGGATTCACATGCGAGTCCCGAAATGTGATATATGTCATCGTTTGCAAAAGATATAGGATAACATATATCGGTGAGATTAGGGGACCGCATGCAAAAACATCTGTACGACATCGCCCAGCATGCTTCGAAACCAGTCCCAAATCATTTCAATGGCCCCAACCACAGAGGCAAATCTGATTTTCTGGTAACAGCCATTAAACAATGTCACGCAGATGACACAAGCCGCCTGGCACTTGAGAACCGCTGCATTCAAAATTATGGGACGCTGGAACCACATGGGTTAAACTCGCTGTTTAGTTACACGTAACATCATCTTCTTCAATCATTATAGTACCTCTCCACTAAATCCACCCCTTCTTACTTTTCAAACTTCCTCAAGCATCACTCTGCAACCCCGCTATTTTCTCTGCAACCCCTCTTCCCCAATCATCTGTTTCAATTTCTTCTAGCTAGGCCAATAGTGCGTCACTCTCTTTCCCCTCCCCGGTTCCCCATCCACCACCCCCAGTTACAACCCACCGACCACATGTCACAGGTCTCTATTTAAACAATTTCCACGTCCTACCAGATCCATTCCTGACACACACCGCCGGACAAGCCACACCTTGCAATTTACAGCTAAGTACTCCTTAAAAAATTTTTTTTTAAACAGTATTCATGTGAATCTATACTTTATCTCCTCTCTCTATTTCTTCGTCCTGTATGTTTTTGTATGATTAAGGCTCACGCCGAAACGTCACAACTTTCTAATCGTTACGTAATAAAGCTGCTCCTACTTTTTTCCGATTTTATACATTCTGGTATCACAGCTTTACTGCAGTGCTTAGTGTATAGTTGTATACTTATACACCAATTATTGTGTTAAAGATATAGTGGATACTGCAACGATAGAAGAACAAGCAGGATTTCAAAAAGGGAGAAGCTGTCTTGACCAGATCTTTACGCTAAGAATAATACTTGAAGAATATATTGAAAAGGAAAAACCATTAATCCTAAACTTCATAGATTTTAGAAAGTGATTTTAGCATACACAGAGATTCATTGTAGAGAATTTTAAGAATATATGGAATATCATCTAAAATTGTCAACATCACTAGAGATCTCTACAATGGATACGTTTGTGCAGTCAAACACAGAAGAAGGAACGAGTGAATAGTTCCAGATTGAAACAAGTGTGAAACGATGATGAATATTATCTCCGTTGCTTTTTGGAATTCCCATATACTTCATAATGAAAAAAATGTTGCAGAAGTAAAACAGGCGTTGATTGTGTACAATGGACACAACTGAAAGATCTTGATTTTGCAGATGACATAATTCTTATCAGTGTCAATGTGAGTTTGATGCAAGAAAAAACAGATACCTGTCTTCACTGGCTAGTAAAACAGGACTTGAAATTAACAAGGAAAAAACAAAAATAATGAAACTTTTCATTAATCAAGAAGGACAAATACACGTAGAAGGAACAGCTTTTGAAGAAATAAACCGATTTGCATACCTCAGCAGCTACATAGACCAGGATGGTGGTGCCAGAAAGGAAGTTAGAATTCGAATTGCAAAAGCAACATTGACCTTCAAAAATATTGAGAACATACGGCATTCAAAAGTTACAAGTACAAAAACCAAGTTAAGATTATTCAATTCAAATGTAATATCCACCCCCATTTGTGCATTTGAAAGCTGGAAAACAACTAAAGAAACAGACAAGAAATTAGACTCTTTAGAAAACAAATGCCTAAGGAAAATGCTTTATATATGCAGGAAACTCTCTACCGTAGAGAGCGGAACAACAACACAACTCCTTCAGATCATCAGAGGAAGTACCCCCCCTCAGACAAGTGTTTCGGCCCTTTAAACTCCTGACACTCTAAGGGGGGTGGGCCCCTCTGGGTCATGACTCCCAGAGGTCTTGTGAGTTGTTGCTTTTTTTTCGGTCCCGGGATCGAACCCATGATCTTCCAGTTGCCACACGTCTTTAGCGATTTAGCTATGGAGGACTGGTATTGGTTGTGGCGAATGAAATTTGAACATTTTCCGGGCATGGTTCTTCTGCTGTCTTATTGCTTCTATTTTCCTCTGTCTTCTGGACTTTCATGGTGTCACTTTTACTCTTTTTGCCTGTTTGGTTCCAAACTCTTTGTAGCAGTGAAGATATATAAATTATATAAATTGGAACGAATTCAAGAACAATGTAGAGATGAGCAAACAACAACCTGTCTCACGAGTGATCAGAAAATGGAGATGGACATATGTCGGTCATGTGATGAGAAAAAACAATCAGAGAATTCCAAAACAAGCTATCAAATGGAACACAACAGGCTGAAAAAAAGAGGTCTACTACGTGAAACTCTAAAGAGGACATTGTTAAGAGAAGCCAGTTTAGTGGGCATAATATCCCTTGATGAGATTGAAAAGCTCGCCGAAAAAGGAAAACTTGGCAAACTGACATGCAAAGCCTATGTGACATTTAACCGCATGAGAAGGATGTATGATTTAAAACAAAATATATATGCTGTTAAAAAAAACGCAAGAAATACGATGTTACGATTTAAACTGAAGTTTGCTGATTAGACAAGAGCATATTGGCTGAAACGTTTACTTGGACATCTGCTTCACGTGCTGACCTGAATTGTACTCAGCAGATGATTCATGAGCACAGAAAAGCGACCCTAGTCATAACAGCATTTTTGACAACTCATGACAGGTTCACGAGAAACCCGTAAAACTTACTGAATACAAAACTCACTGACCATATTGAATGTCTATAAAAGATTGACACTCCTCGAATCAATTCATTTGAAAATTCAGCGCGCAAGTATGGCTTATTTCACTTACAGAACAAGGACTCATCATCATTGGACGTTTACAGACTGGACAGTCACAAAGTGTAGTGGTCAGATATTTTAATGTGTTTAGAAGCACCATTAGTTGCCTTTGGAGACGATTTCAAGAAACTGGGTCAGTTGCAGACCGGCCGCGCAGTGGAAGACCTATAGTTACAACTTCTGCCGAAGACCGCTTTATACGGCTGCGACACCTCAGGAATCGATTTGCATCTGCGTCCTCAACAATCTAGTCAATGACAGCAACTCGTCGAATTTCAGATCAAACGGTCAGGAACAAGCTCCATCACGCTGGTTTTTTGGGCTAGAAGACCCTACAAAGGTCCTCTTCTTACGGACCGCCATCGCCAGAACCGACTGCAGTGGGCGAACCAGCATCGTCAATCGACCGTTGCGAATGATTGGAGAAGAGTTTGGCTTGGTGATGAATCATTCTTTCTGCTCCAGCGACACAATAGACGGAGAAGAGTTTACAGCAGAGTCCATGAGCGCTACGCCCAGATCTGCGTGGATGAGGCTCATCCACATTGGTGGTGGAGGTGTACTGGTGTGTGTGTGTGTGTGTGTGTGTGTGTGTGTGGGGGGGTTATAATTAATTTATAAAAAGCTTTTGAGCATGCAGTTATAACCTTTTGGCTTTTATCTTTTTCGTATAAAAACATACAGAACAATGAAATAGGAAAGGAAAAGAAAGTCAAAATTATTATTATCCAACGGTTAGATTAAGAGTTTTTCTGTTGAACGTCACGAGTAGATGCATTATTCTACTAGCGTGTAACTGAAGTCATGCTTTAAGAACTAGTGATGATATGCTGTGTGACCTGGCCATGAACAGCACACCTGGCCCAAGCAGGCAACTGTATATACAGCACGTGAAGCCATTTTCCTATGAAAGTACACTTTTATGTTGGGTAGATTACAGGTTTATGTGATAATGGTGCATTTTGTTATATTTTTAATGGATGAGCTATTATTTATATGGTGGACTAAATTATAAGAACTTGGAATGGGGGTGACTGCTAATTATGAGAATCTCACACTGTATAGATGTCAGTTGTAGCCAGACTTGGTCACGGTCAAGTGGGTCAGTTATACTTCACCTGCATTCATTTACCAAACCATCAAAGCTGGAGCATTTGTGCCAACCAAATGATCTGACAAGTGATATTTTGACCACTACTATAAAAGCAAGTTTACAAGTGGTGCTCTGACCTCCACAATGAAACCAAGTTTACTAGTGGTGCTCTGACCTCCACAATGAAACCAAGTTTACTAGTGGTGCTCTGACCTCCACAATGAAACCAAGTTTACTAGTGGTGCTCTGACCTCCACAATGAAACCAAGTTTACAAGTGGTGCTCTGACCTCCACAATGAAACCAAGTTTACAAGTGGTGCTCTGACCTCCACAATGAAACCAAGTTTACAAGTGGTGCTCTGACCTCCACAATGAAACCAAGTTTACTAGTGGTGCTCTGACCACCACAATGAAACCAAGTTTACAAGTGGTGTTCTGACCTCCACAATGAAACCAAGTTTACAAGTGGTGTTCTGACCTCCACAATGAAACCAAGTTTACAAGTGGTGTTCTGACCTCCACAATGAAACCAAGTTTACAAGTGGTGTTCTGACCTCCACTCGTAAAAACTGCACGTCCTGTTTTAGTAAGTACTTCAAGCATGCAAGATCATGCCTTGTCTGACTCTTGCTCTTGACCTCGGTGACAGATTAGGTGTCATTGCTTTTAATTAAACAAGCAAAAAGAAATAAAAAAGAAATGTAATTTATATTTGAAGATGTAAAATCAGTGAGAAAATAAACAAAGGAACACAGCTTGGGTTTCAGCAACTGGGGCAAAAACAAAGTGATGATTTCATACTAAATCCTCGCGTAAGTACTCAGTGAAGGTTTGCTAATTTTAAACTAAATTAGCCTATCATGTTAGTTTAATGGATGGAGCAAAAAAAACCAACGGATTCTCTAGCTTATAAATGAATATTAGCGGACTGTCGCTAGGGAAGTAGTTAAGTGTCAGTATCAGGTTTAAATAGGGACATGTTAGTGAGAAGCAAACATCGTAAATAAAATCATTTCCCTCTACTACTACTCATAAATAATAGTGATGATTCTCCAGCATTGTCAGTTAAATTCACTATTTGATTTACCTTTCTTTTATATCAATGCGCTTTTGACAGTAATGGTAGAAGTAACATTTCCGTTTCCATGCCACTGAGGCATTTTGGGGATACAGTGTTAGGCCCGTATTTTCCATGACCTTCGGCACATGAAAGTGTGGTGTGGTCAGTATCACGCCTGACCGCTTTATCTTCCCGGATTTCTCTGGTACCAATTTTTAGAGACTGGGTGAACCTTAGGGCTTTTTTTTTTTCGTGCGTACCATAAAGAATCCCCACTGCTGTGACGTGAACTCAGTACCACTACTACTAACAGCAGTTGCATAAATATTATACATTTGCTTTTGTTTGAAATATATAATCAGGAGGCCTCAAAACAAAAGACCAATAACTGAAACATTCTCTGTCTAGAACAATTGACCACGAGAGAGAGAGAGAGAGAGAGACACACACACACACACGCACACGCACACACACACGCACACGCACACGCGCACGCGCACGCACACACACACACGAGGCTGAGTCAAAAATTAATCTTAATTTTGTTTTATTTGAATAAAATGTTCAAAAATTAGTGAAGACCAGTTATCACTTTTCAGTATACAAGGTCAGACAATTAAGTAATGAGACTAATTACATAAAAAATAAAATAAACAACAGTTGAAGATATAACCTGTATTTCATTCAAAGCAAGCCCATTGTGCATTGATATAGCGAGTGGCGCGATCTAACGAACACTAGAACAACCCCTGCAGTTGTTATTCTGTTGGTATGGCCCTTAAACTCGATGTTACGGGCTTTTGTCTGTCATCGGTATCATCAAAGAAGCGTCCTTTCAATGGTAATTTTAATTGTGGAAATAGAAAATAATCGCAGGGAGAAAAATCTGGGGAATAGGGTGGATGGTTGAGAACAAACACTTGTTTCTGGGCAAAAAATATTCCTGTACAACTACCGCCCGGTGAGCCGGTGCATTATTATGAAGAAAGAAAAAACTGCCAGGTGTTGAATACTCGGGTCGGACTCAGAGAATCCTTTTCAATAGGCGTTTCAAAATACTTAAAAAATAAACTTTGGCAGTGACAGTCTGTCCATCTGAAATAAATTCTGTGTGAATAACTCCTTTGCTGTCGAAGAAGCACACCAACACATTGTCTTCATTTTCGACTTTTGAAGACGAAATTTTTTGCCTTTTGGTGATGATGATGACTTCCACTGAGCACTTTGGCGTTTAGTTGTGGGATCATAGAGGAAAATCCATGTTTTATCCTCTGCAACAATCAAATTTAAGAAATATTTATTTCTGTGACACGTTTTGATGATGTCTTTTGCGTACTCAGCACGTTGATATTTTTGGTCATCAGACAACGAATGTGGTACAAACCAGCAAGCAACTTTTTTCTTGCCCAAATCTTCCACTAAAATTTTACGAATGGTTTCTCGGTTAACATCAAATTCATCTGCCATCATCCTCACAGTCAAACAACGATCTTCTTGTATCCGTTCTCTGACTTTTGCAGTGAGTTCCTCATTATGAACAGAAATTGGGCGTCCATGTCTAATTGCATTTGCAATCGTTTCCACACCACTTTTGAATTGTGAATACCACCTGAATATCTGTGCGCAAGACAAAAAATTATCATCATAAACTTATCACATCAATTCAACTGTCTCAACTGCACTTTTCCCGAGTTTTAAACAGAATTTAATGTTAGCTTTTTGCTCCATGCTGATTACGTGACAATACATCTCTAACTAGGTCAACAAAATTGCGGCTTGTTTATCGTCTGCTTTAGGTGCGGCAGTGAAAAATTGCCAGATCATAGATGAAGGTTGCCTCTTTGGATTCCACGCTTTGCTTCACAGATGGCATTTTTGTCTTGGCCATAATAAAATCAGTTTCATTACTTAATTGGCGGGCCTTGTAGTCCCAGCCATATTCAATACGGTTGTGCAGCTGCTTCAAAAATGCATGGATTTCTCAAGAAAAAAAAACTATGGACAGCCTCTTTTTAATCTGCTCTTAATCTGTACTGAACTTTTGTTCAAATAGCACCTCCTGGAGGGGTCCAAACACATGACAGTCACGTCGTGCACAGTCAGATGAATATACAGGAGACACTTCAAACGCAGATGTGTAATTTGTTGACCTGTCGCACATGCTGTGTGAGTCTGAACGTTATCACACTGCAAACAACACACTAGAAATGAGAAGCCCGTGATGTTTTGACCTGACTGCAGGTTTTATGTGGTGCTTCACTGTTGATAGTGGTTTCCCTGGATATGGTTGTTTCAGAATTGGGCCTTTACAGGCCAAGAAGAGCGTGACTTAATTTTCCAGCTGACGGAGTTGAACTGAACTTGCTTGGTTTCAGTGAGGAAGACTGATGCTACTTTTTAGCTGCCTTGCTTTGTCTCTGGCCGAAGTAATTTATCCAGCATTTGTCTCTAGTAGCTACAGTCATAGAAAGTCAGTCATCTCTTTCAGCTTATAGTGGTGTAAATGAGTTTCACAAACATCCTCATCGCATTCTGTCAGATTGAGAATGAGTTGTTTTGGTACCCACGTGGCAGAGATTTTTCAGTACTGCAGCACTCTGTGAATGAGCCAAGCCATGACTAATCTTCATGTCTCCAGCCACCTCATGAACTGTCACCTACCAGTTTTTTCTGTACCATTCATTTCACGTCGGCATTAGCATCAGGGTTTTTTGCAGTGTGGGGGCTTCAGTAGAAGCTGGATCTGTCAAATTTGACGCTCTACTTATAAAATGGACATATGAGTGGCGAAGTGGTTAGCGCATTATTCTCTCATGGCGGATGTCGAGGGTTCGAATCCGGCCGGAGGTGTCCTAGTCACCCAGCTGTAGAAATGGGTACCCGACTTCTTCTGGAGTTGGGGAAGGAAAGGCGACTAGGTGTGATGCTGATCATATTACCCTGTAGTGTGCCGACAGGTCAAGGAAAATGTAGGCACTAACACCATATCCCTATGTGCCTCTAAAACGTGATAGGGTTACTTTACCTTTTTTATTTATAAACTACCTGCGCTGTTTCTAAACCAGCTGAAATGACACATGCTTCCCTATATTGCCATTTCATTCTGCAATCAATACCTGAAAATTTCTCACCTTCACTATTCAAGAAACGACAATACCTGCACTCTAATCTTCTCTCATGTGTGCTTCCAAGTGAGTGACCATCTTTGATTTGGTCTCTTGATATCAAATTTACAAGTTGGCCAATGTGCCACTGCTCACATACATCTTGCGAGGGACTGTATAATATACGAGGGTCACACCGAAAGTCGTGAGCAATTTTTTTTAAAATCAGAATTTATAGACAGAGAAAATATAAATATCATCTTAATTTACATAATTTTCTTCACTTTTCAATATAATCACCATTTCTCTGCACACAATTTTCCAATCGCTCTGAAAGTATGAAAATACCCACCCGGTTCCAGCTTACCGACAGCACAGAAGCACTGCTTTATGGGTGTTCTCTCCTGTGGGACCCAGCGGGCACAAACGTTTCTATAGCCTAGGGTTTCAATCATTTCCTGTACTGCATTGTGTCCTATTCCAAGATTTACAGCGATTTCAGATACTGTGACACGTCTGTCGTCTTTAATGATGTCGTCAACCCTTTCCACGTTGCGTTTAGTGGAGGCAATTCGAGGGCTACCGCTGCGAGGCATATCTTGGATGCTCGTATTTCCATCTTTGAAATGTTTCACCACCTCCTAACACTGCTAGCACCCATACACACATTTCCATAAGCAAGTTGAAGTTTTTGGTGAATTTCAGCAGCGGGGATTTCCTCTTTAACGAGGAACTCAGTAACAGTACGTTGACGAAACGAAACTTCAGCACCCGCCATTTTGTTTATGCTCTGCGTTGTCACGTCACGTGAAACACGATGGTGATGTCATGTGACCTCTACATGAAGTGCAAAGGAGGATGCAGTTTAAGCTGATACACTTATATTTTCTCTATCTATACATTCTGATTAAACACAAATATTTGCTCACGACTTTCTGTATAGCCCTTGTATCTGTGAAAATCTGTAGATTTTTTTAAAGCAAAATTAAGTTTATTGAGAGAGAGGGAGAGAGAGAGAGAGAGAGAGGGGGGGGGGGAGGAGAGAGAGAAACAAATAGAAAAGTTTGCTGAAGCCAGTAAATAGAAGCAATTAAAGACAACAATAAAACAGTTCACAACTTTAATGAAAACACATGGAATAAAACGTAAGACTTCACTGCTAACTTTAATGAAAACACATGGAATAAAACGTAAGACTTCACTGCTAACTTTAATGAAAACACATGGAATAAAACGTAAGACTTCACTGCTAACTTTAATGAAAACACATGGAATAAAACGTAAGACTTCACTGCTAACTTTAATGAAAACACATGGAATAAAACGTAAGACTTCACTGCTAACTTTAATGAAAACACATGGAATAAAACGTAAGACTTCACTGCTAACTTTAATGAAAACACATGGAATAAAACGTAAGACTTCACTGCTAACTTTAATGAAAACACATGGAATAAAACGTAAGACTTCACTGCTAACTTTAATGAAAACACATGGAATAAAATGTAAGACTTCACTGCTAACTTAAATGAAAACAACCCCCTAATCCACATTTTTGATCAGTATACATGAAATACTCATTGATGAAATGTAAAAAGTGTTTGCTTATCTGAACCAGAGAGTGGATGTAATGAGAAGTTGAGCATTAAAATCATAGTAAAAGGCATGGATAAAGTAGACTGCTCAGACAAAAGGGCAATGAACTGTATGATTATAATTCCCAGCATAAAGTCGACTTAATTTCATAGAAATGATCAGAGTTCATGAAACCAAAGTTCAACCACTCTTTTCATGAAATGATGACTGAATTAAACAACTAAAGAAGGTTGCTTTTGGCATAAAAAAAACTTTAAAACTGAATCAAAGATGGTATGAATTTAGAAAAAAAAATTCAGTATGCATCATTATAGTTTATAATACAACATACAGTGAAATGTGGAATATTCCATTATTAAACTCCCTGTTAACCAGAACTCAAGCACCTAGCAAAAATATCTTTTAAAATCAAAGAAATAATACTTTAAACAAAAATTAAAATAAAATCATTTTCTAGTGCAAATGTAGGTTTAAACTTGTCCTAAAGCGAGCTGATATTCGTTCACTTTTCAAGAAAAATGCACACAAGTTTGTCCGCACTGATGTTCATCCAAAGCCATCCACATCCACTTCTCCTGATCCTGTGCCAGCTACACCATCATCAAATCTCGATGATCCTGATGCAATGTCTACCTAGTAAACTCTTTACTCCATATGTAACAGTCATAAGTGTATATGTGGTTGCTTTGTTACTTGAAGTTAATAAAACTATATTCGTGAAGCTGAAAAGTATATTGGCTTTCACTTAACTAAAATTGCACACGTCATTCACAAAGCTGTTTATATAATAAATCTGTGTTACAGTTAAGCATGTCTTTATTTGTCTTAATTTGCTTTTAATTATTGTACCTCGCTATTAATATCAAATCAATACAGAGTTTGTGGTGTGGTGTGGTGTGGCGTGGCGTGGCGTGGCGTGGTGTGGTGTAGCGTGGCGTGGCGTGGCGTGGTGTGGTGTTGTGTGGCGTGGCGTGGTGTTGTGTGGCGTGGCGTGGTGTTGTGTGGCATGGCGTGGTGTGGTGTTGTGTGGAGTGGCGTGGTGTGGTGTTGTGTGGCGTGGTGTGGTGTTGTGTGGCGTGGTGTGGTGTTGTGTGGCGTGGTGTGGTGTTGTGTGGCGTGGCGTGGTGTGGTGTTGTGTAGCGTGGCGTGGTGTGGTGTTGTGTGGCTTGGCGTGGTGTTGTGTGGCGTGGCGTGGCGTGGCGTGGCGTTGCGTGGTGTCGTATGTTATATTCATTGTTAAGCCTATTTTTAATAGTAACTCTCAAGTAACCAGTAACTACATTCATTCGGCATCTATCATTTCCTATATGCGTGGTTAACTGAGAGTCTACTGTATATATGTGACTTCTCTTTCTGTACAATAAAGTTTAATATACACGATTTCTCTTCTCTTTTTGTACAGTAAAGCTCTATGTAATTGTCTTCTCTCTTCTATGAACACATTCCTATGGAATATATTTAATCATTTCATAAATCAGGTGATACAACAGAAATGATACAAATGAATAAATTAGTTAATATCAAACCTAGGCGGCTCCTACGCCCCATTTTTATACAGTCCTCCCATCTCTTTTTTTGTCCACCCCCTCCCTGCCTCGACCCCCGCTTTCATTTTTGCCTGATAATAGTTTTCACATATTAAACCTCAGTTTCATCATCATCATGTGACGTGTCCTTTCCAGAACGTTGTACATCTCACTGGCTCCCAGAATGCAATGCGGTCTCGAGCAAGCTGACCAGCGACTCAATGATATTTCAGAGTTTCCATGATATCCTCAGTCCAGCTGCGACTGTGCCTTCTGCTGTCAACATCTTCAAACCATTATGTATCTTGATGTGGCCTGAGTGTCTCAGATTTCTAATGTTGATGATGTTTACATAAAAAAGAGCCTCAGTTTACATAGGTTTACATATATAAAATACACAAGAGACCATTTGATATATATCTGATCTAGGTCAGTGCACGGTTGACAGTAAGTCACATGAAAATTATGCATTTACTATTGTTGAATAATATCATCAGGAGCCTTTAGGACCAAAGTTAACTTGAAGAAGAGCTTCCTCCGTCTTCTGATGTTGATCGACTTTGAAAATAAGATTGTCTTTCATTCTCATAATCTGAACTGTGACTGGGAAAAAATCAATAAAGACCGTTAGTATATTAATAAAGACGGTAATGGGAGTCTCTGGTAATGAGACGTTTGCTCTTCAAGTTCTAAAAAAGTGTCATGATGCAGTCAGTCAGTCATTTGCATGTCCCTTGCAGAACTTTGCCTCCCTAACAGTTCTCTTGTAGATCTCTAGGTTGTAAGCAAGATGCCCTGCTGATGATTCGTTCAATGGCAGATCGTCAACGATGTCTTGCGCCATCTTCGCCTTGGTCTTCCTCTCTTTCTTTTTCCCATTATATACCCTTCCAGGACTGCCTTCTCTAAATTATCATGACGTTTAATATGTCCGAAATATTTAAGTCTTCTCTGTTTAATTTTCCTTACTAGACAGCCTTCTTCAATATTAAGTTCTTGTAGTATATATATATATATATATATATATATATATATATATATATATATATATATATATATATATATATGTTGTTTTTTGTGTCCATGATATTTGAAGGACTCTTCTGTATTCTGTAACAGTTACATTCAAAGGCATTTATGTGTTTCTCAGCTGTTAAGTGTCCAGGTCTTATAGGCATATGTCAAAAAAATATTATTTTTGTAGTTCTCTCTGTTCCTCTCCATAGCTTCTTTAATTGTTTTATTTTTGAAGTGCGATAGATGTCTTCCTCCTAATTTCCCTCATTGTAAATCGATTATTAGTTAGTCTCCACCTCTTCCAACTTTTCCATATATATATATATATATATATATATATATATATGCTGCTTTTATTTGTTTTGTCAGTTGTCATCAATTTAGTTTTATCTGCATTAAGATAAAGGTTTTCCTCATCACTGTTCTTACGGACTGACATAATTAGTTTTTCCATTCCTTTCTATATTGTGGACAGTAATACTGTGTCATCAGTATATCCAATCTCTGGTATTTCATAACCTCCAATTGTTATGGTATTGTAATAATCTTTAGTTCTAATGTACATGCTGTAATTCATTCATTCTTTTGTGTTTTCTTTACCGGAACCATAACTTTAGCTGCAGCTATTAAGATATCTCTGGCATGTGTAGCCAGTTCATCTGGTGTTATCTCCTCCTGTACAGCCACCAGTGTCTCAAAACAGTTCTTCACTTCTATACCGTATTCTTCTGATATTTTTGCAAGATCAAACCGGACTGGTCTTGATCCCCTAACTGTATCTTTATCTTCATGTCTGGTATTAATAACTCATGGTCCGTGTCACAATCCGCACCTGGTAGAGTTTTTTCTAATGTTATACCTGATCTCCATCTTCTTTGCACTAAAATGTAATCTGTTTGATTCTTGGTTTTACCATCAGGTGTTGTCCATGTGTAAAGTCTTCTTGGATGTTTCCTAAAAAGTGTGTTAGCGACCTTTAGCTCATTTTCCATGCAAAACGCCCTTAGATTGTCACCTGCCTCATTTATATCTTCTATACTAAATTTTCCCAAAACATAACCTTTCGTCTTCTGCTCTTTCTGTACCAATCTTTCCATTAAAATAGCCCATTATTAATACACTACCATGATACAGTAGTCATTCAATTTACTGATATGGACACGGGAAGGGGATCTTTCAGCAAGTTTTCCTCATTCAGATAAAACCTCGATCCCTACCATGCTCCTAGGGAAGGGGATCTTTCAGCAAATTTTCCTCATTCAGATAAAACCTCGATCCCTACCATGCTCCCAGGGAAGGGGATCTTTCAGCAAGTTTTCCTCATTCAGATAAAACCTCGATCCCTACCATGCTCCTAGGGAAGGGGATCTTTCAGCAAGTTTTCCTCATTCAGATAAAACCTCGATCCCTACCTTGCTCCCAGGGAAGGGGATCTTTCAGCAAGTTTTCCTCATTCAGATAAAACCTCGATCCCTACTATGCTCCTAGGGAAGGGGATCTTTCAGCAAGTTTTCCTCATTCAGATAAAACCTCGATCCCTACCATGCTCCTAGGGAAGGGGATCTTTCAGCAAGTTTTCCTCATTCATATAAAACCTCGATCCCTACTATGCTCCTAGGGAAGGGGGTCTTTCAGCAAGTTTTCCTCATTCAGATAAAACCTCGATCCCTACCATGCTCCTAGGGAAGGGGATCTTTCAGCAAGTTTTCCTCATTCAGATAAAACCTCGATCCCTACTATGCTCCCAGGGAAGGGGATCTTTCAGCAAGTTTTCCTCATTCAGATAAAACCTCGATCCCTACTATGCTCCTAGGGAAGGGGATCTTTCAGCAAGTTTTCCTCATTCAGATAAAACCTCGATCCCTACCATGCTCCTAGGGAAGGGGATCTTTCAGCAAGTTTTCCTCATTCATATAAAACCTCGATCCCTACTATGCTCCTAGGGAAGGGGGTCTTTCAGCAAGTTTTCCTCATTCAGATAAAACCTCGATCCCTACCATGCTCCTAGGGAAGGGGATCTTTCAGCAAGTTTTCCTCATTCAGATAAAACCTCGATCCCTACTATGCTCCTAGGGAAGGGGATCTTTCAGCAAGTTTTCCTCATTCAGATAAAACCTCGATCCCTACTATGCTCCTAGGGAAGGGGATCTTTCAGCAAGTTTTCCTCATTCAGATAAAACCTCGATCCCTACCATGCTCCTAGGGAAGGGGATCTTTCAGCAAGTTTTCCTCATTCAGATAAAACCTCGATCCCTACTATGCTCCTAGGGAAGGGGGTCTTTCAGCAAGTTTTCCTCATTCAGATAAAACCTCGATCCCTACCATGCTCCTAGGGAAGGGGATCTTTCAGCAAGTTTTCCTCATTCAGATAAAACCTCGATCCCTACTATGCTCCTAGGGAAGGGGATCTTTCAGCAAGTTTTCCTCATTCAGATAAAACCTCGATCCCTACTATGCTCCTATGGCTGGATCTGGAAAACCATGCATAAACAGGACAAGGTGTCGGCCATCACTGACTAGTCAGTCCTAAAGACAAAGTAATCCGCTTCTACGTCAGAACATTTCAAAACTCTGATATAAACAGACAGTATACAGGTTACATATCAAACACGAAGAGCGCCTAAGTGACGCAGTGGTTAATGCTGTTGCCTCTCATGGAGATGTTGAAGTTTTAAGTCTGGCTAGAAGCGCCCATTACTCAGATGTAGAAGTGGGCATCCGGCTTCTACCGGAGCTAGGAAAGAAAAGCAATAGCTCTCTTGTTCTAAACAGAGTAAAGGCGTCTAGTGTGTACAACAGGTAATATGAACTACTCTGGAGCCATCATAGTGAAGGATTTATAGTCTGTAAGTCACTATCACTGTCATGTCCATGATGAGGAGAGCGCGATGAAAAACAATAACGTCCAGAAAAACTGAAAGAAGACAATCAGACACGAAAGAAAAGGCATGTATTCAGGTAGCCAACATCGCGAAATTCCACTGAATTATGACGGACGAGGGCGGCGTGATGACCAGAGGATTCGCACTACCACAGAGAAAGGGAAGTGGAGCCAGTCTAGACAACAATGAAACATTCCCTCAGAGAAAGGGAGGTGGAGCCAGTCTAGACAACAATGAAACACTCCCTCAGAGAAAGGGAGGTGGAGCCAGTCTAGACAACAATGAAACATTCCCTCAGAGAAAGGGAAGTGGAGCTAGTCTAGACAACAATGAAGCATTCCCTCAGAGAAAGGGAGGTGGAGCCAGTCTAGACAACAATGAAACACTCCCTCAGAGAAAGGGAGGTGGAGCCAGTCTAGACAACAATGAAACACTCCCTCAGAGAAAGGGAGGTGGAGCCAGTCTAGACAACAATGAAGCATTCCCTCAGAGAAAGGGAAGTGGAGCTAGTCTAGACAACAATGAAGCATTCCCTCAGAGAAAGGGAGGTGGAGCTAGTCTAGACAACAATGAAATATTCCCTCAGAGAAAGGGAGGTGGAGCTAGTCTAGACAACAATGAAACATTCCCTCAGAGAAAGGGAGGTGGAGCCAGTCTAGACAACAATGAAACATTCCCTCAGAGAAAGGGAGATGGAGCTAGTCTAGACAACAATGAAGCATTCGAAACGTACCACCTGAGTTGAAGCATCAAGTCCTATCGCTGTATACCCACCGGTTGGTGGTTTGTGCTCAACTCCCCTTAAAGAGCGTCTCGCAGACAGACCACAGCAGCTCAGAATCTGTAACACCAATGAGGGAGATTCACTTCTTGAGTTTGGTCCTAAACTCTATAGTACCCAAGTTTACTGTGAGGATTACCAGATTACCACATCACCAACATCATCCATCACGTCTGCGACGACAGCGTTACCTTTTATTTAGAACTGTACCTCCCTTCGGGAGGGGGCGGTCATTTCCTCGGTTCCACAAGGAGCCGGCCGCCTGTTTCTACAGCTGAACGAATGAAGCACCTCTGTCAGGACTTGGAACCGTCGACTCAAAAGCAAGAGACGAGCGGACTAACCACTATCTCACTTAGGCGCCCAGAATTTATGAAACATTCTCTAACAAAACGCACAGAAACTCCAGAACAGCTCTGTGATCTGTATTAAAACAAAGCTGCACGTTCTTGGCATCTATACAAGAAGACAGGAGGAATAACCAAAAATAAAAAAAAAAACATGACCTACCCTTTTTCGTGACGGATTATAAATAATAGGCATATGAGAATCAGACCTAAAGAAAGAAGCAGCCAATAAGTCACAAGCAAATAATCATCCGTGAAGCCTGCAACAGAAAGAGAGTAATTACATTGTGAAGCTAAACGAATAAGAAATTTAATGCGTAATGCAAGTAGACTATATGGTTCGGTTTTACAAACAAACAACAAAATCAGAAAGAATGAGAAAAGTAGACAGGAACAATGGCAGAAAGTATAATGAGCATGTGTAAGTGAAGAACATACAATAATCCAATATTTCGGCAAAAGTCCTCTTCAAAGATGACATACAAAAACAATGCAACAGACTAAAAACATGAAAAATATATTAAAAATAAGCACTTAGATGATTTTTTTTTTGTAGCTTGTGAGAAAAACGAGCACATATTGAGCCAAGATAGTCAGTTCTCTCAAATGCGTAACAAATACAATGATTAACTATGAAGCCAGATGAATAAGAAGTTTAATTTATAATGTATCCCGAAGGATAAGTGCATGTTGAATGATTCAGGGATTAAATACTCCCAACTAATCAAGAGTATGGTGTTCAACCACGTCCAAATAGTCAAGATTACAGTATTAAATGAAGTAAAAAAATAGTCAAGAATACAGTATGCTAAAATAGTCAGGATTACAGTATTTAAGTAAGTGCAAATAGTCAAGACTGAAGTAAGTCCAAATGGTGATGATTGCAGTGTATACGCACGTCCAAACATTAAATATTATTGTATTTAAATGCATCCAAACAATAAAAAAGATTAAGGTGTTTAAATAAGTCCAAACATTCAAGATTATAATGATTAATTAAGATTAAGGTGTTTAAATAAGTCCAAACATTCAAGATTATAATGATTAATTATCTCCAGAGTACATCCAGATACTCAAGACTATAATGACTGCCAGCAACGAAATATTCAAAACATTGCTGATAAGGGACTACAAATGATGATGATTACAGTGACAAAAAATATAAATACGCTTATAGTGATGAAGCGCATCTAAATATTCAAGATTATAATGATTAATTAAGAACATCCAGTTATAGTGTTTAAAATTTTCAACATCATTAAGGATCTCTACAATGGATATGTTTGTGTAGTCAACACAAAAGAAGGAATGAACGAATGACTCCAGTATGAAACAGGCTTGAAGCAGGGGTGTATACTACCTCCCTTGCTTTGTGGAATTGCCATAGACTCCATAATGAAAAAATGCTGCACAAGTAAAACGGGCATTGATTGGGCACATAAGACACAACTATAAGGTCTTGATTTTGCAAATGACGTAACTCTTATCAGTAACAATGTGAGTCTGATGCTAGAAAAAGAAAACAGATACCCTGTCTTCACTGGCTAGCAAAATAGGACTTCAAATTATCAAGAAGGAAAAATATACGTAGAAGGAACAGCTGTTGGAGAAGTACATCAAATTGCATACCTCGGCAGCTACATAGACCACGATGGTGACATCAGAAAGGAAGTCAGAATTGCAAAAGCAGCATTGATCTTCAAGAATCTTGAGAACATATGACACTACAAAAATCAAGCTAAGATTATTCATTTCAAATGTAATATCAACCATCATTTATGTGTGTGAAAGTTGGAAAACAACTAAATAAATAAACAACAAATTAGACTCTTTTGAAAGCAAATGCATAAGAAAAATACTCAGTACAAAGTGAAACGAATTCAAGAACAATGCAGAGATAAGGCAGGTCAGCGAACAACCTGTCACATGTGTGATCAGAAAAAGGAGATGGACATATATCGATCACGTGATGAGAAGAAACAGTCAGAGAATCCCAAAACATGCTATCAAGTGGAACACAACAGGCCAAAGAAAAAGAGATCGACAACATGAAACTCTAAAGAGGACATTGTTAAGAGAGAGAGAGAGAGATTTTAATAGGCCTGGCAGCCATGTTTCAGGATCAAGTACAGTCCTTGCTGTTTCTAGTAAGACCGGTTGCCTTTATGTGTCATTTGGTCAACTCGTTCAGTTTAATTTTTGTTTTGTTTTGTTTTTGTTTTTGTCTCCACCCCCCCCCTCTTTTGTGTCTCCTCCTTTCCCCCCTCAAATTAAATTTTCCAGTGACTGTCAGGTTCTCAAATTTTTTTGTCTTCTCCTGACTAACAGGCCAGAGAGTTTTAATCTGTTTTTTTTTTATTCATGGTTTGAATTAGCTTTCTACAACTTTTTCGAGAGTTTTATTAATTTTCTTTTTCTGCCTGTCCTTGTTTTATGTTGCACCTCTCCCCAAATCCTCTTATTTTCTACTTCAGATTTAGTTTAGTCTGTTTGCTTAGTGCCCGAGTCTCACCTGTATACAGTAAAAACGCTTGTCTTGTCTTGTCTCCTTCCTCAAAGATACCTTTCAGTGTTGCGGGGACAAATAAACGTCCGGATGGGACTTGGCGTCTTCCTTCATATAACTGGATATTTCAGATTTCTTAAATGTCCTCTCCCCACCTTTTTTTTTTTCGTGGGAGGCTTCTTCCTTTATTTCCACTTTTAATAGCTTGAATGACGTGTAAGATGAGCTACCATGTCTGGAACTGCATGCAGCAGTTTTGAGAAGGGAAGATACAGCTTCGCCTGGAGACGCGAAACTTAGTAGCATGCCGACGTCCTGTGTACACACAGGTCAACCCCACATCCTCGGGGGAACGGTGTCCTTGAGACCACTGACCAATGGAGGTCTGACTTGCTTAGTGAGACTGGCTCTTGTGGGTTAAATTCTGCCTTTTGGCTGCGACTGGCCCAGCAAACCGACAATGGAATTTTTTACCCCTCATAGAAAACACTATAATAATGCTTAGATCAAATAGCCAATTTTACAGATTTCTCGCAGTCTATTCACAAATCTATTCACACACACATCTATATTGAACGACCATTTAAGATGCCCCAAACTCTGACAAGTACGGTCAAACGACTATAAAAATATTTCTAAACACGACTCTTCTACTGACTTTGGTCATGTAGTGGTTAATAAAACTGTTTGGACAAAATCTTGAATTGATCAAGAGTATTTTGTTGCTGTTTCCATTTCCCTCCATTTTCAGCATAGGATCTCTCTTTAGTGTAAAATCATATCTACCTTCAGTGTAAAATTACATCTTCATTCATTGTAAACTCACATCTACCTTCATTATAAAATCACATCTACTTCAATGTAAAATTACATCTACCTTCAGTGTAAAATTACATCTACCGTCATTGTAAAATCACACCTACCTTCAGTGTAAAATCACATCTACTTTCAGTGCAAAATTTACAGGAAGGAAAGAACTCAACCCTAATCAGAAGAAGACAAGACTACCAAACTAGGCGAGCTCTGGAACAAAGGAAGCATCCGATGTATTGTTTCATTAACGAAAGATGAAATGCCTTTCATGGGAGATCTGTTACTAAAGTAGCTTCCATTAAGTGATACACTGGGACCAATGTTTCCCGCACGCTGCGCGGCTGAGCATATAAAAAAGAATCATACCGTACATGAAATTCTAGATGTCGCGCAAAAATAAAATAAAATAAAATAAAAGTGATACTTTTATTTATTTATTTTAAAAATTTCCTTTGTTACTCTGTCCTATAAATTATCACTGATGAAAAATATGAAACCGCTAAATGAGTTTGTTTTACTGTTTTCTTTAATTGTGCTTTTTTTTTCTATGAGAACTTTAATTTTCACTTTGTAATTTGATGTAACGACGCTTATGTGCGCACAAAAAACACAAACCGGAAAAGCCTACAGTGAACTCGGGACACAGAAAAAAAGGAACTTCAAATTTATATAAAATATCCATAGCTCATGTACGATGAGGTACATTAACAGAAAGACAAAGAAACAGAAAGATGACTCACCTGCCGTACATTCACCAGTCTGCATATTACATTCTGCTCTAAGACATTCAGAAGGGCAAGGTCGGGTGCACAAATCGCCGTAAAATCCAGGGGAACAAGAAAAGCAATAGCCAGTTTTAAAATGACATAGCTGGCCTTTACATTTGTCAGGACAGGGAGACGAGCAACTGATTCCGTACCAGCCCACCTTGCATGACAAACATGATCCGTCGTGAGATAGACAGATGTTGTGATTACAGTTGCTGGGGCACGTGTTTTCGCATAAACTCCCATAAAATCCGTTTTCACAAGCTTTACAAGACCCATTCACAGAGTCACAATCATCGTTGTCACAGTTTTCTGGGCAAGTGATTGTGCACGTTTCCCCATAATATCCGTCGTTGCAAGTGAAACAGGTTCCGTTTGTAAAATGACAGACTTGGTTTTCGCAGTTCTCAGAGCAGTTGTTTAGACACAGCACGCCGTAAAATCCGACGCTACAGGAAAGGCACATTCCTGTTATAATATCGCATGGATTCTTATCACAACTTTCAGGGCACTGATCTAAACACTTTTCGCCGTAAAGTCCGACACTACAAGCCAAACATGTTCCGTTTTCAATTTCACAGATTTGGCCTAAACAAGTATCAGGGCAATCAAATAAACATTCTGGACCAAAGAACCCTGTGTCACATGATACACATGTGCCATTTGTCATGTGACACTTCTTGTTATGGCACTTCACAGGACAAAGTTCAGTACACATTTCTCCATAATACCCCGGATTACAAAACAAGCATTTGCCAGTAACCAGGTTACAGGCGCCTTGCACACAGTTTTCAGGACAAATACTCGAGCATTTTTTCCCGTAGAATCCCTTCTCACACAGTACACAGATACCGCTGTTCCTATGACAAATATCGTCCAGACATTTTTCAGGACAATACTTCAAGCATTGGTCTCCGTACCATCCATGATCACAAGACAAGCAAGTGCCGTTTCTATGGTAACACTCCCAGTTAAGACAGTTGTATGAGCACTTACTCTCGCATTTCTTTCCGTAAAATCCAATCTCACAAGAAAAGCACTCCCCATTTATTTGATTGCATGTGTTATTCGTGCACTCTTCAGGACATCTGTTTAGACAATTTCGTCCGTACAGTCCGTCTTTGCATGCCAAGCACCATCCCTCTAGTTTGGTACATTCACCATTAAGGCAGTCTTCAGGGCATTTATCTGAGCATATATTTCCGAAAAATCCGATTTCACAGTGGAAACATGTACCATGTGTATGATGGCATGTTTTGTTCTCGCATCTGTCAGGACAGAGAAGTGCACAGGTCTCGCCGTAATATTCGTTTACACAAGACTTGCACGTGCCAAGTTTTGAATCACACTCATTATTTTGACAGGTTTTAGGGCATGCATTCATGCATTCATCTCCGTAAAATCCGTCTGCGCAAGTGACGCAGGTACCATTTTCAAAATAACAAATGTTGTTCTTACAGTTTTCATGGCAAGGATTTAGACACTCATACCCGTGAAACCCTGCATTGCACGCGATGCACTTTCCATTGGCAGAATCACAAGTTTTGTTGAGACATTTTTCAGAACAACTATCTAAGCAAATGTCTCCGTAAAATCCAGCAACACAGGATTCACATGTTCCATTCAGACTTCTGCATCTGTTGCTGGCACAGTTTTCTGGGCAAGAACTTGCACAGTTCTCACCGTAAAACCCCAATTTACAAGAATGGCATGTACCATTTTCAGAAAAACAAAGTCCACGATAGCAGTTTTTCGGACAGTGAGATAAACACATGTCTCCGTGAAATCCTACTTCGCAGGAGTAGCAATTGCCTGTTTTTTCATCACATGTTTTGTTTATGCAGTGTTCTGAACAAGGATTTAAACATTTACTTCCGTAAAATCCTTTAGAGCAGGGGGAGCAGTCACCAGTGGTGAACGAGCAATTCTTCTTGAAACAGCTTTTAGAACACGAATATGCACATTTTTCTCCGTAAAAGCCGGGTTTACAAGAAAAACAGTTCCCTTCTGTGAAATGGCAAACTGCGTTGCTGCAATGCTGAGGGCAGACAAACGAACAATATTCTCCGTGAAATCCATTTTTACAAGACGTGCACGTTCCATTTACGTCGCAAGTATTGTCCTTACAGTTAGCAGGGCATCTGTTTCTACATTTATATCCGTAAAATCCGCTCTCACAAGACAAGCACAAGCCCTCGATAGCATCACACTGTCTGGTTTTACAGTGTAAAGGACATGCACTCAAACATCTGTCTCCAAAATATCCAGGTTTACAAGAAAAGCAAACACCGTTTGAGTCGTGGCAGGTTGCGTTGTGACAATTTTCAGGACAGGAAATTTGACACTGATACCCGTAATATCCGCTCGCACAGGAGACGCAGTCGCCGTCTCCTTTATCACACCCATCGTTTCGACAGTGTCTGGGGCACCTTTTAGAACATTTCAGTCCGTAATATCCCACCGCACAAGCTAAGCAGTTACCTTCCCTTTCATCACACAGGTTGTTCAGACACTTCTCTGGGCAGGCATCGGAGCATTTGTCCCCATGATAACCGTGTTTGCAGGCCAAGCAAGAACCGTTGCTAGCGTGGCACACGCTGTTTAGACAGTTCAAAGGGCAAGGAGTTGAACAATCATCACCCGAGTATCCCAGGTCACAGTCGAAGCACTTGCCCTCACTGAAACTGCAGTCGTTGCTCTTACAATGCTGTGGACAGGCAGATGAACATTTGTCTCCGTAAAGTCCGTGTACACAAGACGAACAAATGCCGCTGGTAAGAGAGCATGTCTTATCACGGCAGTGTTCAGGGCATGCAGCCACGCAGCTTTCTCCATAAAATCCGACTTTACAAGAGAAGCAATTACCGCTTGCCGTTTCACATGTTCCGTTGAGGCAGTTTTCAGGACAGGGAAATGAACATGTTTCTCCGTAAAATCCTCTTTGACAAGAGAAGCATTTACCTTTTGCAGAGTCACATTTATTATCAGCACAGTACTCTGGACAGGCATTTGAACATCTGTCTCCGTAAAAACCGTTTTGGCAGGATTGACATTTTCCTTCCTGGAATTCACAAACATTATTTAAACAATGAATCGGACAGGCGCGCGCGCACTTCTGTCCGTAAAATCCTTGGCCACAAGAAAAGCAAGTACCTTGTGTCATGTGACACAAACTATTTTCACAGTTTGTCGGACATGGAGTTAAACATTTCACATCGTAGAATCCGTTCGTACAGGAGAAGCAGGTGCCATTGTGCGTGCTACATCTCGTATCCTGACACTTTGTAGGACAGGCAGACAAGCATTTATCTCCATAGAAACCGCTGACACATGCTACACAGGTACCATTTGTGAAATGGCACCCAGCATTTAGGCAGAATTCAGGACAGGAGAAAGAGCAGATATCTCCATAAAACCCATTCTCGCATTTGAAACAAGTACCGTTTTCCATGTCACATTTATTACTTTTACAGTGCTCAGGACATTGAGACACACATTTCTCTCCGTAAAAACCTATTTCACATTCAAAACACTTCCCGTCTCTGTAGCTGCATGTGTTGTTTTTGCACTTTGCAGGGCACGAAGAAAGGCATTTAGATCCGAAAAATCCGCGATCACAGTTCCAGCATGTGCCATCTCTATTGCTGCACGCGTTGTGTAAACAGTTTTCAGGACATGGGGTTAAGCACTGATTTCCATAGAATCCCGGTCTACAGCCAAAGCATGTTCCATCTTCTGCTTTACATTTGTTTTCCACGCAATTTTTAGGACATTCTGACAGACATTTCTCCCCGTAAAATCCCTTAGTGCAGTTGACGCATATGCCACTATTAGAATCACACGCACCATTTAAACAGTGTACGGGGCAAGAGTTTGAACATTTTTCTCCGTAGTATCTTCTTTTACATGAAACACACGTGCCATGTACAGCGTGGCATTGTTCGTTCAGACAGTTCACTGGACATGCTGTTCCGCACTTATCTCCGTAAAATCCTTTTTTACATGACAAGCAACTGCCGTTTATAAAATGGCATCCATTGTTCAAGCAGTTATTAGGGCAGCTGTTAAAACATTTCTCTCCGTAAAATCCTCTTACACAACCCGATAAGCATGCACCAGTTGTGCTATTGCACATTTGATTGTTGCAACGTTCAGGGCATGGTGTTGTGCATTTATATCCATAAACTCCGCTGATACAATCAAAGCAATTACCCTCTCTACCATCACAGCTCCTATTGAGACAGTTACTGGGGCAAACCTTCAAACATTTTGCCCCGAAGTATCTGTGGTTACAAGAGAGGCAATTACCGTCATTTATATCGCATTTTGTGTCCTTACAGTTTAGGGGACACACAAACTGGCATTTAGCTCCATAGAAGCCATCCTTACATGACACACAAGTGCCATTAGAGCCATGACAAATTTGATTGAGACAATTTACAGAGCAGGCAGATGAACATTTTTCACCATAAAATCCGCTACGACAAGAGAAACATCTCCCTTCAACACCATCACATTTATTATCCTGACAGTTTCTAGGGCAAGTAGACGAACAGAAGCTTCCATAAAAACCGTCAGTGCAAGAGATGCAAGTGCCAACGGACGAGTTGCAAGAATTATCAAAACAGTGTTCTGGGCATGGAACCGCGCATAGTTCTCCATAAAATCCTTGTTTACAAGAACCGCAAGTCCCATCAGTTGAATTACATTCATTATTCAGGCAGTTTTCAGGACATGGGGAGGAGCAATCTTCTCCGTAAAATCCGTTTTTGCAAGAAAAGCATGTGCCATTTGTAGAATGGCATTCCTTGTTCAGACAGTTTTCTGGACATGGCATTTCACACGTTTCCCCGTGGAAGAATCTGTCACACGAAAGACAAGTGCCATTTCCGTCATGGCATTCATTGTTTGCACAGTTTTCAGGGCAAGAACTTAAACATTTCACGCCATAAAATTCTCTTTCGCAGGCGAAACAATGTCCTGTTCTAACGTGACATCTTCTTCCTTCGCAGTGGTCCGGGCAAGCAGTTGAACATTTCTCACCGTAAAATCCATTTTTACAAGGGAAGCAGGCACCTTCTGTTTCACTGCAAGTATTGTTGAAACAGTTCTCAGGACAGCTAAGAGAACATACGTCCCCGTAGAAGCCGCTATCACAGGATATACACGTGCCTTCAGTTTGATTACATATCACGTCTTTGCAGTGCTGAGGACACGTAGAAAAACACTTATCTCCATAAAACCCTCTTTTACAGGAAACACAGGAACCATCTACATAGTTACATAAGTTGTTCAGACAGTTTCCTGGACAACCATTTGAACATTTCTCTCCATAAAACCCATCATCGCAGGAAAAACATGTACCATTTACAGAATTGCACGTACGGGTGCGGCAATGACTAGGACAGCCCGATAAACATTTATATCCGTAATATCCTGCATCACAATCGAAGCAGTCGCCTTCAGTCATCTTACACCTGCCGTCCTTGCAGTGATTCGGGCACACACTGGAACATGTCTCTCCGTAATATCCGATGTCGCATGACAAGCACTTACCATTCCCTGCATGGCACGCGTCATTTTCACAGTGTTGCGGACACGGGCTTGAACATTTATACCCGTAAAATCCGCTGCCACAGGAGAAACAGGCACCTTGAACAGGATCACAGGATCCGTTATGACAGTGGCTGGGGCATGAGTCCAAACATTTGTCACCATAGAATCCAGTTTCACACGAAAGACACATGCCCTCGTTGAGTTCACATTCTTTGTTCGCGCAATGATCAGGGCACCGAAAGGAGCATTTGTCTCCATAAAATCCGATTTTACAAGAAGTGCAAGTACCATTTGAATCAAAACATACATTGTTCTGGCAGTTCTCTGGACAAGGAGATAAACATTTATACCCGTAAAACCCTGTATTGCATAAAGAACATGTGCCGTCTAGGAAGCTGCATTCATTGTTCTTACAGTTACTCGGGCAGGCGGCTTGACACTCATCTCCGTAAAATCCGCTGTCGCAAGAAAGGCAATGACCTTGAAGTTTTTCACATGTATTGCTCACACAGTTTTCAGGGCAGGAATTCACACATTTATCTCCATAATACCCAGCTGTACAAGAGATGCATGTGCCATTACCAGCATGACATTTATTTTGAAAACAGTGTGCAGGACAGTAGTTTTCACATTTTTCACCATGATACCCTTGATTACAGGAAAAGCATGCTCCAGTAGTAGAATTACACGTAGCTCCCTGGCAATGTTGTGAGCACGCAGTTAAACACTTCTCTCCGTAAAATCCGCTCATACAAGAGACGCATCTGCCGTGTATGTAATCACACACGTTGTTTAGACACTTCTCAGGACAAGGAATTTCGCATCTTTCTTCGAAATATCCCACTTTGCACGAGAAGCATGTGCCATCTGTGCCTTGGCATGTATTGTTTCCACAGTTTTCTGGACATGGCGTCAGACATTTGTACCCATAATACCCGCGGTCGCAGGAAACGCAGTCGCCTTCTGTATCATCACATCTATTATCCTTGCAGTGCTCGGGGCACTCGGTCAAACATCGGTCTCCAAAATACCCACTCATGCAAGAGAAACAGTTTCCAGTAACAAAATCGCACGAACCATTTCCGCAGTGACCAGGACAGGCTGTCATGCACTGGTCTCCGTAAAATCCGTTCCGGCAGGACCGACAGGTGCCATCAAGGGCACTGCACAAATAATTCCCGCAGTTTTCCGGACAGCGCTTTTGACATTTATACCCGTAATATCCGCTCTTGCAGGTGACGCATTCCCCTTGGTGGAACTGGCATACATCATTCATACAGTGAGCAGGGCAAGCAGAGGAACACATCGTATCGTAAAATCCACTGACGCACGAGAAGCAAGAACCATCTGTAGCATTGCATGTGTGACTCTGACAGTTCATAGGACACGACGCTGAGCAGTAATCTCCGTAAAATCCGCTTTTGCAGGTCAAACAAGCGCCATGGACAAAATGGCATTTGCTATTTAAGCAGTTGTTAGGGCAGCTGCTTGAGCAGTCATGCCCGTAATATCCGTCTTGACATGAAAAACAGCTACCACTTGTGCCATTACATTGACCTTGCAAACAGTGTACAGGGCAAGTCGTTAAACACTTCTCACCGTAAAATCTGTTTTTGCATGAAAAACACTTACCTCGAATAGCCTCACACGAACCGTTGTGGCACTGTGCAGGACATCTGTGTGAACACAGCTCTCCATAGAAACCATGGGCACAGGACAAACATGTGCCAAATGTCTTATCACATGTTCTATTGCGGCAGTTTTCTGGACAGGTGGTTAAACACATGTAACCATAAAATCCGTTCTTGCATGAAAGACAATCCCCTGTCCTCTTATCGCAGGTGTTATTCTGACAGTTTGTGGAGCAAGCTCGTAAACATCTTTCTCCATAATATCCACTCTCACAGGAAAAACATGTGCCATTCCTTGCATCGCAGTTGTCATTGAGACAGTGATCAGAGCAGGCATGTGAACACATATCGCCGTGAAATCCGCTGTTACATGCTAGGCAAATGCCACTTGTTTCATTGCACGCGGCATTCAGACAATGCTCTGGACATGCAGTTAAACAGTTGTATCCATAAAAGCCAGCGCGGCAACCGAAGCACCTGCCGTCAGTAGCATTACAAGCACCGTCGAGGCATGTGCTAGGGCAAGGGATCGAACATTTTTCTCCGTAGAACCCAGCATCACAGGAAAAACATTCGCCACTAACAGGATCACATCTATCATTCGTACAGTGCTCAGAGCAAGCTGTTAAACATCTTTCTCCATAAAATCCACTCTTGCAGGAGAAGCAGGTACCGAGTGTAAAATTACACGAATCGTCCAGACAGTTTTTAGGACACAATGCCAAACATCTTTCTCCGTAAAATCCGGTACTGCAAAAAAGACAGCTGCCGTGCGAATCCCGACAGGGCTTGTTGTGACAGTTTTCAGGGCAGACAGATGAACAGTCTGCCCCATAATATCCACTTTCACAAGAATAGCAGGTCCCATTTCCAACAAAACACCTGTTACCAGCACAGTATTGAGGGCAGCTGCTGGTGCATCCTTTACCGTACTTTCCTGCAGGACAGGCTGAGAAGACAAAGCAATTATATTTTGTGTATGTTCTAGTTACGTGATCGCTGTCGCAGTTTAAAACACAATGTTAATACAAAACACTTCTAATTCTGTAGTCTTAATAGTAACGTATGTTTCGTAAAACTGCAATGGTTTTCTTATCGTATCTGCTACTGTATTTTAAAAATTATAAATGTGAAGTATTTTAAATTGCCTATTTTAATGATAAAGGGGCGAAGGAGGGGGGGGGGACGGACAATTTTCATTGTAGAATTTGTTACAATGAAGTAATTTTAACGTTTATTATCTGGACTTCTTTTACAAATCTCATGGCCTTTCAAGGCCCTCACGGAATATTCGCCACTCTAGGTGGAACACCCCTACGCAGTAAAATAAAAATAGCTCTCTCAAGAAATGACAGGCCGTACATGACAAGAAATAGGTTGTAGTGTCCATATTTTCCTTGACTAGCCAGCACTCTGGAGGGTGATGGTGTAGGCAGCAACATGCCTGGCTGCCTTTACCACATCCAAGAGTCGTCGAACGCACTTTTCTACAGTTAGGACGACTCTAACCAGAGCTGAGTCGCCGAATTCGCCGTGCATGGGTTAAGAGAAGCACTAACCAGTGTGCTACAATAAGTCATACATTAATTAAACGTGTCTTGAAAATTACGCGCGTCTAAAGCATTTTATAGGAACACTACTGAATGTTTTTCTCATAAGGACAGCGATATCTGAACACGTACAATAAATGATCAAGTGTTTAGTCAGAATCCAAGGATGATACGCGCAGTTAGAACGATTTAGTTAATGTGGCTGGCTGTGCTTGTATCATGAAAGCAGTGATATTAATTATAATTCATGTAACCAACCATTCATACATCGCTTCCGATTGTGAGACTGCCGGACTGGAAAAAATAATTTCATTTATTTCCCTTTGACCAATGAACGCGTTTTTTTTAAGTGCGTGCGTGTGTGTGTGTGGGGGGGGGGGGAAGGGGGGGGGGCTCAATATGAGACCGATGACATACTGTGCTGGCTTAGTGAAATCCTACAGGCAGACCCCACGAAAGGAGGGTCCTGGGTAAAGTCAGCGCATCACTGCGGGGCCTGGAAGGTTTTTCGAGAAACTAAGGGTGGACTCGAGGGGCTTAGGGGCCCCGTAGTGGACGAAAACAGATAAGTGGGGAAGGGGTGCAGAAATTTGGTACCGACCTAACAAAATTGTTCTCGGAGGCCCTGCCTATAGATCTATGTATGTGATACGGCATTTCTCTATTGGAGTGTTTTCCTGATTTTATTCTACTATTTATCTTCTGTTGCGTGTTCTTGATTTCATTTACCATTTTTTATATAAACAATAGGGATTCTACAGGAATTAACCGTCTCAGAAATGTAAACTAGAAGGCAGTCTAGAACAAGTTTGTCTCATTTCAGCAGTAAGATCTGGTCACGGATGAAGAATTCTGAAACGTCACAGCATTGTGTTTTTTTTTTTTAATTGAAAAGGTTTGGTTGCAGGTGAGAAGCTGAGAAAGTGAGCAGATCAATCAAATAAGAGGGAGCATACTGAAATAACGACCAGGGACTGACTTTGACCTGTTACTTTCCAGATGTGCTAAAAGAACTAAGCAGGCGAGGTATGTGTGCCAAAACTGAAATGTACTAAAAATACTATTTTATTTTTGAAACTGAAGAAATCCTGCTTTTTGTTCATGTGAAATGGAATGTTTTTACATTTCACATTTTTCAGAGGACAGCACTTTTTCCCATTTACTCTGGCTGGCTACCAATCCTAGTTATGCATATTCTATTTCAGTTGTTAATCTGTGACTCAATCAATCAACTGCCATGCCGCTTGGCATAGGCGATCATTTCTCTCCACAATTCCCTGTCATTAGACTTGATTATGAGATCCTTCGGTGACTTTCGTCCTAGCCACACTGACAGTCCATCCAGTAACTTCTCTTTCTGTCTTCATCTGTCTCTCCTTCCCTCAGTTTTTCCAATTGCCACAAAGTTTTCCAATTTTCCTCTCCTCAGAAAATGTCATAGAAATCTCGCTTGTCTGCCTCTGATCTTTGCTGTAATTTGCCTTTTAACTCCAGCCTCTCTTAAGACTTCTTCGTTGGTTTTCTTAGCTGTCCATGGTACCTTCAACATCCTTCTTATGAACCACATTTCCATGGCCTCCATTTCTCGCTGTACTCTCTTATTCATGGACCATGGTTCGCATCCATAAAAAAAATTGGCTCGATTAACATTTAAGTACTCGGAATCTTGTTTCCATTGATATGGATCTGTTGCACAAGATGTTTCTCATTTTCTGGAATGCTGACTTGGCCTTATCATATCTGCTTTTTATTTAGTTGTGACATTTCCCATCAGCTGTTATGATTGTTCCTTGAATCTATCAACTAGTTTCAGTTCTGTGCCATCGATGGTAATGCTACATTGTGGTGGCATTCTTCTCTTTGAGATGACCACCACTTCAGTCTTCTTTTTATTCAGGCTGACATCTTTACTTTTACTTTCATGAACCACGATGTCCAGAAGAGCCTGTAGCTCCCCTTCATTTTTAGCAATCAGAACCGTGTCGTCTGCATATCTTAAGTTGTTAATGTTGTACCCGCCAATTGATATTCCTGGCAAGCTCTCTATATTCCTCATTATGGTTTTCGCTGTACAAGAGTAAGAGGTCAGGAGATAGAAGACATCCTTGTCTCACTTTCAATTTTATGTCTTGGAATGCTCCTATTTGGTTTTCAATCTTCATTTCTGCTGACTGGTGTCAGTACATGTTTTTGATGAGTTTCGGATCTTTCCCATCTATGTTGATGTCTTCCAGCATTCTTATAATTTCTGTGTTTCTCACTTTATCAAATGCTTTACAATAGTCTATTAAGCATAAATATAGGTCCGTCTTTACTTCTGTTGATCTTTCCATCAATTTTCTCAATATTGATTTGGCATTACTTGTACCTTTTCCTTCGACGAAGTCACGCTGTTCTTCAGCGATTTCTGGTTTTATTTTGCCCCTGACTCTTCCCATAACAATACGAAGCAGTATTTTGGTAACATGGCTCATAAGACTAATGGTTCGATGGTCTTCACATTCAGCTGCACCTTGTTTCTTTGATAGGGCAATAGGTCTGATGGGACTTAGTTACTGTTATGGATGTCATTCAGCAATCTGGTAATTATTTCTATGCTTCCAATTCTAAATTGGTGATTTTATCTGATCCTGGTGCTTTGTTGTTCTTCATGTGTTTGATGGCTTCTTCCACTTCTGCTTTTAATATGGTAGGCCCTTCATTATTATTTCGTATATCTATTTCGCTTCTATTATCCTCATAGAGTTCTCTAATGTCGTGCCATTATTTCATCTCTGTCCATTATTGTATGCCCCTCCTTTTTTTTTTTTTTAGACAACGAAAACACCAGGCCGTGACCCGGTGGTACTGCAAACCGGGTCCACCCGTAACGGGATGTGGACCATACCCCCGGCATTCAATGTGCAGGGCAGGCCTCGGGCATCTCGTTTAGTTAAAAAATAACGACGCTTTTGTTAACCAAAGGGCATGTTGATCAGGGTACCTGCTGAGAGGACACTTTGACCTCAGCCACTTTGATCTTAGCCAAAAGCCCGAGAAGCGATCAGGCAACCAGTTTTGTGGTATGCCCTTTGGTTGTTAACTCCTTTATTTGTTTGTATATATCTTTTGTGTTCCCATGATGGTGTGTCTCTATTTCATTACATTTCTTATTTAGCCACTCTTCTTTAGCTTTGTTGTATTTGTGTCTTGTTTCTTTATTTATTTTGTCATATTCATCTTTATCTTCCTTAAGACTTCTTCTCCGATCCATTAGTTGCAAAATTTTTTCTGTCATCCACCCCTGTTTAGCGTGTCGTTTATTTGGAGGTATGATTTCGATAGATGTTTGCTGAATAGAGTCCTTTACCATATTCCATTGTTCATCAATCGCTTCAGTCTTCTCTATAGCATTTTACCGATTATGTACTATGGTCCTATATTGTTTTTGTATTGCCTTATCTTTCTGTAACAGCTCTCTATCTAGTTCTTTGTTTATAGCTGCTACCTTTAAACTCTTTAGCCTGATCCTCACTTTTCCTACAACTGGGATGTGGTCACTGTTGCAATCTGTGCTTGGTCTTGTTTTCACGGATATTAGTAAGTTCCTGAATTTTCTGGTGATCATCTGTCTTGTTACGTATATTATTATTTGGGCTTTTCCATGTCCATAGTCACCTAGGATTTTGTTGAAACCAATTTATTTCCTATTATCATATTATTCTTTTCTGTCCACTCAATCAACATTTCTCCTCTTGTATTTCTGATACCTATTTCATAGTTGCCAGTAGCTTCATTGTCTTGTTCAGTCCCTACTTTAGCTTTTAAATCACACAGCACAAAGTTTACTTCCCACGGTTTGCACTGTTTCATTGCCATGTCCAGATTGTTGTCAAATTCTTTTATCTCATCATCAGAGCTTAATCTGTGACTGAATTTGGAATATACAGGAAGCATCAGGGACAATGAGGAAGCATCAGGGACAATGAGGAAGCATCAGGGATAATGAGGAAGCATCAGGGACAATGAGGAAGACAGAGAATTTATGTGTGTGTGTGTGTGAGAGAGAGAGAGTGATTGATTAATCTTTATTTCAAAAGCGTTAAGAATTGGGCACGCAGGCCCGTCTGACATTCTGCCCTTTATCATACATCTTTCACTCTATTCCAGACATTCTACAAATATTCTGTTCATGTAACAAACATAATTAACACTGAACCTGAGAGACATAAAATAAAATATAACATTTACGTTTAGCTCTTAAACATTCACTCAGTACAGAAGTAACTACATACATATATAAATGACTATCTACTAAACAAAATTTTCGGCACTATTCAGAAAACAATTGTATTCGGTGTCTGTAAGAGCAGTTTAAGATAAATTTCAAGTTTTATAATTCATGGAGGCATGCAGTCAACATCAAATAGATATTGGGAAAGCTTGTAGTTGTAGGAAGGAGTATAATTTATATTTTTTATACAGGATGGGAGGGTATTCCAAAGATGAGCAGCAGAATAACTAAAGCTTTTCTTGTAAAGATCAAGTCTAGGTTTTGGAAGACATATGTTGTTCAAGCGTTGGCCGCACTTTGGGCTAAATTTAAACAGGTTCCATAGATAAGGCGGGGCACGCCGTGAAAGAATTTGATGTACTAACTTGGCTTTGTTGAAGAGGAACCTGTATTTTGACACGTTTGTGCTGGTTAGTTGAGAAAGAGAGGGAGAGAGAGAGAGTGATTGATTGCAGGCACACAGAGAATTCAAGATGAATTTTACATTGTATGTGCTGAATCTGGAGGAAGTTTATTTGCAAAAAGATCCTCTTCAACCCCCCCCCCCCCCCCCCTTTTTTTTTTCATCGAACTCTTCACGTTTTTTAAATTACAGAATTAATTTCCCTTCTCCCCCAACCCCCCCCCCCCCCCCCCCCTTTTTTTTCATCGAACTCTTCACTTTTTTTAAATTACAGAATTAATTTCCCTTCTCCCCCAATCCCCCCCCCCCCAAATTATAACATCAGTTTCTCTAACAACTTTAGGTTTTAAACCTCAGAATAAACATTGATGAGAAACATTAAACATATGACTGCCCAGCATACATGACAACAGTTGATCGAGTTCAGGAAGAATGAAATCATGAATAAAGCAATATTCTCTAAACAAAGAACAAAGAAATTTATAGAACCAAACGCAACTTACCTGTATCACATTTTATTCCTATGTAACCTTCAACACACTCATAACATTCACCTGAACGTTCTTTGCAAATGTTATCTTTACAATGAGTAGGGCAAGCCTTTGAACACAGCGGCCCATAGAACCCAGTTGGGCATCCAGGTGCACAATTTCCGCTGCTGGTAAAACAAGATTCTGTTCTCTCACATTTACAGTCATTGGAACAATCCAGCCCCCATTTACCATCCGGACATGAAGTTTCTGTTATGTAAAAAACATAAATATGTATACAAAATAGACATAGACATGTATACAGACATTTCTATTTGCATAATGTATTCAATACACACTGAAGTTTATGGGACAAAAAAAAAAAAGAGGTCTACTGCTCTGTTCTTTCTGTGGCTTGCATATTACAGAGCATTGCTCTCTTGGTAGCTAGTTTGAAAATGTGCTGTGTAGCCAGATGCAACTCCTCTAAGATGCTTTTGTTTCTTCTCTTATCTTTCCGAGATACACTGTTACTGCCACGGATTTCTGGTAGACCCATATGAGAAAACTAAACTCTCACAGCAGAACTACAATGCTGGGCGTCTACAATGCTCCAACACTAAAGGGACCACTTTTATCTCTGGTACATTCATAAGAAGATTTTGAAGCACAGCATCGTGTCGGATTGAAAGCAGATTACGACTGAGCGAAGTAAAAAGCAAAGTGTGTGCAATACTTCTATAGCAGACTCCACTACCATAGGGACTACGACCATCCCAGTCCCATTAGCCAGTCAAGGTCTATTACCAGGGGGTACAAACGGAGAGGTGGGGCAGGGTCTTGGTGAGTTATGGTTCGCCAACCCTTACATGTTGCAGGTTGCCGACTGCCATATCCGAGAAGGCCTTCACCCCGGGTTTTATTTCTTATGTGGATTATTCTTTAACCTTGATTATCCCGGATTAGTTTGTGATGGTGAACGTTATTCAGTGATGTTTCAGTGAATGAATATCTGACTTGTACAATCCTTTTCTTCATTCATCCTGTCCTCTCATTTCTCATCTTCTAATTCACTTCTAGACTTTAAAAAGGCATTTTATAGCGTATACAGAGGTTCATTGTGAAGAATTTTAAGAATATATTGAATGCCATCTAAGACTGTCAATATAATTAGAGACCTCTACAATGAATATGTTTGTGCAGTCAACACAGAAGAAGGAATGAATGAATGGTTCCAGATTGAAACAGGCGTGAAACAAAGATGTATATTATCTCCATTGCTTTTTGGAATTCCATAGACTTTATAATGAAAAGATGACGTACAGGTAAAACCGGCATTGATTTAGTACGTGGGACCCAAATAGAAGATCTTGATTTTGTAGATGACATAACTCTTATCAGTGACATTGTGAAATCGATGCAGGAAAAAAACAGATTCCCTGTCTTCCTTGACTACCAAAATAGGTCTTGAAATGAACAAAGACAAAACAAAAATAATGAAACTTCTCATTAACCACGAAGGACAAATATACAAAGAAGGAACAGGTGTTGAAGAAGTAAACCATTCTGCATATCTCGACAGCTACATAGACCAGGATGGTGACACCAGAAAGGAAGTTAGAATTTGAAATGCAAAAGCAGCATTGACCTTCAAGAATCTTGAGAACATATGGCATTCAAAAGTTATAAGCACAAAAACCATGTTAAGATTATTCATTTCAAATGTAATATCCACCTTCATTTATGCATGCAGAAACTGAAAAACAACTAAAGAAACAGTTAAGAAATTAGACTCTTTCGAAAACAAATGCCTAAGGAAAATACTCGGTATAAAGTGGAATGAATTAAAAAACAACGCAGAGATAAGGCAGATGAGCAAACAACCTGTCTCATGGGTAATCAGAAAAAGAAGATGGACATATGTCGCCCATGTGATGCGAAGAAAGAATTTGAGGATCCCCAAACAAGCTATCAAGTGGAATACAACAGGCCGAAGAAAAAGAGGTCGACCACGTGAAACTCTAATGAGGACATTGTTAAGAGAAGCCAGTTTAACGGGCATAAGGTCCCTTGCTGAGATTGAAAAACTCGCCGAGGACAAGAAATCTTGGCCAACTACCATGGTGGCGCTACGTGACGTTTAGGGGCACAAGGTCTACTTTAGCTCACAGAAGAAGATGATTAACCCAACAATTAAAAAAAAACATATTTCATGAGAAAACAAAAACTGCTGATCCGTACACTTCAAAATGGAGATTTGTTAGTTTTCTTATAATATTCAGTTCCTCACCTCCGTAGCTCTCAAACTCACAGATACCGAGCAACTTCTCATTGTTATTGGATGTTATTGTTACATAGCTTGTTTCTTGTGCAATATTTTCCAGGGTAATGTCGTATATAGCCTTTATCGTTCCTGGTTCAGTGTAGGACTCAATTACTTCGCCACGATTGTTGTATGTTTTTAATACAAAATTCTTCATGCGATCTTGATTACCTGCAACACACGCAGTATGACAACACTGAAGCATTGACAGAATGAGTATCTCGTGCATTTCAAATTCCTCAGAATAAAAATTATGATCTAGAAAACAAAGACGAAAAATGGACAAGTTTAAAATCTCAGCTGATCAACGATTGGCAGAGTAGAATGCTTTTACTTCAGCTATCAAGATTATATCACTCAGTAAAGGAGACGTGCCATGTGAAAGCTAGATATTTCATTACAAAAGCACCATAAACTCAAAACAGCATCAAGGGGTAAGTAGAGAATAGTACGATTAAAGTAAATTGAGACAATAATAATTAAAATGCATATACAGAAAAGGATTACCAAAGTACATACACAGATACAATGATGATTCAAGCACATACAGATACAATGATGAATCATGCAAACAGAAACATAAATGATGAAAGCACAAACAGCAACAGCAGCAAAAAAAAAAAAAGAAAAGCACATAGAGACAAGGATGATTAAAGTACTAACCAAGTCAATGATAGCTGAAGCATTCAGAGACAAGGATGATAAAAGCAAACATAAAGATGAATAAAGCACACCTAAAGACAGTGGAGATTAAGTACACATAGAAACAAGGATGATTGAAGTACGCAAAGAGACAAAGACGAGTAAAGTACACACAGAGATAAGAATGATTAACAAACAAGGACAGAGAAACAAGGATGATTAGTACACACATGTGCACACACACACACAGACATACTGCGTGAAAAACTGAAACAGCGGTGATAAACAGCAGGTGTGAAAGAGGACACCAATGTGACACAAAACTCGTCATGATTGGAACAAATAGCTATAAACTGAAACTGCATAATCCTGACTGTCAGAAGTATATTTTATAATATCTGATAAGACAAAGGATGATGGAATAAGAAGATACTTATATTGAATAATGTATTCAGACATCACTAAGATGATGCTTATATTGAATCATGTATTCAGACATTATTAAGATGCACAGGGCTGGCTTACTGTAAAGACATTTTGTTTGTTTCTTTGAAACAGCTTCATCATAGTCAGGACATTCCTGTTTCTACATGACTATCTGCTCTAACACCTCAGAACAGCTGCCACACTCAGCAAAGACACCCCATGTCTGTGTGACAATTTCTGTGGTATACTTCCTAGAATTTTACCCATGCAGTGGCTGTCTGACCCACTCTTTTTTATGATTTCCAACTACCATGGGATGTCCAGCATGTGCAACAATGCAGACAAACGTTCAGTCCCACGCTCTACAGACCAGGGGCTAGAGGATTTACAAGAGAAAATCCAAACTACTTCTGGTAGAGTTTGAAACTGTGACCTCCAACACACAAGGCAATTGTCTAACTCCAAGACCACGCAGCCCCCTATTGCAGCTTCCTTTCCTCTGTTCTATTTCAAGGAGGAAACATGTTATAAAATCATTGGCTGAAGAAATTTAAATAAGTTATGATCCAGAGTGCTAATTTATTGTTGGAAGAGTACCCAATAATGGGGTATAATGAGAGAAGCGGTACTATCCCAAAGACAACACACAGACCTGGGTTAGTTTCATTTTCTTCTAGCAGAAGACATTACTGAAATTCAGACAGTAAAATAAAGTCTTGGGCTGGGAGAAGACACATAGTGTTGGGCCATTACTGGGAGAAGACACATAGTGTTGGGTCATTACTGGGAGAAGACACTTAGTGCTGGGTCATTACTGGGAGAAGACCAGCAGTGTTGAGTTACAATCAGGAGAAGACAAGCATTTTGAGCATTGTCAATAAACAAAATACGTTGTCCTATCACTAAATAGTTGGACATAATGGTGGTGTTCAGGAAGAAGAAGAAATTAAATGCCAGGACAATGACATCTGTAATGACTTAAAGAGCTAGGCTACTTTCAAGAAAAGAAATAAACTGTAGAGAGCGGAACAACAACACAACTCCTTCAGATTATCAGAGGGGTACTTCCTCTGATGATCTCAAGGAGTTGTGTTGTTGTTCCGCTCTCTGCAGTAGAGAGGTTCCTGCATGTAATGACTTAAAGAGCTAGGTTACTTTCAAGAAAAGAAATAAAATGTCAGGAAACTATGCCTGGTGATGACATAAAAAACTAGGCTACTGTCAGAAGAAGAAATAAAATGTCAGAAAGTTCTGGCTTGAGATATAGAGCCATCTTCCTCTAAAGAAAAGAAATGTAGTAGTTTGCAAATTCAGAGAAAATATAATTAATGGAAATAGGTAGGAAAAAAAAACTGCTGTTGAAAGGAGACTCTGTAACAATTTAATGAACAATTACTGCTCCAGTATAGATAGTGACAAATTAAGCAAAGGTTCCATTCCTCAGTATTTCTGAGAATGTGATGAGGCACTTTTTAAGCTAGACCAACTATTAATGCTGATGTAGACCAGTCTTTTATTTAAATCAGTCTTGTACCCCTGGGAACAACTGTGCTAAGAACACACTTATCTTAACATAGTCTTTGTGAGACAGAGAACATAGATCAGTTTGCTTAAAAACTCTGACCTACTTCTGTAGCCCAGAAACCTGTACAAATCAAAACTAATTATAATTTTTATTTTTGTAAAATGTAATGTCAGGTTGGAGATCACCACTAGGGATGAGGAAAATCTGGTGTGAGACCACTGAATCCAGGACATGACAAGCCTATAGGTCTTTACAACAATGGCTATCAGAATTAGGTAAACAAAACAGAGCCAGCAGACTATAGATGGTGAGGAATGGATATCACTGAAGCACTTATCGGATTCCTCATCCCAAAATCGCAGTATTTCTGTGGAACTGTCTCAAAGCTGTCTGGCCAGCCAGTGTTGCACTCTGCATCTGATGGGGCTTATGTACAGCCACCAGAGGATGGAAAACAAAGTTTTGGCCAGGCCAGTCTATACCAGTCTTCGTGCCAGTCTGAGAAAGACCACAGTCTGCACTAGCAAGGAAAGGTGCTGGAGTTGGAGATACCCAGCCAAAAGGCGCATCGCAAAAATCAGGGTAACACGCATTATCGCTAATGAAATGTCTCTATCTGCAGTTTTCAAACATGGTGCTCGCCCTGTGAAGACTAACCAGGCAGGTGCAGTGCCGGGCCCCCTGCCTCAAAAGGTCCACCCAATGCTACTGGAGGTCGTCTCAGTTCGTCTTGTGGAGCCAGGAGACATGAAAGTAGAGCTACTGGGCAAAAAATACAACAGCATAAAACTGCCAAAAAGCAAGAACTTAAACTAATGCAGTATTAGAGATGGCTATAGCAAAAAGGTGGAACTATAAACATACTCTTTGCAAAGCAGGTAAGCATATCCCACATATACACAGGAGACACACCTAACCATAGATGCCGCCTTTAAAATCAGAGGCTACCGGTGTTTTAGATCAGACCGACAGGACAGAAGAAAAAGAGGAGTACTCACACTTGTTAAGAGTAACATCAGTGCTTGTCAAGTGGGAGTGTACATGGAAGGAGCTGAATACCAGATGATTCATCTACAAACCAGTAATACAGACTTCCATCTCCTTAACTATTATTGTCCTAATGACCACCCACTTGCTCTGAAAACAATCTCACATAAAGAGATACTGATGGTCTGTGAAGATTTTAACAACCATTCCCAGAGCTGGGGCTATGACCATATAGACAAGAGAGGAGAGGAAATTGAGAGCTGGCAGGATGATAATTGACTTTTCCTGATCAATCAGCCAATGGATCCCCCAACATTTTACTCATGGACTTGGCATTCAACCTCGACACCAGATCTGGCATTCCACTCCTCAGTCTTGAAGTGGAACATAACACACAAAGTTGGAAAACAACTTTGAGGTAGCGACCATTGACAAGTCTTCCTGAAAATAGAAAATGAACTCATTAACACCAGTAGCCCTCTCCCCAGATGGAACTATAAAAAGCAAACTGGACAATGTACAGACATTGTACAGGTATCCTGGTGTGACAGCTGTCCATAGAAGGTAAAGATATTAACAGCATAGTGAAGGAATTCAGTTCTTGTATCCTTCAGGCCACCCATGAAACCATTCCCAGAGGAGCTCATAGAGAGTGAGCTGGGAAAACTCCATGATGACGTGGAAACAGCTAAAAAGCAAGCAGAAGATAGACCATGCCAACATCACAACAATTACCAACATGCTAAGGTCAAATTTCAGAGGCCAAGCTGCAAGCCAGATGGGACAGTTGGAGAGAGAAAACAGAGTCCCTAAACTATGAAAAGGATGGAAGGAAACTGTGGAAACTAATCAAACAGTTAAACGATGAGAGCACTGAAAGAAGTACAAAGATTACACTAATAGAGGATGGGAAAACTCTTACAGGTAAGCAGGTAGCAGATCACTTTGCTCGCATGTTTCCACAAGACTGCATCATTGATATCCATCCAGAGAAAGAACGTACAGTGCACACTGACAAACAGAAAGAAGAGGAACAAGGTAGACAACTGGAGGTCATGGATGCACCAATCACATGCAGCAAGTTAGACCTATCAGTCAGTAAACTGAAACCAAGGAAATCACCGGGACCAGATGGAGTGTACAATGAAATTATTAAGAACCTGGGAATGGCAGCAATGGGAAAGCTGTTGGATATTTTCAATATGTGTGGGGGTACAGGTAAGTTATCTCAAATCTGGAAGGAAGCAAGCATGGTACCACTGCTAACACCAGGAAAAAAATAGTGATACGGCCTCCAACTACAGGCCAGTCAGTCTCACCAGCTAACTATGAAAAACAATGGAATGCATCATTGACCTGAGTATAAAATGGTACATAGAAAGCGAAAAGCTTTTTGTTCCACAACAAGCAGGATTTAGGCAGTACTACTGTATAGAAGATCAAGTGACCTATCTCTATCAAGAGATGAGGATGCACTCCAAGACAAAAACCTTTTACTAGCAGCATGGATAGACCTGAAAAAGGGTTCATTCATTCGTTCATTTGCATGTCCCTTGCGGAACTTGCTTCCCAAACAGCACTCCTGTAGGCCTCTCGGTTGTGAGCAAGATGGCCTGCCACTGTTGCATCCATTTACAAATCATCAACGATGTCTTGCAGCCATCTTCGTTTTGGTCTTCCTCTCTTTCTTTTACCCATTATGTATCCTTCCAATATGGTCTTCTCTAAATTATCATGACGTTTAATGTGTCAAAAATATTTAAGTTTTATCTCTTTAATCCTCTTTACTAGCCAGCCTTCTTCAGTATTAAGCTCTTGTAGTATAGATATATTTGTTCTTTTTTGTGTCCACGATATTTGGAGAACTCTTCTGTAGCATTTACATTCAAAGGCATTTATGTGTTTCTCAGCTGTTTTGTTAAGTGTCCAGGTCTCGCAGACATATGTTGCAATGGGAAAGATGCATGCCCTTAAAAATCTTATTTTTGTGGTTCTGTCTGCTCCTCTCCACAGACTCTTTATTTGTTTTACTTTCTGAAGAGTGATAGATGTCCTCCTTTTAATGTCCCTCATTGTATCTCCATTATTAGTTAGTAGTGATCCAAGATATTCAAAACTCTCCACTTCTTCTAGCTTTTCCTCATTGATACATATTTCAGCTGCCTTATTTGTTTTGTCAGTTGTCATCAATTTAGTTTTCTCCACATTAAGATAGAGGTTCTGCTCTTCGCTGTTCCTACAGACTGACATAATTAGTTTTTCCATTCCTTTTTGTGTTGTGGACAGTAATACTGTGTCATCAGCATATCTAATCTCTGGTATTTCATAACCTCCAATTGTTATGGCATCGTAATATTCTTTGTCTACATCTTCTCTAACATTCCTCATTATATTTTCAGTATACAAGTTAAATAAGTAGGGTGACAATATGCACCCTTGACGGATCCCTTGTTTTATGTCAAACCAAGTTGTTGTTTCACCATTTATTCATACTGCTGCTTGTTGGTCTAGATGCAGCAGTGATGCTAATTGTATCAAATGTCTTGGAAATCCCATTTTTCCATTATTTCCCAAAGTTTCTGGTGTTGTACACAATCAAATGCCTGTGAGTAGTCTATAAAGGATAAATATAGATTCACATTAAACTCTCTGCATTTCTCTATTATTAATCTTATATTGAATATATGATCTCTTGATCCTCTTCCTTGCCTGAAACCAGCTTGGACCATATTGATTTCTTCTTCTATTTTCTTTCGAAGTCTACTCATTATGATTTTTAACAGAATTTTACTGGCATGACTAATCAGGGCAACAGCTCTGTAGTTTGTGCATAATTTCAAGTTACCCTTTTTTTGGCAGTGGTATGAATACAGTTCTTTTCCATTCTTTTGGCCAAATACCTGAATGCCATATCTTTTTACATAGTGCATGATAGATTGTTGCACATTCCTTTCCTCCTGCTTTAATGAATTCAGCTGTTATCTCATCACATCCTGGTGATTTACCATTTTTCAGATTCTTTATTGCCCATAAAACTTCTTCTATTGTCAGTTCGGGTTCTTTCTCCTCCAATAATAATTCACACTGTTGATTTCTGCTTCCACAGTCGGTTGTTTCATACATTCCTCTGCAATATTCCTTCCATCTTTCTAGAATTTCCTCTGTCTCTGTCAAGGTATTCCCCATCTCATCACAAATTACATTTAGCTTAGCTGTGACATTTCTCATCAATGTCTTCATTTCTTTAAACATTTCACTATCTCTTCCACCCTTCTGATGTTCTTCTATTCTTTCGCAACAATCTTGTACGTATTGTTTTTTTGTCTTTTCTTATGTTTCTTCGTACTTCTTTTGTTAAAGTTTTATATTTCTCTTTGTTGTTGTTTGTCACTTTCCATTGTATCTTCATTTCTCTACATTGTTTTATCAGTTCTAGTGTACCTGCTGTAATCCATTCATTCTTTTGTGTTTTCTTTACTGGAACCATGTCTTTAGCTGTTGTTATTAAGATATCTTTGACCTGCGTAGCCAATTCATCTGGTGTCATCTCCTCCTGTACAGCCATCAGGATTTCGAAACGGTTCTTCACTTCTATACCATATTGTTCTGGTATTTTTGTAAGATCAAAGCGGAGTGGTCTTGATCCCGTAACTGTCTTTTTTATCTTTATCTTCATATCTGCTATTAATAACTCATGGTCTGTGTCACAATCAGCACCTGGTAAAGTTTTTGTTGATGTTATACTTGACCTCCACCTTCTTTGCACTAAAATGTAATCTATTTGATTCTTGGTTTTCCCATCAGGTGACGTCCATGTGTAAAGTCTTCTTGGATGTTGTTTAAAAAGTGTGTTAGTGATCATTAGCTCATTTTCCATGCAAAACGCCATTAGATTGTCACCTGCCTCATTTCTATGTCCTATGCTAAATTTCCCTACAAAAGGTCCTTCATCTTCTGCTCTTTCTGTACCAATCTTTGCAGTAAAATCACCCATTATTAATGCAATATCATTTTTCCATACCTGGTCTATTGTCGTTTGCAGTGTGTTATAAAAGTTTTCTATTTCCTCTTCTTCTGCTGCTGATGTAGGTGCATATATCTGGATGATTGTTACATTTCCAGGAATGCCCTTAAGTCTGATTGTTAGGATTCTATCACTTACTGGATTGTAGCCTAGTAATGCTTTTGATGTTGATTTGTCCAAATAAAAAGCCACTCCATTCTTTCCTCCTACTTCTCCACCAGAGTATATAAAGATGTTATCATTCTCGCTCTTAAAGTGAAAAAGGGTGTTTGATAAAATATGGGGAAAAGGTCTGCTGTGTAAACTAAGAAACTGCAATGTGAGTGAAAGAATCCTCAAGAATGTATATCAGCGAAGTATTCTACTACATTTAGAATATGGCTCAACAGCTTGGTGCACAGCATCAAACACTATGCTGCACAGTCTAGACAAGGTACAAAATCAGTCACTACGGATTATTACAGGTGCCATGAGGTCCATATCAGTAGAAGAAGTGCAGAAAATAGTTGGTGTTCAAGTGCTAAAAGCACTTAGAGACACAAAGGTCATGACCTTGGGAGAGAAATTCCTCAGCTCTGTAAGCCATCCCTTGAAGGAGAGATTCAATAACTTGGCACGAAGACGGCTTAAAAGAAGCAGCTTCATTCATCAGGCCAAGTGTGTGCGTAAGCTGATACCTGACCTTCCAACCGTAGTCGCTCCATTATCATCTGTTCCAGAGCATACACCATGGAAAGAAGCAGATTGTACACAAATAACTATTCAAACTGAAGTGAAAGGTGTGCAGAATGGTGAGATGCAAACCAGGCCTGTAAGATCAACAGCCACACTTAGTGTGCTAGATGACAAATATCCACATGACACATGGATATGTGTGTATACAGATGGATCTGCACACAATGCCATAAAGAATGGAGGGACAGGACCACATATTGAATATCAAAACAACACCAATGACAATATTTCCATAACCACTGGAAAATACTGCAACAACTATGATGCAGAAGTTAGGGCAATGATTGCCGTGGCTGAAAAACTATCAGAGTCCAGAATTGATGCATGTCCCATAGTAATTCTCACAGATGCAAGATCAGTACTGGAAGGTCTTCAGTGCAACAAACTACCAGACCTTAAGGATGCCTTGTTAAAAACTGGCTCACAACACAGTCACTTTGCACTGGATTCCCTCCCACTGTGGGATACCAGGCAATAAGAAAGCTGACCATCTGGCCAAAGATGGCACTGAAATGGAGCAACCAGATATACCGATCACCTATAATCAGAAGAAAAGCATGATAAAAACCTACAGGAAGCCACAAACATCACCACATGATGACTATCACGTGCTAAACAGACAGGAACAAGTCACCATTTTCCATGTCTGAGCAGGACACAATCGACTCTGAAGTCATATGTATACAAAGTTTAAAGTTGGTACTATTGCTCTTTGTACACATGCTCAGGTGCCCCAAACCTTGGAACATATCCTCCAAAGCTGCACCAACTATGTCACACTTAGAAGTAATTACTGGCCTAGTGAAATCAGCAGAGAAAATAAGCACTACGGTTCCATACATGAATTACCAAAAAAAAAACAGTGAAATTTATCCAAGAGACAGGACTGCAGATATAGACAGACAATGCATATAAAGAGGAAAATCAGCCTTTCATGTAAATTAATCTTTTATTTTACAGTAGTCTGTGAAAAAAGAATACCACCAAAGTATAGCGCTACCATTGATGGCACAGAATTGAAACAAGTTGATAGATTCAAGTACTTAGAAACGATTATAACAGATGATGGGAAGTATCACAACTAAATAAAAAGCAGATGTGCTCAAGCCAAGTCAGCATTCCAGAAAATGAGAAACATCTTGTGCAACAGATCCATATCAATGGAAACAAGATTCCGAGTACTTAAATGTTACATCGAGCCAATTTTGTTTTATGGACATGAAGCATGGTCCATGAATAAGAGAGTAGAGCAAAAAATAGAGGCCAAGAAAATGTGATTCATAAGAAGGATGTTGAGGGTACCATGGACAGCTAAGAAAACCAATGAAGAAGTCTTAAGAGAGGCTGGAGTTAAAAGCCAAATTACAGCAAAGATCAGAGGCAGACAAGCGAGATTTGTTGGACATTTTCTGAGAAGAGGAAATTGGAACACATTGTGGCAACTGGAAAAAAGAGACAGAGAAAGACAGAAAGAGAAGTTACTGGATGGGCTGTCAGTGTGGCTAGGAAGAAAGTCACTGCCGAATCTCATAATCAAGTCTAAAGACAGGGAAGTGTGGAGAGAAATGATCGCCTATGCCAAGCGGCATGGCATTTCATTGATTGAATCTTTTATTTAGACTATTTCATTTAGACAATCTATTACACAGAACAATTTTTTATGTAATCAATCTCTCATGTAGACCAGTGGTTCTTATCTTTAGGTTCAAGGATCCCTCCCCCACCCTCCTAGGCCTTCAAAACAAAAGATGACTATGTGACAGTTAAAGGAGAAGACGTTAGAGAGTATTCAAGGAGAAAACATGTTAAAGAGTTACTTAAAGGTGAAGATATACTGCGATCTACTTCAAGAAAGAGATATTTTACAGTTACTCCAGGAGAAGACATATTACGGAGCTGCTGTAAGAAGACATGTTACAGAAATGTTGTAAGAAGACAAGTTACAGAGATACTACAAGGAGAAGAAATGTTATAGACTAGCTGTGTGAGAACAGAAGCATTGCCATTCCAAATAAACTTACCATCACTATTATAAACTAAAATTCTGTAGATAATCTGTGGCTGTCGGTAAAACAGGTACCAAACACCCTGATCTAGTGCATTGTTAGCTGAAGCTGTGCACGATCCATGACTAAACGAAACCTGCAAATCTCCATCAACGGCAACTGATGCTGGATATTTACTTATACCGTTTGGATGACGCTGATATTCACTTGACTGTATAGATGGCTGATAAAGAGCTACATTTCGTCCTGATGAAAGGGGATGGCAAGATAATAATGTATTCTTCATCTACAGTGATATGCATGTCATAAACTATTAACTTCATTCCAATGATATCCCAAACTTCTGGTTTACTGTTCAGTCACCAAGGTGAAGCTGTGGAACATTATTTTTAAAACTGTTTTCCACTTATGTTGGTTGTCATTTTCATCATCATAGTGTTGTTTCATTCAATGAGGCAAAGAAAGGAATCATCCATACATACACACTAAAAAATGAAAACGAGCAGTAAATTTGTCACGTACTCATATATTATGACAAATTAAGTTTAACTTTTAATAAAAATATCAAAGGCTAGATCATTGGTATGATTAAATATACATTAAAACCAGCTGTTTAAATCATAAGGGCTACTTCTTCATAAAAGTAGAATTATTCTGTTAAAGAAAAGATAAAAAAACATAAGCTCTAAAGCCACTGACTGGTGTATGTAGTCTACAAAGAGTGAAACTATCAACAATAATAAAGATTAGTGAGATGTGATTTCCTTTACATTTTCCAAAATAGATCAGAGCACAGAGCAGTTTTTGTGTGCAGAAGTATGTACAGTTAAATAAATAAATATATACACAAAGCAACACTTACAACTACCATTATGAAAAACAAGATTGAGATGGCACAGATACTTGGAGAGGATAGTCGAGAATAGACAGAACAAAAAGATTTATACAGACATGATAATGAAGACAGACCAAGAGGCAAACTGTGACAACAATGGTGTGACAACCTGGAAGAAGACCTATGAGCTCTTGGAGTGGTCAACTGGCAGGAAAAGACTAAGAACAGAAAGGAATGGAGACAACTGGCAGGAAAAGACTAAGAACAGAAAGGAATGGAGACAACTGGCAGGAAAAGACTAAGAACAGAAAGGAATGGAGACAACTGGCAGGAAAAGACTAAGAACAGAGAGGAATGGAGACAACTGGCAGGAAAAGACTAAGAACAGAGAGGAATGGAGACAAGTCTTGTCTGCAGCAATGAGCTGCAATGACTCGGAAAGCTGAATGAATGAATACACAAAACCACTGCAGTAAAGCTGTTATAATGGATAACTGAGTTATTTGAAAAAAAAATGGTAGGAATAGCTTCATTCATTAACAGAGTACTCTAGTGTAATGGTTTGGCTTTTGTCTTGCTCTAAACTTACAGGATGGAGAAGTGATAAAATAGGAGAAATACTGTAATTACATGACTGATGTAAAATGGAAGAAACAAGTTTTATTTATTCTGTGACTTGGTAGATGTCATGCTGCAAAGCATGTTTTGTGAAAGCTGTAAATGTTTACATGAAGAATTATGGATTGTGGTGCTGATCTGTTTAGTTAACAAAAGGTGAAGGAAAAAGGCTGGGGAGAAAGGGATATGATGGATGGCTAGCCAAGATAAAGATGGGAAAGAGGAGACTAAATGAATGAGGTTTGAGAGATGGATCTAAAGTTTTAGCAACTCTCTCCTCACCTGTTAATTATACACCAGAATTACATATTATTATTACAACGTTATTCATCTGTATGTTTTTTCATTACTTTCTAGGTGATATGCAGGAAATAAAGATGGTAGTGAATAGTCTATTCATTACTTTCAAGCGCAAATATGTTGTAACTCACCACCGCTAACATGCACACTGCACAGAGCTCCCACCACGCTACCAATAAGGGTGATTTCATTCACTTTGACCGTTACATCACATGAAATATCTACTGAACGTTCATAAACTATGGACTTCCTCTGCTTTGCACAACCCACAGTTTCTCTGTTGAACATGACTCGAAACAGATGAAGGACATCTGATGTTTGGAAATAAATGTCAGTGTAGCACTGTATAAGTTGTCAGCAATCATATCGCTATAAGTTGTTTGAAATCATATCATTATAGTAGATGCTGCTAAAGTCATCAGTATATCCAGTGATAGCACTGCCCCTGATGCTAACAAATACATTTATAATTACGACTTATTTAAATAAATACTTGTGCATCAGTTTACCAATGCTAACACTTTTGTCTAAGGGGATGGTTTTGAAGTAGGCAGATATCAGCTGTTGTGGGATTTGCTATGCATCATCTTGCTGAACAGTTCCTTTCAAAGCTGACTCTACCAATGTTTGACTTGCATAGTGGGCTCCCCCAGCAAGAACTATTTGTGTTGCAAAGTTCAGCTTCCTTGCACTTGGATCTTCAGTCTGGTCTTCATTTCCTTATCAAATTCTGCTGCTCCCTTGTACACAGTCACTCTCTCTCTCTCTTCATGGCAAGATATGTGGCAGGTTCTTCCCAGACTTCATGGCTGATAGAAAAATCTGACATTGATGACTTATAAATATTTTTATATCTCAGTTTGGGTCTACCACGTGGCCTCCTTCCTGCCAAAAGTTTACTACATGAAACCTGCTTGAGAATACGGCTGCCTTCTATTCTTGTTGTATGTCCCAGTCGTCTCAGTCTTTTGCTGATTAGCATCATTATCACGGATGGAAACTTAAGACTCTACAGAACCTCAGAGTCAGCTACTTTATCATGCCACTTGATGTTCATTATTCTGCAAAGGGAGCGAAGATGGGAAAGTTTTCTCATGCTTGCATATGATGTCCATGTTTCAGGTCCATCTAAGAGAGTGCTAGGTGACACAGGACTAATAAATCAGAATCTTTGTCTTCAGTGTTAACCTTCTGTTGCTCCATGCTCTTTTTCTTTGTTTGCCAAATGTTGAAGCTGTTTTTTCTATTTATGTATTGATTTCTTCATACAGTAAAAAGATGTAAGTAACTGTAGATCCAAGATATTTAAACCTGTCCACTGATTTAAGCAGGTTCCATTTTAATGTTAAACAGATTGGTGTGGTTATGCCTTGTCCAAGAACCACTGTTTTGTTGATATTTGCCATCATTTAAAACAAATTGCATGCTCTGGCCATGTTGTTAAACAAAGTCTGCAAAATCACCTCACTGTCAGCAGCAAAGTCAGCACCATCAGCAAACAGGAGTTCCTTGATTCAGTTGTTTTTTGCCTGGCTCTAAGACATGCTAAGTCAGTGTTTCTCAGGCTTGTTTGGGCTGCTGCCACATCCTCAACATCCCCACCCTACCCACCATGTACTATGCGTACAATGGCCTATTAAAACAAGGATATGCATTACACAACTAAAAACATACTCTATAAAACCAGTTTATTTAACAACATGAAGGAGTACATTTATAACCCACCTACTACATTATTTTCTGAACTTTTAATGTAATGGATGAGTTTCATGTAGGGACACTGGGACACAAGTTTCTCAATATCAGCTGAGGGAAGATATTACTGCCCCGTCTACTGCTTCATTCTGCCTCAATAGCCCCTGCTGTTTCCAACCCCCCCCCCCCCCCACCACTGTCACCTTTTCTTTCACTACCCCTCCTTTTTCTTTCACCACTTTCCTGTTCTTTTCTAATGTCCACAGGGAAGTATTATTGCATACTTTGGGAAACACTGTGCTAAAAACATTGTGCTAAGTTAAAGAATGAGTCATCTAAGTGAATAAAAACATCGCGACGTCTTTGAAATGACAGTTTATGAGGGGAGCAAAGGGTACTGTAGGGGCGAAGTGAGTTCCCGAATCTTCAGGAACTCACTAATATCCGTGAAAACAAGACCTAGCACAGACTGCAACAGTGACCACATCCCAGTTGTAGGAAAAGTGAGAATCAGGTAAAGATGTTTAAAGTAGCAGCTAAAAACAAAGAACTAGATAGAGAGATGTTACAGAAAGATAAGGCAATACAAAAACAATATAGGACCATAGTACATAATAGGTAAAATGCTATAGAGAAGACTGAAACGATTGATGAACAATGGAATATGGTAAAGGACTCTATTCAGCAAACATCTGTCGAAATCATACCTCCAAATAAACGACACGATAAATAGGGGTGGATGACAGAAGAACTTTTGCAACTAATGGATCGGAGAAGAAGTCTTAAGGAAGATAAAGATGAATATGACAAAATAAATAAAGAAACAAGACACAAATACAATAAAGCTAAAGAAGAGTGGCTAAATAAGAAATGTAATGAAAGAGACACACTATCATGGACACGCAAGAGATATATACAAACAAATAAAGGAGTTAACAAACAAAAGGGCATACCACAAGATTGGTTGCCTGAAGTCAAAGGAGGGACATATATAATGGACAGAGATGAAATAATGGTAAGATGGAGCAAATACATTAGAGAACTCTATGAGGACAATAGGAGCGAAATAGATGTACGGAATAATAATGAAGGACCTCTCATATTAAAAGCAGAAGTGGAAGAAGTCATCAAACACATGAAAAACAACAAAGCACCAGGACCAGATAAAATCACCAAGGAAGAATTGGAAGCATTATGAGAGCTTGGCTAGAAATAATTACTAGATTGCTGAATGACATCTATAATGATAACTATGTCCCATCAGACTTTTTGCAACCAGTTTTAATTGCCCTATAAAAGAAACACACAATAATTAGTGTGCAAGTATATAACTATACACGAAACACTGCAGTAAAGCTGTGATACTAAAATGTATAAACTAGTAAAAATGTAGGAACAGCTTTATTACTTAACGATTACAAAATTGCGACGTTTCGGTGTGAGCCTTAATCATACAGAACGAAGAAATAGAGAAAGGAGATAAAGTATAGATTCACATGAATGCTATTTAAAAAAAAAATTAGTAATGAATAGAGCACTTAGCTATAACTGTAAGATGTGGCTTGTCCGACGCTGTGTGTCAGAAATGAACATCGTAGGGTGTAGAGACTGTTTAAATGGAGACCTGTGACATGTGGTCGGTGGATCGTAACTGGGGGTAGGTATGTAAACCATGGAGGGAAGAGAGATGGTACAATGTTAACCTAGCCAGGAGAAGGTGAAATAAATGAGTATAGTTAGATGAGTATAGTTAGAGTATAGTTAAGTGAAATAGATGAGTATAGTTGAAGCTCCGCTTCAAGTGACTGTGGACAAGGATGTCATTATGGTGTGGCTCACGTTTGTTTGCCAACAGGGGTGGATCAGAGAATATGCCGCGAGTGTACGGTTTCGAGCTGAATTATTGGCAGATGACTATAACCAGGAGAATGTTAAGGTGTAGCTGAATAACGAGTTCCAACAATGTGGTTCCAGAGTCCCAATTCCTGCGTGGCCTGGACTTGAACCGGAGCCTTACATATGTTGGCACTAGAAAATGTAACCGTCCTAGCTGTTTTACCTGCCCTGTAGTCTGAGAAACTAAAACGTTCACCTTTCCCAAAACTGTCCTCACTCTTCATGAGGGATTCACATGCGAGTCCCGTAATGTGATATATGTCATCGTATGCAAACGATGCAGGATAACGTATATTGAAGATTGGCCTCCGATTAGGGGGCCGCATGCAGAAATATCTGTACGATATCACTCTGCATGCTTCGAAACCAGTCCTAAATCATTTCAATGGCCCCAACCACAAAGGCAAATATGATTTTTTTGATAACAGCCATCAAACAATGTCACGCAGATGACACAAGCCGCCTAGCGCTTGAGAACCGCTACATTCAGGATTATGGGACACTGGAACCATACGGGTTAAACTCTCTATTCAGCTACACCTAACATTCTGCTCTTAAACAATTCTATTCCTTCTCTATTCAGCTCCGCTCCCTTCTCACTTGTTACATATAGTTCAGAACCTCCTCACAGCATCATATTACAACCCTTCTACCCTAACTATAATCATCTATTTCACCTTCTCCTGGCTAGGTTAACATTGTACCACTCTCCCTCCCCTCCATAGTTTCCCCGCCTACCACCCCCATTTACGATCCATCGACTACACATCACAGGTCTTCATTTAAACAGTCTCTAGCCCTACAATGCTCATTTCTGATACACAGCGTCGAACAAGCCACATCTTCTTACAGTTACAGCTAAGTGCTATATTCATTATTTTTTAAAATAGCATTCATGAGAATCTACACTTTATCTCCTCTCTCTATTTCTTTGTCCTGTATGTTTTTGTATGATTAAGGCTCACGCCGAAACGTCACAACTTTGTAATTGTTAAGTCCTACTTTTTTCCTAGTTTATACATGTCAAAGAAACAAGGTGCAGTTGAATGTGAAGACCATCGAACCATAGCCATGTTACCAAAATCCTGTTTCGCATTATCATGATAAGAATCAGGGGCAAAATAAAACCAGAAATCGCTGAAGAACAGAGTGGCTTCATTGAAGGAAAAGGCCCAAATAATGCCATTATATACTGAGAACAATGATGGAAAGATCAATAGAAGTAAAGACTGACCTATACTTATGCTTAATATACTATTGTAAAGCATTTGATAAAGTGAGAAATTACAGAAATTACAAGAATTCTCGAAGACATCAACATAGATGGGAAAGATCTGAAACTCATTAAAAACATATACTGGCAACAATCAGCAGCAATGAAGGTTGAGAACTAAATAGGAACATTCCAAGACATAAAATTGGGAGTGAGGCAAGGATGTTCTATCTCCTGACCACTTCTCCTTGTACAACGAAAACATAATGGGAAATATAGAGAGCTTGTCAGGAATATCAATTGGCGGGTACAACCTTAACAACTTAAGATATGCAGACGACACAGTTATGATTGCTAAAAGTGAAGGGGAACTACAGGCTCTTCTGGACATCGTTGTTCGTGAAAGTAAAAGTAAAGATCTCAGCCTGAACAAAAAGAAGACTAAAGTGATGGTCATCTCAAAGAAAAGAATACCACCAAAATGTAGCATTACCATCGATGGCACAAATCTGAAACAAGGTGATAGATTCAAGTACATAGTAACAATTATAAAGCTGATGGGAAATGTCACAAGGTAATAAAAAGCAGACGTGCTCAGGCCAAGTCGCATTCCAGAAAATGAGAAACATCTTGTACAACAGATCTATATCAATGGAAACAAGATTCCGAGTACTTAAATGTTACATCGAGCTAATTTTGTTTTATGAATGTGAAGCATGGTCCATGAATAAGAGAGTACAGCGAGAAATGGAGGCCATGGAAATGTGATTCATAAGAAGGATGTTGAAGGTACCATGGACAGCTAAGAAAACCAACGAGGAAGTCTTAAGAGAGGCTGGAGTTAAAAGCCAAATTACAGCAAAGATCAGAGACAGACAAGCGAGATATTTGTAGAACATTTTCTGAAAAGAAGAAAATGGAACACAATTTGGCAACTGGAAAAATTGAAGGAAGAAGAGATAGAGGAAGAGAGAGAGAGAGAGAGAGAGAGAGAGAGAGAGAGAGAGAGAGAGATATGGAGAGAAGTTACTGGATGGGCTGTCAGCTTGGGTAGGAAGAAAGTCACCGGGGGATCTCATAATCAAGTCTAAAGACAGGGAGTTGTGGAGAGAAATGATCGCCTACTTCACGTGGCACGGCACTTGATTTATTTATTGAGGAGCAAAGATGAATGGACACACACACACACATTTGATTTATCTGTCAATAATTTCTGCAATAACTTAAACAAATTGAGCCTGGTAATGTTTGTTACACACTAGAGATTTTATAGAAGGAAAGAAATCAGATTTCAGTAAGCAGTGAAGGTGTTCTGTTAACTGCTTCAACATTGAGCCGTACAAGAGATAAACCTTGTGAACAAAACAAGTTACAGGATCTAAAATGTGATAGCATCATTCATCATCATCATCAGGTGCCGTGCCGACTGGCGTTGGCTATTATGCTTCTTCAGAGTACCCGATCCTTCATGCAGGCCATCAGTTCAGTTGGTGATCTCCTTTCACACCATCCCGTCAGACTGTCCAGTATCATTTCTCTTGGTCTTCCTCTTGATCTTCTTCCTTCTATTTTTCCTGTTGTTATAATATTTTCAGTGCCTCCTCTTCTCATTGCATGTCCTATGAAAGTACATTGTCTCTCTCTTATCTTTTTGAAAAGGTTTTTTGTCTCTCCAGCTCTTCTCATACATTCTTCATTAGTTATTTTTGCTGTCCAGGGGATTCGCAACATTCTTCTAATAAACCACATTTCTGCTGCTTCCAATGATTTTTGTGCAGACTTGCCTATTGTCCATGATTCACTTCCATATGACAAGATAGGTTCAATATAGCATTTTAGGACTCGTTTTCTAACATTCATTGATAAAGATGTGTTAGCTAATATCTTTCTCGTTCTGTGAAATGCAGTCTTTGCTTGGCCTATCCTGTTCCTAATTTCTGTTCTGCATTTCCCATCTGAAGTTATTACTGCTCCAAGGTATTTGAATTTCTGCAGCTGCTTTAGAATAGTTCCGTTTAATTCTATACTGCATGCTGGTGGATTCTGCTATCTGAATGGTAGCATCATTACTGAGACATGTAAATGAGACATGAACATGTGTTTTATGAGACAGAAATAATTCAGGAAATGGACCTTAATAAGACCTTGAAAAAAATGTAATAAGACCTTGGGGAAAAAAAGTCGCTTGTGACAGTATTAAAGAAGTATCATTTAGCAGCACAAAGATACTATTGCAACAGGATATAAAGTGTATCTGAGAAAATCTGGTAGGCTGAGTCAAGGGCACACAACTCACATACTCATTAACTGATCAAGTTACAAAAGTGATAAAACACGACTTTACACCCTTCCCTCACCTCCACAGCCATCCTTGGGCCCTTCTGAACTTTTATTTTCCGGATAGTATTACGGAAGAAATTCTAAGGTTTAACAGAAATGATCAGTTTGGTATAAACTGGCAAATACTGCCTGCTGTACTCACCAGAATCATGAACTATCAGTCTGAGAAAAGAAAAATGAAAGTATTTAGTGAACGTGATAGAAATCTTAGTGGACTGACTATTTGGCTGACAGGTTCTACTTTGTCCATCTTTAACCCAAACTGGATTAGAACTTGCGGTGTAGAGGTACGTCATGTCTACTGAAATAAGATGACATAATATAAAATGTTAATTACATCTTCTAAAAAGAGATTAACAAAAAAAAAAAAGCTCAAAATATAACCCATTTCTTAAAAAATAATACTGATGCACAAAATATGTTCAATATGAACTAGGAATTTTCTCTTAACATAAGAGCACACGTCATAGAATATAAACTACATCTTCTAAAATAAATATAAGTGCACACTATAGTTTAGGAAACAGCTCTTCAAAACTAATTTATATACACAGAATATAAATCGTGTATTCTAAAACAAATACAAGATCAGTACAGGATATGAACTAGACATAAACTAATATTCATTCATTCATTCATTAGCATGTCTTTTGGGGAACTTTGCCTCCTTAACCGCATCCATTCGCAGATCATCAACAATATCTTGTTGCCATTTTTGCCTTGGTCATCCTCTCTTTCTTTTTTTCCATCATGCACCCTTACAAAACTGTCTTCTACTCTGGAAACAACTGTTTTTAAGAACACGATTATCTTAGCATAGTTTTGTGAGACATGGAACATAGATCTGTTTGCTTAAAACTCTGACCTACTTCTGTAGCACATATTCCTGCATGGCCTGGACTTGAACCGGGACCTTGCATATGCTGGCACTAGAAAATGTAACCGCCCTAACCGTTACGTTACGTGCCTTGTAGTCTGGGAAACGAAAACGATTACATTTCCCAAAACTAACCTCACTCTCCATGAAGGATTCACATGCGAGTCCCGCAATATGATATATGTCATTGTATGCAAAAGATGCAGAATAACTTATTATAACTGGCTTCGGATTAGGGGACCGCATGCAAAAACATCACCCCGCATGCTTCGAAATCAGTCCCGAATCATTTCAATGGCCCCAACAACAGGGGTAAATCTGACTCTGGTAACAGCCATCAAACAGTGTCAAGCAGATGACACAAGCCAACTAGCGCTTGAGAACCGCTACATTCAGGAATATGAGACTCTGGAACCACATGGTTTGAACTTGTTATTCAGCTAAACCTAACATTCTCCTCATCCTCATCCACAGTCATAATCCCTCCCTAATAAGTTTCACTCCCTTCTCGCTTGTTACACATAGCTCAGAACCTCTTCACAGCGTCACATTACAACCCCTCTCATTCATTCATTCATTCATTCATTTGTATGTCCCTTGTGGAATTTTGCCTCCCTAATAGCACTCCTGTAGGCCTCTCGGTTGTGTGCAAGATGGCCTGCTGCTGATGCATCCATTTGCAGATCATCAACGATATCTTGGAGCCATCTTCGCCTTGGTCTTCCTCTCTTTCGTTTTCCCATTATGTACCAAGACGGTTTTTTCTAGATTATCATGACGTTTAATGTGTCCAAAATATTTAAGTTTTCTCTGTTTAATACTCTTTATTAGCCAGGTTTCTTCAATATTAAGTTCTTGTAGTACGGATATCTCTGAATCTTTAATGCCCAGGGCACATAGGGCTTCTGCAAAGGTTTTCCACAAATGCCTGTCCTTTACCTTTTTTTCTGCTCTTGCCCAGGTGAGCCCTCTATTGCTCAACATCCTTTCTGTTGTTCTTCTCCATGTCTCTTTTGGTCTACCCTTACTTCTGTTCCCCTGTGGTGTCCATCTTAGTGCTATTTTTGATAGTGAGTTGTCAGTCATTCGGAGCACATGTCCCAACCATCGCCAGCGTCTTTCCTCAATAATTGCTGTCAGTGGCTTCATCTGCATTTCTGCCAACAACATGTTATTTCTTATGGTGTTTGGCCAAAATATTTGTCTAATTCTTCGTAAACATTTAGTCTGGAAAGAATTCAACTTGTTTTCTATGGTTTTGGTGATTTTCCAGCATTCACTTCCATAGAGTGGTACACTTAGAACATTACTCTTAACCTGATTTTCGTATTCATGCTTAGTTTTTTAGATTTCCATACAGTCTGCAGCACTGCAAAAGCCTGGTTTGCTCTAGTAAGTCTGCTATTGATGTCCTCTGTGCTGTCTCCATTTTCTACTACTCTACTGCCAAGGTATACAAATTCATTGACCTCCTCCACTAACTTGCTATCTACTCTGAGTACACTTCTGTTGTTCACATTTTGCTTCATTAACTTTGTCTTTCCTATGTTGATCTTTAAACCTATGTTGTTTGCATTCTGAGTTAGCTTGTTTATTTTACCTTGCATACCTTTGTGGCTGCTTGATAGTAGACAAATGTCGTCCGCAAAGTCAAGGTCCTCCAGCACTGTGTCAAGGGTCCATTGTAATCCTCTGCGTTTGTCTGATGTTGCCTCCTTCATTAACCAGTCTACTGCCAAGATAAATAATGTTGGTGATAGTACACATCCCTGCTTCACTCCTGTTTGTACCCTAAAGCTGCTGGAGGTATGTTCTCCACAGATCACTTTGCACTGAAAACCCTCGTATAGAACTTTGATTACATTCACTATCTTATGGGGGAGGCCATGGCATCTTATAATTTTCCACAGTGCATCTCTGTTGACACTATCAAAGGCTTTCTCAAAATCTATAAACAGTGCATATGTTGTGTTATGCCACTCATTTGCCTGTTCTAATATTTGTCTATGTGGTCTATGCATGATCTTCCTTTCCTAAATCCTGCCTGCTCTCTCCGAAATTTTCCCTTAAGTGCTGGTACAATTCTGTTGATGATTATTCTACAAAATACTTTACTGGTGAGTGGCAGTAGGGTAATGCCTCTCCAGTTCCCGCAATCTCTGAGGTCAACCTTTTTTGGTAGTTTTACTATAAGGCCAGTTTTCCACTCTTCTGGAGCTTTTTCTAGATCCCAAATTTGTTGTAATATCCGGCAAAGTTGTTTTGGTGTTTCTGTTTCTTCTGCTTTCAACATCTCAGCAGTCACTTCATCTTCACCTGGTGCCCTGTCTAATTTTAGTTTCTTTATCCCCTCCTTTACTTCACTTATTGCTGTTGGTCCTGTATTGATGTTTAGTTCCGTTTTTGGTTCAGGTATGTCTATTGTTTGTGCTGCTTGTATTCTGTTTAGTAGTGTGTTAAAGTGTTCCCTCCATCTTTCAATTTTTTCTCTTTCTCCACTGACCAGTTGTCCCTTATGTGTCCTTATTGCACTCTCACATCTTGAGCTGAAGTTACCTGTCATCTGCTTTGTGATTTTATATATATATATATATATGTATATATATATATATATATATATATGGTTTTCATGTCATTTGTATATGCTGCTTTCTCTGCTGCTTCTGCTAAGTTGTCATATTATTGACGTTTATCTTGACGGCATGATTCCTTCACTTCTTTGTCTTTTGTGCATAATTACTTAATACTTGTTCTTTAAGCCGTTGTGATTTGGTGATCAGTAATTTTTTTCTTGATTTCTTTTCCTTGCGCTATCTTTTCCCATATCGTCTTGCTTATCCATTCCTCTTTTCTCTGTTTCCGATATCCCAGCACCTCTTTTGCCGTTTCATGTAGTGTTTTAATGAACTCTAGTATGGACATTTCTGCATAGTCTTGTAGGACACTGAAGCGGTTCTTAAGTACTATTGAGAATTCATTCCTTGTTTGCTGGTCTTTCAGTTTTCTTGTATTAAAACGTATCTTTCTATGTTCTCCGATTTTGGCTCCCTTAATTTTAGTTTTATTTTTGCTACCAGAAGGTTGTGATCACTTCCTACATCTGCTCCTTTCCTTGCTCGCACATCTTGTAGTGACCGTTTCCACTTGTTGTTTATTAACATGTGATCGATTTGGTTTTCTGTGGTTTTATCTGGGGACCTCCAAGTCACCTTATGGATGTTTTTATGTTGGAAAATTGTCCCTCCCATGGTCATCATGTTTTCTTCACAGAGACTGCACATTCTTTCTCCATTTTCATTTATTTCTCCGATTCCTTCTCTTCCCATGATTCTTCTTCTATCTTCATTTCCTCCACCTACTTTTGCATTGAAGTCGCCCAAAATGAGTAGCATATCATGCTTGGGTATTGTTTCTACTGTGGCTTGGAGGCTGTTTTAAAAATTTTCTTTTAATTCCTCTTCAGCTGCTTCTGTTGGTGCATAACAAACTATAATAGCTTCGTGAATCTTGAGTTGAAGCGTGCATATAATAATCTCTCATTTATAGGGGTCCATTTCAGCAGTTCTCTTGATACTTCTTTTGTTATAATCAGTGCTACTCCTCCTTCATGATGATCTTCTTTACCTGATCATATTATTGTATCTTCTGTGTGCTGTGTTGTTAATTTCCTTCTGTCTTGTCCTGTCCATCTTGCTTCTTGTATTCCTATTATGTCTAGTTTGTATTTGTGCATTTCCTTGATGGTTTGTGCTAGTTTTCCAGTCTGATTAAGTGTTCTTACATTCTAGGTGCCTATTTGCATCTTGTGTTTAGGTTCCAGGAGGTCTGCAGTTGGGCTGGGGACTTCCAGTGGCTGGCTTTCATCCATAACCTTCATGGGCTCAGTTTCCTGATAAGCATTTCTCCTTCCACCTGCATTTGTTGTTTCCCTTGCTTCTGTTTCTGTAGCAGTCTGATGCTTTTTTTTTACCAGATAGGGTTGCTGGCCCTATGCCAAACCCTCCTTAGTCGCCTTTTACGATCATGCGTGGTAGGGTACAGTGGTCCTATTCTTTGCAGATCCCGGGTACCACACCGGGGGTAGTATGGATGTATTTGTTCTTTTTTGTGTCCATGATATTTGAAGAACTCCTCTGTAGCATTTACATTCAAAGGCATTTGTGTGTTTCTCAGCTGCTTTGTTAAGTGTCCAGGTCTCACAGGCATATTTTGCGATGCATACCCTTAAAAATCTTATTTGTGTAGTTCTGACTGTTCCTCTCCACACCTTCTTTAGTTGTTTTACTTTCTGAAGAGCGATAGATGTCCTCCTTTTAATTTCCCCCATTGTATCTCCATTATTAGTTAGCAGCCTCTCTGTCCCAACTATAATCACATATTTCAGATTACCATTGTATCACTCTCTCTCCCCTCCATGGTTTCCCCACCCACCACCCTCAGTTAGATCCACCTATCACACATCACAAGTCTCCGTTTAAATACTCTCTTCACTCCACCGTGCGCATTTCTGACACACAGCGTCGGACAAGCCGCAGCATTCTACAAGTTTCAGCTGCGTGCCGCAGAATCCATTGAAGAGTGTGTTTGCAAATAGTTCCTGTCAAATGTTGGTTGCTTACAATATGTTTTCTGCCACACAGTTCAGATTTTCTGCCAGCAACTTTAATGTGTCAAAGCTCCAGGAGTCTCCTCACAGCTACATTGTTCTTCCATTCCTGTTCTTCATTCCCTGCTCTCATCTGTCCAGTACAGCCTTAGCAATGTCCCTCTTTGTACATTATCGGTCTGGCATTTATTTTTGCCTTTCAAGCAAGTCTGTCTGCCAAATCAGTGCCACGTACTCCCGTATGCCCTGAATCAGTTGTAAGAAGTTAATTAAAGATTTGTTTGGAAATCCTAACCTATACAAAAGCTAATAATTCTGCTTCTATGAAATACCAATTATCTCAGTTTTTTTTTAAGTGAGCAAGAAAAGAAAATTGGCAAAAAAAAAAATAATGCAAAACAACACATTGTGTGGAGTATAATAAAAATAATTATTTTCTTTAATTCAACGAGCAGCCACAGACTTAAGACTTACAATACTGACAGGCTGGACCAAAAACGTCATCATTGCACCATTCGCCCTTGGCACAAGTACCGTCTTCTTTACAGTTAGTGTTACTACAGTGACATTTATACTGGCAGTTTGGACCAGAGAATCCCTGTCGGCATGCTGATAAATATTTGAAATAATTTTATACTTCTACATATATCACACAATTCCTTTTATAATATTTTCAAGTATTTTAAAGATTCAATACAGTGCAATATTTACGCAGATAACATTGCACAAGTCTGCAAATAAATGAATACAGTGATTCTCATGTTGTGGTCTGTGGACCCCTATGGGTTGGCTGAACCTGCCGTAGGGTCTGTGGAAAAAAAAAAACTCAAGCTCCTTTCTTGTATTTTCACTGTGAAGTGTTTAACAACCGATGTTTTAGTGAATCCTGTGTGGAAGAGCAAGATGAACTTGTTGATATATCTTGTGTTGGTGCACTGAAAATAATTTTCAAAGAATGCGGACTGCATCAGTTCTGGGTAAAGGGTTTTTTCTGATTATAAGAAGGACGACAAGAAAACTTTGAAGCATGCCGTTCCCTTTTTGTTCCACATGCCTTTAATGAACAAATATTTTCCACATGTTGTTACATGAAGAATAAGCACAGGAATCTGCATGATGCTGATCCAGATTTGAGATTGAGCCAGGTATAGAAGAGATTGTTTGGAATAAAAAGAGGCATGATTTCTCTCACCACACTTAGATTGTTTAGCTGTCATACATTTCATATTCTGTTCATTTGTCAGAACAAATAGAAACAACTGCATATTTTTTCTTAACTACTACTGTCATTTTGAAAGTTCACTAAGTTTGTAATGTGTTTTTAGGTCAGTATAATATTTACTCATTACGGGTTAGCCACATTTTCTGAATAAAACTCTTTTGCATTTGAAACATATAGCTACAAAACAGATATGAGACTTTTCCAAAGTATGGGGTTCTGTGGCCTGGATTTTGAAACAGCAGGGAGTCCACGTACTTCTGTTAAATGGGAATCACTGAACTAAATATATTTATCTTCTTCTTCTTCTTCTTCGTTTGCTTCTACCACCAAGACCGCACTGTGATCCTACAGAATTTACGCCTGTGGTCCCTCGTTAGGACCACACGAGATCCCCTAGAGGACCACAAGGGGTTCAGAGTATCGCAGTGCTTTAGCCTGTATTCTTGGTGGGTCTCTGAAGCGGATTGCGTGAAACCGTGGTTTTCGTTGCACCAGTTTAGTCTAGAGTTGGACTTTCTCACCGGAAGATCTCGACTTGTTAAATATATTTATAAGTTAGTACCTTTGTCACAAGTTTCCCCTGTGTACCTGTTCCTGCACTCATAGCAGAGACCAGAACGTGCATCACAAGCGTGGTCTCTACATCCTGCTGGGCATTTCAGTTTGCATTCTGTCCCATAAAATCCAACAGGACATCCAGGAGAACACTTTCCCGTGACAGAGAAGCACATCTGTGTCCTGCCACATGGGCAGATCTTTGAACAGTCTAAGCCCCACTTACCAGCAGAACATGCAGCATCTGACAGAAGATATCGAATGGGAGTTTCATTTTCTTGCAGTGAGAGAAGAAGAAACTCAGTTTCAAAAGGGACAAAAAAAAATATAGATCATCATGCAGAAAAATGTATTACGGTGTTTAGGTCATGATATTCTGAAAAAAAATGGATAGATAATACTCTATCAGCCAAAAGACAGAAAAGATGCAGATGAATAAACAGTCAAGATTCCATATTAATCTTCAAAATTGGTACAATGTTCACCAGAAAGTGGCCATAAAATAACTATGAGATGTAGTGTATAATGAAAATAGTGCTGATAATATGGCACGAATATGCAGCGACGAATATTTCTAGTCAGTCAGATTAAATATGGAATCACCAAGTCTGATATAGTTTGTGCTGTCTGCCTTCATATAGTATCACATGTTTTATCACTGTCTAATTGGTTTCCTGTAGATTTAACATGTGAATATTTTTTTCTATATGTCGCTGAAAATGAATCCTTCAGCATAGTTTATATGAAAGACCTGCCCGGGTTGGCAGAGCTGTGGTTAGCCATCTCTGGCTACTTGTCACTCACCATGACTATAGCTTGCCGCTGAGTGAAGTTTACCAGCCACCACATTGGTGGAGTGACAGATACATAAGTCTTTATCTATGTTTCCATATGATACCTTATCAGTTCATATCTTACTTTTATAATAATAAGATGATGATAAATATGATGATGATCTACACAGTTTTAAAAGACACAAATTGTGTATTTATAATATAAAGTGTCTTAAAGATAGGCTTGCACTTTTAGAATATAAAGATGTTTAAATATGGCCTGCATGAAGGACCATGTACTCTGCAGAAGCATAATAGCGAACGCCAGATGATGATGATGATGATGATGACGACGATGAAAGATGTTTAAAGATATGCTTATATGTTTAAAATATGTTTAAATATATATTTGTGTGTTTAAAATATAAAGATATTTAAATATACGCTAATGTCTTTAAAATATAAAGATGTTTAAATATATGCTTGCGTGTTTAAAATATATATATATATATATATATATATATATATATATATATATGCTTATGTCTTTAAAATATAAAATGTCTAAAAGATTTGTTAACATTACGAATATTTCTTAAAATTTACTATTGTGTATGAATATAAAAATGCCTGAAGCATGTACTCTTATTTCTGCATTTACGTTCCTGAAGATGTAAAAACTTACTTTCATGATTAAAATATAAACACAATCAGAAAAAGAGAGGTAAACACTGTAAATCTGATAAGAATTAGGTAAACAATAATAAAGCATGAAGTTTTCCAGGAAGGAAGTGGAAAGCGGAAAACAAAACACAGAAGAGGACACTTACCGCCATAAGCTTCAAACTCGCACATAGATAAGTAGGTAGATTTTACAGAAAGTGTCATGCGCATCAGTTGTGCTAAAGGTTTTGTTAGTATAACATTATAAGTAGACTCAATTTGGCCAGGCTCAGTGTATGATTCTGTAGCGGAAACACTGTTGCCAAAAGTTTGAAGCTTGAAATTTTTTAGCCTTTCCTCTCTAACTGAAATTTTAAAAAAATATGCATATGTCATTTATAATACTACATGATTCTCAAACACTGAAGAGAGTTTGTTACTGAATTATCAAACAGTAAAGTAAATTTGTTACTGAATTATCAGACAGTGTAAGGCTATTCAAAACAAAAGTAGGAACAGCTTTATTAATTAACGAGCACCCAGGTTTCACATTTCTGGTTTTCACCTTAATCAGGGAATGCCTGAGACTGCGAAATGAATATGTGGAACCCGTATGAAACAGGAAACAGCAGCTCGATGGCACCATGGTGCCACCTGCAAGATGTCATTAGCAACAAGGCTGTCAACGTACATGACATAAAGAAAAAAAAAGAGGAGTGGATGTTAAATGTAAAAAAAAATGTAAATTTTTTCATAGAAAATGGATTGCTTTGGACTTCACATTACAGCTTGGTTTTTTTTCTTTGTTAAACGATGCTGTTGTTTTATGCATAGTCACTCTGCACATGACTTGGCCTTTCGCAAGTTCTTCTCAGATCTCATGTCATGGCTAACAGAAACATCTCACACTGATGACCTACAGCAACCTCCTCCTCTTCACAAACTCGCCATCTACAGCTCACTTGGGAACATACCTGCCATCTGTTCTTGCCACATACTCAAGTAATCTCAGTCTTTTATTTCTTAGTATTGTCATCACTGATGGAAGCTTAACACACTGCAGAACCTCACAGTTGGTTACTTTATCTTGCCATCTGGTGTTCATTATTCTTCGAAGGCAGCGAAGATTAAAACTGTCGATTTTGTTCTTATACTTTACGTATATTATCCAAAGTTCATATCCCTATAGCAGAGCGCTCATCATCATCATCATCATCATCATCATCATCAGCATCATCATCATCATCATCATCGTCATCGTCGTCGTCGTTATCGTCGTTATCATTCACTCCCTTGAGAGCATAGGTCATGGATAAAGGCTCTCTGGTCTAAGAATCTAGTTCTTTGAATTATTCTCTGCTTCCTTCTATGTGTATCCCTTGTCTCTGAGCACTGCCGTAACTTCTCTTTTCCAAGTAAGTCTAGGTCTTCCTAGTTTTCTATTTCCTTGAGGATTCAATTTCAGTACCTTTCTTACCATGTTGGCGACGGGTTTCCTCAGAGTGTGGCGAATCCACCTCCACTTCCTAGACATGATTTGTAGGTTCATAGGTTCTTGTCCTGTCCCCTCCCATATCTTCACGTTCCTGATTTTGTCCTGCCATTTAATGTTTAAATTCTTCCTAAAATGGTAGTTCATGTGTAACTTCTGTTGTATTGTCTCGGTCATAATCCATGTCTCCGAACCATATAGCAGAACAGTCTTTACGTTTGTATCGAAAAGCCTAAGTTTGGTTCTTAGATGAGCATATTTTGTTAAACTGGATAAATGCTGGCCTTGGTTATTCTAGCTTTAACATCCTTTTAAGTTCCCCCGTATTTATCCACTATGCTGCCTGAGTATGTGACATACTCTACCATACAATAATTAGTGTATAAATATACAACTATACACGAACCACTGCAGTAAAACTGTGATGCCAAAATGTATAAATTAGTAAAAAAAAGTAGGAGCAGCTTTATTACTTAACGATTACAATGTTGTGACGTTTCGGCGTGAGCCTTAATCATACAAAAACATATAGGACGAAGAAATAGAGAGAAGAGATAAAGTATAGATTCACATGAATGCTATCTTAAAAAAAACTCATAATGAATAGAGCACTTTCATTGTAAGAAGATGTGGCTTGTCCGACGCTGTGTGTCAGAAATGGGCATGGTAGGGCGTAGAGACTGTTTAAATGGAGACCTGTGATGTGTGGTCAGTGGGTTGTAACTGGGGGTGGTGGGTGGGGAAACCGTGGAGGAGAGAGAGAGAGAGGGTACAGTGTTAACTTACCCAGGAGAAGGTGAAATAGACGATTATAGTTAGGATAGAGGGGTTGTAAGTTAATGCTGTGAGGAGGTTCTGAGTTATGTGTAACAAGTGAGAAGGGCGTGGAGCATAGTAGAGATGGATTATAATTGTTGAAGAGGGGAACGTTAGGTGTAGCTGAATTGAGAGTTTAACCCGTATGGTTCCAGCGTCCCATAATCCTGAATATAGCGGTTCTCCAGCGCTAGGCGGTTTGTGTCATCTGCGTGACATTGTTTGATGGCTGTTACCAGAAAATCAAATTTGCCTCTGTGGTTGGGGCCATTGAAATGATTTGAGATTAGTTTCGAAGCGTGTTGGGCGATGTCGTACAGATGTTTCTGCATGCAGTCCCCTAATCTGAGGCCTGTCTTACCAATATACGTTTTCCTGCATCTTTTGCAAACGATGACATATATCACATTACGGGATTCGCATGTGAATCCCTCATGAAGAATGAGGATAGTTTTGGTAAAAGTGATCGTTTTCGTTTCCCAGACTACCTGGCAGGTGACGAAGCGGGGACGGTTATATTTTCTGGTACCAACATACGAGTATGTAAAGGTCCGCTTCAAGTGTCTGTGGACGAGGATGTCCTTAAGGTGTGGCTCACGTTTGTATGACAACAAGAGTGGATTATAGAAAATATCGCGAGTGTCATGGTCGAGCTGGATTACTGGCAGATGACGATAAAGAATTTTCTTAACCATCTGATCATGCGGGTGGAAAGGCAGTACTAACTTAACTCTGTCCGATGGAGTAACAGGCTTTTTCCTGAATGCTTCTTTGCGACTCACTATTTGGATACGGCTGAAGTCTTCACGAAGGACCTTTTCTGGGTAGTGGCGATGACGGAAAAATTGTAATAACCTGCTGGACTGATCTATAAAGTCCAAATTATCCTGACGTATGCGACGAAGACGGAGGAGTTGGGAGTACGGGATGGAGTTCTTACAGGCTTCAGGATGGGAGGAGGTGTAAAGTAAATAGCTGTGGCTGTCGGTGGGCTTGTGAAATATAGAGGTGACAAGCCTGTCCGTGCCAACAGAAATTTTAATACATAAAAAGTTGACAGACTTGTCAGAAATTTCATAAGTGAATTTTATGTTATTATTAAGTGAGTTGGTGAATTCAATAAATTTTTTTTAGATCTTCCTGTGGTATACTGGTGACTCCAATGCCACAATCGATGTACTTTTGATAGAATTCTGGAAGTCTGCGAGTGTATGTTTCCCATAATTTGACTTCCAGAAAGCCCATAAATAGACATGCACAACTAGGACCCATTTTCGTTCCATGGCAACACTGCTGATTTGCTCAAAGTATTCGCAGTTGAATTCGAAAGAATTTAGGTTTAGTACTAGCCGTGTAAGTCTGATTATGGTGTCAGTGTTAGTGGTGGGGTGAGGGTCTCACCATGAGGCTATTGCTTGAACTATTACTTTTCATTATCTTTGTTTTTTTTTGTCTGCTTATACATAGCCCCAGTTTAGCTGAGTTCTTGCTTAAGATCTGAAGTTCCTCTTGCATCTGTGTGTGGCTGTGTGCCAGAAGTGCCATATAATCTGCGAAGTAAAGATCTTCCAATTGGCTCCACAATGTCCATTGTAGCCCATTTCCTTTCGTGTGTTAGTTTTCATGATACAATCAACTGCTAGAAGAAATAGGAATGGTAATAGCAAACATCCCTGCCACACGCCTGCTTCCACTTTAAAACTTTCTGTGAGAGATCCTCCATGCACTATTCTACAAGTTGTTGTTTCATATACGGCCTTTATAAACTTTATTATCTTGGCCGGGATACGATAGTGTTCCCGTAGTTTCCACAGCATTCTACGATCTAAACAATGGAATGCTTCTCGTAACCAATGAATGTAACTAACAGTGAAGAATTCCACTTCATTGACAATTCTACTATTATTCGTATTGTAGCAATGTGGTCAGTACATGATCTTCCATGCCTGAAACCCGCTTGCTCTTCTCTTAGTTTATATCTATTGATGTTTTAATTCTATTTAACAAAATCCTGCTGAAGACCTTGCTGGGTATTGAGAGCAGGGAGATGCCTCTATAGTTCTTACATTCTAATAGATCTCCTTTCTAAGGGATATTTATAAGATAGGCCTCCTTCCAGTCCTCTGGGACCTTCTCTTCTTCCCAAATCCTGCTAAATAGTAGGAGCAGTATTTCTGTTCTTATTTCTGTGTTCGTTAAGAGCACTTCTGCTACAATTCCATCTGGACCCGGTGCCTTATTTCAACTCTGAGATAGCGTGTTCATTTTCGGCCTTGCTGGATGTTTCTACATTGATGTCTAGAGTATTCTCTGTTGCTGGTATTCCCTCTGTTTCTGTCGGTGCTGACCTATTTAGGATGCCGTTAAAGTATTCCACACATCTTTGCATCTACTATTCTTCTGATGGTACTACCTTACCTTCCTTGTTTATGATGGGCTTTTCTACCCTACATGGTCTGTTTGCCAACTTCATGGTGATTTCACACAGAGCTCTCATATTGTTTTTACCAGCTGCCTCCTCTGCCTGTCCCGCCATATTATCAAAATAGACCAGTCTGTCTTTCTTTACGCTTTTCCTTACCTCTGCATGGGGCATATTCTATTCTACCTGAACTGAGGCCGTTACTGCTCTTGTTTTACTGTCATCTATTTTTATTTTCATTTATCCTTCTGTCTATCTTATTCAGTGTTTCCAATGTAATCCACTCCATGTGCTGGGGTTCCTTAAATCCCCCTGTCTCTTCACATGATTTGCTCCACATTTCTTTAGCACTATTCCACACAGTGTTCACATCTGGTGTATCTTCTTAACTCCTGCAGAACCTGAAATCTGTTGCTAAATTTCATATAAAACTTCTTTGCGATTTCTAAGTCTTCCAACAGTACCATATTATATCTTTTCCTTGCCATGTCTGTTTTGTGTCGCTTCTTCAGTTTTATTCTCAGTTTAACTATCAGTCGACACATACTGTAAAACGGGAGTTGGACATTAAGGCCAACAACCTTATTCGGAGACCCGTCTAGATGGGAAAAACCAACTGTTAAGGAAACTCGCTTCAAATTCAATCGATAATCAGGGATACCAACTCAGACAAGCTCAGATAACAACCAAAAGAACACATTCATCAGCCCCAAGGATGTGACAAAGACTGGATTCTGGAACGTAAGAACAATGGCCACAACATAAAAAAAGCCGCTTAGGTAATCCAAGAAATGGATAGATTTCACTTAGATGACTTGGACATCAGCGAAATGCGATGGCCAGAAGCAGGGAAAAGATCGGCGGAAAACCATAAGTTAATCATACATTCAGGCAGTGACAATGGGAAATATCAAGAAGGAGTAGGTGTAATTGTCAACTGCAGCAGCAAAGAGCCACGGAAGAATGACAATCACACAATGTTATGCACCCACGAAAGATGCAGATGATGAAGTAAAAGACAATTTCTATCACAAACTACAGCAACTCATTAACAAAGTCCATAAACACGACATCTTAGCTGTCATGGGAGACTTCAACGCCAAGGTAGGAAAAGATAACACCGACGACGAAAAAGTAATGGGGAAAGAAGGAATTGATACACTATATCAGAATGGAGAAAGATTCATTGAACTATATCTAACAAGTCATTGGAGGAACAATATTTCCACACAAATAGATACATACAACAACATGGATATCTGCATATGATAGAACCAGAAATCAGATAAATCATTTTTGTATTAGAAATCAACTCAGAACATCTCTGATAGATGTAAAAGCATATAGGGGTGCAGACGTAAAAAGTGATCACAATCTGTATATAGGGAAAATAAGACTAAAACTGAAAAGCCGACACAAGAAAGCAATAAGAAAGATGAACAGATATAGTATAAAGGATGAAAAATCCAATACTAAGAGTACTTTTAATCTGAAACTTACCAAACAGTTCGCTGCATTCAGTGAGGTAGAGGAGACAGATATAGATGACTTATGGCATTCTTACAGCACAGCCATTATTACAGCAGCTAAAAGTGCTGGGCTGCAAAAAACAAGTAGAAAAGCATGGATATTAGATAACACATGGAAATGCATACATGAAAGACGAGAAGCCAATTAGCCATGTTGAATGTAAAGAGAGATCTTGGAAGAGATTTGGCAAAAGCAACATACAAAGAACACAATGGTATCACAGCCAAGATAACAAAACTTACAAAGACCATATATGAAGGAACAAATTGTAAAATTGTGTATGGAGGAACTCTCACAGAAAGTTTTAAAGTGGAAACAGGCGTGCGGCAGGGATGTTTGCTATCACCACTCCTATTTCTTCTAGCAATTGATTGGATCATGAAAACTAACACACAAAGAAAAAGAACTGAGACACAATGGGCACTGTAGAACCAACTGGAAGATCTTTACTTTGCAGATGATTTGGCACTTCTGGCACACAGCCACACACAAATGCAAGAGAAACTTCAAATCTTAAGCAGGAATTCAGCTAAACTTAGACTATATATTAACAGACCAAAAAAAAAAAAACAACGATGATTAAAAGTAATAGTGCAAGCAATAGCCTCATGGTAAGTGAGGGAATACCAACTGAGAAAGCAGAGTATTTCACATATTTAGGTAGCATAGTGGATACATACGGGGGAACGGAAAGGATGTTAAAGCTAGAATAACCAAGGCCAGGACAGCATTTATCCAACTTAACAAAATATGGTCATCTAAGAACATCAAAACAAGAACAAAACTTAGGCTTTTCAATACAAACATAAAGACTGTCCTGCTATGTGGTTCAGAGACATGGGTTATGACCAAGACAATACAACAGAGGATACAAACAGTCATGAACTACTGCTTGAGGAGGATTTTAAACATTAAATGGCAGGACAAGATCAGGAACGAGGAGGTCTGGGAAAGGGCAGGACAAGAACCTATGAACCTACAAATCATGTCTAGGAAGTGGAGGTGGATTGCCCACACTCTGAGGAAACCGGACACCAGCATAGCAAGACAGGCACTGACATGGAATCTTCAAGGAAATAGAAAACGAGGAAGACCTAGACTTACTTAGAAAAGAGAAGTTATGACAGTGCTCAGAGACAAGATGCACGTGGAAGGAAGCAGAGAATAATTCCAAAAACAGGGATGACTGGAGAGCCTTTAAACGTGGTCTATGCTCTCAAGGGAGTGAAAGGCGATGATGATGATAAACATACAAAGAACTAGACAATAAATTAAAAAGTTCAGCTAGAAGGGATAAAAGAGAATACATAGACAATATGGCGAAGGAAGCAGAGAAGCCAGCAAAAACAGGAGATAGCAAAACTCTATACGACATGCAAAAGAGGCTAACAGATGCTATTTGCAGCCAAAGAAAGACCAAGCCTTAGTAAAACTGGCACACCATTAACATCAAGTAAAGCAAAGATGGGCCGAACACTTCCAAGAAATACTTGATCACACCCAAACAACTAGATAGACCTTGAAAATGACCATACCCACAACTAAGTGTCAATCTAGATGAAACTGCATTGCATGAAACTGAAACAGCGGTGAATCTAATGGCTAACAATAGAGCTGCAGGTGAAGAAGAAATAACAGCCGAAATGTTAAAAGCTATTAACACTGGCAACATGAACCAACTACAGAGAAAGTTTAATAAAGTCTGGAAAGAAGAAAAGGTCCCTCTTAAATGGATAAAAAGGAATCATTGCTAAAATACCGAAAAAAGCAACCTTAGCGATTGCAATAACTGGAGATTTTTGTGTCAAAATATTTTGCAAAGTTATTCTGAATAGAATTAAATATATAGTGGATGCTGCAATGAGAGAAGTAAAAGCATGATTTCGAAAAAAGAGAAGCCGTCTCGACCAGATCTTTACTCTAAGAATAATACTTGAAGAACATATTGAAAAGCAAAGACTATTAATTCTTACCTTCACAGACTTTAAAAAAGCATTTGATATCATACACAGAGATTCATTGTGGAGAATTTTAAGAAAATATGGAATACCATTTCAGATTGTCAGCATCATTAGAGACCTCTACAATGTGCACTCAACACAGAAGAAGGGAATGAGTGAATGGTCCCAGATTGAAACAGGTGTGAAACAAGGATGCATAATGTTGTTACTGGCCCAAAAACAGTCGAGTCTTGACGGCAGCATGGGCTGGTGCATTGTCGTGGAGGAGAGAGCCATGTCGTAGCAGGTTTTAGGTACTAAACACTAAACCATGATCCCCTCACTTAGACAGCTTTCCAAGAAATTTCCAAGAAGAAGGAATATCCCTCTTCATTGCTTTTGGGGACCTCTCAGTGGCACCTGACTCTGTGACCTGAATAATATTGTACAAAGCATCGGCCAGCATTAAGCCGCTGCACTTCTACTCAATCTGAGTGTTCAATTCAATGAAAACATGTAAGCCATCATACTTTTACACAAGCTCAAAGGACAGTTTTGAAAAACACAGAAGAAGGAATGATCGAATGGTTCCAGATTGAAACAGGCGTGAAACAAGGATGTATATTATCTCCCTTACTTTTTGGAATTGCCATAGACTTCATAATGAAAACATGCTGCACAGGTAAAACGGGCAGTGATTGGGTACTCGAGACCCAGCTAGAAGACCTTGATTTTGCAGATGACACAACTCTTATCAGTGACAATGTGAAATCAAAGGAAGTAAAAACATACCCTGTCTTCATTTGCTAGTAAAATATGACCTGAAATTAATAATGATAAAACAAAAATAATGAAACTTCTCATTAACCATTCATTCATTCATTTATTTGCATGTCCCTTGCGGAACTTTGCCAAACTAACAGCTCTCCTGTAGGCCTCTCGGTTGTAAGCAAGATGGCCTGATGCTGAGGCATCCATTTGCAGATCGTCAACTATGTCTTGCAGCCATCTTTACCTTGGTCTTCCCCTCTTTCTTTTTCCCGCTATGTACCCTTCCAAGACGGTATCCTCTAGATTAACATGAGGTTTAATGTGTCCAAAATATCTAAGTTTTCTCTCTTTAATTATCTTTACTAGCCAGCCTTCTTCAATATTAAGTTCTTGTAGTATGGATATATTTGTTCTTCTTTGTGTCCATGATATTTGAAGTACTCTTCTGTAGCATTTACATTCAAAGGCATTTATGTGTTTCTCAGCTGCTTTATTAAGTGTCCAGGTATCACAGGCATATGTTGCGATGGGAAAGATGCATGTCCTTAAAAATCTTATTTTTGTGGATCTGTCTATTCCTCTCTACAGATTCTTTAGTTGTTTTACTTTCTGAAGAGCGATAGATGTCCTCCTTTTAATTTCCCTCATTGTATCTCCATTATTAGTTAGTAGTGATCCAAGATATTCAAAACTCTCCACTTCTTCCAGTTTATCCTCACTGATACAGATTTCAGCTGCCTTATTTGTTTTGTCAGTTGTCATCAATTTAGTTTTCTCTACATTAAAATAGAGGTTTTGGTCTTCGCTGTTCTTACGGACTGACATAATTAGTTTTTCCATTCCTTTTTGTGTTGTGGACAGTAATACTGTGTCATCAGCATATCTAATCTCTGGTATTTCATAACCTTCAATTGTTATGGCATCGTAATATTCTTTGTCTACATCTTCTCTAACATTCCTTATTATATTTTCAGTAAACAAGTTAAATAAGTAAGGTGATAATATGCACCACTGACGGACCCCTTGTTTTATGTCAAACCAAGTTGTTGTTTCATCATTTATTCTTACTGCTGCTTGTTGGTCTAGATACATCAGTGATGTTAATTGTATCAAATGTCTTGGAAATACCATTTTTTCCCCATTATTTCCCACAGTTTCTGGTGTTGTATACAATCAAATGCATTTGAATAGTCTATAAAGGATAAATATAGATTCACACTGAACTCTCTGCATTTCTCTATTATTAATCTTATACTGAATATATGATTACTTTATCATCTTCCTTGCCTGAAACCAGCTTGGACCATATTGAATTCTTCGTCTATTTTCTTACGAAGTCTACCAATTATGATTTTTAACAGAATTTTACTAGCCTGACTAATCTCAATAATCACCAAGGAAAAATATAAACAGCCGGAACATATGTTGAAGAAGTACACAATTTTGCATATCTCGGCACCTACATAGACCAGTATGGTGACACCAGAAAGGAAGTTAGAATTAGAATTGCAAAAGCAGCATTGAGCTTCAAGAATCTGAGAACATATGGCATTAAAATGTTATAAGCGCAAAAACCAAGTTCAGATGATTCAATTTAAATGTAATATCCACCATCATTTATGCATGTAAAGCTAGAAAACAGCTAAAAAAATAGACAAGAAATTAGACTCTTTAGAAAACATGTCTATGGAAAAAAATTCGGTAGAATGTGGAATGAATTCAAGAACAACGTAAAGATGAGACAGATGAGCAAACAACAACCTGTATAATGGGTGATAGAAAAAGAACATGGACATATGTCCGTTATGTGATGAAAAGAAACAGTCAGAGAATCCTCAAACAAGCTATCTAAGGAACACAGCAGGCCGAAGAAAAACAGCTCGACCACGTGAAACTCTAAAGAGGACATTGGTAAGAGAGGCCAGTTCAATGGACATAACATCCCTTGATGAGATTGAAAAGCTCGCCGAAGACAGGAAAACCTGGCGAACTACCATGCGAGCCCTATGTGACGTTTAGCGGCATGGGAAGGTTGTAAGTAAGATGTAAGTGATGGTCATATGCTACATCTGCACCTCGTTTCATTCTGACATCTTACAATGTTCTACGAAAGTTTCTACTGATACAAATATGGTCTATCTGGTTCTCAGTGACATGATCTGGTGATACCAACGTGTCCTTGTTTATAGGTTTATGTGGAAAACCTGCAATGACAAGGTTGTTGAGCATGCATTGATCCGCTAGCCTTTCTCCATTTTCATTCATTATTCCTAATCCATTTTGACCCAGTACTTTCTCTTAACCTTTGTTGATCTTACCTACTTTTGCATTGATGTCCTCAGTTAGAACTGTTATGTGTTTGTTGCCTTGCTGGGTTAGGATTTGCTCAATGTGCTGTAGAATTCGTCCTTTACTACCTCTTCTGCATAATTTGTTGGCGCGTATACCTGGATGATGTTCAGCTTAATATCCATCTTCTTTGCAGACAAGCAGGCTGTAATTATCATTGAGCGAACTGCCCAGCTCATAAATGCTCTATGAGACTCGCTGGATAGCAGAGCGCTAAGGATACAGCTTTGATAAATCAGAACCTTTTTCTTCTGTGGTAGCCTATTGTTCAAGATAACAGAAAGTTTTTTTTTTTTAAAGACAGAAATATATTTTAAAAGACTTTATATATTTTACTGCATAACTTGGATTGCTGTTGAGGACAAGGCAAAAAATCAGCAAGAGTAAAATTATTAATGATTTCAGACAATCTTTATCTTAATATGTGACAGAAAGATTTTAATGATTCTGACATATATCTGCGACTGGATATATATATCAGCACTGGAATAAACGGTCTGAAAGATTAGAAGACCTGGTCTACGTTCAAATCTAAAATTGTGTGCAGATAATATTTGTTAAATATGTAGACCCGGTATTATTGTTATTGTAAATTTATTATTTTATAATAATAAATAACCTGTCTTCACTGGCTAGCAAAATAGGGCGTGAAATTAACAAGGACAAAACAAAAATAATGAAACGTCTCATTAATAAAAATGGAAAAATTCACATAGATGGGACAGATATTGAAGAAGTCAATCAATTTGCATACCTTGGCAGCAACATAGACCAGGATGGTGACACCAGAAAGGAAGTTAGAATTAAAATTGCAAAAGCAGCATCGATCTTCAAGAATCTGGAGAACATATGGAGTTCAAAAGTTATAAGCACAAAAACCAAGTTAAGACTAATTCAAATGTAATATCCACCCTCATTTATGCATGTGAAATCTGGAAATTAACTAAAGAAATAGGCAAGAAATTAAACTCTTTTGAAAACAAATGCCTAAGGAAAATACTCGGCATCAAGTGGATAAGTGGATAAGACAGATGATTGAACAACAATCAGTTCATGGGTGATCACAAAAAGGAGATGGACATATGTTGGTCACATGATGAGAAGAAACAGTCAGAGAATCCCAAAACAACCTATAAAATGGAAACACAACAGGCCAGAGAAAAAAAGAGGCAGACCGCGTGAAACTCTGAAGAGGACATTGTTAAGACAGATCAGATTAATAGGCATAAAATCTCTTGATGAGGTTGAAAGACTCGCCGAAGACAGGAAAAATTGTCGAACTACCTTGCGAGCCCTATGTGACGTTTAACGGCACGGGAAGGATATAATATATAAGATAAGAAATTTATTATACTTGTATATGTTGACTTTTTGGACATATCATTCCTTTTATATATTAGATTGTAGAATGAATGGACATACTGTTCCTGTTATATATCTGGACTGTATGCACATATTGTGGCTGACTGAAGTAGACTGTCCAGTAAATACTGGTATCACGCCCAGCCGTGTGTATGCAACTGTTGGATTCAAAACTGGAGTTAGTGTTGCCATCCACAGCGTACTCTGACCTCCCACCCCACCCGACACTTGACTGGACAGTTGACTGCTTGAGCGCTACATTTCGACCTGAAGGAGAAAGAATAATCAAAATTATTCACAAACTGTAGTTGTTTTTACAAGCTTCTTATCTTATATCTTATATCCTTCCCGTGCCGTTAAACGTCACATAGGGCTCGCAAAGTAGTTCGCCAATTTTTCCTGTCTTCAGCGAGTCTTTCAACTTCATCAAAGGATTCTATGCCTGTTAACTTGGCCTCTCTTAATAATGTCCTCTTCAGAGTTTCACGCGGTCTGCCCCTTTTTTTTACAAGCTTACATACCATATAATCAGTTCAAGATTAATCTAAACGTTACTGGGGTGAACCGTTGCCCGGTTTGACAGTCAAGGACACACAGCTAATACTTCAGCACCAGGGTTAGCGAACTACAGCCGCCAGGCACCCTGTCACTGGTACCCCCCCCCCCCCCCCCAGTAACAGGCCTAGTCTAGCTAACAAGACAGAGTTAGCTATAGTCTCCGTGATGGTGCCGTCTAACAAGACAGAGTTAGCTATAGTCTCCGTGATGGTGCCGTCTAACAAGACAGAGTTAGCTATAGTCTCCGTGATGGTGCCGTCTAACAAGACAGAGTTAGCTATAGTCTCCGTGATGGTGCCGTCTAACAAGACAGAGTTAGCTATAGTCTCCGTGATGGTGCCGTCTAACAAGACAGAGTTAGCTATAGTCTCCGTGATGGTGCCGTCTAACAAGACAGAGTTAGCTATAGTCTCCGTGATGGTGCCGTCTAACAAGACAGAGTTAGCTATAGTCTCCGTGATGGTGCCGTCTAACAAGACAGAGTTAGCTATAGTCTCCGTGATGGTGCCGTCTAACAAGACAGAGTTAGCTATAGTCTCCGTGATGGTGCCGTCTAACAAGACAGAGTTAGCTATAGTCTCCGTGATGGTGCCGTCTAACAAGACAGAGTTAGCTATAGTCTCCGTGATGGTGCCGTCTAACAAGACAGAGTTAGCTATAGTCTCCGTGATGGTGCCGTCTAACAAGACAGAGTTAGCTATAGTCTCCGTGATGGTGCCGTCTAACAAGACAGAGTTAGCTATAGTCTCCGTGATGGTGCCGTCTAACAAGACAGAGTTAGCTATAGTCTCCGTGATGGTGCCGTCTAACAAGACAGAGTTAGCTATAGTCTCCGTGATGGTGCCGTCTAACAAGACAGAGTTAGCTATAGTCTCCGTGATGGTGCCGTCTAACAAGACAGAGTTAGCTATAGTCTCCGTGATGGTGCCGTCTAACAAGACAGAGTTAGCTATAGTCTCCGTGATGGTGCCGTCTAACAAGACAGAGTTAGCTATAGTCTCCGTGATGGTGCCGTCTAACAAGACAGAGTTAGCTATAGTCTCCGTGATGGTGCCGTCTAACAAGACAGAGTTAGCTATAGTCTCCGTGATGGTGCCGTCTAACAAGACAGAGTTAGCTATAGTCTCTGTGATGGTGCCGTCTAACAAGACAGAGTTAGCTATAGTCTCTGTGATGGTGCCGTCTAACAATACAGAGTTAGCTATAGTCTCCGTGATGGTGCCGTCTAACAAGACAGAGTTAGCTATAGTCTCCGTGATGGTGCCGTCTAACAAGACAGAGTTAGCTATAGTCTCCGTGATGGTGCCGTCTAACAAGACAGAGTTAGCTATAGTCTCCGTGATGGTGCCGTCTAACAAGACAGAGTTAGCTATAGTCTCCGTGATGGTGCCGTCTAACAAGACAGAGTTAGCTATAGTCTCCGTGATGGTGCCGTCTAACAAGACAGAGTTAGCTATAGTCTCCGTGATGGTGCCGTCTAACAAGACAGTTAGCTATAGTCTCCGTGGTGGTGCCGTCTAACAAGACAGAGTTAGCTATAGTCTCCGTGATGGTGCCGTCTAAAAGACAGAGTTAGCTATAGTCTCCGTGATGGTGCCGTCTAACAAGACAGAGTTAGCTATAGTCTCCGTGATGGTGCCGTCTAACAAGACAGAGTTAGCTATAGTCTCCGTGGTGGTGCCGTCTAACAAGACAGAGTTAGCTATAGTCTCCGTGGTGGTGCCGTCTAACAAGACAGAGTTAGCTATAGTCTCCGTGGTGGTGCCGTCTAACAAGACAGAGTTAGCTATACTCTCCGTGGTGGTGCCGTCTACTAGAAATGGTACTGCACTCTTCTCTTGTTTAGCTCTACTAGGACCCTGAAAAAATATGTGCCGTAACCATCTTCCCATCCACACAATCCTGTGCCTTTGCTACCTCACAGCATTGGCTACAAAGGATATCATGCTTGCAGTTCCACACAGACAGAACACCATCAGAGTGTCATAGATTTCATGTTCAAACAAGTTTTGAGACCAGTTCCACATGAAAGTTTTCTTATTCACCCTTCATTTGAAACGTTTTATGTTTATTTATTCACCATTATAGTACCAAATATTTTTACCGTTTGTAAACATACCAAGAAGTCCTAATAGGAATATGGAAGGTCAGATAGAAAAAAAGATCTGGTGGTGAGGCCCCCAGGCCAGATAGATCTCATTTTAACACTGGGATGAGTGTGATGACGGACAAACTTCTGACGGTGTTACCAAGGAAAACCCCTGCATCAAACTAAAAAGAAAAATAAGAGTAGGAACATAGAATGTACTAAGTATGTATGATGGAAAGTATCAAATAATAAGTGACGAGATGAAAAGAACAGGGATACACATTTTGGGAATCTGCTAACATCGATGGAAAGGATCAGGACACTTCAAGAGCTAGAATGATGGTATCTTTGTATACTCTGGTGGAGAATTAGGAGGAAATAATGGAGTGGCTTTTTACTTGGACAAATTAACATCAAAAGCATTACTAGGTTACAATCTAGTAGGTGATAGAATCCTCACTATCAGACTTAAAGGCACTCCTAGAAAAGTAACAATTATCCAGATATATGCGCCTACATCACCAGCAGAAGAAGAGGAAGTAGAAGACTTTTATAACATACTGTAAACGACGATACGATAGACCAAGTACGAAAAATGATACTGTATTAATAATGGAAACAAATGCCTAAGGAAAATATTTGGTATAAAGTGGAACGAATTCAAGAACAAAGCAGAGATCAGACAGATGAGGAAACAACAACCTGTCTCATGGGTGATCAGAAAAAGATGGACATATGTAGGCCATGTGATGAGAAGAAACAATCAGCGAATACCAAAATAACCTATCAAGTGGAACACAACAGGCCGAAGAAAAAGAGATCGACCACGTGAAACTCTAAAGAGGACATTGTTAAGAGAGGCCGGTTTAGTGGACATAACATCCCTGGATAAAGTTGAAAGACTCGAATAGAACAGGAAAACTTGGCAAACCCTGTGTGACATTTAACGGCACGGGAAGGATGTAAGATTAATAATGGGGGATTTCAATACAAAGATTGGTACAAAAAAGAGCAGAAGACGAAGGATATGTTTTGGAAAAATTTATAATAGGGCACAGAAATGAGGCAGGTGACAATCTAGTGTCGTTTTGCATGGAAAATGAGCTAATGGTCGCTAACACACTTTTTAGGCAACATTCAAGAAGACTTTACACATAGTCTCCGTGATGGTGCCGTCTAACAAGACAGAGTTAGCTATAGTCTCCGTGATGGTGCCGTCTAACAAGACAGAGTTAGCTATAGTCTCCGTGATGGTGCCGTCTAACAAGACAGTTAGCTATAGTCTCCGTGGTGGTGCCGTCTAACAAGACAGAGTTAGCTATAGTCTCCGTGATGGTGCCGTCTAACAAGACAGAGTTAGCTATAGTCTCCGTGATGGTGCCGTCTAACAAGACAGAGTTAGCTATAGTCTCCGTGATGGTGCCGTCTAACAAGACAGAGTTAGCTATAGTCTCCGTGATGGTGCCGTCTAACAAGACAGAGTTAGCTATAGTCTCCGTGATGGTGCCGTCTAACAAGACAGAGTTAGCTATACTCTCCGTGATGGTGCCGTCTAACAAGACAGAGTTAGCTATACTCTCCGTGGTGGTGCCGTCTACTAGAAATGGTACTGCACTCTTCTCTTGTTTAGCTCTACTAGGACCCTGAAAAAATATATGCCGTAACCATCTTCCCATCCACACAATCCTGTGCCTTTGCTACCTCACAGCATTGGCTACAAAGGATATCATGCTTGCAGTTCCACACAGACAGAACACCATCAGAGTGTCATAGATTTCATGTTCAAACAAGTTTTGAGACCAGTTCCACATGAAAGTTTTCTTATTCACCCTTCATTTGAAACGTTTTATGTTTATTTATTCACCATTATAGTACCAAATATTTTTACCGTTTGTAAACATACCAAGAAGTCCTAATAGGAATATGGAAGGTCAGATAGAAAAAAAGATCTGGTGGTGAGGCCCCCAGGCCAGATAGATCTCATTTTAACACTGGGATGAGTGTGATGACGGACAAACTTCTGACAGTGTTACCAAGGAAAACCCCTGCATCAAACTAACAAGAAAAATAAGAGTAGGAACATAGAATGTACTAAGTATGTATGATGGAAAGTATCAAATAATAAGTGACGAGATGAAAAGAACAGGGATACACATTTTGGGAATCTGCTAACATCGATGGAAAGGATCAGGACACTTCAAGAGCTAGAATGATGGTATCTTTGTATACTCTGGTGGAGAATTAGGAGGAAATAATGGAGTGGCTTTTTACTTGGACAAATTAACATCAAAAGCATTACTAGGTTACAATCTAGTAGGTGATAGAATCCTCACTATCAGACTTAAAGGCACTTCTAGAAATGTAACAATTATCCAGATATATGCACCTACATCAGCAGCAGAAGAAGAGGAAGTAGAAGACTTTTATAACATACTGTAAACGACGATACGATAGACCAAGTACGAAAAGTGATACTGTATTAATAATGGAAACAAATGCCTAAGGAAAATATTTGGTATAAAGTGGAACGAATTCAAGAATAAAGCAGAGATCAGACAGATGAGCAAACAACAACAACCTGTCTCATGGTTGATCAGAAAAAGATGGACATATGTAGGCCATGTGATGAGAAGAAACAATCAGCGAATACCAAAACAACCTATCAAGTGGAACACAACAGGCTGAAGAAAAAGAGATCGACCACGTGAAACTCTAAAGAGGACATTGCTAAGAGAAGCCGGTTTAGTGGACATAACATCCCTTGATGAGGTTGAAAGACTCGAAGAGAACAGGAAAACTTGGCAAACAAATATGCGAGCCCTGTGTGACATTTAACGGCACGGGAAGGATGTAAGATTAATAATGGGGGATTCTAATACAAAGATTGGTACCAAAAAAAGCAGAAGACGAAGGATATGTTTTGGAAAAATTTATAATAGGGCACAGAAATGAGGCAGGCGACAATCTAGTGTCGTTTTGCATGGAAAATGAGCTAATGGTCGCTTACACATTTTTAGGCAACATTCAAGAAGACTTTACACATGGACATCACTTGATGGGAAAACCAAGAATCAAATAGATTACATTTTAATGCAAAGATGATGGAGATCAAGTATAACATTAGCAAAAACTTTACCAGGTGCCGACTGTGACATGAACCATGAGTTATTAATAGCAGACACGAAGATAACGATTAAAAAAAACAGTTAGGGGATCAGTACTACTCCGCTTTGATCTTACAAAAATACCAGAACAATACGATATAGAAGTGATGAACCGTTTCGAAATTCTGATGGCTGTGCAGGAGGAGATGACACCAGATGAACTGGCTACGCAAGTCAGAGATATATTAATAAAAGCAGCTACAGAGATGGTTCCAGTAAAGAAAACAAAAAAGTAATGGATGGATTACAGCAGGCACAAGAGAATTAATAAAACAACGTAGAGAAATGAAGACGAAATGGAAAGTGACAAATAACAACAAAGAGAAATATAAATCTTTAACAAAAGAAGTAAGAAGAAACATAAGAAGACACACAAAAAAAAAACAATACATACAAGACTGTTGTGAAAGAATAGAAAGACATCAGAAGCATGGAAGAGATAGTGAAATGTTGAAAGAAATGAAGACATTGATGAGAAATGTCACACTTAAGTTAAATGTAATTTGTGACGAGATGGGAAAGACCTTGACAGAGACAGAGGAAATTATAGAATGACGGAAGGAATATTGCAGAGGAATATATGACACAGCTAACTGTGAAAGCAGAAATCAACAGTGTGAATTATTATAGGAGGAGAATGAACCCGAACTGACAATTGAAGAGCTTTTTATCGGCAATGAAGAATCTTTAAAAATGGTAAATCACCAGGATGTGATGAGATAACAGCTGAACTTATTAAAGCAGGAGGAAAGAAATGTGCAACAATTTATCATGCACTATGTAAAAAGATATGGCATTTAGGTATTTGGCCAAAAGAATGGAAAAACAATGTTTTCATACCACTGCCGAAAAGGGGCAATTTGAAATTATGCACAAACTACAGAACCGCTGCCCTGATTAGTCATGCCAGCAAAATTCTATTAAAAACCATAATGGGTAGACTTCTTAAGAAAATAGAAGAAGTCAATATGATCGAAGATGGTTTTAGCAAAGGAAGAGGAACAAAAGTTCATATATTCAATATAAGATAAATAATACAGAAATGCAGAGAATTTAATGTGAATCTATATTTATCTTTTATTCACTATTCAAAGGCATTTTATTGTGTTCAACACAAAAAACTTTGAGAAATAATGAAAAAAAATGGGATTTTCAACACATGTGATACAGTTAATATCACTGCTTTATCTAGACCACCAGGCAGCAGTAAGGATAAATGGTGAAACAACAACTTGGTTTGACATAAAACAAGGGGTCCGTCTGGGGTGCATATTGTCACCCTACTTATTTAAATTGTACATTGAAAATATAATAAGGAATGTTAGAGAAGATGTATACAAAGAATATTACGATGCCATAATAATTTTTCTTACATCTTATATCTTTCCCGTGCCGTTAGACGTCACATAGGACTCGCAAGGTAGTTCGACAGTTTTTCATGTCTTCGGCGAGTCTTTCAACCTCATCAAGGGATTTTATGCCTGTTAATTTGGCCTGTCTTAACAATGTCATCTTCAGAGTTTCACGCGGCCTGCCTCTTTTTCTCTGGTCTGGTGTGTTCCACTTGACAGCTTGTTTTGGGATTCTCTGATCGTTTCTTCTCATCACGTGACCAACATATGTCCATCTCCTTTTCCTGATCGCCCATGAGACTGGTTGTTGTTCAGTCATCTCCATAACAATATGAGGTTATGAAATACCAGAGATTACATATGCTGATGACACAGTATTACTGTCTATAACACGAATGGAAAAACTAATTATGTCAGTCAGTAAGAATAGTGAAGAGCAAAACCTCGATCTTAATGCCAAGAAAACTAAATTAATGACAAATAAGGCAGTTATTCGTAAGTGAGGAAAAACTGGAAGAGTTGAAGAGTGTTGAAGATCTTGGATCTTTACTAAATAATAACAGAGGCACAATGAGGGAAGTTTAGAGTTGAAGAGTGTTGAATATCTTGGATCTTTACTAAATAATAACAGAGACACAATGAGGGAAGTTTAGAGTTGAAGAGTGTTGAAGATCTTGGATCTTTCCTAAATAATAACAGAGATACAATGAGAGAAGTTTAGAGTTGAAGAGTGTTGAATATCTTGGATCTTTACTAAATAATAACAGAGACACAATGAGGGAAGTTTAGAGTTGAAGAGTGTTGAAGATCTTGGATCTTTACTAAATAATAACAGAGACACAATGAGGGAAGTTTAAAGTTGAAGAGTGTTGAAGATCTTGGATCTTTACTAAATAATAACAGAGACACAATGAGGGAAGTTTAAAGTTGAAGAGTGTTGAAGATCTTGGATCTTTACTAAATAATAACAGAGATACAATGAGAGAAGTTTAGAGTTGAAGAGTGTTGAATATCTTGGATCTTTACTAAATAATAACAGAGATACAATGAGGGAAGTTTAGAGTTGAAGAGTGTTGAAGATCTTGGATCTTTACTAAATAATAACAGAGATACAATGAGGGAAGTTTAGAGTTGAAGAGTGTTGAAGATCTTGGATCTTTACTAAATAATAACAGAGATACAATGAGGGAAGTTTAGAGTTGAAGAGCGTTGAATATCTTGGATCTTTACTAAATAATAACAGAGACACAATGAGGGAAGTTTAGAGTTGAAGAGTGTTGAATATCTTGGATCTTTACTAAATAATAACAGAGATACAATGGGGGAAGTTTAGAGTTGAAGAGTGTTGAATATCTTGGATCTTTACTAAATAATAACAGAGACACAATGGGGGAAGTTAAAAGGAGGACATCTATCGTTCTTCATAAAAAATAAAACAACTAAGGAAGCTGTGAAGAGGAACAGACAGAACTACAAAAATAAGATTTTTAAGGGCATGCATCTTTCCTATGGCAACATATGCCCGTGAGACTTAACAAAGCAGCCGAGAAATACATAAATGCATTTGAATGTAAATGCTACAGAAGAGTTCTTCAAATATCATGGACACGAACAAATATATCCATATTACAAGAACTTAATACTGAAGGTCGGCTAGTAATGAAGATTAAACAGAGAAAACGTAAATATTTTGGACATTAATTTAGAGAAGACCATCTTGGAAGAGTACATAATGGGAAAAAGAATGAGAGGAAAACCAATGTGAAGATGGCTGCAAGACATCGTTGATAATCTGCAAATGGATGCATCATCAGCAGGGCATCTTATTTACAACAGAGAAAGCTACAGAAGAACTGCTAGGGAGGCAAAGTTCCGCAAGGAACATGCAAATGACTGACTGACTCAGTACCAAATAAAAATCTTAATACCACACAAAGGTTCAAAAATTCGAAATTAGACTCGGTTTCATTGCATACAGGACAGCCACATAGTTACCATATAATAGTTGCAAAAACATAAAATCAGTACTAACTTAACTCCTTCAGATGGAATACTGCCTTTCCTCCCACATGGTCAGATAGTTAGAAAAGTTCTTTATCGTCATCTGCTACTAATCCAGCTGGACCCTGACACTCGCGACATTTTCTCTGATCCACCCTGCTGTCATACAAACGTGAGTCACACCTTAAGGACATCGTCGTCCACAGAAACTTGATGCGGAGCCTTACATATGTTGGCACTAGAAAATGTAACCCACCGCTGTGTTACCTCCCCTGTAGTCTGGGAAACGAAAACGATCACATTTCTCATGAGGGATTGACATGCGAGTCCTGTAATGTGATATATGTCATCGTATGCAAAAAATGCAGGATAACATGTATTGGTGAGACAGACCTCAGATTAGGGGACCGCATGCAGAAACACCTGTATGATATCACTCTGCATGCTTCGAAACCAATCCCAAATCATTTCAATGTCCTCAACCACAGAGGCAAATATGATTTTCTGGTAACAGCCATCAAACAATGTCACGCAAATGACACAAGCCGCCTAGCGCTTGAGAACCGCTATATTCAGGATTATGGGACGCTGGAACCATACGGGTTAAACTCGCTATTCAGCTACACTTAACATTCTCCTCTTAAACAATTATAATCCATCTCCACTAAGCTCCACTCCCTTCTCACTTGTTACACATAGTTCAGAACCTCCTCACAATGTCATATTACAACCCCTCTATCCTAACTATAATTATCTATTTCACCTTCTCCTGGCTACGTTAACATTGTACCACTCTCTCTCTCTCTCCCCCCTCCACGGTTTCCCCACCCACCACCCACAGTTACGACCCATCGACCACACATCACAGGTCTCCATTTAAACAGTCTCTACGCCCTACCATGTCCATTTCTGACACACAGCGTCGGACAAGCCACATCGTTTTACAGTTACAGCTAAATGATCTATTCAATATTTTTTTAAAATATAGCATTCATGAGAATCTATACTTTATCTCTTCTCTTTCTATTTCTTCTTCCTGTGTGTTGTTGTATGATTAAGGCTCACGCCGAAACGTCACAGCTTTGTAATCGTTATGTAACAAAGCTACTCCTATATTTTGCCTAGTTTATATATTTTGATATCACAGCTTTACTGTAGTGGTTCGTGTATAGTTGTATTATATACTAATTATTGCGTGTTTCAACCACACAGCTCACATTTCTTGCCAGCTCCAATAATTTGTCCTGGCTCCAACAATCTCTTTAGAACTACAGTGTTCTTCCATTCCGCCTTTTCATTTTCCCTCAGTCTTTCCAATAGGGCTTTAGCATTGCCACCCCGGTCCATTCTCAATCTGCCAGTATCCTAACCTATCCCGCAAGTCTGTCTGCCACTTCATTGCCATGTGCTCCCGCATGCCCTGGACAGTAAAGCCACGTTAGGCTTGTCACATTAACAGAGATACAATGAGGGAAGTTTAGAGTTGAAGAGTGTTGAATATCTTGGATCTTTACTAAATAATAACAGAGACACAATGAGGGAAGTTTAGAGTTGAAGAGTGTTGAATATCTTGGATCTTTACTAAATAATAACAGAGACACAATGAGGGAAGTTTAGAGTTGAAGAGTGTTGAATATCTTGGATCTTTACTAAATAATAACAGAGATACAATGAGGGAAGTTTAAAGTTGAAGAGTGTTGAATATCTTGGATCTTTACTAAATAATAACAGAGATACAATGAGGGAAGTTTAGAGTTGAAGAGTGTTGAATATCTTGGATCTTTACTAAATAATAACAGAGATACAATGAGGGAAGTTTAGAGTTGAAGAGTGTTGAATATCTTGGATCTTTACTAAATAATAACAGAGACACAATGAGGGAAGTTTAGAGTTCAAGAGTGTTGAATATCTTGGATCTTTACTAAATAATAACAGAGACACAATGAGGGAAGTTAAAAGGAGGACATCTATCGTTCTTCATAAAAAATAAAACAACTAAGGAAGCTGTGAAGAGGAACAGACAGAACTACAAAAATAAGATTTTTAAGGGCATGCATCTTTCCTATGGCAACATATGCCCGTGAGACTTAACAAAACAGCCGAGAAATACATAAATGCATTTGAATGTAAATGCTACAGAAGAGTTCTTCAAATATCATGGACACGAACAAATATATCCATATTACAAGAACTTAATACTGAAGGTCGGCTAGTAATGAAGATTAAACAGAGAAAATGTAAATATTTTGGACATTAATTTAAAGAAGACCATCTTGGAAGAGTACATAATGGGAAAAAGAATGAGAGGAAAACCAATGTGAAGATGGCTGCAAGAGATCGTTGATAATCTGCAAATGGATGCATCATCAGCAGGGCATCTTATTTACAACAGAGAAAGCTACAGAAGAACTGTTAGGGAGGCAAAGTTCCACAAGGAACATGCAAATGACTGACTGACTCAGTACCAAATAAAAATCTTAATACCACACAAAGGTTCAAAAATTCGAAATTAGACTCAGTTTCATTGCACACAGGACAGCCACATAGTTACCATATAATATTTGCAGAAACATAAAATCAGTACTAACTTAACTCCTTCAGATGGAATACTGCCTTTCCTCCCACATGGTCAGATAGTTAGAAAAGTTCTTTATCGTCATCTGCTACTAATCCAGCTCGACCCTGATACTCGCGACATTTTCTCTGATCCACCCTGCTGTCATACAAACGTGAGTCACACCTTAAGGACATCGTCGTCCACAGACACTTGATGCGGAGCCTTACATATGTTGGCACTAGAAAATGTAACCGCCACCGCTGTGTTACCTCCCCTGTAGTCTGGGAAACGAAAACGATCACATTTCCCAAAACTATCCTCACTCTTCATGAGGGATTCACATGCGAGTCCTGTAATGTGATATATGTCATCGTATGCAAAAAATGCAGGATAACATGTATTGGTGAGACAGACCTCAGATTAGGGGACCGCATGCAGAAACATCTGTACGATATCACTCTGCATGCTTCGAAACCAATCCCAAATCATTTCAATGGCCTCAACCACAGAGGCAAATATGATTTTCTGGTAACAGCCATCAAACAATGTCACGCAAATGACACAAGCCGCCTAGCGCTTGAGAACCGCTATATTCAGGATTATGGGACGCTGGAACCATACGGGTTAAACTCGCTATTCAGCTACACTTAACATTCTCCTCTTAAACAATTATAATCCATCTCCACTAAGCTCCACTCCCTTCTCACTTGTTACACATAGTTCAGAACCTCTTCACAATGTCATATTACAACCCCTCTATCCTAACTATAATTATCTATTTCACCTTCTCATGGCTACGTTAACATTGTACCACTCTCTCTCTCTCCCCCTTCCACGGTTTCCCCACCCACCACCCACAATTACGACCCACCGACCACACATCACAGGTCTCCATTTAAACAGTCTCTACGCCCTACCATGTCCATTTCTGACACACAGAGTCGGACAAGCGACATTGTTTTACAGTTACAGCTAAATGATCTATTCAATTTTTAAAAAAAATATAGCATTCCTGTGAATCTATACATTATCTCTTCTCTTTCTATTTCTTCTTCCTGTGTGTTTTTGTATGATTAAGGCTCACGCCAAAACGTCACAGCTTTGTAATCGTTATGTAACAAAGCTACTCCTATATTTTGCCTAGTTTATATATTTTGATATCACAGCTTTACTGTAGTGGTTCGTGTATAGTTGTATACTTATATACTAATTATTGAGTGTTTCAACCACACAGCTCACATTTCTTGCCAGCTCCAATAATTTGTCCTGGCTCCAACAATCTCTTTAGAACTACAGTGTTCTTCCATTCCGCCTTTTCATTTTCCCTCAGTCTTTCCAATAGGGCTTTAGCATTGCCACCCCGGTCCATTCTCAATCTGCCAGTATCCTAACCTATCCCGCAAGTCTGTCTGCCACTTCATTGCCATGTGCTCCCGCATGCCCTGGACAGTAAAGCCACGTTAGGCTTGTCACATTAACAGACGAACCCATTCTTTTCGAAGCAGGTTTTTTTTTCCAGTCTTTCGAAGCATCCTCTGTGAATCAGTCACAATGACGTCAAGAACCACAGCATGAGCAACTAGCCATTCCATTGCCGCTGAAACAGTCTCAATGTCCATCCTCATACTTGATGTGCTGACTTAAAATGCTCCAGAACCACGTGCCATCACTCTTGCACTCCAGTAAACAAGAAAACCCCAACCATTTCTTCTGTTCCGAGTCACCGAACTATCTGTATATATCACTGTGCCGGAAGACCCACAGTGATGCCGGATGAGATCTTGAACCAAAAGTTGTACACCCCCCTTTGCCTAAAGAAAAGAAAGATGCCATGAGCATTTACTTTCATGATTAAACTATACACTATAACCCGAACAAGAGGGGTAAACATTGGAAAGATTTTCCCCCCTTTTTTTTGTAAACAAAAGCCACTTAAATGGCTCGTGGAGAAAAGTTTATAAAAAGTTGATTCCTGAAAAGAATGTTACCGTTCTAGAGGTAAGTCAGGAGAAAGTCAGAGGCATGCTACAAGAAAGCTGGAGGTGTATGACAGGAGACCTACAAGTGTGTAATAGGAGAGCTAAAGGTGTGTAACAAGATAATTACGGCGCATTACAGGACAGTTAGAGCTGGTCTCAAAGAGCCAGACATATGTCACAAGAGAGTGAGAGGTGTGTTATGAGAGAACTAGAGGTGTGTCACGAAAGAGTTAGAAGTATTTCACGAGCGAGCCAGAGGTGTGTCAGGAGAGAACTAGAGGTGTGTCAGGAGAGAACTAGAGGTGTGTCAGGAGAGAACTAGAGGTGTGTCAGGAGAGAACTAGAGGTGTGTCAGGAGAGAACTAGAGGTGTGTCAGGAGAGAACTAGAGGTGTGTCAGGAGAGAACTAGAGGTGTGTCAGGAGAGAAATAGAGGTGTGTCAGGAGAGAACTAGAGGTGTGTCACGAGAAAGTTAGATCACAAAAAAGTCTGAAATGTGATGTCAAATTTATGACTAAGGAGAACAAGGACAGACCCTGGGTCAGTTACATTCAGTCCCTATTCAAACCGTTGGCGGGACATTAAATTGTTTTCCTGAATTTTATCTCCAACAAGAAAAAAAGGGGGAAAACAGGGCCTCTGATTTACATAGAACAGCACGGACCCCAGTTTACAGCTCTATATTACTCTATACAGGACTCTACAAGACTCTATACAGGACTCTACAAGACTCTATACAGGACTCTAAAAGACTCTATATATGACTCTTAAAGACTCTATACAGGACTCTACAAGACTCTATACAGGACTCTACAGTTAGACAAAACAGTACCAAACTTTGATAAAGGACACTGCTCATAGATTAAAAAAATTGTGAGGATAGCGATGTTACTGTTAGTGCTTTTTGAAATTGGCAACAACTAAGTTCTCTGAGACGCACAGACTTGGCAAATGACATAGTTATATTACATGTGTAGTAAGATTAAAATGTATTCATGAGTCATTTTTCTTCGTCGTATTCTTTAAGCATTTTCTGTGCCAAATAACGTTCTTTGTTCTTGTTAATGGCATCCTCATCACGACAGGTGAAACTACAGTTTCTCTGATTAGCTGGTGATACTTGGACTGATCTTGCTCCAGATCTTACCAATGTTACCACGCGTGGTGAAAAGTGTGCATAGTCTGCGACCATCAGAAGAGTACTGTGGCAGTCTCGGAATTACACAAGTTAAGAAATAGGAAAAGCTTGTCTAGGTGTACTTCAAAAGGACGGAGAAGCTTAAATTAAGAAAAATACGAAGACAGCCGGCTCGCGTTGTGACGTGACGTGACTTCCGCTCGAGACGCGAGATCACGTGATCTTACCCGAGAGGAAATCACGTCTAATCCACCCGACTACCAGCCGCTGAAGAGACAACTTAGGGAGGGTTGCGCTTGGGCCAGTGGCCAAGTTTTCAGGCTTTATTCCTACGCGGACAGTCTCCAGCAGCAGAAGTGAAAACGTTGCCTCCGATATTTTCATCTAACTTGGGTGTTTAGGATATTTTAGTGGGATTATGCCATTTATGTTGTGTTATTTTAACATAAGATCGAAGATCTTTTATAGAAATAGTTTCCCAGTGTTATTTTGACGCTGAATTAAGATCGGCCACGTGTATTAGTTTCAGTACTATATTTTCTATTCTACATTAGACATATCTAGTAATTTACGGGAGTTTGCAGAACCCAGTATTTTGATAATTTCATTTATCAAATAGGGCGAAATAGGTTTCCCTATATTGGTATTTGGGTCCACATGTTGTCGAGATTAGGTGACTTTCTGGTGTGCTTTAGGCATTTGCTTCTTTAACTAAATTTATCATGTGTAAACTCTATCTATCTTAGGAGAGAACTGATGCATTAAGTTGTGAGATTTATTTAACGAAATGTAAGGCAGTTCTTTATTTGTTTAAGACTTTCAGGACACGCCCTGCAGAATGTAATTCTGTCCTGGATGTTTTGGATAGGAGGAGAAGATAACTATGTTAAGAAATAGGAGGAAATAACGTATAGCTTCACATGAAATTACGATTTATTATGAAGATAAAACTGTTTTAAGGAGGAGGTAACTCATGTTCGTGAGGAAGATAACCATGTTTATGATGAGATTACTGAGCAGATGCTTTAGGGACTGTTAGGAGGTGTCATTTTGGAATAAGACAGAAATATGGACGGTTGATCTTCTGAATGTCTTCGAGGGTTCTGTCTAAATTGGGTGCAGGTCCGTGTAAAATCACAGTAAACCTTGCTGCCCCTGGCAGAGATCTGTTTTCTTTCATTCTATTCTACATTTTGGTGTTACTTATTACTTTTGTGCTGGTGGAGCGCATGGAGAATGAATTTGTTTACGGTTATGACGCGGGTAGGGACATAAAACCTGCACACCTGAGTTACCCTGATTTAACGGACGCTGCTTAATGGGTCTCCCCCCCCCCCCCCCGCCTATTTGCTTCTTGATGAAGTCGCAGGTCGTCATTCCTTGTCCTGGTATCTTGTCTATCTAAAAGCCTCCACAGCCAAAGCCGCAACTCATGGGCCACGCGTGATCTGCAGCAGCACATCATCTATGCTATCTATACAATATTATCACCATTACTCATTTCTCCCTCCTCGCGTATACATCCACCCCACCACAATACATTAAGGAAAGGGAAACATTTGGTTTCTAGTGATAAAGAACTGTACACAAAAACACACACAGAGAAACATTTGGTTTCTTTTGATAAATAACCGTACACAAAACAGAAACATTTGGTTTCTTTTGATAAAGAACTGTACACACACATACAAACCAAGAAACATTTGGTTTCTTTCGATAATGAACGGTACCCAAAAAACCCCCAGAAACATTTGGTTTCTTTTGATAAAGAACCGTAGATTCACACACAGAGGGAGAGAGAGAGAGAAAAACATTTCTTTTGATAAAGAACCGCACACACACGCCCCCACACACAGAAACATTTGGTTTCTTTTGATAAAGAACCGTACAGACAAAAAACCACGCACTTAATTCAGTTCATGCTCACCACCGCTGATGTAAACGTTGCACAGAGCTCCAACAATCTTCCCTGTGATAGTCACTTTGTTCACCAGCTGGCTTATGTTACAAACCACGTCCACTGTGTTCTCACTGAAGTTGTAGCTGTGCTTATTTGTGCATTCTTGCCCTTGATCGTTGAAGGTCAAGGTGAAGTTGTGTAGTACACTAGCCACTGGGAAAAATAAAATGACAGATTAACAGGGTGAAAAAAATAATGTATATTATTCATTATTATTATTATTATTGTCCTTTTCTTCATCAACAGCATCGTTATAGTCATCTCCATTACTGAATATAAGGACTTCGTACACAAAAGATAGAGCCAGTTTGAATTAAAAAAAACTTGTCACGTGGCATTAATGTCTTCACTGCTCCAGTATAGATGCCATCTAGATTACTGTTTCATTGATTCCAGTATATATGTCATTTGGATTACTTTGCTTTAAGAAGAATAATAATACTTGAAGAACATGTTGAAAAGCAGAAACCATTAATCCCGAACTTCAAAGACTTTAAAAAGGCATTTGATAGCATACACAGAGATTAATTGTGGAGAATTTTAAGAATATATGGAATAACATCTAAAATTGTCAACGTCACTAGAGATCTCTACAACGGATATGTTTGTGCAATCAAGACAGAAGAAGGAATGAGCGAATGGTTTCAGATTGAAACAGGCGTGAAACAAGGATGTATATTATCTCCCTTGCTTGTTGGAATTGTTATAGACTTTATAATGAAAAGATGCTGCACAGGTAAAAGCAGGTATTGATTGGGTACATGGGACCAAAATAGAAGATTTTAATTTTGCTGATGACTTAACTCTTATCAGTGACAATGTGAATTCGATGCAAAAAAAAGCAGATACCCTGTCTTTACTGGCTAGTAAAATAGGACTTGAAATTAACAAGGATAGAAAAAAAATAATAAAACTTCTCATTAATTATGAAAGAAAAATATACGTAGATGCTGTTTAAGAAGTACACTAACTTGCATACCTCGGCAGCTACATAGATCAGGATGGTAACACCAGAAAGGAAGTTAGAATTTGAATTACAAAAGCGGCATTGACCTTCATGAATCTTGAGAACATATGGCATTAAAAATTTATAAGCACAAAAACCAAGTTAAGATTATTCGATTCAAATGTAATATCCACCCTCATTTATGCATGTGAAAGCTCGAAAACAAATAAAGAAATAAACAACAAATCAGACTCTTTTAAAAAATGCCTAAGGAAAATACTCGATATAAAGTGGAACGAATTAAGAACAGCACAGAGATCAGACAGATGAGTGAACAACAACCTGTCTCATGGGTGATCAGAAAAAGGAGATGGACATATGTCAGCCATGTGATGAGAAGAAACAGTCAGAGAATCCGAAAAAAAGGTATCTAGTTTAACACAACAGGCCGAAGAAAAAGAGGTCGATCACATTAAAGAGGGCAATGTTAAGAGAAGCCAGTTTAGTGGGCATAACATCCCTTGATGAGGTTGAAAAGCTCGCCGAAGACATGAAAACCTGGCGAACTATCATGCGAGCCCTATGTGACATTTAACGGCACGGGAAAGATGTAAGATGTCGTTTATATTACTGTCTTCAGGGGATCCAAATGTAGATGTCACGGACATCATTATTTTCACTGACCCCAGTATAGATGTCTGCTTTATTGTTTTCACTGACTCATATTCTATGTGTTGCATGACATCACTGTCTTCTTTGACTCTACATGTCACCTGACATTATGGCCTTTACTGAGTCAGAATTAACGCGTTACCTTACATTATAGTCTTCACAGATTCCAAATTTCATGTCAAATGACGTCATAGTATTCGATGACTCCAAATCTAAATCACATCTACTTAAAATCTATATTCATTCTCATGGTATCAAAGAACAAATCAGCATATAGAATCTCAAATGATCAACAATCTACATACAGTCTCGTGATATCTAAGAACAAACCAGCACCAAAAAGCTCAAATGATCGACAGTCTATACACGTAAAACACAACCAGAATCACCCGCCAGTAATTCTAACATTTACAGCAGATAATTCGAGCAGCAGACACAGAAAGTCTTGCAGACAGCCCAGCACAAGTAAATTACTGTCAAATATGCTCACCGCCATGTAGTAATTTACAAATAACGAAACAGGCAAATTTATTGAAAGTAAAGAATGTACATTGACAATCTTTATATTGACAATGTGTAAAAACTTTAAGAGAAAGAATAAATCTAACAGAATGTCTGGTATTAAAACAAAAACAGACAGTCTTATACTACACAGCATAACTAGGGACATGGTGTTGGTGCCTACAGTTTCCTTGACCCGTCAGCATGCTAGTGGGTGAGCTGGTCGGCAATAGCTTGGTCGCCTTTCTTTACTCATCTCTACAGGGAGCCAGACACACACTTCTACAGCTTATCTGATTCGGCGGCCTCCGGCCAAATTTAAACCAACGACCTTCCATGTCAGAGACGAGCCCATATACTATTTAACTGTTAATACATTTCTGGATGGCACTGTTGATTACATTATATACGTTATTTATGACAATAAAAAATCCCGGTGTTTGATTGCTATTATTACTATATAGCAATGGTTCTTAACTTTTATTAGCCGTGGGCCTCATTTCCAGCCCGAGAGCAGCTGAGAAGATTCTTTTTATTCGTGGAAGAATAATGAGCAAAGACACCTTTAAGTCATGTTCCACAAATATTTGGCTAAGAGAGAAGATCATTAACAGCGTCACTTTATGGCATGATGAAAAGTCATCATCTGAGCTGAGAGAAAATGTCAAGCATAAAGGTGGTGGAAAAGCATGACCACCAAGACCCTCTCACCTGAAATATTAGGATAGGGATAGTTTTTATACATTACGAATGCAATTATGTAAATAGCCAGACGTGACCTTGGTTTTGTATAAACTTGGCGGCTTGCTTCGGACTCTATATCACTAGACATTTATAAGCGGGGCAATATTTAGCCTGCATGTTTCTTCCGATATTAGTGTAAACCAGAGGATTAGTGCTACATCTCTCAGCTTATAAGGGAGTATTTTACTTCAAACCCCGCACTGTCGTACAAATGTGGGTCCAACAATAATTCCCCTCCCCAGCTCTCTTCACAGGTCCTTGACCTCTCTACCCATGTTAGACTTGCCATATTGGGACGGCAATCATTAATTAAAATGTTACTTATCTACGTACAGTACAAATAGAAACACAGCCAATATATATCAAATGAAAATCCAGAACTACAAGTTCAAAACAATTTCCAGGTCACGCTGTTTAATAAACGAGAATGACAGAATAAGACTACAACACAGAGTACATGACACAACATAACTGCCAATGATCAATACCAATAACACCATGGCTCATTAATATCAATTGTCTGATCGCCTCAATCACGAGTTCCATTTTTACTAGTTCCCTATATACATCAGCTGTTTCTTGGGTTCCTACCTTTCTTCTAGTCCCACATCTTCTCCCTCTTTATCCTCTACCTTGTGCTCGTGCACCCGGTAGCTCCTTATATCTCTCCCTTCTCTACTTTCCTCCGCACTCTCTACCATACGACTTTGGTCGTCGGTGCATTCTGCACCTGGTAGCCTCCTATCTTACTTCAATACTATTCTGTTGCCTGCGCGACCGTCTCCTTTCTTCTAGAACTCCTTCCTCCCTTCTTCCATAGCTCCTTACCACGCTCAACCTCACTATACATGAATGTAATCATCAGTATAACCATCATATAAACAATACAATAAAAATGATACTCACATAATCAATGAACATATGCAGTGCCCCTCTAAGTGCACTCGACACCTCTAATGAAGGAATACAATTCTAACCAACAATCGCTGTCCATTTCCTATTACTCATGTGCATAATTATAATACCCTTCGACCACCTAAACAACATTACAGAGGAGGCGTGATAATTTATTTATAACACAACTACAACTAGCTCTAACACAATTAGGTACATAACCAATATACGAAGAGTGACACATTTTCAACATATCCGCCTTTACCTCACGAAAACACTAGACCATACTAAAGTGAAATCGTTCATTCCTGTTATTTATCCATGCTTGCCCTCTCTATCTACACGCGATGCGTTTGGAACCAGCCCCACTGGTTGGCCATGACAGAAAGATGGTTCCCGTATCTCCCCCATTCTCACAGTAGCATTGGAAGTTTTGTTAACGAGGCGGTCTCACGGTTAGTCTCGAATCTAGGAATGAGATCGCCTCATGCCCGTCACTCTCCTGTCGACCCAGCTTATGTGAATTGGTCGATCCTGCTTGTATGAATGGGTCAACCTAGCTTGTATGAATGAGTCAGCCTAGCTTGTGTGAAAGAGTCAGCATAGCTTGTGTGAATGAGTAGCATAGCTTGTGTGAATGAGTAGCATAGCTTGTATGAATGGGTCAGCCCAGCTTATATGAATGAGTCAGCCTAGCTTGTATGAAAGAGTCAGCCTCGGCCTAGCTTGTATGAATGAGTCAGCCTAGCTTGTGTGAAAGAATCAGTCTAGCTTGTATGAATGAGTCAGCCTAGCTTGTATGAAAGAGTCCGCCTAGCTTGTGTGAAAGAGTCAGCCTAGCTTGTATGAATGAATCAGCCTAGCTTGTGTGAAAGAGTCAGCTTAGCTTGTATGAATGAGTCAGCCTAGCTTGTGTGAATGAGTAGCATAGTTTGTATGAATGGGTCAGCCCAGCTTGTATGAATGAGTCAGCTTAGCTTGTATGAATGAGTCAGCCTAGCTTGTATGAATGAGCCTAGCTTGTATGAATGAGTCAGCCTAGCCTGTATGACGAAACACAATCGCGTGCATACTTGTGTAACAGTAAACCTAAACAACGCCCTCACATGTAAGGTTCGATAACCTAAATCTGAACATCGCCCTCACATTTAAGATTCGACCACCTAAATCTGAACATCGCTCTCATATTTAAGGTTCGACCTCCTAAATCTGAACATTGCCCTCATATTTAAGTTTCGACCTCCTAAATCTGAACATCGCTCTCATATTTAAGGTTCGACCACATAAATCTGAACATCGCTCTCATATTTAAGGTTCGACCACCTAAATCTGAACATCGCTCTCATATTTAAGGTTCGACCTCCTAAATCTGAACATTGCCCTCATATTTAAGTTTCGACCTCCTAAATCTGAACATCGCTCTCATATTTAAGGTTCGACCACCTAAATCTGAACATCGCTCTCATATTTAAGGTTCGACCACCTAAATCTGAACATCGCTCTCATATTTAAGGTTCGACCACCTAAATTTGAACATCGCCCTCACCGCATCGGCTGCAAAGAATATCAGGTCTTCAGTTCCAGGGAGATAGAAGAAGAAGAAGATGAAGAAGAAGAAGAATGCTAACAGAAAGACTACGCACTTTCTAGTTTCACCTGCATCCGTAGCCATGTGAAGTGCACAGAAGACGTAAAATTAAGTTGGGCAACTGTTGAACTTTGATCTGGGTTGCACGTGCTAGTGCTGCCATCTACCATCCACTTTGGAGTCTGGCCACCACGATGTGAGTGGGCAAAGTTTTCTAGAGCACAATGTGAAAGAGCAGAAGGTTCCAGTCTTTTTTATTTATTAATGTGTGTTATTGAGAATTATCATTAACATGTGTTGCTGTACGCCAGTATTACTGTGTTATTATTTGCTAAACTTTAAAATACGTATGCGTAAGAGATGAGAGGAGAAACGAGGGAGAGGAAACAAAGAACGAATGAAACAAGCATGGCCTGACGGTCAATGACTCACAAATGACAGATCTTTTCTGGTAGATTGACCGGTTTTAAAAACGAGCACAGCTATATCTTAAATGCAGTATAATCTATTAGAATGACAGGAAGTGCCAACAGACCACAGGTATTTTATAAAGGCAGAAACAGATTTATTTAATAATGGACCACACAATTGTCATGTTTTGGCTTACGCCTTATTCACACAAAAACACACAGGATGAAGAAGTATAAGAAAAGAAGAGAACATCTACATTTACGAGTATGATATAAAACAAATGAGAATATAGAAAAAAAGATGAATATTTAGTTTAACTCTCCTTTTATTTGTAACCCTACTGCTACCTTTTGTAATAGTCTAATTATATGTTATCACATTTTTTACTGCAGTTGTACTGTTTTATATACTTACACACAGTAAACGTTCTTGGGGTAACAGTGCTACAATTCATTACACTGACAGATCAGATCAGTAAACAGTGCAGTGTCTTAGTGCTATGATATACTGGGTCAACAAACAGTGCTACAACGTTTTACACTGATTTATTACTATTTATTACACTGACAGATCAGATCAGTAAACAGTGCAGTGTCTTAGTACTATGATATACTGGGTCAAAAAACAGTGCTACAACGTTTTACACTGATTTATTACTATTTATTACACTGACAGATCAGATCAACAAATATTGCTACAACTTATTAGACATAGATAGGGCCAAGAGTCAGAACTACAACTTGCTGTACTGACAAACTTAATGAAAACACAATAATACAACTTGCTGTACTGACAAACTTAATGAACCGACAATAGTACAACTGATTGTAATAACAAACTTAATTAACACACAATAGTCCAACTGATTGGAATGACAAACTTAATGAACACACAATAGTACAACTGATTGTAATGACAAACTTAATGAACACACAATAGTACAACTGATTGTAATGACAAACTTAATGAATACACAATAGTACAACTGATTGGAATGACAAACTTAATGAATACACAATAGTCCAACTGATTGGAATGACAAACTTAATGAACACACAATAGTCCAACTGATTGGAATGACAAACTTAATGAACACACAATAGTACAACTGACTGTGATGACAAACTTAATGAACACACAATAGTACAACTTACTGTACTGGCATGCCGGACCGAACCGTCCCTGATCGCAATCCACTCCTACAGAACATTCGCCGGTGTCCTGACATCTGTCAGACTTGCAATGACACTGGTACTGGCACCGGTTTCCAAACCATCCAGAACTACAGCCTGAATATTTTAACATAAACAACAACTTTTTTTCATTTAAAAACTGTTTATTTTCTTGTTTTAACAATCAAAATGTGTATTTTAACGTTTAAAAATCATTCTGATGAAAACATAAAACATTTGAAAACGAACTACTACAATTTGCAAATACACTTTTTAAAAAGTCCAGATGTCATTTAAAAAGTAAGAAGTTGGAAAATAAATGACAACTAATGAAAGACACTGACATACGAAACAGAGCAGACCACACTTAGTAAAGCAATGACACTAAACTACTTAACTGTTGCCTAGACAACCTCACAGAGGTAACTCCTCAACATTGTATAATCACAGAACTCTCCGGTTATACAAATATGTCTATAATAAGCGACACGATATTATTTTACCGGAAACAAATGGCGGAGTTGGTCTACTTCAGTGCGAAGAAATCAAGACACAACAAAATAATTGAAAACTCAGTGAACAGTTACTAACCTAAATGAGCTGTAAGAATGCTGGCCGAGACAGTCACTGTTATAATGCCTTCGTCAGGTCAAGCACCCGATTTGATCATTCCAAGAAGTGGTCACATTCCCTTTACCAGCGCAAGTCCTCATGACTTTTATATGAGATTTATTTTGTATAATCTCCACCCCCCTCCCGATTGAAATTTTCAAGTGAATCTCAAACCACCGTTGTACATCAACGACAGAGAGAAGAGTCAGTAATAATCAGTTCTTGAAAACTTTAAAAAAAAGTAAAAGTAGCCCTTTTATGTCATGAAGGCAACCTGTGGATATGGTGTTAGTGGCCATACTTGTCTTGACCTATTAGCCCACTAGAGGGCGATGCGGTCAGGTTAGCCGCCTTTCCTCCCACAGCTCCAGAAGAAGTTAGGTACCCACTTCTACAGCCTGGGTAACTGGGGCGCCCCCTACCGAGGTTCGCAGTGAGAGACTAAAGCACTTAAAGCAATGCCACAAATTTGCTACTTTTCCTTCATTTTCTTCTACACACACCGAGCTTTCTTGGACATTCTTCTTATCGAAACATCACTTTTTTTTCTCGTCTTGCATTATGGCTGATTCTCACAATTATTTTAGCTTCTTTCCGTTTCTTGTTCACAAGCACTATAAACAGATCTATGACTTTTTAAGATGTGACTTATCAGTGATTCTTAATCCTCTATTTTCAATCCAGGCTGCCCCGAATTCTCTTATTTATATTAAATCATCACCCAGAAAGAATTTTCATCATTGTATACTCATCTACGGTGCTAAAATTATTTCCCCCCTGGACTTGAAACTGCTTGCCAGGAGAGGCAGCTGTCTCCTCGTTGAGAACCACTGGCCTAACCAACTGCGTGCTCCGAATTTCAGAGAATACTTATCCCTTTGTTTGATGATCTGAATCTGAAAACACGAATCCCTGTTTTGTAAAACAGCTTGTATTAGATAATTAAGTCTGACTTTTACAGATATTATTTACATACCAGACGCACCGCCTCCAAACAGAATCAGGTGAAAGAAGAACTTTGCTGAGATAAATCTTGCTGCCACTATCATTTTTCCCGAAAGAGATATCAGTCTAGTTCTGGAGCACAATTATAAAATATAATGGCTCATTATGTCTTAGAACATTGTTTTGAAGTAGGCAGATGTTAATCTTTCAAAGAATATTTTGTTTAAGATCTCTAAGTCAGATTTTACAAATATTTCATTGACACTTAGTCTACAGAAAGAACAAACCAGATTTCGTACTGGAAGGTCCAGTGTCTTCACGTCTGCACATTTTAATCAGATTTTGATCTCTTCCTTGTTCCAAGACACGCCCCCCCCCCTCCCATGTGGCACCATCTTTTGCCAACTCTTGTCAACCCTCACGAATGATGGAAGAAATCCCCCATGAATGCTTCGCCAGTGAGAATGGCTTCCAGTCCTAGAGTACGTCCTTCCGTACTCTCACATACGCAACATACTAAGCCGTCGAGTTCAGTCATGCACGTTGGAGCAAAGATGGCTGTGTCGTCCACTTCCCTCCACGGATAGCTGTGAGTCACAGTACAGCGAACTAGAACTGGTGAAGACCCTCTTACACCTCTACGTTGGTGCCTCTAGTAACAGTCTCGGGCTTGCTAGCTGGGCAGGGTTAGCTGTGGGTCCCCATGGTAATGGAGCCTGTTTAGAAGCATTTTTGGGGTGCGCTGTGACATAGTAACCCACGTGAGAGAAAGCTTGTGCTCTAACATCTTCACAGCTTCAGCTTCTGGGATCATCTTGTAGCAGTTCCAGGGCATCAAAATAGTTCCGTGCCCATCAGTGTACGCCAAAAACAAAATGGACAGCTTATTTTTATTTTTAACTCGCCTGGAAACATGTTACAGGCTATAACAAAACATCGCTGATGGAAACATGTAATGTCTGTGATACTGTTTATGTACAAACTAGCAGATAATACAGAAGAGTGTGAATGTGATTTGTGTTATAGTTTTCATAATGAAAGCCCTTCATTGTATTTAGCAGCAACAGAATTAAGAATTTTGATGATGTTTACCAAGGCAATAAATGCTGAGACATCAAATCTAAAAGGAAAGAAAATCTTTTAAATAACAAGAGTAGAATAATATTTATCATCAAAGTCATTAATGTCTTAAAAGTTAACGATAAAAAGTTGAAGCATAAAGTTAATGATATTGAATTAATGTACAGCAGTTAGTGAGGATCACACAGGCTGAATGATGATAATTTGAGACACTAAATGTTTCTGAAACTATATCATTCCATGTTTCTGAAACTATATCATTCCATGTTTCAGTGACAGTAAAATAAGAATATCATTATAGCTTGAAAACCGAAAACACGGTACCTTCCCGATCCCCTCACCCTCACCAACGCACACAAACACACACACACAAGCGCGCATGACACCACACACGCATGCATACACATGTACACATATACACATTACACATATACACATATACATATTATACACATATACACGTATACACATATATACATACACATATAAACATACATATATAAACATACACACATATACACATGTACACATACACATATACACACATACATATACACACTACATACATAGACGCATGTACACATATACACATACACACATACACATGTACACATACACACATATATACACACATGTACACATACACACATATACACAAGTACACAAATATACTCATACACACACAAACTAATTCGAGGCAAATACTGGCGCCGTGTTAACTCTTACAGAATCAAAGGAAGACTGACCAACCATGACATGCCTGTCAGTAAATCAAAGGAAAACTGACCAGCCAGTGTAAACATGTCTGTTAGTAAATCAAAGGAAAACTGACCAACCAGTGTAAACATGTCTGTCAGTAAATCAAAGGAAGACTGACCAACCAGTGTAAACATGTCTGTCAGTAAATCAAAGGAAGACTGACCAACCAGTGTAAACAAGTCTGTCAGTAAATCAAAGGAAGACTGACCAACCAGTGTAAACATGCCTGTCAGTAAATCAAAGGAAGACTGACCAACCAGTGTAAACATGTCTGTCGGTAAATCAAAGGAAGACTGACCAACCAGTGTAAACATGCCTGTCAGTAAATCAAAGGAAGACTGACCAACCAGTGTAAACATGCCTGTCAGTAAATCAAAGGAAGACTGACCAACCAGTGTAAACATGCCTGTTAGTAAATCAAAGGAAGACTGACCAACCAGTGTAAACATGCCTGTCAGTAAATCAAAGGAAGACTGACCAACCAGTGTAAACATGCCTGTCAGTAAATCAAAGGAAGACTGACCAACCAGTGTAAACATGCCTGTCAGTAAATCAAAGGAAGACTGACCAACCAGTGTAAACATGCCTGTCAGTAAATTAAAGGAAGACTGACCAACCAGTGTAAACATGCCTGTCAGTAAATCAAAGGAAGACTGACCAACCAGTGTAAACATGCCTATCAGTAAATCAAAGGAAGACTGACCAACCAGTGTAAACATGTCTGTCAGTAAACAAGGCTTTCAGGTCATTCTCTTCTTCTTCTTCTTCGTTCTCTTTTTTGGGACTGCATGTTGATAAAAAAGTATAATTCATCAAGTTTGATAACACTAACTGAATATATGCACAGGATCGCATTCAGAATCCCCAGACAAGCTATTAAAGTGGAGAACAACAGGCCGAAGAAAAAGAGGTCGACCACGTGAAACTCTAAAGAGGACATTGTTAAGAGAGGCCAGTTCAGTGGGCATAACATCCCTTGATGAGATTGAAAATTTCGCCGAAAACAGGAAATCTTGGCAAACTATCATGCGGGCCCTAGGTGACGGGAAGGATATAAGATGTAAGATCGCATTCAGTTACTTCATGGCCAATCTTGTATTAACATGTCATGAGCTCGCTATATAAATCCTTCACTCTAACTAAACTGATCTGATTTCCCGATTTTGCACACATCTTCAAGAAGGTTCGCCATAATTGGCATATTACATAATGTCCCTGCACCAACAGAGCAAAACTATGCAGACCACAGATTAAAATTACTTATATCCGATACATTTACAACATTGGTTATATGCCCAGTGATCTGCTTAAATCAACGTTTATAGCACTACCAAAGAAGCCAGGTGCAAAGGAATGTGATGGCCACAGGATTATCAGCCTCTCATGTCACATAACAAAGCTACTTCTAAGAATTATTATGAGAAGAAAAAAAAAACAGATAAAAATGGAAATAGGAGATGAACAGTTTGCATTTGTTGAAGGAAAGGGAACACACAATGCCATTTATGCTTTACGAACACTAACAGAAAGAGCTTTAGACGCACAGAAAGATCTCTACTTATGCTTCATTGATTACACCAAGGCATTCGACAAGGTGAAACATAATGAAATTATTAAAATGCTTGAAGACATAAACATAGATGGCAAAGACCTGAGGAATGTAAAACGTCTATACTGGCAGCGGGAAGCAGCAGTTCGAGTTGAAAATAGAATTGGAAAATATCAAGCAATAAAACAAGGAGTGCGACAAGGATGTGTACTATCTCCAGACCTTTTTTCTCTGTACAGCGAGAATATTCTAAGACCGATCATTGGAGAATCAGGTATAAAAGTAAGAGGATACGATATTAACAACCTTCGGTATGCTGACGACACAGTACTGACAACTGAGAAACAACAAAATCTGCAAAATCTCTTGGATAAAGTCGCCAAAGAAAGTGAACAGAAAGGACTTACTTTGAACATCAAAAAGACAGAGACTATGGTTATATCTAAGAAAAATAATCCACCAAATAGAGTATAAAATTAAATGGAGCTATTCTAAAGCAGGTGCAGAAATTCAAATACCTTGGAGCAATAATAAATTCAGATGGGAAATAGAAATTAAGCACGGAATAGGCCAAGCAAATAATGCATTTCAAAGAATGAGAAACATATTATGCAACATATCCTTATCAATGAATTTTAGAAAACGAGTCGTAAAATGCTATATTGAACCTATCTTGTTATATGAAAGTAAATCATGAACAATAGGCAGGTCTACACAAAAGTCATTGGAAGCAGCAGAAATGTGGCTTATTAGAAGAATGTTGCGAATTCCTAGACAGCAAAGATAACTAATGGAGAATGTTTGAGAAGAGCTGGAGATAGAAAAAAATATTGTAAAAAAATACGAGAGAGAGAGAGAGAGAGACAGCGAGAGAGAGAGAGGGAGAGAGAGAGAGAATGTACTTTCATAGGACATGCAATGAGAAGAAGGGGCATTGAAAATATTATAACAACAGGAAAATAGAGGGAGACCAAGAGAAATGATACTGGACAGTCTGACGGGATGGTGTGAGATCATCAACTGAGCTGATGGATTGCATGAAGGATCGTGTACTCTGGAGAAGCATAATAGGTAACGCCAGTCGGCATGGCACCTGGTGGTGATGATGATGATGACGATGATGATGATGATGATGATGACGACGACGATAGTGATGATATATCCGATATAAATCGTGGAAGTGATGTCATGTTTGCTTTGTCTGATAATATAATTTTATTACCCTGCTGTGGTAAAACCATGCGGTCGACTGACTAAAAAATGTCAAGTCGAAAGTCCGACTCAGTATTTGAGATCATTCCAGGTCGAGTCTTTAAAGTGAATCGAGTCAGATCAGTTGACTCGAGTCTACAAATCTGAGCTTAAGTTTATGTATCAAGAGTTTTTCTTAGAAGAATTTCATCGCTGGCAGAAGAATTTTATATCTGATGTCTTAAAGGCTTTTTATACGGTGTTAACCTGTGTTGAAAACAAACTGTCTTGACATACGACTGTTAGAAAACGCTCAACGTTAGACAAGTAAGTAGCTAGATTAACAGAGCTAACGCACTGTTACTTGAACTACTTTTACACGGCATACTCAGGAATATAAATTCTGTGTATTTGCCATTTAGAATCAGTATTGCTCTCTGTGGTTGTGAGATTCTAACAATTAGCAAACGGATGATAATGAAAGCTGAAGCAGCAGAAATGTGGCTTATTAGAAGAATGTTGCGAATTCCTAGACAGCAAAGATAACTAATGGAGAATGTTTGAGAAGAGCTGGAGATAGAAAAAAATATTGTAAAAAAATACGAGAGAGAGAGAGAGAGAGACAGCGAGAGAGAGAGAGGGAGAGAGAGAGAGAATGTACTTTCATAGGACATGCAATGAGAAGAAGGGGCATTGAAAATATTATAACAACAGGAAAATAGAGGGAGACCAAGAGAAATGATACTGGACAGTCTGACGGGATGGTGTGAGATCATCAACTGAGCTGATGGATTGCATGAAGGATCGTGTACTCTGGAGAAGCATAATAGGTAACGCCAGTCGGCATGGCACCTGGTGGTGATGATGATGATGACGATGATGATGATGATGATGATGACGACGACGATGGTGATGATATATCCGATATAAATCGTGGAAGTGATGTCATGTTTGCTTTGTCTGATAATATAATTTTATTACCCTGGTGTGGTAAAACCATGCGGTCGACTGACTAAAAAATGTCAAGTCGAAAGTCCGACTCAGTATTTGAGATCATTCCAGGTCGAGTCTTTAAAGTGAATCGAGTCAGATCAGTTGACTCGAGTCTACAAATCTGAGCTTAAGTTTATGTATCAAGAGTTTTTCTTAGAAGAATTTCATCGCTGGCAGAAGAATTTTATATCTGATGTCTTAAAGGCTTTTTATACGGTGTTAACCTGTGTTGAAAACAAACTGTCTTGACATACGACTGTTAGAAAACGCTCAACGTTAGACAAGTAAGTAGCTAGATTAACAGAGCTAACGCACTGTTACTTGAACTACTTTTACACGGCATACTCAGGAATTATAAATTCTGTGTATTTGCCATTTAGAATCAGTATTGCTCTCTGTGGTTGTGAGATTCTAACAATTAGCAAACGGATGATAATGAAAGCTGAAGCAACAGAGATATGGTATTTGGAGAAAAGTGCAAAAAGTACTCCTTATCTCAGAAAAAAAAGAAAATTAAGAGATGCTCAGAGAGATTTCAAAACAACGAAACTTAGTTAAAATGATAAGAGAAAGACAGTCAACATTTCTTGGACATTTCATGGGAAGGCAGAGGATAGACAAGTTGGTATTGACTGAAAAAAATCAAAGGAAAAAGTAGGAGAGGGAGGACAAGAAAAAATATCTTAAAGGACTGACAAAGTGGCATGGAAAAAGAAAAGAATCGCACAAGATGGAGAAACATGATCATCAACTCTGTTGAACATGGCATGTAATTTATATAATGTATTTATTTTCTCCTTAACTTTTGATGTTTTTTTTTCTGTTAGTTAGGTTTTGATTTTTAAATAAACATTCATCAGAAAGTTTGAAGTATAAATAGTAAATGTGACGACTTCAAAGAAACACAGAAGAAAGTAAACCAGAGCTTAAATATTGTTCAATATAGAAAAATAATAAAAAGTATATGTCCCTTCCGGAGTTGAGGAAGGAAAGGCGGCCAGGCGTGATACTGACCATATCACCCTCTAGTGAGCTGACAGGTCAAGGAAAATATGGGCACTAACACCATATCCCTATGTGTCTCTAAGGCATGACAGGGTTACCTTGACCTTTTTATTTGGGTAACGTAAACTGGCCGGGTCGGGATTCCATAAAATTTAATAAAAATCGGTTTACGTACAGTGTAATAATTTCTATATGACGTAATATTTCTAGATCTACCTTTATGTGTTATATTAAAGAACTGAAAAAAGAAAGAAAAACTATATCGCTGAAAACATTAATATCAACTCCATGACAAGGAAATACGACAATATTTTAGTTCAGTATAAAAAGCAATACGGTGTCTTAATTTAAGACTGATTAATGGGCCAAAACCAATATCTCAGTGTGACCATTTCAAGTATTAAGAGTAAGTTTTGATATAATGTTTTTAAAAAAAATACATCGAATGGACACAACTGTATAAATACTAACTCACTAGTGAAATTTTGAAAAATTCAGATCAGTGCTATGTCGATATGTGCAGCTGGTCATTTCTCTCCATCTCGCTCGATCTTTCATGTCTCGAATCAATTCAATTGTTATTTTCATACAAAACCATGCAGTCAGGCCATCTAAGTATGTCTTCTTCTTCTCACACCAAACCATACAGTCAGCCAATCTAGGTATGTCTGTCTTCTTCTTCTCACACCAAACCATGCAGTCAGGCAATTTAACTATGCCTATCTTCTTCTTCTCACACCAAACCATGCAGTCAGGCCATCTAGGTATGTCTGTCTTCTTCTTCTCACACCAAACCATTCAGTCAGGCCATTTAACTATGTCTGTCTTCTTCTTCTCACACCAAACCATGCAGTCAGGCAATTTAACTATGCCTGTCTTCTTCTTCTCCTCACACCAAACCATGCAGTCAGGCCATCTAAGTATGTCTGTCTTCTTCTTCTCACACCAAACCATTCAGTCAGGCCATCTAAGTATGTCTGTCTTCTTCTTCTCACACCAAACCATGCAGTCAGGCAATTTAACTATGCCTATCTTCTTCTCCTCACACCAAACCATACAGTCAGGCCATCTAAGTATGTCTGTCTTCTTCTTCTCACACCAAACCATGCAGTCAGGCCATTTAACTATGTCTGTCTTCTTCTTCTCACACCAAACCATTCAGTCAGGCCATTTAGGTATGTCTGTCTTCTTCTCACACCAAACCATGCAGTCAGGCCATTTAACTATGTCTGTCTTCTTCTCACACCAAGCCATGCAGTCAGGCCATTTAGGTATTTCTGTCTTCTTCGCCTTCTTTGTCTTTTTATCGTTCCAATCATGACCAATTTTTCGAGACCTTCATGTTTGCTGATGTGTTCGAGAAACTTTGTCTTTTTCTTATATATGGCACTAGTTTGGGATATTCTTTAGCGTCCTGTATTACTTCTTCATTTGACTTTATGGATGTCCATGATATGCAAAGCATGCTTCTTAAGAATCACATTCCTGCAAAATTTATTCTTTGTTTTAACTGTTTATTCGTGGTCCATGATTCACGTGCATAAAGTAGAATAGGTTCTAAACAGCATCTCAGAACTCTCTTTCTTATTTCCAATGACAGTTTTTGATTATTTTTTTTTTCAAAAACTCTCTTTGGCGTTCATATCCTGGTTAAGATTTCTTTGGTGCACCTGCCCTCAGATGTTATGACTGTACCTAAATATTTGTATCTATTGATCTGTCTTAATGTCTTCCCCTGCACTATAGTTCTGAATTTTGCATTCACTAATTCATTTCTTTAAAAAATGGTCAAATGGACACAGCTGTGTAAATACTAACAGTGACATTTCTTCAAACCTCCGTCACAGGGATACATTCATTCATTCGTTTGCGTGTCCCTTGTGGAACTTTGCCTCCCTAACACCCTAACATCTCTCCTGTAGGCCTCTCGGTTGTAAGTAAGATGCCCTGTTGCAGATGCATTCATTCGCAGATCATCAACGATGTCTTGCAGCTATCTTCGCCTTGGTCTTCCTCTCTTTCTTTTTCCCGTTATGTACCCTCCCAAGACGGTCTTCTCTAGACTATCATGACGTTTAATGTGTCCAAAATATTTAAGTTTTCTCTCTTTAATCCTCTTTATTACCCAGCCTTCTTCAATATAAGTTCTTGTAGTATGGATATATTTGTTTCTTTTTTTATGACCATGATATTTGAAGAATTCTTCTGTAGCATTTACATCCAAAGGCATTTATGTGGTGGGATACAACCCAACTATAAAAATACTAACTCGCCAAAATAAAAGTTGTCAAAGGGATACAATTTTGTAAATACTAACCCAAGGAAACATTGTTAACAATTAGAATATATTGTTAATGAAATAATAATAATAATGAGTTTATTTGTGGACAGTTTTTCGCTATTAAATTAGAACATGGTTCCAATCCCATACCATAGCGAGCTCAATATTTTCTGCTGATGCAACGAACTCCAGCTCGCAATCCCAGGGACGCTGAAGTATAAGAAATCCTTTCTACCATATTTTTTATCTAATTACACATCACCCTTAATATCTGAATACTTACACATTATACACATTTTCTTTCAGTCTGTTTTATGTACAGATTACTACTTCATTACTGATATATTCGAACTGTGGGCAGTGTTTCTGTGTTAGTTTTTACACATTTGTATCCCTTTGACAATTTTTTTTCTCCAATGAATTAGTATTTTAAAAGTTGTGTCCCTTAGACAACTTTTTAAAAATTCACATTTTTTAAAAGTATTTACACAATTGTGTCCCTTCGACCATATATTTTTTAAAAATTTCGCTGAGTTAGTAATTTTACAGTTGTATCCCGTTGACCGAAATTAAAACAAAAAATTATTTCAAAATGCGAACATACGTACACTGTCTTGTCTGTTTTCTCACGTACCTTTCAGTGTTGCGAGAACAAACTTCACTGACAATTTGCTTACATAATGGGATATTTATTGCTTCTGTAATTTCCTCTCTCCATCTCCTGCGTTACCCACAAATCTTACTTTGTATGTTTTCAGTGCTGTTCTGTCTGATCGTAGCCGTGTAAAATGGCCAGACCATTTGAATGATTATTTCTGGATCTAGTATATTACTCAAATCTTGGCCCTGAATGTGTCATTTCTTACTTGGTCTCTTCTTGTCACTGTTAGTATTCTCCTTAAACATCTCATTTCTGCCGTGATTTTTTTTTGTGTGTGTTAGTGTCCATGTTTGGCAATGACAGCATAGAGTGTTTGTTTTTGTTTTTCAGTAAAGGAGCCATTATATATTGTACTAACTCCCTGTAACTGCGAGCTGTTGTTCTTTGCAACGGGCAAATATATAGTATTAATAATTCCTGAGTATGCCGTGTAAAAGTAGTTCAAGTAACAGTGTGTTAGCTCTGTTATCTAGCTACTTATTTGTCCAACGTTGAGCGTTTACTAACAGTCGTATGTCAAGACAGTTTGTTTTCGACACAGGTTAACACCGTATAAAAAGCCTTTAAGACATCAGATATAAAATTCTTCTGCCAGCGATGAAATTCTTCTGAGAAAAACTCTTGATACATAAACTTAAGCTCAGATTTGTAGACTCGAGTCAACTGATCTGACTCGATTCACTTTAAAGACTCGACCTGGAATGTTCTCAAATACTGAGTCGGACTTTCGACTTGACATTTTTTAGTCAGTCGACCGCATGGTTTTACCACAGCAGGGTAATAAAATTATATTTTACTCTTTTGCTCAAAAATAACACTGGCAGTGTTAGTAGATCCTGCACGCCTATGCAAATCATTGCTCGTAGAAATGGAATGGTTAGTTGCTCATGATGTGGTTAACGGTGTCATTGTGACTGATTCACAGAGTATGCTTCATAAGATTCATAAGAAATCGCTTCGAAAAGAATGGGTTCATCTGTTTTGAAGCTAGAACACATGGAATGGGGGCGAAGCTGGGGTGGGGGTTGGGAGGTAGTGAAGCAAATCTCACCAACACTGTTTGTCGTGATGCCAGTAATGAATTCAAGACCTGTACATTAAGTCTCAAGTCAAGTTTCAAGTCCCAGTTGTCTTAAACTGTCTTCGTAGTCTGATTTTTAAAAAAAATTTGCAGCACACGCCTCTTTTGCTATAAAAGAAAAAAAAAGTGATGCTCAGTTGTTCTGTTGTTGTTGTAAATCAGCTGTAATCTACTTATAAAAAATGCAATCCTATTTTCACCATGTCTACAGTAGGAAGGTGAGCTGACTGTTGCAGTAAGTTCAGTTTGTGGTTGAGCTCAGCAAAGAATAATCTGTCCCATATCTTTGGAAATTGAAAGAAACTGTACGTGAAGCTACAGGAGTGATTAAAAAAAAAGACGCTGGCATGGATATATTTTGTATATATATATATGTATATTACTTATGGTCACGACTTGTGCCGTTAAACTCAAACCCATTTAAGATGTACCTAACATCAACAGTCTGGTACTGCTCACTGTTGCAAGCACAAGAACTGGGCAGTGCAGGAGATGAAATGTATCTGTGTCCCGGAAAATTGGTGTTAGTAATACACACAGGAAGTGCATGTCGTCCTTCTCTACGCTGTATTTAGAGAACGTTAATGTTTACTTGCCCTTTGATTCTCTTAACTCTGTTTTTTTTTTTTGTGTCAGTTCATACAGCACAAGCCGAGAGTTATTGATTATTGGCATAAACAAGCTACATGAAGATAGTGGAGACAGAAATCTGGGGAAGTCCACACTAAACTTTGTAAGAATGGAAAGAAAAGCTTGTTACTTCCACCCCGTGATTATGACAGATAAGCAAAGCATGATATGCGAGATCCAAATAATACATGCTGTGGAAGAAACAGATTAGCGGGTCGATTTATTCATTTCAACGTCTGTTGTTTCGTATGGTTGATCTGTGCAAGCCATGACGAAGTCAGAGAGACACTGACAATGCCGATAGACTGGCTACTAACGCTGCAGTTACAGGTTCTTGAAAATAGATGCCATCTTAATTGCTTCACAAATGAGCTGCAACATGATGTTGATATCTAATGTGAAGCTAATGTTTATATTAAGCGAATTAATAATGGCAGGGTGTAAATAAAGGGATCGGGTAGAGGGTGTTCCCTGGCAAGAAAAAGTAGACACTCTTATAATCAACTCTCAGATTAGAACAATTAACAAAGTTACTTTCAGACTAGAACAATTAACAAAGTTACTCTCAGACTTTATAATCAACTCTCAGATTAGAACAATTAACAAAGTTACTTTCAGACTAGAACAATTAACAAAGTTACTCTCAGACTTGAACAATTAACAAAGTTACTCTCAGACTAGAACAATTAACAAAGTTACTTTCAGACTTGAACAATTAACAAAGTTACTCTCAGACTAGAACAATTAACAAAGTTACTCTCAGACTAGAACAATTAACAAAGTTACTCTCAGACTAGAACAATTAACAAAGTTACTCTCAGACTAGAACAATTAACAAAGTTACTCTCATACTAGAACAATTAACAAAGTTACTCTCAGACTAGAACAATTAATAAAGTTACTCTCAGAATAGAACAATTAACAAAGTTACTCTCAGACTAGAACAATTAACAAAGTTACTCTCAGACTAGAACAATTAACAAAGTTACTCTCAGACTAGAACAATTAACAAAGTTACTCTCAGACTAGAATAATTAACGAAGTTACTCTCATGTGCTTGTTGGAACTGAGAGAGAAGCAGACATGAGCGTGTCATGAATGCTTGGAAGCTAGTTTCTATACTCTCTCTCTTAAAACGTTGATATGTTACCACTACTTACTAAATCTTGAAGTATTGTTCATGGCTGTCCATCATGAATGTCGGTCACTCACATTTTGTTTTCTTTTGCTAGCCTCAGTAAACCGCACATTCCGCTGAAATTTAAGTTAACATTGCTTCCAAGATTGTGGCCATTTTGTGACTAAATCATTCAGAGATACCGACGTCATCAAACTTGCATAAAAAATCTTGTCCACAAAAATATGGGCACAGAACAAATATTTCAAGGTAAAAACATGAATGTTATCGGCGGTGTTTGTAGGAGTATAGAAGTGATTGTGGTTTTGTTGCTTACCGAAATGGAAGAGTAGTTGTAGTGATCCTTTGAAGTCAGCACTTCAAGCATGAGAATGGAAATTGAGGCTGTGTTGGTGGCAATGGAATGGTTAGTTGCTCATGATGTGGTTAATGGCGTCGTTGTGACCGATTCACAGGGTATGGTTCATAAGATTCAGAATAAAGCTGCTTTGAAAAGAATAGGATCAACTGTTAAGCCAGTCAACTGTGACAAGACTAACGTGGCTTTACTGTCCAAGGCATGCGGGAGTGCATGGCAATGATGTGGCAGACAGACAGGATTGACAAGCTAAAATAAATGGCAAGCTGATAATGGACAAGAGGGACATTGCTAAAGCCGTATTGGACAGATTGCGGGAATAGAAGAACAATGTAGAGACTGCTGGAGCTAGGACAAATTAATGTATAAAATAGGAAAAAAAAGTAGGAGCAGTTAAGTAATAAAGCTGCTCCTACTTTTTTCCTATTTTATACATTCTGGTATCACAGCTTTACTGCAGTGCTTCGTGTATAGTTGTATACTTATACACAATTTATTGTAGGACAAATTAAAGGTGCTGCCAGGAAATCCGAACTGTGCTATAGAAAAACGCACCATAAACAACCAACACTTGACAGGAACTATTAGGAAACATACTCTTGGGTGGATGCTGCGGCATGCGGGCGGAGTATATATGGGGTTGTCCCGATTGCAGTGAAGCCGGAGTCTGAATTATAATTTTAAGTCCAAACTACAAAATGCTTCAATCAACACGCATAATCACAAAGTGCTTGGTATTTAGTTAGAGATATCCAACGACAACTGATACATAGCCATAGGGCATGAGTCTGTAGCACGATCAGATTGTGTGTCGCAGTGATTAGACTTAAAATTACAAGATAAGGACGAGCGAATGAAATGAAAGGATCTAAAAGTAAGAAAACTGAAAACAGAGAACGGGCTAGAACCTGAAAACTGGATTAATGGAACAAAGGTACGAGTAGAAAATCAATTTTCCATCCATGATAAAATAATGACAAAGTGAGAATAAACAGAAACTAAAAAGCCACGTGTGCATCAGCAGGGAATTAATTAGAAATGACAATGGAAGATATCCTACAAAACTGAAGACATCCTACAAAAATGAAAATATCAAGATATCATACAAAACTGTAGATATCCTACAAAACTGAAGGTTGAATGAAGAGTTGAGGAAGCAACTGTCGACTTTGGCATTTCAAGTGCAGAAGTTATTTAAGATATTATATCCCGAGAAAAAAAACCCACAGTGAAACAGGAAGCCAAAATCGACTTCTGGTAAAGAACAAAGAAGACAATAGTGGTTTTAAGACTAAAAAGTCTAGTTTTGCTTAGACATTGACAGTGGACCTAGCAATTCATACTAGATAGCACATGAAACAACTCTTCAGTCAACGACAAAACATGTTAAGTGTTAGAACAAGCCATTACAACTAAGTACAGCGTCAGGGAATTTCTAACTTTTTATAAACACGGCAGGTAATGGGGGAACCCTGTATCATTAAATGAGGTTACAAATGGGAAACACTGTCATTAAGGCGAGTTAGGGAACACTGTGTCATTAAAGCGAGGTAGGAATGGGGAACACTGTGTCATTAAAGCGAGTTAGGAATGGGGAACACTGTGTCATTAAAGCGAGTTAGGAATGGGGAACACTGTGTTATTAAAGCGAGTTAGGAATGGGGAACACTGTGTTATTAAAGCGAGTTAGGAATGGGGAGGCACGGTGTTATTAAAACGAGTTAGGAATGGGGAACACTGTGTTATTAAAGCGAGTTAGGAAGGGGGAACACTGTGTTATTAAGCCGAGTTAGGAATGGGGAACACTGTGTTATTAAAGCGAGTTAGGAATAGGGAACACTGTGTTATTAAAGCGAGTTAAGAATGGGGAACACTGTGTTATTAAAGCGAGTTAGGAATGGGGAAAACTGTGTTATTAAAGCGAGTTAGGAATGGGGAAAACTGTGCTATTAAAGCGAGTTAGGAATGGGGAACACTGTCATTAAAGTGAGTTAGGAATGGGGAACACTGTGTTATTAAAGCGAGTTAGGAATGGGGAACACTGTGCTATTAAAGCGGGTTAGGAATAGGGAACACTGTGACAAGTTCATCTTGTTATCTATAGCTGGTGATTTTCCAAGGGATAACACAACCCGATATTTTGTACTTGAACATGTAAAAGATAACACAACTCAATGTTTTGTACTTGAACTTGTAAAAGATAACACAATTCGATATTTGTACTTGAACATGTAAAGGATAACACAACTCGATATTTTGTACTTGAACATAAACAGATAACAAACATCCAGTAAGTAAAACACCTGTTTGTTAACTTTTTTTCTATATTTAATCATGCATTCAAATAAATACAGTTGTGCGTCGACTTACGACAGATCGTGTTATGAATATCCTTACTTACGACAGATCGTGTTATGAATATCCGTACTTACGACAGAGATCCTCTGGGACTGCTTAATGTTTTGTTATTCATTTGTGATTAATGTACAAACATCTGCTGTTATAAATACACTATAAATTCACCAAAAGACAACAGAAGGAGATGAAAAAAAAAACACACTGCATCATAATTTGGTGAGCAGATATTGTGCGCATGTAGGTTTATGTACGCATATTTTTTGTGTCATGAAAAGTTATTACAATGTGATTATTTATTTTGTGTGTTCTGATTCATATATGCCCAGTAGTTTTTCACAGCTATTGCCTTATTTGCATACTGTTAGTATCTTAAAGTGATAGTAAGCATGCTTAATCAACCAAAACAAGCCATAACAGTGAATTGTACCAAGTGTCTGATCTCACTCTATAACGACCGATATACGGCCACTTCGACTTATTTGCTGGACTCGCCGTTCAGGTCCTAAATGCGGCCGTAAGTCAACACATGATTGTATTGATTGTATTTTCCTTTCATAGTTAAAAAAAAAGTCGCTCTGTAAATCAGTCTAAAGATTTATAAATTTATAAGCTGTCCCTTATAGTAGACATGTCCCGTCTAAAAAAAAATTTCTGCAGTCGTTTGACAGTGTTTCAGTATCTGTCCTCTTTCTTACACGCATTTTCACACACTGAGAATTACATAAAACAACTAGTACAGGAAATAATTCACTAAACACTACGCGATGTTTATAAATAATACAGGTCTCCTCTTGTGTTTTCCTTTCCTTTTGTGTTTCCCCACTTGTGTGGTGTTTTCTCTGTAGTAATCTTCCTCTTACATAATGTTTTTCTTGAAACAAACCATTCTGTTTATGCGCACATATCTCCTCCTAGTTTATTTATAAGCATGAAACTAAAGACGACTGGAGGGCGCGAAGTGAAGAAACATCTTTGTTTGTGTCGATAACCGTCACTCAATTCCCATAAAATGGGAAAAATCTGGGCACTAAAATCTAAAATTAAAAATGATTACTTGTATGGAATATTAACACCATTAATGTTATTTCTAATTTGCCAATCTTCTCCTAAGACTTTATTTTCATCTCAGAATGTGATTCTGAATCGTTCTGTTTATGATTGTATAGTTTCCAAGACCAGCGCTTTACCACATGGTATAATTTCCAAGACCAGCGCTTTACCACATAGCATAGTTTCGAGGACCAGTGCTTTACCACATGGTATAGTTTTCAAAACCAGTGCTTTACCACATGGTATAGTTTTCAAAACCAGTGCTTTACCACATGGTATAGTTTCCAAGACCAGCGCTTTACCACATGGTATAGTTTTCAAAACTAGCGCTTTACCACATGGCATAGTTTTCAAAACTACGCTTTACCACATGGTATAGTCTTCAAAACCAGCGCTTTACCACATGGTATAGTTTCCAAGACCAGCGCTTTACCACATGGTATAGTTTCCAAGACCAACGCTTTACCACATGGTATAGTTTCCAAGACCAGCGCTTTATCACATGATATAGTTACCAAGACCAGCGCTTTACCACACGGTATAGATTCCAGGACCAACGCTTTACCAGCGACACTTATATTCTTCTATCCCTTCTCCTTACCACTGCCATTCCTTTGTTAGCTGTCTTATTTCTTGTTAACTCTTGTTAATTTCTTGTTACCTCTCTCACGCCTTCGTAATTCACATTGTCTTGAACGATGTTTCTGTGGAAAGAGATAACTGGCTTTTATCTGATGGTGAACAGATCATATAACAACATCTGGTGGTGAATAAACTGAACAGTGACATCTGGTGGTGAATTAAACTGAACAGTGAAATCTGGTGATGAATTAAACTGAACAGTGACATTTGGGTGGTGAACAAATCAAAGAAAGACATCTGATGGTGACCAAATCAAAGAAAGACATCTGATGGTGACCAAATCAAAGAAAGACATATGATGGTGAATTAAACTGAATAGTATATCTGGTAGTGAACAAATCAAAGAAAGACATCTGGTGGTGAACAAATCAAAGAAAGACATCTGATGGTGAATTAAACTGAATAGTATATCTGGTGGTGAACAAATCAAAGAAAGACATCTGGTGGTGAACAAATCAAAAAAAGACATCTGATGGTGAACAAATCAAAGAAAGACATCTGATGGTGACCAAATCAAAGAAAGACATCTGATGGTGAATTAAACTGAATAGTATATCTGGTGGTGAACAAATCAAAGAAAGACATCTGGTGGTGAATTAAACTGAATAGTATATCTGATGGTGAACAAATCAAAGAAAGACATCTGGTGGTGAATTAAACTGAATAGTATATCTGGTGGTGAACAAATCAAAGAAAGACATCTGGTGGTGAATTAAACTGAATAGTATATCTGGTGGTGAACAAATCAAAAAAAGACATCTGGTGGTGAACAAATCAAAGAATGACATCTAGTAGTGAACAAATCAAAGAATGACACCTGGAGGTGAACAAATCAAAGAACGTGATTTGGTGGGAACAAATAAAGGAATGTTTTGATCACCTTGGTTGATATATAACTTTTGACAGCTCTCGTAAACGCTATCAGACATTTATCTGATTTCTATGTTCCTCAAACCAGATTTCCCATCTTAATTCTGGATTCGTGTGTCTGTTATACACACATATATACACACATACTGTGCCCTGCGAGATGATGTGGATTAGCACTATAGAGCACATGATGCAAATTAGGATGGATAACTAACATACTAAAATAATGAGAAATATAATGCACAATAAGAAATAATTATCTACTAAAAAATCATTCGGGTTTTTGTACTTTCTTTAGTTTAGCCTTGATTTATGACGATATGAACGAGACAATGCTGTTAAATAAACGTATGTTACATGTAGTGAAAGATGGTTGATAATCATGACATGAGAATTAAGAATATCGTATGCAGTGATTACATAGATAAATTTGTATGTGAGTTAACCAAAGCGTTTGTATGTTGTTTTTTTAATGGGTTTGAATGTAACGAAAGCGTTTTATATATATATATGTATGTGTGTGTGTATGTGTGTGTAATACATCCATCGGCGTCCTACGGCTGATGACGCCCCTTTCTGTCTTAGTTTGTTTATCCTCTCAAGCGTCCCATAAGCCTTTCATTCCTGGCCGTGCCAGTCTGTACTCCCAGCTCTTTCACTCTAAGCTGCGATGTAGATTCACTTTCTCGAAGTCCTCTGCTATGTCTGTCTCTCTAAAGCGCATTGATAGTATTGGTTCGATTCTGTGGTTGTCCATGCCAAGAATTTGAAAGTTCCTTCCCACGGAGTCTGTCACTGATACTAATTATGTTTATCAGTAGATTAATATATAATGCATAATTTTCTTGTCTTTACGCCTAAAGAATGCTTCTTCATTAAAAATAAACCTCTATTATGCTTTCATATTTCATGCAGAAGAATAATAAAGATGAAGCAATAATGATAACAAGAAGAAGTATACGAAAATATGTGGGAATGATGTGAAAGCATGATGCAAATAAATATTCCAAACTGCACAGTGCTGTGTCTAACATGGCATCTATCAGCGAATCAGTCACTGGAGTTTTAGGGTATCTATCAAGCTATCTATCAGAGCATATATCAAGACATCTATCAGAGTATCTATCAGGGGATTTATCTGGGTATCTACCAATCAGAGCGTATGTCAAGACATCTATTAGAATATCTTCTTCTTCTTCTTCTGCGTTCGATGTTGCTAGTCACTTCAGATCCTGATCCCTGTCGATATGGCAAAGTCGGCAGTTCTCTCCAGATCCTGATAGGAGCCCCAAAGCTTTTGCCCCAAGCTTGTGTCCTCTGGTCATGTCTCACGCCTCCGGTCTGCATGGTTTAGGCACTCTTGTAGGATATGTTCTGGAGTCTGGACTCCATTGCCACATGGACACTCGTCTGTGTGAGACATTTTAAGTCGATGCAGGTGGCTCACTGGTCTGCAGTGGCCTGTTCTTAGGCGGAAGAGGATGGTTTGCTGATGTCTTTGTAGCTGGTGTATTGGATCTGGTTCATTGTTGCATTTCAGTTTCTTTTTTCCATTCACATCTGATTAGAGTATCTATCATGGCATTTATCAAAACATCTATTAGAGTATCTATCAGAGTATATATATGTATATATCAGGGTATAAGAGTGGCATCCACCGATTCTACAACATAGAAGAATAGAAAAAAGAAATCATATTTATCCACACAATTTTCATTACTCTCAAGAACTCAGAACATTTATCCAGAAACTTTTAGTTACTTTCAAGGACTCACAATATTTATCCACAAAATTTTCACTACTTTCAATGACTCATAATATTTATCCACAAAATTTTCACTACTTTCAAGGACTCATAATATTTATCCATAAAATTTTCACTACTTTCAATGACTCACAAAAGTACAACATGACCATGTAGCTCCTTACCTTCCAGATTTTCGACTCAAAAGAATGCAGAACGAACACAGTACAAACATTATAAAAAACGGCAGAAGTGCCGCAATGGAGATGGTATTTGAAACCAAACCTGCATCAGTATTTAGAAATAAAGAAGTTATATTACACAACAGACATTTAACAGAGGTTATAGCTTATTAAACTGAAACGAATTCCATAACTATTTCCCACAGCTTGTAAAGGATTCATCTTCTAATACAGTGCTGTGTTCAGCTTTTCACAGCCAGATGTTTCATTTCAAACAAAAAGTTATATATTACACTGGTGTAATATACTCGTATAACATAATAATTATTTCCAGTCAGTTATCATTTCATTTCTAATTTTTTTATATATATATATATATACACACACACACGCACGCACGCACGCACACACAAAATTAAGAGTAATTAATTTAACATGATGGTCGGAACGTAGACATTTGTGAACAGGAAAAGAACGACAGACGAAAAGAAGTCTCAGTGAAGTTACAGATACATTGATCAAAAACATCTCTTCACCTCAGAAAAACTGAATATGGAAACTGTTAACAGACACTTCCTCTGTGAAGCATGTAAGAACTAGCTTCTCTGACTCTCCTACTTGCAATAAAGATCTGAAGACGATCTGGCTCACATAAATAAAAAACGCTCAGCCTCACTCAGGTCTAGGCTCATAAATTTTTGTCAAACAGCCACTCTGGCCTCGATGCTGCATCCGCTTCTTAACCACAACCTATAGGTCATTGTCTTGCATCAATCGTACACCATGACCTACATTTTACTTACTGTCAAATCTTTTCCAGACTTTTCCCGGTGAAAACTTAAGTTAGATAATCTGAAAAAAATGACCCCCCCCCCTTTCCTCCTCCGACCCTTCTTTTACTTCCATATTATGCTTGGACAATTTTTCAGCTACGTCATTGTGTTCCTCTACCAACATCTTATGTGACCAAACTTTTAAACGAAATACAATCTGAAACAATTTCGCTATATGGCAACCTTTTCACTTGGACTGAAATCTGAAATAAGACATTTACAGTAGTATCACATGAGAATGACAGACGAATAGTCATCAAGAACATCTCTGAAGTGGCCGCCACAGGAAGAGAAAGAAGCAGGAGCCGACCCAAAGAGACGTACATTCTGGTAACACAGAACTGATGCGGGAGACAGCCAAGAAGACAGCAAACGATCAACAGAAGTGAAATCTCATGCTACCAGCAGCCCCATGTGTCTTCAAGCACTAAGGGGACAGAAGAGAAAAGAGATTAAACTTCACAGGCGCAGTGGAAATAAACATGAAAATATGAGTCTCCAGACATGCCATGTTTTTCATAAACTGCCAGCGAGTACAAATTTTTCAGCGCTTGAAAGCAGATGATGAGTTACAACAAAAAACAATGAGAGAAAATTCTGATCAGTAAATATTTGATAAACCGAAAACACCAAATTTCATCATCAGCCACGGGTGAAGACACCAAAAGGGAATAAACGAAAAATGTAAGACTAAGTGAAAATATCACACAACCAAGTGAAAATGTTATATAGTCAAATGAAATATCATACAGGCAAATGAAAATGTCATACAGCCAAGTGAAAATGTCACAGCCAAGTGAAAATGATTATATAGTCAAATGAAATATCATACAGGCAAATGAAAATGTCATACAGCCAAGTGAAAATGTCACACAGCCAAGTGAAAATGTTATATAGTCAAATGAAATATCATACAGGCAAATGAAAATGTCATACAGCCAAGTGAAAATGTCACACAGCCAAGTGAAAATGATATATAGTCAAATGAAATATCATACAGGCAAATGAAAATGTCATACAGTCAAGTGGAAATGTCACAGAGCCAAATGAAAATGTCGTACAACAAAGTGAAAACGTCAAACAGCCAAGTGAAAAGATCACAATACTAAGTGAAAATGTCACATAACCAAGAGAAAACATCACTCGATCTAGTGAGGTCATCAACAAGACCAACTGAAAACCAATGTTTCGATTCATTATAAAGCTTAATTTGTCCACTTTGTTTCATTTAGAGCCTTCTTAAAAACCCCACCTCTTCATCTACCTTGCTAATTAAAAAAAATAATTTAATACACGGATTGATACTATTTTTCCTGCATCATCATCATCATCTTCTTCTGATGGAAACGAAATTGTAAACTTCTGTTATTGCTGTTGAAGCGGTGACTAATAAGAATTGAACTACGTTGGTCTGCCTGAGGACACGATGTATACATAAGACATATGCTCCTTGTCAGACTATCACCACGGGCACCAAGCCAGTCCCTACCTGCTGGTCAAACTGAAGAACCAGAATGAGTAAGGACAGAGTCTTGGCCAGTTCTCTTAGCAAGCCTCAGCTGCACCGCACCGTCACTTTTACAACTTCCGTATCAGACAAACAATGGAACTTATTTTTACACAAGCCACTTGCTTAGGGAAACTTGGACGCACGTTTATAACTAAAAAACCGTGTCAGTTGAGAAAACTTTGACAAAACAAGAAAAAGAATGATTAAAGTATCCTATTATAATCTGTTGGTCCTGCACGAAATTTACATAACACGCCCGACGATATAACAAGGGGTAGGTGATAAACATTACCAGTCTTTTATTTTACTGTGGGCCTCTTGGTACCAACATACGGATAATTTAGAAGGAATTCAGTAAAGGAAGCACGCCCAAGCCCGTGAAAGACCACTGCAACAGTATCAGATCAATTTGGCTTGAAGGGGTCCCTGTTTATATCACTACAGCTGCAGAGTCGAGTCGATCTACTGATCCGCTCGGACTTGAGTGCGACAGGTGACACTTTAATGTCTTGGACACGTCTCGAAAATGAGGACTAGCGACTCAGACTCGACTTGCGACATGATACTTTTTTAGACAGTCGACTAAACTGTACGACTCCTCTACATTTACAGAATGGGCTACCCTCACATTTACCACGTTTACAAAGTGTACTACCCCTTTAACATCTACACGAAAAGCAATACTATCTCCTTCACATTTTCAAACAACCTTCTTCATATTTACAAACAAAATGTACTACAGATTCCCACCCCGACCCCCTTTTTTTAAAATCCATACTAACAAATCAACATAATCCTTGTAGTTTGAAAAATTGCAGAATTATATCTATCAATAACATAATGAAGCATATACACACTAGAACAAACACTAGACTTGCCTTACCGTATGTGCACACACCGCTGTGAAAGTTACATATCTGATCAACGCAATTTTCTGGACAATATTTAGTGCAATAGATCCCGTAGTAACCGCTAATGCAGGCTGAGCAAGTCCCCTTAGTAAAATTACAAATTTCATTCTTACATTGTCTTGGGCAAGACAACTGACATTCCCTGCCATAATATCCATTCTCACATGACAGACAAGTACCATCCAGGTTGCATGATGTGTTATAGCAGGTTTTAGGGCACTCAGATGAACAACTTTGGCCATAATAACCGACCTGACAGGCCACGCAGGAACCGTTATTGAAGTCACAGATATCCAGACAATTTTTATGACATGTAAGTTTGCACTTGATTCCATAAAATCCCGAGTTGCAGGACGTGCACAAGCCGCTCAAAGGAAGACATGAGGCGTTGTAACAGTTCTCAGGACACATGCTCAAGCAGTACTCACCGTAATATCCGTGTTCGCAAGATAAGCAGTAACCTTCTGCAAAATCACATGTTTCATTCAAGCAGGAATCGGGGCACTCTTCTGAGCACTTCTGTGCATAAAATCCAGTATTACAGGAAAAGCAATCACCGTCAGATTGTGAACATATCCTGTCCTTACAGTTTTCTGGACAAAGATTTTCACATCTTTCTCCATAAAAGCCTTCACCACATCCCTGTGAGCAATGCCCAGTTCCGAAATCGCACACAGCATTCTTACAATTATCAGAACATTCTGTCCGACATTTTTTGTCAGAAAACCCAGCATTACACGAGAAGCAGTTGCCACTGAGAAAATCGCATTTTTTACCAGCGCAGTTCCGAGGGCAAACAGAAGAACATCTTTTACCATAAAAACCTGCTTCACAAGACACGCAGGTGCTATCAGTAAAATGGCAAATCCTGTTTTGGCAATGTTCTGGGCAGGAAAATGAACATCTACTTCCAAAAAAGCCACTTTTGCAAGCCATGCACGTGCCTTCTGTTTCGTGACAAGCGTTGTTCTGACAGTTTTCAGGACAGGAAACAGAACATCTGTAGCCGAAAAATCCCGAGTTACAGGAAAAACAAGTATAATTGCCCGGATGACATTTACGGTTTTTACAGTTAACAGGGCATTCGCTTGAACACATATCCCCAAAATATCCAGAGACACAGGCTAAGCATGTACCATTCGAGGCATGACATGATTTGCTCTCACAATTGTCGGAGCAGGCAGACCAGCATTTGTCTCCATAGAATCCGGATTCACAGGTTGTACATGTGCCATTAGCAGCATGACACAAGTGATTTTTGCAGTGTTCAGGACAAGACATTTGGCATTTGATTCCATGAAATCCTGAATGACAACCCATGCAGTTACCGTATGTAGGGTTGCATCTTCTATTTACACAATGTTCAGGGCAAAGTAGTATACACTGTGGTCCATAAAATCTATCTATACAAGATAAACATATACCGGTGGTAATATTACATGTCCTGCCCTGGCAATTTTCAGGGCAAGTGAGTGAACAATTGTCTCCATAAAACCCGTTCTCACATGAAAAGCAGGTACCATATTTGACGTGACATGTTTTCTGATGACACTGTTTTGAGCAAGCTGACAAGCACTTATACCCATAAAATCCTTTTCTGCAAGAAAAGCACGAGCCATTCTTGACATCGCAAGTGCTGTTTTCACAGCCTGCAGGACAAATATTTGAACAGTCATCGCCATAAAATCCTCTGTCACAAGTTATACATGCACCATCTCCAGCACTGCATAACCCATTCAGGCAACGCGTTGAGCACGAGGATAAGCATTTATCTCCATAATATCCTCTCTCACAAGTGGAGCAAGTGCCTTTTTTAATATCACATAATTTGTCCTTGCAGGTTTCAGGGCAGATAGATGAACAGTCATCTCCGTAAAACCCAGTGCTACAAGATAGGCAGGTGCCATTTGAAGCGTTACAGGCCCTGTTAAGACACGTGGCAGAACAAGCAGAACATTTCTGACCGTAATATCCACTCTTACAGTCAGAGCAGAGACCCGTTGTGAAATCGCAGTGATTGTTTCTACACTGTGCAGGGCAAGACAAGGAACATCTCTCGCTATAAAACCCACTGGTACACGACGTACATGTGCCATTAACACTGCATCTGCCACCTTGGCAGGTCAAAGGGCAAGGTACTGAGCACGTGACACCATAAAATCCAGGCTTGCATGACATGCATGTCCCGTTCGATGCGTGGCAAATTCTGTTTTCACAATGTTCAGGGCAAGCACTAAGACATTTGTATCCATAATATCCAGTAGCGCATGTGAAACAGTTGCCTTCTACAAAATCACACCGTTCGTTTTTACAATGACTAGGACAGGCTGACAAACATCTCTCTCCATAAAAACCAGCAGCACACGAGAAACATCTTCCATCAGAAACATCACATGTATTGTTCTGACAGTTACGGTGACAAACAGCTGAACAGCTATCACCGAAAAAGCCCGCATCGCAAGACAAGCAGGTACCATTCGCAAAATGGCACATTTCTTTCTGACAGTGAGCTGGACAAGGAGAGGAACACTTCTCTCCATAAAATCCTATCTTACAGGCTGAGCATCTTCCACTTGTACGATCACATGAGTTATTCTGGCACATTACTGGACAAGGAGATGAGCATTTTTCACCGTAAAATCCACTATCGCATGCTAAGCATGCACCAGTCGTAGTATTACATTTATCCGCCATGCAGTTTTTGGGGCATGCTGCTGAGCACTTCACGCCAGAATACCCTGGGCTGCAAGCAATGCACCGCCCTTCGGTAAACTCGCAAGTTTTGTTCATACAATGTTCAGGACACGAATTTAAACATTTCGTTCCGTAAAATCCACGCTCACATGAAGCGCAATCACCTTGCATATATTCACATCTACCGCTCAGACAATTTTGTGGACATTTCTCTGAACATTTTTCTCCAAAAGCTCCACTATCACAGGACACGCATACACTATTTGTCTCGTTACAAAGGTCGTCTTTACAGTTTTCAGGACAATGACTTAAACATTTAATTCCGTAGAAACCGCTGGTACAGGAGTGACAATAGCCTTCTTGGAAATCACATGATCTATTCTTGCAGTTCGTAGGACAAGCAGATGAGCATTTTCCGCCATAAAAGCCAATATCACATGACAAACATCTTCCGTCGGACTTGATGCAGGTGTTGTTGCTGCATTTTTCTGAACAGGAAAATAAACAACGATCACCATAAAATCCTTTGTCACATGACATACAGAAGCCAGTGACTGAATCGCAAACGTCATTAAGACAATGTTCTGGACAAGTATTCTCACATTTTTCTCCATAAAACCCACTGTTACAAGACAAACAAAAACCTTCTTCTTGCTCACATAGATTGTCTTTACACTCATTAGGACACATGGACAAACACTTGTCACCATAGTAGCCTCTGTTACAAGAAATACATGTACCGTTTGCATCGTGACATGTACTGTTTTGACAGTTGTCCGAACAAGCGCTCAAGCATTTTCCCCCATAAAACCCATTGTCACAAGAGGTACACGTGCCTTCAAACAAATTGCACTTATTTCCACGGCAATGCTGCGGACAGGAAATCAAACATTTATAACCATAAACTCCACTGTTACAAGCAAAACAAAAACCATCCGAAAAGCGGCATGTTTTGCCCTTGCAGTTTACCGGGCACACACTTGAACATTTAGCTCCGTAAAAACCGGAGTTGCAGGACATGCAGGTACCATCCACACCACTACACGTTTTATTTGTGCATTCTTCTGGACAACTGAACATACATGTCTCCCCGTAAAATCCTGATTCACAGGACAAGCACGTGCCATCAACAGAGCGGCATGCACTTCCGTTACAGCGATCCGAGCAAGACATAATACACTGCGTTCCATAAAATCCATTAGCGCAAGAATCGCACACACCTGTTGAAACACTGCAATTTTTATTTGCACAGTTCCCCGGGCACTTATTTGAACACTTTTCTCGGTAAAAGCCGATTTTACACCCAAAACATGTCCCGTTTCTTGCATGGCATTCATTCTGTAAACAGTTTCTAGGGCAAGGCATTCGACATTTTTGTCCATAAAAGCCTCTTTTGCAAGTCAAACATGTACCATTTGTGTCGTGACATGCATTCTCCATACAGTTTACAGGGCAGTGAAATAAGCACTGCTCTCCATAAAATCCTTGTTCACAGGAAAAGCATTTGCCCTGTGTTATCTCGCACCGTTTGTTTGTACAATGTGCAGGACACGGAGATTCGCACTTCTCCCCGTAAAACCCGGCGTCACAGGATATGCAAGTCCCATTCTGATCGTTACATTTGTTGTTTTGACAGTGTTCTGGGCATGCGGACAAACACCGCTCCCCAAAATATCCACTGACACAAGTCAAACAGGTACCACGTGTGATATTACATGTCTGATTCTCACAGTTTTCTGGACAGCGGTTCGTGCACTTGTATCCGAAATAACCGGTACGGCAAATGTGGCATGTTCCATCTTTGGTGTGGCATAAGTTATTCAGACAATTCACAGGACAAGACTGCGAGCAGGTATCTCCATAAAATCCTTGATTACACCGTGCACATGAAGCATCTGCGAGATTGCACGTGTTATTCTCACAGTGCACAGAACATCGAGAAGAACACTTCGCACTGTAAAATCCATTATCACAGTTTACACACGAGCCATCTACAGCAGAACATTCGTTGTTTCTGCAGTTGTGTGGACACGAAGTTTGGCAGTTACCGCCACGAAATCCACGTTCACATGTAGAGCAAATTCCATCTGTCATGTCACAGTCATTATCCTTGCAATTTTGAGGACATGGTGATAAACATTTTTCTCCATAGAAACCTCGGTTACATGACACGCATAATCCATAGGTGGCATTACAAACACCGCCATGACAGTTCTGAGGACAGGCCATCCTACACATCGCTCCGTAGTAGCCGTCTCTGCAAGTTAAGCACTTTCCGTTACTGCTATAGCACATATTATTCTGACAGTTATCAGGGCATGCAGTTAAGCATTTATACCCATAAAAGCCGATATTACAATCATTGCAGCTACCGTTCTGGTAGCTGCACTGCTTGTCTTTACAGCTATCAGGACAAGCAGAGAGGCACCTCTGCCCATAGAATCCACTGTTACATGAAAAACATGTGCCATCTGAGACATTACATGTTCTACCCTGACAATTTTCAGGACAGGTTTTATGGCATTTTAAACCATAAAATCCACTCTTGCAGGTCGCACACGTACCATTCCTAAAATAGCATTTACTGTTTAGGCAATTCTCAGAGCAGGAAGCTGAGCACTTTGTTCCATAAAAGCCATCGTCACAGGCCACACAAGTGCCTTTTATCACATCACAAGTTCTGTTCTTACAATGCCTAGGGCACGCGCTGGAACAATTGTACCCAAAGTAACCATTCTTACAGGACAAACATCTTCCATCAGCAAAACCACAAGTACTCCCCACACAGTTTTCGTTACAGGCAAAGTTACACTTCTCTCCATAAAACCCATGACTGCAAGACGCACACGTTCCGTTTATAAAGCCGCAAGTCGTACCTCCACAATTACTTGGACATGTTTCTAAACATTTTTCTCCAAAAAATCCACTGTTACACGAGAAGCAAGTTCCTTTCCTAGCGTCGCATTTGTTGTTCATGCAGTTTTCTGGACATTCACTGATGCATTTATCGTCATAAAATCCACTATTGCACGAAAAGCAAGAGCCATTTTCAGCATTACATGCCTTATTCAAACAATTTTCAGGACACGCAGTTAAACATTTTTCTCCCAAAAAACCAGTATTACAAGTTAAACAAGTTCCTTTCACAAAATTACACAGGTTGTTTGTACAATTCTCCGGGCATGAATGTAAACATTTCTCTCCATAAAATCCACGAGCACAAGATAAGCAGGTGCCATGTTCTCTGTGACACTTGCCAGTTTGACACTTCTGTGGACATGATAATGAACAATTATCACCGTACAGTCCCTCCTTACAAAATTCACATTTCCCACTGACAGTGTTGCAGGAATTGTTCTGGCAACGTGTAGAACATGGGAGACATTTTTCTCCAAAGAACCCTGGCTCACAGGCTGAGCAAGTACCATTTGCAATATGGCATTCCTTGTTTCTACAACGTGCTGGGCACAGAGATGCGCATTTACTTCCATAAAATCCTTTCTGACAAGAGAAGCACGTGCCATCAGAATAATTACATCTCTGACTGAGACATTTTCTAGGACAAATAGTTGAACACTTATCTCCGTAGTAACCATCGTTACAAGCGAAGCATGTTCCATTTCTCTCATTACATAAACTTTGTTTACAGTTATGGGGACATACATTTAAACACTTTTCTCCATAAAACCCACTCCTACATTTAATGCATGTGCCTTCTGAAATTCTACATTCACTGTTATTACAGTTCTGGGAGCAAGAAGACAAACATTTCCTTCCATAAAATCCGCGGGTGCAAGAAAAACATGAGCCATCTTTTGCATTGCATGTCCCGTTGTGACAATGTGCTGGACAAGTTAAAGAGCATTTTTCTCCATAAAATCCTCTTTTACAAGTTAAACACATCCCATTTAATTCTGTACACTGTCCATTCTCACAGTTTCTAGGGCAGCTGCTTTTACATTTGTAACCATAGAACCCATAGTTGCATGACAAGCACTGACCGGTTGTTGCATCGCACGCATTATTCTTACAGTGGATAGGGCAGGGAAGTGTGCATTTCACCCCATAAAATCCATTCTTACAAGACGAGCAAGTACCATACGTGCCATTGCAACTATTGCTCTCACAATTAATGGAACAGGCTTTTAAACACTGCTCACCATAAAATCCAGTATGGCATGAAAAGCATGTGCCATTAGCAGGAAAACAGGTATTGTTTGCACAGTTATCTGGGCAAGCAGTTAAACATTTTCCCCCATAAAATCCACTCTCACAAGTCAAGCATTTACCTCCTTGACCATTGCATTCACCTCTCAAGCAATGATTAGGACACAGAAGACCACACTTCTCTCCATAGAATCCCTTCTTACAAGAGACACAAGAGCCATTCAAGGAATTACATTTATTATTTACACACCCATCTGGACATGTCCGCAAACACTTATTTCCATAAAATCCAGTTTCGCAAGACAAGCATTTTCCACCTGTAACATTATACTTATTATTTTCACAATTTTCAGGATAAGCAACTGAGCATTTATATCCAGAATAACCATTCCTACAGGAGAAACAAGTCCCTTCTGTTCTGTCACAGCCACCATTACAGTGCCCAGGGCATGAGTCTAAACACTGATCTCCATAAAATCCATTATCACAAGATGAGCAGTTACCATATGCTGCACTGCAAACATTATTATAGCAATTTTCTGAACACGCATTGAAACACTTTTCCCCATGAAATCCATTTTTACAGACAGAGCATGCTCCTGTTGTGCTATTGCATAAACTGTTCTTACAGTTTTGTGGGCACTGAGTTAGACATTTGTGTCCATAATATCCACTTTGACAAGACAGGCAAGTGCCATCTGTGACTGCACACACATTGTTCTCACAAAAGTTTGGACAAACAAACTGACATTTCTCTCCATGAAATCCTGCTTTACAAGATAAACAGCTACCATCTTGGATATGACATGTCCCATTCCAACAATTGGCAGGACAAGCAGTTAAGCACTCTGGACCATACATTCCACTGTCACAGGACAAACAGTAACCACTTGCCTTAAGGCACTTCTTGTTTTGACATCCTCTAGGACACCGAGATAAACATTTATCTCCATAAAAACCACTCTCACAAGAAATGCATGTTCCATTAATGTGACTGCAGATCTGATCATAACAATGCTTTGGGCAGATGCTGGAACATTTTTTTCCATAACTGCCAGAAGGACAAACTGAGAAGAAAGGAAAGCTCACTATTCTTCTGTGGAAATAATTGAAAGCATACTTTTCCATCTACTTTCTAAAATAAAGCCACAAGCATTTCAGCATATAGCAATCTCATTTTCATCATGCACTCACAATGGGACCTTTTATCTAGTGTCTTAATATCTCAAACTGTTTAAAAGAAGCCTCATTTCAGAAAGGAGAGAACCATCATGTTAAAGCTATTTTAAACAAAAGCTTTGTTAGCTAACAAGCACATAGTTGTATCATTACAGACTACACCTTAGTCATACAAAAGTCAGAGTGTTACAAATGTGCGCTCATTAACAAATAAAGCTGTTCCTACTTTTGTTTTAAATAGTTTTAGCACTTTGTTATCACAGCTTTACTGCAGTGGCTGTGTGTGTATTTATATTTTTAGTCTTATATTTACTTAAAATATAATACCCATATGCTAATGCCACTTAAAAAAAAATACAAATTATGGCTACAGCTTTAGTATAAAATTATTCATTACATAAAAAAAATACAAATTATGGCTACAGCTTTAGTATAAAATTATTCATTACTTTAACAAATTTATCAAAGATTTTATTTAAAAAATAAGAACTATGGCATTCATGACCAGGTCAATTTAACCATTTTACTAAGGGTTTAATAATTTTAATTCTGGCACTGAAAAGTCATTTACATGTAAAATAACACCATTATTCATCTGTGTTTGATGCAAACACTAAAATAATACCATTATTCATCTGTGTAGGATCTCTCTCTCTCTCTGAACCTTAAGTGCCCAGGGCACATGGGGCTTCCGCAAGGGTTTTCCACAAATGCCTGTCCTTCGCCTTTTTTTCTGCTCTTGCCCAGGTGAGCCCTCTATTGCTCAACATCCTTTCTGTTGTTCTTCTCCATGTCTCTTTTGGTCTACCCTTACTTCTGTTCCCCTGTGGTGTCCATCTTAGTGCTATTTTTGGTAGTGAGTTGTCAGTCATTCGGAGCACATGTCCCAACCATCGCCAGCATCTTTCCTCAATAATTGCTGTAAGTGGCTTCATCTGCATTTCTGCCAACAAGATATTATTTCTTATGGTGTTTGGCCAAAATATTTTTCTAATTCTTTGTAAACATTTAATCTGGAAAGAATTCAACTTGTTTTCTATGGTTTTGGTGATTTTCCAGCATTCAATTCCATAGAGTGGTACACTTAGAACATTACTCTTAAATATCCTGTAGGATGCAAGCACTAAAGTAACACCATTATTCATCTGTGTAGGATCTTATATCTTAAATCCTTCCCATGCCGTTAAACGTCACATAGGGCTCGTAAAGTAGTTCGCCAAATTTTCCTGTCTTTGGCGAGTCTTTCAATCTCATCAAGGGATTTTATGCCTATTAATCTGGCCTCTCTTAACAATGTCCTCTTCAGAGTTTCACATGGTCTGCCTCTTTTTCTCTGGCCTGTTGTGTTCCACTTGATAGCTTGCTTTAGGATTCTTTGATCATTTTTTCTCATCAAGTGACCATCTCCTTATCCTGATCACCCATGAGACCAGTTGTTGTTCAGTCATCTGTCTTATCTCTGCATTGTTCTTAAATTCGTTCTACTTGATTCAGAGTATTTTCCTTAGGCATTTGTTTTCAAAAAAGTCTAATTTCTTGTCTATTTCTTTAGTGTAGGATGCAAGCACTAAAATAACACCATTATTCAACTGTGTAGGATGCAAGCACTAAAATAACACCATTATTCAACTGTGTAGGATGCAAGCACTACCAGTGTCAAAGGCCATCTTGCAAGCCATCAAGGTGCCGTAATAATCTGATAAGTTTAGGTTTGTAATCACAATTAAATCATTTCTATTTATATACATATACATATAAAGGTAGATGGAGGTGTATGGTGCAGTTATGCAAGGTGGCAGAGGGAGTGAGTCAAGTGAGAAAAAAACAAACAGAAGGTATGAGAGTGAGATGAGAATGTAAAAATGAAAAAAATACAACATCCGATATTTCGGTGTGAGCCTTTTTTGAGGATTACATACACAAACGAGACCAAAAACTAAATGAGAAAACTTATCTTAATGTGATATCCTTCAAAAGTAGGGAATATATATATATATATATATATATATATATATATATATATCCATATATACTATATATACTATATATATATATATAGTATATATGGATAGACATGGTGGCCTAGTTAAATGAGTGGTTGGGTACTTAGTTTACTAATCTGGTGGTACCAGTTGAGTCCCAACAATGGAATTTCTTTTCTTGTATGTCCAAAAAAAAATAAAGGTTTAGGGTCCACCCAGCCTCTAAAAATGGGCACTGGAGAAATCTGAGAAGGTAAATATGGCCAGGTGTGACACTGACCACATCAGAGTTTCATGTGGCAAAGGTCATGGAAATGTGGGCCTAACATCCTACCCCCCACATGCTTTAATGGCATAGAAATAAGAATTTTACCTTTATATAAATATGCTTCATCGTCATCATCATCATCATTAGGTGCTGTGCCGACTGGCGTTGGCTATTATGCTCCTTCAGAGTACACGATCCTTCATGCAGGCCATCAGCTCAGTTGGTGATCTCCTCTCACACCATCCCGTCAGACTGTCCAGTATCATTTCTCTTGATCTTCTTCCTTCTATTTTTCCTGTTGTTATAATATTTTCAAAGCCCCCCTCTTCTCATTGCATGTCCTATGAAAGTACATTGTCTCTCTCTTATCTTTTTGACAAGATTTTTTGTCTTTCCAGCTCTTCTCATACACTCTTCATTAGTTATTTTTGCTGTCCAGGAGATTCGCAACATTCTTCTAATAAACCACATTTCTGCTGCTTCCAATGATTTTTGTGCAGACCTGTCTATTGTCCATGATTCACTTCCATATAACAAGATAGGTTCAATATAGCATTTGAGGACATTGATAAGGATGTGATGGATAATATGTTTCTCATTCTCTGAAATGCAGTCTTTGCTTGGCCTGTTCTGTTGCTAATTTCTGTTCTGCATTTACCATCTGCTCCAATGTATTTGAATTTCTGCACCTCCATTAGAATAGTTCCGTTTAATTTTAAACTACATGTTGGTGGATTCTGTTCACTTTCTTTATAAATATGCCTACCTAAGCCTAACCATTGGAGTGCAGGTAGGATGATTTTTTTTAGCTTTTTTCTCTTTTTTTTTTGTTTTTGAAAAAAAAAGTGTCATGCTACAGGAAGTACAGTAAGTTAAATACAAGGTAATCAAATGAAATAAGTTAAGTAAGTTAAGTATAAGGTAATCAAATGAAATAAGTTAAGTAAGTTAAGTATAAGGTAATCAAATGAAATAAGTTAAGTAAGTTAAATACAAGGTAATCAAATGAAATAAGTTAAGTAAGTTAAATACAAGGTAATCAAATGAAATAAGTAAGTTAAGTACAAGGTAATCAAATGAAATAAGTTAAGTAAGTTAAATACAAGGTAATCAAATGAAATAAGTTAAGTAAGTTAAATACAAGGTAATCAAATGAAATAAATGATTCTTTTCATGATTTGCTGATCTTTGCTCATATGAAACTGTAAAATACTAATATTTGTGTGCAAGTATGTTTCATCTTTTTATCCTTCAAGAATAGTATTGAAAACGTGATATATAATGATAAATACTGGAGAGAAAATCTGTATCAGATGGAAAGAATATTTTGAAAAACTACTAAACTGTGAAGAACCTATAAGCACATTACCATACAAAGAAATACAGACTTGTGAACGCAAAATGGAAAAACCAGACTTGGAAGAAGTTATCTAGATTGAATTGCTGCAGAACTGATTAAAAGCCTAAGTCTATATGAACAAATGTGTGCACTGATACAACAAATATGGAGAGAATAAAGACTCCCTAGTGATAGAGTGAATCATTACTGATCTCAGTATTCAAAAAAGTGATAAGAGCAAGTGTGAAAACTACAGAGGAATATTCTTACTACAAACTATAAAATACTATCTATTATGCTTTTAAATAGATTAAAACCAAACAGGAAGAACATACTGGAGACTAACAGGCAGGTTTCAGGAAGAATAGATCAACTGTAGATCAAATATTTTGTCTACGTCAAAGATCAGAAAAGAATTGGGAATAAGGAAAAGAATTACTTAATATTTTCATTGACTTCAAGAAAAGCTTATGACAGCATAGACAGGAGCAGCTTATGGAAAATTATGAAAGAATTTGAGATACCTAATAAATTAATAAATCTGACTATGCATGAATGATGCACAAAATATAGTAATGTACAAGTATAAAGGAAGAAAGTCAGAACCCATCTATTTAAGAATTGGATTAGAACAAGGTGATACATTATCTCCATTACTGTTCAACTTAGTACTAGAAAAGGTCATCAGAAAAGTGAAAGAAGAAAGCAGTACGGAAGAACAAGCTAACATACTAGGATATACTGACGGCATCGACATATTTTGGGAAACTGCAAGATGTCACATATACCTGCATACACCTGAGAGATGTGGCACTAAAAGTAGGTCTGACAATTAACCAAGATAAGACAGAGTATATGAAGATATCAAGAGACCAGGGCAGAATGATCCAGATTATATAAATGTTAGAGATGTGATCATTAGGAAAGAGGAAACATACAAATATCTAGGCACAACCTTCAACAGAAGCAACATAGTAAGTGAGAAAATTAAAAGCAGATAGGGAATAAAATATACTTTGCCTTGTAACACCTGTTAAAATCCAAAATCCTGTCCCAAAACACCAAAATAGCAATTTACAAAACTACAATAAGACCAGTTGTCATGTATGGATCAGAAACATGGAGTACAACAAAGAAAGATGAACAACAATTGCAGGTATCTGAGAACAAGATCCTAAGAAGAATCTCTGGGCCCATAAAGGATACTAACAGTGGAGAATGGAGAGCTAAAAAACACTGAACTGGACAGCTTATTTAAATCCAAATGAATTATAAATGCCTTGAAACTAAACAGATTACACTGGTTGGGCCATGTATAAAGAATGGAAGAGAACAGACAAACAAAAATGATGTATGTACAAGAGATAAGGTAAACAAGACCAAGGTGTAGACCAGGACAGAGATGGAAAGACAATATAGAAGAGGTTATAAAAGAAATTGGTGTCACTAACTGGAGAGAGAAGATTAGGAACAGAGAGGAATGGAGAAAAACTTTATTTGCAACAATGAGCCCTAAATGGTTTAAAAAGCTGAAGTATTTTTCACATATAGTTGTGTATATAAACTGATAAGTACCTGAATGGCAAGTGAGTCCAGTGAAACCTTCACTGCACTCATGGCAGAAGCCTGTGCGATCTCCACAGCCTTTGTCATCACATCCAACAGGACATGTCTTGGAGCATTTGAATCCATAGAATCCATTAGGACATTTAGTGGTGACACACTTTCCCGTGGGAGCAAAACACATCTCACCACTTCCACAAGAGCAACTTCTAGAACAATTTAGCCCCCACTTATTCACTGGACAAGCATAGTCTATAGAATAAAACAAATTATTAGTTTTATTTAGAAATTTAATGAATAAAATGTACACAAACACAGCCAATCTAATAGTATTTTGAGATGGGTGTTTACCTGTGGACGCTTACTGTAGCTACCCCTGCATGTTTTTCTACATTTGGCTGTAACAGGCAGCTCACATGAGCTGGACTCCTGCACAGTCCATGAGAGCATGAAAATAGGAAAGCACAAATATGCCTAGGTCTTGCGTGAGTAGAGACTACAGCAGAACAAGAGAAGAAGTATTAATAGTCTTGGAGACCGGGAGGGCTGGAATTTGGAACAGTAGATTCCTATGATCTACATTGTATTTGTTGTATTATGGGTGGATTCCTATGATCTACATTGTATTTGTTGTATTATGGGTAGATTCCTATGATCTACACTGTATTTGTTGTATTATGGGTAGATTCCTATGATCTACACTGTATTTGTTGTATTATGGGTGGATTCCTATGATCTACATTGTATTTGTTGTATTATGGGTAGATTCCTATGATCTACATTGTATTTGTTGTATTATGGGTGGATTCCTATGATCTACATTGTATTTGTTGTATTATGGGTGGATTCCTATGATCTACATTGTATTTGTTGTATTATGGGTAGATTCCTATGATCTACATTGTATTTGTTGTATTATGGGTGGATTCCTATGATCTACATTGTATTTGTTGTATTATGGGTGGATTCCTATGATCTACACTGTATTTGTTGTATTATGGGTAGATTCCTATGATCTACACTGTATTTGTTGTATTATGGGTAGATTCCTATGATCTACACTGTATTTGTTGTATTATGGGTAGATTCCTATGATCTACACTGTATTTGTTGTATTATGGGTAGATTCCTATGATCTACACTGTATTTGTTGTATTATGGGTAGATTCCTATGATCTACACTGTATTTGTTGTATTATGGGTAGATTCCTATGATCTACATTGTATTTGTTGTATTATGGATGGATTGCTGAGTAAAGCTGCTTAACCTGAATCACTAGTGGTATGACCAAATCATCCTTCAGTCATCCATGATCCAGTGCTGCATTAAACATTATGTTATTTTTTAGTCAAGGACTTACATCTGTTATTGTTACATGTATGGTAATGACTCATCATGATGAGTTTACCTGGGTCCTGAGTGTGGATACTCATCTGAGGGTTTGATCTCATCTGTTCTTCTGTTGTACATGGAATCTGTGAGTGAATAATACCAGTTATATTCTACCATGGCATACCCATCAGTTACAGTCACACAGGAGAAAATGTGAAAAACACAGTAGTACTACACATACTACCAAACCAGCAACATGTTCTCTTCCAAAGATGTTGATTCAGTTCAGTCAACTCTGATTCAAGTGTGACTCCAGTTGCTTTAAAGACTCAGCTTGGACCTACTTGAAGATGTAGGGCTGCAACTCAGATCTGACTTGATTGACTTGACATTTTTCAGTCAGTTGACTCAACAATTTTACTGCAGTTCTAAGACTATGCATGCTTCAATGACATCATTTCCCTGTATACCATTGGATATATCTATTTTGAATCTTCAGTTTGCTGAATTTTATCTGGCACATGATTAGAATTTATATAACAATTCACTTGCTCTAAGCAGAGTAACAATAGATAGCATGAACAACAGATGATGTGAAGCAAATAGGCACTATAAAAGTGAAGCATTTTTATCAGTGTCATGCTCATATTGTCACATGTCCTTTAAAAGAGTTCAAAGTTCAAAATTCAGACCTTGGCTTCAATGCATTCGGGACAACCCCATTATATGCTCCACCACATGCCACAGCATCCACCTGATAGTGTGTTTGCTAATAGTTCCTGTGAAATGTCGGTTGTTACAACGTGCTTTCTGTCTCACAGTTCAGATTTCCTGCCAGCACCTTTAATTTGTCCTAGCTCCAGCAGTCTCTTCACAACTACATTGTTCTTCCATTCCCACCCTTCATTATCTTGCAGTCTTCTTCATTTTCCTGCAGTCTTCCTCATTTTCCTGCAGTCTTCTTCATTTTCCTGCAGTCTTCTTCACTTTCCTGCAGTCTTCCTCATTTTCCTGCAGTCTTCTTCATTTTCCTGCAGTCTGTCCAATACAGCCATAGCAATGTCCTCTTGTCCATTGCCAGTCTGTCATTTATTTTAGCCTGTCCAGCAAGTCTGTCTGCCACATCATTGCCATGTACTCCCGCATGCCTTGGACAGTAAAGCCATGTTAGGTTTGTCACAGTTGACTGGCTTAACAGATAAACCCAATCTTTTTTTAAGCAAATTCTCAATCTTATGAAGATTCTACTTTGGCATACCCATCATCAAGACCAAGTAGGTCTCTGTGAATCCATCACAATGACACCTTTAACCACATCATGAGCAACTAACCATTCCATTGCCGCTGACACAGCCTCAACTTCCATTCGCTTGCTTGATGTGCTGACTTTAAAGGCTCCTGAACCTTGTGCCACTACTCTTCTATTTTGGTAGACAACTAAACCCCAACCACTTCTGCTGTTCCTAGTCATTGAGCCATTTGTATATTTTACTGTATCGGAAGACCCACAGTGATGTTGGATGAGATCTTGAACCCAAAGTTCAACTGCTCCCTGTGGTCAGTCTTGACATTCATGGCCCTTCTGTATAATAATCTTTGTTAGCCAAGGTCAGTCATGTACCTATAACCAATCATCACCTTTAAACACTTCATCTAGATTGCAAATTGACTGTATTGTATCCTCCGCCTCAGCCATCCAGGATCTGCCTCATTTGATGCATCTTCCCTTTATCAACCCCAGCTCCTTATGGAGAAGGTGATCCTTCATGCCAGCAACCCTGATGTGTGACTTTACCTGGGCATGTGTTTAGACCTCACACTCAGCATATCAAGCAGAAAGCTCATGGCCACCACCGGGGTGTCCCTGGTGCAATTTAACACCACTCTCACTTGCCTCATTTTGTACATGCTTTAGTCTATTCAGCTGTACATTGAACAGAGTGAGCAGGCCAAGATCATACTCCAATGATGACAGTACCAGTGCATGCATCAGCAAGAATAGAGTGTGCTGTGGAAAGCCCACTGCAGCCAATAACCTAACTGCTCCCAACGCTTTCCTGGCTTTTTATATTGCACTGTCCACATGGTGTGCAAAGGACAATGAACAATCAAATGTGATCCCTAGATACTTCATGAAATGTGTTCTCTTAATATCTTGGCCTTGACACTGATCCCTAGATACTTCATGAAATGTGTTCTCTTAATATCTTGGCCTTGACACTGATCCCTAGATACTTCATGAAATGTGTTCTCTTAATATCTTGGCCTTGACACTTCACAATTGTAACTTCTGTGAAAAGAGAAAGATGTGAGGTTTAACAGAGATAATTCAGATCTGGATTCATGCAAAAACTTTTGCAATATAAGAGTGGCATTCACATGCTTTACTAAATGGTGAACTTAGTATGATGTCCACTGATTGGAAGCTGCCAGTAACAGGACTTTTTTTTCCATACTGGAATTGCTCTATATAAATCAGTTTTGAATCCTTGATTTTTATTGTCTGCCATGTGTTTTGGCTGAGGACATATTATTCCTATTTTTACCAGAGATCATTTCATTTCAAGTTTATTACATTGTCACTGTTTCCATATTTTTATTACACGCTATTCAGTCTTATGTAATAATTTTTCTTTGCACATTTTCATTATCAGAGCAATGTTAGTTGCATATGTTAACCACTCCTACTTACAGTGGACTACTATTTTTTTTCCAGAAGTTTGCCATCTCAAAGCTATAACTAGGTATTTCTAGTTTTATAAATGATTCAATGGTGCATATGTATGAAGAGCTATTAGCAGTCTTTGTTGTCCATTCCTCTGGGTATATACTCCTAACAGATTTTAATAATACGTAAAATAAAAATGAACAAATGACTGCTGGGTGCTTGATGAAGTGGTAAATAAAGATATATTGTGTTTTATTTATTTTAATTTTATTTTTAACTTTCACAATTCCTAAGCATTTGTGTAGGCTATTATAAATCACTTTTAGTAATTCTGATATGGTAACCTAAACCAGTTGTGACTCCTTTAACAATTTCATTTAGAGATTTGAAATTTGATGGATGCTGCTTGCAAAGGCTTGAGACTTGACTTGAGACTTGCCTTTTAGGACCTGAATGCATCTCTTTTCTCCTCTGCCAGAATGTACAAGTGTTCAGCACTTATTCTTACTTCAAAGATGTAAATATGTCCGATTTTACTGACATAGTTGGTAGTTAAAATACTAAGCACATTTTGTATATTAGGTTTTCACCAATAATAATATCTCTCTGAACCTTAAGTGCCCAAAGCACATAGGGCTTCCACAAGAGTTTTCCACAAATGCCTGTCCTTCATCCTGGTGAGCCCTCCGTAGCTCAACATCCTCTCTGTTGTTCTTCTCCAAGTCTCCTTTGGCCAACCATTAATCCTGTTCTCCCGTGGTCTCCATCTCAGTGTCATTTTTGGTAATGAGATGTCAGTCATTAGGAGCATGAAGTAGATGTCCCAACCATCACCAGTGTCTCTCTTCAATAACTGATGTCAGTGGGTTCATCTGAGTATAACATGTATTGTATTTATTATGTATAGTATAAAATAATATACGCATTCTTTATTACACTCCTATGAATATCTCATTAATGAAGACATGATTAACTATGCCATATAAGGCATCCTACACTCACCTCCAAGTGTTAAAATTTCACATATTGTTAGGACTTTATTTGAATGTGTAGATTCTACAGTCAGACGGCTCACTGCCTCCTCCACATTACTTAGTCTGACAGTATATGAGTTTCTTTGAACTCCAGGCTCTTGATATGTTTCTAACACTGAATCATCCACTTTGAAAGTCTTGAGTTTAAAGAACTGGAGACGGTTTTGATTATCTGAGGTAAATGGAAATACAAAATTTAGCTTTTCTCACTAGTAGTATAGCTTTAGCAAATTTTAAAAAAAAATTATTTTTCTTTCTGAATTTTCTACAGTGTTTCTTCATATGATAAGAAATTCACAAATTCTTATAATCAATTTATTTATCCACTTTTTCAATAAATTTATTTGGTTGTTGAAGACATGAAAAAAAAAAACACACACACACACATACATGCACTCACGCACGCACACGCACATACTCACACACCCACACTTCTTTTTGATATAAATGAACCCTAGACCTATTTTTTTCCTTTCATGATTATTTACACTTATCTGTTCTGACTGGTTTTGGAATTATATAATTTACAGACTTTGGAATATCAACAAAGAACAATACACTTGCAAGGTAAATCTCATTATTGTAATGCAACAAAAATATTTTTACAAACCCTGAAACATTAAACGTTATTTGCACAAAGCTACCAGTCTGGATGAAAGGCATATTATTAACAACAACAAAGCAACAAATTGCAAGAAAACACTGAAACAAGAAACTAAAGTAACAAATTAAAAACATCAAAATTAAAATACAAAGGACTTGGTGAAGATTAATTATGTCAAACATTTCTTTAATTCTATTTTAAAAACAGAGCAGAATGTATGTATAAATTACTCATCAACATCTATCACATCTCAGGTGTAAATTATTATTGCCATCTCTCATTCCCCATTTGTAAATTATTATTACTATCTTTTATACCTCATTTATAAGTTATTGTTACCATTTCTCATATTTTTCTTTATAAATTATTTTTAATCACTTCTTATATCATCATCTATAAATTATTGCCACTATCTCTCATACTTTATTACCTTTTCTCAAACCTCATTTACAAATTATTATTAGTATCTCTCATGCCTCACTTGTAATTTATTATTAGTATCTCTCATGCCTCATCTGTAAATTATTATTACTATCTTTCATACTTCATTTATATATTTTCCTTATCATCTCTCATACTTCATTTGTAAATTATTATCTCAATCTCTCATGCCTCAGTGGAAGTTTAAAAGAAAAAAAAAAACTTACTTGACCGGTTAATTATGATAATTTTATGCAAGAGCTGAGGTTGCCTGTAGTTTAGTGTCCAGTATGGGTTGTAGGAAGACCCGGACGTATGAGTGCAGCTGTTAGATTCAAAGTTAGGAGAACTATTCCCATCCACTGCCAGGTGTGCATTGTACATGCCAGTTCCATTGCTGTATCTCTGATATTCACTTGACTGAGTGGCTGGCTGTCTAATGGCTACATTTCGACCTGTTATTTATTTTGTAATTATATAATGAGCATCAAATAATTTTTTTTTTTAACTTTAACTATTTATGAATCAATACTTGCAAGGTTTTGATGGCTAGAGATAGGCACAAGCAAATTTTTTTAAAAAATCACAAAAGCAGTGACAAAATGATGACAAAAGCAGATTAAACAAAATATAAGATAAAAAAGAAATAAAAGAATCTTGTATGTAAAAAAAAAAAATGCAGAACAAAGAACCCCGGCAATCCACAACTTAAACTTGGAATAATGTGATTGAAATATTTTTCATAACATCAAATTATTTGATAAAATCATGACAATCAGATAAGAATGATAAAATAAGAAGTGCTTCCTGGACCAGGCTGGAGGTAATGACAGTCTACCATGCTGACACAACAGAAAAACCTCATGTGAGTGGAAGAATGAGAATATCTGATTCTGTATCCATGAAATCTGGCAGTGATGGTCATGACAGAAGTGGTGATGCTACTTACCTCCGCTAACATATAAACTACAGAGAGATGAAACAATGTCTCCAGAAAGGCCGATCTGGCTGACAAGCACAGAGATATCACAAGTCACATCAGCTGTTACATTGTCAATAACGTATGCTGTTTTGTTCACGCATAACTGCTGCCCGTTATTGAACTTCACATTAAAATTGTTGAAAGCACCTAAGATTAGAAAACAAGTTTCATTTATATCAAATTTTTCTACAGAAATCCAGCTTTTAATCAGGGTTTATCTAAAGAAAACCCAACAAACAATCATTATTAAGAAAATGAAAAGTTTAATTTATCCAGTTGTGGCACACAGTCATTAGCATCATGAATGGCTAGCTCACATACAAATAAATTAAATAGCAGCAGACTCAGGACACCTACAAAAACAACAGCATCTATGATCAACACAAATGCCTGCAAATACAAAAGTACAATCTATGACCCACAGAGGCACGTATAAATAACAGCAGCAGCATCTGTGCCCCATTCAGACTGAAAATCATTTTTATATTAAATAAAGGTGAGCAGTTTATACGTTATAATATTTCAGAGTCAATTCTGGTTCTTATTGTTCATATCAGTTTGACTTAGCATTTGTTTTCACATAATCAAGTTATCCAGAATTTATTACTTATATCTTATTCCTTATCTATGTCTTTACTGATTTTACTTTGTGTTGGAAGTTCCATCCCTCTCTCAGATAATTTTACTTGGTGTCAGATAGTTAACTCTCCATCAAGTGATTTTACTTTGTGTTGCAAGTTCCATCCCTCTCTCAGATAATTTTACTTGGTCTCAAATAGTTAACTCTCCAACAATTGATTTTACTTTGTGTTAGAAGTTCCATCCCTCTCTCAGATAATTTTACTTGGTGTCAGATAGTTATCTCTCCATCAATTGATTCTGCTTTGTGTTGCAATTTCATCCCTATTGCCATTGATTTGTTTTGTGTTACAAGTTCAATTTTCATCCCCCCCCCCTCCTCTCCATGAACTGTACTTGTGCACTGCAACTACTCCATGACTTCCTCCACTTTCTTGATAGGAAATATCAAACCAGATATGGATATTTTAAAGCACTGAAGAATTGCAAGGCAGGTACAAGGGTGTAAAATTTTGCTTAACAGTGGAAAATGCTAGGTGATTCACTCCATCTGAATGGAAGAGAAATAACATCTGTGAGAAAAAAGAAATGGATGACATAAAAAATACTGCAGCTTAAGGATAAAATAATATATAATAAAGAAACCACAGCAAAACATAGCGAGGAAATAAGAAGCAAATATTAAAAAGCAAATGAGGCCTGGCTAGCAGCACAGGGAAACATCTGAAAGACTCCAAAAGTATGCACATGTGAACAACAACAACAACAACAAAAATATACAACACAAGCTGTCTGAATATGTTTACTTCAATGAAGTATTTAATAAAGTAAAACAATATGGAATTATGAAATTTAGATGACGTAAGTACTGATGGTCAAAGATCTGAGAATAATAAAAACCTGAAATCCAAAAGCAGCCATCATGACAGAAAATGTAATAAGCAAATATCAGCCTATAAGGTAAAATAAGGTTAAGCAAGGATTTCTGCTCTCTGTGGAGTGAAAATATCATGACACCAGCCAAAATTAAACCATAAATTTGAGTTGGTGGCAAGTAAAACAATCTGCAATATTCAGATGATACAATTCTAACAGCTGAAATGAAAAGGGCCTATAGAAATTGCCAGATGTATAAAGCAAACAGAAAGAACTTCCCTAAATAATAAGAAAACAACTATCAATGCCTCCTAGCCAGACACATGATGTTCAGTGCTTTTCTTCACTGATTTTTTTGTTGTTGTTGTTTATCAGTTTGTTCCATTTCCTTCTCTATTTTTTTTTTTTTTTGGTAACAACTTAATTTTTTCTTTTTTTCCACTGATTTTCCTTATAGTCACAATTTTTTTTTCCACTCTTTTTTCTTCTTAGAACTTGCTAGTAATCTGCACACTGCTCTCCTGACCTTTAATTTTAACTATGTTACATTGTGGAATGATAGCAGCATTAAAACTGCTACTGTGAATAATCTCTCTCTCTCTGAACCTTAAGTGCCCAGGGCACATGGGGCTTCCGCAAGGGTTTTCCACAAATGCCTGTCTTTCGCCTTTTTTTCTGCTCTTGCCCAGGTGAGCCCTCTATTGCTCAACATCCTTTCTGTTGTTCTTCTCCATGTCTCTTTTGGTCTACCCTTACTTCTGCTCCCCTGTGGTGTCCATCTTAGTGCTATTTTTGGTAGTGAGTTGTCAGTCATTCGGAGCACATGTCCCAACCATCGCCAGCGTCTTTCCTCAATAATTGTTGTCAGTGGTTTCATCTGCATTTCTGCCAATAAGATGTTATTTCTTATGGTGTTTGGCCAAAATATTTTTTTAATTCTACGTAAACATTTAGTCTGGAAAGAATTCAACTTGTTTTCTATGGTTTTGGTGATTTTCCAGCATTCACTTCCATAGAGTAGTACACTTAGAACATTACTCTTAAATATCCTGATTTTCATATTTATGCTTAGTTTATTTGATTTCCATATATTCTGTAGCATTGCAAAAGCCTGGTTTGCTCTAGTAAGTCTGCTGTTGATGTCCTCTGTGCTGTCTCCATTTTCTACTACTCTGCTGCCAAGGTATACAAATTCGTTGACCTCCTCCACTAACTTGTTATCTACTCTGAGTACATTTCTGTTGTTCACATTTTGCTTCATTAACTTTGTCTTTCCTACGTTGATCTTTAGTCCTATGTTGTTTGCATTCTGGGTTAACTTGTTTATTTTATCTTGCATATCTTTGTGACTGCTTGATAATAGACAAATGTCGTCCGCAAAGTCAAGGTCCTCCAGCACTGTGTTAAGGGTCCATTGTAATCCTCTGCGTTTGTCTGATGTTGCCTCCTTCATTAACCAGTCTACTGCCAAGATAAATAATGTTGGTGATAGTACACATCCCTGTTTCACTCCTGTTTGTACCCTAAAGCTGCTGGAGGTATGTTCTCCACAGATAACTTTGCACTGAAAACCCTCGTATAGGGCTTTGATTACATTAACTATTTTATGGGGGAGGCCATGCCATCTTAGGATTTTCCACAGTGCATCTCTGTTGACACTGTCAAAGGCTTTCTCAAAATCTATGAATAATGCATATGTTGTGCTATGCCATCATTTGCCTGTTCTAATATTTGTCTAAGTACAATATATGGTCTATGCATGATCTTCCTTTCCTAAATCCTGCCTGCTCTTTCCGAAGTTTTTCCTCAAGTGTTGGTACAATTCTGTTGATGATTATTCTGCAAAATACTTTACTAGTGAGCGGCAGTAGGGTAATGCCTCTCCAGTTCCCGCAATCTCTGAGGTCACCCTTCTTTGGTAGTTTTACTATAAGACCAGTTTTCCACTCCTCTGGGGCTTTTTCTAAATCCCAAATTTGTTGTAATATCCGGCAAAGTTGTTTTGGTGTTTCTGTTTCTTCTGCTTTCAACATCTCAGCAGTCACTTCATCTTCACCTGGTGCCCTGTCTGATTTTAGCATCTTTATCGCCTCTTTTACTTCATTTATTGTTATTGGTCCTGTATTGATGTTTAGTTCCGCTTTTGCTTCAGGTATATCTATTGCTTGTGCTGCTTGTGTTCTGTTTAGTAGGGTGTTAAAGTGTTCCCTCCATCTTTCAATTTTTTCTCTTTCTCCACTGACCAGTTGTCCATTTTGTGTTCTTACTGCACTTTCACATCTTGTATTGAAGTTACCTGTCATCTGCTTTGTGATTTTATATATGGTTTTCATGTCATTTGTATATGCTGCTTTCTCTGCCGTCTCTGCTAAGTTGTCATAATACTTACGTTTATCTTGACGGCATGATTCCTTCACTTCTTTGTCTTTTTGTGCATAATTACTTAAAACTCGTTCTTTAAGCCGTTGTGATTTGGTGTTCAGTAATTTTTTCTTGATTTCTTTTCTTTGCTCTATCTTTTCCCATGTGGTCTCACTTATCCATTCCTCTTTTCTCCTTTTCCGATATCCCAGCACCTCTTTTGCTGTTTCCTGTAGTGTTTTATTGAACTCTAATATGGACATTTCTGCTTCGTCTTGTAGGACACTGAAGCGGTTCTTAAGTATTATTGAGAATTCATTTCTTGTTTGCTGGTCTATCAGTTTTCTTGTATCAAAATGTATCTTTCTGTGTTCTCCGATTCTGGCTTTCCTTAATTTTAGTTTTATTTTTGCTACCAGAAGGTTGTGATCACTTCCTATATCTGCTCCTTTCCTTGCTCGCACATCTTGTAGTGACCGTTTCCACTTGTTGTTTATTAGTATGTGATCGATTTGGTTTTCTGTGGTTTTATCTGGTGACCTCCAAGTCACTTTATGGATGTTTTTGTGTTGGAAAATTGTCCCTCCGATGGTCATCATGTTTTCTTCACAGAAACTGCACAGTCTTTCTCCATTTTCATTTATTTCTCCAATTCCTTCTCTTCCCATGATTCTTCTTCTATCTTCATTTCCTTCACCTACTTTTGCATTGAAGTCGCCCAAGATGAGTAGCATATCATGCTTGGGTATTGTTTCTACTGTGGCTTGGAGGCTGTTGTAAAAATCTTCTTTTAATTCCTCTTCAGCTGCTTCTGTTGGTGCATAACAAACTATAATAGACAGCTTCGTGAATCTTGAGTTGAACCGTGCATATAATAATCTCTCATTTATTGGGGTCCATTTCAGCAATGCTCTTGATGCTTCTTTTGTTATAATCAATGCTACTCCTCCTTCATGAAGATCTTCTTTACCTGACCATATTATTGTATCTTCTGTGTGCTGTGTTGTTAATTTCCTTCTGCCTTGTCCTGTCCATCTTGCTTCTTGTATTCCTAGTATGTCTAGTTTGTATCTGTGCATTTCCTTGATGGTTTGTGCTAGTTTTCCAGTCTGGTTTAGTGTTCTTACATTCCAGCTGCCTATATGCATCTTTTGTTTAGGTTCCAGGAGGTCTGCAGTCGGGCTGGGGACTTCCAGTGGCTGGCTTTCATCCACAACCTTCATGGGCTCAGTTTCCTGATACGCATTTCTCCTTCCACCTGCATTTGCTTTTTCCCTTGCTTCTGTTTCTGTAGCAGTCTGATAGTTTTTTACCAGATAGGGTTGCTGGCCCTATGCTGAACCCTCCTTAGTCGCCTTTTACGATCATGCATGGTAGGGTACAGTGGTCCTATTCTTTGCAGATCCCGGGTACCACACGGGGGACTGTGAATAATGACACATGAGTAAATATGACTTAGTATTGCAAAAAATATCATAAACAAAAAGAAAAAAAAGAGCCAAGAGTTTATTACAAAACAAACAGTAGTTGCAACAAATATTTCAGTATAATCACATCTGCATCCTCACCTTCATTTAAATATGACTGCCTCACAGATAAATGAATTATCGTTTTTGTGTCTGCTACTTTATCCTTGCTGTTACTACACAACAGGCTTATGATAATTAGTTATTTAGTTTGAATGTAACAGTTAACTTTTGTTTTATTTCTATCATTTTTATTTATATAATTTTTTTCCCCCAGTGTCTGTGAATCTGGCCAGACAACTACATCCTTTTTCAATGCATTACTTCTCATCATTGTTAACACAATGGTAGTTAAAAAAAATTTAAATAATGTAATAGCACACTTCTATATTTAAAAGCAAAAAGGAAAAAAAGGTACATGTGCATTATTCAAAACATTTACAAATTTTCTGCACAGCAATCTTTTCTGTAATTAGTTCATATTTGATAAATGAGTGAATGACCGTACAATACTAGACACAACATAAAAATGACCTACTTCTTTTATACACAACAATCCTTAACCAAGTGAAATGAAATGCCTCAGTAAATAAGATTTCTGCTGCTAAAGCCTTTTCATCAGGATTACAGGTTACATCCTCTCCATCTGTCATCCAGGTTTTATATTTGCTTCCAACATTTGTATTAGCCATGTCTTCTACAGATTCAAGAAAATAAATTTACATAGACAGAAAGAATTTAGGACCAGCCATGTCATAACCATTAAAAGTTTGTTGAATGTGCATTATAAATTTATAGAAAAAAAACACTTTATTTTAATGTAAAATATATTCCAGCCATTCATTGGACATTTAGTTTTGTAATATTTTAAAATGCATTTATTACAGTGACAATAATGGTCCATTTCTTCTCATAAGACAGTTCTGAAACATTATTTTAATGGGAAGATTCTCTCTGTCCAATTCAACCAATTTTTTATTGGCCAACTGACCAAAACAGTCTGTCTGTGTTATGAGATCCAGTCTCTTCACATATCTTCTGTCTTTAATTTTGGCCCTAATTTCTTCCTTAAATAATGCAACATCCTACACAGTTGCCCTTTACAGTCACAGTATTTTGCCAGAACTTCTCAGGCCTTGCTGTTGATGAAACAATTGCAGATGCTGGACAGTTATTCTGTATTTCACTTTTGGTCTACCTCATGGCATTCTTTCCTCTAAAATTCTGCCATATAATATTTTCTTGTGGATGTGGATATCATCAACTCTTGCTGAATGCCAAGTCATCTTAATCTGAATGTTCTTAAGATCAACAGAATTTTATCACGCTGTTGCACCTCAGAATTGGTTACTTTATCCTGCCACATGATTTTAATTATTTTGTCAAAACACAAAGGACAGAAACTTAAGCTTTTTTTTTTTTTACTACATCTTAAATATCATGTCCACACTTCATATTCTTGTAATATAGGAGCAGTGATGATAATAGCGTAATCCTCTTCCTCCTCCTTCTTCTTCTATCTCCCTTGAAATGCATGCTGGTGCTCTCTGCAGATGATGTGGTGACTGTGTTGAGTGGGTTATGGCTGCTATTTTTTTAGTCCCTGAGTGTGGCTTAAAAAAAGGGCTGTGCAATGCTTCTTTAGCAGACTCCTTATAACCATTAGTCATTAGGCTGTTGGTGGGAGAGGGTCTTTGTCAGCTATGGTTTGCCAGGCCTGACACTAGTATGTCAGGTATGGTTTGCCAGCCCTGATACTAGCATGTCAGGTATGGTTTGCCAGCCCTGACACTAGCATGTCAGGTATGGTTTGGCAGCCCTGATACTAGCATGTCAGGTATGGTTTGCCAGCCCTGACACTAGCATGTCAGGTATGGTTTGCCAGCCCTGACACTAGTATGTCAGGTATGGTTTGGCAGCCCTGATACTAGCATGTCAGGTATGGTTTGCCAGCCCTGACACTAGCATGTCAGGTATGGTTTGGCAGCCCTGATACTAGCATGTCAGGTATGGTTTGCCAGCCCTGACACTAGCATATCAGGTATGGTTTGCCAGCCCTGACACTAGTATGTCAGCTGTGGGTTAATGATTTCCAAATTGACCAGTGTCTTTGTTCCCCAAAAATTGCAAGAATAATATAAATAATGAAAGAATCTATTTTATTATAGATATGAAAGAATCTATTTTATTATACTGATAATTTTCTTTAGAGTATCTTTCTGTCAATCCTATTACCCACAGTATAGTCAGATCTACTGACAGTCAGTATGTTTGTATGTGTGTGGGTATATTTGTGTGTGAGAAAAAAAAGAAGTAAACATAATTCTCCTAAATAACTCTCCTTTAACAGAAACTCACTTAATCCCATGAAATGTGAATAACCACTTCTGGTAAGTAGAGGCAGCATAACTTATCTACCCTGACACTTCATCAGTAAGCTCATTTGGTTACAGACTAGACTACTCACATATACTGACAAGGGTTAGTTAGTTGATTATTTAGTTAGCTAGGAAGGACCATCATCCACTCCTGACGCATCCATTCAATTCCAAGTGCTGTGCCGTATGGCATAGGCGATCATTCCTCTCCACAATTCCCTGTCTTTAGACTTGACTATGATATCCGCTGGTGACTTTCTTCCTAGCCACACTGACAGCCAATCCTGTAACTTCTCTCTCTGTCTTCCTCTGTCTCTTCTTCCCTTAGTTTTTCCAGTTGCCAATTTTCCTCTTCTCAGAAAATGTCCTACAAATCTCGCTTGTCTGCCTCTGATCTTTGCTATAATTTGCCTATTAACTCCAGCCTGACGCATCAACAGGTTCTCCAATCTCCTCTTCAGTATCTCTTTCAGGGTACAGTAAATGATGACACCTGTCCTTTGTTGGTTGATTATTTGTCTGGTGCGAATGAAATGAATTTTTTATTTTCACTACCCCAAGTTTCACTCCTAATTCCTTTATTCTTGACAATTATGCTGATTCACATTTGTTGGTGAAGCTCTTTGTTAAACCAGCTTCTCCTATCACACTGATGATACTGGATCAATCCACTGTCTGTTCTTCATCCTCACAAGGGTATCAGGAAATAATATCCATTCTTCAAAGGAGTAGTCTTGATTGTCATTATACCTAAACATATACTGGAAATGAGTGTTTGAATTAGACAATCACAGGTGATGTTAGGCAATATTAAAGTTCTTGTTGATAAACTTAACACTTCAAAATAGCTACAAGGAATGTATTTGAAGCAGAAACATTAAAACATACTTTAAACAAATAGAAAGTCTGAAAATCAATATTCGGTACTAGAAAAATTCGAGAAATGAGACATACCTGTACAGCGCAATAAATACATACTCGCGTACATTCAATGAAAGAATGAAAATTGATATACAAAATATGCTCTTTCCATTTAGCCTGTAAATGAACACTCTTTGCATCAAAGATGGCCATATCATCTAATCTAAAATAACAACAGCAGCAGTAAAAAATTTTTTTACAATATAACTTAGAAAATGACTTCTGGGAATGATTTGAAATTGAGTAAAATGAAGATAAATATAGAAGAGGCTGATGTTTGGGTGGAACAGCTGAATTATTAAATGTTTTTATAAAATAATGTACATGTAAAAAAAAAAGGATAATGTCTGTTTTCAAAAACTAAATAAGTATTAAAAAAAGAATAATGTCTGTTTTCAAAAACTAAATAAGAATTTATTTTTTCAACTACATTTCTGAATTTATTCAAATCTTGTTTTGTCAGCTTTTTTTTTTGTATTTGAGAGTTACATACTGTCCCTCAAATTTCTTCCCTAACCTTATATCTGTATTCAAATATTATTTGCATAAAAAACACCTTTCTAGCTGTCACATTTTTGTAGCAGTATATTAGAAGTGGACAGTTAGCGTAATTTTTGTTTGAAAGTGAGAAACTAAGTACAAAGTGATCAGAAAAAACCGATCCTCTGTTTGTCACTCGGCTAGAAAAAAATAAAGGCACCATATGGCACTTGAACAGCCAGAAAAAAGAAAGGAAAGAGAGCAGATGACAAGGACTAGCAGATGACAAAAGGACTAGGAGACAACAAGATGAAGAAAAATGACAGCTAGGGCTTAGGATCTAGAGAGAGTTGAAATTTATATTTCGGTTAGGAAGTTGTATTTAGTTAGTCTAGGAAATGTGTAACTAGTTTGTGATATCTCGTTAGAATAGTGAAGTAAAGGAGGCGATAAAGAAGCTAAAATCAGACAGGGCACCAGGTGAAGATGAAGTGACTGCTGAGATGTTGAAAACAGAAGAAACAGAAACACCAAAACAACTTTGCCAGATATTACAACAAATTTGGGATCTAGAAAAAGCCCCAGAGGGTTGGAAAACTGGGCTTATAGTAATACTACCAAAGAAGGGTGACCTCAGAGATTGCGGGAACTGGATAGGCATTACCCTACTGCCACTCACCAGTAAAGTATTTTGCGGAATAATCATCAACAGAATTATACCAACACTTGAGGAAAAACTTCGGAAAGAGCAGGCAGGATTTAGGAAAGGAAGATCATGCTTAGACCACATATTGGTACTTAGACAAATATTAGAACAGGCAAATGAGTGGCATAGCACAACATATGCATTATTCATAGATTTTGAGAAAGCCTCTGACAGTGTCAACAGAGATGCACTGTGGAAAATCCTAAGATGGCATGGCCTCCCCCATAAGATAGTTAATGTAATCAAAGCCCTATACGAGGGTTTTCAGTGCAAAGTTATCTGTGGAGAACATACCTCCAGCAGCTTTAGGGTACAAACAGGAGTGAAACAGGGATGTGTACTATCACCAACATTATTTATCTTGGCAGTAGACTGGTTAATGAAGGAGACAACATCAGACAAACGCAGAGGATTACAGTGGACCCTTAACACAGTGCTGGAGGATCTTGACTTTGCGGATGATATTTGTTTATTATCAAGCAGTCACAAAGATATGCAAGATAAAATAAACAAGTTAACTCAGAATGCAAACAACATAGGACTAAAGATCAACGTAGGAAAGACAAAGTTAATGAAGCAAAATGTGAACAACAGAAATGTACTCAGAGTAGACAGCAAGTTAGTGGAGGAGGTCAACGAATTTGTATACCTTGGCAGCAGAGTAGTAGAAAATGGAGACAGCACAGAGGACATCAACAGCAGACTTACTTGACCAAACCAGGCTTTTGCAATGCTGCAGAATATATGGAAATCAAAAAAACTAAGCATAAATATGAAAATCAAGATATTTAAGAGTAATGTTCTAAGTGTACTACTCTATGGAAGTGAATGCCGGAAAATCACCAAAACCATAGAAAACAAGTTGAATTCTTTCCAGACTAAATGTTTACAAAGAATTAGAAAAATATTTTGGCCAAACACCATAAGAAATAACATCTTGTTGGCAGAAATGCAGATGAAGCCACTGACAACAATTATTGAGGAAAGACGCTGGCGATGGGTGGGACATATGCTCCGAATGACTGACAACTCACTACCAAAAATAGCACTAAGATGGACACCACAGGGGAATAGAAGTATGGGTAGACCAAAAGAGACATGGAGAAGAACAACAGAAAGGATGTTGAGCAACAGAGGGCTCACCTGGGCAAGAGCAGAAAAAAAGGCCAAGGACAGGCATTTGTGGAAAACCCTTGCGGAAGCCCCATGTGCCCTGAGCACTTAAGGTTCAGAGAGAGAGAGAGAGAGAGAGAGAGAGTCTAGGAAATGTGTAACTAGTTTGTGATAGCTCGTTAGAATAGAATATAGCAGGAAATTCTGTTGGCACTGAAGTCTAAGGACATTAGTAGACGCCGGGAACTTGTTCTAGGTGATTGCCTTAGTGGTTATGTCCTGAATGTGTGTTCTTGGAATGGTTCATGCCACTGTCACATTGTCACATCATCTCATTGTCATCTAGTGTACCATTAAAAACCATTATAACTTTTAAGGTCGTTTCTGTGCTGCTATTTTACCACTGAGAGGAAGTGCAAGCCTGGGTAAAATTTGCTCACAGAAACTTGCAATGACAAAATCCTGCTTGTGAAGACTGGGATTATGAAATGAAAGGACTGTGCTGATGGAAGTGTGTTTGTAAATATGTCCAAGGACAAAATAATGTAGGTTCAATAAATTTAGGAAATAATTCTATATATACATTCACTCATTCAACTGATATGTCCCTTCCAGAACACTGTCTCTCTCACAGCTTACATGAAGGCAATACAGTCTTGCATAAATTGACCAATGTCTCGAAATGACATATTCAGACTTTTTGTTACGTCCTGGGGTGAGGTCATCCCTTTTCTCTTTTGCCGGGCATATGCTTTCTACTATCAACCTCACTAAGCAACTGTGTCTCTTGCTGTGGCCGAAGTATCTCATCTTTGTAATTTTTATGGAGTAAACAAACCAGTTTTCTGCAGCATCTAATTCCATCAACACCTCTTTATTTGATTTCAATCCATCCATGATATTCTAAGTGCCCTTCTGTAACATTTCATTTCAAATGCTGTTATTCTCTTTTCTAGTGATTTGTTAAGTGTCCATGCTTCACACCCATGTGTTGCCACTGGGAATATGTAAGCTATTAGTAAATATAACTTTGATTTCTTTTTGGTACCTTCCTACATACTTTTCTTTTGTGCTAGTTTCTGCCATGAAACTGCAATGTTTTCTTGGATTTCCACTGCACAGTCACCATTGGTGGAGATGACTGAACCTAGATATTCATGTTTATTTACGTTTTCAAGCTGTATATACATATGTAGGATAATGTGTGCACCACTGAAACAACTTACCATACTGACAACCTGGCCCAAACCACCCACTACTGCAGATGAAACCATCTGAGCAGTTACCACTCTGCTCACATTTATCTGATAGGCAATGGCATTTGAACTCACAATTTGATCCAAACCAGCCAGTGCTGCAGCCTGGAAAAATGTGAACAACATTAATATACATGCAAAAACAAAATTATTTTGCACTTCCTGATATGTGAAAGGAGACTCTTTCTCCTAGGAATTAACAGAGGTGGCTTGCAAAAACATTGAAGTTGTATTTTCATAGCTGTATTTTCCTGCTGCATTTCTTCACAGTGTTTGTAAAAATGAAAAAAAAAATCAAACTAAATGATATCTTATATACATGAGGAATAAAAACTCAGAAAACCTGGCAACAATAGGGGAACAATTTTCAGAAGTATACTTCAATATGCAAACTGGCCTTTCAGATGTCATTGATGTGTTATACATACCAGACAAGCTACCTCTTATTAGAAATGCCAGAATTATGATCTCTGTTGGAGAAATCTTTGGAAAAAACATCATTCTGACTTCTGGATGTGTGGAAGCATTATTTTCTGTAAGAAACAGAAACAATGAAATGTTTGTCTACAAAAATAGAAAAAAATGGAAAGTCTGTCAAAAAGAATGGAGCATTTTTCTGTAAATATAGAAATACATCTTATTTATTTAAAAAAAAAAAGAGACAATGGGCTTGTCTGCAGAAAAAAAAAACCAGAAACAATGTCTGGCTTGTCTGGAAGTAAAAAAACAAATAATTAAAGTCCAATAAAAATAGGATATGTGCAAATATAGAAAAAAATGACATGCTTGTCTGTGACAGTAGAAGAATGGAACATTTATCTGCCAAAAATAGAAGCAATAGAACATTTGTCTCAAGAAAAAAAAAAGAAATAAATGCAATGTTTGTTAAGTTGTAGTCATTTTTATTTCTTCCTGAGTAGCATTACTTTCACTAGAAGTTTTATTGCAGTAACAGATTCTCTCCCTCTCGCTTGGACATTTAGATGCTCAAGGAACAGGAAGCTTCTGCTGCAAGGGTTTTCCACAGACATCTGTCCTTCACCTTTTTTTTCTTCTCTTGCCAAGGTAAGCCCTCTGTTACTCAATATCCTCTCTCTGTTGTTCTTCTCCATGTCTCCTTTGGTCTACCCTTACTCCTGTTTCCTTGATGTGCCCATCTCAGTGCTATTTTTGGTAATGAGTTACCAGTCATCTGGAGTACATGCCCCATCCATCACCAGCATCTATCATCAATAAATGAAGTCGTTGGCTTCATCTGCATGTCTGCCAGCATGGTGTTAATTCTTATGGTGCCAGCAAGGTGGTGTTTCTTGTGATATTTGGCCAAAATACTTGCCTAATCCTACATAAATATTTCAGTGGAAGGAATCCAGTTTGTTTTCTATAGTTTTAGTGGGTTTCCAGGATTCACATCTGTATAATAGGACACTTATGACATTACTTTTAAATTTCTTTGCTCAGCCTTTTGGATTCCCACATATTGTGCAGGATTGTGAAAGCCTGGCCTGCTCTAGTTAGCCTGTTGTCAATGTCCTCTTTCTTGTCTTCTTCTTCTGCTGCCCTGCTTTACATTTTGTTCATTAGCTTTGTCTTACCTATGCGTACTTTTAGTCCTATTTTACTAGGATTTTGCGTAAATAATTTGTTTAGTCTTGCAAATCTTTGTATCTGCTTGATAGTAGACAAATGTCATCCACAAAGTCAAGATTCTGCAGTACTGTATCAAATGTCCACCGTAGTCCTCTGCATTTGTCTGATGTTGTCTCCTTCATTAACCAGTAACAGATTCAAACTTCATGAATTCTGAGATCTTATGGTATTCATGGGAGAAAATATCTGATTCTTCCTTGGTTTCATACAACCAAATTCGACAGCAGACCTACATCCTGCAACATTTCTTCCAGTGGTTTATAAGCTTTTTCTGGTTGTAAATTTTTAAAGTTAATGATAGTTCCTCTCAATTCCTACCACTTACACTCTATAGCCACTTGGTATTATACTTAAAAGCTTTACATATTCCTAATATTCTACATAAGCTTTAAAATTTAGGCTTATCTTTGGGACCCCCCCCCCTTTCCCCATATGATCCTTCATAGACTTTGAGGAGTTCAAGGAGACTAGTTAGGAAGCCACTGATTTATGCTAACAGTTTGAAAGTCACTTTTTAAAAAATGGCTGAGTTTTTTAAAGACTACTTTTAATGCATTTGAGATGTACTATAAGTTTCATGTGAGAAAAATTACTATTAGTAACTTTTTCTTCATTTCTCACTTGACGTTTTACTGAAAAGATTAAGATCATAAGGAAAGGAGTTTATGTTAAAATTTGCAAACAGTGGCAAACTAAACAGTCGCAGAGTGACTAAGTGAAAGAGCACACAGCAAGAATATAATAATATTAATTTTACTGAAGATTGTAGAAAATGCTGTTTCTGATTTGGGGGTGGGGGTATTAATAACTAATGTATGATTAAATATGCATTTACTGCAAATTAAATTAAAGAACAAACTAAATTTAAATGGGTCACAGAATGAAAATTTCAAGCATATAGAACAAAGCACAGGCATTTTAGGCATGGCTTTACATAAATATTTGGGCATTTTACAAAAAAGTACTAATATTTTATATACTGGGGAAAGTTAAATTGTTGCAACTTTCACGCTGTCTATTTGTCCCTTGCAATGTTATCTGATGGCATAACCATTTTTTTCCCTCCTCCAATCTTCCATTTACTGCTGAACTCTGTTCGGGAAGACATACCTCAAAGGAAAGCTTCTGTGCTTAGTTTGGTAGTGACAGATTTTTATACTGAACATCATTCACGTGGAAAATGCAGATGTAATTTTTAATAAACAAAATGACACAAAGACTTTTGTGTAATTTTACTGTCATTTTGTTTTGTTTGTTTGTGTGTGTGTGTGTGCGCGCGCTGTTTTTAGCATGAATTTTCTATGAACTGATGACAATTTCAGATCGTTTAGCAAGTATTTATTGCTCAGAATTTTTGTATAATGGAACTGGGCACTATCTGGCAGCGCATTTTTTTTTGTTTGTTTGTTATGGCAGGTCAGTTTTTTTTTTCTTCAAAGGACATTTTTGCAAACATCAAAAATACATGGCTGCTGTACTTTAGACAGACAACTAGATGGACAGGTAGAATAACAAACAAGACAGGTAGTTATTTTCTTCTGCCATTATCCAAGCAAGGCAGGGTACTCCTGCCAGTATTACATGTATTATTTCATGTATCATCACACAATGACTGGTATATTGATGCACAAATGTTACGTTTTTTTTTTGGGGGGGGGATAGCAACAGTAGCCATGTTTCTTCAAGTATTTTACCTAGACTGCTTGAATCGCTCTTGGGTGTCGGTTAAAACATACAAACACTTGATCACGGCTCTAAATGCTACACTACGCTAGACTGCTTAGTAAATTTATGGAACAGCAAAAGTTCTCTGAATTCTAAGACATTTTATTTCTGTTTCTTTACTAAATGATTTATTTCAAAATCATTGGCCATGTCTGTCCAGTAAGATCAAGAACCATCCGTAACCTTAAACCAAGAATTAATCCTACCTGTAATTCCATGTACAAGGTTACTGCAAATTCTTTATTGATCGCTTATAATGAGTCCTGCTATGATGCTCCCCGTGTTCAAGAAGGTGACTAGAGATTGTGACGTCAGTGAGGGTGCGAATGCCCACGTCCAAACTACCGGAAAACTCATGTGGAATAAATATATTGATCACTTTTGTAGAAACACATACGTCGACAAATAAAGGATCAGTGATAACAATTATAACCAGCTAATGGATATTTTGGGTGTAGCGCAGTGGTTCTCAGACTCCTTAGTTTTATGACATACATTAGTGCACACCATTCATGCTAAAATAAACTTTTAACCGTTTGGGACATCGAATTAAAAAAATAGGATTTTGAAAATTATTTAAAATTGCTTTTAAAAAACTGCCACACGATGTCGGTGCCTTGTTACGGCGTGCAACGTGGGTAGACTAACCACCCCCAGAGCTATACCAGCGGGAGTTCTTATTCCTGCCAAGTTTAACCAACCTGGGAAGGTTTACGCGGGTAGGGATCAGATGAAACTAGCACCCTGGGGGTTTGAGCATGGGGGGCAACAACCCCATTTCCCATAAAAAGATTAGTGTTACTAAACAGACAATAAAGTCACGAAATCGGATAGACCAAGGTTTCTCAGAGTGTGGTCCTCGGATCCCCGGGAGTCCGTGGGATATCCCTATGGGATCAGCGGGATTTTTGCAACATTTTAAAAAAAAATTAGCAGGATCCGATAGAATGTATGCAGAACTAATTAAAGGAGGAAAGGCACTGCATGAAATATCTGCTCTTTCATACAACAAATATGGAAAGAAGAGAAACTACTAGATGAATGGAAAGAAGCGCTGATAATTCCCATTTATAAGAAAGGAGATATGAGATTATGTGAAAACTACAGAAATGTATATCATTACTACCATCAAGTTATAAAATACTATCTCTAATATTATTGAACAGAATAAAAACTTACATGGAATAAATCCTAGGAGATTATCAAGTTGGTTTCAGATAAAACAGGTCTACAATAGATCAGATATTCTTGTTGAGACAGAAAGTCAAGAAAATTTGGGAGTATGGAAAAGTCCATAACACATTCATAGGCATTCTGTGTTTCCATAGAAACAGCTTATGTAACATAATGAAAGAGTTTGGGATACCTAAATAATACATAAACGTAAGTAAACCACGCATGGAGGAAAGAGAAAATATAGAACTGTGTTATGTAAAGAAAGTGTGATAGTGATAGGTGGGAAGCAACACAAGTAAAAAGACTGAGCTGGGGGGGGGGGGGAGTGAAATAGGTTTTGGACGCAGGTACTTTGGGTTGGATGGTCATTCTGTTCTTGCCAAGTGATCCGCCCGGTTAATAGGCCGTAGTTATCTCCTATACCTATATAACTTAACAGGTCAGCCAAGACCATCATTGTCTAGCCTGGAGCCACCTTTGTACACATGTGCTTTTCTTTGACCATATATAAATAGGGTAGTGAGATGGGAACCGGATAGGTTCCTGCCTATCCTCAGAGATCTGACAATCACTCACCATAAAGTGCTGTCCCTCTGTCAACTTTGAGCACCCCACAGAAATTAAAATTTGGCCAAAATATCATTTTGTCACCAAATTTTACTTATCAGTTTTTTTTTTTTTTCTGTCAGATATATTTCAGTTCTCAAAGGTCATTGCCTAAAACTAAGAATTTGATGTGTGACTATTTGTGAATAACAGATTATGTTCTCTTTGTGCTAATCACAAACAGGACTCATGTCATGAATCAATACATACCGTGATGTTTTCAAATAAAGCAGTTTTGCTCATGAACACACACAGATTTAACAGAACAATAAGTGACATGAAGATATTCATTTATTAAATGTCAAGGAGTCATCAAATAAAGAAAACAGAAAATCTTAATACATTTATGTTTTGGGGGTCGGGTACTTCTATTTCAACATCATTGTACATGTATATGTGCATAAAAACATTTGTTTTTTCCAACAGGCTTAACATTAAAAGTATATAAACTTAAAAACATGTATGGTAAAGATACAGATCAAGAAATAAATTTATATATTTGAAATTCTCTGAATGAAAGTCTTTAAAAAATTCACTTTTTTATGACAAACTATGACCTGTAATTTAAATGTCACAATCTATACATAGAATACAATATCTAAAATATCATACTCACAGCTAGGAAATAATACTTATATCAGGATACTCATGCACTAACATTTTTTTTCCACAAAAAATGTTATCCACAGATCTATATAATGGTTATTTTTACAATTTAAATGTTAACAAACACTTTCCAAGACAGCAGGCCTAGTCTCTAATGTCACGTGAAAATCATTTTCAAACAGACTTACTTACCTAGGTTAGAGGAGGTCAGTCTAAGATAGTATAGTCAATGAAATTGTGTATTATATGTCACATGATTGCTATCTGAAAGGTGATGGTGATGCTTGTCAAGCAACATGATTTAGTATTCAGAATGGATCAACAACTGGAGAATCATACAAATTATATGATTATACTGGGTCATAGGTACATTAAAAAAAATGAAAATCACAGAACTTACTCTCACAAAGAAATTGTCTAAAGTTTTATACTTTTGCTAAATAAAGTTACATCCATAAAATTTGGCCTTGCTCTTATTTTCTCTCTTTTTTTTTTTCAAAAGATAGTTTTAAAAATGACAGATGATTAATAAATTTGTATTTAAGAGTGTTTGTTTTTTTTCTTATTCTCAGTCATTCTCAAGAGGAATATGAACTTTATCATATTATCTAGTTGTCTTTTTGAATTAGTATAATTATCAAAATTAATGCTTTGTTGACAAGCCATATTCATCTCAGATTATACATTCATTAGCAGGTAATGTAAAATACCACAAAACTGCATTCTCCTATGTGCTTATGGTAAATAGTCATCAAAATTTGATGGATTAAAGAAAATGAAACAAATTACCCAAAACTGCCAGCTTCTCATATTTTGAATTATAGAAAGTTGTGATCTTCTTGCCTTTCATACATTTTGAACTGCTGACAGTGCTTTGTGTGTGTTACTCCAGATTCCAGTCAACTTCTTAAATAATAATTAGTGTATAAGTATATAACTATACACGAAGCACTGCAGTAAAGCTGTGATACTAGAATGTATAAAACAGGAAAAAGTAGGAGCAGCTTTATTACTTAACGATTACAAAGTTGTGACGTTTCGGCGTGAGCTTTAATCATACAAAAACATACAGGACGAAGAAGTAGAGAGAGGAGATAAAGTATAGATTCACATGAATGCCATTTAAAATAAAATTAAAAAAAAAAAATTTTTTTTTCTAAAGAGTACTTAGCTGTAAATTGTAAGGTGTGGCTTGTCCGGCGGTGTGTGTCAGGAATGGATTTAGTAGAACGTGGAGACTTTAAATAGAGACCTGTGACATGTGGTCGGTGGGTTGTAACTCGGGGTGGTGGATGGGGAACCAGGGAAGGGAGAGAGAGTGTGTGATGCAATATTGACCTAACTAGGAGAAGTTGAAACAGATGATTGGGGAAGAGGGGTTGCAGAGTGATGCTGTGAGGAAGTTTGAAAAGTAAGAAGTGGTGGACTTTGTGGAGAGGTACTGTAATGATTGAAGAGAATGTTACGTGTAACTAAACAGCGAGTTTAACCCATGTGGTTCCAGCGTCCCATAATTTTGAATGCAGTGGTTCTCAAGTGCCAGGCGGCTTGTGTCATCTGCGTGACATTGTTTGATGGCTGTTACCAGAAAGTCAGATTTGCCTCTGTGGTTAGGGCCATTGAAATGATTTGGGACTGGTTTTGAAGCATGCTGGGTGATGTCGTACAGATGTTTTTGCATGCGGTCCCCTAATCTGAGGCCAGTCTCACCAATATATGTTATCCTGCATCTTTTGCAAACGATAACATGTATCACATTACGGGTCTCGCATGTGAATCCCTCATGAAGGGTGAGGATAGTTTTGGGAAAGGTGATTGTTTTCGTTTCCCAGACTACAGGGCAGGTAACGCAGTGGGGGCTGTTACATTTTCTGGTGCCAACATATGTATGGCTCTGCTTTCATTATGGGACATGCGGGTCCCATAATGTGATATATGTCATCGTTTGCAAAAGATGCAGGATAACATATATTGGTGAGACTGGCCTCAGATTAGGGGACCGCATGCAAAAACATCTGTACGACATCACCCAGCATGCTTCAAAACCAGTCCCAAATCATTTCAATGGCCCTAACCACAGAGGCAAATCTGACTTTCTGGTAACAGCCATCAAACAATGTCACGCAGATGACACAAGCCGCCTGGCACTTGAGAACTGCTGCATTCAAAATTATGGGACGCTGGAACCACATGGGTTAAACTTGCTGTTTAGTTACACGTAACATTCTCTTCAATCATTACAGTACCTCTCCACAAAGTCCACCCCTTCTTACTTTTCAAACTTCCTCACAGCATCACTCTGCAACCCCTTTTCCCCAATCATCTGTTTCAACTTCTCCTAGCTAGGTCAATATTGCACCACACACTCTCTCTCCCTTCCCTGGTTCCCCATCCACCACCCCCAGTTACAACCCACCGACCACATGTCACAGGTCTCTATTTAAAGTCTCCACGTTCTACTAAATCCATTCCTGACACACACCGCCAGACAAGCCACACCTTACAATTTACAGCTAAGTACTCTTTAGAAAAAAATTTTTTTTTAAAAAAATTTTATTTTAAATGGCATTCATGTGAATCTATACTTTATCTCCTCTTTCTACTTCTTTGTCCTGTATGTTTTTGTATGATTAAGGCTCACGATGAAACGTCACAACTTTGTAATCGTTAAGTAATAAAGCTGCTCCTACTTTTTCCTGTTTTATATATTCCAGTCAACTTCTTAATGCTTTTAATTCAAATAATGTGGTTTCCTTAAAGAATACTCCTGAACTGACTACATTTTGTGGATACTATTTCTGTACGCAGATTCACTTGTTGAACAGATACCTTTGGCACATGTTCAGCACAAGCAACAAATATTTCTTAGACAAAGGCAATAAAATCTCAAAGGTTGATGTGGTATCTGGGAATGTCTTCCTCAATGACCTAGCAAAGATTTGAAGAAATTGATGTTTTCATGAGGTGAAATCCATAAAAAAATTCTTTTCCAACCACAAATTTTAATTTACAAAGTTTGCATTTGTTTCATGTCACATTCAATGTTGTTTTCTTTCATTTCCTCATTTTCTTTCACAACCTCTTACATGTTCATACTTTTCATTTTTCACTTGTGCCGTAGAAATTTATTATATCATCTGCCCTTTTATTCATTCACTTTGTCACATCTTCCCACAAGCTGTAAATCTTTATGATACTCAGTACTTTCATCTCTTTAAGGAATGTTATTACATGTATGTTATAAGTCATAATTAATAATTTAGCCCTATCAGTCCTACAGCAACTTAGACTGTTTATTCATGATGCCACCTGCTGGTTTGTTTTGTTGTAATATGTAAATGTTTATTTCTTACTCTGTTCATCATCATCATGTGCCATGCCCGGAGATGTTGGCAACCATGTCTCTCTACAATTTCCAGTCTTTCATGTTATTATCAGTTATGTTGTTGTGCCTCTCCCAGAGTCAAGCCATTTAAAATTTTCTCTCCCTTTTCTTGCCTACAATTTTCCCTGTTGTCACAATATTTTCTATCACTCCTCTTCTCACTATATGGCCAATAAACCTTTACTGTCTCCCTTGTAGTACATTTATTAATGTTTGTTTCTCATTTGCTTTCCTTAGGCGCTCCACATTTGTAATTTTGGGTGTCCATGGCATTCTTAACATTTTTCGTAGGAACCACATTTCAGTTGCCTCTAATGTTCTTTTTGTTGTTTTTGTTAGTGACTCTGATTTGCATCCATATAGTGATACTTGCTTGATGTAGAATTTCAAGACTCTTTTCCTAGTATCTATTGACAAAAATGAACTGCATAAAATAGATTTCATTTTCTAAAATGCTACTTTTGACTGGCATATTCTGTTTTTGACATGTGGTACACCTATCATCAAATGTTATCGTTGTACCAAGATACTTGAATCTGTGCACTTGTTTTAATGTTATTCCTTTGATTTTTACGTTGCATTCTGGTAGTTTTATTTCTGGACACAACCATCATTTCTGTTTTCTTACTGTTCAGTGACAGTCCTTTATATTCACCTTCTGCTTCTAATATATCTACCAGCTCTTGTAAATCTTTTTTGTCTGCTATCATGACTGTGTTGTCACCATATCTCAGGTTATTGATGTTATGCCCTCCAAACTTTACCCCAGGCTTGTCAGCCTCTCATAATATTCTCACTGTAAAGAGAAACCAGACATGGAGACAGTACACATCCATATCTTATTCCTTTTTTTAAGCTCTGAAATTTGCCTACTTTGTTGTCTATTTTGGTGGCTGATTTTTGGTTCCAGTATATATTTTTTTATTGTTCTTAGATCTTTGCCATCAATGTGTATGTCTTCCATCATTTTCATCACCTCCATGGGCAGAGGACACAAGCTTGTGGCACAAGCTTTGGGACTCCTATCAGGATCTGGAGAGGACTGCGAGCTTTGCCATGTCGACAGGGATCAGGATCTGATGTAACCAGCAACCTCGAACGCAGAAGAAGCATAAGAAGAAGAATTACTTCCTTGTGTTTTACCTTGTTGAATGTTTTGGTTTATTCAATAAAACAAAGATATATATCTTTTTGTGTCTTGAATGCTCTTTCTATTAGTGTTATCAGTGCATATATAGCGTTTGCATTCCTTTGCCTTCAACAATGCCACATTGCTCGTCTCATATCTCTGCTTTCAACTTTTTGTCTAATCCTTGTCATTATTATTCTTAACAGCAATTTGTTAACATGGCATAATAAACTGATAGTTTGATTTTCTTCACATTCTTCTGTGCCTGCTTTCTTTTGCATATCATTTGGTATATGTCCATTGTCTTAAATATCAGTAAAAGATTTTGTAATAATTTTCATGCCAAATTCCCTAAGAGCTTTTATTTCTTCAGTTGCAATACTGTCAGGTCCAGTTGCCTTCCCTTTTTTCATGTGTTCCATAGTATCTGTGATTTCTTCTTCAAGAGTTGGTGATTGGTGGTCCCTCTAAGTTTGCATCTGGTGGTTGTTCAGCATATAAGTCATCTATGTATTCTGTCCATCAATACATTTCTTTGATTTCAGACAGCCTGTAGTATGTCTCTCTTTCTTCTCTGTTAATTCATTTACACACCTGTGCATAGTTTTGGTGTCGTTATTTTCATGTTCTGCTATCTGCCTACATTGTTTTCGTCTCAATTTTTCTTCAGCTTCTTTACATTTACGTTTTATTTCTCTGTTTATGCTTTGGTATTCTTCTCTGTTGTTTTTACTTTGTCTTCTTCTTTGTCATGTGTAAGATTTCTTCCATTATCCATTTTTTCTTACCAATTATTTTTTTCTTTAGGTAGGATTTCTTTTTTTGTTTGGTGGATGGAGTCCCGAAGCATTTCCTATTGTTCATCAATACTCTGTATCTTATTAATTGTGCTGTGTTGATTTTTTTATAATAACTTGGTATTTATCTCTCATTTATTCATTCTCTGTAATAAGGTCTACCTTTAATTTGATGTTTTCCACTTTTCTACCAGTTTTCTTTAGCTTTATTTCAACATTCCCACATAGGGATCATGACCACTGTTACAGTCTGCTCATATGCGTGTTTTTGCTGTTATTAACACATTCCTGTATCTCTTGTTTATAAAGATCTAGTTTATCTGATTGGAGGTCTTCTGGTTAGGGCTGTGCCATGTTGTGTCTATGAGGATGTTGCTGAGATCATGTATTTCTTATAATAATATTATATGTCCTAGTCCATTCTATTAATATTTCTTCTTTTTTATTTCTCTCTCATAATCCATATTTGCCATCTGTATCTTTTCCTTTACTAACTTTAGTGCTAAGGTCTCCCATAATTCATCACGTTTTTTGCATTGTTTTACAGCTTGTTCCAATTGATTATAGAATTCTTGTATGTCTTCTTCAGATCCATCAGTGGTTGGAGTGTATACTTCTATAATGTTTATGTTTATTGGTTTTCCTTTCAGTTGAACAAGTAGTATCCTGTCCAGTATATTCCAGTAACCTTTAACTTCGGTTAGTGGAGTAGGGGTATTTCCTATCAAAGGAGAAGTAAGATGCTTCCTTACCTCTGTCAGTCTATGGGACACCCTTGGGCAAGATGAAGTACCCATATAGCCCCCCGATCAGGGTGATGTGAAGCCTTGGGAGCAGGTGACGGATGGAATGGGAAAGCACCCAACAGATAATGTTGGTTATGGTCACTGTTCTATGATGGTAGGCAGATGATCTCAATGTAGGGACAATGGCTACGATCACTGACTAGTACAGTCACTGCACGGAAGGAAAGCAATGGTAAACTATCTTCTGGAAATATACCAAGAAACCCAAACAGCAACATGGAGGGTCAGATAAGAAAAATATCTGATGGCGAGTCCCTCAGGCTAGATAGATCTAAATTTAACACTGGGAAAGAGTGTGAAACAGAGGTCAGTACTAGTAATTATGATGACATACAAAATTCTGATGGTGTTACCAAGGAAAACCCCTGCATCAAACTAAAAAGAAAAATAAGAGTAGGAACATGGAATGTAAGAAGTATGTATGAGGGAAAGTATCAAATAATAAGTGACGATATGAAAAGAATGGGGAGACACATTTTGGAAAACTGCGAACATCGATGGAAGGGACCAGGATCTTAAAGAGCGAGAATATCTTTATATACTCTGGTGGAGAATTAGGAGGAAAGAATGGAGTGAATTTTTACTTGGACAGATTAACATCAAAGCATTACTAGGTTACAATCCAGTAAGTGATAGAATCCTCACTATCAGACTTAAAGGCACTCCTAGAAATGTAAAAATTATCCAGATATATGCACCTACATCAGCAGCAGAAGAAGAGGAAGTAGAAGACTTTTATAACATATTTCAAATGACAATAGACCAGGTACGAAAAAATGATAATGGTGGATTTTAATGCAAAGATTGGTACAGAAAGAGCAGAAGATGAAGAGTATGTTGTGGGGAAATTTAGCATAGGACATAGAAATGAGGCAGGTGACAATCTAATGCCGTTTAGCATGGAAAATGAGCTAATGATCGCTAACACACTTTTTAAAGAACGCCCAAGAAGTCTTTACACATGGACATCACCTGATAGGAAAACCAAGAATCAAATAGATTACATTTTAATGCAAAGAAGGTGGAGATCAAGTATAACATCAGCAAAAACTTTGCCAGGTGCTGCTTGTGAGAGGGACCATGAGTTATTAATAGCAGACATGAAGATAAACTTTAAAAAAGACAGTTAGGCGATCAAGACCACTTCACTTTGATCTTACAAAAATACAAGAACAATACGGTAAAGAAGTGAAGAACTGTTTTGAAATCCTGATGGCTGTACAGGAGGAGACTACACCAGATGATTTGCCTACACGGGCCAGAGATATCTTAATAAAAATAGCTAAAGACGTGGTTCCATTAAAGAAAACACAAAAGAGTGGATGGATTAAGCAGGCATACTAGAACTGATAAAACAATGTAGAGAAATGAAGATGCAATGGAAAGTGACAAATAATAACAAAGAGGAATATAAATCTTTAACAAAAGAAGTAAGAAGAAATAAAAGAAAAGACAAAAAACAAAACATACAAGATTGTTGTGAAAGAATAGATGGATGTAAGAAGTGTGGAAGAGATAGTGAAATGTTTAAAGAAATGAAGACATTGATGAGAAATGTCACACCTAAGCTAAATGTAATTTGTGATGAGATGGGGAATACCTTGATAGAGACAGAAGAAAGATGGAAGGAATATCACAGAGGAAAGTATGAAACAACCAACTGTGAAAGCAGAAATCAACAGTGTGAATTATTATTGGAGGAAAAAGAACCTGAACCGACAATAGAAGAAGTTTTATGAGCAATAAAGAATCTGAAAAATGGTAAATCACCAGGATGTGATGAGACAACAGCTGAACTTATTAAAGCAGGAGGAAAGGAATGTGCAACAATCTATCATGCACTATGTAAAAAGATATGGCATTCAGGTATTTGGCCAAAAGAATAGAAAAAAACTGTATTCATACCACTGCCAAAAAAACTGTTGCCTTGATTAGTCATGCCATACTAAATAAGTGATAGAATCCTCAGATATATAGTCATGCCAGTAAAATTCTGTTAAAAATCATAATTGGGAGACTTTGTAAGAAAATAGAAGAAGTTAATATGGTCCAAGGTGGTTTCAGGCGAAGAAGAGGATCAAGAGATCATATATTCAATATAAGATTAATAATAGAGAAATCCAGAGAATTTAATGTGAATCTATATTATCTTTTTTAGACTATTCAAAAGCATTTGATTGTGTACAACACCAGAAACTTTGAGAAATAATGGAAAAAATGGGATTACCAACACATTTGATACAATTAATATCACTGCTGTAACTAGACCAACAGGCAGCAGTAAGAATGAATGGTGAAACAACAACTTGGTTTGACATAAAACAAGGGGTCTGTCAGGGGTGCATAATGTCGCCTTACTTATTTAACTATTATACTGAAAATATAATGAGGAATGTTAGAGAAGATGTAGAAAAAGAATATTATGATGCCATAACAATTAGAGGTTATGAAATAACAGAGGTTAGATATGCTGATGACACAGTATTACTGTCCGCAACACAAAAAAGGAATGGAAAAACTAATTATGTCAGTCCGTAAGAATAGTGAAGAGCAAAACCTCTATCTTAATGTGTAGAAAACTAAACTGATGACAACTGACAAAACAAACAAAGCAGCTGAAATATATATCAATGAGGAAAAATTGGAAGAAGTGGAGAGTTTTGAATATCTTGGATCACTACTAACTAATAATGGAGATACAATGAGGGAAATTAAAAGGAGATCATCTATCGCTCTTCAGAAAGTAAAACAACTAAAGAATCTGTGGAGAGGAACAGAGAGAACTATAAAAGTAAGATTTTTAAGGGTATGCATCTTTCCCATTGCTACACATGCCTGTGAGACCTGGACTTAACAAAACAGCTAAGAAACACATAAATGCCTTTGAATATAAATGCTACAGAAGAGTTCTTCAGATATCACAGACACAAAAAAGAACAAATATATCCATACTACAAGAACTTAATATTGAAGAAATCTGGGTAGTAAATAGGATTAAACAAAGAAACTTAAATATTTTGGACACATTAAACGCCATGATAATCTAGAGAAGACCATCTTGGAAGGGTACATACTGGGAAAGAGAGGAAGACCAAGGCGAAGATGGATGTAAGACATCATTGATGATCTGCAAATGGATGCATCAGCAGCAGGCATTCTTGCTTGCAACTGAGAGGCCTACAGGAGTGCTGTTTGGGAGCAAAGTTCCGCAAGGGACATGCAAATGAGTGAATGAATGAACCTTTCACTATCTGCCTTTGCTGTTTCGCTATCAAGGAATATGCCAACTTCTCTTTCATGTTTCTCTCCACCTTTGTATACAATTGTGCAGTCGTCAGATCTTAATTTTCCTGCTTCTGTTTCTCACTTCCTGATCCTCAATGTGTTGATGCTCACTCATGCCATTTATTTTTTAATATTTTCTAGTTTGCCTGGTTGATATAATTGTCTCACATTCCATGTTGTTATTCTGCTGTATTTATTTTGCCTGCACTCACTTGCTGATGGTCTGGTCTCACCTGCGGCCTATGAGGTTTCCTACCAGATGAGGGTGCCCTACTGGGGTCCCCATTAACATCATTCTTTTGTGATAGTTTCCTGTGTATAGACATAGTTTATTCTTGGGATCATACAACAGTGGTTTCCTGTGTACAGATATAGTTTATTCTTGGGATCATGCAGCAGTGTTGCCTTCTGGTGATGTGTTTATGGACTCTCCACTAGCCTTTGTCCTACCTGCAAGGCAGCAGTGGCCTGAGGTTATGTAGGCACCTCTTCCTTGCCTGACAAACACTTCCTTGAGCACGTAAGGTCTTTTATTTCTCTTACTCTGTTACTATTTTCTTTTATGGCAGTATTTATTTATTGGTGTGTGCCCATTTACATTCATATTCATAAAATTTAAACTCAGTCTCTCTCTCTCTCTCTCTCTCTCTCTCTCTCTCTCTCTCATATGCATTATTAAAAATGTATTAGATAAGCAATACTAATAATGCATTTATTGATCTCATAATTTCCATGGCTCCATCACATCACATTTTCTAGCTTTCAAATTTTTTTTCTCTGAGGCTCTGTTTTGTTCAGTTTCTTTTCCACTGGAGCTGTGAATAAAACATGAGTAATTTTGATGTGGTAAAATTTGTTATAATAATGATAGTAAATGGGGGTGCATGGTTCAGTTTTACAAAAAATAGAAGACAGAGGAAAGTGGGCAGAAACAAGAATGGCAGAAAACGAGACGAGTGCATACAAATGAAAAACAATCAACAATCCAATAATTCCACAAAAGATGTTTTTCAAGGATCACATACAAAAACAACACAACAGATAGAAACACAAAAACTGGATGAAAAATACAGTGTGAGCAGGAGTGGGGCTTGCTTGGCGTGACGCGGTTGGTCACGATGAGCATGCACATGGCTCGCTCACAAATTTTCAGTTTATCATTGAGTTTGCTAATGAGGTTATGATCACGTGATCAGGAGGTAGGAGAGAGGGGCACACTAGATTCTTGTTGGAGAAAGTTGTCGTTCATCAGGCATATGGCTTATGTCTTTGCTTTGTAATGGCAGATACATGATTCAAGATATTAGGGGGTCGTGAGTATGATTATTTTGTCAGCTATGATCTCATAGAGCTGCTCGAGCCGCCTCGTTCGTGTAAGCCATATTTGTCAGTGATTGTCAGTGTCAGGTGAAATCACATAATATACATAATATATGGCGTCGCAGTCCTAAGTAGAATATGTTTAGTTGAAGTACAAGTAGTATTCTTTGATGCGAGTGGTATTAGATATCAAACATATATTGCTTGAGGGGTGTATATATATATATATATATATATATATATATATATATATATATATATATATATATATATATATAATTCATAATGTTGAAGTTTTAATATATATGTATTTGCATACATTATTTGAGCCTTTGAGCTAGGAAAAATTGATGCAATGTATTTTACCTTGCTAACATCATATCCCTATGTGCCTCTAAGGCATGACAGTATTACCTTTACCTTTACTTTTTAAAAAATTGTATCTTGAGGCTCCTTGGTAATGTATTGTATGCTTGCGGGGGGGGGGGAGAGCCATGTAGAATGTTGATGATATTAGCTTGATTCATAAGTTGTCAAGTATCCTAAAATAAACATATATCCATATGAGATTGTTAAGATTTTGTTGTGGGTTGCCATGAGAGGCAACTCTTTATGGTGCCTAATGAGATGCACAGAACTATATATCATATAATGTATAACATACTTGTGCATGATCTGTGTCAGCACAGTTATTGAGTTACATACAGTTCTATTTTGTAACAAATAGTTTGTGTTGGAATTTATATGCTTGTTGTTGGACTTATGATTGTCAGTTGGAGATGGATGACAGAATGGTAGCAGATAAGTTCATTATCAGAAGCTATATGATCATAAGGGAGAGGCCCCAGGCAAAAGAAATGTCCATGAAGCAAAGAACCTGAGTTGAGAAATAGTAGGGGACAAGCCAGTAGGGAAGTGGGTGGGGGATGTGAAAGTTGTAACGCGGGTTCTGTTCATACTGTTGGCTGAAGATTACCTGTGCTCCCAGGATAGAATAAACGGGTTGGATGGTTGGGTTGTGAATAAAAGGGGGAAAATAGGGATTTTCGCCCGGACACAGAGTGGTTGTCACATGCCCATATCCATAATGGTAACTTATAAGACCCCGTGGACAATGGTCCATTTTAACAAAGGTTAAAGTTGGGAGCAAGGTATAAAGACACATGATAAAAACCCTTAGATATAATAAATATAATAACAAAATATAAAGATATTTTACAACAGGCTTACCTTTTTTGTATTCCTCTCCTAAGAAAGTTGGGCACAAAATGTGCCCATATAGATGTAATACAGCATGAAGTGAAAGCCAGTGATTGGCTGAGAAATGTTGTAAAGGGATGTTTTAGGCTTAGTCTGGAAGAAATGAAGATGATGAAACAAGATGTCCATAAATGCCAAACTGTGAGGATGGTACATAAGTACCAGTTTTATTCTGCCCAAGCAGCAAGATGGTGTAGGAGTTAGAGCTTGTAGTTGCAAGATATGCCTGATGCTGTTCCAGAATGAAGTGATAACATGTTCCAGATAGCCACACTGGTGAAAGATATCCACCATCCCATGGGTTGATCACGGAAATGAAGATCTTCAGCACACAGACATTGCAATCTAAGAAGCTGAGAGAAAGGAATAGAACCTTTGTATGATTTGGAATAAGAGGATGGGTACAATAGATAGCTATGAGAATCAGTGGATTTATAGTAGACTGAAGTGGTAAGTCCTGAAGGACCAATAGTGACTGCAATGTCAAGAAAGTTTATAGAAGTTGTAGAACATGGGAGGTGAAAGATATCAATGGAATAAACTTCTTAGTGAAACTGATGAAGCTGTCAAGGTACACCTCTGGCATGTATGTGATGATGCATTACGTATGAGAATTGGTCACTCTGACACCATTATTCATAACAAAAGACGCATCTCTATAGAAGTTTTGGAATTGGATGTTAACTTCGGATCTGCTCATACCATTAGTCACGGAGGTTCTTGAGTACCGCAAGTAGTGTGCATGGTGGGTGCCTAAGATGTTGACCCATGAGCACAAGATGATTCATGTGCAGATTTGAACAGCTTTCTTGGCGCGGTATTATAACGAAGGAGAAGAATTCCAGGCATTCATCATCACCAAGGGTGAAACTTGGGTGCATCAGTGTGAGCCCAAAAGCAAGAGCCAGTCTTCAGAATAGCAACACACTGCTTCTACAGTCAAGAAAAAGTTCAAGTCTCAACCACCTGCCAGTATGGTCCTCTTCTTGAATATGAATGGACCAGTTTTGGAGACTATCATGAAAAGGGTGAGAATGAATAGTGTCCATTACAGCATAACATTGGAGGATGAGAGAAGCCAGTAATACGGAACTGTCGCAGAGGACTTTTGTCTAAAGGCATTCTTCTCCTTCATGATAATGCATGTTCTCATGTGGCTGCTGCAACTGTTGACACCATTCAAAGATTGAGATTTCAGATATTACAGCATACTCCATACAGTCCTGACTTTGCTCTCTCTATTTATCATGTGTCCGGACACCTGAAGGACACTTTGAGAGGACAAAAGTGTGTAAGTGATAATCAGGTCATTCCTGACTGAGGGCACAAGTCAGTTTTTTTTTTTTTCTGATCAATTAAAGAAGATGGTGAACCAGTGAGAGAAGTGTACTGAGTTGGTGAACCAGTGAGAGAAGTGTACTGAGTTGGTGAACCAGTGAGAGAAGTGTACTGAGTTGGTGAACCAGTGAGAGAAGTGTACTGAGTTGATGAACCAGTGAGAGAAGTGTACTGAGTTGGTGAACTAGTGAGAGAAGTGTACTGAGGTAGTGAACCAGTGAGAGATGTGTACTGAGTTGGTGAACCAGTGAGAGAAGTGTACTGAGGTAGTGAACCAGTGAGAGAAGTGTACTGAGGTAGTGAACCAGTGAGAGAAGTGTACTGAGTTGGTGAACCAGTGAGAGAAGTGTACTGAGTTGATGAACCAGTGAGAGAAGTGTACTGAGTTGGTGAACTAGTGAGAGAAGTGTACTGAGGTAGTGAACCAGTGAGAGATGTGTACTGAAAAGGAGGGTGGCTGTAGAAAAATAACACATGACTTGTATCTCTAACTGAGATACTATCTATTTGAAATTGTCAATTTGTTTTTACTTTTTAAATGACCCTCACACAGCTGCATTTCTTAGACATTCTCTGTCATCTTAGCTGTCCATGGTATTCTGAACATTATTCTAAGAAACCACAACTCAGTTGACTCTAGTGATCTTTGCATTGATCTGTTGATTGTCCATAACTCACTTATGATGTGCAAATGTAATTTTGGAAAAAAATTGTGACATGATGACATTCTTTTCATGGAAGGAGAAGAATATAAAAATATGTTTTTTTTTTTCAAAAGAAAAATGGAAACACATTTACTGCATCAAATAATGTTAAGTGAACTAAAGCAAGCACAGACCTGATTTAATAATGAAGAGTGGTATTTTTCAATATTCTCCAAGTTTTTTTTTTCTTCAGCAGCTTTCTAGTAAAATCTATTCCTCATCTTGTGTTCTTAAACTGTGGAGAACAATAAATCACATTATATGTTAAGTCATAAATATTTTTTTTGTTTGCTACCAGTCACATGAAAGAAAATCTAAGAGAAACTGGATTAAGCAAATGAGAAGAGAAAACAGAGACGAATAGAGAAGACTGTGTCTATAGCAAGGCTCTTGAGGGCTTGGAAAGCTGAAGAAACATCCACCATTTAAAAAGCACATTAAAAGGGGTATGGCATGTGTTGTGCAGGATTTTTCTGACAGTTCATAATATATATGTCAAATCACTTGAGCCTATGTGTAGCTCTACAATGTGGCATTTTCATGTTCTTTTTTGTGGCTTTAAAAAAACACAACCCTATTGCCACTCTGAACAGTCACACAATTCATATTTTTGTCACATATTTTATTATGTATTCCTGCTGTTCCCACAAAATAATTGTGTTTAGACTGAAAATGAAATTTAATGAAACATAAAAACACTGAGGTTTTGTTGATCTTCTTTAAGTGTGCTCACATGGAAAAGCTTATACCACTTGTATGACTAAAAGTTTACCTGTAGCTTTAAAAAAAGTTTGGAAAAAAAATTACAAAAAAAAAGGAAAGACTGTAGTGAAATTAACAATTTGAGTATTGAACAATATTGCTTATATGACTATTTCAGAGATGTTGCTGTCATTTGAGGCTGGTTAAAAAATTATATCCCACTTCCACTTGGTGCATCTGGTAGCAGGCTATTGTAAGGCTCACAGCCTGGTCAAAGAGGTGGAGCATGATGCACTTTTTTTAAAATGTGAAATCTACAATCAAGGTGTGCTCCAAGCAGTAAATGTAGAAGGTATTGTTGCCTAGCCCCGCCCATCTGCTCATCCAGTATGTTCTTAACCATGGTCACAGTTTTCCAGAATATGCAATTCACAATTGCAAATAGATATAAGATACACAACAGTGATAATTTTCAATACAATTTAGTGATATATAAATAGCATTCTAACATGCATGTAATTTGAGAGAAAGAGAAAGCATGAAAGAGTACATAAAATATCTCCTTGAGTTGTAATAGTCTGTTGATCAGTCACTTTACTTAACTTTTACTTTAGGTACCATTAATAACTGTTTATGTGTTGACTATATATTTGATAAGCCTTCAAAACCTTAGCAGTCAAAGCCAAAAAGGAGCGGTGGGAAGAATTCACCAACGAAATGGCAAAGGACAAATCCCTGTAAAAATTCTGTCAATTCCATAATAGCATGTCTAACAAACAGAAAACCAGCTACAATGGGTCCGTACAAGATGACATGGGCCAGGAACTAAACTCTGATGCAGAGAGAGGCACAGCACTTTTCACAAGATATCTTCAACAGCCTGACCATAAACATTGGGAAGCTTGACAAACAATGTTGAAGATCATAGAAGAAATAATGCCCATAGAACAGCATACACACATCATACTCGAAGAAGATATGAAACAAACCATTATCTCCTCTAAGGACAGTATCCCAGGACCTGGCGGAGTAAGATACAAACACTTGAAACAAAATCTGGATACAGAGATTAAAAATATAATCACAGAATTCAATCACAGTTTACAAACAGGGATAATCCCAGACAAATGGAACCATAGCTACCTGATAGCTCTGCCTAAAGCAGACAGAAATCACAGAGAGCTTTCAGGTCACTGAATCATAACACTCCAAAACACATTTGGAAAACTGATGGAAAAAACTAGCCAGAAAAATCACAAGTCTTTGAAAATAGCAAACTGCTCAACACAATGGGAGGATTCCGACAAGGAAGAAGCACTGCCACGAATGCAGCCATAATGGTATATGAAATATATAAGGGGTTCCAAAAGAAAGATGAAACACTACTGGTGGCTCTGGACATGGAGGATGAATACAACTGAGTAGATTACACAACCCTACTCACATTAATGGTAGAACTAGCCACTGACACATGTCTTGATGTCTTGTCAGATGGACAGCTGCAGCACTATTCAGCAGAAATGTGGCCATGAATTACAGATCTTGGGGATCCAAACCAACTAAGATCCATACAGGCCTTCCCCAAGGATTCCCCCCTCTCACCAGTATTATTCAGTATATATCAAATCACCAGACACTACAGCTCAGATGACCCTGTAATATACACAGATGGATCGGTCATGCCTGGACAAAGAAGCTGATGGGGATTCATGGTCTACTGCAAATGGATGCCTCATTGACAATGAATCCTGAGTATTCACCACAATTACATCCAGTATGAGGATGGAAATCGAAGCAGCCACTTGAGCCATAAACTGGCTAGCAAACCAGCAAGCATGGTGAGCCATAATCTTAACAGATTCACAGAGCGTACTCAAAAAAATTGAAAAGCAGCTGATGCATCATGAGTGGTTAGTCAAAATAAATGAATCACAGATCTCCTCCCTGGCATGGGTTTATTGCCCAGGACATGATGGTGTCAAGGGCAATGAGGTGGCAGATCAACTGTCAAGCAAAGCAACCACCCAGGACAACCTACAAATGGACAAAGAGGACCTCATAACAGCCATCCTTTCAAAATTACAAGGAGAGAAGCAAAAAAATTTTGAACGCTGCACTTATCACCAAAGACTATGCAAAAGAGCCATAGCGAAAGGCAATGGCAGACAATCAGAGCTTTGTGGAAAAGCTCAAGCTTTGTATAACTAATGTGCCATTGAAACAGTCACCCAACATACATTACAAACAACACCGACGTTACAACCTGAGCACATATGGGAGTATCCTAAATACAAGCAGGCTCTTCAAGTTCACCATGATAAAAAAAGTTCTTATTTCAAAACATACTACAAGAACCAAAGATGACAGTCATTAAATCCTATTTATACTCCACATTCCCCTGTGTGGTACCTGGGACCTGGGCACATGCTTGGGAAGCAAAGAATAGGACCACTGTACCCTATCACGCATGATTGTTAAAGGTGACAAAGGAAGGTTTGACACAGGACCAGCAACTCTATCCAGTAAAATAACCATCAGGCCACTACAGAAGTGGAAACAAGGGAAAAAGCAAATGCAAGTGGAAGGAGAAATGCTTATCAGGAGGAAACTGAGCCCATGAAGGTTGTGGATGAAAGTCAGCCACTGGAAGTCCCCAGCCTGACTGCAGACCTCCTGGAACCTAAACACAAGATGCAAATAGGCAGCTGGAATGTAAGAACACTTAATCAAACTGGAAAACTAGCACAAACCATCAAGGAAATGCACAGATACAAAAAAGACATATTAGGTATACAATAGGCAAGATGGACAGGACACAACAGAAGCATATTACCAAAACAGCACACAGATGATACAATAATATAGTCAGATAAAGAAGATAATCACAAAAGAGGAGTTGCATTGATTATAATGAAAGAAGCATCAACAGCATTGTGAAATGTACCTCCTATAAATGAGAGAATGTTATATGCACAACTCAAGATTCACAAAGCTGCCTATTATAGCTTGTTATGCACCAACAGAAGCAGCTGAAGAGGAATTAAAAGAATATTTTTTACAACAGCCTCCAAGCCACAGTAGAAACAATACATAAGCATGATATGCTACTCATCTTGGGCAACTTCAATGTAAAAGTAGGTGAGGGAAATGAAGGTAGAAGAAGAATTATGGGAAGGTAAAGAATTGGAGAAATAAATGAAAATGGAGAGAGATTGTATGGGTTTCTGCAAAGAAAAAATGATGAACATCAGAAGAACAATTTTCCAACATAAAAACATCCATAAAGTGACTTGGAGGTCTCCAGACAAAACAAAAGAAAACCAAATTGATCATATACTGATAAACAGCAAGTGGAACTGGTCACTACAAGATGCGAGAGCAAGGAAAGGAGCAGATGTAGGAAATGATCACAACCATCTGGTATTGAAAATAAGTCCAAAATTAAGGAAAGCCAAAGTCAAAGAACCAAGAAAGGCATGCTTTGATACAACAAAACTGAAAGACTGGCAAACAAGGAATGAATTCTTGATAGTACTTAAGAATCGCTTCAGTGTCCTACAAGACAAATCAGGAATGTCCATATAAGAGTTCAATGAAACACAACAGGAAACAGGAAAAGAGGTGCTGAGATATTGGAAAAGGAGGAAAGAGGAATGGATAAGCAGGACCTTATGGGAAAAGATAAAGCAAAGAAAAGAAATCAAGAAAAAATTGCTGAACACCAAATCACAAAGGCTGAAAAAACAAGTCTTAAATAATCATACACAAAAAGACAAAGAGGTGACGGAATCATGCCACCAAGATAAACGTCAATACTATGACAACTTAGCAGAAGCAGCAGAGAAAGCAGCATATGCAAATGACATGAAAACCATCTACAGAATCACAAAGCAGATGACAAGTAGCTTCAGCACAAGATGTGAAAGTGCAATAAGGACACTAAAGGGACAACTGATCAGTGGAGAAAGAGAAAAAAAATGAAAGATGGAGGGAAAACTTTAACACCCTACTAAACAGAACACAAGCAGCACAAACAATAGACATACCTGAAGCAAAAACGGAACTAAACATCCATACAGGACCAATAACAATAAGTGAAGTAAAGGAGGCAATAAAGAAGCTAAAATTAGACAGAGCACCAGGTGAAGTTGAAGTGACTGCTGAGATATTGAAAGCAGAAACACCAAAACAACTATGCTGGATGCTACAACAAATTTGGGATCTAGAAAAAGCTTCAGAAGAGTAAAACTACCAAAAAAAGAGAAATTGTGGGAACTGGAAAGGCACTGCCCTCTTGGCACTCACCAGCAAACTATTCTGCCACATAAACATCAACAGAATTGTACCAGCATTTGAGGGAAAACTTCAGAAAGAGCAGGCAGGATTTAGGAAAGGAAGATCATGCATACACCATGTATATGTACTTAGACAAATACTGGAACAGGCAAGTGAGTGATATAGCACAACATACACACCGTTTATAGATTTTCAGAAAGCCCTCAACAGTGTCAACAGAGATGCACTGTGGAAAATTCTAAGATGATATGGCCTCCCTCATAAAATAATGAATGTCATCAAAGTACTATATGAGGGTTTTCAGTGCAACGTGATCTGTGGAGAACAATCTTCCAACAGCTTTAGATTCAATTAAGTCAGTCATTTGCATGTCCCTTGCGGAACTTTGGTCCCTAACAGTTCTCTTGTAGGCCTCTTGGTTGTAAGCAAGATGCCTTGCTGCTGATGCATTCATTTGCAGATTATAAATGATGTTTTGTAGCCTTCAGCTTTGTCTTCCTCTCTTTCTTTTTCCCATTATGCACCCTTCCAAGACGGTCTTCTCTAGATTATCATGGTGTTTAATGTGTCCAAAATATTTAAGTTTTCTCTCTTTAATCTTCTTTACTAGCTAACCTTCTTCAGTATTAAGTTCTTATTGTATGGGTATATTTGTTCTTTTCTGTGTCCATCATATTTTTACATTCAAAAGCATTTATGTGTTTCTCAGCTGTTTTGTGAAGTGTAACTAGGTCTTACAAGCATATGTTGCTTCACAGCTTCTTTAGTTGTTTTACTTTTTGAAGAATGATATATGTCCTCCTTTTAATTTCCCTCATTGTATCTCCATTATTAGTTAGTAGTGATCCAAGATATTCAAAACTCTCCACTTCTTCCAATTTTTCGTCATTGATACATATTTCATCTGCTTTATTTGTTTTGTCAGTTGTCATCAATTTAGTTTTCTTCACAGTAAGATAGAGGTTTTGCTATTCACTGAGATTACAGACTGACATAATTAGTTTTTTCATTCCTTTTTGTGTTGTGGACAGTAATACTGTGTCAGCAGCATATCTAATTTCTGGTATTTCATAACCTCTAATTGTTATGGCATCATAATATTCTTTGTCTACATCTTCTCTAACATTCCTCATTATATTTTCAGTATACAAGTTAAATAAATAAGGTGACAATATGCACCCCTAACAAACCCCTTGTTTTATATCAAATCAAGTTGTTGTTTCACCATTTATTCTTACTGCTGCCTGTTGGTCTAGATACAGCAGTGATTTAATTGTATCAAATGTGTTGGAAATCCCATTTTTTTCCATTATTTCCCAAATTGTTATACACAATCAAATGCTTTTGAATAGTCTATAAAAGATAAATATAGATTCACACTGAATTCTCTGCATTTCTCTTTTATTAATCTTATTTTAAATATATGATCTCCTGTTCCTCTTTCTTGTCTAACACCAGCTTGGACCATATTGACTTCCTCTTCTATTTTCTTACGAAGTCTACCCATTTTGATTTTTAATAGAATTTTCCTGGCATGACTAATCAGGGCAACAGTTCTGTACTTTGTGTATAATTTCAAGTTACCTTTTTTAAGCAGTGGTATGAATACAGTTCTTTTCCATTCTTTTGGCCAAATATTTGAATCTTACATCTCACATCCTTCCTGTGCCATTAAACATCACATAGGGCTTGTTTAGTTGTTTGCCAAGTTTTCCTGTTCTCACTGAGCCTTTCAACTTCATCAAGGGATGTTATGCCCACTAAACTGGCTTCTCTCAACAGTGTTCGCTTTAGAGTTTCACGTGGTCGATCTCTTTTTCTTCGAACTGTTGTGCTCCACTGAGTAGCTTGTTTTTGGTATTCTCTGATTGTTTCTTCTCATCACATGGCCTACGTATGTCCATTTTATTTTTCTGATCACCCATGAGGCAGGTTGTTGTTTGCTCATCTGTCTTATCTTTATGTTGTTCTTAAATTCCTTCCACTTTATACCAAATATTTTCCTTAGGCATTTGTTTTCAAAAGAGTCTTAATTTTTGTCTATTCTTTAGTTGATTTCCAGCTTTCACATGCATAAATGAGGGTGGATATCACATTTGAATTGAATAATCTTAACTTGATTTTTGTGCTTATAACTTTTGAATTCCATATTTTCTCAAGAATTGTGAAGGATAATGCTGCTTTTGCAATTCTAATTCCAACTTCCTTCCTGGTGTCACCATCCTGGTCTATGTAGCTGCCAAGGTATGCAAATTGGTTTACTTCATTAACAACTGCTCCTTCTACATATATTTTTCCTTCTTGATTAATGAGAAGTTTCATTATTTTTGTTTTGTCTTTGTTGATTTCAAGACCTATTTTGCTAGCCAAGGATGACAGGGAATCTGTTTTTTCCTGCATCGATTTCACATTATTACTGATAAGAGTTATGTCATCTGCAAAATCAAGATCTTCTTCCCATGTACCCAATCAATGCCAGTTTTACCTGCACAGCAATTTTTCATTATGAAGTCTATGGCAATTCCAGAAAGTAATGGAGATAATATACATCCTTTTTTTCATGCCTGTTTCAATCTGAAACAATATGGAAGTTTAAAAAACTAAGCATGAAAACAATAATCAGGATATTTAAGAGTGATGTTCTAAGTGTACTACTCTATGGGAGTGAATGCTTGAAAATCACCAAAACAATAGAAAACAAGCTGAATTCTTTCCAGACTTAATGTTTATGAAGGATTAGAAGAATATTTTGGCCAAACACCATAAGAAATAACATCTTATTGGCAGAAATACAGATGAAGCCACTGACAGCAATTATGAGGAAAGATGCTGACAATGGTTGGGACATGTGCTGCAGATGATTGATGATTCACTACCAAAAATAGCACTAAGATGGACACCACATGGGAACAGAAGTAAGGGTAGACCAATGGAGGCTTGATGAAGAACAACAGAGTGGATGTTGAGCAACAGAGGGCTCACTTGGGCAAGAGCAGAAAGGAAAGCAAAGGATAGGTGTTTGTGGAAAACCCTTGAAGGTTCAAAGAGGAGATACTCTACATTACTCTGTGGTGCAGAAGCATGAAGATTAAATAAGAAAATAGAAATGAAAACCTGTTGCGCTTGAAATATGGATAAACAAAAGAGTTGGCCAAATTTTATGAACAGAAAAGAAAACAAAGAAATACTAAATCAGCTAAAATTGAAAATAGAAATAATAAAAAAAAACATTAGAACTAGAAAGTGAAACTGTTTTGGTCATAACAAGATTTGACTGATTGTTTGATCTTGAGAAGTAGCATCACTGCATTCAGGACACTGCCATATACTCAGCTACCAGTGTCAGTAGCCAATGTATAAAGTATGTATACTAATTGTCCCTGTCATGTGTTGATTCATTGATTCTTTTCATACAGGATGCTCATCCCTTTGATCACCTTGTTCACCTCCAGTTTGTTCATTTTGTGGATGTAGGGATCATTCTTCCAATAGAACTCTTCCTCCATGCACAATGTGTCCATAACAGCCTTCAAGATGTATTTGCTATTAAACCAGCCAAGTGATTCCAGCAGTGGCAGATTTGATTTCCATTCTCATACTGCAAGTTGTGATGTCATATGCACCTGCTCTTTTCTAAACTGTCAAGATATATGACAAAGCTTCAGCCACTATGCCATCTTCTAGTAACAGCCATCAGTAAAGATGATATCGTCATGTGGTTGAGTATGGTAATGAATGATGATCTTAACCAGAGGCTTAGTACAAAAATGAAAATCATACCAAAGTGTAAGTAGAAGGAAAAAGAATAAGAGGTCAACAATGAAACAGGACCAGTGGACAATATAGAAAATGAAGGAAAAAGAATAAGAGGTCAACAATGAAACAGGACCAGTGGACAATATAGAAAATGGACTGGACTGAGCTTGATCAGCTGCACTGTGAAATAAAAAAACAGAGGAAGACCATTGCACCCAACTTTCCACTGATAGAGGGCATAGGCTGATGATGATGAATAACTGTTTTCAAAAATCCTCTCTCTGCAACATTTGAATTTGAATTTTCTATCACAACCACATTTTCTATAACATTTATATCATTTTTTAAAAAACTCCACATCCTCTACTCCCTCACTCTTTCCATGATCAGTTTGCACTTATAAACAGGCATACTGATCTTTAGCTGGACCCACTGGTGAAAAATTCTTGGCTTGCAAGTGAAATATGTGGATTTCACTACATTATAAATAACTACTGTTTAGTGCCCATTATAATAATGTAAATACAATTGTTGGATGAGTGAGACTTTCCTCTTTCACATGCTGCTTGCTAAAATATGAGATAATTACTAATAATTTTGAAACTGGAAAATGTTCTAATAATTTGGTGCTTTTAAAACTACTTGTACAAGTTACAATAATTACAAATAGAAACTTGTATCTGTCAACATATAGTAAAATGAATATATCCAAAGGATTTGGTGGGAGAACGGGTTATAATAATAATAATGAAATCATTTATGTAAAAAAACTCAGAATTTATATGTACCTATAATGTACCTATGTGATTTTATTGACTGGAAACTGGTACTCATACCACGGCACAAAAAGCTCTGGTCACAACTAGAAAAGGCAGCGGCCACAACCACAAAATGCTGAAGTCGGAGACACTGGACCAGGGCAGTCTAGATAGGCAACCACCTCTCACCCGACGGGGATGTATTCGTGTCCTAATCGCGCTGAGGTTTTCCGGTGAGAAAGTTCAACTCTGGACTGGATGGGTAACACCTCTCACCTGGTGGTGATACACGGGTATCTCAAAACACGTCGAAGTTTTCGATGAGAAAGTCCAACTCTAGCCTGGATGGGCTACCACCTCTCACACAGCGGGGATATACTGATATCCAAAACACGTTGAGGTTTTCTGGTGAGAAAGTCCAACTCTAGGCTAAACTGGTGCAACGAAAACCAATGTGTCACGCAATCCCGCTTCTGAGACCCACCAAGAATACAGGCTCAAGCCCTACGATACTCTGAAGCTCTTGTGGTCCTGTCGGGGATCTCATGTGGTCCTTTCGGTGACCACGAGACCTATCGAGGACCACAGGCATAAATTCAGTAGGATCACGGGGCAGTCTTGGTGGCAGAAGCAAGCAAAGAAAAAGAAGAAGAAGAAGAAGAAGATCTCCCTTGCTTTTTGGAAGTGCCATAGACTTCATAATGAAAGAAATGTTGCAAAGGTAAAATGGGCACTGATTGGGTACATGAGACCGAACTGGAAGATCTTGATTTTGCAGAAGACATAACTCTTATCAGTAACAATATGAAATCAGTGGAAGTAAAAACAGATACCCTGTCCTCAATGGCCAGTAAAATTATGATTAAAAAATATTACTCAAATTACTTGAAATTAACAAGGATAAAACAATGAAGGTTCTCATTAACGACGAATGACAAATATACATAGAAGGAAAAGGTTTTGAAGAAGTAAACCATTTCGCATATCTCGGCTGCTATATAGACCACAATGGTGACACTAGAAAAGAAGTTAGAATTTGAATTGCAAAAGCAGCATTGACCTTCAAGAATCTTGAGAACATAATGGCATTCAAAAGTTATAAGCATAAAAATCAAGTTAAGATTATTCAATTCAAATGTAATATCCACTCTCATTTATGCATGCGAAAACTGGAAAACAACTAAAGAAATAGACCAAAAAATTAGACTCTTTCAAAAACAAAGGCCTAAGGAAAATACTCGGTATAAAGTGGAATGAAGTCAAGAACAATGCAGAGATCAGACAAATGAGCCAACAACAACCTGTCTCATGGGTGATCAGAAAAAGAAGGTGGACATATGTCGGTCATGTGATGAGAAGAAACAATCAGAGAATCCCCAAACAAGCTATCAAATGGAACACAACATGCCAAAGAAAAGAGGTTGACCACGTGAAATTCTAAAGAGGACATTGTTAAGAGAAGCCAATTCAGTGGGCATAACATCCTTTGATGAGACTGAAAAACTCGCTGAAGTCAGGACATCTTGGCGAACTACCATGTGGGCCCTATGTGACGTTTAATGGCACAGGAAGGATGTAAGATGTAAGTCTATAATATATCATGTAAATTGAATTGTCTGATCAGTGTATATTGCAAACATGAGTGTATATTGCAAACATGAGTGTATATTGCAAACACTTGAATGCACTGTCAGTGTATCAAAAACATTTTAAAATTACACAAAATCTTATCACTCCATTTTACTTTTAAAAAATCACTACAGCCAAAAACATTTTTTCGCAAAAACATATTACAACAAAACCATATGATGTATAAAAATAACACATAATTTCTTACCGTGCTTTTCTGCGTAATAAGATTATGACAACAATCAAAAGCAAAGCTGCCAGAATAATTATAATTCCAGTGACAATGTAAACCACTATATTCTGTTTTTTTGAGCCTGAAACACATTATTAACAATATATATATATATATATATATATATATATATATATATATATATATATATATATATATATATATATATATATATATTCTTAGCATTACAAGAAATAATATATACAGATAGTTTCAACATTTCAAAATTCTGCTTTATGACAATTCATTTGTCAAACTTCTTATCTTATCTTATATCTTATATCCTTCCCGTGCCGTTAGATGTCACATAGGGCTCGCAAAGTAGTTCGCCAATTTTTCCTGTCTTCGGCGAGTCTTTCAACCTCAACAAAGGATTTTATGCCTGTTAACTTGGCCTCTCTTAATAATGTCCTTTCAGAGTTTCACGCGGTCTGCCCCTTTTTCTTCGGCCTGTTGTGTTCCACTTGATAGCTTGTTTTGGGATTCTCTGCTCATTTCTTCTCATCAAGTGACCAACATATGTCCATCTCCTTTTCCTGATCACCCGTGAGACTGGTTGTTGTTCAGTCATCTGTCTTATCTCTGCATTGTTCTTGAATTCATTCCACTTGATGCCGAGTATTTTCCTTAGGCATTTGTTTTCAAAAGAGTCTAATTTTTGTCAAACTTCACATTGTAAATATTTTTTAGATTTAAAGTGTGTGCAAATTATCATGTCACTTTAGTTTACTTCTATGCTTTTAAACATGCCAGTCTATTAACAATAAACTGTACATTCACCCCAGTGAAATTCATTTTATGAGGAGGTGCTGAAAAGTTAATGGCCTAGCCCATGTTTGAGCATGCTTTCGTAACTACACGTGGAAAGAGTGTTATTTTATAATGTAAAGTTTTAACTCGTAGATCATAGTGTTAATTTTCTTTTACTTTTTTTTATCAGATCAATGACAGAACCATGTCAATGATAGGTGTCAGTGGTTTTTAAGTGTGGAACTCCAGGCCATCATAAAGTTTCTGCTCATGCGCAAGAAAATTTGAAAAGAAATCCATGAGTGTATATTGCAAACATTGAGTGAAAGGTGCCCATCATACTCATCTATGAAGAAGTGGCAAGCTACCTGACAGGGAGATCAAAGTTGCAGCAAGATATGGAAAGCTTGCAACAGTGTCAAATACAGAAATTGCTGATTATGTTCATTACCTGATTTAGGCAGATCAATGAATTTTGGCTAATGCAGTTGTTAAGATGCTAGAGAGATCCAGAGAATGCATTGGGTTTATCATTCATGAGCATTTGGGCATGCAGAAACAGTTAGCCAAGTGCGTGCTGATATGTTTGAATGTTGATGAGAAACAAAACTGAGTGGACACTAGTAGTTTGATTTTGCAACATTCTGGGCAATCCAGTGATAACTTTTTGGAATGACTCATTACTGGTGATGAAACATAGTTACACCATTATGATCCTCATACCAAACAACAAATCTTGCATTGGTGGCACTCGGGTTCTCAATATCTGAAGAAATTCAAGAGCCAAAAGTCAGCAGGAAAGGTCGTGGTCATAATTTTTGGGGATAAGGAAGATATTTCGAGGACTATTTTCTAAAGGGCCAAAGAGTTAATGCATAATACTGATATCAACTTGTGCCAATTAAAGGATGAATTGGAAGTAAAATGCTCCCAAGTTGATACTATCATGTGCCTCTTCATCTTCAGTGCACTGGTGTAACGAACAGCAACTCACAGTTCCAGGGAGACTGAAGAATAATAATAATTTGAGGTTTAAATGCATGGATAATCTACCCTACCCACTAGATCTTGCTCCTGCTATTTCGTTTTCTTCAGTCTTAAAAAAATGTTTGAAAGGGAGGAAATTTCTGAATGCTTTGGAGGTTCTAAGGACTGCTATTGTCGGAGGTGGGGTGGAGAATTCGATCTCCACTCCAACGGCGCGCGTCTCACACAGCCTCTGGCAGTCAAGTCCAGCTCCTAGCCTTCCCGTGGCAGAACTGTTTAAACTGACAGGAGAAGGGGCGAGGGCGAATATCTGGCGCCTGAAAACCAGATACTTAGGGTAGATGAGTGGCACGTTTGGTAGCTCATCTACCGCTGTTGGCGATATTCTTCAGCTGTCGTGCGTGGAGCGGTGCTCCTCCCGGCCAATGAAGAAAGGTGCAAATGGGGTTGCCGCGCAGCATCACTGCGGAAAAGGTGGTAGAAAGGATAAAGCGAAGCAAACAGTCAGATCATGGCACCTCTGGTCTGGAGGTCGGCCACGTCCTGAGTGCAGTCATATCGGATGAAATGCATGAACCGGCTTGTCCCAGAGGTTAAGACACTGCTGGCAAGACTCTTCGAATGCCGCGCGTGGAGTGAAGCTCCTCCCGGTTAAGGAAGAAAATGCGGAAAAGAAATAACGATTGCTGTGCGGCGCCGACGTGAAAAGGTGGTGGAAAGGATAATGTGAAATTTAATCGGTATGTCCAGTAGTATCATTGCGAGAGCTACACATACCACGGCGCCTCTGCTCTAGAGGCCGGCCATGTCCGAAATATACCTGCACTGGTGAAATATGCCTAAACCGGCACACACCAAGGGTGGAACTTGATGGCTAGATATGTCATGCCACCTCCGCTCTAGAGGTCGGTCACGCCAGTTATACACCATACTGGTGAATTATGCCTAAACCGGCTTACACCAGAGGTGAATCTTGAAGGCTACGCATGTCACAGTACCTCTGTTCTAGAGGTCGGTCACGTCCCAAACACACCCGTAAGGGGATAATATGCCTAAACCGGCTCAACCCATGGGTGGAAGTCACTAGGGGCGAGGATTCGTCCTCCTGGGCCAAAGCTCTATCGTAGTCACAACTAGGAAGGGTAGCGGCCACAACCACAAAATGCTGAAGTCGGAGACACTGGACCAGGGCAGTCTAGATAGGCAACCACCTCTCACCCGACGGGGATGTTTGCGTATCCTAACCACGCTGAGGTTTTCCGGTGAGGAAGTCCAACTCTGGACTGGATGGGCAACCACCTCTCACCCGGCGGTGATACACAGGTATCTCAAAACACGTCGAGGTTTTCCGGTGAGAAGGTCCAACTCTAGCCTGGGTAGGCTACTACCTCTCACCCAGCGGGGATGCACTGATATCCTAAACACGTCGAGGTCTTCAGGTGAGAAAGTCCAACTCTAGACTAAACTGGTGCAACGAAAACCACGGGGATCTCGTGTGGTCCTTTCGGGGACCACACAGGAGACCACGGGACCTAGCGAGGACCACAGTCTTAAATTCAGTAGGATCACAGTGCGGTCTTGGTGGTAGAAGCGAACGAAGAAGAAGAATGCTTTGGAGATAACAGCAACAGAACAGTATTTCAGTGACTAGATATCAGATTTCTTTTCTTTTTGGAAGAATTAATTAAAGATATTTGAGAAGCAATGTGTCAAGTGTGCTGAACCCTGAGGTGACCATATAAAACAGTGGTATTACTAGACAACATGGCGCTCATGTGAGAGTTTTGTGTGGGCTACCTCCTCTATACTGTATACAGATTTACTACAGTATTTGTATATATCTATATATAAATGTGGTCATGGCCTCATTACAGAAGGTGAGATCTATTTATGCTCTTTTTTTTAAGATGCAGAAAGCATAAAATAAAGGCAATATATTTTGCATGAAAATGCAGTGGAAACATCACACCTTGAAAATAAACTCCAAGACAAAAGCAAGACATAAAGATTTTACATGAGACTGATTCATTTAGAATCTGGCTTTTACTGATAACTTCATAAAATGTTCTTTTCAAAAACAACCATTAATTTTTTTCTAATAAATATCATGATCACATTACTTATTAATTTATGCTTACCTTTTATGCACTGTCCAGTTGTCATGTGACATTCATTATCGACACAGTTATTTGGACAGACCTTTTGGCATGAATTACCATAATATCCATGGATGCAGAAAGAACATTCACCAGTGATGATATTGCATTCACCATTTTTACAGTTTTTAGGGCAGCTTGAATAACAATCTTCTCCAAAATATCCAGTATTACATGAAGAGCATCTCCCATCTATTTTACTGCATGTATTGTTATAACATTGTTCAGGACAACGATAACAGCTGGGTCCATAAAATCCACGGGCACAGGAAATGCAAGTACCATCTAATATTTTACATGTCTTATCACATTTAACAGAACAACTAGTTAAACACTTCCTTCCAAAATAACCATCTTTACAGGATATACAGGTGCCTTTTCTTGAGTCGCATATATTGTTTTTACAGTTGGTAGGACAAGGATTACGACAAGTTACTCCATAAAATCCACTTACACAGGAATCACATGTACCATTTATGCCACATTTCCTATTTTTACAGTGTTCTGGGCATGTTTGAGAGCATATATCTCCAAAATATCCTACTTTACAGGCCAAGCATTTGCCATCAATAACATCACACTTTTTGTCCTTGCACATTCCAGGGCAATGAACCGTGCATTTATCCCCATAAAAACCCCCATTACAGTCAAAGCAATTACCTTTTGAAAAAGTGCACTTATTATATTTGCAATGTATAGGACAGAGATTTAAACATTTAACTCCATAATATCCTACACTGCAAGAAAAGCAGTTACCAGTAGAATAATTACACACTTGATTCAGACAAAGTGTGCTGCATAAATCTGAACATTTTTCACCATGAAATCCACTTTTACAAGAAGCACATGAGCCAGTTTTTGGATCACAAGTTTTGCCCACACAGTTTCTAGAACAAGCTGTTGTACATCTCTCTCCATAGTAACCCTCTTCACAGGAATAGCATTTACCATTGGAAGTGTCACACAACCTGTTCAGACAATGTGCAGAACAAGTTACTGTACATTGATCTCCATACCACTGGCTTTCACAAGAAAAGCAGTTACCACTTGCAGTATCACATGTCTTATTTGCACAGTGCTTAGGACATTCTGTTGAACATTTTCTTCCATAAAATCCATTATCACACTTATCACATGCACCAGATTTAGCATCACATGTATGGCCGTAACAATGTGCAGGGCATGGACTTAAACATTTATATCCAAAGTAGCCTGCTTTACAATCAAAACAGTCACCATCTTTGTGCTTACATTTATTGTCCTTACAGTGTACTGGACACCTGGACTTACAGTCACTTCCAAAAAATCCATCATTACATGATGGACATGTTCCATTTACATGATCACATGTATTACCCCCACAGCTTGCGGAGCACAGAACTGAGCACTTTGGCCCATAAAATCCTGCATCACAAGTGAAGCAAGTACCATTCTGAGTATCGCACTTTTGCTCATGACAGTTTTTACCACAGGCTGTGCATCTCTCACCATAAAACCCACTTTCACATGAAGAGCAAATGCCACTGATAGGATCACAAGTATTGTCCTTACAATGCTGAGGACAAGGAACTGAGCATGTTTCTCCATAAAAGCCACTGACTGGTTTACATGTTATGCAGCTGGAATTTCTTGCAGAACACTGATCATTTTGACAATGCTGAGGACAAGAAGTTCTACATTTCTCTCCATAAAATCCTTCCGCACAAGCACTACATAAACCATTTTTAATATTGCATATATTGTTCAGACAGTGCTCGGGGCAGGTATGTTGACATTTGTCTCCATAAAAGCCTGCACTGCAAGAGATGCATGAACCATTATTAGCATGACATGCACCATTATGACAGTTTACTGGACAAATATTTAAACATCTGTCTCCAAAAAATCCTATGGCACATGACATACAGGTACCAGCAATGGAACTGCATGAACTGTTCAGGCAGTGATCAGGACATGAAGTTATACATTTTTGTCCTTGAAATCCATGTTCACAACTTAAGCAAGTTCCATTTCTAAAATTACATGCTCTGTTTTTACAGTTTTCAGGACATCCAGATGAACATTTCTTTCCATAATAACCATTCTTACATGACGTACATGTGCCATCTGTAACATTACATGTACCGTTTTGACAATTTCCAGGGCATGAAGATGAACATTTTATCCCATAAAATCCTACTTTACAAGCTGTGCATACACCACTTTCAGTATCACAAGTCCCCCCTAAACAGTTCTGAGGGCAAAGTAATGAACATTTTTTTCCATAAAATCCTGTTTCACATGCAGCACATAAGCCACTAGTTTCATTACATCTACCACTTCTACAACTGCCAGGACAAGAAGAGCATCTCTTCCCAAAAAATCCAGGATTGCATGACTGGCAGACACCATTTATTTTGCTGCATATATTTCTAAAGCAACTTCCAAGACAGTTAACTGTGCATCTAACTCCATAAAATCTGTCTTTACATGAGCTGCATGCACCACTAAGAAAGGTGCATTGCTGTTTACGGCAGTTAGAAGGGCATGCAGTTAAACATTTCCTTCCATAAAATCCATTTTCACAAGAAATGCAAATGCCTTTGAAACAAATCCCATACGCACAGTTCTGTGGACATGGCTTTGTGCATTTATCCCCATAATACCCACTTTCACAATTTGAACATTTGGCACTAAACCTATCACAAGTATTGTTATAACAATGCTCAGGACAAGAAAATGTACATTTCTCTCCATAAAATCCAGCTTTACAAGCTGTACATGACCCTGTTGTGCTATCACATACATTATTCTTACAGTTGTTAGGACAATCTAATCTACATGTATCTCCATAATATCCTTCTCTGCATGGTTGACATTTTCCATCTTTATCACATTTTGTACTAGAACAATGTTCTGAGCAGGATTTCAAGCACTTATATCCATAAAACCCATCCTTACATGCAATGCATTCACCATCCTTGCCTCTGCACTCATTATCTCTACAATGTTCTGGACAAGGAGCTGAACATGAGCGTCCATAATATCCTCTCAAACAAGTAAAGCAAGTACCATTTCTAGCATGACATATCTTACTCTGGCAATTATCTGGACAGGAATGTGAACAATCTTCTCCAAAAAATCCATTGTTACAATTCCAGCAAATACCATTTGAGGATGTGCATAGTGATTCAGGACAATCGTCAGGACAAGTGTCTGTACATTTTTTTCCATAAAATCCAACATCACAGGAACATGATCCATCTACTCCATTGCATGCACCACCAACACAGCTTGCTGAGCACGTTTGCAAACAGTCATGTCCATAAGAACCAGACTGACAGGCTGAAAGAGAATTGAAATTTCACTAAATCTGCATTATGCTAACCTGTAAAATTTTGGTATTCTAATTAAAATATGGGGAGAACATAAACCAAATGATAACTTTATTGTTTGGTTTTATACTGAACTATCTTCTAACATGCTTAGATCTAAATACTCTTCATAAGATGTTCGTAAGGAATGGCAATTTAGAATTTACATTTTATGTTTTATTTTCATAAAGCCCAAAAACCTAGGCTCTATCACAGTTTTAAAATTTGTTCAAGTGACAGATAAGAAAATATTTTCCAACTGTTCTTGCATCGCTGACATATTTGTTAACCTAAATGGAAAAGTAATAAAGAAAGTGGTATTTTTAATCAAAACAGTAATACACTTGTATAAAATTTTATGCCAAGGCAAGCTGCCTGGTTTTAAGGTTGGGCATTTGCTTTGGGTGTTGTTGGTCATGGGTTTGAATTCCACCAGAAGTGGCAGGGATTTTTTTTCTCCCTCCAGCAGTAAATTCTACTGGACTCTATTTAGTTGGACGAACATTTGCATGCACTGTAGTGCATATTAAAAAGGCTTTGGCAATTGTAAATACTGGAAATAGCAAAAGAAATTGGCCAGATGGCCTGCGCTTGGGTAAAATTCTTCCACAGAGATTGGTGCAGTCGCTTGGAGTGTCTATGTTGATTGTTACACCTGTTCTGAGGTGTCAGAATGGGTGACTAGGCAGTTATGGGAGTGTCCTGACTGCACAGAAGTCATTTCCAAATGAACAGACATAGCATTCTGTATATGACATTGTGATATCAGTTTACTGTAGTTTTATAAATTACGCTGGTTTACAGCTTGATTTTATAATCATGAAATCACAGGCAGTGATGGTGCTTGCTCCTGGTAATGACAGGAGTACAGTAATGTGGTTATAATAGGCAAAATTTCTGCTCCCAGATGCTGCTTCATGTCTCCTGGAGGAAGGAAACCGCCTGGGGCAACAAAAGCACTGACAACAAAAGCACTGAACAGTTTTTTTTCCCTACCACAGAAATCCAAAAACATAAACAAGAATCAAGCCTGAAAGGTTGAAGGTGGTATCAGAAAGCTCCTAGTCAATACTTGCTGTGACTGTAGTATTCAACAAATACATGCAGCATACTTAAGGTTATTACTCCTAATCCTTCTGAGTCAGTCTGCCACCTGTTGTCATACACATGTTCAGCTTGTATACTTTGACCTTGTGTTAGGACCTTCCTGTGTTTGTTATGATGATTGACATATCCAAGCAATGTGCCTGCATTAACTGTTGTGTGAAGCTCAGCAAGCCTACTACTGAGACGTTCAAAATGATTTTTAAAGCTTTAAGTGAACATTACTTAGGTCAAACACAGCTTTTTGAGTGGCATGTGCATTTCAAGGCTGGCTGATGACAAGAGTTTTGGATGACCAATCATCAGCAAAATGCCAGAAGATGAGGACCACTGCCGAACAATCCATCAGCTCTCTCACATGCTGCTATCAGATGTGGAGTCTGCCAGGAGATCTTCATGGAAAATCTGAATATGTACTGCATTGTTCTGAAGTTTTTCCTCTGGTTCTTGACATTCAGTCATAAGCAGCAGCATCTTGTCTCAAGTTTTCATGAGAGAAACTAAGATGACCCAAATTTTATCTCCAGGACAACCACAGACAATGAAGTTTGGTTTGGATAAAAAAAAAAAAAAAGAAAATGCCTTATTGAAGAGTCTGCAGTCAACAAGACCAAAGACAGCACAGCAAGTCCAGAGTGCAATAAAAAGCATGGTCATCATTTTTTTTTTATGTCATGGCCACCTGTTCACTGAGAATATTTGTTCTTCCTGGTAGTAAAGTGAATTCTGACTTTTGCTCTGATGTTCTGAGGAGCTTCAGAGAAGACGTACAACCAAAAAGATCAGAACTATGATGCAGTTGCAATTGTTGCATTGTGACAGTGTGCCTCCTCACCCTTACATTATGATGACATAGTTTTTGACAGAAAACAACATGGCAGTTACTCCATACTCTCTGTACTTACCTGATCTGGTGCCCAGTGACTCTGTCTTGTTCTCTAAGCTGCAGGATGCCACTTTGGCACCACTGATGAAATCCAAATGGTAATGGTGGTAATGGTATCACAAGCAGTATTGGATAGCCTTCAGAAAAAAAGGACTTCCATGGTGCTTTTAAGGCATGAAAGAGATCGTTTCAAAAGAGGCGGCAACTAAAATTAATTAATTTCTGCATTTTTTTTAAAGGACTAGTCCAGGAACCTTCCAATACCACCTCACATTGTCACCCACAGCAACTTTAAGAAAGAGTCCATCTATTTTGGAACCAGAAGTGCAGCTGTTCCAAATATGGCACCTGCCAGGTAGTCTGAGAAATGAAAGCAGTTATCTTCCCTAAACCATCATCACACTTCATGAGAGATTCACGTGCAAGTCCCATTATATAATAGGTACCGCTATGTCTGAAAAGTGCAGGATAATGTAGACTGGGGAAGTTGGTCTCAGACTAGGTGACTGCATCCAAATACACCTTGGTAACATCTCCCAGAATGCTTTCAAGTCACTCTCCAATCACTGTAATAGCACAAACCACTGAAATGAGACACTTCCAAACAACAGCTCTCAGACAATGTAAATCTGTTGATAGAAGTCACCTATCCCTCGAAAACTGCTTTATATATGATTTTGAAACTTTGGAATCACAAAGATTAAATTCTGTATTCCGTTCTCCACTTCCTGACAGTCAAAATCTCAGTACAGCGCCCTTTCCCATCTAATCACACACTTCTACCTTTTCCTGATTTGTCAGCATATAATTTCTACACTTTTTCTATATTCTGTGTCTTTCATTCATACTACAATCATTTAATTTTCTCTGCCTATCTTTATATCAGTTTGACCACCTTTAAATCCCTCTCAATCAAGCCCCTTCACTTTATCCTGCTTAGTTTTCATGCAATCAGATTTATCATAATTCTTAGGTCCACATATGAGCATATACAACTTTCTTATACACTCTAGTGCAGCTACACACAGGTCACAGACAAATATCCTTCTTTATCAACTCTTATTTGTAATACATTGTAAATGCAAGTCTGTCTTTTTGTTTCCTTTCTTTTTTTTTCCCCCTCTGTCATATGTGTTTTTGAATGAATAAGATAAAAGCCGAAATTCTAAAACTGTGTACCGCATGAATTAATAAAGCTATTCCTATCTTCTATAAACCCCCGTGTGGTACCCGGGATCTGCAAAGAATAGGACCACTGTACCCTACCACGCATGATCATAGAAGGCGATTAAGGAGGGTTCAGCATAGGGCCAGCAACCCTGTCTGGTAAAAAAAACTATCAGACTGCTACAGAAACGGAAGCAAGGGAAACAACAAACGCAGGTGGAAGGAGAAATGCGTATCAGGAAACTGAGCCCGTGAAGGTTATGGATGAAAGCCAGCCACTGGAAGTCCCCAGCCCGACTGCAGACCTCCTGGAACCTAAACACAAGATGCAAATAGGCAGCTGGAATGTAAGAACACTAAACCAGACTGGAAAACTAGTACAGACCATCAAGGAAATGCACAGATACAAACTAGACATACTAGGAATACAAAAAGCAAGATGGACAGGACAAGGCAGAAGGAAATTAACAACACAGCACACAGAAGATAAATAATATGGTCAGGTAAAGAAGATCTTCATGAAGGAGGAGTAGCATTGATTATAACAAAAGAAGCATCAAGAGCATTGCTGAAATGGACCCCAATAAATGAGAGATTATTATATGCACGGTTCAACTCGAGATTCACGAAGCTGACTATTATAGTTTGTTATGCACCAACAGAAGCAGCTGAAGAGGAGTTAAAAGAAGATTTTTACAACAGCCTCCAAGCCACAGTAGAAACAATACCCAAGCATGATATGCTACTCATCTTGGGCGACTTCAATGCAAAAGTAGATGAAGGAAATGAAGATAGAAGAAGAATCATGGGAAAAGAAGGAATCGGAGAAATAAATGAAAATGGAGAAAGACTGTGCAGTTTCTGTGAAGAAAACATGATGACCATCGGAGGGACAATTTTCCAACACAAAAACATCCATAAGGTGACTTGGAGGTCACCAGATAAAACCACAGAAAACCAAATCGATCACATACTAATAAACAACAAGTTGAAACGGTCACTACAAGATGTGCGAGCAAGGAAAGGAGCAGATGTAGGAAGTGATCACAACCTTCTGGTAGCAAAAATAAAACTAAAATTAAGGAAAGCCAAAATCGGAGAACACAGAAAGATACATTTTGAAACAAGAAAACTGATAGACCAGCTAACAAGAAATGAATTCTCAATAATACTTAAGAACCGCTTCAGTGTCCTACAAGACGAAGCAGAAATGTCCATATTAGAGTTCAATAAAACACTACAGGAAACAGCAAAAGAGGTGCTAGGATATAGGAAAAGGAGAAAAGAGGAATGGATAAGCGAGACCACATGGGAAAAGATAGAGCAAAGAAAAGAAATCAAGAAAAAATTACTGAACACCAAATCACAACGGCTTAAAGAACGAGTTTTAAGTAATTATGCACAAAAAGACAAAGAAGTGAAGGAATCATGCCGTCAAGATAAACGTCAATATTATGACAACTTAGCAGAAACAGCAGAGAAAGCAGCATATACAAATGACATCTTCTTCTTCTTCTTCGTTCACTTCTGCCACCAAAAACCGCACTGTGAACCTACTGAATTCACGCCTGTGGTCCTCGTTAGGTCCCGTGGTCCCCTGTGTGGTCCAAAATAGACCACACGAGTTCCACGAAAGGACCACAAGGGGTTCAGAGTATCACAGTGCTTTAGCCTGTATTCTTGGTGGGTCTCGGAAGCGGGATTGCGTGACACCGTGGTTTTCATTGCACCAGTTTGGTCTAGGGTTGGACTTTCTCACCGGAAGACCTCAACGTGTTTGGAATATCAGTGCATCCCCGCTGGGTGAGAGGCGTTAGCCTACCCAGGCCAGAGTTGGACTTTCTCACCGGAAAACCTCGACGTGTTTTGAGATACCCGTGTATCACCGCCGGGTGAGAGGTGGTTGCCCATCCAGTCCAGGGTTGGACTTTCTCACTGGAAAACCTCAGCGTGATTAGGATACGCAGACATCCCCGCCGGGTGAGAGGTGGTTGCCTATCTAGACTTCCCTGGTCCAGTGTCTCCGACTTCAGCATTTTGCGGTCGTGGCCGCTACCCTTCCTAGTTGTGACCAGGATGGAGCTTTTGTCCAGGAGGACTAATCCTCGCCACTAGTGACTTCCACCCCTGGGTTGAGCCGGTTTAGGCATTTCCCAGTATGGGCGTGTTTGGGACGGGACCGACCTCTAGAGCAGAGGTACTGTGACATGCATAGCCTTCAAGATTCACCCCTGGTATGAGCCGGTTTAGGCAAAATTCACCAGTATGGGTGTTTATCAGGCGTTACCGACCTCTAGAGCGGAGGTGGCATGACATGTCTAGCCATCGAGTTTCATCCCTGGTGTGTGCCGGTTTAGGCATATTTCACCAGTGTAGGTGTATTTCGGACATAGGCGGCCTCTAGAGCAGAGGTGCCGTGGTATAGCTCTCGTAGCGATACTACTGGACATAAACTTCACTTTCCACCACCTTTTCCCATCGGCGCCGCACAGCAACCGTTATTTCCGCATTTACTTCCTTAACCGGGAGGAGCTTCACTCCGCGCGCGGCATTTGAAAAGTCAAGCCAGCAGTGACTTAACCTCTGGGACAAGCCGGTTCATGCATTTCACCCGATATGACTGCACTCAGGACGTGGCCGACCTCCAGACCAGAGGTGCCGTGATTTGACTGTTTGCTTCGCTTTATTCTTTCAACCACCTTTTCCGCAGTGATGCTGCGCGGCAACCTCATTTGCAAATTTCTTCATTGGCCAGGAAGAGCACCGCTCCACGCACGGCAGCTGAAGATCTCGCCAACAGCGGACAAATGACATGAAAACCATATATAAAATCACAAAGCAGATGACAGGTAACTTCAACACAAGATGTGAAAGTGCAGTAAGAACACAAAATGGACAACTGGTCAGTGGAGAAAGAAAAAATTGAAAGATGGAGGGAACACTTTAACACCCTACTAAACAGAACGCAAGCAGCACAAACAATAGACATACCTGAAGCAAAAACGGAACTAAACATCAATACAGGACCAATAACAATAAATGAAGTTAAAGAGGCGATAAAGAAGCTAAATCAGACAGGGCACCAGGTGAAGATGAAGTGACTGCTGAGATGTTGAAAGCAGAAGAAACAGAAACACCAAAACAACTTTGCCAGATATTACAACAAATTTGGGATCTAGAAAAAGCCCCAGATGAGTGGAAAACTGGGCTTATAGTAAAACTACCAAAGAAGGGTGACCTCAGAGATTGCGGGAACTGGAGAGGCATTACCCTACTGCCACTCACCAGTAAAGTATTTTGCAGAATAATCATCAACAGAATTGTACCAACACTTGAGGAAAAACTTCAGAAAGAGCAGGCAGGATTTAGGAAAGGAAGATCATGCATAGACCACATATTTGTACTTAGACAAATATTAGAACAGGCAAATGAGTGGCATAGCACAACATATGCATTATTCACAGATTTTGAGAAAGCCTTTGACAGTGTCAACAGAGATGCACTGTGGAAAATCCTAAGATAGCATGGCCTCCCCCATAAAATAGTTAATGTAATCAAAGCCCTATATGAGGGTTTTCAGTGCAAAGTTATCTGTGGAGAACATACCTCCAGCAGCTTTAGGGTACAAACAGGAGTGAAACAGGGATGTGTACTATCACCAACATTATTTATCTTGGCAGTAGACTGGTTAATGAAGGAGGCAACATCAGACAAACGCAGAGGATTACAATGGACCCTTGACACAGTGCTGGAGGACCTTGACTTTGCGGACGACATTTGTCTATTATCAAGCAGTCACAAAGATATGCAAGATAAAATAAACAAGCTAACTCAGAATGCAAACAACATAGGACTAAAGATCAACGTAGGAAAGACAAAGTTAATGAAGCAAAATGTGAACAACAGAAATGTACTCAGAGTAGATAACAAGTTAGTGGAGGAGGTCAATGAATATGTATACCTTGGAAGCAGAGTAGTAGAAAATGGAGACAGCACAGAGGACATCAATAGCAGACTTACTAGAGCAAACCAGGCTTTTGCAATGCTGCAGACTATATGGAAATCAAAAAAACTAAGCATAAATATGAAAATCAGGATATTTAAGAGTAATGTTCTAAGTGTACTACTCTATGGAAGTGAATGCTGGAAAATCACCAAAACCATAGAAAACAAGTTGAATTCTTTCCAGACTAAATGTTTATGAAGAATTAAAAAAATATTTTGGCCAAACACCATAAGAAATAACATCTTATTAGCAGAAATGCAGATGAAACCACTGACAACAATTATTGAGGAAAGACGCTGGCGATGGTTGGGACATGTGCTCCGAATGACTGACAACTCACTATCAAAAATAGCACTAAGATGGACACCACAGGGGAGCAGAAGTAAGGGTAGACCAAAAGAGACATGGAGAAGAACAACAGAAAGGATGTTGAGCAATAGAGGGCTCACCTGGGCAAGAGCAGAAAAAAAGGTGAAGGACAGGCATTTGTGGAAAACCCTTGCAGAAGCCCCATGTGCCCTGGGCACTTAAGGTTCAGAGAGAGAGAGATCTTCTATAAATGTCTAATGATTCTTCTCTGTATTGTGTACTAACCTCTGCAGATTTCTGTCTCTGGCACTGCTCTTCAGTTAATCTGATATCTACCAATGTCATCTAAAATTAATGGATATGCAGAAACAGAATTTGGATATAGTTATTGAGTAACTTAAAAAGCAATTCTTTTTTGCCTACTTCTGTCTTCAAGTATTGTGAATATTTCACATTTTTAACTCTTTCTACCCATGTGATCCCTGCAGGGACCATGTCCGGTTTACTTCAACAATCGAAAGTACCCTATGGGACACTGTGTTTTGTTTCGTTTGCATGTGAAATTAACTTTTTAGTTAACCACTATCTGTACATGCCAAAATCTTCCTTTACTTCCGTACACGCTGTTCGAAAGGAATTCTTTAAATCTTATCAAGTGTTTGTGTGTTTTCCAGTGACATTTTCGAGACCGACTGAAAAAATGAACACACCCACTGACTCGACAAATGTGACTGCATGTTATTCAGGTAGTGGTAGGCCTATTAGAGACAGTGCAAAGGCAGCTTTGAATTTATTTAAGTGTATAGGTAACGAAAGGCCATAACTGAATCAAGTTCTCACGTGGATGAACCTGTAGTTTATCTGCCTATAGTGACGGTGACAGGCATAGTGAAAGTGATTCTGACAATGGCCCTATGACTAGTTCTAGTTCTTTAGCTGGACCGAGCAACAGGATAAGTCCTCCACCTGTGAAACAACCTAGAACTATTGTTTCTGTGGCTCGGAGAGAAAATAACAATCCAGTATCTAACTGGAGAGAAGCGCAGGTGAATGAAGAGCTAGGAACTCCTAGCAGCAGTGATCCTGGCAGTGGTATTCTGTTAGATGTTGGCCGTGAGCGGACACCACTGGGGTTTTTCTTTGCATTATTTACAATAGATATTTTGGACAGTCTCAAAGCCAGCATAAATGCTTATGCTGTTATGAAACTTAGCCAACCAGGTGATGGTAGTAATGATTCTAGATGGACACCTATTGGCCGCCATGAAATTTATAAGTTCATGGCCACTATCATTTCTATGAGCATGCAACCTAAACCAAAACTCAGTGACTACTGGATCACCACAGGCCATCTGCAGTCACCATTTTTTAGGCAGATGTTTACTAGGGATAGGTTTCTGAAGATATACAGCACTATGCTGCATGTCGGTGAAGCTGATAGTGAAGGTAAAGCCAAAATTGAACCTTTTGTCAATCAGCTGGTCACATCTTTTCAGGCAGCCTTTTACCCTTTCAAAGACATAAGTATTGATGAAGTGGTAATTGGCTACAAGGGACGCTGGTGTCATAAGCAATATAACGCTAGCAAGCCAGCCAGATATAACATCAAGACGTTTGGCCTTTGTGACTCTATCACAGGTTATGTGTTCAACCTGGTAATATATTTTGGAAAGCAAACCTCCTATGACCCTGCCACTGCTGACAGTCCAAGTCATGCTATGAAAGTTTTTCAGACACTTTTGCAGCCAGTGAAGGCACCTTATCATATATTTGCAGACAGGCATTATGCTAGTCTTCCTCTGGTTGATTATCTGCTGTCAAAAGGTCACAGTTACACTGGGACCTTGAATATCTGTCGCAAGGGCTTTCCTCCACAGCTGAAAACTCAGACGCTTGAGGAAAACAAGCCTGTTTACCATATCAGAGATGATGGTAAGATTCTCTGTGTTTCCTGGACAAACAAAAAGTCAAAGAAGCCTGTTCATGTGGTTACAACACATGGAAAAGCTGTCACTATTCCTCTTATCTAAGGACAGCGAGAGGTCCAGAAACCAGAGATCATTCACACATATAACATGTGTATGAATGGATGTGACAGAGCTGACCAAAAGGTTTCATACTATGGCATGCATTCTAGAAAGACAATAAAGTGGTGGAAGAAAATATTCAACTGGATTTTGGAAATAATACAGGTGAATGCTCACACTTTATATTTGCTTTCAGAGAACCCTGGCAGGAGTAACAAATCTCTGGTCTTCTTCAAGGACCAGCTTATTGAAGGTTTGGTATCCTTGGCAGACAGCAGCTTCATTGCAGAAGTTAGTATGCCTGCTCCCAGGCAAACGGGAGCAGCAGCACATCCCCTTATCTCAGAACGCTACCAAGGTGCTCATCTGATTGACATGAAAGATTTCTGTAAACAGTGTTTATACTGTTTGAGGGCAGACAAAACAGTCCACACCTATTACTACTGCACTACGTGCTGGGACGAACCTCATCTGTGTCCAAAGAATTGTTTCCAGGCATATCATAAGTCACATCGAGCATGATACCACTGCATTCTAGCACAAATACTTCATTTGCCTGTGCTTTCTACATTTACTGTCTGAGCCACCCTTGACATCTCTGTCTAACCTGACCATTTTTACTCTGTAGGTGACTGATTTCTTGACTGAAGACAGCAGAAGACTAGTGTTTTTGTACCTGTATTGTATATATTGACAGCTAAATTTTTTAAAATACTTTTTTATCATGTAAATATATTGTGTACAGATCACATACTGACAGTTTTATACGACAGTGTGTTGTACAGTGTTCATGTGTTGTACGTATATTCTGTATATAATTTTTTATTTTCATTTTTCATGCCATGTATATAATTTTTCAGTAGCCCTGTAAAAGCCCTTTTCAGGGCCACTCAAATTGTCAAGACTGGCAATTGCTCAGGAAAAAAGAGCCTTCACCTCAGCCAACAGCAGCTCTGTAACGGCCCTTTTCAGGGCCATCCAAATTTTCACAACTGACAAACACTAAGTGTATGAAAATTAGTTCACAATGTTTTCTGTTATGTTTGTGTTTTTGTTTATTTGTAGTTCTGCAAATTTGTCCACAGTTTTTACACTTCATGTGAGGAATTCCATTTATCTTCATATTGTGTTTTTCAAGTGGATATTTACAGCTGTAATGGTAAGTAGAAAACAATTTTATTTGTGTGTTATAATTCTTTTTTGGGCTGAAAAGAGATATAGTGTATATTAGATGTGATTCATTTGGATTCACAACAAAATGTGCCAAAGTTGGATTTTTATATTCAGTTGGAATATATTCAGATTGAGGGTAAGTTGAACATACTTTTTTTTTCTCAGTCCTAAATAATTTTTTTTTTTTTTGCTCACAAACTTTTCAATTTTTTCTCAACAGTTCTCTTTCTTTGACAAATAACTACATTTATAAAATCCTCATTCATTTCTACTTATTTTGATATATGATACATTTATGTTGAACCCTGAATTAGTTTGTTAAAATTAATTTTAGAGAGGGACCCAAAAATTATCACAACACCTGCTTGATAATATAATGTCCATCTGTATGATGGTAATGTCTGCCCGTAACGTCCGTGCTTTTTTTCCCCTCTTGAAAGAGTTAAATCACCACTATACATAAATCATGGACACCACACTAAGATGGACACCACAGGGGAGCAGAAGTAAGGGTAGACCAAAAGAGACATGGAGAAGAACAACAGAAAGGATGTTGAGCAATAGAGGGCTCACCTGGGCAAGAGCAGAAAAAAAGGCGAAAGACAGGCATTTGTGGAAAACCCTTGCGGAAGCCCCATGTGCCCTGGGCACTTAAGGTTCAGAGAGAGAGATACATAAATCATACACACATACATATACAGAGAATGAATGAAAGCAGAAGTGTGAAAATAAGGAGTCCAAAAGAAGTGAGGTTAATCAACTTTTGCAGAGCTGTATGCTGCCTATAAAACAATGTTGCTAACAAATATATATGTGTGTGTGTGTGTGTATATACCTGTGTTACAAGTATGTCCTGCATAGCCATCCAAACAATTGAAACATGTGCCTGAGACTGGTTTACAACCTTGGTTATCACAGTGACCATGGCAGCTTGTATTACATCTAGATCCATAAAATCCAAGAGGACAGCCGACAGTGCAGTTCCCAGTGATGGGAAAACAGAACTCTCCTGTTTCACAAGAACATGTCTGTGAGCAGTTTTGTCCCCATTTATCATCAGGGCAACTGATGGCTGTCATAAATTAATACATATAATTTTAAGATCAGTTACATATATGGCTTGAATAAAAGCTTAAATTCTCAAAATCTGGTCTGTCTTTTAAAAGTTAACTTTCAAACCATTAGATTCTTAGTTTTTTTTTCTCTGTGGATACATAGAAGCAGAAATAAGACAGATGAACAAACAACAAACTGCCTCATAGGTGATCATAAAAAAGAAGATGGATATATGTCGGTCATGTGCTGAGAAGAAACAACCAGAGAAAAACAAGATATCAAGTGAAACAGAAAAGGCTGAAGAAAAAGAGGTCGACCATGTGAAACTCTAAAGAGGACATTGTTAAGAGAACCAAGTTTAATGGGAATAACATCCCTTGATGAGGTTGAAAAACTCACCGAAAACAGGAAATTTTGCCAATCTACCATGTGAACCCTATGTGACGTTTAATGGCACAGGAAGGATGTAAGATATAAACATAATTTTATATGTTCCCATTAAACATAACAATTTTACAAAGTATATCAGTTCAATGTAATGTTCCATTAAAATGACATTTATTAAGAAAGAAAGTTACTTACATCCATATGTTTCCACCTCACAGAGAATTAGCATCTCTTTTGATCCAGTTATAGACAGATGGTTTATTTTTTCATATGTCTTGTTTAACAGCACTTCATATGTGCCCAGGTTTTCATTTGGCCCTATGTATGTTTCTAAGAGATTTTCCTGGACGCTGTAGGTCTTCAAAGTAAACTGCCTCAATTGGTCCCAGTCTGAAATACACTATAGCTTTAGCATATCATGTAACAAGAATCTAAACTGGAAAAAAGAAACAAATAGAATTGCTGAAATTAATGAAATAAAAAATAATATAAAATACAGTAAAATACAATATATTTTAAATACTCATTACAAAAAGTTATAAAAATGATTGGATGATATTTATAACAACATTCAACAATCAGTAAATCAAACATTTCTGTTAAGGCACATAACCAAATATTAGTGAGTCTGGATAGATAAGATCTACATCATGGCAATTCAATCACCAGAAAAAATGTATTAAAAAAATGCATAATTCTTTTGTCATGATGAGAATAAAATAAGCTAAAAACAAACACACACATAATAGGCACACATGTCATCCTTTAGCTCCTGAACCAAATGCAGATGTTCAGGAAAGGCACTGAAGTTTGTGTTAGAGCTCATTTCATGCATGGTATAACTGGTTCAGAGAATTTGGTGGCTGTGGCAAGATGTCACTCTGCACATGCTGAAATTCTTCTTCCAGAGCAATGAATACATACACAAAAGCAGGCACTGTCCTGTGGAGAAACCATTCCAGGTCCATAAGCCTGCAGAAACAGCTCATTGTGCTGGCTCATAACCGGGAGTCAGGTCAGGTTGCCCTGAAAGACAAGTAGATGCAGGCAATGAAGTCCAGTAAAGACTCCCCATCACATATGTTTTTGCTTCCACTGCCATACTGAACTTGCATCACAACATGTCTGCATAGTGGTCCCCTGGTGGTCATAGATGCATTGATGACCATTAACTTAAGACAGCTGGAATCTGTCTTCATCTGTGAACATCGCATTTCACTATTTTATTAAAATGTTAACATGTTATCATCACTCCTCATAAGACAAGTCTACAAGTACTCTTATCATCACTGCTCATAAGACAAGTCTACAAGTACTCTTATCATCACTGCTCATAAGACAAGTCTATAAATACTCTTATCATCACTGTTCATAAGACAAGTCTACAAGTACTCTTATCATCACTGCTCATAAGACAATTCTTTAAGTACTCTTATCTCCTGTAAAGGAAGATCTCAGCACAGAGCACAAGTTCTATAGCACCAGTGAGAACTCCAACAAACTGGAATTAATGGGTGGGATTCGATCCCACACTGTAAGTCTGAGACTGCCTAGAGACCACTTGAGTTTTTCAACCAATCTCACATTCTTCTACTGAGGATTATGACAAATGTTATACTGATATCCAAAACATGTCGAGGTTTTCCACTGAAAAAGTTCAACTCTAGGCTGGATGGGCAACCACCTCTCACCTGGCGGGGATATATTCATATCCAAACCAGTGAGGAAGTCCAACTCTAGACTAAACTGGTGCAGTGAAAACCACAGCGTCATGCAATGCCGCTTCTGTGACCCACCGAGAATATAGGCCCAAGCCCCACTATGCTCTGAGCCTCCATCTTAAATGAGACTATCACGAGAACCACAGGAGTAAATTCAGTAGGACCACTGGGTGATCTTGATGGTAGAAGTGAACGAAGAAGAAGAAGAAGAAGAGATGACAAATGTGCTGCCCAACCCATTGCAAGTGAGCAATGATGAGACAGCAGTGACAGGTCATTCAGCTTGATGATGTGGTTGAAACTCACTCTCTTATGTCACTGCCTCACATTAAAATTGATTCCCAGAACTGTTTCCAGCAGTGATTTTTGCATGCAGAAGTTGGCTCTGCAAGTGAGACACAATGTAGCAGTTACTTATGCTCTCTTTCTCTCTCTCTCTCTCTCTCTCTCATGCACTCATGCACGCACGCACGCACATGCACACACATACATACATACATACATACATACATACATACATACATACATACATACATACATACATACATACATACATACATACATATATATACATATGAACAAAAATAAAAAAATAACAGAAATTATGACAAGAACAAAAGAGAAAAAAGCTATAAAATTTATTTTAATGCAAAATACTTTGTAAAGACCTTTCCCCTTCCTAACCAGACAGCTTTTGCATTATGCCAACACACTTCCACCCCCACAGACAAAACCAGTATCTGTATACAAAAATATTATCATTCTATTAAGGCCACATTTTACATATGTGTTATAACCACACTGTTGCACTGTGGAGCTTGTGTAATGCAGCAGATATACTGAATATTAAAAACAAAAAACTCACGAACATGTGCACTGGGTTGCACGCACACACGCACACACACAAGAGAGGCTTAAAAAAAAAGGAAAAATATAGCCCCTGCTCTATGACATATAGGGGATATGATATTAGTGCAAATATTTTCTTTGACCTGTCTGAACATTAAACAATGACATGTTCAGTATCATCTCTGACCACCTTTCCTTCCCAAGCTCTAGGAGGAGCCAAATATTCATTTTCACTGCTGAATGCCGGGTTGCTTCTACCCAGATTCAAACTACTGACCTCACTATGAGAGATGAGTACACTAACCACTCTGCAAATCTGACAAAACCATGTAAACTGTTCACTGCTTAAAAAAAAAAATATCCAGCTGTTCTGGTGCTTGTCCTATGTAGGGTTGGCAGTTATCAAAAGCAGTGTGCACCAGGATCAGATTCTTACAAACAAAACTTAGTGTATTAATTATACATATGAAATACAAAAGTTCACTGCAAAAGATCTGAATTTTTATTATGATTACTTTATTAATGACTATTTTCAATATAAAAATATCAGTTTTCTTTCTGCGTGTGGCAGCTGTAGCAAGCATACACAACTTGCACATTACGTTATTTATCAGTAATAAGCATTTAATATCAAAACATTAACTTTTTGATGGGAAAACAATGACCATGCTGATGATCAAAGTCCTTAGCAGGAGATTGTTAAGTCAATGCATACAGTAAATAAAAAGAATACTACATGACATTTCTAATGCTCCTAGAGGCTACAAACAACATACTCAGATTTCTGTTGTATAGTATAATGTAGTGTAAGTACTGTGGCTGCTGGAAATAGAGAAACCAGATACCAGGATTCACTTTATCTGTATTTGTAGAGGAACATGAGAAATGGGCCAAATTTGTATCGGTATTTCCATCAACAGCAAGTCGTGATGGATATAGACCAGTTCCTTCTCCTTTCGGCTGATAAAAACTTGATTGATTAGTTGGCTGCTTAAGAGCAAAATTTCGACCTGTTGCAACAAAAAATTAAAATGAATTATACCATTTTATATTCTCACACTCTATGTTGATCTATGCTACTGTAATCAGCAAAAAAACTCATCTCTGTGAACAAAGTATTTTTGGTTTATCACATACAACTTACCTTAATATTTATAATTTAATGCATTTAACTGCATATTATTTTTTGGAACAGAAGTTTTGAAACTCAAGAATACTCAAGAGCTTGCTAATAGTTTAAAGAAGGAAAAGGAAATAGGAAAGGTGAATTCCCTTAATGAATAATTCCTCATGCTAACGTGTTAAACTTTTTTCTTAACAGCAAACAATTTTTATGATACAATCTCTTTAGAGTTGTTTGTCTTCAGTTTTAACCCTCATTTCACTATCAAAGCATCAACCCTTATGCTTGGTCAATCCATGCCAGTTAACTTGGTTTTGGCTAAATCCTATAATTCCTTACTGCTGATGAAAAAAATCTTTCATAAATTACATACAAACATCTCCATATGTCCGTTAATCTCATAGCCTACTTCACTCCTGAAATTCGTCACATGGTATTTGTTTTGGAATACAAACATCATCTGTACTTGCCACATTCCCTAGCTACTCCTGAACAGTCAAGATCATTCACAAAAGGTGAACAACAAAGATCAGATACAGCAGTGTTTTTCATCAACTGCAAACTACAACTGGAGTCATTTGAGAACATCAAAATGAAGATGTCCTGCAGAAAGTCACCTCTCAGAATCAACAACACTGGTCATGCAGTGGTTGCTCTTCCATGACAAAAGTGCTGGAAATGATGAAGCTGTATATACCAAAAATGGCAGCAATATAGAATGATACAGTCACCTACTCAACCACAGTGCCTGAATGAAAGGTGAATCTAGTTAAATTAATCAATGACAAAGGCATTAGAAGAAAAGTCTAATTTCATTAATAACTCATCACAGTAGACTAGTGAGCCACCTCTGTTGACTCAGTATAAGGTTACCAAATTGTGAAACCTAAAACAAAGACACATCGGTAATGTGAAAATAATGTGAAACCCAAAATGAGGAAACCATCCTCTCCACACACACACATATATACAACACATAACATACACAGTGCACACACACACAAACACGCACATACACAACTTGGTTTCAAACTTGGTTTGAGCTTGAAGTCATGAAAAAAATGTTCTAACTACAGGGCTTACACTTATAATCTGCCATGAACCTTTACTTTTGGAAGCCTTATGATTTAATAACTTACATTATGCATGCAACCACAAAATACATTCTTGAAACTTTGCCACATGATGGCTGTTTTCTTTCATTTTTCTGATTTCTTAAATAATAATTATTCTTTTATACAGTGTATTGTAATGAATTAAATTTTATTTCTACAAGTACTCACATGGTAAATGACTTAAGCAGTATTTGTATCAATGAATCTAATGTATAAACTGTAGATTATTAAAAACAGTAAACACATGGCAAAAGCTAATGCTATCCACATATGACTAAAAAGCTAACCTGGCTGCTAATGAAGGTCAGAGCTAGAAATGTGGAGCATAAAGCAATGCTAACAATGTAGGGGTAAATTAAAGACAATGTTTGTGTACCCCACTTCCACAGTATCTTCACAAAATGAAGCAGCAAATCATAGATCATAGATTTCATCATTTCTGTTATTCCAGATATGCTGCATAAAGTATGGGAGAAACTCAGTTACTGTAGTCCCTATAAGATATGTCTAAAACTGAGAATTTCTCTGCAAAACAGAATGTACTTTTTCCATGTAGCTGCATTTGCCTTCCTAAAGTGGCCTCTAGGAAGTGTAAAGTAATTTCCAGAACATTCTATTTATCACCATTATTTAACAGAGTTATTTGATTTCAGATGCATGACTTAAAAATAAAATGAAAGTTATATAATTTTAGTATAAAAACTCATTGCTTCTAATACAATTTGCCTTCATTCATATCATTTCAAGCTTTTTTTCCAGATAGAATAATCAGCTAATAAGTTTTATCTCATGTTTACTCTCATCTTTGTCTTGGTTTGTCTCTTGGTCTTCTCTTTTTCAGCTCTTGGTCTGTTCGCTGTCTTTGATTCTCTCTACATAACAAGGGCTTGTTATCTGCTAGATTTCATAATGCAAGTGATTACCAATGTTTTGTATAGACTGTGCATTTTCCTATTGGTTCTTATTCTCCAAAATCTATTGTTATATTCCTTGATAATGCTAGAAATTCTCCATAAGATTCTCCTATCAAAGCATTGTATTTCATCTATCTTTTATTTTTTTTTTAATCCATATTTCTTAATATACAAACCACTAGTCTTGTAGAAATTTTTAAATTGGTATTTTGCATTTTAATAAGAGTCCTTTAGGTACATTAGATTTTATTTCATATTTATAATGTGAAGAGTCTCCTCTCTTGCTGCAGCTGTTGAAAACTGTTAATATATACAACTTCTGTATTTCTGGTAGCAGTGGTCCAAACAGGAGGTTCGCGCTGTGATACAATTTTTCAACACGAGGTAGGTGCCAACTGCAAAAAATTCATCACTAGTGGGTTGAAGTCTATGGAGACAATGTGACGAGTCAACAGCATGTGGCAAAAGGGCATGCAGAGTTTCAAACTGGGTGAGTGACAACTAGTGACGTAGTGTGGAGTGACAGACAGCCAGTACTGCAAGGAACAAAATGCATGCTGAACGTGTGATACTGGAGAACAGTGACTGTGAGCAAACCAGCACATGACTTGAGTCTGTTATGTGAAACAGTGTCCAGAATGACTGTGCAGTTAGCATTTCATAAGATGTGTGCATGATGGATCCCTGAACCCATTCCAAGGGCCACAAGACAAAGAGATTGGCATATGCTCTGTCATTCCTACAACAATATGCCATTCATGGTCAAGATTTTCTAAAACGACGTTGCCATCAGTGATGAGACATATGTTCGCCATAGCACCCAAAATTAAAATGTGCAAGCACAGCATGGAAGCATCCAGGCTTCTCATGATCCAGGAAATTCAAGGTAATGCCATTTGTTGGCAAAGTTATGGCTACCTTGTTTTGGGACAAAACAGGCAATGCTCTTGGTCTATTTCCTGGAAAGGGAAAAACAATTGATGCAGCTGTCTGTGGTGCAACACTGGAATGTTTACAAGCTCTCATCAAATGTCACTGCCCTGCTCTGCTGAAGAAAGGAATGTTGTCCCCCCATGATAATGCTCACTCATTCATGGCTGTTTCTATCTGGGAATTCTTGCAACATTTTCGGTAGGAGAATCTGAACCATCTGCTTTTTAGTCCTGACCTGGCATCAGGTGATTTTGATTTTTTTTCCCCAGTTCTCAAGGAACATCTTGGTGGCCATACAGATTTCACAGTGATGAGGATTTTGAAATAGCAATGACAAGTGGCTCCATGTCTAAGGCTCTACATTTTACATAATGGGCTTCAAAAACATGCCTACACTTATACAAATGTCTCAGGTGACTGACTACATGGAAAAATAAAGTGTCCATTATGAAACACAGTGTACAGTGTGTTATGCCCAAATACATTTTTTTCTCTCAAAGTAATCACCCTTATAAACTTACTTTTGGGATGACCTTCATATTTGTATGCTCTCTTATTATGTGCTTTTTTTTCCCTCCATTGCTATAACTTTTTCCAGGACCAGGTCAAGAGTACTGGAGACAAGGCAAGATCTTAGAGTAAACCAAGATCAATGAAATGTCTCCTCACAGTTAGTATATCTGCTTGTTGCCTCCTCACAATCTGTATCTATACTTGTGGGCAGATTTACTGACTCTTTACAGTTTGTATCACTACTTAATGGAAGAGGCTTACTGGATCCTCACAGTTTGTATCTATACTTGTCAGAACAGACTTAATGGAACTTCACAGTTTTGCATCTATACTTGTCAGAACAGACTTAATGATTCCCCTGAGTGTAGTAACTTTCTGAAGTATTCCTTACATGTTTAATTTATTTTCAGTTCATTTTTAATAATTTTACCATATTCTTCTCTTATTTTCTGCACCTTCTCATTGCATTTTTTTTTAAAGAATTTTCTTTTTTTGGTAGAATTTGCTACATTTATTCATTTTGTGATTTGTCTACATTCTTTCAAGGATATATTTCATGTGTTGGTGCTTTTATTATCTGTTTATGCCACTTCTTTTTTGCACATCACCTGCTTGTCTAGATCATTCAGCCAAATCTGTCTTGTTATTTTTTTTCTTTCAGTTGCTGCCCAGCATGTTTCTTTGAATCATTTCTTTTTCTTTTTATGCTATCTGCTTTTCTATTATTTTAATAATGCTCTTGACATGTGTCAATTTTGGTCTATATTTGTTGGTGACTCTGTAACTGAGGTTTCATATTTCTTTATGATTTGCTCCCTAAAATTTTCTTTTATTTATGTTGTTTTTAAAACTGAACTTTGGATACTTTTAAATGTCAAGAAAAGAGATAGTTATGTAAGATCAATAAAATCTTTCTTTTTTTTCAATATTAACTTTTAGCTAATTCGAACAGATAAAAACAGTCTATATACATAACATTCACACACAAAAGTACATACCTAAGCTAATAAGCATATCACACAAGGACTGAACAGCATCTCCAAGAATGAAAACCTCATTTATGACCATTGTGTCACAGGAAACATCAACTGTTTTGTCGTCAAAAGTATACCTCTTCTCATTTATGCATCGCTTCTTAGCATTATTAAATTGTAGTCGAAAATAATGTAGTAAACCTAATATTAGAAAACAAAACCAGCACTGCATAATGATTCTGCTAAGATATCAGATTTCTGTAATACACAACCGAAGATACTGTATAAAACAGAAAATAAAGACACAATAATTAATACAGTATTTGTCCAATCTTTCATTTAAAAAGTGATAAATGCAGAAAAAGATGAATGTGTTAGACGAAATGTAATAAAGGACATGGTCTAAGACTGAGAAATGAGAGCAGGATAAATTAATAGAACAGACAAAAATGCACAACATGATTATATCAGGAACATGTGGTTTAAGCAACATATGAGAAGACTGGCTATATTGAGCAGGCTAGACAATAAAACTTTTAATCAAATTGACTACATTCTCAATAAAATATTCCAAAATGCCTTATTAACAACAAAAACCATTACTAACTGAAATAGTGACCATGATCCATCTTATAGTTATGTGGCAAAATAAGAGTAAACTTAAAAAACAAAGACATGCAGAATGATCAGGAACATCAAGCTAGACAGGGGCCCATTTAAAAGCAGTTAAGAACCAGAGAGCAAATACTGAAGTGTAGTTACAAAAAAGAGACAAAGCATTAGCAAAAATACAATGTATTTATGAACAGAGGGAATGCTACATGACTGAATTAATCAGACAGGAAAATAATACATGAGAGAAAATTAGCAAAGAAGAAAACACCTATAGGTAAAAGAAGACATGATAAAAAGGACAAAGAAGAAACAGCTCATAGATAAAAGAAGACATGATAAAAAGGACAAAAAAGAAACAACTCATAGATAAAAGAAGACATTATAAAAAGGACAAAGAATAACATGATATGACAGAAAAAAAGAAGCAAATGCAAAAAAAACTAAAGAAAACTGGTTCGATGAGTAGTGCAGGTAAACTGGTTTAAAGACAATCATAACTGAAGACAATCATAATTGAAGACAATCATAATCCTAAAAGTATGCACAAATGAATTAGTGAACTGACATGCAGAAAAACAAAATACAACACAGGCTGCTTGAAGTCAAAGGTGGGCCAAATGATGACAGGAATGGAGGACACTGTGGAGAAGTGGATGTAATACATTAACGAGCTGTATGGTGGAGAATGACCACAGCTAGTGTCAGATATAAACAACTGTGATGGATGGCATCAATACTTGAGGAGGAAGTCAGAAAGAACTCTGATGAACAACCAATACTTGAAGAGTAAGTCATCAACAACTGTTTTAGACCATCAATACTTGAATAGGAAGTCTTACACTCCATTAAACATATGAAAAGAGTGAAAGTGACAGGACCTGATAAAATATTTGTAGAAGAAATAGCTTTAAGTGAATTTGGTGTAAAAGGAAAACATCATGTCTCAATGACGTCTATAACAGCGGATATATTGTAACAGTATTTTGTAATTTAGTAGTGTAAGTTGGTTCATTTTAGTCAAAGGGAACTTAGGGGTAGTAATTATTCAGCCCCTTGTCTCCATGGGAACCTTGAACATAATATCTATTTTTAGAATACTCACCTCAATTTTTCTCAGGGGAAACTAGTCTCAGCACAGGGAAAATGTCATGCGGGATGTCTGTTTGTTGACACATAAGACAAATTTTAGTAACAGAGAGGTATTTTAGGAAACAAAAGGTCATAAAAATGTGATTATTCACTTGGAGTGAGCTTTTCTCCAAGATAGAACATTCGGGATTCCTGAGGAGAATTTGCATGGGATCTAAAAATCTGGGTATGGAGATTGAGAAGTGATAGGTGATAGCAGTCATGTTTCAGAGACGCTGTATCAGATCTACATCGACCGTTAGGACAAGAGTTTTTGTTAATGGAATGTAGTTGTTACAGAGTTGTCCTTGTTAGGACAGAACACTATTGTAGTAGTTCTTCTTTTGGAGATATGTGTATTCTGGACGTTTCTTTTTCTGAAATTCAGAGAATTGTAAGTAGTTGTTTAACTTGCGGTTAGTCTATGTTTATATCTTCCCAATGGCATTGACTATGTGCCAGAAAGTTCTATGTAACACTTGTTTAAATCATCCTGCCATGTTGGCAGCATGCCCTTTTCATTTTGCTTGTCTCATCTCCATTAGACATCGGCATTTCTTCATACAATAAATGTTGATATGTATTCTCTGTAGTTGGAGATTTATTACCTTTATGGAGTTTTCTGGCTGTTAGTTCTGTCGAATGAGTAGGAAGTCCTGTTAAAGTTTTCATACATGACATTGTCATTTTTGTTGTAGCCCTTGCGAACCTGGCATTGTTGTTGTGCCATTAAAGGGACAAGATTGCCTCCTTTTGATAGTTCTCACAGGCGACAACAACATGTAAGTCTATACAACATACAGTAGAAGTCCACTATTTCTATCTCTTAATGCCTTAGACTTGTTCTCATAGTACCCATCATGAACATGAATGTAATGTACCTATACATATGTCACAGCTCATATAACAGTAATGCTGTTTTAATATACATAATGAATTAGTAAAGTCCATCTTCATAGTTCTGATAAAGAAACCAAAGGTCAAAGAGTGCAAAGACTTCAGAACCATAATCTTTTCATGTCATATCACAAAACTACTGTTTGGAATTGTTATGACAAAAAGTAGACAGAATAAAAATGGAAACTGGAGATGAGCAGTCTGGATTTGTAAAAGGAAAAGGAAATATAATGGCATATTTGCACTAAAAATCCTGACAGAGAGAACTTTAGAAGTACAGAAAGACTTATTTGTATGCTTCATTGACTATACCAGAGCATTTGACAAAGTAAAACATGATGAAATCAAGAAAACGTTAGAGGATATAAATATCTATGGCAAATATCTGAGAATAGTTTTAAAGAAAGATGTATGGGATCATGAAGCAGCCATCAGGGTAGAAAATATGAAACAAGGAGTTATGCAAGATTGTTTCCTCTCACCAGATTTCTTTTCACTGTACAAGAGAAGCCGGGAATTTGAGTTCCAGACTACAACATGAACAAAATACAATATGCAGATGACACATTATTAATAGCCAAAAATAAATAGAGCTTAAAGAAATTATTAGATATAGTGATAAATGAAAGTAAGAAGAAAGGACTTACCCTATATAGCAAGAAAACAGAAACAGTGGTTACATCATGAAAGAAGAACCTACCTAAATGGAGTGTTAATGTACAAGGAACAAACTTGAGACAAGTGCATACATTTACTATTTTCAGTGCATGATTAATATCAGATTGAAAATGCACCTCTTAAATCAGTAACAGAATATTCCAATCCAAAATAGCTTTAAAACAAATAAGAAACATTGCATGAAATGCATCTCTGTCACTTAACATCAGAAAGAGAGTTCTAAAATGCTACACTGAGCCCATCCTACCCTAATATGGAACTGAGTCATGGACAATGAACAGATTAACGCAAAGATCACCAAAGGCAACAGAAATGTGGATTCTTATAAGAATTAAGAGTACCTCTGACAGCTAAGATGACAAATAGGGATGTCTAAAAAAAAGTAAATGTAGAAAGAAATCTAATTAAATTCATAAGAAAATAACAATCATTCACTGGACATATAATTAGAAGAGGAGGGCTTGAAAAAATTGTAACTATAGGACAAGTTGGGGAGAGAGGCAAGGGAAGTGCAAGAGGAAAAATCATGGACAATAAAAAGTCACCTTCTGAGCTGAAGGAAAATATCAAGTGCCAAGGTCTATGGAGAAGCATAACTCTCATTGCCTAGTGGTGTGGTATCTGATGATGGAGATACTGGAGAAATGATACTATCTTCTAGACCTGGCAAGCTAGTTCCTCAACACCCTATTCTACTTCCAAGCTGAGCATGTAGTACAGAGGCTGGTGTAATACAACATTATGACTGATAGGACAGGGGCTGACAATAATGGAGCTTGTTAAGAAGCCAGTTTTCTAAAAAAAAGTCATGAATTTTATAAACCTACCAAATATCACTACCATATACAAGGTTGTTACAAGATGTTAACATCACTAGCTACAAATATTTTCACTGTTATACAGAAATACAACATTACATTACATTTAACATAACAGCATGTCACTAACTAAAAATATCTGACTCAATGGTCAAAACAAAAAATTAGAACATACTTAATAAAAAAACATCTTGGTTAAATGAGCTGCATGTGCATCTTGCTGGTCATTAATAACTTCATATTAGTCTACTTACTTGCATTCTTAACAACAAGTCTAATCCAGGTAAGAGGGACATTCTTAACGAAAGAGACAGAGGCATTTTTAGCTAGCCTGTTTGGTTGACATGTACTAGGATTACCATCATATATCCACTGTGGTAGATTATTATTCTTATACATAGTGGTTACTTCTCCTAAAATAAAATAATGTGAAAACATTATGCATATGAAAGAAATTTCCAGATTTTTTCAGTATTTAAACAGTTATTTGCAAGCACTGCAAAATGATTTTATTAGATTGACGAACCAATATCTGATGATATATTTCACCAGCACCTCCACAATATTTATAAACTTGGAAATATATATGGATAAATGAACATTAGCAGCACTGGTCACTATAGCAGATCAACATTTTTATTATTATCAACTGCTCCGGCTCCCTGATGGTTACTTCCAGGGCTACGGATTTTAGTGTGACTAAAGTCACTTTTAAAAACTGCTAGGATCTGACTTGAAGATGAGAGTAATGATTTGACTTGTGGCTTGATACATTTAGTCGCTAGACTCAAAGGTCCTTACCACAATGCATTATTATCAAGACAATAATGATTCAGTGATGTCATTTCTCTCTGTGCTGTTGGACAAATCTAGCTTAAATCTATAGTCTGTTTAACTTTTCCTTGTAAATGATTAGACATTATGTAATTATATGTTATATAATATAATAATATAATAATATATAATATATATATATATATATAATTATATAACATACAAAAGAGGCTAACAGGTATTATTACATCTAAAGAAAGACCAATACTTAGCAAAACTGGCATCATATTAACATCAAGTAAAGACCAAAAATAAAGATGGGCTGAATACTTTCAAGAAGTACTTAACTGACCACATCCAAAAGAAATGATAGACCTTGAGACCGATTTACCAGTCCAACAACTAAATGCCAACCTAAATGAAATTACACTGAATGAAACTGAAACAGCAGCGAATCTAATGGCTAACAACAAAGCTGCAGGTGAAGATGAAATAACAGCTGAAATGTTAAAAATTATTAAAAGTGACAACATGAACCAACTACAAAGAATGTTTAATAAAGTTTGGAAAGAAGAAAAGGTTTTTCAAAATAGAAAAAAAGGAATCATTGTTAAAATAAAATAAAAAAAAGCAACCTTAGCAATTGCAATAATTAGTGATGAGTAACCTTACTATCAGTTGTGCCAAAAGTACTTTGCAAAGTTATTCTGAGTAGAATTAAAGATATATGGATACTGCAAAAAGAGAAGAACAAGCAGGATTTCGAAAAGGAAGAAACTGTCTGGAACAGATCTTTATTCTAAGAATAATACTTTAAAAACATATTAAAAAGCAAAAAAACATTAATCCTGAACTTCACAGACGTTAAAAAGGCATTTGATAGCATACAGAGAAATTCACTGTGGAAAATTTTAAGACTATGTGGAATGCCATTTAAAACTGTCAACATCATAAGGGATGACTACAACAGATATGTTTGTGCAGTTAACACAGAAGAAGGATTGAGAAAATGGTTCCAGATTGAAAAAAGACGTGAAACAGGGATGTATACTATCTCCCCTGCTTTCTGGAATTACCATAGACTTCATAATGCAAAAATATTTCACAGGTAAAGCAGGCACTGACTGGGTACATGCACCATCTAAAAGATCTTGATTTTACAGATGACATAACTTTTATTAGTGACAATGTGAATTCAGTGCAAGAATAAACAGATACCCTGTCTTCACTGACTAGCAAAATAGGACTTGAAATTAAAAGGAAAAAACAAAAATAATGAAACTTCCCATAAATCAATAAGGAAAAATATACATAGACAGAACAGCTGTTGAAGAAGTAAACCAATCTGCACACCTCAGCAGCTACATAGACCAGGATGGTGACACCAGAAAGGAAGTTAGAATCAGAATTGCAAAAGCAGCATTGTGCTTCATGAATCTTGGGAACATATGCACTCAAAAGTTAAAAGCACAAAAGTCAAGTTAAGATTATTCAATTCAAATGTAATATCCACCCTCATTTATGCATGTCTGGAAAACAACTAAAGAAATAGACAAGAAATTAGACTGTTTTGAAAACAAATGCCTCAAGAAAATACTCAATATGAAGTGGAAAGAATTCAAGAACAACGCAGAGATAAGGCAGATGAGTGAACAATGACCTGTCTCATGGGTGATGTAAAGACAATGGGATAATCACGCGGAGGTTTTCCAGTGAGAAAGTCCAACTCTAGGCTGGATGGCCAACCACCTCTCACCCGGCGGGGATATACTGATATCCAAAACACGTTGAGGTTTTCCAGTGAGGAAGTCCAGCTCTAGATTAAACTGGTGCAATGAAGACCACGGTGTCATGCAATCCCGCTTCTGCAACCCACCCAGAATACAGGCTCAAGCTTTGCAATATGCTGAACCTTGTGGTCTTCTCTGGGATCTTGTGTGGTCTTCTTGGGGACCACAGGGGGATCATGGGACCTACTGAGGACCACAGGAGTAAATTCAGGAGGATCACGGGGTGGTCTTGGTGGTAGAAACGAACAAACAAGAAAAGACGATGGACATATATTGACAGTCAGAAAATCCTAAAACAAGCTATCAAGTGGAACACAACATGCTGAAGAAAAATAAGTTGACCATTTAAGAGAGGCCAAATTAGTAGGCATAAAATCCCTTGATGAGATTGAAAAACTCACTGAAAAAAGGAAAACTTGGTGAACTACTGTTCGAACCCAATGTGATGTTTATGGCATGGGAAGGATATGTAAACATTCAAAATATTTCTAACCATTCATTTCTCCTTTATCTGAGAATCTATCATATTAGCCTTATTATCCAGTCCTTGTTTTCTTACTTCTGATCATTATTAAATTTTTGTACCCTTCCTTATTTTTAAACTTCTGTTCCTTTAATCTGATTTTTTTCCACTGATATCTCTATCCTTCCACTGTCAATGTATACATTTCAATCTTAATCACTTAGTATGCTGTGCCTTATTTTGGAGTACACTACATATAATGAGTTTCAAGAATACTCATTTTGCACAGAAAAATATCACGTATTTTGCATGTTACTTTCATTCAATAAATATTTGCTTTATATACATATAATGTCTGATGCCATACTTGCTAATATGTTGTCTGTTTAATGACATAATTGTCAATATGTTGCACTATGAAATACTTGCCAAAATTTTGTGCTTCTTGCATACTTTATAAAAGGTACACAAAATGAAAGAAAACAGAATAAACACTGATACCTAATTAAAACTTCTGAAATAGTCAGTGAAATGAAAAGTAACACTGAAAAGTACTTCATTCGTACCAACCCTTTCCTAAATTCTAAAATTTCTCTGTTATCGGATTGTTCTGGTTATAATTAGAGTGTTTTCTCTGTATCATCACCTTTCAATTTATATCACTATGTTCTTTTATAGATTGATCTATGGGAATGTAACTAAGGTATGAAAACTACAAGGTATTTAGACAGACCATGACGAAGTACTTGAACACTGAAAAAGATTATGACACTTAGCAATGTACTACTTAATGTGACACACTGTGTTGAAAATGATGCATTTTCTGTGCTGGTTTCTTTCTTATTGTTCTTTTATTCACTTCCCATGTGGTGCTCATTAGTTTCCTCAAAGCACATCAATGATACAAAGAGAATGAAAAATAAGAGTCCACATGGTAGCATGATAAGAACTGAAAGTCACCAGGTTGAAGATGTAAAATAATTTTATACACCCAACTAGCATTACTGACAGAGAAGAAGAAACAGAGAGAGAGAGAGAGAGAGAGGAGAGAGAGAGAGAGAGAGAGAGAGATGTTAAATCTAGAATAAAGGTAGATAGAGGAGTATAGTTCAGTTTTACAAAACGACAAAGGAAATGAGGAAATTGAACAAAAACACAAATTGCAGAAAACAAGGAAGTAAGATGAGAATGTATAAATGAAGAACATGCAACATCCAATATTTTGATGTGAGCTTTTTTCAAGGATTACATACAAGGAAAACATAACACACAAAAAATGGAAAATAGATGAAAAACTTAGTTTTTTGGTCTCCTCTTGTTTTGAAAGATGAGCATGGATGGCCCGGGTAAACAAAAATGAAGGGTGGGAATGAAGTGATTGGTTGAGAAATGACGTAGGATAACAACTTCAACCAGTCAGAAACCTTTAGCATAAAACAGGTGGTATGGGTGAATGGATGAAAAGTGAGAACAATGTGGGGGTGGGGGGAAGAAAGCTGTAAATACCTGAAGGATGTTACAGAAGAAGAAGGTAAGGGGAATAAACCTAAAACTGCAGAATAATGAGTGGGGCTGAGACAAGAAAGTGCAGTATAGATAGAAGAAAGGTAGGTGAAAATCTAAAGAAGTATAAAGAAAGCTGAATTCCATTTGGATGGAGACAGTGAGCCTGAAAAATAAGGCACTGTTCTAGAGCCTTACGGGAGCATTCATCAGAAGAACAGGACCAGTTTATAGTTATGTCCCATTTTCCTAAAAACACTTCTGTCAAAGAAATCACCCTTCATTTTTGTTTACCTGGGCAATTCATTCTCATCTTTCAAAATAGGAGGAGAACAAAAAACTAAGTTTTTTATCCACTTTCCATTTTTTTATGTATTGTGTTGTCTTAGTACGTGATCCTTGAAAAAGGCTCATGTCAAAATATTGGATGTTGTATGTTCTTCATTTATATATTCTCATCTTACTTCCTTATTTTCTGTCATTTGTGTTTCTATTCAATTTCCTCATTTCCTTTGTCATTTTGTAAAACTGAACCATTCTCCTCTATTTACCTCTATTGCTAGTTAGTCAATGGATCATCTTCAATGCACATCAGACGATTAGTCCATAAGTGCCCTGATCCCATCTTCAGTACTTCCACCAGTGTTTGGCGTCTGACGTGTTGATTAACCAGTCTTCTTTGCTTCCCAATGTAATGCTCTTGTCTGGCCACTCCACATCTGACATTATGTTCCAGCAATCTGTTCATGGTCGCAGATTCAGAACCATTGCTTGAACTGGCAATTCAATATATAGCTTCTCTGAGTGTACTCAGAATATCAGCCCAATCCATTGCCTGCTCACCCTCCACTGTAGTCATGCCAGCAAGTCTGTCCGCTCATTCATCACCTCTCACCCTGATGTGACCTGACACAAAAATGAAACAGATTTTTGTCAAGCATAATCTTCTCAGTGACTCCAACCAGTGTTTTTGCACCCAACCTGAGTCAATCTTTCTGAGCATATTCATTGAGTTTCTGAGAGTACATGCTTGAGTGAAGGTCCGTTTCTCCAGCCATGCCACTGCCTTGGTTACTGCCATGACCTCCATAGTCAGGCTACTTGTGGTTAAAGCATCACCACTCTCCCTTTGACCTGTGTCATAAAAGTCCAAGCCTGTGTCAGACAATGGACCCATCTGTGTAGAAGACCACCTCACATTCAGAAGAGTTTTCAGCAATCAAGGCCTGAACCTCTACCTCTACAGCTAATGAGTTTTGCTGTCTGCATTCCCTATCCAATGTGATGCATGCTGAGAAGGAAGTACAGAACTCTGCTGGCATCAAAAGCCAGTCTTCACCAGGTTCTATGTCTTCAAGTGGACAGACCTGTTGAACAATGTCCTTTGTTACTAGAACCAGTTTAACTGCAGTCTTCATCTCTTTCATCTCTAAATCTAGAATACCAGAGCAGCATTCATATATCTTAATAAAATATGAGCAGCAGAAAATATAAAGACCATAACCAAATTAAGACTTTCTTCATATTTGGGAAAACTGTTACTCTATGGCTCAGAGACATACAAAAATGACAAAGACAACACAGCAAAAACTGCAAACAAGTGCCTGAGAAGGACTGTTAAGACTAAATGACAAGACAAGATAAAAGAATGAGGACATCTGGAGGCAGACAGAATAGGAACCTATCAAATTACATATCACAAACAGAAAATGGATGTGAACTGGACATACATACTGAAAAAATAGAGATGACAGCAAAGCAGGCTTGGACATGGAACTCTCAACAGAAGCAAAAACAGAAAGACCAAATAATACATGGAAAAGGGATATAATGTAAGTTCCAGAAAAGCAAAGGGACTCACATGGTGAACAATTCCAAAGATAGAAGTGACTGTGGAAATCCTTTGCCTGTGGCTTATACATTGTATTGATTGCTTGATGTGGGGATATAGACTATGACAGAGAGTGAAATAACATTTACACTGACAAGAAAATGTTTGGTTTCTCTGTGAGTTTACAAATACTTCACTAACATAAGTACTTCCCTTCACCACACAGCAAACCTTTGATTTAATAGACTAACAGGAGGAAAGGGGCCATTGTTAATTAAATCTAATGTAACCTGGAGGGGGTGGGGATATATACGTGGCACTTATTATTGTTTTTAATGTAAAAAGAGCTCTAATATATAGTAATACACAATACTGCACAGTACAACATTATTTCATAAAGTCACAAATCAGAAATCACAGAAACACTTTGTATACAACCTGACTGCACAATAGTCTGAAGCAGCCTGAGCTAAAACACATCAAATCTACTCCACCTCCACACCATCTAAAACACATCGAATCTACTTCACCTCCACACCATCTAAAACACATTGAGTCCACTCCACCTCTACACTATCTAAAACACATTGAGTTTACTCCACCTCCGCACTATTTAAAACACATTGAGTCTACTCCACCTCCACACTATCTAAAACACATCGAGTCTACTCCACCTCCACACTATCTAAAACACATCGAGTCTACTCCACCTCCACACTATCTAAAACAAGACTGCGCATGGTACCTCATTTAAGATTTTTAAATGCTGGTGTTCTTTTTTTATTTGTCCAGTCCTTTACACATGAAAGCCATTATATTGGGGCCGTTAAATCGAGTGTTTACTGTGCATTTACCACAATTGTTCCATTCATTGCCACACTTACTATACTGACATCCTGGACCAAACCAACCAATGACACAACTGGATCCTTTAAGACAGCTACCATCAGAACCACAGCTGTTATTCTGACAATGACATCTAATATCACAATTTGGTCCTAACCAGTCTTGAGTGTCACAGCCTGGGAAAATTAACAGCATAAATTTTTAAAGATTTTATAGTAATGATAAATTAAAGTGAATGAAAATGCTGACATATTTCCATTATGGCACACAGAGTAAATTCTATCAATTTGTAATAGACATTATCTGTGTTAAAAATGTAAAATTTGAACTCTTTTCTCATACAGTCTAATAATTCTGTCCATCAACTACATCAAATGTTTCCCTGCTGTAAAGCTGTTATCATAAATAAAATTAATAAAAAATATTTGCATATTAACAGAAGGAACAGATACCTGGCACATAAAAAACTATGTACTCAAACCTAATCTAATTAATCATACTTCTTTCAAAAGTCTGTGCCACTTCTGTATTAAGCAAAACTATTATAATGAGTCATCAAGCAGAGATGGAGTCATGAGTCATCTTAAACACAACTTGAGATTCTCCTTGAGAGATGAAGAGGAACAACATGTAATTGATTTGTGATTTGGCTTTTTTTTTTTAGTCTATCAATTCAAAAGTATTGGCAAGATATCTAGGACAACACAAGTTTCAATGACATCATTTCCTTGTGCACCATCAGGAAAAGACTAATGAGATGCGCATATCAGTTAAGTTTTCTGAAACTCAGTGTACAGGTGGGCATTGCCTAATCAGAGGATTAACATAACATCTGAGAAAAATAACACACCATAACCACCACTATATGGCAACAAAGCTGTATGTATTATGAGCAAAAGGTTAGATGTCAGTCTTGTTATGATAGGTTAGGCTAACTGACAGGTTTTGTGAAGAGAAATATTTATGAAAAGTCTTAAGTAAAGCTGTCAAATATTTCAGCCTGGAGTTATTTTATAAACTGAGTAGTCAAATCAGGTTCTCTTTGTGCTTTGTAAGATTTATAATAAGCAATAAGTTATGAAATACTGGTCCTTACAGTTGAAACTTCTCAAAAACTAGAATTGGGTCTAATGGACACTGATAGTAAAGAGTGATACATGTTCTAGGGATCTTGACATTGTTTAATCACAGTGTAAATGACCATTGAAATACTTGATCAAGTGATGAATAATGTAAAGTATATACTATGCATGACCTTAGTTTATTTTAAACTGACTTCTTGTTTCACAACTCACAAACACTTGTGTTTGCTGCAATATTCTGGTTTTGATTTGGCAGCTGAAACCAACAGTCACTCTCAACCTTCTGACTCCTAGACTTGAGATATGACCTGAAGCTGCATGGAAGGATTTGAGAAATGACTTGAGAGTTTAGGATAGAGACATATAGGACCAAAGAATTGCCAAGATGGACTTGAGTGCAACATTATAAGTATGATTGAAGTTTTAAGGGCTTCACTCATATTTTTACCTTATTAGGTGCACATCTAACTCAGCTCTGTCCACATCACCATATGCAAAAAAAGGTCACTAAACATTATGTGTGTGTCTATTGAACTTGGGTCTCTCTCTCTTTTTCTCTCTCTCTCTCATGCTCGCATGCACACATAGAGAATAAAACAGATCTTAGTAATGTTCACTGACAACTGGGAGCACATTACATGAGTAGAGAAGAATATTAAAGGAGTATGCTGAAGACTTAATATAAAACATGAAAGAAATTAAAACCACAATGTGAAAACAGGTTCAATATAACAGGCAGGAAGCATTCACAGCTGGAGTGACTCTAGAGCATAGGTTATCAAATGGTGTTCTGCTGCACAGAGATGCTAAAGGTGTGTCGCCAAATTTTTAGAGTAAAAATTATTTTTGACCAACTTCCAGTGCACTTTTGTTTATTTAGATGATAACCAGGTAGAGAGCCCCCTGCAATTTAGTTATTAGACCCAGCCCAGCACAAACTGGAATGGCCAGAGAGCTGTGCCTCTAAACAGGCTGACATTTCACATTGAAAAACATGCTTTTTACCATGGCTGTTCACAAAGTTCTGGGACTGGATTTCTCTTTTGACTAAATATGTAGACTTAATGGCATCTTGGTCCAGTCTTCTTCAAAGCAGTCTCCTTGTGACTGTACACACTTATTTCAGAAATCCTGCCATTCATGGAAGTGGCTCTGGAAGTCATTTTGTGAGATAATCCTCATTTGTCTTGTGTTTGTTTTTATCTCTTTAGCTTCATCAGACCGGTGATGTTTCAATGTTTTCTTCAGATGTGGGAACAAGAAAAGAAGTAGCAGGGAACAAAGTCAGGTGAGCACAGATGGTGTGGAAGCAGTGGAATGTGGAGTTTTGCCAAAAAATTCATTTGTTTTGATAGACGTGTGGAGAGGCATTGTCATGGTAAATGATTCAATTATTGGAATGCCATTTCTTGCGATGACGTCTGCACAGAGTTCACAAAGGCATTGTAGGACATTGTATTGGAATGCCATTTCTTGGGATGACGTCTGCACAGAGTTCACAAAGGCATTGTAGGACACTGTATTGGAATGCCATTTCTTGCGATGACGTCTGCACAGAGTTCACAAAGGCATTGTAGGACTCCTATGTAGAATTCTGTACTCACTGTCTGCCCTCTAGGCATATTCATAATGAATTAGTCCATCAATGTCAAAGAAGGCAATCAACATGGTCTTGACATTAGATCTCATCTGCCATGCCTTATTCAGTTAAGGAGATGATGATGTTTTCCATTGGGATGACATTAGCTTTGTTTTCAGGTCATATTCATCACCAGTGATTATCAATGACATGAAACTGGAATCATTTTGGGCTCACTCACAGAGATCAGAGCAAACTGACACGTGATTTTCCTTGTGCTCCTCAGTCAGGAGATGGGACATGAGTTTTACTGACATGTGTGTCATACCCAAATCTTTACTTAGAATTTTATGGCACGAAGTAATTGCTTTTCCTACATCCTTTGCTACCTTCTGACTGTTAGATGTTAGTTAGCATGAATAATTTCTTGCACATGTGCTGCAGTCTTATCAGTGGGTGAGGTTCATGGTCCGCCAGTGTGGTGGTCATCTTCAAACAATCAGTGTCCATTTTTGAAGTGGAAAAACCACTCATATGTCTTCAATCGATGTAGCCTGGACTCACCAATAGCTGAATGTAGCATTTGTAGCATTTCATAAGTTTCAGCACCAGTTTCCCCCAAAGCAAATGCAGAAATCAATGTATATATGCTGTTGAATTTTCATATCCATGTTGAATGCTTTATTTGGAGGCTAACGCAGAGCGAATGGCTGAAGACAATGAGTTCAAACTGTGCACGTACACTCAGGAATGGTTACTACAACTCATTCCTTGGCACCACTTCACTCCATATTGTAGTTTCCTGGAAAAAAAATAAATTCAATCCCAGAACTTTGTGAAATGCCGTTGTACAGTATAATAAAACATAACATTGGAATATAGTTAACATAGTGTGTAAACTTTGAAAATGCTAAAGCTATATAGTTAACTGCATGAGAATCCAGCAATAAGAACACAGGTGTGCTTCAACAGAAATTTGGATTACCAAATGTGCCACAGTCTGAAAAAGTTTGGGAACCACTGCTCTAGAGCCATTCTTGCCTATTCGGGGTTCACTCTAGACACTCTTCTGTAAACAGACAAATGGGGACTGACTGTTCAGAGAGTAACTAGAGCAGGACACACTCACTAAAAAAATTCTGGTTAAACACACAGAACACAAACAGAACATACATTATTTTTACTTAAATGTGGAAACATTTATTTTACTGCAAGAATTCTATTGAAATGATCTCCAAAATTTATGAGATGAAAAGATTCAAATTCTCATTCTTAGTTTACTGCAATCTGTTATTATTAGGAGGAAACATCACCACATTCAGTAACTGTTAGACCTAGTAAAACATAAAGATAAAATGTAACCTAGTAAAAGGTAAAAGCATGGAAACATACTGATGATATGGTGTTATAGCCTATATTTTCCTTGACCTATCAGCATACTAGAGGGTGGCCACATTTCCTTCCCCTACTTCAGAACTTTGAGTGCCCATTTCTACAGCTGGGTGAATGAGGCACCTCTGGTTAGATTCAAACCACCAACCGCCAACAGAAGTTTCAAGCAACATTGCTAAAATCAGCAGTATTAGCATTACAATGAGCCTATACATGTTTGTGAAACTTAAAACAATAGGCCGAAAAATACATCTGTAGTAAGTGAAACAAGATTTTGAAGAAAGATGCAGTAACTGACCTGGGTACCAGAAAAATAAATGAAGAGATCCTCAGATAAGTTTCAGAAAAACAATAATTATAAAAAGAAAACAGTCAAAATTCTTTGGACACATCATGTGATGACAGAAGAAGAGAATTTGGCAGTGACTGGAAAACTCAAAGGAAAAAGAAGCCTGAGACAATCTTCTCAATGAACAAACAAAAGGAATAGGAAAAGAACAGAACCTGAATTCATAAAGGATCTCTCAGTGTGAAGGAATATGATATTAGCATGTCACATATGAAAGATGAAGTATTTGACAATATACAAGCACTGGAATGACTGGTAAAACTTAAAATATCTATGCATGGATGAAAGGACATATTACCAAAAAATAGAAAAAGTCAATGGAGTGTACACTCATAAAGAGTAAAACTTGATGGATATCAGTCAGTTCAGATCACTCTCCCTTCTGAATGTATGTGTATTCATGTGCTTATATGTGTATTATATGTGTATGGATATACATATATGTGCATGTATATCTGTGTGTGTGTCTGTGCATATGTTTGTAGATACATACATATACTGTACACAACAACCACAAACATGCATACACATGCACAGACATTCACTGATGGCATTATCCGAGATTCAGTTAATTTTTTCATTCAGTGAAACTGACTTAAATATTCACCTGACACTGATATGTAACAATGTTACTAATTACATCTCTGAAATATTACAAGAATATAAAATACCTTCTGTTTTTCTGAGATATGAAATGATACAGTGGCCCAAATATTCATAAACTATTGTGCTGATAAAATAAAGATGAGGCCTGTAAACAACCCACTGTCCATAGCCAGCCAAATTCTGACCTCCTTAATAACTGTTGAGTCTAGAACAACTGAAGTTTGAGCTTAATTTTTCCATAATATACTATTCTAAACATTCTATCTCACCTAGGTGATTTAATTTTTTAAATATGTAGTTTATTTGCAACATTCAGAAATCATTAATCCTGAACTTCATAGACTTTAAAAAGGCATTTGATAGCATATACAGAGATTCATTGTGGAGAATTTTAAGAATATATGGAATACCACCTAAAATTGTCAACATCATTAGAGATCTCTACAATAGATATATTTGTGTGGTCAAGACAGAAGAAGGAATGAGTGATTGGTTTCAGATTGAAACAGGTGTGAAACAAGGATGTATATTATCTCCACTGTTTTTTGGAATTGCCATAGACTTTATAATGAAAAGATGTTGTACAGGTAAAACCGGCATTGATTGGGTACATAGGACCCAAACAGAAGATCTTGATTTTGCTGATGACATATCTCTTATCAGTGACAATGTGAAATCGATGCAGGAAAAAACAGATTCCCTATCTTCCTTTACTAGCAAAATAGGTCTTGAAATTAACAAAGACAAAACAAAAATAATGAAACTTCTCATTATCAAGAAGAACAAATATATGTAGAAGGAACAGTTGCTGATGAAGTAAACCAATTTTCATACCGTGGCAGCTACATAGACCAAGATGGTGACACCAGGAAGGAAGTTAGAATTAGAACTGCAAAAGCAGCATTGTCCTTCAAAAACCTTGAGAACATATGGAATTCAAAAGTTATACGCACAAAAACCAAATTAAGATTATTCAATTCAAATGTGATATCCACCCTCATTTATGCATATGAAAGCTGGAAATCAACTAAAGAAATAGAAAACAAATGCTCAAGGAAAATACTTGGTATAAAGTGGAACGAATTCAAAAACAAAGGAGAGATAAGATAGATGAGCAAACAACAACCTGTCTCATGGGTGATCAGAAAAAGAAGATGGACTTATGTAGGCCATGTGATGAGAAGAAACAGTCAGAGAATACCAAAACAAGCTATCATGTGGAGCACAACAGGCCAAAGAAAAATAGGTCATCCGCATGAAACTCTAAAGAGAACATTGTTAAGAGAAGCCAGTTTAGTGGGCATAAAATCCCTTGATGAAGTTGAAAGCCTCGCAGAGAACAGGAAAACTTGGCACACAATTATGCAAACCCTATGTGATGTTTAACGGCACAGGAAGGATGTAAGATGTAAGATTCAGAAAGCATGTAATTTTTTATTTAAAGTTATGTACAATGTAGTCATTAAAAGTGACATTCTTACAAGAAATCAAGAAGCCATTTTTAGTGAAAAGCCAATAAACTCCAATACTTAAACATCATTTTAAAACATTTATAGTTATAAAGTGTCACAGGTATAAAGAAAGCATTATGATGAATGTGTTGTAATATTTTCATTTCATTGGTGCATGTGTCCAAAGGTAATTAGTCTGAATTACAAAATATCGGGTAAGGGTTTAATGATTGAAAAAAAGCCGCAGTAAATGTAGCAGCATATCAAACATAAATGTAAATTTTCCAATGACTGATTGGGATTCTGTAATATTATATTAATCTGCATTTACCAAGTAAAGATATTACAAAGATTAATATAACAACTACGGAAAAGCTGTCAATGCTGTTTACTTCACTGCAGTTGTGTATAATGTCATTTTGCAACATTGGAGGTTGCCTTTATGGAATGAAATATATATATACATGTATGTGTGCATGCGTGCATGTGTGTGTGAAAAAATGTGAGTCAAAAAAACAACCTTGATTTTTTTTAATTAAAAAAAAATGTACAGATATGATTGAAAATGTATTATCACTTTCCAGTGTAGTCCCCACAACATTCAGTGCAAGCCTAACATTGTTTCACTAATGCCTGAATTCCTCAAGAAGAAAATAAATCTTCTAATTGACCCTCTAGTCAACTATGCACAGCCTCTTTAATCTCTTCATTGGTGCTGAACTTCTTCCTACCCAGCATCTGCTTGAAAAGGTCAAAAACACCTGATATGTGTGGGTCAGGTGAATATACAGAATGAATATACAGAACACAGATTCACAATTTGTTGAACTGTTGCATTTTCTGTGTGAGACTACACATTATCATGCTGTAACAACACACTAGAACTGAGTAAACTGAGGTTTTAACATGGGTCAAAAGTTTCGACTGGTTCTCAATCAGATCATACTACACTTCACTGTAGATAGTTGTTCTTCTGGACATATATTGTTCCATGATTGGGTCTCTACAATTCCAAAAATAGCATCAGCATCAATTTTATGGCCAATGGAGTAGTAGGGAACTTCTTTGCTTTCAGCAAGAAAGAATATCACCACTCCATGCCAGCTTGCTTTGTCTCTGGCTGAAACCAACGTACACAGCGTTCACTTCCACAGACTACACGTCACAGAAAGCCATCTCCTTCAGCTTCAAAATATCATAAAAGAGTTTCACAGACATGTTCATGCTTCAGATTGGGAGTGAGTTGTTTTGGTACCCACCTGGTGGAGACTTTTCAGTACTACAAAACTTTGTGAATGATGTGGTACACCAAGCCATGACAAATCTTCAATTCTCCGGGCACCTTATCAACTGTTATCAACCAGTTTTTCTGTATCATTGTTTCACTTCAGCGTTTGCATCAGGCCTACTCACAGTGTGAGGCCGGCGGGAGCATGCTGTATTTGCCAGATTTGACACCTCACTATTAAACTTTCTGTGCAATTCATATACCTGCTGAAGTGGCACACATATGAACTCACACTGCCTCTTCTGCAGGTTTCTCATCTTCACTACCTAAGAAATGAATAACTGCGTACTGTTACTAATTCATGCACTCAAGGGAGTAGCTATCTTTGACCTGATCTGCTGACATCGTATTTCCAAAATGGCTGATGTGCCTCCACACATACATCTAGGGAGGGATAGTGTACTAAACCTGTCCACTACTTGATTTAGACTTTAAGAGCAAAATTAAGATTATTTTTTGGTTCGCTGTCATATAAAGTGGACTGTTAGTTTTCCTTTCCCTGGATCTGTGTGACATACCAAAAACATGCAAAATGACAATATTTGAATCGTATGTAAAATGAGTTCTGTTTATATTGCACACAAAATATGGTTACACTGACATACACTGCACACCATTATGTAAAAGAAAAACAGTTTACAACAGAACATTACTCAAGATGTAAACAAAACACTTAAATGTGCGGAATAAATAAACAAACCGGATGAGATGCCTTGAAACAAAATCACCAGGTAAATAATTTGAGTCCATGAAATCTTTGCCGTTATTGTCACTGCTTCTTCTATAAGACTTCGATGTGTGATTACACGACTCTGCACGACAAATACAAATACACTTATTTTTTTTCTTACATTTTATTTGAAAATAATTGGGGGACGTCTTTTTCACATTTTCAGTATCCATGTAATACTGTCATGCAAAAGAATGTATGCTTTGTACTTTCCCACAAAACTTGTGCATTTTATGTCTGACTACAACACGATGTTCTAACAAACTGGAATGATTAGTGTGTTAGTTTTAAATCTTACATCCATTCCTTGCCGTTAAACGTCACACAGGGCTCGCCAATTTTTCCTGTTTTCGGCGAGCTTTTCAACCTCATCAAGGGATTTTATGCCTATTAATTTGGCCTCTCTTTAACAATGTCCTCTTTAGAGTTTCGCGTGGTCTGACTTTTTTTTTTTTGGCCTGTTGTGTTAGTAGAGAAGGAGAATTGAACAAAACTAAACTTCAAACGCAAGCGAGGCCATAGTTACAGTGGTAGTAGGATCAAAATGAAAAGCCACACTCCTAGTAACAAGTGTACCCTCTTCTTGCAGCAGTCACAGATGTGCAATAGCACCTCATTGAGTGGACTAAGTTTTGGACTGGAAGATTATTCCAAGCATGTGTGAGTTCATGTTCAAGCTGTACAGCATGAGGTTCAGGGCATTGTGTGTGTGGTGCTGTGCGGTGACAGGACATTGTGTGTGTGGTGCTGTGCGGTGACAGCGCATTGTGTGTGTGGTGCTGTGCGGTGACAGGACATTGTGTGTGTGGTGCTGTGCGGTGACAGCGCATTGTGTGTGTGGTGCTGTGCGGTGACAGGACATTGCGTGTGTGGTGCTGTGCGGTGACAGGGCATTGTGTGTGTGGTGCTGTGCGGTGACAAGGCATTGTGTGTGTGGTGATAGGGCATTGTGTGTGTGGTGGTGTGCAGTGACAAGGCATTGTGTGTGTGGTGCTGTGCGGTGACAAGGCATTGTGGGTGTGGTGCTGTGCGGTGACAGGGCATTGTGTGTGTGGTGCTGTGCGGTGACAAGGCATTGTGTGCGTGGTGCTGTGCAGTTACAGGTCATTGCGTATGTGGTGCTGTGCAGTTACAGGTCATTGTGTACGTGGTGCTTTGCAGTTACAGGACATTGTGTATGTGGTGCTTTGCAGTTACAGGACATTGTGTATGTGGTACTTTGCAGTTACAGGACATTGTGTATGTGGTGCTTTGCAGTTACAGGTCATTGTGTGCGTGGTGCTGTGCAATTACAGGACATTGTGTGTGTGTGGTGCTGTGCAGTGACGTTCCCTTGAATTGGTACCAACTCTATTCTAAAATTCTGTTATCCGCACCCAAGTTTAAAGTCTGTCAGATGTAGTTATGAGCATACCATTCATATAGACGTCTATACACTCTGATCCTACCATCATGCCTTTCCATCATGAATCTAGACTTGTCTGAGAACATGACAGATTGCCACTACCTCTGCGCTCATCTGACATGCACATTTGCCCACTGAAATCTTCCCTGGATGTGGCGAGGCTGAAGATAAGCGTGTCGGGCAGGCTGGCACGGACACATGTTTGCTTACCACAGATGGCGTAAAACAGTGTTCAGTGAATCACGTGTGTTATTCAGTAACGCATTTATGGTGTCAGTTGTTCTTTCAGCAGGGTGGAAATGGTTCCATAAATGAGCAGTTTGAGTAAATCCACCCTGCTTTGGGCGGTCACCCTTGGTCTTTGTGCCTTGGATAGTCTCCGATGATGCCTGTTAGCTTAAAATGCTGTTGCAACGCTACTGTTAGCCAGGAAACATTAAACATCCATGCAGCCGTTGCAATTATTGTCCCAGCAGTTTTTTGTGACAAATGAGAAGAATACTGTTCATGTCTTTATCATCTTCGTGGATTAACATCTACTCACCATATTGAAAATGAGTGAGTAGTTTTCAAAATATACACTTTTAAAAAATGTTAACTTTCTTTTACAAGACAGTATACAAATACCAAAATAATGGACCATTGTTGGAAGGTCAAAGTTTCACACACTGCGAATACATTGTAACAGGCAACATAAAATGGAAATCAACATGAGAATCACCGGACTTACATGCACTTGCAGTAGAGAAGGAAGCATCCTAACCTCCACATAAATAACTGAGCAACTAAAATCTGAAATACAATGCAAAATCAACATTCATCTTACTTTCATTGATGGCATGCGTGCGGTTAGGAGCTATGCCAAGATCCAAGGCGACACAGAAGACATTCTCTGTGGGTCAACTGCAGAAGAAAGAGCATAGAATAAAGAATGTGAGTTTATAATGAGAAATAGTCAAGGAACAAACGTGACTGAAGAATATTCAATATAATATTCACTATCATCAGAGTCACTGACCAGGAATGAAGCTGAATTACTACATCAGGCAATTTTTTTAATCAGATAAAGACTGTCTAGTTATGGACAATGTGGTGATAATTTGACAGCATTAAGGCCAGCTGAATTATAATGTTGTAAGACCGCTGAAAAGACAGTGATTAGATTTGTCTTCAGAAACAGCTGGTACTGATAATGTAATATGTTGAACACTCCTTGGGCAGAAACATTTGTCCAATGATTTAGGAGTTTTATATTTGTTTCATTAAGAAGTAAACTTTCTGCCAAGCTTAGTAATAAGAAAATCAAATGACTGGAAATCTTGCTATATAGAATAAAAAATTCACAGGACAAAGAATGAGACACTGGCAAACTGTTACGAAAAAAATGCATCAGAATAGTGGCAACATATAAAATGTCCAGACATTAAAATGATGATGCAAATAAAATGACTATGTTTTTCTAGTACGCTGAAAGAGGGAACAGTTAGTGGATTGTGAACAATAGAACTGAACTGTGAGTTACTCCATAACTCACTGGAAGATTGAGATATGTACAGGGTTATTCATACGTCCGTCAAACATTTAAAAATTCGTAACAAATAAGTTGTGTAACGGATCATGATTATTCTTACGCCAGGAGAGAGAGAGAGAGAGAGAGAGGGAGAGAGAGAGAGAGAGAGAGAGAGAGAGAGAGAGAGAGAGAAACCTTTCAAGCATTTTTAAAAAATAAAGCCCGCAAGCAGAGCTCCTGTGGTTTGCCGCTATGAGGCAGCAGTTGCAAATATGGCGTTCAGTAAACGTGAGCAGTCATTTTGTGTTTTGGAATATGCAAGAACCTCTTCTGTTGGTGGCTGTGCAGCAATGATTTCGAGAGGAATTCCAAAAGTCAGCACCTGTTTCAACAGTGTCTAGAAGTGGTATGCAAATTCCTGGATGAAGGCCGTCTGTGTACAGTTCCTCGGCAGGGACGTCCAAGACCAATCAAAGAAATTGTGAATGGCATTAAAGCAGCTTACCAACGAAGATCCCGCCTTCATCCCAGAATTTTGCATACCACTTCTTGATACTGTTGAAAACAGGTGCTGACTTCTGTATTTTGCTCAAAATCGTCAGTGCACAGGCACAAATGGACGAGGTTCTTGCATATTCCAATAAACAAAATGACTGTTCACGTTTACTGAACGCCACATTTCCTACTGCAACCTCTCAATGGCAAACCACGGGAGCTTTGTGTGCGGGCTTTATTTAGAAAAAAAACGTATAAGAGTTCTTTCTCTCTTGGAGTAAGAATAATCATGATCCGTTAGGTAGTTTATTTGTTGCGATTTTTAAAAATATTTCACAGAAATAAGAATAGCAATCTCAAGCATGTTCGGTGGAACTTTTGAAAAAAGAATTCTTACAAAATTGGCATGATGCCATGTTAGATCTCTTATGTTACCCCTCTTAGCTTGTGACCAGATGTTGATGTTTTCAATTTCCATTGTGTGAAGGTTCAAGTTATGTTCTGAAGGAAATATTGATAAAAAGCTACCTGTATGTTTTTATGTGACAATCTTTAAATTATCTCTGCCTATTCACGGCAGTATTTCTGAAACCTATTTCAAAACAGCTGAGAAATATATAACTGCCTTTGAATGTAAATGCTACAGAAGAATTTTTCAAATATCATGGACACAAAAAAGAACAAATATATCCATACTACAAGAACTTAATAATGAAGATGGCTGGCTAGTAAAGAGGATTAAACAAAGAAAATTTAAATATTTTGGACACATTAAACGTCATGATAATCTAGAGAAGACCATCTTGGAAGGGTACATAATGGGAAAAAGAAAGAAAGGAAGACCAAGGTGAAGATGGATGCAAGACATCGTTGATGATCTGCAAATGGATGCATCAGCAGCAGGGCATCTTGCTCACAACCGAGAGGCCTACAGTAGAGCTATTAGAGAGGCAAAGTTCCGCAAGGAACATGCAAATTACTGACTGATGTGAAAATAACAGAAAATTAATCAATATATAGAGCAAGTTGCCAGAATAATGCAGCCTTTTTTGGGTTTACTTTTTTAAGATTTATGTTATGCTTTTTATGTTGGCCGAGAAGAAGCATGGAAGAGGTTTTACCTGTCACGGCAAGGTGACTTTTTTGCACAGGAATTTAGTGGAAACTCAGGTCAATGAATAATAGTATTTTATTCTGAGGGGTTTTCGTCTATGGCAGAAAGAATGTGTGTTGAATGCCACGGCAAGTTGTAACGTTTAGTTTATAGCAGAAAGAATGTGTGTTGAACGCCATAACAAGTTGTAACGTTTAGTTTATGGCGGAAAGAATATGTGTTGAACGCCATAGCAAGTTGTAACGTTTAGTTTATGGCAGAAAGAATGTGTGTTGAATGCTACGGTAGGTTGTAGCGTTTAGTTTATGAGAGAAAGAATGTGTGTTGAACCCCGTAGCAAGTTGTAACGTTTTTGTGTAAGAAATTATTAACTTAGAACTGAAAAGAGAAAAGAGTTCTTGTGGTTGACTAACTTGTCTAAGTTTTCTGTTTTCAGTTTATTTGTAATCTCAAGTGTCCTGAAAGTAATTTGAGCTACTGGATGCTGTCACTATCAACTCATCCGGAGCAAGACACTTCAGATAAGTTCTATATGTTTGTATTTCGTTGTGTATGTATCCTCGAATAAGGCTCACGTCGAAATATCGGATGTTGTATGTTTTTCATTTATACATTCTCATACTTTCTATTCTATATTTTTTTTTCTCACCTTGCTCACTTCCTCCCTCACTTTGTAAAACTGCACCATACACCTCTATCTACCTTATTTATTTAAACCAGTTTTACTGCAGTCGCCATCTCTCTTATCTACCTCACTATCAACTGCACCCACAGATCATCATGTTAACTACTAAATACTGTTTGAATCATTCAATAAAGTGTTGAGGCTCTTGTATTTGGTACCACTGTGAACCTATAGAACCTAATTATGGTTGGAGTATACACTACATCCATTGCTGTTGTACATTCAAGCTATGGCATGTTTGTGTGTTAACTCAGCCAGTTAAACGTCATCAATGGAGCCATACCTATGTCATCAACCTGAAATATCTGATGTCGTCGCACTGTCTCATCTTGGAGCCTTACTACAAAACTATGAAGAAACCTACTACTGATGGAGTAGACAAATGTTCAGTTTGATAGTTGCAAATCATCTTGAGAGCTAATTTGGATTGATGTGACTGTTCATAGAGCAGATTTAAGTTATATCGCGGGGTAGTAGGAAGGAGATGGACCAAATGAAACATTTTTAAAGTCATTTGTCAGTTACTCATTTTATCTATACAGCCTCTGATTATCATATAAGGCAGTCATTCCCAAACTCTTTCAGGTAGCAGAGCTTAACTGATGATAATTTTCTATAACACTTATCCATATGGTAACAAGTTAATATTCAATATAATATTAATAATAGAGAAATGCAGAGAATTCAATGTGAATCTATATTTATTTTTTATAGACTTTTCAAAGGCATGTGATTGTTACATCACCAGAAACTTTAAGAATTAATAGGAAAAATGGGATTTCCAACACATTTGATACGATTAATATCATTGCTGTATCTCTACCAACAGGCAACAGTAAGAATAAATTGTGAGACAACTTGGTTTGACATAAAACAAGGGGTCCGTCAATGGTGCACATTGTCGTCTTACTTATTTAACTTGTATACTGAAAATATAATGAAGAAGAGAAGATGTAGACAAAAAAATATTACGATGCCATAACAACTGGAGGTTATGAAGTACCAGAGATTAGATATGCTGATGACATAGTATTACTGCCTACAATACAAAAAGGAGTGGGAAAACTAATATTATGTCAGTACGTAAGAATAGTGAAGAGCAAAACCTCTATCTTAATGCGAAGAAAACTAAATTGATGACAAATGACAAAACAAATAAGGAAGAGGAAATATTATCACTGAGGAAAAATTATAAGAAGTGGAGAGTCTTGAATATCTTGGATCACCACTAACTAATAATGGAAATACAATGAGTGAAATTAAAAGGAGGACATTTGTCGCTCTTCAAAAAGTAAAACAACTAAAGAATCTGTGAAGATTGATTGGTTGACCTTTATTTCATAAGGATTAAGAATTGGGTACGCAGGCCCGTCTGACATTCTGGCCTTTATCATACAACTTTCACTTTGTTCCAGACATTCTACAAATATTCTGCTCATGTAACCAGCATAACTAACATTGGAAATCCGAGAGATATAAAATAAAATTAAAATATAACATTCACTTTTCACTCTTATTCATGCTATCAACACAGAAATTAACTATACACATATATAAATGACTATCTACAAAACAGAAAATTGGTACTCTTCATAATGAACAATTGAACGAGTTCGATGTCTGTAAGAGCAGTCTTATATATATGGTTCTAAGGACTGTTATAGCTTGAGGTGGGGTGGAGGATACGCTCTCCACTCCAAGTAAATGAGAGTCTTGTTTGGTAGCTCATCTGTGAGAAGAAAAAATCTCTGATGAAATAAGTAGTCTCGAGGTCAAGATTGCTCAAATCATGGCACCTCTACCCTGGATGTCGTCCACGTCCTATGTGCACCCAATTCGGGCGGATTGCTGAACCGGCTTAACCCAGAAGTTAAACTACGACACTGAAGACGAGATTCTTTGTCTGCCGCGAGTGGGGTGAAACTCCTCCAGGCCAATGAAGAACATGCGATTAGGGTTGCTGAGCGTCGCAGCTGTGAAAGGACGATGGAAAGGATAAAGTGAAGTTTAATCAGTATGTCTAGTAGTCTCGAGACGAGGGCTACTCATACCACGGCACCTCTGCTCTAGAGGCCGGCCACGTAAGATATACCTCCATACTGGTGAAATATGTCTAAACCGGCTTAACCCAGGGGTGAAATCTACTAGTGGCGAGGATTCGTCTTCCTGGACAAAAGGTCCGTCCTGGTCACAGCTAGGAAGGGTAGCGGCCACGACCACAAAACGCTGAAGTCGGAGACACTGGACCAGTGCAGTCTAGATAGGCAACCACCTCTCACACGACGGGGAGACATGTGTATCCTACTCACGCTGAGGTTTTTCGGTGAGAAAGTCCAACGCTGGACTAGATGGGCAACCACCTCTCACCTGGTGGGGATATACTGATATCCAAAACACGTCGAGGTTTTCCGGTGAGAAAATCCAACTCTAGATTAAACTAGTGCAACGAAAACCACAGTGTCACGCAATCCCGCTTATGCGACACACTGAGAATACCAGCCCAACCCCCGCGATACTCTGAACTGCATGTGATTCTCTCGGGGATCTCTTGTGGCCCTCTCGGGGACCACAGAAGGACCATAGGACCAATCAAGGACCGTTCATTCATTCATTCATTTGCATGTCCCTTGCAGAACTTTGCCTCTCTAACAGCAATACTGTAGGCCTCTCGGTTGTGACCAAGATGCCCTGCTGCTGATGCATCCATTTGTAGATCATCAACGATGTCTTGCAGCTATCTTCACCTTGGTCTTCCTTTCTTTCTTTTTCCCATTATGTACCCTTTCAAGATGGTCTTCTCTAGATTATCATGACGTTTAATGTGTACATACTATTTAAATTTTCTTTGTTTAATCCTCTTTACTAGCCAGCCTTCTTCAATATTAAGTTCTTGTAGTATGGATATATTTGTTCTTTTTTGTGTCCATGATATTTGAAAAACTCTTCTGTAGCATTTACATTCAAAAGCAGTAATGTGTTTCTCAGCTATTTTGTTAAGTGTCCAGGTATCGCAGCATATTTTGCGATGGGAAAGATGCATGGCCTTAAAAATCTTACTTTTGTAGTTATGTCTGTTCCTCTCCAGATTCTTTAGTTGTTTTACTTTTTCAAGAGCAATAGATGTCCTCCTTTTAATTTCCCTCATTGTATCTCCTTTATTAGTTAGTAGTGATCCAAGATATTAAAAACTCTACTTCTTCCAGTTTTTCCTCATTGATACATGTATCAGCTGCCTTGTTTGTTTTGTCAGTTGTCATCAATTTAGCTTTCTTCGCGTTAAGATAGAGTTTTTGCTCTTAGCTGTTTTTACGGACTGACATAATTAGTTTTTCCATTCCTTTTTGTGTTGTGGACGTTGTCATCAGCATATCTAATCTCTGGTATTTCATAATCTTCAATTGTTATGTCATCGTAATATTCTTTGTCTATATCTTCTCTAACATTCATCATTATATTTTCAGTATACAAATTAAATAAGTAAGGCGACAATATACACCCCTGACGGATCCCTTGTTTTATGTCAAACCAAGTTGTTGTTTCTCCATTTATTCTTACTGCTGCCTGTTGGCCTAGATACAGTAGTGATGTTAATTGTATCAATGTGTTGGAAATCCCATTTTTTCCATTATTTCCCAAAATTTCTGGTGTTGTATATAATCAAATGCCTTTGAGTAGTCTATAAAGGATAAATATAGAACCACATAATCAAGGACCACAGGAGTACATTCAGTAGTATCACGGGGCGATCTTGGTTGTAGAAGCGAACGAAGAATATATATATATATATATATATATATATATATATATATATATATATATATATATATATATATATATATATACACAGGACAAAAGTTAAGGGCCGGTTTTGTTTCAATTCTTACAAAAACAAGCAACTAACAAAAAACACGCCATTAGTACCAAAGAAAACAGCATTTAAAACTGAACAGATTCAATCATTTCATTTGCAAATCGGAATAGGAATACACATACAGCAAGCTAGCGAAATCACTCACCCCTCGTCCAAAAATGCACATGGTCTTCAAACAATAAATATGTCAGTATCGCGTGTGGCCACCGTTCGCTGCCAGACATTCGACGCACCGTTGTCTCATCGAGTTAACCAGGGTTGTTAGGACATTCTGTGGAATGACTTGCCACTCTTGTTGAAGGAAAAGGGTCAACTGGGTGAAATCAACAGGTGGATGATGATCAGTCTGCCTAGGACATCCCAAATGTGCTCAGTGGGCGACGGGCGACTGAGCTGGCTAGTCGATTCTAATGATCCTTTACTGTTGAAGAAAATCTTCCACGACACGACTCCGATGTGGTCTTGCTTTATCGGCCTGTAGGATTGCCCATGCACTCATGGCTTTCAAGGTAGATTGGACAATATGTTGCATAATTTCATTCAGGTATTGCTAGGCGGTTAGCGTGACATGAATGACATGGAGAAGAGTCCTGCCGTGCCTGCTGATGTCACCCTAGACCATGATTGATCCCCCTCCGTAACGAATCACCTATTGGATAGTGGAGTCATGGAACCGTTCCCCTGACCTTCTCCAAACACTGATTGATTCTGCCATCATTGAAGGACATACTGAAGCGGATTCGTCCGTGAAAAGAATTTCACCCCACTGGGACCTCATCCAACGGATGTGCTCTTGGCACCAGGCAACTCTAGCTCTGCAGTGAGCTGGAGTAAGAGGTATTCTTATTGCTGGTCGTTGTGAAGCCAGCCCAGATTATCTTAAACGCCCTGGAATTGTTCTGCCGCTAACATTGACGTTTGCTGGTTTCTGAGAGTGGAAGATATTACTGACCGGTTGCGAAGTGTTGACAGCTGCAGGTATCTGCCATCTTGTCTACTCGTGCAACTTTGTCGGCCTGAACGATGCCTGTCTTCTACTCCTCAGGTTGCGCAAAATGGCTCCAAATGCCTTTGGGTGGTAGAATGGGACATCCCCGAACGCAGAGCAACTTCACGATCAGATAAACCGCTTTCAACCAAGGCTGTGACCCGATGACGCTCGAAGGTGCTAAAACGCCTTTCACGGTGGCATGGTGTTTTTCAAATGACAAAAATACCCCTAAAACGCTTTAATAAAAATGATTGGAAGGTGAGAAGTGTTCACGTCCAGCACAAATCAGTACGATTTAATTACCTGCTGGGTCATGCTGACACTTTTAAAAATGCCTTAACATTTTGTCTAGGAAGATGCTACTGCACGAGATTTGTACACTTGTTGTGATGAACAGTTGGTGTCGTTTATGTCCCGGCTGCATAGAGGACTGCCTGAGAATGCAATTTAATCAAGATTCTACACTAAATTTATTAACAGTTTTAGTACGGCAATCAAAATAAACATATGCTTGAAATTAATCACCGGCCCTTAACTTTTGTCTAGTAGTATATATATTTTATGAATAAGAGAGGAACAGACAGAACTACAAAAATAAGATTTTTAAGGGCATTCATCTTTCCCGTCGCAACATATGCCTGTGAGACCTGGGCACTTATCAAAACAGCTAAGAAACACATAACTGCCTTTGAATGTAAATGCTACAGAAGAATTCTTCAAATATCATGGACACAGAAAATAACAAATATATCCATGCTACAAGAACTTATCTGACCTTCCATGCTGGTGTTGGGTTTCTTGGTATATTTCCAGAAGGTAGTTTATCATTGCTTTCCTTTCAAGCTGTGGCTGTACTTAAAGAAGAGTTTTTCAAATATCGTGGACACAGAAAATAACAAATATATCCATACTACAAGAACTTAATATTGAAGAAGGCTGGCTCGTAAAGAGGATTAAACGGAGAAAACTGAAATATTTTGTACACGTTAAACGTCATGATAATCTAGAGAAGACCGTCTTGGAAGGGTACATAATGGGAAAAAGAAAGATAGGAAGACCAAGGCGAAGATGGCTGTAAGACATCTTTCATAATCTGCAAATGGATGCATCAGCAGCAGGCCATCTTGTATACAACCGAGAGGCCTGCAGGAGAGATGTTAGAGAGGCAAAGTTCCGCACGGGACTTAATTGTTGCGATGGGAAAGATGCATGCTCTTAAAAATCTTATTTTTGTAGTTCTGTCTGTTCCTCTCCACAGTTTCTTTAGTTATTTTATTTTTTGAAGAGCGACAGATGTCCTCCTTTTAACATCTTTCGTTGTATCAAAAGCATAGTACATTCATGAACACGTTTGTTTTTTTTTTAAATAGCGTGAGGTCACCGACATAAATGGATAGACAGTTGGGCTGGCTGCATCACAAAAGCAAAAGAAATAACAGGCTGGATATCTATTGTTGCCAACCTTCACTGGGGCTATCTTCACTTAACAGCTCGCTAAGCACTTTTCGCCATAAAACTGACCTTAGTGAATAACATCTTAATTGTTGTACGGTAATAATAAACGTTTCTTTTGTTTGTGATTAAACACAGACAATCTCCTGATTGCTGCATTGCTGTAATAGAAAGAAAATGCTGACTGGGAACTGTAGATCTGATCAGGAGTTTGTGTGAAAACTGGCCTGGAATCTTGGGCAACAAATTGTTATAATAAACGGAAACAAGACGACAGACATTTTTTTAGCGTACCTGTGACATTCTGTTGTTTTACTGTCAAGACATTAACAAATAACAGGGATTAACAAATGTTGCTCCGTTTTCAAGACATGACAGCGAGAAAGTCATCAAGAGACACTGACGTCAAAGAATTTTACAGTGTAAAAATACTCTTTAAGTTACGACTGTCATATTTACGAAACAAAGCTTATTATGTTGGCTAATATCTTGAATTGGAACTGTAGATTCATATAATAGAACTAATAAAATATGAGTAAAAAAAAATCGTAATAAAAAGCTTTAACAGGTAAGAAAAGATGCGCATATGTGTGCTACTTCATTTTCATTCTCTTCTAACAAGAGAGAATGAATGAATGAATGATCTTTATTTTAAAAGGGTGAAAAATTGGGTGCGCAGGCCCGTCGTACATTCTGCCTTTTTCCGCTCTATCTTTCATTCTTTCCACGCGTTCAGTTTAATAAGGTATACAAAATTACATGAACACACACACATATAAAAATACAAGATGAAACTATGTGAAATATAAGTATACAGATTACATGAAAAAAATATTTAAGAATCTTATCTTACATTCTTCCCGTGCCGTTAAACGTCACATATAGCTCACATAATTGTTTGCCAAGTTTTCCTGTTCTCGGCAAGTCTTTCAACTTCATCAAGGGATGTTATGCCCACTAAACTGGCTTTTCTTAACAATGTCTTCTTCAGAGTTTAACGTGGTCGATCTCTTTTTCGTCGGCCTGTTGTGCTCCACATGATAGCTAGTTTTGGTATTCTCGGATTGTTTCTTCTCATCACATGACCTACATAAGTCCATCTTCTTTTTCTGATCACCCATGAGACAGGTTGTTGTTTGCTCATCTGTCTTATCTCTGCTTTGTTTTTGAATTCGTTCCACTTTATACCAAGTATTTTCCTTGGGCATTTGTTTTCTTGTCTATTTCTTTAGTTGTTTTCCAGGTTTCACATGCATAAATGAGGGTGGATATCACATTTCTTCTTCTTCTTCGTTCGCTTCTACCACCAAGACCGCCTCGTGATCCTCCTGAATTTACCCCTGTGGTCCTCGATAGGCCTCGTGGTCCCCCTGTGGTCACTGAAAGGACCACACGATATCCACGAGAGGACCACAAGAGGTTCAGAGTGTCGCAGGGCTTGAGTCTGTAATCTTGGTGGTTCTCAGAAGCGGGATTGCGAGACACCGTTTTTTTCGTTGCACCAGTTTAATCTAGAGTTGGACTTTCTCACCGGAAAACCTCGACGTGTTTTGGAGTATCCGCGTATCCCCGCAGTGTGAGAGGTGGTTGCCCATCCAGTACAGCGTTGGATTTTCTCATCAGATTAGGATACGCATACATTCCCGCCGGGTGAGAGGTGGTTGCCTATCTAGACTGCCCTGGTCCAGTGTCTCCGACTTCTGCATTTTGTGGTTGTGGCCGCTATCCTTCCTAGTTGTGACCAGGGCGGAGTTTTTGTCCAGGAAGACGAATCCTCGTCACTAGTAAGTTTCACCCCTGGGTTGAGCCGGTTAAGGCATATTATCCCTGTATGTGCGTATTTAGGACCTGACCGACCTCTAGAGCGGAGGTACCGTGAGATGAGTAGCCATCAAGTTTCACCCCTAGTTTAAGCCGGTTTAGGCATATTTCACCAGTATGGGTGTATATCGGACGTGGCTGGCCTCTAAAGCAGAAGTGCCGTGGTATGAGTAGCTCTCGCCGCGAGACCACTGGACATACCGACTAAGCTTCACTTTATCCTTTCCATCACCCTTTCACATCAGCGCCGCACGGCAACCTTAATTTTTTTTCGCATTTTCGTCATGGGCCGGGAGGAGTTTCACTCCACGCGAGGCATCCGAAGAATCTCGCTAGTAGTGTCTTAACCTCTGGGTTAAGCTGGTTCAGATATTTCGCCCGATATGAGTGCATATAGGACGTGGCCGACCTCCAGACCAGAGATGCCGTGATTTCAATAGTCCTATCGTCTAGATTACTGTTTACTTCACTTAATCCTTTCTTTCACCTTTTCCACAGTGGTGCCGCGCGGCAACCGCATTCGTACCTTTCTTCTCTGGCGGGGAGGAGCTCCACTCCACGCACGGCAGCTGAAGAATCTCACCAGCAGCGGTAGATGAGCTACCAAATATGACTCTCATCTACCTGAAGCGTCTGGTTTTTAGGCGTCAGAATTCTCCTTCGCCCCTTCTTCTATCAGTTTGAACAGTTCTGCCAGGAGAAGGCCAGGAGCTGGATTTGACTGCCAGAAGCTATCTGAGACGCACGCCTTGGAGACATTTCATTGGAGTAGAGAGCATACCCCCACCCCACCTCCGGCTATAAAAGTCCTTAGATCCCGATATCACATTTGAATTGAATAATCTTAATTTGGATGTTTGTGCTTATAACTTTTGAATTCCATATGTTCTCAAGATTTTTTAAGGACAATGCTGCTTTTACAAATAGAATTCTAACTTCCTTCCTGGTGTCATTATCCTGGTCTGTGTAGCTACCACGGTAGGAAAATTGGTTTACTTCATCGACAGCTGTTCCTTCTACGTATATTATTCCTTCTTGATTAATGATAAGTTTCATTATTTTTGTTTTGTCTTTGTTGATTTCAAGACCCTTTTTTGCAACCAAAGGAAGACAAGGAATCTGTTTTTTTTTCCTGCAACGATTTCACATTGTCACAGATAAGAGTTATGCCATCTGCAAAATGAAGATCTTCTATATGGATCTCATGTACTCAGTCAATGCCAGTTTTACCTGTACAGCATATTTTCATTATAAAGTCTATGGCAATTCCAAAAAGCAAGGGAGATAATCTTGAGATAATATGCATCCTTGTTTCACGCCTGTTTCAGTCTGAAACCATTCGCTCTATTCTTCTTCTGTCTTGACTGCACAAACATATCCATTATAGAGATATCTAATATTTTTTTTTTTTAAATGAAGTTTATTTGTCTGATAGTTACAAATACAAATCGTGTGCAAATAACGTGAGGTGAGGGTGATTGCCCGTGAAGTGAAATAATGAAATGGTGGGCTTTAACAAAACACGAGATGATAGTGATTTGGATGATAGGTACACCTGAGTTCATAGTTATATACAAACAGGGTTACAGAATAATCAATGTTGTGAAACTAAAACTGCATCGTTGTCAAACCACACATACACACACACAAACAAAAAAGGACTTCAATATTCCACATAGGTGTTAAAAACTAGCAGAAAGCCGTAACAATTTGTTTTGGAAGATAGACAGAAAAATTTCTGGTGTAAAAACTTTGTTATCAAACATGGCCTTATTCCGACATGACCAGATAAGAGATCTGAATTCCGCTAGGATTATGATGGACTGTTTATGGCTGTCTGCTACTGTTCGAGGGATGGTGTTCAACATGACTGCTCTATATCTACTGTCTGTGTTGTTCTTGTTGTTATCTCGTGAGTCAACAGTTTAAAAGCTAAAGAAACAGTTTTGCACTCAAAGAAGTTCAGGATTAATGGTTTCTGCTTTTCAATATGTTCTTTGACGTGTTCTTGAATTCGTTCCACTTTATACCGATTATTTTCCTTAGCATTTGTTTTCGAAAGAGTCTAACTTCTTATTTAATTTCTGTAGTTGTTTTCCAGCTTTCACATGCATTAATGGGGTTGGGTTTGAACTGAATAATCTTAACTTGGTTTTTTGTGCTTACAACTTTTGAATGTACTGGTACTAGTGGTTTTTTTCTTGAAAAGAGTGTAAATACACATCCACTGTGTCGTTTTCTTTTCAAATACCTTCAGAACTTACTTACTTGTGTCTGCATAATTGTGAAATGTCAAGAAAATGACAGGAAGTCTTAAATTTCTGCAGTTGACTGTATCTTGCTAAATGTACTGACACTAGATTTGGTAAAAAAAAAAAAATTAACTATTTTAATCCTGAATTTATTGGCAGAAAAAATTTGACAAGAAAGTTTGTAGAAAGAAACTGGAACAAACTTACACTGTAATTAATAAAAAGAATTGGGTTAAAAATGTGCTAGTTTTCAATTTGTTTAAACTTTGCATAAATATGATTTTGAGCATTGATTCACATCGATGTGTAAGATTTATCAACTCTGCCAGGGTTGTTTTGAAGTCAAAGAGTTAAGTGATATTACCAATGGTTGCATCATTGTGCTACTTAGCATTAATCTTATTGTTGTATTTTGCTACAAGAATGATTTCCATTTTTTTTTCTTTTATTATGAATGACAAAAATGAAAGATGTCCCTGTCTTGTCCATCTGTGTTCTGATATACCCAGATGTCGATGTTTAACTGTCCATCACTTTTTTTTTACTCTTTTTTTTCCTTCATATAAGCTTCTTACATTAAAGGTACCTACTTTTAATGTTTTATTTAGTCTTTAGGCAGAGTTTTCCCTGGTAACACAGTCAGGTTTTTTGCCGTCACCTTGTTTACCAGTACCCACACAGACTTCATCCTCTTCCCCACTTCTTGCAGATAATCTGCCAGATCTGAGTGACTTGCCACCAGATCTTTGTATTTTCTTCAAACTGGCCATGTTAGGTTCCTTGCAATGAAAGAAAGTAGCTTGCTATCTCTTTCCTTCTTGACAGTGACTTTTATAAGTCGGTTTTCACAGCCACTGTCTCCATAGTTGAGATCCTCTTTCTACCATTGTAGAGCGGGGACCATGACCAACAATAACTGCTGTCTGCTCCATTCACCATGTGCTTGCATGGCTTCATGCAGCCCTATAGGGGGGCTAAAAGGGTTCTCCACCTTGCACAAGGGTGTCCTGTAGACTAGCAGAGGGAAGGAAGAGTCTTGCTTTTCCTATGATAGGGAATATCCCTTGTACAGATGGAAAGAGTACTGAAAAGAGATGTACCAAGACGCAAATAGTACAGACAATAATGACAGTGAGGTGAGGATAAATGAAGAACCCAAGCACTCTTTTGAGGAGGTCAGAGACAGGATTGAGAACCCTAAAAAGGGAAAAGCCCCTGGTTGCGATGAAATAACAGCTGAAATGATACAAGCAGTAAAAGAAAGTAGCACCTGCATTTATCATGATCTGTGCTGTATGATCTGGAAGAGTGGAAGCTGACCCAAGGACTGAAAAATGCCCAATTTACATACCTTTTCTGAAGAAGGATGATCTAAAAGTTTGTGTGAACTACAGAACTATCACACTTATAAGTTATGCAAGGAAGATATTGCTATGAATCATACTGAAAAGGATGGAGGGGAAAATACAATAAGAAAAATGTGAAGTAAAGGTGTGTTTCAGACCAGGCAGAGGCGCCAGAGATCATATATGAGGAACATTTTAGAAAAGTTTAGAGAGTTTAATGTGGATCTATATACCTGTTTTGTAGACTACTCCAAAGCTTTTGACTGTACAATATCAACAGTTATGGTCTATTATGAACAACATGGGTTTTCCCAGCCATCTGGTACACTACACTGCCAAACTACCAAGACCAGCAAGCAGCAGCGAGGGTAGATGGTGAAAGATAGGGTTGGTCTGATGTAAAAAAGGAAGTAAGATAGTGATGTATCCTTTCTCCATACCCGTTTAACATCTACATAGAAAACATCATGAGGAGTGTAAGAGAGGAACAGAAAACAAGTAAATTTGACTCTTTCAACATCGGGGACCACTGGGTTCCAGAAATTAGATACGCCAGTGATAATATCAAACAGTTCAGAAGGTTGATTCACTCAACTGAATGACACAGTGAAGCCAGAACCTCTTTTTTTAAACACCAACAAAACCAAAGTAATGATAACTGACAAAATGAGAAGGAAATCCAAAATTACATTGGACCATCACGACCTTGAAAATGTAAATAAATTTGAATATCTAGGTTCAGCCATCACCACTAATGGTGACTGTGCAGTGGAAATTAAGAGAAAAAATACAACTGCATCACAGAAACTAACACAAATTGTGTGTGGCATGGTAGTACCAACAAGAAAACAAAGTTATGTTTACTAAGAGCTTACATATTTCCAGTGGCAATGTATGGATGCGAAACATGGACAGTTAATAAATCACTAGAAAAGAGAATAACAGCATTTGTTACAGAAGGGCATTTAGAATATCATGGATAGAATGAAAATCAAATAAAGAGATATTGATGGTGTCACAGAAAACTGTCTTGTTAACACCATAAAAATTAGAAAGCTGAGAAACTTCAGCCACATCAAGAGACACAACAGCTTGGAGAGGCTGATAGTAGAAGGCATAGTGCCCGGCCACATCAAGAGACACAACAGCTTGGAGAGGCTGATAGTAGAAGGCATAGTGCCCAGCTACATCAAGAGACACAACAGCATGGAGAGGCTGATAGTAGAGAGCAAGTGCCTGGCAAAAGAGAAAAGGGATGACCTCACTGCAGGTGGACTCTGGACATTACGAAACGTCTGAAATGCTGGTCAACTTGCACAAGATTGTATTGAATTCAGTGAGGCTGTGAGAGGGACAACGTTCTGGAAAGGACATGTAATATAAATGAATGAATGTATTTGCTTTATGATTAGTTGATATTAGATATTCTGTATTTGCCTTGTCAGAAAGGCCCCAATGAACAAAACTCCAGAATGTGATGGAATACCCAATGTGTTAATCAAATGTGTGAAAGAGGCTGGAATAGCTTGACTTCACAGACTTGATACAACTTGGTATGGGAAAAACAAGAAACACCACAGGACTGGTAAATCTGTAATTATTCCAGTATGAAAGAAAAAAGGCAGTAAAAAAGTCTGCAACCAATATAGAGCCATCTCATTACTAAGCCATACTGGAAAAAATGTTCTGCAAGATCCTAGAGAACAGATTGTGACCAGTGACTGAACCACAGTTATATGAAGCTCTGATGGGATTTAGAAAAAAATAAGAACTGTACAGATGCCATCTTTTCCCTAAGATGGCTAACAGAAAAAACAGTTGAACACAATCAGATACTGTACATAGCTTACATAAATCAAGAACAAAGCATTCAATATGGTAGATATAAACTGAGGGAAGTCTTGCAGCATTATGGAGTTAGTACATGTCTGATCAGCCTATGAAAAAAAACTAAATGAAAACAGTCAGTGTACAGTTAGAACAAATATGGGACACTTGGAATACATTTGTCATAAAATCTGGAGTAAGGCAGGGCTGTGTACTATCTCTCTTACTATTCACAACATACATTGACAACATCTATAGAAAGCTAATATACATAGTAAAAATTCCACCACAAAACTGCCCAACATTTGTACTCCAGAAACAGTGGCAATAAACTCACAACACATTTTCCAGAAAACATACCAAATATGTAGACCATAAATGCACTATATCCAGAAACAGCAAGTCAAATGGTTTGACCATGTTACATGGTTATCCCAAGATAGTATACCACTAAAAGCAACCACACTAAGATTTGTAGGTAAAAGGCCACCCATGCAAGAAATGGATAGAGAGGAAACTACAGAACTATTAAATTTATATGAAGCAAATTACTGAGTGCTGCCAAGATGTCTATTTGTCTTCTCAACATAGAAAGTTAGATGAGGGAGGAGATGACAAGCATCTGGCTTGTGATTAGCGGATATTAGATATTCTGTATTTGCCTTGTGATTAATGGATATTAGATATTCTGTATTTGCCTTGTGATTAGTGGATATTAGATATTCTGTATTTGCCTTGTGATCAGTGAATATTAGATATTCTGTATTTGTGCTTTGATTAGCGGATGTTAGATATTCTGTATTTGCCTTGTGATTAGTGAATGTTAGATATTCTGTATTTGCCTTGTGATTAGTGGATATTAGATATTCTTTATTTGCCTTGTGATTAGTGGAATGGAGTTTTTATTTTTTTATAACCAGTGTTCACATCTAGATACTAATTCTAGAGAATGTTTCAGAGAACAAACAAATGAACAGACTTTATTTTCAAAAGGTTGAAACTGGGCATGCAGACCTGTCTGCCATTCTGCCCTTCATCATACAACTTTCATTCAGTCACAGATATTCAGCATTTGTTATAGAACATAATATGCATCTCCGTATAAGACAGTAAACATTAAAATAAATAATATTTAATGTATTTACCATTGGCAAACAGATAAGAGATGGATAGAAATGTGCAAAGATTTCAGAATTTCATGTGAGTATAGATAAAAACATGTTGAAATTCTCAGATAGAATGATAAAGTTAAGAACAGAAATTAAAAATGCAGAAGAAATATCTCTCTCTCTCTGAACCTTAAGTGCCCAGGGCACATGGGGCTTCCGCAAGGGTTTTCCACAAATGCTTGTCTTTCGCCTTTTTTTCTGCTCTTGCCCAGGTGAGCCCTCTATTGCTCAACATCCTTTCTGTTGTTCTTCTCCATGTCTCTTTTGGTCTACCCTTACTTCTGCTCCCCTGTGGTGTCCATCTTAGTGCTATTTTTGGTAGTGAGTTGTCAGTCATTCGTAGCACATGTCCCAACCATCGCCAGCGTCTTTCCTCAATAATTGTTGTCAGTGGTTTCATCTGCATTTCTGCCAATAAGATGTTATTTCTTATGGTGTTTGGCCAAAATATTTTTTTAATTCTACGTAAACATTTAGTCTGGAAAGAATTCAACTTGTTTTCTATGGTTTTGGTGATTTTCCAGCATTCACTTCCATAGAGTAGTACACTTAGAACATTACTCTTAAATATCCTGATTTTCATATTTATGCTTAGTTTATTTGATTTCCATATATTCTGTAGCATTGCAAAAGCCTGGTTTGCTCTAGTAAGTCTGCTGTTGATGTCCTCTGTGCTGTCTCCATTTTCTACTACTCTGCTGCCAAGGTATACAAATTCGTTGACCTCCTCCACTAACTTGTTATCTACTCTGAGTACATTTCTGTTGTTCACATTTTGCTTCATTAACTTTGTCTTTCCTACGTTGATCTTTAGTCCTATGTTGTTTGCATTCTGGGTTAACTTGTTTATTTTATCTTGCATATCTTTGTGACTGCTTGATAATAGACAAATGTCGCCCGCAAAGTCAAGGTCCTCCAGCACTTTGTTAAGGGTCCATTGTAATCCTCTGCGTTTGTCTGATGTTGCCTCCTTCATTAACCAGTCTACTGCCAAGATAAATAATGTTGGTGATAGTACACATCCCTGTTTCACTCCTGTTTGTACCCTAAAGCTGCTGGAGGTATGTTCTCCACAGATAACTTTGCACTGAAAACCCTCGTATAGGGCTTTGATTACATTAACTATTTTATGGGGGAGGCCATGCCATCTTAGGATTTTCCACAGTGCATCTCTGTTGACACTGTCAAAGGCTTTCTCAAAATCTATGAATAATGCATATGTTGTGCTATGCCATTCATTTGCCTGTTCTAATATTTGTCTAAGTACAAATATATGGTCTATGCATGATCTTCCTTTCCTAAATCCTGCCTGCTCTTTCCGAAGTTTTTCCTCAAGTGTTGGTACAATTCTGTTGATGATTATTCTGCAAAATACTTTACTAGTGAGTGGCAGTAGGGTAATGCCTCTCCAGTTCCCGCAATCTCTGAGGTCACCCTTCTTTGGTAGTTTTACTATAAGACCAGTTTTCCACTCCTCTGGGGCTTTTTCTAAATCCCAAATTTGTTGTAATATCCGGCAAAGTTGTTTTGGTGTTTCTGTTTCTTCTGCTTTCAACATCTCAGCAGTCACTTCATCTTCACCTGGTGCCCTGTCTGATTTTAGCATCTTTATCGCCTCTTTTACTTCATTTATTGTTATTGGTCCTGTATTGATGTTTAGTTCCGCTTTTGCTTCAGGTATATCTATTGCTTGTGCTGCTTGTGTTCTGTTTAGTAGGGTGTTAAAGTGTTCCCTCCATCTTTCAATTTTTTCTCTTTCTCCACTGACCAGTTGTCCATTTTGTGTTCTTACTGCACTTTCACATCTTGTATTGAAGTTACCTGTCATCTGCTTTGTGATTTTATATATGGTTTTCATGTCATTTGTATATGCTGCTTTCTCTGCTGTCTCTGCTAAGTTGTCATAATACTGACGTTTATCTTGACGGCATGATTCCTTCACTTCTTTGTCTTTTTGTGCATAATTACTTAAAACTCGTTCTTTAAGCCGTTGTGATTTGGTGTTCAGTAATTTTTTCTTGATTTCTTTTCTTTGCTCTATCTTTTCCCATGTGGTCTCACTTATCCATTCCTCTTTTCTCCTTTTCCGATATCCCAGCACCTCTTTTGCTGTTTCCTGTAGTGTTTTATTGAACTCTAATATGGACATTTCTGCTTCGTCTTGTAGGACACTGAAGTGGTTCTTAAGTATTATTGAGAATTCATTTCTTGTTTGCTGGTCTATCAGTTTTCTTGTATCAAAATGTATCTTTCTGTGTTCTCCGATTTTGGCTTTCCTTAATTTTAGTTTTATTTTTGCTACCAGAAGGTTGTGATCACTTCCTATATCTGCTCCTTTCCTTGCTCGCACATCTTGTAGTGACCGTTTCCACTTGTTGTTTATTAGTATGTGGTCGATTTGGTTTTCTGTGGTAGAAGAAATATAAAGCAAAGAAAAGAAATGATGCACACAGATGAAAACAAAGTTATGAAGCGAAAAGTACATAAATGGAAAGATAAAAGTTAAGAACAGAAATAAAGCTAAGATAAAGTTAGAGCAGAAATGAAGAAGACAAATGGAAAGATAAAGTTAGAACAGACATGAATACATAGATGTGAAGAATACACTTAGTAGCGAAAGAGCACACTTTATGCAGATTTTATTAAAAAATTTTTTATTAGCTTTAGAAAACAAGTTACAAAAATATAATTGCAAAACTGCATAGTGAATTAACATAGCATAATTGTGTAAAAACATTGTAATCACAAAAGTATACTAACAAAAATTGTGAAGGCAGGTCAAGCTGTAAACTGAATGACAAGCTACAAAGTGCATATCATGGCTAGCTATTCATAAAAGACTACAGTTGTAGTGTATAGAAAGGTAAGTTGGTGTAGCAAGCCAACGTTATCAAATGTGAATAGATGGAAACAATTTTTTGTATCTTTCCCTACATCTTTTACGTTTCTTTTCCCTATTTTCTGCAACCTTTCATTATTTGCATGATCATTCTCTATAGTTCCTTGTTGTAGATGCTTATATAAACACCAATTAATTTAGTGATATATATATATATATATATATATATATATATATATATATATATATATATATATATATATGTATATATCTTGCAACAAACAATTTTACTGCTGCATTCTCTTTGATTTATGTTTATTATGTGGTTTAGCTGAAAATAAAATGCAGTTCCTAAAGTAGAAACACATACAAGCCTAGATACAGCACATCACAGGGATGATAAAAAACCCTGTAACACGTGTTTAGAATTTATATCAGACATGACTTCTACACTTTTTCTAGAATGTCATCAGTAGCATTATACACAATAAATAAAAAAAAAATGTTTTCTGTGTGTGTAAACTGAATCTATGATTTTTTTATGAAAATAAAATGTAATGATTGTTGCCATCTATGAGTGTTGTAAGAATTTTATAGCATTATTTGTGGACATAAGACACATTCAAACAAATGTACATGATTTTCCAACCTAACAAATGTTTACACTATTCACAGCAACACCTGGTATTATAATGAACATGTGTTTATATTTTACATCTTCATCTTGTGAAAATTACATTCAATGAATAACCTTTTGTGACCTCATATTAGAAAAAAAATATATAGAAAAATTTTCCACTTATTTGTTTCATGGATGCTGACATCTCTGAACTTTTGTGCACATTTTATTTGATCTGTCATTTTCTAGCAATCACTGTCCTGGTCTGTGTAGTCTAATAGCTTGCTTTATATTTAATATGACATTTTGAGGGTTTCAAAGACATTTTCCATGCCTTCATTGAAAGAGCTTCATTAGAACATCTTCAAAGTTTCACAATTACATATATATATTTTATATTTATACACATTTATTTTATATATTATATATCTCATTCTCTCTCTCTCTCTCTCTCTCTCTCTCTCTCTCTCTCTCTCACACACACACACACACGCACGCACATATGAGGGTTAATTGATAAGTTCTCGGCATAAGGTACAATGGATTATTTGTGGACAACTTTTTTGGGTTATTTCTCAACATAGTCCCTTACACATTTTTGCACATGGTTCAGTGATCCTGGAGCATATGGATCCCTTCTTTATAAAAGTCAGAATCTTGTGCCAGTAGAAAGTGGTCTTCAGCATGAATGATGTCATCATCTGAAGCAAATTTGCGACCATTGAGCTCCTTTTTTAGTTTGGTAAAAGGTAGTAGTCCGAAGGGGCCAAATCTGGGGAATAAGGAGCATGTTCAGGAAGCTGGAAGCCGCATTCATGGGTGGCAGCTATTGCCACCACCGACTTGTGAATTGGAGCATTGTCTTGCTGAAAGATGACTCCTCTTGTCAATTTCCCTCAGTGCTTTCCCTTCAGTTTGACCTGGAGTTGCTTCACAAGATTAGCGTAATAGGCTCCAGTGACCATTCTGGCCTTTGAATAAAGCAGTAGCACACCTTCAGAATCCCTAAAAATGAAAGCCATCACTTTGCCTGCAGACAGAACCACCCTTGTTTCTTTGGAGGTGGGGATCCATGATGTTTCCACTGCTTTTACTGTTCTTTGGTTTCTAGTTGAAAATGATGAACCCATCCATAGTCACAAATTGCTGAATAAACTTTTCAGGATCTGCATAAAAATGGCCAAGATTGTCTCTTGACATGTTAAGACACTGTTGTTTGTGATAAGCTCCAAAAAGTTTCAGGGTCCATCAAGCAGAGACCTTTGTCATTTGAAGATCATTGTGAATAATGGCATGAACATGTTCCTGGGAGATGCCCAACTCAGTAGCAACGTACCGCTAAGTTAGTCGTCGATCCTCCATTATCATGTCATGGATTCTGCCATGGTTTCATCGGTGGTTACCATTCTTGGTCTTCCTAGATAGGGATCATTTTCCAGACTCTCCCCTCTATGTCTGAATTGAGCTGCCCATTTCTTCACTGTGCTGTAAGAAGGGACTCTCTACCCTAGAGTCTCTGCCATATCCTCATGGATCTCCTTCGATGATAAGCCCTTGATAGAGAGGTAGAGAATGACAGCTTGATGAGAAATTTTATCTAGTTTCTCAATTTCTGCCACCCCTTACCATTTCAGTAGCCTGTAAAAAAAATTGGTTGCAGTTAATTTCTTAAAACTTTGTGTTTAATCTTACATTAACCTGATCTACAAATGCACCTAATATTAACTGTGTGTTTGAAGTATTTGTACCTTATGCCAAGAACTTATCAATCAGTCCTCATGTATTGCAGCCTGGTTAACTACTCAGTTTACTGTCTGGTGGTGTCAGGTTCACTCCTACCAGTGGGACGTTTTTCTAGTAGACACCAAAAAGGCCCTGGGGTTCACCCAGCCTCTAAAAACTGGTACCAGAGAAATCTGGGAAGGTAAAGCAGCCAAGCATGAGACTGACCACATCACACTTTCATGTGCTGAAGGTCATGGAAAATACGTGACTAGCAACATATTCCCCAATATGCCTTAATGGCATGGAAAAGGGAATTTTACCTTTATGTATATGACATTTTTAGTCCAGAAAATACAGATTTAGCATATGCTAAAGAAAAATAAAATTATTATTACAAACCTACAAAGTTATTTAACACTGTTTAGATGTAAACATTGATGTATATTTGTCAGGATTTAGATGTATGTACAAATTTAGATTAAGCCTTCAATTTTCACAAATGTTGGAATGCTTACTACTCAGTTTACTATCTGGTGGTTTTCTGTTGATATGAAAGTTATTTTAGATTAGAGCGTTGTAGATTCTGGGGATAAAAAAATGACATTTAGTGATATACATGCAACTCCAAGTGTTGAAAACATTTTTACATTGTAAATGTCTTCAATAATGCTTCTCTTAAGCTTTTCATATTGTATGCTCTTGTACATGCAATAGAAGTGGCTGTGGTAAAGGCTTTAACTGTAATGTTATGTGCTTCATTTCTATCAACCTTTACTAGCATAAGTATGTAACTCCTGACTTGTTCCTTGTGAATTCTTAAATGTAAACTACTCTTAATCTGTTATAACACTGAATATACTTCTTTCTGTCCATCTAACTCTCACAATGAGAGAGCTTGAGAAAGAGAAAGAGGTTGCATCTAACAGAAAATGTAATGAATAAAGAAGGAACTGTTCTTCTAAAATTTTAGCATAAAAATCTCATTCTCTTGTAGGCCATAACTAATAATTTATTTTTTCTGGATACCAGCCTGAAACTATATCTTGTAAAGTTTGTCCTACAAAAGATGTATATATATATATATATATATATATATATATATATATATATATATTCTCTTCTTACTTTCTTAATGTTTTTTTTTCATATTGGCATTATCCTATTTAGGGCCTGGGTAAGACAAGGATGCATATTGTCATCATTCCTATTTTTGTTAGCAATAGACTGGATTATGAAAACAGCTACAGAATAAAAGAGAAATGAAATTAATTGGACACCAAGGACACAATTCAAAGACGTTGATTTTGCAGATGACTTGGCAATGTTGGCACATAATCAACAACAGGTGCAAGAAAAGACCAAAAGGTGTCAAAGATATCAGCACAAGTTGGACTAAAAATAAATTCAAGTAAAAATTCTCAGAATAAACACAACCAATATAAAGTCAATCCCTTTAGAAGGTAAGAAAGAAGAAGCAGACACATTCACATATCTCACCACCTTTATAGACAAGTGGTATAGAATCAGCTATTACATAAAAATTAGGAAGGTTTGAGTAGCATTTTAACAGCTGAGAAACATCTGGTAGGCCAAGGGAGTATTTCTAACAACAAAACTTAAGATTATTCAATATATATGTCAAAAGAATCCTGTTGTGTGGATCAGAAAAATGGACAATGTGAGCAAAAAGTACCAAGAAATTGCAGACTTTTGTTAACACCTTCCTAAGGAAGATCATTCATTCTAGATGGCCAGATACCATTAGTAATGAAGAGCTATGACAGAAAACAAACCCACAGTGAAAGAAATGATAATGAAAAGACCATAGTGATGGATGAAACATATACTTTGTAAGCCTGCCACAAACATAACCAGACAAACTCTCACCTGGAACCCTCAGGGACAGAGGAAACAAGGAAGACCTAGAAGCACGTGGTGAAAGATTCTTGAAGCAGTGATAAAAAAGACTACACCTGGAGACGGATAGAAGAAACAGCCCAGGATAGAAATAGAGAGCCCTTGTAGATGGCCTATGCCCCAGATAGGGATAAAGAAGACACAATAGTTAGATAGACTACCCTATTTACAAGTGTATGTTTATTTTAATTACAGTGAAATTTAAACAACTTCCTGTCCTGCATTGTTAGAAAATATATTAGGTAAATAATACTAATAATTCACTTCTTGATCTCACCATCCACATGGCTCCATCATATCTCATTTTCTGACTCTCATTCCATAATTTTTGTTCTCAGAGAGATTTTTTTTGTTCAGATTCTTTTCTGAAGCTTTATTTCTGTGGAAAAAACAACATTATATGAAACTGTGAGTAAAAAATAGTTATATAATATGAAAATCTTAACATTTGTCAGTGATCAGCAGAAATCCAAGACATATTTATTTTTGAACTGTAATATTTCCCTTTTTTGGTTATTTAAGTGTTAATTCATCTCATGCAAGATGCATTTGCAATAAGGCAGCTGTATTTGTCATAATGATGTAGTGATTTCTGCACTTGCCTACTAACCATAAAGTCCATTGTTCAATTACAGATTGGAGCAGAATCTTTTCTAGGATGAACATGGAATGGCACTAATCCAATCTCAAGAAATGGGTACCTGGGACTGGAGACAGGGGCTGACAATGCTGTGGCTTAGATATATGCAGACACTAATTAACACTCCTATCACATACAAATGCCATGGAAAATAATTTTTACACAAAGCTTTATAAACACACATAAAAATTCATTCCTGTTTGTATGCTGTAATAATTTGCATGTAAAAAAAGAAACACACCTGTTGTGAAATTCAGTAATGACTGTCACATATTAACTCTTAAATCACTGTGTAACACATATGACTTACAAACATTTTTCATTATCATTCATCATGACCACCATATTTTACTGGGATGTAAAAAACATTTACTAGTGTTTGAAATTATGAACTCCTATAATTATGAAATAAAACCATTTGACTGGTGTTATTTTGTTCTTAAATTTTCCAATTTTTATCTAACTGTAGGCTAAGAGTTAAATAATGCAAGAGTTATGTCACAAAAACTAAATTCTAAAGTTTCAACACTTACTCTTTACAGGTGCTCCACTGAAAAAAGAAACCATTATATGCAGCATTTATGCTTATGATGTCCAAATATAATTTTGAGGAAAAAAATGAAAAGATGGTACTTTTGTTAGCTCACGTACAGAGATGAACATAAAAATCTGGAAACAAAAAAACCCACCAAAATACATATATTAGATCAAATAAAAACATGTTATGTGAATAAAAGCAAATACTGACCTGGTGTAATGCTCCATGGGCTGTGAAATAATGAAGACTGGCATTTTTCATTATTTTTCAAGTTATTTTCCTTTGGCAACTTTCTTGCAAAATTTATTCCATGTCACTAAACTCACTTTGCTCTTCCGAACTGTTGAGGACATGAGATCCCATAATGTTACACAAAAGTGAATCTTTTTTTTAATATGCCACTATCTGGTTCATTTATATTTGACTGTGATAGTGATATTATTGATTATTCATATGCCTACATGACAAATGTGGTTAGTGGGGTAGGGGTATCCCCTATCAAAGGAGAAGTAAGACGCCTCCTTACCTCCGTCAGTCTACGGGACACCCTTGGGCAAGGTGGAGTACCCGTATAGCCCCCCGATCAGGGTGACGTGAAGCCATGGGAGCAGGTGGTGGATGGAATGGGAGAGCAGCTGACAGATAATGTTGGTTATGGTCACCATTCTATGATGGTAGGCAGATGATCTCAATGTAGGGACAATGGCTACGATCACTGACTAGTACAGTCACTGCCCGGAAGGAAAGCAATGGTAAACTACCTTCTGGAAACATACCAAGAAACCCAAGCAGCAATCATGGAAAGTCAAATAGGAAAAAGATCTGGTGGTGAGTCCCCCAGGCCAGATAGATCTAATTTTAACACTGGGGAAGAGTGTGAGGCAGAGGTCGGTACTAGTAATTGTGATGACGGACAAAATCCTGACGGTGTTACCAAGGAAAACCCCTGTATCAAACTAAAAAGAAAAATAAGAGTAGGAACATGGAATGTAAGAAGTATGTATGAGGGAAAATATCAAGTAATAAGTGACGAGATGAAAAGAACGCGGATACACATTTTGGGAATCTGCGAACATCGATGGAAAGGATCAGGACACTTTAAGAGCGAGAATGATAATATATTTATATATTCTGGCGGAGAAGTAGGAGGAAAGAATGGAGTGGCTTTTTATTTGGACAAATCAACATCAAAAGCATTACTAGGCTACAATCCAGTAAGTGATAGAATCCTAACAATCAGACTTAAGGGCATTCCTAGAAATGTAACAGTCATCCAGGTATATGCACCTACATCAGCAGCAGAAGAAGATGAAGTAGAACATTTTTATAACACACTGCAGACGACAATGGACCAGGTACGGAAAAATGATATTGTATTTATAATGGGTGATTTTAATGCAAAAATTGGTACAGAAAGACCAGAAGATGAAGGACATGTTGTAGGGAAATTTAGCATGGGACACAGAAATGAGGCAGGTGACAATCTAATGGCGTTTTGTATGGAAAATGAGCTAATGATCGCTAACACACTTTTTAAACAACATCCAAGAAGACTTTACACATGGACATCACCTGATGGGAAAACCAGGAATCAAATAGATTACATTTTAGTGCAGAGAAGGTGGAGGTCAAGCATAACATCAGCAAAAACTTTACCAGGTGCTTATTGTGACACGGACCATGAGTTATTAATAGCAGACATGAAGATAAAGATAAAAAAGATAGTTATGGGATCAAGACCACTCCGCTTTGACCTTACAAATATACCAGAACAATACGGTATAGAAGTGAAGAACCGTTTCGAAATCCTGATGGCTGTACAGGAAGAGATGACACCAGATGAATTGGCTACGCAGGCCAAAGATATCTTAGTAACAACAGCTAAAGACATGGTTCCAGTAAAGAAAACACAAAAGAATAGATGGATCACAGCAGGTACACTAGAACTGATAAAACAATGTAGAGAAATGAAGACGCAATGGAGAGTGACAAACAACAACAAAGATAAATATAAAACTTTAACAAAAGAAGTACGAAGAAACATAAGAAAAGACAAAAAACAATACATACAAGATTGTTGTGAAAGAATAGAAGAACATCAGAAGTGTGGAAGAGATAGTGAAATGTTTAAAGAAATGAAGACATTGACGAGAAATGTCACACCTAAGCTAAATGTAATTTGTGATGAGATGGGGAATACCCTGACAGAGACAGAGGAAATTCTGGAAAGATGGAAGGAATATTGCAAAAGAATGTATGAAACAACCGACTGTGGAAGCAGAAATCAACAGTGTGAATTATTATTGGAGGAGAAAGAACCCGAGCCGACAATGGAAGAAGTTTTATGGGCAATAAAGAGTCTGAAAAATGGTAAATCACCAGGATGTGATGAGATAACCGCTGAATTTATTAAAGCAGGAGGAAAGGAGTGTGCAACAATCTATCATGCACTATGTAAAAAGATATGGCATTCAGGTATTTGGCCAAAAGAATGGAAAAGAACTGTATTCATACCACTGCCAAAAAAGGGTAACCTGAAATTATGCACCAACTACAGAACTGTTGCCCTGATTAGTCATGCCAGTAAAATTCTGTTAAAAATCATAATGGGTAGACTTCGAAAGAAAATAGAAGAAGAAGTCAATATGGTCCAAGCTGGCTTCAGGCAAGGAAGAGGATCAAGAGATCATATATTCAATCTAAGATTAATAATAGAGAAATGCAGGGAGTTTAATGTGAATCTATATTTATCCTTTATAGACTACTCAAAGGCATTTGATTGTGTACAACACCAGAAACTTTGGGAAATAATGGAAAAAATGGGATTTCCAACACATTTGATACAATTAACATCACTGCTGTATTTAGACCAACAAGCAGCAGTCAGAATAAATGGTGAAACAACAAGTTGGTTTGACATAAAACAAGGGGTCCATCAGGGGTGCATATTGTCACCCTACTTATTTAACTTGTATACTGAAAATATAATGAGGAATGTTAGAGAAGATGTAGACAAAGAATATTACGATGCCATAACAGTTGGAGGTTATGAAATACCAGAGATTAGATATGCTGATGACACAGTATTGCTGTCCACAACACAAGAAGGAATGGAAAAACTAATTATGTCAGTCCGCAAGAACAGCGAAGAGCAGAACCTCTATCTTAATGCAAAGAAAACTAAAGTGATGACAACTGACAAAACAAACAAGGCAACTGAAATATGTATCAATGAGGAAAAACTGGAAGAAGTGGAGAGTTTTGAATATCTTGGATCACTACTAACTAATAATGGAGATACAATGAGGGAAATTAAAAGGAGGACATCTATTGCTCTTCAGAAAGTAAAACAAATAAAGAATCTGTGGAGAGGAGCAGACAGAACCACAAAAATAAGATTTTTAAGGGCATGCATCTTTCCCATCGCAACATATGCCTGTGAGACCTGGACACTTAACAAAACAGCTGAGAAGCACATAAATGCCTTTGAATGTAAATGCTATAGAAGAGTTCTCCAAATATCGTGGACACAAAAAAGAACAAATATATCTATACTACAAGAGCTTAATATTGAAGAAGGCTGGCTAGTAAAGAGGATTAAAGAGAGAAAACTTAAATATTTTGGCCACATTAAACGTCATGATAATTTAGAGAAGACCGTATTGGAAGGATACATAATGGGAAAAAGAAAAAGAGGAAGACCGAAACGAAGATGGCTGCAAGACATCGTTGATGATCTGGAAATGGATGCAGCAGCAGCAGGCCATCTTGCTCACAACCGAGAGGCCTACAGGAGTGCTGTTTGGGAGGCAAAGTTCCGCAAGGGACATGCAAAGGAATGAATGAATGAACATGACAAATAACTGCCTAAGTAAGAAACAGCTTATTATGGGTGGGTTATGCAGAAAGAAAAGAAGAGAACTGTCAGACATAACTCACATATACATTATATAGGGGATGGAAAGGACAAGACCAAGGGGCTATCAAGACAAAGATAGAAAGACAATAAGTAAGAAGACTTAAAAGGACTAGAGGTAAACAACTGGAAAGAGAAAGCCAGAAACAGAGATGAAAAGAGTGGGTTGTATCCATAGCAATGAATCTTGAGGGCTTGGAAAGCTGATGAGACAGACAAAATATTTGCCATTTTCAAATCACTCTAAAAGTTTATCAAGAGCTATGACATGTGTTGTGCAGGATTTTTCTGAAATTTGATAATATCACCACATTTACAAGAATGTGTGGTACTCCGTTTCATTAAAACTCTTGTTTTTCTGCAATTAAGGATGCATTCTTGCAGTTCCCATAAAAGATGGTGCTGAGCCAACTGATACATTTAAAAGGTTATAAAATGTGAATACAAATCTTGATAAATAATTAAAAACCAGCTACACATATATAATAGAACATACCATTTATTATCAAACACTTGTAAAACTATTTCGTGAAAATTTCAACAGAGATATGGCATGTATTTGAGTCTAATCACCATACCTTGTATGTTCAAAAAGTATCCAACTTTCAGTCCAGAAAATTACAGTAACTGACCCTGTGTTCCGAAACCCTAATGCCCTACTAAGTATTCTCCCTGGGACTGCACACACTTCTCCCAAGAGTCCTACCACTGTTGGAAGCATTACATGAAGCCCTCTTTGGGAACAGAGTACAACTTAGCCAGTGGGTTCCGCATGTCTACTCGTGATTTAATATGGGCCCCTTTCAGTGACATTTTCAGTTTGGGTAACAGCCAAAAAATCACAAGGGGCCATGGCAGGAGAGTGTGCAGCCTGATGAACCAAAGCAATGTTGTGTTTGGCCAATAAACCCTGAATCAGATGTGAAGAATGGACCAGTGCATTGTTATGACAGAGATGTTAAGTTCCCTCTGCCCACAGGTCTGATCATTCACATCACACAGCATCATGAAGGTAATGGAATACCTCCAGGTAGTACTCTTTGGTAATGTTTTGGCCATGTGGTTCGTACTCACGATGCACTGGAGTCAAAGAAAATGGTCAACATGACTTCAACACTGCTTTGCACCTGCCTTAGTTTCTTTGGTTTCGTTGATGATGACTGTCTCCACTGTGATGACTGCACCTTAGTTTTTAAGTTGTAAACCTGTGACTTATCACCAATCCAACATGTCCAAATGGAGATGCTTCTGTTTCAGCATTAACAGTTTCCGTATGGATTTTGCAGACACTCCCTGAATGGCCAAATCCTCCATCAAGATGGAGTGTGCTGAACCAATTCTTATCTCCACCTCGACCATATGTTCTTTTGTGGTGACATGATGGTTCTGCATGACTAAAGTCCAAACTTGGTCAATAACCTCATCATTTCAGCTTTTCAAGGGCCAGCCAGAACGTTCTCTGGTCTCCATCAGTGTGCACCAGTCGTACTACTCCTTAATTTGTGTAATACTCACGGAATTGTTGCCAAATGCCTGTTTAATTTTCTGCCACTTGGGTATGTGATGGGTGTTCACTACATTTACTCACTCACAGGCTGCCTGACAGCACCTAAGTACTCTGCAGTCGGGAAAAAATTTCCACATGTGCAAGAAGGTCCCCTACACACTTCCCACTAGTTGACAGCTCTTGTGCTTGGTTTATTTTCGCAGGAAAAATTAAGGTCAGATACTTTTTGAACAGAGCCTGTGCATGCAAGGTCCGACAATTAAGTAATGAGACTAATTACATAAAAAATAAAATAAACACCAACTGCAGATATAATCTATATTTTATTCAAAGTAAGCCCCTTGTGCATTGATACAGCGAGTGGCACGATCTAACAAACAGTGGAAGGACCTCTACAGTTCTTCTGTTGATATGGCCTAACTCGATGTTACGGCCCTTTGGATGTCATCAGTATCGTCAAAGAAGTGTCCTTTCAATGGTAACTTTAATTTTGAGAATACAAAATAATCGTAGGGAGACAAATCTGGGAATAGGGTGGATGGTTGAGAATACACACATGTTTTTGGGCCAACAATTCCTGTACAACTACAGTCCAGTGAGACGATTAATTATCATGAAGAAGGAAAAAAATGCCAGGTGTTGAATATTTGGGTCGGACTCGGAGAATCCTTTTCAGTAGGCGTTTCAAAATACTCAAATAAACGTTGGCAGTGACGGTCTGTCCCTCTGGAATACATTATTTGTGAATCACTCCTTTGCTGCCGTAGAAGCACACCAACATTGTCTTCACTTTCGACATTTGAAGACGAATATTTTTACATTTGTTGATGATAAAGACTTTCACTGAGCACTTTGGCGTTTAGTTGTGGGATCATAGCGGAAAATCCATGTTTCATCTTCTGCAACAATGAAATTTAAGAAATGTTTGCTTCTGCGACAAGTTTTGATGACGTCATTTGCGTACACAACACGCTGAAGTTTTTGGTCATCAGACAACGAATGTGGTAGAAACCGGCAAGCAGGTTTTTTCTTGCCCAAATCTTCCACTAAAATTTTACGAATGGTCTCTCGGTTGACGCCATATTCATCTGCCATCATCCTCACAGTCAAACAACGATCTTATTGTATCCGCTCTCTGACTTTTGGTATGAGTTCCTCATTACGAACAGAACTGGGAGCCCATGTCTAGTTTGATTTATAATAATTTCCACACCTGGTGAACACAACCTGAAAATTTGTGCACGAGATAAACAATTATCCTCATAAACGTGTCACATCAATTCAACTGTCTCAATGGTACTTTTTCGAGTTTTAAATAGAATTTAATGTTAGCTTTTGCTTCATGCTGGTTACGTAACAATGCACTTTTGGCTAGATCAACAAAATGGCAGCTTGTTTGTCTTCTGCTTATTGGGCGGCGATGAAAAGTTGCCAGATCATAGATGACGGTTCCCTCTTTGGATTCCATGCTTTGCTTTATAGATGGCATTTTAGTCTTGACCACAAAAAGCCTCGTTACTTAATTGTCGGACCTTGTATATATGCATACTAACACACATAAACCACAAAAAAATCACATGCCTCATACATACATATGCGCACACAAACATGCGCGTGGACACACACCACGTAACTCTAACCTTATTTTTCTGTACCGTAGGCAGACAAACATAGCCAAAAGAAAAGATGCCACAATAATTCCAACAATGACAGCTATTAGATATATCCTTTTTACACCTGTAAAACAGTATTAACAAGATTATGTTGATTAATTTTTTTACAGTGTTAAGAACTTGTAATATTTCATTAAAAATGATATAAAACATTACATAAGAAGCCTGAATGCATCAGTAAGGGTTTGTACGAGGATGGGCGGTGCGTACTTGCCCACGTGATTCGAACGTATGAAGATCTATATATAGTCAAGGTAAGCGTGGCGAGAGAGAGTGAGAGCTGAAACATGGCGGGCTGAGCTCGTTTCATCTGTGCTTATACTTAGCCTCAGCCGCCTCTACTGTTTGAGAAATGCATTGTGGAATCATAACGTATTGTGGATTATGTCATTCTCGTCTTATGTGGAGATTTCTCTGATTCCCGGTAATATTCGTTATATATTTTGGATGGGCACACATCATTGACCATCACATGTTCATTTGCATGGATAATACTGTCACATGTATCAGGAGATACTTAACCTGGCAGCAGGCAGATGCACAATCAATGAATTGCATTAGTACATGGTAATTACTGGAGATAGAGGAGGCACCATAGCGGCCGAGGTGTATGATAATTCAGTGCTTTAGCACAAGGGGGAGATATGCGTGATAATTCAGTGCGTTAGCAAAAGGGGGAATATGTGTGATAATTCAGTGCATTGGCACAACGGGAAGATATGTTGTGATATTCAGTGCATTAGCACGATGGAGATTATGTGTAGTATGAGGAGGGGGATCATGGCAGTAGTTGTTGCAAGTGCAGAAGTGTAGTGGCATCTGGTGATACAGGGAGATGGGAGTTTCATAAGAGCAGCAGTATTTGCAGTGTTAATAAGTGCGAGGGCACAATTTATATGAATGTATGTATATGCTGAATTCACTAAATGTAATATCCATCCTCATTTATGCATGTGAAAGTTGGAAAACAACTAAAGAAATAGACAAGAAATTAGACTCTTTCAAAAAGAAATGCCTAAGGAAAATACTTGGTATAAGTGGAATGAAATCAAGAACAACGCAGAGATCAGACAGATGAGCCAACAACAACCTTTCTCATGGTTGATCAGAAAAAGAAGGTGGACATATGTCGGTCATGTGATGAGAAGAAACAATCAGAGAATCCCCAAACAAGCTATCAAATGGAACACAACAGGCCAAAGAAAAAGAGATCGACCATGTGAAACTCTAAAGATCACATTGTTAAGAGAAGCCAATTCAGTGGGCATAATATCCCTTGATGAGATTGAAAAACTTGCAGAAGACAGGACATCTTGGTGAACTACCATGCGGGCCCTATGTGATGTTTAATGGCATGGAAGGATGTAAGATGTATATACTTATGAGGGCCAGGAGAGCCCACGCCAATTGGATTAATATGATTTTAGTTGATGGAATTATACATTATATTGATGTCATACTTATTACACTCATGATGATACATGTTGACGTCCTGTGTATTACAATGTCTTTGTGGTGTTCATATAGTGTATGTAGCATGGATAAATAAATGTTGAATGATTTGAATTGCTTTACTTGGTTATGTGTATTGCATGTCATGTAATATTGTATGGACGTATGTAATATGCTGCATAACTGGCATACAGCATCCTTGGAGGCGAAATCCTGGGGTGTTGGTTAGATATGGGTTTGAGCCTGGCTATCCAGTATGGTAGTACATTAGGCCATGGATTGTAGACTGCAGCTGGGTTTTTTATCCTGTCCCTTCCATAAATTGTACCCAATTGTAGATCTAGCACCCGCTAGTTTTACTGTACACTAAAATGTTAAGAGTTATCATCACTGCACTCTTATTTCCTATGAAGGAAGATCCCAATACAGTGCATGAGCTATATAGCACCAGTGAGAACTCCAACAAACTGGAAGTGCCAGGTGGGATTTGATCCCACACCCTAGATCTGAAGCTGAATGAAAGATGGCATATCTGTCAATCTGGCACATTCCATCCCCATTAAAATACCAAAATGTGCAAAACTAGCAAGCATGGAATGAAAGAAGCCCTATTTACAAACTATAATAATAAAATCAAGAAAATGTTCATGAAAACAAGTGCTGGAAAAAAATTTCATACAGATAAAAAGGAAAAAAAAAATACAATCTGTTAACACAAATCTGAAAACATAGAAGCAAAGAGACCTAAGTTCTTGGAAATGATAATCATTGATCATTGATTCTTCTGCTCTAATATTTACGTCATTACTCTGCACAACAATGGCTGTATGTCTCAGCAGCATCCATTAAGTTATGCTATACTATATATGGAACACCAGTACATTTTCATTCAAACAAGAGAACACAAATGTTATATTTTCAATTCCTTCACAGCAGCTAGTATGACATAGTTTCACATTAAACATACAATATGTGTATGTCGTCTTCCCATCTAACTTGACCTCAAGAAACGTGACTTTTTTCTTGCTTCTTTCATTCAGTTCTACTTTGTATTCCAAATGCGGTATTGCAATCATTCTTCTTCAGTACTACATCCATGGAATGGAACAAACAAGGGCAAAACAGTACACAAAACATGAATCTTGGAGAAATTGGCACAAAAGAGAGAGTTCACAAAGTGATCCTATAAAATAATGGTAAATCTGACAACATATGCACAAATGAATGAAAAAGGGTTCACAAGGTGACTAAGTAACATAATGGTAAATCTGACAAAGTAAGAGTAATAAAAAAAAAGGTGCAGTTGAATGTGAAGACCATTGAATCATTAGTCTTACGGGTCATGTTACCAAAATCCTGCATCATATTATCATGAAAAGAGTCAGGGGCAAAATAATATCAGAAATCACTGAAGAACAGTGTGGCTTCTTTGAAGGAAAAGGAACAAGTACTGAGAACATTGATAGAAAGATCAACAGAAGTAAATACGGACCTATACTTATGCTTCATAAACTACTGTAAAGCATTCGATAAAGTTAGACACACAGAAATTATAAGAATGATGGAAGACATTAACATAGATGGGAAAGATCTGAAACTCATCTAAAACATTTACTGGCAGCAATTAGCAGCATTGAAGGTTGAGAACCAAATATGAGCTTTCCAAGACATAAAATTAGGAGTGAGATAAGAATGTGTTCTATCTCTTGACCTCTTCTACTTGTACAGTGAAAACATAATGAGAAAAATAGAGAACTTGCCAGGAATATCAATTGGCAGGTACAACTTTAACAATTAAGATATGTGACGACACAGTTCTGATTGCTAAAAGTGAAAGGGAGCAACAGGCTCTTCTGGACATCGTGGTTCATGAAAGTAAAATAAAGGGCTCAACCTGAATAAAAAGAAGACTGAATTGATGGTCATCTCAAAGAAAAGAATACCACCAAAATGTAGCATTACCATCACAGAACTGAAACAAGTTGACAGATTCAAATACATAGGAACAATTATAACAACTGATGGGAAATGTCACAATGAAATGAAAAAGCAGACATGCTCAGGCCAAGTCAACATTCCAGAAAATAAGAAACGTCTTGTGCAACAGATCCAAATCAATGGAAACAAGATTCTGAGTACTTAAATTCTACACCGAGCCAATTTTGTTTCATAGATGTGAAGTATGGTCCATCATTAAGAGAGTACAGTGAGAAATGGAGGCCATAGAAATGTGGTTCATAAGAAGGATGTTGAAGGTATCATGGATTGTTAAGAAAACCAATGATGAAGTCTTAAGAGAGGCTGGAGTTTAAAGGCAAATTACAACAAAGATCAGGCAGACAAGCGAGATTTGTAGGACATTTTCTGAGAAGAGAAAAGTTAGAACACATTGTGGCAACTAGAAAAATTAAGAGAAGACAGAGAGAGAAGTTACTGGACGGGCTTTCAGTGTGGCTAGGAAGAAAGTCACCAGTGTATCTCATAATCAAGTCTAAAGACAAGGAATTATGGAGATAAATTATTGGCTATGCCATGCGGCACTTCACTTGACTGACTGTCTATTATTTTATGCTTACCTTTTGTGCACTGTCCACTTAGCATCTGACATTCATCATCTATACAGTAACTTGGACAGAACTGTGAGCATGTATCACCATAGTACCCAGTGACACAGGATAAACAATTGCTGGTGGTGTAAACACAATCTTTGCAATGTGGAAGGCAGCTTAAAGAACAGTTTTCTCCAAAATATCCAGCATTACATGATTTGCAGTTCCCACTGAATTTACTGCATATATTGTTATAACAATTTTTAGGACAATGATAACATTTGAGTCCATAAAATCCACGGGCACAGGAAATGCAAGTACCATCTATTTCACATATCTTATTCTTACATCTAACTGAGCAACTCTTTAAACAGTCATCTCCGAAATATCCATATTTACATAATTTACAAGCCCCCGTTCTAAAGTCGCATACTTTGTTCCGACAATGGATAGGACAAGGATTTTTACAAGTTTCTCCATAAAATCCATCTTCACAAGAATCACATGTACCATTTATGCTACTACATTTCTTATTCTTGCAATACGTGGGGCATGCTTTAGAGCATTTATTACCAAAATATCCAATTTTACAAGCCAAGCAATTGCCTCTTACTGCATTACATTTCTTATCTTTACAATTTCCAGGGCAAAGAATGGTGCATTTATTCCCATAAAAACCTCTGTTGCAGCTAAAGCATTTGCCTTTTGTGAAACTGCATTTACTATTTTTACAGTATTTTGGACAAGGAGTTAAACATTCATCTCCATAAAATCCATTTTTGCAGGAAAAGCAGTTACCAGTAGTATAATTACAGCTTGCGTTCAGACAGTTTTTGTTGCAGGAAACAGAACATTTTTCACCATGAAATCCACTTGTACAAGGTGCACATGAACCAGTTATTGGATCACAAGTTTTGTCCACACAGTTTCTAGAACAAGCTGTTGTACATCTCTCTCCATAGTAACCCTCTTCACAGGAATAGCATTTACCATTGGAAGTGTCACACAACCTGTTCAGACAATGTGCAGAACAAGTTACTGTACATTGCTCTCCAAACCACTGGCTTTCACAAGAAAAGCAGTTACCACTTGCAGTATCACATGTCTTATTTGCACAGTGCTTAGGACATTCTGTTGAACATTTTCTTCCATAAAATCCATTATCACACTTATCACATGCACCAGATTTAGCATCACATGTATGGCCGTAACAATGTGCAGGGCATGGACTTAAACATTTATATCCAAAGTAGCCTGCTTTACAATCAAAACAGTCACCATCTTTGTGCTTACATTTATTGTCCTTACAGTGTACTGGACACCTGGACTTACAGTCACTTCCAAAAAATCCATCATTACATGATGGACATGTTCCATTTACATGATCACATGTATTACCCCCACAGCTTGCGGAGCACAGAACTGAGCACTTTGGCCCATAAAATCCTGCATCACAAGTGAAGCAAGTACCATTCTGAGTATCGCACTTTTGCTCATGACAGTTTTTACCACAGGCTGTGCATCTCTCACCATAAAACCCACTTTCACATGAAGAGCAAATGCCACTGATAGGATCACAAGTATTGTCCTTACAATGCTGAGGACAAGGAACTGAGCATGTTTCTCCATAAAAGCCGCTGCCTGGTTTACATGTTATGCAGCTGGAATTTCCTGCAGAACACTGATCATTTTGACAATGCTGAGGACAAGAAGTTCTACATTTCTCTCCATAAAATCCTTCCGCACAAGCACTACATAAACCATTTTTAATATTGCATATATTGTTCAGACAGTGCTCAGGGCAGGTATGTTGTTCTGACAAGAAAAACATGTACCTTCAAGGCGCTCACAAGTTCTGTTCCCACATTTTTGTGGACATGGGCTTGTGCATTTATCCCCATAATATCCATTTTCACAATTTAAACAGTTGCTACTAACCTTGTCACAAATTTTACTGCTACATTGCACAGGACAAGAAAATGTACATTTCTCTCCATAAAATCCAGCTTTACAAGCTGTACATGACCCTGTTATACGATCACATACATTATTCTTACAGTTGTTAGGACAATCTAATCTACATGTATCTCCATAATATCCTTCTTTACATTGTTGACATTTTCCATGTAGATCACATTTTGTACCAGAACAATGTTCTGAGCAGGATTTCAAGCACTTGTATCCATAAAACCCATCTTTACATGTAGTGCATGTACCATCTCTGGAACTGCATGTGTTTTCACAGTGTAATGGACAAGGAATTGAACATGTTTGTCCATAATACCTACTTGCACAATTAGGGCAAGTACCATTTCTAGCATGACATATCTTATTCTGGCAATTATCTGGACAGGAATGTGAGCAATCTTCTCCAAAAAATCCACTGTTACAATTCCAGCAAACACCTAATGAGGACTTGCACACAGTTTCAGGACAATCACTAGCACAAGCAACTGTACATGTAGTCCCAGAATATCCAACATCACAGGAGCAGCTTCCATCTACTATATTACATGAATCTCCAACACAGTTTACTGAACAGGTTTGTGAACAACTGCCTCCATAATTACCATTCTGACAAGCTGAAAGAGAAAAAAAAATCTCACTGAGTCTGTATCCTGCTAAACTGAGCGCTTACAGATATTTTATGAAACAAAAGCAGTTATGCACATTAGTGGAAAAAACTTATTATTTTTTAATGCTCTATAAAATTAAATCCATTTTAAAAAGCTGTAATTTGTTAAATTGGAGAAATCAATGTACAATTATTTAGATTATGTTAGAACACATTAAAAAATTAGGTAGAAAGCCACATTTCATTAAATTTGTCTTTTAGATTCTTCAACATTAAATACATTTTTTAAACTGTTATTTGGATAGTATAGTCCATGTGATCAATACTATGGCCTGTGGCCATGAGGTGAGAAATTTATTGTATTGTTTGTGTTATCAGAATTACATGTAGTGCTGATGTTATTCTGTTTGAAATGATGTAAATGATACTCCTGATTTGGATTATAGTGTGAATACATAGAAGACACATGCAGTGCATGCATATCAAGTACAGACAGTGAATTCTTATTTGAACACAGTAGAAAATAATAATGTGAATTCTTAGTATATAGGTTTGTCAGCTATGGATAGTGATCCACCTAGGAGAGAAACAATCCCAAAAAACAAACCTCACCTACATATGGTACATCTACAGAAGGTGAATAGAGGCCATGTCTAACTCTAGTAACAGAAGACTGAGATGGTGATTGAGGTAGAAGATTCTGTAAAGAGCAATAGCCTATCCAATGGAACAGCAAAGCATGCAGTACATAATAAGTGCATCCAGACACTAAAGCATATGGCAAGTGACCATCGTGGAAGAGACTGAGACTTCACTGTATGTCCCCAAAAGAAGGTAATGAATGGAAGCTAATGAATTTAAAGAAGGAACATAGGAAACTATGAAGAGATGCTAGAATTGATGAATGAGACAGGCCAAAATGATAAGGGCACCTAAAGTAAACACATTCAGAGAATACCTGGAAGAAAACAGTGAAGTAATGTCTAAAACTTGGAGCATGGAAGATGTCAGGATGTTATACAAAGAGGGAAAACTTGATAATCTTATCTTAGAGGCAGAGAACATGAAATTGGAAATACCTGTTTATAACATAAATGAAATGGGATATATACTTCAAGAGATGAAACACTCAGAGTTTGTAGCATTACCCAAGAAAGCAAAAGCTGGCACTTTCAAATTACAAGTCTAATGAGTCTTACATCTTACATCCTTATTTAAACATCACATAGGGCTCAATAGTTGTTTGCCAAGTTTTCCTGTTTTTGGTGAGTTTTTCAACTTCATCAAGGGATGTTATGCCCACTAAACTAGGTTCTCTCAACAATGTCTACTTTAGAGTTTCACGTAGTCGACTTCTTTTTCTTTGGCCTGTTGTGCTCCACTTGAAAGCATGTTTTCATATTCTCTAATTGTTTCTTCTCATCACGTGGCCTACATATGTCCATCTTCTTTTTCTGATCACCCATGAGACAGGTTGTTGTTTGCTCATCTGTCTTATCTCTGTATTGTTCTTAAATTTGTTCTACTTTATACCAAGTATTTTCCCAAGGCATTTGTTTTGAAAAGAATCTAATTTATTGTTTTTAGTTGTGAGATGGAGATAAAAAGAACAGAAATACCAAGAAATATATTTAGCATCATGAAACAATGCTGTTATCCAGGAATCCTTCCATAAAGACAAAAATGAGATGTAAATGCATGCTATATTTATTCTGTACTGCTGTATGGAGCAGAAAAGTGGATGTAAAAAGTCAGAAAGAATGATAAATGTAGCAGAAATATGGATCTACAGTAAGTAGGTTGTATGAGGCTGCAAAGTTCCAGGACTGAATTTTTTCCAGGAAACTACAATACACAGCAAAGTGGCACCAAGGAATGAGTTGTAATAACCATTTCTGAGTGTACACAAAAAATCTGAACTTATTATTTTCAGACATTCGCATTGCACAAGCCTCTAAGTGAATGCATACCTGCAGGTTCTAGCACATTTCCACATGGACAAGAAAATTCAACAGCTGTGTGTACCAATTTCTGTGTTTGCCTCGGTAAAACTCGTTCTGAAACTTATGAAATGCTAAAATAAGTTTTTGGTGATTCTTGCCCATGTAGATTGAAGACATCTGAGTGGTTCTCCCACTTCAAAAGTGAACACCAATCATTTAAAGATGACCACTGCCCTAGCAGACCATTTACCTCCCACACCAAAGAGACTATGACACGTGTAGGAGAAATCATTTGTGCTACCCGACATTTAACAGTCAGAGGATGTAGGAATACCAGTCGCTACTTGTCATAAAATCCTTAGTGAAGATACGAGTATGAGACACACATCAGAGAAACGCATGTTCCTTCTCCTGACTGTGGAGAAAGAGGAAGATCACATGCCAGTTTCCACTATCCCTGTGACTGAACCCAAAATGATCCCAACTTCATGTCATCAATAATCACTGGTGATGAAAGCTGGCTGTATGAGTATGACTCAGAAACTAAACTAATGTCATCCCAATGGAGAAAGTCATCATTTCTTTGATCAAAGAAGATGCAGCAGTGAATTCCATTGCCAAGACTATGTTGACTGCATTCTTCAACACATAGACTAATTCATCATGAACATGGCTTTAGAAGGTAGACATTGAATACAGAATTCCACACAGCAGTCCTATAATGCCTTAATGACACTGCGTCAGACAACATCCCAAGAAATGGTGTACCAGTACATGGATAACTCATCATGATAATGCCCCTGCGCACATGGCCACTGCTTCCACATCATCCATACTCACCTGACCTTGTTCCCTGTGACTTATCTTGTTCCCAAATCTGAAGAAAACATTGAAAGGTCACCAATTCAGTAAAGTTGAAGAGATTTAAAAAAAAATGACATGAGATACATGAGGGCTATCTCATAAAGTGACTTCCAGAGGTGCTTTACTAAATGGCAGGATCACCAGAATAAGTGTATACAATCACAAGGATATTACTTTGAAGGAGACTAGACCAAGACACCAGCAAGTCTATTTATTTAGTAAAAAAAAATTGAGTCCTGGAACTTCACAAACAACCCTTGTATGTCATTGGAAATGAAAATATTACAAGTATTAGAACAACTACAAATGCATTGTGAACTTCACAAAGAAATAAGGATTACGAGAAGAAAATATTCTGGCCACATCAAGACATACTAATATACAGAAGACAATGCCAGAAGGGAAAGTGGAAGGAAAAAAAGGAATGAGAGGTAGAGATGCAGATGAGAATATATGAGAGTAGATAAGTTACAGACTGGCTGAGTGCACCATTAAGACAAAGGAGCTAGGAAAATGGAGATTCATTACTACTAACCTTCACAGCAAAAAATGGCACAAAATGATGATGACATATGGATACATTCCTTACCAAGGATTCACACATTAACTCAGAATTTTAACTCAGAATTTTATTTCACAATGTATAACTCTGATCGGACATAGTGAAATTAGTTCATAAAATTTTCACAAAATGCTCTGCTTTATATGTTAGTCTGAAAATTACACACATCACATATTTAAATACTTGGCACTATTTAAAAACTTTTCTATTGCTAACAACTGAAGTACTTTTTCATGCCATTTAAAACTCACATGTGGTGACTTCAAATTTATATAAGTGAGTTTTGTCTGCAAAGAAAAATCTTTCTTTGCAGTTTTGACCTGTTTGTTATTTTGTATGTATGCTGAATAATGGTTGCATTTAATTAGAGTAATAGTAGAACTATTCTGTCATATTCAATTAATTTGTGGGGATGAATAAATAACTACACATTCTATCACATATAAAGTACAGTATAGTCTCTTTGTAATAAGTTTTGTGATGATACTGAATGTGCGCTAGTCTCAAAGTTGAGAGAAAATCAGTATGTCAACTGGAAATACTTGCTTAAACTTTTAGAATTAAAAAAAAACCAAAATATTTTTCTTTTGTTTCTCAAATGTAGAGAATGGTTAAGTGCTCCATTTTTATAGTTCCAAGAATTTAGTCTTCTTTAGAATCTCTAAAACATTTTCAAGTGTTGGACCTGCAAAGTATTCTTTCTCAGTATCTATGCTTGCTATTCAAAAATGGAAGACTGTATTGTTAATTTATATGAGGATTTCACTCCAGATTCTATCTTGACAGTTTAAATTTTAGGTAATACAATTAAATGCACAATTAATGTTCCCTCTAAGCTGTGTGCAATGTTTCCTATAAACTGTGCACTTGTCTGCATACACACAAGAAATAAGAACAGCATATGAAGACATTAATCTGTGCACAGAAGTTAAATTATATAAATATAATGTAATAAATTCTGTTTTTGCTTAGTCAGGCTGGGTTGACATATCACATATGCAGAATTTCAGTATATTCGAATGCTCATTTTTTATACTGATGGGTGAATATATTTAAATATTTAATCACACAGCTGTTAATAACATTCAATCATTGATAGCTGAAACCTCTTAAATACTTTGTTATGGAGCTGTCGATTATACCATTTAGTGATGGGCTAATTTGTGTAAGATGAATATTAATGACTAACTTTGCATATTACTAGTCTTATTTTCTCTTTTGGTTTCTACAACTGTGATCATATGTGTTTTGCACATGTGTTACAGTGATGAGCTTTCAGTGTATGTATCTTGTTTAAGAGAGTTTCATTTGACAATAAGTTAATTTACTGTGTCAGTTTTAACAAAATGAAGGATGTAAAATGAAAAAGAACTGCTATATGAAACAGTCTGATGAAATAGTAGAGGCTCATACATTGAATGATCATGAGGTAAGAAAAATCCAACAATGTAAAATTATTTATTTATGTTTCAGAAGAACCTACATGCACTGTAGGGATGCTGAAGTGTAGTGAATTTGCTAGTGGCAATAGATTAAGTTATGTCTGGAAACTTTTCAAAATATCACTTAGCCAGAAAATCACATATGAATGGTGTACACAAGCTCAGGTATCAAATTCCTTGTCTCCAGCAACAGGCCTACATTGTATGTTGTGTTAGCATGCAGATGATTGCAAGTGACAAGGATCAAATCCTGAGGTTATCAATAAAGTTCTTATTAACAATGTTTTGTAGACTATTAAAGTGAACAATTCAGTGCTCTCAGTTCAAATTCCAGAAAGCAGGCAAAGCAAAAATAATACATTTGAATTTTGGTTATACAAAAATACTATTAAGAACCATTAACTTGAGAATATGAAATAAGATCAGAACTAAAGTTATAGAAGAATAATGTGGTTTTGATGAAGGAAAAAAAACACAAGTTATAATATTTTTATATTAAGAACTATAATAGACTGATAAAGATTTATAACTGTGTTTTATTGATTACATAAAAGCTTTCAATAGAGTTAGACATGAAGATGTGATACAAGTGCTAGAAAACTTAACACTGATGGTAAAGATAGGAGAATTATAAAGACTATGAAATTGGATCAAAGAGCAGCAATTAAACTGAATAAGACATAGTATCTGAATACTACGATTAATGAGGTATAAGATGAGGTGTAAGACAAGGTTGTGTACTGTCACCTGATCTATTCTCATTATGCAGTGAATACATCATAAAAATAGGCCAAAAATACCAACAATCTGAGATATGTGCATGACACTGTTCTAATAGCAAAAAATACCAACAATCTGAGATATGTGCATGATACTGTTCTAATAGCAAAAAATACCAACAATCTGAGATATGTGCATGACACTGTTCTAATAGCAAAAAATACCAACAATCTGAGATATGTGCATGACACTGTTCTAATAGCAAAAAATACCAACAATCTGAGATATGTGCATGATACTGTTCTAATAGCAAAACATGACAGCAGTTTTCAGAAACTTGTGAACATAATTATTATATACACCAATAATAAGTGGTTTAGAGCTAAGCAGCAAAAAAAAAAAAAAGAAATGATACTATTAACAATAAGAGGAAATACACCTAAGTGCAACATCTTTTCGAATGAGAAGATACTGACACAAGTTAATAAATTACAAATGAGAAGATACTGACACAAGTTAATAAATTACAAACGAGAAGATACTAACACAAGTTAATAAATTACAGGTGAGAAGATACTGATACAAGTTAATAAATTACAAATGGGAAGATACTGACACAAGTTAATAAATTACAAATGAGAAGATACTGACACAAGTTAATAAATTACAAATGAGAAGATACTGACACAAGTTAATAAATTACAAATGAGAAGATACTGACACAAGTTAATAAATTACAAACGAGAAGATACTGACACAAGTTAATAAATTACAAATGAGAAGATACTGACACAAGTTAATAAATTACAAATGAGAAGATACTGACACAAGTTAATAAATTACAAATGAGAAGATACTGACACAAGTTAATAAATTACAAATGAGAAGATACTGACACAAGTTAATAAATTACAAATGGGAAGATACTGACACAAGTTAATAAATTACAAATGAGAAGATACTGACACAAGTTAATAAATTACAAATGAGAAGATACTGACACAAGTTAATAAATTACAAACGAGAAGATACTAACACAAGTTAATAAATTACAGGTGAGAAGATACTGATACAAGTTAATAAATTACAAATGGGAAGATACTGACACAAGTTAATAAATTTAGTTACCTCTGAAAAACAATAACAGCTGATGGAAAATGCACAAATGAAATAAAATCATGAGTAGGTAAGGCAAAAAAGCTTTATATGGGTAGTATACAGACATGAAGTTACCCACAAATAAGACCTTGTCTCTAAAGGTGAGGAAAAGAGTAGTACAGTGATATGACTGTTTGCAAAGTACTCCATTATTCTAATTAAAGCTGCTTTGTCTAAAAGCTCCAGGATAGACTGGGATACCCAGCTAGACAATAAAATCTTCATACATAACTTGACTTCACAGACTCTATAACCTGGTATGGGAAAAACAAGAAACACCACAAAATTTGAGAAACACTGTCAATTACTCCAGCATGGAAGAAAAAAAGGCAGTAAAAGAGACTGAAACCAATATAGAGGCATCTCACTACAAGGCCATACTGGAAAAATATTCTGCATGATCCTAAAGAAAAGAATGGCTAATGATTTAATCACAATTAAATGAAATTAAGTTAGGAAAAAAGACAGAAGATGTACTGATTTCATCCTCTTCCTAATACTCCAAATACTGCACATATCCTGTGTAGATCAAGAACAAGTATTAAATAGAGTAGTTTTATAAACTGCAGGAAATCTTACATTATTATGGAGGTAGTACACATGAGATCAACTTGTACAAAAACTTTTATGAAAACAATATACAGTTATAACAAATATGGGACACTCTGACTAGTCATCAGAAAATCTGAAGTGAAGCAAGGCTGTCTATTGTCTCCCTTACATTGACAACATCTGCAAAGAAAAGCTAACTGGCATTGTAAAATTCCATCACAAAACTGCCTGATAGCCTAGCTAAAGAAATACCTTTCAGAAAACATGCCCAATAAGTTGACCACAAATGGATGCCTTTTTCCACTGATGATCAAGCACTTATAGCCACATCAGAAACGTCATGATATTCCAGAGCATTGCTGATTTGGAAAGCATGTGTAAAAACCATAACAAGAAGATCAGTGCTGAGAAAAAAACAAAGAAATCATGATCGCTGCCAGAGAAAAAATCCCAACAAAGATCTTACTGGATGATCAGCCTTTGGCAACTGAAGCATTCAAATACCTAGGCAGTACAGTATCATCTTCTGGAAAAACCAATACCAAAATTGACAAAAGATGCAATACTGTAAATCAGGTCATTGGACTATTGACACTTTTTACTGAAAAACAAATACATCACAGTTTAAACAGAATGAGCACTGTACAACACAATTTTTCTCCCAAATGCACTAAGTGTCAACATAAAAGAAATGACAACTGAGGTAAAACTGGTTCTATTAATGACAGTAGATCAGTGTAAAGGACAGTTTTATAAAAAAATATAGAAAGAGTGAGGAAAGTGGGCAGAAACAAGAATGGCAGAAAGTAAGATGAGTACATATAAATGAAGGACATTCAACAATCCAATATATTGGCAAAAGCCTTTTTCAAGGGTCACATATAAAAACAACACAACAGATAAAAACATGAAAAATGTATGAAAAATATACAGACTTAGCCTTTTGGCCTCCTTCTTGTGAGAAAGTCTGGTACAAAATGTGCCCAGACAGACAAAGTATAGCTCAAAGTGATAGCCAATGACTGACTGAGAAATGTTGTAAAGAGGTTATCACAAAGGCTACCATATGGTAAACAACATGGCATTATTCCACAAAAAGCCATACCTTGCCACCACTGGATACCCATGGCCCAAACAAAGCCACCCAGATTGATAAATAATGAGAGGACATAATGGGAAGGGGTGGATGAAGAAATGTTCACAAGAATAGAGTACATTGTGATGACAAGGATGCTTCCTAAGCATGGCTAGACAAGGGAGGTAACAAAGCCTAGAGAGGGAGAATAGTAAGGGATAGGAAAATAAATTGCCTCTGGCGAGCACGAGGAAATGCATCGAAGTGAGTGGGATTAAGACAAGAAAGAAAGTTGGTCACAAGCAGGAGAGACAGAAAATGGCACCAACCAGGTGGAAATGTAGTTTAAAGAAAGCTGAATTTATTGTTCATTCCAGATCTGGGTGGAGACAGCCGGTCTGGAAAATAAGGTGCTGTTTCTGAGCTTTCTGAGGTCATTCATCCAAAGAACAAGAGCAGATTGCAGTTACAGAGATGTCCCAGTTACAGAGATGTCCCAGTTACAGGGATGTTCCATTTTCCTTGATGGTCCCTTTGGCAGAAGTGCTTGGTGGCAGTGCCGTCTTGGGTATGTCGTTCAGATGCTGCCGAAACCAATCTCCTAAGTGTAAGCAAGTCTTCCCTGTATACTTCATATGACAATGCGTGCACACAATGGGATACAGGATGCTGCGAGAAGTCCAGGTAAATTGATAACATGGACATAGGAGGGAAAGAAACTTGGTTTGCCAATCACTGGTTTTCACTTTGAGCTCTACTTAATCTATCTGGATGCATTTTGTGTCAGACTTTCTCACAAGAAGGAGGTCAAAAGGCTAAGTCTATATATTTTTCATACATTTTTTGCATTTTTATCTGCTGAGTTGTTTCTGTATGTGATCCTTGAAAAAGGCCTTTGTTGAAATATTGGATTGTTGTATATCTTCATTTATATGTACTCTTCTTGCTTTCTGCTACTCTTGTTTCTGCCCACTTTCCTCACTCTTTCTACCTTTTTGTAAAACTGTTCTATACACCTCCATCTATTTTCACTATCAGTGTCAAACATGGACACTAATAGAAAAAAAAATCATCACAACAGAAATGAAATTTTAAGGAGAATACTAAATGTGGTAAGGTAAAGGTAATCCTGTCATGCCTTAGAGGCACATAGGGATATGGTGTTAGCGCCCATATTTTCCTTGACCTGTCAGCACACTAGAGGGTGATATGATCAGTATCACACCTGGCGCCCTTTCCTTCCCCGACTGCAGAAGAAGTTGGGTACCCATTTCTACAGCTGGGTGACTGGGGTGCCTCCGGCCAGATTTGAACCCCCAAACTTCACCATGAGAGACCAGTGCACTAACCTTTTCACCACTCGGATACCCACTAAATGTAATAAGAAGAGACAAAATTAAAAATGACAACTTCAGGGCAAGGATTGGAGTAACACTAGTATTACATTACATCCTGAAACAGCACATCAGATGGTTTGACTATGTTACATGACTACTGCCTGTCAGTGTAGTACATAAAATATTCACACTAAGTGTATGAAAAAAAATAGAGAGAGAGGCCACCCATACAAGACATTGAGGGAGGAAATTATAGAAACTGTAAAATCCCATTATATGAAGCAAACTGCCAAGTCACATATCTATTTTTCCCCTCAAGACTTTAGGTATACGAGGGAGGAAACAAGACAAATTCTTTCTATCCCTTAACATCTACACTCAAGCTGATATGAAATAAACAAGTTTTATAGGTCCAAGTATATGTTAAATTTCCCATCCTCCATTTTTGGAATTTACTTTTGGTCGTAGTAAAATGTAAAGCTTCACTTCAAATAATATTACACATTTCATACAATTACAATAAGCTTTTACTTAGTTTGTTGCTATTTTTTGGTGCTGTTCTGACAAGCTCTTCTTCTTCTTCTTCTTCTTTGTACACACACTGGCAATGATGCATGCTACCTTGATTTTTGTGATGCACCTTTTGGCTAGGTACCTCTGACTTCAGCACCTTTCCTTGCTAGGGCAGACTGTGGTCTTGCTCGGACTGATATGAAGACAGTGGTGTAGGCTGGCCTGGCCAAAACTTTGTTTTCCAGGCTCTGGTGGGTGTACTTAAGCCCCTTCTCCATGACAGATCCAGCATGCAATGCTGGTTGGCCATACAGCTTTGAGACAGTTCCACAGAGACACTCTGGCTTTGGGATAAGGAATCCAATGAGTGCCTCAATGATATCCACTCCCCGTAACCTGTAGTCTGCTGGCTCTGTTTTGTTTACATCATTCTGATAGTCACTGTTGTAAAGATCCATAGGCTTGTCACGATCCTGCATTCATTGGCTTCATATCAGATTTTCCTCATTCTTGCTGGCCATCTCCATGCCCCTAACTGTCCACCAACCTGACATTACATTTTACAAAAATAATTATATTTAGTGTTGATTGCTACAGGTTTATGGGCTACAGAAGTAGGTCAGAGTTTTTAAGCAAATAGATCTATGTTCCCTGTCTCATAAAGACTAGGTTAAAATAAGTATGTTCTTAACACAGCTATTCCCAGGGGAGGACAAGCTGTTGAGAATCATCTACATTTTTCTGCCAATCTTCAGTAAATAGGTGTAAAGTTAAAGATACTGCAGAGGCGTCAGAAAATGATGCTGTTTGCTTTCAGATCATGAATGAAATGTGATGGCTGTCTACATACTTTTCATTGCACTCTGTATATAAAAAATTATGAGACACTAATAAAATATTCTAAAATGATCCAGTGACAAATACTGTTACGGGAAAGTGATGAACATTAAACACAGAATGTCTTTGAAATTCTGAATGATGTATTTTAAGAACTGGAGGCACTATGTAAAATCCTTCAAAGAGTGGTCAAACACCAAGGATATATTTTATCCTACATAAGCAAAATTGGCAAAATTAATGAAATTAAAAAGCAATATTTGGGAGACAGTGTTTTCCTGAGTGACACAGATTTTTTTTTTCTAAATATTTTTCTAAGTCAAAAGTGACAAATTCACTTTTTTTTTTCGACATCAAAACTGTGAGCAAAATCTAGCAGCTTTCTGCTGACTTAGAATTGTTACATTTATAAGAAATATTTACCAAGGATGAGCTACAAAAATAGTCAGATTGCTCTGCTATTGTACTTGTGATTTCATATTTGGGACTGAACAAGTCAGTGCTTTATTTAATTTTTCTGAAAGTATAGCCACAGTAAAACACTACAATGATTTCAACTTGTGGTTCCAAAATAAAAAAAAAATTTTTTTTAATTAAATGGAAAAGTATTTCCAAAAATGCTGAAACAGTGCCATTTGCTCTTGATAATGAACAGTTCTTTGAATTTGCAAAGTTTTACTGCATTAACTTCTATCTTTTGTGGTTATAGCATAATTTTCATATTGCCATTATTTTTCTTTAATTCTTGCTCATGTGTTATGACCATATATACATACATACATACATGTATTACAGTCGGTTCCTTTATAGCCACCCATACACCCATAGCAAGTGCCAGCTACTTGTTTACATCCACGGTTATCACAGTGACCAATGCAAGGTCTGTCACAATTTAATCCATAAAATCCACGAGGGCAGCCCTCAAAGCACTTTCCAATGGCTGAAGAACAAAACTCTCCTTCTGCACAAGGACAATTCTGATCACAGTTTAGGCCCCATTTGCCATCTGGACAGATGAAGGCTGTCACAAAGAAATACTGTTAATTTATATCAACTGCCCATAAATGACTGTTTAATTTCTTCTTATCTAACCATGGTATTTTAAAAACATGAATTATTAAACTATCATTTATACTTCTTAATGAATTTATTTTTTCCAATGCAACTTAAATTACATAAATGCTACCACCAAATATAATTTTTATATTACAGTAGATAAATTCAGTGTAATGTTTATTAATGTAACATACAACAAGAAATTTACTTACATCCATATACTTCTAGCTCACAGAGAACCAGTGCTTCTCTATTATTAATAAGGGTCACATAGCTCACTAGATCAGATGACTTACTAAACATCAACTCATATAGGATCAGAGGTGTTTCTGGCACTTTTACTTCTTCTATCAGTCTGCCTTCAGCACTGTAGGTCCTAATAATACTTTTCTCCATGTGAGACATTTCTGAAATATACTATGCATTTAGTACATCAGCTGGAAAGAATATATAATAACACCACTTGGTAAAACTCTAATAAATAAAGTTAAAAAATAGTGCACACTGTATCTGAAATAGTCAATACAGAAAGTCATAGAAATGATTATTCAATATCTTTAACTACATTTTGTTGTCAATAAAATAAAATGAACTTTTTAGTGGGATGACATAATCAAATATTTGTGAAAGTTTCTGTAGTTAAAATTTGCATAAAGTGAGTCATTCATCTTAGATAAATCAAGTTTGCAAAAAAAAAAAAATTGTTCTTCTTAGTCACATCTGATGCCCATGAAGATAAAATTGGGCCTCAGTCAGTGAAAACTTGATTAGTGCAAGTTCAGTCAGTGCAAACTTGATTAGTGCAAGTTCAGTTAGTGTAAGAGGAAAACATTGATATAATGACTCAGTTACTGCAAGCCACTAATTTATTTGGCATAAGACACAAGCAAAATGAACAAAGTAATCATGGTCACCAAATAGTTTTATATCTCATTTAGAACTAATGTTTCACTGTGTAAAACATTTGCATGTGATGTGGAGTTATGTATCACATTATGAAAAATATTTTGCTAACTTTTATCCCATCACAAAATGAAGAAAGAAAAACTACTTCAGATGGAAACACTGCTGGTGAAAAGAAAAGAACAGGTGTGTAATTATATTAGAACAAAAACTGAATGTGACTTTAAATAGCATAAATGTGGTCATAGTAACACTAAACTAGGACATAATGTTAAAATGCTTGAATCTATGATAAGGAATATATAAAAACATGCACACAAGGTTACAAAAAAATTGCCTACATTGTTTTTACCTTGATGGCTGATTTTTGGTTCTGGTACATATATATTTTTTATTCTTAGATCTTTGCCAGCAATGTGTATGTCTTCCAGTATCTTCATCACTTCCTTATGTTTTACCTTGTCAAATGCTTTGGTGTAGTCAATAAGTCAAATGCTTTGGTGTAGTCAATAAAACATAGATATATATCTTTTTGTATCTCTAGTGCTATTAGTGTTATCAGTGCATATATAGCATTTTGCATTCCTTTTCCTTCAATAAAGCCACACTGCTCATCTGCTATCTCTACTTTCAACTTTTTATCTCATTCTTCTCATTATTATTCTTAACAGTAATTTGTTAATATATAATAGTTTGATTTTTTTCACATTCTTCTGTGCCTGCTTACTTTGATGTGGCTATAAATGTAGATGTCAGCATATTGTTTAGCATATGTCTGTTGTAAATATCAGTAAAAGATTTTGTAATAAATTTTCATGCCAAATTCCCCAAGAGCTTTTATTTCTTCAGTTGCAATGCTATCTGGTCCAGCTACCTTCACGTTTTTCATGTGTTCCTGTTAATTCATTTATATGCTGTGCATAGTTTTGGTATCGATATTTTGATGCTCTGCTATCTACATTGTTCTCATATCCATTTTTCTTTAGCTTTAGTTCTGTATCTTAGCAGTTGTGTTGTGTTGATTTTTTATAATAAATTGGTATTTATTTCTCATTTCTTCATTCTCTATAATAAGGTCTACATTTAATTTGATATTTTCCATTTTTCTACCAATTTTCTTTAGCTTTATTCTGACATTACCACATAGGGATCATGATCACTGTTACAATCTGCTCCCAGGCGTGTTTTGTTGTTAATAATACATTCCTATATCTCTTGTTATAAGGATGTAGTCTATCTTCTTCTTCTTCTTCGTACTCATGCTGGCAATGACGCGTGGTACCCTGATTTTTGCGATGCACCTTTTGGGCTGGGTACCTCCAACTTCAGCATCTTTCCTTGCTAGGGCAGACTGTGGTCTTGCTTGGACTGCCATGAAGACAGTGGTGTAGGCTGGCAAGCTAAAACTTTGTTTTCCAGGCTCTGGTGGGTGTGCTTAAGCCCCTTTCCATGTCAGATCCAGCATGCAACACTGGCTGGCCACGTGGCTTTGAGACAGCTCCACAGAGACACTCCGACTCTGAGATAAGGAATCCGATGAATGCCTCAGTGATATCCATTCCCCGCCACCTATAGTCTGTTGGCTCTATTTTGTTTGTCTCATAATGATAGCCATTGTTGTAAAGACCTATAGGCTTGTCACATCCTGCATTCATTGGTTTTCACACCAGGTTTTCCTCATCCCTGCCAGTGATCTCCATGTCCCCATCTACCCACCAACCTGACATTACATTTTACAAAAATAACAATTACAATTAGTGTTGGTTGCTACAGGTTTCTGGGCTACATAAGCAGGTCAGAGTTTTTAAGCAAACAGACCTGATGTTCCCTGTCTCACAAAGACTATATTAGAGTGTATAAACTAGGAAAAATGTAGGAACAGTTTTATTACTTAACGACAACAAAGTTGTGATGTATAGGCGTCAGCCTTAATCATACAAAAGCATACAGGATGAAGAAATAGAGAGAGGAGATAAAGTATAGATTCACATGAATACTATTAAAAAGAAAAAAAACTTTTTAATTTTAAATAGAGTACTTAGCTGTAAATTGTAAGGTGTGACTTGTCTGGCGGTGTGTGTCAGGAATGGATTTAGTAGAACGTGGAGACTGTTTAAATGGAGACCTGTGATATGTGGTTGTTGGGTTGTAACTGGGGGTGGTGGGTGGGGAACGGGGGAGGGGAGAGAGAGATACAATGTTGACCTAGCCAGGAGAAGTTGAAATAGATGATTAAGGAAGAGGGGTTGCAAAGTGATGCTGTGAGGAGGTTTGACAAGTAAGAAGGGGTGGAACTTAATGGAGAGGTACTATAATGATTGAAGAGAATGTTAAGTGTAGCTGAACAGCAAGTTTAACCCATGTGGCTTCAGCATCCCATAATTTTTAATGCAGCGGTTCTCAAACGCCAAGTGGCTTGTGTCATCTGCATGACATTGTTTGATGGACTATGTTAAGATAAACCTGTTCTTAACACAACTGTTCCAAGGGGAGTAGTCTGTCTGACTGAAGATCTTTTGGTTAGGACAGTGCCATGTTGTAAGTCTTTGAGGATGTTGCTCACCATGTATTTCCTGTAATCATGTTACATGTTCTAGCCCATTCTATTAATGTTTCTCCTCTTTCATTTCTCTCTCTCAATCCATTTTCACTGTCTACATCTTTTACTTTTCCTTTACCAACTTTAGTGTTAAAGTCTCCCATAGTTATGGGATGTAAATATATTTACATCATGTGTTTTGCATTGTTTTGGTATTTGTAAAATGTTTATGTTTATCAGTTTTTCTTTTAGTTGAACTAGTAATATCCTGTCCGATATATTTTAGTAACCTTTTACTGCCTGTGCTGTTCAACCATCAAGGATCATACCAACTCCTCTTTGATGTTTCTTTCCACCTGAGTATATAATTATGTAATTGTCAGGTCTTATTTTTCCTGCTCCTGTCTCTCACTTTGCACATCCCCAATATGTTCATTCATGTCATTTCTTATTTAATGTTCTCTAGTCTGCCAGCTTGGTATAAGGATCTCGCATGCCATGTTGCTATTCTGCTGTTATTTATCTTGCCTGCAGTTGCTTGCAGTCTGATCTCACCCGTGGCCTATGAGGTTCCTACCAGATGAGGGTGCTCCCAATGGAATGCCCATCAACATTGTTCTCATGTGATCATTTCTTGTGTATTGACAGTTTATTCTTGGGATCATACAACAGTGATTTCGTGTTGCTTTCTGTCTAACTGACGTCTGGAAAAATTATAATATTATAGAAGGAACAGAAAAGACTTTTAACCAGAGAGACTACGTATTAATCAACAAATAATTCCAGAATGCATTACTGACAACAAAAACCATGCCAGGAGCTGACTGCAATAGTGACCATAACCCACTCTGTGGAAAAATTAGAATAAAGCTAAAGGAAGCATGCAGAAAAATGAGAAATATCAAACTGAATACAGAACTCCTTAAAAATGATCAAGAACTGCGAGAACAATACAGAGTTATTATAACAAATAGATACAATGCAATAGCAAAGACAAATAGTATAGATGAACAATAGCCAATGTTAAGAGATTCTATCCACTAAACTGTTAAGTAAATAATACCATCGACAAAAGAAGCCCCTAAAAATAAATGGATGACAGACAACATCTTAGGACTGATGGACAAGAGGAGGAGGAGTAAAAATAACGAGGAAAAATATAGCAAGATAAATAAAGAAATAAGATGCAAATGCAGAGAAGCAAAAGAAGTGTGGTTAAATGAACAGTGCAGACAGATAGAGGAATCTCTTAATAAAGACAGCAAAAACATGCACAAACGAATTATTGAACTCACAGGCAGGAAAACAAAATATACAACAGGATGCCTGAAATCAAAAGAAGGTAAAATGTTAATGGGAAAAGAAAACATTGTGGACAGGTGGGCAGAGTACACGGTGAGCTATATGGAGGAGAAAGACCAGAATTAACACCAGATACTGAAAACTGTGAGGGACCACCAATACTTGAAGATGAAATCATAGATGCCATCAAACACATGAAGAAAGGAAAAGCAATGGCCTGATAATATAACAATAGAAGAAATAGAGGCACTAGAGGAGATAGGAATAAAAATAATAACCAAGTTACTGAATGACATTTATAACAGTGGTTATATCCCCAGTGACCTGCTTAGATCCACATTTACAGGACTACCAAAGAAACCAGGTGCAAAGGAATGTGAGAACGACTGGACTATCAGCCTCTCATGTCACATAATGAAGCTACTTCTGAGAATTATTATGAGAAGAACAAGGAAAAAGGTAAAAATGGAAATAGCACATGAACAGTTTGGATTTGTTGAAGGAAAGGGAACACACAATGCCATTTATGCTTTATGAACACTAATAGATCTCTACTTATGCTTCATTGATTACACCAAGGCATTCGACAAGGTGAAACATAATGAAATTATTAAAATGCTTGAAGGCATGAATATAGATGGCAAAGACTTGAGGATTGTAAAACATCTATACTGGCACCAAGAAGCAGCAATTCAAGTTGAAAATAGAACTAGAAAATATCAACCTATAAAACAAGGGGTGCGACAAGGATGTGTACTATTTCCAAACCTCTCTTCTCTGTACAGCAAGAATATTCTAAGAACAATCATCACAGAACCAGGCATAAAAATTGGAGGATACAATATAAACAACCTTTGTTATGCTGATGAAACAATACTGATATCTGAGAACCATCAAGATCTGCAAAATCTCTTGGATAAAGTCACCAAAGAAAGTGAACAGAAAGGCCTTACTTTGAACATCAAAAAGACAGAGACTATGGTTATATCTAAGAAACAGAATCCACCAACATGCAGTATAAAATTAAACGGAACTATTCTAAAGCAGATGTGTACTATCACCAACATTATTTATCTTGGCAGTAGATTGGTTAATGAAGGAGGCAACATCAGACAAACGCAGAGGATTACAATGGACCCTTGACACAGTGCTGGAGGACCTTGACTTTGCGGACGACATTTGTCTATTATCAAGCAGTAACAAAGATATGTAAGATAAAATAAACAAGCTAACTCAGAATGCAAACAACATAGGTTTAAAGATCAACGTAGGAAAGACAAAGTTAATGAAGCAAAATGTGAACAACAGAAATGTACTCAGAGTAGATAGCAAGTTAGTGGAGGAGGTCAACGAATTTGTATACCTTGGCAGTAGAGTAGTAGAAAATGGAGACAGCACAGAGGACATCAACAGCAGACTTACTAGAGCAAACCAGGCTTTTGCAGTGCTGCAAACTATATGGAAATCAAAAAAACTAAGCATAAATATGAAAATCAGGATATTTAAGAGTAATGTTCTAAGTGTACTACTCTATAGAAGTGAATGCTGAAAAATCACCAAAACCATAGAAAACAAGTTGAATTCTTTCCAGACTAAATGTTTACGAAGAATTAGAAAAATATGTTGGCCAAACACCATAAGAAATAACATCTTATTGGCAGAAATGCAGATGAAGCCACTGACAATAATTATTGAGGAAAGACGCTGGCGATGGTTGGGACATGTGCTCCAAATGACTGACAACTCACTACCAAAAATAGCACTAAGATGGACACCACAGGGGAACAGAAGTAAGGGTAGACCAAAAGAGACATGGAGAAGAACAACAGAAAGGATGTTGAGCAATAGAGGGCTCACCTGGGCAAGAGCAAAAAAAAGGCGAAGGACAAGCATTTGTGGAAAACCCTTGCGGAAGCCCCATGTGCCCTGGGCACTTAAGGTTCAGAGAAAGAGAGAGAGATAGATTCTAAAGCGGGTGCAAAAATTCAAATACCTTGGAGCAGTAATAACTTCAGATGGGAAATGGAATGGATTTCAGAGAATGAGAAACATATTATGCAACACATCCTTATCAATGAATGTTAGAAAATGAGTCCTAAAATGCTATACTGAACCTATCTTGTTATATGGAAGTGAATCATCGACAACATGCAGGTCTGCACAAAAATCATTGGAAGCAGCAGAAATGTGGTTTATTAGAAGAATGTTGTGAAACCCCTGAACAGCAAAAATAACTAATGAAGAATGTAGGACAAGAGCTGGACAAAAAATGTTGTAAAAAAAATAAGAGAGAGACAATGTACTTTCATAGGACATGCAATGAGAAGAGGGGGCATTGAAAATAGTATAAGAGGAAAAACAAAGGGAAGAAGATCCGGAAAAAGACCAACAGGAATGATACTGGACAGTCTGACAAGATGGTGTGAGAGATCACCAACTGAGCTAATGGCTCGCATGAAGGATTGTGTACTCTGGAGAAGCATAATAGCCAATGACAGTTGGCAGGGCACCTGATGATGATAATGAATAGAAAATGTTCATCATGCCTGACAACTAAGCAATATGTTATGGAAGAAAATTTTATCCAATTGTGTAAATATGGAACATTTTTGTTATGACAGGGAGACTTATTGAAGAAATATCAAATGCTAAAAGAAAGCTATGATTTGATTAACTAGAAAATGATGATGTTTAGGAATTAAATAATTTTCACTTGGAATAATTTGTTAATTATGACTTTATACAGATTAACAAGAACTGCCAATGATGCGCAAGAAATTCAGAAGATATGACTCTCAAAGAATCTGATTATCATTTAAGATGCAGAAGTCTTGAAGCAAAATAATTATGAATGCTGACCTTAAATTCAAGTGAAGCCACATATTTGGAGAGGTGTAGATAAGATTATCTGCACCTTTATGTAACTCGCAAATGCCTGTTACAAAAAAAGAAAAAAAAACTAATTTGAACTTTTAATTTTTGAACCTACATTATTTCCCTATTTCTCAACGTAATTGCCACCAACATTGATACATTTGTCCCAACGTGTAATCAGTGATGCAATACCCATGGCGTGAAAATCAGGAGTCCAATTTCTGAACCATTTTTTTACTTCTGTTTCCACCTCTTCATCACTCGAGAATCTTCTCCCGCCAACATGGTTTTTCAATGGACCAAACAGGCGAAAATTACTTGGAGCTAAGTCATGACTATAGGGTGGATGTTCAAGAACTTTCCAACCCAAATGAGTAATTTTCTCTTGAGTTAACCAAGCCGTATATGGTCTGGCATTGTCATGAAGGAGAAGCACACCTCTAGTCAGCAGACCAGGACGTTTTCTTCGAATTGCATCCCGTAGCATCGACAGAAGCTCACAGTACGATACAGAATTCACACTGTCACCATACTTCTGGAATTTGGTTAACAACACACCTTGATAATCCCAGAACACTATCAGCATAACCTTCCCCGCAAAGGGTGTAATCTTGAATTTTTTCTGCGCATGGCAATGACGGGTGTTTCCATTGCATTGAGGCACGTTTTGATTCGGGTTGGTAGTAGTGCACCCAAGATTTGTTTCCAGTAATAATCCTTTGGAACATGTCTTCACCTTCATATGCAAAATGACAGAGATGCTGTAATGACAAACCAAATCGGTTCATTTTGTGTTCATCATTCAGATCTCTGGGTACCCAACATGAGCAAACTTTCTTAAAATTCAATTACTCATGTATTATTCTGTAGGCTAAGTCATGTGAACATCCGATTGCGCTTGCTACACTGTCTATCATCACTCGTCTATCAGCTCTGATAATCTCATTCACACATTGCACAGTCGCTTCTGTTGCAATCTGAACAAGACGGCCAAGTCGGACTTTGTCAACAATTTCGGTGTGTCCCTGAGAAAATTCTTTTACCCAGTTATAGATCGCTTTATGTGATAAACATTTTTCAGCATAAACTGTAATCATTTCCTTATGAGTGTCCTCAACTGAATGTTCTTTAGCCCACAAAAATCGTACTACACTTCTCTGTTCTTCTTTGGTACACACTGACAGTTGGGTAGCCATTTTGTTATTGCTTTGCACATGTGCACGTAACACCCAGCGCCCCCTACATACAACTATTATTAAGTTGGATGATGGTACTCCATATATTTAAATTCTACCTGATAACTACCACTGATAAAATATTTCAATTTGCGAGTTACTTAGTGACTTCCTCTCATACAAACAGAGGACAGTTCAAAATATGCTGACAGAACATTTTAAATAATGTTTATGTCATGTTGTCAGTGCAGGCTTATCTTTTGGTAAATAAATTCAGATATTTTTATTTACATTTTGCTTTCTTCATTTACTCAGTTACTTTTTAACACACTTAAACAGAATATAAATTTTTCTTATCCTTTGCTGTTAAACTGATTTGATAAGTAGACTTTGTTTCAAAAGTATTAGTGAATATTTTCCTTGGCCACAACCATATACTATATACATAAATTTAACTTCAAATAGTGTAACTAGTTCAAAGCATCCATTATTCATGCTAACCGATGCCTAATCAAGTAACATATGGCAAAAGCTTCCACACTTGTATAATGTAAGCTTCCATGTTCAAACACATTGTACATAAAATAGTAGTAATGCATTTTTCAGCCACCTTCTAAAGCTCATTAATGATGACAATATTATCAAATACTACTGTATAATAATATTAAGTGGCTACAGACTTATAAAAATTAAAACTGATTAAAACTATATACATCTTAGCAAGGAAATTAAACTTATACTGTCAAAAAGAATAATTGTATTTGTGGGGCAAAAACTTTTGACAATGGTACAGCCTAAAGCTTCTGTTCAGTGAAACTGATGTTTGCAAGAAAATTAAACCTAAATTTCATTGGTATTTGAAAAAGATATTCCAGCAGTTCTGAACAACTAAATGGAGACTGGTGACTATAGGTTTTCAAGGCAAAACTGTCACAAAGTTTCACTATTAAAACAAACTACAATCTCTGATTCCTTATTATGTGCTAAATATGACAATGTTACTACTGTACTTATAGAGCCTGAAATGGAACACATTTAAAATAGCTGAAAACAAATTTTTGTGTTTCAGAATTAATCAGTTCAAGCAAAAATCTCAACATAGCAAAACAAAAAAGAATATATTTTGCTACATACACAATGTTGACAAGTTTTGATGATCTATGTCATGGAAAGTAAACTTAAAAGAATTTTATTGAATTAAGTGGGTGTCAGGTATGAACCTAACAATCAGTATTTGTTAAACAACATTTCTCAAGACTGATTCTTATTGTCTGTACCCTGTGAAATGCAATGGACTTCCATCCATATCATTTGAGATAGTTGAAGAAATTTGCAAAGTGCATCTTTGCAGACCATGAAAATTACTTCAATGAGTCAGTCATCAGCTGCAGATACTGAAGACAAAACTCTGGCATGTGTCACAAAAACACCTTTATGCATGCTACATCTAGTGCATGCTTTAACAAATAAGTTATGAGACATCAGCTTCCCCTATATCGACTTTCAAATAAAAAATGAGGATGACTCATTTGCTGAAAGGGTAATTTTAATAAATAAACATATTCCATTTATGTAGCAAGGTGAAGAGACCTAAAGCACAAAAAATCCTCACCACATAGTCAAGCATCAGAGGGCTCACTACTGATGAATACCTTTTGTTCCACATTTATGGGTATTTCTTCTTCAAGAAAGATTATGAGTATGTCCTCAGCATGTTAACTGATTTGTTGATGCATCAGCTTCAGGCAGACAGACAAAACCTTATTTTTCAGCAAGAAAAGTCACTTTGAAAACCAACAGTGTTACAGCAGTACAAGATGAGACATATGCACCTGTTTGAACACTAATCTGCCCAGTCAGTTAACTGGAAGAGCAGGTAATAATGAGCTGCCACGTTCCCCCTAAATCCTCTGACCTGTCACTGTGTGACTGTGTCTTATGAAAGTACATTAAAGACAGTGTTTATAAATCCCTGCTTCCACAGGACTGGAGTATTCTGAAGTGGCAAATCAGATGTCATTGCATCAGCTATTCAATATATGCTAAATAAAACAGAGGAGGAACTTTATTTATCACACTGATATGTGCCATATCAGCAGGAGGAGGGATTTAATATTTAGTCTCTTTAAGGTATGTCTAAATCTGTGAGAATTTCTCTACAAAATAACATGCACTGTCCATGTAGCCACATTTGTCTTTCTACAGTGACCTCCAGAGAATGTCCAGGAACTTGTGGAACAACCTATAATAAAGCCTATTAGGAATACATATTCTGATGTGTGGAAAATAAAGGCTGACAAAAGCTTTCCATACATAAGGACCATAGAATAATCTATTAAACCAGATCAAGGTTACAATTATCAGCTAAGATGACAAACCTCTGGAAAAAAGACAGTATCCCAAAGTGGGAATTCTTAGCATAAACAGCTAACATTGTAGACAATCAAAGCATGCAGAAGAAACATATCTGATTAGAAAATAACAGACATATAGAAATAGTGACAATGAAATTATACTTAAAATGCTAAACACCTGAATTGAAAAGATATCTGGTAAAAAAAATCTGGATAATGCATTATCAAACAAAACAAATGGTAGACATTAAAAATCAAAGATTCATAATACAGCCAATTTCAATAGGAGAAAAAAGGTCTTGTTAATTACAATTTCTAGACAGTGGACCACACTAAGTAAACTGTTCAGTATGGTAAATACAACTATGTGGACACCCCTATTATATGCTTTTGAGTTTCTTCTCAAAACAGGACCTAAATTATCTCTCTTGAATCTCACATCTTCCATTCTGTACAAGATACACGTGATTCTACAGGCTCTTCCATTCTGTACATGACACATGTGATAATACAAGCACTTCCATTCTGTACAAGACACACGTGATAATACAGGCATGACTAAATAAATCCTTAACCTTATGGCAACCAACTTCATGTTACCTAATATAGATGACAGGCTCTGTCTAGAGTAAGCAAATTATTACATAATGCATGAAGTAAAACTAAACAGACTGCAGATTAATTAGATATGTCTAGTCATGCGCCAAATTAAACAAATTGTAGATTCAAATTCATCATGTCCAACATGGAATGACGTCACTGAAGCATCCAGTCTTACTAATAAAAGGGCTGCAGCAAAACTGTCAAGTCAACTAACTCAAAAATGTCAAGTTGCAAGTTGAGTCCAAGTTGGTTTCTACATCTCAAAGTCATTAATGTAACTTGAATCTGATTCATTTGCTTTGGGTCTGCATTTCTAGGAACCATGAAATGTGAGGCTAGTGACAAAAAAATCAGAAATGAAACATATTTCTCTTCATTACAAATTCATTTTCAGTGAATTAAATTTGAGCTTGTTCAGCTCAATGCCATTTCATTTATTCATGTTATATACTTTATGTTTCTCTTTTTCTTGGAGTTTCCAGGGTAATATGTTATTCTAGCTAAAAATTTACTCACTTGAAGTTTAAAAACATCTATCACTTTAAAAAGAAAGTATCTTCTATCTCAGATGTACTTGAAAATTTTGTTCCCTCATTTTTCAATCTGTGAATTTCTATATTGCATATTTTAAACATGCAATATTTGTAAACTATTTGTATCAGCTCTTTGAAAATTAAATGATGACTGTAGTAAAACTAGTTTTAGTAATAAAGGTAGATCAAAGTTTTTGTTTCAGTTAAAAAGAAAGAGTAAGTAAAGTAGACAGAAACAAGAAAACACAAAAATGAAGTACATACAAAAATCCAATATTTCAGCAAAAAGCCTTTTTCAAGAATTACATACAGAAACAGCACATCAGATAAAAACACCAAAATAGATGACATTTTTAAAAAAAAATTACCAAAACAGCTAAATGTTTTGCCAAAATACTGGATTGTTGCATGTTCTTCATTTATATCTCCTCATCTTATTCTCTGTCGTTCTTGTTTCTGCCCACTTTATCACGCTTCCTATATTTTTGTAAAACGAGACCATACACTTCCATCTACATTATGAGCTTCGTGAAGACCAGATTAGTTTGCATCTACTGATGATCAAATTATACATATAGGTAAATGAATTAAATAAAATCTGTTTCAAAGATATGCTGGATTATAACACATAATGTAGTTTTAATGAACCTCTTGGCAGCCAAGATTGCATTGTGGTAAAGTAGCATTTTAAAATACTTCAGATTTATTCTAAAAGGTGTATTCTTTTACCATAATCATTCCATTTTTAGGTTTAGTTTTTCTCTCAACCACTGATTGTAATTATGTTTTCTATGTATTTTGTATTTCTGCTGAACTTATTTAACTTGTAATCAAATCTCATACTGAAATTTCTTATTTGAGCTCACACAATGTGACAATATCAAGATCACAATACAAATATATTTCAGATACTTGTAGTTTTTTGTTCACTAGTGAACAAAAAAAACTCCATATAGGAATTTACAGATGCTGTTTTGTTGGATATTTTATTAAAACAACAGAATTGGGAGGAATTTTCAGATATTAATTTGGATCCTAAATTAATGTTTTACCTATTCCTGAAGTACAAATTGTATACGACATACTCTAAAAGATCTGGCTTTTTATAATGGCTACTTTACATAAAATTAGTGATTATTTTCAGCACAAATTAAAACATTTTAATATATGTTACAACTGTAACAAACATCATCATCATCATGAGGTGTCATGCCGACTGGTGTTGGCTATTATGCTTCTCCAGACTACACAATCCTTCATGCAGGCCATCAGCTCAGTTGGTGATCTCCTCTCACACTATCCCGTCAGACTGTCCAGTATCATTTCTCTTGGTCTTCCTCTTGATCTTCTTCCCTCTATTTTTCCTGTTGTTATAACATTTTCAATGCCCCATCTTCTCATTGCATGTCATATGAAAGTGCATTGTTTCTCTCTTATTTTTTTTTATAAGAATTTTTGCCTCTCCATTTCTTCTAATACAGTCTTCATTAGTTATTTTTGCTGTCCAGGGGATTTGTGAAATTCTTCTAATAAACCACATTTCTTTTGCTTTCAATGATTTTTGAGCAGACCTGCCTATTGTTCTTGATTCACTTCCATATAACAAGATAGGTTCAATATAGCATTTTGGGACTCATTTTCTAACATTCATTGATAAGAATGTGTTGCATAATATGTTTCTCATTCTCTGAAATGCAGTCTTTGTTTGGCCTATTCTCTTCCTAATTTCTGTTCTGCATTTCCCATCTGAAGTTATTACTGCTCCAAGGTATTTGAATTTTTGCACCTGCTTTAGAATAGTTCTGTTTAATTTTATACTGCATGCTGGTGGATTCTGTTTCTTAGATATAATCATAGTCTCTGTCTTTTTGATGTTCAAAGTAAGGCCTTTCTGTTCACTTTCTTTGGTGACTTTATCCAAGAGATTTAGGCAATACTACAGTACGGAAGATCAAGTGACCTATCTCTCTCAAGAGATTGAGGATGCATTCCAAGAGAAAAACCTTGTACTAGCAGCGTGGATAGACCTGAAGAAAGCCTTTGATAAAGTATGGAAAAAAGGTCTGTTGTGGAAACTAAGAAACTGCAATGTGAATGGAAGACTGTACAACTGGATAAAGTCCTATTTACACAATAGAAGAGCTAGAGTAGTAATGGATGGACACAAAAGCCAGAAAGTACTTCTGCGACACGGTGTACCACAAGGAGGAGTCCTTTCGCCTACACTATTCCTTGTATTCATTAATGACCTGGTCAAGGAACTTCCCTATGGAATCAAAGCAGCACTGTATGCAGATGATCTGGTCATGTGGTGTACAGATGAATATGCGACAGTTGCTACACAGAGACTCCAAAGAGCAGCAGACATCTTGACATCATGGACAAACAAATGGTGTGTAAGTATCAACACAGAGAAATCAAGTACTACTCTGTTCACCCTCTCATCTAAACAGAAAGCAGGTAAGATCTTTGTAAATGAAATACCCTTAAGGATGGACAACCAACCCACTTACTTAGGAGTGACTCTTGACTCAAAACTGACTTGGAAGCAACACATCAACAGTGCAGAAGCAAAAGCCAGAAGAAAACTAGCCATATTAAGAAAATTGAGTGGGACTACATGGGGAGCTAGTGAAAGAATCCTCAAGAATGTATATCAGCAAATATTTACCACATTTAGAATATGGCTCAACATCTTGGTGCACAGCATCAAACACTACGCTGCATAATCTAGACAAGGTTCAAAATCAGTCACTACGATTATCACAGGTGCCATGAGGTCCACACCAATAGTAGAAATGCAGAAAATAGTTGGTGTTCAACCGCTAAAGGAACGTAGAGACACAAAGGTCATGACCATGGGAGAAAAATTCCTTAGCTCTGTAAGCCATCCCCTGGAGGAGAGATTCAATAACTTGGCATTAGGACGGCTTAAAAGAAGCAGCTTCATTCATCAGGCCAAGCGTATGCGTAAGCTGATACCTGACCTTCCAACTGTAGTCACTCCATTATCATCTGTACCAGAGCATACACCATGGAAAGAAGCAGATTATACACAAATAACTATTCAGACTGAAGTGAAAGGTGTGCAGAATGGTGAGATGCAGAGCAGTCTTGTAAGATCAATAGCCACACTTAGTGTTCTAGATGACAAATATCCATGTGACACCTGGATAAGTGTGTATACAGATGGATCTGCACATAATGCCATAAAAAATGGTGGGGCAGGAGCATATATTGAATATCCAAACAACACCATTGACAAGATTTCCATACCCACTGGTAAATACTGCAACAACTTTGATGCAGAAGTTAGGGCAATTATTGCTGCAGTTGAAAAACTATCAGACTCCAGAATTGATACATGTCCTGTAGTAATTCTCACAGATGCAAGATCAGTACCGGAGGCTCTTCAGTGCAACAGACTACCAGACCTTAAGGATGCCTTGTCAAAAATTGGCTTACAACATGGAGTCACTTTGCAATGGATTCCCTCCCACTGTGGGATACCAGGCAATGAGAAAGCTGACCATCTGGCCAAAGAGGGCACTGAAATGGAGCAACCAGACATACCAGTCACCTATAATCAGAAGAAAAGCATGATAAAAACCTACAGGAAGCCACAAACACCACCACATGATGACTATCACATGCTAAACAGAAAGGAACAAGTCACCATCTTCCGTCTCCGAACAGGACACAGCCGACTCCGAAGTCATATGTATACAAAGTTTAAGGTTGGTACTACTAATCTATGTACATGTGCCCAGGTGCCCCAAACCGTGGAACATATCCTCCAGAACTGCATCAACTACGAGACACTGAGAAATAATTACTGGCCCAGTGAAACCACTAAAGAAGATAAGCTCTACGGTTCCATACATGAGTTACAAAAAACAGTGAAATTTATCCAAGAGACAGGACTGCAGATATAGACAGACAGTGCGAACGAAGAAGAAGAAGAAGAAGATCCAAGAGATTTTGCAGATCTTGATGGTTCTCAGCTATCAGTACTGTTTCATCAGCATAACAAAGGTTGTTAATATTGTATCCTCCAATTTTTATGCCTGGTTCTGTGATGATTGTTCTTAGAATATTCTTGCTGTACAGAGAAGAGAGGTTTGGAAATAGTACACATCCTTGTCGCACCCCTTGTTTTATAGGTTGATATTTTCTAGTTCTATTTTCAACTTGAATTGCTGCTTCTTGGTGCCAGTATAGATGTTTTACAATCCTCAAGTCTTTGCCATCTAATATTCATGCCGTCAAGCATTTTAATAATTTCGTTATGTTTCACCTTGTCAAATGCCTTGGTGTAATCAATGAAGCATAAGTAGAGATCTATCAGTGTTCATAAAGCATAAATGGCATTGTGTGTTCCCTTTCCTTCAACAAATCCAAACTGTTCATGTGCTATTTCCATTTTTACCTTTTCTCTTGTTATTCTCATAATAATTCTCAGAAGTAGCTTCGTTATGTAACATGAGAGGCTGATAGTCCAGTGGTTCACACATTTCTTTGACCTGGTTTCTTTGGTAGTGCTGTAAATGTGGATTTAAGCAAGTAACCAGGCATATAACCACTGTTGTAAATGTCATTCAATAACTTGGTTATTATTTTTATTCCTATCTCCTCTAGTGCCTCTATTTCTTCTATTGTTATATTATCAGGCTCAGTCGCTTTTCATTTCTTCATTTGTTTGATGGCTTTATGATTTCATCTTCAAGTATTTGTGGTTCATCACAGTTTTCAGTATCTGGTGTTAATTCTGGTCTTTCTCCTCCATATAGCTCACCGATATACTCTGCCCATCTGTCCACAATGTCTTCTTTTCCCATTAACATTTTACCTTCTTTCATTTTCAGGCATCCTGTTGTATATTTTGCCTTCCTGCCTGTGAGTTCATTAATTCGTTTGTGCATGTTTTTGCTGTCTTTATTAAGAGAGTCCTCTATTTGTCTGCACTGTTCACTTAACCACACTTCATTTGCTTCTCTGCATTTGTGTCTTATTTCTTTATTTATCTTGCTATATTTTTCCTCGTTATTTTTACTCCTCCTCCTCTTGTCCATCAGTCCTAAGATGTCGTCTGTCATCCATTTATTTTTAGGGGCTTCTTTTTTTTCGGTGGTATTATCTCCTTAACAGTTTGGTGGATAGAATCTCTTAACATTGCCCATTGTTCATCTATACTATTTATCTTTGCTATTGCATTGTATCTATTTGTTATAATAACTCTGTATTGTTCTTGCAGTTCTTGATCATTTTTAAGGAGTTCTGTATTCAGTTTGATGTTTCCCCCTTTTCTACATGCTTTCTTTAGCTTTATTCTAACTTTTCCACAGAGTGGATCATGGTCACTATTGCAGTCAGCTCCTGGCATGGTTTTTATTGTCAGTAATGCATTCCAGAATCATGGTCTATCTGGTTAAAAGTCTTTTTGTCTGGTCTGCACCACATTGCCAGTCTTCAGGGATGTTGTTTAAACCAGGTGTTTCCTACAACCATGCTATGTATTCTTGCCCATTCAATTAATTTACTACCTCTGTCATTCCTCTCCCCCAGTCCATAGTCACCAACGATGTCTGAAGCTCTTCCTTTACCAACTTTGGCATTAAAATCTCCCATGACTGTAGTAACTTCGTGTGACTTTGTGTGTTTCAGGGTTGTCTTTATGTTATTATAAAATAGCTGTACATCATCTTCAGAACTTTCAGATGTTGGAACGTACACTTGTATAATATTTATTTCTATTGGTCATCCTTTCAGTTGGGCTAGCAGGACTCAGTCTGAGATTTTCAAATATCCTCAATTGTCTTTGCTGTTTGTTCATCAAATATTATTCCTACTCCTTGTTCATGTTTCTCACTTCCTGAATATATTATTGTATATTTATCAGAGTTTATCTTCCCTGCACCTGTCCGTCTAACTTCACTCATTCCTAATATGTTGATCTTCATCCTTTCCATTTCCCTCTTACATTTTCTAATTTTCCAGCCTGGAATAAAGTTCTAACATTCCATGTTGCTATTTTGAAATTGTTAGTTTTGCCACCAGTAGCTTGATGATGATCTTGCCTTACCTGTGGCTCATGAGCTGCCCTACCGGACGAGGCTGTTCCAGAGGAACATCCATTAATATCGTTCATGACAAATCTATTACTATGTAACAAACACATACAGTATAAACTTGTACTGTAAGTTAATGTTTGATAATGAGCACCTGGAATAAAAATAATACATTTTCCATGAGAAAACAATGAACTTGGTGGCGACAAATGGTGGGTCTGATAACTGCTAGGTCAATACACACGATAAAAATCCAAATAACAAAATAAGACAATTCTAACACACACACACAGAGGTCACAAACAACATACGATAATTTCTGTTGTATACTAGCATATAGTTCACATATTGTGGCCACCGGAAGTAGACAGTCCAGCTATCAGATTTACCATGTGCTGAAGCTGCACAAGAGTGTTGATTAAAGTCACCAGAAGTATTTCCATCAACAGCCAAATCTGATGTATAAGTTATAACCTGATCTTCTGTTGTTTTTGAATAAGTACTTGTCTGATTAGTTGGCTGCCTAAGTGCTAAATTTCTGCCTGTGGCAAATAAAAACAAAGAAAAAACATAACAGCATTTAATTTTTTACATATCTACATTAGTATATCAATAAAGAATGTAGCTAACAATGTAGTTTTTAGAAAAAAAACATTGCTGGGTGAATACACAATTTTTTTACATTTAACTGCACACATATGGGCAATTTTGCGCTTAAAATTCTATATCCAGTTGTAGACTATTGTGCTGCTATGTTGCTGTGCTGCTATGTTGCTGTGCTGATATGTTATGCCCTCCCTCTTCAAATATATCTGTTGAGGCTTATCGGCCATTTTGGAAATATGATGCCAGTAAACCAGATCCAAGATGGCAGCTTATAGTAAGCATGCACTAGTGTGGAACAACATTTATCTATTTTATTTTATTTATTACAACATTTACCTCTTATGTAGTAAGGGCAAGAGAAATATGGATCTACTGAAAATTAAGTGGAGCATGCAGTTATTTCTCTCTTGGGTAGTAAAGTAAGAAAATATGGATCTACTGAAAATTAAATCATATATCATGTAGAGTGAAAAGAACAAATGCACAAGTAATAGAACAACTCCAAGTGCAATATGGCTTCTCAGAGAAGTGAGGATCAAGAAAACAAAATACTTTGGCCATATCAATAAACATAACAATATACTGAAGACCATATTAGAAGGCAAGGTGGAAGGAAAAATAGTGAGAGGTAGACAGACATGTAGATGGGAAGATAATATAGGAGACTGAACAGAACAAAACCTGGCTGATTGCATCATCAAGACAAGGGAGTGAGGAAACTGGAGATTCATTACCGCCAACCTTTGTTATGAAGATGGTACATGATGAGGATGATGATGAGGGCAAGAAATCAAGGTTGTCAGTGCAGATATTTTTTTAAAATCTAGAAATAGATCATTTTAGTCCCATCTAGATAATAAAAACTGTCATTTGGATCAGCAGTTCTCAACCTGTGGCCTGCACCACTGTCCCTCTAAGCTACATGGCTGCACACAGAAAAAAAAATCATGCTGCGCACACAATTTTTGGAGCCACACAAAAATAAAAATGAAAGTGGTATTTTTATTTTCCAATAATCCAGATGTTACTCCGTGCTATAATTGCGATCAAGAAAAAATACAATGATGGTACATGTTTTTCCTTTTCTGTTTCTTCCTTGTTGAGAAATGACTTTCAGATCAGATGTTTCAACTGGTCATTTATCATGTAGTTTCGGTTGTGCTCTATCAGAATCATAACGAGGCAAGTGGGCACACAGAGAATAGAGGGTAATTAAAATATAAGGGCAGATGAAGTTTCACGTGGGCGTGGGAAAGGAGAATGTCCATTGAGCTGCTCAGGAATGCAAATTGATCTTGGTAACTAACACCAGGCATGACCACAAACTTTAGAGCCGCCCTGTTTTTTTGTTTGTTTTTGTAATAGCAGTAGATTTACTATTACTGTGGAAACATGCAAAATTGGATGTAGTTCAAATATGTGTTTTTGCAGTGTTCAAACTGGAAGTGACAAAGATTCCTGTGTCCTATACTTTTCAAGCATAAATTTGGGTGGCTGAAGGTTTTAGTGAGAATGTCACCTTTAGAAGTGAAATTAACTCTGTTCTAACCCATAACTAGATGGCCAGACAGCAAAGTGTGGGATTGGGATATTAGGTCTGTCCTGCTATCAATCTAATCTTTTGTTATTTGGTAAACTGAAGTCTTTTTTTAAACAGTCTCTGTAAATTATTCTTGATAAGATAAACCAAACTTCAGACAACCAGGATGTCCAGAATTTCTTTGTTCAAGGGCTTTTTTTTTTTGTTCTAAAAGGGTATTTCATGAGAGAGGGAAACAAGTAGGGATGGGACTCGAGAGTATCAAATGAGTTCAAACAGGCTGTCAGATTTGCAGTAGAGATGTAGGCAGACAAGAGTGGAAGCAGAATCTAGAGTCTAAGTTCACACTGTGCTGCATTTGTACTTTTGGAACCATAATATTCCATTGAATTCTCACAGACACTTTACAAAGTCTCACAGACCGGATTACATTCATAAGTCTGTTGGGATACTGAACTATACAAATATGTTGAAGTGTAATTTAAAAGAAAACTGGAATGATCAGTGTCATAGAAAGAAAGTATGGTATAAATTTAAGGAAGAATGGCTATGAGAATTTACAGAAACTGACATGTCATCCTTTCCTGGTAAGCTGCATGTTGTTTTAAGAGACATTTACATGTATAACAATGAAAATGATGAAGTAGTTTGCACAATTTGCAAACAAGCGAAAACTGGTAACGAATGGGCTACAGTGAAAATTTGGGATGAATGGAAATTAGACTATTTGAAATGGCATCTATCTCAAAAAGTCATATTTCTGCTGCCCACACATTACAAAACCACCAAAAGAGCACATTAAAAACTTTGTTGACAGGAACTTGTGATCATCATCATCATCATGTGCCGTGCCGACTGGCGTTGGCTATTATGCTTCTCCAGAGTATCCGATCCTTCATGCAGGCCATCAGTTCAGTTGGTGATCTCTTCTCACACCATCCTGTCAGACTGTCCAGTATTATTTCTCTTGGTCTTCCTCTTGATCTTCTTCCTTCTATTTTTCCTGTTGTTATAATATTTTCAATGCCCCCTCTTCTCATTGCATGTCCTATGAAAGTGCATTGTCTCTCTCTTATCTTTTTGACAAGGTTTTTTTGTCTCTTCAGCTCTTCTCCTACATTCTTCATTAGTTATTTTTGCTGTCCAGGGGATTCGCAACATTCTTCTAATAAACCACATTTCTGCTGCTTCCAATGATTTTTGTGTAGATTTGCTATTGTCCATGATTCACTTCCATATAACAAGATAGGTTCAATATAGCATTTTAGGACTCATTTTCTAACATTCATTGATAAAGATGTGTTAGCTAACATGTTTCTCATTCTCTGAAATGCAGGCTTTGTTTGGCCTATTCTCTTCCTAATTTCTATTCTGCATTTCCCATCTGAAGTTATTACTGCTCCAAGGTACTTGAATTTCTGCACCTGCTTTAGAATAGTTCCGTTTAATTTAATACTGCATGCTAGTGGATTCTGTTTCTTAGATATAACCATAGTCTCTGTCTTTTTGATTTTCAAAGTAAGGCCTTTCTGTTCACTTTCTTTGGCGACCTTATCCAAGAGATTTTGCAGGTCTTGTTGGTTCTCAGCTATCAGTACTGCATCGTCAGCATACCGAAGGTTGTTAATATTGTATCCTCCAATTTTTATGCCTGGTTCTGTGATGATTGTTCTTAGAATATTCTCGCTATACAGAGAAAAAAGGTCTGGAGATAGTATACATCCTTGTCGCACCCCTTGTTTTATAGGTTGATATTTTCCAGTTCTATTTTAAACTCAAACTGCTGCTTCTTGCTGCCAGTATAGATGTTTTACAATCCTCAAGTCTTTGCCGTCTATATTGATGTCTTCAAGCATTTTAATAATTTCATTATGTTTCACCTTGTCAAATGCTTTGGTGTAATCAATGAAGCATAAGTAGAGTTCTTTCTGTACTTCTAAAGCTCTTTCTGTTAGTGTTCGTAAAGCATAAATGGCATTGTGTGTTCCCTTTCCTTCAACAAATCCAAACTGTTCATCTGCTGTTTCCATTTTTATCTTTTTCCTTGTTCTTCTCATAATTATTCTCAGAAGTAGCTTCGTTATGTGACATGAGAGGCTGATAGTCCGGTGGTCATCACATTCCTTTGCACCTGGTTTCTTTAATCAGGTCACTAGAAATATAACCACTTGTAAATGTCATTCAGTAACTTGGTTATTATTTTTATTCCTGTCTCCTCTAGTGGCTCTATTTCTTCTATTGTTATATTATCAGGCCCAGTCGCTTTTCCTTTCTTCATGTGTTTGATGGCATCTATGATTTCATCTTCAAGTATTGGTGGTCCCTCACAGTTTTCAGTATCTGGTGTTAATTCTGGTCTGTCTCCTCCATATAGCTCACCGATATACTCTGTCCACCTGTCCACAATGTCTTCTTTTCCCATTAACATTTTACATTCTTTCGTTTTCAAGCATCCTGTGGTATATTTTGTTTTCTTGCCTGTGAGTTCATTAATTTGTTTGTGCATGTTTTTGCTGTCTTTAATATGAGAGTCCTCTATCTGTCTGCACTGCTCATTTAACCACACTTCTTTTGCTTCTCTGCATTTGGGTCTTATTTCTTTATTTATCTTGTTATATTTTTCCTCGTTATTTTTACTCCTCTTCCTCTTGTCCATCAGTCCTAAGATGTCGTCTGTCATCCATTTATTTTTAGGGGCTTCTTTTTTTGGTGGTATTATCTCCTTAACAGTTTGGTGGATAGAATCTCTTAACATTTCCCATTGTTCATCTATACTATTTATCTTTGCTATTGCATTGTATCTATTTGTTATAATAACTTTGTATTGTTCTCGCAGTTCTTGGTTATTTTTAAGGAGTTCTGTATTCAGTTTGATGTTTCTCACTTTTCTGCCTGCTTTCTTTAGTTTTATTCTAACTTTTGCACAGAGTGGATCATGGTCACTATTGCAGTCAGCTCCTGGCATGGTTTTTGTTGTCAGTAATGCATTGCAGAATCGTTTGTTGATTAATATGTAGTCTATCTGGTTAAAAGTCTTTTTGTCTGGGCTGCACCACGTTGCCAGTCTTCGAGGATGTTGTTTAAACCATGTGTTTCCTACAACCATGCTGTGTATTCTTGCCCATTCAATTAATTTATAACCTCTGTCATTCCTCTCCCCCAGTCCATAGTCACCAACGATGTCTGAAGTTCTTCCTTTACCAACTTTGGCATTAAAATCTCCTATGACTATGGTAACTTCATGTGACTTTGTGTGTTTTAGTGCTGTCTCTATGTCATTATAAAATAGCTGTACATCTTCTTCAGAGCTTTCAGATGTTGGAGCGTACACTTGTATAATATTTATGTTTATTGGTTGTCCTTTCAGATGGGCTAGCTGGACTCGGTCCAAGATGTTCAAATATCCTACAATTGTCCTTGCCGTTTGTGATGACAGAGAAAATAAACTTGAAATGTCTAAAAGAAATGGAGCAAATTCGGATGAAATAACAATTTTAACCGACATTGTTCTATTGACAATTAAACTAAATACAACTATGCTATTAGTGTAGGAGATTCAAGATCATGTTTCCAAATATATTTCAATTCCAGATCATTGGAGAAGTAAGAATTATGCATTCAAATTTCTTCAGTGCATAAATTCAGTTGTAAAAGAGGAAATGCTAAATAACTGAAGAAATTCAGCGTTTCACACACTCATTGTTGATGAGAGTACTGACATTTCTCTCAGAAAAATGTTAATTATTTATGTGAAGTAGAACACATGGTGAATTATCATACTATACGATGTTTGGAGGAGTTCTGAAGTTAACATCATGTGCGAGTTCATGCATAGTTGAAGTAACTAAACAGTTTTACACATAAAACAATACAGATTTGCAGAAAATGGTTACATTTACATCTGATGGTGCTTTGTCAGGCTGCAAATTGTGAACCTGTTTCATTCATCCTTTAAATGAAGTCAGATGGCTTTCTAGACTGTTAGAGCTTTGATGAATAACTATACTTCATTGATACAGTAGTGCAAAGATCAGGTTGAACAAGACAATGACCCAGTTCATAAATACTGTCCGAATAAATTGACCAAGTCTGAGTATCATGTTCTAACTGCTATTTTAAATGGTGTTTTACAAGAACTGGCAGACTTTTATTGACTTCTTCAGTGTAGTACACTAACTATAAGAGAGGCGTACCAATTTACAAAATCCAAGATTAGAAAGTTGCAAACGCAGCAGCTTGGTTCAACTGCTCATTTCTCAGCAGAAATTCATCTCATAACATCATACCAAATTCCTGTTGACACAACTGCAGTAGTTTGCTTTATTGAAGGAGTATGTGGTCATTTGATGGCCATTTTTCCAGAGGACAAGCTTAGAATGGAATATATTTGATAAAGATGCATATTTTCCATTCAGAATTTAGAGTTCTTTTTTGGTAGACAGCAATTGGAAACATGATACAGTTCAGTACTTCATAAGGCACAAGATATCTTAGTAAAACATGTGCTAAATCAGTATGTAGAATTCAAATTAACTGTCAGTGAAAAAATAAAGACAGGTGCAATGCAAACTTTTGGAGATATTTTTCCCACACATTTCAACAGACACAGTTCAGAGAATTGTCTATCCTTCTGGATATTTGTGGAGCATTTCAGGCTTCTAGAGCAGATTGTGAAAGAGGATTTAGCCTGATAAATCAGATTAAAACTAAAGCCAGGAACCATTATGAAACTGATCATTTGGATGACATTATGAGAATTAAACTCTACTTAGCTTCAGGCAACTTAATTAACTTGGACACTGTTTACACATTTTGGAAAAATAACAAAGGGCGAAGGGCAGTTTCTATGAGATGTTAATAATGACTGCATTCCCATTTCTGAAATCTGATGAACAGAATAAATGCATGAAAGTGAAAAGATATTTTTCTGATACATTTTTGCTTTGATCATCTAAATTTGAGACTATGCTTTAATTTGAATACAAGCTGTGATCGAGAACACAAAGAAGAAAGAGAAACTGATGACACTGTTACTTGTAGCATCCTCGCCAGCATCATCTTCCAGCGATTAAGTCTTTTGCTCCACAACATTCTTCAGGACCAGAGGATAACATTAATGGTGAGCACTTATACAACAGATCACAAGATGTACTACACCAATATCATTCTTTTGTAATCATGTCAACATATTCTAAAACATTGTTGTACTGTAAATCCTGTACATTTATTGATAGGGTAAATATGTACTCAGTTACTTGCTTCTCAACATACAGTGGGATTATGTTTTAATGAACCCATAGTAAGTCGAATAAGATAGGATAAACAACTATGTAAATAAATGACTACTGACAATGAATAAGTAAACAAATAAATCATCATTACAATGAATTAAATACCAGTAACTGAAAAGTACAGCAAGTTTATACCGTTATTAAGTGATTAAATGTACAGGCCTTTACAGTGTGTGTGTGTGTGTGTGTGTGCGTATGCATGTGTGTGCATGAGTGTGCATGTGTATGTGTGGTTTTTGTTTTTTTTAAATGGGAGGCATGAGATATCCTCACATGGGGTCTGTAAGGGCTTGAAGAGATGTTATGAGTTAAAATAAAAAAAGAAAGAAAGAAAGAATGAATGAATGAAAGGAAGAAAGAAAAGAAAACAAAGGATGAAACCTTCATTTCTTTCACCTGTTTCAGTAAAATTTCATGTTTCTAACCTACTGCCATCACTAGAAGAAAACTATGTTGCTACTGTAATGGCAAAATGAAAGTATCATGCTTGCTGCAACCAGCTGTTGCCCACAAAAAAGTGTGTTGTCAAAACATATTATATTTAGCTCGATCCACTAATGAATTTGCTGTTCCTGGTGCCTCACTCCTGTGTTGCAAACACTGTGCCACCACATTCTTGAAATGCTCTTGACACAAGAAGAAATTCTAAAAAGAAGATCATGTTTGTGGGAAGAGACAGTCGGTCAATGTTAGTGAATTGAACTGCATTTTGCTGAATACCAAGCACTTATAACTTCATCAGAGAGGACTTGTAGCAGAAAACTGATAACTTAGCATGGGTATGTAAAAACCACAACATGAAAATCATGGCTAAAAAAACAGAAGTAATGATCATTGCCAGAGAAGAAATCCCAACCAACATCTGATTGGATAATCAGCCTTTGAAACATGTGAAGCATTTTAAAATACCTCTCATTGTCTTGGAAAATCAATGCTAAAACTGAGAACATATGAAATAAAACAAATCAAGTCATTGAACAAAAGACATTTTTAATGAAGCACAAATTCATCACAAATGAAACAAAAAAGGCACTGTACAATACAATCTTCCTTGCAATATTGTGCTTATCAGTCTCAAACACGCACACTAACAGTTAAAAATAAAAGAAGAATCACCATGAAAAAAGTGAGATTTTTTAAAGGAGAATACTATATGCAACAGAAAGAGACAAAATCAAACAAGATGCCATAAGGGCAAGGGTTAGAGCAACACCATTACTACACCACATCCAGTAACAAGTCATATGGTTTGGACACACTGCCACAAACAGACAATATAACACAGAAAACATTCATGCTAAAAAATGTTAGAAAGAGAGACTGCCTATGTTATACATGAGGGAAGAAATTACAGAAACATTAATTATCCCATTACATGAGGGAAGAAATTACAAAAACATTAATTATCCCATTACATGAGGGAAGAAATTAAAAAACATTAATTATCCCATTACATGAGGCAAATTGTCAACCCCTATCAAGAAGTCTATTTGTCCCTGACATCTGAAGGTATATGAGAAAGGAGACAAGACAAGACAAACTACATGAAAAATTGTGCTCATTCCTGTATTAGTTAGGTATACAATAACCATCAGGTGATGTGAAAAGTGAAACATTTTCACAGCTCACAGTCAGTTTCATTAACAAATTGTTATTATATCACTCTATTATGATCTTTCCTTACCTTTCACTGACACCCTCTCTATCTGTCCTGTCTGTTCTAACAGTTTTTCACATTATCCCTTCTTATCTCATGTTCTGTGAATGTTGAGTCTTCTCAAGTTTAATTTTTTTTTTTTTCTAATCAGACACTGCTCTTGTAACAATCCAGAATTTTGTTGTGAATTTAAAAGAACTTTATCAAGCGGCAAAATATTAGTACTCTATATGTGTTTCAACAGATTGTAGGAAAGTAAGAAAGTATGAACTTCAGAGGGAAAAAAAAATATAGTGGTTAAATTTTGTGAAGGAAATCACATGATTATCTACAAAACACATAGAGCAGTGGTTCCCAATTAACAAAATTCAGCGGACCCCCTGCTGTTTCAAATGCCAGGCCGTGTAATCCCATACTTAAGAAAAGTTTCATAGCTGTATGGTAGCTATGTGCTTTAAATTCAAAATATTTTTTTTTTCAGAAAATGTAGGTAAACTTTAAAGCTACACTGCACTGAAAAATAAAAAAAATTACAATAAAGTAGTTAAGAAAAACAGACAGCAATTAACATTCCTACTTGTTCTGACAAATGAGCAGAATATGAAATAAAAGCCTAAATGTGGTGAGAGAAATCATGCCTATTTTTATTCAGAACAATTGCTTCCACATCTGGTTCATTATATTTCCTGTTTTTAATCTCAAATCTGGATCAGCATCAAGCAGATTTTTGTGCTGGTTCTTCATGTAAGAATATATGGAAAATGTTTGTTCATTAAAGGCATGTGGAACAAAAGGGAACAGGATCCTTCAAAGCTTTCTTGCCATCCTTATAATCAGAAAAAAAAACTTCACCCAGAATTGTTCCGGTCTGCATTCTTCAAAACTTGCTTTTAATTAACCATCACAAGATATATCAACAACTTAATCAGTGACATACATAGTTTGTCACCAAGTCTGCAAAACTCACATATCACAAAAATGTAGAAAAAAAAAGTTCTTTCATCCACACAGGATTCACCAAAAAATTTACTGTTAAACACTTCACTGTGAAAACACAAGGACCCTGAGATTTATAATGGACCCCCATAGCAGATTCTGTGGATCCAGAAGTCACAGAGAAAAGGAAAAAGCATACATTGACATATGAAGAAACCATAATAATCAAATAAGTATTCAGGGAAAATGTTAAGAAGCCATCAGTTCAGACATCAGTTCAGTAGTAATAACAAAGATTAAAGTGAAAAAAAAAATCATACAACTGAAGATTAAGAACTATAGACAAACATGTATATATGGACAAGAAATATCTTGTTAGGAAGGAATAAAACCTGTTTGGTGAAAGTACTTATGCAGGTGACAAAAAAAAAAAGAGGAAAAAAAGCTGAAAATAAGTGAGATACATAAGGAAATCATGATGACCAGCAACAAGAATCAAAAGTGGAATATATATTAAAATCAAGAAAATTTGATTCTTTCCTATGGACAAAATGACATCATAAATGAAAATAAAAGATTATACATGTTAGCTCTTGGAAGATTAAAAAAGAAAAATTACTTCTCTCGGAGATTTATCCATACTTCTCACCCACACACACAAACATGCACGCAGATAAAATGAAAAAATCCACCTTAAATACAAAATTACAAAATGAGCAATGCCAAAATGAAAAGTTATTGATATAAATAATGTAAATATAAAAATTCTTTAAGCATTTAAAGAGCCTAGAATAGACAACTTACTTACTTATTCAGACATATATGAGAAAGGATACTTACTTCAGGACTTGAAAATATCAATATAGTCATGTGCCAGCTTATGGCCGTATTTTAGACTGGCCATCAGGCACTTAGTCTTTGGCCTTATGTCAGTCATTGTCAAATGCAGACAGTAAGTACAGTTCTCTGCTATAGCATGTTACAAGATAAACAGACAAGTTTACTACCATTTTAAAATACTAACTGAGTGCAAATTAGTAGAGTTACTGTGTAGAGAACTTCTTCCTTTCTCTAGGTTGTTGTTCACATCAGATCCTGATTCTTGTCAACAGGGCAGATTCCATAGTCCTCTCCAGATCCTTATAGGAGCTCCAAACCTTTTGTCTCATGCTTAATGTCCTCAGACCACATCTCATGCTTACGTCCTTAGACCACATCTCATGCTTAATGTCCTCATACCATATCTCATGCTTATGTCCTCAGACCACATCTCATGTTTAATGTCCTCAGACCACATCTCATGCTTCAGGTTTGCATGGTTTGGGCACTTTTGAAGGACATGATCTAGAGTCTACACTCCACTGCTACATAGACGCTTGTCTGTGTGAGACATTTTGAGTCGATGAAGATGGCTCAGTAGTCTGCAGTGGCCCATCCTTAAGCTAAAGAGGACAGTTTGCTGATGTCTTTGTATTTGCTGTAGTGGATCTGATTTGTTGTTGGATTTCAGTTGTTGCTTCCATTCAGATCTGCATTGGTTATGGATTATAATTTTTACCTGTTGGTAGTTTACTGGATGATTTGTTTGTTCTTGATTGCTGCCAGCTTTGGATAAGATGTCAACTATTTCACTGCTAGGTATTCCACAGTGAGATGGTAACCACTGTAGTACCACAGCTGTTGATAGTGTTAGGCAGCCTGATTTGTTGAGTGGTTAGGTACTCAACCTACTAATCTTGTGGTGTCAGGTTCAAGTCCCAGCAGTGCATGAAAATTAATCAGAAAATGTGCATCACAACATGTTAAATAAAGAGTCATACTGTAAATAACTTTTCAATGACATACAAAAAATGTACATAAGTACATATATACACACATGCATACATATGAAGTTCAGTACTGTATTATAACTTAGATATGTACAGTGTAGCAAAGAAAAAGGAATGGAAAAATTAATTATGTCAGTCGATAAGAACAGCGAAGAGCAAAACCTCTATCTTAATGCAAAGAAACTAAATTGATGACAACTGACAAAACAAACCAGGCAGCTGAAATATATATCAATGAGGAAAAACTGGAACAAGTGGAGAGTTTTGAATATCTTGGATCACTGTTAACTAATAATGGAGATACAATGAAGGAAATTAAAAAGAGGACATCTATCACTCTTCAGAAAGTAAAACAACTAAAGAATCTGGTGAGAGGAATGGACAGAACTACAAAAATAAGATTTTTAAGGGCATGCATCTTTTCCATCACAACATATGCCTGTGAGACTTGGACACTTAACAAAATAGTTGAGAAACATCATGGACACAATAAAGAACAAATATATCCATATTACAAGAACTTAATATTGAAGAAGGCTGGCTAGTAAAGAGGATTAAACAAAGAAAACTTAAATATTTTGGACACACTAAACATCATGATAATCTAGAGAAGACCATCTTGGAAGGGTACATAATGGGAAAAAGAAAGAGAGGAAGACAAAGGTGAAGATGGCTGGCTGCAAGACATTGTTGATAATCTGCAAATGGTTGCATCAGCAGCAGGTCATTTTGCTCACAACCGAGAGGCCTACAGGAGTGCTGTTAGGGAGGCAAAGGTCTGCAAGGGACATGCAAATGAATGAATGAGCATCGTATGGTTGGTAGCACTACAAAGTCAGACAATTTATTAATGAGACTAATTCTATAAAAAATAAAATAAACAACAGTTGAAGATATAACCTGTATTTTATTCAAAGTAAGTCCCTTGTGCATTGATACAGTGAGTGGCACGATCTAACAAACACTGGAGCGACCTCTGTAGGTTTTCTGTTGGTATGGTCTTTAAACTCGATATTACGACCCTTTGGATATCATTAGTATCATCAAAGAAGCATCCTTTCAATGGTAACTTTAATTTTGGGAAGAGAAAATAATGACAGGGAGACACATCTAGAGAATAGTTTAGATGGTTACGAACACACACACACTTGTTCTTGGGCCAAAAATTCCGTACAACTACTATCTGATGAGCTGGTGCATTATCATGAAGAAGGAAAAAAAAAACCTGCCAAATGTAGATACTCGGGTCAGACTCGGAGAATCATTTCAATAGGCATTTCAAAATACTTAAATAAACTTTGGCAGTGAAAGTCTGTCCCTCTGGAATAAATTCTTTGTGAATAACTCCTTTGCCATCATAGAACCACACAAACATTGTCTTCACTTTCGACTTTTTGAAGACGAATTTTTTTTGCATTTTGGTGATGATGATGACACCCACTGAGCACTTTGGCGTTTAGATATGGGATCATAGCGGATCATCCATGTTTCATCCTCTGCAACAATCAAATTTAAGAAATTTTTATTTCTGCGACACATTTTGATGATGCCTTTTGTGTACTCAACACACTGATGTTTTTGGTCATCAGACAATGAATGCAATACAAACTGGCAAGCAACTTTTCTTTGCCCAAATCTTCCACTAAAACTTTTACAAATGATCTCTCGGTTAACAGCAAATTAATCTGCCATCATCCTCACAGTCAAAACAACGATCTTCTTGTATCCACTCTCTGACTTATGCAATGCGTTCCTCATTACGAACAGAGATTGGGCGTCCATGTCTAGTTGCATTTATATTCGTTTCCACACCACTTTTGAATACTGAATACCAAGAGCGTATCTGTGCACAAGATAAACAATTGTCCCTATAAACTTGTCGCATCAATTCTACTGTCTCAGCGGCACTTTTTTCCGAGTTTTAAACAGAATTTAATGTTAACTTTTTGCTCTATGCTGATTACGTGACAATGCACCTCTAACTATGTCAACAAAAAATAGCAACTTGTTTGTCGTCTGCTTATCGGGCGGCGATGAAAAGTTGCCAGATCATTTATGAAGGTTGCCTCTTTGGATTCCATGCTTTGCTTCATAGATGGCATTTTTGTCTTGACCATAATAAAATCAGTCTCATTCCTTAACTGTCCTAGCTTGTAGGTGCATTTATATTTAATTACATTACAGTACTTTAGTATTTCATGAACAAATGACTGAAAACCTGAAAGTGATTGATCTAGATAGTACAGATATCTGATTTATAAGCAGCCTGTAATTACAACAAATAGAGATGTAAGGGCTGACGTGAATTATTCAGTTCATACTGAAATAAAAGAAGGAGACAGACAATGTCTCTGCTGTAAACTGAACAGATCTTTAAACATAGTGGAATGTCTGGATTAACCATTAGTGGATAATCCATTCATTAACTTCTATGAGTAGATGTCGATGCTCATAAATCAAAATACAGATGCTCATATAATCTTGTGACATAAATGAACAGTCTTGTCTTGTCTTGTCTGGTCTATTTCCTCGTGTACCTCTCAGTTTTGAGGGAACAAATAGACGCCCGAACAAATAATGTGGCAAAAGAAACTGACAATTGAAACTTTTTAAAAGTGAATCAAATCGAAATTTAAAAATATGAAATACACAAAACCTTTATTTAGTGCAGAAAAAATAGTCCCCTGCTTTGCAATAATGCATCTGTTTCACCTGTCAAACAGTAACTGAATTTCAATAATAAAAAAACCCTTCTGATTTCTCAGCCCCACCGCATCCTTTGTGTGCTTGACCAGGTCAGTTGGCAACAGTGTAAGCTTATTAAGCCTGCCTCAGACTTTCTAATCTAGTTGCAGACCTGAGCCTTGCACATACAGTCAATGCCATTCATTCATTCATTCATTTGCATGTCCCTTGCGGAACTTTGCCTCCCAAACAGCACTCCTGTAGGCCTCTCGGTTGTGAGCAAGATGGCCTGCTGCTGTTGCATCCATTTCCAGATCGTCAACGATGTCTTGCAGCCATCTTCGTCTTGGTCTTCCTCTTTTTCTTTTTCCCGTTATGTATCCTTCCAATACGGTCTTCTCTAAATTATCATGACGTTTAATGTGTCCAAAATATTTCAGTTTTCTCTCTTTAATCCTCTTCACTAGCCAGCCTTCTTCAATATTAAGCTCTTGTAGTATAGATATATTTGTTCTTTTTTTTGTGTCCACGATATTTGGAGAACTCTTCTGTAGCATTTACATTCAAAGGGATTTATGTGTTTCTCAGCTGTTCTGTTAAGTGTCCAGGTCTCACAGGCATATGTTGCGATGGGAAAGATGCATGCCCTTAAAAATCTTATTTTTGTGGTTCTGTCTGCTCCTCTCCACAGATTCTTTATTTGTTTTACTTTCTGAAGAGCGATAGATGTCCTCCTTTTAATTTCCCTCATTGCCATACGCTGCAAATATATCATGGTATATCTCATAATAGTTCAGTCTTTTCTTACATTTTACATCCTTCCTGTGGCCATTAAACGCCACATTCAGCTCACATGGTAGCTCGACCAGTTTTCCTGTTTTCAGTGAGCTTTTCAACTTCATCAAGGCATTTTATGCCTATTAAACTGGCCTCTCTTAACAATGTCCTCTTTAGGGTTTCACGTGGTCGACCACTTTTTCTTTGACCTATCGTGTTCCACTTAATAGCTTGTTTTTGGGATTCTCTGACTGTTCATTCCTTTGGTGCACAAGAACTGGATGACAAAACATAATTCTTCCAAGGAGTATATACAAGGTCCAATTAAGTAGCGAGACTGATTTTATTATGGTCAAGACAAAAATGTCATCTATGAAGCAAAGCATGGAATCCAAAGAGGCAAACTTCATGGCAACTTTTCATCGCCGCCCGATAAGCAGACGACAAAATTTTTGTTGACCTAGTTAGAGGTGCATTGTCACGTAATCATCATGGAGCAAAAAGTTAACATTAAATTCTGTTTAAAACTCGGAAAAAGTGCCGCTGAGACAGTAGAATTGATGCGACAAGTTTATGGGGATAATTGTTTATCTCGTGCATAGATACGCTGGTGGTATTCACTATTCAAAAGTGGTGTGGAAACGAATATAAATGCAACTAGACATGGACGCCCAATTTCTGTTCGTAATGAGAAACTCATTGCATAAGTCAGAGAGCGGATATAAGAAGATCGTTATTTTGACTGTGAGGATGATGGCAGATTAATTTGGTGTTAACCGAGAGACCATTCGCAAAATTTTAGTGGAAGATTTGGGCAAGAAAACAGTTGCTTGCCGGTTTCTACCATATTCTTTGTCTGATGACCAAAAATATCAGCGTGTTGAGTACGAAAAAGGCATCATCAAAATGTGTCGCAGAAATAAATATTTCTTAAATTTGATTGTTGCAGAGGATGAAACATGGATGATCCGCTATGATCCCATATCTAAACGCCAAAGTGCTCAGTGGGTGTCATCATCATCACCAAGATACACAAAAAAAATCGTCTTCTAAAGTCGAAAGTGAAGACAATGTTGGTGTGGTTCTATGATGGCAAAGAATTTATTCACAAAGAATTTATTCTAGAGGGACAGACTTTCACTGCCAAAGTTTATTTAAGTATTTTGAAATGCCTATTGAAAATGATTCTCCACGTTCGACCCGAGTATCAACACCTGGCACTTTTTTCCTTCTTCATGATAATGCACCAGCTCACTGGGCGGTAGTTGTACAACAAAATTTGACCCAAAAAAAATTTGTGTTCTCAGCCTATTCCCCAGATTTGTCTCCCTGCGATTATTTTCTCTTCCCAAAATTAAAATTACCGTTTAAAGGACGCTTCTTTTGACGATACTGATGACACTCAAAGGGCCGTAATATCGAGTTTAACGGCCATACCAACAGAAGAACTTCAGAGGTCGTTACAGTGTTTGTTAGATCGTGCCACTCGCTGTATCAATGCACAAGGGGCCTACTTTGAATAAAATACAGGTTATATCTTCAACTATTGTTTTTTTAAAATGTAATTAGTCTCATTAATTAATTGACGGACCATGTACGCCATGTAGTCATCATCTTAATAAGCACTTTTCTCTTCTTGTTGCTTAGTGACAATGGCACTATCTGCTTACTGACATTACTGACCTTTGTATTAACAGGTGGTAATACTAAGGGATTTCTAAGTGTTCTTTCTGATATTTTATTTGCATTTACCTATCATTTGTTTCACCATTGTATATAAACAATGCACGTGAAGACACATAAATAGTGAATAATACAACAGAAAAGAAACCACATGAAGTCCATGAAATAAATATCAAATGAACCCTTAAAAAATTAATGACAGAGAAAACTAGGCAATCAAAATAATATTGCCATATGAAGAGGCATAATGTTATAATTAAAACCATAATTGAGGAAATACAGCAAAGTTTCAACAGTGCCGTAGATCTGTGAACAATATCATAAACTCAGTTTGAATAAGTTTGGGTGGGCACACTGTGAAAACATAGGACAGAGCAAGCTGTAGATTCAGTTCACCAAATTCCCCACGGATAAAGCTCAAGATGAGGATTATATACAACTAGGGAGGGCAACTCGGTTGCAAGTAAATCATGAGCCTGTGTAGCTACCACTTCGGGCGGAAGCAATTTCCTGGTTGGTGGAGCAGGGCAACTCACATTAGGTCATTGTAACAGACTTTCAAAGCATGTCACAGAGAATCAAGAGACATTTCTTCTGCTGGGAGTGGGTCCAGGTTCTAGAGGGCTCTCGGTTTTCCAGTCTGGCGTGAATATACTGACCAGGTCAAGTGGGAGTCACAGGCAAGGAGAAAGTTGACAAGCTGACAGGCGTGACATCAAATCAGGGCACCCAAAGTCACCTTGGATGGGCTGCACGTGGAGGACGACACTGGGTTGAATGACAATAATCACACCAGGAGGATGATCGAATTGATGGGAGATGAGGGGAAGTGGATTTTGTCCCAAAGAAATGGTTTACCAGCGTGTGACTGGCACCATCAGCAGGTGCACACTTCAGATGGTGTTGGAACGGAAGGTGGGGCACGTATGGAAATGCCAAGAGCGCGCCAAGAGTAGATGCCAGTCTTTGATTACTAAAAAGGGATTGCTAGCTAGGAGCACCAATAAGTACTGATTTGTTATAAACAACAATAACGAACAGTGTTTAAGCCAAGCCAACCATCTCATCTAAGCCAACAAAAAGTTTTCTCCGGTGACCATAAGCAGAAACTAATAAAGATGATGCCCAGCTTAACATTACAAAGATTAATAAGATGAAAAAAATTAACTCTGGACAAGACAGAAATTGACTTAAGGCATTTATTTCATAAGAATTTAAATATAGCAACACCATGATGTATTACTAGTGTAAATAACTGTATTGTAGGTCAAAGTTAAGCTAGAAGGGATAAAAGAGAATACATGGACAATATGGCGAAAGAGGCAGAGAAAGTAGCACAAACAGGAGATAGCAAAATTTTATCTAAATATATATAAAAGGATGTATTGTGTGTGTGTATGTTCCAGCATTCATCTGGAACGCCTGTAGCAATTTCAGTCAAACTTGGTGCACACATGACGTACAGTCTGGAGAAACGTATTGTGGGGGTATGACACAGCTAGAACCCTTGGGGTAGAGGTGGGAAGGGAGGAGTGAAATATTATCCACTAAATACAGAGAGGAAAAAGGAAGATAATCGTGAAATAGAACGGTGCTGGTCTAAGAGCATTTGTAACATCCCATGGCAATCCAAATAATTTTGGTGGCACTTCTGGAAAGCCTGAAGCAATTTTAACCAAACTTGGTACACATATAATATACAATCTGGAAAAAATATTGTGGACGGTACGACATCCCTAACATCCCCATGTGTGGAGGTGGGAAGGGGGTGACATGTAAAAATAATCAACAACGACCGCTATTAGTGTCGACTCCGTAGTTTTAGGGGTCGCTGAGATGAATAGTGACACTCCTGATATAGTTTACTTCAAATTCAGCTCTCATCAGTATGGGGGTGAGAGGAGGTAAAAATTTAGGGTAGGATCTCCAATTATTTTACCACGGAACCTCGATCTGCCATAACTTTGGAATGGCACAAGGCTGTGTGTAAAGAGGATGCTGGCCAATGTAGCTGAAGCAACTATCTTAACAGGACAGGGAGAGAGTGAACCAGTTTTTATCCCACATATACCATCCATTCCGACAGATCTCTAAGAGGCTGCAATTTCCAGTGAGACTTGCATTCTCAATCATGATCAACAAGTCACAGGGGCAGTCTAAACATTATAGAGTAAAATCTTTTACAAATTCACAATACTATTAATTTAACTCAAAATATGGTTATATACAATGTTTTTAGTTTCACCTCCAAGAGCATGAATAAATCATTTCTTGAGTGAATCCACCCTTGAGCAGGCAACATAAGGTTGTCTGTGGGAGAAACATGGTGATCTCAAATCCACTCCACTGTATTAATAATAAATAAATTCCCAAGCAACGCTGAGTAATCAGCTAGTATAACATACAAAGGAGGCTAACAGGTACTACTACATCCAAAGAAAGACCAATCTTTAGAAAAACTGGCACACTATTAACATCAAATAAAGACCAAATGCAAAGATGGGCTGAACACTTAAAAAAAATACTTAATCGACCACACCCAAAAGACTTGATAGACCTTGAAACTGACTTACTATTCCGACAACTAAATGTCAATCTAGATGAAATTACATTGCATGGAATTGAAACAGCAGTGAATCTAATGACTAACAATAGAGCTGCAGGTGAAGATGAAATAAGCTGAAATGTTAAAAGCTATTAACACTGACAACTTGAATCAACTACAGAGAATGTTTAATAAAGTTTGGAAAGAAGAAAAGGTCCTTTCTAAATGGAAAAAAAGAATCATTATTAAAATATTGAAAAAAGGGCAACCTTAGTGATTGCAATAAGTGGAGAGGAGTAACCTTACTATCATTTATGTCAAAAGTATTTTGCAAAGTTATTCTGAATAGAATTCAAGATATAGTGCTGCAATGAAAGAAGAACAAGCAGGATTTTGAAAATGGAGAAGCTGTCTTGACCAGGTCTTTACTTTAAGAATAGTACTTGAGGAACATATTGAAAAGCAAAGACCATTAATCTTGAACTTCATAGACTTTAAAAAGGCGTTTGATAGCATACACAGAGAATAACAGAATACCATCAAATATTGTCAACATCATTAGAAACCTCTACAATAGATAGAGATATGTCTGTGCAGTCAACAGAGAAGAAGGAGTGAGTGAATTGTTCCAGATTGAAACGGGCGTGAAACATGGATATATATTATGTATTAGATTTCAGATATATGAAAAGAAGAAAAATATTAAGGATGAGCAAGAAAAGGAGATGAAAGGAGCAGAAAATCTGTTTTTACTTTAAAAAAAAAATCATTAAAAAATTACCACTGCAAGATTTCTTATGACATATTTCAGTTTTGATATAGAAAAGATTGACAAAATATGTAAAGTAAACAAAAATTCAACATAATTATTTAATACAACTGGTTCCTTTAGCTTTAAGCATCATGCATAAAAGAAGAACATGATGAGCCAATGTTATTTAAAAACAATCACCATTTAAGTAAGCCTTTCACGGGAAATTGACTTAATTTTGGATCTTTTGAAAATGTTATGAAAATTGTTGACGAAAAAAAACTGGTTTATTTACAATCTTATCTTATATCCTTCCCGTGCTGTTAAACGTCACATAGGGCTCGCAAAGTAGTTCACCAATTTCTCCTGTCTTCGGCGAGTCTTTCAACCTCATCAAAGGATTTTATGCCTGTTAATTTGGCCTCTCTTAACAATGTCCTCATCAGAGTTTCACGCGGTCTGCCTCTTTTTCTTTGGCTGTTGTATTCCACTTGATAGCTTGTTTTGGGATTCTCTGATCATTTCTTCTCATCAAGTGACCAACATATGTCCATCTCCTTTTCCTGATCACCCATGAGACTGGTTGTTGTTCAGTCGTCTGTCTTATCTCTGCATTGTTCTTGAATTCATTCCACCTCATGCCGATACAATAGGTCTTAAAAATTAATGTAACTCTTGGCCAATTCAAATGAGGAAAAAAATATCTGGCATCCCTGAAACAAGTTTATGCCAAAAAAAGAAACAAAACTTCAAAGGCATACCTACCTAAACTACCAAGAATGTCACATATGTAATGAACACCATCTCCAATAACCTTAACATCTGTTATGAAAATTGCACCACAAAAAACATCAACTGTTTTGTTGTCAAAAGCAATCCTCCTCTCATACAAACATCGCTTAGTCTCATGATTGAGTAGTAGTCGAAAGCTATCTATTAAACCTAGTGTTAGAAAACAAAACCAGCATTCAAAAAATGAGTGTGTTAGAGAAGTCATGCTATCTGCTAGATCTGAAAACCCTAAGTGGTACTAATACAATATGCTGATAGATAAAATGTTAAAACTATGTAAGAAAAAAGTACCAACTGCTTTATTAATTAACAAGCACACAGTTGTGATGTTTCGGTTTGTACCTTAATCTTACAAAAACACACAGGACAAAGAATTAGGCAAAGAAGATAAGTTCACATGAGTGCTATACAATAAATAGGAATGGAAAAAAATAGAATAAACAGACCACTTAGCTGTGATTTGTAAGAAGCTGCATCCAGGAGTGTGTGTGGTAGAGTGTTGAGAATGTTTAAATGGAGACTTGCAATGTGTGAGAGGTTGGGAACTGTGGAAAGGAGAGAAAGTGATATGTTGGTAATCTAGCTGAGAGAAGGGTGAGTGGAAAAGGTGAATGTGGTTGGGGTAGAGGGTTTGTAATCTTATGCAGTGAAAAAGTTCTGAAATATGTGTTGCAGGTGAAGAAGGAATAGAAGTTAGTACAGAGGGAGTATAATTGTGGAGAAAGGGAATGTTAAGTGTAGCTGAATTTCAAATTCAGACACTGCAGTTCCAGAATCCCATATTCCTGAATGTAGTTGTTCTCAAGGTGGTTTCTGTCATCAGAATGAAATTGTTTAATGGCTGTTAAAGTCAGATTTATCTCTGTGGTTAGGCTGTTAAAATGACAAGGGCCTAGTTAAGAAGCATGCTGGCTGATATCAAATAGATGTTTCTGCATGTGGTCACCTAATCTGAGACCACTGTCACCAATATAAGTTGTTATTCTATTTTTCCATTCCTATTATGTTGTATAGTATTCATGCACACTTATATTTTATCTTCTTTCTCTATTTCTTTGTCTTGTATGATTTGTATGATTCAGGTGTAAACTGAGCATCCCAGCTGTGTGCTCTTTAATTAATAAGTCTGTTCCTACTTTTTTCTTACATGATTCTAACATTTTGTTATTACAGCTTTACTGCAGTAACTTCGTGTGTAGGTAAATAATTAGTTTTATATGGAAATTATTAATGTATCCTGACTGATAGGGTTTGAAGTTTTTTAATGGTGTTTTTTAAGCATGTTTTTAAAAAAATGTAATAAAATTAGATAATGCTAGCAATATCATTGTTCTATAAAATAAAGCTTTTGTTATATTTTAACATCATCAGCAGCAAAAAGTTTTCACTGTAATATATAAATACGTCATTTATCTTACACCTTTCCTGTGCCATCATATATTGCATAGGGCTCTCAGTGTGTCTTGCCATGAGTTTCTATTCTCAGTGAGCTTCTCAACTTCATTAAGGGATTTGATGCCTACTATTTTAATCTATCTTGTCAGTGTTTGCTATTGTTTCTAAATATTTTGGATACATTAAACATCATGATAATCTAGAGAAGACCATCTTGGAAGGGTACAAAATTGAAAAAAGAAAGAGAGGAAGACCAAGGTGAAGATGGCCGCAAGACATCATTGATAATCTGCAAATGGATGCATCAGTAGCAGGGCATCTTGCTTACAACCGAGAGGCTTACAGGAGAGCTGCATATGCAAACCATATGCAAATGACTGACTGATTGGTCAGTGTTCTCTGCAGAGTTTCTTGGGATCAACCTCTTTTCTTTTTTTCCAGATGTTTCCAGTTTGATGGCTATCTTTGTGATTTTATGATTGTTTCTTGTCATCACATGACCCACATATGATCATCTTTTCTTGGTCACTGCTGAAACTGTTCGCAGCATGCTCATTTCTCTTATTTTTGCATTAGTCTTGAATGCGTTCCATTTTGTATACAAAGTATTTTCCTTAAACATTTGTTTTCGAATGTGTTGGGTTTGCTCTCTACTTCTTTGGTTGATTTCCAGCTGTTACATGCAAATGTAACGACAGATGTTACATTTGAGTTAAATATTCTAAGCCTTGAAATATACCATTACATTACATTGAACATAACAATATCTGTCACTAACTAAAACCATTTGACTTAGTGGTAAAAACAAAAAAAAACAAACTTTATCTTTATTTAAATAAATCATGAATAAATAAGCCAAAAGTCCATCTTGCTGGTCAGTTAATATCTAAGAGTCTACTTACCGACTCTATTAAAAACTAGTCTGAACCAGGTAATATAGACCTTTCTTCTAAGGGCAACAGAGATATCAACAGCTCTACTGTTTGTCTGACATGTTCTAGGGTCCCCATCATATGTCCATGGAGCTTGATTATCATTATACAATGAGAATGCTTCTCCTAAAATAAAATAAAGTGAAAATTGGCATATAAGAGAAATGTTCCAAATTTTTCTGCGTGATTCTTTGGTGGGTGTAGTGGAAAGGAGGAAGAGTGACAGGCTTATCATTTCACACATGAATATGAAACACTTAAGTACAGAAAAGGAAGTATTTTTACTGCTGGAAAGTGTGCTTAAGTAAAGTTCATGAATCATAAATGTTGGAAGTTTATGCAATTATTTACCAGCATTTCAAAATAACATTTAACAATAAATCATGTAAAGTCGAGTCACAGATTAGCCTTAACCCTTAATCACCATAGTTTTTTTGTTGAGAATTTTGTTTCATATGTTTATGGTGTGCACATTAAGAGTGATTAGACTATGCTGTTGGGTGTGGTTAGGACAGATGTGACAAATTTTGACAGCTGAGAGAAGAACAGAGTTTTAATAGTGTTGCAATGTGTGTGTGTGTGTGTGTGTGTGTTAGGACATGTCTTGAACTTTTGTTATTCTTAGTTTGTATTAGTGTAGTATTGTGGATTTGTGAGTTGTGTTAGTGTAATATGGTACTTTAGTGAGCTGTGTTAGTGTAGTACGGCAGTTTAATGAGTTGTATTCATGTAGGATGGTTGTTTAGTGAGTGTAGTATGGTAGTTTAGTGATTTGTGTTAGTGTAGTATGATGGTTGTGTTAATGTAGTATGATGGTTTAATGAGTTGTGTTAGTGTAGTATGGTAGTGTAGTCAGTTGTGTTAGTGTTGTATGGTGGTTTAGTGTGTTGTGTTAGTGTAAGCAGGCAGTTTAGTGAGTTGTGTTAGTGTAGTATGGTAGTGTAGTCAGTTGTGTTAGTGTTGTATGGTGGTTTAGTGTGTTGTGTTAGTGTAAACAGGCAGTTTAGTGAGTTGTGTTAGTGTAGTATGGCAGTTAGTGAGGTGTATTCATGTAGTATGGCAGTTTAGTGAATTGTATATGTGTAGTATGGCAGTTTAGAGAGTTGTATTAGTGTAGTATGTCAGTTTAATGAGTTGTGTTAGTGTAGTATGGCAGTTTAGTGAGTTGTGTTGGTATAGTATGGCAGTTTAGTAATATGTGTTAGTGTAGTACGGTGGTTCAGTGAGTTGTATATGTGTGGTATGGCAGTGTAGTGAGTTGTATTTGTGTAGTATGTCAGTTTAATGAGCTGTGTTAGTGTAGTATGGTAATTTAGTGATTTGTGTTAGTGTAGTATGTGTGTTTAGTGAGTTGTATTAGTGTACTATGGTAGTTTTGTGAGTTCTGTTAGTGTAGTATGCCTGTTTAGTGATTTCTGTAAGTGTAGTATATGTGTTTAGTAATTTGTGTTAGTGTAGTATGTCTGTTTAGTGATTTGTGTTAGTGTAGTATGTCTGTTTAGTGAGTTATGTTAGTGTAGTATGTCAGTTTAGTGAGTTGTGTTAATGTAGTATGGTAGTGTAATAAGTTGTTTTAGTGTAGTATGGCAGTTTAGTGAGATATGTTAGTGTAGTATTGTGGTTTAATGAGTTGTATTAGTGTAGTATTGTGGTTTAATGAGTTGTATTAGTATTGTATGTCAGTTTAGTTAGTTTTGTTAGTGTAGTATGGTGGTTTATTGAGATGTGTTAGTGTAGTATGGTGGTTTATTGAGATGTGTTAGTTCAGCATTGTGGTTTTGTGAGTTGTGTTAGCGTAGAATGTCAGTTTAATGAGTTGTATTAGTGTAGTATGGTGGTTTAATGTGTTCTGTTAGTGTAGTATGGTGGTTTAGTGAGATGTATTAGTGTAGTATGGTAGTTTAGTGAGTTGTATTAGTGCAGTTTGTCAGTTTACTGAGTTCTATTATTGTAGTATTATACTGTAGTGAGTAGGATTAGTGGAGTGTGGTAGTTTAGTGAGTTGTATTAGTGTAGTATGGTAGTGTAGTGAGTTGTATTAGTGTAATATGGCAGTTTACCGAGTTCTATTAATGTGGTATTATACTGTAGTGAGTCAGATTAGTGGAGTGTGGTAGTTTAGTGAGTTGTATTAGTGTAGTATGGTAGTTTATTGAGTTTGTATTAATGTAGTTTGGTAGTTTAGTGAATTGGGGTAGTGCATTATGATAGTTTAGTAAGCTTTGTTAGTGTAGAATGGCAGTTTGGTGAATTGTATTAGTGTAGTATGGTACTTTAGTGAGTTTTCAGTATGGCACTTTAGAGAGTTGTGTTAGTATAGTATTGTACTGGAGTGAGTTGGATTACTTGGAGTATTTTAGTTCAGTGATTTGTGTTAGTATAGTATGGAAGTTTAGTGAATTTTATTAACGTAGTATGGCAGTTTAGTTATTTGAGTTAGTGTAGCATGGTAGTTAGGGTTAGGGTTAGGGTTAGGTGTTATTATAGTATGGTAGTTTAGTGAGTTGTATTAGTGTAGTAGGTTAGTTTAGTGAGCTGTATTAGTGCATTATAGTAGTTTAGTGAGTTGTATTAGTGGAGTATGGTATTTTAGTGAGATTTATTTGTGCAGTATGGTTGTTTACTGAGGCGTATTAATGTAGTATGGCAGTTTAATGAGTTGTATTAGTGTGGTATGATAGATTAGTGTGTTATATTAGTATAGTATTGTAGTTTAGTAAGTTGTAATAGTGTAGTATGGTAGTTTAGTGTGGTGCGTTAGTGTAATATGGTATTTTAGTGAGTAGTATAAAATGGTATTTATAATAGTTTGATGGCTGTTTATTGAGTTGTGTTAGCATAGTATGACTGTTTAGTGAAATGTGTTAGTGTAGCTTTGTGGTTTAGTGAGTTGTGTTAGTGTAAAATGTCAGTTTAGTGAGTGGTGGTAGAATTAAACGGAACTATTCTAAAGCAGGTGAAGAAATTCAAATACCTTGGAGCAGTAATAACTTCAGATGGGAAATGCAGAACAGAAATTAGGAACAGAATAGGCCAAGCAAAGACTGGATTTCAGAGAATGAGAAACATATTAGCTAACACATCCTTATCAATGAATGTTAGAAAACGAGTCCTAAAATTCTATATTGAACCTATCTTGTTATATGGAAGTGAATCACGGACAATAGGCAAGTCTGCACAAAAATCATTAGAAGCAGCAGAAATGTGGTTTATTAGAAGAATGTTGCGAATCCCCTGGACAGCAAAAATAACTAATGAAGAATGTAGAAGAAGAGCTGGAGAGACAAAAAAACCTTGTCAAAAAGATAAGAGAGAGACAATGTACTTTCATAGGACATGCAATGAGAAGAGGGGGCATTGGAAATATTATAACAACAGGAAAAATAGAAGGAAGAAGATCAAGAGGAAGACCAAGAGAAATGATACTGGACAGTCTGACGGGATGGTGTGAGAGGAGATCACCAACTGAGCTGATGGCCTGCATGAAGGATCGGGTACTCTGGAGAAGCATAATAGCCAACGCCAGTCGGCACAGCACATGATGATGATGATGATGATGGTAGCATAGTATGATGTTTTAGTAAACTTTTTTAGTGTACTATGATAGTTTAGTGAGTTGTGTTTTGTATTATGGTGATTTAATGAGTTGTATTAGTGAGTATGGTAGTTCAGTGAGTTGTAGTGATGTAGTATGGCAGTTTAATGAGTTGAAGTAGTGTAGTATGGCAGTAGTGTGAGTTGTATTAGTGAAGTATTATAGTTTAGAGAATATTAGTATAATATGGTAGTTTAGTGAGTTGTATTAGCGTAGTATGGTTGTTTTGTGAGTTGTGTTATTATAGTATGGCATTTTCGTGAGTTGTATTTGTGTAGTATGGCTCACCTGGGCAAGAGCAGAAAAAAAGGCGAAGGACAGGCATTTGTGGAAAACCCTTGCGGAAGCCCCATGTGCCCTGGGCACTTAAGGTTCAGAGAGAGAGAGAGAGTATGGTAGTTTAGTGAGTTGTATTAGTGTGGTATGGTATTTGTTATATTAGTGTAGTATGGTAGTTTGGTGAGTTGTATTTGTGTAGTATGATAGTTTAGTGAGTTATATTAGTGTGGTATTGTAGTTTAAAGAGTTGTATTAATGTAATATGGTAGTTTAGTGAGTTGTTTTTTTCTAGTATAGTAGTTTAGTGATTTCTCTTGATATAGAACAGCAGTTAAGTGAGTTGTATTGCTGTGGTATTGTAGTTTAGTTAGTTGTGTTAGTGTAGTAAGGTAGTTATGTGAGATGTAATGTTGTAGTATGCTGGATTAGTGAGTTGTTTTAGTGTAATATGGTAGTTTAGTGGCTTATGTTAGTGTAGTATCATAGTTTAGTGAATTGTGTTAGTGTAGTATGAACAGGAGGCACCCTATTTTGAAATTCCTCAGTAGCCTGTTTTTGTCCATGATGTTCAGTCCAATCTGTACTATTTCTGTCATCTGCTTCACCATGTTTGAGGCTTTCATTGATGCATAATATACTCTGCCAAGGCTCTTCACTGGCTCTTCCCCTACAGTTGGGATTATTTGATTTGCCACTGTGTACAATCTTTCTATCGCTTTCGTCTTTATTAGTGACAGATTTGTTGACTTATTTGGCTCGAAGCTCATGCGGCACCATATGATAAGGCTGTCCAAACGCTGTAACATCTTTCGTGCCCATGCTTCGCTGTGCTGGTTATTTACTGTTGTGTCATCCATGAATGCTTTTAGTGGTGGCATCTTGCATCGATTTCTGAACCCTGGGCCTTCTGATACTCCTTCTGCTGCTTTCTGGATTACTTGCATGGGTAGTACAAACAGTATGGGGGGTATTGCACAACCCATTGCACTTCCTACCTGGAGGAACCCTGTGAAGTACATTTTCAGCATCTTCGTGACTTCTTTTAGTACATGATACATGTCTAGTGCTAGCCATATAACCTGGCAGAGAACTGAGCCATATGTTGGCTATGTCAAGTCATATTACCTGTAGGTCTTGCTTTTCAGATCCTGCCTGTTGAATAGCTTCCCAAATCATTGAAGGATGCTCGAGACATCTTGGGGAACCTAGAATTTCTCCCTTTTGCACAGATGTATCAATGGAGGTATGTTGTTAGTCTCCTTGCCATCATGGAGAAGAATATCTTTCCTTCCATATTCAGAAGTAAGATAGGTCTGAACTGGTTGATATCACTGAGATTCTGCTTCTTTGGGATGTGTACTCCGTTAGCCTTTTTCCATTCTTTATTTATGAATCAGCATTTTTCCATTCTTTACTTATGATTTCCTTGGTCCGTGCTGTTCGTAGGAGTTTATGGAGCTTCTTTAGTACTTTGGGGCATTTTTGTATAGTACATAAAGGACGCTATTTGGGCCTGGTGCTAATTTTACTTCATTTTTTCTTACGATGTTCTCTACTTCTTGTAAGGTTGGTGGGCTGCATTTGAATTTGTTGCCTGGTGCATAGGGTCACATTAAAACTTTCATCTGCTCGAGAGGTGTATGCTGATTTTTATCAGAGTATGTCTTGCTCAGATGTTCCTCGAGCACCTCCCTACTTGCTTTCAGCATATCTGATTTTGGCTGTTTAAATAATTGCTTTGCAAACCCGAAAGGGATCTCTGTAGAACCTCTCTCTCTCTCTCTCTTGGTTATCTGATTTCCCTCTTTCTTTTACATAGTCTTTCAGCTCTGCAAAGAGCACTGTGCTGGAATTTTAGATTATGTCAAACCTGTCTTAATACTTCCTTTTCTGATTCATGTGCCTTCTTGAACAATTTCCGGCCATGGTTCTTCTGCTGTCTTATTGTTTCTATTTTCCTCTGTCTTCTGGACTTTCTTGGTGTTACTTTTTCTATTTTTGTTTGTTTGGTTCCAAACTCTTTGTGGCAGTAAAGATATCTGATGTTACCAAATGCTTCCATTTTTTTGCTCAAGGTTTTCATCTCTCAGCTGTTTGTCCAATTCTTTGCATAATCCTGTGTCCAGGTTTTCCCATACGCTTTTGGCACTTGTTGGTAGGAAGCTAATTTTGTCTCTAGTCTCGCTGGAGGACTGCTTTACTTCCCTGCTGCCTAACTCAACCTAAATATTCTCTGTACTGTGATTTATATCCTGACAGAGATCTTCTAGTGTCTTACCTGAGACTGGCGTCATAGTGCACTATTGAGTATTGGGCAGCAAGGAACCACCATAGCCCTTCTTCGTTCTGTATACCTTCATGCCATGTTGAGTGTTAAATTTTCTGCCGCTGTTCTGAACTCGAAGTAATTGGGAATGGTCGTTTCCGTATAATCACCTGTGGATCCATTATTTCCCCCTATTTCAGTGAATCTTGTGGGCGTTTCTCTTTTTTTTTTACTTTGTAGCGATAGTATGACGGCTGACAGGGTTGCTAGCCCAGACAGCCCAGTTCAAGGACGCTTTCCTAGTGAGGATTCTAGTCTTTCCCAATGTTCATCAGTCTTTCCTGATTGTCAGTGGCATCACCATGCTCTGTATGTAGGAAACGCTCTACTGTACAGAGTGGAATAAAAATACAACTCCTTCAGATCATCAGAGGAAGTACCCCTTCCCCCAAAGTGGTTCGGCCCTATTAAACTCCTGACATTCTAAGGGGGTGTGGGCCCCTCTGGATCATGATACTTAGAGGTCTTGTGAGTTGGTGCTTTTTTCCCCCTCACACCAGAATTGTAACCGCGATCTTCCAGTTGGCACTTCACTTCGAAGTGCATCTTAGCGATCTAGCTACGGAAGACCGGTATTGATTGTGACAAACATGGAAACTAAGAAACTGCAACGTGAATGGAAGACTGTACAACTGGATAAAGTCCTATTTACACAATAGAAGAGCAAGAGTAGTAATGGATTGTCACAAAAGCCAGAAAGTACTGCTGCGACATGGTGCACCACAAGGATGAGTCCTTTCACCTACACTATTCCTGGTATTCATTAATGACCTGGTCAAGGAACTTCCCTTTGAAATTGACGCGGCAATATATGCAGATGATCTGGTCATGTAGTGTACAGATGAGTACGCGACAGTTGCTACACAGAGACTCCAAAGAGCAGCAGACATCTTGATTTCATGGACAAACAAATGGTGTGTATGTATCAACACAGAGAAATCAAGTACCACTCTGTTCACTCTTTCATCTAAACAGAAAGCCGGTAAGATCTTTGTAAACGAAATATCCTTAAGAATGAACAACAATCCTAAAAACTTACTTAGGAGTGACTCTTGACTCAAAACTGACTTGGAAGCAACACATCAACAGCGCAGAAGCAAAAGCCAGAGGAAAACTAGCCATAGTAAGAAAATTGAGTGGAACCACATGGGAAGCTAGTGAAAGAATCCTCAAGAATGTATATCAACAAAGTATTCTACCACATTTAGAATATGGCTCAATCGCTTGGTGCACAGCATCAAACACTACTCTGCATAATATAGACGAGGTACAAAATCAGTCACTACGGATTATCACAGGTGCCATGAGGTCCACACCAGTAGTAGAAATGCAGATAACAGTTGGTGTTCAAGCGCTAAAAGAACGTAGAGACACAAAGGTCATGATCTTGGGAGAGAAATTCCTCAGCTCTGTAAGCTATCCCCTAAAGGAAAGATTCAATAACTTGGCACTAAGACGGCTTGAAAGAAGCAGCTTCATTCATCAGGCCAAGTGTATGCGTAAGCTGATACCTGACCTTCCAGCTGTAGTTGCTCCATTATCATCTGTACCAGAGCATACACCATGGAAAGAAGCAGACTGTACCCACATAACTATTCAAACTGAAGTGAAAGGTGTGCAGAATGGTGAGATGCAGAGCAGTCTTGTAAGATCAACAGCCACACTTAGTTTGCTAGATGACAAATATCCATGTGACACCTGGATACGTGTGTATACAGATGGATCTGCACACAATGCCATAAAGAATGGAGGGATAGGAGCACATACTGAATATCCAAACAACACCAGTGATAAGATTTCCATACCTACTGGAAAACACTGTAACAACTATGATGCAGAAGTTAGGGCAATTATTGCTGCGGTTGAAAAACTATCAGACTCCAGAATTGATACATGCCCATAGTAATTCTCATAGATGTAAGATCAGTACTGGAAGCTCTTCAGTGCAACAAACTACCAGACCTTAAGGATGCCTTGTCAAAATTGGCTCACAACACAGTCACCTTGCAGTGGATTCCCTCCCACTGTAGGATACCAGGCACTGAGAAAGCTGACCGTCTGGCCAAAGGGGGCACTGAAAAGGAGCAACCAGACATACCGATCACCTATAATCAGAAGAAAAGCATGATAAAAACCTACAGGAAGCCTCAAACACCACCACATGATGACTATCACATGCTAAACAGAAAAGAACAAGTCATCATTTTCCATCTCCGAACATGACACAGCCGACTCCGAAGTCATATGTATACAAAGTTTAAGGTTGGTACTACTACTCTTTGTACATGTGCCAAAATGCTCCAAACTGTGGAACATATCCTCCAGAACTGCACCAACTACGAGACACTGAGAAGTAATTACTGGCCCAGTAAAACCACTAAAGAAGATAAGCTCTACGGTTCCATATATGAATTACAAAACAAAACAGTGAAATTTATCCAAGAGACAGGACTGCAGAAGTAGACAGACACTGCGTAAGAAGAAGAAGAAGAAGATTATGACAAACGAAATTATTTAAGTTTTCAATGCTTGTTCGCATGCTCCGCAGCCAGCATGAGGCATTTTCTGCTGTGTCTGAAATCTTTTCAAAGCCCTTGCTCTTGCTTGTCCCTTTTTTATTATATATTTAAAACCAAAAATAATGCACATCAGAAATATGAAGGATTTAAGGTGCAAATCAGAATTACAAAATAAAAAAAGTACTTTGACAAAAATGATTGCACATGTTTCACAACAGTCTATGCAATCAATACCACGAGTCAATTAATCCATCAATCAAAGCTGACACAACTCCGAGGTCACCCTTACAGACTTGCATTGCATAAAAAAACTGATCTCATCTAAAGCTGAATGCATCAATAGCAAATTTGTCCCCCTCTTGCTCTAACATATTCCCGGGGTTGGTATGGCAATGATCTAACCAGACGTTGAATGGCATCCAGTGGAATGACATCGCATGCAAGCTGCAGCACATCCACGAGCTGTCACTGATTTCGAGGTGCAGGTTGCTGTTGAGGCATGTGGCATCTCACTCATGTCTCACAAATTTTCAGTATACATCGTGTCTGGTGAAAATGCTGGCCACTGCATGGCTCCTACTCCATTATGCTGAAGAAAGTGCAGTGTGAGATGAGCAGAATGTAGTCTTAACATTATTTTGCTGGAAAATGAACTTTGAAACACACCCATGTCCTGCTAGCAATGACAGCAACTCTGGCTGCAGTATTTCATCAGCATATTGCTGGGCAGTAAGGGTACCGTTAATAACTAAAAGAAAGCAGACACCGTAGTTTACTGCACTCAGACCATTACTGAGACACCTCTATACTGATCCCTCTCAAGAGCACAGTCCTCATGGAATCAATCGAGGTCAGTCAGCGACAATATCTGGTCTGGTGATGATGTACCAGTTGACAGATAGTGGCATGATGATTTCTAAAACACACGGACCACTGCCCTAACTGCAGTTCACGCCCCTAAGCATATCAATCGCCTTATATCATTCATCAATACTAAATCGTGACATATTTTTCCAGTATAAGTTTAAATTAGGTTTTACATGTATTTGAAAAGGGCTTTACGTGGACTACAGAAAACATCTTACATCCTTCCCGTGCCATTAAACGTCACAAAAGGCTCACATTGTAGTTCGCCAAGTTTTTATATTTTCAATGAGCTTTTCAGTCTCATCACGGGAATTTATGCCAACTAAACTGGTCTCTCTTAACAATGTCCTCTCCAGAGTTTGACGTGGTCGACCTCTTTTTCTTCGGCCTGGTGTGTTTCACTTTGTTTGGGATCCTCTAATTGTTTCTTCTCATCACGTGACTATGTCTATCTCATTTTTCTGATCACCCATGAGACAGGCTGCTGTTAGCTCATCTGTCTTATCTCTGCGTTGTTCTTGACTTCGTTATACTTTATACCGAATCTTTTCCTTAGGCATTTGTTTTCAAAAAAGTCTAAATTGTTGTCTATTTCTTTAGTCGTTTTCCAGCTTTGACATGCATAAATGAGGGAAGATACTACATTTGAATTGAATAATCTTTACCCGATTTGTGTGCTTGTCACTTCTGAATGCCATATGTTCTCACAATTCTTGAAAGTCAATGCTGCTTTTGCAATTCTAATTATAACCTTATTTCTGGTGTCACCATTACAGAAAGAAATTGCACAAATGCACACTTGTGTGGCTAGATGGTTTGAAAGTGGGATAAAAACTAGGGGGAATGTTACTAAACTTAGAAGGAAACTGCAGGCTTCATCATGGTATTAGACATCCAGACAGATCATGATGGACACTGAAAAAGATGACTATGTTTAGAAATGTAGTGCTCAATGCAATAGACCATGCTGCTGACGAACTGTATTCTTTGTGTTGTTGTTATATTTTTTTTTTACTGTTCTTTTATTCACTTCATACGTAGTTCTTATTAGTGTCCTCAAAACCGTAACCAAAAGAAAAGTCTAGATTTATGAAAAAATATTCTGCAAGTATCTGTGGCTATAGACAGTGGTAGAAGACGAGATAATGTTGATGGTGACAAGAAAAGTTTTGGTTCCTTTAGTACACATGTACTGCACGTGCTCCAGGCATAGACACACTTACTATACTGACAGCTTGGACCAAACCAACCAGAGACACATCTGGTTCCATTTCTACAGCTACCATCAGGATTGCAGCTTTCGGTCTGGCAGCGGCACATAATATCACAGTACGGTCCTAACCAGTGACTGGGGGTACAGCCTAGTAAAATGAGGATAGCATAGTTTTGATAGAGTTTATGCTTTGAGAAAAAAATTAGTATGCACATTAAAGAAAAAAAATCCGTGGCCTACTACTGATACTGTTAAAAAATGATGCGTTCACCTACTCCACTGGAATAAAAAGTTCTGCTCTTTCTAACAGATAACAGATTTACCTTGCACCCCACATTCGTTTGAAGAATATTTTCCTGCTAATAATGTCTGAGTTTGTATTTCATCTGTCCTGAAAAACGGGACTGATTTTTACGAAAGTATCTTGCTTTCGCTCTTGAATGTCAGACGAGCCTGAATGTCCATTTCTTAACCATTTTGAAATCAATCATTCAATCGATCATTGTACTGGCAGCCGCCTATACAGCACTATCATAGCTGATCTATATGCCGCATGGTATTCTTGCTGTATAGCATCAGAAAATAACACACATTCTTGGCGCACTCCAATGTCTTGTTCCACCTTTATGCTGCTGATTGTTGCTAATAGATGCTATTAATAATTCTTATGTCCTTCCCATCCATGTTTAATTTTTCTAACATTTCCATAACTAAATTGTGTCTTACTTTATCAAAGGCTTTGCAATAAAAAAAATCAGATACGTTTTGACTTCTATGGCTCTTTCTTCTTGCATTCCTAACACGTATACAGCGTTACTTGTACCATTCCATTTGACTACTCCACATTGTTCCTCTATGATTTGTTTTAGCTCATGCTCGTCGCTTGATGAAGTGGACCAGAGTTTTGGTGGCTTGACTACTGTTCTGTATCTTCACATTCTACTGCACCTGGTTTCTCTGATATAGCGATAAATATTGATTTCATTCGATCATCTGGTGTATAACAGGGAATTCCCTTACCATCACTGCTAGATGGTGGAAATGACTGGGGTGTGATAGCGGACCTAATAGGAAGAAGAGAATACCCGACTGCCATCAAGAACACAGGAATGCTACCAGACATAGTAGTGTACTCCATAGAAAAACAGGAACTAATAATGATCGAGCTTACGGTTCCGTACGAAACAAGAATAAGGGAGCAGCATCTATTCAAATGTGAGAAGTACAATGATCTGATCAAGCAACTGAGGCAGGGGGCAGGAATCAGGGCAAAAGTGATAGCTGTAGAAGTGTGAGCGAGAGAATTCATAGCAACATCATCATATGACCTATGTAAGCAACTGGGCATGAAGGGACAAGCAAGAGCAAGGGCACTGAAAAGCCTTTCAGAAACACCAGAAAAAGGCGTCATGCTGGCTATAGATATGCGAAACAAGCATTGAGAACATAAATACTTTCGTTTGTCACAACCAATACCAGTCCTCCGTGGCTGAATCGCTAAAGACGCACTTCAAAGTGCAGTGCCAACTGGAAGATCGTGTGTTCAATCTCGGGACGAAAAAAAAAGCAACAACTCACAAGACTTCTGGGAGTCATGACCCAAAATGGCTCACCCCCTCAGAGTGTCAGGAGTTTAATAGGGCCGAAACACTTGTCTGAGGGGGAGTACTTCCTCTGATGATCTGAAGGAGTTGTGTTGTTGTTCCGCTGTCTACAGTGAAGTTTCCTGTATATCCAGTATTGTGGATATCATTCAAAAGTTTAGTTGTTACTTCTACTCAATATTCCTCCAGTGCTTGCAGTTCTTCTTTGGTTATCTTGTCTGGACATGGTGCTTCATGTGATGAATGGTCTCTGTGACTTCTGCGCTATTATAGGAGGGAGGTTCCTTATCGTTTTCGGGGTTTGGATAAGTTCTTTCATCACTGTATAGGTCTTTGAAGTATTCATTCCACCTGTTTTTCCCATTATAATTTCTCCCTCTTTTGTTTTAAGTCATCCAGTTTTGTTATGGGTCTTTCTGCCTGTTAATTCGTCTATGTTTTTGTACATTTCTCTTGTGTTGCCTTTGTGGTGATGTTCTAGTTTTTGCACTGCGCATATGTATATAGCCACTCTTCTTTTGCTTTATTGCATCTATTCTTTATTTCTTGATAGATTTAATGCCTGCGTAAATTATCTTCATATTTAGTTGTATTCCATTAATATTAGCGTTTAAAAAGATGAGTTACAGCCAAATATATTAAGAGATACAGGAGAAAATATACAAGTGGCAATCGAGCGCGACAGTTAAGTGAACAAAGACATGCAGCTCTAGAAACACAAAGGGCTGCCGTAAACAAGTGTTTAGTATCACGTGAGACCTTCCACGATACTGACCATGAAGACAGGCTAAAGAAGACATAGAGGTGGCTGCTTGTAAGAACGAATAGCATTTCTTAATCTACAAACTGCTCTTCGCGTATCACTGGCCATTTCAGACACGGTAGCATCTGGCGAAAGAAGACTTAAAAAAAAAAACTCAAATTAATAAAAACTAACTTGAGGTTAACAATAGTGCAAGAACGGAACAGCTTGGTTCCAATAGTATCACAAGAATGTGAAGAAGCCAGAAGTTTTATTTTAGAGACAATTTTAGATAAAAGAAACAAGCCAAGTAAGTTTCTTTCAAATGAGCTTTAACACAAATAAAAGCGGTAAATAACTTTCTTAATAATTCGAAACGTTAAAACTATAAAGTCTAATTATTTCAATTGTGATACCTTGTGCTTCTGCTTCTGCAGATACGTTATTTACATGAAGCATTAATTTAAAATATAATAATTAGTGTATAAGTATACAACTATACACGGAGTCACTGCAGTAAAGCTGTATTACAAAAATGTATAAACTAGGAAAAAGGTAGGAACAGCTTTATTGGTTAATGACTACAAAGTTGTGACGTTTCGGCTTGAGCCGTAGTCATACAAAAACATACAGGACAAAGAAATAGAGAGACAGAGAGAGAGAGAGAGAGAGAGAGAGAGAGAGAGAGAGAGAGAAGAGATTTAAGTATAGATTCACATGAATCCTATGTTTGAAAAAAAAGGGAAAAAATGAATAGAGCACTTAGCTGTAACTTGTAAGCAGATGTGACTTGTCCGACGTTTGTTCAGAAAACCCATTTCGCCGAAACGTCACAACTTTTAAGCCGTTAAGTAATAAAGCTGTTCCTACTTCTTTCCAAGTTTATACATTTTAATTTAAAATATGTCCGAGTGCGTTTCTGACCTATTTGTGTAACTACAGTAAACTTGGCAGTCATAGGAAGTACGAAGATGATTACAGTCGTTGGCTGCCGACGTATGTTCATGATAAGTCAAGCCACCCGCATAGTGAGCAACATCACCGAAAGTTGAAAAATATTTAGTCTATTCACATGTTAAATTATCCTCCACGGATGACATAGCAGAATTGAATTACTACTTTAAAATAATTAACACTAATAATGGTATTGGTATAATGACACTGATTTAGTATATAGAAAATAATTAACACGGGAGTAGGGAAGGTCCCCACAGTTGTTTCTTCCGTTGGGCCCCGCCTTACTAAGACGGCCCCTCTGGATGAGTATATACAGCACAAATTTTTTTTAAACAGTCCTTTGCTCCAGTATTGTTAAACATAACAAAAACAAACATGATCCATAAGGTACAGACTATTTCCAAAACTGCCTGCCTTCTGTCGTGTTAAGCTATTTCTCTTCACTAAAATTTATTACTCTTTTACCCAAACCTCTAACCGATAGGATATCAACACATTAATTCATGACAATATTTCTGACGTAATTAATTAATTAATTAAAGAAACAGACAAGAACTTAGACCCTTGTGAAAACAAATGTCTAAGGAAAATATTCGGTATAAAGTGGAACGAATTCAAGAACAATGCAGAGATAAGACAGGTGAATGAATGAATGAATGAATGAATGATCTTTATTTTTAAAGGGTAAAGAATTGGGCACGCAGGCCTGTCTTACATGTTACCCTTCATCACTCCATCTTTCATTCTTCCCACACACTCGATTTAACAAAAGTATACAAATTACATTAGAAAAAAACATATCAAAATAGTGTAAGATTAAGCTATTTAATTCAAAGTAAAAGAAAAGAAATAATTAACATAATAAAATAGCACTCACACAACCATACACGCCCACACACACTGACATATACATTAAAAATACATTTTCAGTACAGATCTTCTAAAATATGTATTTTAACAAACATTAAAATAATTTCTAACAATATTTAACAAGTTACTTTTCGAACTATGTCATTTTAGTACTTGATGGCTGCGAGTCACGGGTTGAGAGAGTGCTGGTTATTCTGTGGTGGCATATAGTCACAAGCAAATACATAATGAAAAAGGTCTGAGTTAAAGGATGAAGTATTACTAATGGATTTTAAATGGTAGGAGAGGGTGTTCCAGAGCTGCGCTGCAGAGTATGCAAGGTTTTTCTTGTACAAATCAATCCTGGGTTTAGGAAGAAGACAATTTTTTTAAACGCTGGCTATGTTTAGTGTTATACGTAAACAGTGACCACAAGTAAAGCGGAGCATGGTGCGACATAATTCTGTGAAGAAAATTAACTTTGTTAAAAATGACTCTATATTTGAGGAGTAGAATTTTGAGTTGTGTGTGCTGATCTGCAGTCTGTACTGGGTGTTTGTCACAAATAAGATTTAATGCTCTTTTGTGAAGTGAGTGAAGCCTTTTTGTGTTTGAGACTGAACATCCATCCCAGACTGTGGCACAGTAATCTAAGTGTGTTTGTATATGTGATATGTGGTCTATTTTTCTTGTGTCTTGGCCGATAAAGTGTTTAGAGCAAACAACATCCTATCTCATGGGTGATTAGAAAAAGGAGATAGACACGTGATAAGAAGAAACATTCAGAGAAAGCTATCAAGTGAAATGCAACGGGCCGAAGAAAAAGAGGTTGTCTATGAGAAACTCTAAAGAGGACATTGTTAAAAGAGGCCTGTCTAGTGGGCATAAAATCCCTTGATGGGGTTGAAAAGCTTGCTGAAAACAGAAAAACTTGTCACACTACCATGCGAGCCCTATGTGACATTTAGCGGCACGGGAAGGATGTAAGATGTAAGATGCAAGAATTAATTAGTTCGGATTATGTTCTATTTGTAGTACATGCGAAACATTACTTTACCAGTCACGATCTGAGAATAGTTTGTGCTCAGAAATGTTGGGTGTGAGTGTGTGTACATGCGCTCGCGTGTTGATGTGTATAACTCAGTACAAGAAATCTGAACATTTAAATGGACGCACTGGATGAGATGCCATGGAAAAGAAGTGCCAGGTGTAAGATCTGTAACAGGAAAATCTTGAGAACTGTCATGTGTCCCCCGGTAAGACTGCTAGATGTGATTACACGAATCTGAAAAAAAAGAATAATAATTAATTTTTCATATAGTTCCTTTCGAAACAACGGAATAGTTCACAGTTTTTCATTTATGAAACAATATGTTTGCATTTTCTTAGTATATTGAACGTAACTGTGTAGTGAAACTGAACAAAAGTATTGGTGAAATACGCTTTTGTTTTCTAATCAGCATTGATCTTTTATTCTCCCTCCCCCAGAAACACACACACAGATACAGGACTGTACTTCGTGTTCATGGTTTGACATCACATGATATCTTGATGTATTCAGACATCTTGATGTGTTCAGACATTTTGATGTGTTCAGTAGAAATGGAATAAATACTGAGATTGTACCCCAGCATATTTCATCACTCAAAAACCCCTCCATCTCTTGCTCTCTGTATTGTTTATGTCTATATTTCCGCTGTTGGCGAGATCTTCAGCTGCCGTGCGTGGAGCGGTGCTCTTCCTGGCCAATGAAGAAATTTGCAAATGAGGTTGCCGCGCAGCATCACTGCGGAAAAGGTGGTTGAAAGGATAAATCGAAGCAAACAGTCAAATCACGGCACCTCTGGTCTGGAGGTCGGCCACGTCCTGAGTGCAGTCATATCGGGTGAAATGCATGAACCGGCTTGTCCAGAGGTTAAGTCACTGCTGGCTTGACTCTTCAAATGCCGTGCGTGGAGTGAAGCTCCTCCCGATTAAGGAAGTAAATGCGGAAATAAAGTTTGCTGTGCGGCGCCGATGGGAAAAGGTGGTGGAAAGTGAAGATTAACCTGGTATGTCCAGTAGTATCGCTACGAGAGCTATACCACGGCGCCTCTGCTCTAGAGGCCGCCTACGTCCGAAATACACCTACACTGGTGAAATATGCTTAAACCGGCACACACCAGGGTTGGAACTCGATGGCTAGACATGTCATGCCACCTCCGCTCTAGAGGTCGGTAACGCCTGATAAACACCCATACTGGTGAATTTTGCCTAAACCGGCTCATACCAGGGGTGAATCTTGAAGGCTATGAATGTCACAGTACCTCTGCCCCAGAGGTCGGTCCCGTCCCAAACACGCCCATACTGGGAAATGCCTAAACAGGCTCAACCCAGGGGTAGAAGTCACTAGTGGCGAGGATTCGTCCTCCTGGACAAAAGCTCCATCCTGGTCACAACTAGGAAGGGTAGCGGCCACGACCGCAAAATGCTGAAGTCGGAGACACTGGACCAGGGAAGTCTAGATAGGCAACCACCTCTCACCCGGCGGGGATGTCTGCGTATCCTAATCACGCTGAGGTTTTCCGGTGAGAAAGTCCAACCCTGGACTGGATGGGCAACCACCTCTCACCCGGCGGTGATACACGGGTATCTCAAAACACGTCGAGGTTTTCCGGTGAGAAAGTCCAACTCTGGCCTGGGTGGGCTTACGCCTCTCACCCAGCGGGGATGCACTGATATTCCAAACACGTCGAGGTCTTCCGGTGAGAAAGTCCAACCCTAGACCAAACTGGTGCAATGAAAACCACGGTGTCACGCAATCCCGCTTCCGAGACCCACCAAGAATACAGGCTAAAGCACTGTGATACTCTGAACCCCTTGTGGTCCTTTCGTGGAACTCGTGTGGTCTATTTTGGACCACACAGGGGACCACGGGACCTAACGAGGACCACATGCGTGAATTCAGTAGGTTCACAGTGCGGTTTTTGGTGGTAGAAGTGAACGAAGAAGAAGAAGAAGAAGATGTCTATATTTAGCACGAAATATTCAAAAGCCCTTATCATCAGTTGTCGTGGGTGCTTGTATGCCATTAGTTTTCTGTAATTCTGGTATAGGAACATATGAAGATGTGCAGGTCCATGACACTTTTTTGCACTAAATCTTTTAGAAATGTACGGGCCAACATATATTCTATTGGTAGTGTGCACAATGCACCCACGAACACAGGGAAGAGGGATTGTTATTTTGTACCATGTCGGATAGCCTTGGCAATCATGCTCCTCTACCTTTTCTTCTTAATTCAGATGTTTTTCTTTTCATTCCACTTGGTCAGTCCACTGAGATCTTTTTCTCTATCTATTTTTTTCCATTGAATTTCCCCAACATCACTAGTTTTTCCAACTTTTGTCTTCTCATGAGTTGTCCAAACATTTTGACCGTCTTTATTTTCACATCACTTTAACTAGTTTTCATTGTTCTGAAACTTCTTTGTGGACCTCTTTGTCTGTTTTTTTTTGTCTGTCAAATGTATATGTTGCATCTTTCGCCAATACCGCAACTCTGTTGCTTCTAGTTTACTGTTGACGACCCAATTTTCACAATCATGCAGCACAATGGCTCTATATTACAGTGCAGTACTCTTTTCTTTACTTTTAGGGATATCTTCTTGTTTGTAAGTATATTCTTCTTGTCATCAGAAGCTGCCTTTGCTGTACCTGTTTCGTGATTTTATTCCATGTGTGCATTTGATATCAGCTATTACTTGTTGTTCCAAGGTAACTAGATTTATTTACTTATGTCAGTGTCTTCCGGTCTGAAAGTACTTTGTTATGTTTATTCTTTTCGATATTGTCTCTGACTTGTTGCTGTTTATCACTTGGCCACTTTTATTGTTCTTTTCAGTAATCTCGTTCACACGTTTCTGCGAATTGCTTTCAGTTTCTGCTATTAGAACGGTGTCATCCGCATAACTCAGGTTATTGATATTCTTACATCTTACATCCTTCCCGTGCCGTTAAACGTCACATAGGGCCCATATGGTAGTTCGCCAAGATGTCCTGTCTTCGGCGAGTTTTTCAATCTCATTAAGCGATGTTATGACCACTGAATTGGCTTCTTTTAACAATGTCCTCTTTTGAGTTTCACGTGGTCGACCTCTTTTTCTTCAGTCTGTTGTGTTCCATTTGCTAGCTTGTTTGGCGATTCTCCGATTGTTTCTTCTCATCACATGACCGACATATGTGCACCTTCTTTTTTCTGATAAACCATGAGACAGGCTGTTGTTTGCTCATCTGTCTGATCTCTGCGTTGTTCTTGAATTCGTTCCGGTTTATACCGAGTATTATCCCTAGGCATTTGTTTTTCGAAAGAGTCTAATTTCTTGTCAATTTCTTTAGTTGTTTTCCAGCTTTCACATGCATAAATGGGGGGTAGATATTACATTTGAATTGAATAATCTTAACTTTGTTGTTATGCTTATAAATTTTGAATGCCATATGTTCTCAAGATTCTTGAAAGTTAATGATGCTTTGGCAATTAAATTTTTAACTTCTTTTCTGGTATCACCATTGTGGTCTATATAACTGTTGAGATATGCAAAATTATTGATATTATGACCTCTTATTTTAATTACTTCCACAGTTTTAATGCCTCTCTTGATATTTTGACTGTATAATGCAGTGTTTCCCTAGATTGACGATAACGCAATACCCAACCCCCGTAGGAGGAAACTTGTGTCCCTACATGAAACTCATTCATCAGATTAAAAGTTCAGAAAATAACGCAATGAGTGAGGTATAAGTGTACATCCACCACCACATGTCACAGGTCTCCATTTAAATAGTCTCCCCGTTCTACTAAATCCATTCCTGACATACACCGCTGGTCAAGCCACATCTTACAATTTACAGCTAAGTACTGTATTTAATTTTCTTTTTTAGTAGTATTCATGTGAATCTATACTTTATCTCCTCTCTCTCTATTTCTTCGTCCTGTATGTTTTTGTATGATTAAGGCTCACGCCGAAACGTCACAAATTTGTAGTCGTTAAGTAATAAACCTGCTCCTACTTTTTCCTAGTTTATCAATGAGATATGTTTATTTGCTAGCACAGAAGTACCGCTCATAGTTCGCGTTAACACATCCCCAGAACTTTGGCAATAAATCTAATAAAATGCAATAGCAGGACAGAGACTTGTATAGCATACCTGTGATATTCTCTGTTTAACTGATAATACGCTAGCAAATAACTAGCCATAACAAAATTTCGCTTCATGCTCAAAACTTGAGAGCAAAGCCATTGTTCGTAAACAATGACGTCAGACAACGTTAAGTTTAAAAAAGTAAAACGCGTAAACGACGATCAGTGTGTTTGCGAAACAAAATAAGTTTTTCCCCAGAAACTATGAGCAGAAACACTGTAAACAGCTGAATATTATACTTTTACATATATTATCGCCTTACTGTTAGCAGGGAATGGATATCCCCTATCAAAAGAGAAGTAAGACGCCTCCTTACCTCCGTCAGACTACGGGACACCCTTGGACAAGGTGGAGTACCTGTATAGCCCCCCGATCATGGTGACGTGAAGCCATGGGAGCAGGTGATGGATGGAATGGGAGAGCAGCCGACAGATAATGTTAGTTATGGTCACCATTCTATGATGGTAGGCAGATGATCTCAATGTAGGGACAATGGCTACAATCACTGACTAGCACAGTCTTAGCCTGGAAGGAAAGCAATGGTAAACTACCTTCTGGAAATATGCCAAGAAACCCAACAGCAACATGAAAGGTCAGATAGAAAAAAAAAACTGGTGGCGAGTCCCCCAGGCCATATAGATTTTAACACTGGGGAAGAGTGTGAGACAAAGGTCAGTAGTAGTAATTGTGATGACGGACACATGACAGTGTTACTAAGGAAAACACCTACATCAAACTAAAAAGAAAAATAAGAGTAGGAACATGGAATGTGAGAAATATGTATAAGGGAAAGTATCAATTAATACGTGACGAGATGAAAAGAACGGAGATACACATTTTAGGAATATGTGCGCTGTTGGCGAGATTTTTCAGCTGCCGTGTGTGGAGCGGTGCTCTTCCCGGCCAATGAAGAAAGGTACAAATGAGGTTGCCGCGCAGCATCACTGCGGAAAAGGTGGTAGAAAGGATAAAGTGAAGCAAATAGTCAAATCATGGCACCTCTGGTCTGGAGGTCGGCCACGTCCTGAGTGCAGTCATGTCGGGTGAAATGCATGAACTGGCTTGTCTCACTGCTGGCGAGACTCTTCATATGCCGTGCGTGGAGTGAAGCTCCTCCCGGTTAAGGAAGTAAATGCGGAAAAGAAATAAAGGTTGCTGTGCGGAGCCGATGGGAAAAGGTGGTGGAAAGTGAAGTTTAACTGGTATGTCCAGTAGTATCGCTACAAGAGCTATACCACGGCACCTCTGCTCAAGAGGCCGCCCACGTCCGAAATACACCTACACTGGTGAAATATGCCTAAACCGGCACACACCAGGGATGGAACTTGATGGCTAGACATGTCATGCCACCTCCGCTCTAGAGGTCGGTAACGCCTGATAAACACCCATACTGGTGAATTTTGCCTAAACCGGCTCATACCAGGGGTGAATCTTGAAGGCTTTGCATGTCACAGTACCTCTGCTCTAGAGGTCGGTCCCGTCCCAAACACGCCCATACTGGGATAATGCCTAAACAGGCTCAACCCAGGGGTAGAAGTCACTAGTGGCGAGGATTCGTCCTCCTGGACAAAAGCTCCATTTGGTCACAACTAGGAAGGGTAGCGGCCACGACCGCAAAATGCTGAAGTCGGAGACACTGGACCAGGGAAGTCTAGATAGGCAACCACCTCTCACCCGGCGGGGATGTTTGCGTATCCTAATCACGCTGAGGTTTTCCGGTGAGAAAGTCCAACCCTGGACTGGATGGGCAACCACCTCTCACCCGGCGGTGATACACGGGTATCTCAAAACACGTCGAAGTTTTCCGGTGAGAAAGTCCAATTCTGGCCTGGGTGGGCTTACGCCTCTCACCCAGCGGGGATGCACTGATATCCTAAACACGTCGAGGTCTTCCGGTGAGAAGGTCCAACCCTAGACTAAACTGGTGCAATGAAAACCACGGTGTCACGCAATCCCGCTTCCGAGACCCACCAAGAATACAGGCTAAAGCACTGTGACACTCTGAATCTCTTGTGGTCCTTTTGTGGATCTCGTGTGGTCTATTTTGGACCACACAGGGGACCACGGGACCTAACGAGGACCACAGGCATGAATTCAGTAGGTTCACAGTGGGGTTTTTGGTGGTAGAAGTGAACGAAGAAGAAGAAGAAGGAATATGTGAACATCGATGGAAAGGATCAGGACACTTCAAGAGCGAGAATGATAATATATTTATATAATCTGGTGGAGAATTAGGAGAAAATAATGTAATGAGTTTTTACTTGGACAAACCCACACAAAAACATTACTAGGTTACAAACCAGTAAGTGATAGAATCTTCACTATCAGACTAAAGGGCACTTCTACAAATCAACCAGATATATGCACCTACATCAGCAGCAGAAGAAGAAAACCTACACAAGAAAGGAATCACACCAAGTGCACGAGAGATAACATACAGACTATTGTTCAGCATAACACCGACCACACAAGGAGTCGCCCGCAGATCCAATAGACTGATCAGATGTAGACTATGTAGAACTAAAACACAAGAAACAGAAGAGCACATCTTCTTTGAATGCAAAACTGTTTCTTTAGCTTTTAAACTGTTGACTCACGAGATAACAACAAGAACAACACAGACAGTAGACATGTATAGAGCAGTCATGTTGAACACCATCCCTCGAACAGTAGCAGACAACCATGAACAATCCATCATCCTCCTAGCAGAATTTAGATCTCTTATCTGGTCATGTAGGAATAAGGCCATGTTTGATAACAACGTTTTTACGCCAGAAATTTTTCTGTCTATCTTCCAAAACAAATTGTTACGGCTTTCTGCTAGTTTTTAACACCTATGTGGAATATTGAAGTTCTTTTTGGTCTTTGTGTGTGTATGTGTGTTTTGACAACGACGCAGTTTTAGTTTCAAAACATTGGTTATTATATAAGCCTGTTTGTATATAACTATGCACTCAGGTGTACCTATCATCCAAATCACTATCATCTCATGTTTTGTTAAAGCCCACCATTTCATTATTTCACTTCACGGGCAATCATCATCACCTCACGTCATTTGCACACGATTTGTAACTATCAGACAAATAAACTTCATTAAAAAAAAAAAGGTGGTCCTTCCAGTTTGGTCCTGCTAGTGAAAAAAAAAAGAAGAGAAAGTAGAAGATTTTTATAACACACTGCAAACGATGATAGACCAAATACGGGAAAATGATATTGAAAAATATTAATGGGGGATTTTAATGCAAAGATTGGTACAGAAAGAGTAGACGACGAAGTATATGCTGCGGGGGATTTCTCAATAGGACGTAGAAATGAGGCGGGCGATAATCTAATGGCGTTTTGCATGGAAAATGAGTTAATGATCGCTAACACACTTTTTAAACAACATCCAAGAAGACTTTACAATTGGACATCACCTGATGGGAAAACCAAGAACAAAATAGATTACATTTTAGTGCAAAGAAGGTGGAGGTCAAGTATAAGATCAGAAAAAACTTTAGCAGACATGACGATAAAGATAAAAAAGACAGTTACGGGATCAGACTTCTCTGCTTTGATTTTTTAAAAAATACCAGAACAATAAGGTTTCGAAATCCTGATGACTGTACAGGAGGAGATAAAACCAGTTGAATTGGCTATGTAGGCCAGAGAAATCTTAATAACAACAGCCAAGGACATGGTTCCAGTAAAGAAAACACAAAAGAATGGATGGATTACAGCAGGCACACTACAATTGATAAAACAACGTAGAGAAATGAAGACGCAAGGGAAAGTGACAAACAACAACAAAGAGCAATATAAATCTTTAACAAAAGAAGTAAGAATAAACATAAGAAAAGACCAAAAAAAAAAAAAAGAAAAACAGTACATACAAGATTGTTGTGAAAAAATAGAACACATCAAAAGTGTGGAAGAAATAGTGAAATGTTTAAAGAAATAAAGACATTGAAGAGAAATGTCATACCTAAACTTAACGTAATTTGTGACGAGATGAGAAAGACCTTGACAAAGACAGAGGAAATTCTAGAAAGATGGAAGGAATAGTGCAGAGGAATGTATGAAACAAATGACTGTGAAAGCAGAATCAACAGTACGAATTGTTATTGGAGGAGAAAGAACACGAACTGACAAATGAAGAAGTTTTATGGGAAATAAAGAATCTGAAAAATGGTAGATCACCAGGACGTGATGAGATAACAGCAGGAAGAAAGGAATGTGCAACAATCTATCATGTAAAATGTAAAAAGATATGGCATTCAGGTATCTGGCAAAATAATGGAAAAGAACTGTTTTCATACCACTGCCAAAAAAGGGTAATTTGCAGTTATGCACACACTACACAACCGTTGCACTGATTAGTTATGCGAGTAAAATTCTGTTAAATCATAATGGGTAGACTTCGTAAGAAAATAGAAGAAGAAGTCAATATGGTCCAAGCTGGTTTTAGGCAAGGAAGAGGATCAATAGATCATACATTCAATATAAGAGTAATAATAGAGAAATGCAGAGAATTTAATGTGAATCTATATTTATCTTTTATAAACTATTCAAAGGCATTTGATTGTGTACAACACCAGAAACTTTGGGAAATAATGGAAAACATGGGATTTCCAAAACATTTGATACAACTAACATCACTGCTGTATCTAGACCAACAGGCAGCAGTAAGAATAAATGGTGAAACAACAACTTGGTTTGACATAAAACAAGGGGTCCGTCAGGGGTGAATATTGTTGCCTACTTATTTAACGTGTATACTGAAAATATAATGAGGAATGTTAGAGAAGATGTAGACAATGTATATTACGATGCCATAATAATTGGAGGTTATGAAATATCAGAGATTAGATATGCTGATGACACAGTATTACTGTCCACAACGCAAAAAGGAATGGGAGAACTAATTATATCAGTCCTTAAGAGTAGCGAAGAGCAAAAACTCTATCTTAATGCGAAGAAAACTAAATTGATGACAACTGACACAAAAATAAGGCAGTTGGAATATGTATCAATGTGGAAAAATTCGAAGAAGTGTAGAGTTTTGAATACAATGAAGGAAATTAAAAGGAGGACATCTATCGCTCTTCAAGCAGTAAAAAAACTAAAGAAGCTGTGGAGAGGAACAGACAGAACTACAAAAATAAGATTTTTATGGGCATACATTTTTCCCATCGGAACATATGTCTGTGAGACCTGGACACTTAACATCTGATAAACACATACATGCCTTTGAATGTAAATGCAACAGAAAAGTTCTTCAAATATCATGGACACAAAAGAAAAGAACAAACATATCCATATTACAAGAACTTAATATTGAAGAAGGATGGCTAGTAAAGTGGATTAAAGAGAGAAACTTAAATATTTCTCTGCAAATGGATGCATTAGCAGCAGGACATCTTGTTTACAACCGAGAGGCCTACAGGAATCCTATTAGGAGGCAAATGACTGACTGACGGACATACAAGTATGCGGTGTGCATGTAAATATATGGACACTTTTACATATAAGTATGCAGCGTGCATGCATATACGTGGACACTTTTACATACAACTGTGTAATACGCATGCATATGTACGGACACGCGCTTGCTTTTACTTGGCAGGTATTTAAAGTCAGTAAGATTTTCCCAATGTTTTTAGAATTTTCTCATACTTTGTTTGGGTGAAACTATGACCATACGATTTTGCCAAAAGTGTTTACTTTTTATTCGCTATTTTCCACATAACTAATTATATATGCATCATACATAATATATTGTCATATTTTGCTTTTTGTGTGAATTTATTTTACTTCGTTATCTTTCCACATTTGTAAACTCGGCCAATTAGTTTTAATTCTCAAGGCAGATAAAATCATATGGCAGTAACATTGCCTGCGTCTTCATGAACTGAATGCAGTCTTCTTATAACGCAGACAAAACTTTGTCTGCATCTCATAAGACTCTTTCTCGCCTTGTTTTGTCATTTAGAAGAGTAAAATAAATCACTAAAATAATGCTAGTGTACCGTCGTGCACCGACTTAAGATCATTCAAATTACTGCTGTTCGTACTTATGGCCCATGTTCCAAAGGCAAAAATTGTGAAATTGGCCAAACTGACTAGCTGAGGTCGAAAACATTCTTATCTACTGCAGTGATGCTGCCAGCCGTACAATGTTACACTGTAGATATACACATATAAGTTATAATAAAGTAGTGTAACTCATATGTACATGTAAGTTATAATAGAGTATTGCAACCCATATGTACATGTAAGTTATAATACAGTAGTGTAACCCACATGTACATGTAAGTTATAATACAGCATTGTAACTCATATGTACATGTAAGTTATAATACAGTAGTGTAACCCACATGTACATGTAAGTTATAATACAGCATTGTAACTCATATGTATGCTTATGGGTGTCATTTACATTCTGTGTGTCAATGAAATGATGACACCGTGCCGATGGTAGAGAACAAAAAAAACGACCTATTGTCTAGTGACATGAATAAACGATGAAAGTTAGAAGTACGGATTAATATATATATATATATATATATATATATATATATATATATATATATAATAAAATTAGTAATAGATATATATATATAATAATAAAAATACGTAAATATCAGAAAGACATATGCCATTGTAATCAGCAGAGAAGAAAGAAAGCTAACAGTAAATATTTTTTTAAAAACGGAGAATTACTTGAACAGGTGAAAAGTTTCAGGCATTTAGGACACATGATAAAAGAGGATGGAAGATGTGAAGAGAAATTAACACAAGAATAGGTTAGGCAAAAAAAAAAAACAGAATGAGGAAGATCCTTACATCAAAACAAAGATCACAGCAACTGAGATTACGTATCGCAAAATACTACATATATCCAATACTCCCAGAAGACATGACCTTGAATAAGACAACAGAGAAGAAGATAGAGGCCCTTGAAATGTGGATATACAGAAGAATAGGGCGTATCCGAGGGAGAGAAAAGAAAAGAAACAACGAAGTGCTAAACCAACTAGAAGTGAAAAGAGAAATATGGAAAATCATGAAACAAGACAGCTAAGACACTTTAGGCATGTCAAGAGGCACAATACTACATTAAAGACCCTTCTAGAGAGCAATATCAAAGGGAAAAGAACAAGAGGCCGACAGAGGGGTGGACGACATTAAGAGATGGACAGGGACAAGCTTGGCCGAGTGTTCTAAGAAGACAAGAAACAGAGTGGAGATTCATTGCAGCCAACCTTACATGGGGAGACGGGACGAAATGATGATGATGATGTGTCACTGAAAAATATGATTCTTTATTTAATGGTTGTATGATAATGTTTCACACAGTTATTGCGCTCAATTGCGTATTGTTAGTATTTTAAAATGGTGGCAAACATGTTCATTCATCTTGTAATGTATTAATGAAATGTACCTTAGTGTGTAACCTCTTCCTATAATGGCTGACACTGGACACTTCGTCTGGTGGTCGGTCCCTGAGTGTGGTCGTAAGGAGACGATTGAGTGTATCATCAGTCTTTCATTAAGTTACTAAAACTATAACGGCCATTAATTAATGGTGAATGAATAAGAAGTTACTTTAAAAAGTAGTGTGAAATTTTATGTGAGATATTTTATTTTCCTAAATAATATCCTTTGGAACGGGTGCATTTTTTCAATACATGAACTACTGCTAGATGCACAGATATTTTTTTTTTGTATTTTTAAAAGTGATTCAAGTACATTGCGTTTCATGTTACAATGCATTTAATGTTTCGAACTTATATAAGCTCCCAATTGAGCTTTTTTATCTTGATAGCCTAGACCAGCGGTTCTCAGATCCTTTTGCTGCACGGCCTACATTTAAAAGTCCAACACTTTTTCGGTCCACTAATAAAGTGCTTTATATTTGCAAGGCATAAATCTAATTTTATAAAGCATTATGTAATATTTTCTCTGCATGTTTAACGGCATATTCATTGCTACACAAAAGTTCTTTTCATTTATCTTAAAGATCCCACCGGTTAGATATCATGTCTATTCTGGCTGGAATTTGTGACATACACACCCGAAGATCATCCTCCACGTTTATTCTTTAACGATATTTGGTTTTCATGTCAGTCAATGCAGAAAATGAACATTCACCGAAATAGGTTGTTGAAAAAGGTAGAAGAAATTTCATCGCCAGGACTGACAAAAACGGATATTCCAGCGAAACAGTGCACCAGAAGGAAGAGATATCCACAGCGGGGTCGTTAAATTTGATTTGTAATGTGTGATCGTTAGATAGTCCCGCTAATTCTTCTTGTGCACGGCCGGTTAATTCAGAGAATGCACACTGAAAAGGATTACGAATCCAATCGTACGCTTTAATGTCTTCGGAGTGAAGTATTTGTCAAAATATTCAGCAAGAGATGTCAGATGCCCTTTTACTACACCAGTGACTCCTTCCAGAATCTCGCCATTAACTTAATTGCTCTCTAAAAATTCACAGAATAAGTAAAACATATCTTGTGCTTTGTTCTCGAGTCACGTGCGCTAAAGTCATAGTTTCTTCTTAAAGGCTTCAACTTTGTCGTATGTCTTGAATATACTGGCGTCTTTACCATGCAGTGATATGTTCAAACTGTTCAAAAGGCTAAACATGTCAGCAAGGTATGCCAGCATGGCAAGCCACTCAGTATCATCGACTTAACCTGCTGGGTCGAAATTGTGTTCTGTCACAAACTGCAACAATTCTAAATGAGCTCAAACACACTTGCAAGAACTTTTCCTCTGGACAGCCAGCGCACAGCCGATTGCAATAGGAGATGCTTGTGTTCTGGATCTGACTCAATACAATGTTGAGCAAATAATCGATTGTTCACCCTTCCAGTTTTTATGAAGTTTACAATCCGAACACAGTCTTCGAGTACAGATCCCAGAGTTTCATTCAAATTCTTTGAAGCGAGTGGCGTACAACAGATCATGCAATGGGTGCCTACAATGTCATCTCGTTTTATGCGAGGTACAGCACCACTGTTGCGGCCAGTCATTGTGGCAGCACTACAGGTGCAAACACCGATGCAATTCGTCCACTGCAGTCCATCAGTTGTGAAAATCGTTTAAAACGCTAAATATGTCATCAGCCATCGTTCTCGCTGGCAGTAACTTGCAAAAAAGAAATTTCTCTCGCATACTATCTTGCCAACAATAGCGAACATAAACAAGTAGCTGTGACTTCCCGGCGATGTCAGTTGACTCATCTAACTGAATAGCAAACTTAGTAGATTGTAATCGTTCAGTTAGTTGTGCGATAATGTTCTCGGACATTTCAGATATTCTTCTGCAGACGGTATCGTTGGAAATGGAAATGCTTTTCAGTTTTGTAGCATATTCTGAGCCTAATAATACGTCACAGATATCAACAGAGGCTGGCATGATAAGATCGTCTCTATTCATGTGCAGTTTATTTGATTTTGCGATTCTCTGGGTAGTCAGGTACGATGCTTTAAGAGGTTTTTCTTTGAGAGTGGCTCTTGTTTTTAATACTGTCTTCTGTGTACTATATTCCTCGGTTTAAGTTCGAAAAATTCTTTTGTTTTATTCTATAGATCTGGATGTGTTGTAGTAAGATGACGACGCGATTTCGTCGGCTTCAGTGCCTCATTAGAGAGGATTTGCAAACATATAACAAACTATGGCAGATTTTGGTCATGTGTTGATGGAACGAAACCGTATTTAATATACTCCACATCATATTTTAGAGCGTATATAGTTTTATTAAAAGTATCAACGTTAACGTCGTCTCGTTCACAGTGACTTTCGATGCCACTACTATCAATTTGTAGGCGCTAAGTCGAAGGCTTACGTTTCACAAATCGATCCATTTTAGCGCCTAAAGTTTTAAAGTTTAAACAATAAAAAAGGCTAAAGACGTAGAAGCATCATCGCTAACGCTATCTGGCACTGCACATAATAGCTACAATAAGCCTAGATTGGTTCAGACATATATATTCTCTTAATTCATAATTCAGGCTGAATCAAATGCCTATCACAATGCGTATACTTCGTTCTCAGCCAACAAATCTCAAGTTCTTGACAGTATGCTGTATTTCAGGTGCCTATATCACTGCAGGATTTTGCTTATACAACTTAAGTTTTTGGAAAGTAAAATGCTTTACATTGGGCAATGGTGAACTTTTGATGTTGTTCTCCGAGCAACAGTTGCCGAAGTCTTTTGAGCTTGTATACACGTCTTATTGAACATTTTATGTGACCTGCAGAATCGATAACAAATCATTCTCGTTAACTCGCGTATAGTGTATTTCCAAAATATCAGCAGCGTGTTTTAAAACTTTTCTGAGTTTTTTAAATTTCACTTATAATGTCATCATTTTGTGTAGTGAATATACGTGTATGTTTTACGGATGTAAATATTGAAATCTTTGCTGGCACGAGGAAGAAACGCCTCTGAGAAGTTTTCAGCTAAGCTTCGTCAGATTTCAAAGACACTGTAACTAGGGAAATTATCTTTTACTCTTCTGGCGCTAGCTGTTTGTGTGCATTATTTTGAATTTTATAAGTAAATGTTCAGATTTAGTTTGCCTTTGAGCAAGAATTGACCTGTGCCCATTTGGTAAACTTTCTAGCAGGTCTACACATGATTATACTCACGTCATCATGGGATGGGTTGCGCTGTACAAAGCTTCTGTTGAGTTGCCCTACTTAGCTTTTGGCTGTTACCAATTAACTACAATCCCTACCCCTTGACCCCTTTTCGACTTGTGAGACCCCGCCAGCAGCTAAATATTCGCCGGCATAACTCTTGGGACCTATCTGATACTCAACCCCCCCCCCCCCCCCCACAACAAGGTAGGAATTTCAACTGGAAGAAAAAATAAAATATACTTGTACTAGTATTATTTTATGTTGAAAACGAGAGGGGCATATGATATGCTAAGTTCCTCTATCTCCGTGACCTTCTGATGTCACGTTTTGAGTGTCAGTGGAATGTTTAGGCTGAAAATAAGTATTGGCATTTATTTACAAGTAGTGTGCCCAATAACAGATAAGGAAAACATTACGATATGAATTATAATGTGTTGCTATTTTAACATCATCATCTTTTATCGTTATCAGTTCTAGTCGGCATCGGTGTTGTAGAAAGTTAGGCAAAAATATGAGCTTTTCTTTCTTAAAAGTTTTCCATCTACCTTGTGTCTTGTAATGCATTGTGGAGTTTTGTTTAACAGATTCATCATCATCATATGCGTCCAGGTTTATCTTGCTTTCTGACTTTTATGAAGTCAAGCCTACATCATTTTTTAAGTGTTTGGGATCAGGCCAGCTCTATTTCTTTTGATGTCTCATATTTTATTTAATATATTTCCGCTTATTTAAATCAGTAATTTATCCTCAAACCTATTTGCAAATTTTCCCTTTTATTTACATTTTTCTTTCTCTTCATTTTTCATATTTCATAAATGCACTTTTTTACGCAATATTATAACGTAAAATCAATCAAAAGAAGAACGAAGAAGGTTGACGAGTAGACACTAATTAGATATTTTTGAGAGAGAGAAAGAGAGAGAGAGAGGCAGACAAACAGACAGACAGACACAGGGAACGTTCACACATTATTTTTATTACCGTACACTGCTGTATTATTATAAGTATTCTATACTGTTCATATACTAGATGAAATTAAATTGCATGAAATTGAAACAGCTGTGAATTTAATGGCTAACAACAAAGCTGCAGGTGAAGATGAAATAACAGCTGAAATGCTAAAAGCTATCAATAGTGACAACATGAGACAACTACAGAGAATGTTTAACAAGATTTGGAAAGAAGAAAAGGTCCCTTCTAACTGGAAAAAAGGAATCATTGTTAAAATACCAAAAAAAAAAAAGGCAACCTTAGTGACTGTAACAATTGGAGAGGACTAGCCTTAGTATCAGTTGTGTCAAAAGTATTTTGCAAGGTCATTTTGAATAGACTTAAAGATATAGTGAATTCTGCAATGAGAGAAGAACAAGTAGGATTTCGAAAAGAGAGAAACTGTCTCGACCAGATCTTTACTCTAAGAGTAATACTTGAAAAACATATTGAAAAGCAGAAACAATTAATACTGAACCTCATAGACTTTAAAAAGGCATTTGATAGCATACACAGAGATTCATTATGGAGAGTTTTAAGTCTATATGGAATACCATCTAAAACTGTCAACACCATTAAGAACTTCTACAATGGATATGTTTGTGCAGTCAAGACAGAAGATGGGATAAGTGAATGGTTCCAGATTGAAACAGGCGTGAAACAAGGATGTGTAGTGTCTCCTTTGCTTTCTGGACTGACAATAGACTTCATAATGAAAAAATGCTGCACAGGTAACACAGGTATTGACTGGGTACATGGGACCCAACTAGAATGTCTTGATTTTGCTGATGACATAACTCTTATCAGTAACAATGTGAATTCCGTGCAAGAAAAAAACAGATAGCCTGTCTTCACTGGCTAGAAAATAGGACTTGAAATTAACAAGGAAAAAACAAAAATAATGAAAATTCCACTTAATCAAAATGGAAAAATACGCATAGAAGGGACAGATATTGAAGAAGTCAATCAGTTTGCATACCTTGGCAGCTACATAGACCAGGATGGTGGCACTAGAAAGGAAGTTAGAATCAGAATTTCAGGAGCAGCATCGATCTTCAAGAATCTTGAGAACATATGGAATTCAAACGTTATAAGCACAAAAACCAAGTTAAGACTACTCAATTCAAATGTAATATCCACCCTCATTATTGCATGCAAAAGCTGGAAAATAACTAAAGAAATAGACAATAAATTAGACTCTTTTGAAAACAAATGCATAAGGAAAATACTCGGCATCAAGTGGAACGAATTCAAGAACAATTCAGAGATAAGACAGATGACTGAACAACCAGTCTCATGGGTGATCAGGAAAAGGAGATGTACATATGTTGGTCACTTTATGAGAAGAAATGATCAGAGAATCCTAAAACAAGCTATCAAGTGGAACACAACAGGCCAAAGAAAAAGAGGCAGACCACGTGAAACTATGATGAGGACATTGTTAAGAGAGGCCAAATTAACAGGCATAAAATCCCTTGATGAGGTTGAAAGACTCGTCGAACTACTTTGCGAGCCCTATGTGACGTTTAACGGCACAGGAAGATATAAGATAAGATACTGTTCCGAAAAAAAAATTAAACGCAACACTATTGTAGACGTAATTGATACCAAAATTCAAACGTGTATCAAAATTTTATTTTACAGAATTAATATTTCAATCTTGGCATGAGGAAACTTTACGACATTAACAATGAAATGATGTTCATTAAATTTGGTTTAAACGTTTATTCTTTGCGACTGAGGCCTCCGTTTCAGTAAGGTGTATGGCCTCCTCTGGCCTGTATCAGAGAACGATATCTCCTTAACATGGATCCGATTAGCCGTTGGATCTATTGTTGTGGGATGGTTGCCCGCTCTTCCAACAGTGCAAGAAACAACTGTCGGAGATTGGTTGGCGCCACGTCTAGCTGGCGGAGTTGTCTGTTGAGTTCATCCCATAAGTGTACTATTGGGTTCATGTATGATGACATGGATGGCCACGGAATGGTCTGGACTTTTTTTGTCAGCTATGAACTGGGTGGTGAGTTGTGCCACATGAGGTCGAGCGTTATCCTGCTGAAAAATTGATCCTGGTGCAGCCAGAAATGGAAAGACGTGAGGATGAAGAATTTCAGCGACGTATCGTTGGCCATTCAGGCGTCCTTCAATCTGCACCAGGGCATTTCTTCTCATTAAGTTGATCGTCCCTCATACCAGTACACCACCACCATTTGGAGAAGCCTCATCCACTCCGTTCTGGGCGTAGCGCTCATGGACTCTGCTGTAAACTCTTCTCCGTCTATCGTGTCGCTGGAGCAGAAAGATTATTCAACACTAAGCCAAACCCTTCTCCAATCATTCACAATGGTCCATTGACGACGCTGCTTCGCCCATTGCAGCCGGTTCTGGTGATGTCGGTCCGTAAAAACAGGACCTTTGTAGGGTCTTCTAGCCCAAAGACCAGCACCATGCAGTCGGTTCCTGACAATATGATTTGAAATTCGATGAGCTGCTGTCATTGACTGGACTGTTGAGGACACAGATGCAAATCGATTCCTGAGGTGACGCAGCCGTATGAAGCGGTCTTTGGAAGGAGTTGTGACTATGGGTTTTTCACTGCTCGACCGGTCTGAAACTGAGCCAATTTCTTGAAATCGTTTCAAAGGCGACTAATGGTGCTTCTAAACACATTAACATATCTGGCCACTACACTTTATCACTGTCCAGTCTGTAAACGTTCATGATGATGAGTCCTTGTTCTGTAGTCAGATGAGCCATACTTGCGCATTGAGTTTTCAAATGAATTGATTCGAGGAGCACAATCTTTTATAGGCATTCAGTAACATGGTCAGTGAGTTTTGTGTTCAGTAAGTTTCACGGGATTCTCGTGAACCTGTCATGAGTCAGAAATGCTGTTTTGACTAGTGTCTCTTTTCTGTGCTCATGAATCATCTGCAAGGTACAGTTCAGGTCAGCACGTGAAGTTGATGTCCAATTGAATGTTTCAAGCAATCTGCCCCTGTCTGATCAACAAACTTCAGTTTAAATCGCAACATCGTATTTGTTCCATTTCTTTTTTTTAACATTATATTTTATTGTTAGTCTTAATGTTTATAATTTTACATATTCGCAGCGAATAATGTAGACATTTTCTTGTAAGGTTATGTGTACTCTATTGAGATTGTGGCTGCCCTCACTGCAAGTAGTCCATTCAGGTTCGGTTGAGACGTGGATCAGTAATTTTGCTTACAGAGTTTTCTGCTTCAGCCATCCAGGAGTTGCCTCTTTTTATTTTTGATCCTTTGATCATGTGAAGGTTATTATTGAGTGAATGGGTTTTATTGCTTTTTAACATATTTTTATTTTATATTTTATTGTTATTTTTATTACTTATATATATATATATTACATATTTTTTATTATTATTGTTACTATTATTATTATTATTTTAAGAAAAAGACACCGAGCAAGAGAAGAAGCAGAAGAGCAGGCGAAGGTGAAAAGAGAACAAAGGTGAAAGACTGCGATATAAACAGTTCAACATAGCATAATGGAATTGCAGAAGTGTAAAACAACGAGGATAAAAAGTAAAACGTTTAATGGCTGACTGTGATGTTATACTGATATAAGAAATACAAGCAAAAATACTGCGCATCCCAGGCTACATCTGCTATGTACATCCCGTGAGCGAAGCTCAACACGGGCTTGCGATGAGCAGACAAAGATGTATGAGGTAGGCTGAGCTTGGTTCTTCGAAATCGGCCGTTCGGATGGTCAAGGGTCAACTTACCTCGCCGTTTTCTGGGCTACCTGTTCGCGTGATGCGTTGGTCAGGTAGAGTGTAATGTGTTAGCTAGTTCAGTTTCGTTCCAGGGCTTGGGGGGGGGGGGGGCAGACACGTTGTTGTGAGATATGTGGATCATATGTTACAGTTTTCATATATATATATGGTGATGTTGGATAAATGGTGCTGCCCAGCCCGACTGAAGTGTTGGTGTAAGTTCTATACGTACGTGGTTGTATGTCGGATGTATAGGTTTGTAAGCGAGAACTGTGATAAGTGTTCAGTGTTAAATATTTTGTTCACTAAGATTAATATTTGAAATGCATAGTATTCATCATTGTTGTATTCTTCATTACTATGCCTTCACATATTCACACGTTTCACATTTTGATCATAGACACTGAACTGTTTTTCAGTGTGTTTGTGTGTGCGGACGTGTTATTCTGACCAGTATCGATTTCATTCCATGATGTATGATGCTATGCTGTTTCACCTTTCAGTATCATACTGAGTCATACTGGTTATTATGTGTTACTGATCATTTCATATTTGCAGCTTATCTGCTGATGTTCACGCAGCAGAGTACTGCGTATATTTGTATATATATGGATTGGCTAAGAACTCCTATATGTGTAAGGTAGTGTGGCTAACTCTTGATTAGTAGTGAATATGCATTCATATAATTGAAATGAAGACAAAGAGATTAGTAAGAGATATCGAAATATTGGAGTGTCGCCTTTTGTTGGTTCATGCTGATGTTCATGGTATGCCTATATTTTCGTGCGTGATGTTAACTGCTGTGGAAAGACATGAGTGTATATGTTTATATGCTATCTGGTGTAAACGTGTATGGCATTTGTTGTAGTCAATAAACTAGTCCTTTATTTGGACTTGATTAGTTGACGCCTTCTGAGTGTATTGTAGGTGGAGCTAAGGAATGAATGAGATGATAACTTATTTTCCAGCCAACAAAATCATTTAGGGGAGCTTGTATAGACACCAAATGAGAAAGCGAGAGCCTGGGTAGTGGATCGTTGGGAGAGGCTCAGTACTTAAGAGTGTTCCAGGCACAGCTGTACTTCATTGGGCACTGACTCATTACATTAGGCTAGCGATTTAAGCCACACGCACCAAGAATCTTCACGTAGGATAATAAAAGATGACGATATAAAAGATAAAAGATAAAGAAGCTAGATGGAAACGAAGAGCATAGAAGGCAGATAAAGAATATGAAGTAGATGTTAAAAGTAAAAATAAGCACCAAAGTATAAATAAAATTATAAGTAAATAAGTAATAATCTTTGCATATTTTACAGTTGATAGAATTTTCTCTTATACAATATATGTTTTTTTTAGAAAAAAACCACTATTGTAAGAATTTTTTATCTCTCTTTTTCACTCAGTACAATATATTGTTGCAGGAGTCGTAATCGTTAGATGATCACACGGAGTGACTTTAATCCTGCTTTCTACCTCCTAATGCTTCCAATTCTTCCTTGGTGATTTTATCTCGTCCTGGTGCTTTGTTGTTCTTCATGTGTTTGATGGCTTCTTCCACTTCAGTTTTTAATATGGGAGGCCCTTCATTATTATTTTTATATCTATTTCGCTTCTATTATCCTCATAGAGTTCTCTAATGTATTCGCACCATCGTGCCATTACTTCATCTCTGTCCATTATTGTGCCATGTCCTTTGACTTCAGGCAACCAGTCTTGTGTAATGTCCTTTTGTTTGTTAACTCCTTTATTTGTTTGTACATATATTTTGTGTTTCCATTATGGTGTGTTTCTATTTCATTACATTTTTTATTTAGCCACTCTTCTTTAGTTTTATTCCATTTGTGTCTTATTTCTTTCTTTAATTTGTCATATTCATCTTTATCTTCCTTAAGACTTCTTCTCCGATCCGTTAGTTGCAAAATTTCTTCTGTCATCCACCCCTGTTTAGCGTGTCGTTTATTTGGAGGTAGGATTTCGATAGATGTCTGCTGAATAGAGACTTTAAGCATATTCCATTGTTCATCAATCGTTTTAATCTTCTCTGTAACATTATACCTATTATGTATTATGGTCCTATATTGTTCTTGTATTGTCTTATCTTTCCGTATCAGCTTTATATTTTGTTTTTTTTATTTTAGCTGCTACCTTTAACCTGTTTAGTCTGATTCACTTTTCCCAAAACTGGAATGTGGTCTCTGTTGCAGTCTGTGCTTGGTCTTGTTTTCACGGATATTAGTGAGTTCCTGAATATTCTGTTGATCATAATGTAATCTATATGGTTTCGTATGCTATTATTTGGGCTTTTCCATGTCCATAGTCACCTTGGGTGTTGTTGAAACAAATTATTTCCTATTATCATTTTATTCTTTTCTCCCCACTCAATCGACATCTCTCCTCTTGTATTTCTGATACCTAGTCCATACTTGCCAGTAGCTTGATTGTCTTGTTCAGTCCCTACTTTCGCGTTTAAATCACCTAGCACAAAGTTTACTTCCCATGGTTTGCACTGTTTCATTGCCATGCCCAGATTGTTCTAAAATTCTTTTATCTCATCATTTGAGCTTTCTGAAATTGGTGCGCATACTTGATGAGAATTTTATGATTGTAGTATAATTTATTGTGCCTTATGACACGTATCTTTTAATTGCAGATGTAGTATTGCATCAGACTAAGTTGCATTACATCAGCCAATCATAAACATCACTCACATGAAGTCATACTGCTTTATACATCAGTAGCAGTACCTCGTTATTGTGTTAATAGTCAAGACAACGTTTGTTACATTTGTGGAGAGAAGCTACAAACCAGGAAATGACTGTCACTCCAGCAGTGAAAAAGGCATATCAACTTTGATTTGGACGCAAGAATGGTGACCAAGACACAGCCTGGTGCCCCTCACATTTGCAGAAGTACGCGAGCTAGAATTCTTCCAACGTGGCTGACAGGTGGTAAAGTCTTGATGCCGTTTGCTGTTCTGTGGTCTGCGGGGAACCTGTTTCTGGATGCATCAGGAAGAAAGAAATATGGATAATAACGTATCAAAATATACGATCCACTCTCAGACCAGTTCCACACAGCGAAGAACTTCCTCTACAGAACCTCCTAGACAATTTTTCAATGATGCAGAAGACGATGACACCGGGAATCAATGTCACTGGAGCCTAATGATGATTATTATGTCGGCCGTGGCATGTCATCTAAACCATACATTCTTATCTATATGTTGGCCCTGACAAGTCATATACACGATACATTCTCACCCAAGAAGAAATTATTGATCTTGTTCGTGACTTCGAACTATCAGAAGCCAAAGCAGAGACATTGGGATCAAGGGTTCAGCAATGAAATCTTCTTGAAGCAAATATCAAAGTAACTTTATTTCGGACTTAAGACTCGTCATGAGACGTTTGAGCATTATTTCCAGAAAGATGACCTTGTGTGTTGTGGTGTTGTAAATGGCTTGATGAATGCCATTGGAATTAAACACGAGCTGAAAGGTTGGCGACTTTTATAGACTCATCCAAACTGAGTCTCAAGATAGAGTTCCTGCATAATGGAAACCGTGTTTCTTCCAGTCCAGTGGGACGTGCTGTGTACATGAAATAAACTTATCACATTTTGACACAGCTGTTGGACTTCTTAAGTATCGCAAGTATGACTGATATCTCTGTAGTGACTTGAAGATAGTGGCCGTGTTTATGGATCCGCGTTTGAGATATACAAAATATTGCTGCTTTTTTGTGATTGGGACGTCCGAGCAAAGACATTGCACTATATGAAGAAAGAGTGACCTGGAAAGAAATTTTCAAAAGTCAGAGAAAAGAATATGCAACACTCAGGATTGGTAGAGACACACAAAATCAAACTTCTACCTCTGCACATAAAACTGGGTCTGATGAAAGATTTGGTAAAATCCAGCGTTCAAGCACCTGGTAAATTCCATTTACTCAGTGAAGCAAAAATCAAAGAAGTTTTTGTGGGTCTTCAGATCCGACAGCTCTTCCAAGATGAGAAGCTTGACAACTTGCTGCAGGTAATGAGAGAAAGGCTTTCGTGTAGCGTCAGCTAGATTCCGTGGAAATATAAACCCAGAAAACTACAAAGAACTTATTGAGAATATATTGGTTGCAATATGTCCGTAAAATTGCACTTTCTCCATTTGCACTTGGATTTCTTCCCTGGCAACTTCGACACGGTGAACACTTCTATCAGGACTGAAGTCACAACACTTGATTAGAATTTGAACGCTATTCAGTGATACCTGATGACAATGGATCTGCTACTGCAATGTGACAATGATGTCATCCAGTGACATGATCCACTAGTGAATCCAACCAATATAACTGAATGTTAACAACTTAGACTAGCTATTAACCTAAAAGAATCAGAAAAGGAGACATGTCTCTTCTCAACTCCTGCATTAACCGCTTCCACCAATAATGCTCTCCCTCTCTCTGAGAACTAACTAAAAAATCCCCTTCTCAAAATGACCCCGAATCCTCCCTTTCTTCGTTCTCGTGCCCTTGAGTTACCACTCGAGATCCGCTTATCCTGTGTAAGAATCACCTTCCCGTGACAACTACGCTTCGCGAGTCATGGAGGATTAGCTCAGCCATCTTAAATGTAATGTAATTCTGAGAAGCAACAGAAACAACCAAGAAAATTCTCATACTGTTACATAATTAACTTCGGCAAATTATCAAATAAAAACGAGTATTATGGAAAAGTTATAACAATAAGAAATTAATTCTCTTCAATTTTTACTAAATATATTTTCGTTACGCTGATACATTTACTCTTGTCTCGCTTGTATTCATATGGACAAGAATCATTTATTTGATAATTAGTAACACAATGTAAGTAAGATGTCAGTAACGCGAAATTCATCTGTATTTTAACTTAAACGGTAAGTAAAAATAGTACAAAATGTTAATTTATAAGATGTTTTGACTATCTACAGACATTATAACTTGTGTTTATCCTCAATGAAAATGACTAAATCTTACATCTTACATTCTTCCCGTGACATAGGGCTCATATGGTAGTTACCCAAGTGTTCCTGTTTTCAGCGAGCTTTTCAATCTCATCAAGAGATTTTATGCCTGCTAATTTGACCTCTCTTAACAATGTCCTCTTCAGAGTTTTACTTGGTCGACCACTTTTTCTTCAGCCTGTTGTGTTCCACTTGATAGCTTGTTTTGGATTCTCTGACTGTTTCTTCTCATCACGTGACCGACATATGTCCATGCTCTTTTTTCTTTTTTTTTCTTTTAATTAAGAAATTAATATCTTTCACATTCTTTTATTGGCTTAGAAAGTATATTATTTGGACCATAATTAGGGAATTTTATTACGCGAAATCATATCAGTCTGTCGTGAAGATCACAGACATTCATTTCAATAGTCATATTTATATGCCAGAGGGTTATTCAACAGAGCCATGACATAATCAACAGAGCCATGACATAATCAACAGAGCCATGATTAAAAGCAACAACGCTAGATTTAGACGTCACCGTTAGTTCAGAGTAATTATTAACACAAATCATGCACGAAACAGTTTCTAGTCCGCATTAATGGTAATATTTGCAAGTTGTTAGTTTTTGTTGAGATTTTATACACCATTTCTATGACCTTAAAGTATGATATAGTATGTATCACAAAACTTTCTGGTATTAGGAGGTTTGAGTTTAAAAAAAAGTATTAACCTAGTGGTCAAGCATGTGAAGCTGTGTCTTTCTTATCTATGCCCAAGTCCATATTGTATAGTAGAATCGGAAACATCTTAAGCAGTTTTATTCATGGTTTAATATCAACTTGATTTTTAAAAAATAGTGACTAAATATGAATTCAGGGATCTCGGAAGGTTCATTTGCAGGAAAGATGGAATGCGTAATAAGAGAAAAAGCATAACTGAGTGCATAAACCATAAATCAGATATAAAATCACGCCAATGATAACACTTTTGAGCATAATATTATTTATGAATTATATACACATATACATATATACATATGCATATGTGTGTGTGTGGGGGGGGAGTTCCAGCCGTAGCTGGATTTGACGGTTTGTCAAAGTATAGTTTACTGCTAAAAAGTGTTTTAAAATGAATAAACATCTATACCATCACTTCAAAGTTTTAACACTATGTAGACGTACGTAGTAAATGTGTGGAAGTTAATCATAAAATATTTAATCACAGCACATTAAATAAAGAGTATTACTGTAATATCTTTTCAGTGGTACATAGAAGTGTACACATACATATACAACTAAATGATAATGCTGTGTGTTACTACTTATCCTTGTCATGCAGTGAATTCATAGTGTATGTCCAACAGAAATGTTTGTAAAGTAATCAAAAAATGGATCACTGCATTAAATAGTCCTCTAAAATCTCTGTAAGTACGAATATCCGTAACTTGGTCGGGCGTAATTAGATAATCCTAAGTCCGTGAGACATTTCAAAACTTCGCAACAAAGAAACTACGTAACGGATCATAACTCTTACAATAAGAGAGAGAGAGAGAGAGAGAGAGAGAGAGAGAGATTGATCTTTATTTCAAAAGGGTTGGGAACTGAGCACGCAGGCCCGTCTGACATTCTGTCCTTTATCATACAGCTTTCATTCTGTTTCAGACATTCTACAAATATGGTCCTCACATAACAAACATAATTAACAATAAAATAACTGCATGCATATACAAATTCTCACTACATACACATGTAAAGGACTAACTACGTACACATATCAAAGACTATCTACCAAAAAAATCATTACTATTCAGAATAAACAATTAACTGAGTTCGGTGTCTGTAAGAGCAGAGTAAATGAGATTTTTAAGTTTTACGATTCATGGAGGCATGTAATCGACATGAAATAGATAATGGAAAAGTTTCTAGTTGTAGGAAGGAGTATTGTTTATCTTTTTTTTTATACAGGACGGGAGGGTATTCCAAAGATGAGCAGCAGAATAAGTAAAGCTTTTCTTTTAAAGGTAAAATCTAGGTTTTGGAATACTTATGTTGTTCAAGAGTTGGCTGCACTTGTGACTAAATTTAAATAACATAGATAGGGCGGAGCATGCCTGAAAGAATTTGATGTACCAATTTGGCTTTATTGAAAAGGAACCTGTTCTTAAGAGGCAGTATTTTGATACTTTGTGCTGGTTAGTTGTTGTGCTCGATCTTTGTCATTAATATGCTTTACTGCTCGCTTTTGAAGTGAGTATAACCTCTTTGTAACTGACACTGAGCAACCATCCCAGATTGTTGAGCAATAGTTTAAATGTGTTTGTATATGTGATATGCAGTAAGTCTTCCTTGCGTCTTGATTGATGAAATGCTTAATTTTGGTTAACTGGTATACTTTCTGTGCGATGAGTTTTGTTAGACCTTGCACATGAGTTTCAGATGTTGGTCAATAATAAGATCTAGTGTATTGTGCTGGCTAACGTTTTCTATCTGTGATGTTTCCGTACAGAGCCGAAATGTTGTTTTTGTCGCTTTTTGTAGTTTATGTCTTGTTGTTATGAGCAATGATTTTGTTTTATCAGTATTTATAATCATGTCACTGTTGTAGCTCCATCTATTTAGAGTTAGATTATTTAGCTCGACCTGAAGAGTTGATTCTAGGTTAATACAGTCGTAGTCACTTGTATAGACTATGCAGTCATTGGGAAAAAGGTCACAAGAAGAGTGAAGTGGAAGATCATTGATATAGATAGCAAAGAGTAACGGGCCTAGAATAGAACTTAGCGGAATACCGGTGTCAACTAAAGCAGAATTTGATAGAGAATTGTTGAAGAATACTACCCGTTTTCTGTCTGAAAGAAATGATGCCATTAATTTTATTAGGTCAGGGTGCAGTCTATAAATCTTTATGTCTTTTTTACAAAAATATCATGGTCAGTTATATCAAATGCCTTTTTAAAGTCGACAAAGATGGCACCACTTAGTCTGTCGTCATTTATGTATACTAACCAGTTTTCTGTCATTTTGGTAAGAGCTGTATGGCAGGAATGATTTGGTTTAAAGCCTGACTGACTGTCTATGAGTAAATTATTCTCTTGCAAGTGTCGAAGAGTTATTTTGTGTATGTGTTTTTCCAGTGTTTGTAATAACGACGGTAGTATGGATATTGGTCTATAGTTGGTAAGATTGCTGGATGAGCCAGATTTAAAGAGACAATACACTTTAGCAGTTTTAAAACCCTCGGAGAAATAACATTTTACAATGCTCTGATTGTAAATGTATGTTAGTGTATGTGAAATGACAGGTACATCATAACTAAGATCTTATTGCTAATATCGTCAAGCCCAGCTGTATTATTGTCTTTGAGGATAAGAAATAACTGTATCCTTCACTGACTTTTAAGAATGGAATGTGTAACTGTTTAAAATCAGTACATCTGTTATCCAGGAATGATTGTAGTTCATAAAAGTCGCAAACATGAGTTGGTATTGATAATTTAAGAACGTTGATTTCTTCTCTGAATGAGTACTGATATGTGCGATAGTGTATGCATGATTGCTGGCTTGAAAATCAACTTTTATTTCATAGGGTACTTATGGCCTTCCAAATTGATATAATGTCTGATTTATTCTGTACTACATTTGTAAAGCCATGTTGAAAATAAAGACAGATCTTGAAAACGTTTTGACAAAAGTAAAATACAAATAACTAGACAATAAAGTAGAAAGTTCAGGTAGACGAGACAGAAGAGAATATATGGATAATATGGCAAAAAAGCAGACTATTAAGCAAGAAAAAAAAGCTTTCTATCACTTATAATTCTTTTCCTGGATATACGAAGCTGACAGCCGAAAAGAAATAACGTTTGAACGCCCGGAATACAGATAAATAGACTGATACATACACATATATTTCTTCACTATAGTTTTATAAACACAGTAATTAATGAAGACGCTTTCCATGCTGTGAAGATCGCCAAATTTGTATCTCAGCCTACCTCAAGCCAAACCAAAGATAGGTTACAGCTACTCTCCGCTTTGAATATACCATAGGATGATTTGTGTATTTGTTTACTGTGGGAAATCTTTCTACTATATATCTCTGTAGTATGAAAGAAAAACTTCCAAAATATTTTGGACACATTAAACGTCATAATCTAGACCGTCTTGGAAGGGTAAATAATGGGAAAAAGAAAGAGAGGAAGACCAAGGCGAAGATGGCTATAAGACATCGTTGATGGTCTGCAAATGGATGCATCAGTAGCAGGCTATCTTGCTCACAACCGAGACGCCTACAGGAGTGCTGTAAGGAAGGCAAAGTTCCTAAAAGGAACATGCAAATGAATGAATGAATGAGTATGAAAGAACACTGTAGATGTATCATCAGTGACAAAACTCACCTTACAGCTATGCAGTTTCGTATAATCTCTTTCGAGCGGACACTCCAAATTTAACACCAGTTATAATTTTATTTCATCCTAGAAAGAGTAACTTATACATTCTTGTGAAAGACACTTTAGCCGGGCTTGCATCTGGTTTACAACCAACTGATCTTTCCAGTCTATTCACAACACCTTATATACCTATCTTTGTAACACATAAATGCCTTTGAATGTAACTGCTACAGAAGAGTTCTCCAAATATCGTGGACACAAAAAAGAACAAATATATCTATACTACAAGAGCTTAATATTGAAGAAGGCTGGCTAGTGAAGAGGATTAAAGAGAGAAAACTGAAATATTTTGGACACATTAAACGTCATGATAATTTAGAGAAGACCGTATTGGAAGGATACATAATGGGAAAAAGAAAAAGAGGAAGACCAAGACGAAGATGGCTGCAAGACATCGTTGACGATCTGGAAATGGATGCAGCAGCAGCAGGCCATCTTGCTCACAACCGAGAGGCCTACAGGAGTGCTGTTTGGGAGGCAAAGTTCCGCAAGGGACATGCAAATGAATGAATGAATGTAACACTATAAGTTGTTATCTTGTATTCATTGCAGTTCCTTTATCTCTGGTCAATGAATGTGATAGTACCATAGTGGGATAAATGACTCCATACACTAATTTTATATTTCTGTTTATATTTTGGGAGCCATCCCTGCAACCATATACTTAGATATAGGCATTGGGAAAGTATTTCAGGGGGAAATAAACTGACTGACAGTAAGATTCAAGGACACGTGATATTTCATAAGTGTAGATTATGTCCAAGTAAATTTCTTTCTTAGTGAATAAACTTCCTTTTAGGATACTGTTAGAACTGGAATGCTTACTTTGGTAGTTTGCCTCAAAACAATGATCATATTACATTAGTATGGTCCAGATGACCTATATTTGAAAATGATCTCATCCTTTTTTTTTTTTATAAACGGTGATCTTATTCGTCCTTTCTACAAAATTATTAAAGAAGCCTTCAAGAGAAAGAAACTGATAATACACTCAGGCAGTGCAGATTTATATGATAATATACAGGCAGCGCAGATTTATATGATAATACACAAGGACAGCGCATATTTATATGATAATAAACAAAGACAGTGCGGCATTATATGATAATACACAAGGACATTGCAGTATCATATGATAATATACAAGGACGGTGCACATTTATATGATAATACGCAAGGACAGTGCAGATTTATGTCGCCTATTTATTTGCTTTACATCAAGAATTATGAAACCAGTTTTTACCTTGAAGCTGCCTTTCACAGATTTACTGCTTCTGCTTTATGAATGTTAGCTTAATTGATCACCGCAGTGCGATAGCTATCCTCTTCTGTTTACATTACAACAAACATATTTATTATATTATTCTGTATTATACATCTCCTACAAACTTGTGTACAATCCACAAAAGCGCTGTTACTAGTCTGTCTATGAAGCAAGATGTGAACATATATGTACTCAGAGTAGATAGCAAGTTAGTGGAAGAAGTCAATGAATTTGTATACCTTGGCAGTATAGTAGTAGAAAATGGAGACAGCACAGAGGACATCAACAGCAAACTTACTAGAGCAAACCAGGCTTTTGCAGTGCTGCAGACTATATGGAAATCTAAAAAAAACTAAGCATAAATACGAAAATCAGGATTTGTAAGAGTAATGTTCTAAATGTACTACTCTATGGAAGTGAATGCTGTAAAATCGCCAAAACCATAGAAAACAAGTTGAATTCTTTCCAGACTAAATGTTTACGAAGAATTAGAAAAATAGTTTGGTCAAACACTATAAGAAATAACATCTTGTAGGCAGAGATGCAGATGAAACCACTGACAGCAATTATTGAGGAAAGACGCTGGCGATGGTTGGGACATGTGCTCCGAATTACTAACAACTCACTACCAAAAATAGCACTAAGATGGACACCATAGGGGAACAGAAGTAAGGGTAGACCAAAACAGACATGGAGAAGAACAACAGAAAGGATGTTGAGCAGTAGAGGACTCACCTGTGCAAGAGCATAAAAAAGGCAAAGGACAGGCATTTGTGGAAAACCCTTGCGGAAGCCTCATGTGCCTTGGGCACGTAAGGTTCAGAGATAGATAGATAGATAGATAGATAGATAGATAGATAGATAGATAGATAGATAGATAGATAGATATATAGAGAGAGAGTATCTTTGCTGACAGCATCTGTTGTAAATTCTTTTCTCTTTGCTTACTGTTTTTGTCTGGTGTTGTCGCTCTTGTCTGGCAATGGTTCTATATTATTATGTAAATGATGATGAAATAACTTAATTAAAAAAGTAATTTCGCAGATACCACTATATATGTGAATATATGAATGAAAAGAAGGAAAAAACAATATTGGGAACTTCATGCAGCGCTCTTTAAGTAGCAAGCTCTGGATCATAAGGCCTTATAATTACTGGCCTATACATAATTATCAGCAGTTCTAGGAAAACAAATGCATTTATTACAGAGAAGATAACAAAGTCATTTTTTAATACAGAATTTAAAAGTCATTTATTAATACATAATTTAAAAACTATCTATTAATACATAATTTAAAAACCATCTATTAACATAATTTAAAAACCATCTATTAATACAGAATATTAAAAAACCCGTCTATTGATACATAATTTTAAAAAATCATCTATTAATACAGAATTTTTTAAAAAATCATCTATTAATACAGAATTTGAAAAAAAATCATCTGTTAATACAGAAGTTTAAACAATCATCTATTAATACAGAATTTTAAAAAATCATCTGTTAATACAGCAATTTAAAAAATCATCTGTTAGTACAGAATTTAAAAAAATCATTTATTAATACAACATTTAAAAATCATCTATTAATACAAAATTTTAAAATCATCTATTAATACAGAATTTTAAAAAAACATGTTTTAATTAAAACGAAATTAGAAGTCACTCATTAATATACAATTTAAAGGTTATTTCTTATACAAAAGATAAGTCATATATTACCACAAAATTTTAAAGTTAAATTATTAAAAGAAAATTTAAAGTCATTTCTTAACAGAGAAAATAGTCAGTGAAAAATTTAACATAACCAATCCATATAGTACTACATGCTCTTTCGAATTTCACACTTTTGTTTACTTACTAGCAGTCTTTTGTTTCTTTTTCCAGTGAGATAATACCAACATGAATAAGGAATTTTTTTATGAGGCGAAGGAAAGACTCTTAAGAGGACATTGTTAAGAGAGGCCAAATTAACAGGCATAAAATCCCTTGATGAGGTTGAAGGACTCGCCGAGGACAGAAAAAAAATTGGCGAACTACCATGGGAGCCCTACGTGACGTTTAACAGCACGGGAAGGATGTAAGATATAAGAAAGGAACGAAGAATTAATTTTTTTTAAATTCTTAAATTGTAACGGAATATATAAACTTTGTATAACGTTTTACGCACATGTATCGGATTTTTATCAAAAGAGCCAGATTCAGGAAAATGTAGTCGAGAGAAAAAATACGTACACTGTGTAGACGAGAATGAATCAATAAAAGTTAGAAAATACTGATTGCACAAAACCTTTATGTATCCAAGGTAAAATAACTCTCCCTGTTTTTCAATACAGTCCCTTCGTTTTATAATGCATTTACGTCACATGTGAACCAGAATCCCGTTAAGAAAAAAGAAAGTTCTGACTTCTCAGACACATGCACATACCCTTCACGTCCATGTTAGCTGAGATCCTTTTTACCATCAAAATGTTTTAGGGAGCTAACAAAAAAAGATGAAAATTACTTGAGGCAATTTTTTTTTCCGAGGATTGAGGGGGGGGGGGGGGTTGCAGCCTATGCAGTATTTCCAAAACTGCTTTTGTCGCTTGTAATGTAAGAGTACACGTAGGAGCGATATCCTGCACTAGCAGAGCCCCACTCGACAGAAGTCCGTGCCTTTGAGCCGTTTTAAATGGTGGTCCGGCAGAGAACTGCAGGCAGTTCTAGAGACGGTCGTTCCTGGAAGCGTGTCAAGTTCGAGCAGAGTTCCTTTGTAATCCCAGGAAACACTCAACATGATGTTGCCAGCCGAAGGGTTTGTGTGGAGCTTCGGTGGATGTGGGCAACCCGAATGGAACAAGTCATGACCGGATCTTTTGAAGTGTGATATAAAGTGATGTGTCTACGATTTGTCCACGGATATTATCCAATTCAAAAATATGTGGCCCTCCTCTTCAGAGTGCTGTAGATCCATTTCACGCACAGAGACACATTTTTCTTTCATTTCCGGTGTCAAGTCACGGTGACTTCCACGTCGTAAACACTTTTCGACATGCCAGCTTGTCATGAATTATAGTAAATACTGAACCATAATTAATGTATAGATTTATAGAAATTCCAGCCATATTTATACAACCTGTTCAGACCTTTGACTGACAAGAATCGGATGATGGACGGCATTTCTTTCTTGGAGTGTGTCGACAGCGCAGTTGCCATCACGCCATGCACCATGTCTGGTTCTTTGCTTTCCGACAACGGAGCTGTCTGTTTAACGTAATAAATCTAGACAGAAGTCTATGCTTCAGTTTTACACAACGACACAGGCAGTGATGAAAGTGAACAGACGCACAAATGGCAAAAGTAAGAAAGCAACACGACAACGTAAAAAACGAAGAACATACAACATCCAACATATCGGCGTGAGCCTTTTTTAAAGATTACAAGAACAATACAACATATAAAAAAAAACAAAAGGAAAAATGCGTTTCTGGTGTCCTTCTAGGTCTTAGGTGTAATCCTTGAAAATGACTGACGTCTAAATTGTTGAATGGTTCACTTTTACGTTGTCATCTTACTTTTGCCATTTTTTGTTTCTGGTCACTTTCCTCAGTCCCTCTGTCGCTGTGTAAAACTGAAGCATGCACATACATACACCACTGTTATCAGAACCAGCAGTCCTCATCTTTTTTATCTGTTCACTGTGGTCAATGGCCTTGATGCTAACAGCGGTACTACTAAGAGCAAATATATAAAAAAGAATGGGGGGGGGGGTGGAGAAGTAAAAGAAAATGTAAGCAGACTTCTTTGAAAGTACATCAGTAGCAAAACACTTCAAGCACTTCATATAACGGAGATGAAGCATATGACATTATTATGTTTTTTTTTCTTTCCTAAATCATACTTGCGTTGATAATAACCAGGATAAAGTTCTGTTTTCATACGTGTACTTTATTAAATGTTTAGAGGTTACTGTCGCCTCTACACACATTCTTCTCACTTACAGTCAATCGTCACTTTGATCAAATCGTTTCTACTGTTGTTATTATTATTATCAGTTTGGGTGTTTTTTTTTATCTTCCCTCATAATTAGAAATAATGTTTGCCTTTATGTCACATTTCTGGATCTTTGTTGTCAGTCGTCATGAATAGTGGAGTTAATCCGGTGCATCCCGCCTTACCAATTTCATCTCCATGTGTTAGTCCTTATTCATCTGCATTAGCTTTCCTTGTCTTTAGTCTGTGGAAAAAACGACCGAGATTTATTTATATAGAGACAGGATAGTAATGTAATAGGAGGCCTACTACAGTATAACTAAATAAGGAAATATTTGATAATTTTTCATCTAAGAAGTTTTATTTTTGTAGTTCTGTCTATTCATCTCCACAGTTTCTTTAGTTGTTTTACTTTTTAAAGAGTGATAACACTGCTGGCGAGATTCTTCGGATGCTGTGCGCGGAGTGAAACTCCTCCCGGCAAATGAAGAAAATGCGAACAAGCAATTAGGGTTGCCGTGCGGCGCCGATGTGAAAAGGTGATGGAAAGGATAAATTGAAGCTTAATCGGTATGTCCAGTAGTCTCGCGGCGAGAGCTACTCATACCACGGCACCTCTGCTCTAGAGGTCGCCATACACCCAATACTGGTGAAATATGCCTAAAGCGACTTAAACACGGGGGGGGGGGGGGGGGGGGAGCTTGTTGCCTACTCATGTCACGGTACCCTCGCCCTAGAGGTCGGTCACGTCCTAACCACGCCCATACTGGGATAATACGCCTAAACCGGCTCAATCCTGGGGTGAAACTTACTAGTGGCGAAGATTGGTCCTCCTGGATAAAAGCTCCGTCCTGGTCACAACTAGGAAGGGTATCGGACATGACCACAAAATGCTGAAGTCGGAGACACTGGACCAGTGCAGTCTAGATAGGCGGAGATGTATGCGTATCTTAATCACGCTGAGGTTTTCCGGTGAGAACGTCCAACTCTAGATTAAACTGGTGCAACGAAAACCACAGTGTCACGCATTCCCGCTTATGTGACCCAAAGAGAATACAGGCCCTGCGATACTCTGAAGCTTTTGTGGTCCTCTCAGGGATCTCGTGTGGTCCTTTCAGTGACCACAGGGGAACCACGGGAACTATCGAGGACCACATGAGTAAATTCAGTAGTATCAAGGAACTGTCGTGGTGGTAGAAGCGAACGAAGAAGAAGAAGAAGAGCGACAGATGTCCTCCTTTTAATTTCCCTCATTGTATCTCCGTTATTAGTTATTAGTGATCCAAGATGTTCAAAATTCTCAAACTCTTCCAATTTTTCCTCATTGATACATATTTCAGCTGCCTTATTTGTTTTGTCAGTTGTCATCAATTTAGTTTTCTTCGCATTAAGATGGAGGTTTTGCTCCATCTGTTCTTATGGACTGACATAATCAATTTTTCTATTATTTTTTATGTTATGGACAGTAATACTGATACAAACGGTATCAAGGATTAATTACACTCAGCACCTACTGAATAAAAAATAACTGAGACAAAGACGAACCCAGTTCTGAGCGATTTATTTACGCTTGCGTTTTGTGGAATATCCAACACTCAAAGATTTACAACAGGAGCACCTGCCTGAACGTGCTGATATCGAGAGCAAATTATATACATACTCAACACAATTAAAGAAGACCTGCAGATACTTTGCCATCTCTTCAAGCTGAAGCGCGTAAGATCGAATTGCTAAAGGATCGGAGAGATTACATTTTTTTTAAAAATGTTTTCTTCGGACTCTTTCATTCTTTACCCGTAGCTGGTTTCTATTTTTTTTAAACCCTTTTTCTTGAGAAAATATATCTAGAACATCGAATGTTTCAAAAGCAAATGAAAAATGTAGACTTTATAAAAAATGCTTGATGTCTGAAAGAGGTGTAGTCAAGTTAGAAAAAGTGACGGATTTAGAAAAACAAATAGAGAATGTTGCTTTCTTTGTTCACAGCAATAGACATAAAAAATATATGGTAAAATACTTTACTTTATATATGATGATATTAAAAGCTGAAATAAAATGTTTGCATCTGTTATGCCTCGTGTAACAAACAGCAGGTGCATGGAGATCATGCGTTTAAAAAAAAGGGAGAAAAATTATGAAATATGTTTCCTCTATGTTTTTTTTTTCACTCAGATATTCAAACAGAAGAAAATGAATAACAATTTACTTACCGTGGTCTTGTATAAAAGTAAACAATAAAAAATACTGTGCTCGCGACTATCAGTATAGCAACAGAATCGAGAAGAGAAAGCTTGCTTTTTTCTTGTATTTCTGCAATAAAAGTATTACAATGTTAATATTACAAGCTGTAAATAATCAAAGTATACAGACTGTGACTTTACTCCAAAAAGTTTTTTTTTCTGTATTAAAATATACATACAAGTACAAAACTTAGAAAAGTATAGTGTTATGCACCTTTATGTATGCAATCCCTGTTATATAACATTTCCTTGGTGTATTAACATATTATACCATTATCGCGTCCGACACTGTCAGAACGTAGGATAGACGCTAGTATACTTTTTCAAAAATGATGGACAAGAAATAAGAATACATAGATGAATGTGATGCGAAAGTAAGTGAAGTTTTTGAACAGATCTGAAAAATGTGGGTTCGGTGATTATTAGTTCTGAGGAGAAAATATTTTAATAAATGATAAATTTACTCCAGATTGACGCAGACCGTTCTCACAATTCAGAATATTATGTATTACTCTCTCTCAAAGAATGAATTCTCACAAGTAATATATTTTTGCTGACTCGTAAAAGCATTCAGAATTTTATTAATTCTATGAATGTGATAGTATCGGACTTTTTCTTAATATAAGAATCTTATCTTATATCTTATATCCTTCCCGTGCCGTTAAACGTCAGATAGAGCTCGCAAAGTAGTTAGCCAATTTTTCCTGTCTTCGGCGAGTCTTTCAACCTCATCAAAGGATTTTATGCCTGTTAATTTGGCCTCTCTTAACAATGTCCTCTTCAGAGTTTCACGTGGTCTGCCTCTTTTTCTTTGGCCTGTTGTGTTCCACTTGATAGCTTGTTTTGGGATTCTCTGATCATTTCTTCTCATCAAGTGACCAACATATGTCCATCTCCTTTTCCTGATCACCCATGAGATTGGTTGTTGCTCAGTCATCTGTCTTATTTCTGCATTGTTCTTGAATTCGTTCCACTTGATGCCGAGTATTTTCCTTATGCATTTGTTTTCAAAAGAGTCTAATTTCTGTTCTCTTTCTGTTGTTGTTTTATATAAGAATATATATAATATAAGAATAGATAAAGGGATATAATCAGTAGAATAGTTAAGTTAAGCAGAGTTATTTCTTTGCCTTTTTCACCGTTCCACGCAATGTGCTAATATCGATTTGTATTTAGCTCACATAACCTTCAAGCCTGGCAAAATATAATATTGCAATTGCGAATTATATATTTCTGAATAGTTCCATATTATAGAACTGAAGCTTAAAGATGGTCTTTGATTAACACATCACAGGTTTCACAAAACTTTACCAGATTCACTAGATCAAAATCCTATGAAACGTTCATTGAATTCATTTATTTTGACACATAAGATCAAGATATATTGTCGACAGCATAATTAGGATTGAATCACTTGATCATTTGTTGACAAAATCAAACTCTGTCATATTCTACATACAGCATTTCTCAATGTTCTCAACTTCACAATATTCTATACTTGATATAAGAACATTTCCTATCTCAGTATTATATCACATCTGCAACACGTGGTCAACTAGTTTCTCGTCTAAAATCACTTTACTCAAAGTTTCAAATGTGTCAGTTCTACTTAATCACCTGAATCACTTGAAAACCACCTTCCGTCTAACACTACTTTTGATTTTATATCATATCGTCCTCTTTATTCTCTTGTCTGTCTTCTGATTTCTTCTGACGGTCTTCCTCTGCCATTTCTCAATCGCAGTGTACTAACGAGCAAAGTCTACTTACATCTTCTCTGGACTTCTGTTCTTATCTCTCATATGATGGCTTCTCGGTTGTTCTGGTAGGACTTTCTTTCTTTACTCTTGACTGTCCACGTGCTCTGACCATCCTGCTTGCAGTTCTGGTCAGTCGCTATTTGCCGGACCGACGGTGTTCTGACGATCTCCCTCCTCTGTCTCCTCTATCTTCTACTTCCGTACTTCTCGGTTTTCTCCTCTACTTTCGTACTTTTTGGTTTTCTCCTCTACTTTCTTATTTCATGGTTTCTATCCTCACCTTTTTATCTTCCTGTCCAGCTTGATGGATTAACCAATAAGTATTTTGGCTCCACTCTTCAGATGTCCTTTGGTTCCCATGAGCGTTCTGATTGTCCGTCATTCAAACGGCCTAGTGACTTATCTCTCGTAAGTCAATTTTCCAATAGGCCACGTCTATAAATATTCAGTTGGTCAGCTGGTCGAGTTGTTGGTCAGTCCTTTATTTAAAAAACGTGTGAAATAGCGTCATAACGCTAATAGGTGTAAAAGTGTCAACTCCGTCTATACAACTGTCATTCACCTATGTAAATCTTGCTCTTTCATGTCAGAGGTTTTATTGTGTCCTCGCTTTTCTTTGTGTCTGCCTTTTCTATTCGTCTTTTCTATTTTGTTTAAACGTGTCAAGGTCCAGTCACTGCTTTGTTATTACTGGACCATCCTACTTTCTTGCGTCCTCCCTGTGTATTACCTATATCTCAGCGTCACTGAGTCTCGTCTTTTTCTATTCACTGTTTCCACTGTTTATTTTTGTCCGCGTCTTGTTCTAGGTCGTAGAGGTTTTATACCTTTTTCTTCCTCTTGCTACCTACTTTTCTCTGTCGCTATTTGATGTTACTATTTTGTTTACAGTATTTTTTTCATAATCATATTCATTAATAATAATAATAATAATAATAATAATAATAACAATAATCATGTTATAAAAATTCACGAGATAGTTAGAAACGATGTGAAGTGTCAAACAGTGGAATGTCTCTATTGACACAAAAGTACAAAATTAGTAACGAAAACCATTTTGGGGACACGCTTTTGTAGGAAGATTTTGAAGGCCGAATAAACACACAACTTTTTGAAGTCGAGTTTTTCTCGTGAATAAAATTCAGGAAACTTTCTGTCAGAAAATGTACTTCTCATTTAAGGGATATGTTTTATTTTTCCGAGAGAGGAGTTTTTCAGCTTAATCTACGATGATGAGAGTTTGTGTTAGGAAAACCGTGAAGTGTTTCTGTGTGGTCAGCTTGGCTAGGATGTTACTGTAGATATGTGTGCTGTGCTGAGTCTGCATCATATTTTTGTTCAGTAGAAAATGTAGAACTAAAGAATGTAAAATCTGTTCTGTTTTGAGATTGCAAACTAAAGAATGTAGAATTAATTCTGTTTTGAGATTTCGTTAAAGAACCAATGGTTCTAAAAATATGTGTGTGATATTTTTGTGGATCTCAGTGAATATTCATGACATTCAGTAAGTAGTAACTTTTGTTCATCATGATGTTAGACTGCTCTTTGTCTGGGTGTGAAAGTAGATCACCTACTTCCCATATGGCAAACTTCTTTCCTGCTGGGGGTAGAGCCCTAAGTGTATTTCTTGTTTAACATTCTTCGCATCATAAGTCATCTGTCATTAGTTCCCATCAATAAAACGTGTTCTATGTACTTCACCTCTTTTCAGTTTACTACACTCCGTTATCTATAGTTCTGTGGAATAGTGTCAGAGGTTCTCATACTCTGCTGCTGTGGTCTAAGTTGGAGTTGTATGCCTGAGTGTGTTCGTTTCTTTGCGTATATCAAAGAAACAATTGATTATACTATCAGATTTTAACAGTCAGATTCACTATAACTTGCTCTACTTAACTTCATAAAGCAGCAGCACACACAGCCTCAGCATTATGAACACCTAAAAGTAGTCAGTATTACTGTAGTTGATGCCGTGTGGTACTACTGTAGTTGATGCCGTGTGGCACTACTGTAGTTGATGCCGTGTGGCACTACTGTAGTTGATGCCGTGTGGTACTACTGTAGTTGATGCCGTGTGGCACTACTATAGTTGATGCCGTGTGGTACTACTGTAGTTGATACCGTGTGGTACTACTGTAGTTGATGCCGTGTGGTACTACTGTAGTTGATGCCGTGTGGTACTATTGTAGTTGATGCCGTGTGGTACTACTGTAGTTGATGCTGTGTGGGTACTACTGTAGTTTATGCCGTGTGGGTACTACTGTAGTTGATGCCCTGTGGGTACTACTGTAGTTGATGCCCTGTGGGTACTACTGCAGTTGATGCCCTGTGGGTACTACTGCAGTTGATGCCGTGTGGGTACTACTGTAGTTGATGCCCTGTGGGTACTACTGTAGTTGATGCCCTGTGGGTACTACTGTAGTTGATGCCCTGTGGGTACTACTGTAGTTGATGCCCTGTGGGTACTACTGTAGTTTATGCCGTGTGGGTACTACTGTAGTTGATGCCCTGTGGGTACTACTGTAGTTGATGCTGTGTGGGTACGTCAGTGCTCAGACCCAACGATTCATCCTATTCTACGAAGCTATCAAAGCTAAAGTAGGCAGCTTCAGCACTTTATTAAACTAAAAATATTTCATCCAAAAATATCCTTGAAGAATGTTTCACGTCCTACTAATTTTTAATGCTCTGTTAATCTTTACCTGGAGCATAAAAAGAAAACAAAATCCAGAAACACGACTACTGAATACACATTTTTAAGATTTTAAGTTGTTCAGGCTCATGAAAACCAGAATGTTTCCCCAGGTTTTCCAGCAAATGAAGATCGATGTGTCAGTGGTAGTTCTTTGAGAGTTACCCAGAAACTTATAGTTTTACTAAACTGATGCGGCCAATATATAATGTACGCCCACATAAAATTCCTTTAGTGCATCCTCCCACCCCCACCCCCAAACAACTTTTCTGACTTTTCTGGCTGCACTTTATCACTATAGATAATCGAAACTGCGCAAAACCTGCAAACCGCGTAAAATAAATCCCGAACTTTAAGCTCTGGCACACATACACGCTCACTGCGCCAGCCATACATAGCTCCACTGATGAAATGACGCACTTAATCATTTCTTAACGCGCAAAATTAGGTTATCATTTGCTGTCGGAAAATTAAAGTATTAAGATTTAGGGAAAAAAATGGCGAACTGGACATTGATACAGAAAAAAATGAAGATGATATATTTAAAAGTTGTAAATATAAGTTGGTGGCATGACAGCTTGTGTACCCTGGCCACCCCCGGAGCTATACCAGAGGGAGGTTTACTCCTGGCAGGTCCAGCCAAGCTGTGAAGGTCTGCCCGTGTAGGGGTCAGACGAAACTTGTACCCTGGTCCTCTAGGTTGGGGGTTGAAACATGGGACCAAAGATCTTATCTCCTTAAAACGGATTAGCAACACACTATAATTAGTGTATACGCATATATACACAAAGCTCTCCAGTAAAGCTGTGATACCAAAATGCATAAAGTAGGAAAAAAGTGGGAAAAGCTTTATTACTTAACGAGTACAAATGTACACAAAAAAGAATACTGTTACAGAACAGATAGAAAGCCTCGACATTAGACGGACAAAACTGGATTATGACCTCAGAACGTCAAAAATTGGTGTCACCAACTGGAGATGAAAGATTAGGAATAGAGAGGACTGGAAGCGACTTTTATCTGCAGCAACGAGCCTTAATGGCTCGGAAAGCTGAAGAAGAAGAAGAAAAACAAGTTGAGGATAGCCGAAAATATCACAAGTAACAGTATAAAGTTTGTAATATTTTTGTAACGAGAGGATGCACCTGTACGTGTTTTATGTTCTGCAAAACTGTTCATACTGAAGTGGGGTGCGATCTATTTATGCTGAGCAGATGATGATGATAATAATGAACGATGATGCTGTGTCTACTATATGATATTTCACCTTGGACTATTGTGTAGTTCAAGTGTAAGGCACACAACTCGCTCTCAACCGCTAGAAATAAATAAATAACAACAAAGATGTGCTCGTTGTTCAAGCCTGTCAAGTTTAGTGCACCCTATTATCAGGTCCTTCAGTGAAAGAAGTAAATTCACAAACATCTGTGAACACACTACAGATTAACATCTGTGAACACACTACAGATTAACATCTATGAACATACTACAAATTAACATCTATAAACACACTACAGATTAACATCTGTGAACACACTACAAATTAACAGGCAGAGCAACACTGGTGTTGTGTCTGCTCTGAAGTAGACAAGATTTAAACAAAAACTGACTATAAAAACTATGAAAACATACTGAGCCAAAATACTGTCGTGGCATCAGTTTAACACAAAATGTTATGGTACCAATATAGAAGAATTTTTTAAATGTTTGCACCAATGAAGCAGTATCATAGTACCCTCATGATGATTATGTGAAGAGTTGTGTGTGTGTGTGTGTCTGTGCTTATCTTCGCGTTGTTTTGATAAATATTCAACATAGCAGAACTGGCGTTGCTGAACAAGAGCACATAAATCTTCCAAGCTGAGATGTTAATCCACCTATACGAGGTGTGTCTAAAAAGTTATGTGAATGGTCCCATATCCTATCCTGTATAAAAAATATAAATTATACTCCTTCCTACAACTACAAACCTTCCCAATATCTATTTGATGTCGACTACATGCTTCCATGAATAATAAAACTTAGAAGTTATTTTAGACTGCTTTTACAGAAACCGAATACAGTTAATTGTTTCTTCTGAACAGTCCCGAAATTTTGTTTAGTACATAGTCATTTATATACGTATGATGTTACTTCTGTACTTAGGGAAGGGATAAGAGCGGAACGTAAATGTTTTATTTTATATCAACGTTATCAATTTTAGTTCAATATTAATTATGTTTGTTACATAAACAGCATATTTGTAGAATGTCTGGAATACATTGAAAATGTATGATAAAGGTCAGAATGTCAGACGGGCCTGCCTGCACAATTCTTAACCCGTTTGAAATAAAGATCAATCAATCAATCAATCAATCAACGACAACATGAGCCACACCGAGAATTGCCATCTAGCGTGGAGTACACGTGACCGACAGGGTAAACCCGCTGCGGGAAGTCGAAGGTAGTCTGTGTGAGAGGGAAGGTCACAGAGCAATGAAGCAACGAGTAAACATCAAGCTCTGCTACAAATTGGGGAAAACGGCGACGGAGACGCATGAAATGTTGGTGCAAGTGTACGGGACAGAAGCCGTGAGCAAAAAATATCTTTACAACTGGTTCAAACGCTTTCACGACGGAAAGGAAACGATTGAGAATGAGCCACGTTCGGGTCAGCCGTGGACAAGTAGAAAAACAGACGTGATTTGTGTGCAAAGATTTTGGCTCAGTGTGACGTACCTATTCTCGATTATCCACCGTACTCCCCTGATCTGGCGCATGCGGACTTCTTTCTGTTTCCCCACCAGAAAAGCGTCATGAAAGGTGCAGATTTTGCGTGTGACAGAGGTTTTGCTATCGATTCCTAAAGAGGTCTTTGGTGACAGTTTCCAGAAGCTTTATGAACGTTGCCAAAAGTGTGCTGTGAAGGATGGCGATTATTTTGTAGGCCAATAAAGGTAATTTGTTTGTATCTTCTGTTGTGTTTGTTGACTGATACCATTCACCGATTTTTTTAGACACACCATAACAAGATTATAAAATTTACGAACTTGATGAAGCTGAACGATGTTACATATCAAACCGCACGTTACAACAAGATGATTGTAGTTCTGGACGGTTTTCTACGTGAACTGAAGCCACCACCATGAGAACTAACAAAGAGCTAGCACACACCAAAGTACATCCTAGTAGAGAAACTAATAACTGTCCATAACCACAGATCACGTCTCATTCCTACAAAGAGTCATTCTCGAATGTAACTGAGTCTCGAATGTCCTAGACACATTCTAATTCATAAGAAACACGAGACTTTCACGCCAACAACAGTCTTCAGTCATACATGATCAAGGGAAGATAGTATGAAAAGTTTAATAATTGTCATAAACAACCATCATCATCATCATCATCATCATGTGTCTTGCCGACTGGCGTTGACTAATATGCTTCTCCAGAGTACACGATCCTTCAGGCATTCCATTAGCTCAGTTGTTGGTCTAGTTTCACACCATTGCGTCAGACTGTCCAGTATCATTTCTGGCTCTTCTTCCCTCTATTTTTCCTGTTCTTAAAATATTTTCTATGCCCCCTCTTTTCATTCCATGTCCCTTGAGGAACTTTGTCCCCCTAACAGCTCTCCTGTAGGATTCTCGGTTGTAAGCAAGATGCCCTGCTGCTGATGCATCCATTAGCAGATCATCAACGATGTCTTGCAGCCATCTTCGCCTTTGTCTTCCTCTCTTTATTTTTCCCATTATGTACCCTTCCAAGACAGTCTTCTCTAGATTATCATGACGTTCAATGTGTCCAAAATATTTAAGTTTTCTTTGTTTAATCCTCTTTACTAGCCAGCCTTCTTCAATATTAAGTTCTTGTAGTGTGGATATTTTAGTTATTTTTTGTGTCCATGATATTTGAAGAACTCTTCTGTAGCATTTACATTCAAAGGCATTTGTGTGTTTTTCTCAATTGTTTTGTTAAGTGTCCAAGTCTCACAGGCATATGTTGCAATGGGAAAGATGCATGCCCTTAAAAAACATATTTTTGTAGTTCTGTCTGTTCCTCTCCACAGATTCTTTAGTTGTTTTACTTTCTGAAGAGCGATAGATGTTCTCCTTTTAATTTCCCTCATTGTATGTCCATTATTAGTTAGTAGAGATCCAAGATATTTGAAACTCTGCACTTCTTCCAATTTTTCCTTTTTGATACATATTTCATCTGCCTTGTGTGTTTTGTCAGTTGTCATGAATTTAGTTTTCTTTGCATTAAGATAGAGGTTCTGCTCTTCACTGTTCTTACAGACTGACATAATTAGTTTTTTCATTCCTTTTTGTGTTGTGGACAGTAATACTGTGTTATCAGCATATCTAATCTCTGGTATTTCATAACCTCCAATTGTTATGGCATTGTGATATTCTTTGTCTGCATCTTCCCTAACATTCTTCATTATATTTTCAGTATACAAGTTAAATAAGTCAGATGACAATATGCACCCATGACGGACCCCTTGTTTTATGTCAAACCAAGTTGTTGTATCACCATTTATATCTTACTGCTGCCTTTTGGTCTAGACACAGCACTGATATTAATTGTACCGAATGTGTTGGAAATCCGATTTTTTCCATTATTTTCCAAAGTGTCTAGTGTTGTACCCAATCAAATGCATTTGAATAGTCTATAAAAGATAAATATAGACTCGCATTAAAGTATCTACATTTCTCTATTATTATCTTATATTGAATATATGATCTCTTGATCCTCTTCCTTGCCTAAATCCAGCTTGAACCATGTTGACTTCTTCTTCTATTTTCTTACGAAGTCTACCCATTATGATTTTTAACAGAATTTTACTGGCATGACTAATCAGGGCAACAGTTCTGTAGTTTGTGCATAATTTCAGGTTATCCTTTTTTGGCAGTGGTATGAATACAGTTCTTTTCCATTCTTTTGGCCAAATACCTGAGTGCCATATCTTTTTACATAGTGCATGATAGATTGTTGCACATTCCTTTCCTCCTGCTTTAATAAGTTCAGATTTTATCTCATCATATCCTTGTGATTTACCATTTTTCAGATTCTTTATTGCCCATAAAACTTCTATTGTCAGTTCGGGTTCTTTCTCCTCCATTAATAATTCACACTGTTGATTTCTGCTCTCACAGTCAGTTGTTTCATACATTCCTCTGCAATATTCCTTCCATCTTTCTAGAATTTCCTCTGTCTCTATCAAGGTATTCCCTATCTGATCACAAATTACATTTAGCTTAGGTGTGACATTTCTCGTCAATGTCTTCATTTCTTTAAACATTTCACTATCTCTTCTACACTTCTGATGTCTTTCTATTCTTTCACAAGAATCTTGTATGTATTGTTTTTTTTATGTCTTTTATTATATGTCTTCGTACTTCTTTTGTTAAAGATTTATATTCCTCTTTGTTGTTGTTTGTTACTTTCCATTGCGTCTTCATTTCTCTACGTTGTTTTATTAGTTCTAGTGTACCTACTGTAATCCATCCATTCTTTTGTATTTTCTTTACTGGAACTGCGTATTTAGCTGTTTTTATAAAGATATCTCTGGCCTGCGTAGCCAATTCATCTGGTGTCATCACCTCCTGTACAACCATCAGGATTTCAAACGGTTATTCACTTCTATATCGTATTGTTCTGGTATTTTTCTAAGATTAAAGCGGAATGGTCTTGATCCCGTAACTGTCTTTTTTATCTTTATCTTCATGTCTGCTATTAATAATTCATGGTCCATGTCACAGTCAGCACCTGGCAAAATTTTTGCTGATGTTATACTTGATCTCCACTTTTCTGCACTAAAATGTAATCTATTTGATTCTTGACTTTCCAGTCATGTGATGTCCATGTGTAAATCTCTTCTTGGGTGTTGTTTAAAAAGTGTTAGCTATCATTAGCTCATTTTCCATGGAAAACGCCTTTAGATTGTCACCTGCTTCATTTCTATGTCCTATGCTAATTTTTACTAAAACATATCCTTCATCTTCTGCTCTTTCTGTACCAATCTTTGCATTAAAATCCCCCATTATTAATACAATATCATTTTTACATACCTGGTCTATCGTTGTTTGCGGTGTGTTATAAAAGTCTTCTACTTCCTCTTCTTCTGCTGCTGATGTAGGTGCATATATCTGGATAATTGTTACATTTCTAGGAATGCCTTTAAGTCTCATAGTGAGGATTCTATCACTTACTGGATTGTAACCTAGCAATGCTTTTGATATTAATCTGTCCAAGTAAAAAGCCAGTCCATTCTTTCCTCCTATTTCTCCACCAGAGTATATAAAGATATTATCATTCTCGATCTTGAAGTGTCCTGATCCTTTCCATCGATGTTCACATATTCCTAAAATGTGTATCCCTGTTCTTTTCATCTCGTCACTTATTATTTGATACTTTCCTTCATACATACTCCTCACATTCCATGTTCCTACTCTTATTTTTCTTTTTAGTTTGATGCAGTAGTTTTCCTTTGTAACACCGTCAGGATTTTGTCCGTCATCACAATTACTAGTACTAGCCTCTGTCTCACACTCTTTCCCGGTGTTAAAATTAGATCTATATCGCCTAGGGGACTCCCCACCAGGTCTTTTTCCTATCTGACCTTCCATGTTGCTTATATCCACCATAAAAAAGTACCACAACACCTCCATGTACAAGAAATGATATCCACCATAAAAAAGAAGTACCTCAAAACCTCCATATAGATCTCCTCCATCATCCTACCTTGCTCTGGGTCAGGACTCCGCTTGATGATATAAAACAACAAAATACTTCACACAATCTGCCAGAATAACCAAACAGTTTTTATAAATAACACACCTTTTTTTTTCTACCTCAGCAGAGGTGCTCCTAATAAACGCCTCTACGTGGGTCACATTCACATTAGAAAGACTGTCGGCACCATTCTTGTCAAAAAAATCAAATATCCAGTAAGAACCGAACAGAATGCAAAAACATTCTATACAGCCAGAAACAACACAGGCAACCACCCACATCTTGTAGCTCGAGCGACATAAACTCAAAACCAACCACAAAGTTCCAAGGACCCTTAAACTCATCACCCGCTGCTTCTCACGCATCTCCCACTCTGTCTACTGGCCCTCTTTACATTTCCACGTCTTCTCTGGTCACTCAACCCCCAGCACCCTAGAGAACCCCCTCACCTATCTCCAAATCGACTCCAGTTCCTTTATTCTCTTCCAATGACTTCATGTGTCGCCCCTTCCTCAGCGTCATTCACAACCAGCCAGGCCAACCACCACAGACACCACACAGAATCTATCAACACAGGCACTACACATAATCTACCACGACAGACACTACACAGAAATTACCACCACCATCACAGATACTACAAAGTATCTATCACCACCGCCACCACAGATAATACAAAGAATCTACCACCACCACCAAAACCACAGATAATACAAAGTATCTACCACAACCACAGATAATACAAATAATCTTCCATCACCACCACCACCACAGATACTATAAAGAATCTACAACCACCATCACAGATACTACAAAGAATCTAGCAGCACCACTACCAACACCACCACCACCACATATACTACAAAGTATCTACCACCACCACCACTACCACAGATACTACAAATAATCTACCACCACCATCACCACCACCACTACCACAGATACTACAAAGAATCTACCACCACCATCACCACCACTACCACCACAGATAATACAAAGAATCTACCACCACCACCACCACCACAGATAAGACAAAGTATCTACCACCACCACAGATACTATATATAATCTAATATCACCACCACAGATGCTACAAAGAATCTAGTACCACCACTACCAACACCACCACCATGGATACTACAAAGTATTACCACCACCACTACCACAGATACTACAAAGAATCTACCACCACCACCACAGATACTACAAAGAATCTACCACCACCACAGATACTAAAAGAATCTACCACCACTACCACATATATTACAAAGAATCTACCGCCACCATCACAGATACTACAAAGAATCTACCGCCACCATCACAGATACTACAAAGAATCTACCGCCACCATCACAGATACTACAAAGAATCTATCGCCACCATCACAGATACTACAAAGAATCTATCGCCACCATCACAGATACTACAAAGAATCTACCGCCACCATCATAGATACTACAAAGAATCTATCGCCACCATCACAGATACTACAAAGAATCTACCACCACCATCACAGATACTACAAAGAATCTACCGCCACCATCACAGATGCTACAAAGAATCAACCACCACCATCACAGAAACTACAAAGAATCAACCGCCACCATCACAGATACTACAAAGAATCTACCGCCACCATCACAGATACTACAAAGAATCTACCGCCACCATCACAGATACTATAAAGACTCCACCACCACCACCACTACCACCACAACCGCTACCAACACCAGTACCACAGATACTACAACAAATCTACTACCACCACCACACACTGTACATAATCTACCACTAACTCCACCACCATCACTACCACCAATACCACCACCACTACCACCACTATCACCATCACTACCACCACCGCCACAGACACTACACATAATCTACCACTACCTCCACCACCACCACTACCACCACTACCACCACAGACACTACACATAATCTACCACTACCTCCACCACCACCACCACTACCACCACCACAGACACTACACATAATCTACCACTACCACCACTACCACAGACACTACACATAATCTACCACTACTTCCACCACCACCACTACCACCACCAACACTACCACCGCCACAGTGGAGTCAGGATGTACTTTACCTGAAGCAGTTCAGCCCAGCAGCTCTAAGCCAAGCTTTCATGATGGCTGTCACCCAGAAGCAACAGATGCCGCCCATGTTCAGACAACAGGAAGTGTGACACGTGACTAAACATTTGTGTTCATTGCTTCCTCACAGGCATTTTTACGACTTAGTGACTATTTTTTACAGCGTATTTAGAACTGACTGTGTCAGATTATTACATCTTATTTCTTGATTCCTTTTTTTTAAACAATTACGATGTTTTTGTGTACTTTTCTCCCTTATTTTGTTGTTAAGTTGTTAAGTTGTCTACAAATAATCTGTTGTACCTTAGGCCGCGAACTTATAAATCATCCCTGGTACATATAGATGATTTCAACTTTATCAGGCGCGACCCAGCTAGGAAGCTAGTGACAAGTTTAACTATATACATATATAGCACAATTTTGTAGAAAGGAAGACCTGGAAACACCAGAGGTTGAAAGTATCAACTGTGATCAAATGATCAAATCTTAGTCCAGTTCTAATTTGTTTCATATACCGAAATCCAAATGATTCAGCCGGATGGTATGATCACTTTACAACCATGATGGATGATACTCTAACTTCAACGACACAATCATTCCTGGCGACTTCAATATAGATTTCACGCAGTCCAATCCTCATTCATTCATTCATTCATTTGCATGTCCCTTGCCGAACTTTGCTTCCCAAACAGCACTCCTGTAAGCCTCTCGGTTGTGAGCAAGATGGCCTGCTGCTGCTGCGTCCATCTGCAGATCGTCAACGATTTCTTGCAGCCATCTTCTTTTTGGTCTTCCTCTTTTTCTTTTTCCCATTATGTATCCCTCCAGTATGGTCTTCTCTAAATTATCAGGACGTTTAATATGTCCAAAATATTTAAGTTTTCTCTCTTTAATCCTCTTTACTAGCCAGCCTTCTTCAATATTAAGCTCTTGTAGTATAGATATATTTGTTCAATCCTATATGGAAAAAAATTTTAACGTCCTATAGCTTCTCACAAATTGTCAATAAACCTACTAGGGTAACTGAATCATCATCAACATTAATAGATCACATAAATATGACTCATCCAGGAAACATTACTGAATGTACTGTTCCTCATGTGTCGCTGAGAGATCACTGCCTGGTCTGCTGTAGGTGGTCACATAAGAGGTGTAAAATGCCTAAACACAAACATACCAGCATCAAATATAGGGGCTTTAAAAACTTCAATACTTGGAATTATTTTTAATTAACTGATTTAAAATTGTCCCCTCTGGCGTACGTTTTCCAGTTAACAAATGCAGGTGAGGCAATCGAATACTGGATTTAGATATTTCGAAATATTTTAGACAAGCATGTCCCCATCAAAGAAATGAAGGTGAAACACTCAACAAAATTTCCGTTGATAACTCCTGACATCTTGCAACTCATTAGGAAACGGGATGAAGCTCATAGAAGCAGAGATTTCAGTAGCTATCAATCGCTTTGGAATGAGGTGTAGTATTTAACTGGGCAGGAAAAGAAAAATTACTTTAGAAATTTAGTGCAAGATAAAACTGACAGTAAATCAACCTGGAAAGGGATTCGTGTAAATAAAAGAAAGCAATCTGACCCACAAACACTTAAAGGTGAACATACTTGCACCAACTTCAGTGAACATTTTAGGGAAGAAATTAGTATTCTAAAATCTTCATTACCGACCCCTACTTGCGACATGAGCCTGTTGTAAACTTACAGCGACAGTAAATGTGTAAAGCTAACACAATTAAGTATTCCTCTCCTCACAGTCTGTGAAGTTTATAACTACTTCCGATCTTTAAAAACCACAAACTCAGCAGGATGCCATGGCATTAGTAACAAACTATTACGCTACGCTGCACCAGTTATCACAGACACACTTACATACATATACAATTTGTGCATAGAAAAACGCCATTTTCCTGACGCTTTTAAACTCGCTAAAACGTTTCCTCTTTTTTAAATCCGGACAGACTTGTGACCTTTCTCATTATAGACTTATGTCCATTCTATCATCATTATCCAAACCTCTTGAAAAACATATACAAAAGTTAACACTGCTCCACATACAGGGAAACAATCTACTAATAGGCAGTCAGTCAGGTTTTAGACCAAATTATTCCTGCTACACAGCATTAACAAAAATGATAGAAAACTGGCTATCTAATACAAATTATGACAAATTGTGTGGTGGCGTCTTTGTTGATTAAAAAAAAATCATTCGATATGATTGATCATGAAATTCTTGCAATAAAGCTGGAAGGTTATAGATTACACCCTGACCTGACAAAATATATTGCATATGTTCTCTCAGATAGATAACAGACAGTTTGCATAAGAAACGAATTATCTGACTCATCTACGGATGATACTGATATTCCTCAAGGCTCCAGTCTTTGTCCTCTTCTCTTTGTTATCTATATTAACGAATTACCATTACATTTAAAACACTCTTAATGTAATATTTTTGCAGATGACTGTATTATTTACATTAGTGACTATGATATGAGTAGTCTACAGACAACGCTCCAAAATGACATATAAACAATTTGATTAAATGGAGTAATAATAATGATATGTTGATAAACACCGACAAAACAAAATCCATGTTTATCACTACAAGACAAGAAACTACAGAATGCAACAAAAACTTCGCTTCAACTTTGTGCTGGGATTAATTAAACTATTATCACCGTGACTGATTAGACTGGTCACGTGCAACACTGACAGTAGTTATGCTCTGCTGTTTGAGTAAGGACAGATGATGAAGCTGTTTATGTAAGAGTCTAGTGTAGTAAAAAGGCTGTAGGTAATGTTGTCAGACTACCTCTCAGAGAGGTAAGGTTCTACCTGGAAGTCGTATCAAATGTTTCAAGGTTATTCACAAGAAACTGAGCATATCCAGATTCTACACAACTCCACATAGACAACATCCACGTAACTTGAAACTACTGACAGCCCTCCACAACTCCACATTGACAACATCCACGTAACTTGAAACTACTGACAGCCCTCCACCAGACTGACACGTAACAGTGTGGATTAAATTGAGGAGAGTTTCAAAACATCAACAGATTGATTTATGAGAAATAATGACAGATGTCCGATGCTGATAAATTCAATCTGCAAAGAAACATGTTTGAGGCTCCACTCCCCGGCTAGAACAATTGTCAGCTACATGAGGAGGAAGAGGGCAACTCTCTCACAACAAAGTTGCAACAGTTCTCACACAACATCGAATAGCAAAAAGCAACAATTACATCTTCTGAACTTCTCACTGAATACACACGAATCACAACGCTTACTAACAGTAGTTAGTTCTGAACACTCCTTACACAATAACATGAGGCAACATTTAATAGCACTCTTCTAGCTAGAACAAAACTCACTTCATAATAGTTTTAACCTTCTATTAAGGAAAACACACAATGATCAACAATTACTCTCTGTCTAAACTGACAGCACATTCTAACCCAATCTACAAGCATCACTTATGGGAGGAATCGTCCTCAGGAATCATTCTCATAATCACAATCATAATCAACTGATACTGAAAAAATTCAGTCTAATACTCATTCTAATAATTATTCTAATAATGCCTCCTACGCTTATATGTCAACTACCATTTCTACTTTCCCTTGTTCGTGATCACTCCTTCACGAGAAAGTCTAAACTTCATGAAATCGTCTATTTAAAACCTTGGACTAATCTCTAAAAACAACCTAATTATCTCTCTCTCTCTCTGAACCTTAAGTGCCCAGGGCACATGGGGCTTCCGCAAGGGTTTTCCACAAATGCCTGTCCTTCGCCTTTTTTTCTGCTCTTGCCCAGGTGAGCCCTCTATTGCTCAACATCCTTTCTCCTTCCACCTGCATTTGTTTTTTCCCTTGCTTCCGTTTCTGTAGCAGTCTGATAGTTTTTTACCAGACAGAGTTGCTGGCCCTATGCTGAACCCTCCTTAGTCGCCTTTTTCAATCATGCGTGGTAGGGTACAGTGGTCCTATTCGCTCAACCTAATTATAGCTAGCTGTAAAAACATGTCCAGAGAAAGTTCAATAAAAATCATCAAAATATTTGGATGTCAACGTTCAAAAAATGACCTTCAGTGAGCTACTAACTGGACATTCCAAATTTAACTTTCATAAAACATGTCAGGATAAAGTTCATGATACCCAGTGATTTTTTCAAGGTCCTAGACTGAACTTTCTTTGGCCTGTCTACGACAGTAATACATAATACTAAGGGGCTATAATCAAACCGTCAGAATACTAGATGAATCATGGATTATATCCGTTAGATAGAATACTGCCACATAATGAAAATAGAAAACGTTCAGGACATACAACCCTTTGCCTCAACATTGATCAGCATTTAGCTTGGAATTCTCACGCACATAACCCAAAAAGCTTTATAGCAAAGAAAGTTTACCAACTAGCCAACATTAATACTTTATTGAACATGATGACACAAGAAAGATATACTACAAATCACATATACACACTTAGATTACTGCTCCACAATCTGGGATGGCTGCTCAGTCTCAAACACAAAAGTGCTCAACTCACTTCACAAACGAGCAGTAAATCTGATTTGTGGCAAACACCCAGTACAGACTGCAGATCAGCACAAAGAACTCAAAATTCTACCCCTCATATATAGAGTAATTTTTAACCAAGTTAAGTTTGTTCAGTGTTCATAGAATGTTGTTGCACAGTGCTCCGCCTTACTTGTGGTCACTGTTTACGTATAACAAATGAACATAGCCAACGTTTAAAAACTGTCTTCTTCATAAACCCACGATTGATCTGTACAAGACAAAGCCTTGCTTATTCTGCAGCACGGCACTGCAACAGCCTCTCCTATCAGTTACAATCCATTAGTAATTATGCATCTTCTAACTCAAACTTTCATCACTATCTTCTTCTTGTAACAATATGACCCCATACATTAATCTCACAATCCATGACTCGTCAGCCACCATGGTTCTAAGGACTGTTATTGCGTCTCAACAGCCTCTGGCAGTCAAGTCCAGCTCCTGGCCTTCCCGTGGCAGAACTGTTTAAACTGACAGGAGAAGGGGCGAGGGCGAATATCTGGCGCCTGAAAACCAGATACTTAGGGTAGATAAGTGGCACGTTTGGTAGCTCATCTGCCGCTGTTGGCGAGATTCTTCAGCTGCCGTGCGTGGAGCGGTGCTCCTCTCGGCCAATGAAGAAAAGTGCAAATGGGGTTGCCGCGCAGCATCACTGCGGAAAAGGTGGTAGAAAGGATAAAGCGAAGCAAATAGTCAAATCATGGCACCTCTGGTCTGGAGGTCGGCCACGTCCTGAGTGCAGTCATATCGGGTGAAATGCATGAACCGGCTTGTCCCAGAGGTTAAGACACTGCTGGCGAGACTCTTCGAATGCCGCGCGTGGAGTGAAGCTCCTCCCGGTCAAGGAAGAAAATGCGGAAAACAAATAAAGGTTGCTGTGCGGTGCCGATGTGAAAAGGTGGTGGAAAGGATAAAGTGAAGTTTAATCGGTATGTCCAGTAGTATCGCTGCGAGAGCTATACATACCACGGCACCTCTGCTCTAGAGGCCGACCACGTCCGAAATACACCTACACTGGTGAAATATGCCTAAACCAGCACACACCAGGGGTGGAACTTGATGGCTAGACATGTCTTGCCACCTCCGCTCTAGAGGTCGGTCACGCCTGATATATATCCATACCGGTGAATTATGCCTAAACCGGCTCACACCAGGGGTGAATCTTGAAGGCTATGCATGTCACAGTATCTCTGCTCTAGAGGTCGGTCACGTCCCAAACACGCCCATACTGGGATAATATGCCTAAACCGGCTCAACCCAGGGGTGGAAGTCACTAGTGGCGAGGATTCGTCCTCCTGGACAAAAGCTCCATCCTGGTCACAACTAGGAAGGGTAGCGGCCACGACCGCAAAATGGTGAAGTCGGAAACACTGGACCAATGCAGTCTAGATAGGCAACCACCTCTCACCCGGCGGGGATGTTTGCGTATCCTAATCACGCTGAGGTTTTCCGGTGAGAAGGTCCAACTCCGGCCTGGGTGGGCTACCGCCTCTCACCCATCGGGGATGCACAGATATCCTAAACACGTCGAGGTCTTCCGGTGAGAAAGTCCAACCCTAGACTAAACTGGTGCAACGAAAACCAGGGTGTCACGCAATCCCGCTTCTGAGACCCACCAAGAATACAGGCTAACGCCCTGTGATACTCTGAACCCCTTGTGGTCCTCTCGTGGATCTCGTGTGATCCTTTCCGGGACTATACAGGAGACCACGGGACCTAACGAGGACCACAGGCGTAAATTCAGTAGGATCACAGTGCGGTTTTGGTGGTAGAAGCGAACGAAGAAGAAGAAGTCAGCCATCATGTTCTAAAAGGATATAGTTCTAAACGTAACTTGTTAGATCTTGTTAGAAATTGCTTAATGAGGGTCAAGGAGGAATGCAATGTCAGAATATTTGTACTGAAAATCTGTGTGTGTGTGTGTGTGTGTGTGTGTGTGTGTGTTTATGTCTTTGTGTAAGCACGCGTTAGCTTGTTAGATTAATTACCTCTCATGTGGGTCATTCTCTTATGTTTGTGAATGTGATAGTTTAATTTTGCACTTTTGATATGTTTTTTCCTCATGTAATGTATATACCTGTATTAAAATCACGTGTGTGGAAAAAATGAAAGATGGGGTGATGAAGGACAGACTGTAACACGGACCCTAGTGCCCAATTCTTCAACCTTTGAAAATAAAGATCATTCCCTTCATTGTATTCACAGAAATTCCACTCTTTCTCTCTCTCTCCCTTCACTGTATTCACAGCAATTTCACACACACTCTCTCTCTCTCTTTTCATTCTGTTCACAAAACTTCCACTCTCTCAAACTTCATTCTGCTAACAAAACTTTCACTCTTTCTCCCTTCATTCTTTTCACAAAATCTCCACTCTCTCTTCTTTCATTCTGTTCATAAAACTTCTGCTCTCTTTTCTTTCATTCTCCTCATAAAAGTCTTTTATCCAAGATTATTTGACGTTTCCCCCATCAGTACACATCTGTGTAACTAAGCTGTACTGATACTAAATAAAAGTTCACAATTAATCTAAGCTTTAGAGAGGTTAGACATGCTCACTTTTGCCTATATATCCAACTAAAGGTATTTATCCCAACTAGGTACATAGCTTATTGGAAGGATACATAATGGGAAAAAGAAAAAGAGGAAGACCAAAACGAAGATGGCTGCAAGACATCGTTGACGATCTGCAAATGGATACCGCAGCAGCAGGCCATCTTGCTCACAACCGAGAGGCTTACAGGAGTGCTGTTTGAGAGGCAAAGTTCCGCAAGGGACATGCAAATGAATGAATGAGGTACATAGCTTATATACAATGATATTAGTTCCAACATCTCTGCTGGAGATCAACCAAAAGAGTAAATGTATGCTTAAACACATCTGATAAACAATTTGTAATAAAAGAAGGCTTTGACTTTGAAAATACGATCCAGTTAGGTAAGCTGAAATAGTGAACTAACGGACGCAGACAACAATAAATTGCACTAGCTATTATACCAACAATTCATCCCTAGAATCCTGATTCACACATTCACAGACACAGCAGTAAATTCTACTTATAATCATCAGCGGGTTTCAAGTCTGAGCTGTACAATTCACTGTTTCTGTAGCAGGTTATCTGACCCACAGCTCCACGTCTTTATAAGAGACCATATTTAACACCCGAGCACGTGGTCTTGGACTGGAAGCCGTGAGGTCAAGTTTCAGTTGAACATTACGATGTTTTATGCGGGACGCGCATCGTAAGCCACTCCAACACAGTTCATTTAATATACTAACAGATAATTAACAGCTATTCAGTACTCTTTTACATGGCTAGGAATTTTAAAATTTGTACTTACCATAAACGCAGTGACCAGTCTTAAAGTCGCATATATCTCTCACACAGTTATCGAGACAGTTCCTAGAGCATGTGTTTCCGTAAAATCCAGGACTGCATGAGAAGCACATACCGGTTTTCAGATTACAGCTCTGGTCTAGACAATTACTGGGACAGGCACTTGAACATGTTTCTCCGTAAAATCCTTTCATACAGCTAAAGCAACTACCGTCAGTGATGTTACAGTTCTTGTCCTCACAGTTAAGAGGACAAAAGTATATGCAATTTTCTCCGTAAAATCCTGCAGCGCATGATACACACTCACCGCTTTCTAAATGACATGTCATGTTTAGACACTCTTGAGAGCAATGCATTGAACAGTTTTCGCCATAATATCCCTCGATGCACGACAAACAGTCACCACTTATAATATCACATATACTCATCTGACAGTTTTCAGGGCAGTTTAATGTGCAGTTATTTCCGTAGAATCCAGGGTTACAGGATAAACAATCTCCACTTTCAACATGACATATATTATCCTTACATTTTTCCGAACAAATTTCCAAGCATTGTTTTCCATAGAGTCCGTCATGGCAGGACTTGCAGTAACCATATTTACTGTCACATTTCCTTTCTTTACAGTTTTCAGAACAGTTAAATAAGCACGCGTCTCCATAATATCCTAACTCACATAATGAACAGGCCCCATCTACAAAACTGCATTTCTTGTTAACACAGCGTGAAGAACACGGACGTTCACAGTTATCTCCGTAAAATCCATCTATGCAAGAAAAGCAGCTGCCATTATTTGAATGACATCTGCTGTCCATACAATTGTCAGAACAAGCATCATCACATGTATCTCCATAATATCCTTCCTCACATTCACAACTGCCATTGGTAGAGTCACACACTTTAACACAGTGGTCAGAACAAGCATTTAAACACTGTGCTCCGTAATAGTTGTCGTTACACTCATAACAGTAGCCTTCCTTTGGGTCACATGTATCGTTCATACACTGTTCTGGGCATTCAGTTAAACACGTTTCACCATAAAACCCGCTCTCACACGATTCGCATCTACCAGTGACATCATCACAAGCTCTGTTCTCACAGTGATCAGAACAGGGAATTAAACATTCATCTCCGTAATATCCACTTTCGCATTGTAAACAAGTGCCGTTTTTAGAGTAACATGCATTATCCAAACACTTTTGTGAACACTGGGTGGAACATGTATCTCCATAAAAGCCACCAACACAATCAAAACAGGTACCATCCATATCATCACATGTATTGTTTATGCAATGTTCAGGACATTTTTTGTTACATTTATCTCCATAATACCCACTGTCACAAGAGAAACATATACCGGTGGTAGAATTACATTTGTCATCTTGGCAGTGTTGTGGACACAGGTTAATGCACTGATGACCATAATAACCACTGATGCATGTTTTACAGAAACCTTCCATAATATCACATTCTTTATTATTACAGTTATCTGGACAGGAAATGTCACAAACGTCTCCAAAAAATCCAGTGTCACACGAGAAGCAGATACCAGTAACTTCATTACATTCGTCATCCTTACAATTCTCAGGACAAGGAATGTCACATGCGTCTCCGTAGAATCCACTGTTGCAAGAAAAACAAGTGCCATTTGAAGAATAGCATGAATTGTTTCTACAATTTTCAGGACACATAGTTGAGCATGTACGTCCATAGAATCCTTTGTTACAGCCATTCAAACATGTTCCTTCTAGAAAACTACAGTTATTACTCTTACAGTTTGTAGGACAATTCACGGAGCATTTGTCGCCATAAAATCCAACAACACAAGAGACACATATGCCAGTATCTTTGTGACAGTCATGGTTGTTACAATTACCAGGGCACGCAGATTTGCACAGATCACCATGAAAGCCATGCTGGCATGATAAACACGTCCCATTTTGAGCATGGCATTTACCGTTCTGACAAAGCGCAGGGCACGGTGATAAACATTTGTTTCCGTAATATCCGCTGACGCAGTCGACACAGTTACCCTCTTCAACATGACATTCTGAGTTTTTACAGTGGGCAGGACAGGAATACAAACATTGATATCCATAGAAACCGTTGTCACAGGACGTACATGTTCCATCTGTGCTATTGCATATGTTATTAGCACAGTGTTCCGGACACGTTGATGAACATTTGATTCCAAAATAGTTATTGTTACAAGAGAAACATTTTCCTTCAGCATGGTCACATTCGCTGTTCTTACATTGTTGTGGACACCGAGTCGAACATTTATCTCCATAATAACCTCTTTTGCAAGAGAGACAAGTTCCAATTTGAGGGTCACAAGTACTGTTTCCACAGTTAGCCGGGCACGGAGTTGTACATAGTATGCCATAATATCCGCTGGTACATGTTACACATGCGCCAGATTCAAAATTGCACGTTTTGCCAACACAGTGTTCAGAACATGCAAACGAACATAAATCTCCATAAAATCCTCCATCACACGCAAAGCAAACGCCCTGTGTTATTTCACATTTATTGTCCTTGCAACGTTGAGGACATGCAAATGAACAGTCATGACCGTAGAATCCTGTTATGCAGGACTCGCAGTTACCATGTGTAAAATTACATTTATTATTCTCACACTTTTGAGGGCATGTAGTTATACATATGTCTCCGAAAAAGCCGTCCTCACAAGAGTAGCAATAGCCATTATCAAAACTGCAAGCTTTGTCCTTGCAGTTCCTAGGGCAAGCAGACAGACAATGATATCCGTAATATCCAGTTTTGCAAACGCTGCATGTGCCGTCTGAGGAATTGCATGTATTGTTACGACATTTTTCAGGACACGGAGTTGAGCAAACATCTCCATAAAATCCCCGGCTACATGTCGTACATGTACCAGATTCAGCAATGCAAGTCCCGCCTAGACAGTGTTCAGGACAGGTATTTCGACATTTCTCTCCATAGAAGCCAGCTTTACACTGAAGACAGTTACCGCTTCCTGCATTACACTGGCTATTTTGACAGTTTTCTGGGCATCTTGCTGCACATGTGTCTCCATAAAATCCAGCACTGCAAGAGTTACACTTGCCAGTTGTTCCATTACAAGTGTTACCCTGGCAGTTTTGTGAACAAGCAGTCGTACACTTAACTCCATAAAATCCTGTCTGGCAAGAGACACAGTTGCCACTATCCATACTACATCCATTGTTCCCACAGTTTTGAGGACAAGAGAATGAACATGTTTCTCCATAAAATCCGATTTTACAAGAACTGCATGTGCCATGGAATTGTTCACATATCTCATCCTTGCAGTTTTCAGGACATATGGAAATACATGTATCTCCGTAAAATCCTGCTTTACATGAATTACAAGTTCCATTTGTCGGTTTACATGTGTTAGTTTTACAGTTGTCTGAGCATGGCTGAGAACATTTCATTCCGAACTTGCCACTAGGGCAGACTGTAATAAGAAGAAAAATAGGAAATTACACAGTTTGGAAAGTTCAGATTGTGTTTCATAGCATTTTTAAAGAGATACATTGCTTAATAAGTGACAAAACCTTCTATACAAGGACACCACAGAAGTTATGTAACACAAATAAGTAATAGTACACTTTAACAAACTAGTGTAACAACATCTTATGTATGTACATAGTTCAAAATTAGCAATGTAGTTTATCTAAATCTTCATCATCATCATCATCATCATCATAAATATCTTAGAATATTCTCATATATCAAACTTGTTATCCTCGCAAAACGCATCAGTTCTTCTTAGGTTGGTGACAAAGAATACAGCTAGACCTGGACTAGAGTTAATGATGGCCATGTGTGTCTTTTAAGTTCTCTGTTTTGTTGGACACTCTGTTTTGTTGAAAACTCTGTTTTGTTGAACACTCTGTTTTGTTGGACACCCTTTGTTGGACACTCTGTTTTGTTGAAAACTCTGTTTTGTTGGACACTCTGTTTTGTTGGACACTCTGTTTTGTTGAACACTCTGTTTTGTTGAAAACTCTGTTTTGTTGGACACTCCGTTTTGTTGGACACTCTTTGTTGGACACTCTGTTTTGTTGGACACTCTGTTTTGTTGAAAACTCTGTTTTGTTGGACACTCTGTTTTGTTGGACACTCTGTTTTGTTGAACACTCTGTTTTGTTGGACACTCTGTTTTGTTGGACACTCCGTTTTGTAGGGCAGTGTGTAGGACAGTGTTTGACTGTTATTTTCCCGGTACTACATGTGCACACTTCGACTGTAACTATCTTGAGCTTGCCGTACATACGATATCTCAATGTGAAGATCTTAGCCTGTTCTTATATGTCAAGGAGCTACTTCTGTCAAGTAGTCCATGACAGCAAAGTTTTGGCAGTATGTTAACATATACTTATCTAATTTACTGTATGCGTGCCAGTATTTCTATATAAGCCACATCATCATCATCATCATGTGCCGTGCCGGCTGGCGTTGGCTATTATGCTTCTCCAGAGTACACGATCCTTCATGCAGGCCATCAGCTCAGTTGGTGATCCCCTCTCACACCATCCCGTCAGACTGTCCAGTATCATTTCTTTTGGTCTTCCTCTTATCTTCTTCCTTCTATTTTTCCTGTTGTTATAATATTTTCAATGCCCCATCTTCTCATTGCATATCCTATGAAAGTACATTGTCTCTCTCTTATCTTTTTGACAAGGTTTTTATCTCTCCAGCTCTTCTCATACATTCTTCATTAGTTATTTTTGCTGTCCAGAGGATTCGAAACATTCTTCTAATATACCACATTTCTGCTGCTTCCAATGATTTTTGTGCAGACCTGCCTATTGTCCATGATTCACTTCCATATGACAAGATAGGATCAATATAGCATTTTAGGACCTGTTTTCTAACATTCATTGATAAGGATGTGTTGGCTAATACGTTTCTCATTCTCTGAAATGCAGTCTTTGCTTGCCCATTTTGTTCCTAATTTCTGTTCTGCATTTCTCATCTGTGCTTCAAGGCATTTGAACTTCTGCACCTGCTTTAGAATAGTTCCGTTTAATTTTATACTGCATGTTGGTGGATTCTGTTCCTTAGATATAACCATAGTTACTGTCTTTTTGATGTTCAAAGTAAGGCCTTTCTGTTCACTTTGTTTGGCCACTTTATCCAAGAGATTTTGCAGGTCTTGTTGGTTGTCAGTTGTCAGTACTGTGTCGTCAGCATACTGAAGGTTGTTAACATTGTATCCTACAGTTTACCTGATTCTGTGATGATCGTTCTTAGAGTATCCTCGCTGTACAGAGAAAAGAGGTTTAGAGATAGTATACATCCTTGTCGCACCCCTTGTTTTATAGGTTGATATTTTCCAGTTCTATTTTCACCTCGAATTGCTGCTTCTTGCTGCCAGTATAGATGTTTTACAATCCTCAGGTCTTTGCCGTCTATACTGATGTTTTCAAGCATTTTAATAATTTCATTATGTTTCACCTTGTCGAATGCATTGGTATAATCAATGAAGTATAAGTAGAGATCTTTCTGTACTTCTAAAACTCTTTCTGTTAGTGGTTGTAGAGCATAAATGGCATTGTGTGTTCCATTTCCTTCAACAAATCCAAACTGTTCATCTGACATTTCCATTTTTATCTTTTTCCTTGTTCTTCTCATAATGATTCTCAGAAGTAGCTTCGTTATGTGACTTGAGAGGCTGATATTCCGGTAGTCATCACATTCCTTTGCACCTGGTTTCTTTGTAGTGAATTTGATTGTGGATTTAATCAGGTCACTGGGAATATAAACACTGTTGTAAATGTCTTTGAGAACTTGGTTATTATTTTTTACTCCTGTCTCCTCTAGTGCCTCTATTTCTTCTATTGTTATATTATCAGGCCCAGTTGTTTTTCCTTTCTTCATGTGTTTGATGGCATCTATGATTTCATCTTCAAGTATTGGTGGCCCATCACAGTTTTCAGTATCTGGTGTTAATTCTGGTCTTTCTCCTCCATTTACCCCACCGATATATTCTGTCCACCTGTCCACAATGTCTTCTTTTCCCATTAACAATTCACCTTCTTTCGATTTCAGGCATCCTATGGTATATTTTGTTTTCCTGTCTGTGAGTTCACTAATTCGTTTGTGCATGTTTTTGCTGTCTTTATTATGAGAGTCATCTATCTGTCTGCACTGTTCATTTAACCACACTTATTTTGCTTCTCTGCATTTGCGTCTTATTTCTTTATTTATCTTTTGTTTCCTCGTTATTTTTACTCCTCCTCCTCCTCTTGTCCATCAGTCCTGAGATGTCATCTGTCATCCATTTATTTTTAGAGGCTTCTTTTTTCTGTGGTATTATCTCCTTAACAGTTTGGTGGATAGAATCTCTTAACATTTCCCATTGTTCATCTATACTATATATCTTTGCTGTTGCATTGTATCTATTTGTTATAATAACTTTGAATTGCTCTCGCAGTTCTTGGTCATTTTTAAGGAGTTTTTTATTCAGTTTCATGTTTCTCACTTTTCTGCATGTTTTCTTTAGCTTTATTCTAATTTTTCAACAGAGTGGGTCACGGTCACTATTGCAGTCAGCTCCTGGCATGGTTATGAGCCACACAGTTGCCAAATACAGCGTTATTTTGGACATACATGTATAATTATTTTTCCCATCTTTCTACAAGACTAATGTTGTATCACTGGTCGTGAAAAGTTGAAATTTACCTAAAATGTTCCTTTAAAAAATGAAATGTAATATTTTTTTTAAATTCTGATTTAGGTTTTTATTTTATTCAGTATAGAGTTCGTTACCACCACCACCCCCTCTCTGCACACACACACACACACACACACACACATATAAACAAACAAACACACACACAGACAAACCATGAACGTATAGAAAAGAATACTGTATTTACATTTAAAATTATTATTATTGCTCAGTTTTCTTTGAATTTCTTTTCCTGAAAATAGTGACACATAAAAATATCTTACAGACACTTTTTTCTTCGTCTGTTAGTTCTGTCATGGATGTGTTTCCTGTTATCTTTCATGTACTTTTTTGTTAGCAGAAAGAAAGCCCTGGTCTTTTTTGTTGTTGCTATTGTTGTTATTGTTGTTTGTTCTGGCAGTAAATCTGGTCTTTGTTTGAATATTACTTTATTTCCTTTATCATGGCCAAAAACTACTTTCTGTAACAGAGGCATAACATTCTTTCACATGTTTAATAACACAGAAATATCTTAGAGACTGTGCCTAGTGTAACTGAATTTTATCACAAATCACATCATTCAAGGGGCATAATTCTGAGAGATACGAACACGATAATGGCTCGCACTCAGATTGAGAGAACCAATGCTTTGATCGTTTGTAAGGAGGGACAACATTTATATTCTTTATTTCTTAAATGAACTCCATGAAACAGTGGATCATGAAACCCCGACATAAGTTTAATAATTAAATGAAAACTAACGCACGCAGACACATACATACTCTGACCAACAGCGTCAGTTCTAGAGTGGATAGAAATTTGCTCGTTTCTGTAACATTTTTTATGCGAGTTATCAGTTTACTATATTTATTTGGCATTATGAAGGGTATAAGACAACTTTTCTGATATTGTGTAAGTTTGATTTGCCCAACTACATGTGTTAATATAAAAGTTGTGACAAATTGCGTCTATTGTGCTTTTATGAATATAGTTACGTGTTTACTGTTAGGTTAATGAAGAGCCGCTGATTTTGTGATTTCGAAATTACCTCTTTCGCATTTATCTCCCGTATAGCCATCGATGCACCTGTGGCAGTTACCAGAGTGACTGTGACAACCTCGTTTATCACAGGTAGAAGGGCAGCGACTGGTGCATCTCTGTCCATAGAACCCAGAAGAGCATCCTTGAAGACAGTTCCCAGTGACCAGACTACAGGTCTGATTCTTTCTACATGTGCAGTTTTGAGAACAATCAAATCTCCATTTACCTTCAGGACAAGAATTGTCTGGGGATGTAAATGAAATGATCACACTTAATCAGGTTCTGCAGTAATTAAGAATCGCAATAAAAGTTCTTCTGCCAGTCTCTTCGAGTATTAAAAATTGGGAGCACTCATCCTGTAAAACGAAATTGATTTTGTCACACGTAAGAGCAACTTGTACCTAAGTGACTGATTTTCCTACACTTCCCATCGCCTTTCATGCAATACGCTTTATGGACACCAAAGCTCTTTATAGAAAATACGAGTATATCAAGGAATCAAATAACAGTAATGAATATTTGAAATCACAGACTTACATCCGAATGTCTGAACTTCACACAAAGTTAGAAGTTTGTGACCTTTGATTACAATGTTTAGCCGGCTTACTTTGTCCTCATTGTTATTTAGCACGATCGTATATTCGCGTTGAGTGTCATGGGTACTGTACGATTCTATTTTCTTGCCTTGGGATGTGTATGTTGTCAGTTTGAAACCGGCCAGACGAAAGGCATATTCTGAAACAGATAATATTCTCTTTTATTAGTGTCAAATAGTTAATTTTTTCAGTATTAGTTTCTCCACATCAAAAATATCTTCTCGCCCTTGTCACGATAAACTGTTATTTTTATAACAGTCATCAATAATAATGACAGAAAAACACGCAAATTTATTTCCCTGTTCAAGGCTCGGTGTCTGTGAGGCAGGAGAAACACTCCAACATTCACACAAAGTAAACATGTCAGCCAGGAGGAACCATCACACAGGAATGCCTCAGATTTGAACGGCCAACCACCCAGTTACGAGAAACCACTTACACTGAATATGTTTAAAGATGTAAGACATAATGTGAAAATGGCCGGTATATCCTCCTACTTATTTATCCTTATATGTCTGAAAAATATATACAGTAAAACCCTGATTAACCGAACTCAGGGTTAGCAGCAGTTCATCATTATCCGAGGCATATCTGATAAGTGGAATACACTAGTTTTCGTATAACTCTTGAAAGCTTTGCCGTGAAAACCTCACTGAGAGTGTAAATAACCTCTATTTTACAATCTATTGTACCGCGTCAGCGATAGAGAAGCTGCAACTGTGAGAATGTTCATCTAATGTGTTATTATCATCAATGAATGGATTTTCACCATCCTCAATTAAAAAAAAGCTATTTCCGTATATTGAACATTAGGAAGACACCACGTCACAAGGCACTTTGATGTTTAGGCGACTGCGGAACATTGAGATAAAAAAGGGAAGAATCGCCATAAAACAAAACACTCTGAAGGACTTTTCAAGGAAAATTTGAAACAATAACAAGTATTACAAAACCATTTATGTCTGCCACGTTAACCATTTTCTTCTTAACTTCAATGTGCGACAAACCATTCATGTTAAAATGAAACAAGGCTCACTTTTATTCTTACAACGATTATTATGTACTGGTTATATAATAAATGATGCATCACATAAATATGTGAATGTGTGTTTTTCTTTCTGTTTTTAGAACAAAATTTAATTCATTATGGTAAGAAACGAGGCTTATACGAAATACTGTACTACATAAAATGTCAAAACATTTTACATCCATAAGTTTAAATCCAACATGACTTTGACCATACGTTTTATCAGGATTTTGATTTATCCCAGGTAGCATATACAAGGCAATTAGACTCTTTTGAAAACAAATGCCTAAGGAAAATATTCGGCATCAAGTTGAACTAATTCAAGAACAATGCGGATGACTGAACAACAACCAGTCTCATGGGTGATCAGGAAAACAAGATGGGCATATGTTGGTCACTTGATGAGAAGAAATGATCAGAGAATCCCAAAACAAGCTATCAAATAGAACACAACAGGCCAAAGAAAAAGAGGCAGACCACGTGAAACTCTGAAGAGGACATTGTTAAGAGAGGCCAAATTAACAGGCATAATATCCCTTGATGAAGTTGAAAGACTCGCCGAAGACAGGAAAAATTAGCGAACTACTTTGCAAGCCCTATGTGACGTTTAACGGCACGGGAGGGATGTAAGATATATAAAATATACAAGGCAGCGTGGACAGAAAATGCTGCGGTGCTTAGAAACGTGAAGACACTACCTCTTCCCACTTCCTCAGCGTGCAAGTGCTAAAGGACATAGATATTAGGATTTTAGTTCGAAAATTAATTGCAGTTAATGACAAGATTAAAATTTGTAATTGTAAATTAATTGCATATTAGTCAAAATTCTATATTTTGTTTCAAGCCCATTAGTATTGTTCTTAAGTCGGAAATAAACTAATGTTACACATATAAAGCAGTTAACAGTTATATATTATGTTATTCCAGTTAGCTTAATAACAGTTTTGTGTAACATAAATGATGAAATACACAGTTAAACAATAATCATTCAAGAGCTAGAAGTAACCCTTTTCGAATCACGTTACAATTCAATATTTCTGTCTCCAGAATATGGAGATGAACAAAAAATCAGTGAATCCCATAGTCTATCATGACTTTGGCCCGCAACTAGTAAGAGTACACACATGATCTACTTGCTGTCTATGAGATTCCTGGCATTCAATACATTTCTTATCCACTGATTTTATGCGATTTTAGAGAAATGTTTGACAAGTGGAGGCTTGCTTCAAAATACTTTGTTTATTGTTCTTCAGGGTTCATTGCACCACTTTCTCTAATCAACGCATTTAGATGCTGCATTAAATACAATAAAATTAATTGCAGATAGTTTAACTCGTTAATAAGTAGCCCTTCTTTGTACTAATAAAAGTAAAATAAAGGGCCACTAAACAAATCCAACCATATTAAAATGAGGGACGAATTAGACATAATTTAATTACATTATTCTTCAGTCATTATGACAGTTTCGTGAAGAGTAACGAACTCTAACAGCAGTAAATGCTAGTTCTGTGAACACTCCCTTCCTTCTGAAACTCAGATATGCTGGCAGATGAAATAAATACGGTCAGAAACGTGTGTGACCACCACGAGCATTGATACAAGCCAGGCAACGTTGTCTCATGGATAAAATCAAACCCATATTAGTGTGCTGGGAGAATCTCCTGCCATTCCTGCTGCAGGTTTGTGAAACAATTGATTCAGGTCTCCAGCTGGTGGGTGGTTGCCTCTTGCTGATAGTTCCAAAATGTTCCAGAGATGCTCAGTATGGTTTAGCTCAGGTGAGAGTGCTGGCTACTCCATCCTGGTGACATAGTGCAGGGTTTAGCTCAGGTGAGAGTGCTGGCTACTCCATCCTGGTGACATGGTGCAGGGTTTAGCTCAGGTGAGAGTGCTGGCTACTCCATCCTGGTGACATAGTGCAGGGTTGAGCTCAGGTGAGAGTGCTGGCTACTCCATCCTGGTGACATGGTGCAGGGTTGAGCTCAGGTGAGAGTGCTGGCTACTCCATCCTGGTGACATGGTGCAGGGTTGAGCTCAGGTGAGAATGCTGGCTACTCCATCCTGGTGACATGGTGCAGGGTTGAGCTCAGGTGAGAGTGCTGGCTACTCCATCCTGGTGACATGGTGCAGGGTTGAGCTCAGGTGAGAATGCTGGCTACTCCATCCTGGTGACATGGTGCAGGGTTGAGCTCAGGTGAGAATGCTGGCTACTCCATCCTGGTGACATGGTGCAGGGTTGAGCTCAGGTGAGAATGCTGGCTACTCCATCCTGGTGACATGGTGCAGGGTTGAGCTCAGGTGAGAATGCTGGCTACTCCATCCTGGTGACATGGTGCAGGGTTGAGCTCAGGTGAGAGTGCTGGCTACTCCATCCTGGTGACATACTGCTACTGGAGGAAGTCATTAACAACACGAGTTCTATGGGGACGGACATTACCATCTTGGACCACAACACCTTGCCCAATAGCCTGAAGTGCTTTAACTACAAGAGGCTGAAAAATATCGTCTCTATACTTAATGCCAGGCAAGTTTCATCGACACGATGCCGGGGCGTTCTATAGTTCATTGAAAAGCCGTCCCATATCATAACTACCTGCATAGCTATCATGCTCCATTACTGTGACATCTTGGAAGCACCGTCTGGGTCATCCTCACAGGCGAATTCTGCCACCATTAAAACGACACTGTTAACTTTGACTCATCTGTAAAGAGTGCCATGGGCCGCTGTTGGTGTTTCACGTCAGATGAAGTTGAGACCAAGCAAGACGATCAGAGGGATGGACATGATTGTGTAGGAGGCGTACTGCAGAACGTCTTCAGAAGAAGATTTGCCTCGTGGATCATGTTGCTTCTTGCTGGCAGATGTGCCCTGATTTCTCCGGCAGTGGCTACTTTACACTTCATTACCATTAGAACGACGTATCGATCTTGTTGTACATTTGTTATTCTTGGGCGCCCAGACCTTCTGACCTCTTTCTCAGTTCCAGTGTCGATAAAGCGATCTCGTGGTCTTTGAATGACTGAGTAGGTGACTGCAGTTCGTCTGGCAATCTCCTGCATTGACACAGCTTTTTGCAACCATACCATAGTATGCCATCTGCAAGCATCACCGAGTCGTGGTCTCTGAGGCACTGTTAAGGACTCCCACAAACACAGCCATAAACATCCTTGCCCTAAATAAAAAAGGTGTGGGGGGGGGGAGAGGCTGACTTACGTTGACTACTGCTCAGTCTGGATATGCAAGACATTTTGTCAGTGCGCGAAAAGTGTCCTCCGTAGAATGAAGTGGTCAAATCAGTGACAGTTATTTCGTGATTTTCTTTGATTTAAAGTGCCTATAACAGCATGATTTATCGTGCTACAGATGAAGAATCTGTATCAGCATGTAGTTTGTTATTATACTTAACCTTAGCAATCAGTTATCGTGGGTAGTTATTTAAATATTTGCAAACGAAATTTCTTTCCGCATTTCGCCAATTCAGCTGAAAATGATTGTCGCTCTTGAACTCTTTTGAGTAGCGTGTATGTGTGTACATATGAAGTAACTTCAGTTGTCACAACGACAGAGAACCCGCGCGAAAAAGGTGATTAGAGTGAATGCCGCTAAAAAGAGCGCGTCACAAATAGTATGATTGGCGACGGGAATATTGGTCGAAAGTGAACTTTGAGTGACTCACGGCTCTTGCTTGCTGAAATAACATTGAACATATAAGAAGAAAGTTCTAACTTGGCGAGTGATTCACCAAGGAATACATATTTGATATGAAGTGACTTTAAAGTATATAGATAGATAGATAGATAGATAGATAGATAGATAGATAGATAGATAGATAGATAGATAGATAGATAGATAGATAGATAGATAGATAGATAGATAGATAGATAGATAGATAGATAGATAGATAGATGTGGATGAGCCGCGTACTCAGTGATTGGAGCAAGTCTGTCTCGCGCGGCTCGCCACATGGCAAATGCGAAGACGGGACAATATAAGGGTCGCACACAAAAGGGAATGATTATTCATTATGATGAGACTCAATGGCGACTTAAAACTCAGTCCAGCCGACGATATTGTCGATGCATATTTGTGTGATGAAGTTTATAATTTATATATGTTGTGAATTATATCTTCCTCGTAGTAAGAGGAGAAATCCTGTCAGATGTATGATTATCACAAAAAACTGGATGGCGCATATCTAGTTCTATCAAGACCTTCATCCGCATGGCTGGTAGATAAGTATGTGTCCAGGCGGTGTTCTTGAATTTCGTAACCTGGCCGCAGCAGCTGCACTCAATGAGGCAATCAACACGAGGAATTGTGGAAGTGGGGAGAAGGAGTGATTTTATTTTAGTGCACCTAAATTGTGTAATATTATTTCAGTGCAAAGTAGCATATGATGGTGATGGGGCGTAGCAGCAGTGGCTGGATATATTATTCAGTGCATTGGCACATGATGGTGATGAGGTGTGTGTTATACAAGGGGTAGATTTCGTAGCAACAGTGGCTGCATATGTTAATGAGTGTATAGGCACATATATTTGTTTATGAGAGTATAGGCGTAGCGTATGAGGGGCAGGAGATCCCAGCCCAACATCAGGCATATATATGCATATAGTATGCTTAGAAGGTTTCTATGGCATTGATGGTACACGTCATTCTTAAATGTATTGCCTTGGTTGATGCATGCCATTGTCTGTTACTTGATGATTACATTATATTTATGTCATGTTGTTAACATGATGATACGTGCGGATGTCTGTGTATGTCATGTTGTGTGTGATGTCATGTGATATATGTAGAGTGTTGTACAAATGGTTGTAACTTGAATTAATGACTTGGATTCTATGTATTAGATGTTTATTGTAAGTGTGGATGAAAATGATGTGATGCATGACTGGCATACAGTATCCTGGGAGGGAAATCCTAGGTCGTAGCGCTAGGTCGTACCCCAGTACGGCAGGACATAGGCCATGGGTTTAGGCTGTAGTTGGATATTTGTCCTGTCTCTCCCCTTTATTGTCCCTCGTTGTTAACTTAGCACCCACTAAGTTTACAGAGTGTAGAACTAACTTAATGAAAGGAGAAGTGTTGTAGTTAGTGTGTGTGAGTGTATAACTAACTTAACGAAAGGGGAAGTGTTGTAGTTAGTGTGTGTGAGTGTAGAACTAACTTAATGACAGGAGAAGTGTTATAGTTATGGTATGCGTGAATGTAGAACTAACTTAATGAAAGGAGAAGTGCTATAGTTAAGGTATGCATGAGTGTAGAACTAACTTAATGAAAGGTGAAGTGTTGTAGTTAGTATGCATGAGTGTAGAATAAACTTAATGAAAGAAGTGTTGTAGTTAATCTCTGTGAGAATGTAGAACTAAGATTATCAAAGGTTGACTTGGTGAGTTCCTGCTCGTAACATCGATTCATCGGGGTGGAGCAGCACCCATGCTCCTTTTTCACCTGGCGTTGCTGTCAGGGTAGAGGAAGTTATATCGTCGAGTAGCCACAGCTGGGATGAACACAGAACAGTGAAAGGGAAATCGTAATTGAATTAAAGCGAATTATGGTGAGCGAAAGACAAGTGAAAGAAGAAAGCCAACCTTTAACTTAAACGGCCGAGGTCAAGTAGTCAAGGTACCTGCTTTGAGGGCCTCCAAGTGCCTTGGAACCCCCACGGGTCCATCAGCAGAAGAATTCATAAGTGAAGTCAGGGCAGCGCGGAGGACAGCTCAAGAAGACAAAGTAGATTTATTAATGAATCATCTCTCACCAGAGGTCATGCTAGAATAAAAGGTGAACAATGACCCAGAAGATAGTCCCCCAAGCCATACTGAAGGTAAATGATGAAGGACGATCTCTACAGGAAACCCTGGCACATTCTACGCTGTGAGGGAAGCTCACCGGGAGCCAGTGAGAGAGTACGCTCTTAGACTTCGCACTGGTTACGAATTGATCGTGTCCGCACAGAAGAAATTGCGACTGCCACCCCCTCACTCCTCAATTCTGGGGGACCACTTCGCTGCCAGTTTAAAAGAAGAGTTAACGAGAGAAGTGGTCAAAGAGCAAATAATACAGAACCAACAAATATCTTTCTTAGAAGTTCGAGAGCACTGGGGTGTGCGTAGAGTGACAATCCCAGGTCGACTCACATGGCGGGAGAAAGAGAGACTGGAGTTCAATACAGATACGGGTTAGTGAGAACCCAAGTTAATGACAACTTGGAAATGAGAGCTTTAAGGAGTGAGTTGGATGAGATGAAGCAACGATTGATAACGTTGTCCCGTGATATCAGGCAAATTCGATTGATCTAAAGAATAGCGGGACGTGGGTATAGACCGCTGAAGCACGGGCAGGATGGAGGTCGTGCCCGCGATGCTGCAGTACGCGAAAGGCACAGAAGAGGAGGAAAAATACTTGACCCAGACAATCGCATAGGGTGCCAAAGGAGACCCATGGTTGACCAGCCTGAGAGAACATCCAGGCATAGGAATGCCCACCTTCTTCAGTTCTGAATATACTCAGGAGAGGAAGCAATGGCGACTCAAGGACAAAATTGAAAAGAGGTATAATCAAGAGCAGGATCGTGATAAAAGGGCAGACAATCCGATGTTTGCTTGACAGGGGAGCACAAGTTACCACTATAACTTATAGTTTCTTTAGAGAATGGTTCGGAGACCAAACCTTGAAGGAAGACAAGTGGTTACGGCTGACAGCAGCCAATGAGTTTACAATCCCGTATGTGGGATACTGGATAACAGATGTGCAAATTTCAGGTAGTAAAATCTCTAATTATGATATTTACGTACTTCAGGATGTAGGAGAGAGGAAAATGGAAAAAAAAAACCTTTTGTATACTAGGGACTAACAGGTCCTTAACTTGCTGAATTTGTTAAATTCGAAACCACCCCCAGAAATCAGGACACGATGATAGATCTAGTAAACAGATCATGGCTGGCAGGCCCTGCAAAAGCGCACATCCATGCACAATCAGTAACCTGAATAAGACTGAAAACAAGAGGGCGTTATTGAAATGTTACTTCCGTATTACTGGAACCTAGCATAAATACGGAAACCCGAACAAGGTCAGAGAGAAGAGAACGACCCTCCGATTCACTTGCACGATTTTGAGGGTTCCGGCCAAGAAAGACAAGAATTAGAGAGGTCACTCCAGAAGCAGAACGAACTAATCTCAAAAGACTAGTCGGATGTGGGGTACACAGATCAATTGATAGATGAAACCCCAATCAAAAAACCTTCAGAAGAATATCACCGAAATTCTACCTGGGCTTACAAGAGCACGCAATATCGCTAATAGATAAACGAATAAGAAAAAAACAAACAAAAATATTGAAACATCCATTAATCAAGAAGAAAAAATATACGTAAAAGGAACAGCTGTTGAAGAACTAAACCAGTGTGCATATCTCGGCAGCTACATAGACCAGGATGGTGACACCAGAAAGGAAGTCAAAATTGCAAAAGCAGCATTGATGTTCAAGACTCTTGAGAACATGTAGCATTCAAAGGTGATAAGCACAAAACCCGAGCTAAGATTATTAATTTCAAATGTAATATCCACAGTCATTTATGCATGCAAAAGTTGGAAAATAACTAAAAGAAAAAAAGGAAAGTATACTGTTTTGAAAACAAATGCCTAAAGAAAATACCTAGTACAAAGTGAAACGAATTCAAGAACAACACAGAGAAAGGCAGGTGATCGAACAACTTGTCACATGTGTGATCAGAAAAAGTAGACAGATATATGTCGGTCACGTGATGAGGAAAAACAGTCAGAGAATCCCAAAACAAGCTATCAAATGGAACACAACAGGCCGAAGAAAGAGAGGTCGACCACTTGAAACTATAAAGAGGACATTGTTAAGAGAGGCCAGAGAGCATAAAATCAATTGATGAGATTGAAAAGCTCGCCGAAAACAGGAAAACTTTTCGAACTACCTTGTGAGCCCTTTGTGGTGATAAACAGCACAGGAAGGATGTAAGATGTAAGAATATATATATATATATATATATATATATATATATATATATTTTCCGATAATTAAGTAATGAGACTAATTACATTTTAAAAAATATTGAAAGATATAGCCTTTATTTATTTCAAAGCAAGCCCCTTGTGCACTGATACAGCGAGTGGCACGATCTAACAAACACTGAAACGACCTCTGCAGTTCTTCTGTTGGTAGGGACCCTTAAACTCGATGTTACGGCCCTTTGGATGTCATCAGTATACTCAAAGAAGCGCCCTTTCAATGGCACCTTGAATTGTAGGAATAGAAAATAAATGCAGGGAGACAAATCTGGAGAATAAGGTGGATGAGTGAGAACACACACTTGTTTTTGGGCCAAACATTCCTGTACAACTACCCCTACCCCACCCCTACCCCCCGGTGACCTTGTGCATTATCACGAAGAAGAAAAAAAAAACTGCCAGGTGTTGCATACTCTGGACGGACTCGGAGAATCCTTTTCGATAGCCGTTTCAAAATACTTAATAAACTTTGGCAGTGACAGTGTGTCCCTCTGGCATAAACCCTCTGTGAATAACTCCTTTGCTGTCGTATAACCACACCAACATTGTCTTTACTTTCGACTTTTAAAGACGAATTTATTTTTCCTTCTGTTGATGATGATGACATCCACTGAGCACTTGGCGTTTAGTTGTGGGATCATAGCAGAAAATCCATGTTTCATCTCTTCAACAATCAAATTTAAGAAATTTTTATTTCTGCGACACGTTTTGATGATGTCTTTTGCGAAATCAACACGCTGATGCTTTCGGCCCTCAGACAACGAATGTAGTATAAACCGGCAAGCAACATTTTCTTGCACAAATCTTCCATTAAAATTTTACGAATTAAAATTAAAATCTCGATTAACAGCAAACTCGTATTCCATCATCCTCACTGTCAAACAACGATCTTCTTGTATCCGTTCTCTGGCTTTTGCAAAGAGTTCCTAATTATGAACAGATAAAAGACTGCAGTAAAACTGGTTTAAATTTTTTTAAAATGTAGATAGAGGTGTATGGTGCAGTTTTACAAAGTGAGGGAATGAGTGAGTAAAGTGAGAAAAAACGAATAGAAAGTATGAGAATTTATAAATGAAAAACATACAACATCCAATATTTCTCGAGGATTACATGTACAACGAGAGAGAGAGAGAGAGAGAGAGAGAGAGAGAGAGAGAGACACACACACACACACGCACACGAAGAACTTATTTTAATGTGGCCTCCTCCAGAAGTAGAAAACAAAAGTGTGTGAATAGTCTTAGAAGGACCACGTTGACCACAACAAAGGATACCCGATAGAGCCAATCGTAAAGAAGAGGTGGAGAGAGAGGAGGAAAACATGTGGTAGAAAGGGGTGGGGGGAAGGCAATAGAAACATGATAGCCGCTAGAGGAGAAGGTGTGGGGGGGGGGAGGAGGGAAAAGGGGACACGGAGAGATAATGAATGAAGAATGTAAACACCTGCAGGCAGAAAATGTGAAACTGGTGAATAGGACAAGACCCTATAAACACCAATATGTGCCATAGAAGAAAAGAGGGTGGTGGTAGGGAGGGGTAGCATAGAGAAAGAAAGTAGAGTTAGAGTAAAAAAAAAGGGAGAGCGGAAAACTAAAGAAGTTACAGAAAGTTGAAGACATTGTTAATTCCAACTGGGTGGAGACAGCCAGTCTGGAAACTAAGGCTCTGTTCTAGGACCCTCCAAGATCGTACATCAGCAGAACAGGAGGGGATCATAGTAACAGAAATGTCCTGTTTTCCTCTGTGGTTGCTAAGGCAAAATTGTTTAACCACAGATGTCCAGGCCCTCTTAGAAATATCATTAAGATGCTGGCGAAATCGATCTCCTAAGCTTAAGCCAGTCTCCCCTATGTACTTCAAGCCGCAACGTTTGCACATAATAAATAACATTGCGTGAAGTACAGCTGAAACCTCCTGAACTGATAACATCGAATTTAGGGAAGGAGATCTGGCTAGCCTCGACAACAAATGGACGAGTGTTGTATCTACGGCGTCTGCAACGTCTGGTACCATAAAAAGTGTCATCTGTCTTAAGATGACTACGAATTAAAAGGTCCCTGAGGTTCTTGTCCCGTCTGTAGGCTACCAATGGGGGTTCCCCAAAAAGTTAACGTGTATCAGGCTGGGTCTTGAGAATATGGAGATGGCGAAACAGTATGTTTTAACTGCCAAGCTATGAGGGTGGTACGTGAGTACCAGTTTAACTTTGTCCGAGCTACAGTACGGTTTAGGAGTGAGGGCTTGTTGCCGAGAGATATGGCTAATGCGGTTCCAAGACGACGAGAGAACATGTTCTGGATAGCCGCGTTGACGGAAGAAATCTAGCATTTGATGGCCTTAATCCTGGAAATCCACATCCTCATTACACAAACGTCGCAACCTAAGAAGCTGGGAAAAAGGAATAGGGTCCTTACACGATCTGGGATGGGAGGAAGAGTACAGGAGGTAGCTGTGAGAGTCTGTAGGTTTATAGTGAATAGAAGTTGTAAGCCCAGAAGAGCCGATAGTAACGGCAATGTCAAGAAAGTTAACGGAAGTAGCAGAGATATGGGAGGTGAAAGAAATGACAGGATTGTACTCCTTAACAAAACTGATAAAGTTGTTAAGATCTTCCTCTGGCACTGATGTGATCCCAATGCCGTCATCTATGTAGCTTCTATAGAAGGCGGGAAAATGGCCTCTAAAGGCTCTCAGAACCTTGTGTTCGAAGTGGCCCATGAACAGACACGCGTAGCTGGGACCCATCTTGGTACCCATGGCTACACAACTAATCTAGTCGAAGTAAAGGCCATTGAATTCAAAAGAATTGAGTTGGAGGACAAGTCGTGTAAGACGCAGAATAGTAGACGAGGAATAGAGGGATTACGTCTTTTGTTCAGAAAGAACTTGACGGCCTGAAGTCCCTGATCATGCGGGATGGATGTGTATAAGGACACTACATCAAGGGCGAAGATACGGTATGTGTGACCAGGCAGGAGTATAAGGGTCTCAAAAGCAATGAAAGCATGATTCGTGTCTTTAAGATAAGTGGGCAGACTAGTGACCAGAGGTTGAAAGATGCTGTCAAGAAAGTCAGAGATTTGTTCTGTAGGGCAGGAACAAGCGGAAACTATGGGCTTTCCTGAGTTGCTTGGTTTGTGAATCTTAGGGAGTAGATAAAAGGATGGCTTCCCTAAGCAGCTGTCGCGGATGTGAAGATGAGTAGCCGATGGAGAAAGACCAGTCGTGAGGATGAGTTCGTTGATCGTGTCACGAACATGGTGGTTATTGGCCAGAGTCGGATCTTGAGGATTTGTATTTCCAGGATTAAGGCCATAAAATGCTAGATTTCTTCCGTCAACGCGTCTATCCAGAACATTTTTGGGGAACCCCCATTGGTAGCCTACAGACGGGACAAGAACCTCAGGGACCTTTTAATTCGTAGTCATCTTAAGACAGATGACACTTTTTATGGTACCAGACGTTGCAGACGCTGTAGATGCAACACTTGTCCGTTTGTTGTCGAGGCTAGCCAGATCTCCTTCCCTAAATTCGATGTTATCAGTTCAGGAGGGTTTCACATGTACTTCACGTAATGTTATTTATGCTATTATGTGCAAACGTTGCGGCTTGAAGTGCATAGGGGAGACTGGCTTACGCTTATGAGATCGATTTCGCCAGCATCTTAATGATATTTCTAAGAGGGCCTGGACATCTGTGGTTAAACAATTTTGCCTTAGCAACCACAGAGGAAAACAGGACATTTCGGTTACTGCGATCCCCTCCTGTTCTGCTGATGTACGATCTCGGAGGGTCCTAGAACAGAGCCTTAGTTTCCAGACTGGCTGTCTCCACCCAGCTGGAATTAACAATGGCTTCAACTTTCTGTAACTTCTTTAGTTTTCCACTCTCCCTTTTTTTATTCTAGCTCTACTTTCTTTCTCTATGCTACCCCTTCCTACCACCATCGTCTTTTCTTCTATGGCAACATATTGGTGTTTATAGGGTCTTATTCTATTCACTAGTTTCACATTTCCTGCCTGCAGGTGTTTATGATCTTCATTCATTATCCGGAGGTCTTGGAAAATACGGCCTACAACCGTCTTCCCTTAATAGCGTGGAAACAGTAATTTTACCTTATATATAATCATCAAAAGCTGAGCAACAAATTTCTGCAGCACAATAAATGCGTTTACAACCAAATCATACAAAATGAAATCATTTTTGACATTCAATTTAGCAGAAAATATTTACTTTAAAAGCCAATCACAGCGTGTTCTGTTATAATATTCAAGTGAAGATAGGTATTAAAATTATACTTGTAACATATTTACTGTCAAAACTAAGATTTAATGATTAAAGAATCTCCGAAAGACTTGTTATCAAGCGCGAGTGTGACTTCTGGCAATCTCAAAACACGTGTCTGTACGGCGTATAATTGTGTAGTAAACCTGTAGATGTCATTTTGCGAAACCATCATTCACTGAGGCCGTAGTTTCTTCAATGCAACAAATGTCTGGAGTTGTTTAGGAAGTATATGAATCGTTCTTTCTAACATGTCCCAAGCTTGTTCAATGGACTAAGGTCAGAAAAACGAGTAGGCAAAGGAATGACGTTTGTTGTTATTAACATCCAACTCTCTATTTAAACGTGTGCCCTATGACAAAATGCATTCGAAGTGACAAAACAAAAATTGAGCATTAAGCTGTCTTAACGAAGGATAACGAGAGGGTTGATGACCTCCAAATAATATATACATTCGCGTTGGTCAGACTAAGGACGTACGTGTTAGTACGTCCACCTGCCCCAAAACCCGCCCAGATCATCAAACTGTCCCCTACGTGTCTGTTTTGTTTTACAACAACGCGGCTATCAAATCTCTCTCCCTATCTTGTCTCCAGAGTCGTCGACGCCATAGTCAACTCCAACCAAAATTTGGATTCATCCCTGAAGCAACCAACATGCCGCCATTGATTTGCAGTCCAGCTGTTGTGTTAGCTTGTTGACGCTGACGGTAACTGAGAGTGATCCGAACTGGAGATATCCTTGAACAAAAGTCAACTTGATGAAATCGATTCCTGACGGTCTGAGTATAAACTTGTAGTCCAGTTGTTGCTTGAAGGTTGTTTTATACAGTTCGTGCAGCTGCAAGCGAAAAACTAGCAAGAAAAAAAACTGCCTCCTGGTTGGTGGCACGTGAGAAATGGCTTGATCCCTGAAGCGATCTGAAGACTCAGTTGATCGACTTCTTGTGACTACAAAGAGTCTAGCAACAACCAGTAATATTCCTATGTCATGGGAAATTTATTTATCACTGGAACGAAGTCTGACCATATCCAGACACCAAATCAAGATTTGCTGCCTTGTTTATCTTGACTTGATTTGGCCGTAGATAGTTTCTAATATTGTACTGATCTGCATCAGAAAACGTAGTGGATAGTTACAATGACAAGACCGCTATGTTAAATTCGTGTTTTACACGTGAAAGTTAGAAAGTATGCTTCTGTGAAATATATTAAAGACGTAATGTACTTTTATTTGAGATTTTAAAAGTTACTTCTTGCAAAAAATAAGATGCAGAGTAAAAGCTTCAAACATTTGTTGTTGAACTTTTTATGAATGTTGTATATTGTTAATGCTGATATGTTTACCAAGTTACGATATAGTTTAACATTGTTTATTAGAACTCTTTGTAACTGACAGTGACAAGCTTCCTTTATTAGTATTTTACATTGTCTTGTAATAAAAACAAGGAAAAAAAAATTGGAAATAGTAGATGAACAGTTTGGATTTGTTGAAGGAAAGGGAACACACAATGCCATTTATGATTTACTAACACTAACAGAAAGAGCTTTAGAAGTACAGAAAGATCTCTACTTATGCTTCATTGATTACACCAAGGATTCGACAAAGTGAAACATAATGAAATTAATAAAATGCTTGAAGACATCAATAGAGATATTCAAAGACCTGAGGCTTGTAAAACGTCTATACTGGCACCAAGAAGCAGCAATTCGAGTTGAAAATAGAATTGGAAAACATCAACCTATTACAAAAAAGGGGTGCAACAAGGATGTGTACTATCTCCAGACATTTTTTCTCTGTACAGCGAGAATATTCTAAGAACGATCATCACAGAACCAGGCATAACAATTGGAGGATACAATATTAACAACCTTCGGTATGCTGACGACACAGCACTGATAGCTGAGAACCAATAAGACCTGCAAAATCTCTTGAATAAAGTCGCCAAAGAAAGTGAACAGAAAGGCCTTATATTGAACATCAAAAAGACAGAGACTATGGTTATATCTAAGAAACAGAATCCATCAACATGCAGTACAAAATTAAACGGAACTATTCTAAAGCAATTGTAGAAATTCATATAACTTGGAGCATTAATAACTTCAGATGGGAAATGCAGAACAGAAATTAGGAACAGAACAAACCAAGCAGAGACTGCATTTCAGGAATGAGAAACATATAATGCAACACATCCTTATCAATGAATGTTAGAAAACGAGTCCTAAAATGCTATATTGAACCTATCTTGTTATATGGAAGTGAATCATGGACAATATGCAGATCTGCACAAAAATCAATGGAAGCAACAGAAATGTGGTTTATTAGAAGAATGTTGCGAATTCCCTGGACAGCAAAAATAACTAATGAAGAATGTATGAGAAGAGCTGGAGAGACAAAAAAACCTTGTCAAATAACTGAGAGAGAGACAATGTACTTTAATAGGATATGCAATGAGAAGAGGGGCCATTGAAAATATTATAACAACAGGAAAAATAGAAGGAAGAAGAGGAAGACCAAGAGACATGATACTGGACAGTCTGACGGGATGGTGTGAGAGGAAATCACCAACTGAGCTGATGGCCTGCATGAAGGATAGTGTATTCTGGAGAAGCATTAATAGCCAACGCCAGTTGGCTCGGCACCTGATGATGATGATTGTAATAAAAGCTGCCAGACCTATTTGACTAGCTGTAGAAATGGGTACCTGACTTCTTCTGTAGTTGGGGAACGAAAGGCGGCCAGGCATGATACTGACCATATCACCCTCTAGTCTGCTGACAGGTCAAGGAAAATACGGGCACTAACACCATATCCCTATGTGCCTCTAAGGCGTGACAGAATTACCTTTACCTTTTTACCTGTTTGACTAGATTCTCCAGATATTTTCTCCTCAGCCTGCCCTTCTAGTCTTACACAGGTACAGACGTGCAATGTTTTCTTTTTTCTACTCCCTCATTTTACTAGGGCGAATATTCCCTGCTTGAGACAATTATGCTTTTCTTTGATAAATTTTAGATTTTGCATTATCGAAGTGCATATTATCATCCTACGTTATTTTTATGTGCAGTTGTATGTGTAGGGAGTAGATGAGCTTATTGTTACCTAGCCAGGTTGATTACAACCCTAGAGCGTAGAAACATGGGTCAGAGACAGGCTAGAACCGGAAGTCCGCAATTCTGGGATAGCCCCCCCCCCCCTTTCTGACCAGGTATATAACCAAAAACAAAAACAAAAAATAGAATTTCCCCAGGTCGGAATTCGTACTCTGTGCGGATCGAGGGAGGTCATATTATCGTTCTAGATGATATGAGAGTGTATTTCGTCTATGGATAAACGTACACAATGTCTACGCAAAGGATATTTAGCCGTATTATTCAGAGCTGTCCATGTATTGACAATTCAAGATTATACGTGGACATGGAAGGTCAGCGTGTGCTTTCAACAGAGTTGACCATGTATTTAAACTTCAAGATTACACGTGGACAATAAAGGTCACGGTATGCTACCAACAGAGCTGACCATGTATTCAAAATTCAAGATTATACGTGGAAACTGAAGGTCAGCGTGTGCTTCCAACAGAGCTGACCATGTATTCAAATTTCAAGATTACATGTCGATATTGAAGGTCAGCGTATACTATCAAAAGAACTGACCATGTATTAAAAATTCAAAATTACATGTGGACACTGAAGATGTGCATGTGCTACCAACAGAGGTGACCAATTCAAGTGCCGTGCCACGTGGCGTAGGCGATCATTTCTCTTCTCAATTCCCTGTCTTTAGACTTGATTATGAGATCCGACAGTGACTTTTCCTAGCCACACTGACAGCCCATCCAGTAGCTTCTCTGTGTGTGTGTCTTCCTCTGTCTCTTCTTCCTTCAATTTTTCCAGTTGCCATAGTGTCAACAGAGCTGACCATGTACTCAAAATTCAAGATTACACGTGGACATTGAAGATCAGCGTGAGCTACCAACGTAACTGACCGTAGTTCAACGAAAATTCAGCGTTGTACGTGAGAAATTCAGTCCAAGTATCATCACGTACGCCAGAATCTAAGCTCATCGAAACAGCGCGTATCACATTACGTCATTGACGTAAACAGTTAACGTAAAAGTGGGTTGAGGAGTGGACCTGTAACATTCTTTTTTTTTAAATGTCGAGGAAATGGGCAGACGAGAGCTCATGGCGGAAATCAAAGAAAAAAATTTCCCGGCAGACGGCCGATACCAGGTACGCTCTGACATTTTTATTTATTTGAATCAAACGTTTATTCCTTGTGGGGAAAATTCTGTTGAGATTTCCACAGCTATTTATAGTGGAGTCCATGAACTTGGGTTACGCTAGCAGAACTTGTGCTCTAAACTGGAATGAATCACCTGATCTGACGGTCAGTCATATAAAGGTCAAGGCTGAATTCAGTACATATTACCCAGAGTAACTAGGACAATCACAGGCAAGGCTGAGTCAAGAAAACAAGGTCAGCAAATAACCAGACATTTACCAACACCAGTAAACAGCAACATCTTGTGTTTATAGCACACAACTAGCCCCACTCCACGAACAGTCATTACAGGTCAGAAAGAGAGAGCCTCGGAAAAATTTGCGCTCGTTCGCAAAAAAGGAGTTAAACACCTGAGGACATGTTTTAAGACCTATAGTAATAGTACAATGTCTATGTAACATTTTTTTTGTATTCCATGCACAAACATTTTGTAAATAAAACGGGGAAGTGTGTAGGGAATAGATAAGATGATAGTTACCTAGGTTGATAGGCAACCCTAGAGAGTAGAAACATGGGTCGGAGACAGGGTAGCACAGGAAGTTGAGCAATTCTGGGAAAGCCCTGCCTCTGACCAGGTATGTAAAGAAAACGTAAAAGAATGTCACCAGGTCGGACTTGGTACGCTGAATACGTGAGGCCAGCGGTCGGGGGGAAGGGTTGCTTGTCGTGTGAGGGTGAAAACGAGATGTTTATTGTCAATGGAGAACCATATACATGTAAGTATATAATCCGTTTATAGGTGTGTGATGTGGAAGCATGCAAGCCGTGTCCATGCTGTGCTTTCATCCTCCGATAAGGCCCGATCTCACTTAGGCACGGTTAGGATAACTGAAGGGTACATAAATAATTATGAATCTAGGGTAACATATCTGTCTATATTATATTTAGAGCTTTTGGTAATGTGCAATGGTGGCTTATGTGTGCACATAAATATGTACTGGTGAATTTACGAATATGTATGTTTAACAATTATTGCCAGTTAGTTCCTTATAATACATAAGATACTCAATCATCTGATGATGAAGATTGGAGATTTATGATTATGTACAGGCGATTAAAATTGATTCTTTAGAAGTTCCAGTGTCGATCAAGATAATCTAGGAATCTGAATTATTTAAGGACATCATTGTCATGATTATGTTCTTAACGATATAGCTGATGAATAACATATAAATTAATGATCCTTTGATTGCGCTAACCATGAAAACAGGTGATTTATGTCAATATAAGTTGTATGATTATTTGAAGAATTGTTATTGTGTTTTCCTTTCATGTGTGTAATGTGTCGATGTGTAGTTGTATAATCCCCTTCCAACCATACCATAACAATCAGAATAACATATGTAACATTATAATAAACAGATTATCATTCATTCATTTGCATGTCCCTTGTGGAACTTTGCCTCCCTAACAGCACTCCTGTAGGCCTCTCGGTTGTGAGCAAGATGGCCTGCTGCTGATGCATCCATTTCCAGATCATCAACGATGTCTTGCAGCCATCTTCGCCTTGGTCTTCCTCTCTTTCTTTTTCCCATTATGTACCCTTCCAAGACGGTCTTCTCTAGATTATCATGACGTTTAATGTGTCCAAAATACAACGTTTTCTCTGTTTAATCCTCTTTGCTACCCAGCCTTCTTCAATATTAAATTCTGAAGTATTAGTATTAAGTAATATTTGTTCTTTTTTGTGTCCATGATATTTGAAGAATTCTTCTGTAGCATTTACATTCAAAGGCATTTAAGTGTTTTTCACATGTTTTGTTAAGTGTCGAGATTATTATTACCCCATCAAAAATATGTTTTCCTACATATGATCATTCACATTAAAGACTGGTTCATTTTACATTGAGACCCTAGGTATGTTAGCGTATCCTTGTTTATGTATGTTCCCTTCATGCCTCTCAGCTAATTAAATGTTTATGCATATTTTGTTTGTATATTTCTTGACTGCAATAATGTGTGTGTGTGTGTGTGTCCACTACATGTCCACTCCTTCTTAATCCGTGTTCTTTCTTACATTAATTTCTAATTTCGCAGTTTATTCTGTTATAATTTACATTGCTTCTTTTATTCCATGAATACCAGCGGCAGTATTTCAGTGTCATCTAGTTCATCTTGGCTGTTTCCCATAACTATATTTTAGTCTCATAGCATTTCTTTATTCCCGCCATTGCCACTTTGATAGATCATTGAGCTTGTTCTTTGCTAAAACTTTCATCAGTCTCTTAATACTTCATTGATCTTTTGAAAGCCTGAGTTTGTTCCAACGTTTGGGTGTTTTCTTCAACTTTACTATTGTGTTAACGAACTATCATGATCACGACTAAACTACGTGTGCATTCTGAGGTAACTAGGCGGCAAAAGAAACATAAGAAAATAAGTATACCTGCTCTGTTTGTTATACGGACCAAATGAAGTGCATTTGGTTGTCGGTAGAATACATTCCAATATGGATCATTCACGTAGTTTGTATGTGAGCAGCTGTGGTGGGCAAAGTCTGACGAAGCGTTCCCATCAACAGCATATTTTGAGTAATAATCTCTATAAGTATTTGTGTGGTTAGTTGACTGTTTAAGGGCTAAATTCTGTCCTATGAATGAAATTTAAACAAATAAAGAAATACGATAATGTAATTGCAGGCTAAAACAATCGCAAATTATTTTTTCATAAAGCATTAAAAAATCTCAGATATTCATAACCATTATTTCAATACACAAATTTTAGTCAATTAAAATTCAGTGTTTAAAATGCTTTTTTTAGTTTACATGCTTTGCTTCTTAAAGGCGACGAAAGCATGTGATGATCATATGTTTTGTTAGGTAGAATTTACTGTTATCGCAGTCTGATTTATGCAGTTGTCGTTATATTTTATTACAGCCTTTTCACGATTTGTTTGCCTTGTGGCACATTTACTCAAATGTTTTTCTAATTATCGATTAAAATTTATGTCGTGTTTCTTCCTGGTATAAGTTGTATGTGGTATAGAATTGTATGGCGTGATGGTTTAGAGAACGTAATGTGACTAGATGTACTAAGTTCTTTGCGTCTTGGAGCGACAGAGAATTGTGCGATTATATTTTGGACAGTTTAGAAGAAATATGTAATGAACAAAAACTATTTAGTGATTTTTTATGTTCACGTGAAATAATTAAAATTATCGTAATTAAAGTGACAAAATGAATTAAGGAACCTGAGACTATTGTTAAAGTAGACAATGAAACATAATAGGAAATAAAAAAAAATTCTTAATATACAATTTCACAAAACATGTACACTGCTGTTTTGCGGGTTAGTCTTTTTAAAAGATAAGAATTCAGCTCAAAATTATATACAAACCAACCAGACGGAAGACAAATGGAAAACACCGATGCACTTTTATTTTACAACTATTGCCAATTCTTATATCTTATATCCTTCCCGTGCCGTTAAACGTCACATAGGGCTCGCAAAGTAGTTCGTCAGTTTCTCCTGTCTTCGGCGAGTCTTTCAACCTCATCAAAGGATTTTATGCCTGTTAATTTGGCCTCTCTTAATAATGTCCTCTGAAGAGTTTCACGCGGTCTGCCTCTTTTCCTTCGGCCTGTTGTGTTCCACTTGATAGCTTGTTTTGGGATTCTCTGATCATTTCTTCTCATCAAATGACCAACATATGTCCATCTCCTTTTCCTGATCACCCATGAGACTGGTTGTTGTTCAGTCATCTGTCTTATCTCTGCATTGTTCTTGAATTCATTCCACTTGATGCCGAGTATTTTCCTTATGCATTTGTTTTCAAAAGAGTCTAATTTCTTTTCTATTTCTTTAGTTGTTTTCCAGCCTTCGCATGCATAAATGAGGGTGAATATTACATTTGAATTGAATAGTCTTAACTTGGTTTTTGTGCTTATAACTTTTGAATTCCATATGTTCTCAAGATTCTTGAAGATTGATGCTGCTTGTGCAATTCTGATCCTAACTTCCTTTCTAGTGTCACCATCCTGGTCTATGTAGCTGCCAAGTATGCAAATTTATTGACTTCTTCAATATCTGTCCCTTCTATGTGTATTTTTCCATTTTGATTGAGAGGAATTTTCATTATTTTTGTTTTGTCCTTGTTAATTTCAAGTCCTATTTTGCTAGCCAGTGAATACAGGCTATCTGTTTTTTCTTGCATGGAATTCACATTATTACTGATAAGAGTTATGTCATCAACATATTGCCAATTCACGCTTCGCAAATTTATTAATAAGAATAATCTGTTAAAGGGGATCTCCTATTGACTACGGCTTTTTCATAATAGTTCTTCATGCGCAACAGTTTGTTGAACACAGATTAAGCTTATGAGCATAGCTTGTTTTAATGTTACTGTTTTAATACAGTTTCGTAGCGTCCGATGATTACTCTTCCTCTTGTTACGTCCTTGTTTCTGTTCTTTGCTGAATTATTCTCTATCATCTTGGTTTTGTGTTCTTTGTAGCTCTTAATAACTTAATTTTACCAATGTAATATTTGTATGTTTGTTTTACTCACTGTACTGTTGCGAGATGTTACTTTATACTTGTCTAACATATTATGTTCCTTGGCACTATTTCGCCACTAGAAGACGATAAGCTTCAACAGACGACTCAACACGTTTACAATCGTTTCGTAGACATCCTCAGAGCACTTAAGGTCTATTCACAAAAAATGGCTCATTTTATCTCCACAGCGAAATAACTACTAAGGTAAAATCTGTAATTTCACGTGTGCAAGGTATGATGGTGATTTCACGACATTAAATCGACTCTTATTTTCCACTGATAGCTCGCTACCACTAGCTTCTAGAATAAGCACTCAGAATTCTACTTTCATCTTACCAGACTGAAACACGCGGCGATCTCCAGGTTCGTACTATTGCTGCCTAACTTCTGTTTTCTAGTACATCATCCACTTATCAAAGGTTCAAAGGTTCCAAATCAAACTCTGGCTTAACTGCATCCAGGACAGCCCGCATGTGCTCCGCCGCATGGTGCAGCATACATCCAAGAGTATGTTTGCTAATAGGTCCCGTTAAATGTTCTTTGTTTACGACGCGTTTTCTGCCACACAGTTCAGATTTCCTGCCAGCACCTTTACTTTGTCCTAGCTCAAGCAGTCTCTTCACAACTAAATTGTTCTTCCATTCTGAGGTATCTAGGCGGCATAGCAAACAGAAACAACATGTGTTTTTTTAAAACTGTGTACTTTCTCTGTTTATTATACGCACTAATTTAAATGATTGTTCATTTCCCAGTCTTTGCAATACTGTTTTATTTTAGCCTGTCATTTATTTTCGCCTGTACAGCTAGTCTATTTGCCACTTCATTGGCATATACTTATGATAGTATTCTCCTAATTGATAGGATATAAGCAGTATTGGTACCCAGGAAACAATTAATATAGTGAATACTATTGGTTGAAATGTATCTTAGTTAAGGGCGTAGGCAAGGTTCTTGAGATAAACGTGCGGCATGAAAACTGAGTGGGTAAAGTTATGCTATAAATGCTACTCAATATTAGCTTAAGGAGGAGCCTTATTACGTTTTGGAAAAGAGAATCTCACTTGTTTTAGAGAGCTTTACTATGTTTTGGTATGGAGAATGTCTTGTTTTGGATAGAGTTTTTCGGTAGTAACAGTTTTTGGTAAAGGCAAATTAGATTAAGATGAAGTAGTTAGTTTTGAGACAGTTTGAAGAGTTTGTTGTTAGAGGAGCTTTTTTCTGTCGGAATCTTTTTTATGTATGTCTTTTTTTTGTGGAGAGTAAATTGTAAGGTTTATTCCCACAAGGCGCTGAAGGAAGAGCTGTTGAGGAAGTAAACCACTTTGCATACCTTGGCAGTTACACAGACCAGGATGGTGGCACCAAAAAGGAAGTTAGAATTCGAATTGCAAAAAGCAGCATTGTCCTTCAAAAATCTTGAGAACATATGGAATTCAAAAGTTATAAGCGCAAAAACCAAGTTAAGATTATTCAATTCAAATGTGGTATCCATCCTCATTCATGCATGCGAAAGCTGGAAATCAATTAAAGAAACAGACAAGAAATTAGACTCTTTTGAAAACAAGTGCCCAGGAAAATACTTGGTATAAAGTGGAACGAATTCAAGAACAACGCAGAGATAAGACAGATGAGGAAACAACAACCTGTCTCATGGGTGATCAGAAAAAGAAGATGGACGTATGTAGGCCATGTGATGAGAAGAAACAATCTGAGAATACCAAAACAAGCTATCAAGTGGAGCACAACAGGCCGAAGAAAAAGAGGTCGACCACGTGAAACTCTAAAGAGGGCATTGTTAAGAGAAGCCAGTTTAGTGGGCATAACATCTCTCGATGAAGTTGAAAGACTTGCTGAGAACAGGAAAACTTGACAAACAACTCTGCGAGCCCTATATGATGTTTAACGGCACGGGAAGAATATAAGATGTAAGATACTATTCCTTTCAATGATTAGCATTTTTTTAGGAATACAATAAATATAATTATACAGTCATTTGTATTTTAGACCTGTTACACGGTACACTTTATAGACTATAGTGTGAACATGATGTTCTGCTTTGATATATTCTGAGGAAATTAAAATACACGTGAAAGGAAACTGAGAATATTTAAAACAAAACAGGGATGACTGGAGAGCCTTTATCCATGGCCTATGCTCTCAAGGGAGTGAAAGACGATGATGATGATAGGGACAAAATTGCTGTAAGATTGTGAAACCCGTGCAATTAACAAACTGATTATAAGCAACTGGAAGCAACATATTTTAGTTTTGGAGTATAATGCAACAAAAATTTTGGACAACCAGTAAAAAAAAAGAAAACAAACGAAAAGGACTTTTTGAAATTCGTAACGACCGGATAGCTCAAGAGAAAAAAATGCCAAAGAAATCAAGAGAAAAAGAATGCCAGAGAAATCAAGAGAAAAATATCTCAGTGGACTAATCATGTTGCATGGAATAAGAAAACATTTGTTGTGATAGAAAAGTGCGAGTATCGCAGGTGAGGAAGTATGATCGCTAGCGTTTGTTGACGTGCTACGTAATGAATGAATGAATTTATAATGCTGATAAAGCACTTTAAGATATCCAAAGGAATATAAGTAAGAGAAAACTATAGTCACGTGATACTTGACACGTGAAGGGTGGAAGGAATAAGATAGAAGAAAGATACAAAAATATGTAAATTAATAAGATTATTAATAAATAATTTAGGTCTGCGCTTGAACACTATGATCACCTTGAAGAAGAACTTAACAGATGATCGTTCAAAGATTTACCTGAAAACCAGATGGGCCATGATATCATCATTTGTCATAAGAAGAGTAAAAGAATGTCTAGTTTGTTCATGTAGGAGGATTATTTCAGTTTATATCAAGAGAAAATTGAGGTATTATCATCGCAACGTCAAATAATAAGAGGCCAGTTTATGGTCCTACAAATACAAGTATAAAGGAGCTAAATCTGTGACAGAAAACTTCCTGCCATTAAGTACTGTGATCTGCTTGAGAAATACTTGAAGTCTACAATCAGGTAAAAAAAAAGTCTTAATGTGCTCAGTTCTGGTGTGTTGTTATAGTGTGACAACTTGAGTCCTCAAACGGCTGGTGCGAAAACTCTACAAATATTGCTAGGGAAGAAATTTAGTACGAACGATCACACAAAAGAAGCAGCGTATATTTGGTTACTTAATCAATCAGAATTATTTCTTCTTCGGGAAATGCAGATATGAATAGTGTAGGCAGACATGCACTGAAAGTGGTGGAGATTATGTCGAAAAGTTATAAAAAGTTTTCAATCATATTTGTACATTTATGTTAATTAAAAATGCTGAGGTTGATTTTCGTTTAAACATCAACTATTTCCACCAAATATTAAAAATAAGAAAATAATTTACATAAAAAATTCAGGTTCTTCTATTTATAAGTTTCGTAAAAAAAAATCAATCACGTATGACGTACATGAAATGACCATTAACTATTTAGATAATATCATAATGTGAATACGATATAAAGTATTTAATACGTAACTAGACGCAACTTATACTAGTCAGAAACTAATGTAATCGTACTAGGTACTTACAAGAATTCACATTTAAGAGAAAAAGAAAACATTATACCGGATAAGCTAGTGAAAGGTGTATAAGGTCTGGTGTATACGGAAAAGTTCACTGATATCATTTATCTCTTCCGTCTAAGACGTTCTCGTGTTAGAGGTGCTAGATCTCAAAGTACAACTTGTATGTTAAGAATGTGTGTCCAATCTACATCGGAATTTGTTTCTTCTGTACGACCATCACCAGAGTTAACCCAGGTTAAAAAAAAAATCGGTACCTGGGGTTTCTGGGGGAAAAGCAAAGGCCGCGAGAACAAGTGCTGTCAGTGTCCTGAAATGTGAAAGCATTCACACTACAACGGCACGCAAACGCTATGAGACATACATACATGTGTCATTTATAAACACAGAAGCGACAGACACGTGTCCACATACTTCCTCTTTCCAAGAAATGCTTAACTGCGCACAATTCCACTCTAGTGCACGCTTCTATGAGTGCAGTCACCTTGGATCTCTTTTACTGACATCATATATCCAAAGTGGCCGACGCTCCCCAGCGCACATGTATCTAAGTATAGCAGGCCATACTATTTCTGTAATACAACTGCTTATTGCTCTATTTAGAAGTTTTAGAGCACAACTGGATACTTTTCGAGCCACCTGGGCATCATTTCTTTTCTTAGGTTGAATTCTTCACTTTTAAGTTTCCAGTGCAACTCTTCATCTAATGTTTGGGGTTCTTCCATTACTTAAGTTATCAAAAAGTAACATACTCTTAAAATATATTTGCCGCAATAATCTGTACTGTTTCATGAGGGAATTTGACAGTTAGCAGTAAACAACAGCGAGTCTCAAACTGCTGAGTAAAAGCCGTTTCTATAAATGTAAGAGTTGTCAGTGCTTAGGTTCTAAGGACTGTTATTGCCGGAGGTGGGGTGGAGAATTCGATCTCCACTCCAACGGCGCGCGTCTCAAACAGCCTCTGGCAGTCAAGTCCAGCTCCTGGCCTTCCCGTGTCAGAACTGTTTAAACTGACAGGAGAAGGGGCGAGGGCGAATATCTGGCGCCTGAAAACCAGATACTTAGGGTAGATGAGTGGCACGTTTGATAGCTAATCTACCGGTGCTGGCGAGATTCTTCATCTGGCGTGCATGGAGCGGTGCTCCTCCCGGACAATGAAGAAAGGTGCAAATGGGGTTGCTGCGCAGCATCACTGCGGAAAAGGTGGTAGAATGGATAAAGCGAAGCAAACAGTCAAATCACGGCACCTCTGGTCTGGAGGTCGGCCACGTCCTGAGTGCAGTCATATCGGGTAAAATGCATGAACCAGCTTATCCCAGAGGTTAAGACACTGCTGGCGAGACTCTTCGAATGCCGCGCGTGCAGTGAAGCTCCTCCCGGTCAAGGAAGAAAATGCGGAAAACAAATAAAGGTTGCTGTGCGGCGCCGAGGTGAAATGGTGGTGGAAAGGATAAAGTGAAGTTTAATCGGTATGTCCAGTAGTATCGCTGCGAGAGCTACAAATACCACGGCGCCTCTGCTCTAGAGGCCGGCTAAGTCCGAAATACACCTACACTGGTGAAATATGCCTAAACCGGCACACACCAGGGGTGGAACTTGATGGCTAGACGTGTTATGCCACCTCCGCTCTAGAGGTCGGTCACGCCTGATATGCACCCATACTGGTGAATTATGCATAAACCAGCCCACACCAAGGGTGAATCTTGAAGGCTACGCATGTCACAATATCTCTGCTCTAGAGGTCGGTCACGTCCCAAACACGCCCATACTGGGATAATTTGCCTAAACCGGCTCAACCCAGGGGTGGAAGTCACTAGTGGCGAGGATTCGTCCTCCTGGACAAAAGCTCCATCCTGGTCACAACAAAATGCTGAAGTCGGAGACACTGGACCAATGCAGTCTAGATAGGCAACCACCTCTCACCCGGCGGGGATGTTTGCGTATCCTAATCACGCTGAGGTTTTCCGGTGAGAAAGTCCAACTCTGGACTAGATGGGCAACCACCTCTCACCCGGCTGTGATACATGGGTATCTCAAAACACGTCAAGGTTTTCCGGTGAGAAGGTCCAACTCTGGCCTGGGTGGGCTACCGCCTCTCACCCATCGGGGATGCACTGATATCCTAGACACGTCGAGGTCTTCCGGTGAGAAAGTCCAACTCTAGACTAAACTGGTGCAACGAAAACCACGGTGTCACGCAAACCGCTTCAGAGACCCATCAAGAATACAGCTAAAGCCGTGCGATACTCTGAACCCCTTGTGGTCCTCTCGGGGATCTAGTGTAATCCTTTCGGGAACCACACAGGAGACCACGGGACCTAACGAGGACCACAGGCGTAAATTCAGTAGGATCACAGTGCGGTTTTGGTGGTAGAAGCGAACGAAGAAGAAGAAGAAGAAGAAATGTCAGTGCTTAGGCCTGAATACTGAAGTAAACACTTAGCAGGTGGTACCACATTAATGACACATTTTACACTCACCTACACTAACTTGAATATCACATAGGTCTTCGCTATAGCTCCAACAAGCTTTATGGTGTTTATTTTGGCGGACACGCCACAAAAGACATCGAGAGTTCTGGTATCAATAATGGCTGTCCTCATGCTGTCACATGACTGAGCGTCATTGTTTAAATGTACAGTAAAGTTCTTTAGGTTTCCTGCTTGTAGACATTAAGTACACAGTGTATTATATATCAAATAAACATCATTTATATCTATGGCAAATCCGCAGAAAATATGTCGTCTGAATTACGCCTTTCAGTTTGTAGATCAATTAATGAAAGAAGCTACTCCTGTATTTCGAACATTCTGAACACTTAAACTCAGTTTATGTTAGTGAGGACAAAAAGCTTATTTCTTGCTTTTAGAACATGATAAAGAAATTCACATTTCTGTATGTGTTAACGACATATAAATTACCAGTTTTAACCAAATGACATCTTAACAGATGGAAGCGTCGCAGTTTCATCAAAATGAGGAAAAAAATTGTTTTAAAATTAAAATAGATAATTTTAAAACAAGAATGAATAATTTAATTGTTTTTACTCAAGCGAGGCCATTTTAGGCAAGTCACTGATAGTAGATGTTCGTGGACAATAACAATACAAGTTTATTAACATGCCATTTTTACCAAACTGTCAAAGCTACAAAAAAAAAAAAAACGACTAAGGCCGGTATAGCTTCACAGTTTCCAGCCTACAGCTCATCAACGAAACCATCAAAGTCTAGATTCATTCATTACTAATACAAATCAACGGCAAACTTATCACGATAAACCTGGGAGACCGTCGCACAGATCGTGTGAATGAGATGTATAATAGTTTCTTTAGTTCCAAAATATTTAGGCAGGTTGTCATATTCCTTAGGGACTCAAATGTATGTTCACACACGCTCATGCTCACACACACATGCACGCACACACATGTATGAAGAATAACCTGAAATCCCGTGACACTTTCTGTATACGCTCTAATCACTTCCATCGTGAGGGTTGATGAAGAGAATCATTCTACCTACTTCTTCCTTCCCCTCACTTTGTGACACGTGAAAGCTCATGACAAACGATGAATGGATATAAGATGACATTTGAATTTCATGTTGAAGGATGGTGAAAGTGCGCATAAATAAGTTTAGAAAGTAGATTGTGGCGTAGGTTTAGTTTTAGAAAAACGTAGAAAGAGTGGGGGAAATGAGAACATACAAGAATGGCTGAAGGCAAGATGAGAACATACAAATGTAGGACATATACCAACGCAATATTTCGGCAAAGGCCTTTTCAAGGATCACATACAAAAACAACGCGACAGATAAAAACACAAACAACACGTATAAAAATATAGACTTAGCTTTTTGGTATCCTCTGGTAAGAAAGACGGACATAACATGCGCCCAGATAGACGTAGGAAATCACAAAGTGGAAGCCAGCGATTTTTTCATAAGGGTTGCCATATGGCAAACACTATGGCACTGTGCTTCACATGGGCCCAGGTTGCCCCCATCGGACACTTATGACCTACACAAAAGCCGCTCAGAAGGCGTAAATGATAAAAGAGAGAAAAAAAAACCAAATGCCGTAAACGCAATGCTTGTTCGTTTGTTGTTCAGATTAACAAAGTTTCCTTCACAGTGCCCATGTTCAGCAGTGCTTTACTTGCACTTCACGCAAATTTATTTATACGGTTATGTGCAAGGTTTGTGATACCAAGTATATAGGGGAAACTGGCGTACGCTTAGGAGATCGGTGTAGCCAGCATCTGAACGATACATCCAAGAGCCGCTGACACTGGTCGCCAAGCACTTCTGCCAGAGAGACCATCAAGGAGAACGGGACATTTCTGCAACTGTAATCAGCTCCTGTTCTTCTGATGAACGATATCGGAAAGCTCTGGAATATCAGGTTCCAGTGGCGTAAGTTATAAGCTCAGATCACCTCTGCTTACTATGGCCAGACGTGTTTGCACTTGTGTTAAATAACTCACTCGACTAAAACCTAATTCCGAAATGCCGTGAAAAACAGTTTCAGCTTTACCCGAAGCTGTAGCAACTTTTGGGAAACTGCAGTTTTTAACCCAAAAATAATATTTCTCTCGTTGAAAAGTTGCTTGAGCTTCCATATCTTTCTGTAATTCAACGAGCATTTCATGCAATGTTATGACAGCACCAGCAGAATTCACTGCATATGGATCCAATATCCAAGCTGGAATATCCATAACCAGCAGATCACGAAAACAGCTTGCATGTCACTCTTTAGCTGCTTCAAATGGTCCACATACAGGAGTATAACGAGGTTGCATGCCACATTTTAGCTGCTTCAAACGGTCTACATACAAGAGTATGTTGAGCTTGTATGTCATACTTTAGCTGCTTCAAACGGTCCACATACAGGAGTATGTTGAGCTTGTATGTCATACTTTAGCTGCTTCAAACTGTCCACATACAGGAGTATGTCGAGCTTGCATGCCATACTTTAGCTGCTTCAAACGGTCCAAATACATGAGTATGTCGCCATCTTTTAATTCAGAAGTTATTGCTGCCAGAAAAGAAAACTGGTCAAAATTCTCGAAGTCCAATATTGTTTATGTGTTCCAGGAATTTCCATAATAATTTCTTGGATAACCACTGGACTTCTGTATGCAGTAATATGCGTGTAAAATCTTCATTACTGTCTTCACAAAACTGTCGAAACAGACAATCTTGAAGTGCTTTCAATTTTATGACATCTAAAGGCTCATCCAAACGTTCTGCCGTATTTTTTTTAAGTCAGATGTTGCTGGTGAACCACACAGTGAACACAAACTACTTCTGGGACAGCACATTTCAAGAATGCAGTCCGCTGTATCTACCTGCCTTGGATGAAGCCCCATCAGTAGCACAAGCTATGTTTTCTAAAGGGATATCATTTTCAGTGAAATAATTCTTTAATTCTTCAAACATTGTTTCACCTTTAGTGTCTGTGTTAAGATTTCGAGCGAAAAGTATTTCTTCTCTAAATTTATCTTCATCCAGATATCAAAAGTAAGCCATCAGTATTGTTGTGCTATCTGATTAAAATGATTCATCAACTTGCAAAGCAAACTTCTTAACTTTTAACCGGGAAACAAATTGTCTTTGGCACCTTCTGCTACTTCATCGATACGTCTCAACAATGACGAGTTGTTCCATGGAATGGATTCAATGATTTCACTAGCACGTTTGATTTATAACAGTTGAAATCACAAGAGACACTGCTGGCAGCACTAAAGATTCACCTATACTGTGTGATTTGCCTTCTTTAGCTATTAATTTTGATATCTCGCAATATGGAATTAATCATTTGTCTTGATTTAGTTAATTTCACAGCAAACACTAGCTTCACTGGAGATCTAGTTTCAAATTATCTCAACACTTTGAAATATTCCAATGGTTTATCTTTCTTGTCTGTATGTGACTTTTCCAGATGATTCTTCAACTTACAAGGACGCATACATTCATTAGAAAGAGTACTCAAACGTATTAAACACTTTGACATTGTATGGTCTTGTGATGATGGAACAGTTCCATACCTATGATAAGAAATGGAGTACTGTCAATATCACTTCTTCGTCGCGCTGGCCATGAATGACTTGATAAGGAGGAAAATGATAATAGCAACACATACCATTTTTATATATTAATCTTTTGCTAATATGAAATAATATTAAATATGAACTTTTGCATATCAATCTAGTATTACTATAAGTATATACACGATTACCTGTGATTTAATTCCGCACAGAGTAATACACCATCTGTAGATGGCATCTATAATGTTCTATAATAATTGATTTCCTTGTGGGCTAATACACATTCACAGCTCATAAAACATAACTTACAACAGCTTTACATTGATAAATGCATAACTTACTGCAGCTTTACATTGATAATGCATAACTTACTGCAGCTTTACATTGATAAATGCATAACTTACTGCAGCTTTACATTGATAAATGCATAATTTACTGCAGCTTTACATTGATAAATGCATAACTTACTGCAGCTTTACATTGATAAATGCATAACTTACTGCAGCTATACATTGACAAATGGCTCTCTATAAAATTGCTGTGCATAACGTGTAAGTTCTTTGACGTCAACGGGACAGTGTTTACAGTATAATACAGTGCTTTTCTATGTTCTTCACACCTGCAGCCCTCATAACAATGTCCATGGCTTCCCTTTTTTTCTATAGCACTGTGCCTTGTAAGTTATGAGTATTGCATTATTATTACTATTATTATTACTACTTTTATTATGACTGTTGTTACTATTAGCACAGAGATGGAAAAGGTGTTAGAAAAAAAGCTCCCACGGTATCAGAAAAACGATTCCAAGATCCTTAGTGACAGACCATCACACTGGACACTGACACGTGACAAATGGGTGGACATGCTAGACAATTCATTCAACTAGAAATGTATGACTCCAGAAGCGATTGAGGCGCAGACCAAAAACTAATGGACGAGCATCGAGTGACAGTGCGGGATGTCCGAGGGCCAGTAAAATGAAGAAAACGGGACGCAGATAGACAAAGAGACAGATAGACTAGTATGAAGAGGTTAGGAATACGGAGCTTTAAGAACGAGAAGTAGCTTTAGAGCAGACAGAGGAATTACTATGAGACAGAAAATGACTTTAGTACTACAGTGTGTGAAATACAAGTTTGATATTTTGGAAAGCTGTGAAAAACGCTTTTGGTTGCTTTAATCCGAAACCTGTGACCTTCGGTTGATGAATATTAAAGAGAGCTACATACACTTGAATCAAGAACGAACCACACATGAGTTTTGTTATGACTCTGTGTGTATTAAGAGTTCAGTCGTGTGATGAACCGCGTCTTACACTGGTTGCAGTGATATCCTGAAATGTTGAAGCAAACAGGAAGAATTAGGAATGTAATAATAAGCTACAGAGAAGATAAAGAACATCTTCTTCCTCAATAAAATAATAATTAACAATCACACATTGTTATATTTTTCACCTAAGGCCCCCTTAAGTTATATGTTGCTCTCCGGGGGACATATGGCCCAAGGTTGAGAAATGCTGCTCTTATACCAACCTATTGTTGTGAATTATATATTAATGACTGAAATGTTATTAATACTCTTATAATACTGCCTCTTGAATCAATGGATGCTTGTCTTTGAGTATGACTGAAGAAGTTAGAACTGATAATATCTTTTAATTCTAGATATTGAATGATTTGATGCTTGCACGAATCACTTGTTGTCTCTATCTTTTATATGACGAATAGTCCTTATGGCAGCTACAACTACTGTAGGGTAGAGATAAGAACATAGCAAACCTAGCTTGATTGGTAACCCTAGCGTAGAAATAATGGGTCAGAGATAGGCTAGTAATGGAAACGCGGAATTCTGGGAAAAGGCCGTCTCTGGCCAGGAATATAAAGAAAACATGATAGAATGTTAATAGGTCGAGCTTTGTACTCTGACCATGTAGGAGCCAGTGGATCGGAGGAAAGTCTTTTGTCGTGCAAGCGTGAATGAGATGTTTATTGCCTTATTTGTTTTGTCAGTTGTCATCAATTCAGTATTTTTCGCATTAAGATAGAGGTTTTGCTCTTCACTGTTCTTACGGACTGACTTAAGTAGTTTTTCCCTCTTTTTGTGTTGTGGACAGTAATACTGTGTCATCAGCATATCTAATTTCAGATATTTCATTGGATAAATGAAGGACAATTTTTTATCTCTCTCTCTCTCTGAACATTAAGTGCCCAGGGCACATGGGGCTTCCGCAAGCGTTTTCCACAAATGCCTGTCCTTCGCCTTTTTTTCTGCTCTTGCCCAGGTGAGCCCTCTATTGCTCAACATCCTTTCTGTTGTTCTTCTCCATGTCTCTTTTGGTCTACCCTTACTTCTGTTCCCCTGTGGTGTCCATCTTAGTGCTATTTTTGGTAGTGAGTTGTCAGTCATTTGGAGCACATGTCCCAACCTTGCCAGCGTCTTTCCTCAATAATTGTTGTCAGTGGCTTCATCTGCATTTCTGCCAATAAGATGTTATTTCTTATGGTGTTTGGCCAAAATATTTTTCTAGTTCTTCGTAAACATTTAGTCTGGAAAGAATTCAACTTCAAAAAAAAAAAAATTTTTTTTATGGCATCGTCTACATCTTCTCTAACATTCATCTTTATATTTTCAGTATATAAGTTAAATAAGTAACGGACCCATTGTTTTATGTCAGACCAAGTTGTTGTTTCACCATTTATTCTTACTGCTGCCTGTTGGTCTAGATACAGCGGTGATATTAATTGTATCAAATGTGTTGGAAATTCCTTTTTTTATTATTTCCCAAAGTTTCTGTTGTTGTACATAATCAAATGCCTTTGAGTAGTCTACAAAAGATAAATATAGATTCACATTAAACTCTCTGCATTTCTCTATTATTAATCTTATATTGAATATATGATCTCTTCATCCTCTTCCTTGTCTAAAACCAGCTTGGACTATATTGATTTCTTCTTCTATTTTCTTAAAAAGTCTACCCATTATGATTTTTAACATCATTTTACGGACATGATTAATTAGGGAACAGTGCTGTAGTGTGTGCATAATTTCAGGTCACCCTTTTTTTTGGCAGTGGTATGAATATAGAAGAAGCTAACCGGTGCTGTTACCTCCAGAGAAAGACCAGTCTTTAGCAAAACGGCAACCTATTAACATCATGTAAAGACCAAAAGCAAAGATGGGCCGAACACTTCCAAGAAATACTTAATCGACCACACCCAAATGAATTAATAAATCTTGAAAACGATTTACCACAACCAAATATCAACTTTGATGAAGCTACACTTAATGAAACTGAAACTGCAGGGAATCTAATGACTAACAACAAAGCTGCAAGTGAAGATGAAATAACACTCAAAATGTTAAAAGTTATTAACACTGACAATATGAGCCAACTACACAGAATGTTTAATAAAATTTGGAAAGAAGAAAAGGTCCCTTCTAAATAGAAAAAAGGGAATCATTGTTAAAATACCCAAAAAGGCAATCTCAGTGACTGCAATAACTGGAGGGGTGTAACCTTACTATCAGTTGTGTCAAATGTGTTTTGTAAAGTGATTCTGAGTAGAATTAAGGATGTAGTGGATACTGCAATGAGAGAAGAACAAGCAGGATTTCGAAAAGGGAGAAGCTGTCTCGATCAGATCATTACTCTAAGAATAATACTTGAAGAATATATTGAAAAGCAGGAACCATTCATCTTGAACTTCACAGACTTTAAAAAAGCATTTGATAGCATACACAGAGATTCATTGTCGATAATTTTAAGACTATATGGAATACTATATAAATTGTCAACATCATTAGAGATCTCTACAACGGATATGTTTGTACAGTCAAGACAGAAGAAGGAATAAGTGATGGTTTCAGATTGAAACAGGCGTGAAACAAGGATGTATATTATCTCCATTGCTTTTTGGAATTGCCATAGACTTTATAATGAAAAGATGATGTACAGGTAAAACCAACAATGACTGGGTACATGGGACCCAAATAGAAGATCTTGATTTTGCAGATAACATAACTCTTATCAGTGACAATGTGAAATCGATGCAGGAAAAAACAGATTCCCTGTCTTCTCTGGCTAGCAAAATAGGTCTCGAAATTAACAAAGACAAAACAAAAAAATAATGAAACTTCTCCTTAATCAAGGAGCAAAAATATACGTAGAAGGAACAGTTGCTAATAAGTAAACCGTATGTGTATACCTTTGCAAGATGGTCATACCAGGAAAGAAGTTAGAATTCGAACTGCAAAAGATGCATTGTCATTAAAAAATGATGAGAACACATGGAATTCAACACTTATAAGCACAAATATCAAGTTAAGAGTATTCAGTTCAAATGTTATATCCACCCTCTTTTATGCATGTGAAAGCTGGAAATCGACTAAAGCAATAGACAAGAAATTAGACTCTTTCCAAAACAAATGCCTAATGAAAATATTTAGTATAAAGTGGAACGAATTCAAGAACAAGAGATAAGACAAATGAGCAAAGCAACAATCTGTGTCTCATGGGTAATCATAAAAAGGAAGATGGACATATGTGGGCCATGTGATGAGAAGAAACAATCAGAGAATAATAAAACAAGCTATCAAGTGGAGCACAACAGGCCGAAGAAAAAGAGGTCGACCACGTGAAACTCTAAAGAGGGCATTGTTAAGAGAAGCCAGTTTAGTGGGCATAACATCTCTTGATGAAGTTGAAAGACTCGCCGAGAACAGGAAATCTTGGCAAACAACTGTGCGAGCCCTATGTGACGTTTGTCGGCACAGGAATGATGTAAGATGAATATAGTTTTTTTTTCCGTTCCTTTGGCCAAATACCTGAATGCCATATCTTTTTACATAGTGCACGATAGATTGTTGCTCATTTCTTTTCCTCCTGCATTAATAGGTTCAGTTGTTTTCTCAACATATCCTAGTGATCTTCCATTGTTCAGATTCTTTATTGCCCTTAAAACTTTCTCAGTTGTTGCTTCTGGTTCTTTCTCCTCCAGTAATATTTCACACTGTTGATTTTTGCTTTCACAGTCAGTTGTTTCATACATTCCTCTGCAATATTCCTTCCATCTTTCTAGAATTTCCTCTGTCTCTGTCAAGGTATTCCCCATCTCATCACAAATTACAGTTAACTTAGGTGTGACATTTCTCGTCAACGTCTTCATTTCTTTAAACATTTCACAATCTATTCCACGCTTGCTATGTCCTTCTATTCTTTCACAACAATCTTGTATGTATTGTGTGTGTCTTTTCTTATGTTTCTTCATACTTCTTTTGTTAAAGATTTATATTCCTCTTTGTTGTTGTTTGTCATTTTCCAACTGTTAGCCATTAAAATATTAGAATTCTTACTCTGCGACACTTTCATACAGCCTTGTTACACGTTGTGTTATTCTTTGTCACTTTTAAGTCATTAATACACATTATTACTTCTTCTTTTCGTTACTTCACAAGTTATGAATGTCGCCCCACGTGGTACTAAATAGTTTATTATAGTTTTGAATATTGAAGATGTTTTTTGATTAATAAGGACATTATCTTCACACATACAGATTTCTGTGGTCTAGAATAGGTTTCACAAATATCGCAGCATTCATTAGACCAAGTCCGCTGAAAAGTTCACTGAATCCATTTAATTCTGACAAATAAGGTCACAGATTTTTTGTTGACATCATTTAGAATAAGATGCCATAGGACCTTAAATTCGTTGGCTTCATCTCTGCAAAACATAATCATTGTTCACAAAATCAAACTCTAGCGTTAAGTTCTACAATAACTGTGGCCGAAAATGTATAATTCTACACTGCACTGGGTCAACAACTTTGGAATAACTCTACATGCCCATATGTTCCATCTGTCGTTGCCCTCCTCTTCATTCTGTCGCTCACTATCCTCCTCAAAACTACCTGTCAGGCTTATGTCGGAAGTCAATTGTCCAATAGGGCACACCCCTAGATCTTTCTACTGGTCAGCTGATTAACTTCCAACTGATTGGGCCCTGATTTGTTTTCGGAATGAGTCAGTCCACTCATGTTTTTTCCCAAACTGTGCAAATTGCGTCCTAAGATTAGCAAATATGCCTGACCTATCATTTTCGTGAAATCCGTCTATTCAGTTGTCCTGTCCACTATCTCTTTCATGTTGTAGGTTTCAGGGATTAGTTCCTTATCTACTTTTTTGTCTCCTCGCGTTTCATTGTGTCTTATATTTTTGGTATCTAGTTAGCCTGATTACTCTTCTGAGCGTCCTGTCGTAACATTACTACTAACGCCATGGGAGTGTACCTCTCCCACCGAACCTCAAATGTTCCATCCTTTCTCACTTATTTTCTTCTTATCAACTATAATAGTAATTATAATAAATATGCCAATAGTAATAATGATAACAACATTAATAATAATATTATTCAATTTACAAGGGACTATGCTGCACTCTTTTCTTCCACATCTGCCCATAATGTCTTCACTTTTTTATCATCTTCGCCTTCTGGACGTCTTTTGTTGAGGCTACCGCTATCCGATGGATGCAAGCTGGTGTGATCAGTGGCACAACGCTATGTTTTTTTGTCATATGGTACACTTTCTCAGCCAGTCGCTGGCTTCCACTTTGTGATTTCTTACGTCTATCTAGGCGCATTTTGTTTCCATATTTCTTACTAGGAGGATACCAAAATGTTAAGTCTATATTTTTATATATATTTTCGTGTTTTATATGTTGTGTTGTTTTTGTTATGTAATCCTTGAAAAAGGCTTTCACCGAAATAATGTACTGTTGTGTGTCCTTCATTTTTATTTGCTCATCTTGCTTTCAGTCAATCTTGTTCTTTCCTACTTTTCTCGCTACTTCTATGCTTTTGTCAAACAACACCATAAACATTAATATACCTTAATTACTAGAACCAGTTTTACCGCAGTCGTCATTTGTATAATCTCATACAAAAGTTTAAAACAGTAGATGAAGGGTTATTTCGCACAAAAGGACCACCCTTACCTCCTGTCCTGACAACAACTCTGAAGAAACTAAAATGAACTGCAGTCCTCAATTTGATGACAACATCTCTGAGGTTTGGATTCGTATTACATGTAAAATATTTTCCATCAGAAACCCAATCTGGAGCATTCAGTTTATCTCTGTTCAACATATCATCTTGAATAACGAGGTACATAACAAAATCAGTAAATAATATGAAACTATCAGGTAATAGTCATTGTTACATCCTGTATTTTCTATTTTATCGTTATACGAAGGAATGACTTGAACAGACAAATAAGGCAGTAACTTCATTTGTATTCAGTTTTAAGTGGTAGATTTATAAAATGACATAATAAAAATATTTTTAAAAGATTAAAAGTCCAGAAATTATAAGATCATTTAGGCAGAAATGAAGAAGACTCGCAAGGTAACTTCCTTACTTGGATATTTTGCTCTTAAAAATAAAAACTTTTAAAATTAAAACTGGTAAGAATGAGAAGAATTCTACATTCTGAGATGATATGATGGAACACAGGAAAATAGAACAATGCTGAGAAAGTAATTAGTGGAATTTCTGTTGTTATGAAAACAATCAATGCAAGAGAGGTATAAAATAATAAAATGGATGAAGATGTTACAACCATGTTTTTTATATCTTTGACTCCTGCAGCATTGCGACAACCCGCCAAGGTGGACCGGTGTAGACGAAGTCCTGTGATATTGTTTGATGTTAGACTAAACCCACCTGTAGATTACATCGTCGGGCCAAAATAAGGTATCTGACTGGTCAGTATGAGAATTTGATGCTACCAAGATTCAGGTTGTTGGTCGATAGCTGGTCAGATGAGCTTAAGTGGAGGATTCTACGTGGCAAGTTTTATGACGCAGAGAAAAGACACAGAGAAGCAAGTGTAAAGTTTTAAACGTATACACGAGACATTAGAGACGTGATATTTCACAGTCTCTCTCAGTCAAATCGTCATCGGTATATCATAGACCTGAGTTCAATTCAGTGTGTTATTTTGGAATTAATTATTATGTGAAAGTATTGTATTAACTTTTTTAACTCTGACGGGCCGATGTATAAATAAACTTGATGATTTACAAGCTTATTATGATTATCTTACAAATCATTTGTAACACCGGATGAACGAGTATATGTTATGCATCTCCTCGCTAGATGTATGTACGCTGAGGCACGTCGGCTATTTTGGAAATGTGACATCAGCAGGATAGGTCGAATATGACTGCTCCCTTCTAAGCATGCACAATCGATATTCTTTATTTGGGGAGTTTAGACGGGAAGGAATGTAAATATTCATCTCAGACTGAAAATGTGTGAGAAAAGTATCTGTCGTTTGAATAGGTGTGTGAATGGTGCAGGAAATTTTAAAATTGGATATCAAATTTGCTGGATCTAGCTCGCTCCGGCCGACCTCACACTGCGAATAGGCCTGACACTAACTTTAGAATGGAACGAATGATACGGATTCATTTAATGAGATTTCTGGAGAACTGAAAATTAATCATGAGTCGGTGCACCACGTCATTCACAACTTGCTGCAGTACAGAGAAGTCTCCATCAAATGGACATTAAAACAACTTACTTCCAGACCGAAAGAACGTCGTGAGAATTTTTGTGAAGCTCTTCTACGATGTTTTGAAGCTGAATAAATTAGCTTTCTTCGACGTATGATAAATGGAGGCTAATGCTAGGTATTTTCCATGACGTATGATGAATGGAGGCTAATGCTGGGTACTTTTTACTACGTATGATCAATGGAAGCTAATCATGGGTACTTTCTATGACATATTATGAATGGAGGCTAATGTTCAGACTCTTATGTAACTGTAATGGCCTAAGTCTGGACTATTACTTGATATGCACTTGAAACCTGTAATTAGGCCAAATCGCACAGTTTACTCAGTGCTGGTGTGTTGTTGCAGCATGATAATTTGGGGCTTCATACTGCACGTGCAGCAGCGCAACAAATTACAATTCTGCGTTTGGAGTATCTTCCACAACTGCATGTTCAACCGATCTCGCACTTTATGATTATCGTGTTCTGGAGTCACCAAGGAGGCGCTCGGTGAGATGAAGTTTAGTACACACGAATAGATTACAAGAAGCTGTGTAACTGGATACAGATTAAGCCAAAAAGTTGTTTCCCCTTCGAGAAATCCAAGCGTTAGTGAACCTACGTGCCAGACCTGCATTGACCCTGATGATGACTACGATGAAAGATAATACGCTGTTTTCACTCGTATTCTACTTTTTATTCAAATGGAATTTTTAAAAGTTTATTATTTGATTCGATTGTACTTTGAGAGTTCATATACCTCAGCATCTTATATTTCGCATCAGATGCAATTTTCTAAGTGTAACAAAGGAAAAGATAAAAAACTATTTTCTCACATAACGTATAATTGATTATAGGAGAGACAACACTGAACATTCGTTACAGGTTAAGTTTTCTCACATTAGCTCAGTTGTTATAATGGTTACTATATCTTTTCTCTTTTTCATAGATTTTTACACATTCCCTTTTACGTTGGTTATTGTATTTCTAATTGTTCTTAACATATTCTGTCTAGGCACATTTTGTTCCAAACATTCATGCTAGGAGGATTTCTGACATGTTTCTGTTGTTCTGTTATTTCTGTTGTCATTGACGAATGCATATTGTTGAAATATTGGATAGTTACTGCGTTTTGTTTGTTTATTTATTTTATTTCATCGTGCGTATTCCACTGTCTGCCCACTCTCCATTCCCGCTTCTGTTTTTATGTAAGACGTGGAAACAATACATCTCTCTACTTCCACTCCGCTACTGATAACTTTACCTCGCTCGTCATTTCACGTATGTTTTTCACCATTCTTTTACAGAAGATAAACTTTATTAATTATGTAAGTTTTATGTATAAAGGTCAAATGATAATATTTAAAAATAACAATACTGACATCTGCTGTGCCTGAACAGATGTCAAGACTCACTTACAATACTGACAAGCAGGGCCAAACCATCCATCCCAGCACTCGACTCCTCTTATACAATCTCCATTGTTCATACAGAGGTTTCTTGCACATCGACATTGGTATTCGCATTTTGCTCCAAACCAGCCGTTATCACATCCTGGGAAACGTGTACAATTCAGAGAATTTTAAAAATAAACAGTAATTTTGTGTTAATGATTTAGTCAACTTCTGTGCGACAATATCACAGATCGATTTTTACTCAACAGCAAACGATATTAATAATCCTTTGTGTGTGTGTGAGAGAGTGTCTTTGTGTGAGTGTTTGTGTGTGCTTGTGGATAAACCTATAATAATTTTGTTTCTCTCTCTTGTCCCTTCAGTACCGACGGTCGGTAGCAAGAGATCCTCACTTGTGTCATTTCTTCTTGGCTGTCTCCCATATCAGTCATTTCTTTACCTGTATTCTTTCTGCTGTATATCTCCATGTCTCTTTCAGTCATCCCATGCCGAACATCTCCATGTCTCTTTCAGTCCTCCCATGCTGTACATCTCCATGTCTCTTTCAGTCCTCCAATGTTGTACATCTCCATGTCTCTTTCAGTCCTCTCATGTTGTACATCTCCATGTCTCTTTCAGTCCTCCCATGTTGTACATCTCCATGTCTCTTTCAGTCCTCTCATGTTGTACATCTCCATGTCTCTTTCAGTCCTCCCATGTTGTACATCTCCATGTCTCTTTCAGTCGCCCCATGCTGTACATCTCCATGTCTCTTTCAGTCATCCCATGCTGTACATCTCCATGTCTCTTTCAGTCCTCCCATGCTGTACATCTCAATGTCTCTTTCAGTCGCCCCATGCTGTACATCTCCATGTCTCTTTCAGTCATTCCATGCTATACATCTCCATGCCTCTTTCAGTCGCCCCATGCTGTACATCTCCATGTCTCTTTCAGTCGCCCCATGCTGTACATCTCCATGTCTCTTTCAGTCATCCCATGCTGTACACCTCCATGTCTCTTTCAGTCATCCCATGCATCTATTACTCTGCAGAGTTCACATCACAGCTGCTCATGTTAAGTAGTCGTATGTCATAATATGGACAATCCTTCACCTTTTAGTCAGTGTTGACAGTAGTGTAATGTCTGTCTCTCTTAACAGGAGGTCATTTTTATGGTATTTGGCCAGAAGACTCCTTTTATCTGACACTCATACTCTGCGAACGAAGAAGAAGACACTCATACTTGTTTTGGAAGGTGTCAAGTACGTATCCTCTTGTCTGCATCCTTTTCCAGCATTCACTCCTATATAGTAAGGCACTTAAAACATTGGTTTTGAATGTTCAGCAATTTTGTTTTCTGGTGAAGTTTTTTTTTTTTTGGAACTCCAGATTTGGTTGAATGCTACCCAAGCAAATCGACCTTTTATTATTAATATTCTGATATCTTTACTACTGTCTCCAACTGCATTTCTTTATTACCAATGTATGTTAAGATTGATATCTTTATAGTTTATGCTGAGCGATGAACCGAACAGCTTATTTAGATCCCAGACAGTTATAAATGTCCTGAAACTGAGCAGACTACCCGAACGAAATTATGCATGAACAAGAGATGAGATAAACAAGATCAAGAGGTAGACCAAGACGGAGATGGAAAGACAACATAGAAGAGGATATAAAAGAATTTGGTTTCACCAACTGCAGAGAGAAGGTTATGAGTAGAGAAGAATGTTTATCTGCAGCAATGAGCCTTAACTGCTCAGAAAGCTGAAAAAAAGAAGAAATGTAAGTATATTAAAACAACTGTAATACACTTCTGTTGTAGCTAGATCTGTGATGATTATATCTGTCAAATTTATAGAAGTATGTTATTATAGACAAGGAAAACCTCGCGAGCTTTATTCACTTGGTAGATATATTCTACCCTGCTATTTATTTCACTGTTTACTTCTCTACATCTTATGTCAACTTTCTCAAATTATTGTTACTATCGGCCTACGAGTTAGATACTTTGATTTGCTATAGAGCTAGGAAAAAGACTAGGAAGCACAAGATTGAAAACCGCCGTTCTGCAGTACACTTTAAGCGGCCTTAGTGACATCCAGGCCATATAAAAGCTTTGTGTGGGCGTGTTTAAGCGCGAAAGTAAAGATATGCCGTTATAAGTGACTGTGTCGTCTGGAGACTTAAGTAAAGAAATAATTTTCAATTCATTTCTTCTTATCTGGAGTTATTGAAGCTACGGTCATCCATGCTGAATTCTGAGTGTAATATTTCTGTAATCACTCTCTCATTTGTCAATCTCCGATCTTCTGCTTTCATCCTTGCCTGTCCTTGGTTTCCCTTGTTTTGTTTTGTTTTGTTTGATACTTCGACCTAACATTTGAGTGCAGGCCCCAGGGGGTGCATTGCTCTGGGCCCAGGAAGACTTTTCATGTTTTAGGGGATATCTCATAATGGATGAAAACAGAATAGCACAGGATACACAGGAAGACAAGGGAGGAGGGTTTGCTAATAAAATGTCTCTTAGAGTGTCACAGATATACTCATCTGGTTAGTGTGTTCCTCCCATGTAACATATTAAAAAAGGTCCTTTCTTTTTACTGTCTCACAAAACCATGTTTGATTCTTTCATATTTCTCATATTCTTGTGCAGAAAATGGCTAAGCTAGTTTTTTTCTTTCACTTCTTGAATTACGATCTAATTTACTTATTACCCTCCTTCCTTCGCCTTGCTTGGACCGTGTCTTCACCTTTTTTTCAGTCTGGTTGTTTGTTTAATCAAGACACATTTATGTCCCGAACAGGTTTTTTTTTGTGTTATTCATGTTTTCTTGATTACTGCCCTTGCTGAAAGCGTTTTATCGTAACATCTGGTTCTTCTTTGATATCCTCCCTACACAACACAAATCTAAACTCCAATAAATGTTAGAAAGGTCGATATGTTTTCACTTCAATGTTTTAGTAGGGACGATATGTTTTCACTTTAATATTTTAGTAGGGACGATAAATTTTCACTTTAATGTTTAATGTTTTGCTGGTATGTCTGGTTTCCACACGTCTTTTGTTTTTGCTAGAGATGTTTTCATGTTGATGAACTTTCATAACTTAAACACTATCAATCTTCTATCTATACAGGGTAATGTCTGTTTATCTTCTATATATACAGGGTAATGTCTTTCTGTTTATCTTCTATCTATGCAGGGAGTGTCTTTCTGTTTATCTTCTATCTATGCAGGGTAATATTTTTCTGTTTATCTTCTATCTGTGCAGGGTAATGTCTGTTTATCTTCTATCTATGGAGGGTAATGTATTTCTGTTTATCTTCTATCTGTGCAGGGTAGTATCTTTCTGTTTATCTTCTATCTATGCAGGGTAGTGTCTTTCTGTTTATCTTCTATCTGTGCAGGGTAGTGTCTTTCTGTTTATATTCTATCTATGCAGGGTAGTGTCTTTCTGTTTATATTCTATCTGTGCAGGGTAGTGTCTTTCTGTTTATATTCTATCTGTGCAGGGTAGTGTCTTTCTGTTTATCTTCTATCTGTGCAGGGCAGTGTCTTTCTGTTTATATTTTATCTGTGCAGGGTAGTGTCTTTCTGTTTATCTTCTATCTGTGCAGGGTAGTGTCTTTCTGTTTATATTCTATCTGTGCAGGGTAGTGTCTTTCTGTTTATCTTCTATCTGTGCAGGGTAGTGTCTTTCTGTTTATATTCTATCTGTGCAGGGTAGTGTCTTTCTGTTTATCTTCTATCTGTGCAGGGTAGTGTCTTTCTGTTTATATTCTATCTGTGCAGGGTAGTGTCTTTCTGTTTATCTTCTATCTGTGCAGGGTAGTGTCTTTCTGTTTATATTCTATCTGTGCAGGGTAGTGTCTTTCTGTTTATATTCTATCTGTACAGGGTAATGTCTTTCTGTTTATATTCTATCTGTACAGGGTAGTGTCTTTCTGTTTATCTTCTATCTGTGCAGGGTAGTGTCTTTCTGTTTATCTTCTATCTATACAGGGTAGTGTCTTTCTGTTTATCTTCTATCTATACAGGGTAGTGTCTTTCTGTTTATCTTCTATCTATACAGGATAGTGTCTTTCTGTTTATCTTCTATCTATACAGGGTAATGTCTGTTTATCTTCTATCTATACAGGATAGTGTCTTTCTGTTTATCTTCTATCTATACAGGGTAGTGTCTTTCTGTTTATCTTCTATCTATACAGGATAGTGTCTTTCTGTTTATCTTCTATCTATACAGATTAATGTCTGTTTATCTTCTATCTATACAGGGTAGTGTCTTTCTGTTTATCTTCTATCTATACAGGATAGTGTCTTTCTGTTTATCTTCTATCTGTGCAGGGTAGTGTCTTTCTGTTTATCTTCTATCTATGCAGTGTAATGTCTGTTTATCTTCTATCTATGCAGTGTAATGTCTGTTTATCTTCTATCTATGCAGTGTAATGTCTGTTTATCTTCTATCTATGCAGTGTAATGTCTGTTTATCTTCTATCTATGCAGGGTAATGTCTGTTTATCTTCTATCTATGCAGTGTAATGTCTGTTTATCTTCTATCTATGCAGTGTAATGTCTGTTTATCTTCTATCTATGCAGTGTAATGTCTGTTTATCTTCTATCTATGCAGTGTAATGTCTGTTTATCTTCTATCTATGCAGGGTAATGTCTGTTTATCTTCTATCTATGCAGTGTAATGTCTGTTTATCTTCTATCTATGCAGTGTAATGTCTTTCTGTTTATCTTCTAGAAGCACTCAGCTGTATTTCGTGTTGGGGCTGGTGGTTCGTCAGAGACCGGATGGTAGGACCACCGAGAAGAGGGGTAGGGGGTTCAATAAGGGCATTACTCTAGGGCCTACACGGCTTCTTTGTTTTAAGGTTTGGTCATGAAGGCTTTGGAGGAGGGGTGTAATAAATGAAATAATAAATAAAAGGGGATGCATGTTTGTACAATCTTCCAAATTATCTGTCGGGGGCATTGCTTGGTGGCATTGTGTGAAGAACAGTGTACATGGCGCTTTCTTTCACTCTCATGTAACATAAATCTCTTTAATTGTGATTCTATGTCTTTATTCCCATTTTCTGCGCTACATCTGGTAGTTACTACAACAAATCTCTTGCAATAGCTTCATATTAGCTTACACATACTGAAGTGGAAAGAACAGAGCAAAAAAATACAATCGTTTTCAAAATGATAAATACTTACCAAAACAGCAATTTGAAAAAAAAGTCATCAATAACACGATCTCAGTGAACATTTTCTTCAGTGAAGATCATGAAATCTAATTTCGCATGTTCCTTCAGGGAATAGAAGTATCTTAAGTTAGATTACCCTAATTTATAAGCTCTTTCCTGAAGTTTATTTGACACTTTCAAAAGATTAAATCTGACTTAAAGAAATAGGAAGTGCTTTTATTGTTCTAGCGACTGAAAGTAATAGTAAAAGTTACAAAATCCAAAATTTAAGACTGAAAATTCCATGCTGTGCATGCACACACACACATGCACATATTTGTCAGTCATCTTCCGTATAGTTTTCACTGAAGACAAACAGTTATGCTGATGATTTATGCTGCAAATACTTCTGCACGTTTGTTTCTTTCTAGATAAAGTTTCTGCGCTTAGAGCTAAACGTGGATTGTTGCTCATCGCAGATGTAATGATTTCATGACTATTCAACTCCAGTAGAATCAAAACTTACCAGTCAAGACATTACCGAGCTTAGAGATATTTCATCTCTTGCGATAAAACTTGGATACCGAGATGAAAATAGCCACCAAACTAAGTAAAGAATAGCCAATGAAGGTGAACAAGCAAGCATAACATTATTTCTGCAAGGCCATTCATCATAATAGAAAAAAGTAGATTTAGAGTGAATTTAAAAAAGAAGAAAAATAAATGGAAGGATACAAATTTGGAGTGGCGGAGTAAGTAAGAATCGTAAGTTCTAAACATACAAGTCAAGAGAAGAATGTTTGGTATTTGCGCAACAGAAATTTGATATTGAATATGTAAACTTTATAAAGGCATGGTTAGTCGACACCTTCAATCATTCGTTAATATATATTTTAATAGGTGAAAATACTTCCAAGTGATCATTCAATACATTTTTTTTTTTTTAACAGAAACAACCTAAAGACAAGAAATAGACTGGAGTGAACTAACAGACGGAAGGGGTGGAAGCATGGACTTAAATTAATCATCATTGCAACTTTACCATAATAGTTTACTAGTTGTAGAAAATGTCAAACAACAACCTGTCTCATGGTTGATCAGAAAAAGAAGATGGACATATGTCGGTCATGTGATGAGAAGAAACAGTCAGAGAATCCCCAAACATGCTATCAAGTGGAACACAACAGGCCTAAGAAAAAGAGGTCGATCACGAGAAACTCTAAAAAGAACATTGTTAAGAGAAGCCAATTCAGTAAGCATAACATCCCTTGATGAGATTGAAAAACTCTCAGAGGACAGGAAATCTTGGCGAACTACCATGCGGCACGTTATGATATAAGAATATTTGAAAGAACAATCATGGACACAAAAGAAACGTTGCATTTATAAACTGAATACTTTCTTTTAAATACTATACCTGCTGTATAATGTAAGTCTCACTATGATTTGCAAGGTTAACTTTCACGTCTAGACATCACAGAAATGTTGACGTCATATATTCGGCAACTAAAACAAAAAACAAATCCCTCCTTCACAACGAAGACAAAAGACAAGACATTTATGGAACAAAACAATGTACAAAGCTAAACATATGTACTTCACATGAAAAACGTTTGTTAACAGCTGTTAAGTTATATAAAACGTGGCAAACATAACTTTACAAGAAAAATACACGATGTAAATGATCGGATTATTCGTGCAAAGAGCGTTGGCAAGTTCAACAACATAGATGCTATCTCTTTTGGAAAGTATTGAACTGACATTCCGGTTTTCGACATCATGAGGCTGTTTGTGAGTGCCTTTCTTCAGAGTGAATGATAACAATTAAGTGATCATCCTGTTCTTAACTTATTTGTCTTCTTCTTCGGTTTCCGAGCCATTAAGGCTCATTGCTGCAGATAAAATTCGCCTCCATTCCTCTCTAATCTCCAGCACAACTTCCATAACAAAGAATACACACATCATCTGGTGATTGGAGACTACCTAATGAAAGGAATCTATGCTGACCGGTTGTCAATCTCAGCGGAGGACATAGTCTCAGTGATTCCGGTACCAGGGGCTGGTATCAGGAAAATAATAGGAACACTGAGAAGCTTGAACGTCGACCCAAAGATCATGAGGACGACAGTTCATGCGACAGCATGAATGGTTTGACTCTCAGACCCTACGATCTTCATGTACTGACATCGACAATTAAACAGAAATTTCCATGCACGTCAATCTTCATATCCTCAATCATACCTGCCTACTCCGGTGCTGGGCGTCGCTTGGCATACAACAACAGAAATCTCAGCACACTGTGCCAACAAAACAACTTAAGTTTCATCGACAACACCCCGTTCTTATCTTCAGAGTCTGGATCTCCTAAGAAAAGACTTTATCGTGACAAGATCCACAAGCCTTCATGATGTCTGTCATCCACAAGCAGCATATGGCACTGACGTTCAGACAATAGGAACTGTGAAATTTCATAAAATATCTGGTCATTCAATTAATCATCATTGTAACTTTACCATAATAGTTTACTAGTTGTAGAAAATGTCCCAGATAATTGATGAGTGGCTACGAAAGCATGATCTTAGAACTGGTCATTTAAACATTTACCACCTGTTAGGGAAACTTTGGATGCATCAACGGCAGGCCATATTGCTCACAATCGAGGGCCTACAGGAGTGCTGTTTGGGAGGCAAAGTTTCGCAAGGGACATGCAAATGAATGAATGAATATGGAAATTTTCTGAAGAAACTAATATAGTTAATCCCAACTTCCGTGTCTCTGGCTTTTTAGAAGGTCGTCTATATAAAAACATAACTGGCGAAGACATTAGGATAGACGGTTATAATTTACTTGGACGTGACCCTACTAGGAAACTTGAGACATAAATAGTTGTATATGGTACCACAGACATACACTTTTGCCATAGGATAGATCTTGAGACACCAAATATTGAATGTATATGGATGGAAATCAAATTTCCAAAACAGAGCCCAGTCTTAATCAGGTTTCTGTATCGTAGTCCAAAAGCAACAGCATCGTGGTATCATCAGGTTACAAGTATAATGGATTATGTTTTGTCTTTTAATTTAGAGGATATAATTATCCTTGGTGATTTCAATATTAATTACAGACAAACAGATGCTACATGGAATAATAATGTTTTATCATACAGCTTATCCCAAATTATCACTAAACTTATCAGAGTAACTAAAACATCATCCACACTAATAGATCCATATACGTAGCTCATCCAAAATCATTATAGAATGTAAAGTCCCTCACACATCACTGAGTGATCACTATCCGGTCTGTTGCACTTGGACACGACATGGTTTGAAAATTCCCAAAAATAAACACAGTGGTCAAGCCCATTTATAGTCCTACATGTCTAAGGTCTATGCAGGTATTGATGACTTCTTGCTTAGTTTCCCCCACTAGGTCGATGTCATCAACTTATCCTAGTATTTTAGCTTGTTCTTCTGTACTGCTTTCTTCTTTCACTTTTCTGGTTACCTTTTCTAGTACTAGGTTGAATAGTAATGGATATAATGTATCGACTTTAAACCAGTTCTTACAGAGAAGGGTTCTGACGTTCTTCCTTTATATATTACTATATTCTGTGCATCCTCCAAACATATTCTGGTCAGGCTGATTAATTTATTAGGTATCTCAAATTCTGCAAATGGATGCAGCAGCAGCAGGCCAGCTTGCTCACAACCGAAAGGCCTACAGGAGTGCTGTTTGGGAGGCAAAGTTCCGCAAGGGGCATGCAAACGAATGAATGAATGAATGAATGAATGAATGAAATCTCAGATTCTTGTATAATTTTCCACAAGCTGCTCCTATCTATGCCGTCATAGGCTTTCTTGAAGTCAATGAAGATATTATGTGCTTATTTTCAATATTCTCATTACTTTTCTGTTTGTTTATGTAGATAAAATGTTTGGTCTGTGGTTGATTTGTTCTTCCTAAAACCTGCTTGATAGTCTCTCAGTATGTTCTCGCTGTATGGTTTTAATATATTTAAAAGTATAATAGATAATATTTTGTAGCTTGTTTATAGTAATGATAGTGGTTTTCTCACTTGCTTTTATCGCCTTTTTTGAATACTGAGATCAGTAATGACTCTCTCCATTCACTAGGGAGTTTTTCTTCTCTCCATATTTGTTGTATTAGTACACATATCTATTCATGTAGATTTAGACCTTCCTTAATCAGTTCTGCAGCAATTCCATCTGATCCAGTTGCTTTGTTATTTCGTAGAAACATGATACTGTAGATGACTTCTTCTAAGTCTAGTTCATCTATTTCAGGTTCACAAGTCTGTATTTCTTCGCATGGACTGTGCTTATAGGCTCTTCACAGTTTAGTGGTTTTTCAAAATATTCTTTCCAGATTTTATCTTCATTACTTATCATGTTTCCATTACTATCCTTTAAGTTCTGCAAATGTTGTTTATACCCTTGCTTTACTGTTCGCAGTTTTCTTATTCTGATGGCATGTCTGCATCTCACTTACCATGTCTATCATATATTGGCGTTTATGTTGACGAATGACTTTCTGAGTTATTTTACACTGTGTGTGATACTTCTCCTCATTTGTTTTGTTGTTCATGTCATTCAACCATATCTGTTCTCATAGTTAACACATAGACAGACATATATGTTCTTAACTATGAGAACAAAATTTCCATTGCTCTTCTTATTTCGTGATATCTACAAGGAAGTATTACTAATGCTCCATTTGTATGTCTATTTTATTTTTCAAGTGATATCAAAGAAGTCTATTCAGATTCCGACGTTTAAGATAGAGCAGACTGATAAGTCCCATGATTGTAAGTTATATTTTATTTGTAATTTTCTCTCACGTGTTCAATAAATGTTAATCTCGGCAAATGTATTATGAGTTTACGTTATGATAACTCTTATTTTTTTAATTTCTTCAATATTCATTTTACTGTTGATTATCTCTATGATTTGTTACAGCACAAAGATGTTTTCTCACTTATTTCATATTGTAAGATTCATTCTTGGAGTTACTTGTTTGTTTGTTTGTTTTGTTTTTTTTTTGTTTTGTTGTAAATCGCTCTGTTTCTATCTGAGGTATAGCGGGGAATGTTGAGATGGACCAGGATGTTGGTAAACGAAGAAATGAAGTGACAGGATACAGGAATATATTGATTCTTAACAAAAGTATGAACCAACAATCCACAAGTTCATGTTCCCTACAGGAGGAGTGCATTCAGGGGAAAGAAGTCAATATTTAAATTACTTAGGCATCCAAGTGGTTAGAGCATTGGCTTTCAGCAAACATGGTTACGAGACGGTATATAAGATCAGACAAGCACTTTCATATCTCAAGGCCATATCATAATTAAAATTACTACATCAACCACTATTTACCGTTATGAAAACAACTGTCCTATCCAAAAATAGATCATGGCCAAGTCGCGTTGACTCTGTCAAACACACAAGATGCAAAACTGGACCTGGTACAGAATGAGGCAATGAAACTCTTTCTTGGATGTACTAAAAACACAGCATCGGCTGCAGCTGGATACATCCTGGGTCTAACGGAAGTCATACCTCGTCAAAAATGTGCACAAGTGAAGGAATACCTTAATATCGGTGTGGCGGCGAGTGTGAAGAGAGCTGGGAGAGACGATGATGATGATATTGTCATATTATTGAGAGACTGAAGATGTGCTGCTGCTTAGCACCTGGTTGTTACTGTCGTGGCCATGCCGATGATTGGCGGCTTTGTAGACAAGACGGATAGCAGGACGAGGACTGGCGACATACGACTTCCACTAGAAGCTGGCGTTTTTTTTTTACTTATTATGTCGTGTTTGTTGCCTAACCTTAACCAGGGAAACTCATGTGTGCGTGCGCGTCTGTGTGTGTGTGTGTGCGCGCGCGCCCTTTCTGTTTCTACCCTTGTCATAAACATAAGCAAATTCATATTCTCTCATGCGTTCCATCCACCACAAAAATAATAAAGAACACAAAAATATAGATCGCCAACGGAGGCAAGAGGGTGTATTGTGATTCTACACAGACCTGGACCGAGTTTAGGCAGACACTTGATATTCACACAGAATTCATAATTCTGTATTATTTCCAAATGATAGTTCCTAACTACTCCTAAATCCTAGGTATATTAATCTCCTCATAGAACATGGGTATCTTCATCAGGAACATGAGTTATCTCCCCTTTAACAAAGCATAATCACCTCATGAAGCCAAACATTATTTCCTCGTGAAACTAAACAATGTTTCCTTCTGCTGTCATACATTATTTCCTCCTATAACCTAACATATTTACTTCTCTTCCTATCCCAAGCACACAGGACAGCAAATTAGATTCCGCCGGGCATCTGTTTCTAGTACTGCTAGTCATGGTACTAAGACAAAAAGTGGTCACATGCATTCACTGAGTAACATTATTTAAAATACGAAATAGTGCTTCAAGATTTGATGTTCATAAATGTAAAAAAGAAAAATTGTCTGTGACATTGGTTAAAGTAGTTTTTAAATAAACGAAAAAATAAATAAAACGTTTAAAAATGTCTAGCGGAAAGAACGATTTTAACAAATTACTGGATGAAGGGAACCAACTCCAGAAACATTAGTTCATTAATGTAAAGCAAGAATTTTAATAATAATCATGAAATAAATAAAACAAAAGGTGATCTTTCTACCCAGGTTAAGTTTAATCAACAACCCTCACCACACACGTGGTAAAATTATCTAGCGAGCCCATGCGAGCATAAAAAAAAGCTATAATTTGTGATGACTGCAAATAATGAAAGTTGTAACAGAATAGCCATTCTGTTCAGAGAGTTTTTGTGTATTGCTAATAATTGTGTTGCGTAGACTACGTCATTAGGAAAGTACGTGTGCAAAGAAGTCGTTAGAAAGGTCCGTGTGAAAAAGTCGGTCGTTAGGCAGTCTTTGTGTGAACGTTGAACTGGATGGACGTGTTTGGGCGAACGAGAATGGGGTAGAGCGAGTCTTGTCGTTGTTAGAATTAGTTTAGTTCGTTTTTCTGTGTGGCTGCAGTCCTTGGTAAGCTTGTAAGTATGGTTTTTGGTATGAATAAATCATTGTAAGGTTTTCCTTGCCCATGTGGCGTAGACATTTCACGCCGGGCATTTGTTACTGTGAATTTCTGTTCAGCCTGATGGCTACATTCCCATCATCATGATTTCACTCCTCATTTTGGTCCATTAATAAATGTGTGTTGTCTGATGATAAACTACACCAATTGGCTTTGTGGAAATTCTCATTGTTGACCAGTTTGTTTTGGTCGGAAGACTGCCAAGTTATGTTTAAGTTGTTGTATTCGTACTAATTTTGTGGAGTGGAAAGCCTGGGTGTCTTGCTGTATTTTCTTAGTGTATAATTCAGAAAATTAGGTGATGGTTAGAACACCAGCAACAAGAAGAAACTTGTAAGTTGAAACTGTACTCCACAAGAAGATTCGATCAAATCCAGTAGTCATATTTTTGTGTGTAGATAGCGGTACGGCCAAACTGTTATAGTGGCCGCATAGTCATAGTCACAGGCACACTTTCTGTTTCAGTGGTGCCACCATTACTGTTTCAGTGGCGCCACCATTACTGTTTCAGTGGCGCCGTGATTCTGTTTCAAAGTGAGAGGTAACCTTTTCTAATCAGTTATAACTTGTGATGACTGCAAATATTGAAAGTGGGAGGTAATACTAAGAAAAGTTGGGATTTATATTTTTTAAGAATGCACAGATGGACACAACTAGAAAATAGTAATTGAATATGCGAGATTTCCTTATGTGCATGTGTGTTAAAGTAAGAAATTTTACGGTTTTTTAAACAGCTTTGAAGCATTAAATGTGATATAAAGTGTGATATAAAGTGTGATATAAAGAAGTCTCTACACCAGCGGTTCTTTACCTGTAATCCGCAGAATGATTTTTTTTGGAAGTACATGGAACAGCAGATGAAACAGCAGATGAAACAGCAGTTGAACAGCAGATGGACTGATTTGATTAAAATCTTTTCTTAATCTGGGTTATATTTATTGCTTTATTTTTAGTATGAGGCAAGCAGCTGATCTCTGTTCAAGAAGGGGACTCCACGATCTTAATTCCCCCGCCCTCTTCTAGAAAAAAAGTAAAGAATTACTGCCCTCTACTTATGTTAACATTGACGAAAAATGTCACACCTAAGCTAAATGTAATTTGTGATGAGATGGGGAATACCTTAACAGAGACAGAGGAAATTCTAGAAAGATGGAAGGAATATTGCAGAGGAATGTATGAAACAACTGACTGAAAGCAGAAATCAACAGCCTGAATTATTATTGGAGGAGAAAGAACCCGAACTGACAATAGAAGATGTTTTATGGGCAATAAAGAATCTGAAAAATAATAAATCACAAGGATGTGACGATATAACAGCTGCATTTATTAAAGCAGGAAGAAAGGAATGTGCAACAATCTATCATGCACTATGTAAAAATATATGGCATTCAGGTATTTGGCCAAAAGAATGGAAAAGAACTATATTTATACCACTGCCAAAAAAAAAAGGGTAACCTGAAATTATGCACAAACTACAGAACTGTTCCCCTGATTAGTCATGCCAGTAAAATTCTGTTAAAAATCATAATGGGTAGACCTCGTAAGACAATAGAAGAAGTCAATATGGTCCAAGCTGGTTTCAGGCAAGGAAGATGATCAAGAAATCTTATATATAAGATTAATAATAGAGAAATGTAGAGAGTTTAATGTGAATCTATTCTTAGACTTTATAGACTACCTAAAACCATTTGATTGTGTACAACAACAGAAACTTTGGGAAATAATGAAAAAATGGGATTTCCAACACATTTGATACAATTAACATCACTGCTGTATCTAGACCAACAAGCAGCAGTAAGAATAAATGGTGAAACAACAACTTGGTTTGACATAAAACAAGGGGTCCGTCAGGGGTGCTTATTGTCGCTTTTAACTTGTATACTGAAAATATAATGAGGAATGTTAGAGAAGATGTAGACAAAGAATATTACGATTCCATAACAATTGGAGGTTATGAAATACCAGAGATTAGATATGCTGATGACACAGTATTACTGTCCACAACATAAAAAGGAATGGAAAAACTAATTATGTCAGTCTGTAAGAATAGTGAAGAGCAAAACCTCTATCTTAATGGGAAGAAAACTAAATGGATGACAACTGACAAAACAAACAAGGTAACTGATATATGTATCAATAAGGAACAACTGGAAGAAGTGGAGAGTTTTTAATATCTTGGAGCACTGCTAACTAATATTGTAGAATATGATGGAAATTAAAAGGAGGACGTCTGTCGCTCTTCAGAAAGTAAAACAACTAAAGAATCTGTGGAGAGGAACAGACAGAACCACAAAAATAAGATTTTTAAGGGCATGCATCTTTCCCATTGCAGAATATGCCTGTGAGACCTGGACACTTAACAAAACAGCTGAGAAACACATAAATGCCCTTGAATGTAAATGCTACAGAAGAGGTCTTCAAATATCATGTACACAAAAAAGAACAAATATATCCATACCACAAGAACTTAATATTGAAGAAGTCTGGCTAGTAAAGAGGATTAAACAAAGAAAACTTAAATATTTTGGACACATTAAACACCATGATAATCTAGAAAAAACCGTATTGGAAGGGTACATAATGTGGAAAAAAAGAGAGGAAGACCAAGGCGAAGATGGCTGCAAGACATTGTTGATGATCTGCAAATGGATGCATCAGCAGCACGCCATCTTGCTCACAACCGAGAGGCCTACAGAAGTGCTGTTGAGGAGGCAAAGTTCCACAAGGAACATGCAAATGAATGAATGAACTTATGTTAACAAACATACTGTAAGTCTTTGCTTACATAAGAAATTTCCGACGTTCATAAAGTTCCCTTAAAGGTCCCATATAAAACATTCGAAATACGCGCTAAGCTCAAGTGAACAAAAACGTAACGTAGCAGTTATCGGAAAAACAAAACAACCTTCCTCATCTATTGCGTCTCGCACTACGTTAACATCTCAGTCTTAATTGTCTTGAATCTCCTATGTAATTTGTATCATATTAGCTGTAAACGCTTTTGTGAACTGCATTGCTCGTATAAATGTGGTCTGTGTAAAAACTGAAGTGAAGGTTTGCGGGATGTTTTCAATACACTGAGAACTGCGTTACTTGTGAAAGCAACTTCGGAAAGAATGGTCTAAGGGACACAACTGCGTAAATATTTTTGTGTTTCTTGTGATGGCAACTTCGTAAAGAATGGTCGAAGGGATACAACTGCGTAAATATTATGTGTTACTCGTGATTTCACCTTCGGAAGGAATGGTCGAAGGGATACAACTGCGTAAATATTTGTAAAAATATGGGGAGAGAGAGCTGCAGTCGTTATTGTATTTGATAGCCTTGAAGCACCAAAATGTTTAATGATTTTGGAAGCTGGTGAATATTGTTGTCTGTTGTACTTTCTCTCTTGCCTGACCAATATTTAAGAGATTTATTATTCCTGCTGAGTGTTGTCATGATATAAAGTTAACAGAACAACCGACTTGGTTAAATTATCGAGAAAATTGATAGTCATTACTTTACTAAAGCAAGGAAGTCGATCATGTGGTTTCTTAAAACAAGTGCTGTTTTTCTGTTGTGTTAATCTTCTGTTATTTTTCATCATTTTCGTTGTTTCACTAAATGTAGCAGTCACTTTTATCGTGCCTATTTTGATTTCTTTATCTAAAAGGAAGGTGGTTACAAATGCAAACCATATATACTTGACTTGAAATTTTACCTAGTTCAAGGGAGTTTGCATTTGAAATTAAATGTGCTTTTATGTGCGTTTGTGAGTTTTCAAAGAAATACGTTTTTTTGTACTTGTTGTCAGAGAGAATAAACTACTTCCTCGAGTACTTCATAATAAATGCATTACTAGGCCACTTAGAGGACCGCCGGTCTATCCCGGAACGGAACCAAATAATAATAAGAAAAAAAACAAAACTCAGAAAACAAAAAGAAACAGAAACAATTCACAGACCCATAGAGGTCATGACACCCCCACCCTCCCCTCCTCTTTAGTGTCATGAGTTAATATGGTCGAAACACTTGTCTGAGTGAAAGGGGGGGGGGGGGGGTACATTCTCTGATGATCTAGGGATTTGTTTTGTTTTTCCGCTTTCTACATTAGAGTTTCCAGCATACTTAGTAGCCTCTGTGTAAACCACTTCTGCACACATGGTAGCCTCTGTGTATAAAACAATGGCTGCACACATGGTAGCCTCTGTGTACCCTGTGTGTAAAACCACGGCTTCATACTTAGCAGCCCCTGTGTAAACCACGGCTACACACAGTAGCCTCTGTGTAAACCACGGCTACACACATAGTAGCCTCTGTGTAAAGCACGACTGCACACTTAGTAGCGGCTGTGTAAACCACGGCTGCATATTTAGTAGTCTCTGTGCATAAAACCAAGGCTGCGTTATGAGATATGTAGACATAATACTGCAAATGAAAACCATATGCTCTATTTAGCACTTATCAGATCTGGAGCCAGAGATTTCGAATCAGAAAGCAGCTTTTGCCAAGAATTTTGCAGAAATGCAATAGTTAAACTAAAATGAACAATTTAAATTACAATTGTAAAATTTGTTTAAAGCGGATGGTTATGTTATAAAGAAACAGTGACATCAAAAGATTAAACATTCTATCTACACATCACAAAAGGTGTTTATTACAAAACCATTATTAATTAACAGCTTTTTCTAGCCTAGAAGTATCAGTTTATTTGATACTAGAATACTGAGCACTGTTTGAAAACTAGATGGCGTTTATAAGTCGAAGGAGCAAAACGCATCATCAACTAATTCAGAGCGTCATCAGATAAGAAGATAATTAAAAATTATACAGTAATAGAACACAGTACTGTATGGTTAGAACTCGGAACAAATAATAGACAAAGCACTGTTAGAAGTGAGAGAACGAAAAAATGACAAGAGAATTATCTTGGACTCGAAGCACGGACTCAGGTAGGACGAGCAACCATCTAGCCACGAGAGGACAATGATTAATAACTATAATGTCCCAGGTAATCCTCTTGTCAGTATTCTTTCTCTTATGTCTAAAAATGCTTCGTGTATGATTTTTTTTCGAGTTATAACCATATAATAGTGTGTTATATTACTTACCGTGTGAAGATCTCGTTGTTTCCTATTTGTAGAAATATGAATTTTAAAAATTCTACAAACCACCAATAAATATTGCACAGAATATCCAGAGCCAAATGCAGCAAAGGCATACTAGTTCCCATAAAGATTTAACCATTAATGTTATGGTATCCCGTATTGAAATCATGTTAATTCTGTGAAGTAACCAAGACCACTTTTAAATAATACATATTTTAAGAGAATTTTGTTCTCATGAGAAATTCTGAACATATGGCGCTGAAAAGTTATAAGCACAAAAACTAAGCTAAGATTATGCAATTCAAAAAGTGAGAAAACGATACGTCATAACTCTGCATTTATATTATGAACATAACATTAAAAACATTAAGTTGGTTTGCGATTACATATGAGAATTTATATTTCCTTTTTCGTATATTATATGTTAATAAACTAAAAGTAGACCGTGAAAATATACATCAATAGTGTAAAAAAACGTGTACATTGAAATAATTTTCTATAAATTCGTTCTCGGCTTGTAAATACTGTTATTGGTTCTAACAAATCTCTTTCTGATGTATTTATGGCTTCGCGGTATTTCATAATAAATCATATTTCCACAGTTCTGTCCCTTCGACCACATGGTATCGTCCCCCTGTAGAAAATTGAAATAAAAAGTGAAAATGGCAGGAGGAATGGCCGCAGGCCATTATATTCCATAGAGAGAGAGAAGAAATGTTCCACCTTGATGTTCAGACAGAAACAGAAATTTCACATAATTTGACAAAACTTAAAATTACCAGTACAACTTTTGCTGCATGATATTCACGGCCCACCAGTGACCAAGGAAAATTGAAGTTAGTTACACAAAAACTTGCCTGGTGAAAAAAATTTACTAGAATACAAATAGTTAAGGAAGATTATTTTAGTTTGCCAATAGAATTAATAGATTACACATTAATATGAGCATATGTTGAGACGGTAATATGCTGATTTACAAAATATGCAGAAATGATTAGCAGTCAAGCTAATTATTTTGAATTTTATATATCTTGCATCATCGTACCACTTAAAAACTTCCAGAGTATCACTGATAATGTATTAACCACGGCTTGATAACCACTGGTTAACAGTATCAATTGACGGATTAACCACTATCAAAGCTCCTAAGTCACAATTAGTAAAGGCCCCTTCGCCCTATGCCATTCATCTCCTGAACTATGGTCGCATTCCCCTTTAGTTGTGATATATATGATAATAAGCCTGTGTATTATATAGACCACACGCAATTGACTTTTCACTTTAAAAAAATAATATAACCTGCTAGTGTACCAGTAACAATCATACGTGACTATCACATAAAATAATCTGTATGTGCAGTTGTGTCATGTTAACGTGTCCTCCCCCGCCGACACACCTGCCCTCCCTTGTCTCTAGGCCCTAGCTTGCTCACGCTAACAAATAATCTGCCGCCGACTGTGTTTAGTTGTAGCTGTCTGCAAGCAAACAATAAGTTAACACTAAATTATAACAACAATTAAGTAAACACATTATGGCGTCCCTTTAATGTGAAAAAATAGTTTTTCGCTCAACCGTGCGGTAGTCTCTGTTCTGAGAGACAAAAAGGTCAATTTATACAACACTCGAACTTTTACAGCCTATATATATATATATATATATATATAAAGGTAAAGGTAAAGGTAATCCTGTCATGCCTTAGAGCCTTATATATATATATAAAGGTAAAGATAAAGGTAAAGGTAATCCTGTCATGCCTTAGAGCCTATATACACACATATATAAATATACATATTATAAAAAAGAACATGTTTCTTGTTGTAATTTCTGAGCATGCCACGTGAGTTTGTAACAATTATTAGTGTGAATCTTGTGATAAGCACTCTTGTCTTGCTAAATCTTAATGATTTTCGACCAGTGAATATTCTACTATCTAAAATGACATTGTGCATTTTCATATATTAAGCATAAATCATATGCTGTATAATGTTATGGAATAATATTATATACTTCATATTATATAACACACTGCCTTATTCTAAATTTGATGCAGGTATATCCCTGTGAATTATTGTTTGTATCCTGTTAATAATTAGATGTAGATGAGAAGATAACATACGACAATGGAGAGGACACAGCCTGGCTGAGAGCACAATCACTTCAACGGAACGAGAGAATTTAAGATTCATTACCGCCAACCTTCGGTTTGGAGAAGGCACATGATGATGATGATGAACTGGCATGACTATGATCTTTAATTTCGTGATTTCAAATTATATGCTCATTTTAGACTTCAGCTTGGTCTTTTGGCCCGCTAGATTGTTTCTTAATGAATTCTTCTTATGTGTTCAAGGTTGTTGGTCACTTCAGATCCTGATCCCTGTTGACATGGCAAAGTCTGCAGTCCTCTCCAGATCCTGATCCCTTTTGACATGGCAAAACCCGCAGTCCTCTTCTGATCCTGATAGGAGCCCCAAAGCTTTTGCCCCAAACTTGTGTTCTCCGGCCATGTCTCACGCCTCAGGTCCGCATGGTTTGGGCACTCTTGTAGGATATGTTCTGGATTCTGGACTCTACTGCCACATGGACACTCGTCTGCGTGAGACATTTTGAGTCGATGCAGGTGGCTCAGTAGTCTACAGTGGCCTGACCTTAAGCGGAAGAGGATGGTTTGCTGATGTCTTTGTAGTTGGTGTATTGGATCTGGTTGCATTTCATTGTTGCATTTCAGTTTCTTAATGAATGAAAACATTAAAGGAATACTATTACTATGTCATAATAGTACATTTACTCAGTTATGTCCCATTAATTACAGTATGTGTAGTTGATTATGTAGTACCCTTATGTTCACAATCGATTTATCCAGCAATAACAAGCATAGATCACGTTACTCGGGGAAAGCATAGATCACGCTACTCGGGGAAAGCATAGATCATGTTATTCGGGGAAAGCATAGATCACGTTACTCGGGGAAAGCATAGATCACGCTACTCGGGGAAAGCATAGATCATGTTATTCGGGGAAAGCATAGATCACGTTACTCGGGGAAAGCATAGATCACGTTACTCGGGGAAAGCATAGATCACGTTATTCGGGGAAAGCATAGATCACGTTACTCGGGGAAAGCATAGATCATGTTACTCGGGGAAAGCATAGATCACGTTACTCGGGGAAAGCATAGATCACGCTACTCGGGGAAAGCATAGATCATGTTATTCGGGGAAAGCATAGATCACGTTATTCGGAGCGTCTTGTTTTTATAGAAAGAAATAATGGCCATGCTGTAAGAGAAGACTTATGGTGTCAAAGACACATGGTACTTCTCAAGGGTTTTCCACAAAATGTCTTTCGCCTTTTTTTTCTGCTCTTACCCAGGTGAGCCCTCTATTACTCAACATCCTCTGTCGTGTTCTTTTTCCTATTTTCTTTGGTCTGCCCTTAATCTTGTTTCCCTGCGTTGTCCAGTTCAGGGAAATGTTTAGTACCGAGTCACCAGTTACCCAGTGCACATGGCACAGCCATCGTCTTTTCTTGGTAATCAAATCCTAACATCTCTATGTCTGCCAGCAAGGTGTTATTTCTTATGCTATTCAGCCAAAACATTTGTTTAATCCTATGTAACCATTTAAACAGCATAGAAATCAGTTTGTTTTCCATACTTTTGTTGGTTTTCCAGCTTTCACAACCATATAACACACTTAGGACATTACTTTATATATATATATATATATATATATATATATATATATATATAGTATAGTATAGATACAGAGAGAGAAAGAGAGATAGAGACAGAGAGAGTCATGCAGAAAAAAGCTTATGTTAACACTTTGCTGACAGCACTGTTACATCGTACTCAGTTTATATATAACGATACCAGTATCGATTTTGAATATTGCTGCCCACGCTTTGTCAGTACATGACTTGGAATCGTGACAAAGATCCCTTGTTTGAGACGACGTATACATGAAGTCATCCATATCCATGATTGGGTAATTTCTGTATTGGTCGTCATCCCCAGTCAAAACGCGCTGGTTGTCATCAGGATTTTATATTTCTGAATCAGCGCTATTTTAGTTAATATCTGGAATCTGCGAATGCGATCATATTAGCTGAGTATTGTGGAAGAATGAGTGCATCTGATAATTTTGTTTAAAATATGCGATGTTACAGCCATGTTGAAGAATGGTCATTTTGGATTGATCAGTTTTAATCAAAACAGTTTCACTTTTACCAAAAATGCTGCCCCCTCATTCCCCCGCGCTAAGTGGCTCATTGAATAAATGATTGACTTCATTATTACTTTGGAATAACCTTGATCTATCCATTCAATGTTGTAAAGACAGCTCAAAACCCATCCTGTTATAATATTGCAAATTCTTCACCACACAGCTAACATCTGTATATGCTGTTATCCTAAACATACGTAAGCAGAATCTGCGCAGATATAAGGTGACCCTACAGAAGCTATAAGACAATCCTACAACAACATATATAAGGAAAACCTACAACAGCTGTAAGCTGATACTATACCATATTTTAGGAGATTATACAGTTGCCATTAGGCTATGTTATATATATATATATATATATATATATATATATGTATGTATGTATATATATAATAAATATAATGTTAATATAACATAATGATTATATTATAAATATATTAGGCTATGCTATAAGGAGTTTCTACAACTATAAGGAGATGCTAAAACAACTTCAAGATTTGAAAACAGCTATAATTTTATCACACAACTCTAAGAAGTTTATATAAGATGGTAAACTGATCTTCCAGTAGCTGTAATGTAATCCTGCAATAGCTTTAAAGTGAACAAACACAAAAAAAAGCAGAAAGATCGGCTGCTGCTATAATATATTGATTATTAACATTGGATTAGATTGTGGTAAGGTAAAAAAAGGTAAAGGTAATCTTGTCATGCCATTGAGGCACATTTTAGTTAATGTATCTATGGTGTTATTGTCCATATTTTCCTTGACCTGTTAGCACACTAGATTTTGTTAAACCTTAGTGAACAATAAATATAGTCACTTCATAGGAAGTTCATAATATATATATATACACGAGTACACATATGAACCAAGATGAGTGCTAGAGTGATAGCACTGTTGTCAGCAAGCCATAGCTAGCCAAGACCCTGCCTCACTTCTCCACTGTTGTGCTTCCAGGAGACAGCCTCACTCTGTCTCATGGCAGTGGAATGTGCCAGGAAGCACTGAAGTTTTTCCTGCAATGTGAAATAGCTTTCTGTGTTATCTTTTGAATGACTGAACTCATTTTTGTTTTCATACACTAGTGTATCTAGACCAACAAGCGGCAGTAAGAATAAATGGTGAAATAACAACTTGTTTTGACACAAAACAAGGGGTCTGTCAGGGATGCATATTGTTGTCTTCCTTATTTAACTTGTATACTGAAAATATAATGAGGAATGTTAGAGAAGATGTAGACAAAGAATATTACGATGCCATAACAATTGGAGGTTATGAAATACCAGAGAATAGATATGCTGATGACACAGTGTTACTGTCCACAACATAAAAAGGAATGGAAAAACTAATTATGTCAGTCCGTAAGAACAGTGAAAAGCAAAACCTCTATCTTAATGTGAAGAAAACTAAATTGATGACAACTGACAAAACAAACAAGGCAGCTGATATATATGTATCAATGAGGGAAGAAACTGGAAGAAATGGTGAGTTTTGAGTATATTGGATCACTGCTAACTAATAATGGAGATACAATGAGGGAAATTAAAAGTAGGACATCTATCGCTCTTCAGAAAGTAAAACAACTAAAGAATATGTGGAGAGGAACAGACAGAACTACAAAAATAAGATTTTTAAGGACATGATTTTTCCCATCGCAACACATGCCTGTGAGACCTGGACACTTAATAAAACAGCTGAAAAACACATAAATGCCTTTGAATGTAAATTCTACAGAAGAGTTCTTCAAATATCATGGACACAAAAAAAAGAACAATTATATCCATACTACAAGAACTTAATATTGAAGAAGACTGGCTAGTAAAGAGTATTAAACAGAGAAACTTAAATATCTTGGACACATTAAACATCATGATAATCTAGAGAAAATCGTCTTGGAAAGGTACATAATGGGAAAAAAAAGAGAGGAAGATCAAGGCAAAGATGGCTGCAAGACATCGTTGATAATTTGCAAATGGATGCATAAGCAGCAGGCCATCTTGCTCACAACCGAGAGGCCTACAGGAGAGCTGTTAGGGAGGCAAAGTTCCACAAGGGACATGCAAATGAATGAATGAAAACACTAGTGTTCACTTTTAGTTTATATTCCTTGATGGGAAGTCAAAAAGTAGCAGCTGTACTAGAGGTTATGTGAATTATGTTATAGTGGCCTGTTTAAAATTCGGAGTGGAAGAAATGAAAGTTCCAGCCAGCAGCCCTATCAGACAGAATCAATTTCATTGTCATTTGGTGGAAAAAAAATGCTCACTCTACTATAGAAAAAGTATTAATGTATTGTGTCCTGTAGCAATGGAGAATATATTTTGTCCTGTAGCAATGGAGAATATATTTTGTCCTGTAGCAATGGAGAATATATTTTGTGTGCCCTCAGAAATGGAGAAAATATTTTGTGTCCTGTAGCAATGGAGAATATATTTTGTGTCCTGTAGCAATGAAGAATATATTTTGTGTCCTGTACAATGGAGAATATATTTTGTGTCCTGTAGCAATGGAGAATATATTTTGTGTTCTGAAAGAAATCACAAAGTTTGTTCTGAAAAATGGTCATTTATATGAATCTTTGCAGCCTCGTGTCTTTTTTTTTTCTCTAGATCATGACCATTTGTTGCATACAGATTGTATTACCATTTGTTGTATCATCATCATCATCAGGTGCTGTGCTGACTGGCATTGGTTATTATGCTTCTCCAGAGTACACGATCCTTCATGCAGGCCGTCAGCTCAGTTGGTAATCTCCTCTCACACCATCCCGTCAGACTGTCCAGTATCATTTCTCTTGGTCTTCTTCTTGATCTTCTTCCTTCTATTTTTCCTGTTGTTATAATATTTTCAATGCCCCCTCTTCTCATTGCATGTCCTATGAAAGTACATTGTCTCTCTCTTATCTTGTACTACCATTTGTTGCATACAGATTGTATTCCTATTTGTTGCATACAGATTGTACTACCATTTGTTGCATACTGATTGTATTTAAACAAATAACAGATTATTGTTCTTTCAAATGCCTTTATTCCTTTTAATCTTTTCAACAAGCAGTTACTTTTTAACACTCATATCAAATACATAATTATTTCTTTAACACTCTACATGTCAGTTACTTCAGTATAATTATTTCTAAGAGTCTATATCAATAGTCATTAAAGTTGGTAGTACTTCCAAGTGGGGGCAATGGGTAGTTCCAAGGGGTTAGTGGCATCATCAAATTGCATCAGATTCCAATGAGCAAAATATGTTTTTGGAGACTCCAGGGTTGTGACATGGAAGGCAATGAAGCAGCAATTCAAAAAAGTTTGGAACTTATTGTTCTAGATAATAGGTATATTTTAGCACATAGCTAATTTTTGTAAAGATTCTACATGTTGACCATGCTGCTTATTCTCAACATGGAGCTGAAAAATAAACTATAAATCTTGGTTATGCCACAATATATTTTTCTTCTACATCAAAGTCTATATAGTAGTTATGTCAGAGTATATGTTTCTTGTACACTATGCACTACATGTTAGTTATGTTAAAGTGTGTTTTTCTTCAATGCAAAACTCTACATGTTAGTTATGTTAGAGCATATATTTCTTCCAGAACAAACTCCACATGGTAGTTATGTTAGAGTATGTTTTTCTTGTACATTACACTCTGCATTTTAGTTATGGTGGAGAATATGTTTCATGTACACTAAACTCTAATTGTTAGTTATGTCAGAACATATGTCTTTTCTACATGGTAGTTATGTCAGAATATGTCTTTTCTACATGGTAGTTATGTCATTTTACATATTTCTTGTTGTACACTAAACTCTGCATGGTGGTTACACATAACTTTGACTTAAGATCTCAGAACTCATAGTGCTGAGTTATCCTCTGCTGCTTGTTCTTCTATGGTTCCTTGATATACGCTAGAGTTCACTGATAATTTATGATCTTTTGCTGCAGTTAATTTCACAATTTCTTCATGTGGGATGTCTTCTTTTGGGCTGTTGAAATAAATGTAAAAGAAATGTACGACCATCACATTATAAATATTTACTATTTGACAACGATTCAGAACTTAATTCCTGGCATTATTTAAACAATTCATTTGAACTAAACCTTTTGCTGGTCATGAACCCATGAAGCCAGTCATAAACTGCTGCAGCTCCAGCAACCTCTTCTAAAAGCTGGTATATGTTTTAATTAACATTATGAAGTTCAACTTATATACAGGATCTGGCATAAAGCATAGCTGGATTTAACTGACGCAGTGCGCAGAAACTGAATACGTGTGGAAAAAAAAACAAAAAACATGACGTCAGAAATGAAGCAGACAAACGGTCATTTCTAACATTGGCTTCTTGGCAGACACAACATCGCGCATTCACCGTTGAAACTTATTTTAAAAGTGGATAATCGTCTATTCCTGAACAACAAACGTTTCGTCGCCATTTTGAGTTGCATCTCCGAGATTATGTTCCCGATCGGAGAACAATTTTGAGGTGGGTCAAAAAATTTAAGGAAACCTCCCTACTGGTTGTCCAAGAACTCAGCAGACACCTGAACGAAGTCAAGAAGTCCGCAACGTATTGCTTCGTAGCCCTCGGCGATAATCTGTTAGGCACGCTTTGGCACTTGGTATGTCGGATCGCTAGCTACGTCGCATCATTCATAATCATCTGCATTTCCACCCTTACAAGTTGCAAGCTGTGCAGCAACTAAATGATTTGAATAAAATTAACAGGTTTGAATTTGCTACCGATTTTCTAGCACGCATTCAAGAAAATCCGAATTTGCTCAATAACCTCATAATGTCAGATGAAGCAGTGAGTTGTCAGGAAGTGTGAACAAGCAGAATTTCAGATACTGGTGAGCTGAAAATCCACAATTACTGCGCGAGAAACCGCTCCATAGTGAATGAGAAACAGTGTAATATGACGTTGCATCATTCGGCGTTATTGGCCCCCCCCCCCCTTTTTTTTTGAAGACGAAGACGGGCATCCTCTTACTGTTAATAGTGATCTTTATGCGAGATGTTAACTGAATACTTAATTCCAGAGTTGGCCAATAGAAATATGAGACTAATATGATTTCAACAAGATGGAGCAACTGCCCACACACCCCGTCAGTCCATGTCCATGCTGCGACAAGCATTTACCAATCGCCTTATTTCCAGATTTGGGGATATTCATTGGCCGGCAAGGTCACCGGATTATCGGCCGCAGACTTCTTTTTATGGGGGTATCTCAACAACATGGTGTATGCTAGTCGACCACATTCAATTGCAAACCTAAAAGACTGAATCCGACACTGCATTCAAAATATCCCTTTGAACATGTTAAATGGTGTTATGCAGGAATTTTCCAGACGCCTGACTAAATGTATCAAATGTAATGGAGGTCATCTAACTGGTGTAATTTTCAAAACCTAAATATGATTGTCAGTAATAATAAAAATACCCACTTTTCTGAGTTTCATTTCACTGTTTTTTTTACCAAAATTATATATAGCGCTTATTTATTTTCCATTTTAAAAATCCAGCCATACTGTATGCAGGACCCTGTATAAGGGGAAATCTCAGTGAGACCCTGAACAAGGTCCCCTTTTATTGTAAAAATTGTACTTAAAGGAATATTTCTGCAGCCATGTTATACTGAACTCAGGTTTCCCTTCCCAGGTCTCTTGTATGCTTAATGTAATGAATTGCTACTGAAGGATCTGACATTCAACACACACTACAAACATAATATGTGCAATATGAATCACTTAGTCTGTTCAACTATACATCATTTAATCACAATGTCTATTACTAGACGTCAACAATAACATAACAACAGCTGGCAGTGACAAACATAAACACAAGGAGAACATTAATCAATGACATGGAAGATTAATGACATGAAAGATTAATGACATGGAAGATTAATGATACTGATTCAGTGAGGATGATAACTCAATACAGTAATAACTCAGGCCTCATAACACGCACCAAACAGAAGCAGGCTCACATTTGATAAATGTTGAAACTCATGGAAAATATAACCTAGTGACCACAAGGCACTTAACATAAGGCCCCAAGGAACGTGTGCAACTAGTACTTAGTCTTCAAGGCCTACACAAGGAACATGTGTGCAACTAGTACTTAGTCTTCAAGGCCTACACAAGGAACATGTGTGCAAATAGTACGTAGTCTCCAAGGCCACCACAAGGAACATGTGTACAACTAGTACTTAGTCTCCAAGGCCACCACAAGGAACATGTGTACAACTAGTACTTAGTCTCCAAGGCCACCACAAAGAACATGTGTGCATCTAGTACTTAGTCTCCAAGGCCTCCTCAAAGAACATGTGTGCAACTAGTACTTAGTCTCCAAGGCCTCCTCAAAGAACATGTGTGCAACTAGTACTTAGTCTCCAAGGCCTCCTCAAAGAACATGTGTGCAACTAGTACTTAGTCTCCAAGGCCTCCTCAAAGAACATGTGTGCAACTCATACTTAGTCTCCAAGGCCTCCTCAAAGAACATGTGTGCAACTAGTACTTAGTCTCCAAGGCCTCCTCAAAGAACATGTGTGCAACTAGTACTTAGTCTCCATGGCCTCAGGGAACAGTCATCAAGTATTTATTCAACTTCAAATCATGATACTTCACAACAATAAGACATGAAAAATCTCCCAGCCAACAGCTGTATAATTCACAATTACCTAAAACTTACACCATATGAGGTGCACATGTGTGGAGATCATAACTGGAACAATCAGTTTTCCAAAATCACATAAATATAACAGAAACTTTACAGCTATAATCCAAATGCACAGCATAAAATGCTCCCCCATAACTCGATCATGTCTTAGTCTTCTGAACCATATATCAGAAACTACACAGATCAGTCAGTCAGTCAGTCATTTGCATGTCCCTTACCTCCCTAACAGCTCTCCTGTAGGGCTCTTTGTTTTAAGCAAGATGCCTTGCTGCTGATGCAGCTATCTTTGCCCACACAAATACAACCATATATATCACAAAAACCACTCCCACAAGTTAACTCCACTGTTGGCTCAGACACGAATGAGCAGTCACACATTGCTGACCCAGAAACAACACACAACCAAGTCTCATGGACAATCATGTTTTAGTCAAGGTTGTGTGCTTCCTTGATCTAAAATGCAGATTGCCCACACCTTTCCATGTGTAATCAATAAAATTTCTTATACTTATTTGTAAATAAGTTTTTGGACATAAGCAAACCTCTCTCTCTCTCTCTCTCTAAACATTCATAATCTGTAGGTTTACATGCTTGGGCTCATAGATATATACTATATAAATAAAGGAAAATTATAAAAATATCTACGTGGACTTCTACATGACTCTTTGCAGGTCTCAGGTCTGATGTTCTGCAATTTTTTTCCTCTTAAACATTCACATTTTGTTACTTATGAGAGTTTTGAAAAGTTTTACATTACATTCCAACTACAATTTTGTGTGCTTACCTTGGTCTTTGCCGACAGAAGAGTACAATAAGAGCCAAAATAATAATTGTTAACAGAAAATATGGCAGTGAGTGTGATGATGAGTTGTCTTCTTCATCTTCCTTTTCTACAGGTGCAAATGAAATGTTCCATTACTGCTGTAGTGTCATTTTCACAAATGAATCTAAGACTGCATAATTTTAATGATGACAAATATCAGTGAAACAGTTTGAACTATTTAAGAGAGCTGAATGTCATTAAAATAACAGATGGGTGCAAAGTATACTAAAATAAGAAGATCTAAGTATGCGGAAAGACATAATATGCATCTAACAAGAAGGAGAATGCATACAGTTCTTTCATATCACGTTTACTTTGTGTGATACAGTCTGAGGAATAACTGCTCTGACTACTTTTGTATGTCACCTTTGCTGTTCACTGTGTATAAATTTGTGTGAAGTGGCTTCAGCATTTAGTTTTAACTGATTTCATTCAGACTAATGGCATAACAAAACAGAGTCTTTTATGAAATAACAGGGAAAATTACAGGACATGAATAAGTCACACTGGTTAAACACTGTGGTATATATCATTGTTAAATTATCAGTAGATTTCATTGTCTCTTCAAATGAACTACTACATTTTGTTTATAATCCATGCATCTTTAATTTAAATCATTGAAAAAAAGCCAAGCAGTTATTCCTGAAATAGGGAACAGCCATACAAATATCTGAGACAAAGATATTGCAAAAATAGATTGGCAAAATATCCAAGGAGCTAAATGTAAACCAAAGCAACATTTCTGATCCTCATGTAATCCCTAATAACAAAGCTGCTACTGTTTTTTGCTGTAAATTTCAGTTATCAGTGTTTTATTCACTCAGTATGAAATCAATTAATGAAATGGATACCACAGGGAAACTGGAGTAAAATTAGACCAAAAGATGCATGGAGAAGAACAACAGAGAGGATGTTGAGCAATGTAGGACTCATCTGGGCAAGAGCGACAAAAAAGAGGTGAAGGACAGGCATTTGTGAAAAACTCTTGCAGAAGCCCTGTGTGCCTTGGATACTTAAGGTTCAGAGAGAGAGAAAGAGGGGGGGAGGAGAAAGCTCTTATACAAACTGTGGGAAATATTGCAATATTATAGACTAGGTGTACATATGATTAACTTGAGAAAAAATCTATACCAAAACAGTTAATGTATAGTTAGAACAAATATAGAATGCTCTGAACCATTCCTCATAAAATCTTGTTGAGGCAGGGCTGTGTACTATTTCCTTTTATTCATAACACACTTTTGTTTTGTCTTATCTTCCAGGAACTGTGAGCTGATGCCGGTGCTGTGAAGGTGTTTAGGCACAGCATCATGTTATATTAAGAGCAGGTTAGGATGGGTGTTTCTTCAGTTTCCAAGTACAAGTAAAAAGCAGGGAGCACGCAATACTTCTTCAATAGAATCCTATGGGGACTGGAGATCCCTATTCAATCAGCCAAGCTAGGCCAACTACTGGGAGTAACAATGGAGAGGTGGGACAGGGTCTTGGTTAGCTATGATTTGCCAACCCAGATGCTAGCATGTCAGCTATGGGTTGTTCTGCCAAAATGGTCAGCATCTTCACTCCCATTTACAACATACATTGTCAACATCTGCAAAGAAGCTAACTTGCATAGTAAAAATTCCACAACAGAACTGCCTGATAGGCCAGCTCCAGAAATAATGTCTTTAAACTCATATTACATTTCCAAAAACATATCCAAAAGGTGAACAACAAATGAACTCAATTTTGCTGATGACCAAACATTTATCTTTTTATCAAAAAAATAAGAGAGAGACAATGTACTTTCATAGGACATGCAATGAGAAGAGGGGGCATTGAAAATATTATAACAACAGGAAAAATAGAAGGAAAAAGATCAAGAGGAAGACCAAGAGAAATGATACTGGACAGTCTGACTGGATGGTGTGAGAGGAGATCACCAACTGAGCTGATGGCCTGCATGAAGGATCGTGTACTCTGGAGAAGCATAATAGCCAACGCCAGTCGGTACGGCACATGATGATGATGAAACATTTATATCCACGTCAGAGAAAGATCTACAGCAAACTATGGATAACTTAGCAAAGATGTGTAAAAAGCACAACAAGAAAATCAGTGTTGAAAACACAAAAGTCATAATCACTGCCAGTGATGAAATCCCAACAAAGCTTTCCCTGGACAATTAGATTTTGAAACAAGTGAAGCATTTTAAATACCTAGGGAGTATTTTCATCCAGGAAAACTGATGCCAAAACTGGTAACAGATGAAATAAAGCAAATCAAGTCATCAGACAAATGACACCTTTACCAAATAACAAACATATCATAGGTGAAACAAAAAGAGCATTGTAAAACTTGATCTTCCTTACAGCTCAGTTCTATCATTGTCACTCATGGGTACTAGCAGCTACAAATAAAGGGAAAATCATCACAACAGAAATGAAATGTTTGAAGAGAGTGTTAAATGTGACAACAAGAGACAAAATAAAAAATGACACCATCAGGGCAAGGACTGAATAACACCAGTATTACACAACATCCTGAAATAACAAGTCAAATGATTCAGCCACATAATATGTCTACTGCTAGACAGCATAGCACAGACAATATTCATGCTAATAACTGCAGGAAACAGATGAACAGGCTGATCATGCAAGAAATGGAGGTAACAAATTACAGAAATGTTAAAGTTCAAAATTCACAAACCTTAACTTCTCCTATTATATGAACCCAATCAGTTAACCCCATCATTAAATCTATATGTCCCCTCAACACTGAAAAATACATAAAAAGAAGGAGGCAAGACAAGGCAAGACAAGGCAATATAAGACAAGACAAGACAAGACAAGGGAAGACAAGACAAGACAAGACAAGGCACGGCAAGACAAGACAAGAAATCTCAACTCAGTCCTATGGGGCAATGACGTTGTTTAGTAAGTAAACCTCATTAATTTAAAAAAAATAAATAAACCTGAAAATTGCAACAAATATGATTCTGATGTGATGATATAAAACAACAATTAATTTACTTAACTATCACATGGCATAATTAAAATGGGAAATTGAACGTTTTAGCCAACATCATTTGCAAACTGTCTTAAAAGTGCATTAGATAGATTAACTGTTAGAGATACCCTTTCAAATGTTTTTTTTTTTCTCATCTGAAAACTAAATATACAAAATATATAAAAATTAAACTGAAGTAACTATAGACTTTGAACAAAATTGTGATTTGTGTGTGAATATGCTCATTATCTTTTTTTTTCTAGTGCATACCTCCTGTGCAGTTGCTGTTCTGTAGGATGCATACAGTGTAGTTGTGCTTTTGTGGACACAACAAAGTACAAGAATTTCCAAAAAACCCAACCTCACAAGTAAAGCAGCTACCATTTTCAAAATTACATTGGTGATTCCTGCAGTTTTCTGGGCAAGCAGTCAAACATGTTTCCCCATAAAATCCAGTCTCACATGAGTAGCAACTTCCTGTCTGAGGATTACATAAATGTCTGTCACAATGTTCTGAACAGTTCTTGTTACAGTTTTCTCCATAAATGCCTTGTGGGCATGCTGGAAAGGAAAAAAAAAAAAAAAAATATATATATTTATATATGTATAGTTCAAGAAATACAAATTGAGCACACATCTACTTTCTTGTCGATTTTTATCCAATTATTAGTACAAATTACAATATTTGTGATATTGGATGATATCTTTTTTTTTTATTATTGTGATGTTCTTAGACGTTTGTCAGATTTTGTATGTTCTAAGTTAGTGACATATGGCAATGAATTAATTGGTGTTTAACAAGACCACCTGTTGAACAAAGGGTCTTGATTCAAATTTCATCATATATCCAGAATCTTTAAAGGAGTTTGCAGTTCTCTTCTTGCTGGTGACATGTAATTATTTTAATTCACATCAAGTTCTGGGACTGAATGTCTGGTGCCTGGAAAACGAAAGTTTTCTACCTGTAAGCCAAGAACAAGAGTACACTCTAGTTATATCTTCTTCCTCTTTTTCCTCAGCTTTTCAAGCCATTAAGGCTCACTAGCACAGATAAAATTTGCCTCCATTCCTCCCTATTCCTAATCTTCTCTCTCCAGTTGGTGACATCAATTCCCTTTATATTCTCTTCTATGTTGTCTTTCCATCTCTGTCTTGGTCTAACCCTTGGTCTTGTTTCCTTCATCTCTTTACATACATCATTTTCATCTGTCTGTTCTCTTCCATTCTTTCTACATGCCCTAGCCAGTGTAGACTGTTCAGTTTCAAGACATTTATAATTTGTTGGGAATAAAATAAGCTGTTCAGTTCAGTGTTCTTTCTAGCTCTCCATTCTCCACTGTTGGTATCGTTTATGAGTCCAGATATTCTTATTGGTATCTTGTTCTCAAAGACCTGCAATTAGTGTTCATCCTTCTTTGTTGTACATCCACGTTTCTGATCCTTACGTGACAGCTGGTCTTATTACAGTTTTGTAGATTGTTAATTTGGTGTTTTGGGACAGAATTTTGGATTTTAACAGCTGTTGCAAGGCAAAGTATATTTTATTTCCTATCTGTACTTTGCTTTTAATTTCCTTGCTTATTGTGTTGCAAGTTGTGCCTAGATATTTGTATGTTTCTGCTTTCCTACTCTCCAACATTTATATAATCTGGATCATGCTGCCCCTGGTCTCTTGATATCTTCAAATACTGTGTCTTATCTTAGTTAACAGTAATCATATCTATGTTTTGAAAATAATCACAAATTCAAACAAAAATTTAATACCATATGAGTAAAAAGATTACTAATTGATTACACATCTTGTTTGTAGACAATAAAAGCAGTCACTATCGGTTACCAAAAATAGATACAGGATCATATTTATTATTTAAAAACATGTTTTTTAATGAATGTCATTCCTGCTAGCATGATTGGAACATGTGCTCTGAATGACTGACAACTCACTACCAAAAATAGACACCACAGAGGAAAAGAAGTAAAGGTAGATGACCAAAAGAGACATGGAAAAAAACAGCAGAGAAGATTTTGAGCAACAAAGGGCTCACCTATGCAAGAGCGGAAAAAAGACTAAGAATAGGCATTTGCGGAGAACCCTTGCAGAAGCCCAATGTGTCTTGAGACTTAAGGTTCAGAGAGAGAGAGAGAGAGAGAGAGAGAGAGAGAGAGAGAGGGAGGGGAGAGAGAGAGAGAGAGAGAGATTCCTGCTAGCAGACAAAATCTATGCCTAACTTTATGTTAACTCCATTTCATTTCTTATGTCAAATATTAAAAATTTGACCAGTAGCAATTTAGTATGCAAATTAATACTATTTTAAATCAATTGAATTACTGCAGATATATATAAATGTATATCACCTAGACACCCTCTGTGGATAAACCCATGACACATCCAACCATGACATGACCATATGCTCCATTAAACTGTCAAGTACCCGGAGCAGAGAGAAAAAAATTGAAATTCCCCACCCCCAATCACCCTAAAGGCCAAAACACTTGAACACCTGGACACATGGTACCCCAGAACACACGGTACCCCAGAACACACTGGACACACATTACCCCAGAACACACTGGACACATGGTGCCCCAGAACACACTGGACACATGTTACCCCAGAACACACTGGACACATGGTACCCCAGAACACACTGGACACACGGTACCCCAGAACACACTGGACACACGGTACCCCAGAACACACTGGACACACGTTACCCCAGAACACACTGGATACATGGTACCCCAGAACACACTGGACACATGGTACCCCAGAACACACTGGACACATGGTACCCCAGAACACACTGGACACATGGTACCCCAGAACACACTGGACACATGTCTACACAGATGTGTCCTCATTGGAAGCAGTTTAAACAAAATGTCTTCCTAACACAAGAAGGAACAAAAACAGATATCAATTTCTACAGGAGAACCATCCACGAACTTCTGGGCAGAACTGATGGCCATCCCAGAGGCTGCAAAGTCTCTGGAGGAACAACAAACAAAATGACACAAAAATAGTCTTCTTATGCAACAGCCAGACAGCCATCAAGGCTATACAAGATGAAGCAGAGAACCGCCTAACAAGGAATATAATGTAGAAACTAAATCAACTGTCCACGACAAAAAGGATAGTGCTACAGTGAACCCTTACACACTATGGCATTGCAGGAAACGTAACAGCTGATAAAGTAGAACAGGAAGGCACAAAGAAAGAACAATTCGGAGACAAAATATCACAAAAGGAAGTGAAAACACTTAAAAAGATATACCAAAACACCTGGAGGCAGAGGGCAAACAGCAGATACTCACAAGACCTCATAGGCTAAACAAACAACAAGAAACCACAATCTTCAGCTACGAACTGGACCCTGTAGACTAAAAGCTCATCTGCACAAGATAAGGGCAGGTGCAAATATGGCACCGGACTCCAGATCACATACTACAGATGTAAACTACATATAAAGACTCACACAAAGTCCAGGGATGGCCACGGGAGAGAAGCATGGAGGAGGAACTCCGGGGTTCCTACCAAGACCTCTTGCTGACAGCAGGATTCATGGAGGTGACCCAGCTCTCTGTTTTGAAAGCTAAGCATACGAAACTGAACGAAGAAGAAGAAGAAGAAATGTATGCTAAGAGGAAACGTAAGAAGAAAAATAGCAAATGGCGTAATAAAACTTTAACCATCAAAGCAGTGGCATAGAGAGTTGCACATTCTTCAGAAGGTCTTCACACTGATGACAGTTCACACTACTGAGGCAAAGGAAGACATCATAGGCAACTTTAGATTTCAGCACAAAATAAAAAAAGCAAACAAATAAAATCACGACTCAAGATTCAGATTTACTTTAGATTATAGCTTATCAGAAATACAACAACAGCTTGCTACACAATGAAATAAGCATGGTTCAGAATAATTTAGATTTTTCATCTACTTCCTAGTTAATATTTTAAGAAATGAAACCAATGAGATCACGGAATTCACCCTAATAGATGAACTAAAATGTCACAGATATATGGAACAATATACTAAATAATCTAACGTAAAAACAAAGAGCCGAAACCTTATTGTGACAGTTAAAACACTGATTGTCAGTCTCGTGAAATGCTGCTCAGATACTTAATGCTAGGCGACTGTTAATATTGGCAACATTCATGTATTAAACTTCGCCTAGAATGATGTAATATATCTATGTAACCAGTCGTTTATTAAATGAATTATTACATGCAGGTCATATGGAAAGAAGATTATTGGACTTAATATACCAATATTTATTTTTTTAAAATAACACATAAATGAGATGTTTGCGAAAAAGATTCAAACGTTAGTGTTAAAAATATAATTAGAAAATATGTGATAAGGTCTTGTCAGACGTAGTTCAACACATATTTGCTTCACTGTAAAAATAGTTAATAAAAGTAGCCTAGATATCAATGTTGTATTTAGCATAGATATCAATGCTTCATTCAGCCTAGATAGCAATGCTGTATTCAGCCTAGATATTAATTTTGTATTCAAGTCCTTCATGGCAAGTAACAAATAAACTCTCTAGTTATTACCTTTAAGCCTCAAATACTTGCAAGAACCTTCAAGTGTCAAGTCAAAACATTAACAAGTACCAGATCAGTAGATCAAAAGTGATCTACAGTAGATGCACTAAACCATGTGTGTATGCATAGTGTGTGTGTGTGTGAGAGAAAGAGAGAGAGTTGTGAAAGTGAAGGAAGCAAAGCACAATAAAAAAAGTAAAACAACATATCTTTTGTTCAAGATTCTCAGCAGTCATTTTGCACTTGACCATGCGCCTTGAAAGTTGTTAAATAAAGCCAGGCTTAGCTACTTTGCTACTTGTAAGAAGGTGCAATTTATAATGTGCATGTGGTCGTGACATGTTTTTTTAAAAATTCTTTCTTCTCTAATCTTTCAATTTGGATGCATCCAACTCTACACTGCTATGTACTACCAATTTCTTTTGTCTTTGACTCCAAATTATGCTGTTTGAACCCTATCCCATAATGTCTGGTCTCCACCACAGTTAAAACTAAAGATTACTTGTCCAACAACATATTTGGAAATGAGGTAATTAAAATGTACACAGTGCCACACACATTATAAATGATGAGCATTTATTGCCTTAAAAAACATTGAATTCACAAATCGAGTTTGAGTTTCTACTCTACACCCTGAGTTGAATTTGAGTTGAGTCTTCAGCATGACAATGGTCTGGAACTCTGTTAAATATTTACAAATAGGAAAAGAGAGGCTTTCGCATAATAAAGCAATAAAACACAGTGCCGTGTAGTTGGACCTAAAAAAGTCACAAACAAAGCACTTTTAGATGGAAGGAAAGAAACATGACAAGAAACGTATCTGGGACTTAAACCACTGACTCAGGTAAGATGAGTACCCGTCTAGCTACCAGAGATTCGCACCCGCAAAAAACGTGTTTGATAGCCAAACCACCCGTGCCTGCCTGGTCGAAAATATTGACACCCGGAAAGAGAACAAGGTCGTGACACATAAAAAAATCATTGCTTAGATTCAGCCTCCTGCAGGCAACACATTTTATGAGACATACACATACACATACACACATGGTCTTCTGCAGATGTCTAGTGCATACTGGGCAACAATAGCAACAAATAAAGGAATATTTTCTTTTGTATAAAGGCAGTTTCAGTTTATGGTTTCAGATGCTATTCTTTTTTTTTTTCAAACAGAAAAAAACGAAGCTTTGATTAATAAATACAAAAGGCTGTTCGTCCTATCGGAGTCATGGTTCAAGCCACATGTAAGTTTCTTGTCGTTTTTCTCTCTCTCACGTCTAAAATAGCTTCATTTATGACTTTTTTCGAGGTCTAACCATACACCAATTTAGTTTTCTTCTTTTGGCTTAGATCAATGTGGCTGAGGTCAAAGTGTTCTCTTGGCAGGTACCCTGATCAACATGCCCTTTGGTTAAACAAAAGCGTCGTTATTTTTGAACTGAACGAGATGCCCGAGGCCTGCCCTGCACGTTGAATGACGGGGGAATGGTCCACATCTCATTATGGGTGGACCCGGTTTGCAGTACCACCAAGTCATGGCCTGTTGTTTTCGCAATCATACACCACTGTGTTATGGAACTCTACTAAATATATACAGTTCGCACCACTTTATCCAGCTATAGATCTGATTCTCTTCCCCAGTTAGAAGATGAAGTTAAGAAACAGAAAGGAGAAATAACAATGCTATCGATATGGGGCTACTCTGGGTATCCCGCATCCTTTTTTTCGCATCTGTCTTCCCATCCAAGCTTTTACTTTAGTACACAAAATAAAAACATGAACCATGAATAAATAATACACATAATTAAATCACATGTACCATAAATGTTCCCTTGAAATGTGAGCCACAGTAACAAGGTCTCTGCAATGAATTATGTATTCCTATCATCGTTCTCCTCTTTGGAGCTCATTTAGGACAATCTACGACGACCTGCTGGGAGTAACACATACAAATATTTTCATTTATGAATTGCACTACAGAAAAAAGGATGCTACAGTCGGTTCTACTTTAAATATAATATTTATTTGTTTGTTGATATATATATATATATACACTAATGATTGAAGTGTTCTCTGATTAATACGATCTTATAATAATGACACTTGAACAGATGATATTGCTGGAATTTGACTGATGGCGATTGTTACTTTTAAAATTTATGAATGCACGTTACTATTTCTTCTTTTTGTTCACTACACATAATACAATATGATTCAACACAAGACCGAAATCATAACGCACATAGTCACTATAAAATTCAGATGATGTGTTCCTGAACCAAATCATAGTTCACTTTTAATGCTCGTCAAACGAAATTTACAAGTATCACCTTGAGACATCTCCGAAGGCATTGTACACAAAGTTCCACAAATATAAAATCTTCTGTGTTTCCCACGCAGTACTAATAATCACTTTTCTTCTTGAAATGCTATCTCTCTTCTGTTCTAAACTATTTCTGGTTCTAAAATGACCTCCTGAATATCTATTGGCTCTACTTGTCCATCTGTTCTATCTGGTGTTGTTCTAATTGTTCACCTGATTTATCTGTTGTTGCTCTCCTAGCTACCTTTCTTTCTTCTTTTTTGTCTATCTTTGTATTCCTTGTCTTTCTCTCTCTTCCCCTTTTTGTCTTTTTGTCTGTCTCCCTGTAAAACTGCATCCCTGACTTGTATATCGTAAATCAGTTGTCCAATAGAACACAACTCTAGATCTTTCTATTAGTCACTTGGTTCATTACATTTTGATAGGACTCAGGATGAGTTGGTCAACTCCTTTTGGTCATCTTATTGGTCTGCTGGACTATTCATGTGTGCAAATTGCGTCCTAAGATTAGCAAATAAGCCTTATCTGTCAGCAAATCCGTCTGCTCAATTATCTCGGTGGGTGAACTTTTCTTATCAAGTACCTGGTGTTCGCAATACCTTTAGGGGATATCTTTTTACAGTGTCCATCTGTCTGTCTTCACATTGTTGATTTAACCATCCAGTTTAGTCTTGTCAGGACTATTATAATCTGGGTGTATCTCTTAAATCAGCACTTTCCTCAGCGTCATATGCCTAGTATTTGTAAGAATCTATTTAATGTTATCGTAATACCACGGGGCGTTGTCCTCTCCCACCAGCTCTCAAACTTTCCATAGTTTATTACCTACTTTCTACTTATCAATAATAATCATAATTGCTGTATAACAAAAAATGCTAATAATAATAATAAAATAATTTTAATAATAATTTCTCTTTCTCTGAACCTTAAGTGCCCAGGGCACATTGGGCTTCCGCAAGGGTTTTCCACAAATGCCTGTCCTTTGCCTTTTTTCTGCTCTTGCCCAGGTGAGCCCTCTATTGCTCAACATCCTTTCTGTTGTTCTTCTCCATGTCTCTTTTGGTCTACCATTACTTCTGTTCCCCTGTGGTGTCCATCTTAGTGCTATTTTTGGTAGTGAGTTGTCAGTCATTCGTAGCACATGTCCCAACCATCGCCAGCGTCTTTCCTCAATAACTGTTGTCAGTGGTTTCATCTGCATTTCTGCTAATAAGATGTTATTTCTTATGGTGTTTGGCCAAAATATTTTTCTAATTCTTCGTAAACATTTAGTCTGGAAAGAATTTAACTTATTTTCTATGGTTTTGGTGATTTTCCAGCATTCACTACCATAGAGTAGTACACTTAGAACATTACTCTTAAATATCCTGATTTTCATATTTATGCTTAGTTTCTTTGATTTCCATATATTCTGCAGCATTGCAAAAGCCTGGTTTGCTCTAGTAAGTCTGCTGTTGATGTTCTCTGTGCTGTCTCCATTTTCTACTACTCTGCTGCCAAGGTATACAAATTCGTTGACCTCCTCCACTAACTTGTTATCTACTCTGAGTACATTTCTGTTGTTCACATTTTGCTTCATTAACTTTGTCTTTCCTACGTTGATCTTTAGTCCTATGTTGTTTGCATTCTGAGTTAGCTTGTTTATTTTATCGTGCATATCTTTGTGACTGCTTGATAATAGACAAATGTCGTCCACAAAGTCAAGGTCCTCCAGCACTGTGTCAAGGGTCCATTGTAATCCTCTGCATTTGTCTGATGTTGCCTCCTTCATTAACCAGTCTACTGCCAAGATAAATAATGTTGGTGATAGTACACATCCCTGTTTCACTCCTGTTTGTATCCTAAAGCTGCTGGAGGTATGTTCTCCACAGATAACTTTGCACTGAAAACCCTCGTATAGGGCTTTGATTACATTAACTATTTTATGGGGGAGGCCATGCCATCTTAGGATTTTCCACAGTGCATCTCTGTTGACACTGTCAAAGGCCTTCTCAAAATCTATGAATAATGCATATGTTGTACTATGCCACTCATTTGCCTGTTCTAATATTTGTCTAAGTACAAATATGTGGTCTATGCATGATCTTCCTTTCCTAAATCCTGCCTGCTCTTTCCGAAGTTTTTCCTCAAGTGTTGGTACAATTCTGTTGATGATTATTCTGCAAAATACTTTACTGGTGAGTGACAGTAGGGTAATGCCTCTCCAGTTCCCGCAATCTCTGAGGTCACCTTTCTTTGGTAGTTTTACTATAAGCCCAGTTTTCCACTCCTCTGGGGCTTTTTCTAGATCCCAAATTTGTTGGTGTTTCTGTTTCTTCTGCTTTCAACATCTCAGCAGTCACTTCATCTTCACCTGGTGCCCTGTCTGATTTTAGCTTCTTTATTGCCTCCTTTACTTCATTTATTGTTATTGGTCCTGTATTGATGTTTAGTTCCGTTTTTGCTTCAGGTATGTCTATTGTTTGTGCTGCTTGTGTTCTATTTAGTAGGGTGTTAAAGTGTTCCCTCCATCTTTCAATTTTTTCTCTTTCTCCACTGACCAGTTGTCCATTTTGTGTTCTTACTGCACTTTCACATCTTGTGTTGAAGTTACCTGTCATCTGCTTTGTGATTTTATATATGGTTCTTTCTATTAGTCACTTGGTTCATTACATTTTGATAGGACTCAGGATGAGTTGGTCAACTCCTTTTGGTCATCTTATTGGTCTGCTGGACTATTCATGTGTGCAAATTGCGTCCTAAGATTAGCAAATAAGCCTTATCTGTCAGCAAATCCGTCTGCTCAATTTTCTCGGTGGGTGAACTTTTCTTATCAAGTACCAGGTGTTCGCGATACCTTTAGGGGATATATTTTTACAGTGTCCATCTGTCTGTCTTCACATTGTTGATTTAACCATCCAGTTTAGTCTTGTCAGGACTATTATAATCTGGGTGTATCTCTTAAATCAGCACTTTCCTCAGCGTCATATGCCTAGTATTTGTAAGAATCTATTTAATGTTATCATAATACCACAGGGCGTTGTCCTCTCCCACCAGCTCTCAAACTTTCCATAGTTTATTACCTACTTTCTACTTATCAATAATAATCATAATTGCTGTATAACAAAAAATGCTAATAATAATAATAAAATAATTTGAATAATAATAATACTATTATAATTTAGAAGGCCATAATAATATTATAATTATAACTTGAAAGGCACTATGTTACATATCACCCTTTACATATTGTTAACATTATAACTCTAAAAAAGCTAGCAAAGTGTCTTGTAACTAATATATTACCAAAATATTTTTCCATCTAAACTACAACAATATACAAAAAATAACTATGCAGTCACCTCCCCTTCTTTTAGTCAGAATGTTAACGGTAAACCACACTGACTCATTCATTCATTTGCATGTCCCTTGTGGAACTTTGCCTCCCTAACAGCTATCGTGTAGGCCTCACGGTTGTGAGCAAGATGGTCTGCTGCTGATGCATCCATTTTCAGATCATCAACGATGTCTTGCAGCCATCTTCACCATGGTCTTCCTGTCTTTTTTTCCAATTATGTACCCTTCCAAGACAGTTTTCTCTAGATTATCGTGACGTTTAATGTGTCCAAAATATTTAAGTTTTCTCTCTTTAATCCTCTTTATTAGCCAGTGTTCTTCAATATTGAGTTCTTGTAGTATGGATATATTTTTTTTTTTTGTGTCTATGGTATTTGAAAAACTCTTCTGTAGCATTTACATTCAAAGGCATTTATGTGTTTCTCAGCTGTTTTGTTAAGTGTCCAGGTCTCACAGGCATATGTTGCAATGGGAAAGATGCATGCCCTTAAAAATCTTATTTTTGTAGTTCTGTCTGTTCCTCTCCACAGATTCTTTAGTTGTTTTACTTTCTGAATAGCGATAGATGTCCTCCTTTTAATGTCCCTCATTGTATCTCCATTATTAGTTAGCAGTAATCCAAGATATTCAAAACTCTCCACTTCTTCCAGTTTTTCCTTATTGATACATATTTGAGCTGCCTTATTTGTTTTGTCAGCTGTCATCAATTTAGTTTCTTCGCATTAAGATAGAGGTTTTTCTCTTCGCTATTCTTACAGACTGACATAATTAGTTTTTCCATTCCTTTTTATGTTGTGGACAGTAATACTGTGTCGTCAACATATGTAATCTCTGGTATTTCATAACCTCCAATTGTTATGGCATCATAATATTCTTTGTCTACATCTTCTCTAACATTCCTCATTATATTTTCAGTATACAAGTTCAATAAGTAAAGCGACGATATGCAACCCTGACGGACCCCTTGTTTTATATCAAAAAAAGTTGTTGTTTCACCATTTATTCTTACTGCTGATTATTGGTCTAGATACAGCAGTGATGTTAATTGTATCAAATGTGTTGGAAAATCCATTTTGTTTCATTATTTCCCAAAGTTTCTGGTTTATTTGGTACAGAAGTGTAAATCAAAATATCAGATGGTGAGAATACGAGATGAACACTGCCCACAGAGCTTTAGCTTTGTTAAGTTGATATAATTTTCAGATGCATCATAATGTAAAAAAAAAGTTCAAGGTAAAGGTAATCCTGTCATGCCTTAGAGGCACATAGGGATATGGTGTAGTGCCCATATTTTCCTTGACATATCAGCACACTAGAGGGTGATATGGTCAGTATCACACCTGGCCGCCTTTCATTCCCCAACTCCAGATGTGATATGTTGAAATATTGAAAGAAATGTTAGGAAGCATTGAAAGTGATTTCCTTGGGAAATGTCAGTAAGAAAACCGATGTCATATAGAAAATTGAAGGGACTTTTGTGTGGCAAATTTGTGTCGGTGCAAGTATGCATCTTTCATAGTTGAAATGTCATCTTCTATGTCCTGACAATAACACCCTTTCAAAAAATTCAGCGAGCGACTGAGCTCTAAATATCAGGTTGTTTTGGGGAGATAGACCTACTAGAAAAAAAATTCTTAATGTGTTTTCACTATTTTTTTTCTTTTTTAAACATTTATTTGTAGTTATCTTTATCACTAATATGTTAACATTAACTATTTTTATATTGTTTAATTATCTCAAATTACTTTACATTATTTAGTTATTAGCGGAAACTGAATAAAGAAAGGCAGACAAAACCATTGGTTCACAGCAGAAACGACAAGATGTTTGGTAATGTGATGCTCTTGAACTAGCTCTGTATGATGACAGCTGTTTCATTCAAATAGACACTCTGGTTCTCATCATCGTCATCATCATCATCATCATCATCATCATCACCATCATCATCGCCTTTCACTCCCTTGAGAGCATAGCCCACGGATAAAGGCTCTCCAGACATCCCTGTTCTTGGAATTATTCTCTGCTTCCTTCCATGTGTATCCCTTGTCTCTGATCACTGTCATAATTTCTCTTCTCCAAGTAAGTCTATGTCTTTCTCGTTTTTTATTTCCTTGAAGATTCCACGTCAGTGCCTGCCTTGCTATATTGGTATTCTCTGATTGTTTCTTCTCATCACATGGCCTACATATGTCCATCTTCCTTTTCTGATTACACTTAAGATATTTTGTTGTTTGCTCATCTGTCTTATCTCTGCATTGTTCTTGAATTCATGGAAAACTTGGCGAACTACCAAGCGAGCCCTGTGTGAAGTGTAACGGCACGGGAAGAATGTAAGGTGTAAAATATTATATTATATTATATTATATTATATTATATTATATTATATTTTTTAGTAGAACTATTGGACTTAAGTACAGAATGTGGACATCTAGACCAGTACAAATATACACGGAGTTGCTTCATGGATCACCATTATCTCCAATGTTCTTTAATGTATTCACGGCCAACCTAGCCAAACTACATCAGCCATCCGCGTGCAAATTACTGTCATTTGTAGATGATGTTCTTAAATATGCACACGGTAAGAACCGACAAACCAAAGTCCAGGAACAGACAAATAATGTATCTGATTGGTGTCATAAACAGAAGGCAGCTATAAATTTTAAAAAAAAGAAAGCTACAGCTTCGTGGTCCAACAGAGCTATCAAAGTCAAAATGACCGACATCATCATTATACCTATTGAATGAATCCAAAACTTAAAGTACTTAGGAGTAAACATTGATAGAACATTGGCTTTTAGCGAACACGTTGAAAAGACGGTAAAAATAGCCTGACAAGGACTCTCAGCCCTGATGTATGTAGCATATACAATTACCACAACGAACACTATTTATTCTTATGAAAAGAATAGTTTTATCCAAAACAGATTACGACCTTGGATTGTTAACTCTGTCAAACATACAAGTTGCCAAACTGGACCAGGGACAAAGTGAGGGGATGAGATTCGTCCTGAGATGCACTAAAACGCATCCGCGGCTGCTGTGAGAAACATCTTAGATCAGACAGATGTAAGAACATACTAAAAAGTGCACACGTAACATAATACATTAAGAGTATTAACAATAAAACCCGTCTACTCTATAAATTTATACATATTACAAAAAGAAACATATTAAAAGGGAAGGAAATCATGCTGAAGATTCAATACGAACAATAATTGACCCACAACATATCTCAAAAAAACCTGACTGGATTCAGTGCAACAATTTAGTTTACCAAAATGTAACTAAAGTACACATAACATTTTGCATAGAATGCATAAACACAAGAAGAATTAAGCACATTAATGAAGAAATTTTCAAGTTCTGAAAACATCATCATCTACACGGACGCAATACGCAGACGAGACTTTGCAGCATATTTCAATGGAAAAATAAAGTTAAAGTTACGGCCATCACGTAAGCCTTGAAATGGTTGATGACCCAAAAAGCAGAACGGGCTACATTACAGATTTTAAATCATTACAGATTTTAAAAGCATATTAAGAAAGATAGAACACATTACCATTAAAAGTTAGTGGTTAAACATAAACGTCATGAGAATTTAAAGAAGACCGTCTTGGAAGGGTACATAACTGGAAAAAGAAAGAGAGGAAGACCAAGGCGAAAATGCCTGCAATACATATTTGATAATCTGCGGATGGATGCATCAGCAGCAGGGCATCTTGCTTACAACTGAGAGGCCTACAGGAGTCAAAGATCCGCATGGGACAAGCAAATGACTGACTGACTGGTTAAACATAATCTCCAAATCGCAAGTCCAAAACATCACATGGATATACTGTCCGGGACAATATATATATATATATATATATATATATATATATACTCAGGTAATGAAGACTGAATGGATAATGAGTGTAGCTAATACAATAGAAAGTAAGACGAAACTCTGCTGTATGTATCTTCCTGATCTATAGCAGCTGGCTTGGATTTTATAGTACCTGTTTGTGAAGTCTTACATGGACTCCTTAATGATTATAGACTGTAGCACTGTGCCATAATTCTGTATTTCATCATTAGTAGCCATGTACACAGCGCTTCCACATATGTATCTGAGAGTTTGCCAATGACTTCATATTGACTGCTATCTGGAACAGACTTTTTGGACGTAATGAAGGCTTGTTAGATATCATCTGCTGTGACACATCACTGCTCACTTGACTCACATCCCACCGTTTAACAACCGTGTTTCTTGTGAAACTCTCTCTCTCTCTCTCTCTCTCTCTCTCTCTCTCAGCTAGCTCTTCTGCATCTGTCTGATAAACCTTGCGTGGAACCCGTTTCATTTATCTTTATATAACTTTTGCTGTGTCTGATTTTCATTTTTCTCTTATACTTTTCCTGTGTGTTAACAGTTTTCTGCAGGGACCGGAATATGTTTAGTGATTTGTGCTTGCATACCTCCAGACAAAAGTTTTCCCAGTTACTGTTATGACTTGTTGTGCAGCTGCCTTAATGCATGTTACTGCTTAGTTTATTCTGTTTCATATCATTCAGATGTGGTTCTTACAGGTTGCTGTATTACCTTGCTATTTCCTATGCCATGATTTTACTGTTCGCGTTTTTTGCACCCAAGACGTCTCCACCTTGTCGTTTCATCGAAGGGGTTGTCCCAGGAATTTTCATCTGTATCCAGACTTGTCTGTGTTACCAGATTTTTGTGGATGTATTTTGGACTGTTGTGTATACTCTGAGTATATCAAACTAAAAAGATGATTCAAACATGACTATGGAAACTGTCGTAGACGGCAAAACAACCATATAATTCAAATTGCCAGATTTAGTAAATTCCTCTTTGCTTTGAATGCACTTTCTGTCCCAGGGAACATGAACTTGTGGATTGTTGGTTCACAGTTTTCCGACATCTTTGTCCGTCTCAACATCCCCCACTATACCTCAGATAGTACAACAAAGTAAAGTGACAAAGAAATAAGTAACGCCAAGAATGTATCTCACACAAAGAAATAAGTAACGCCAAGAATGTATCTCACACAAAGAAATAAGTAACGCCAAGAATGTATCTCACACAAAGAAATAAGTAACGCCAAGAATGTATCTCACACAAAGAAATAAGTAACGCCAAGAATGTATCTCACACAAAGAAATAAGTAACGCCAAGAATGTATCTCACACAAAGAAATAAGTAACGCCAAGAATGTATCTCACACAAAGAAAGAAGTAACGCCAAGAATGTATCTCACACAATGAAATAATTGAGAAAACATCCTTGTGCTGTATACAATTAGAGTGATAATCAACATTAAAATGAATATAGGAGAATTTCAGAAAATAAGTGTTACGTATCATAAAGTAAACTCATAAAACTTTCTCTGAGATTAACCGTAAGAGAAAATTACAAATACAATATTTATTGTTGCTTTACCCTTAAACGTCGGAATAAGAGGCGAATATTTGATATCGCTTGGAAAATAAAATAAACATACAAATGAAGCATTGGTAATGCTTCTTTGTAGATATCACGAAATGAGAAGAATAGGGGAAGTTTTACTCATGGTTAAGAACATAATGATTATTTAATTTTATCCTTTACGTTGAAGAAAGACACATAAACATATTCCAATGGTATCGAAAACCGACATATCAATTCGATACTTTCCAAAAGAAAAAAAAATCTATATTGTTGAACTATTCAACGCTTTTTTTTCCACGATTAATCCGATCACTTACATCGTGTATGTTTTATTTTAAAGTTATATTTATTACGTTTTATATAACTTAGCAGCTATTAACAAACGTTTTTCATGTGAAGTACATATGTTTAGCTTTGTACACTGTTTTGTTCTATAGATTTCTTGTCTTTTGTTTTCGTTGTGAAGGAGGGTTTTTTGTTTTAGTTACCGAATATATGACGTGAACATTTCTGTGATGTTTAGACGTGAAATGAAACCTTCCACATCATAGTGAGACTTACATTATACGGCAGGTATAGATATCAAAGGAATTATTCAGTTTATAAATGCAACGTTTCTTTGAGTCCATGATTGTTCTTTCAAATATTACAAGTATTTTATTACTGTACAATTTGCAATGACAAGTTTCAAAGAAGGGTGATTCACGTTTATGTGAAAAGTTATCTTGTTACGAAGTCCATTCACATGAATAAGCTCACTCTGCTACAGAGAGTAGTAGTCATCTCATATACACATCACTGAGATGGTGAGATTACTTTTTTTCCAAGTGATAAATATCATACAGTATGATCAGTTAAAAGCTCAAAATATTCCATGAATTTTTTTCAGATAGCTGCACTCTAAGACCTCTTTTTCGTCAATCAATCTTCTTCAAGAATCAGTTGATTTGTGGAATTTATGTTTCTCCAAACTTTTAAACTTAATTTTGTGAGAATGTTTCACCAAAGATAAGATAACCTAAAGTCACACTGGATTTCAACATTATGCTGACATCTTACAACTTACATCCTTCCTGTGCAGTTAAAAATAACGTCACACAGGTAGTTTTGTAGTTCGCCAAGTCTTCCTGTCCTCTGCGAGATTTTCAACCTCACCAAGGGACTTTGTGCCTACTAATTTGGGCTCTCTTAACAATACCTCTTTTGAGTTTCACGTGGTCGACCTCTTTTTCTTCGGCCTGTTGTATTCCAGTTGATAGCTTGTTTTGGGATTGACTGTTTTTTCTCATCACGTGACCGACATATGTCCATCTCCTTTTTCTGATCACATATGAGACAGGTTGTTGTTCGCCTTATCTCTGCGGTGTTCCTCAATTCATTCCACTTTAAACCGAGTATTTTCTTTAGACATTTGTTTTCATAAGAGTAGTTTGTTGTCTGTTTCTTTAGCTGTTTTCCAGCTTTCACATGCATAAATGAGGGTATATATTACATTTGAATTGAATAATTTTAGCTTGGTTTTTGTTCTTATAACTTTTGAATGTCATATGTTCTCAAGATTCTTGAATGTCAATGATGATTTAGCAATTCTAAATCTAACTTCCTTTTTTTTTTTGGTGTCACTGTCCTGGTCTGTGTAACTGTCGATATATGTGAATTGGTTTACTTCTTCAACAGCTGTTCCTTCCATGCATATTTGTCCTTCTTGATTAATGGGAAGTTTCATTATTTTGGTTTTTTCATTGTTAATTTCAAGTCCTATTTTACTCGCCAATAAAAACAGGGTGTCTGTTTTTCTTGCATCGAATTCACATCTTCACTGAAAAGTGTTATGTCATCTGCAAAATCAACATCTTCTAGTTGGGTCTAGTGTACCCAATCAATGCCCGTTTTACCTGTGCAGCATTTTTTCATTATGAAGTTTATGGCAATTCCAAAAAGCAAATGAGATAGTATACATCCTTGTTTCACGCTTGTTGCAATCTAGAACCATTCGCTCTTTCCTTCTATTGAGTTACTGCACAAACATATCCGTTGTAGAGATCATTAATGATGTTCAGAACTTTAGATGGTATTCTATATAGACTTAAAATTCTCCACAATGAATCTTTATATATGCTATCAAATACCTTTTCAAAGTCTATGAAGTTCAGAATTAATGGTTTTGCTTCTTATTATTTTTTTCAAGTATTATTCTTTGAGTAAAAATCTGGCCAGGATAGCTTCTTCCTTTTCGAAATCCTGCGTGTTCTTTTCTCATTACAGTATCATCTATATCTTTAAGTCTATTCAGAATGACTTCGCAAAATTCTTTTGACATTACTAATAGGAAGGTTACTCCTCTCCAATTATTACAGTCACTAAGGCTGCCTTTTTTGTTTTCGGTATTTTAACAATGATTACTTTTTTACTTTTGGAAGAGACCTTTTATTCTTTCCAAATATTATTAAATATTCTCTAGTTGGCTCATGTTGTCACTGTTAAGAACTTTTAGCATTTCGGCTATTATTTCATCTTCACATGCAGCTGTGTTGTTAGCTTTTCGATTCACTGCTGCTTCAGTTTCATTAAATGTAATTTCATCTAGGCCTACATTTGGTTGTGGGATTGTTAAGTTTGCTTTTGGTCTTTACTTGATGTTAATAGTGTGCCATTAATTTGCTCACATGTAATGATATAATGTAAAGTCTTAGAAAAACTAAATTTCACATCTTTAAAAAATACATTCAACTGGAATGGATTTATTACTAAAGATACAGCAGAAGTGTAAGGGGAACGTGTCGAGTGACCATGAAGGACTGGCGGAAGTATGACGTCAGAGATTGCAGAGAGAGGGAGAAATGCATGGCGGCCACTAGCAGTGTGTGTCAGATGTACAAGCTGTTGCTATTCGTGACTATTTGGGCTAAAACTCAGAGGGCTACATCATATACATTGAATAAGGTGACAGTTGATGTAATAAGTGACAGTGTATTCGGTAACTGATGAGTTAATAATTGATCTGATACTGATATGTGGAATCTAGTTTTTCTATGACAACTACATGTGTGTGCTCTGTTGAGAACGGCCCTCCGAGTTACGAGACTCAATTTATATAAAAAAAAATCAAGTACATATTAGGTGCAGTGATTCTTAAGCTTTGGTTGGTTATGGACTCCTTCTCCAACCTGAGATTAATTATGGACCTCTCGCTGAAAAAAAAACAAACAAACAATAAATAGAACCTAAATTATGCAAAGGCATTTATCATTGAATTTCTCGAGAAAGATAGTGATAACAAGTGCGAAGCACGACTGACCAGAGTGGTGTTCAGATCGGCAGGAAGGCCTGTGCAACAAGACTGTGAGGATAAATCTAGCGACAGTTAGTCCAAGATAAGACTAGTCGAAGAGAACATCAGTTGCATGTTTTCAGTCGTCAGTATTAGTATAACCAGAAGGCCTGAGTCATACATATTATAGATTTAATGGCCAGTGGAAGTGGGCAAGATTATTTACATTGTGAGTTGTCAGGGTCGAAATAGGAGAGCCTGAGATGACGCAGGGAGTAGTGGCAGAATGTTCATGTGAGTGTTGTGTTCAACACTGGAGAGAAATAAACTGAAGTTCAATAAATATTGAACTGAGGAGTCATGTTTGTATCAGTGCTGCAGGTGTATATCCTGTCTGTGAACCTCGGTACATCGGTGGTAAGTTTAACTATTATTTTCAGTCGCTAAAACAATAAAGTACTTTATATGCTTGATTTTGAAGTTAGATTATATAATATATAAATAAAAGTGTAAAATAAACTTCATGAAAAAACGTTATGAATTAGGGTAATATAATCTAGTATACTTTATTATCTGAAAGGACCATGCCAGATCAGTTTTGATGATCTTCACTGAAGACAATGTTCACCGTGATCGTACTTTTGACGACTTTTTTTCCAAGTGTTTCTTTAGGCAAGTATTATCATTCTGAAGGCGATTTTATATGTTCACTTTGTTGTTCTTTCTTTAGCTTTTGTAAACACATATATAAAGCTATTGCAATAGATTTGTCAAGCTCTATGAAGTTCTTATGTTTTTCACACAGTGCCATCAGACAGGTCCTCACAGAGAAATTTTGCAAGCCTATACAAAACTACATCGTTCTCTCTCTCTCTCTCCCCCTCCCCCCTTTTTCACACTCCCCTCACCCTCCGCGCTTTTTTTGTCATTTATTCCAGCCTCTTCCACATCCCCCCTGCCCTCACAAACCAACAGTGCCCGCTCTTATAACAGAGAAAACCCTCTGGACCTTAGAGCAATGCATCTGTTGGACTCCCTTCTCAATGGTCCAACCATTCTGCCTCTGATCAAACGAAGTACAGGATACATAATACAAAATACGTGTGCTTCTAGAAGATGAATTGTCTTACAAAAACACATTACCCTGTATATAAAGAAAAATGATTGTCTTCAAGTTATGAAACTTCTTTAACATGAAAACATATTTAGCGAAAACAAAACATTGTGAGAAATATCAATAAAATATTTATTAAACACTGAAGTCAGAACATAACATCTCTTCCAATATTAGTGAAGTTTAGATATGTGGTTGATGGGCACGGTGAAGTTTAGATACGTGGTTGGTGGTCTCGGTTAAGTTTAGATATGTGGTTGGTGGGCACGGTTAAGTTTAGATATGTGGTTGGTGGGCACGGTGAAGTTTAGATATGTGGTTGGTGGGCACGGTGGAGTTTAGATATGTGGTTGATGGGCACGGTGAAGTTTAGATACGTGGTTGGTGGGCACTTTAGATATGTGGTTGGTGGGCACGGTGAAGTTTAGATACGTGGTTGGTGGGCACGATGAAGTTTAGATATGTGGTTGGTGGGCACGGTGAAGTTTAGATATGTGGTTGGTGGGCACGGTGAAGTTTAGATATGTGGTTGGTGGGCACGATGAAGTTTAGATATGTGGTTGGTGGGCACGGTGAAGTTTAGATATGTGGTTGGTGGGCACGGTGAAGTTTAGATATGTGGTTGGTGGGCACGGTGAAGTTTATATATGTGGTTGGTGGGCACGATGAAGTTTAGATATGTGGTTGGTGGGCACGGTTAAGTTTAGATATGTGGTTGGTGGGCACGGTTAAGTTTAGATATGTGGTTGGTGGGCACGGTGAAGTTTAGATACGTGGTAGGTGGGCACGGTGAAGTTTAGATACGTGGTTGGTGGGCACGGTGAAGTTTAGATATGTGGTTGAGCACGGTGAAGTTTAGATATGTGGTTGGTGGGCACGGTGAAGTTTAGATACGTGGTTGGTGGGCACGGTGAAGTTTAGATATGTGGTTGAGCACGGTGAAGTTTAGATATGTGGTTGAGCACGGTGAAGTATGAAGGGAAAAAAAGCAGGAAGAGGAGAACCAAATGTTTCAACAAAAGGCTTTAGGCAAGGGCAACAGCGTGGATAAAATGATAAACACAGAAAATCTACTTCAGTGAGAAGAGACACACAAGTGCTTTGATACAAATACAAATCAGACAAGAAAATGTGAACACGGTATTCTAACTAGATGGAGGAGGGGGGGGGCGTGATAAATAAATAACAGCGTAACTCAAGAAGTGGGAAAAAAAAGGCTCAGCCATTTTCTTCCCAAGAGTATCAGAAATATAAAAACACTCGAGGAACCGAATAATAAAATGAGTTTACATGTGACACTGGAATAGACCTCTAAGAGGAATTTCCTTAGCCGGTGCAATCTACCTTCCACTGCAGAAATGAAGGCCAAAACGTGAAGTAGCAAATGAGATAGTGATTACACAGTTACATTAGGAATTGAATACGGTTGACGGCAGCTTCAGTAATTCCAAATAAGAAACAATGAAATGAAAGTGGTTTCTCTACTTAAAGTCACAGATGACACGATCAAGCATAAGGGCATATCTTTACTATCCCGCTTAATCACATCGACACAAGGCTTTTATGCAACTTGGATGTCACTAATGCCAGACAAACTATCCTACAAAGCGGCGGTTTTCAGTCTCTTGCTTCCTAATATTATCTATGGCTGAGGTGGTGTGGTGTGGTGTGGTGTGGTGTGGTGGAGGTGAGAGATAGCCCCCATACAGACCCACATTCGCTCATGCGCTCAGACACAAAAAAAAAAAAAAATAAAAAATGAAGAAAAAGCAATTGGTATTGTAAAGGACGGTTCGATGCCAGGGGTAACAGGGCTTATTGTGCTTTTACACAGGCCTCCCTACAATTTAGCCAGAAACTCTCAATGAAACACGAGAGACTAGTTCATAAGTCTGTATCATTCCTTACATAAATTGGGTTATTTCTTCTTCATAACAAAGCTTAATTATTTCCTCCTCTCAGACAGAAAAAAACCATTATCTCCTTATAAAGAAAAACACTATCTCCTTAACAAAACGTTATCTTCCCGTGAAGCCAACCAGCCAGGACAGGTAGATGCGAGCTACCCCAAGTAGGGCATGTCTTCAAATGAAGCCTGGAAATAGTGGCGGCTGGCCTCAGTCCAGCTGAGCTGTTCTCGGTCAGCCGCGGAATACTAGTTAAACCTTCTCCAGGCTCAGAAATCATGTGATTTCCCAGGCGAGAAAGTTCGTCTCGACCAATTGCAAATTTAAAAACAAATAACTGGGCATACTGAATAAATTGTTTGATTAGCTCATATAATACAGTAATTAAGAAGTTTCCTATTTCTTAAAATAATTTGAGACAGTCTCCCAACGCGCTGTCTCATGGCACTTTAGCTAACCAATATACTAAATTCATAGGCCGATAGTAGCAATGAACGAGAAGGTAAACATGAGATGTGGAGAAGTGAGTATTCAAATAAGTAGCAGGGCAGAATGTTTCATCTAAGTGAATGCATAAAATAGGAAATAAAGTAGGAACAATTTTATTACTTAATGATTACACAGTTGTGAAGTTTCGGCGTGAGCCTTAATAGTACAAAAACACACATAACGAAGAGACAGAGAGAGGAGATAAATATAAATTCACATGAATGCTATGTTTAAAAATAATCAAATGAATAGAGCACTTAGCTGCATCTTGTAAGAAACTGTGGTTTGCCGACGTTGTGTGTGGGAAATGCGCATGGTGGAGTGTAGAGAGTATTTAAATGGAAACTTGGGATGTGTGATGGGTGAATCGTAATTGAGGGTGTTGGGTGGGGAAACCGTGGAGGGGAGAGAGAATGATACAATGGTAATCTAGCCGGGAGAAGGTGAAATATGTGATTATAGTTGGGTAGAGGTGTTGTAATGTGATGCTGTGAGGAGGTTCTGAACTATGTGTAACAAATGAGAAGGGAGTAGAACTTAGTGGGGAGGGATTATGATTGTGGAAGGGGTAAAATTTTTGGTGTAGCTGAATAACGAGTTTAAGCCATGTGGTTCCAGTGTCCCATATTCCTGAATGTATCAGTTCTAAAGCGCTAGGTGGCTTCTGTTGTGTGTTACCAAGTGAATGGAGCTCTTTAGGCAGACCTTGTCTATAATACTGTAATTTTAGTATAAAGTTGACAGATATAATCAGCACAGAAGTGTATTACAGACCTTATATTCAATATGTTTAAATTTACACACAAATACAGCATATACCATAAAATGTCAGTCAAGGAATTCGCAAACCTTGCTAATATAAGAAATGTAGACGGAGACAGCGGTAAGAGATCAGAACAAGACTAATACAAGATCCATGTGCCTGAGCTGCACTCCACCAATTCTAGAGTTTCCACAAGAAAAGTTACGGCAGAAAACACAATTGCTGAGTATTCTAAAGCAATGTCTTAACTGTCTTGCTATCTGGGAGTGAATGCTGGAAAATGACGCAGACGACTCCATGAGTACTTGACATCTTCCAAACCAAGTGTGTAAGTAAGTTAAAAGGAGTCTTCTGTCAAATACCCAAAGTAACCGAATCTTGTTATGAGAGACAGGCTTGACACGGCTGTAGACAGTGATTGAAAGATGGCAGTGCTTTGGCAACGTTATGAGAATGATAAACTTTACCACGGACAGCTTTGATGTGAACTCCACGGGGTAATAGAAGCATGGGACGACCCGAGGAGCTGTGGAGATTTACAACAATGAGAATACTAATAAACAAAGAAATGACATGGGAGACAGCCAAGAAGATAGTGAAAGACCCACAAAAGTGAAAATCTGGTACTACCGATAGCGGTTATGGCACTGAAGGGACAAGAGTGTTTTTTTCCCACACACCCACAGACAAACAAACACACAGACAAACACACACAACCACAGCCACCCACATAGACTTGCGCATACAGACACATGCACACACATACACATTTGTTCTACATTAGTTTCACATATTATCAACATCGTTTGTTGTTGAGCAAAAATCGACCTATGCCATTGTCGCACGGAAGTTGATTGACATTGAGACGAAATTACTGTTTATTTTTTAAAGTGCTCAAATTTGACACATTTCCCAGGTTGTGATACCGGCTGGTTCGGAGCACAATGCCAGTACAAATGTAACTGTGCGGCAGATAACTGTATGGCAAATGGTGATTGTTTGGCAGGAAGCGAGTGCATTCCGGGATGGTTCGGCCCTGGTTGTCAGTATTGTAAGTCAGTCTTTTCAAGCATAACAATTGTCAGTATTATTATTTTAAAGCAAGCTTAAGCTTATACAGAACTATTACATAATTAATTAACAAAGTTTATCTTCTGTAATACAATGGTGAAAAACATAAGTGATGGCGAGTGCGGTAAAATTAGCACTAGCGGAGTTGAAGTAGAGAGATGGATTATTTTCACGTTTTACACAAAGATAGAAGTGGGAACTGAGAGCCAGTAGACAATGGAATGAACATGTTGAAATAAAACAAACAAAAATCCAGTTTTCAGCTTTATACAATTATCAGTCATAGCAGAAATAACAAAGGAAGAATATATATATGTCAGAGATCCTCCTAACATGAATGTTGAGAAGAAAATAAAACTAGTCAGAAAATGTTAATAACACAATATAAATGCAGTAACCGATGAAAGGGGAACAGAGGTAAACGAGAATAGAGATATGACAACCAATACAACTTCTGAGCTAATGAGAGGAGACTTAACCTGTAACGAATTATCAGTGTTGTTATTCGTCTTTTCTTCCTCTGTTACACCTAGCAAAACGCATCCTATGTGGCCAATGATACAATAGCTTTATGTTTTTATTTGATTAAAATGTAAAATATGATTGAAAACGATCACGTTCAATGCAGATTGACACACAGCTTCAATAGTTCTTCTCACTTACCCTGTAGCCAGTGATGCACAATTTCTTTCAGTCTCTTCGTCTGCGCTTAACATAATCCCACCTAGAAACACCTTGAGGCCCAAACACATGGTGCGAAGTCGGGTGAATATGCAGGACGCGGAAGACACTTCAAACGTATATACTTAATTTGCGTGTGATGTTTGAGATCGCGTGTTATCACCAGACAAAGGAAACTGCGATATTTTGATCTAGTTTTAGGTTTCAAATGGCTTTAAAGCAGGCCAGAACAAGTTTCCATTAGTGGACATTTGCAATCCCAGGAGAGCGTGACCTTTAATTTTCCTGCCGAGAAAAAAGTAGTACTGAACTTCTTTGTTTTCGGCACGGAAGAATGTCGCTACTCCTTACTGGCCGGCTGGAAGTAATAGACTCATCTTTCGTTTCCAGTGACTATATGTTACAGAAAACTATCTCCTTCAGTTTCATAACACAGCAAAAGACTTTTACAATCATTCTCAAGTCATTATTACAGCTTGCAAGTGAGCTGTTTTGATATCTACCTTACGGTTTCAGCTGTCCTGCAGAGTATCTTTAATGATAAAATGCGTGAAGACATGACTAGTCTTCATTTATCTGGCCAGCTCACTGAGTTTTATCAATTGTTTTTAGTATCATTCATTCCACTTCAGCATTAACGTCATTCTTATTCGTAGTGTGATAGCGCTCGGAATGAAGTACATCCACCAAAATTGACACCCCATTTATAAACTTAATATATCTATTTAACCGACAGACATTTTCGTCATACTTTCTCCTCATTCTGCGACGACTATCTGTATCTTTCCCACCTTCACTTCCCAAGAAGCGAAAACGTTTCCACGAGCGAGAGAGCAGACATTTTGATCTCATTTGCTGATGCTATATTTTCAAAATGGTAAAAGTAATTTCGCACATATGCATCTAGAGAAGAATGACACAACACATTTGAACTACATCTGTCTGCTACCCGATTTAATATGTTTAGAGGGAAATCGCAATTACATTTTGACTCATAATAAACTTGTAAATCATTAAGTTTGTTTATCCATCGGCTAGTCAGACACCGGAGGATATTATTCAATACCAGATGTAAAAAAACTAATACAGTACTTTCGTATAATAATAGATTCCAAAGATAATACACTGAACTGAACTCAGGTCAAGGATTTAATTATGAACGTAAACAATCACTTGCCTAAATTCTCGTTTATACGTTTAAAACTTAGCTCTCAATTTCTCTCCTCTCTGTAGTAAAACTTGCCACGTCGAATCCTCGACTAAGGCTCAACTAACCACCTGTCGACCAACAGCCTTAATCTTGGTTGCATCAAATTCTCATACTGACCAGTCAGGTGCCTTATTTTGGTCCGGCGATGTAATCTACAGATAGATTTAGTATAAGATGAAACGATATCACAGGACTTCGTTTATACCGGTCCACCTTGCTGGGTTGTCAGCAGTGTTACAGGAGTCAAAGACATAAAAAGCACATTTGTAACATCATCATCCATTTTATTGTTTTATGTCCCTTGCGTGGATTATTTTCGTAATGGCAGAAATGCCATCCATGTATTTTAAACACGCAGCTAACACTGTTCTGCTTTCGTGTGTACCATCGTATGGTCTCAGAATATATATTATTCCAAAACAAAAAAAAGAAACGCAACACTACTGTAGTCGTAATGGACACCAAATTTCAAGCGTGTATCAAAATTGTATATTAAGGAATTAATAAACATTGGCAGGAAGAAACTTTAAGACTTTAAAAATGAAATGATGTTCATTAAATTTGGTTTGGACTTTTATTCTTTGCGACTGAGGCCTCCGTTTCAGTAAGGTGTATGGCCTCCTCTGGCCTGTATCAGAGAACGACATCTCCATGACATGGATCCCATTATCCGCTGGATCTGTTGTTGTGGGATTGCTGCCTACTCTTCCTGCAGTGCAAGAGACAACTGTCGGAGATTAGTTGGCGCCACGTCTCGCTGGCGGACTTGTTCATCCCATAAGTGTTCTGTTGAATTCATGTCTGATAACATAGATGGCCACGGGATGGTCTGGACGTTCTTGTCAGCGAGGAACTCGGTGGTGAGTTGTGCCACATGAGGTCGATCGTTATCCTGCTGAAAAATCGACTTTGGTGCATCCAGAAGTGGAAGGACGTGAGGACGAAGAATTTAAGCGACGTATAGTTGGGCAGTCAGGCGTCCTTTAATTTGCACCATATCACTTCTTCCCATGAAGTTGATCGTCCCTGACACCAGTACACCTCCACTACCATTTGGAGGAGCGTCATCCATGCAGTTCATGGACTCTGCGGTAAACTCTTCTCCGTCTATCTTGTCGGTGGAGCAGAAAGAATAATTCATCACTAAACCAAACTCTTCTCCAGCAATTCGCAACGGTCCATTAACGATGCTGGTTCGCCCGCTGCAGTCTGTTCTGGTGATGCCGGTTCTTAAGAAAGTCTTCTAGCCCAAATACCAGAGTCTTGCAGCTGATTCCTGACCGTTTGATCTGAAATTCGACGAGCTGCTGTCATTGACTGGACTGTTGGGGGCGCAGATGCAAATCGATTCCTGAGGTGACGCAGCCGTATAAAGCGGTCTTCGGCAGGAGCTGTGACTATGGGTCTTTCACTGCGCGCCCGGTCTGTAACTGAGCCAGTTTCTTGAAATCATCTCAGAAGGCGACTAATGATGCTTCTAACCACATTAAATTGTCTGGCCACTATATTTTGTGACTGTCCAGTCTGTAAACGTCCAGTGAATTTAAATCGTTGTTCTGTAGTGAGATGAGCCATACCTTCGCACTGAATTTTCAAACGAATTGAACCGATGAGCGTCAATCTTTTATAGGCCTTCAATAACATTGTCGGTGAGTTTTGTGTTCAGTAAGTTTCATGGGATTCTCGTGAACCTGTGATGTGTTGTCAAAACTGCTTTTTTTGACTAGTGTCGCTTTTCTGTGCTCATGAATCATCTGCTGAGTACAGTTCAGGTCAGCACGTGAAGTTGATGTCCAAGTGAATGTTTCAGGCAATATGCCCTTGTCTGATCAGCAAACTCTGAATCGCAATATCGCATTTCTTGCTTTTCTTTTTATGAACAGTATGGCATTGTTCTTCTCCTTCCTACCAGCTTTAGTGAAAGAATTTTGAACAGCAGAAGGTCCAGGTGAGCAAGTTACCTAGCGAGTCTCCTTCTTTTCTGAATAAATGGTTTGATAATTTCTAGAGTTGTCATCCTTTTTCTTTCTGTTTTCCACTTATTATATCTATTTATAAATCTAAAACCTAGAACTGAATGCGAATGAAAGTAATGCCATCTTTGTCTGTTCGTGTGTAAAACGATGAAAGATAAAATACAGAATTACAACGATTGCTGCTTGATAGTTTAGTTCTTATTCTGATTTTGTTATATATCTCTTCATTCAAGATGATATGGTGTACACCAATAAACTAATAGCTTCATGGTGGATTTCTGATGGAGAATCCGTGACCTGTAATCCGACTACAAGTTTAACCACTGCTTCTATCACATTTAGGACGGAATTTCATTTAAATTTCTTCAGACTTGTTGTTAGGAAAGGAGGTAAGAGTGATTCGTTTATAACAAATGACTCTTCTTTTCCTTGTTTAAACTTATGGATACATACACTCATCATCCTTAAACATGAAATTCTAATTTCTTTTTATACTCATTCATCGTTTGTCATGAACCTTCACGTGTCACAAATTGAGGGGAAGGAAGAAGTAGGTAGGAGGATTCTGTTCATCAGCCTTACGATGGAAGTGCGTAGAACATACAAAATATGCCAGGGGATTCAGGTTACTCTCTGGTGTATGTGTGTGTTTGTGGTCAACATCAACTTCAATAATACAGGTATGTGACACTCCAGCAGATGTATAGAAACTATATTATATATTTCTTTCATACTATCTTTTCGATGGCCTTATAACGAGTTAGCAGAGGTTTGCCCTTGATTTTTGCTAGTAATGAACCCAATTTTTATAGTTTCTTTGATGAGCTGTGGGCAAGAACTGTGAGGCTATACTGGCCTTAGTCGTTATTTGTAGCTTTAACAGTTCGGTAAAAAGGGCATGTTAATAAAACTGTATTGTGTTTGTCCATGGACATCTACTACCAGTGACAGATAGGATTGTTTTTCTTTAAGTAATTCAGTCTTCTTTCTTGTTCTAAAAATTATCCATTTTAATAAAAAAAATGTTTGTTCTATTGAGGAAAGGGCGACGCTTCCGCATGAAAACTATCACCGGGTTATAACTAGAAATTTATGTGTCGTTAACATATACATACATGTAAATTTTTTTATCATATTCTAAAGCCAAGAAGTAAAATGATTTTTCCCACTAACATAAACCGAGGAGAATGTTCGAAATACAGGAGTAATATTTTTCATTAAATGATCTAAAAACAGAAAGGCGTAAGTCAGACAAAATATTTCCTGCGATTTTGTCCATACATATAAATCATATTTCTTTGATATGTAATAAACTATGTACTTAATTTATATAAGCAGGCACCCTAACGAATTTTGTTGCAAGTTTCAACAATCGCGCTCAGCCATGTGACGGCATGACGATAGCCACTATTGATAGCAGAACAGTGGATGTCTTATGTAAAGTATCCATCAAAATAACCAATTTAAAGCTTTCTGGTGCTACAGTGAAAGACCTATGTGATGTTCACGTTAGTGGAGGTGAGCGTAAAATAGGTCATTAATGTGGTACAACCTTCTAAAAGTATTTACTTCAGTATTCAGGCCTAAGCATTGACAACTCGTCCTTTTATAGAAATGTCTTAATACTCAGTAATTTGAGACTCACTGTCGTTTACTGCTATTAAATTCTCTCATGGGAGAACATAGGTCATTGAGGGAAACTATATTAAAGGAACATTAATTTTTTTAACTTAAGGTGTGGAACAGCTTAAAGTATTAAATCTAGAAACGCACTGGACACTTCGAAGTGCAGGATTCAAGCTAAAGGAGAAATCATTGATACGTGAATGAGCCGAGAAGTAACCGCAGTTTTTGCTCTAAAAATTCTAAATCGAGCAGTAAACATTGCAGAAATGATATGCTTTTTCGATACATGTGCAAAAAACATCTGCAGACCAGACCCAGGAAGGGGCGCTCTCTTTGAAGCATGTAGGAGAGAGGAAATGAGTGCAGCTAATCGTTTCTTGGTAGGTAATATTAGAAACATCCGGACACTCGTTGCAAAATATATAGGAAGTTCTGGAACATGTGTATGTCGTTGCGACGTTTATAAGTGGCACAGGACTTTTTACAAATGGGGTGTCAAATCTGTCTTTAGCAGTTCGCTCTGCCTGCACCAAATTGCCAGTATGTCTGAAACTAACACTGAAGTGGAAGGAATGATCATGAAAACCGGCGGGTAACACTCGATGAGATGGTTGAAGAATTGAACATCAGTCATAGCTCGACGCATCACATCATTTACGACGTGCTGCACTACAGAAGGATGTCCGTCAGGCGGGTACCAAAAACAACTCACTCCCGATCTGAAAGAAAGTCGTGAGAATGTGAAACTCTTCAACGATGTTGTGAAGCAGGAGGAGGTATCTTTCAAGGACGCGTAGTCACTGAAGGTTATTTACATACATGTGCTGGCTTCATGTTTCACAACTGCTTGCAGATTGCTGGTAAGTTCATGTATTTTACGTCTCAATTATTTTATGTACAGCACAAATTTTTCCACTGAGACTCATTATTCTCTACAAATTTTGTTGACGGCTTTCTTCAGCTTCCTTCAGTTATATTTTATTATTTTACCATAAAATAAGTTAACACAAATTAGAAAGGAAGAAATCCCTTACATAACCATTTTTATTATGTCTCAGTTGTATCATTGTATATAATCAGTGCATATGGTAATAAATTGTATAAAACAAAGCAACTGAAAAGATGTTGTAAAACTCTGTGGCATTGTTCATAAATGGATTATTCAAATGTCTGTCCTCGTTTCTAGAAGAAGTCAGTATGGTCTAAGCTGATTTAAGACAAGGAAGATGAACAAGAGATCATATTTTCAATATAAGATTAATAATACAGAAATACAGAACATTTAATGTGAATCTATATTTATCTTTTATAGACTACTCAAAGGCATTTGCTTATGTACCATACCAGAAACTTTGGGAAATAATGAGGAATGTTAGAGAAGATGTAGACAAAGAATATTACGATGCCATAAAGATTGGAGCTTACCAGAGATTAGATATGCTGATGACACAGTATTACTGTCCAAATCACAAAAAGGAATGGAAAAACTAATTATGTCAGTCCGTAAGAACAGTGAAGAGCAAAACCTCTATCTTAATGCAGAGAAAACTGAATTGATGACAAATGATAAACCAAATAAGGCAGCTGAAATATATATCGATGAGGAGGAATTGGGAGAGGTGGATAGTTGTGAGTGTCTGGATCATTACTAACTAATAATAGAGAAACAATGAGGGAAATTAAAACGAGGACATATGTCGCTCTTTAAAACACAAATTAAAACAACTAAAGAAGCTGTGGAGAGGAACAGACAGAACTACAAAAATAAGATTTTTAAGGGCATGCATCTTTCCAATCGCAACATATACTTTTGAGACCTGGACACTTAACAAAACAGCTGAGAAACACATAAATGCCTTTGAATGTAAATGCCACAGAAGAGTTCTTTAAATATCATAGGCACAGAAAAGAACACATATATCTATACTACAACGTGGTGTTGAAGAAGGTTGGCTTGTAAAGAGGATTAGACAGAGAAAACTTAAATATTTTGGACACATTAACCGTCAAAAGAATTTAGAGAAGACCGTCTTGGAAGCGTACATAAAGGGAAAAAAGAGAGGAAGACCAAGGCGAAAATCGCTGCAAGACATCGTTGATAATCTGCAAAAGGATGAATCAGCAGCAGGGTATCTTGCTTACAACAGAGAGGTCTACAGGAGAACTTTTAGGTAGGCAAAGTTCCGCAAGGAACTGACTACTGATTGACATGTATCAATGTGATTCTAAATTAGTTGCGGATGCTAGTAAGCTGAAGTTTGCTTTTTTAAAAATTATATTATATTCCTTTTTTATTCGCAGCACTAAAATACAACATATTATTTTCTTCTTGGTACATATTTTATTTACAAAACTGCATTATTTGGCAGAGCTGTTTGATTTCTTTCAGTTCAGATATATGACATCCTAGTAATTTACCAAGAAGTTCTAACAGGAAACCATAAACAGTCGTTCCACAGTCATTTTCATCCTGACCTGGATGTATGAGAACAGGGACACCAGTTACATATTTATTACTTATAAACTGTTAATGCCTCTCCTGAGATTTTTACTGTATAATGTGAATATATCAGGTGACATGACACACTCTTTTTTTGCGCCAGGTTTTATTTCTTGATATTCATCTACGTCATTGTACACTCGTATTCATCATTATCATCATCAAGTACCGTAGCGGCAGGAGTAGGCTGTCATGGTACTCCACAACTTTCCATCAGCCCAGTTGGTGACTTTTGTTGTGCTATCGTGTTAGACTGTCATTTTCTCTCGGCATTCCCCTGACTTTCTTTCCAGTTTCCTTTTCTGATGTTATGATGCTTTCAGGCACATCCCCTCCTGATCATACGTCCATGGATAATGACCTCCGTTTTCTTATGATTTAATTAGTTCCTTTCTCCTTTTGCTTTTATTAGACATTTTCTGTTTGTCATCTTAGCTGTCAAAAGTATTCTTATAAGACACTACATTTCTACTTCCTCTTAGTATCGATCGTCCATGACTCATTTTCAAAGAGTATGTGCCTCACTTCCACAGAGTAGGATAGGGCTCAGTGTAATATTTGGAACTATCTTGATATCTGGTGACAGAGAGACATTGCACAAGATGTTTCTTATTTATTTGAAAGCTGTTTTGGCTGGGCATATTCTATTAATGATTTCATAGGTGCATTTCACATATGATATTACTCGAGTGCCAGACATAGAATGTCTCAGGATTGTTCCTTGTACATTAACAATACATTTAGATGGGTTCTTCTTTCGTGATATGGCCGCTGTTTCTGTTTTCTTGCTATTTGGGGTGACTCACTTCTTCTCATATTCGTTTACTACTATATCCAATATTTTCTGCAGACTCTTTCTCATTTTTGGCTACAAGTACAGTATCATCTGCTTATCTTAAACTGTTTACGTTGTAACTTCTAACTCGACTTCCCGGTTTATTAATTTAAAACATTTTTCTCACTTATATTTTCACTGGTAAATAAATCTGTTGAGAAGACATAACCGTTTCGTATTCTTGTTTTATTTATTGGTATTTGCTTGTCATATTCTCTATTCTGACGGCTGCTATTCGATTCCAACACGTTACAAAAACACTTTCCGGACCACAGTTATTTACCCTGAAAAACCCCCAGTTCCCAGTCATTTTTCTGAAAAATGAAGCGTTTTAAGTGAGTCCACTTAACATGCATATCTCTGCTCACCATTGGGATATTGTAATCCAACTTGGTAGACATACTCCCAAGACCTCTAGTACTTCTTGAGTGTGTGATATCTTGTGAAACAGTTATCTGGGTGCAATGGGGCTTGACAACTTTTACAAATAAATCTTGTTTCACTCCTTTTCCAACTGACCAAGCACACTCTGCACGTCCTAGATGGTGCGTCTTTAATGCCTTGACCCTCAAGCTTCACCAGGACATTATCCTTTACTATTCCAGATAATCTTCCTGGAGGATTCTTGCCTGAGGCCCTTTTGAACCGTTTGATAGGGTGTTCATTCTCATTACCTGCTTCCAGGTTTTCTTGAACAGTAGAGTTGGTTTTAGGGATCCAGAATCTTGCCACTTGAACCAAAAGCTGTTTGTAGGTCTTCTTGCTCTTCTTTAAGACTCTGTAGACTATGTATGAGTTAAATAATGCACGGCCGATGAGACAGAATCCTACTTTTTTGTTCCATTTCACTGTCTTCCTCAAAATGTTGTAGCATGAGAGATACTGATCAGCCCTGTCTACCCCCTTCATGTGCTTGTTGTAATTAACAATGAAAATTGGTTTCACTTTCGGCTGTCAAGTTTTTCTATCAGTCTTCCCAGTAGCAACTATTCTTGAATTGTGCATTGTTGATATCATGAGGACATCTCTTTTGTCTTTCCAGACCTGAAGAAGTGTTTTTTCTGTCTGACAGAAATTTTGTCTTTCCAGACCTGAAGAAGTGTTTTTTTCTTTCTGACAAAATGTGTTTTCACTTTTCTTTACTCCTTTGGAAGCAGCTTTCAAACTTTTTGACAGTCCTCCTCTGTTTTCCCTGATTGTTCCACAGACTATGTTTTTTTTTTTGCAGTAGAACTTCAAGCACTGACACACTTTTATAATAGTTGTCTTGATATACATGGTGCCACATTCCAAGATAGGGGCTCAGAACTGTCAGTTTCTTCTAGCTTCTTTCCTTCTCCTGTGTATATCTCCATGTTTAGTATGTATCCTGTGGAAGGATTATATGTCCTAAATTTCAGCCTTCCTTTCTGTTTCCGTTTATGCAACTCCTGAAACTTAAGCAAAATATAATTAAGTAGAGGTTTTATTTTGCTGATTCTGCCTGTTTCTGGAAGTGTCTGAGAGTTGTCAGAGAGTGCAGAAATGTCAGAAGATGCTCAAATTTAGCTATGCCCATTGTTTTTGAAAATATTGGTGTTTCCAGATGAAGGTCTGTTGTCCAGTATTCTTTAAGTGTGGCTTCCTAGTCTGGCCCATAAAAATGATGAATCCAAAGAGAATTGTTTTCATGTCTGCAGGTGTTATGTTTTCAGATAGAAAGGCAGTAGCTTTGTGCATAATTTGGGTCTGTGCACGATATAAATTCTCGCGATAAGCTAACAGTTCAATGATTCATTGCCAAACATACTGCAAATTTCCTCTGTGCTGTCTGGTTTGTTTACATTCACTGAAACACCAGGATTTCCTAGAAGCTTTTCAAGAAGTGGTGTAGAATCAATGCCCACTGCCAACTATATCACATGAAGAAAGTTAAATACTTGCTGTTGGAGCATCATATTCTGACACTCAATCACAATCTCTTGTCACTTGAACTTTAATTTCTGACACAGCAACCCTGTGCCTAGTAAGCATAGGTCTAATCTGATCGCTGTCACACGAATCACTTTGAAACACATACAATTCATTACTAGTGTATCATTAAACAGTGATGTTTCATCATCACTGGGGCAGTCTGACAAAAAGTCCGAGCATAATTCAGCGTCAGTCGCAGCGTCATCGAGAGAAACATGCTGCGCCATTTTGATAAAATGTCGACTTGAGAAATCTCGTAAACACGTGTTCCAAAAGCTCAAAACGCGAGAATAATATATTTTTGTAAAGCTATGAAGAATTAAAACAGTATTTTATTGTATTATCTTTGAGGTAAAAATACAGACAACAAAAATTACTTTAAATAACAAGCTAGAAACAGTGTGAATACGACGACAATCGAAAGCGGCAAATCTAGCTTTCGGCCAACAGCGCATGGTAAACCGGAAGACGTATTTTTCTGTCTTTGACTAAGGAACTGTTAAAAAAAAAATTTTTTTTTGATCTTTATAGTAATGATTTATATTCTCTACCATTTTCATAATTTCATCATGTTTTACTTTGTCAGATACTTCGATATAGCCAATGAAACATATAAATAAGTCTTGTTTTTTATTTATAAAGTTATCTCTTTCATAGTTCTTAGTGCACATGCGACATTATGTGTTCATCTTCCTTCTTCAAGTGAATAGATATGCAATAATCTTTTATTACTTTTACACAGAACTCACCAAAAGTTTATAAATCTTCCACATATATTTTTCCAAATACTGTCGCTTTCCTTTTTTTTTCCTTACGTTTAATGGCATCTAAGACTTTCTCTTCAAATATTGCTGGTTCAGCGCAGTGGTTTATATTTGCCATTATTTCTGGTCCGTCTCAACAATCTTATCTTATATCTTATATCCTTCCCGTGCCGTTAGACGTCACATAGGGCTCGCAAAGTAGTTCGCCAATTTTTCCTGTCTTCAGCGAGTCTTTCAACCTCATCAAAGGATTTTATGCCTGTTAACTTGGCCTCTCTTAATAATGTCCTCTTCAGAGTTTCACGCGGTCTGCCTCTTTTTCTTCGGCCTGTTGTGTTCCACTTGATAGCTTGTTTTGGGATTCTCTGATCATTTCTTCTCATCAAGTGACCAACATATGTCCATCTCCTTTTCCTGATCACCCATGAGACTGGTTGTTGTTCAGTCATCTGTCTTATCTCTGCATTGTTCTTGAATTCATTCCACTTGATGCCGAGTATTTTCCTTAGGCATTTGTTTTCAAAAGAGTCTAATTTCTTTTCTATTTCTTTAGTTGTTTTCCAGCTTTCACATGCATAAATGAGGGTGGATATTACATTTGAGTTGAATAGTCTTAACTTGGTTTTTGTGCTTATAACTTTTGAATTCCATATATTCTCAAGATTCTTGAAGATTGATGCTGCTTTTGCAATTCTGATCCTAACTTCCTTTCTAGTGTCACCATCCTGGTCTATGTAGCTGCCAAGGTATGCAAATTGATTGACTTCTTCAATATCTGTCCCTTCTATGTGTATTTTTCCATTTTGATTGATGGGAATTTTCATTATTTTTGTTTTGTCCTTGTTAATTTCAAGTCCTATTTTGCTAGCCAGTGAAGATAGGATATATGTTTTTTCTTGCATGGAATTCACATTATTACTGATAAGAGTTATGTCATCAGCAAAATCAAGATCTTCTAGTTGGGTCCCATGTACCCAGTCAATACCTGTGTTACCTGAGCAGCATTTTGTCATTATGAAGTCTATTGTAATCCCAAAAAGTAAAGGAGACAGTATACATCCTTGTTTCACGCCTGTTTCAATCTGGAACCATTCACTCATCCCTTCTTCTGTCTTGACTGCACAACCATATCCATTGTATAAGTCCTTAATGATGTTGACAATTTTAGATGGTATTCCATATAGACATAAAATTCTCCATAATGAATCTCTGTGTATGCTATCAAATGCCTTCTTAAAATCTATGAAATTCAGTATTAATGGTTTTTGCTTTTCAATATGTTCTTCAAGTATTATTCTGAGAGTAAAGATCTGGTCGAGACAGCTTCTCCCTTTTCGAAATCCTGCTTGTTCTTCTCTCATTGCAGTATCCACTATATCTTTGAGTCTATTCAAAATGACCTTGCAAAATACTTTTGACACAACTGATATTAAGGTTACGCCTCTCCAGTTGTTACAGTCACTAAGGTTGCCCTTTTTTGGTATTTTAACAATGATTCCCTTCTTCCAATTAGAAGGGACCTTTTCTTCTTTCCAAATCTTGTTAAACATTCTCTGTAGTTGTCTCATGTTGTCACTATTGATAGCTTTTAGCATCTCGGCTGTTATTTCATCTTCACCTGCAGCTTTGTTGTTAGCCATTAAATTCACTGCTGCTTCAATTTCATGCAATTTAATTTCATCTAGATTGACATTTAGTTGTGGGGCTGATAAGTCAGTTTCAAGGTTTAACAATTCTTTTGGGTGTGGTCGATTGAGTATTTCTTGGAAGTGTTCAGCCCATCTTTGCTTTTGGTCTTTATTTGATGTTAATAGTGTTCCAGTTTTGCTAAGGATTGGTCTTTCTTTAGATGTAATAGTACCTGTTAGCCTCTTTTGTATGTTATATAAGTTTTGCTGTCTCCTGTTTTTGCTGCTTTTTCTGCCTCTTTCGCCATATTGTCTATGTATTCTCTTTTATCCCTTCTAGCTGAACTTTTTACTTTCTTGTCTATGTCTTTGTATTTTGCTTTTGACGAATCTCTTTCATGATCTGCTTTTGCATTCAACATGTTTAATTTGGCTGCTCGTCTTTCATGTATATACTTCCATGTTTTATCTGATATCCATGCTTTTCTAATTGGTTTTTCCAATCCAGCGCTTACTTTTGCTGCTGTGATTATGGCTGTGCTGTAAGAATTCCATAACTCATCTATACCTATCTCCTCAACTTCACTGGGTGTTTTGGAATGATTGGCAAGTTCCTGATTGAAATTAATGTTAGTATTTTCTTCTTGTAGGCTGTGGATGTTTATCTTTCTGTGTACTGATTTCTTGTGTTGACTTTTCAATTTTAGTTTTATTTTCCCTATGCACAGGTTGTGATCACTGTTGACATCTGCACCCCTATAAGCCCTTACATCCATGAGAGATGTTCTGTATTGCTTTCTAATACAAAAATGGTCTATCTGGTTTCTAGTTCTAGTCTCAACAATATAGCTCATTAATGTATTCTATTCGCTTATGTACTGTTCTCCAGTAAAATATAACGATAATAACAACAATCAAACCGCAGTGACAGTAAGTTCTACCTAACGAAACATACGATCATCACATACTTTCGTCGTCTTTAAGAAGCAAAACCATGAGAAGAAAGAAATGTATTTTCAAAAACGAATTGTAACTGACTAAAATCTGACTATGAATATCTGATGTTTCAAAACTAATTTAGGTAAAAATAATAATTGTGACTGCAACTTTACCTGCAATTACATTCTATAATTTCATTATTTGTTTAAATTTCATTCATAGGACATAATGTAGCCCTTAGACAGCCAACTAACCAAACAGATACTTATACAGGATATACCTCAGACAAAGCTGTTGATGGAAACGCTTCTCCATTCTTTGTGACTGAATCTTGCACACATACCAGAAGCACCCTAAATCCAGAATGGAATGTATTCTTCCGACGAGAGCATTTACTTCAATTAGTCCGTATAATAAACAGACAGGGTATGCTTCTTTTTTATATTCTGTTGTTTCGCCGTTACCTCAGAATGTGCAGTCTAATGGTCATGATCTATTATTTGTTAACAAAATAATAAAGTTGAAGAATACAGCCAGATTTAGAAATACTTTAATTAACTAAGGCTTTCAAAAGACCAATGAAGTATTAAGAGACAGATGAAAGTTTGAGCTATGAACAGATTCAATGATCTATCATAATGACCATGACGAGAACAAAGAAGTGCTATGAGATTGAAACTAAGACAAAGAAAGTAGCTAAGATGACACTGAAATACTGCTGCTGGTGTTAAAAAAAATAAAATAAGCAATGTAACCTAAAACAGAATAAAGCGGGAAATTAATGTAAGAAACACCACGGACTAAACATGACTGGATATGTAGTGTACACACACAGTATTGTAGTCAAGAAATATAAAAAAAATATTGTGCTCAAACATTCAATGAGTTGAGAGGCATGAAAAGAAAGAGAACATAAATAAACCAGGAGACACTAGCATACATGAAATCATAATGTTAAGTGAACCACATTCTATATGATCATATTCGTACGCCTGCACATAAAAATAACGCGGTATGAAAATATGCACTTCACAGTTCTAAAACATAAAATTTATAAAAGACAAACTGCATTGTTTCAAGAGACAAGGAATATTCGCACCAGAAAACTGACAGTGGATAGAATAAAACATTACACATCTGTGTCTGTGTAAGACTAGAAGGGGGAGGCTGCAGAGAGAATATTTGGAGGATCTAGTCAAATTTATATGGTAGTTTTCATTAAGAGAACATATAAAATACTGTCACACGAAGCTTGGTACACTATCAGACAAAAATAGTTCTAATCAACTGTGTTAAAATATATGGTAACTTGGTAAACATATTACTATTAACAATATATACTCATCACAAAAAGTTAAACAACAAATATTTGAAGCTTTTTATTTTGCAGTTTAATTTTTGCAGATTGTAACGTATTTTTTTTTTCAATCGCAAAAAAGAAGTACGTTACGTCTGAATATCCTTCACAGAACCATACTTCTAACTTGCACGTGTAAAACAAGAATTTAAACAAAGCCGTCTTGTCACTGTAACTGTCCACTAAGTTTTCTGACACAGATCAGTATCAAAGAATGATAACCACTAAATCAAGGTAAGCAACGTAGCCAATCTTGAATATACAGATTTTCTGTCTGGAGATCGTTGGCCCGTTGTCTGACTGATCAGGAAACAGCCCATAGTATAGATATGCTGCAGGCTGAAACTTCAAGAGTGATGTTGCTAGGCACTTTTTAATCAACAGAAATGTGATCCACTGATTCTTCAGACCGTTTCAAGAAACTAGCCAGTTCTCTCTTTTGCCTCTGAGTGATGGACAAAGTGTCACCAGCCAAGGAAATGATTATTTATATTGTGTGTATGTGCATTCCACAAGAATATAACTATTTGTAACTGCACGGGCTTTGGTAAAATTTTACTAAACGACCTTAAGCAACGACTGGATTACACATATACTTAAACCATCACGAACTGAATTCGTCAAGCTGACTTTTAATCAAGAGTACCTACCTTATAAAAGAACACGGGATATAATTTTTTTTTTATTACAGTAAGGGTATTTGTCGCCCTTATGATTTTCTCTTTTGAACTTCCAGGGTAGGGGTAGTTCGAGAAAGTCACGAGAGGTACGAATCCCGTGAAGGTGAATGGTGGGAAAGACTGTTGAGCTGCAGTCAGTCTACATCTGAATGTGAAGCTGTCTGGGTGAATCTTCATGTTACTGTCGTGAAAGTGAATGGTGGGAAAGACTGTTGAGCTGCAGTCAGTCCACGTCTGAATGTGAAGCTGTCTGGGTGAATCTTCATGTTACTGTCGTGAAAGTGAATGGTGGGAAAGACTATTGAGCTGCAGTCAGTCTACGTCTGAATGTGAAGCTATCTGGGTGAATCTTCATGTTACTGTCGTGAAGTTGAATGGTGGGAAAGATTGTTGAGCTGCAGTCAGTCTACGTCTGAATGTGAAGCTGTCTGGGTGAATCTTCATGTTACTGTCGTGAAAGTGAATGGTGGGAAAGACTGTTGAGCTGCAGTCAGTCTACGTCTGAATGTGAAGCTGTCTGGGTGAATCTTCATGTTACTGTCGTGAAAGTGAATGGTGGGAAAGACTATTGAGCTGCAGTCAGTCTACGTCTGAATGTGAAGCTATCTGGGTGAATCTTCATGTTACTGCCGTGAAGCTGAATGGTGGGAAAGACTGTTGAGCTGCAGTCAGTCTACGTCTGAATGTGAAGCTGTCTGGGTGAATCTTCATGTTACTGTCGTGAAGGTGAATGGTGGGAGAGACTGTTGAGCTGCAGTCAGTCTACGTCTGAATGTGAAGCTGTCTGGGTGAATCTTCATTTTACTGTCGTGAAGGTGAATGGTGGGAAAGACTATTGAGCTGTAGTCAGTCTACATCTGAATGTGAAGTTGTCTGGGTGAATCTTCATGTTACTGTCGTGAAAGTGAATGGGGAAAGACTGTTGAGCTGCAGTCAGTCTACGTCTGAATGTGAAGTTGTCTGGGTGAATCTTCATGTTACTGTCGTGAAGATGCGCTGCCCCGTTGTAGTTTTTGGAACGTATGATTGGACTTGTCACTGGGAGGGTGCTAGCGTTATCATCAAGTCCATAGAATAAACGTTATATCAACTTGTCACTGTGGACTGGCTTGGACTTCCATATCTGTTTGTGCCAACACAATGTTTAGAAAGAATCTTGTGTGTGAAACTGGGTCTAGAGGCGGTGTGTAACTAATTCAGAATTACTCATTATTAACGCTGGTTCAAAGATACTATACACTGTTTTAACAACTAATGATATACGACAACACCGAACTTACGGGATTAAATGGTGCCATACAAGTCACACACTGTTTCAGCCATTCGTATCTTTCTCAGTCGGTCTCAGTGTCAAGCTCGTCTGAAGTGTCAAGAAAATAAATGACGAGATGTTGTTTTCAGATTTAGATTTTGACAAGTCAAGAACTCTAGGGGGAGAGAGGGAGAGAAAGAGAGAGAGAGAGAAAGAGAGAGAGAGATTTGCTGGCAGTGCTGTTGTAAAACATGACAAACAAGGAGGTGACAGTTTTATGGTGTGGCCAAAGCGGACTTTCTGACCTGCAGATCCATAGTATCCAGACTGCGAGTGTCCACAGGCATTTAGATCCATTGTTATCCCTCAAATGAGACAGCTTAGTGTTCAATTTTTTTTAAACAGATAAAAGAGATAATGACTGCTGTAAAACTGATTCTAGTAATAAAGCTAGATAGAGGTGTATGGTCCAGTTTTATAAAATGAGAGAGGGAATGAGGAAAGTGAGAAAAAACACAAATGGCAGGAAGTATGAAAGTAAGAAGAGAATGTGTAAATGAAAAACATACAACATCCAACATTTCGGTGTCAGCCTTTTTTAAAGAGAATGAATAAATGAAAAACATACAACAACCAATATTTCGGCGTCAGCCCTTTTCAATGATTACATACAAGAACAATATAGCTCGTAAATAATAATAAGAAAAATTAAAGCTTAGCTTTGTGCCATTCTCCAAGTACAGAATACAACAGATGCGCCCTAAAGGTGGGAAAAAATTGTAGCTATGAATGGCAGAGAGACGACGAAGAAAAACAACTTCGACCAATCGAATGACAAGGGCGTGTAGGTGGTGAAAGGGAGAGAATAATGTAAGGTTGGGGGAGGCAGGAACGAGATTAGGAAGATATAAATGACTTATAGCTGCTAGAGAAGAAGGGGAGGGCTTAACTTGTGATCGAAAAACTGCAGCGAAATGAGTGGAGCTAAGACAAGAAAGCAGAGCATGAACAGCAGAAGACAGTAGGTGAAAACATAAAGCAATTTAGAGGAAACTGAATTTTTTTTCTAGCTGGATGGAGATAGCCAGCTTGGAAAATGAGGCGCTGTTCTAGAGCTTTCTGAGATCGTACATCAGAAGAACAGGAGTGGATTGCATTAACAGAAATGTCCCGTTTTCCTAGGTGGTTTCTTTGACAGAAGTGTTTTACCACAAATGACACTGCCCTCCTGGAAATGTTAAGATGTTGACGAAAACGATCTCCTAAGCATAAACTGGTCTCCCCTATACACTTCATATCGCAAAACTTGCACATAATGGCATAAATAACATTGGGTGAAGTGTAGGTGAAGCCTTCCTGAACTGATACCGTGGACTTAGAGAACGATATCTGGCTAGCCTCAATAACAAACGGACAAGTCTACGTCTGAATGTGATGTTGTCCGGGTGAATCTTCATGTTACTGTCGTGAAGTTGAATGGTGGGAAAGACTGTTGAGCTGCAGTCAGTCTACTTCTGAATGTGAAGCTATCTGGGTGAATCTTCATGTTACTGTCGTGAAGTTGAATCGTGGGAAAGACTGTTGAGCTGCAGTCAGTCTACGTCTGAATGTGAAGCTGTCTGGATGAATCTTCATGTTACTGTCGTGAAAGTGAATGGTGGGAAAGACTGTTGAGCTGCAGTCAGTCTACGTCTGAATGTGAAGCTGTCTGGGTGAATCTTCATGTTACTGTCGTGAAGGTGAATGGTGGGAGAGACTGTTGAGCTGCAGTCAGTCTACGTCTGAATGTGAAGCTGTCTGGGTGAATCTTCATTTTACTGTCGTGAAGGTGAATGGTGGGAAAGACTATTGAGCTGTAGTCAGTCTACATCTGAATGTGAAGTTGTCTGGGTGAATCTTCATGTTACTGTCGTGAAAGTGAATGGTGGGAAAGACTGTTGAGCTGCAGTCAGTCTACGTCTGAATGTGAAGTTGTCTGGGTGAATCTTCATGTTACTGTCGTGAAGATGCGCTGCCCCGTTGTAGTTTTTGGAACGTATGATTGGACTTGTCACTGGGAGGGTGCTAGCGTTATCATCAAGTCCATAGAATAAACGTTATATCAACTTGTCACTGTGGACTGGCTTGGACTTCCATATCTGTTTGTGCCAACGCAATGTTTAGAAAGAATCTTGTGTGTGAAACTGGGTCTAGAGGCGGTGTGTAACTAATTCAGAATTACTCATTATTAACGCTGGTTCAAAAATACTATACACTGTTTTAACAACTAATGATATACGACAACACCGAACTTACGGGATTAAATGGTGCCATACAAGTCACACACTGTTTCAGCCATTCGTATCTTTCTCAGTCGGTCTCAGTGTCAAGCTCGTCTGAAGTGTCAAGAAAATAAATGACGAGATGTTGTTTTCAGATTTAGATTTTGACAAGTCAAGAACTCTAGGGGGAGAGAGGGAGAGAAAGAGAGAGAGAGAGAAAGAGAGAGAGAGAGATTTGCTGGCAGTGCTGTTGTAAAACATGACAAACAAGGAGGTGACAGTTTTATGGTGTGGCCAAAGCGGACTTTCTGACCTGCAGATCCATAGTATCGAGACTGCGAGTGTCCACAGGCATTTAGATCCATTGTTATCCCTCAAATGAGACAGCTTTGTGTTCAATTTTTTTTAAACAGATAAAAGAGATAATGACTGCGGTAAAACTGATTCTAGTAATAAAGCTAGATAGAGGTGTATGGTCCAGTTTTATAAAATGAGAGAGGGAATGAGGAAAGTGAGAAAAAACACAAATGGCAGGAAGTATGAAAGTAAGAAGAGAATGTGTAAATGAAAAACATACAACATCCAACATTTCGGTGTCAGCCTTTTTTAAAGAGAATGAATAAATGAAAAACATACAACAACCAATATTTCGGCGTCAGCCCTTTTCAATGATTACATACAAGAACAATATAGCTCGTAAATAATAAGAAGAAAAATTAAAGCTTAGCTTTGTGCCATTCTCCAAGTACAGAATACAACAGATGCGCCCTAAAGGTGGGAAAAAATTGTAGCTATGAATGGCAGAGAGACGACGAAGAAAAACAACTTCGACCAATCGAATGACAAGGGCGTGTAGGTGGTGAAAGGGAGAGAATAATGTAAGGTTGGGGGAGGCAGGAACGAGATTAGGAAGATATAAATGACTTATAGCTGCTAGAGAAGAAGGGGAGGGCTTAACTTGTGATCGAAAAACTGCAGCGAAATGAGTGGAGCTAAGACAAGAAAGCAGAGCATGAACAGCAGAAGACAGTAGGTGAAAACATAAAGCAATTTAGAGGAAACTGAATTTTTTTTCTAGCTGGATGGAGATAGCCAGCTTGGAAAATGAGGCGCTGTTCTAGAGCTTTCTGAGATCGTACATCAGAAGAACAGGAGTGGATTGCATTAACAGAAATGTCCCGTTTTCCTAGGTGGTTTCTTTGACAGAAGTGTTTTACCACAAATGACACTGCCCTCCTGGAAATGTTAAGATGTTGACGAAAACGATCTCCTAAGCATAAACTGGTCTCCCCTATACACTTCATATCGCAAAACTTGCACATAATGGCATAAATAACATTGGGTGAAGTGTAGGTGAAGCCTTCCTGAACTGATACCGTGGACTTAGAGAACGATATCTGGCTAGCCTCAATAACAAACGGACAAGTGTTACATCTATGGTGTCTGAAACGTCTGGTACCATAAAAGGTGCCCTCTGTCTTAAGGCGACTTCTAACTAATAGGTCTCTGAGGTTCTTGTCCCGTTATAGGCCACCAATGGGGATTCCCCAAAGAATTCAAGTGTATATCGCTCGGTCTTGAGAAGATGGAGATGGTGAAACTGTTCTTAACTGCCAAACTATGCGGGTGGTGCGTGAGAAGAAGTTTGAGTTTTTGACAAACCTCAAATGATCCAAACTAAACTTAAACTTCTCCTGGTTGAAAATTGTCACTTCGCTGAACCCGTGTTAAAAAATTTTTTTTGCAAAAGGAAAAAAAGAATCGATATATGGTAGAAAGGATAAAAAATCGATATATGGTAGAAAGGTAAACAAAAAAGGATCGATATATGGTAGAAAGAAAAAAAACCCCAAAAAGGATAGATATATGATAGGAAGAAAAAACACAAAAAAGGATCAGTATATGGTAGAAAGGAAAAAAAGAAACCGATATATGGTAAAAAGGAAAAGAATCGATATATAGTAGGAACTGCAAGTTCTTATTGTAAATTCTGACCAATATAATCCGTTATGATTTTTTTTTTACCTCCAAAGCATTTCAAGAAAGTGTTTACTTTTACCTGCTGACTGATTGTTGTTTCACTGTTTATTATTAACGCTGGTTCAAAGATACTATACACTGTTTTAACAACTAATGATATACGACAACACCGAACTTACGGGATTAAATGGTGCCATACAAGTCACACACTGTTTCAGCCATTCGTATCTTTCTCAGTCGGTCTCAGTGTCAAGCTCGTCTGAAGTGTCAAGAAAATAAATGACGAGATGTTGTTTTCAGATTTAGATTTTGACAAGTCAAGAACTCTAGGGGGAGAGAGGGAGAGAAAGAGAGAGAGAGAGAAAGAGAGAGAGAGATTTGCTGGCAGTGCTGTTGTAAAACATGACAAACAAGGAGGTGACAGTTTTATGGTGTGGCCAAAGCGGACTTTCTGACCTGCAGATCCATAGTATCCAGACTGCGAGTGTCCACAGGCATTTAGATCCATTGTTATCCCTCAAATGAGACAGCTTAGTGTTCAATTTTTTTTAAACAGATAAAAGAGATAATGACTGCTGTAAAACTGATTCTAGTAATAAAGCTAGATAGAGGTGTATGGTCCAGTTTTATAAAATGAGAGAGGGAATGAGGAAAGTGAGAAAAAACACAAATGGCAGGAAGTATGAAAGTAAGAAGAGAATGTGTAAATGAAAAACATACAACATCCAACATTTCGGTGTCAGCCTTTTTTAAAGAGAATGAATAAATGAAAAACATACAACAACCAATATTTCGGCGTCAGCCCTTTTCAATGATTACATACAAGAACAATATAGCTCGTAAATAATAATAAGAAAAATTAAAGCTTAGCTTTGTGCCATTCTCCAAGTACAGAATACAACAGATGCGCCCTAAAGGTGGGAAAAATTGTAGCTATGAATGGCAGAGAGACGACGAAGAAAAACAACTTCGACCAATCGAATGACAAGGGCGTGTAGGTGGTGAAAGGGAGAGAATAATGTAAGGTTGGGGGAGGCAGGAACGAGATTAGGAAGATATAAATGACTTATAGCTGCTAGAGAAGAAGGGGAGGGCTTAACTTGTGATCGAAAAACTGCAGCGAAATGAGTGGAGCTAAGACAAGAAAGCAGAGCATGAACAGCAGAAGACAGTAGGTGAAAACATAAAGCAATTTAGAGGAAACTGAATTTTTTTTCTAGCTGGATGGAGATAGCCAGCTTGGAAAATGAGGCGCTGTTCTAGAGCTTTCTGAGATCGTACATCAGAAGAACAGGAGTGGATTGCATTAACAGAAATGTCCCGTTTTCCTAGGTGGTTTCTTTGACAGAAGTGTTTTACCACAAATGACACTGCCCTCCTGGAAATGTTAAGATGTTGACGAAAACGATCTCCTAAGCATAAACTGGTCTCCCCTATACACTTCATATCGCAAAACTTGCACATAATGGCATAAATAACATTGGGTGAAGTGTAGGTGAAGCCTTCCTGAACTGATACCGTGGACTTAGAGAACGATATCTGGCTAGCCTCAATAACAAACGGACAAGTGTTACATCTATGGTGTCTGAAACGTCTGGTACCATAAAAGGTGCCCTCTGTCTTAAGGCGACTTCTAACTAATAGGTCTCTGAGGTTCTTGTCCCGTTATAGGCCACCAATGGGGATTCCCCAAAGAATTCAAGTGTATATCGCTCGGTCTTGAGAAGATGGAGATGGTGAAACTGTTCTTAACTGCCAAACTATGCGGGTGGTGCGTGAGAAGAAGTTTGAGTTTTTGACAAACCTCAAATGATCCAAACTAAACTTAAACTTCTCCTGGTTGAAAATTGTCACTTCGCTGAACCCTTGTTAAAAAATTTTTTTTGCAAAAGGAAAAAAAGAATCGATATATGGTAGAAAGGAAAAGCAAAAAAAGTATCGATATATGGTAGAAAGGATAAAAAATCGATATATGGTAGAAAGGTAAACAAAAAAGGATCGATATATGGTAGAAAGAAAAAAAAACCAAAAAAGGATAGATATATGATAGGAAGAAAAAACACAAAAAAGGATCAGTATATGGTAGAAAGGAAAAAAAGAAACCGATATATGGTAAAAAGGAAAAGAATCGATATATAGTAGGAACTGCAAGTTCTTATTGTAAATTCTGACCAATATAATCCGTTATGATTTTTTTTTTACCTCCAAAGCATTTCAAGAAAGTGTTTACTTTTACCTGCTGACTGATTGTTGTTTCACTGTTTATTATTTATGTTTCAGAAAACTGTTATTACATGCACTGGAGTAATTTAATTTGTGAAGGCAAGAGGTTATTAAAATTGTCTTATATTAGAAATTAGTCCTGAACTATTTCTGCTTCATAGAACAAAAATCATATTCTTGGAAGAAAAATGAAAAATGTCGATTTTAAACGTGCTATTTCATTTATATAATAAAGCAACACTCGTATATATATATATATATCTTAAACCTCACATCCATCCTTCCTGTGTCGTCAAAGGTCACATAGGGCTCGCATAGTTGTTTGCCAAGTTTTCTGTTCTCGACGATTCTTTCAACTTCATCAAACATTGTTATGCTCACTAAACTTGCTTCTCTTAACAATGTCCTCTTTAGAGTTCCACTGATAAGAGCTGTGTCATCAGAAAAATCAAGATCTTCTATTTGGGTCCCATGTACCCAATCAATGCTAGTTTTACCTGTGCATCATTTTTTTCATTACAAATTCTATGAAAATTCCAAAAAGCAATGGAGATAATATACATCCTTGTTTCCCGCCTGTTTCAGTCTCAAACCATTCGCTCATTCCTTCTTCTGTCTTGACTGCAGAAACATATCCGTTGTAGAGATCTGAAATGATGTTGAAAGTTTTAGATGGTATTCTATATAGTCTTAAAATTTTCCTGAATGAATCTCCGTGTATGCTAACAAATGCTTTTTTAAAGTCTATGAAATTATGGGAAAAAGAAAAAGAGGAAGACCAAAACGAAGATGGCTGCAAGAAATCGTTGACGATCTGCAAATGGACGCAGCAGCAGCAGGCCATCTTGCTCACAACCGAGAGGCCTACAGGAGTGTTGTTTGGGAGGCAAGGTTCTGCAAGAGACATGCAAATGAATGAATGATGAAATTAAGGATTAATGGACACACACATATAAATATATATGTATACATATATATGTATATATACATATATATGTATATATATCATCATCATCAGGTGCCGTGCCGGTATATATATATATATATATATATATATATATATATATATCCTTCCCCTGCCGTTAAACGTCACATAGGGTTCGTAAGGTAGTTCGCCAATTTTTCCTGTATTCAGTGAGTCTTTCAACCTCATCAAGGGATTTTATGCTTGTTAATTTGGCCTATCTTGACAATATCCTCTTCAGAGTTTCATGCGGTCTGCCTCTTTTTCTTGGCATGTTGTGTTCCACTTGATAGCTTGTTTTGGGATTCTCTGACTGTTTCTTCTCATCACGTGACCAACATATGTACACCTCCTTTTCCTGATCACCCATGAGACTGGTTGTTGTTCAGTCATGTGTCTTATCTCTGCATTGTTCTTGAATTCGTTCCACTTGATGCCGAATATTTTCCTTAGGCATTTTTTTTCAAAAGAGTTTAATTTCTTGTCAATTTCTTTAGTTGTTTTCCAGCTTTCGCATGCATAAATGAGGGTGGATATTACATTTGAATTGAATAGTCTTAACATGGTTTTTCAGTTTATAATTTTGAATACAATATGTTCTCAAGATTCTTGAAGATCGATGCTGCTTTTGCAATTCTAACTCTAACTTCCTATCTGGTGTCACTATCCTGGTCTATGTAGCTGCCAAGGTATGCAAATTGATTGACTTTCAATATCTGTCCCTTCTACGTGTATTTTTCCATTTTGATTATGGGAATTTTAATTATTTTTGTTTGTCCTTGTTAATTTCAAGTCCTATTTTGCCGCCAGTGACGACAGGCTATATCATCATCATCATCATCATGTGCCGTGCCGACTGGCGTTGGCTATTATGCTTCTCCAGAGTATCCGATCCTTCATGGAGGCCATCAGCTCAGTTTATGATCTCCTCTCACACCAACCCGTCAGACTGTCCAGTATCATTTCTCTTGGTCTTCCTTTTGATCTTCTTCCTTCTATTTTTCCTGTTGTTATAATATTTTCAATGCCCCCTCTTCTCATTGCATGTCCTATGAAAGTACATTGTCTCTCTCTTAAAGTACTTTCATATATATATATATATATATATATATATATATATATATATATATAGGGAAATAAAAGCAACAACTGACAAGACCTCTGGGAGTTATGGCCCAGAATGGCTCACCCCCACTACCCTCTCCCTCTTTAGAGTGACAGGAATTTAATGCGGTCGAAAATCTTGTTGGAGGTGAGGGGGATACTTCCTCTGATGATTTTAAGAGTCATGTTGCTGTTCTGCTCTCAACAGTAAAGTTCCCTGCAAAAAAAAAAAAATATATATATATATATATATATATATATATATATATATATATATATATACTTTTATATATAAAATTTAAATTTATTTTAATTTTATTTAATATTATACATTACATATATACTGTGTAAATACGTATGTATTTAATTCAAACATTGTCGTGTGAGTAGTTTCTCACAGCTGAATGGTTAAACACTCAAATCTGAGGCATTCCTCTGTGATGGTTCCTCCTCGCTGACATGTTTACTTTGTGTGAATGTTGGAGTGTTTCTCCTGTCTCACAGACACCGTGTCTTTAACAGGGAAATAAATGTGTGTGTTTTTCTGTAATTATTATTGATGACTATTATAAAAATAACAGTATATCGTGACACTGGCGAGAAGATATTTTTGATGTGACTAATATTGACAAAAATTAAGTGTGTGACACTAATACAAGAGAATATTACTTATTTCAGGATACGAATCTCGTCTGAACGGTTTCAAACTGACAACATACACATCCCAAGGCAAGAAAATAGAATCGTATAACAGCTTCGGAAACGCACAACAGGAAATATTGATCGTGCTAAATAAAACTAGCATAGGAGTGAGCCGAATGAGTGTGGCACTCAGTGGGGATCCACGAATATTAACTCTCTGTGAAGTTCAGGCTTTCGGATGTAAGTCTGTGATTTCAAATATCCATTACTGTTATGTGATCGTGAGATATATATATATATATATATATATACATTTTGGGAATCTGCGAACATCGATGGAAAGGATCAGGACACTGTACGAGCGAGAATGATAATATATTTATATATTCTGGCGGAGAAGTAGGAGGAAAGAATGGAGTGGCTTTTTATTTGGACAAATCACCATCAAAAGCATTACTAGGCTACAATCCAGTAAGTGATAGAATCCTAACAATCAGACTTAAGGGCATTCCTAGAAATGTAACAGTCATCCAGGTATATGCACCTACATCAGCAGCAGAAGAAGATGAAGTAGAACATTTTTATAACACACTGCAGACGACAATGGACCAGGTACGGAAAAATGATATTGTATTTATAATGGGTGATTTTAATGCAAAAATTGGTACAGAAAGAGCAGAAGATGAAGGACATGTTGTAGGGAAATTTAGCATAGGACACAGAAATGAGGCAGGTGACAATCTAATGGCGTTTTGTATGGAAAATGAGCTAATGATTGCTAACACACTTTTTAAACAACATCCAAGTAGCAAAAAGAAGTACGAAGAAACATAAGAAAAGACAAAAAACAATACATCCATGATTGTTGTGAAAGAATAGAAGAACATCAGAGGTGTGGAAGAGATAGTGAAATGTTTAAAGAAATGAAGACATTGACGAGAAATGTCACACCTAAGCTAAATGTAATTTGTGATGAGATGGGGAATACCCTGACAGAGACAGAGGAAATTCTGGAAAGATGGAAGGAATATTGCAAAAGAATGTATGAAACAACCGACTGTGGAAGCAGATATCAACAGTGTGAATTATTATTGGAGGAGAAAGAACCCGAGCCGACAATGGAAGAAGTTTTATGGGCAATAAAGAGTCTGAAAAATGGTAAATCACCAGGATGTGATGAGATAACCGCTGAATTTATTAAAGCAGGAGGAAAGGAGTGTGCAACAATCTATCATGCACTATGTAAAAAGATATGGCATTCAGGTATTTGGCCAAAAGATTGGAAAAGAACTGTATTCATACCACTGCCAAAAAAGGGTAACCTGAAATTATGCACCAACTACAGAACTGTTGCCCTGATTAGTCATGCCAGTAAAATTCTGTTAAAAATCATAATGGGTAGACTTCGACAGAAAATAGAAGAAGAAGTCAATATGGTCCAAGCTGGCTTCAGGCAAGGACGAGGATCAAGAGATCATATATTCAATCTAAGATTAATAATAGAGAAATGCAGGGAGTTTAATGTGAATCTATATTTATCCTTTATAGACTACTCAAAGGCATTTGATTGTGTACAACACCAGAAACTTTGGGAAATAATGGAAAAAATGGGATTTCCAACACATTTGATGCAATTAACATCACTGCTGTATTTAGACCAACAAGCAGCAGTAAGAATAAATGGTGAAACAACAAGTTGGTTTGACATAAAACAAGGGGTCCGTCAGGGGTGCATATTGTCACCCTACTTATTTAACTTGTATACTGAGAATATAATGAGGAATGTTAGAGAAGATGTAGACAAAGAATATTACGATGCCATAACAGTTGGAGGTTATGAAATACCAGAGATTAGATATGCTGATGACACAGTATTGCTGTCCACAACACAAGAAGGAATGGAAAAACTAATTATGTCAGTCCGCAAGAACAGCGAAGAGCAGAACCTCTATCTTAATGCAAAGAAAACTAAAGTGATGACAACTGACAAAACAAACAAGGCAACTGAAATATGTATCAATGAGGAAAAACTGGAAGAAGTGGAGAGTTTTGAATATCTTGGATCACTACTAACTAATAATGGAGATACAATGAGGGAAATTAAACGGAGGACATCTATTGCTCTTCAGAAAGTAAAACAAATAAAGAATCTGTGGAGAGGAGCAGACAGAACCACAAAAATAAGATTTTTAAGGGCATGCATCTTTCCTATCGCAACATATGCCTGTGAGACCTGGACACTTAACAAAACAGCTGAGAAGCACATAAATGCCTTTGAATGTAAATGCTATAGAAGAGTTCTCCAGATATCGTGGACACAAAAAAGAACAAATATATCTATACTACAAGAGCTTAATATTGAAGAAGGCTGGCTAGTAAAGAGGATTAAAGAGAGAAAACTTAAATATTTTGGCCACATTAAACGTCATGATAATTTAGAGAAGACCGTATTGGAAGGATACATAATGGGAAAAAGAAAAAGAGGAAGACCGAAACGAAGATGGCTGCAAGACATCGTTGATGATCTGGAAATGGATGCAGCAGCAGCAGGCCATCTTGCTCACAACCGAGAGGCCTACAGGAGTGCTGTTTGGGAGGCAAAGTTCCGCAAGGGACATGCAAAGGAATGAATGAATTATATATATATATATATATATATATATATATATATATATATATATATATGGATGTAAATGTGTGTGTATGTTGCAGCACCATGCTGGAACGCCTCCAGCAATTTCAACCAAACGTGGTGCACATAAGACTTACAATCTAGAAAAGTATAATGTTGGGCTTAGACATCCCGATCTCCCCTTCTGTCTCCCTTAGGGGTGGGCGCTGACATGTATAAATAATGGACAACGACCGATAGTAAACATAGACCTGTGAAGGAAGTGATGTAACTCCCGTTATATTTATGCGCGCATCGCGTTGTTTGCCCTTCTGGATAGCGCCCAAGCAAATAAACTCTATTTTGATAGTCTCTTTTTGTTTTAAATATATGTGCAAAAAGAAATTGTAACTTTGTTTTTTTTTCCTTATTTTTATATTAGCTTTTTATTATATTCTACAGTATAATTTATTGCTCAGTGACAGTGTTGCGTGTTCTGATTTTTTTTTCAAATTAGGGAGAGAGAGAGAGAGAGAGAGAGAGAGGGAAAGCGAGAGGGAGAAAGAGAAGGAGAGGAAGACGAAGACAAAGGGAGGGAGAGCGAGAGGGAGAGAGAGGAGAGGGAGAGAGCGTGAGAGAGAGGTAGGGAGAGGGACAGAGATAGAGATGGGGAGAGAGATAGGAAGAGTGAAAGAGAACGGGAGACGGAGAGAGAGGGAGAGAAAGAGGGAGGGAGATAAAGAGAAGGAGAGAGAGGGGAGAATGATAGAGAGAGAGATAGGAATAGAGAGAAAGAGAGGGAGAGATATAGATTTGAGATCGCCATGTTTCTCCCACGGACACCTTTATGTTGCTAGCTTAAGGGTAGGTTCACTCAAGAATTTATTTATTCTTGCTCCCGGAGGTGAAACTAAAAATGTTGTTTATAATCAAGTTTTGAAATACATTAATTTTATAGTAAATTTGTAAAAGACTTTATAATTTGTATACCGTTCTTTTACATTTAAATACCTGTAAATAAAATTACTTCGATTTTACACTACAGATAGAATTCATTTCTTTTCTGTCTAATAGAAGATTGGGATAATTAAATCACCGGGCATCGCCGAGTAATCAGCTAGTTTTCTATAAGGAACTTTGGTACCCATAAAGTGTATCGCATGATCAGAGAAAAAGAGTACGATATCTAATACATAAACACCGCCAGTAGTTAGGATGGTGGTTATGTCTGTCAATGAACAGTAACGAAATACTTAACATTAGAAAAATTTGTTGAACTATGTTACCCATACTTTTTCTATGGGTTAGTCGTGGACGTTGATAAAGCAATTAAAGAAAACTGCTGGATGAAAAATCAAATGTTTCCAGAAAAATGTTAGGATAAGTGTGATATCATCATCATCATAATCATCAGGTGCCGTTCCGACTAGAGTTGGCTATTATGCTTCTCCAGAGTACACGATCTTTCATGCAAGCCATCAGCTCAGTTGGTGATCTCCTCTCACGGCGGCAGAAAAGCTGGTTATGGTAGAGTTAGACGAAGACGTATAGCACACTTGAGTGACGAAGAAAATGGTTACATTTAGAAATAGGATAAAACAGGAACATTGAAATAGTTGTGAAAATAAAAAGAGCCAAAATAGTTTGGTAAAAAGGCCTTTATGAAACTTATTTTTTTAATGTATAAAAACTGTTATAAATTCCACTCGTTTTTGAAGTTCGGTGCAGACTGCACACACAGACAGAGAGACAATCAAAGTGTGGCAAAATCAGTTAAAAGTAAAATACGGTGGGCTAAACATATGAACAAGCAATACGAAAACTATCAGTGCCATTGAACAAAGAAGCAGTATAGTATAGGGAAGCGTAGGTAGTGAATATGAAGATCGGGATAATGCAGAATGTAGTTGAGTAAAAGAAAACGTAGAGACTGATATGAGAATTTCTAGTGCCGTCTTTAAGTGCAGTAAGATCTGATGAACGATGATCATTTCCTTTGCGTCCCCAGATACCGTGTGTCCTGATGCCCACTGGAAATTTGATTGCTCTCAAAACTGCACATGTGACAAGAATCAGACCTGTAGTCGGGTCACTGGGAACTGTCTTCAGGGATGTTCTTCTGGATTTTATGGAGATACATGCACTAATCGCTGCCCTTCTAACTGTGATAAACGAGGTTGTCACAGTAGCTCTGGTAAATGCCACGGGTGCATCGATGGCTATAAGGGAGATAAATGCAAAAAAGGTAATTCTGAAGTTCACATTATCAGCGGTCTTTACTAACCTAGCAGTAAACACGTACCTTATTTATGCAACCTCAATAGATGCAATGTGTCACATCTTATATATTAACAAATGTAGTTGGGCAAATGAAACTTACACAATATCAAAAAAGTTGTCTCATACCTTTCATGACCGCAAATAAATAAATTAAAATTATAACCCGCATAAAACGTGCAACTTTCTATCCACTCTAGAGCTGACGCTGTTGGTCAGAGTATGTATGTGTCGAGTGCTTTCGTTTTCATTTAATTATTAAACTTATGTCGGGGTTTCATGATCCACTGTTCCATGGAGTTCATTTAAGAAATAAAGAATATAAAATGATGTCCCTCGTTAAAAACGATCAAAGCATTGGTTCTCTCAATCTGAGTGCGAGCCATTATCGTATCTCTCAGAATTATGTCCCTTGAATGATGTGATTTGTGATAAAATTCAGTTACACTAGGCACAGTCTCTAAGATATTTCTGTGTTATTAAACATGTGAAAGAATGTTATGCTTCTGTTACAGAAAGTAGTTTCTGGCCATCATAAAGGAAATAAAGTAATATTCAAACAAAGAACAGATTTACTGCCAGAACAAAACAACAATAACAACAATAGCAACAACAAAAAAGACCAGGGCTTTCTTTCTGCTAACAAAAAAGTACATGAAACATAGCAGGAAACACATCCATGACAGAACTAACAGACGAAGAAAAAAGTGTCTGTAAGATATTTTTACGTGTCACTATTTTCAGGAAAAGAAATCCAAAGAAAATTGAGCAATAATAATAATTTTAAATATAAATACAGTATTCTTTTCTATACGTTCATGGTTTATCTGTGTGTGTGTTTGTTTGTTTATGTGTGTGTGTGCAGAGAGGGGGTGGTGGTGGTAAATAACTCTATACTGAATAAAATAAAAACCTAAATCAGAATTTTAAAAAATATTACATTTCATTTTTAAAAGCACATTTTATGTAGATTTCAACTTTTCACGACCAGTGATACAACATTAGTCTTGTGGAAAGATAGGAAAATAATTACACATGTATATCCAAAATAAAGCTGTATTTGGCAACTGTGTGGCTCATAACCATGCCAGGAGCTGACTGTAATAGTGACCGTGACCCACTCTGTTGAAAAATTAGAATAAAGCTAAAGAAAGCAGACAGAAAAGTGAGAAACATCAAACTGAATACAGAACTCCTTAAAATGACCAAGAACTGCGAGAACAATACAAAGTTATTATAACAAATAGATACAATGCAACAGCAAAGATATATAGTATAGATGAACAATGAGCAGTGTTAAGAGATTCTATCCACCAAACTGTTAAGGAGATATTACCACCAAAAAAAGAAGCCCCTAAAAATAAATGGATGACAGACGACATCTTAGGACTGATGGACAAGAGGAGGAGGAGGAGTAAAAATAACGAGGAAACAAAAGATAAATAAAGAAATAAGACACAAATGCAGAAGAGCAAAATAAGTGTGCTTAAATGAACAGTGCAGACAAATAGAGGACTCTCATAATAAAGACAGCAAAAACATACACAAACGAATTAGTGAACTCACAGACAGGAAAACAAAATATACCACAGGATGCCTGAAATCGAAAGAAGGTAAAATGTTAATGGGAAAAGAAGACAATGTGGACAGTTGGACAGAATATATCGGTGAGCTATATGGAGGAGAAAGACCATAATTAACATCAGATACTGAAAACTGTGATGGACCACCAATACTTGAAGATGAAATCATAGATGCCATCAAACACATGAAGAAACGAAAAGCAACTGGGCCTGATAATATAACAATAGAAGAAATAGAGGCACTAGAGGAGACAGGAGTAAAAATAATAACCAAGTTACTCAATGACATTTATAACAGTGGTTATATTCCCAGTGACCTGATTAAATCCACGTTTATAGCACTACAAGGAAACGAGGTGCAAAGGAATGTGATGACCACTGGAATATCAGCCTCTCATGTCACATAACGAAGCTATTTCTGAGAATCATTATGAGAAGAACAAGGAAAAAGATAAAACATAGAAATATCAGATGAACAGTTTGGATTTGTTGAAGGAAAGAGAACACACAATGCCATTTATGCTTTACGAACACTAACAGAAAGAACTTTAGAAGTACAGAAAGATCTATACTTGTGCTTCATTGATTACACCAATGCATTAGACAAGGTGAAACTTAATGAAATTATTAAAATGCTTGAAGACATCAATATAGACGGCAAAGACCTGAGGATTGTAAAACATCTATACTAACAGCAAGAAGCAGCAATTCAAGTTGAAAATAGAATTGGAAAATATCACCCTATAAAACAAGGGGTGTGACAAGGATGTGTACTATCTCCAGACATTTTTTTTTCTGTACAGCGAGGATATTCTAAGAACGATCATCACAGAACTAGGTATAAAAATTGTAGGATGCAATATTAACAACCTTCAGTATGCTGACGACACAGTACTGACAGCTGACAACCAACAAGACCTGCAAAATCTTTTGGATAAATGGCCAAAGAAAGTGAACAGAAAGGCCTTACTTTGAACATCAAAAAGACAGAAACTGTGGTTATATCTAAGAAACAGAATCCACCAACATGCAGTATAAAATTAAACGGAACTATTCTAAAGCAGGTGCAGAAGTTCAAATGCCTTGGAGCAGTAATAACTTCAGATGGGAAATGCAGAACAGAAATTAGGAACCGAATAGGCCAAGCAAAGACTGCATTTCAGAGAATGAGAAACATATTAGCCAATACATCCTTATCAATGAATGTTAGAAAACGAGTCCTAAAATGCTATATTGATCCTATCTTGTTATATGGAAGTGAATCATGGACAATAGGCAAATCTGCACAAAAATCATTGGAAGCAGCAGAAATGTGGTATATTAGAAGAATGTTTCGAATCCCCTGGACAGCAAAAACAACTAATGAAGAATGCATGAGAAGAGCTGGAGAGATAAAAACCTTGTCAAAAAGATAAGAGAGAGACAATGTACTTTCATAGAACATGCAATGAAAAGATGGGGCATTGAAAATATTATAACAACAGGAAAAATAGAAGGAAGAATATGAAGAGGAAGACCAAAAGAAATGATACTGGACAGTCTGATGGGATGGTGTGAGAGATCACCAACTGAGCTGATGCCTGCATGAAGGATCGTGTACTTTGGAGAAACATAATAGCCAACGCCAGTCGGCACGGCACCTGATGATGATGATGATGATGATGATGATGATGATGATGATATGGCTTATATAGAAATACTGGCACGCATACAGTAAATTAGTATATGTTAACATACTGCCAAAACTTTGCTGTCATGGACTACTTGACAGAAGTAGCTCCTTGACATAGAAGAACAGGCTAAGATCTTCACACTGAGATATCGTATGTATGGCAAGCTCAAGATAGTTACAGTCCATGTGTGCACATGTAGTACTGGGAAAATAACAGTCAAACACTGTCCTACAGACTGCCCTACAAAACAGAGTGTCCAACAAAACAGAGTATCCAACAAAACAAAGTGTCCAACAAAACAGAGAACTTAAAAGTCACACATGGCCATCATTAACTCTAGTCAAGGTCTAGCTGTATTCTGTGTCATCAACCTAAGAAGAACTGATGCGTTTTGCGAGGATAACAAGTTTGATATATGAGAATATTCTAAGATAGTGATGATGATGATGATGATGATGATGACAATGATGATGATGATATGATGATGATGATGATGATGATGATGATAATGAAATAGATCAACTACGCATGTTAATTTAAATATCTGCATATATAGGATGCCATTACACTAGTTTGTTAAAGTGTACTATTACTTATATGTGTTATATAACTTCTGTGTTGTCCTTGTATAAAAGGATTTGTTACTTATTAAACAATTTGCAAATTAAGCAAATTTTATTAAGACCAGATTTACTGCCAGAACACATAAAAAAACCAGGGCTTTTTTCTGCTACCAAAAAAAGTACATGAAATATAACACGAAGCACATCCATGACAGAACTAACAGACGAACAAAAAAGTGTCTGTAAGATATGTTTTTACATGTCACTATTTTCAGAAAAAGAAAATAAAGAAAACTGAAAATCGTACTGAAGAGTAATTTAAAATGTAGATTCAGTATTCTTTCTATAATTTCACAGGTTCTTTCTGGGGTAAAAAGCTCTAAAGTGAATACAGTTAAAACCTAAATCAATATGACAACAAAAAGGATAAAAATTATTACATTTCATTTTTAAAAGCTCATTTTATATAGATTTCAACTTTTCATGACAGGTGAAACAAATGTGCGCTTGTGGAAAAATAGGAATAACGATTATGCATATGGCTTATATAGAAGTACTGGCAAGCATAGAATAAATTAGATAAGTATGTGTTAATATACTGGCAAAACTTTGTTGTCATGGACTACTTGACAGAAGTAGCTCCTGTCCACGTGCTAGACACAGAAGACCTTCACACTGAAATGTCGTTTGCGTAACAAGCTTTAGATAACTGCAGCCGATGAGTGTGTATACAGTACTGGTAAATGACAGTCAAACATTGTCTTACAAACTATTCATAAAAAACGTCAAAAAATAAATCCACATATGGCCATCATTAACAACAATTCAGGTCTAGTTGTATGCTGTCACCAACCTAAGACGAACTGATACGTTGTGCAAGGAATCTAGTTTAATATATGAGAATGTTCTAAGATGACTATGATGATGATAATGATGATGATGATGATGATGATGATGAATAAGAAAAGTAAGAAATAGACAAACTACGCATGTTAGTTCTGAAATATGTGCATATATAAAATGTCGTTCCACTTGTTTATTAAAGTGTATTATTACTTATTTGTGTTACGTACATTTCTGTCTGTACTTGTATATAATTTTTTTTTCATTTTTTAAGCAATTTACTTCTCTATGAAAAATTGCTATGAAACACAACCTGAAGTTTATTAACTGTGTAATCTTTCTTCTTTTTATTACAGCTTGCTCTAGTGGCAAGTACGGGGTGAAATGTTCTTTGTCATGTCCAGAATACTGCAAAAATGACACATGTGAACATACAAATGGAACTTGCACTTCATGTGAAGCAGGATTTTATGGAGATACATGTAATACCATATGTCCTGACAACTGCAAAGATGAATGTGATCAAATCCATGGCACGTGCAGTTCTTGTAAAATTGGATTTTATGGAGAAACATGTTCTTTCTATTGTCCTCAAAACTGTGGGAACAATGGATGTAATAGAGATAGTGGCAACTGTGTCTCTTGCCAGACAGGATTTTATGGAGTTAAGTGTTCGATTGATTGTTCACAAAACTGCCAGGGTCACATTTGCAATAGGACAACTGGCAAATGTAACTCTTGCAGTGCTGGATTTTATGGAGACACATGTGCAGCAAGATGCCCAGAAAACTGTCAAAATAGCCAGTGTAATGCAGGAAGCGGTAACTGTCTTCAGTGTAAAGCTGGCTTCTATGGAGAGAAATGTGATTTTGTTTGTTCTGAGCATTGTGGAAATAACATTTGCGATGCTCAGACAGGTACATGTGGAACATGTAAGGTTCGTTATTATGGAGATGATTGCTCAAATCCATGTCCTTATAACTGTTACGACAATATATGCAATTCCTCAGACGGCACGTGCAGCATTTGCAAAACTGGATATTACGGATATCAGTGTATGTCTGCTTGCTCTATGAACTGCAAGGACAAAGCTTGCAATTTTGATAATGGCCATTGCTACTCTTGTGAGGACGGCTTTTTCGGAGACATATGTATAACTGCATGCCCTCAAAAGTGTGAGAATAATAAATGTAATTTTACACATGGTAACTGCGAGTCCTGCATAACAGGATTCTACGGTCATGACTGTTCATTTGCATGTCCTCAACGTTGCAAAGACAATAAATGTGAAATAACACAGGGCGTTTGCTTTGCGTGTGACGGAGGATTTTATGGAGATTTATGTTCGTTTGCATGTTCTGAACACTGTGTTGGCAAAACGTGCAATTTTGAATCTGGCACATGTGTAACATGTACCAGCGGATATTATGGCATACTATGTACAACTCCGTGCCCGGCTAACTGTGAAAGCAATATTTGTGAACCAACAGAAGGGAACTGTCTCTCTTGCAAAAGGGGTTATTATGGAGATAAATGTTCGAATCGGTGTCCACAACAATGTAAGAACAGCGAATGTGACCATGCTGAAGGAAAATGTTTCTCTTGTAACAATAACTATTTTGGAATCAAATGTTCATCAACGTGTCCGGAACACTGTGCTAATAACATATGCAATAGCACAGATGGAACATGTACGTCCTGTGACAACGGTTTCTATGGATATCAGTGTTTGTATTCCTGTCCTGCCCACTGTAAAAACTCAGAATGTCATGTTGAAGAGGGTAACTGTGTCGACTGCGTCAGCGGATATTACGGATACAAATGTTTATCACCGTGCCCTGCACATTGTCAGAACGGCAAATGCCATGCTCAAAATGGGACGTGTTTATCATGCCAGCATGGCTTTCATGGTGATCTGTGCAAATCTGCATGCCCTGGTAATTGTAACAATCATGACTGTCACGAAGATACTGGCATCTGTGTCTCTTGTGTTGTTGGATTTTATGGCGACAAATGCTCCGTGAATTGTCCTACAAACTGTAAGAGTAATAACTGTAGTTTTCTAGAAGGAACATGTTTGAATGGCTGCAACAAAGGATTCTATGGACGTACATGCTCAACTATGTGTCCTGAAAATTGTAGAAACAATTCATGCTATTCTTCAAATGGCACTTGTTTTTCTTGCAACAGTGGATTCTACGGAGACGCATGTGACATTCCTTGTCCTGAGAATTGTAAGGATGACGAATGTAATGAAGTTACTGGTATCTGCTTCTCGTGTGACACTGGATTTTTTGGAGACGTTTGTGACATTTCCTGTCCAGATAACTGTAATAATAATGAATGTGATATTATGGAAGGTTTCTGTAAAACATGTATCAGTGGTTATTATGGTCATCAGTGCATTAACCTGTGTCCACAACACTGCCAAGATGACAAATGTAATTCTACTACCGGTATATGTTTCTCTTGTGACAGTGGGTATTATGGAGATAAATGTAACAAAAAATGTCCTGAACATTGCATAAACAATACATGTGATGATATGGATGGTGCCTGTTTTGATTGTGTTGGTGGCTTTTATGGAGATACATGTTCCACCCGGTGTTCAAAAAAGTGTTTGGATAATGCATGTTACTCTAAAAACGGCACTTGTTTACAATGCGAACGTGGATATTACGGAGATGAATGTTTAATTCCCTGTTCTGATCACTGTGAGAACAAAACTTGCGATGATGTCACTGGTAGATGCGAATCGTGTGAGAGCGGGTTTTATGGTCAAAGGTGTTTAACTGAATGCCCAGAACAGTGTATGAACGATACATGTGACCCTAGAAATGGTGAATGTTACCAGTGTAAGGAAGGTTATTATGGATTTCAGTGTGTGAATGAATGTTCTGAATACTGTCTTGATCAACCTTGTGACCTCACAATGGCAGTTGTCTAAGTTGTCAATATGGATATTTTGGAGATTTATGTGTAGAAGCCTGCTCTGATACATGTCTGGACAATATATGTGACCAAGACAATGGCACTTGCTTTTCTTGCATAGACGGATATTTCGGAGATAAATGCGAACGTCCGTGTTCTCTAAACTGTGGGAACAGAAAATGCAGTTTTCTAGACGGAGCCTGCTCATTTTGTAATCCAGAGTATTATGGAGACACATGCTCATTTAGGTGTCCTGAAAGGTGCAAAAATCAAATATGCAACATAACAAGTGGTTTATGCAATTCTTGTGAAACTGGATTTTATGGTGCGCAGTGCAAGGAAGATTGTCCAGACATGTGCAGGAACAGTGAATGCCATATTAAAAACGGATATTGTGTAGCATGTAATCCTGGGTTTTATGGACATGCCTGCACATCAGTATGTCCTGAAAATTGCGAGATGAAGATGTGTGATATAACAAGCGGTGACTGTTTGTCATGCATTGCACGGTTTTACGGTCATAATTGTTCAAACGTATGTCCCTCAGAATGTGTCGATAACAGATGTCATTTTACAAGTGGCATATGCCTGGCATGTATCCCTGGATATTTTGGAGAAGCCTGCATGAAATCATGCCCACCTTCGTGTCAGAACAAGACGTGTGGTGTCATAGATGGTAACTGTGTGAGCTGTACTTATGGATATTATGGAGACAAATGTTCAAAAAGCTGTCCTGAACAATGTAGAGAACAGGATTGCAATGCTACAACTGGTTTGTGCTTCTCATGCACAACAGGATTTTTTGGAGAAACATGCAATGAGAGATGTCCAGTCAATGTGTGAGAGTGTCATGTGACTTCAAAACTGGAGAGTGCACTTTTGGTAAGAACGCAGTAATGGACATTTAATATGTGTATAAAACAAGTAACTAAACCTTATTATCTTATATCTTATATCCTTCCCGTGCCGTTAAGCTTCACATAGGGCTCGCAAAGAAGTTCGCATATTTTTCCTGTCTTCGTCGAGTCATTCAAGCTCATCAAAGGATTTTATGCCTATTAATTTGACCTCTCTTAACAATGTCCTCTTCAGAGTTTCACGCGGTCTGCCTCTTTTTCTTTGGCCTGTTGTGTTCCACTTGAGAGCTTGTTTTGGGATTCTCTGATCATTTCTTCTCATCAAGTGACCAACATATGTCCATCTTCTTTTCCTGATAACCCATGAGACTGGTTGTTGTTCAGTCATCTGTCTTATCTCTGCGTTCTTATTGAATTCGTTCCACTTGATGTCGAGTATTTTCCTTAGGCATTTGTTTTCAAAAGAGTCTAATTTCTTTTCTATTTCTTTAGTTGTTTTCCAGCTTTCACATGCTTAAATAAGGGTGGATATTACATCTGAATTGAATAGTCTTAACTTGGTTTTTGTGTTTATAACGTTTGAGTTCCATATGTTCTCAAGATTCTTAAAGATTGATGCTGCTTTTGCAATTCTGATCCTAACTTCCTTTCTAGTGTCATTATCCTGGTCTATGTAGCTGCCAAGGTATGCATAGTGATTGACTTCTTCAATATCTGTCCCTTCTATGTGTATTTTTCCATTTGGATTAATGGAAATTTTCATTATTTTTGTTTTGTCCTTGTTAATTTCAAGTCCTATTTCGCTAGCCAGTGAAGACAGGCTATGTTTTTTCTTGCATGGAATTCACATTATTACTGATAAGAGTTATGCCATCAGCAAAATCAGGATCTTCTAGTTTGGTCCATGTACCCAGTCAATGCCTGTGTTACCTGTGCAGCATTTTTTAAATTATGAAGTGTATTGTAATCCCAAAAAGTAAAGGAGACAGTATACATCCTTGTTTCACACCTTTTTCAATCTGGAACCATTCACTCATCCTTTCTTCTGTCTTTACTGCACAAACATATCCATTGTATAAGTCCTTAATGATGTTGACAGTTTTAGATGGTATTCTATATAAACTTAAAATTCTCCACAATGAATCTATGTGTATGTTATCAAATGCCTTTTTAAAATCTATGAAGTTCAGTATTAATGATTTCTGCTTTTCAATATGTTCTTCAAGTATTTTTCTTTGAGTAAAGATCTGGTCGAGACAGCTTCTCCTTTTTCGAAATCCTGCTTGTTCTTCTCTCATTACAGTATCCACTATATCTTTAAGTCTATTCAAAATGACCTTGCAAAATACTTTTGACACAACTGATATTAAGGTTACTCCTGTCCAGTTGTTACAGTCACTAGGATTACCTTTCTTTTCGTATTTTAACAATAATTCCTTTTTTCCAATTTAAGGGATCTTCTCTTTTTTCCAAATCTTATTAAACATTCTCTGTAGTTGTCTCATTTTGTCACTATTGATAGCTATTAGCAATTCTGCTGTTATTTCACCTTCACCTACAGCTTTTTTGTTAGCGATTAAATTCACTGCTGTTTCAATTTCATGCAATTTAATTTCATCTATGTTGACATTTAGTTGTGGGGCTGGTAAATCACTTAACAATTATTTTGGGTGTGGTCGATTAAGTATTTCTTGAAAGTGTTCAGCACATCTTTGCTTTTGGTCTTTTACGTGATGTTAATAGGGTTCCAGTTTTGCTAAGGATTGGTCTTTCTTTAGATGTAATAGTACCTGTTAGCCTCTTTTGTATGTTATATAAAGTTTTGCTGTCTCCTGTTTTTGCTGCTTGTTCTGCCTCTTGTGCCATATTGTCTATGTATTCTCTTTTATCTCTTCTAGCTGAACTTTTTGCTTTCTTGTCTATTTCTTTGTATGTTTCTTTCGCCATATCTTTTCCAAGATCTGTTTTTGCATTCATCATGTCTAATTTCGCTGCTTGTCTTTCATGTATATACTTCCATGTTTTATCTAATATCTATGCTTTTCTATTTGGTATTTTCAGTCCAGCGCTTGCCTTTGCTGCTGTGATTATGGCTGTGCTGTAAGAATTCCATAATTCATCTATACCTATCTCCTCAACTTCACTGGGTGTTTTGGAATGATTGGCAAGTTCCTGATTGAAATTAATGTTATTATTATCTTCTTGTAGGCTGTGGCTGTTTATCTTTCTGTGTACTGATTTCTTGTGTTGACTTTTCAATTTTAGTTTTATTTTCCCTATGCACAGGTTGTGATCATTGTTGACATCTGCACCCCTATAAGCCCTTACATCTTTGAGAGATGTTCTGTATTGCTTTCTAATACAAAAATGATCTATCTGGTGTCTAGTTCTATCATCTGGAGATATCCACGTTGTTTTATGTATCTCTTTGTGTGGGAATATTGTGCCTCCAATGACCATGCCCTCTGTTAGACATATTTCAATTATTCTTTCTCCGTTCTGATTAACTATGTCAATTCCTTCTTTCCCCATCGCTTTTTCAACGTCGATATTATCCTTCCCTACCTTAGCGTTGAAGTCCCACATAGCAATTAGGATGTCGTGTTTAGGGACTGTGTTGATGATTTGTTGTAGTTGATGATAGAAGTCGTCTTTAACATCATCATCTGCATCATTCATTGGTGCATAACACTGTATTATTGTAATTCTTCCGTGTCTTAAGTTGTATCGTGCTCTTATTATACGACTGTTCACTGGTTCCCATTCTACAAGGCTCTTTTCTGCTACATTTGACATAATAATACCTACCCCATCCCGGATTTTACCATTATTTCTGCCTGAATGTATTATTAACTTACCATTTTACGCCGATCTTTTACCTGCTTCTGGCCATCTCATTTCGCTGATGCCCAGTATGTCTAGATGGTATCTCTCCATTTCTTTAATGACCTGAGTAGTTTTTGTTGTTGCTGTCATCGTTCTCACATTCCAGAATCTGATATTTGTCACATGTTTGGGGCCAACGAATGAGCTCCTCGGAGTTGGCATCCATGATGCTCGGTTGGTTTCTCTGCGAGTTTCCGTAACGATATCTTTTTTTCCCATCTAGATAGGTCCTAAGATAAGGTTGTTAGCCCTATGCCCAACTCCGGGTACATGATGTGTGACAGATCAAGATATACCAGGAGTAACTAAATGCTACTGAGTAAATTCATGAGATTTAACAACTAAATATTTCAACACTAATACTTCATAACTTAAATCAAAGTTTCACACTACTGTGGATATGATTTGTTTTCTGACAGTTGTACATTTTCCTGTGTTAACCTTAAGGTGATACACAGTGTCCATTTTTTTCGGATATAAAAAAAATGTAAATACAATATTCTGGTTTTAAGGTTCTAAACACGAGTTGGACCAATTCAGCCTGTACTTTGTTTCATTTTTTTCACATTGTTGAAGTAAATATGTGATGCAGATCTTTTTTTTTGTGTGTGTCTCTGATGCTTGTTAACATCATACGAAGGTCATAGCGAAAGCAGTGAGCAAATCATTTTTAAAAATCAGCATTTATAGACTGAGAAAATATAAATGATCATCTTAATCTGCGTACTTTTCACTTCATTTAGAGGTCACATGGCATCACCATCATGTGCCACGTGATCACGCGATGCAGGAACAAAATGACAGGTGCAGAAGTTTCATTTCGGCAACGTTCTGTTATTGAGTTCCTCGTTAAAAAGGAAATCCCTAGTGCTTAAATTCACCAAAGACTTCAACTTGCTTATGGAGATGTGTGTATCGGTGCTAGCAGTGTTAGGAGGTGGGTGAAACATTTCAAAGATGGAAACATTAGCATCCAACATATGATTTTCAGCGGTCGCCCTCTAACTGCCTCCACTGAACGCAACGTGGGAAGGGTTGAAGACATCATTAAATAAGACAGACGTATTACAGTATCTGAAATCGCTGTAAATCCTGGAATAGGACACTCTGCAGTACAGGCAATGATTGAAACCCTGGGATACATAAAAGTTTGTGCCCGCTAGGTCCCACCTTTGTTAAATGAAGATCACTAAGCTGTGAGAAAAACTCTGCTCGCCGAACGACTGAGGAAATTCAGAATATAGATTGGGAAATTCTTCCACACCCTGCCTATAGCCCCGATCTGGCACCCAGTGATTACCATCTCTTCGGTTTTGTGAAAGAACACATGCGACACTACGACACAGGAGAGAAAGTCCAGAATTCAGTGCGTCTGTGCCGTCGGTCAGCTAAAACGGAATTCTACCGGGAGAGTATTTTCAAACCTGCAGAGCGATGGGGAAAATGTGTGCAGAGAAATGGAGAATATATAGAAAAGTGAAGAAAATGATGCAGGTTAAGGTGATATATTTATATATTCTCTATCTATAAATTCTGATTTTTAAAAGAAAATTTACTCACGACGTTTAGTATCACCCTCGTTCACTGTAACAAAATATATCATTTCATTCATCATCATTGATTCATTTGTATGTCCCTTGCGGAACTTTGTGTCTCCCTAACAGCACTCATGTAGGCCTCTCGGTTGTGAGCAAGATGCCCTGCTGCTGATGCATCCATTTCCAGATCATCAACGATGTCTTGCAGCCATCTTCGCCTTGGTCTTCCTCTCTTTCTTTTTCCCATTATGTACACTTCCAAGACAGTTTTCTCTAGATTATCATGCCGTTTAATCTGTCCAAAATATTTAAGTTTTCTCTCTTTAATCCTCTTTACTAGCCAGCCTTCTTCAATATTAAATTCTTGTAGTATGGATATATTTGTTCTTGTTTGTGTCCATGATATTTGAAGAACTCTTCTGTAGCATTTACATTCAAAGGCGTTTATGCGTTTCTCAGCTGTTTTGTTAAGTGTCCATACTATAACAACATATACAGGTTTAAATTCCACTGTTACGGGGATAAATTAAAGAGGAAAAACTGGCTTAGAAAAGTTGAACTATCACTTTAAGAAGAAGAGCTTTAAAAAATTCAGTTTATCAACCAGTACAATAAATCATGGCGAAGAACAATATTACTGACACATTTTTTTGTGTGGTAAAAACTGGAAAATACCAACAATTAGTAGACATAAAGAAGCAAATGCTTGAGCGTGTTAGACAAAGGAAGCAACATAATACAACTATTCTCTAACAAACTTTACAAGTGTATATATTAAATATATACATATATATTATATTATATTATGTTACATTATATTCTTATCTTATATCTTATATCCTTCCTGTGCCGTTAAACGTCACATAGGGCTCGCAAAGTAGTTCGCCAATGTTTCCTGTCTTCGGCGAGTCATTCAACCTCATCAGAGACTTTATGCCTGTTAATTTGGCTTCTCTTAACAATGTCCTCTTTATATTATATTATATTATATTTATTATATTATATTATATATCAGATATGTAGATTTGGGAGAGCGGAATATGATGTTCTTGCTATGTATTTAAAAAAAAAATCTCCGCACGTTTCAAAGGATAGTAGCCGAGTTATATGACGTTTATTTGTATTGTCTCTTTGTTTGTATCAAAAATACACACACAGACGCAGACAATCTGTACCCTTCCTATCATACATGTGTACACACATTTTTAGTCTGACCTTCTTTCTCGTGATCAAATTTGTCTGTTTCAGGAATGGAGGAAGAAAGCACCGTAGCTTTCTTTGTCATGCCTATTATCATCCTGCTGCTTCTTAGTGTAGCAATTATTATTTTTTCTGTATGGCAAAATCAAGGTGAGGAATATATTCTTTTTATTTTTCACACTATATAAAACATTGTCTAACAATAACATTTCTTATTCCATTTCAATTTATTTTGTTTTTTCTCTCTTTGTCTCCTATTGTAATTTCTCATTATCTTAATTTCTCCTCTCTTCTTTCATTCATTGATTTTTCTATACATTCTTCTTTCTTTCACCTCTCAGCAGTATCACTGAAAACTATGCGCATGATGAAGTAAATTTCTAGCTATAGCTCGGAAGAAGATACGCTAATAATAGTTTTATATTTGCATACCAGGATATTTGATGCTGAAGACTGATGTTTCAAATGCAGTTTTATTCATTTAAGTATCTATGCGTGTAGTTATACATACGTCCTATATATTTCGTTACACAACTCTTCAATGGCCTTCACGAACAACTCTTCAACGGCCTTCATGAGCAACTCTTCAATGGCCTTCACGAACAACTCTTCAATGGCCTTCACGAACAACTCTTCAATGGCCTTCACGAACAACTCTTCAGTGGCCTTCTTCTTAGCCTCAGAGTGGCTGAAGTTATTAGATGGCACAGTTTCTCAAAACTTAAAGAAAGATTTGTTATTAGTATATGCGATGTAAGTGGAAGTGACAAATAAATAACATGTAGAATAAATAACATAACAAATTAGATCATGAGAAAATGAGAACGTTTATCGAAACCTGAAGGCATAACAGCCTGATACAATAGCAATGTTGGCAGATTTTCTCATCCAGAAGTAGAACCAAAATTCTCGTATAATGACGATTCAATATCAGCCTGAGAGTTTGTAACTAGGAATATGTTCAACCAATTAAAATTTATTGGATTCCAGAATATTACTGAAATATCAAACTAATTTTACAATGCGCATTCATAACAAAAATCTTACTACTGTTACATATATATGGTTTTATTCATTCCACAGACCACGTAAGAAAAAGGAAAAGAATGATGAATGAGAAAACGTAAGATGTCGTCATCTAAAACATAAGTAATAAAACAACGAGGAAGCTCGACAGAGGCAAGCATAATGGACTAGGGTACACAGCACTACTATCAGTTTGAAAAAAAAACGTAGTTTTATGTACATAAATCACCCCATGATTAAATATGTTAGGGAAACTGATAAGATTTAATTGTTATGAAATGAAAATAAAGACTTGGGAAAACATTCAAATATTGTAGAGATTACAAGTACAACACTTGATAAAAGTGAAGTGGAGAACGGAAGATGACAAAAGATATTGACTGTTTACATTCGGTTCAGAACGGACAAGGCTGGAGATGATGACATTGAATCAACGATATTGGGAAAAGGCAGAATTCATCATTTAGTCTAACACCATATATCAACTGAATTTTAAAATCTAGCAGTGGCACCAGAAACAAATCTTATGACACTTTAAGAGGAAATGCTAACTGCAAATATGCAAGTGTTACTTATACACATACATACATGCACACATACATACATACATACATACATACATACATACATACACACATGCATACATACGTACATACATACATTCGCTTCAGACACTGCCTGCACGTCTGTTCTCATATTCCAAGTACTGGTTACATAGACTCCTAGTTTACTGGCAACTGGTCTGCTGTTGCGGTAGACGAAGTAGCCCCATCCACATTTTAAACGTCTTGCCACGGACTCGTCTGTGAAGATCACAAGGTCGTATGGTTCGGGGTGATGCTGAATCTGTTCTTGCACCTTCTGTTTTACTCTGAGCCCAGTCTCCGCATTCGCGGCCAAGCTGGATCACGACCTTTCTGAATAGTTTAGTCCGTTACGGTTCCAGAGAGATCTGCGATGGGCTGCGGACAGCTTCTATGCGAGGGCTGCCGACAGCTGACAGTGTCTCTTCTGCCAACGTCATTCACGATCTCCCTAGCATGATACGCTTATCCTTTGCTGAATTTAGCTCTGATAGAAAGGAACTTGGGGGTGGTGGTTTGCCTTACCTGCATTCCTGAGTTATGTCTTCACGTGTGCCTTAATTTCGTGCTGGGCATATCCAACAAGTAGTGCATAGCTAGAATCGGAGTATCCCTGGTGCACCCCATAATACTCTCATGGCCACAATCTGGATTCTTCAAGACAAAGTCAGACGGCTGAGGCCATACTCAGCCACCGCCATCACCAAAGCCAGCATCAACAGAAATAATGTACGTTGTGACAGATCAGCACCTGCCACGGCCTTCATTGCTCTGAGCCCTTTCTTTGCTTTCAGAATGACCATGCCCACGTGATAATTGAAAGATAGGGTCCTATCGAGCATGATCCCAAGGTATTTCATAACTGATTCCTTCACAAGTTATTCGCGGTTGCATTGCACAGCTGAAAGTGTTGTCCTCACAGATCTCTTATCTAATGAACACTACAGGATTTTTCATTCGGTGGGTTTTATCACTGCGTTATTGTCCTCACAACAACCCATAGACAGAGTCTTGATATAAACAATAACGCTATGACGCTACATTTAGAAGTTACTCTGAAAACGCTATTGAAGATTGACTGTCAACACAGATCATGCATGAAACACTTGTTTCGTTCCCTGGGAGGCATCTTCTCACTGTAGCTATGACCAGGGAAACATTGAAAATGGCAATATTTTTCTGAATGGAGGTAGATATCCTCTGTCTGCATTTTCAGTGTATATATGTCAGGATGCCATCTGCATGTTGGGGTATTCGGTCAGGACTAGTCTGGTGTACTTGTGTAATCCTGGCAGTGTATATATTAACAGACACTGGTGACAGTGGAAAGTCTTGATGTACCCTGGCTCAATAATCCTAGGCTACGAGACCCATGATTCATATCTCAGTGCCACAGTTGTCTTTAGAATCTCTGAGACTAACCACCGCGCGATCCAGACCTTAGTCCCATTGGTTTCATAAGGCCCATGAGTATTTCTTAGTTCTGCTACAGGCATTGTTTAGGTCCAATCCAACAACTGCCGTCTCCTCATTTTTCTTACGGCACTTCAGCTATTGTTTTGTTAGAGTGTGTTTCATCTCCCAGGCCTTTTCGATTTCCTATGTCGGCCATGGGGGCTGATGGAAGCCCTTTCTTATGAACTTTCTCTTCCAAGCTTCTTGTCGTGCTCTTTCGAGCGGCGTCTGATCAGCGTGGTCGTATTTGAATGCTGCTGAGTGTGTATAGTATCTCAGTGCTTGGCCCTTAGCTATTCTCACTGAGCTTAGTGAGATAATGCCATAGTGGGATAATGCCTCCCACTGTACGCCCCACACACTGCCTGAGTGGACACCAGAGTCAGGTCAATATTAGAGTCACCTAACGCTGTTCAGGACAGACAGGCCCGTCTTACTAGGGATTGTCCAGCACACATCCCTGAGCATTGTCTGTAGGATTGCCTCAGTGATCACTTCTAGGGTTGAAATCCACGCAGACAATCAGTCTGACCCCATTCAGCTCCTAATGTAATCAAGAAAGCTCCAATCTTCTTCACATGTTAAGGAGTTGTTACTGGCATAAGTATTAACATTAGCCCATGTATTGACGCTCACTACGATCTGAATTCACTGTAACTCTACTTTGTCCTTTACCCATTCTTTTACATCTAGTACAGACTGAGGAAAATCTTTTCTAATTACAACGGGCTGCCCGTGATGTGTCTGACTCGTTGGACCAGCGTAGCAGGTGTATCCGGGATAGTCGACAACCTCTGTCTGTGTCTGATGCAAGGAAAGAATAGCAATATCCGGGATAGTTGACAACCTCTGTCTGTGTCTAATGCAAGGAAAGAATAGCAATATCCGGGATAGTTGACAACCTCTGTCTGTGTCTAATGCAAGGAAAGAATAGCAATATCCAATTTAGTTCCCCTTTGTTTGACACTAACATTTCCAGTATCCAATGTTAACGTACTTTAGCCTTATTCTCGCAGATTTCATTCACTTTTCACATTTTCCTGCACTGTCTTCTCATTGCACCAGCCGATGCCTTTTCTTCCTTCTGTCTGATTGATGTGTCTCCTCGCCTAGCTTAAACGTCTGTGTAATACAAACTCATACAATAATAGTAGAGATCATAACTAGGAGACTGGCATGAAGATCGCAAAAGGTCTCGTGTGCAGGTTAATCATTGATGCTTACAATGAAAAAAAAAACTTACCGTTTCCATGCAATTAAGGCATATTTGGGAATACGTTGTTAGGCCCGTATTTTCCATGACCTTCGGCACCTGAAAATGTGATGTGGTCAGTATCACGCCTGGCTGCTTTACCTTCCCAGATTTATCTGGTGGCCATTTTTAGAGGCTGGGTGAACCCCAGGGCCCTGTTTCAGTGTGTACCGGACAAAAAAGCCCACTGCTAAACTTAAAAAAAGAAGATAAATATTATAAATATTGACCAGAAGCGTTTCGTGCATGATCTGTGTTTACAATTACTCTTAACTAACGTCTTTAGAGTGACTTCTAAATCTAGCGTCATATATTATTGCTTATATAATGACTGTGGAATATCCCTCTCACATATAAAGATGGCTACTGAACTGGCCATGTGATCTTCACGATAAGCTGATATGATCTCAGGTAATACATTTCCCTAAAACATTTCAAATAATATAACATTTTCACCCAAATAAGAAATGAAAACTTTGTGTTTGTAAAATTATAATGAAAGATAGTGATTTCTTTACTGAAGCGTATCATTTATGCAAGGTATGTTCTGAAGTTTATTTTGTTTAGATGTACGAATCTAGAGCCATTAACATTGAGACAAATCACATTCCATGCATTTTATGTTTGTATATTGTTCTATTACTATTCAACCTAGTATTAGAAAAGGTAGTCAGAAAATTGAAAGAAGAAAGAAGTACAGAAGAACAAGCTAAAATACTAGCGTACGCTGATGACATCGACCTGGTGGGGGAAACTATGCAAGAAGTCATCAATACCTGCATACACCTGAGAGATGTACTACTAAAAGTGGGCTTGACCATTAACCAAGATAAGACAGAGTATATGAAGATATCAAGAGACCAGAGGCAGAATGATTCAGATTATATAAATGATCGCGATATGATTATTAGGAAAGAACAAACATACAAATATATTGCACAACCTTCAGCAGAAGCAACACAGTAAGCGAGAAAGTTAAAATTGGAGTACAGAGAGGAAATAAAATATACTTTGCCTTGTAACACTTGTTAAAATCCAAAATCCTGGTCCAAAACATCAAAATAACAGTCTACAAAACTATAATAAGACCAGCCGTCGTGTATGGATCAGAAACATGGAGTACGACAAAGAAAGATGAACAACAATTGTAGATCTTTGAGAACAAGATCCTACGAAGAATCTTTAGGCCAAATAAAGAATACCAACAGTGGAGAATGGAGAGCTAGAAAGAACACTGAACTGAAAAGCGTATTTAAATCCCAAAGAATTATAAATGTCTTGAAACTGAAAAGACTACACTGGCTGGGGCAAGTAGAAAGAATGGAAGAGAACAGACAAACGAAGATGGTGTATGCACAAGAGATGAGAGAAACAAGACCAAGGGCAGACCAAGACAGAGATGGAAAGACAACATAGAGGAGGATATAAAAGAAATTGGTGTCACCAACTAGAGAGAGAAGATTAGGATTAGAGAGGAATGGAGGCGAACTTTATCTGCAGCAATGAGCCTTAATGGCTCCAAAAGAAGAAGAAGAATAAGAAAAAGAAGAAGAAGAAGGAGAAGAAGAAGAAGATAATCAAAATGTTTCGAAAATTTCTCACTTACTCTCTAGTTAAAATACATTTCATACTTGTTTTGTTTATTATTATCAACAAATGATTTTTGCCATAACCTATACATATGGAAAGGAAACAAAACAAAAGTCAGTGTAGCAATGTAACAATATGCTTGTATTTAATGACAATTCAGTACTTGTTTTTTTTTTTAGTTTTTTCTTAAATCGTGCGTCCTTCGTTTCTTTTCACTTGCATTAAAGTATTAAAAACAAAATACTTCTTACTTTGTTGTTACTGCCGCAGTTTATTTATCTCTTGATTAAACATTTCTGGCCAATGCTGATAATATTTATGTTTCTTGTAACTATGTGTAAAGGTAAAGGTAAAAGTCCCATTTCCACGCAATTAAGACCTAGCGATACGATGTTAGGCCCGTTTTTCTAAGACCTTCGGCACATGAATGTGTGATATGACCTTTATTCATGCTTCGTTAAGTTAAAAGTAACTGTATATTAAACGGGAAGGAATATAGACTTTGAATACATGGTAACATATATATATATATATATATGATCATAAGGAGAATACATAATATTGTACACTTAATAGCGGCCTGTATATCGTAATGATTTTTTCATAAAAGTATATGAGAACGGTTCAAAGGAATATGTTCAAAGGACATATCGAAGGAGTAACATAACAAGGAAAGGAAAATTCGTAGATGAATCTCTGTGAAGTAGCTCGAATACTCTCTCTCTCTCTCTCTCTCTGAATCTTAAGTGCCCAGGGCACATGGGGATTTCGTAAGGGTTTTCCACAAATGCCTGTCCTTTGCCTTTTTTCTGCTCTTGCCAAGGTGAGCAAATACTGGAATTGTTGCGTGCCCTTCGTTTATATGTACTTAGCTTGTTTTTGCCATTCTTTTTTCTGCCCGCTTTTCTCACTCTTTCTATCTTTTTTGTGAAACTGTACCTTACACTAAACTATTTTCTTTACAGTGATTTGAACGTTGGCCTTAGACCCGATCTCCAATCTGCTTCTTTTCCAGTGTCAGTCTATGACAAGACCGACTGAATATTATGTGTATCTTCCCTTTCATCATTTTGTGCAGAACCCATTATTAGTATTATTAAATGGGCAAGCTGTCATTTATTACACTGTGTGGATATAAAGATGGCATTTAAATTGTGTAACTGAAATCCAGAGTCTCTTCACAAATTCCATTCCGTGAAACAGTGAGTGAAAATGTGTTTAGATTTATAACAGAGATTTTCATACTTTTTTATTTTAAATTGTGTTGTGTTATCCTTGTATGTAATCAATAAAAAAGGCTCACTCCGATATATTGGATGTTGCATGTTACTCATTTATATGCCATCACTTTACTTCCTTATTCTCTGCCATTTTTGTTTCTGCTCAGTATATTCAATTCCTTTCTCGTTTTGTAAGACTGAACCTTACACCTCTACCTACCTTTATTACTAGAATCATACACCTCTACCTACCTTTACTACCAAAACCATAGGCCTGTATTATACCTAGTTTTATTACTAGAACCAGTTTTAATACAGTCGCCATCTCTTTCATATGTTGTAAACGTTTACTTTTGACTGCGACACTGTGACGTGGTTGTTTGTTCGTTTTCTTTTAATTGTGGCGTGTTTTCTGTCACTCTATTCTCTTTAGTCTCCGTCATCTTCTTTCTTTTTTTTCATCTACTGATGCATTATTTTCTACTCTCTTACATGAGATCATGCATTTACTCACCTCTGATTTGATTTCTTGTCTGCTCGTCGAGTTAGTTTGTATTCCTCCTTTCACGGTAATTATGATATATCTCCTCGCGTCATTCTTCACTGAAATGGATCACTAACTTTCTGAGGTCATTCATAACTATCTCTTTCAGTCTTTTACCACCTATCCTTTCTCATTTTGCCACTGACCTCGTATTAGAAGATGCGTTTCTCCTCTCACGTTAACTTTATTAACAACTGTCTTCGCCTGTGGGTCATTCCTAACTGTCTTCGACTGAGGGTCATCCTTAACTGTCTTCGACTAAAGGTCATTTCTATCTGTCTTCGACTAAAGGTCATCTCTATCTGTCTTCGACTGAGGGTCATCCTTAACTGTCTTCGACTAAAGGTCATCCCTATCTGTCTTCGACTAAAGGTCATCTCGATCTGTCTTCGACTGAGGGTCATCCCTAAAGTTTAATCCTGCCATGGGCACTCTTCACCCTAGGGTTGGTCACCGCCTTTAGGCCATATAAACCAAATGTGCCTTCCAACGCATGCACTATGGTATCAAGGGGCACCCTCAACTCCTCTTGGACCTGGACAATCAAACTGCTCAACTTTCTATTCGACTTCGTCAGCTCATATTGAATAATTATCTCATTTATCGCAGATTAGAGAGATTTTTCACACAAATTTTCTGCTATTCGTCCTACCCCGGCCTCTCCTCGACCCACAGCCATCTTTGCTCCCACTAAGGTTGTTTGCACTCTTCCTGGTCTCCGACTGTCGGCTTATGAATTGTCTGTCTTAGGTCAAAGTTTACAATGTGTTCCCCTCCGTCTTTTTTTTGACCAGTTTTCACTTCTTCAAGACGCCCATCGTTTCCATCGTAGACTGCTTTAGAAACTCCATTTCCAAGACGTGGCTCAGCCGTCATCATCACAGTTTGTTTCTGACGAAAACCCTTTCTCTCGTTTCTCACAATTATCTTCCAACTGGATCCCATCTGCAGGAGCGTCTTGATCTCTGGACCCCTACATTGATCACACTCTTCACGAAATCTACTAGCTTCGCCCTCCCCGTGTTCGACATTCTAACCTGACCCCCTGGGGAGCAGGGCCCACTTTCACCACTCCAGTGCAGAGGAGATATCGTGATCAAGAGTGCAGACAAGGGAGGGGCCATTGTTTGTTGGAAAAAGAATTGTACATTCAAGAAAACACAGTTTTGTAGGATTAGACCTCGAAAAAATCGTAGACGAAGCACTTAAATGAGACACGAGAGAAAGAAAAATCACAAGAGAATTACCTGGGATTCGAACACGGACTCCGGTAGGACGAGCAGCCGTCTAGCCACGAGAGAACAGTGTACTATCGACTTGGCCAACTAGCACCCCCAAAAAAGGTGTCTTATTGACATAGTCTTTAGTAACTGTTCAGTAGACACGAGGGATCGTGACAACCGGAAAGAAACGAGGCCGTGACACAGAAATTCCGTAGCTTAGATTCATTCTCTCTAGCAGGTACCAACATTTTAGACAAACATACACATGGTTTCCTGCCACGTCTGGTGCAAACTTGAGAACAACAATAACAAACGAAGGAATACTTATTACATGAAGTTAGTTTCAGGTATAGTTTTAAGGAACACTTTTTTTATAAATAGGAAACTACGAGGCTTTGGTACGGTAAAGTAAGAGAACACAGTCAGAGAATCCCAAAACAAGCTATTAAATGGAACACAACAGGCTGAACAAAAAGAGGTCGACCACGTGAAACTCTAAAGAGGACATTATTAAGAGAAGCCAGTTTAGTATGCATAACATCCCTTGATGAGGTTGAAAAGCTCACCGAAAACAGGAAAACTTGGTGAACTATCTTGCGAGACCTATGTGACGTTTAACGGCACGGGGAGGATATAAGAAATAGATATAAGAAGATGTTCAATAGTTGTCTCATAGCATCCACTGATGTCTCTGGGGCATCCGAGCACCGTCCTCATTGCTTCATTCAGAATTCTCTCCAGCAGCCTGGTTTGTTGGGTTGTTGATATAGTCAGCATTCCGACGCCACATTTCAGTCTACACCGTACCAACGCTTTCATTGTTGGGAATAGCATTTTGTGATGGACTCATATTTGGTATTATTTTTAATGCTTCTAGGTCTGTCTTTGCTTTCAATATCATCTTGTCCACGTGTTGCCTGGAGGATAAGCATTTGTAAAAGGTAATCTCAAATATTTAAGTGAGTGACATCTTTTCCTGTAGGTATTTTCACAGTGCACTCATGGCATTTCGGCTTTTGGTGTTCTGTTGTCCAAGGAACACCATAATATTTAGCTTTGGTTGGGTTAACTATTCTGCTGCTATTTTTGTGAATAAAATAATTTTATTTTAAAAGTATAAAAAGTGAGCAGCATGTTCTTGGGAGCCAGTACGGTTATGATGTGAAGAACAAGTATCTTCTGGTATCTCGTCTGACCTTATACTATTGTTGTAGTCCTATGTCATATTAACTTGAACTTCCTCTAATATCCGTTTCAAGTGGCTATACCTTAACTCCACCTAGACCCTAGACATTGTCCCTAGGCGCCTTGATGATCTGCGAAACCTCCTCAACAAAGTCTGCAAACTTGCTGATCTGCGATATTCGATATTGCCCTGATCTAGTTGATCAATTTATTTGCGGAAGAATGCTGCTCTTTTCTCTTCATACCTGACCGTTCTCATCATTTATATTGCCACCGTTCCTTGTTCTAGACGTTGTTTCTTATTCTAAACTGTGTCCCTTGTTCTAAACCTTGTTCCTTGTTCTAGACCTATTGTTCATCCTTCTATTCAGCTGCCAAAACTTTTTCAGGTCTTTATCTTTCCCTACCTCCTACACAAAGTCCCCCCAACACCGTCTTTTTTATTCTGCAGAGAGAGCTTTGAAGGTATGTGTGGGAAGCTGTCCCTTTCGCCTGTACTCTCATCATTTGTTTACGCCACTTTAGCCACTGTTTTTTTTAGGGTGCGTTTCACTTCCCAAGTCTATTCGATTTCTTTTGTCCAGAATGGGGGCTGATGGAAGCCCTTTCTTGTGAACTTTCTCTTCCAGGCTACTTGCCGTGCTCTATCGAACGGTGCCTGATTAGCGAGCTTGTATTTAAATGCAGATGAGTGTTTATGTGTCTCAGTGGTCGGCCTTTAGCTATTTCTCTGATATTGGTAAACGGTCACTGCCGTTGTAGAACATTGCCTCCCAGTGAAGATTCCACCCTGCCTGAGTGTACACCAGAGTCAGGCCGATATTAGAGTCTGAATCAGACTCTCGAGTGGCCAGCCGAATCATCTCTTGAAACTGTTTAGGACAGACAGGTTTGTCTTTATCAGTGCATTATCTAGTGCACATCCCTGAGAGTTGTCAATAAGATTACCCCACTTCGAGCCTTGAAGTCCATGTAGACTATCATTTCCTCCAGGTCCTCAAGAAAGCTCCAGTTTTCTTCACTTGTTAAGGGATTACTGACACAGGTATTAGTAATATTCCATGTACTGCCATCTGGATTCCCTGTAACTCTACTTTGTATTCCTCCCATTCTCTTATATCAATTTTACATGTCAATCTGCTCCTCTACCTTACAGTTCGGAATCTGGGGGAGACTTATTGGATATCGCTTGAAAAATAAAATAAGCATACACATGACGCATTGGTAGATGTCCTTGTAGATGTCACGAAATGAGAAGATTAATGGAAATTTTATTCTCATAGTTAAGAACAGGATGATCACTTAATTTCTACCATTTACGCTGAAGAAAGGCACTCACAAACAGCCCCATCGTATCGACAAACGTAATGTCAGTTCGATACTTTTCACAAAAAATCAGCTACACAGTTTAATTCCAAAATCCCAGAATACCAAAACAAGCTGTTAAGTGAGGCACAACAGGCCGAAGAAAAAGAGTTCCACCACTCACAACTCTAAACAGGATAATGTTAAGAAAACCAATTTAGTGGGCATAACATCCCTTGACGAAGATGAAAAACTCACCGAAAACAGGAAAACATGGCAAATAACTATGTAAGAAGGATGTAAGATGTAAGACTGTTTAATTTATAAACGCTTTTTGCGCGAATAATCGGATCATTTACATCGTGTATGTTTTTTTAAGTTATAATTAGTAAGTTTTATTTAACTTAACAGCTTTTAATAAACGTTTTTAATACGAAGTGCATAATTATAGATTTGTACATTGTTTGTTTTGTTCCATACATTTCTTGTTTTTTGTCTTCGTTGTGAACGAAAGTTTGTTTTTCTTGTTTTAGTTACCGATTATATGACGTCAACACTGATGTGATGTCTAAACGTGACCTTCCAAACCTTAGTGAGACTTAATTATACGGTAGGTATAATATCTCAAAGGAAGTATTCCATTTATAAATGAACCGTTTACATTTATAAATGCAACGTTTATTTTTGAGTCGATGATTGTTCTTTCAAATATTAGAAACATTTTATTATTGTACAATTTGCAATGACACACAAAAATAAGTGATCTTACATATTACATCCTTCCCATGGCGTTAAACGTCACATAGGGCTCGCATAGATGTATGCCAAGTTTTCCTATTCTCGGCGAGTCTTTCAACTTCATCAACGGATGTTATACCCACTAAACTGGCTTCTCTTAACAGTGCCCGCTTTAGAGATTCATTTGGTCGACCTCTTTTTCATCGGCCTGTTGTGCTCCACTTGATAACTTGTTTTGGTATTCCATGATTATTTCTTCTCATCACATGGTCTACATATGTCCATCTTCTTTTTCTGATCACCCATGAGACATGTTGTACTTTGCTCAACTGTCTTATCACAGTGTTGTTCTTAAGTTCGTTCCACTTTATACCAAGTATTTTAATGAGGTATTTGTTTTCAAAAGTCTCTAATTTCTCGTCTATTTCTTTAGTTGATTTCCAGCTTTCGCATACATAAATGAGGTTGGATATCACATTTGAATTGAATAGTCTTAACTTGGTTTTTGTGCTTATAACTTTTGAATTCCACATGGTCTCAAGATTTTTTAAGGACAATGCTTCTTTTGCACTTCGAATTAGATACACAAAATTAGTCACAACTGTCTAATCGTTAAATAATAAAGCTGTTCCTACTTTTTTCCAAGTTTATACAATTTGCAATGACGAGTTTCAAGGAAGGATGATTCACATTTATGTGGTAAGTTAGCTTTTCACGAAGTCCATTAAAATGAATAAGCTCACTCTGCTGCAAGGAGTAGTAGACATCTCTTATACACAACACTGGAATGATGAGATTACTTTTTTCCAACTTGTAAATGTCATATAGTATGATCGGTCCAAAGATATTCTTCCTCTTCTTCGTTCGCTTCTACCACCAAGATCACCCCGTGATCCTGCTGAATTTACTCCTGTGGTCCTCGATGTGTCCCGCGGTCCCCCCCCCCCCCAAGTAGTTCCTGAGAGACCCACAAGAGATCCCCGAGAGGATCACAAGAGGTTCAGAGTATCGGGGGGGGGGGGCTTGGGCATGAATTCTTGGTTGATCGATGAAGCGGGATTGCGTGACACCGTGGTTTTCGTTCCACCAGTTTAATCTAGAGTTGGACTTTCTCACTGGAAAACCTCGACGTGTTTTGGATATCAGAATATCCCTGCCGGGTGAGAGGTGGTTGCCCATCCAGTCCAGCGTTGGACTTTCTCACCGGAAAACCTCAACATGATTAGGATACGCATACATCCCCGTCGGGTGAGAGTTGGTTGCCTATCTAGACTGCACTGGTCCAGTGTCTCCGACTTCAGCATTTTGTGGTCGTGGCCGCTAACCTTCCTAGTTGTGACCAGGCAGAGCTTTTGTCCAGGAGGACGAATCCTCGCCACTGGTAAGTTTTACCCCTGGGTTGTGCCTGTATAGGCGTATTATCCCAGTATGGGCGTGTTTAGGACGTTACCGACCTCTAGAGCAGAGATACCGTGACATGAGTAGTCATCAAGTTTCACCCCTGGGTTAAGCCGGTTTAGGCATATTTCACCAGTATGAGTGTATATCGGACGTTGCTGGCCTCTAGAGCAGAGGTGTCGTGAGACTACTGACCATACCGATAAAGCTTCACTTTATTCTTTCCTTCACCTTTTCACACCGGCGCCGCACGGCAACCCTAATTGCTTTCCGCATTTTCTTCACTGAACGGGAGGAGTTTCACTCCACACGCGGCATCCGAAAAATCTCGCCATCAGTGTCATAGTTTAAACCCTGGGTTAAGCAGATTCAGGCAATTCGCCCAGTATGAGTGCACATAGAACGTGGCCGACCTCCTGAGCTGATGTGCCGTGATTTGAGCAGTCCTGACCTCGAGATTAATGATTACTTCATTTAATCATTTCGTTCACATTTTCCACAGTGGCGTCACGCGACAACCCCATTCGCAACTTTCTTCATTGGCCGAGAGGTGCCCCACTCCACGCACGGTAGCTGAAGAATCTCGCCAACAGCGGGTTTTAAATCAGAGTTTTCCTTCGCCGAGATGAGCTACCAAATAAGACTCTGATCTACCCGAAGCGTCTTGTTTTCAGGCGCTAGATATTCGCTTTCGCCCCTTCTCTTCTCAGTTTGAACAGTTCCGCCACGAGAAGGCCAGGAACTGGACTTAACAGTCAGAGGCTATTTGAGACGCTCGCCTTGGAGATATTTAATTGGGGTGGAGAGGGTATCCTCTACTCCACCTCCGGCTATGACGGTCTTTAGAAACAAGTCCAAAGATCAAAATAATTCATGAAAAATTTTGCATATGGCTGCACTCTAAGAGTCTTTATTCTTCAAACATTCTTCTTAAGGTATTAGTTGATTTGCTAAATTTATTTTCATTCAGCTTTTAAACTTAATAATATGAGACCGTTTCACGAAAAGTTAACATGACGTAAAGTCTTACTAGATTTTAATTCTGTGCTCACATATAATGGTATAATTTAATTACGAAAGAAAAAAAAGTCCTAGAAAAACTAGATTTCGCACCACATATCTTATATATCTTATATCTAATATCCTTCCCGTGCCGTTAAACGTCATAAAGGGTTCGCAAGGTAGCTCGCCAATTTTTCCTGTCTTCGGCAAGCTTTTCAACTTCATCAAGGGATTTTATGCCTAATAATTTGCCCTCTATTAACAATGTCCTCTTTAGAGTTTCACATGGCCTGCCTCTTTTTCTTCCTCCTGTTGTGTTCAACTTGATAGCTTGTTTTGGGATTCTCTGATCGCTTTTTCTCATCATTTGACAAACATATGTCCATCTACCTTTCCTGATCACCCATGAGGCCAATTGTTGTTCACTCATATGTCTTATCTCTGCCTTTTTCTTGAATTCGTTCCGCTTGATGCAGACTAATTTCCGTAGGCATTTGTTTTCAAAAGAGTTTAATTTCTTGTGTATTTCTGTTTTCCAGCTTTCGCATGCACAAATGAGGGTAGATATTACATTTGAATTGAATTATCTTAACTTGGTTTTTGTGCTTAAAACTTTTGAAATGCATATGTTCTCAAGATTCTTGAAGATCGATGCTACTTTTACAATTCTAACTTCATTTCTGGTGTCACCATCCTGGTCTATGTAGCTGCCAAGGTATGTAAATTGAGTGATTTCTTAAACATCTGTCCCTTCCACGTGTATTTTTCCATTTTAATTAATGAGAAGTTTTATTATGTTTATTTTGTCTTTGTTAATTTCAAGTCCCATTTTACTAGCCTGCGAATACAGTATATCTGTTTTTTCATGCATGGAATTCACATCGTTACTGATAAGAGTTATTTCATCAGGAAAATCAAGATCTTCTTGTTAGGTCCCATTTACCCAATCAATACCTATATTACCTGTGCAACATTTTTTCATTATGAAGACTGTTGCAATTTCAAAAAGAAATGGAGATAGTATACATCACTGTTTCACACCTGTTTCAATCTGGAACCATTCGCTCATCCCTTCTTCTCTCTTGACTGCACAAACATATCTTTTGTAGAGATCCTTAATGATGTTGAAAGTTTTAGATGGTGTTCCATATAGACTTATATTTCTCCACAATGAATCTCTGTGTATATCTATCAAATGCTTTTTTAAAGGCTCTGAAGTTCAATATTAATGATTTCTGCTTTTCAATATGTTCTTCAAGTATTATTCTTAGAGTAAAGTTCTGGTCGAGACAGCTTCTCCCTTTTCAAAATCCTCCTTTTTCTTCTCTCATTGCTGTATCCACCATATGTTTAAGTTCATTCAAAATAACCTTGCAACTACTTTTGATACAACTGATACTAAGTTTACTCCTCTCCAATTGTTACTGTCACTAGGGTTGCCTTTTTTGGGTATTTTAACAATGATTTCTTTTTTCCAATTAGAAGGGACCTTCTCTTCTTTCCTAATCTTGTTTAAAATTCTCTGTAGTTGTCTCATGTTGTCACTATTGATAGCTTTTAACATTTCAGCTGTTATTTCATCTTCACCTGCAGCTTTGGTGTTCGCCATTACATTCACTGCTGTTTCAATTTCATACAATGTATTTTCATCTATGTTGACATTTAGTTGTGGGGAAGGTAAGTCGGTTCCAAGGTTTAACAATTCTTTTGGGTGTGGTCGATTAAGTATTTCTTGGAAGTGTTCAGCACATCTTTACTTTTAGTCTTTTCTTGATGTTAATAGTGTTCCAGTTTTGCTAAGGATTGGTCTTTCTTTAGACGTAATAGTACCTGTTAGCCTCTTTTGTAAGTTATATAAGGTTTCACTGTCTCCTGTTTTTGCTGCTTTCTCCGCCTCTTTCGCCATATTGTCTATGCATTCTCGTTTATCCATTCTAGCTGAAATTTTAATTTCTTGTTTATTTCTTTGTATGTTTCTTTCGCCAGATCTTTTTAAAGATCTGTCTTTGCATTCAATATGGCTAATTTGACTGCTCGTCTTTCCTGTATGTACTACCATGTGTTTTCTGATATCCATGATTTTCTATTTGTTTTTTTCAGTCCATCGCATGCTTTTGCTGCTGTGATTATGGTTGTGCTGTAAGAATTCCATAATGCATGTGTATCTATCTCCTATACTTCTGTGTATTGATTTCTTGTGTTGGCTTTTCAATTTTAGTTTTATTTTCCCTATACACAGATTGTGATCATTGTTGACATCTGCATCCCTATATCCCCTTACATCTATCAGAGTTGTTCTACATTGCTTTCTAATACAGAAATGATCTATCTGGTTTCTAGTTCTATCATCTGGAGATATCCACGTTGTTTTATGTATCTCTTTGTGTGGAAATATTGTGCCTCCAATGACCCTGTCCTCTGTTAGACATATTTCAGTTAATTTTTCTCCGTTCTGATTTACAGTGTCATGTCCTTCTTTCCCCATTACTTTTTCAACGTCGGTGTTATCTTTTCCTACCTTAGCGTTGAAGACCCATACAGCAATTAGTATGTCGTGTTTAGGGACTTTGTTGTTAATTTGTTGTGATTGGTGATAGAAATCATATTTCACTTCCTCATCTGCATCATTCATTGGTGCATAACACTGTATTATTGTCATTCTTCCATGTCTTAGGTTGTGTCGTGCTCTTATTATACGACATTTCACATATTCCCATTCTACAAGACTCTGTGCTTCTACATTTAGCATAATTATACCTTCCCCCTCTTGGTGTTTCCCGTCGTCTCTGCCTGAATGTATTATTAACTTACCGTTTTCCGTCGATCTTTTACCTGCTTCTGGCCATCGAATTTCACTGATGCCTAGGACGTCTAGGTGGTATCTCTCCATTTATCTGATGGTATGAGTAATTTTAGTTGGTGCTGCCAGATTTCGCACGTTCCAGAACCCAGTCTTTGTCATATTTTAGGGCGACGAATGTATTCTTTGAACTCTTCAGAGATGGCATCCCTGATACTCAGTTGGTTTCTTTGCGATTTTCTATAACAAGTTCTTTTTTCCAATCTAGAGTCGCCTCTAGATAGGTCCCTGGCCATCTGTTTATATACAAAATGGATGTGTGCATGTGTATTCCAGCATAACTGTGGAACGCCTGGAGCAATTTCAACAATACTCTGGAGAAAAGTACTGTGGGGGGGGGGGGGGTAACACAACCCTATCACCACAAGATGGGGCTGGAGGAAGGGTTGGATTGGGTGACATGTAAAAATAATCGAAAACAACTGATATCAGTGTCGAATCCATAGCTTTTGGAGCCTGTGAGATGAAAAGTGACACCACCGATGCCGTTTAAGTCTAGGTTCATCCCCCCTCCGCATGGGGGGGGGGGGGTTGAGAGGTGGTGAAAATTATGATGGGTTCTCCAATTATTCTGCTACGGTGTGTAAAGAGGATGCGGAGCAATGCAGTTGAAGTGACTATCTTAACAGGACAAGGAGAGGGTGAAGCAGTTTTTATCCGACGGATACCACTCATTCCGACGGATCTCCCTTTTAACTTTAAGAAATTTTAATTTCCACTGGGCTTGCGTTCCCGATTACAATCAACAAGTCACAGGGGGCAGTCTGCACATTATAGAGTAATGTCTTTTACAAATTCACTATAATATTAATTTAACTCAAACTTTATTATATAAACATTTGTAGTTTCACCTCCAGTAGCAAGAATAAATATTATCTTGTTTGAACCCTCCCTCCCTTGAGTAAACAACATAAGGTTTCTGTGGGAGACACATGGCTATCTCAAATCCATACCGCAGTATGAATAATTAATAACTTTCCGAGCAACGCCGGGTAATCAGCTAGTTTATTCTTTAAAAATGCATTCAACTAAATTGCCTTTGTTACCAACGATACTATAGAAGCAACAAGACTCAATTTTAAAAGACAACAATTACATATTTGGTGCAGTGTTTCTTAACCTTTTTTTGGTTATGAACCCCCTCTAATACCTGATAACAACTGTGGACTTCTCACAGAAAATAAAAGAATAAATAGAACCCAGATGATGCTAAGAATTATTTTAATCGTGCTGATTCATTTACCGTTCCATGAACCCTCAAAACTCGTTCCTTGTATTGCCTAGAGGCAACTGAACTTAGGTTAGGAATCACTGGTATGGTGTCTACAACTGTTATGATCTGTCAGATACTCCACAAACTCTCTCTCTCTCTTTATATATATATATATATATATATATATATATATATATATACCCTTTCTCTCATTCTCTGCTTCTTATTGTGCGGTGTGATCTAGTGGCAGAATGGCTTCTCTGAATTTCAAAGTCACAGCTGCAGATATCCCAAGTACAGTATATTATCACAGAATTACAGCAACACTCCAGTGATTAGTGGGTTAATTTATTAACTGCCAGAATTAACTTTATTTGAAATATAGTACAATTTCAATTTCACGTCTTTACCCAATCGTCTGTCTGCGGTATCAGTGTTATGATGACCACTTTTAATAGTTATTATGTCTTTATTATAAGATGTATTATTTTTGTCAGTTTGTTCTTCAAGTGTTTGTTCCCGTAACAAGAGAAAGAAAAAAGTCCATAAGACAACTGGTATAATTCAGCTCATAATATAAGAAAAAGTTAACCATATTTTTAATATGATATTGTTCACTGGACATTGAACAGACATACTATAATTACAGCTATGAGCGCCTTTTAGTCACCAAATAATAAGTATTACACATATGTTACTGATGCGTACCTGAGACTGGCACCAATACAATAGCATATCTCTATCTCTTATATAGATGTAGAAAGTTAAGGTATCTGTTGCCTGTGTCTATTAATTCTCTTCTTGTTATTGCGCAATTGCCTCGATGTTGAAACAATTTGCAGAATCTGTTGCTACACTATCCGCACAGCATCGCAACAAGAACAGCCAGGGTCTCCAACAATTCCACAGCAGAACGCCACATGGCAAAGCATACTACTATGAAACTTGCAGTCATCCAACACAACTGACAATTAACATTCCGAGACAGGCTGAACCAAGCCTGCTGTTAGAATAAACACTCAGTAATAACATTTATTGATGTACAAAATGAAAGATGAAGCGATGAGGATGAGCTTGTTGCTCATCAGGCTAGGCAAATTATACAACACAACCAAGATTCCCGGCGTGAGTATTCAACGCCATTGGGAAGAAATTTATTACAATTCAAATGCAAAAAAATACATACGCACAAATTCCAACAGGAACAACACTTTATTATGGCAACAAAACCAAAACTCTCCTGAAACTGCCAGTTTAACCACTGAACGCGGCACAGAGGCCCAACATCTAACAAGAATGACTGGTCTACATTTCTACTATCAATCTTCAAAAAATCTTCGAATATCCCTCATCCAAAACATCCTTACGCCACCAAAAAAAAAAAAAAAGGAACAAAGCCCCAATCCATCCTAATAAAAAAAAATCTTCAAATATTAATCTGTCAAAAACATCCTCTCTGAACTTAAGCTAAGACACTAACCTGAACTAAACTACTATCAAGCCTACCTCTCTCTCTTTCTTACGTTTTTAAATACATCCCAGTCTTTGCTCAGAAGACACGGGATTCTCTTGAGCGCATGCTTACTTCGAGACTTTTGCCCAGTGCGTCCGAAGCAAGGTTACCCTTTGTCTTCCTCAGCAAGAGCGCTCACTCTGTCATCAAAATGACACTGTTGAAAACCTACTTATGTCCCATACGTTAGGACATATTCTTCTAAACAGCAGACAAAAAAAAAGGATGACATACAGGAAAATCAAGAAAGAAATATAAACGAAATAAACGTAAGTATTGACATAAAAAGAAAATGCAGTTCACTTTAGTGCACATGAAAAGCTCATTAATGATAATAGAGAATAGCTTAGTATTTGTGCACTTATCTTGATGCTGTGTTTTTCTGCATCAAGGTCTTCTGACAAAACTAACCTTCTTTGTAATTTTGAATAGAGAGACATTTCATTATCTTTATGAAACAACTCCTATTCATACAGCAGATCGCAACATTGTGTCATTATCTTTAGATAGTAATAGGAACAACAACACATATATAGTTAAGAGACATAAAATCCCTTGATAAGGTTGAAAGTCTCGCCGAAAACAGGAAAACTTGGCGAACTACCATGCGAGCCCTATGTGATGTTTAACGGCCGGGAAGGATGCAAGATGTAATATGTAAGAAGTTATGAGAACTAAATACACACTGCAGTGTCAGGGAAATCTAAAACTAGTCGCAATAATTCTATTGGCAATCAAAACAACAAAGTATAAACGACTGCAGCAGTCATATACTCTTTGAAAAAGTTGCAATGATGATTAATTTAAGTTCATGCTTCCCGCGCCTTCCGTCTGTTAGTTCCTTCCAGTCTATTTCTTGTCTTCATGTTGTTTCTGTTAAAAAGAAAAAAAATGGTATTGAATGGCCACTTGGAAGTACTTTCACCTATTAAAATATATATTAACGAATGACTGAGAGTGTCTACTAACCATGCGTTTATCAAGTCTACATATCCAATATCAAATTTCTGTTGCGCAAATACCAAACATTCTTCTCTTGACTTGTATGTTTAGAACTTACGATTCTTACTATACTCCACCACTCCAAACTTTTATCGTTCCATTTATTTTTCTTTTGTTTTAATTCGCTCTAAATCTGATTTTTTTTTCTATTATGATGAATGGCCTTTCAGAAATAATGTTATGACTGCTTGTTCACCTTCAGTGGCTATTCTTTACTTAGTTTGGTGACTATTTTCATCTCGATATCCAAGTTTTATCGCAAGAGATGAAATATCTCTAAGCTGGGTAATGTCTTGACTTGTAAGTTCTGATTTTACTGGAGTTGAATAGTCATGAAACCATTACATCTGCAATGAACAACAATCCACGTTTAGCTCTAAGCGCAGAAACTTTATCTAGAAAGAAGCAAACGTACAGAATTATTTGCAGCATAAATCATCAGCATAACTATTTGTCTTCAATGAAAGCTATACGGAAGATGACTTTAAAATATGTGTATGTGTGTGTGCATGCACAGCAAGGAATTTTCCGTCTTAAATTTCGGGTTTTGTAACTTTAACTACTACTTTCAGTCGCTAAAACAATAAAAGCACTTCCTATTTCTTTAAGTCAGATTTAATCTTTTGAAAGTGTCAAATAAACTTCACGAAAGAGCTTATAAATTAGGGTAATCTAACTTAAGATACTTCTATTCCCTGAAGGAACATGCGAAATTAGATTTCATGATCTTCACTGAAGAAAATGTTCACTGAGATCGTGTTATTGATGACTTTTTTTTCAAGTTGCTGTTTTGGTAAGTATTTATCATTTTGAAAAAGATTTTATTTGTTTGCTCTGTTCTTTCCACTTCAGTATGTGTAAACTAATATGAAGCTATTGCAAGAGATTTGTTGTAGTAACTACCAGATGTAGCGCAGAAAATGGGAATAAAGAAATAGAATCACAATTAAAGAGATTTATGTTACATGAGATTGAAAGAAAGCGCCATGTACACTGTTCTTCACACAATGCCACCAAGCAATGCCCCCGACAGATAATTTGGAAGATTGTACAAACATACATCCCCTTTTATTTATTATTTCATTTATTACACCCCTCCTCCAAAGTCTTCATGACCACGCCTTAAAACAAAGAAGCCGTGTAGGCCCTAGAGTAATGCCCTTATTGAACCCCCTACCCCTCTTCTCGGTGGTCCTACCATCCGGTCTCTGACGAAATACCAGCCCCAACACGAAATACAGCTGAGTGCTTCTAGAAGATAAACAGACATTACCCTGCGTAGATAGAAGATAAACAGAAAGACACTACCCTGCGTAGATAGAAGATAAACAGACATTACACTGCATAGATAGAAGATAAACAGAAAGACACTATCCTGCATAGATAGAAGATAAACAGACATTACACTGCATAGATAGAAGATAAACAGAAAGACACTACCCTGCGTAGATAGAAGATAAACAGACATTACACTGCATAGATAGAAGATAAACAGACACTACCCTGCGTAGATAGAAGATAAACAGACATTACACTGCATAGATAGAAGATAAACAGACACTACCCTGCGTAGATAGAAGATAAACAGAAAGACACTATCCTGCGTAGATAGAAGATAAACAGAAAGACACTATCCTGCGTAGATAGAAGATAAACAGAAAGACACTATCCTGCGTAGATAGAAGATAAACAGAAAGACACTATCCTGCGTAGATAGAAGATAAACAGAAAGACACTACCCTGCATAGATAGAAGATAAACAGAAAGACATTACCCTGCGTAGATAGAAGATAAACAGAAAGACATTACCCTGTATAGATAGAAGATAAACAGAAAGACATTACCCTGCGTAGATAGAAGATAAACAGAAAGACATTACCCTGTATAGATAGAAGATAAACAGAAAGACATTACCCTGTATAGATAGAAGATAAACACAAAGACATTACCCTGCGTAGATAGAAGATAAACAGACATTACCCTGCGTAGATAGAAGATAAACAGACATTACCTTGCATAGATAGAAGATAAACAGAAAGACATTACCCTGCGTAGATAGAAGATAAACAGACATTACCCTGCATAGATAGAAGATAAACAGACATTACCCTGCATAGATAGAAGATAAGCAGACATTACCCGGCATAGATAGAAAATAAACAAACATTAACCTGCATAGATAGAAGATTGATAGTGTTTAAGTTATGAAAGTTCATCAACATGAAAACATCTCTAGCGAAAACAAAACACGTGTGGAAACCAGACATACCAGCAAAACATTAAACATTAAAGTGAAAACATATCGTTCCTACTAAAATGTTAAAGTGAAAACATATCGTCCGTACTAAAATATTAAAGTGAAAACTTATCGTCCCTACTAAAATATTAAAGTGAAAACTTATCGTCCCTACTAAAATATTAAAGTGAAAACATACCGTCCCTACTAAAATATTAAAGTGAAAACATATCGTCCCTACTAAAATATTAAAGTGAAAACATATCGTCCCTACTAAAACATTAAAGTGAAAACATATCGTCCCTTCTAACATTTATTGGAGATTAGATGTGTGTTGTGTAGGGAGGATATCGAAGAAGAACCAGATGTTACGATAAAACGCTTTCAGCAAGGGCAATAATCAAGAAAAAAATGAATAACACAAAAAACCTGTTCAGGACATAAATGTGTCTTGTTTAAAGAAACAGACTGAAAAAAAAGGGTGAAGACAGGGTCCAAGCAAGGCGGAGGAAGGAGGGTAATAAGTAAATTAGATCGTAATTCAAGAAGTGAAAGAAAAACTAACTTCGCCATTTTCTGCACAAGAATATGAGAAATATGAAAGAATCAAACATGGTTTTGTGAGACAGTAAAAAGAAAGGACCTTTTTAACGTGTTACATGGGAGGAACACACTAACCAGATGAGTATATCTGTGACACTCTAAGAGACATTTTATTAGCAAACCCTCCTACCCTGTCTTCCAGTGTATCCTGTGCTATTCTGTTTTCATCCATTATGAGATATCCCTTAAAACATGAAAACTCTTCCCGGGCCCAGAGCAATGCACCCCCTGGGGCCTGCACTCAAATGTTAGGTCGAAGTGGGGGATACAAACAAAAAAAAAGGGGAACCAAGGACAGGCAAGGATGAAAGCAGATTCGGAGACTGACAATTGAGAGAGTGATTACAGAAATATTACACTCAGAATTCAGCATGGATGACCGTAGCTTCAATAACTCCAGATAAGAAGAAATGAAATGAAAATTATTTCTTTACTTAAGTCTCCAGACGACACAGTCACTTATAACGGCATATCTTTACTTTCGCGCTTAAACACACCCACACAAAGCTTTTATATGGCCTGGATGCCACTAATTCCATATAAAGTGTAGTGCACAACGGCAGTTTTCAATCTTGTGCTTTCTAATTTTATTCCTAGCTCTATAGCAAATCAAAGTATCTAACTCGTAGGCCGATAGTAACAATAATTTTGAGAAAGTTTACATAAGATGTAGAGAAGTAAACAGTGAAATAAATAGCAGGACAGAACATATCTTCTTATCTTATATCTTATATCCTTCTCGTGCCGTTAAACGTCACATAGGGCTCGCAAAGTAGTTCGCCAAATTTTTCCTGTCTTCGGCGAGTCTTTCAACCTCATCAAAGGATTTTATGCCTGTTAATTTGGCCTATCTTAATAATGTCCTCTTCAGAGTTTCACGCGATCTGCCTCTTTTTCTTAGGCTTGTTCTGTTCCACTTGATAGCTTGTTTTGGGATTCTCTGATCATTTCTTCTCATCAAGAGACCAACATATGTCCATCTCCTTTTCCTGATCACCCATGAGACTGGTTGTTGTTCAGTCATCTGTCTTATCTCTGCATTGTTCTTGAATTCATTCCACTTGATGCCAAGTATTTTCCTTAGGCATTTGTTTTCAAAAGAGTCTAATTTCTTTTCTATTTCTTTAGTTGCTTTCCAGCTTTCACATGCATAAAAGAGGATGGATATTACATTTGAATTGAATAGTCTTAACTTGGTTTTTGTGTTTATAACTTTTGAATTCCATATGTTCTCAAGATTCTTGAAGATTGATGCTGCTTTTGCAATTCTGATCCTAACATCTTTTCTAGTGTCACCATCCTGGTCTATGTAGGTGCCAAGGTATGCAAATTGATTGACTTCTTCAATATCTGTCCCTTCTATGTGCATTTTTCCATTTTGATTGATAGGAATTTTCATTATTTTTGTTTTGTCCTTGTTATTTTCAAGTCCTATTTTGCTAGCCAGTGAAGACAGGCTATCTGTTTTTTCTTGCATGGAATTCACATTATTACTGATAAGAGTTATGTCATCAGCAAAATCAAGATCTTCTAGTTGGGTCCCATGAACCCAGTCATTACCTGTGTTACCTGTGCAGCATTCTTTCATTATGAAGTGTATTGTAATCCCAAAAAGTAAAGGAGACAGTATACATCCTTGTTTCATGCCTGTTTCAATCTGGAACCATTCACTTATCTTTTCTTCTGTCTTGACTGCACAAACATATCCATTGTATAAGTCCTTAATGATGTTGACAGATTTATATGGTATTCCATATAGACTTAAAATTCTCCATAATGAATCTCTGTGTATGCTATCAAATGCTTTTTTAAAATCTATGAAGTTCAGTATTAATGGTTTCTACTTTTCAATATGTTCTTCAAGTATTATTCTGAGAGTAAAGATCTGGTCGAGACAGCTTCTCCCTTTTTGAAATCCTGCTTGTTCTTCTCTCATTGCAGTATCCACCATATCTTTGAGTCTATTCAAAATGATCTTGCAAAATACTTTTGACACAACTGATATTAAGGTTACTCCTCTCAAGTTGTTAGTCACTAAGGTTGCCTTTTTTGGGTATTTTAACAATGATTCCTTTCTTCCAGTTAGAAGGGACCTTTTCTTCTTTCCAAATCCTGTTAAACATTCTCTGTAATTGTCTCATGTTGTCACTATTGATAGCTTTTAGCACTTCGGCTGTTATTTCATCTTCACCTGCAGCTTTGTTGTTAGCCATTAAATTCACTGCTGTTTCAATTTCATGCAATTTAATTTCATCTAGGTTGACATTTAGTTATGAGGCTGGTAAGTCAGTTTCAAGGTTTAACAATTCTTTTGGATGTGGTCGATTAAGTATTTCTTGGAAGTGTTCAGCCCATTTTTGCTTTTGGTCTTTATTTGATGTTAATAGTGTTCCAGCTTTGCTAAGGATTGGTTTTTCTTTAGATGTAATAGTACCTGTTAGCCTCTTTTGTATGTTGTATAAAGTTTTGCTGTCTCCTGTTTTTGCTGCTTTTTCTGCCTCTTGTGCCATATTGTCTATGTATTCTCTTTTATCTCTTCTAGCTGAACTTTTTACTTTCTTGTCTTTTTCTTTGTATTTTGCTTTTGCCAAATCTCTTTCATTATCTGTTTTTGCATTCTACATGTCTAATTTGACTGCTCGTCTTTCATGTATATACTTCCAGGTTTTATCTGATATCCATGCTGTTCTATTTGGTTTTTCCAGTCCAGCGCTAACTTTTGCTGCTGTGATTATGGCTGTGCTGTAAGAATTCCATAACTCATCTATACCTATCTCCTCAACTTCACTGGGTGTTTTGAAATGATTGGCAAGTTCCTGAATGAAATTAATGTTATTATTATCTTCTTGTAGGCTGTGGCTGTTATAACTTTCTGTGTACTGATTTCTTGTATTGACTTTTCAATTTTAGTTTTATTTTCCCTATGCACAGGTTGTGATCACTGTTGACATCTGCACCCCTATTAGCCCTTACATCCATTAGAGATGTTCTGTATTGCTTTCTAATACAAAAATGATCTATCTGGTTTCTAGTTCTGTCATCTGGAGATATCCACGTTGTTTTATGTATCTCTTTGTGTGGGAATATTGTGGCTCCAATGACCATGCCCTCTGTTAGACATACTTCAATTAATCTTTCTCCATTCTGATTAACCATGTCAATTCCTTCTTTCCCCATCACTTTTTGAACGTCGGTATTATCCTTCCCTACCTTAGCATTGAAGTCCCCCATAGCAATTAGGATGTCGTGTTTAGGGACTTTGTTGATGATTTGTTGTAGTTGGTGATAGAAGTCGTCTTTCACATCATCATCTGCATCATTCGTGGGTGCATAACACTGTATTATTGTCATTCTTCCGTGTCGTAGGTTGTATCGTGCTCTTATTATACGACTTTTCACCGCTTCCCATTCTACAAGGCTCTTTGCAGCTACATTTGACATAATAATGCCCACCCCGTCCCGGATTTTACCATCATTTCTGCCTGAATGTATTATTAACTTACCGTTTTCCGACGATCTTTTACCTGCTTCTGGCTATAGCATTTCTCTGATGCCCAGTATGTCTAGATGGTATCTCTCCATTTCTTTGATGACCTGAGTAGTTTTTGTTGGTGCTGCCATCGTTCTCACATTCCAGAATCCAATCCTTGTCACATGTTTGGGGCCGACGAATGAGCTCTTCGGAGTTGGCATCCCTGATGCTCGGTTGGTTTCTCTGCGAGTTTCCATAACGATATCTTTTTTTCACATCTGGAGTCGCCTCTAGATAGGTCCCAGGATAAGGTTGTTAGCCTTATGCCCAACTCCCACTGCATGATATGTAACAGATCAAGCGGAATTCCGCTGATTTCTGCATGCCGGCGAGAGCGTTAGAAAAAAACATCCACCATCTTGCACGTCACGCCGGAAGAATATATCTACCAAGTGAATAAAGCTCGTGAGGTTTTCCTTGTCTATAATAACATAATTCTACTATAAATTTGACAGATATAATCATTACAGATCTAGCTACAACAGAAGTGTATTACAGTTGTTTTAATATACTTACATTTCTTCTTTTTTTCAGCTTTCTGAGCAGTTAAGGCTCATTGCTGCAGATAAACATTCTTCTCTATTCATAATCTTCTCTCTGCAGTTGGTGACACCAATTTATTTTATATCATCTTCTATGTTGTCTTTCCATCTCGGTCTTGGTCTACCTCTTGATCTTGATTATCTCATCTCTTGTGCTTGCATAATTTCGTTCTTTCTACATGATCCAAGCAGGGTAGTCTGCTCAGTTTCAGGACATTTATAACTGTCTGGGATCTAAATCAGCTGTTCGGTTCATCGCTCAGCATAAACTATAAAGATATCAATCAGGGAGTTCACATACATTGGTAATAAAGAAATGCAGCTGGAGACAGTAGTAAAGATATCAATCAGGGAGTTCACATACATTGGTAATGAAGAAATGCAGTTGGAGACAGTAGTAAAGATATCAATCAGGGAGTTCACATACATTCATAATGAAGAAATGCAGTTGGAGACAGTAGTAAAGATATCAGAATATTAATAATAAAAGATTGATTTGCTTGGGTAGCATTCAACCAAATCTGAAGTTCCAAAAAAAAAACTTCACTAGAAAACAAAATTGCTGACATTCAAAACCAATGTTTTAAGTGCCTTACTATATGGGAGTGAATGCTGGAAAAGGATGCAGACAAGATGATACGTACTTGACACTTTCCAAAACAGGTATGAGTGTCTTCCTCTTCCTTCGCAGAGTATGAGTGTAAGATAAAAGGAGTTTTCTGGCCAAATACCATAAAAATTACCTCTTGTTAAGAGAGACAGACATTACACTACTGTCGACAGTGACTGAAAGGTGAAGGATTGTCCATATTATGACATACGACTACTTAACATGAGCAGCTGTGATGTGAACTCCACAGGGAAATAGAAGCATGGGATGACTGAAAGAAACATGGAGATGTACAATATGGGAGGACTGAAAGAGACATGGAGATGTACAATATGGGAGGACTGAAAGAGACATGGCGATGTACAACATGGGGCGACTGAAAGAGACATGGAGATGGTCAGCATGGGAGGACTGAACGAGACATGGAGATGTACAACATGGGAGGACTCAAAGAGACATGGCGATGTACAACATGGGGCAACTGAAAGAGACATGGAGATGTACAGCCATGGGACAACTGAAATAAGCATGGAGATGTACAGCATGGGATGACTGAAAGAGACATGGAGATATACAGCATAAAGAATACAGGTAAAGAAATGACTGATATGGGAGACAGCCAAGAAGAAGTGACACAAGTGAGAATCTCTTGCTACCGACCGTCGGTACTGAAAGGACAAGAGGGAGAGAAACACAGTTAATATAGGTTTATCCACAAGCACACACAAACACTCACACAAAGACACTTTCTAACACACACATATGATTATCAACATCGTTTGCTGTTGAGTAAAAATCGATCTGTGATATTGTCGCGCTGAAGTTGTTTGACTAAATCATTAACACAAAATTACTGTTTATTTTTAAACTCCTCTGAATTGTACACGTTTCCCAGGATGTGATAACGGCTGGTTTGGAGCAAAATGCGAATACCAATGTCGATGTGCAAGAAACCTCTGTATGGACAATGGAGATTGTATAAGAGGAGTCGAGTGCTGGGATGGATGGTTTGGCCCTGCTTGTCAATATTGTAAGTGAGTCTTGACATCTGTTCAGCCACAACAATAGTCAATATTGTAAGTGAATCTTGACATCTGTTCAGCCACAACAATAGTCAATATTGTAAGTGAGTCTTGACATCTGTTCAGCCCATATCCCTATGTGCCTGTAGGCATGACAGGGTTACCTTTACTTTACAGACAGCAATTGTCAATATTGTAAGTGAGTCTTGTCATCTGTTTAGTCACAGCAATTGTCAATATTGTAACTGAGTCTTGATATCTGTTCAGGCACAGCTATTCTCAATATTGTTATTTTAAATATTATAATTTGACCTTTATACATAAAACTTACATAATTAATAAAGTGTATCTTCTGTAAGAGAACGGTGAAAAACATACGTGAAATGACGAGCGAGGTAAAATTATCAATATCGGAGTGGAAGTAGAGAGATGTATTATTTCCACGTCTTACACAAAAATAGAAGCGGGAATGGAGAGTCAGCAGACAGTGGAATACGCACGATGAAATAAAATAACAAACAAAACACAGTAACTATCCAATATTTCAGCAATATGCATTCGTCAATGACAAAAGAAATAACAAAACAACAGAAGCATGTCTGAAATCCCCCTAGCATGAATGTTTGGAACAAAATGTGCCTAGACAGAATATGTTAAGAACAATTAGAAATACAATAACCAACGTAAAAGGGAATGCGTAAAAATCTTCGAAAAAGAGAAAAGATACTCCAAACGCAGAATTGTAATTTGCTGGCGCTGCTGCACGTGCAGTATGAAGCCCCAAATTATCATGCTGCAACAACACATCAGCACTGGGTAAACTGTGCAGTTTGGCCTGATTACAGGTTTTAAGTGCATCTAAAGCAATGATCTAAATTTAGAGAATTACAGTCACAGAACAGAGTGAACATCAATTTTCACGTCAAAAGAGTTGTATAAAACTTCTTTGGTTTCAGCCAATAAAACTGTCGTCATCTTTGCTACCTTGCTTTCTCTCTGGCTGGAAATAATGTACCCAGCATTAGCCTCTATTGATCATACGTCATAGAAAGTACCCAGCATTAGCCTCCATTCATCATACGTCGTATAAAGTACCCAGCATTAGCCTCCATTTATCATACGTCATAGAAAGTACCCAGCATTAGCCTCCATTCATCATACGTCGTATAAAGTACCTAGCATTAGCCTCCATTTATCATACGTCGAAGAAAGCTAATTTCTTCAGCTTCAAAACATCGTAGAAGAGCTTCACAAACATTCTCACGACGTTCCTTCGGTCTGGAGCTTGTAAATCATCAAGTTTATTTATCCATTGACCCTTCAGGTGCCCGAGAAATCATTTAACGTTAGGGGTAAAAAGTTAATACAATACTTTCACATAATAATTAATTCCAGATATAACACACTGAACTGAACTCAGGTCTATGATATACCGATGACTATTTGACTGAGAGAGACTGTGAAATATCACGTCTCTAATGTCTCGTGTACACGTTTAAAACTTTACACTCGCTTCTCATTGTCTTTTCTCTGCGTCATAAAACTTGCCACGTCGAATTCTCGACCAAGGCTCATCTGACCAGCTATCGATCAACAGCCCAAATCGTGGTCGCATCAAATTCTCATACTGACTAGTCAGATGCCTTATTTTGACCCGGCGATGTAATCTACAGGTGGGTTTAGTCAAACATCAAACAATATCACAGGACTTCGTTTACACCAGTCCACCTTGCTGGGTTGTCGCAATGTTACAGGAGTCAAAGACACACAAAAAAAAGCACAGCTGTAACATCTTCATCCATTTTATTGATCCATGCCTCTCTTGCATTGATTGTTTTCATAACAACAGAAATTGTCCTAGTTACTTTCCCAGCACTGTTCTATTTTCCTGTGTCCCATCACATCATCCCAGAATGTAGAATTCTTCTCTTTATTACCAGTTTTAAGTAACAAAACTTTTATTTTGAACAGCAGAAAATCCAAGTGAGGAAGTTACCTTGCGAGTCTCCTTCCTTTCTGCCTAAATGATCTTATAATCCTGTTTCTGGTTTATTTATTGATGTATTTGCTTATTTATTACTAGCTGATTACCCGGCGCTGCTCGGGAATTTATTAATTATTAATACTGCAGAGTGGATTTCAGATCGCCATGTTTATCCCACGGATAACTTTATTTTGCGTGCTCAAGAGAAATTATTTATTCTTGCTACTGGAGGTGAAACTACAAATACTGTATATACTCAAACTTTGAGTTAAATTACGAGGGATGATTGATAAGTTTTCGGAGCAAGGTACAAATACTTGAAACACATAATTGATATTAGGTGCATTTGTAGATCAGGTTAATGTAAGATTAAACACCATTCATTCATTCATTTGCATGTCCCTTGCGGAACTTTGCCTTCCAAACAACACTCATGTAGGCCTCTCGGTTGTGAGCAAGATGGCCTGCTGCTGCTGCATCCATTTGTAGATCGTCAACGATGTCTTGCAGCCATCTTCGTTTTGGTCTTCCTCTTTTTTTTTCCCATTATGTATCCTTCCAATACGGTCTTCTCTAAATTACCATGACGTTTAATGTGTCCAAAATATTTAAGTTTTCTCTCTTTAATCCTCTTTACAAGCCAGCCTTCTTCAATATTAAGCTCTTGTAGTATAGATATATTTGTTCTTTTTTGTGTCCACGATATTTGAAGAACTCTTCTCTAGCATTTACGTTCAAAGGCATTTAAGTGTTTCTCAGCTGTTTTGTTAAGTGTCCAGGTCTCACAGGCATATGTTGCGATGGGAAAGATGCATGACCTTAAAAATCTTATTTTTGTAGTTCTGTCTGCTCTTCTCTACAGATTATTTATTTGTTTTACTTTCTGAAGAGCAATAGATGTCCTCCTTTTAATTTCCCTCATTGTATCTCAATTATTAGTTAGCAGTGATCCAAGATATTCAAAACTCTCCACTTCTTCCAATTTGTCCTCATTGATATATATTTCAGCTGCCTTTTTTGTTTTGTCAGTTGTCACCAATTTAGTTTTCTTTGCATTAAGATAGAGGTTCTGCTCTTCGCTGTTCTTACGGACTGACATAATTAGTTTTTCCATTCCTTTTTGTGTTGTGGATAGTAACACTGTGTCATCAGCATATCTAATCTCTGGTATTTCATAACCTCCAATTGTTATGGCATCGTAATATTCTTTGTCTACATCTTCTCTAACATTCCTCATTATATTTTCAGTATACAAGTTAAATAAGTAGGGTGACAATATGCACCCCTTGTTTAATGTCAAACCAAGTTGTTGTTTCACCATTTATTCTTACTGCTGCTTGTTGGTCTAGATACAGCAGTGATGTTAACTGTATCAAATGTGTTGGAAATCCCATTGTTTTCATTATTTCCCAAAGTTTCTATGTTGTACACAATCAAATGCTTTTGAGTAGTCTATAAAGGATAAATATAGATTCACATTAAACTCTCTGCATTTCTCTATTATTAATCTTAGATTGAATATATGATCTCTTGATCCTCTTCCTTGCCTGAAACCAGCTTGGACCATATTGACTTCTTCTTCTATTTTCTGTTGAAGTCTACCCATTATGATTTTTAACTGAATTTTACTGGCATTACTAATCAGGGCAACAGTTTTGTAGTTTGTGCATAATTTCAGGTTACCCTGTTTTGGCAGTGGTATGAATACAATTCATTTCCACTCTTTTGGCCAAATACCTGAATGCCACATCTTTTTGCACAGTGCATGATAGATTGTTGCACACTCCTTTCCTCCTGCTTTAATAAATTCAGCTGTTATCTCATCACATCCTGGTGATTTACCATTTTTCAGATTCTTTATTGCCCATAAAACTTCTTCTATTGTCGGTTCGGGTTCTTTCTCCTCCAATAATAATTCACACTGTTGATTTATGTTTCCACAGTCAGTTGTTTCATACATTCCTTTGCAATATTCCTTCCATCTTTCTAGAATTTCCTCTGTCTCTGTCAAGGTATTCCCCATCTCATCACAAATTACATTTAGCTTAGGTGTGACATTTCTCGTCAGTGTCTTCATTTCTTTAAACATTTCACTATCTCTTCCACACTTCTGATGTTCTTCTGTTCTTTCACAACAATCTTGTATGTATTGTTTTTTGTCTTTTCTTATGTTTCTTCCTATTTCTTTTGTTAAAGTTTTATATTTTGTCTTTGTTGTTGTTTGTCACTTTCCATTGCATCTTCATTTCTCTACGTTGTTTTATCTGTTCTAGTGTACCTGCTGTAATCCATACATTCTTTTGTGTTTTCTTTACTGGAACCATGTCTTTAGCTGTTGTTATTAAGATATCTTTGGCCTGCGTAGCCAATTCATCTGGTGTCATCTCCTCCTGTACAGCCATCAGGATTTCGAAACGGTTCTTCACTTCTATACCATATTGTTCTGATATATTTGTAAGATCAAAGCGGAGTGGTCTTGATCCCGTAACTTTTTTTTATCTTTATCTTCATGTCTGCTATTAATAACTCATGGTCCGTGTCACAGTCAGCACCTGGTAAAGTTTTTGCTGATGTTATACTTGACCTCCGCCTTCTTTGCACCAAGCTTTACGAAATTAACTGCAACCATTTTTTAAACAGGCTACTGAAGAAGTAAGGGGTGGCAGAAATTGATAAAATTGATAAAATTGCTCATCGAGTAGTTAATAACTACCTCTGTATCAATAGCTTAATATCGAAAAAGATCCATGAGGATATGGTAGAGACTCTAGGGGAGAGTGCCCCTTCTAACACCACAGTGAAGAAAAGGGCAGCTCTGTTCAAACATGGAAGGGAGAGTCTCGAAAATGATCGCCGTCCAAGAAGACCAAGAACGGTAACCACCGATGAAACCACCGGCAGAATCCATGACATTACAAAAGAGGATTGACGACTAACTGAGCGGTACATTGCTACTGAGTTTGGCATCTCACAGGAACGTGTTCATGCCATTATTCACAATGATCTTCAAATGACAAAAGTCTCTGCACGATGGGTCCCGGAACTTCTTGGAGCTGATCACACACGACAGCGTCTCAACATGTCAAGAGACAATCTTGGCCATTTTTCTGAAGATCCTGAAAAGTTTCTTCAACAATTTGTGACTATAGATGGGACATGGGTGCATCATTTTCAACCAGAAACCAAAGAAGAGTCAAAGCAGTGAAAAATCATGGATGTCCATCTCCAAAGAAAGCAAGGTTGGTTATGTCTGCAGGCAAAGTGATGGCTTCCATTCTTTGGAATTTAGAAGGTGTGCTATTGGTAGACTATCTTCAAAAGGACAGAACGGTCACAAGAAGCTATTACGCTAATCTTGTGGGCAAGTGCGAGTCAAATTTAAGGAAAAGCGCCAAGGGAAATTGACGAGAGGAGTCATCTTTCAGAAAAACAATGCTCCAGTTCACAAGTCGGCGGTGGCAATGGCTGCCATCCATGAATGCTTCTTTAACATCCTCCTTATTCCCCAGATTTGGCCCATTCGGACTATTACACGTTTACCAAACTCAAAAAGGAGCTCAGTGGTCGCAAATACACTTCAGATGATGCCGTCATTCATGATGTAGACCACTTTCTACTGGCACAAGATGCTGACTTTTACAAAGAAGGGATCCGTATTCTCAAGGATCGCTGGACTAAGTGTATAAACGTGCAAGGGGACTATGTTGAGAAATAACCAAACAACGTTGTCTGCAAGTGATCCGTTGTACCCTAAGCCGCGAACTTATCAATCACGCCTTGTAATATTATAGTGAATTTATAAAAGACTTTACTCTATAATGTGTAGACTGCCCCTGTGACTTGTTGATCGTGATCGAGAACGCAAGTCTCACTGGTAATTGCAATCTGTTAAAGTTAAAAGGGAGATCCGTCGGAATGAGTGGTATACGTTGGATAAAAACTGCTTCATTCTATCCCTGTCCTGTTAAGACAGTCGCTTCATTTACATTGCTCAGCATCCTCTTTACACACATCCTTATGCCGTTTTGGCGGGTCGAGTTTCTGTAGTAAAATGATTGGTGATCCCACCCTAAATTTCACTCCCTCTCACCCCCATGCCGATGAATGCTGAACTTGGACGTAAACAGTTTCGGGAGTGTCACTCTTTATCTCGGCGACCCCATAAATTATGGATTCGACACTAATATCGGTCGTTTTCAATTAATTTTAAATGTCACACCCATCCTACCCCCAACTCTCTCTCTCTCACCCCCCATGCCGATGGGGGATGACTAAGATACCATCAAAATTGTTTGTACTTGCCATCATCATCATCATCATCATCTCCAGTCATCCCTGTTCTTGGAATTATTCTTTGCTTCCTTACACATGCATCCCTTGTCTCTGAGCATTGTCATAATGTCACTTCTCCAAGTAAGTCTAGGTCTTTCTCGTCTTCTGTTTCCTTGAGGATTCCATTTCAGTGCCTTTTTGCTATGCTGGTGTCGTGTTTCCTCAGAATGTGGCCAATCCACTGGTTTTCCTCCTAGTGTTTCTGTAACATTCAATTTTCTTTTTACAGGGAACAGGTCGTTGGCCTATCCCCTAACCTCCTTAGTCGCTTCTTACGACATACGTGGAAGGTGGCAGTGGTCCTATTCTTTTCTCCTCAGATTTAGATCTGGGCCCAGGTAACCACACTGGACCTGCCATGGGAGGCTACAAATGCTGTTCTTAGGCTAGCATCGCTTTATTTCACAATTATCTCTCTTGGATCAGTCTTTTTTCCTTCTTGAATTTAGTGGATATTATGTCACCCCGTTCCAATCCCAACCCCTATGAGTGCTAGGGGTGTCATACCACCAGAGTACTTTTCTCCAGACTGTAAGTCATATGTGTTCCAAACATGGTTGAAATTACCCCAGGCGTTCCAGAGTTATGCTGGAACATACACACATATACACACCCACACACACATAGATCTATTTTTAAATACATTGATGTATGTTTATAATTCTACCACCTAAAAATGAATACAAATGAAATTATTACCTTCTTTGTCTATTAATTAATTCATGCGTATAACGACAAAATAAAAATTATAGAATGTAACAATAATTATTACATGACAGTTTCATATTATTTACTGATTTTTTTATGTATCTCGTTATTCAAGATGATGTGTTGGACAAATATAAACAGACCGCTCCAGATTGGGTTTCTGATGGAAAATCTTTTACATGTAATCCGAATCCAAACTTAAGAGATGTTGTCATCACACTGGAGACTGCAATTCATTTTAGTTTCTTCAGAGTTGTTGTCAAGACCGGAGGTAATTGTGGTCCTGCTGTACGAAATGACCCTTCATTTCTTGTTTTAAACTTTTGTAAGAGATTATACAAATGACGACTGCGGTAAAACTAGTTATAGTAATTAAGGTAGATTAAGGTGTATGGTGTAGTTTTGATAAAAGCATAGAAATAAATGGGAAAGTTGGAAAAAAATTAAGATTGGCCTTAAGGAAGATGAACATATACGAGTATAAATGAAGGACACACAACAATGCAATTTTCAGCGAAAGCCTTTTTTAAAGGATCATATACAGAAAACAACACAACATATAAAAAAGAAAAATATGTATAAAAATATAGACTTAACATTTTGGTATCCTCCTAGTAAGAAAGACGGAAGCACAATTTGCCCAGATTGACGTAGAAAATCACAAAGTGAATGCCATAGACTGGCTAAGAAAAGGTAAAGGTAAAGGTAAAGGTTATCCTGTCGTGCCTTAGAGTCACATAGGGTAGTGCCCATATTTTCCTTGACATGTCAACACACTAGAGGATGATATGCTCAGTATCACAAGAAAGTGTACCTTATGATAAACAACATAGCGTTGTGCCACAGATAGAACTAGCTTGCCCCCATCGGATACCTGTAGCCTAACAATAGTCGCCAAGAGGGAAAAGATGATAAAAGAGTGAGAAAACATTATGAGCAGGTGTGAAAGAGTAGAGCATGTGTATTAGGATGTATGGAAATCAATTATTATGGAACATAATTGATGCCATTACAGATGGTGTATTATTCTCTGTGGAATTAAATCACAGGTAATGGTGTTTATATTAATACTAAACTGATATGCACAAGTTCATATTTAATATTATTTCATACTAGCAAAAGATTAATATATAAAAATGGTATGTGTTGCTATTATTATTTTCCTCCTTATCAAGTCATTCATGGCTAGCGCGACGAAGAAGAGATATTGACAATACTCCTTTTCTTATCATAGGTATGGAACTGTTCCGTCATCACAAGACCATACAATGTCAAAGTGTTTAATACGTTTGAGTACTCTTTCTAATGAAAGTATGCGTCCTTGTAAGTTGAAGAATCATCTGGAAAAGTCACATACAGACAAGAAAGATAAACCATTGGAATATTTCAAAGTGTTGAGATAATTTGAAACTAAATCTCCAGTGAAGCTATTGTTTTCTGTGAAATTAACTAAATTAAGACAAATGATTAATTCCATATTGCGAGATATCAAAATTAATAGCTAAAGAAGGCAAACCACACAGTATAGAATCTTTAGTGCTGCCAGCAGTGTTTCTTGTGATTGCAACTGTCATAAATCAAACATGCTGGTGAAATCACTGAATCCATTCCATGTATTCATTGTTGAGACGTATCGAAGAAATGACAGAAGGTGCCAAAAACAACATGTTTCCAGGTTAAAAGTTAAGATGTTTGCTTTGCAAGTTGATGAATCATTTTAATCAGATAACACAACAATACTGATGGCTTACTTTTGATATCTGGATGAAGATAAATTTAGAGAAGAAATACTTTTCGCTCGAAATCCACAGACACTAAAGGTGAAACAATGTTTGAAGAGTTAAAGAGTTATTTCACTGAAAATGATATCCATTTAGAAAACATAGCTTGTGCTCCTGATGGGGCTTCATCCAAGACAGGTAGATACAGCGGACTGCATTCTTGAAATGTGCTGTCCCAGAAGTAGTTTGTGTTCACTGTGTGGTTCACCAGCGACATTTGACTTTTTTTAAAAATACGGCAGAACGTTTGGATGAGCCTCTATATGTTATAAAATTGAAAGCACTTCAAGATCGTCTCTTTCGACAGTTTTGTGAAGACAGTAATGAAGATTTTACACGCATATTACTGCATACAGAAGTCCGGTGGTTATCCAAGAAATTATTATGGAAATTCCTGGAAAACTAAAACTGTAGACAAACAATATTGGACTTTGAGAATTTTGATAAGTTTTCTTTTCTGGCAACAATAACTTGTGAATTAAAAGATGGCGACATACTCCTTTATGTGGACCGTTTGAAGCAGCTAAAGTGTGACATACAAGCTTGTTATACTCCTTTATGTGGACCGTTTGAAGCAGGTAAAGTGTGACATGCAAGCTTGTTATACTCCTTTATGTGGACCGTTTGAAGCAGGTAAAGTGCGACATACAAGCTCGACATAATCCTGTATGTGGACCGTTTGAAGCAGCTAAAGCGTAACATGCAAGCTCCTTTCCTTGATCTGCTGGATATGGATATTCCAGCTTGGATACTGGATCCATTTACAGTGAATTATACTGATGCTTAAATAACATTGCAAGAAATGCTCGTTGAATTACCGAAAGATATGGAAGCCCAAGCAGTTTTTCAACGAGAGAAAAAATTAGTTTTGGGTAAAAACGGCAGTTTTCTGGAAAAGCTGAAACTGTTTTTCACGGCATATAGGAATCAGGTTTTAGTCGAGCGAGTTATTTAACACAAATGCACACACGCCTGGCCATAGTAAGCAAAGGTGATCTGAGCTTATACGTCACTGGAACCTGATTAAAAAAAACTTGCATCACTTCACCAATCTCAGGGTCACAATGACCATGTAATAAATTCATCCACTAACAATAAAGTTGTGTATGAAACTGCTTTCTGTAAGCTGCATTAATAAACGAAATACAGATAGAAACATGGTCAGTCTGTTTACAAAGCAAGTGTGGCTATTTTGTTTTACCAGTTATGGCACGGGGAGGGTGTAGAGCGGGGAGGAGGCCACAGAAAAAAAGACACACACACAAGGTCAGAAGGTGGTGACGGGTGTAAACAGGTTGAGAAACCACTGGAGTAGAGAATATTGGGAAGACCAGACTGTTGTCTTAAGATACCTAGACAGGGGAGCTAACAAATCCTACATGAGGATACAGAAAAAGGACAGAAAGGGCTAGAAAATTAACCTTAAATAGCCTGCGGCGAGACTGAGAAAATGCAGGGAAGTGAGTGTGGCTAAGGCACGAAAGTTGCACATGAACAGCAGAACCAGAAAGAGGTAGCAACCAGGAAGTGTAAAGCAGTGTGAGGAAAGCTGAATTTTTTGTTCATCTCAGCTTCATCAGAAGAACAGGAACTGATTACAGTTGCAGAAATGTCCCGTTCTCCTTGATGGTCTCTCTGGCAGAAGTGCTTGGCGACCGGTGTCAGTGCCTCTTGGATGTATCGTTCAGATGCTGGCTACACCGATCTCCTAAGCGTACGCCAGTTTCCTCTATATACTTGGTATCACAACGCTTGCACATAACCGTATAAATAAATTTGCGAGAAGTGCAAGTAAAGCACTGCTGAACATGGGCATTGGGAAGGAAAACTTGTTAATCTGAACAACACACGAACAAGCATTGCATTTACGGCATTTACTGTATACAAACAATACTGGATTTTGAGAATGTGCCCAGTTTTTTTCTTTGGCAGTAATAATTTCTGCATTAGAGGTTGATGGCATACTACTGTATGTATCTGCTTAGCTATGACAAACATGGGTGTACTGAGCATACAGAAAAGACGGAGGCACGTAGATGTATAAATTAGGAAAAAAGTAGGAACAGCTTTATTATTTAACGATTACAAAGCTGTGACGTTTCGGAGCGAGCATTTATCAAACAAAAACAAACAGGACAAAGAATCAGAGAGAGGAGACAAAGTATAGATTCATTTACATTTTATGTTAAGGAAATAATGAAAAATGAAAAAAAATATTAATGAAAAATTGTAAATGACTTATCTTAGTTCTTGGTTACAGTGTAGAATTACAATCGCCTTTATGTCGCTTGGAAAAGAGATTTATATATTGCGTAAGGAGTGTCCCAACTCATCAATACAAAATTCTGTGCCCCACGAGAAAATGATGCTACCTTTTCAAATAATAATAAAGTGGAAGCAGTCATCAACAAAGATTTAGTTAGAGAAACCAGTCTCCCACCTCGAGCTGTCTCTCTTCACATCAAGGCTACTTGTTTAGACACACCTACCTTCTATCTTCTTTCCAAAATCCACAAACGAGGTAACCCGGGACGTCCCATTGTATCTGAGTGTTCATGGCCCACTGAGCACATTTCTGACTTTTTGGACAGCATTTTCCAGCCGCTAGTACACAAACTGCCATCTTTTTAAAAAAATATACTAACCACGCCTTCACAACTTTTGATGCGATCACACTCTCAACACCATACCTATCACATCTTTCTCCTTGATGTCTGCTCCCTATATACCTCTATACCCCATGAAGATGGACTCGTACCACTCCGTTATTTTCTCGACAAAGACCCTCACCCCACCATTAACATTGATGCCGTAATAAGACACACAACTAGTACTCAACCTAAATTCTTTTGAATTTAACGGCAAACACTTTGAGCAAATCAGTGGTGTTGCCATGGGAACAAAAGTGGGCCTCAGTTATGCTTGTTTATTTAAGGGTTTTCTAGAGGTAGGTTATGGGAAACCTACACTGGTACGATTACGGCATTGGAGTCACGAGTATGCCACAGGACAAGCTAAAAAAAGTTTCGCTAACTCACTTAATAGTAACATAAAATTCACTTATGAAATTTCTGACAAGCCTGTGAACTTCTTAGACATTAAAATATCTATTGGCACAAACAGGCATTTTTACAAGACCATCGACAGCCACACCTATTTACTCTACACCTCCTCCCATCCTGGACAGTGTAAGAACTCCATCCCATACTCCCAACTACTTTGTCTACGCCGCATACGTCAGGATAACTTGGACTTTATCGATCAGTCCAACAATTTATTAGAACTTTCCCGTCATCGCAACCACCCAGAAAATGTCCTTCGTGCAGTATTCAACCGGATCCAACTAATAAACCACAAGGAAGCATTTAGAAAAAAAGTCTGTTACCTCATCTGACAGAGTTAAGTTAGTACTGCCTTTCCACCCGCAAAGTCAGATGGTTAAGATTATTCTTTATCGTCGTCTGCCACAAATCCAACTCGACCCTGATACCAGTGACATCTTCTCTGAACCACCCCTATTAGCATACAAGCGTGAGCCAAATCTCAAGGACATTCTCGTCCACAGCCACTTAAAGCGGAACCTTTTATATGTTGGAACCAGAAAATGTAACCGCCCTAGCTGTGTTACCAGCCCTGTAGTTTGGGAAACGAAAACAATCACCTTTCCTAAAACAATTGTGACTCTCCATGAGGGATTCACATGCGAATATAGTAATGTAATATATGTCATTGTATGCAAAAGATGCAGGATAACTTATATTGGTGAAACTGGCCTCAAACTAGTGGACAGCATACTGAAACATCTGTACGATATCACCCAGCATGGTTCGAGACCAATCCCTAATCATTTCAGTGGGGTCAACTACAGAGGCAAATCTGATTTTCTGGTAACAGCCATCAAACAATGTCACGTAGATGACACAAGCCGCCTAGCACTTGAGAACCGCTACATTCAGGACCATGGGACACTGGAACCACATGGCTTGAACTCGTTATTCAGTTACACATAATCTTCCACAATCTTACTCATTCTCATTTGCAACACGTAGTTTACTATCATCAGCATTATCACGTTACTACTCCTCCACCACAACCATAATCATTCACTTCATCTTCTCCTAAATAGATTACCATCCCTTCCCTACCATCATCTACTATCAAACATCACAAATATCTATATATTCACTAAAATCATCTACTATCAAACATCATCATATCGTCATCATCATCATTCTCATCATCGCCTTTCACTCCCTTAAGAGCACCGGCCATGGATAAAGGCTTCCCAATCAGCCCTGTTCTTGGAATAATTCTCTGCTCCTTCGGTGTTCATCCTTATCTCTTAAAATTTTCTACACTCAACCACGCACAATTTTGCACCTTTCAGAATGAACGCTTTGGTTACATAATAACCGGTGCATATTGTTTGTGCTCCTTGCGACATAAAGGCTATTGTAATTCTGCACTGTTCCAAGAACTAAGAAAAGTAATTTACAAATTTTCATTAATTTATTTCATTGTTATTATTTCGTTAACATAAAATTTATGTGAATCTATACTTTGTCTCCTCTTTCCTTCTTTGTCCTGTTTGTTTTTGTTTGATAAAGGCTCGCGCCGAAACGTCACAACTGTGTAATCGTTAAATAATAAAGCTGTTCCTACTTTTTACCTAGTTTACACATTTTGATATCACAGCTTTACTACAGTGCTTCGTGTATAGTTGTATACCTGTACACTAATTATTTTGTGTTTCTCCTGTATGTGGACCATTTTAAGCAGCTAAATTGTAACATGGAAAGTCGTTTCCGTGATCTGCTGGATATGGATATTCCAGCTTGGATACTGAATCCATTTGCAGTGATTTCTGCTGGTGCTGACATAACATCGCAAGAAATCCTCGTTGAAGTACAGAAAGATTAGGAAAAAAAAAACAAAGATCTAAAAACTCTTTTATCATCTGCGCCTTCTAAGCGGCTTTTGTTTAGGTCATAGGTGTCCGATGGGGGCAACCTGGGCCCATCTGAAGCACAGTGCCATAGTGTTTGCCATATGGTAACCCTTATGAAAAAATCGCTGGCTTCCACTTTGTGATTTCCTACGTCTATCTGGGCGCATGTTATGTCCGTCTTTCTTACCAGGAGGATACCAAAAAGCTAAGTCTGTGTTTTTATATTTTTCGTGTTTTTATCTGTTGTGTTGTTTTTTTTTATGTGATTCCTGAAAAAAGACTTTTGCAGAAATACTGCGTTGGTGTATGTCCTTAATTTGTATGTCCTCATCTTGCCTTCAGCCATTCTTGTGTGTTCTCACTTTCCCCACTCTTTCTATGTTTTTATAAAACTAAACCATACGCCACAATCTACTTTCTAAACTTATTTATGCGCACTTTCTTCATCCTTCAACATGAAATTCAAATTTCATCTTATATCCATTCATCGTTTATCATGAGCTTTCACGTGTCACAAAGTGAGGGGAAGGAAGAAGTAGGTAGAATGATTATCTTCTTCAACCTCACAATAGAAGTGAGTAGAACATATAAATAGTGTCAAGGAATTTCAGGTTATTCTCCATACATGTGTGTGTGCGTGCATGTGTGTGTGTGAGCATGCGCGTGTGTGAACATACATTTGAGTCCCTCGGGAATATGACAACCTGCCTAACTATTTTGGAACTAAAGAAACCATTATACATCTCATTCACACGATTTGTGCGACGGTCTCCCAGGTTTATCGTGATAAGTTTGCCGTTGATTTGTATTAATAATGAATGAATCTAGACTTTGATGGTTTCCTTGATGAGCTGTAGGCTAGAAACTGTGAAAATTTTGTAAAACATGTTGGTACAAGTTTACATTTTATAACTAGTTGGTGGAATATTTTATCCAGATGTTACAGACCACTAATCCCTTGGTAATGTGCTACCGTAACCAAGGCCAATCCAGCTCCCCCATCATGACCGCCAACCCAGGTTCTCCTCTTCTTGGTATATTGTATGCTAATTATGCATAAATCCTGAGTATTTAATCAATACACAATATATTGACATGTACAAATAACCAAGTCTGAAATTAAGGACACAACATTTTAATCTCACTATACGCCACAACAACACATACAACTGACAGATGTCATTATAATGGTAATTATGCATAGTATCAAATGATACTTGACTTCTCTTGTTGCATTATTGAAAACTTGATGGAACTGGGATCTTGAGCTCTTGGCCTTACTCGTAGCCTACACTACGAACCTAATGTGCAATGGCAACTACTCCACGCAGCTATCGCTGCCATGACACTTTTTCATATAACCGCGTTGCTGCAGCACAAGATCAATCTACTACATGAAAGCATAATAACGAATCAAACATGTTGCCCATCCAATATACTGATAAAACACACTGACATCATGCACACCATATCAATACGTCAATACAGAAATCTACATCACAGCTTACCGCACACCTACATAATCTACACTACATGAGATGAGCGCCGACATAATATCACCATAATACGTAAATAGGCCCAGCTACACAAGACATCGCCCGGCCATTGCCTCTGTCTAACTGAACTGTTCGCCAATGTTTCAATATCTATATACTAGCTGATTACCCGGCATTGCTCGGGAATTTATTAATTATTCATACTGTGGAGTGAATTTGAGATAGCCATATTTCTCCCATGGACAACCTTATGTTGCGTGCTCAAGGGAGGGGCGGGGGCACTCACTCAAGAAATTATTTATTTTTGCTTCTGGAGGTGAAACTACAAATGTTGTGCATCACATTTTGAGTTAAAGTAATATTATAGTGAATTTATAAAAAGACTTTAATCTATAATGTGTAGGCTGCCCCTGTGACTTATTGATCGTGATCGAGAAAGCAAGTATCAGTGGAAATTGCAATCTCCTAAAGTTAAAAGGGAGATCCGTCGGAATGAGGGTATACGTGGGATAAAAACTTCTTCACTCTCCCCTGGTCCTGTTATGATAGTCGCTCCAACTAAATTGTCAAGCATCCTCTTTACACACAGCCTTGTCCCCGATGCAAAATTTTAGCGGGTCGAGGATCTGTTGTAAAATAACTGGATATTCTACCCTCTATTTCACCCTCTCTCACCCTATTCCCCCCTCCCATGCCGATGGGAGCTGAACATGGACGCCAAATGCATCGGAAATGTCACTACTCATCTCAGCTACCCAGACAAATATGAAATCAACACAAATATCGGTCTTTTTCGATTACATTTACATGTCACCCCCATCCCACACCCAGCCCTCTCTCACCCCCATGCTGATGAGGGCTAAACTTGGACGTAAACGGCATCGGGAGTGTTACTGCTCATCCATCTATAGTGCAAGATCGAAGTAATTTTATTTAAAGGTATTTAAGTATAAATAGAGTATACAAATAATGCAATATTTTACAAATTCACTATAATATTAATTCAACTCAAAACCTGATGATAAACAACATTTTTAGTATCAGCTCCAGGAGCAAGACTAAATAAAATTTGGTTGAACCCACCCTTCAGCAAGCAACATAAAGGTGTCCGTGGGAGAAACTTGGCGACATCAAATCTACTCCACAGTACTTAATAGATTGCCCTTGTGACTTGTTGATAGTGATCGAGAATGCAAGTCTAACTGTAAACTGTAATCTCTTAAAGTTAAAAGGGAGATCCGTCAGAATGAGTGGTATCCGTGGGATAAAACTGATTCACCCTTTCCCTTTCCTATTAAGACAGTCGCTTCATTTCATCATCTCAGAATATTTGTCGAGTAAGATGCATGTGCTGCTATTATGTTTCACTCTAGCATATTCGCTTACACTACTCCGTGGTATTGCTTAGTTGCTTGAATTAGTCCCTATTGCCTATGTATGTTAGAATATTAGTTATGTCAGAACTCGTAAGGTACATTTGCATTCGTACGCCCTTTGACCTCTACTTATGGCGTCATCATTATTATCTTTTAAAGACCCTAAAAACAGTACATCATTGATCTATCACAATATTAAAATCTATCTGAAACTAACAACAATCTTCTGCTCCACATGTAAAATGCGCAAGAGCAGTGGCAAGTAAAAGGCATACCCTGGTTGAGCACTGAAATCTATTATAGAATACAATTTTTAAAAAACTAATATAACCATAAGGAAAGAGCAAAATTAAAAGTTAAAACAATGAAGTACTTACATCCGTGTAAAAATTTAAAACTCTTCACAGAAATTAAAAAAAAATAGAAATGAGCTTGAATCCAAAATGCACACTGTCACTTTTAAATAACATAGGAAACACTTATACCACTCGACTAACAGAGAGAAATGAAACTGTTACATTCCATGAAAGATGACAAACTGGAAGATTTGCCGAGTTAGCTTACCTTATTTACGATTATCTGAGATTCGGGCGGGCGCTGAAATTTTATAGAACATCATGAGTCCAAGACCGGGGCATGATGATGTCTAAAACTTTCCAGAGAGTTCTATGCTGATTTTTCTCATTTCGCCGCCATCGGGCACGGCTCACAACCCGAGGCAGCCATTGCGCATTAATATAATGTGAGTTACATCCCTTCCATCATATGGCTAGTTTTAACTGTCTGTCGTTTTCAATTAATTGTACATGTTACCCCTGACCCCTATGAGTGCTAGGGCTGTCTTATCCACATAGTATTTTTTTCCAGATTGTAAGTCATATGTGTACCAAATTTGGTTGAAATTGCTCAAAGCGTTCCAGAGTTATGCTGGGACATATATACATTCACACATAAACATACACCCATGTCCATTTATATATATGTGTATATATATATATATATATATATATATATATATAATCTTTCCGAACCAATCACGTGGACGATGACACTTCGGTTAGAGCCGTACACCCGTCAATCTAAGCGTGCGTCGTCCACATTATAACGGCCTTTGTCGCTATTCGTTGCCCTAACAGTTTGGTAAAAAAAGGGCATTTTAATAAAATTGTTTTGTTATTGTCCACCAACATCTACTCTCAGTGAATTGTCTAAAATTGCTTTTAATCATTTATTCCTGTTTTTAAACTTAACCGTTTTAATTTTAAAACAAAATTCTTTCCTCTATCAAACAAACTGCGATGTTTCCTTGTGATAAGCTTTCATATGGTTATAGCTAGTAGTTTATACGTCTTTAGCACATACAGAAATGCAAATTTCTTTATCACATTCTACATGTTCTTAAATCTTACATTTTTCCCCTGCCGCTGAACGTCACATAGGGTTCATATGGTAGCTGACCAATTCTCCTGCTTTCGGCGAGTTTTTCAACCTCATCAAGGGATGTTATTCCACATTCTACATAAATATGTGTAAATTTCTTTATCACATAGTACATACATTGATGTAAATTCCTTTATCTTATTATAAAGAAAATAAGATGTTTTTCTTCTAACATAACCCGAATTTAAATGTTAAGAATGTTCGAAATACAGGAGTGACATTTTTATTTAATTGATCTACGAAATGCATACTAATAAACAACAAGTGGAAATGGTCATTACAAGATGTGAGACCAAGGAAAGGAGCAGATGTAGGAAGTGATCACAACCTTCTGGTAGCAAAAATAAGACTAAAATTAAGGATTAGACAAATATTTTGGCCAAACACTGTAAGAAAAAACATCTCGTTGGCAGAAATGCAGATGAAGCCACTGACAGCAATTATTAAGAAAATACGCTGGCGATGTTTGGGACATGGGGTCCGAATGACTGACAACTCACTACCAAAAATAGCACTAAGATGGACACCACAGGCAACAGAAGTAAGGATAAAAAGAGACATGGAGAAGAACAACAGAGAGGATGCTGAGCAATAGAAGGCTTAACTGGGCAAGAGTGGAAAAAAGTAAAGGACAGACATTTGTGGAAAGCCTTGCGAAAGCCCCATGTGCCCTGAGAGAGAGAGAGAGAGAGAGAGAGAGAGAGAGAGAGAGAGAGAGAGAGGGGGGGGAGATCTACAAACTGAAAGGCATAAGTCAGAGGAAATATTTTCTATGAATTTTTCCCCACATATAAATGATGTTTATTTGATATGTAATACACTGTGTACTTAATGTCTACAACTAGGCAACCCAAAGAATTTTACTGTACATTTAAACAATGGTGCTCAGTCATGTGACAGCATGAGGACAGTCACTGTTGATACCAGAACTCTTGATGTCTTTTGTGGCTTTTCCGCCAAAATAAACAGTTTAAAGCTTGTTGGAGCTACAGTGGAAGACCTATGTGATATTCAAGTTAGTGTAGGTGAGTGTAAAATATGTCATTAATGTGGTACCACCTGCTAAGTGTTTACTTCAGTATTCAGGCCTAAGCACTGACAACTCTTACATTTATATAAACGACTTTTACTCAGCAGTTTGAGACTCGCTTTTGTTTACTGCTAACTGTCAAATTCCCTCATGAAACAGCACAGATTATTGCGGCAAATATATTTTAAGAGTATGTTACTTTTTGATAACTTAAGTAATGGAAGAACCCCAAACATTAGATGAAGAGTTGCACTGGAAACTTAAAAGTGAAGAATTCAACCTAAGAAAAGAAATGATGCCCAGGTGGCTCGAAAAGTATCCAGTTGTGCTATAAAACTTCTAAATCGAGTAGTAAGCAGTTGTAGTACAGAAATAGTATGGCCTGCTGTACTTAGATATATGTGCGCTGGGACGCGTCGGCCACTTTGGATATGATGTCAGTAAAAGAGATCCAAGGTGACTGCACTCATAGAAGCGTGCACTAGAGTGGAATTGTGCGCAATTAAGTATTTCTTGGAAAGAGGAAGTATGTGGACATGTGTCTGTCGCTTCTGTGTTTATAAATGACACATGTATGTATGTCTCATAGGGTTTGCGTGCCGTTGTAGTGTGAATGCTTTCACATTTCAGGGACACTGACATCACTTGTTCTCGCGGCCTTTGGTTTTCCTAGGGAAACCTCAGGTATCGATTTTTTTATTTTTTTTTTAAGCTGGGTTTACTCTGGTGATGGTCGGACAGAAGAAACAAATTCAGAACGTGTGCGAAATCAAACAAAAATATGTAGATTGGACACACACTCTTAACATATAAGTTGTACTTTGAGATCTCGCACCTCTAACACGAGAACGTCTTGAACAGAAGAGATAAAGGATATCAGTGAACTTTTCTGTACACACCAGACCTTATATAACTTTCACTAGCTTATCCGGTATAATGTTTTCTTTTTATCCTAAATGTGAATTCTTGTAAGTACCTAGTGTGATTACAATAGTTTCTGACTCGTATAAGTTGCGTCCAGTTACGTATTAAATGCTTTATATCGTATTCACATTATCTTATCTTATATCTTATATCCTTCCCGTGCCGTTAAATGTCACATAGGGCTCGCAAAGTAGTTCGCCAATTTTTCCCTGCGAGTTTCCCTAACGGTATCTTTTTTTTCCATCTGGAGTCGCCTCTAAATAGGTCCCAGGATAAGGTTGTTAGCCTTATGCCTATATATTATCATATTCACATTATGATATTATCTAAATAATGAAATGTCATTTCATGTACTTTATACGTGATTGATTTTGTTAAAACGAAACTTACTAATGGAAGAACCTGAAATTTTATGTAAATTATTTTCTTATTTTTAATATGTGGTGGAAATATTTGATGTTGAAACGAAAATCAACCTCAGTATTTTTAATTAACATAAATGTACAAATATGATTGAAAACGTTTTATAACTTTTTGACATAATCTCCACCACTTTCAGTTCATGTCTGCCTACACTATTAATATCTGCATTTCTCGAAGAAGAAATAATTCTGAATGATTAAGTAACCAAATATGCACTGCCTCTTTTATGTGATCGTTGGTCCTGAATTTATTCCCATATAGAACCTATTTGTAGAGCTTTCGCACCAGCCATTTGGGGCCTCAAGTTGTTACGCTATATCAAGATACCAGAACTGAGCAAACTAAGATGTTTTTTTACCTGATTATAGATTTCAAGTATTTCTCAAGCAGATCACAATACTTAATGAAGGAAGTTTTCTGTCACAGATTTAGCTCCTTTATATTTGTATTTGTAGGACCATAAACTGGCCACTTATTATTTGACGTTGCGATGATAATACCTCAATTTTCTCTTGATATAAACTGAAATAATCCTCATACGTGAACAAACTAGACATTCTTCTACTCTTCTTATGACAAATGATGATATCATGGCCCACCTGGGTCTTCAGGTAAACCTTTGAACGATCATCTGTTAAGTTCTTCTTCAAGGTGATCATAGTGTTCAAGTGCTGAACTAAATTTGAAAAATCTTATTAATTTACATATTTTTGTATCTTCCTTCTGTCTTATTCCTTCCACCCTTCACGTGTCAAGTATCATATGACTATAGTTTTCTCATACTTATATTCCTTTGGATATCTTAAAGTGCTTTATCAGCATTATAAAGTCATTCATTCATTACGTAGCACGCCAAAAAAACGCTGGCGATCATACTTCCCCACCTGCGATGCTCGCACTTTTCTATCACAACAAATGTTTTCTTATTCCATGCAACATGATTAATCCACTGAGATATTTTTCTCTTGATTTCTCTGGCATTCTTTTTCTCTTGATTTCTTTGCCATTCTTTCTCTCTTGATTTCTCTGGTGTTCTTTTTCTCTTGATTTCTCTGACATTCTTTTTCTCTTGATTTCTCTGGCATTCTTGTTCTCATGATTCCTCTAGCATTCTTTTTCTCTTGATTTCTCTGGTGTTCTTTTTCTCTTGATTTCTCTAGCATTCTTTTTCTCTTGAGCTCTCCGGTCGTTACGAATTTCAAAAAGACCTCTTCGTTTTGTTTTTTTTCCTGGTTGTCCAAAATTGTTGTTGCATTTTTCTCCAAAACTACAAATCTATTACATCCAGTTTCTTTTTAATCAATGTGTTAATTGCATGGGTTTCACAATCTTACAGCAATATTGTCCCTATCATCATCATCATCATCATCATCATCATCTTTCACTCCCTTGAGAGCATAAGCCACGGATAAAGGCTCTCCAGTTATCCCTGTTCTTGTAATTATTCTCTGCTTCCTTTTTATGTGTATCCCTTGTCTCTGAGCACTGTCATCCAACAAGCATTGGTAAAGAATGTCCTGGTACTAGTTAGGATGTCGGTTCTCTAGCTTACTTTCGGCTTTGACTGCATAACGTCATGTGCTGTGATAACAGAGCCCCTTCCTTCTCCAAGACAAAGTTTCCTGGTTTTCCTCTCCGTGTTTCTGTAACACTCCATTTTTTTACAGGGAACAGGTCGTTGGCCTATTACCCAACTTCCTTAATCGCCTCTTACGACATGCGTGGAAGATGGCAGTGGTTCTATTCTTTTCTCCGCAGGGGCCCAAGTAAGCACACGGGCGACTGTCCCTGTAGAGAACTGTAATATTCTTGTTTTTGCACACTTTTGATGACATCCTCTTACTTATTTATAAGTCCATGCCCTAAAAAGCTGATTTTGTCTTTTCTATTCGTGATTTAATTTCATTATTTTTAATGTAACTCAGCGGTAACTGGATTTATTTATTTGTGTCAATGCTTTTCCATTCTAAAGTATGTTCTACTTAGGTATATTTATTTATATTATCATTGTTTATGTCTTGTTACTATTTAGCTATATTTTTCTTTATTAATCCTGTTGAGTAGTTTCTGCAAACTACTTTCACTTTCAGCTGTCAGAAATGTGTATTCCACGTATCTCAGGTTATTGATATTATGGCCTCTTATTTTTATTACTTTCATATTTTGAAAGCCTCTCATAATTTTATTGTATAATGTGATTTGTTCAGCTGACATTACCTACGCTTGCTTGTGTCTCGTTTTATTTCTTGATATTTACCCAGGTCATTGTACTCTCGTATTCAGCATCATCGTCAGTGTTCCTGTTTATCCACAAATAACAATCCTTGACATTCTCCATCAGATCAGTGTTATAACTTTATGTTGTGTCATCGCGTTAGACGTCCATTATATTTTCTTGCCATCCCCTACCTGTCTTTCCTATTTATCTTTCCTCTTGGTGTGAAACTTTCAAACCCTCCCTTTCTCATTATATGTCAAACGAATGATGACTGTCATATTCGAAAGGTTTGTTTCTACATTTGCATTTTTTAGACATTTCTTTTTGTCATCTTACCTGTCCAAGGCATTCTTAGCATTCTTCTAAGAAACCACATCTCTGTTGTTTCTAGTGACCTCACCTCCACAGGAATGGGATAGGCTCAATGCGGTATTTTAGAATTTTCTGACGGTCAGCAGCAGAGATGCATTGTACAAGATGTTTCTTATCTGCATGAAAGCTGCTTTAGTTTGACATATTCTGTTCTTGATTTCAAAGGTACCTTCCCCATCCGATACTACTCGAGTGTACAGATGTTTAAATGTTTGCACCACGTGTTTCCAGCATGTTCTTTATACTTCAACACTGCATTTAGATGGGTTCAGCTTTCCAGATATGAGCACTGTTTCTCCTATTTTGTTATTTAAGGTGAATCGTTTATTCTCACTTTCTGTCACTACTACGAGTATATCAGATAATTTATGTTGGCTATTTTCCTTCACGGCTACTGGCACTGTATCATCGGCATATCGTAAAATTGTTTAAGTAGTAACCTCTACCTCGAATTCCCGGTATATTTTCTTGTATTTCCCTCGTTAATTTCACCGCACAGTGAGGACAAATCTGGTACGAGGACACAACCTTGATTAACTCTTTGCTTTATTTGTTAATATTTGTCCATCATACTTTCTAGCCTGATGATTGCTTCTCGATTTCAGTAAGTGTTTTATTCTGAGATCTTCTCCTTCAATATCTGCTACAAAAGTCAGTCCATCAGACAAGAAGAGAAATAACACCAGAGAGCATAGAAAAAGCAAAGAAGAAATGGATGACACCAAAAATACTGCAGATCATGAACGAAAGAAGACGTACTATGACACGGAAAAATGTGACATGATTGACAAATGCGATAAGAAAAAAAATGTAAACAAGTAAATGAAGACTACTAGATGAGGAGAGAAGGTAAATTGAAGACCATTATTAGAATGATCTCAAAAGTATTCACAAACACAAATTTAAACTGACAGGTAGAAAAAGGCAAATATAAACAGACTCTTTTTGTTGATATTTGGTTCAAGTTCATATTTTTTAATAACTACAATGTCTTTACTAATTTTTGGAAGTTTTTCAAGCATTTGTATCATATCTTGGTGTATCACTCTGTCGAAAGCTTCCGTGTAATCAATAAAGTATCAGTATAAAGTTTTGAAGAATAGGACCACTGTACCCTACCACGCATGATCGTAAAAGGCGACTAAGGAGGGTTCAGCATAGGGGCAGCAACCCTATCTGTAAAAAAACTATCAGACTGCTATAGAAACAGAAGCAAGGGAAAAGGACACCACAGGGGAACAGAAGTAAGGATAGACCAAAAGAGACATGGAGAAAAACAACAGAGAGGATGCTGAGCAATAGAGGGCTCACCTGGGCAAGAGCAGAAAAAAAGGCAAAGGACAGGCATTTGTGGAAAACCCTTGCGGATGTCCCATGTGCCCTGGGCACTTAATGTTTAGAGAGAGAGAGAGAGGAGAGAGAGAGAGAGAGAGAGAGAGAGAAAGTTTTGATTTATCGCTAGATATCATTCCTTTATAGTTCTCAGTAATATAAAAGTTACCTTCCATGTGCGATTTCTTTCCGTATTTGTCTTTTGCATCTTTTGTTTTTTATCTTATTTTATATTTTCAAGTTAATGATCCTTAAGAGTATTTTTGATATATGTCTCATTAAGCTGATTGTATAACGTCGATAACATTCGGGTGCTCCAGTTTTCTTTGGAATTATAATTAAAACAGATTTAGGCAGATTTTATGGTACATGTCCTAATCATATATTAAGAGGATTATTACTTTTTCAAATCCGGTATCATCTAATGCCATGATCACTTTCCTAGTGATGTTATCTTGTTTTTGGTTCCGTTTTTTGCTTTTGTACAATTTTACCTTCAGTTTCCAATACTGGATGTCCTTCATTAACAATACTAATGGTGAACTTCACATTTCTCTGGTCACTATACACGCTTCTACTGTATTCTGACCATTTCTCTGTGATTTTTTTTTTTTTTTCCACAATAACTTTGTCCAGTTTGTTTTCATTCTCTGCTTTCTTTCGCCTTCTTCTATAAGATTCTTTGTATTTTTAATAAGCTTTTTGCCACTTTGAAATAGTTTATCAGTCTCATCACAGTATTACAAGCCTACAGTCTCTCTTACTAGCACCGCCTTTGTTCTATGTTAATCTCGTTATACGTTGTTTCTTATTTTTTTATCTTTCTTCTTTTCTTTATTAGATTGAGAACATTCTGTTTTGTTTAATTTTTCTCAAATTATTCTGCGTCTCTGCTACTGTTGCCTCTAATGTCTGGTGAAATATTTCTTTTACATGTTCTCGTTTATCATTTAGTTTCTGAATAATAATTCGTACTCTGATAATACACCATATCTATTTTGAAACTGTATTTTGCATTTCTAGTTAATTTCTCTGTTTGTTTCTATCATATCTATATTTAGTTTAAAGTTACAGGTCATTATTTACTGTCTTCAATTCTAACTTGAAATTCCCTGTTACTAATCTGTGACATCTGTGAAAGTTTACTTCTGGGACTTCTTTGCAGCCAGAGAATACTTCTGAATATTTTGCTGATTAAAAACATAACATAACTGATTTCAGGTCTTATTGTTTAGACTTTCACAGGTGTATAACCTTCTTGGATGCTGCTAGTATCAGGTATTGCAATGATTATATCGTAGCTTTTTTTCCCGCTCAACTAGCTTTGTTTTCTATGACATTAAGCTTTACACGTGATCTTCTGATCGCTTTTCTACTTTAAAAATGAAATCTAGAAGTACTGCTCTTAATTCAGATTTAATGTACGGTATCACAGCAGTTAATTCAGATTTAATGCACAGTACCACAGCAGTTAATTCAGATTTAATGCACTGTATCACTGCACTACTCAAGGTAACGATCATACGATATTAATTCATCCACCTCCTCTTCTGTGGTGTTCGTTGTTCTGCATAGGCCTGTGTGAGATACCATATACTTTGCATAGAACACGAATGCCTCGGAGATACTGTGAGTTCAGTTCCAGGCAATGACAAAAAGCTAATTTCTCAACAAAGCGAGTCACGAATTTTCTTTTTTTTTTAAATTTCGTCAGAGCATATCAAAGCAGATAATCACGTTCACACTATAGTCTATAAAGTGTACAACTGAACAGGTCTAAAATGCAAAGTACTGTTTAATTATAATTACTGTATTCCTAAAACCAGGAGCAGTAATAACTTCAGAACAGAAATTAGGAACAGAATAGGCCAAGGAAAGACTGCATTTCAGAGAATGAGAAACATATTAACCAACACATCCTTATCAATGAATGTTAGAAAACGAGTCCTAAAATGCTATATTGAACCTATTTTGTTACATGGAAGTGAATCATGGACAATAGACAGTCTGCACAAAAATCATTGGAAACATCAGAAATGTGGTTTATTAGAAGAATGTTGCGAATCCTCTGGACAGCAAAAATAACTAATGAAGAATGTATGAGAAGAGCTGGAGAGACAAACAAAAATCTTGTCAAAAAAATAAGAGAGACAATGTACTTTTATAGGACATGCAATGAGAAGAAGGGGCATTGAAAATATAACAACAGGAAAAATAGAATGAAGAAGATTAATAGGAAGACCAAGAGAAATGATACTGGACAGTCTGACGGGATGGTGTGAGAGGAGATCACCAACTGAACTGATGACCTGCATGAAGTATCGTGTACTCTGGAGAAGCATAGTAGCCAACGCCAGTCGGCACGGCACCTGATGATGATGATTCCTAAAACTGCAAATATCCCTTTTCTTTACACACTCAGGAAACGTTAATTATTAACAGGCAAAGTTGAATATATAAAACAATTTTTAAAAAGGGAAATATTTCGGGAATTACTAAACTGTGACGTTCAGATGCCGTTGGCAAAATGGCGCCGATAAGCACGCTCGATGTAGTGATATGGCGAAAAAACCGTCGGAGGAGGAAGAAGGCATAATCTGAAAAAGGCAAATATGAATAATTTGTTAATAGGAAAAATCTGTGAAAAACAGTACATTGAAAGCAATAGCATAGCAATACATCACTGAACCGAACTATTCAAGTCTATAATCTTCAGTGAATCAACCTTCGTTGTCATAAGAAATTTCATCAATAAATAAATCAGTATATATATATATATTGAGCACTGCGTTGAATATGAGCATACTATCATCACACACAAGTAAAGCATTATAAAAAGGGTGAAAGCCGTCATAATACCATTACTATAAACACTAGAACATAGCAAGCCGTCCCTCCTTATTATCAACAGCTGTTAATAAGCATCATATCAAAACTCAACATTACATATATAATATATGTGCATGACAACGACATCAAACTCATGGCAAAAGAATATGCATAAATGACCTAACGTTCAAAGTCTCTTACATAATAAATCATACCATTTTATCAACGTAGACCAAAAGCATTATTTTTCATTCATTCATTTGCATGTCCCTTGCGGAACTTTGCCTCCCAAACAGCACTCTTGTAAGCCTCTCGTTATGAGCAAGATGGCCTGCTGCTGCTGCATCCATTTGCAGATCGTCACCGATGTCTTGCAGCCATCTTCGTTTTGGTCTTCCTCTTTTTCTTTTTTCCCATTATGTATCCTTCCAATACTGTCTTCTCTAAATTATCATGACGTTTAATGTGACCAAAATATTTAAGTTTTCTCTCTTTAATTATGGTATATCAACAATATCAGATGCACATAAATATATGTTAAGACCATCGTAACTCATACTACAATCTTGCCATCCACATCTATGGTTGCACCCAGCATACACTATCATCCTTAAGAATTCATCTCTACTAACCAAACTCATACACAACCAACTTAACTGAATCAGGGATACTCGATGGGGTCATAGCCAAAAACCACATATCACATTTACTTACAACATAATCAATGCCGGGCATAATGACACTGTATATACTTAAATATCAAGAACAAACATCCACAAAACCACACGATAGCTCGCCCACCGAGACATATCCCGAACTAACTGGAAAATATCTTTGCAACGTGTGTACTAAATAGTGTTCAAGCCTAATGTCTAGGCAGATGACAACAGGTTGTTTACACTATTTATAGTATTTCAAATTTGTTTGTCTACACTTCTTTGACGAGATTCTCCACTGAATAGAAAAAGTTTGTGAAATTATAACTTATTCTCTCCTGAACCTGTTCTCTTAGTTTCACTTAGTGCTTATATGCTAAGGTTCAATCTGCGCATTTTTGTACTATGATTTATTCTTTATAATCGGTGCTCTTTGTAGGAATATTCCACTACCTCAGATTTACAAAGCACTTTCTTAACCACACAGTGTCCTGCTAACAGTTGTAACACAGTCCCTTATTGTTATCATTAGGTAGAATTAAGTTAGTAAAATTAAGGTAGCAAGATATAAAGTTGTGACCCCACTATAATAGTCCATAATACGGGGACCTACACAGACAGGATGGCGTTGATTAGAATGCACAGTAAATAAATATAAAATGTGCCATACGTGACCAACTAAATAGTCAGGAAAACAAATGGCGGCCGGCGGACCACTGAATTGACACAATGTCAACCTACGACACGAAGTAGACAGTGGAATGGAATATTCCCCCATAACAACAGCAGATAATTCACAGAGCCCAACATATTTTCTTTTTCTTGGTGCCTTGGTTTTTAGGTCTGTTCCTGTTGTTATTTGGAGCGCTGATTCTGAGAATAGTGCTGATAGACAGCATCAGCTCTAGTTTCTTAAATATGCTGGAAGTGATACAATTTGAGTCAGCTCTTTAACACATCTCTTCTGCGGAGTTGGGATGTCACAACAAGCTGTTTATTTGAATGAGACATTTATGTATTTAATTTACCCACTTTTTGTGTATAATGACCTTTGTTTCATGCTATTCGTCTACTTCTTTTCCTATATTGCACGCTCAAATGTATAGCTTTTGTTCTGTTTTATTACATAATTATGTGCACAAAATTAAGATGTTAAATCATGGTTTTCGTAGACTACATAAATTTGTATTTCAAGGATTTCTCAGTCTGATCTGTTTGAAACAGTTGCGCTGTTTAACACTTATGATCGTATTGGAGGTGTACGAATATTACCACTCATATAATTTCACTTTTGCAAATCGAACACAGCAGAGGTTACGAGTACTTCAAGACGGAGTTACGTGAATCACCCCGACGTATTTTGTTATATTTTCTGGGAGTACACACTGAAAGCAAATAGGAAACCTATTTCTTAGTTAGTAAAAAGAGCATATGTGGGTTATTTTGGTGTCAAGCATGGAGATCAGTATAAGCATGGGCTTCTCATATTGTATGCAAAACTTTTACTGAGCATTTACGCCAGTTTACAAATGGAAATTAAAAGCTGTCTGAAATTTGGAGTGCCAAAGGCGTGGAGAGAACCGAAAACCACTTCGACGACTGTTATTTTTGTACTGTTAATATCACAGGCATCAATCGAAATAATCTGGACATGCGGTCTTACCCTGATTTACCTTCAGCCAGTAGACCTATTCCATATTTAGATCATGTACCCGTTCCATCTTTCCTTGAAATACCACAGCTCTCAAAAGATGAGTCTTCCATGTCTGATATCGCACAAGCTAAAGAAACTGAGGGAAGTGACAGTGAATTCCAACAACTTCACGTAGTGATCGTTTGATTAGAATGAACTGAGTGATCTGATCAAGGACTTCAGTCTTTCCAAGGAGTCTTCTGAATTGCTTGACTCAAGACTAAAAGGAAAGAATGTACGTCAGCCTTGAAAAAAAAACATTTTAACGCAGTAGATAAAAGGATTTGCTGTCATTCTTTATCGAAGACAACAAATTAATATTGTGCAATGGCATCGGAAACCTTGTGAAAAAAATGGTCTTTCAGAATATAACCCAAGAGAGTGGCGTCTTTTCATTGACAGTTCAAAACGTTGTTTGAAACATGTCGTTTTAAATAACTGCACCAAATATGGTTCTATTTCAATCGGTTATTTCACCAGGATAAAAGAAGAGTACAAGGTCATATCTTTAGTCTTGGAAAAGATAAATTAGCAAGACCATCAATGGGTGATTTGTGCATACCTGAAAATGGTTAATTTTCTTCTTGGTCAACAAAGTGGCTACACAAAGTATCCTTGCTTTTTATTCTTTTGGGATAATAGAGCCAAACATGAATATTGGGCAAGAAAAGATTGTCCTCCGATAGAATATATGGTGGCCGGAGGAAAAAATGTAATCAATGAACCTTTGGTAGCACAAGATAGAATCATACTGAGACCACGACATGTAAAGGTAGGTCTGATGAAACAATTTGTAAAGGCCTTGAATAAAGGTGACTCGTTCGTGCGTTGCATAAATAGTGCATAAGTTATCTGGACTTGCCATGGAAACATTGAAAGCAGGAATTTTCGATGGGTCACAGATCAGACAACTTATAAATGACCTACATTTCATATCATCAATGAATGAAATGGAATCTTGTGGCTGGTCTTCATTTGTTATTGTTGTGAAAAGCTTTCCTGGCAACAAGAAGGCAAACAACTTCACGCAGTTAGAAGAGGATGTGCTCTATCATTTCAACAGTCTTGGCTGGAATTTGAGTGTTGAAACCAATTATCTGCACAGTTACTTAGATTGCTTTCCATAGAACCTTGGTGGAGAGCAAGGTGGAAGATTTCACGAAAACATAAAAGCAATGGAACCCAGATAACGAGGAAGATGGGATGCCCTCGTGATGACAGACTATTGTTGAAACAGTATGCGGGATTGTCTTAGCAGATCCCACTCTCGGAATTCTTCAAAAGGAGTTATTGAATATGGAATGAGAGGAATGTTTGTATCATAAACTTGTGCTTTTAGAAGCGAATAAGTAGATTTTCATGTAGTACAGTCTTATTTTAAATTTTAATGTTTTCTTCATGTTTAAAACACTACATTAACTGTTTCTATACTGGGCGATTTTCGATCAAATATCTAAAAGGGGCAAATTTCATAAAATAAATTGGGATGGTTGTCACATTTAAATGCATTATAAAGATAAAGCCTGATATGCAGTATGACATATTATACATTAATTTAAACGTAAAAGGTTGTATATTGTTTTTCTAATAGAATTGTTAGTATAGAACAGACAAAGGAGCTAAGAACTGAGAATAAAGAATGAAAAATGAGGAAATACAGTAATAAGTCACATACATTCAAAATGAATTCAGTTTTACATAAACACCATTTCCTTACAGGAAAGTATATACTGATTATTTATTTACAATAAATTGAAAACAAAAAGTGGGCAGCTAATATTTACATGAAAACACAAGTTGGCGGCGACTATAAGATTAGAACAAACTTAAAAACAGTTACATTTTAACACAAAATCACACTGAATTCTATATCTCCTGCATGCTTAATTTGTTACTGGCGAGCAGAGTGAAGATATATATATATATATATATATATATATATATATATATATATATATATATATATATATATACACACAACTGGAGCTTGATGGGAAAAACGTGCCATTTTTTTAATCAACAGGTCAAATATACCCAGAAACAGGTCTAACATCTGAAACACTAAAATGGCTATTGGTCAGTGTAACCACTATAACGCTTACTGACTACGAACGAAACTGACATGTATTTTACTAGTCGAATCCGAAAGGCCAGAGTAAACACGTGAAAACCAGCTGACCAATAGGTAACTTTGGGGCTGGGCCTACGTGAGGAACCATGCGATGCCCGGAAGTGTTTACGTGATCCGAGCGTATGAAGACCTATGTATAGTCGAGGAATGCATGGCGGAAAGAGAGAAGAGCCTGAAGAAATGGCGGGACCTAGTTTCGTTTCCTCGGTGTTTATGATTATTGTAAATATGCATATGGTAATTCCTGGAGATGAAACGTGGCACCATAGCGGCCTATATATGTGATAATTCAGTGCGTTAGCACAAGGGGGTGATATGTGCGATAATTCGGTGCGTTAGCATAAGGGGGTGATATATGTGATAATTCAGTGGGTTAGCACAAGGGAGATATGTTGTGGTATTCAGTGCATTAGCACATTAGAGGTTATGTGTAGTATGAGGAAGGGGATCACGGCAGCGGTTGTTGCAAATGCAGAAGTGCAGTGGCCCCTGGTGATACAGGGAGATGCGAGTTTCATAAGAACAGCAGTAGCTGCAATGTTAATAAGTGCGATTACACAATTTATATCAATATATGTATGTGCTTTTGAGGGCCGGTAGACCCCAAGAAAATTGGGTCCAAATGAGTGTATTATATTGATTGCATGTTTCTTTCACTCATGATGATGCATTTTGATGTTCTGTATATGCAATGTCTGTTGTGACGTTAATATGGTGTATGTAGTGTGGATAAACAAATATTGATTGATGTGAATTGCTTGACTTGGTTATGTGATGTGCATGTCATGTAATGTTATATGAATGTATGTAATATGCCGCATAACTGGCATACATTATCCTTGGAGGGGAACACACAATATTTAGTGTATAAGTATACAATTATACACTAGGCACTGAAGTAAAGCTGTGATACCAAAGTGTATAAAGGAGGAAAAAAGTAGGAACAGCTTTATTACTAATCATTTACAACAATGTGACGTTTCGGCGCTAGCCTTCTTCATACAAACACAAACAGAACAAAGAATCAGACAGAGGTGACAAAGTATAGATTCGCATGAATTCTATGTAAAAGAAATAATTTTAAAAAACGAAAAAAATTGGAAAAATTAATGACAAATGGAACTTAGCTTCAGTCTTGAAACTCGTATGCACACTTCTAAGAACTCAGTTCACACATACGCTGACCTAGATAGAGAGACGTTGGGGGAGACAGTCGTAGTCCATAGGAGCTCCCTTAAATTAAGCCATTATTCTAATTAATAAATTGGCGAATCGTGAATTTGGTAATAGTTGTAAAATAAAAGTACATCGGTGTTTTCCCTTTGTCTTCCCTTTGGTCGGTTTGTGCTTAATGTTGTCCGCTGAACTTTTATCTTTCTAAAAAGACTAACCCGCAAGATAACAGTGTACATGTTTTATGATTGTGTATTAAGAATATTTTTTATTTCCTGTTACGTTTCATTGTCTACTTTAACACTAGTCTTAGGTTTCTTAATTCATTTTGTCACTTTAATTACGATAATTTTATGTACTTCACGTGAACATAAAAGATCACTAAATAGACATACAATTCTATACCACATACAACTTATACCAGGAAGAAACACGACATAAATTTTAATCGATAATTAGAAAAACATTTGAGTAAATGTGCCACAAGGCAAACAAATCGTGAAAAGGCTGTAATAAAATATAACGACAACTGCATAAATCAGACTGCGATTCGGTAAATTCTACCTAACAAAGCATATGATCATCACATGCTTTCTTCGCCTTTAAGAAGCAAAGCATGCAAACAAAAAAAGCATTTTAAAAACTGAATTTTAATTGACTAAAATTTGTGTATTGAAATAATGGTTATGAATATCTAAGATTTGTTTATGCTTTATGAAAAAATAATTTGTGATTGTAACTTAGCCTGCAGTTACATTACCGTATTTCTTTATTTGTTTAAATTTCATTCATAGGACAGAATTTAGCCCTTAAACAGTCAACTAACCAGACAGATTCTTATGAAGATTATTACTCAGAATATGCTGTTGATGGGAACACTTCGTCAGACTTTGACAACCACAGCTGCACAGCTACAAACTACTCGCGAGATCCATACTGGAATATATTCTACCAACATGCAAGTCCACTTCATTTGGTCCGTATAATAAACAGAGCAGGTATACTTATTTTCTTATGTTTCTTTTGCCGCCTAGTTACCTCAGAATGCACACGTAGTTTAGTCGTGATCATGATAGTTCGTTAACACAACAGTAAAGTTGAAGAAAACACACAAACGTTGGAACAAACTCAGGCTTTCAAAAGATCAGTGAAGTATTAAGAGACAGATGAAAGTTTGAGCAAAGAACAAATTCAATGATCTATCAAAATGGCAATGACGGGAATAAAGAAATGCTATGACTAAAGCTAAGACAAAGTAAACAGCCAAGATGAAGTAGATGACACTGAAATACTGCCACTGGTATTCGTGGAATAAAATAAGCAATGCAAATTATAACAGAATAAACTGCGAAATTAGAAATTAATTTAAGAAACAACACGTATTAAACATGACTGGATATGCAGTGGATACACATATTATTGTAGTCAAGAAATATAAAAAAAATAGTGTACTTAAACATTCAATGACTTGAGAGGCATGAAAAGCAAGAGAGCATAAATAAACCAGGTGACACTAGCATACATGAAATCATAATGTTAAGTGAACTACCCTTTAATGTGAATGATCATACACCTGCACATAAAAATAATGTGGGATGATAATACGCAGTTCGCTAATCCGAAACCTAAAATGTATCGAAGAAAAGCATCATTGTCTCAAGAGACAGGGAATATTCGCCCTAGTAAAACTGAGGGGGTAGAAAAAAGAAAACATTGCACGTCTGTACCTGTGTAAGACTAGAAGGGCAGGATGAGGAGAAAATATCTGGAGAATCTAGTCAAACAGGTAAAAACGTAAAGATAATTCTGTCACGCCTTAGAAGCACATAGGGATATGGTGTTAGTGCCCATATTTTCCTTGACCTGTCAGCAGACTAGAGGGTGATATGGTCAGTATCATGCCTGGCCGCCTTTCCTTCCCCAACTCCAGAAGACGTCAGGTACCCATTTCTACAGCTAGTCAAATAGGTCTGGCAGTTTTTATTACAAGACAATGTAAACTACTGTTAAAGGAAGCTTGTCACTATCAGGTACAAAGAGTTCTAATACATAATGTTAAAATATATGGTAACGTGGAAAACATGTCAGCATTAACAATATGCAACATACATAAATGTTTGAAGGTTTTATTTTGCTGTTTGATTTTTACAAAATGTAACTTTTTAAAAATCTCAAAAAGAAGTACATTACGTCTTGAATATATTTCACAGAAGCATACTTTCTAACTTTCACGTGGAAAACACGAATTTAACATAGCGGTCTCTTGTCATTGTAACTATTCGCTACGTTTTCTGATGCAGATCAGCACAATATTAGAAATTATCTACGGCCAAATCAAGTCAAGATAAACAAGGCAGCAAATCTTGATTTGGTGTCTGGAGATGGTCAGACTTCGTTTCAGTGATAAATAAATTTCCCATGACATAGGAATGTTACTGGTTGTTGCTAGACTCTTTGTATTCACAAGAAGTCGATCTATTGAATCTTCAAATCGCTCAAGTGTCACCAACCAGGACATGGTTTTTTTCTTGTTAGTTTTTCGCTTGCAGCTGCACGAACTGTATAAAACAACCTTCAAGCAACAACTGGACTACAAGTTTATACTCAGACCGTCAGGAATCGATTTCATCAAGTCGACTTTTGTTCAAGGATATCTCCAGTTCGGATCACTCTCAGTTACCGTCAGCGTCAACAAGCTAACACAACAGCTGGACTGCAAATCAATGGCGGCATGTTGGTTGCTTCAGGGATGAATCCAAATTTTGGTTGGAGTTGACTATGGCGTCGACGACTCTGGAGACAAGATAGGGAGAGAGATTTTATAGCCGCGTTGTTGTAAAACAAAACAGACACGTAGGGGACAGTTTGATGATCTGGGCGGGTTTTGGGGCAGGTGGACGTACTAACACGTACGTCCTTAGTCTGGCCAACCCGAATGTATATATTATTTGGAGGTCATCAACCCTCTCGTTATCCTTCGTTAAGACAGCTTAATGCTCAATTTTTGTTTTGTCACTTCGAATGCACCTTGTCATAAGGCACACGTTTAAGTAGAGAATTGGATGTTAATAACAACAAATGTAATTCCTTGGCCTACTCGCTTTTCTGACCTTAGTCCAATTGAACAAGCTTGGGACACGTTAGAAAGAACGATTCATATACTTCCTAAACAACTCCAGACATTTGTTGCATTGAAGAAACTACGGGCTCAGTGAATGGCGATTTCATAAAATGACCTCTACAGGTTTACTACACAATTATACGCCGTACAGACACGTGTTTTGAGATTGCCGGAGTCACACTTGTGCTTGTTAACAAGTCTTTCGGAGATTTTTTTAATCATTAAATCTTAATTTTGACAGTAAATATTTTGCAAGTATAATTTTAATACCTATCTTCATTTAAATATTATCACAGAACACGCTGTGATTGGCTTTTAAAGTAACTAATTTCTGATAAAGTGAATGTTAAAAAGTGATTTCATTTTTGTATGATTAGGTTGGAAATATTTTTATTGAGCTGCAGAAATTTGTTGCTCAGCTTTTGATGGACATACATAAGGTAAAATTACCGTCTTCCACGCCATTAAGGCATGTTGGGGACCACCTGGACTTAAACAGCAACGGGGGTGTCACTATTCATCTCAGAGACCCGGAAAACTAAACTATAGATATGACACTGATATCGCTCGTTTTCGATTATTTCCACATGTCACCCCCATCCCACACCCACCCCAACCCCCCCCCCCTCCCTCCCCCATGCCGACTGAGGCTTGAGTTTTGACTTAAACGGAATCTGGAGTGTCACTTTTTGTTTCACCTCTAAGAGCAACAATAAATAAATTCCTTGGTGAACCCACCCTTGAGCAAGCAACATAAAGTTGTCCGTAGGAGAAACATGGTAATCTTAAATCCACTCCTCAGTACTTAATAGACTGCCCCTGTGACTTGTTGATCATGACTGAGAACACAAGTCTCGCTTTAAATTCAAATCTCTAAAAGTTAAAAGGCAGATTCACCAGAAAGAGTAGTATCCGTGGGATAAAAATGGTTTCACCCTCTCACTTTTCCTGTTAAGATAGTCGCTTTATCTGTCCTTTCCTACTATTTGTCCATGTTACACCCACCCCACCCCACCCCTAGGCCCTTCATGCCGATGTGGGCTGAACTTGGACTTACACGGCATCTGGAGTGTCACTATTCATCTCAGCGACCCTGAAACCTATGGATTCGACATTAATATCGGTCATTTTCAATTACTTTTACATGTCACCCCCATCCCACCCCCACATATCTCCATGTCGATGGAGGTTGAACTTGGACGTAAACGGCATTGGGAGTGTCACTATTCATCTCAGTGACCCCAAAAACTATGGATTCGACAATAATGTCGGTCGTTTTTGATGATTTTTACATGTTACCCCCATCCTACACTAACACCAGCCCCCCCCCATGAGTGCTAGGGATGCGCTACCACCCCCCCCCCACCCCAACAGGAGTTTTCTCCAGATTATAAGTCATATGTATACCAAGTTTGGTTGAAATTGCTCCAGGGGTTCCAGAGTTATGCTGGAAGATACGCAATATATTCTTACATCTTGAATCCTTCCTGTGCGTTAATCGTAACATACGGGTCGCATGATAGTCAGCCAAGTTTTCCTGTTTTCGTGTATTCATGTAGTTAAGGGTGTAAGTGAGAGTAGAACTAACTTAATGAAAGGCGAAGTGTTGTAGTTAGTATGTGTGAATGTAGAACAAACTTAATGAAAGAAGTGTTGTAGTTAATCTCTGTGAGAATGTAGAACTAAGATTATCAAAGGTTGACTTGGTGAGTTCCCGCTCGTAACATCGATTCATCAGGGTGGAGCAGCAGCCATGCTCCTTTTTCACCTGGCGTTGCTGCCAGGGTAGAGGAAGCTATATCGTCGAGTAGCCACAGCTGGGATGAACACAGAACAATGAACGGGAAATCGTAATTGAATTAAAGCGAATTATGGTGAGTGAAAATAAGTGAAAGAAGAAAGCCAACCTTTAACTTAAACGCCTGAGATCAAGTAAGTCAAGGTACCTGCTTTGAGAGCCACCAAGTGCCTTGGAATCCCCCACGAGTCCGTCAGCAGAAGAATTCATAAGGGAAGTCAGGGTAGCGCGGAGGACAGCTCAAGAAGACAAAGTAGATTTAATAATGCATCATCTCTCGCCAGAGGTCATGCGAGAATAAGAGGTGAACAATGACCCAGAAAACATCCTCCAAGCCATACTGAAGGTAAATGATGAAGGACGATCTCTACAGGAAACCCTGGCAACATTCTACGCTGTGAGGGAAGCTCACCGGGAGCCAGTGAGAGAGTACGCTCTTAGACTTCGCACTGGTTACGAATTGGTCGTGTCCGCACAGAAGAAATTGCGACTGTCATCCCCTCACTCCTCAATTCTGGGGGACCACTTCGCTGCCAGTTTAAAAGAAGAGTTAACGAGAGAAGTGGTCAAGGAGCAAATAATACAGAACCCACAAATATCTTTCTTAGAAGTTCGAGATTTAGCACTGGGGTGTGCGTAGAGTGACAATCCCAGGTCGACTCACATGGCAGGAGAAAGAGAGACTGGAGTTCAGTCCAGATACGGGTTAGTGAGAACCCAAGTTAATGACAACTCGGAAATGAGAGCTTTAAGGAGTGAATTGGATGAGATGAAGCAACGATTGATAACGTTGTCCCGTGATATCAGGCAAATTCGATTGATCTAAAGAATAGCGGGACGTGGGTATAGACCGCTGGAGCACGGGCAGGATGGAGGTCGTGCCCGCGATGCTGCAGTACGCGAAAGGCACAGAAGGGGAGGAAAAATACTTGGCCCAGAGCACCTTCAATCGCATAGGGTGCCAAAGGAGGACAGAGAGACCCATGGTCGACCAGCCTGAGAGAACACCCAGGCATAGGAATGGCCACCTTCCTCCCACCCGGGGGAGGAATCAATGGCGACTCAAGGACAAAATTGAAAAGAGGTATAATCAAGAGCAGGATCGTGATAAAAGGGCAGACAATCCGATGTTTGCTTGACAGGGGAGCACAAGTTACCACTATAACTTATAGTTTCTTTAGAGAATGGTTCGGAGACCAAACCTTGAAGGAAGACAAGTGGTTATGGCTGACAGCAGCCAATGAGGTTACAATCCCGTATGTGGGATACTGGATAACAGATGTGCAAATTTCAGGTAGTAAAATCTCTAATTATGATATTTACGTACTTTAGGATGTAGAAGAGAGGAAAATGGAAAAAGCCCTTTGTATACTGAGGACTGACATATTGATACCAGTCCTTAACTTGCAGAATTTTTAAAATTGGAAACCACCCCCATAAATCAGGACACGATGATAGATCTAGTAAACAGATCTTGGCTGGCAGGCCCTGCAAAGGAGCACATCCCTGCACAATCAGTAATCTGAATAAGACTGAAAACAAGAGGGCGGTATTGAAATGTTACTTCCGCATTACTAGAACCTAGCATAAATAAGGAAACCCGAACAAGGTCAGAGAGAAGAGAACGACCCTCCGATTCACTTGCACGATTTTGAAGGTCCCAGCCAAGAAAGACAAGAATTAGAGAGGTCACTCCAGAATTAGAACGAACTATTCTCAAAAGACTAGTCGGATGTGGGGTACACAGATCAATTGATGGATGAAATCCCAATCAAACAACCCTACAGAAGAATATCACCGAAATTCTACCTGGACTTACAAGAGGACGCAATACTGCGAAAAGATAAACAAGAAAAAAGATAATAATAAAACGTCTCATTAATCAAGAGGGAAAAATATACGTCGAAGGAAAAGCTGTTGAAAAAGTAAACCAATCTGGATACCTACCTCACCAGCTACATAGCTAGGATGGTGACACCAGAAAGGAGGTTAGAATTGCAAAAGCTGCATTGATCTTTGTGAATCTTGAACACATACGGCACTCAAAAGTTATAAGCATACAAATCAGTCTAAGATTATTAATTTCAAATGTAATATCCACCCTCATTTATGTATAAACTAGAAAAAAAGTCGGAACATCTTTATTACTTAACGACTACAAATATTTGACGTTTCGGCATGAGCAAAAACGTACAGGACGAAGAAATAGAGAGAGGAGATAAAGTATAGATTCACATGAATATGATTTTTAAACATTAAATAGAGTACTTAGCTGTAAATTGTAAGATGTGGCTTGTCTGGAGGTGTGTGTCAGGAATGGAATTAGTAGAACGTGGAGACTGTTTAGAGACCTGTGATATGTGGTCGGTAGGTTGTAACTGGGGATGGGGGTGGGGAACCTGGGAGGGGGAGAGGGTGATGCAATGTTGACCTAGCAGGAGAAAGTGAAATAGATGATTAGGGAAGAGGGGTTGCAAAGTGATGTTGTGAGGAGGTTTTAAACTATTTGTGACAAGTAAGAAGGGGGTGGAGCTTAGTGGAGAGGTACTAAAATGATTGAAGAGAATGTTAAGTGTGGCTGAACAGTGTTTAACCCGTGTGGTTCCAGCGTCCCATAATTTTGGTTCTCAAGCCCCAGGCGGCTTGTGTCATCTGCGTGACATTGCTTGATGGTTGGTACCAGAAAATCAGATTTGCCTCTGTGGTTGGGGCCGTTGAAATGATTTGGGACTGGTTTCGAAGCATGCTGGGCGGTATCGTAAAGATGTTTTTGCATGCGGTCCCATGATCTGAGACCAGTCTCACCAATATACGTTATCCTGCATATTTTGCAAACAATGACATATATCACATTACGGGACTCGCATGTGAATCCCTCATGAAGAGTGAGGACAGTTTTGGGAAAGGTGATCGCTTTCGTTTCCCAGACTACCGTTCAGGTAACGCAGCGGGGTGGTTACATTTTCTGGTACCAACATATGTAAAGCTCTGCTTCAAGTGGATGTGGACGAGGATGTCCTTAAGGTTTGGCCCACGTTTGTATGCCAACAGGGGTGGATCAGAGAAAATGTCGCGATTCTCACCTGATCTCAACCCTACTGAGCATCTCTGGAACATTTTGGAACCATCAGCAATATCATCAACATTAATCTACCGACAAGCAAGTCCAAATCATTTAGTGCGTATAATAAACAGCGCAGGTATATATATATATATTTTTATCTGCAGCATTCCTCTGTATTTTAAGGACCTGAATCAATTGTTTCAAAACCTGCAGAAGGAGTGGCAGGCGATTCTCCCAGCACACTAATATGGGTTTGATTTTATCCATGAGACAACGTTGCCTGGCTTGTATCAATGCTCGTGGTGGTCACACACGTTTCTGACCGTATTTATTTCATCTGCCAGCATATCTGAGTTTCAGAAGGAAGGGAGTGTTCACAGAACCAGCATTTACTGCTGTTAGAGTTCGTTACTCTTCACGAAACTGTCACAATGACTGAAGAATAATATGATTAGATACTGTCTAATTCATTTCTGATTTTAATATGGTTAGATTTAGTTAGTGGCCCTTTATTTTACTTTTATTAGTACAAAGAAGGGCTACTTATTAACGCGTCAAAATATCTGCAATTAATTTTATTTTATTTAATGCAGCATCTAAATGCGTTGATTAGAGAAAGTGGTGCAGTGAACCATGAAGAACAATAAACAAAGTATTTTGACGCAAGCCTCTACCTGTCAAACTTTTCTCCAAATCCCATAAAATCAGTGGATAAGAAGTGTATTGAATGTCAGGAATCTCATAGACAGCAAGCAGATCATGTGTGTACTCTTACTAGTTGCGGGCCAAAGTCATGATAGACTGGGGGATTCATTGACCCCCTAATCTCTCCAGATTAGTTATTCAGGTCAGACATATGACATCATAAATAGGGACTAATCTACAATGGGGCTTTCAAAAACGCGTCTAAACACTGTTTGCAGACATTATCGCTGTGTTTGGGTTGAGTGTAAGTTGTATGAGTGATTGAATGTCTGTTGCAGGAATGATACACAGAGTATGTTGCAACAGGTTCTGATGTCTGTTTTGTTTCAGACAAAATAAAATGAAATAAACAATTGAAAAAAGCAGTTTTAACTACAAAGCTGATCTTTAATGCTAGTGATACTCTTGCACGCAGATATTGCAATGAAGCGATTAAATATCATTCTAAAAGCTCGCCCCTGAATTATCATCTGCCACCACAATATCCGTTTATCGCTCACTAGAGACATCATCATGGATCGCATCGGCTATTAGTAGTGAATCCTCGTGCAGACTACACTGGGTGAACTTCAGGAGGTAGCAAAACCAGTGAATCAAGGGAAATCAAAACTATCACTAACGCCATCGTAAAATGGGTTTCCCATAATAGTCGACCTATTAATATATCACCCATGAAGATCAAGGGAACGTTATTCGTATGGTTAAAGAAAATCAAACTTACATTTTGCCTTTCACGTCGGCCATTAGTAACCGAATGTTAATTACTAATATGTTTAACTCTGATTAAACATATTAAAGAACAACGTTATTCTGAAAATTCTGCAGAACAGTTTTCACCAGTGACGAGATCATATGGAGCTTACGGGAACGTGACGAGATCACAGGGAGTGTACGGGAAAGTGACGAACTTTTGGAGAGACAACGCGTATAATGTGGCAGGTGCCTTTTCAGATCATGCTCTCTGCAGCACTCACTCTTCAGCTGTATGTAAAGAAAGCAGTTGCACAGTTTGGACCTGAATGCCTCCTTTAAACATAGTTCTGCAGACAGCGTTGAACTGAAACCCCACAAGTTGCAGCTGCATCAGCGACACGACATGTTAATTTATGACGTTTAACATTCATCCCTGCAGATGGTCAATCGAATGCTTAACAGCAAAAAAAGTTATGCTGAAAAATTTAGCACAGCCGGGCCAGAAAAACAACTTCAACTCTACCGAAAAAAGGAAATATGGCATATAGTAAAAATAAAAAAGGTTCTCTGTCCCTGTCGCAAGGCTACAGAAGTACTGGAGGGAAAGTGGGTGAGGGGGTGGAGAGAACAATATGTTTCTACCTCAATGACTCTCTGCTGTCTTGAACTCGGAGCGGCAGTATTTGATGAGTTATGATGACGCTACAGGCATCTTAGTTCTTAAGAATGAGTTTCTGACAGATTTGGAATTGATGCATACTGAACATCATGACTGGGAATTGCAGTTGCACTGACTCCTTGTTTCAAAATACTTAAATGTTTGTGAAAAGATAAAAGATTCGAGATGTGGTAAGAACTGCAAATTCTCCTGGAAAATTCTGATCATCGTAATAATGACCAACGCTTAAGAGAAAAAGCACCACGAGAGAACATTCGAATGCACGAACTATCATCAGACTCTGAAGATGATCCCCTCTCTCTTTCTCCACGAAAACAGTTGTTGAGCATTACAGTCTTGATCAACACTGGCTCAGGTTCATTGCGCTAGTAGTAGTGGCAGGAGAGCAGATCCTTAGTTTTGGATCAGTTGACTCGAAAATATTTAGCATCCCCAGCCACTATTATGTCGGTGAATAGCATGCCCAACCACTATTATGTCTGGTGAACAGCATGCCCAACCACTATTATGTACTGTCAACAGCATGCCCAGCCACTATTATGTACTGTCAACAGCATGCCCAGCCACTATTATGTCCTGTCAACAGAATGCACAGCCACTATTATGTTCGGTGAACAGCATGTCCAACCACTATTATGTCCTGTGAACAGCATGTCCAACCACTATTATGTCCTGTGAACAGCATGCCCAGCCACTATTATGTCCGGTGAACAGCATGTCCAACCACTATTATGTCCGGTGAACAGCATGTCCAACCACTATTATGTACTGTGAACAGCATGTCCAACCACTATTATGTCCGGTGAACAGCATGTCCAACCACTATTATGTACTGTGAACAGCATGTTCAACCACTATTATGTCCGGTGAACAGCATGTCCAACCACTATTATGTACTGTGAACAGCATGTCCAACCACTATTATGTCCGGTGAACAGCATGTCCAACCACTATTATGTACTGTGAACAGCATGCCCAGCTAATATTTTATCCGGTGAACAGCATGCCCAACCACTATTATGTCCGGTGAACAGCATGTCCAACCACTATTATGTACTGTGAACAGCATGTTCAACCACTATTATGTCCGGTGAACAGCATGTCCAACCACTATTATGTACTGTGAACAGCATGTCCAACCACTATTATGTCCGGTGAACAGCATGCACAGGCACTATTATGTCCGGTGAACAGCATGCCCATTCATTCATTCATTCATTTGCATGTCCCTTGCGGAACTTTGCCTCGCAAACAGCACTCCTGTAGGCCTCTCGGTTGTGAGCAAGATGGCCTGCTGTTGCTGCGTCCATTTGCAGATCGTCAACGATTTCTTACGGCCATCTTCTTTTTCGTCTTCCTCTTTTTCTTTTTCTCATTATGTATCCTTCCAATATGGTCTTCACTAAATTATCATGACGTTTAATGTGTCAAAAATATTTAAGTTTTCTCTCTTTAATCCTCTTTACTAGCCAGCCTTCTTCAATATTAAGCTCTTGTAGTATAGATATATTTGTTCTTTTTTGTGTCCACGATATTTGGAGAACTCTTCTGTAGCATTTACATTCAAAGGTATTTATGTGTTTCTCAGCTGTTTTGTTAAGTGTCCACATCTCACAGGCATATGTTGCGATGGGAAAGATGCATGACCTTAAAAATCTTTTTTTTGTAGTTCTGTTTGCTCCTCTCCACATATTCTTTATTTGTTTTACTTTCTGAAGAGCAATAGATATCCTCCTTTTAATTTCCCTCAGTGTATCTCCATTATTAGTTAGCAGTGATCCAAGATATTCAAAACTCTCCACATCTTCCAATTTTTCCTCATTGATATATATTTCAGCTGCCTTGTTTGTTTTATAAGTTGTCATCAATTTAGTATTCTTCGCATTAAGATAGAGGTTCTGCTCTTCGCTGTTCTTACGGACTGACATAATTAGTTTTTCCATTCCTTTTTGTGTTGTGGATAGTAACACTGTGTCATCAGTATATATAATCTCTGGTATTTCATAACGAACATAGTGAACAGCATGCCCAGGCACTATTATGTCCTGTGAACAGCATGCCCAGCCACTATTATGTCCTGTGAACAGCATGCCCAGCCACGACAACAAAAACCGTGCCAGTAGCTGATTGCAATATTGACCACGATCCACCCTGTGGAAAAATTAGAATAGAGCTAAAGAGAGCACGCGGAATAATTAGAATATCAACTGAATGCAGAACTCTTCAAAAATTACCAAGAACTGCGAGAACAATACGGAACTATTATAACAAATAGATATAATACAACAGGACAGATAAATAGTATAGATGAACAATGGGCAATGTTAAGAGATTATATCCGCCACACTGTTAAAGAGATAATAACCACTGAAAAAATAAGCCTCCAAGAATAAATATATCACAGATGACATCGTGGGACTGATTTACTGGAGAAGGAGGAATAAAAAATAACCAAGAAAAACATAGCAGGATAAATAAAGAAATAAGACGCAAATGCAGAGAAGCAAAGGAAGTTTAGTTAAATGAACAGTGCAGACAAATAGAGGACTCCCATAATAAAGACAGCAAAAACATGCACAAACAAATTAGTGAACTCACAAGCAGGAGGAAAAAATATACTACAGGATGCCTAAAATCAACAGAAGGTAACATGTTAATAGGAAAAGAAGACATTGTGGACGTGAACGAGCACATCGGAGAACTGTATGGAGGAGAAAGAATAGAAATAACACCAGAGATTGAAAACTGTTATGGGCCACCAATAGTTGAAGGTGAAATTATAGATGCCATCAAACACCTGAAGAAAGGAAAAGCAATTTAGTCTGATAATATAACAGTAGAAGAAATAGAAGCACTCGAAGAGATAGAATTAAAAATAATAACCAGGTTCCTGAATTACATTTACAACAGTGGTTACATGCCCAGTGACCTGCTTAAATCCACGTTTATAGCACTACCAAAGAAACCGGATACAAAGGAATGTGGTGACCACAGGGCTATCAGCCTATCATGTCACATAACAAAGCTACTTTTGAGAATTGTATTAGAAGAGCAAGGAAAAAGATAAAAATGAAAATAGCAAATGAACAGTTTGGATTTGTTGTAGGAAAAGGAACAAACAATGCCATTTATGCTTTACGAACACTGACAGAAAGAGATTTAACAGTACAGAAAGATCTCTAGTTACTGATTACACCACGGCATTCGACAAGGTGAAACATGCTGAGATTATTAAAATATTTGAAGACATAAACATAGAGAGCAAAGACCTGAGGAATGTAAAACATCTATACTGATAGCAGGAAGCAGGGATTCGAGTTGAAAATAAAACTGGAAAATATCAAACAATAGAACAAGGAGTGCGACAGGGGTGTGTACTATCTCCAGACCTTTTTTTCTCTGTACAGCGAGAATATTCTAAGAACAATCATCACAGAACTAGGCATAAAAATAGGAGGATGCAATATTAACAACCTTCGGTATGCTGACGACACAGTACTGATAGCTGAGAACCGACAACACCTGCAAAATCTCTTGGATAAAGTCGCCAAAGAAAGTGAACAGAAAGGCCTTACTTTGAACATCAGAAAGACAGAGACTATGGTTATATCTAAGAAACAGAATCCACCAACATGCAGTATTAAATTAAACGGAACTATTCTAAAGCAGGTGCAAAAAATTTCAAATACCTTGGAGCAGTAATAACTTCAGATGGGAAATACAGAACAGAAATTAGGGACAGAATAGGCCAAGCAAAGACTGCATTTCAGAGAATGAGAAACATATTATCCAACACATCATTATCAATGAATGTTAGAAAACGAGTCCTAAAATGCTATATTGAACCTATCTTGTTATATAGAAGTGAATTATGGACAATAGGCAGGTCTGCACAAAAATCATTGGAAGCATCAGAAATATGGTTTATTAGAAGAATGTTGCGAATCCCCTGGACAGCAAAAATAACCAATGAAGAATTTAGGAGAAGAGCTGGAGAGACAAAAAAATATTCTCAAAAAGGATAAGAGAGAGACAATGTACTTTCATAGGACATGCAATGAGAAGAGGGGCATTGAAAATATTATAACAAAAAAACAAAAAAAAAAAATAGAAGGAAGAAATCAAGAGGAAGACCAAGAGAAATGATACTGGATAGTCTGACGGGATGGTGTGAGAGGAGATCACCAACTGAGCTGACGGCCTGCATGAAGGATCGTGTACTCTGGAGAAGCATAATAGCTAACGCCAGTCGGCACGGCATATGATGATGATGATGATGATGATTTCGTTTAAGCCTCGTTTCTTATCATAATGAATTAAATCTGGTTCTAAAAAAGAAAGCCAAACACACATTAACATAGTTATGTGGTGCATCATTTATTATATAACCAGTACAGATTGAAACAAGTGTGAAAAAAAGGATCTATGCTGTCTCCTTTGCTATTTGGAATTACAATAGTCTTCATAATGAGGAAATGTTGCACAGGTAAAACAGGTATTTACTGGGTACATGGGACCCAACTAGAGGATCTTGATTTTGCTGATAACATAACTCTTATCAGTAACAATGTGAATTCCATGTAAGAAAAAACAGATGGCCTGTCTTCACTGTCTAGTAAAGTAGGACTTGAAATTAGCACTGCCAAAACAAAAGTAATGAAAATTCCCATTAATCAAAATGGAAAAATACACGTAGAAGGCATAGATATTGAAGAAGTCAATCACTTTGCATACCTTGGCAGCTATATAGACCAGGATGGTGACACCAGAAAGGAAGTTAGAATTGCAAAATTGCAAAAGCAGCACCGATCTTCAATAGTCTTGAGAACATATGGAATTCAAAAGTTATAAGCACAAAAACCAAATTAAGACTATTCAATTCAAATGTAATATCCACCCTCATTTATGCAAGTGAAAGCTGGAAAACAACTAAAGAAATAGAAAAGAAATTAGACTCTTTTGAAAACACATGCCTAATGAAATGACTCGGCATCAAGTGGAACGAATTCAAGAACATTTCAGAGATAAGACAGATGACTGAATAACAACCAGTCTCATGGGTGATCAGGAAAAGGAGATAGACATATCTTAGTCACGTGATGAGAAGAAACGATCAGAGAATCTCAAAACAAGCTATCAAGTGGAACAAAACAGGCCGAAGAAAAAGAGGCAGACTGCGTAAATTGTTATAGAAGCCAAAATAACGGGTATAAAATCCCTTGATGAGGTTAAAAGACTCGACGAAGACAGTAAAAATTGGCGAACTACCTTGCGAGCCCTATGTGACGTTTAACGACACGGGAAGGATATAAGATAAGATATAAACGTACATAATAATCGTTGTAAGAATAAAGCTGAGCCTTGTTTCATTTTAATATGAATAGTTTGTCGCATATTGAAGTTAAGAAGAAAATGTTTTTCTGTAATTAGTATTGATGATTATTATAAAAATAACAGTTTATCGTTAAAATGGCGAGAAGATATTTTTGATGTAGAGAAACTAATACCGAAAAAAATTAACTGTTTGACACTAATAAAAGAGAACATTATCTGTTTCAGGATATGCATCTCGTATGAGGGGTTTCAAACTGACAACATATACATCCCAAGGCAAGGAAATAGAAACCTACACCAGCACCGAAAGCACAAAAAGCGAATATACGATCGTGCTAAATAACTATGACGAGAAAGTAAGCCGGCTAAACATTGTACTCGAAGGACACTCGAAAATTCTAACTTTGTGTGAAGTTCAGACATTCGGATGTGAGTCTGTGGTTTCAAATATTTTTTGCTGTTATGTGTTGCTTTGATGCATTTTTGTATAAATACCTTTATTTTCCATAAAGCGTGTCGCATTAACCGCGAAAAAGCCCTATTATACCTGACACATCTGATGCATACAGACAGCAGTTAGTATGACTGTTCTGTCTATTTAGGATGTCTTTTATATCTATTTAGGATGTCTGTTATATCTGTCTATAATATCTGTTATATCTATATAGGATGTCTGTAATATATATCTAGGATACATGCTATATATATATACACATATATATATATATATGATGTATGTTATATCTATCCAGGATATCTGTTATATCCATCTAGGATATCTGTTTATTTTATCTTGCATATCTCTGTGGCTGCTTGATAGTAGACAAATGTCGTCCGCAAAGTCAAGGTCCTCCAGCACTGTGTCAAGGGTCCATTGTAAAATAAAATAAACAAGCTAACTCAGAATGCAAACAACAAAGATCAACGTAGGAAAGACAAAGTTAATGAAGCAAAATGTGAACAACAGAAATGTACTCAGAGTAGATAGCAAGTCAGTGGAGGAGGTCAACGAATTTGTATATCTTGGCAGTAGAGTGGTAGGAAATGGAGACCGCACAGACAACATCAACAGCAGACTTACTAGAGCAAACCAGGCTTTAGCAGTACTGGAGACTTTACGGAAATCTAAAAAAAGCTAAGCATGAATACGAAAATCAGGATATTTAAGAGTACTGTTCTATATGTACTACTGTATGGAAGTGAATGCTGGAAAATCACCAAAACCATAGAAAACAAGTTGAATTCTTTCCAGTCTAAATGTTTACGAAGAATTTGAAAATATTTTGGTCAAACATCATAAGAAATCACATCTTGTTGGCAGAAATGCAGATGAAGCCACTGACAGCAATTATTGAATAAAGACGCTGGCGATGGTTGGGACATGTGCTCCGAATGACTGACAACTCACTACCAAGAATAGCACTAAGATGGACACCACAGGGGAACAGAAGTAAGGATAGACCAAAAGAGACATGGAGAAGAACAACAGAGAGGATGTTGAGCAATAGAGGGCTCACCTGGGCAAGAGCAGAAAAAAAGGCAAATTACAGGCATTTGTGGAAAACCCTTCGGAAGCCCCATGCACCCTGGGCACTTAAGGTTCACAGAGAGAGGATATCTGTTATATCTATTTAGGATATCTGTTATATCTATATAGGATATCTGTTATATCTATTTAGGATATCTGTTATATCTATCTAGGATGTCTGTTATATCTATATAGGATATCTGTTATATCTATCTAGGATATCTGTTATATCTATATAGGATATCTGTTATATCTATCTAGTATCTGTTATATCTATCTAGGATATATGTTATATCTGTAGCATAGTCTTGTAAGTAATGATTATAGTTGTTATTATTGTTATTATTGAATATGATTATGAAAAAATACTGTAAAGAAAATAGTAACATCGAATAGCGACAGTGAAAAGTAGGTAGGAAAGGAAGAGAAAGGTATAAAACGTCCATGACACTAGAACAAGACGCGGACAAAAGTAAACAGTAGAAACAGTGAATAGAAAAAGAAGAGACTCAGTGACGCTGAGATATATGTAATACAAACGATGAACGCCAGAAAGTAGGATGGTCCAGTGATAACAAAGCGGTGACTGGACGTTGACAAGTGTAAACAAAATAGAAAAGACGAATAGAAAAGGCAGACACAATGAAAAGCGAAGACACAATAAAACCTCCGACATGAAATAGCAAGATAATGACTTAAGTCAATGACAATTGAACAGGCGTATTTGACACTTTGACATCAATTAGCTTTAGGGCAATATTGCACAATATTTTTAAATAAAGGAGTGACCAACTCGGCCAACTGGCCAACTAAATATTTAGAGTCGTGGCCTATTGGACATTGACTTACGACATATAAGCCACGGGGCAGCTTGAATGACGTGCAATCAGAACACTTATGGAAACCAGTGGACATCTGAAGAGTGGAGCCAAAATACTTATTATACAAGCTGGACTTGAAGATAAAAAGGCGATTGGGGAGACAGAGGACACAAAGGAAGTAGAGGAGAGAGGAGACGAAGGAAGGAGCCCGAAGATGGAAGACCAGACAGTCTAGGACGGAGAAGTACGAAAGTACAGGAGAGGACGGAGAAGTACGGAAGTACAGGAGAAGACGAAGAAGTACCAAAGTAGAGAAGAAAGGAGGAAGAGGAGAGAGCCCGAAGATGGAAGAACAGACGATTAGGGGACAAGCAGAGATGACGAAGAAGTACGGAAGTACAGGAGAGAAGATACAGAGGAGGGAGCCCCAGAACGAAGAGGTACGGAAGTCCTAGAGAGAGGAGACTGAGAAGGGGGCCCGAAGACGGAAGAACAGACAATCAGGAACCAAGAAGTACGGAAGTGGAAGATAGAGGAGACAGAGGAGGGAGATCGTCAGAACACCGTCGGTCCGGCAAGTAGCGACCGACCGGAACTGCAAGAAGGATGGTCAATGCACGTGGACAGTCAAGAGTAAAGAAATAATGTCCGACCAGAACAGGCTAAAAGCCATCAGATGAGAGATAAGAACAGAAGTCCAGAGAAGAGGCAAGTAGACTTTGCTCGTTAGTAAACTGCGATTGAGAGACAGGCGAGGAAGACCGTCAGAAGAAATTAGAAGACAGACAAGAGAAGAAAGAGGACGATACGATATAAAATCAGAAGTAGTGTTAGACGGAAGATGGTTTTCAAGTGCTTCAAGTGATTAAGAAGATGTGACACTTTTGGAACTTTGAGTACAGTGATTTTAGACGAGAAACTAGGTGACCACGTGTTGCAGATGTGATATAATACTGAGATAGGAAATGTTCTCATATCAAGTGCAGAATGTTGTGAAGTTGAGAAACTGAGAAGTGCTGCATGTAGAATACGGTAGAGTTTGATATTGTGAACAACTGATTAAGTGTTTCAATCCAAGTGACGTAGTCGACAATATATCTTGAAGTTATTTGTCAGAATTAAATGAATTCTGTAGAGAACATTTCATCTGACTTGATTTAGTGAAGAGGTACAATGTTCGTAAATCCTCTTTGTGTTTTATAAAAAAAACAAACAACTTCGACTTGATCAGTAATATGGTAGTGCACAAACTACAATATTAAATATCTATCTAGGATGTCTGTTATATCTATCTACAATGTATGTTATATCTATCTAGGATGTATGTTATATCTATCTAGGATGTCTGTTATATCTATCTAGGATGTCTGTTATATCTATCTAGGATGTCTGTTATATCTGTCTAGGATGTCTTTTATATCTATCTAGGATGTATGTTATGTCTATCTACAATGTCTGCTATATCTATCTAGGATGTATGTTATGTCTCTCTACAATGTCTGCTATATCTATCTAGGATATCTGTTACATCTATCTAGGATATCTGTTATATCTATCTAGGATGTCTGTTATATCTATCTAGGATATATGTTATATCTATCTAGGATGCCTGTTATATCTATCTAGGATGCCTGTTATATCTATCTAGGATATATATTATATCTATCTAGGATGTCTGTTATATCTATCTAGGATATCTGTTATATCTATCTAGGATATATATTATATCTATCTAGGATATATATTATATCTATCTAGGATGTCTGTTATATCTATCTAGGATATCTGTTATATCTATCTAGGATATATATTATATTTATCTAGGATGTCTGTTATATCTATCTAGGATATATGTTATATCTATCTAGGATATATGTTATATCTATCTAGGATATATGTTATATCTATCTAGGATGCCTGTTATATCTAACTAGGATATATGTTATATCTATCTAGGATGCCTGTTATATCTATCTAGGATATATGTTATATCTATTTAGGATGCCTGTTATATCTATCTAGGATATATGTTATATCTATCTAGGATGCCTGTTATATCTATCAATGACCAGTAAAGAAATCCTTCCCCGTTAATTAACATTACAAAAATTTGTTTAACTGTGCTACCCATACTGAGTTCCATTTTGACTGAAGTCTAGGCCCATACTGTACCCACCGTATCTCAGATGTAGGTAGAAAGTGTTTGATCGATCCGTATTTCCAAACGGCTAAGATTTGGAAGCGCAGGCCCGTCTGACACAATGCCCTTTTTTGCACACAAAACATTCACTACATTCCAGACATTGTACAAATTATGCTGCGCATATAACAAACATAATTAAAACTAAAACTAAAATAAAATAAAGTAGAATGCAACAAATACGTTGTAAACCGAATAAGTGTGGCACTCAGTGGAGAGGATATAATTCTAACTGTATGAAATTCAGGCAGTGATTTCAAACATTCATTACTGTTATGTGGTTCCTTCATACATTTTCTATAAAGAGCTTTGGTGTCCATAAAGCGTATTGCATGAAAGGCGATGGGAAGTGTAGGAAAATCAGTCACTTAGGTAGACCAAAAGAGACATGGAGAAGAACAACAGAAAGGATGTTGAGCAATAGAGGACTCACCTGGGCAAGAGCAGAAAAAAAGGCGAAGGACAGGCATTTGTGGAAAACCCTTGCGGAAGCCCCATGTGCCCTGGGCACTTAAGGTTCAGAGAGAGAGAGAGAGAGAGAGAGAGAGAGAGAGAGAGAGGTACAAGTTGCTCTTACGTGTGACAAAATCAATTTCGTTTTAGAGGATGAATGCTCCCAATTTTTAAACCCCCGAAGAGACTGGCAGAAGAGCTTTCATTGCGATTCTTAATTACAGCAAAACCTGATTAAGTGTGATCATTTCATTTACATCCCCAGACAATTCTTGTCCTGATGGTAAATGGAGATTTGATTGTTCTCAAAACTGCACATGTAGAAAGAATCAGACCTGTAGTCTGGTCACTGGGAACTGTCTTCAAGGATGCTCTTTTGGATTCTATGGACAGAAATGCACCAGTCGCTGCCCTTCTACCTGTGATAAACGAGGTTGTCACAGTCACTCTGGTAACTGCCACAGGTGCATCGATGGTTATACGGGAGATAAATGCGAAAGAGGTAATTTCGAAGATCACAAAATCAGCGGCTCTTCATTAACCTAACAGTAAACGCTTAAAGTTATCTATGTAACCTCACTAGATCCAATTTGTCACATCTTATACAGGGTGTTTTTAAAGTCTGACTACACTTTCTTAGAAAAAAAAATTGAAAAATGAAGTAAATGTAATCACAAAATGTGCCCAAAAGTCATTTAATTAGTTACAATAGTGAATGCAATGATACAACGCAGTTTTGGGTTATCTGGAATGTACCACTGAAATATTCATTATAACAGGTGTTGGAAATGTCCACCACGGGCTTCATGACTGTACACGTCTCCTTCTTATTATCAAATTCCTTGTGCAACATGTGTGTTGTTATTTCTTGAATGGTAATTCTGATTCCTTCTTTCAGGTCCTCAATTGTTTGTACAATATTTTTGTAAACATTTCCTTTCAAGAAATAACAATCGATAATAATCTAATGGATTTAGATCTGGAGAGCGAGCAGGCCAAATTTCACGAGATATTATGCAATTTGGGAATATTTCTTTAAAAAAAACCGTGAGTTGCTCTAGCTGTGTGTGCAGTTGCACATCTTGCTGGAACCACGCTTCTTCAATTTCACATTCATTCAGCTGTTCTAAAAAAGGTTCCAGAATGTCAGTACGGTACCGATCGGCATTTATAGTGTTGCTGAAAAAAATAGATACAATTAAACGTTTTTCTACTGACGGTACACCATACCCTAATTTTTGCATCGTGTAGCTGCGCTTCATGAAATACATTGGAATTAAAACTAAAACTAAAATAAAATAAAGTAGAATGCAACAAATACGTTGTAAACCGAATAAGTGTGGCACTCAGTGGAGAGGATATAATTCTAACTGTATGAAATTCAGGCAGTGATTTCAAACATTCATTACTGTTATGTGGTTCCTTCATACATTTTCTATAAAGAGCTTTGGTGTCCATAAAGCGTATTGCATGAAAGGCGATGGGAAGTGTAGGAAAATCAGTCACTTAGGTAGACCAAAAGAGACATGGAGAAGAACAACAGAAAGGATGTTGAGCAATAGAGGACTCACCTGGGCAAGAGCAGAAAAAAAGGCGAAGGACAGGCATTTGTGGAAAACCCTTGCGGAAGCCCCATGTGCCCTGGGCACTTAAGGTTCAGAGAGAGAGAGAGAGAGAGAGAGAGAGAGAGAGAGAGAGGTACAAGTTGCTCTTACGTGTGACAAAATCAATTTCGTTTTAGAGGATGAATGCTCCCAATTTTTAAACCCCCGAAGAGACTGGCAGAAGAGCTTTCATTGCGATTCTTAATTACAGCAAAACCTGATTAAGTGTGATCATTTCATTTACATCCCCAGACAATTCTTGTCCTGATGGTAAATGGAGATTTGATTGTTCTCAAAACTGCACATGTAGAAAGAATCAGACCTGTAGTCTGGTCACTGGGAACTGTCTTCAAGGATGCTCTTTTGGATTCTATGGACAGAAATGCACCAGTCGCTGCCCTTCTACCTGTGATAAACGAGGTTGTCACAGTCACTCTGGTAACTGCCACAGGTGCATCGATGGTTATACGGGAGATAAATGCGAAAGAGGTAATTTCGAAGATCACAAAATCAGCGGCTCTTCATTAACCTAACAGTAAACGCTTAAAGTTATCTATGTAACCTCACTAGATCCAATTTGTCACATCTTATACAGGGTGTTTTTAAAGTCTGACTACACTTTCTTAGAAAAAAAAATTGAAAAATGAAGTAAATGTAATCACAAAATGTGCCCAAAAGTCATTTAATTAGTTACAATAGTGAATGCAATGATACAACGCAGTTTTGGGTTATCTGGAATGTACCACTGAAATATTCATTATAACAGGTGTTGGAAATGTCCACCACGGGCTTCATGACTGTACACGTCTCCTTCTTATTATCAAATTCCTTGTGCAACATGTGTGTTGTTATTTCTTGAATGGTAATTCTGATTCCTTCTTTCAGGTCCTCAATTGTTTGTACAATATTTTTGTAAACATTTCCTTTCAAGAAATAACAATCGATAATAATCTAATGGATTTAGATCTGGAGAGCGAGCAGGCCAAATTTCACGAGATATTATGCAATTTGGGAATATTTCTTTAAAAAAAACCGTGAGTTGCTCTAGCTGTGTGTGCAGTTGCACATCTTGCTGGAACCACGCTTCTTCAATTTCACATTCATTCAGCTGTTCTAAAAAAGGTTCCAGAATGTCAGTACGGTACCGATCGGCATTTATAGTGTTGCTGAAAAAAATAGATACAATTAAACGTTTTTCTACTGACGGTACACCATACCCTAATTTTTGCATCGTGTAGCTGCGCTTCATGAAATACATTGGAATTAAAACTGCTCCAAATACAATTATTTTGGCTACTAACGTATCCAGATAGATGAAACCATGCCTCGTCAGAGAAGAATGTTAAATTGAGAACTGACTCGTCTTCTTCAGCTAAAAATGCTTGAAATCACGTAGAGTAGGTGACTCTGGAATGATTGTCACACTCTTTTAGTTCAGACACAACAGAAACCTTGTATGGATGAAAATTTAACCATTGTTTAAGAATTTTGTGCACTGTGCTCAGTGATACATTCACTTCTTGCGACATTTTTCTTAAGGACTTGCATGGACCTTTCAGGATTCTGTCTTGGATATCTAGACATTTTTCTTCAGACACAGCAGGCCTACCAGATTGTGGAGCATCTTCCACAGTTCTCGTATCACTAAACTTATTCAACAAATTTCTAACCGTAGTGCGATGAGGAGGTTCTTTGCCAGGAAATTTTGCTAAAAATCTTTGAACAACCATCCGTGTGTATCGACCGCCATTTCGAATCACTTGTTCAACTAAAAAAACTATTTCTTTCGTTGATAAGTTTTGAGTGTAAAAAATTACTCCAGCAGATAGCAACCATTCAATGCATTTTCTTCACGATTGACTGTGCAGCATATTTTTATGACGTCATGTTCTTCATTTTTACATAGAAAGTGTAGTGAGACTTTAAAAACACCCTGGTATATTAACATACTAGCTGATTACCCGGCGTTGCTGGGGAATTTATTAATTATTAATATTGCGGAGTGAATTTGAGATCGCCATATTTCTCCCACAGACAACCTTATGTTGCTTGCTCAAGTGTGGGTTCCCTCAAGATATTATTTATTTTTGCTTCTGGAGGTGAAACTCTACAAATGCTGTATACAATCAAGTTTTGAGCTAAATTAATATTATAGTGAATTTGTAAAAGACTTTACAATGTGTAGACTGCCCCCGTGACATGTTGATCGTGATAGAGAAAGCAATTCTCACTGGAAATTGCAGTCTCTTAAAGTTAAAAGGGAGATCCGTCGGAATGAGTGATATTCATGGGATAAAAACTGCTTCACCATCTCCCTGTCCTGTTAAGACAGTCGCTTCAAATATATTGCCCAACATCCTCTTTATAAACAGCGTTGTGTCGTTGCAAAGTTTTGGCGGGTCGAGGTTCGGTAGTAAAATGATTGAAGATCCCACCCTAAATTTTTACCCCCTCTTACCCCTCCCCCCCCCCCTTCAAGTCTATCGGGGCTGAATTTTCACCCTCTCTTACCCCCCCCCCCCCCCCATGCCGGTCGGGGCTGAAATTGGACGTAAACGGCATCGGGAGTGTCAATATTCATCTCAGCAACGCCGATAACGATGGACTCGCCACTAATATCGCTTGTTTTCTATTACTTTTACATGTCACCCCCATCACACGCCCACCCCTCTCTCACCCCCCTCTCATTCCAGTGGAGGCTGAACTTGGTCTTCAATGGCGTCGGAAATGTCACTATTCATCTCAGCAACGACAGCGAAAACTATGGATTCGACACTAATAACGGTCATTTTCGATTATTTGTACATGTTACCCACCCTAGGTTCCCCCATGCCGATGAGTGATGAACTTGAACTTAAAAGGCATCATGAGTGTCATTATTCATCTAAGATCTAAGCAAACCCGAAAACTATGAACTGGACACTAATATCGGTCGTTTTCGATTAATTTTACATGTCATCTCCATCTAACCCCTTAGGGGTGCTAGGGATGAGTTACTGGGGGGGGGGGCACAGTACTTTTCTCCAGTTTGGTTGAAATTGTTGCATGTGTTCCAGAGTTATCACTGGAACATACATACACACAATCACACATCTATATATGTATATATATATATATATATATATATATATATATATATATGTAGTTGGACAAATAAAACTTACACAATATCAGAAAATTTGTCTTATACACTTCATAATGCCAAATAAATATAGTAAACTGATAACTCGCATAAAAAATGTTACAGAAACGAGCAAATTTCTATCCACTCTAGAACTGACGCTGTTGGTCAGAGTATGTATGTGTCTGCGTGCTTTCGTTTTCATTTAATTATTAAACTTATGTCGGGGTTTCATGATCCACTGTTTCATGGAGTTCATTTAAGAAATAAAGAATATACAATGATGTCCCCCCTTACAAACGATCAAAGCATTGGTTCTCTCAATCTGAGTGCGAGCCATTATCGTGTTCGTATCTCTCAGAATTATGTCCCTTGAATGATGTGATTTGTGATAAAATTCAGTTACACTAGGCACAGTCTCTAAGATATTTCTGTGTTATTAAACATGTGAAAGATTGTTATGCCTCTGTTACAGAAAGTAGTTTTTGGCAATGATAAAGGAAATAAAGTAATATTCAAACAAAGACCAGATTTACTGCCAGAACAAAACAACAACAACAAAAGACCAGGGCTTTCTTTCTGCTACCAAAAAAGTACATGAAACATAATAAGAAGCACATTCACGACATAACTAACAGACGAAGGAAAACGTGTTTGTAAGATATTTTTTAAGTTTCACAATTTCCAGGAAAATACACTCAAGAAAATTGAACAATAATAATAATTTTAATTGTGAAATACAGTATTCTTTTCTATACGTTCATGGTTTGTCTTTGTATGTGTGTGGAGACGGAATCAATGAATGAATGTGTCTTTATTTTTAAAGGGTAAAGAACTGGGCACGTAGGCCCGTATTACATTATGCCCTTCATCACTCCATCTTTCATTCTTCCCACGCAGTCGATTTAATACAAGTATACAAATTACATTAGGAAAAAAAAACATATCAAAAGAGAGTAAGATTGAACTATTCCATTCAAAGTAAAACTGAAGAAGTAATTAATCTAATAAAATTGCTCTCACACACATATACACGTGCACACACAGACGTATTCATAATCAAAAATACATTGTCAGTACAGATCTTCTAACATATTTTTTTTAATAAACATTAAAGTAATTTCTAACAATATCTAACAAGTTACTTTTCCAACTATGTCACTTTAGTACTTGATGGCTGGCGAGTCATGGGTTAAGAGAGTGCTGGTTATTCTATGGAGGCATATAATTACAAGCAAGTAAATAATGAAACAGGTTTGAGTTAAAGGATGAAGTATTACTAATGGATTTTAAATGATTGGGGAGGTTGCTCCAGATCTGTACTGCCTAGTATGCAGGGCTTTTCTTGTACAGATCAATCCTGGGTTTAGGAAGAAGACAGTTTTTAAACAGTATAGTGTTATACGTAAACAGTGACCACAAGTAAAGCGGAGCATTGTGCGACAGAATTCTGTGAACAAACTTAACTTTGTTAGAAATGACTCTATATTTGAGGAGTAGAATTTTGAGTTGTGTGTGCTGATCTACAGTCTGTATTGGGTTTTTGCCACAAATCAGGGGGTGGTGGTGGTAAATCACTCTATACTGAATAAAATAAAAACCTAAATCAGAATTTTAAAAATTTCTTATTTTTCTTCTTATTACAGTCTGCCCTAGTGGCAAGTTCGGAATGAAATGTTCTCAGCCATGCTCAGACAACTGTAAAACTAACACATGTAAACCGACAAATGGAACTTGTAATTCATGTAAAGCAGGATTTTACGGAGATACATGTATTTCCATATGTCCTGAAAACTGCAAGGATGAGATATGTGAACAATTCCATGGCACATGCAGTTCTTGTAAAATCGGATTTTATGGAGAAACATGTTCATTCTCTTGTCCTCAAAACTGTGGGAACAATGGATGTAGTATGGATAGTGGCAACTGTGTCTCTTGCCAGACAGGATTTTATGGAGTTAAGTGTACGACTGCTTGTTCACAAAACTGCCAGGGTAACACTTGTAATGGAACAACTGGCAAGTGTAACTCTTGCAGTGCTGGATTTTATGGAGACACATGTGCAGCAAGATGCCCAGAAAACTGTCAAAATAGCCAGTGTAATGCAGGAAGCGGTAACTGTCTTCAGTGTAAAGATGGCTTCTATGGAGAGAAATGTCGAAATACCTGTCCTGAACACTGTCTAGGCGGGACTTGCATTGCTGAATCTGGTACATGTACGACATGTAGCCGGGGATTTTATGGAGATGTTTGCTCAACTCCGTGTCCTGAAAAATGTCGTAACAATACATGCAATTCCTCAGACGGCACATGCAGCGTTTGCAAAACTGGATATTACGGATATCATTGTCTGTCTGCTTGCCCTAGGAACTGCAAGGACAAAGCTTGCAGTTTTGATAATGGCTATTGCTACTCTTGTGAGGACGGCTTTTTTGGAGACATATGTATAACTGCATGCCCTCAAAAGTGTGAGAATAATAAATGTAATTTTACACATGGTAACTGCGAGTCCTGCATAACAGGATTCTACGGTCATGACTGTTCATTTGCATGTCCTCAACGTTGCAAAGACAATAAATGTGAAATAACACAGGGCGTTTGCTTTGCGTGTGATGGAGGATTTTATGGAGACTTATGTTCGTTTGCATGTTCTGAACACTGTGTTGGCAAAACGTGCAATTTTGAATCTGGCGCATGTGTAACATGTACCAGCGGATATTATGGCATACTATGTACAACTCCGTGCCCGGCTAACTGTGGAAACAATACTTGTGACCCTCAAATTGGAACTTGTCTCTCTTGCAAAAGGGGTTATTATGGAGATAAATGTTCGACTCGGTGTCCACAACAATGTAAGAACAGCGAATGTGACCATGCTGAAGGAAAATGTTTCTCTTGTAACAATAACTATTTTGGAATAAAATGTTCATCAAAGTGTCCGGAACACTGTGCTAATAACATATGCAATAGCACAGATGGAACATGTACGTCCTGTGACAACGGTTTCTATGGATATCAGTGTTTGTATTCCTGTCCTGCCCACTGTAAAAACTCAGAATGTCATGTTGAAGAGGGTAACTGTGTCGACTGCGTCAGCGGATATTACGGATACAAATGTTTATCACCGTGCCCTGCACATTGTCAGAACGGTAAATGCCATGCTCAAAATGGGACGTGTTTATCATGCCAGCATGGCTTTCATGGTGATCTGTGCAAATCTGCGTGCCCTGGTAATTGTAACAACCATGACTGTCACGAAGATACTGGCATCTGTGTCTCTTGTGTTGTTGGATTTTATGGCGACAAATGCTCCGTGAATTGTCCTACAAACTGTAAGAGTAATAACTGTAGTTTTCTAGAAGGAACATGTTTGAATGGCTGTAACAAAGGATTCTATGGACGTACATGCTCAATTATGTGTCCTGAGAATTGTAGAAACAATTCATGCTATTCTTCAAATGGCACTTGTTTTTCTTGCAACAGTGGATTCTACGGAGACGCATGTGACATTCCTTGTCCTGAGAATTGCAAGGATGACGAATGTAATGAAGTTACTGGTATCTGCTTCTCGTGTGACACTGGATTTTTTGGAGACGTTTGTGACATTTCCTGTCCAGATAACTGTAATAATAATGAATGTGATATTATGGAAGGTTTCTGTAAAACATGCATCAGTGGTTATTATGGTCATCAGTGCATTAACCTGTGTCCACAACACTGCCAAGATGACGAATGTAATTCTACTACTGGTATATGTTTCTCTTGTGACATTGGTTATTATGGACATAAATGTAACAAAACATGTCCTGAATATTGCACAAATAATACATGTGATGATATGGATGGTACCTGTTTTGATTGTGTTGGTGGCTTTTATGGAGATACATGTTCCACCCGGTGTTCACAAAAGTGTTTGGATAATGCATGTTACTCTAAAAATGGCACTTGTTTACAATGTGAAAGTGGATATTACGGAGATGAATGTTTAATTCCTTGTTCTGATCACTGTGAGAACAAAACTTGCGATGATGTCACTGGTAGATGCGAATCGTGTGAGAGCGGGTTTTATGGTAAAAGGTGTTTAACTGAATGCCCAGAACAGTGTGCGAACGAAACATGTGACCAAAGCAATGGCTTCTGTTATGAGTGTAACAACAACTATTATGGAGCACAGTGTTTAAATGCTTGTTCTGACCACTGTGTTAAAATGTGTGACTCTGCAAATGGCACTTGTGAATGTGAGGATGGATATTATGGAGATACATGTGATGACGCTTGTTCTGACAATTGTATGGACAGCAGATGTCATTCAAATAATGGCAGCTGCTTTTCTTGCATAGATGGATTTTACGGAGATAACTGTGAACTTACATGTCCTCCACTCTGTGTTAACAAGAAATGCAGTTTTGTAGACGGGGCCTGTTTATTCTGTGAGTTAGGATATTATGGAGACGCGTGCTTATTTAACTGTTCTGAAAACTGTAAAGAAAGGAAATGTGACAGTAAATATGGTTACTGCAAGTCCTGCCATGACGGATTCTATGGAAAACAATGCTTGGGAATGTGTTCGAAAAAATGTAAGGATAATATATGCCATATTGAAAGTGGAGATTGTGTGTCCTGTAACCCTGGATTCTACGGAGATAACTGCACATTAAACTGCCCTGAAAACTGTAACATGAGTATATGTGATATTATAAGTGGTGACTGTTTGTCGTGTATCGAGGGATTTTATGGCGAAATCTGTTCAACGAATTGTTCTGAAGAGTGTCTAAACATGACATGTCATTTAGAAAGCGGTGAGTGTGTATCATGCGCTGCAGGATTTTACGGAGAAAATTGCATATACTTTTGTCCTAATCACTGTGAGAACAAGAGCTGTAACATCACTGACGGTAGTGCTTTAGCTGTATGAAAGGATTTTACGGAGAAACATGTTCAAGTGCCTGTCCCAGTAATTGTCTAGACCAGAGCTGTAATCTGAAAACCGGTATGTGCTTCTCATGCAGTCCTGGATTTTACGGAAACACATGCTCTAGCAACTGTCTCGATAACTGTGTGAGAGATATATGCGACTTTAAAACTGGTCACTGCATTTATGGTAAGTACAAATTTTAAAATTCCTAGCCATGTAAAAGAGTATTGAATAAGCTGTTAATTATCTGTTAGTATATTAAATGAACTGTGTTGGAGTGGCTTAGGATGCGCGTCCCGCATAAAACATCGTAATGTTCAACTGAAACTTGACCTCACGGCTTCCAGTCAAGACCACGTGCTCGGGTGTTAAATATGGTCTCTTATAAAGACGTGGAGCTGTGGGTCAGATAACTTGCTACAGAAACAATGAATTGTACGTCTCAGACTTGAAATCCGCTGATGATTATAAGTAGAATTTTCTCCATGTGTCTGTGAATGTATGAATCAGTATTCTAAGGATGAATTGTTGGTATAATAGCTAATGCAATTTAGTGTTGTTTGCGTCCGTTAGTTCACTATTTCAGCTTACCTAACTGGATCGTATTTTCAAAGGCAAAGCCCTGTTTTATTACAAATTGTTTATCAGATGTGTTTAAGCAGACATTTACTCTTTTGTTGATCTCCAGTAGAGATGTTGGGTCTTACATCTTTGTGTGAAAACAGTGACCACGCTAGGATGCTTCAAAACCGCCAAAAGAGTACCTGTCTTTCTTTGAATGAAATGCTTTTCGAAATACTGGTTTTCTCAGTACATCATTCTGTACCTTTGTTTTTTTAAACACACACTTTACAAAGATCAGCAAAATCAGTTAAATGTTCATGTAAAACATTTTTCTTATCTTATTTGCGACGAGATTTTACCTTTACCAAACCAAATGCTCACATTCTGAACAAAAGCCACACTGGATCATTCTTCTCCATACAAATTGAACATCATAATTCTTCTGGCCAGATTATCCTCTATTGCTGGTTGATCTTTACTAGTTTTGTGATAACATACACCGGTTACCGACCACTTCGAAAAGTTTCGGTTTTTCTCGCTTTTTTTAATTGATAATTTACCTGTAATTTCCGGTTAACAGGCATAAAATCTGAGTTAACAGGCATAACATCCTTTGATGAGGTTGAAAGACTCGCCGAAGACAGGAAAAATTGGCGAATTACTTTGCGAGCCCTATGTGACGTTTAACGGCACGGGAAGGATATAAGATATAAGATATAAGAAGAATTTCCGGTTAACGAGATCACCGGCATGTAAGCTATGTACCTAGTTAGAATAAATACCTTTTGTAGGATATACAGGCAAGAGAAAGCACAGATAAACTCTCTGTATTAACAAGTCTAAAGCACAGAGAAAGGCTGAACTTTATTCAGTTCTAATTGTGCTTGGTTACGCATGTGTGTACTGAAGCACCAGTGTCAACGACTTTTTGGACAATGGGCTTTTATGAGTAGAATGAAGGGAAAGAAAATGAAAGTTTTGTGAATAGAATGAAAGGAGAGAGAATGGAAGTTTTGTGAATAGAATGAAGGGAGAGAGAGAGAGTGGAAGTTTTGTAAATAGAATGAAGGGAGAGGGAATGGAAGTTTTGTGAACAGAATGAAGACAGAGATTATGGAAGTTTTGAACAGAAATAACGCAGAGAGAATGGAAGTTTTGTGAATAGAATAAAGGCAGAGGGAATGGATGTTTTGTGAATAGAATGAAAGGAGAGAGAATGGAAGTTTTGTGAACAGAATGAAGGGAGGGAGAATGGAAGTTGTGTGAACAGAATGAAGGGAGAGAGAATGGAAGCATTGTGAAGAGAACGAAAGGAGAGATAGTGGTAGAATGCCAAAGGTAAAGATGTAGGATTAAAGAGAACAAGTGATATAATGGGTGAGATGGTGTATTAGCATCATCTCTTATATGTTTTCATAGTTGCGATAGTATTTTTATTTCTTGTTTACTGCAGAGCAGACACTACATCAGTGTTGCTCTGTCTGTTAATCTGAAGTGTTTTCACATATGTTAATCTGTAGTGTGTTCACAGATGTTAATCTGTAGTGTGTTCATAGATGTTAATCTATAGTGTGTTCACAGATGTTAATCTGTAGTGTGTTCACAGATGTTTGTGAATTTACTTCCTTCACTGAAGGACCTGATAATAGGGTGCACTAAACTTGACAGGCTTGAACAACGAGCACATCTTTCTTGTTATTTATTTATTTCTAGCGGTTGAGAGCGAGTTGTGTGCCTTATACTATAACTACACAATAGTCCAAGGTGAAATATCATATAGTAGACACAGCATCATCGTTCATTACTTCATCGTTCATTACTATCATCATCATCTGCTCAGCATAAGTAGATCCTACCCCACTTCAGCATGAACAGATTTTTTAAGTCAAGATACTGATAGATGAAACAGTGCAGGAAATAAAATACCTTCCTCTCGTTACAAAAATATCACAAACGTTATACTGTTACTTGTGATGTTTTTGGCTATCCTTAACTTGTTTTTATAACTATTACATTTATCACCTTTTTTCTTTATCAATGTCCAGTTCACCATTTTTTTTCTAAATCTTAATACTTTAATTTTCCGACAGCTAATAGTAATCTAATTTTGCGTCATTTCATCAGTGGAGCTATGTATGGCTGCCGCAGTGAGCGTGTATGTGTGCCAGAGCTTAAAGTTCGGGATTTATTTTATGCGGTTTGCAGGTTTGGTGCAGTTTCGATTATCTATACTGATAAAGTGCAACCAGAAAAGTTGTTTGGGAGGTGGGGGAAGGGGGGGGGGGATGCACTAAAGGAATTTTATGTGGGCGTACATTATATAGTGGCCGCATCAGTTTAGTAAAACTATGAGTTTCTGGGTAACTCTCGAAGAACTACCACTGACACATGGGTCTTCAGTTGCTGGAAAACCTGGGGAAACATTTTGGTTTTCATGAGCCTGAACAACTTAAAAGCTTAAAAATGTGTATTCAGTAGTCGTGTTTCTGGATTTTGTTTTCTTTCATGCTCCAGATAAAGATTAACAGAGCATTAAAAATTAGTAGGACGTGAAACAGACTTCAAGGATATTTTTGGAGGAAATATTTTTAGTTTAATAAAGTGCTGAAGCTGCCTACTTTAGCTCTGATAGCGTATCTTCGGAGACTTTGTAAAACTATGAATGCTTTTACGATGCAGCACAAATGAATTACTTGTGATAATTCATTCTTTGAGAGAGAGCATTCATTCATTCATTTGCATGTCCCTCGTGGAACTTTGCCTCCCTAACAGCACTTCTATAGGCCTCACCGTTGTAAGCAAGATGGCCTGTTGCTGATGCATCCATTTGCAGATCATCAACGATGTCTTGCATCCATCTTTGCCTTGGTCTTCCTCTCTTTATTTTTCCCATTATATACCCTTCCAAGATGGTTTTCTCTAGATTATCATGACGTTTAATGTGTTCAAAATTTTTAGGTTTTCTCTTTTAATCCTCTTTACTAGCCAACCTTCTTAAGTTCTTGTAGTATGGATATATTTGTTCTTTTTTGTGGCCGTGATATTTGAACAACTCTTCTGTAGCATTTACATTCAAAGGCAGTTATGTATTTCTCAGCTGTTTTGTTAAGTATCCAGGTCTCACAGGCATATGTTGCGATGGAAAAGATGCATGCCCTTAAAAATTTTATTTTTGTAGTTCTGTCTGTTCCTCTCCACAGATCCTTTAGTTGTTTTACTTTTGAAGAGTGATAGATGTTCTCCTTTTAATTTCCCTCATTGTATCTCCATTATTAGTTAACAGTGATCCAAGATATTCAAAACTCTCCACTTCTTCCAGTTTTTCCTCATTGATAAATATATCAGTTGCCTTTTTGTTTTGTCAGTTGTCATCAATTTAGTTTTCTTCGCATTAAGATAGAGGTTTTGCTCTTCACTATTGTTAAGGACTGACATAATTAGTTTTTCCACTCCTTTTTGTGTTGTGGACAGCAGTACTGTGTCATTAGCATATCTAATCTCTGGTATTTCATAACCTCCAATTGTTATGGTATCGTAATATTCTTTGTCTACATCTTCTCTAACATTCCTCATTATATTTTCAGTATACAAGTTAAATAAGTAAGGCGACAATATGCACCCTTGACGGACCCCTTGTTTTATGCCAACCCACTTGTTCTTTCAACATTTATTCCTACTGCTGATTGTTGGCCTAGATACAGCAGTGATGTTAATTGTATCAAATGTGTTGGAAATCGCATTTTTTCCATTAATTCCCAAAGTTTCTGGTGTTATACACAATCACATGCCTATAAAGGCTAAGTATAGATTCACATTAAACTCTCTGCATTTCTCTATTATTTATCTTATATTGAATGTATGTTCTCTTGATCCTCTTCCTTGCCTGAAAGCAGCTTGGACCATATTGATTTCTTCGATTTTCTTACGAAGTCTACCCATTATGATTTTTAACAGAATTTTACTGGCATGACTATTCAAGGCAACAGTTCTGTAGTTTGTGCATAATTTCAGGTTACCCATTTTTCTCAGTGATATGAATATAGTTCTTTTCCATTCGTTTGGCCAAATACCTGAACGCCATATCTTTTTTACATAGTACATGATAGATTTTCCATATTTTTTCCTCTTGCTTTAATAAATTCAGCTGTTATCTCAAAAGAACAAAAATGAATTAATGTTGAATGGGAATTTTTTAACAAGACGTAAATATTAGCTTACATGTTTTTTTCTATGATGATTATGAAGTATTCTTATATCTTATATCCTTCCCGTGCCGTTAAACGTCACATAGGGCTCGCAAAGTAGTTCGCCACTTTTTCCTGTCTTCGGCGAGTCTTTTAGCCTCATCAAAGGATTTTATGCCTGTTAATTTGGCCTCTCTTAATAATGTCCTCTTCAGAGTTTCACGCGTCTGCCTCTTTTTCTTCGGCCTGTTTTGTTCCACTTGATAGCTTGTTTTGGGATTCTCTGATCATTTCTTCTCATCAAGTGACCAACATATGTCCATCTCCTTTTCCTGATCACCCATGAGACTGGTTGTTGTTCAGTCATCTGTCTTATCTCTGCATTGTTCTTGAATTCATTCCACTTGATGCCGAATATTTTCCTTATGCATTTGTTTTCAAAAGAGTATAATTTCTTTTCTATTTCTTTAGTTGTTTTCCAGCTTTCACATGCATAAATGAGGGTGGATATTACATTTGAATTGAATAGTCTTAACTTGGTTTTTGTGCTTATAACTTTTGAATTCCATATGTTCTCAAGATTCTTGAAGATTGATGCTGCTTTTGCAATTCTGACTCTAACTTCCTTTCTAATGTCACCATCCTGGTCTATGTAGGTGCCAAGGTATGCAAATTGATTGACGTCTTCAATATCTGTCCCTTCTATGTGTATTTTTCCATTTGGATTAATGGGAATTTTCATTATTTTTGTTTTGTCCTTGTTAATTTCAAGTCCTATTTTGCTAGCCAGTGAAGACAGGCTATCTGTTTTTTCTTGCATGGAATTCACATTATTACTTATAAGAGTTATGTCATCAGCAAAATCAAGATCTTCTAGTTGGGTCCCATGTACCCAGTCAATACCTGTGTTACCTGTGCAGCAGTTTTGCATTATGAAGTCTACTGTAATTCCAAAAAGTAAAGGAGACAGTATACATCCTTGTTTCATGCCTGTTTCAATCTGGAACCATTCGCTTACCCCTTCCTCTGATTGAGAGAATATAATTACTACATAATTAGACAAAGCAGTCGATATAGCTGACGATTAACATTGTGACTAAAAACAAGGGGAGGTGACTGCAAAGTGAATTTTTTTGTATTATTGTTCAGATAGAAATATCTTTTGGTAGCTTATTACTTACAAGACACTTTGCTATTTTCTTGTGTGTGTTTTTTTTTTGGTAGTCATAATGTTAACAATATGACTAAAACATGGGAATGTATATACCACAGCCTTGTACGTAATGATTATTGTGGTTATTATTATTATTAATGAATATGATTATGAAAATATACAGTAAAGAAAATAATAAGATCGAACAGCGACAGAGAAAAGTAGGTCAAAAAAAAAGGAAGAGAAAGGTTTAAAACTTCCATGACACGAGAACAAGTCGCGGACAAAAGTAAAAAGTGATGCTGACATGTAGGAACGACAAAAGAAGGACGCCAGAAGGTAGGATGGTCCAGGGATAACAAAGCAGTGACTGGACTTTGACACGAGTAAACAAAATAGAAAAGACAAATATAAACGGCAGACACAATGAAAAGCGAGGTCACAATAAAACCACCGACATGAAATAGCAAAATAATGACGTAGGTAAATAACAATTGTATAGACGGAATTGACATTTTGACACGCGTTAGATGACGCCATTACACACGGTTTTTAAATAAAGGAGTGACCAACTCGGCCAGTTGACCAATTAAATATTTAGAAGCGTGGGCTATTGTACAATTGACTTACGACATAAAAGCAACGGGGCGGTTTGAATGACGGGCAATCAGATCGCTCATGGGAATCAGTGGACATCTGAAGGGTGGAGCAAAAATACTTACTGGTTAATCCAGCAAGCTGGACTTGAGGATATAAAGGTGAACGGAGAAGTACGGGGGAAAAGAACGACAAAGAAAGAATAGGAACCAAGAAGTGACGAACGAGGAAGAAGAAGAGACAGAGGAGGGAGCCCGAAGACGGAAGAACAGACAATAAGAACAAGGAGGAAGAGAATCAAGAAAGAAGGAGAACACACACCAGAGAAGATTCGAGAGAGAAAGAAGACGCAGGTAACGACAGTTGAAATAGAAGGACAATTGTAGAAATAGATACTCAGGAAAAGCAGTTTTGAAGAAGTAGATTGAATCTGTATTTCAAGTGATATGAATATTTATGACTTTGAAACTTCGAATAAAGTGATTTAGTCGTGTAACTGATTGACCACGTGTTTCAGATGGAATACAGTACAGAGTTTAGAATTCTCCTCTTATCAAATGTGTAGAATATTGTGAAATAGGAGAACACTGAGAAATGCTGTATGTAGAGTACGATGGTTTGGTACTGATGTGCTTCAACGACGAAACTAATGAAGATTATGTCATATTGCATCTGAGTACAAGAGATGTTGTGAATTCTAAGTCGAATATCTTATTTGTCAGAATTAAATGAATTCGGTAGAGAACATTTCATCGGACTTGCTCTCCCCTGATTATAGAAGTGGCAATGTTTGCGAAACCTAATATAAAACAACAGAAATCAGATTGTGTGTGAAGATATCCTCAGAAATATTCTACCCAAGAGTTCCCCGTAGACTGACGGAGGTAAGGAGGCGTCTTACTTCTCCTTTGATAGGGTATACCCCTACCCCGCTAACCGCGTGAAAGAGAGCAATAGATAATATTCTGAATTATGAGAACTGATTGCGTCAATCTGGCAGTAAAATTATCATTTATTAAAATATTTTCTCATCAGAACTAATATTCATTGAACCAACATTTACAGATTTGTTAGAAAACTTCACTTATTTTTGCATCACATTCATCTATGTATTCTATTTTCCTGTCCATCATTTTAGAACAATGTATTAGCATCTATCATACGTTCTGACAGTGATGGGTGCGATAATAGTATATTGTTTTAATACAGCAAGGAAATGTTATATAACATAAAGGTGCATAATACTTTACTCTTCTGTGCTTGTATGTAAATTTTAATACAGGAAAAAATATTTTTGGAGTAAAATCATAATTTGTGTACTTCGATTATTTACAACTTGTAATAGCAATATTGTAATAATATTATTATTGCAGGAACAGAAAAAAAAAAGATGCTATACATTATCATTCCTGTTTCTATACTGGTGGTTCTGACTGTAGCGTTTATCCTTACATTCTGTGTGACAAAACGGGGGTAAGTAAGTTTTTGGTCATTTTCCTCTGTTTGAATATCTGAAAGAAAATAAAAAACACTGTTTTTTTTTAACGCATGACTCCTTGCACCTGTTCTTTGTTTCACGAGACATAACACATGTAAATATTTTCTTTCAGCTTTTAATGTCATCAAATGTAAATAAAAGTATTTTACCGTAATATTTTCTCATGTCTATTGCTATATAGCTATGAACACAGAAAACAACTTCCACTATTTGTTTTTTTCTAAATCCGTCAGCTCTGACAGTTTTTATAACTTGACTACATCTTTTCCAACCATTTTTATAAAGTCCCTTTTTTATTTCTTTATTTGCATATACATTTTTATATGCAAGCTTCATATGACGAATCTGTAAAAAGAAGGAGGCCATGTAGACATGTGCTTTTAAAACATTAAACGTTATGGGTATATTTTCTAAAGAATATGGGGCCAACATAAACAGAAATATAAATCCATTTTCTGTTAAGGATTGAAAGAGTCAGAATAAAACGTAAATAATTCGCACTGAACTGGGTTCATCTTTGTCTCAGTTCTTTTTCTCAGTAGATACTGAGAGTAATTAATCCTTGGTACCGTGTGCATTGTTGTATGCCGGTGATGTGCTGGTATATCGACAGACGTGAGATGCGGTCAGTGTAACTATAAAAGTAGAAAAAAATATAGACCCCACTGACGGCCTGTGTCACAAATTTGATGCATTTATCAACTTTAGTGACACGTTTTAATTCATAAATATTATACTATAAACACACATCTCTCCTGTGTCAGTTATACTGGACCAGTGAAAGAACAGAGGCACATATAGACCTAAGAACAATATTTTACGGCAGATTAAACCTGAAAGATCATTTCCGCTCCTCGATATGTGATCCAATAGAAGAGCAGCACTCATGGTAGAAGCTAACTCTCTTTAAAGTCATGGTAGAAGCTAACTCTCTTTAAAGTCATGGTAGAAACTAACTCTCTTTAAAGTCATGGTAGAAGCTAACCCTCTTTAAAGACATAGTAGAAGCTAACTCTCTTTAAAGTCATGGTAGAAGCTAACCCTCTTTAAAAACATAGTAGAAGCTAATTCTCTTTAAAGACATAGTAGAAGCCAAACGCAAAGAAATCCTGCTTCTTATTGTATCCTAGGAGTGCCCAACCCACGCACTCTTGAATTAAGTGACAGGCATGGAAATTTTCGGGGACTGTGATGATGATGATCATGATGATGATGATGATGATGTGTTTCCAAACAAGTTTCATAAGACGAATCTGTGAAGAGAAGGAGGCCATGAGTTAGAGAAAATCTGAGATACATGGACATTTGTAAGTCATCAATGTGAGATTTTTCCATCAGCCATGAGGTCTGGGGGAGATCTTGTGAAAAGAATGAGTCCCACTGAGAGCAGCATCTGCCAAGTAAACAAGAACAAAACTTGAGGTTAGAAAATGTAAACGCAAGGAATCTGGGCTTTGCAGTACAAACATAAAAAAGGTAAAGGTAAAGGCAATCCTGTCAAGCCTTAAAGGCACATAGGGATATAGTGTTAGTGCCCATATTTTCCTTGACCTATCAGCACGCTAGAGGGTGATATGGTCAGTATCACGCCTGGCCGCCTTTCCTTCTCCAACTCCAGAAGAAGTCGGGTACCCATTTCTACAGCCAGTGACTAACATGGCGTACTGTTATTGTGACCGATCATGCAGATCAAACATAGTCAGTCATGACAGCAGCTGTTCAACAAGATGATACTCGACAAAAACCGACACCAGCTCATACCTGCTGCTTCAGATCTGACTTTTAGACGAAAAGTGATCAAATATTTCCTTTTTTATTTATACTGTAGTAGACCTCCAATTATTATCACCAGCATAATCACTATCCTGTCTCTGTTTAAATAAATATCGGGCGTTTCTTTCCACAGACCAAAGACAACGAGTGAAGAAGAAAATAATCGCTAACACATGGAGATAAAAATGGTATGGCGGGGTGCACTGGATTAACTCCACTATTCATGACGACTGACAACAAAGATCCAGAAGTATGACACAAACGCAAATGTTATATCTAATTGTGAGGGAAGTTTTAAAAAAAAGCACACGATAAAAATAATAACACCAGTAGAAATGATTTGATCAAAGTGACGGTTGACTGTATGTGAAAAGACTGTGTGTGGAGGCGACAGTAACCTCTAAACATTTAATAAAGTACACGTATGAAAACAGAACTTTATCCTGGTTATTATCAACGCATGTATGATTTAGGAAAGAAAAAACATAATAATGTCATATGCCACATCTCCGTTATGTGAAGTGCTTGAAGTGTTTTGCTACTGAAGTACTTTTTAAGAAGTATGCTTACATTTTCCTTTAGTTCTTTATTTTTCCGTACTTTTATATTTTCCGTCAGGCTATTAAATGAAGTTTCAGAAAACTGTTGTTATTATTAATATTATTATTATTGCACATTTCGCCGTTTTTAATAATCGATAACTTTTTTAACCATGATTAGTACGATTTATATCTAAATATGCCACAAACCACTTTAATATATAGTATATATTTATACTCGTATATGGATTTAATCGTTTAAAGTTTTTTAAAACTAAATCTATCCGCGACAGAACTAAAACACATTGGAAGAATAAAATAAATAATGTTACGATAGTAATACTGTTGCAAAACTTTAAGAACCGGTAGTGATCAGGACATACGGGCGTTGCTATAAACAACATTAAGTGTAGGTACCGATGAGGACATATAGGTGGTGCTATAAATAACGTTAAGTGCAGGTAGTGATCAGGACATAAGAATGTTGCTATAAATTATAGCGATTATTGTACTGGTGACTTTTTTTTTATCCCAGCACTGGAAAGAGCCAGTTAGCCACTTCTACACCTGGGTGGCTTGGCCATATTCGAAAGTGGTTAGTTATTGATAAAAAAGGTGATCGATTCAAATCAAAGGAGTTTATAGCCACGACTGATGCGCAGTCAGATGAGCTCTTGCTTACTTTGTGGCGTTAAAGAAAAGTATAGTGCCTATGGGATTTATGATTATATGTGACCTCTCAGAATTAAATATTTAAAACAAGGATGAATTCAAGAGCAAAAAAGTTTAAACTGATTACTTCTGTATAAAATGTATATTTTATACAGAAGTAATCAGTTTTAACTTTATTTAATATTTAATTTTTCAAACAATTTAATTTAGTTAAAATAATTTGATGTTCTAAGGCCGACGAAACATCGTAAGAAAAATTAAACACAAGTAGGTGAAAAACATATGCACACACGTTTGAGAAATCTTAAAGGACAAAATGCATGGTTGTCTTGACCATGAAAATTAAAATTAGAAATGCAATAAAATTTGCGACAGAACATACGCTCATTTATTCATTACATGTCCCTAGCGCAACTTTGCCTCCCTAACAGCACTCCTGTAGGCCTCTCGGTTGTGAGCAAGATGGCCTGCTGCTGATGCATCCATCTGCAGATCATAAACAATGTATTGCATCCATCTTCGCCTTGATCTTCCTCTCTTTCTTTTTCCCATTATGTACCCTTCTAAGACGGTCTTCTGTAGATTGTCATGCCGTTTAATGTGTTCAAAATATTTAAGTTTTCTCTCTTTAATCCCCTTTACTAGCCAGTCTTCTTCAATATTAAGTTCTTGTAGTATGGATATATTTGTTCTTGTTTGTGTCCGTGATATTTCAAGAACTCTTCTGTAACATTTACATTCAAAGGCATGTATGTGTTTCTCAGCTGTTTTGTTAAGTGTCCAGGTCTCACAGACATATGTTGCAATGGGAAAGATGCATGCCCTTAAAAATCTTATTTTTGTAGTTCTGTCTATTCCTCTCCACAGATTCTTTAGATGTTTTACTTTCTGAAGAACGATAGATGTTCTCCTTTTAATTTCCCTCATTGCATCTACATTATTAGTTAATAGTGATGCAAAATATTAAAAACTCTCCACTTCTTCCAGTTTTCCCTATATATATATATATATAATATATATATATATATATATAAACTTTTCTCAACATAAGTTTTCATATAAATCTAGATATTTCGCTCACAAGGCTAAACATGCGTGCGGATCATTTTACAAAGTTTATATATTCTGTACAGTTTAATTTGTTCTTTCATTTACCATATAAATTTAAAAATCCTTACTCATATTGCTATTATCACTGAAAATGAAATAAAAGAACTGCTTGCAAGGAAACAAGAGTGTGAAATACGAAAGAACATGTAATATTATAAGGATTTGTTCTTTTAAATTTGTCACTGATTATATGTTCTTTGTTAATGAATTACTTTTAATTTGTATATTAATAAATAACGTTTAAAATATGTGTTAACAACGACTTCATTTTGTAGTAATAAATGACTTTTATATTCTGTATTAATAATGTTTAAATGTTGCATTAATTAATGTCTTTTAAATATCGTAGTAATAAATGACTTTTATATTTTGAATTAGTAAGTGACGTTTAAAATTTTGTATTAATAAATAACTTCTATAATGAGTCAAAGAAAATGAGGTCGAACATGTGAAACTATAAAGAGGAGAATGTTAAGAGAGGCCAGTTTAGTTGGCATAAAACCCTTTGATGAGGTTGAAAATCTTGCCGAAAGCAGGACAACTTAGCGAACTACCTTGTGAGCCCTGAGTGACGTTTAACGGCACGGGAAGGATGTAAGATGTAAGATGTACGATAATGAGACGGTGCGCCTTAATGGAACTGGTAACTCGGGCTGCCATACATGTAAATGCCGTGCGCTATTCAAAGTTAGGAACAGTAAATACGAAAACTGCGTTAAAAACATATGTCATGGAATTTTGTTATTGACTGCTAAATCATATGAAGTTCTAACGATTTATTTCTTTCGCATGATAAAGCGAAAACTCATTGTTTCTTTGCTAACATTACTCATGTAACAAAATAAATCTCACTGTCATTGTAACAATAATAATGACCAACGGGTCATCACTTGGACACCATTTTTATAACTGTATATTATAACATAAAGTTATAAAAGCAGTTTAAATGTTTTCAGATAAATTTTCACAATCACGGTAAAGAAAATTCAAAATGTTCATGATGTGAGGCAGTAATATGAAGGGGTGAGACGGAGTTTCGGCGGGAGAGGGGGGGGGAGTGAAGGAGCTGTGCGATCTGACAGTCAGAATCCCGTAGCTGACATGGTAACATCAAGGTTGTCTGTCTGACCATGCCACAGCTCACCAAGATTCTAACCCATTTCTCCATTGATAACAGGCATTTTGATAACACTAACAGGCATAGCCTGGCTAACGGCACATGGATCTTTATAGTCCCCAAGGTGGTGGAGCCTGCTAAAGAAGCATTGCATACTCCCCACATTTTAGCAAACACGACTCAGGGACTGAAAAAAGTAGCCGCCATAAACCACCTCCAAGCCGACAAAGTGCTATACCTCAAAATCTTCATCGCATCTGCTGCAAAAAACACCATCTGACAGTTACAGGTAGAAGAAGAAGAAGTGCCAATGATGAAAATAATGAGAACTCATAATATGCAGTTGTTTTTTGTTTTTTTTTAACTCCTCCAATCACGAAGACAAACCAGCACACTTGCTTTGTTTTCAGACAGCGGAAAGGATCTATTTGTGTCCACTAGGACTCAGAGGATCTCATAATGTACAGAAGTACTTGACAAACAACATACAATATTTACCAAGCCAGTGAGCCCAGGAAAATTTACTAAATTAATGTTAAGTTGATTGATAAAGTAAAGAAATAAGTAATAGATAGCCCTCGATTTGCACTTATCTGATCTGCATTGATTCAGAATAACGCTGTTTTTGAAATCAGAAGCAGAAGGTAACCCAAAAAAAGTCACATTTTTAATCGTTACAGTTTTTGTTTGTACTTCGTAATTCTTATATTAAAAATAATGAAACTTCCCATTAATCAAAAAGAAAAAAATACACGTAGAAGGGACAGATATTGAAGAAATCAATCAAACATAGACCAGGATGGTGACACCAGAAAGGAAGTTAGAATTAGAATTGCAAAAGCAGCATCGATCTTCAAGAAACTTGATAACATATGGAATTCAAAAGTTATAAGCACAAAAATCAAGTTAAGACTATTCAATTCACATACAATAGCCACCCTCATTTATGCATACGAAAGCTGGAAAACAACTATAGAAATAGACACGAAATTAGACTCTTTTGAAAACAAATGCATAAGGAAAATACTCGGCATCAAGTGGAACGAATTCAAGAACAATGCAGAGATAAGGCAGATGACTGAACAACAACCAGTCTCATGGGTGATCAGGAAAAGGAGATGGACATTTGATGAGAAGAAATGATCAGAGAATCCCAAAACAAGCTATCAAGTGGAACAAAACAGGCCGAAGAAAAAGAGGCAGACCGCGTGAAACTCTGAAGAGGACATTGTTAAGAGAGGCCAAATTAACAGGCATAAAATCCCTTGATGAGGTTGAAAAGCTCGCCGAAGACAGGAAAAATTGGCGAATTACCTTGCGAGACCTATGTGACGTTTAACGGCACGGGAAGGATATAAGATATAAGATAAGAATTCTTATATTGCTGATGGTGAATAAAAGTTACAAACCGACACCGTTCCATAACAATCACATGGGCTCTGGTCACCAATTAATGCATCAAATAGGCAAAATGGAAGAGGAGGAAAAAGTAAGTGAACTTCATGAACGATGAATGACACGTCTGTGGCAGCTTCAGTTCGTCGTCTCAGACGTTGATGATGAGCTCTACGAGATTAACCACCACTGACAGCCACGGGCGACATGGAGGTGAAAAAAAAAAACGTTATGAATCTATGAGGACTTATCTCGAGTTTCCCTAATATTTTATTTCAGTTGTTTCAGAGCTTTAGTTGTAAATGCATTATAATGTAATATTATTATAACGTACGTATTAAATTACTCGTAATGTCACTGACTTTCCATTTGTTTGAATTACAAAATCATTACAATTTAGGTCGATTTCGATTACGCCTGTTCGTCATTGAATGAATCCTTGGCATAAATCTAGAGCTAGAGGTATTATATGAGAGAGAATCAACAAGTAAAGGGAGCATACTTCTTAAAACCAGTAATTGTGAGCTAAAGAACATGACGTTTATATAACGTGTTCACACAATCCCTTGCAAGCCGATGTAAGAAGGGTGATTGATAAGTTCGCGGCCTGAGGTAAAAATACTTGAAACACACAGTTGATATTAGGTGCATTTGTAGATCAGGTTAATGTAAGATTAAACACCAAGTTTCAAGAAATTAACTGCAACCAACTTTTTTTTACAAGCTACTGAACTGGTAAGGAGTGGCAGAAATTGATAAAAAATTGCTCATCGAGCAGTCATTAGCTACCTCTGCATCAAGGGCTTATCATCGAAGGAGATCCGTGAGAATATAGTGGAAACTCTAGAGGAGAGTGCTCCTTCTTGCAGCACAGTGAAGAAATGGGCAGCTCAATTCAAACATGGAAGGGAGAGTCTGGAGGATGAACACCGTCCAGGAAAACCAAGAACAGTAACCACCGATGAAACGACCGGCAGCAGAATCCATGACATGATAATGGAGGATCGACGACTAACTAAGCGGTACATTGCTACTGAGTAGGGCATCTCCCAGGAACGTGTTCATGTCATTATTCACTATGATGATGAAGTTACGCTGAATGAAATTGAAACAACAATGAATCTAATGGCTAACAACAAAGCTGCAGGTGAAGATGAAATAACAGTCGAAATGTTAAAAGTTATTAACAGTGACAACATGAGCCAACTGCAAAGAATGTTTAATAACATTTGGAAATAAGAAAAAGGCTCTTCTAAATGGAAAAAAAGGGAATCATTGTCAAAAATATCCAGAAAAAGCAACCTCAGTGACTGCAATAACTGAAGAGGAGTAACCTTACTATCAGTTGTGTCAAAGATGTTTTGTAAAGTGATTCTGAGATGCAGTGGGTACTGCAAAAAGAGAAGAAGAGGCACGATTTCGAAAAGGGAGAATCTTTCTCGACCAGATCTTTACTTTAAGACTAATACTTGAAGAACATATTGAAAGCAGAAACCATTAATCCTGATCTTCATAGACTTAAAAAAATCATTTGATAGATATGCACAGATATTCATTGTGGATAAGTTTAAGACTATATGGAATACCATCTAAAATTGTCAACATCATTAGAGATCTCTACAACGGATATGTTTGTGCAGTCAAGACAGAAGAAGGAATGAGCGAATGGTTTCAGACTAAAACAGGTATGAAACAAGGATGTATATTATCTCCATTGTTTTTTTTTAATTGTCATAGACTTTATAATGAAAAAATGCTGTACAGGTAAAACCGGCATTGATTAGGTACATGGGACCAAAATAGAAGATTTTGATTTTGCTGATGACATAACTCTTATCAGTGCCTATGTGAAATCGATGCAGGAAAAAACCGATTCCCTGTCTTCCTTGGCTAGCAAAATCAAGTCTTGAAATTAACAAAGACAAAACAAAAATAATGAAACATATCATTAATCAAGAATGACAAATATACGTAGAAGGGACAGTTGTTGATGAAGTAAACCATTTTGCATCCCTTAACAGCTACATAGACCAGGATGGTGACACCAGGAAGGAAGTTAGAATTATAACTGCAAAAGTAGCATTGTCCATCAAAAATCTTGCGAACATATGGAATTCTAAAGTTATAAGCACAGAAACAAAGTTAAGATTATTCAAATTCAAATGTGATATCCAACCTAATTTATGCATGCAAAAGCTGGAAATTAACTGAAGAAATATACAAGAAATTAGACTCTTTTGAAAACAAATTCCTAAGGAAAATACTTGAAATAAAATGGAACGAATTCATGAACAAAGCAGAGATAAGATAGATGAGCAAACAATAACATGTCTCATGAGTGATCAGAAAAAGAAGATGGACATATGTAGGCCATGTGATGAGAAGAAACAATCAGAGCGTACCAAAACAAGGTACCAAGTGGAGCACAACAGGCCGAAGAAAAAGTGGTCGACCACGTGAATCTCTAAAGAGGGCATTGTTAAGAGAAGTCAGTTTTGTGGGCTTTACATCCCTTGATGAAGTTGAAAGACTCGCCGAGAACAGGAAAACTTGGCAAACAACTATACGAGTCCTATGTGACGTTTAACGGCACGAGAAGGATGTAAATGTAAGATATCTATTGACACCCCGGTGTCTTGCCTTGAGACTTACCATGAAGGACTTGGATCCATCTCTGTTAAGAGGGGTTATGAAAATTTCCGAATGATAATTCGATAGGTAAACCACTGTATTTTTAGTTACGTAAAACGTATGAAACTGGAAGCGGCAATCTCATTCGCAGTTGTATCACTGTGCAAATCAATAAATGTATATTTGAAAGTTTCCTGAAGATTGTCAGAAATAAAAACGAACATGATATTGGCGAAATGCTTATAAAAGCAACTGCTGTATTTATGACAAAAATGGTATGTGATGACGAGGTGGTTAAAAACTGGAATTGGCAGCTCTTCCAGGAAATACCATAAAAAGCAGAATATATGTCAAATAGGAGAATATTCTGAACTAACTTATTTTTAACTAAGGAGGTCTTCCAAAGCTTCTCTTCGAATCGTCAAATTTATTATGTGGAAAACAAATTGCAATTAATGGCATTTGTTGGATATAAATCGACTGATGATATTCTAGAAGAATCTTTTCGTTGTTGTTGTTGGTTTGTTGTTGTTGTTGTTAATTGTTGCAGGTCTATTTGATCTGATTTTTTTAAAACCTAAACTACAGTTAACACATAGTGTGGCTTTCCGCTTTGATGGAAGGCCAGTTGGATTCTTAAATATGTAAAGTACGCCAGTCGTCAAGTAGACCTTACATGCTGCCTTTTGCGCCGACAGAGTTTAGTTCCGACAAGCTGACACACGCGGGCGTCAGATCGATTCTCAAAGATGCGGTTGACATTTGTGATTCTCGAAATGATCCACGGCTCGGTGCCTACCTATTTACAAACATCTATTTCCTGATTAACTGGTGTTTCTATATCTGATATTTTTCTATATGCGATTCATTGGCGCTATTCAAATATTTTGAAATGATTACAATCTACTGTAAAGATCAGCAAGACTGGACAATGTGATATTTATTTAGAACATTGTATTTATAGTGCAAATGTAATATATTATTGACTGTCATTTAAATAACACCTTGTATATTCTGATATATTGTTTCAGGAAGTTTTTTGCTGATATTTACATACACTGTGATCAATTAACATAGACTAGTCTATGCAAGACTAGTCTATTTATTTTGGCCAAATACCATAAGAAATAACATCTTGCTGGCAGAAGAGCAGATGAAGCCACTGACAGCAATTATTGAGGAAAGACGCTGGCGATGGTTGGGACATGTGCTCCGAATGACTAACAACTCACTACCAAAAATAGCACTAAGATGGACACCACAGGGGAACAGAAGTAAGGGTAGATCAAAAGAGACATGGAGAAGAACAACAGAAAGGATGTTGAGCAATAGAGGGCTTGCCTGGGCAAGAGCAGAAAAAAAGGCGAAGGACAGGCATTTGTGGAAAACCCTTGCGGAAGCCCCATGTGCTCTGGGCACTTAAGGTTCAGAGAAAGAGTGTCTATGAAAGGCGGGAAGGTGGGTGGGGGAGAACAGGCCGATCAAGACAGCTGGTGTGCAATTCCAAAAATAATGAGAAACATTTTTCAAGCTATAACTTTCATTTCTTTCAGACACGTTAAAAACTGCTATAAATGCACTGATGAGAAGCTATGAATTACAATATGTTTAATTAATTTTTTTTTACCAAGCAAACCATTCAACAAGATGGAGCATCATGAAAAAGTTAAATTATTATTATTAGTCTGCAGTAGAGATGTATTAACTATGAGTAGAGATATATTAAGTATGAGTAGAGATATATTAAGTATGAGTTGAGATATATTAAGTATGAGTAGAGATGTATTATGTATGAGTAGAGATGTATGAGTTGAGATGTATTAAGTATGAGTAGAGATGTATTAAGAATGAGCAGAGATATATTAAGTATGAGTAGAGATATATTAACTATGAGCAGTGATGTATGAGTAGAGATGTATTAAGTATGAGTAGAGATATATTAAGTATGAGTAGAGATATATTAAGTATGAGTAGAGATGTATAAGTATGAGTAGAAATATATTAAGTATGAGTAGAGATATATTAAGTATGAGTAGAGATGTATAAGTATGAGTAGAGATATATTAAGGTATTGTTAACATTCTTGTCAAAACATTTCTTCTCACATACATCCAATGTCCTTTATACTGGGCTGTTCAATGCCCATGGCACATTTCAGCTGAGCACAACAATTCACAATGTGAATGTCAGTTTTGCTGTGTATCAAGATCTTGCTCATTTCATATACATGATTTTATATATTATGAATTTAAAGAAAATGTTTGTACATAATGTATTTACTTATATTTGATATTTTCTAGATCATTTAGAAAGTTTTTTTCCCTACATTCATATTAATAAAACTTGATGAAAACATCAAGTTTAACAGAAGAGAACTGATCACTTGTAAACATCTTCATTCAGGTCAAATATATTATTACTGAAATATTCATTTGGTAATCCAGGGGAAATAAATAAATGTTAAGTATTCATATTTACCATTCAAATTTTATATCAAATATAAAATTTATATATATAAGTGTTTTATTATTCAGCCAAATATAAATTCAAACATCTCTTATTTACATCCTCCCCATGCAGTTAAATGTCACATAGGGCTCAAATGGTAGTTCACCAAGTTTTCTGTTTGTGGCGAGCTATCCAGCATCATCAAGGGATTTTATGTCTAATAATTTGGCTTCTATTAACAATGTCCTCTTTAGAGTTTCACATAGCTGACCTCTTTTTCTTTGGCCTGTTGTGTTCCACTTGATAGCTTGTTTTAGGATTCTCTGATTATTTCTTCTCATCATATGGCCAATATATGTCCATCTCCATTTTCTGATCACCCATGAGACAGATGGTTGTCCGCTCATCTACTTTATTTCTGCAATGATCTTTAATTTAATCCTCTATTTTCCTTAGGCATTTCTTTTTAAAAGAATCTAATTTGTTTTCTATTTCTTTAGTTGTTTTTCATCTTTCACGTGCATAAATAAGGTGGATATTGCATTTGAATTGAAGAGGCATTCTTATAACTTGCCATATTAAATCGTCATATTTGTTAAAGATTTTTTAAAGATCAATGCTGCTTTTGCAATTCTAATTTTAACTTCCTTCCTGGTTTCATCATTCTGATCTACATGTCTGCCAATGTATGCAAACTGATGTATTTCTTCAACAGTTGTTCCTTCTATGTATATTTCTCCTTCTTGATTAATGAGACGTTTCATTATTTTCATTTTTTCTTTGAACTAGCCATTGAAGACAGGGTATCTTTTTTCTTGCATCAAATTCACATTGTTACTAATAAGAGCTATGTCATCTGGAAAATAAAGGTCTTCTATTTGAGTTCTATGCACTCAAATCAATGCTTGTTTTACTTGTCATTAATACATCTCTACTGCATTCTTAATACATCATACATCTCTACTTATACTTAAACAGATGAGATGACTAATAAGAATCGTCCATGGAACATGGTATGGAATGATGGCTATCATCAAATGGCTATTAACTTTTCTTTTTATAATTATTACAAATTATCAGTACTAAAAGTTAAATAAAATGGCAATGCTTCTACTTAGTTTCCATGTGGCAGTCAATGATGAGCCAAGAACATTTTATCCAATAGATTATGCGAAATGATTGCATGTAACTAAATTTTTTTTTTTTTTTTACTGGAAAGCTGTTGCCAGAAAGGTCACTGATATTCACTGTGACCAACACTGCTCTATTGGCTGCATTTAGGAATCACTGCTTTACATATTTTGGAAAAAATGTGTTTGCTATTTTGGAAATGATTTTAATTTCTGAAAATCAATGAATGAAGTCTATTTTCTTTCTCCATAAAAAAAATAATATCACATTTTTGAGTGTGTTATGGTCATATACTCTGTTTTGTGATAGAAAGTATGAGTTTTACATAGAAGATTAAATTGTTCTTTGTTATTTTTACTGGTGAACTATGGAACTAACAATTCATATAAACAACATAAAGCTAAATACATGTACTATTTTTTTTGGAAATCAACATGATGCCTACACTTAGCTTATACAACAGTTTATAATATGATTCTCTAAAAACTGGAATAAAACTGTATAAAGCAGTTATTTTAACATGCAATCTTAAATATAAATGAAAGTACAAATTTGAGACAGGATATAATGAAAGGTTTTAGAATGCTACATTCACTGTAATTTAATGATAACCATTGACTTGGTTCCTAAATACACAGTCTCACATCTCATTCAGTTAAAAAAAAATAGCTTCCACATTCTAGAATGGTGACTCCAAAAATAATATGAAAAGTGATACTGAGTTTATTCCTTAGCTGAAATTATGCAATCATAGAAATGAAGCTATGAAATTTTACCACTGCATATTCTCATTTCAGGACATTTTATTCTTACTATCTTAGCATTATGCATCATTCCGGATTGTGTTCATAGTTATTGCTTTTCTTTTTCTGTGCCACTTGGTTAGTCCACCTACATATTTTTCTGTCTTTGTCTCCTCCTTTTTCCTTCAAATTTTCCAGCCATTACTAACTTCTGTCTTCTCATGACATGTCTAAGAAATTTGGATTGTCACTACTTATAATTTGAACTAGTTTTTATTGTTCTGAAACTTCTTTAAGGGCCTTTACACATGCTTTTCTCTCTGTCCAGCAGCACACAGTGTGCTCATTTATTAATAAGGCTGTTTGTAATTTTGTTTTAGACAGTCTAATATTTTGCTATCACAGCTTTACATATTTATTTATATATTCTTGTAAATATACCCAAAAACTGTTCATAAATTATGAAAGTACTGATTTAATATGGCGAATGAATGTAACACAAATAGGATTCACCAAGTGATTGTTATGATGCCTATGCCTGGCCAAAATATTTTAAGTAGGTTAATTTAAGATATCATTTACAAGAATGACTAGTGCTAGCAACTTTTTGAAAAATCGTTTGCTTCTTCCAGAACTGACAATCCTTTTCAAGATGTTGTCTCTTTACATTTTGCTGGGTTCTTGTTGGACTTGATAATCACATCACATTTCTTTGAGAAAAGCTGCAAGAATAACATACAGTAACCATTATACAAAATCATTTGATACTGATCATATCAGTATGACTTTTTTTTAACACAGTACAGCTTAGCTATGGAAACATAGTTGTAATAAATTACTTTCTTGGTAGTAATGATTTCAGCTGTCTGTCCAATCATAACATTTTTCCATCTTAAACAATATAATCTGATTTAATCTTTAAAAAAATAGTTGTTAAGCACAGTTATTTATGTCAGAAAGGTATAGTAGACAAATACTTTATAAAATAAACAATCCACACAAAAATATAGATAACAAAAATTGAATTATATCTAAAAGGAATAGATAACAAAAAATGAATTATATCCAGAAGGAACTAATGACAGAAACAAAACGTGAAAAAAGTATTGAGAAAATTATGAAATGATGGCTTCAGAAATCTTGATCAGATTAAAAGCAGTTAAATATTAATTTTAACCAGGGATTTATTTCTGCTGAATTAAATGGGAAACATTGTGATGTCTTTTTATGTAAAAAACTGTAAAAATTTCTCAAAATCATTCATAACTCTTTAAAAAAAAAGAAAGAAAATAAAAAAAAAATATGGTGTCACCTTAATACAGGTGGCAGAATTCCTCTAGACAGAAATAGTAAAGGAACATTACTACTGTGGCATTTTTGTTTGATATGTCAACATATTTCTAACATGGAGCACATATAAATAAAAAAATTCTTTGTTAAGTCTTCCTTTTGACAGAACAAAGATGTATGTTTATTCACATTTCATCTAACCAAAAGTCAATTATTATACTGCACTTTACTGTTCTTATTTAATTATTCTTGTCTAAACTGATTCAGTTAATAACGGATAATAAATACAGTTGTCTAGTAGTTACACTCTACAGTTTGCATTTGCACAAGTTTCATGAGCAAAGAAATTCAGGCTACATTTCTTGGCTGCCAATAAAAAGCATGGACAAATAATATTCATGGCAATATTGTACTACAGGAAGGGAACTAAATGGTCACTCTAGCAGAGCCCTCATACCAGAGAAGAGGCTTAACTAGCAGCCCAATGCTGCCCCACTCATGAAAGAAAGCTAAATCGAGAAGTCTGGCTTAGTGGAGACATGCTTTGGCCTGGAAAACTAATCGATCTGAGCAACATCACAACTCACAGCTCTGCATACAAGTATTTACAAAATTTTACAACCACCGTTTCTCTGACACAACTTCATATAAGTCAAGAGATAAATAAGCACATTTTTTTTCTTTTGTAAAATGTTATAAAAAACCATACATGTAAAATAGAACTTCTCTTATTTTTTTAATCCTGTATGTTTTTCTGTGTGTAATGCATAAACTGAAATATCACATCTGTGTGCTCCATTAGTAAATAAAGCTATAAAGCTGCTTTTACATTTTTTTTTCAGAAATCTAACCAGAAATTAAAACAACAGTACAGGTGCCATGTTGACTGGTATTAGCTATTATGTCTTTACATAGTACCTGATCCTTCATTCAGGGCATCAGTTCTGTTGGTGAACATTAATTAGATTACTTATTGATAAAAAGAAGTTAACTGTCATTAATTATCCCACCTTTTTTCTTTCTTTTTTTCCCCTTTGTACACATTATCTTTATCTGCAGTTCTGTCTCTTGAATAAACTGGACTGTTCTTTTTTTTTTTTTTGTAGTTCCTGTATAGAACCAGTGAGCTTAGCTTCTTAGGTAATTTCACTGGGCCAAAAATTGTGTCTTGGTGTTTCATAGTCGATGCAGTTTTAAAGCATGTGTTCCAGAGTTTAAAGGCCTGGAGACATGCACAAAAAAACAAAACTGCCAGTTTTAAACTTTTTCTACATTTGAATTTGAGTCAGTTCTGTCCTGAAACAGAAAATGATAACCTGGAGACATTTGTTTAACATATGATAGTCAACATGTGGTGTTGTTTGTCACCTCCTGTAGGTATTTTGTTATATTTCTCATCTGGCTGGTGATCAGTATGTTTGGTTGCTTCATTTCAGTGGTCTCTTTTCCAAACGTCAACTCTCTTGTTGTTTGATATTCAACAGTAGAATGGAACCCACTTGATGGTGACTCTATACTTTAAGTTAACTTTTAATGAAGCATCCTAAAAGTATGATACTTCGTTGCACTGAAGGGCTCCTAGTATTAATATTACATCCATGAGAAACACCACAGAACATGTATCAATGTTGGAGTTCGACAGTTTTTTTTCAGCTGTGGTTCTCACTGAATTGACTACACTAATGTTTCTCAACATTTTATTTGCTCATCATTTATTTCCTTTTCTCAGGTTTGCTTTAAAGTTTTCTCCTCCCACCCAAACCTTTAGTACATAAAATAATTATTTAAGCAGTTTAGTCACTGTCTCTATAAAATACACGTATTGTGGAAATCAGCTTCAGTTATGTGGAAGCTGTAAAACAGCCGACAATTTTAAAAAAAAAATGGAATAATTCTATTTATGTGACAGGCTTGATATAGTTTTAGAACTTTTCTGACCGTCCAGTAATATGTTTTAAGCTGTGGCACATCATTTTGAAAAAAAAAAAAAATGAAAAAAAAACAGATTACCTTCAAGGGAAAAAAGCGCACCTATGAAGGACTTTATAAAGTGTAACATAGGTAGTATTAATTTGTGAAATTTAGCAAGAAGTATTAGAGTTTAGTCTAGATTTGGAGAAAAGGAATATTAATCTGTATAAAACCTTTAAAAAAACAGTGTTTTTCAATGTTTGTGGGAAAAGAAAAAAAGTTCTTGTTTCTTATTATACAGTAAAGTACTGTGGTAACTGAAGTTCTAATATCCAGGGATAAACATAACTCTCTGTTGTTTTCTTTCAAAAGCTCCACATTTCTAAATACAGAAGACTGCTTTAGAGTGGTGATATAAATATGTCAGGGTATGCAACAATTTTAGATACTAATAAGTGGCAGGCAACCACAAACAGAGCATCAGATGAATTATAATTTACAGGTTTAGTATGAGTATAAAGTGCTTTATCATCATCATCAGGTGCCGCGCCAACTGGCATTGGCTATTATGCATCTCCTTCATGCAGGCCATCAGCTCAGTTGGTGATCTCCTCTTACACTATCCCGTCAGACTGTCCAGTATCATTTCTTTTGGTCTTCTTCTTGATCTTCTTCCTTCTATTTTTCCTGTTGTTATAATATTTTCAATGCCCTTTCTTCTCATTGCATGTCCTATGAAAGTACATTGTCTCTCTCTTATTTTTTTGACAAGATTTTTTGTCACTCCAGCTCTTCTCATACATTCTTCATTACTTATTTTTGCTGTCCAGGGTATTCGCAACATTCTTTTAATAAACCACATTTCTGCTGCTTCCAGTGATTTTTGTGCAGACCTGCCCGTTGTCCATGATTCACTTCCATATAACAAGGTAGGTTCAATATAACATTTTAGGACTCGTTTTCTAATACTCATTGATAATGATGTGTTGCATAATATGTTTCTCCTTCTCTGAAATGCAGTTTTTGCTTGGCCTATTCTGTTCCTAATTTCTGTTCTGCATTTCTCATCTCAAGTTATTACTGCTTCAAGGTATATGAATTTCTGCACCTGTTTTAGAATAGTTCTGTTAAAGTTCTTGCTGTTGCTAAATGGGGCTAACTTTCAATTTTTGCATTCAAGCAAATTTTATTAAAGGAAAAAAGTCCTAATTTTAATTAAAAGCATGACAAAATTTTCTGGACAATATATGTTGTTATTTTATCATCATATATAACCAATTAATATATGCAGAATAATCAAATTATAATGATATGTTTAAGAACTGAAAACAGAATAACAGGACATAGCAGCAGATATAAAAAACTGCTGCAGTTCTGACAGTTAGGTCCTCATCTGGAAACAGGACAGCTCTTACATGGAAGGGGCTAAAACAAGCTCATAATGAAAAAAAAAATTTTTCCAGTGACACTTTACAAAAATGACTTTATTTCAGCAGTTAGTTCATTACATAATAAAAACACTTACCTTATGGTGTATTTTTTAACTAACGTGAATACAGTAAGTGCTATGGTAACCAATATTAGCAGCGCAACTGGTATATAAATGGCAGCATTTTGAATGGATTTCTCTCCAAGAGTAGATGCTTCTGAAACATTAAAAGAAAACACACTAAAAAAAATTACCATATTTTCACTTCTGCAAAAAATATACCATACTGTTAGTCTATATGCACACACATATGAACACATGCATGAATATGTTTTGTATTCATTCATTTCAGTAGACCCAAGCAATAATAAAAGGAATTCCTGAAATTATATTTTGTTAATGGGATTTAATTTATTTATACTTTGAGTACTGGTATATACTTCCTATTCTGACTTTCTTACATGACCAGAAGAAGATAATGACTCAAACTTACTATCTGAACTCAAGTTCATGCAGTCAAGCACCACATAATGAAAAACATATGAATAAGCACTTTTACTGCTAAATGATTTTATTTTAGAAATGGAGAAGAATGCTTTTCCAATAGGAACACCATCTTAAATCTGAAGGCAGAAACCTGCCCCTGGTAGTGTATACTATCACACCTCTGGTTTGTCAAGTTTTGGCCAAAGTCAGTTAACTACACTTGCTTCATTTCATTAGAAAAGTGGTGTAACTTTTGATTGTAAACAGTTTAGTGTGCATTTCTAGTGACCCTTGTCACCATTTTCAAAGCGTTTTTAACAACAGTGGGGAGCAAAATCGATGTTTCCATCGAAAATTTTCAGGTCCCCCTACAACTAGATCACTGTTCGTGAATATATCCCAAGGAGATCTAGACTATTAGCTGGACTGGAGAAGTAGTTAGAAGATTATTTCAAACATTATGTATACTACACATTATCACACAACGAGTTCACATACACTGACAAGTCGATCTAGACTTCATCGATGGTAAATAGTGTAAAATGTGTAGATCTAGACATCACCGATGAACAGTAATATAAAATCATCAGCTTAAATCATCACAATGCATGTTTATTACTAAAAACTCTTCATTTATAAAATCTTCTTACATTTACAGCTATTTTGATGCATAATAAATGTACTTTTAATGTGGAAATAATTTGTTACTTCTACAATTATCCCCTATATATATCAAGACCTGCGCTTTTTGTGTGACATAGATGGGAATGTCCGCATGTTTTGTTTTTTTTTTCAGTGCCATGGGAAGTGCAAATATTAAATATCTTTTATATACTATTCAAAGGCATTTGATTGTGTACAACACCAGAAACTTTGGGAAATAATGAAAAAATGGTATTTCCAACACATGTGATACAATTAACATCACTGCAATATCTAGACCAACAGGCAGCAGTGAGAATAATTGGTGAAACAACAACTTGGTATGACATATAACATGGGGTCCGTCATGGATGCCTACTGTCATCTTACTTATTTAATTTGTATACTGTAAATATAATGAGGAATGTTGGAGAAGATGTAGACAAAGAATATTATGATGCCATAAAAATTGTAGGTTACGAAATACCAGAGATTAGATATGCTGATGACACAGTATTACTGTCCACAATACAAAAAAAGAATGGAAGAACTAATTATGTCACTTCGTAAGTATAGTGAAAAGCAAAACTTCTATCTTGATGCGAAGAAAACTAAATTGATGACAACTGATGAAACACATAAGGCAGCTGAAATATGTATCAATGACGAAAATTTGGAAGAGGTGGAGAGTTTTGAATATCTTGGAACATTACAAACTAATAATGGAGATACAATGAGGGAAATTAAAAGGAGGACATCAATCGCACTTCAGAAAGTAAAACAAGTAAATAAGCTGTGGGAGGAACAGACAGAACTACAAAAATAAGATTTTTAAGGGCATGCATCTTTCCCATTGCAACATATGCCTGTGAGACCTGGACATTTAACAAAACAGCTGAGAAACACATAAATGCCTTTGAATGTAAATGCTACAGAAGAGTTCTTCAAATATCATGGACACAAAAAGAGCAAATGTATCCATGCTACAAGAACTTAATACTGAAGAAGGCTGGCTAGTAAAGAGGATTAAAAAGAGAAAATTTAACTATTTTGGACACATTAAACATCATGAGAATTTAAAGAAGACTGTCTTGGACATAATGGGAAAAAGAGAGGAAGACCAAGACGAAGATGGCTGCAAGACATCATTGATAATCTGTAAATGGATCCATCAGCAGCAGAAAATACTGAATACATCCTCATCATTCCAAATGAGGTGTTATGGAGGCAAAGTTCCGCAAGGGACATGCACATGTCTGACTGGGCAATAAGACAGAAAAACATGTAGTCATATGCTAAAACATAGACAGAGAAGCCTCTAAAAACTATCAAACCTAAAGCCGCAAATAATTTGAAAACTAAGAGTGCACTGATTTAACTGAAAAAAGGCTGAAGTAGAATTTTCACAAAATATACATAAAAAAATGCATTGTATGAGATTTGAAATAACACATGAATAAGCTGGAGGTGTTTTTCAGCAATTTTTGGTTACAAATGTCTGCAAATACAACATTGTATAAAGTCGGAAAAAAGTAGGAATAGCTTTATTACTTAACGAGCATACAGCAGTGACATTTCAGCGTGAGCCTTAGTTATAAAAAAATATACAGGTTGAAACAATAGAGAGAGGAAACAAAATGTAAACTCACATGAATGCTATGTGAAAAAAATCAAATAAAATTAATAAATCACTGAGCTGTAACTTGTAAGCAGTTGTGGCTTGATCAACACTGTGTGTCAGAAGTGCGCATGGTGGAGTGTAGAGACTATTTAAATGGAGACTTGGGATGTGTGATAGCTGGGTCATCGCTGATAGTGGTGGGTGAGGAAACCATGTGAGTGAGTGATAAAATGGTAATCTAGCCAGGAGAAGGTGAAATATGCTTATAGTTGGGATAGAGGGGTTGTAATGTGATACTGTGAGGAGGTTCTGAGCTATGTTAATAAGTGGGGAGGGATTATGTTTGTGGAAGAGGAGAATGTTAGGCGTAGCTGAATAGAGAGTTAAACCCATATGGTTCCAGAGTCTCATATTTCTGAGTGTAGTGGTTCTCAAGTGCTAGGCGGCTTGTGTCATCTGCATGATACTGTTTGATGGCTGTTACCAGAAAGTCAGATTTGCCTCTGTGGTTGGGGCCATTGAAACGATTCAGGACTGGTTTCGAAGCATGCTGGGTGATATTGTACAGATGTTTTTGCATGCGGTCCCCTAATCTGAGGGCAGTTTCATCAATGTAAGTTATACTGCATCGTTTGCATACAATGACATTGTGAGATTTGAGTCCCCAACTATAATCACATATGCAGGAAACTCTCTACTGTAGAGAGTGGAACAATAACACAACTCCTTCAGATCATCAGAGGAAGTACCCCCCCTCATGCAGGAAACTCTCTACTGTAGAGAGTGGAACAACAACACAACTCCTTCAGATCATCAGAAGTAGTACCCCCCCTCAGACAAGTGTTTCGGGCCTATTAAACTACTGACACTCTAAGGAGGGTGGGCCCCTCTGGGTCATGACTCCCAGAGGTCTTGTGAGTTGTTGCTTTTTTTTTTTCCCCGGTCCCGGGATTGAACCCGTGATCTTCCAGTTGCCACTGTACTTTTGAAGTGCATCTTTAGTGATTTAGCTACAGAGGACTGGTACTGGTTGTGGCAAATGAAATTACTTATGTTCCCAATGCTTGTTTCGCATACTCCACAGCCAGCATGAGGCCTTTTCTGCTGTTTCTGAAAGGTTTCTCAATGCCCTTGCTCTTGCTTGTCCCTTTATACCCAGTTGCTTACATAGGTCATATGCTGATGTTGCTACGAATCCTCTTGCTCCCACTTCTACAGCTATCACTTTTGCCCTGATTCCTGCCCCCTGCTTCATTTGCTTGACCAGATCATTGTACTTCTCCAGTTTGAATAAATGCTGTTCCTGTATTCTAGTTTCGTATGGGACCGTAAGCTCGATCATTATTAATTCCTGTTTTTCTATGGAGTACACTACAACGTCCGGTCACATTCCTGTGTTCTTGATGGCAGTCGGGTATTCTCTTCTTCCTGGAAGGTCCGCCATCACATCCCAGTCATTTGTACCATCTAGCAGTGATGGTAAGGGAATGTCCCTGATTTCAATATTTGATGTCGTACCAGCACCTATGAAGTATTTAGGTGGGACCTCAACTCTTTTGCTGTTATTTGCTTTATCTTTTGCCCTGTCTATGATGGCTACTAGTTCCTGCAGCACTCTGTTGTGGTGCCAGGTGCACCGTCCTTGCCCTAAAGACACTCTTCATGCTGACAGCACATGTTCCAATGTTTGCCTTTCATTGCAGAGAGGGCACTTTGTATCTTCTGATCTTTGATTGGAGCCTGTAGGCAGAAGGTCATAAGTAGCTCTGATGATGAAGCTGAGCCTCAAGGGTGCCATTTTCCAGATGTCATTCCATGTTAGTGATCTCTGCAGGACTTCCTCCCATGTTGTCCATTGCCCTTGTTGTGAATGTTGGACTGCCTTCTGGACCCGCTTATTTTGCCTTCTCCCGGCTAGATTACCATTGTATCACTCTCTCTCCCCTCCATGGTTTCCCCACCCACCACCCTCAGTTACGACCTACCTATCACACATCCCAAATCTCCATTTAAATACTCTCTACACTCCACCATGCACATTTCTGACACACAGCGTTGGACAAGTCACAGCTTCTTGCAAGTTACAGCTAAGTGCTCTATTCAATTTATTTGATTTTTTTTTAACATAGCATTCATATTAACTTATATTTTATCTCCTCTCTTTATTTCTTTGTCCTGTATGTTTTTTTATGATTAAGGCTCACACCGAAATGTCACAACTGTGTAATCATTAAGTAATAAAGGTGCTCCTACTTTTTTCCCTAGTTTATACATTTTGGTATCGCAGCTTTACTGCAGTGGCTCCGTGTATAGTTATATACTCATACACTAATTATTGTGTGTTACTGCATATAGCACATTCTTAAAGGTGTATGTTTCTTTCACATTTTAATTAGCTGTCTAACAGTACTGACTCCTTAGTAACATTTAAAGCACAGTGTTCGTTTTTTTCATGCTCACTGAGACATAGCAATCAAAAAGTATATTTTGAAGCTACTAACAAGAATGAAATATAATCACTTCCTATGACATTCTTTGAAATTGGCAGCAAATAACACTTTTGTAAAAATCATGATCTGTAATTTATATTGCTTTTGAGAATCAATTTATGTAGCTTTTTTTTTTAGCTCTTTAGCTTCCAGTATTTCTTATGTCACTATTAAAATATTTATTTTTACTCATGCAAACAGTTTTAAATGAGCGTTATTTCAAAAATAAGTTTGCAAAGGTTATTACTTCAAGAGCAAAATTTATGTGGACATAACAACATTGTACACTGAGTTTCATGATGGACACCTTATTTTTCCATGTAGTTGTCATGAAAACTGAGGCATTTGTCTAAGTGTAGAACAAGTTTTTCAATGTCCATCTCATAAAAAGTGGTGTTCTGGACATATGGTCACCATGTCACTGCTGTTTTGACATCCTCATCATTCCAAAATATGTGGCTGCAAAGATGTTCCTTGAGAGCTGGGAGGAGGTGCACATCACTTGGTGCCAAACTGGAACTATACAGTGGATGGTCCAAATTCTCCCACTGAAGTCTTCCACCAAATGGCAATGAATTTCCACAGCTGACACTTGTTTCATGTTCAGAAAATGTATCACAGCATGAACTTCCTGTTTTTACCACTGCTCCAGCCAACCCTCTATCTTAATCTGACAGATGCCACCTAGATCATGCCACACAGTGCTGCCATTTGGTATGGATTGCAGTTTATAAATATAGAAAATTCCACAACCATGCTCATTAGTCTGATATCAGTTTTATGGATGTTACATGCCTTATTTTTGGGACACCCCTCATACATTAAATTTACATTATTTTTATAACAATGAAACATCTCTATATCCTCTACTTTGCAACAAATTATTCACTTTTATTTTGTACTTACCCAGGCTACAGATACCACTTAGGAAATTGCATTTGTTCATAAGGCATTTTTTTTTGCAGGGGTAATTACACAATTTTCCATAATATCCAGCAACACAAGAAAAGCAGACACCACTTGTCTTGTGACATGTTCTTCCATTACACTTTTCAGGACAGGTAGCAGAGCAATATGTTCCAAAAAACCCATTCTTACAAAAAAAACAGGCACCTCTGGTGTGGTTACATGTTTCATTATCACAGTTCTCAGCACAGGGAAAACAAAACTCTCCATAGAACCCCTCTTGGCATGAAATGCACTTTCCATTTTCACGGCTGCAGATGCCTCCTTGGCAGTGACTTGGACACGGTAAGGAACAATCTTTTCCATATGTGCCATTAGGACAAACTGCAATTCACAAAAAGGACACACTACAGTTTATACCGTGATCAAGAAAATTATATTGTTTTTAGTTTATTTTCCAAGATAAAAATTTCATATGAATAAAAAAAAAAAATTACAGTTTTGTAGAAATTTGGCTAAACTTCTTATGCTTCAGTCATAATTGATAAGAGAATGAATGTTGAATACTCTACAACATTACCACATTTCCTAATGCATGTGCAGCTGATTGCTAAATTAGTATGACATGTTGATAATCACTTTAAATACAAGTATGAATTTCATTTTACAGAGAAATAATTAATATTTGCAGGTTACAATGTCTTCTATTGTCTATCTTCCTATGAAATTACAAATAATTATGATTGTTTTTTTTTTTACATTTGAAATTAATTTTCACAGTTCTGCAAATTCCAGATTCTCTTAGAACTTCTTCATTTGCTTCTCTGGCCTTTTTGAATGTGCATTACATTTTATAAAATTTAAAAAAACATAATTTTTTAGAATGATTTGCTAAGTACATTATTGGAAAGTAACAAACAATATTTGGACAGTGTACACAGCCTGAATGAAAAGAAAACAGAAGTCATGGTCAACTCTAAGAATAAAGTGATACTGAGTTGTAAAATAACGGTCAACAACACAACATTGAAGTAGGTAGAAAAATTCAAAGATCTAGGGAAGATGTGAAATAATAATTCAGGCTAAAATAGATCAAAGGATGAAAAATATTTTATGTAATCAATCACTAACACTGAAAGGGAGGAAAAGAGTGCTCCAGTGTTATATTGAACCAATTCTGTTTTATAGCTGTGGAACATGGACAGTCACCAGTAACATACAGCAAAGCCTGGAGGACACAGAAGTGTGGTAGCTTAGTAGAATGCTGCAGAAAATGTGGACAGTGAAGAGACCAAACTAAGAGGTCCTGAAAGAGGCAGATGAAGAGAGACAAGTAATAACAAAACTCAGAAAAAGACAATCCAAATTCACAGGACACATCATGATAGCTGGTAGATTGGAGTGTTTGAAACAAGAGGGATGACACAAGGAAAAAAGAGACCAAGGTAGACAAAGAGAGAAGATGATAGATGGACTGATGAAGTGTATGGAGGTAGAGCACCACTCCAGCTCATAATTAACACCCCCCCCCCAAAAAAAAAAAAGAATTCTGGAAAAGCATGACTGCAAATGCCTGTCAGCAAGGCACTGGATAGACAGACAAATGGACAGACAGGTGTCCAGATGGACAGATGGACAGACAGACAGACAGACAGAAGGATAGATAGATAGACAATATATGCTACATCTATAAATGTTTACAACCATCCCCTACAGACTATGGCATTCAAGAGTGTCTGTGCACAAGCTGACACAATCCTAATTGAAGTCCTTTATTTTAGGGGGAGTAAGATCAGATATAAAAACATATGTAGGTCACGTGATGAGAAGGAACAATCAGAGAATACCAAAACAAGCTATCAAGTGGAGCATAACAGGCCAAAGAAAAAGAGATCAACCACATGAAACTCTAAAGAGGACATTGTTAAGAGAAGCCAGTTTAGTGGGCATAACATCCCATGATGAAGTTAAAGGACTTACCGAGAACAGAAAATCTTTACAAACAACTATGCAAGCCCTATGTGACGTTTAACAGCATGGGAAGGATGTAAGATGTAAGATCAGATTTCCAAGATGCTTATGAAATTGATGCATAGCACCACCAGATATATGTATGGGAAAGGTAGCCATTGAGACAACGGAAAGATACAAACATCTGCCCTAAGAAGCCTAACAGTAAAATATCTAATTAACTAAAGTGTGGCCAAAGACTAAACTGCAACCTACTTTAAACAGAATAACTAAAAAAAAATCCCTGAAGAGAAAAAGTTATCAGATACTCCATTAAACTAAAAATATGTACTTTCTCAAAAACAATAAATTACTGACAATTTAAAAATAAGGGACCCACCCTCACAATCCACTTAGGATCTTCATGTTGTGAAAACCTGTTTTGGCCTTATTTATTATGGATTTATTGAATAAACTATAATTTTATAACTAAAAGTGTTACTTGATAATTTATAATACTCGGTTGTAATTAATGCTCTGTCATCAAAATAGAAAAACAAAATCCAGATATGTCTCATGATCAGGAGAAAAAATATGCAAGGTACTTAGTGCACAAAACATTCAGAACTGTTAAAATTTTATATTGTTTGCAAGAAGGATAAAGATCATATATTTTAAAGTTTGACTGATGATAAATGTTTTACTAAAACTTGTAGCATTTCATGTGAAATAGTAGTTGTTCTAGGACATCATGTAATCATGAATTTGAGTTCTTTTAAACAGATCCTGAGATGTTCTTTATTCTTGGCTTGATGACAGCAAATCCATTTATTTTGATTTTCTTTTTAATTTCCTCTATTCATTCCTCCTCTTTGTCAGTTATACCACATATGTTGATTGTAACACATTTTTTAAATCACTTTCTGTTCCTCTGACATTTAATGCTTCCAAACTTCTGATAATATATGCCTGTCTATACTTCCTGCATCTTCTATATACTAGTATGCTATATTAAACTGATAATGACACCAAGACAGCATTGAAGCTGAGAGATGAAAGGACAGAATGTCTGGTAGGGTTAACCTGCCAAATTTTCATCTCTTGAAAAAATGATTAGTTCATTAATTTGTTATGCTTTCCTCTCTCAGATTTGTTATGCTTTCCTCTCTCTACCCTCTTTCTTCCCTTTCTCATATGCAGGAAACTCTCTACCGTAGAGAGCGGAACAACAACACAACTCCTTCAGATCATCAGAGGAAGTACCCCCCCTCAGACAAGTGTTTCGGCCCCTTAAACTCCCGACACCCTAAAGGGGGTGGGCCCCTCTGGGTCATGACTCCCGGAGGTCTTGTGAGCTGTTGCTTTTTTTTTCGGTCCCAGGATCGAACCCATGATCTTCCAGTTGCCACATGTCTTTAGCGATTTAGCTATGGAGGACTGGTATTGGTTGTGGCAAATGAAATTACTTATGCTCCCAATGCTTGTTTCGCATACTCCACAGCCAGCATGAGGCCTTTTCTGCTGTTTCTGAAAGGCTTCTCAATGCCCTTGCTCTTGCTTGTCCCTTTATGCCCAGTTGCTTACATAGGTCATATGCTGATGTTGCTACGAATCCTCTTGCTCCCACTTCTACAGCTATCACTTTTGCCCTGATTCCTGCCCCCTGCCTCAGTTGCTTGACCAGATCATTGTACTTCTTCAATTTGAATAAATGCTGTTCCTCTATTCTAGTTTCGTATGGGATCATTCTCATATTAGAACTGTTCACATATTTTTAGTTAGATTTTACTTATCAAAATATGAAATTTATATCTATCAAAAATGTGCTGCAGTTCACAGTATCCAAACTGGCACATACAAATAATCCAACAATAACCATTTTAATGCTCAATAACTAATAGACATTAACTGTATTTCTTAATTATTCATTATGGTTTAACAATGTGCTACAGTGATTTCATATTTTTAGAATATTATTATTTTATTACAACTGATACAGTTTACAACAAACTATTTAGGTAGAATTATGTGTACATTTTGATATACACGAGTTCAGTCAAAGCAAACTTCAGTCAATACAATCACAAAATCTCTCCACAATACTCGTACATGCCTCATTAAATTTCAGATACAGCATATTCTTATGAAACATTTTTTTTCTTTTTAAAATGAAAAAAATGACATTCAAAAACTGTTATCTATAAACAGTGTTTTTAAACAGTGCACTTTATGCTTAATCTTTCACCTTATTGCACAAAAGACTTCCCTGGCTTCGAAAATAAAGTTGAAACTTGTTAAACTGAAACAATATGACTGTGCACTTTTAATGCCATTTCTTGTCTGGAAGACACTGTTGTGAACAATGATAAAGTGAAGGAAGACACTGTTGTGAACAATGATAAAGTGAAGGAAGACACTGTTGTGAACAATGATAAATTGAAGGATTTTTTGGTTGAGAGAAAAATTAAAAACCTAGCCTGCACAATCAGCAGCAGCTGATCTAGGTAAGTGGTCATTTCACTTCATTAATTGAACTTATGCAGGAGCTTTGAAATCCTGAAACTATTAACTTAAAATATAAATTTAGATTTAAAACAGAAATACTAGGTGCGCTTGATAAGTTCTCTGCATAAGGGACAAATACTTGCAATGCACAGTTGATATTAGGTGCATTTGTAGATAAGGTTAATGCAATATTAAACACAAAGTTTCAAGAAATTAACTGCAACCAATTTTTTTTACAGGTTACTGAAATGGTAAGGGGTGGCAGAAACTGAGAAAATGGATGAAATTTCTCATTCTTTACCTCTGCATCAAGGGCAGTTTCATGGATCACGAAACTTCCTGGAGCTGATCACAAACGACAGCATCTCAACATGTCAAGAGATAATATTGGCCATTTTTCTGCACATCAAAGGAGATCCATGAGGATATGGTAGAGACACTAGGGGAGAGTGCTCCTTCTTACAACACACTGAAGAAATGGGCAGCTCAATTCAAACATGGAAGGGAGAGTCTGGAAGATGATCCCCATCCAGGAAGACCAAGGATGGTAACCAAAGATGAAACCACCACCAGAATCCATGACATGATAATGGAGGATCGACAACTAACTGAGCTATTGCTATTGAGATGAGGATCTCTCAGGAATGTGTTCATGCCATTATTCACAATGATCTTCAAATGACAAAGGTCTCTGTTTGATGGGTCATGAAACTTCTTGGAGCTGATCACAAATGACAGCATCTCAACATGTCAAGAGACAATATTGCTCATTTTTCTGCACATCCTGAAAAGTTTCTTCAGCAATTTATGACTATGGATGAGAATTGGGTTCATCATTTTCAACCAGAAACCAAAGAACAGTCAAAGCAGTGGAAACATCATGGATCCTCACCTCCAAAGAAAAACAAAGGTGGTTCTGTCTGCAGGCAAAGTGATAGTTTCCATCTTTTGAAATTCAGAAGGTGTGCTATTGGTAAACTATCTTCAAACAGGCATAACAGTCACCGGGGCAAATTATGCTAATCTTGTGAAGCAACTGTGGGTCAAACTGAAGGAAAAGCATCGAGGAAAATTGATGAGAGGGGTCATGTTTCATCAAAACAATGCTCCAGTTCACAAGTTGGTGGTGGCAATGGATACCATTCATGAATGCGGCTTTCAGCTTCTTAAACATCCTCCTTATTCTCCAGATGTGGCCCCTTCGGACTATTACCTCTTTACCAAACTCAAAAAGGAGCTCAGTGGTCGCAAATTTGCTTCAGATGGTGATGTCACTCATGCTGTAGGCCACTTTCTACTGGCACAAGGTGTTGATTTTTACAAAGATCCAGGATCGCTGGACTAAGTGCATAAACTTGAAAAGGGGACCATGTTGAGAAATAACCAAAAAAAGTTGTCCACAAATAATCCATTGTACCTTAGAACTTATCAATCACCCCTCATAAAACAGATGATAGCTGAGTTCAACCCAAATGTGGAATTCATCATTTTACCACCAAATAAAGTGTCCCTGTTACAGTCACAAGATCAAGGTATCGCTGCAACATTTAAGGCTTATTACCTAAGCCAAACATTTCCGATAATAACCAGTGCTACTGAAGGAAGAAGAAAAAAAGAATTAAAACTGTTACAGAACTTCTGAAGAATTATGATCTAAAAATGTAAATCTGTAAAAATGCAGATGCTTGAACAGACATGTCTAAACAATGTTTGCACTGTGGCTGAAATTTGTCCCACATTTCATTTCGAAGATTTCAGATCTTTAAGAGAAATCACTGACAGTTATTTTTGTTCAGCTAGCAAAGCAGGAGAGATCTGAGGAAGTTAACATGAGGATGTTAAAGAGCTTACAGATGCTCAACTTGATGATCTCACTACTGAAGAGTTACAACAGCTTACAGCAGATATAAATATTGGAGACATAGGCAAAGACAACAACAAAAATGAACAGCTGAAGGCTCACCCATGATAACTCAACACAGAAGAGATATGAGTTATCAGATGCTTTAGTCACAATGGAAAGACAACTGCAGTTACTTGAAGATAATGATTGTAGTGCCAAAGAAGTAAGATAATCACTTGCTATATTACAATGAACTTGGAACCCCTAAGCAATTTTGAAAGGAGAGCATTTGCAAAGCAGCAGAAACTAAATGTATTTTTAAACTACTAGAAAAAGGATAAAAAGAGAACAATGAAGCACAGTCATCCACATTTTGTGTTATACCATTTCAATTGGAGTCAAAAGAAGACAGCAACCCTCCTGTTCTCTTACATCTTACATTCTTCCTGTGCCACTAAACGTCATGTAGGGCCCACATGGTAGTTCACCAAGATTTCCTGTCTTCGGCGAGTTTTTCTATTTCATCAAGGGATGTTATGCCCACTAAACTGGCCTCTCTTAACGATGTCATCTTTAGAGTTTCATGTGGTCGACCTCTTTTCTTTGGCCTGTTGTGTTCCACTGGGTAACTTGTTTGGGGATCCTCTTATTGTTTCTTCTCATCACATGACCGATGTCCATCTTCTTTTTCTGATCATCCATGTGACAGGTTACTCTTATCAGTAATAATGTGAATTCCATGCAAGAAAAAACAGATAGCCTGTCTTCAGTGGCTAGTAGGACTTGAAATTAACAAGGACAAAACAAAAATAACGAAAATTCCCATTAATCCAAATGGAAAAATACACATAGAAGGGATAGATATTGAAGAAGTCAATCAATTTGCATACCTTGGCAGCTACATAGTCCAGGATGGTGACACCAGAAAGGAAGTTAGGATCAGAATTGCAAAAGCAGCATCAATCTTCAATAATCTTGAGAACTTATGGAACTCAGATGTTATAAGCACAAAAACCAATTTAAGACTATTCAATTCAAATGTAATATCCACCCTCATTTATGCATGTGAAAGCTGGAAAACAACTAAAGAAATAGAAAAGAAATTAGACTCTTCTGAAAAGAAGAAGAAAAAGGAAAATACTCGGCATCAAGTGGAACGAATTCAAGAACAATGCAGAGATAAGACAGATGACTGAACAACAACCAGTCTCATGGGTGATCAGGAAAAGGAGATGGACATATGTTGGTCACGTGATGAGAAGAAATGATCAGAGAATCCCAAAACAAGCTATCAAGTGGAACACAACAGGCCAAAGAAAAAGAGGCAGACAGCGTGAAACTCTGAAGAAGACATTGTTAAGATAGGCCAAATTAACAGGCATAAAATCCTTTGATGAGGTTGAAAGACTCGCCGAAGACAGGAACAATTGGCGAACTACTTTGTGAGCCCTATGTGACGTTTAACAAGATGTGACAGACTGTTTGCTCATCTGTCTTATCTCTGCATTGTTCTTGAATTCATTCCACTTTATACTGAGTATTTTCCTTAGGCATTTGTCTTTGAAAGAATCCAATTTCTTGTCTATTCCTTTAGTTGTTTTCCAGCTTTCATATGCATAAATGAGAGTGGATATTACATTTGATTTGAATAATCTTAACTTGGTTTTTGTGCTTATAACTTTTGAATACAGCCTTTTCTCACTTGACAGTAATTTACCAGCAATGACTTTAACTACAACCTGCATTTCCACAAACACATTTCAAGCATTTTTTTTAGGGTAAGGCATTATATTTATCACAGGATTAGTCTATTTAATAGTCATACATTACCGAAAATACTGTGCTAGCTTAGTTTCCATTTCATCTCTATTTTTTTAAACTTACAGTATGTTATTTTTCTCCAACCTCATTTTTTTCCATAAGGCCTAATTATTCTTTCTGTTATTTTTTAAAATATAGTGCAAATCTGCATAACATGAAGTTTATTATAGAACACAACTATGTGCCATAACAAAAAAGGCTATACAAATTTTTTTGTTTTATTTGCTGTTTCTGCTGCATTTACATGCAGAATATATTACTCTTATTTTATGCTGCTTCCACTATACAGTAGAAAAGAACATAAATATACTCATGAAAAAAAGCAAGTGTCCAGCTCTAGATGGAGCACTGTGCATGTTTTCTTGGATGGACCCAAATAAAAGTTGCACGTGGTATGGTAACCATCGATCCAGTAGCTGACATCCCTATAACTAATACTCATTGTTGCTGGCTCAATCTTGGCAATGTGATAAGAGATGCTTCTGTTGAAATTTTATTACTCTCTCTTTCAACAATTATGTTTTCATATGGCTGTTATTAGTGCTACATACTTACCTTTCTTTTATCTGTCCTCAGTTCCCTCAATGGGTCTTTGCAAGTGAGTTCTCCTGAGCTGTGATTATCTCCCCATGAATACTGTGATCCAATTGTAACTGCATGGGTGAGTGAACAACACTCACAGACAACTGTGCACCAACTTTTATTTGAGGTCACCCAAGAACACATGAAAAAATGGCCTATATAGTGCTGCACAGTTACTTTTTTCCTTGAATATAGATTTCATCTTCATCTGTAAGGCCATGACCACATTTATATATTTGAAAATACTATAACTTACCTGTACATTGGGGAAGGGGACACACATGATTCTCTTTTATGGGTGTGATGCTATCTAGATAAGCCAATATCATTTAGTAACTTCTACAATTTTAAAAACTGTGATCCTTTCAATAATGCTGGCACTATAAATCATTCAATGTGACAAAAAATTATATCTCCCAAATTCTTGTCACAAACAGACTAATGCTGAAGTCTCCAAACTTTTTTTGTATGAAAATCACATCATATATTTTAAACTTCATCACAGACCAAAGCAAAAAATTAGTTTTATAAATGAAATAATAAGTTTTATCTTATAAGTTCTTTCTGAGAAATGAGCATGATATGATTCAAAACAAAAGAGAAGTATGATAATTACTTTTAAAAGGAAGCTGTATTTACTTAGAAATCATAAATAATAGGTAAAAAATGTAAACACAAGCAAATATTCTCACAAACTTATTGTTGAGTTAACTGGAAAAGGGGGGGGGGGGGGGAAATGTGGATTATTTTTATTTAATGAAAATTTACAACTGTTCATCTGAATAAGAATTTGCCAAAGTTTATGTGGAAAACAATAAGAAAAATAGGTATGCATCATGAAAGAACTTTAGTAAAAAAATCAAAGAAATTCAACACAAACTTGTAGCCATCAACAGAGAAAAAAAATAATGAATGAACTGGTCATTTCCCTCCATGGTAACAACGTTACTGTAACATTTTTATAACTCCCAATTGCCCTGAAACATTTCCTTGTCTGGGGTGTCTAACCTGATTACCATACCTGCGGAAAAGATTCTCCATTGCTGACACAGAATAGTAACCTACTTAATTGTTTTCTTACTCCCCCCCCCCCCCATGCTGAATACTTTTTGTTGTCTGAAAATCTAAGACTTATCTCATCTCTTTATGATTATTTTTGCTTCATTCATGTCACATAATACTATTTATCTTCTTGATGACTAAGACTTTCTCTGTGAATGATTTTTACATAAAATTAAAAAGAATGAAAGGAAAATAGTTTTTCCAGTAATTATTTTGTGTATGCACTGTTTCAAAGACTGGCATAACACACCTTGGAATATCAAGTCTTTGGACATATACCTTGTTTCTCATATTTTTTCTTTTTTACATTTTAGATTTTTTTTATTTGGGTCGGTCAGTGGATAGCCTTCATGCTACTGAAATGAACAGTTGCTCTAAGATACAAACCATGGACCTCAGAGCCCAAAACTATTGGTACAGGACTACTATGGGAGTCTCCATTGTCACGTGTGCTCTTCAGTATATATTCTGCAGGAATTGTGAAGCTACATTGGAACAGTCCAGGGCAGACACTGACATATGCAGATATTATACTAACTTATGAGCTTAGGAAATTTTTCAGAGGACCTGGCCACACAGGTCCAAGTTAGAGCTGATCAGATAACAAACTGGTGTGATGATAACAATGCTGTGATAAATCCAAAATAAGCCAACAATCTATGGTGCTCCTTAAACAACAGAATTGTTGGATTCAATGTCCCAGTTGTTAAGTGCCAGAGACAAGATACTGAGAGAACACATTTTATGTGTAGCTAGAGTTCACATTTGACAGATCTTTGTCCTTTACCCACCAGGTTGATGATTTATTACACAAAGCCAGGAAGGTGATTGGTGCAGTTTGGATTATGGCTGCAACAAATTTCCAACATCAAACTCTTTTTGTTAATGCATGCACTAGTGATGTCACAATTGGACTATGGTCTTGGTTTACTAACTCTGCCTAATTCACAGTTGCCAACTACAACATAAACAAAATGAGGCTATGAGAATGGTTTTGGGATACCTCAGGGATACTCCAGTAATGGCCATGTGATATCTGCTCGACATGTTATGTGTGAAAGTGAAACACAACCATGCACAAGTCAAAACATATATCAGTGTTACCAGTATCAACAATCATCTGCTTAATGATTAACTTTGGCTGGAAAAATGGTAGATACATTAAATGGGAAAAATCCTGGATGGCTGAGGCGGAGGATAAAATTATGACATCATGTGATGTGGATGACATTTCACCAGGACAGGTCTGGATTTTAGCACAGGACAAACCTCAGCCAACATAGGACATTGTACAGCTTGGTCATGAATGTTGAAATTGGGCACATGGCGCAGCTGAATTTTGGGTTCAGGAACTAATCCATGTGCACCATGGGTCTTCTGATATAGTAATATATACAGATGGCTCAGTGACTAAAGAAAGCAAAAGTGAATGGGATTTTGTCACCTATCAAAATGCCAGCATTGCAGCAAAGATATCGAGTGTCCTTCACTACATTCAGCATGCGTGTGGAGACTGAAATGGTATTGGTGGCAACTGGGTGGCTGGTAAATCAGGATGTGTCTCATGAAGTTATGATGGACTCACAGAAAAATTTTCATCAAATGGGTGAATTTGTTGGACAGTCACATATGAGGGGATTAACATAGATGTTCTGCCCAGGGCATGTACATGTTCATGGAAATGACTGGCTAGACAGGCTGAAGTACAAGGCAGGCTGAAAATAAACACTGTGAAGGCCATTTCTGATAGGCTGCAGGATGATGATGACAGGGAGTGGATGGACAATGTGCATATAAGGAGATTGATGATGTTAAGATGGGGGAAGGGTGCTGGTAGAAAGTCTAAACTTTGTGGGAGAAAATGTATAATTAACAATCAACATTTGACAGGAACCATTAGTAGACAAATGATTGTGTGGATGCTGGGGTATTCAGCAGATCATGTATGAGGCTGTCCTGAATGTAATGATGCCAGATTCTGATTTCTGAATTTTATCGCTCACAAACAGAGGACTCTTTCTCAGTGAGTCTTTTTTTTTCAATGTTTATGATTCCACAGTTTACTGAAAATATCTGAAAAATTGATCACCATGAGCGTCACAGTTACTGCCTGAGAAATGCAATTCTATTCAAGTGCCATGCCGCATGGCACAGGCGATCATTTCTCTCCACAATTCCTGTCTTTAGACTTGATTATGAGATCCGCCGGTGACTTTCTTCCTAGTCACACTAACAGCCCATCCACTAACTTTTCTCTCTGTCTTCCTCTGTCTCTTCTTCCTTGAATTTTTCCAGTTTCTACAGTGTTTCAATATTCCTCTTCTCAGGAAATGTCTTATAAATCTCGCTTGTCCCTCTGATCTTTGCTATAATTTGCTTTTTAACTCAGCCTCTCTTAAAACTTCTTCATTGGTTTCTTAGCTGTCCATGGTACCTTCTACATCATTCTTATAAACCACATCTACATGGCCTCCACTTCTCATTGTACTCTCTTATTCATAGACCATGCTTCACACCCATCAAATAAAATTGGCTCAATATAACATTTAAGTACTGGAATCTTGTTTCCATTGATATGGATCTGTTGCATAAGATGTGTCTCATTGTCTGGAATGCTGACTTGACCTGCGCACATCTGCTTTTTATTTCGTTGTGACATTTCCCATCAGTTGTTATAATCGTTACTAAGTACTTGAATCTATCAACTTGTTTCAGATTTGGCCATTGATGGTAATGCTACATTTTGGTGGTATTCTTTTCTTTGAGATGACCATCACGTCAGTCTTTTTTTGTTCAGGCTGAGACCTTTATTTTTACTTTCACGAACCACAATGTCCAGAAGAGTCTGTAGCTCCCCTTCACTTTTAGCAATCAGGACTATGTCGTCTGCATATTCTAAGTTGTTACGGTTGTACCCACCAACTGATATTCCTGGCAATCTCTCTATATTTCTCATTATGTTTTCACTGTACAAGGAAAACAGATCAGGAGATAAAACACATCCTTGTCTCACTTCCAATTTTATGTCTTGGAAAGCTCCTATTTGGTTCTCAACCCTCATTTCTGCTGATTGCTGCCAATATATGTTTTTGATAAGTTTCAGATCTTTCCCATCTATGTTGATGTCTTCTAGCAATCTTATAATTTCTGTGTCTCACTTTATCAAATGCTTTACAGTAGTCTATGAAGCACAAGTATAGGTCCATCTTTACTTCTATTGATCTCTCCATCAATGTTCTTGTTATACATGTGGCGTTACTTGCTGTTACTTGTACCTTTTCCTTCGACGAAGCCACACTGTTATTCAGCGATTTCTGGTTTTATTTTGCTCCTGACTCTTCTCATAACAATGCAAAGTAGGATTTTGGTAACATGGCTCATAAGACTAATGGTTTGATGGTCTTCACATTCAACTGCTCCTTGTTTCTTTGGTAGAGCAATGAAAATTGATCACAAAATTCTGATGGGACATAGTTACTGTTATAGATGTCATTCAACAATCTGATAATTATTTCTATGCCAAGCTCTCCTAGTGCTTCCAATTATTCCTTGGTGATTTTATCTGGTCCTGGTGCTTTGTTGTTCTTCATGTGTTTGATGGCTTATTCAACTATTCAACTTCTGCTTTTAATATGGGAGGCCCTTCATTATTATTTCGTATATCTATTTTGCTCCTATTGTCCTCATAGAGTTCTCTAATGTATTCACTCCATCTGGCCATTATTTCATCTCTGTCCATTATTGTATGCCCCTCTTCTGACTTCAGGCAACCAGTCTTGTGGTATGTCCTTTTGTTTGTTAACTCCTATATTTGTTTGTATATATCTCCTGCGTTTCCATGATGGTGTGTCTCTATTTCACTACATTTCTTATTTAGCCACTTCTCCTTAGCTTTATTGCATTTGCGTCTTATTTCTTTATTTATTTTGTCATATTCATCTTTATCTTCCTTAAGACTTCTTCTCCATCCATTAGTTGCAAAATTTCTTCTGTCATCCACCCCTGTTTAGCGTGTCTTTTATTTGGAGGTAGGATTTTGATAGATGTTTGCTGGATAGAGTCTTTGAGCATATTCCATTGTTCATCAATCATTTCAGTCTTCTCTATAGCATTATATCTATTATGTACTATGGTCCTATATTGTTCTTGTATTGCATTATCTTTCCATTAGAACTCTCCATCTAGTTCTTTGTTTTTAGCTGCTACTTTTAACCTCTTTAGCCTGATTCTCACTTTTCTTATGACTGGGATGTGGTCACAATTGCAATCTGTGCTTGGTCTTGTTTCCACGGATATTAGTGAGTTCCTGAATCTTCTGTTGATCATAATGTTACATTTCCTATTATCATTTTATTCTTTTCTGCCAACTCAATCAACATTTCTTCTCTTTTGTTTCTGATTCCTAGTCCATACTTGCCAATAGCTTCATTGTCTTGTTCAGTCTCTACTTTCGTGTTTAAATCTGAGCAATGCAACATTCTCAAAAGTAATAACAAGGGATATAATTCTACTATAGACAGGTGATCAAAACAATGATAGTAAGAGAGATGAATACCAGGTAATGTACAAGTATGTTTTTTTTCATAAGTATACCAGGTTTATGATTCTGTAAGGAGTTTCTCAAATGATTCACCAGTGCTTAAAAATGGCCACATGTGTGCTGGATATGGCATGCAGGCCATAGTTTGGAGACCCTGGGCTAATTCCTTATCGCAGCCAACAGAGTAGAGATCTAAATATTCTCATTGTTGGTGGAGAGTACAGAAAGCTTCTTAAGTCTACACCACAAATTTAAAAAAAGCTGCCATATTTTACTGTCTATCTGACTTAATGTCTATATTTATAAATATTCAGCGTGACTCTGGATGCAAAGAAATGAACTTCAGTGCATGAGAAAAATGAACCAAAACCGTGCATATTCTATAATGTTGGTCGATGTTATTTTATGTACTTGCTACTTTTATGTCTTTTCACTTACCCTCCTTGCAATGACCATTTCTGCAATCACATGATTCATTTAAGCAATCCCTCATGTCACTTGATATGTTACAGTAATTGCCATAAAATCCAGGCTTACAAGAGAAGCATATACCATATATGGCATGACATTTATGTTCAAAACAATTTTCAGGACATGAAAATGAACAGAGTGGCCCATATAATCCATTTTGACAGGAACTAGTTCCACCTTCATAAATGCAGTTATCTCCTTGACAGTCTTTTGAGCAAATCATGGAGCAATTATATCCATATGTGCCAACAGGACAAACTGTAAATCATAAGAGGTAAAATTACAGCCATGGATTTCATGAAAAGTTACAACTTTTTATTTTGCAATTTTTTTTTAAAATGTTAAGTCATAATTTGACAGAATAAGCTTATTCACTTTGGTGGTACAGTTTAATTTATAATTTTTGTTTTTTAAATGATAATATAAAGTCCTGGTGGCTACATAAACGTCAAAATCATCTTAGCTAAAATATCTTTCTGACAGTGACTTTTTACACTATTCAAGTTTGCTATCATCATCATCATCATGTGCCGTGCCGACTGGCGTTGGCTATTATGCTTCTCCAGAGTACGTGATCCTTCATGCAGGCCATCAGCTCAGTTGGTGATCTCCTCTCACACCATCCCGTCAGACTGTCCAGTATCATTTCTCTTGGTCTTCCTCTTGATCTTCTTCCTTCTATTCTATCACAGTTTGCTATCACAGGTATTAATTTATGTGGTGCAGATAACATTGCTCATTTTTGTTCTGACAATCTTACCTCCCCTTTATCAGCCTACAAATTTCTTCATATTACTGACAGTGTGATACTATGATTAAATACAATATATTTAGCTTACTTATGTCACATGTATCTCCTCCATAGCCATCTTTACATTTATAGCATAAACCAGAATCAACATGGCATCCATTGTTATCACATACACCAGGGCAAATTGCACTACATTTAGGACCATAATATCCAGCAGGACATACTGATGAACAATTCCCAGTGATGAAAAAACAGTGCTCCCTCATTTTACAGTCACAGCTATGAGAACAATCTAGTCCCCATTTACCTTCTAGGCAGCCAGTGTCTGTCAAAATATAGAACCTGTACTTCAAATATTGCCATCATATGCAAATAGTAATATAGGCAATTAAGAAAATTAAAACTAAGAAGATAATCTTTTAATTATAACATTTTTTTTCATGAAATTCCTTTATATCAGTTCATTTTTTTACGTCCCGTATGTGTGTGTGTGTACATATATATATCTTATCTTATATCTTAAACATCTTAAAAGTTATCTTAAACTGCTCTTACAGACACTGAATACAATTAATTATTTTCTGAATAGTCCCAAAAATTTTGTTTAGTAGATAGTCATTTATAATGTATGTAGTTACTTCTGTACTGAGTGAATGTTTAAGAGCAAAACGTAAATGTTATATTTTATTTTATGTCTCTCAGCTTCAAAGTTAGTTATGTCTGTTACATGAACAGCATATTTGTAGAATGTCTGGAATAGAGTGAAAGATGTATGATAAAGGGCAGAATGTCAGACGGCCCTGCATGCCCAATTCTTAACCCTTTTGAAATAAAGATCAATCAATCAATCAACCAATCAATCTTAAATCCTTCCCGTGCCACTACACGTCACATAGGGCTCACAAAGTAGTTTGTTAAGTTTTCATGTTTTCGGTGAGCTTTTCAACCTCATCAAGGGATTTGATGCCTATTAATTTGGCCTCTCCCTCGTGTGGTACCCGGGATCTGCAAAGAATAGGACCACTGTACCCTACCAAGCATGATCATAAAAGGCGACTAAGGAGGGTTCGGCATAGGGCCAGCAACCCTATCTGGTAAAAAAACTATCAGACTGCTACAGAAACGGAAGCAAGGGAAAAAATAAATGCAGGTGGAAGGAGAAATTCTTATCAGGAAACTGAGCCCATGAAGGTTGTGGATGAAAGCCAGCCACTGGAAGTCCCCAGCCCAACTGCAGACCTCCTGGAACCTAAACACAAGATGCAAATAGGCAGTTGGAATGTAAGAACACTTAACCAGACTGGAAAACTAGCACAAACCATCAAGGAAATGCACAGATACAAACTAGACATACTAGGAATACAAGAAGCAAGATGGACAGGACAAGGCAGAAGGAAATTAACAACACAGCACACAGAAGATACAATAATATGGTCAGGTAAAGAAGATCTTCATGAAGGAGGAGTAGCATTAATTATAACAAAAGAAGCATCAAGAGCATTGCTGAAATGGACCCCAATAAATGAGAGATTATTATATGCACGCTTCAACTCAAGATTCACGAAGCTGTCTATTATAGTTTGTTATGCACCAACAGAAGCAGCTGAAGAGGAATTAAAAGAAGATTTTTACAAAAGCCTCCAAGCCACAGTAGAAACAATACCCAAGCATGATATGCTACTCATCTTGGGCGACTTCAATGCAAAAGTAGGTGAAGGAAATGAAGATAGAAGAATAATCATGGGAAGAGAAGGAATTGGAGAAATAAATGAAAATGGAGAAAGACTGTGCAGTTTCTGTTAAGAAAACATGATGACCATTGGAGGGACAATTTTCCAACACAAAAACATCCATAAGGTGACTTGGAGGTCACCAGATAAAACCACAGAAAACCAAATCGATCACATACTGATAAACAAGTGGAAACGGTCACTACAAGATGTGCGAGCAAGGAAAGGAGCAGATGTAGGAAGTGATCACAACCTTCTGGTAGCAAAAATAAAACTAAAATTAAGGAAAGCCAAAATCGGAGAACACAGAAAGATATTTTTGATACAACAAAACTGAAAGACCAGCAAACAAGAAATGAATTCTCAATAGTACTTAAGAACCGTTTCAGTGTCCTACAAGACGAAGCAGAAATGTCCATATTAGAGTTCAATAAAACACTACAGGAAACAGCAAAAGAGGTGCTGGGATATCAGAAACAGAGAAAAGAGGAATGGATAAGCAAGACCACATGGGAAAAGATAGAGCAAAGAAAAGAAATCAAGAAAAAATTACTGAACACCAAATCACAACGGCTTAAAGAAACTGTCAATACTATGACAACTTAGCAGAAACAGCAGAGAAAGCAGCATATACAAATGACATGAAAAACATATATAAAATCACAAAGCAGATGTCAGGTAACTTCAACACAAGATGTGAAAGTGCAGTAAGGACACAAAATGGACAGCTGGTCAGTGGAGAAAGAGAAAAAATTGAAAGATGGAGGGAACACTTTAACACCCTACTAAACAGAACACAAGCAGTACAAACAATAGACATACCTGAAGCAAAAACGGAACTAAACATCAATACAGGACCAATAACAATAAGTGAAGTAAAGGAGGCAATAAAGAAGCTAAAATCAGACAGGGCACCAGGTGAAGATGAAGTGACTGCTGAGATGTTGAAAGCAGAAGAAACAGAAACACCAAAACAACTTTGCCGGATATTACTACAAATTTGGGATCTAGAAAAAGCCCCAGATGAGTGGAAAACTGGGCTTATAGTAAAACTACCAAAGAAGGGTAACCTCAGAGATTGCGGGAACTGGAGAGGCATTACCCTACTGCCACTCACCAGTAAAATATTTTGCAGAATAATCATCAACAGAATTGTACCAACACTTGAGGAAAAACTTCGGAAAGAGCAGGCAGGATTTAGGAAAGGGAGATAGATGCATAGACCACATATTTGTACTTAGACAAATATTAGAACAGGCAAATGAGTGGCATAGCACAACATATGCATTATTCATAGATTTTGAGAAAGCCTTTGACAGTGTCAACAGAGATGCACTGTGGAAAATCCTAAGATGGCATGGCCTCCCCCATAAGATAGTTAATGTAATCAAAGCCCTATACGAGGGTTTTCAATGCAAAGGGATCTGTAGAGAACATACCTCCAGCAGCTTTAGGGTACAAACAGGAGTAAAGCAGGGATGTGTACTATCACCAACATTATTTATCTTGGCAGTAGACTGGTTAATGAAGGAGGCAACATCAGACAAACGCAGAGGATTACAATGGACCCTTGACACAGTGCTGGACGATCTTGACTTTGCGGACGACATTTGTCTATTATCAAGCAGTCACAAAGATATGCAAGATAAAATAAACAAGCTAACTCAGAATGAAAACAACATAGGACTAAAGATCAACGTAGGAAAAACAAAGTTAATGAAGCAAAATGTGAACAACAGAAATGTACTCAGAGTAGATAGCAAGTTAGTGGAGGAGGTCAACGAATTTGTATACCTTGGCAGCAGAGTAGTAGAAAATGGAGACAGCACAGAGGACATCAACAGCAGACTTACTAGAGCAAACCAGGCTTTTGCAATGCTGCAGAATATATGGAAAAAAAAACTAAGCATAAATATGAAAATCAGGATATTTAAGAGTAATGTTCTAAGTGTACTACTCTATGGAAGTGAATGCTGGAAAATCACCAAAACCATAGAAAACAAGTTGAATTCTTTCCAGACTAAATGTTTACGAAGAATTAAAAAAATAATTTGACCAAATACCATAAGAAATAACATCTTATTAGCAGAAATGCAGATGAAGCCACTGACAACAATTATTGAGGAAAGACGCTGGCGATGGTTGGGACATATATTCCAAATGACTGATAACTCACTACCAAAAATAGCACTAAGATGGACACCACAGGGGAACAGAAGTAAGGGTAGACCAAAAGAGACATGGAGAAGAACAACAGAAAGGATGTTGAGCAATAGAGGGCTCACCTGGGCAAGAGCAGAAAAAAAGGCCAAGGACACTTAAGGTTCAGAGAGAGAGAGAGAGAGAATTTGGCCTCACTTAATAATGTCCTCTCTACAGTTTCATATGGTCTACCTATTTTTCTTTGGCCTGTTTTTTTTTCTACTCAATAGCTTGTTTTGAGGATTCTCTGATTGTTTCTTCTCATCACATGACCAACATATATCTATCTCCTTTTCCTGATCACCCATGAGACTGGTTGTTGTTCTGTCATCTGTCTTATCTCTGCATTGTTCTTGGATTTGTTCCACTTTATACCAAGTATTTTCCTTAGGCATTTGTTTTCAAAAGAGTCTAATTTCTTTTCTATTTCTTTAGTTATTTTCCAGCTTTCACTTGCATAAATGAGTGTGAATATTACAAATTTGAATTGAATAGTCTTAATTTGGTTTTTGTGCTTATAACTTTTGAATGCCATATGTTTTCAAGATTCTTGAAGATTAATGCTGCTTTTGCAATTCGAATTCTAACTTCCTTTCTGGTGTCACCATCCTGGACTATGTAGCTGCCAAGGTATGCAAATTGATGGACTTCTTCAATATCTGTCCCTTCTATGTGTATTTTTCCATTTTGATTAATGGGAATTTTCATTATTTTTGTTTTGTCCTTGATAATTTCAAGTCCTATTTTGCTAGCCAGAGAAAACAGAATATCTGTTTTTTCTTGCATGGAATTCACATTGTTACTCATAAGAGTTATGTCATCAGCAAAATCAACATCTTCTAGTTGGGTCCCATGTACCTAGTCACTACCTGTGGTACCTGTCATAATCATCATCATCAGGTGCCGTGCCGACTGGCCTTGGCTATTATGCTTCTCCAGAGTACACGATCCTTCATGCAGGCCATCAGCTCAGTTGGTGATCTCCTCTCACACCATCCCGTCAGATTATCCAGTATCATTTCTTTTGGTCTTCCTCTTGATCTTCTTCCTTCTATTTTTCCTGTTCTTATAATATTTTCAATGCCCCCTCTTCTCATTGGATGTCCTATGAAAGTACATTGTCTCTCTCTTATCCTTTTGACAAGGTGTTTTGTCTCTCCAGCTCTTCTCATACATTCTTCATTAGTTATTTTTGCTGTCTAGGGATTCGCAACATTCTTCTAATAAACCACATTTCTGCTGCTTCCAATGATTTTTGTGCAGACTTGCCTATTGTCCATGATTCACTTCCATATAACAAGATAGATTCAATATAGCATTTTAGGACTCGTTTTCTAACACTCATTGATAAGGATGTGTTGGCTAATATGTTTCTCATTCTCTGAAATGCAGTCTTTGCTTGGCCTATTCTGTTTCTAATTTCTGTTCTGCATTTCCCATCTGAAGTTATTACTGCTCCAAGGTATTTGAATTTCTGCACCTGCTTTAGAATAGTCCATTTAATTTTATACTGTATGCTGGTGGATTCTATTTCTTAGATATAACCATAGTCTCTGTCTTTTTGATGTTCAAAGTAAGGCCTTTCTGTTCACTTTCTTTGGCCACTTTATCCAAGAGATTTTGCAGGTCTTGTTGGTTCTCAGCTATCAGTACTGTGTCGTCAGCATACAGAAGGTTGTTAATATTGTATCCTCCAATTTTTGTGCCTGGTTCTGTACAGAGAAAAAAGATCTGGAGTAAGTACACATCCTTGTCGCACCCCTTGTTTTATAGGTTGATATTTTCCAGTTCTATTTTCAATTCGAACTGCTGCTTCTTGCTGCCAGTATAGATGTTTTACAATCCTCAGGTCTTTGCCGTCTATACTGATGTCTTCAAGCATTTTAATCATTTCATTATGTGGTACCTGTGCAGCATTTTTTCATTATGAAGTCTATTGCAATTCCATAAAGAAATGGAAACAGTATACACCCTTGTTTCACACCTGTTTAAATCTGGAATCATTCACTCATCCCTTCTTCTGTTTCGACTGCACAAACATATCCATTGTAGAAGTCCTTATGATGTTGACAATTTTAGATGGTATTCCATAGAGACTTAAAACTCTCCACAGTGAATCTCTGTGTATGCTATCAAATGGTTTTTAAAATGTATGAAGTTCAGTATTAATGGTTTCTGCTTTTCAATATGTTCTTCAAGCATTATTCTTAAAGATCTGGTCGAGACAGCTTCTCCCTTTTTGAAATCCTGCTTGTTCTTCTTTCATTGCTGTATCCACTGTATCTTTAAGTCTGTTCAAAATGACCTTGCAAAATACTTTTGACACAACTGATATTAAGGTTACTCTTCTCTGTTACAGTCACTAAGGTTGTCTTTTTTTGGTATTTTAGCAATGATTTCTTTTTTTCCATTTAGAAGGGACCTTTTCTTCTTTCCAAATCTTATTAAACATTCTTTGTAGTTATCTCATGTTGTCACTGTTGATAGCTTTAAACATTTTTGGTGTTATTTCATCTTCACCTGCAGCTTTGTTGTTAGCCTTTAAATTCACTGCTGTTTCAATTTCATGCAATGTAACTTCATCTAGGCTGACATTTAGTTGTGAGGCTGGTAAGTCGGTTTGAAGGTTTATCACTTCTTTTTGGTGTGGTTGGTTAAGTATTTCTTGGAAGTGCTCAGCCCATCTTTGTTTTTGGTCTTTACTTGATGTTAATAGGGTTCCAGTTTTGCTAAGGATTGGTCTTTATTTAGATTTAATAGTATATATATTAGCACTGTTGATTAATCACCATTAACAAGTATAGTTAAAGTATTAATAACACTGGACAACACACATTTTGGTGCCTCGAATGTTAGACCTGTGTCTGAGTATGTTTGACCTGCTGATTCCAGAATAGCACAAGTTTTCTCCTATCAACTCTAGTTTTTGAAATACAGAACACATGCCATATAACACTCTTCACTCTGCTCACCCATAACAAATCAGATTACGAGTATTTCAATGTAATGTTTAAATTAATATCTTTTAAGTATGAAGGAAACATATTAAAAATTACAAGAAAAGTGTACTACATGAAAATCTATTATTTCATACCAAAAACCCAAGTTTATGATATGAGGGGTGATTGATAAGTTCTCCGTATAAGATACAAATACTTGAAACACACAGCTGATATTAGGTGTATTTGTAGATAAGGTTAATGTAAGATTAAACACAAAGTTTCAAGACATTAACTACAACCAATTTTTTTTTCACAGGCTACTGAAGTGGTAAGGGTTGGCATAAATAAGAAAATGGATAAAATTTCTCATCAAGCAATCATTCGCTACCTCTGCATCAAGGGCTTATCATCAAAAGAGATCCATGAGGATATGGTAGAGATACTAGGGGAGAGTGCTCCTTCTTACAACACAGTGAAGAAATGGGCAGCTCAATTCAAACATGGAAGGGAGAGTCTGGAAGATGATCCCCATCCAGGAAGACCAAGAACAGTAACCACCAATGAAACCACCACCAGAATCCATGATATGATAATGGAGGGTAGACGACTAACTGAGTGGTACATTGCTATTGAGTTGGGCATCTCCCAGGAACGTGTTCATGCCATTATTCACAGTGATTTTCAAATGACAAAGGTCTTTGCTCGATGGGTCATGAAATTTCTTGGAGCTGATCATAAACCACAGCATCTCAACATGTCAAGAGACAATATTGGCCATTTTTCTGCACATCTTGAAAAATTTCTTCAGCAATTTATGACTATGAGTGAGACTTGGGTTCATCATTTTCAACCAAAAACCAAAGAACAGTCAAAGCAGTGGAAACATCATGGATCCCCACCTCCAAAGAAAGCAGGGTGGTTCTGTCGCAAGCAAAGTGATGGCTTCCATCTTTTTGGATTCAGAAGGTGTGCTATTGGTAGACTATCTTCAAAAGGGCATAACGGTCACCGGGGCCTATTACACTAATCTTGTGAAGCAACTGCGGGTCAAACTGAAGGAAAAGCATCAAGGGAAATTGACGGGAGGAGTCATCTTTCATCAAGACAATGCTCCAGTTCACAAGCTAGTTGTGACAATGGCTGCCATTCATGATTGCAGCTTCCAGCTTCTTGCAGATTTGGCCCCTTTGGACTAATACCTGTTTACCAAACTCAAAAAGGAGCTCAGTGGTAACACATTTGCTTCAGATGATGACATCATTCATGCTGTAGACCACTTTCTACTGGCACAAGATGCTGACTTTTACAAAGAAGGGATCTGAATGCTCCAGGATCGCTGGACTAAGTGCATAAACTTGCAAGGGGACTATTTTGAGAAATAACCCCAAAAAGTTGTCTACATTAATCCATTGTACCTTATGCCGAGAACTTATCAATCACCCCTCGTACGAACTTTCCACTCAGCTGACTCATGCAAAGCTCCTTTTGTAATACTTCTGAGAGTAGGATTTGCGATGACAATCTTGCATACGATTCCAACAATAGTCTGCTATCATGCGCGCATCCCATCTTCCGTGGTATAAGTCACCCATTGTTTTTATATCTTGGTGAAATCTTTCACCTTTCTCTTCGCTTAACTCACCAAGGTTCTCTAGAAAGTGATTTAAGTGTCTGTGCAGATAATGGATTTTAGCTTTCATGTTACAGCCAAGCTTGTATATGCTCTTTATGAAAGAGCATATTGTTTACTAATTGTGTATAGTTGTCCACTTGTTAGTTGCTAGAAAGCCTTTCGCAATAAGAACAAATGAAGACCAGGCACATGATGCCATTTCATTCATTGATGCTATGAAATGTGGGTCATTTATAAGTTGTCTGGTCTGTGGACCATCTAAAAAATTCCTGCCTTCAGTTTTTTCATTGCAAGTCCAGGTAATTTATGCACTATTTATTCAATGCACGCAGGAACCATTTTTATTCAAAGCCTTTACAAATTGTTTCATCAGACCTAACATTATATGTAGTGGTTGGTGTATGATTCTATCTCATGCTGCCGAAGGTTTATTGATTACATTTTGTCCTCCAACCACCCTATATTCCCTCAAAGGCCAATCTCTTCTTGCCCAGCGTTCATGGTTGGCTCTACTATACCAAAGGCATAAAAAGCAAGGATACTTTGTGTAGTCACTTTGTTGACCAAGAAGAAAATTAATTGTCTTCAAGTCTATACAAGTCACCCATTGATGATCTTGGTAATTTAATTTTTCCAAGACTAAAGAGATGGACTTGTACTCTTCTTTCATTCTGGTGGAATGACCAATTGGAATAGAACCATACTTGTTGTCATTATTTAAAGGAACACATTTTAAACTACGTTTTGAAGTGTCAATGAAAAGACGCCACTCTCTTGGGTTATATTCTGAAAGACCAATATTCTTCACAAAGTTTTTCATGTCATTGCAGAATATTAAGTAGTTGTGTTCAGTAAAGAATGGCAACAAATCCTTTTCTCTCCTTTGATGAAGTATTATTTTATTTCCAGGCTGAAGTACATTCTTTTTTCTTTAGTCTGAAGGTAAAGCAAGTCAGAAGACTCCTAAGAAAGATGTAAGTCCTTGATCAGATAACTATGTGAAGTTGTTTGGAATTCATTGTCACTGCCCCTACTTTCTTTAACTTGTGCAATATCAGACATGCAAAGCTCATCCTCTGAGAGCTGTGGAAGTTCAAGGAAATGTGGAACATGTACAAGTTTCAAGTGCGAAACAGGTCTCTTGGCTGAAGGTAGATGTCACAATTATTTCGCTGATGCCTATGATATTAATAATACAAAAATAACAGTCATCAAAGTGGTCTTTTGGTTCCCTCCACACCATTGATAGTCCAAATTTCAGGCAGTATGTCCTTCCATTTGTCCACTGGTGCAACTGCTCCCTAAAAGTTTTGCTCACAATATGAGGAGCCCATGGTTTATATTGATCTCCATGCTTGACACCAAACTAACCTACATGTGCTCTTTTTTACGAACTCAGAAATAGCTTTCCTACTTGCTTTCAGTGTGCACTCCCCACAAATATAGCAAAATACATCAGGACGATTCAAGCAGCTCAGTCTTGAAGTAGCCATAACCTCTATGGTGTTCCATTTGCAAAAATGAAATGATATGAGTAGGACTATACACACACCTCCTATATGATCATGACTATTATACAGTGCAACTGTTTTAAACAGATCAGGTTGAGAAACCTTTGAAATACAAATTTATGTAGTCTATGAAACCATGAATCTTATAAAAGAAATTGGTGTCATCAACTGGAGAGAGAAGATTAGGAATAGAGAGGAATAGAGGTGAACTTTATCTGCACCAATGAGCTATAATGACTCAGAAAGCTGAAGAAGAATAAAATGAAACCATGATTCACCATCTTAATTTTTTGCACATAATTATGTAATAAAACATAACAAAAGCAATTTTGGCATTTGAGATATACATTTTTATACCAGTGTGCATTATAGGAAAGGAAGTAGACGAATAGTTGTGAAACAAAGGTCATTATACCAAAAAAAAAAATTGTGGGTAAATTAAAAACATAAATTTCCCATTCAAATAGAACAGCTTGTTATGACATCCCAGTTCTGCAGAAGAGATTTGTTAAAGAGCAGACTAACATTTTATAAATTCAACCATATCTAAGAAACTAGACCTGATGTAGTTTTTCCAATGCAATTTTCTGAATCAGCACCCGAAATAACCCCAGGAACAGGCCTAAAACCTAGGCACCAAGAAAACAATTTTTTTTTGCTTTTTTGTTGGGCTGTGTAATTTATGTGATTAAAATTTTTAACACAGCGCCTAAATGTGTTAATTAGAAAAACTTAAGTGATGAACTTTGAAAAATAGTAAACAAAGTATTTGGGTGCAATCCTCTATGTGCCAGATTCTTATGTAAAAGCACAGTACATAGCAAATTTACTGAAGACCTGAAAACTCATAGACAGCAACCAGCCTGTAGGCAATTAGAATGGAAATATCACACCTTTGTGTTACTGAGATACAGGCCTATTGCTATAACAGACCCTAGGAGATACTCTGTGATGCCCTAATATCAGCCTATCAGTTATTCAAGTCAAATATTTGACTTTATAAGTATGGGCTAATCTAAGGTGTAGCTTTCAAAAACGAGAACTAATGACCATATGACAAAGGCCACTTGCTATTCATGACTGGGTATAAAAGTACCAGAAAAGAATATTCTTGATTTCACACTCATTCAAGACCACCTCCAGTGAAATGTTTTTGCATGGACCTTTCTGAGAAGTGAGTATAAGATTTTAGTTGCTTGTGCATTAGTCGTAAGGCTAGCTTGAATACTAGTCATTAGCTGTTTGTGTTAGGATTTTATCCACTGAACATGTATCAAGAAAGTAGATATTTGTAGTCAGAACTGCTTTGATATATTGAAGACCCAATACCTAATAGCACATTACTTGGCATAGTATATACACTGTTGCTATAAAGTCCATGTGTTTGTAACAAATTTCCAAAATATGATTCACTGATGGCAACAGAAAGAGAGAGTGCTGAAATAACTGTACATGTAGATAGGCTCATTAATTACTTTTCTTATATTTGCACTAGTCAAGCAATAATTCTTAGTATGTTGGAATATTTTTCATCTTCATATCCTTTTAAGCTGACTTCTAGCTTTGAAATATGAAATACATATTCATTGCTAGCCCACTATAAATAGTGTAAGAAAGGACAGATACAAAGTAAGCATTTTTACAAACGTTATTGCTGTGTTTGAACTGAGTGAAGGATGTATGAATAAGAATGTCTGTCATAAGAATGAAAGACTGGGTATGTAACATGTTATAATGTCTGTCTTGTTTCAGACAAATTCAAATCAGAAGTGAAATAAAACTGTTTTGAATGAAACGTTTTTCTTTAAAGTAATGGCAATGTAGTATGCAAATATTGAAATAAAAGATTGCAATAAATATTATCATAGCAATTCATCCTTGAATCATCACCTGCGAACAAAGCTCACTACACGCCACTGACATCAGCCACACCATCAAGTAACACTGAATTGACATGTCACTAGATTACACTCACTGAACTTCAAGAAATGGCAAAACTATCAAATCAAGAGAAATGCAACAATATCACTAATATCATTGCTTGCAAGATGGGTTGCTGAGAATACCTGATTGATTAACACTGTCATGATGAAGGCCTGCAGAATGTTATTCATATCACTGGTGGAATTAGTCTTATACTTTGCCCTCCAGGTTGGTCATTAACAATCAAACTGATGATTTGTAAGAGCATGAGAGACTGAGAGAAAATCTGGCAGGTTATGGTAGGAGTTAATTTGTTGCTTTAATAAATTAGTACTGGTCATCTGTGGCTAATGACTGTTACCTTGGCATTAGTGGTCATTTCAATGGCAAAGATTTGATTTTTCAGACTGTCTAAATACGTTGAAGAAAGACACCATTCTGAAAACTATATAAAATACTTTTCATCAAGGGCAAGATCATGGGGAATTTATGAGAAAGTGATAACCTTTAGCACAGTGTGCATAATTTGGCAGCAGCTTTAGGAATGCTGCCATTTCAGAACATGCCATGTGCAGCACACAGCTGTGTGTGAAGAAAGCAGCTGCAGAGTCTGGAACTGAAGCTAAACACTTCAAGGTTGTGGGACACTTTAAACATCTCTCTCTCTCTCTGAACCTTAAGTGCCCAGGGCACATGGGGCTTCCGCAAGGGTTTTCCACAAATGCCTGTCCTTCGCCTTTTTTTCTGCTCTTGCCCAAGTGAGCCCTCTATTGCTCAACATCCTTTCTGTTGTTCTTCTCTATGTCTCTTTTGGTCTACCCTTACTTCTGCTCCCCTGTGGTGTCCATCTTAGTGCTATTTTTGATAGTGAGTTGTCAGTCATTCGGAGCACATGTCCCAACCATCACCAGCGTCTTTCCTCAATAATTGTTGTCTGTGGCTTCATCTGCATTTCTGCTAATAAGATGTTATTTCTTATGGTGTTTGGCCAAAATATTTTTCTAATTCTTCGTAAACATTTAGTCTGGAAAGAATTCAACTTGTTTTCTATGGTTTTGGTGATTTTCCAGCATTCACTTCCATAGAGTAGTACACTTAGAACATTACTCTTAAATATCCTGATTTTCATATTTATGCTTAGTTTTTTTTATTTCCATATAGTCTGCAGCATTGCAAAAGCCTGGTTTGCTCTAGTAAGTCTGCTGTTGATGTCCTCTGTGCTGTCTCCATTTTCTACTACTCTGCTGCTAAGGTATACAAATTCGTTGACCTCCTCCACTAACTTGCTATCTACTCTGAGTACATTTCTGTTGTTCACATTTTGCTTCATTAACTTTGTTTTTCCTACGGTGATCTTTAGTCCTATGTTGTTTTCATTCTGAGTTAGCTTGTTTATTTTATCTTGCATATCTTTGTGACTGCTTGATAATAGACAAATGTCGACCGCAAAGTCAAGGTCCTCCAGCACTGTGTCAAGGGTCCATTGTAATCCTCTGCGTTTGTCTGATGTTGCCTCCTTCATTAACCAGTCTACTGCCAAGATAAATAATGTTGGTGATAGTACACATCCCTGTTTCACTCCTGTTTGTACCCTAAAGCTGCTGGAGGTATGTTCTCCACAGATCACTTTGCACTGAAAACCCTCGTATAGGGCTTTGATTACATTAACTATCTTATGGGGGAGGCCATGCCATCTTAGGATTTTCCACAGTGCATCTCTGTTGACACTGTCAAAGGCTTTCTCAAAATCTATGAATAATGCATATGTTGTGCTATGCCACTCATTTGCCTGTTCTAATATTTGTCTAAGTACAAATATGTGGTCTATGCATGATCTTCCTTTCCTAAATCCTGCCTGCTCTTTCCTAAGTTTTTCCTCAAGTGTTGGTACAATTCTGTTGATGATTATTCTGCAAAATACTTTACTGGTGAGTGGCAGTAGGGTAATGCCTCTCCAGTTCCCGCAATCTCTGAGGTTACCCTTCTTTGGTAGTTTTACTATAAGCCCAGTTTTCCACTCATCTGGGGCTTTTTCTAGATCCCAAATTTGTAGTAATATCCGGCAAAGTTGTTTTGGTGTTTCTGTTTCTTCTGCTTTCAACATCTCAGCAGTCACTTCATCTTCACCTGGTGCCCTGTCTGATTTTAGCTTCTTTATTGCCTCCTTTACTTCACTTATTGTTATTGGTCCTGTATTGATGTTTAGTTCCGTTTTTGCTTCAGGTATGTCTATTGTTTGTACTGCTTGTGTTCTGTTTAGTAGGGTGTTAAAGTGTTCCCTCCATCTTTCAATTTTTTCTCTTTCTCCACTGGCCAGCTGTCCATTTTGTGTCCTTACTGCACTTTCACATCTTGTGTTGAAGTTACCTGTCATCTGCTTTGTGATTTTATATATGTTTTTCATGTCATGTGTATATGCTGCTTTCTCTGCTGTTTCTGCTAAGTTGTCATAATATTGACGTTTATCTTGACGGCATGATTCCTTCACTTCTTTGTCTTTTTGTGCATAATTACTTAAAACTCATTCTTTAAGCCCTTTGTGATTTGATGTTCAGTAATTTTTTCTTGATTTCTTTTCTTTGCTCTATCTTTTCCCATGTGGTCTTTCTTATCCATTCCTCTTTTCTCCTTTTCCGATATCCCAGCACCTCTTTTGCAGTTTCCTGCAGTGTTTTATTGAACTCTAATATGGACATTTCTGTTTCGTCTTGTAGTACTACTGATAATTCATTTCTTGTTTGCTGGTCTATCAGTTTTCTTATATCAAAATGTATCTTTCTGTGTTCTCCGATTTTGGCTTTCCTTAATTTTAGTTTTATTTTTGCTACCAGAAGATTGTGATCACTTCCTACATCTGCTCCTTTCCTTGCTCGCATATCTTGTAGTGACCGTTTCCACTTATTGTTTATTAGTATGTGATCGATTTGGTTTTCTGTGGTTTTATCTGGTGACCTCCAAGTCACCTTATGGATGTTTTTGTGTTGGAAAATTGTCCCTCCGATGGTCATCATGTTTTCTTAACAGAAACTGCACAGTCTTTCTCCATTTTCATTTATTTCTCCAATTCCTTCTCTTCCCATGATTATTCTTCTATCTTCATTTCCTTCACCTACTTTTGCATTGAAGTCGCCCAAGATGAGTAGCATATCATGCTTGGGTATTGTTTCTACTGTGGCTTGGAGGCTGTTGTAAAAATCTTCTTTTAATTCCTCTTCAGTTGCTTCTGTTGGTGCATAACAAACTATAATAGACAGCTTCGTGAATCTTGAGTTGAAGCGTGCATATAATAATATCTCATTTATTGGGGTCCATTTCAGCAATGCTCTTGATGCTTCTTTTGTTATAATTAATGCTACTCCTCCTTCATGAAGATCTTCTTTACCTGACCATATTATTGTATCTTCTGTGTGCTGTGTTGTTAATTTCCTTCTGCCTTGTCCTGTCCATCTTGCTTCTTGTATTCCTAGTATGTCTAGTTTGTATCTGTGCATTTCCTTGATGGTTTGTGCTAGTTTTCCAGTCTGACTAAGTGTTTTTACATTCCAGCTGCCTATTTTCATCTTGTGTTTAGGTTCCAGGAGGTCTGCAGTTGGGCTTGGGACTTCCAGTGGCTGGCTTTCATCCACAACCTTCATGGGCTCAGTTTCCTGATATGCATTTCTCCTTCCACCTGCATTTGTTTTTTCCCTTGCTTCCGTTTCTGTAGCAGTCTGATAGTTTTTTTTTTACCAGATAGGGTTGCTGGCCCTATGCTGAACCCTCCTCAGTCGCCTTTTACGATCATGCATGGTAGGGTACAGTGGTCCTATTCTTTGCAGATCCCGGGTACCACACGGGGGTTGCAACAGTATACGGTCACCTAATCTGAGACCAGTTTCACCAATATAAGTTACCCTGCATCTTTTGCATACAATGGGATGATTTATAAGTTCTCAGCATAATGTACAAATACTTGAAATTCGCATGGGACTATGCTGAGAAATAACCCCAAGAAGTTGTCCACAAATAATCCATTGTACCTTATGCCAAGAACTTATCAATCACCCCTTGTATCACATTATGAGGCTTGCATGTGAATCCCTCATGGGGAGTGAGGATAGTTTTGGGAAAAATGATCGTTTTCATTTCCCAGACTCCAGCCCAGGCTATACAGTGAGGGTGGCTACATTTTCTAGTGCCAACATATGCAAGTTTCCACTTCAGGTAGCTATGGACAAGGATTTCCTTAATATCTGGTTCCTGTTTGTATGCTAAAAGGGGTAGATAAGAGAAGATGCATGAGAGGTTGATGTGCAGTTTCTCATTGAGGGATTCGCATGCAAGCCCCATAATGTGATATATGCCATTGTGTGCAAAAGATGAAGGATAATTCATATTGGTGAAACTAGTCTCAGATTAGGTGTCCAATGCAGAAACATCTGTATGATATCACTCAGCATGCTTTGAAACCAGTCCATAATCATTTCAATGCCCCCAACCACAGAGACAAATCTGATTTTCTGGTAATTCAATTCAAGTGCCATGCCGTGTGGTGTAGGCGATCATTTCTCTCCACAATTCCCTGTCTTTAGACTTGATTATGAGATTCGCCGGTGACTTTCTTTCTAGCCACACTGACAGCCCATCTCTCTCTGTCTTCCTCTGTCTCTTCTTCCCTCAATTTTTCAAGTTGCCTCAGTGTGTTTAAATTTTCCTCTTCTCAGAAAATGTCCTACAAATCTCGCTTGTCTGCCTCTGATCATTGCTGTCGTTTGCCTTTTAACTCCAGCCTCTCTTAAGACTTCATTGGTTCTCTTAGCTGTCCATGGTACCTTCTACATCATTCTTATGAACTACATTTCCATGACCTTCATTTCTCACTGTACTCTCTTATTCATGGACCATAGTTCAACCATCCATAAAACAAAATTGGCTCGATGTACATTTAAGTACTCAGAATCTTGTTTCCATTGATATGGATCTGTTGCACAAGATGTTTCTCATTTTCTGGAATGCTGACTTGGCCTGAGCACGTCTGCTTTTTATGTCATTGTGACATTTCCCATCAGCTTTTATAATTGTTCCTAAGTACTTGAATCTATCAACTTGTTTCAGCTTTGTGCTATCAATGGTAATGCTATATTTTGGTGGTATTCTTTTCTTTGAGATGACCATCACTTCAGTCTTCTTTTTGTTCAGGCTGAGACCTTTATTTTTACTTTCACAAACCATGACATCCAGAAGAGCCTGTAACTCCCCTTCACTTTTAGCAATCAGAACTGTGTCATCTGCATATCTTAAGTTACTAAGGTTGTACCAATATTCCTGGCCAATATTACTTGCTTGCTTACAAATTTAGAGTACTTTTTGTTTGCATCAGTGTACTATTTCTATTTGTTTATATACTTTCTATACAGCCATCAGAAAATTCACATATTTGTACTCAGCTGAATATTAAAATGATGTATTCAGTACATCTCTTAGGCTACTCAAAAGAATTCAAAGGTCATGATCATTTTTCAGGTGATTTGCAAAAAAAAAATTATTGCAGCAAATACTGAACTGACTGCCCATGACAACTGATTGCCAAGATTAGGTGCATTATAAAACTACATGATGGCGACAAATTATTTAGCTACAGCACAATAAATCATGCTGTTATGAGCACTCTAAAACCAATAAAAATCATGAGAAAACTGTCAGTGATGTTCACATTTCACCCTACAGAGGATACATTTCCTGCAGTGAGAAAAATGTCTCATAGAAGGCACTCTTTTCTGTGTGAAATGTCAGCCTGCATGGAGGCATAGATCTTCTTTATTCATGGGGTAATATTGGATAAGTACACTCTTAATTCATTTTCCACTGATTGAAGTTCACACCTGAGTTTTGTCTTAATTCAATTGAAATAAAGCTAGAAAAATCAAATTCACATAAATAAGTGGTAGCAAATGCTAACAGAACTAAAACAGCAAGTCTAGAAATGTCAGGATATTCCTCACTAACTGTAAGCCAAAATGTATCCAAGACTAGTTAGTTCTGCAATAGTGTGTAGACCATATTTAACTCAATCAAGTGTTTTTGACCTGTTAGATTCAGTTCAGTGGCACATGCCACAACAGACTGACTGAATGAATTTCTCACACAGTCATTTCATGAAACATCAGTGTCAGGAGAATAAACATTAAATCTTTGATGAAGAATCTCTAGCTTGCCATTGTTCATGTCAAACCCCTGCCTGCTTGATCAGCTACTGCAAGGAAGAACATCTCTAACATTCCTTGGTTGACCTTTTCTTGCCACAGTGCTAACTTCAGCTGGAAACCACAAAGTTTATCTGTAACGGACAGCAGATGTTCATTTCTACCTTGCATCTTTTTTATTTAACTCATTCAGACACTGGAAAATGTTCACCAGATATGTACGTTTTTCCCACCATAAATCATTGGTAATAAAACATTCAGAATCACAGTCCTCAGAAACCAAAAATAACATCATGTATTCTGAGGTCATACACAGTTTAAAAACATTCCCCACAACACAGCCAATATATAAGCTTATACTTCTATATGCAGCAACATTTGCAATCACTTTAAAAATCTCTTCTCCCATTGTATGACCAGGAATTTCTCTGCAGAGCTGAAAATTTTCAGCAGTGCACTTGTTATGTTTTCCCTGTGATATCTGTGGACTTTGTACAGCAAAGCATATATTTGCTAACAGTTTGACTCAGTTTTGAGCCAAATATTGCATGATACTCATATATCTTCAATTTGGCAACTGACTATGTTGTCAGACAGAGGACCTTTCACAACTTCTTTAGCAGCGCTTCACCTAGCATAATTATGACTATTTCTTGACAGTATGGTGTTATCAGACTTTCGGCTATTGTGTGTAGTTGCATGGCCTTTGCAAACAGTTCAGCAATAAGACAACACAGAAACCAAATGACAATCCATCCAATGAAAAAGTCCACAATCACTTCAACCAAAGAAAGCAAGACTGGTCAAGAACAACATCAAATCCATGTTGATTTGTTTTTGTTTTTTTTAACAGGGAAATTGTTCACAAGTAATTTGTTCTTCCTGGTCAAACTGTTAATTCTGCTTTCTATGTTGAGGTACTGAGATGTCTAGGAGAGAATGTGAGAAGAAAACAACACAACAAATGGTGGAATATGTCTTGGCTTCTGTCCCACGACAATGCACAAGCCCATTCTTTCCTTCAGACTCGACAGTTTTTGGCCAGTAACAACATTACTCTAGGGCCACATCCTCCCAGACCTTGCACCTTGCAACTTTATCTTGTTTCTAAAACTGAAAATGAAGCTGAAGGGGTGAAGATTTCAGACATTGGAGAAAATTCAAGCAGAGTTGCAGGCTGTTCTCAACATTCTGGGAGAAAATGACTTCCAGGATTGCTTCCAAAAGTGGCAACACTGGAAGGATCATTGCCAAGACTCAGAAAAGGACTAACAGGGTGATGGTGACCACTAACGTCTAAGGTATGCTCTCTTTTTTTTTTTTTAATGACATCAGTCTCAGTATTTACTGAGTGCACCTCATGTGTAATATATGTCTTTCTTCTGTATGCTTCAGCGTCTCATGCTGTTACTGAATGTAATTTATAGTTTCTAGTATCATATTTAAGCTAAATCTCTAGATACTGGTATGTCTCATTATTATTTATTAACTGATATGCTTTACTAACCTCCATAAGTTTCAACTTCACAAAGTTCCAGTACCTGTTCCATAGATCTTGTTGTTATCTGTAGCCAACTTATTTCAGAACTGCTTGTTATTACAACACTGTAAATATTTTCTGTTCTCCTCTGTCCTGTATACAATTGTATTAGTGTACTATTCCTGCTGTAGGTCGCTAGTGTAAAGTCTGTCAGGTTGTACTTTGCTGTAGTATATCATAAATGCTATTATTAAATAGATAAAATGCAAATATTCATGGTTACAGAACACAAATTTATAAGAATCATAAGGTATCAAGTTTCTCTAATCTGCACTGGCTAATCAACACATGAATTAACACTAAATCACTATAATCAACACTAAATCACTACTAATGTCATGAACTTTTAAATGATATTAGGACAAAACAATAACTACCATAAATAAAAGCTAGAAAACCAGGATCACATCTTCTTACATCCTTCCCATGCTGATAAACGTCACATAGGACTCGCATGGTAGTCTGCCAAGTTTTCATGCTTTCAGTGAGCTTTTCAACTTCATCAAGGGATGTTCTGCCCAAGAAACTGGCCTCTCTTAACAATGTCCTCTTTAGAGTTTCACATGGTCAACCTCTTTGTCTTCATTCTGTTGTGTTCCACTTGATAGCTTGTGCTGGGATTCTCTGACTGTTTCTTCTCATCATGTGACTGACATATGTCCATCTTCTTTTTATGATCACCCATGAAACAGGTTGTTGTTCACTGCTCTGTCTTATCTCTGCATTGTTCTTGAATTTGTTCCACTTTATATCAAGTATTTTCCTTAGGCATTTCTTTTCAAAATAGTCTAATTTCGTGTCTATTTCTTCAGTTGTTTTCCAAATTTCACATGTATAAATGAGGGTGGATTTGAATAATCTTAACTTGGTTTTTGTGCTTATAACTTTTGAATGCCATAAGTTCTCAAGATTCTTGAATGCTGCTTTTGCAATTCAAATTCTAACTTTCTTTTTGGTGTCACCATCCTGGTCTTTGTACCTGCTGAGGTAATTAAAATGGTTTACTTCTTCAACAGCTGTTCCTTCTGCATATACTTTTCCTTCGTGATTAATTAGAAGTTTCATTATTTTTGTTTTTTCTTTCAAGTCCTATTTTACTAGCCAGTGAAGCAGGGCATCTGATTTTTCTTGCATCAAATTCACACTGTCGCTGATAAGAGTTATGTCATCTTCAAAATCAAGATCTTCTAGTTGGGTCCCATGTACCCAACCAACTTGTTTTTACCTGTTCAGCATTTTTTTCATTATGAAGCCTATGGCAATTCCAAAAAGCAAGGAAGAAAATATACATGCTTGTTTCACACCTGTTTCAATCTGGAACCTTTTGCTCATTCCTTCTTGTATGCTGACTGCTCAAACATAACCATTGTAGAGATCCTTAATGATGTTAAAATTTTAGATTGTATTCTATACATTCTTAAAATTCTCCACAATGAATCTCTGTGTATACTATCACATGCCTTTTTAAAATCTATGATGTTCAGGATTAATGGTTTTTTGCTGTTCAATATGTTGTTCAAATATTGTTCTAAGATTATTATAGTAAAGATCTTGTTGAGACAGCTTCTCCCTTTTCAAAATCCTGCTTGTTCTTCTCTCATTGCAGTATCCACTATATCTTTAATTCTATTTAGAATAACTTTCCAAAATACTTTTGACACAACTGATAGTAAGGTTACTCTTTTCCAGTTAGTCATTGAGGTTGTCTTTTATGGGTGTTTTAACAATGATTCCTTTTTTTCATTTAGAAGGGACCTTTTCATCTTTCCAAATTTTATTAAACATTCTCCCTAGTTACCTCATGTTGTCACTGTTAATAGCCTTTAATATGTCAGCTGTTATTTAATCTTCACTTGCAGCTTCACATGTTTATACTTGTCCAGTCTGTGAGATGTTTAGAGCTTGTCTGGTCTGTGAGATGCTTATACTTGTCCAGTCTGTGAGATGTTCATACTTGTCCAGTCTGTGAGATGTTCATACTTGTCCAGTCTGTGAGATGTTTATAGCTTGTCCAGTCTGTGAGATGTTCATACTTGTCCAGTCTGTGAGATGTTTATACTTGTCCAGTCTGTGAGATGTTCATACATGTCCCAACCATCGCCATCGTCTTTCCTCAACTGTTTATTGAGGAAAGACGATGGTGATGGTTGGGACATGTGTTCCGAATGACTGATAACTCACTACCAAAAATAGCACTAAGATGGACACCACAGGGGAACAGAAGTAAGGGTAGACCAAAAGAGACATGGAGAAGAACAACAAAAAGGATGTTGAGCAATAGAGGGCTCACCTGGGCAGGAGCAGAAAAAAAAGGTGAAGGACAGGCATTTGTGGAAAACCCTTGCGGAAGCCCCATGTGCCCTGGGCACTTAAGGTTCAGAGAGAGAGAGAGAGAGAGTCTGTGAGATGTTCATACTTGTCCAGTCTGTGAGATGTTTATACTTGTCCAGTCTGTGAGATGTTTATAGCTTGTCCAGTCTGTGAGATGCTTTTATTTGTCCAGTCTGTGAGATGTTTATACTTGTCCAGTCTGTGAGATGTTTATAGTTTGTCCACTCTGTGAGATGCTTATACTTGTCCAGTCTGTGAGATGCTTATACTTGTCCAGTCTGTGATATGTTTATAGCTTGTCCAGTCTGTGAGATGTTTATAGCTTGTCCAGTCTGTGAGATGTTTATACTTGTCCAGTCTGTGAGATTCTTATACTTGTCCAGTCTGTGAGATGTTTATACTTGTCCAGTCTGTGAGATGTTTATAGCTTGTCCAGTCTGTGAGATGCTTACACTTGTCCAGTCTGTGAGATGTTTATAGCTTGTCCAGTCTGTGAGATGTTTATAGCTTGTCCAGTCTGTGAGATGCTTATACTTGTCCAATCTGTGAGATGTTTATACTTGTCAACTCTGTGAGATGTTTATACTTGTCAACTCTGTGAGATGTTTATACTTGTCCAGTCTGTGAGATGCTTATACTTGTCCAGTCTGTGAGATTTTAATACTTGTCCAGTCTGTGATATGTTTAGAGCTTGTCTGGTCTGTGAGTTGTTTATACTTGTCCAGTCTGTGAGATGCTTATACTTGTCCAGTCTGTGAGATGTTCATACTTGTCCAGTTTGTGATATGTTTATAGCTTGTCCAGTCTGTGAGATGTTTATACTTGTCCAGTCTGTGAGATGTTTATACTTGTCTAGTCTGTGAGATGTTTATACTTGTCCAGTCTGTGAGATGTTTATACTTGTCCAGTTTGTGAGATGTTTATACTTGTCCAGTTTGTGAGATGTTTATAGCTTGTCCAGTCTGTGAGATATTTATAGTTTGTCCAGTCTTTGAGATGTTTATACTCATCCAGTCTGTGATACAAAGCTGGGTCTTTATCTCCTCTGGGTCCAAAAATACCATGATATTAACCAATTTGTGCCAATAAGCAGTATGATATTAACCGAAGTAAAGCCCACTAATTACTTATGGGAGTTGGCCGGAGATACAAATTTCTGTGACAACATCTGGGTTGTGACCTAAAGCGATGTGATATTAAGTGGGTTCGACTGTATATATTTTAATCACATATATATAAGAAAGAGATTTAATTTATGATAATTATCATTTTAAGTTTTAACTTGTATAAATTTCACATAGCAATCAAAATACAAGAAGCTGAAACAATAATTATTAAATAAAGAAATAATTATCAAATGAATATATAGATAAATTAGAACTTACAGTATGTCATTATATTTACAACCTGTCACTGTATTTTTAAAAATGTGTTTCATGATCACACATGCAGATCATACTTAACTGGACAGAATGCTATTATGACATGAAACATACAAGAATATGTCTCAGAAAATATGAGCCTGAGTCTGATGAAAAGCTTGCTTTTGGATCTCTCCAGGTCATCAAGCTAGCCACCATAATCTGTGGTGGTGTAGAAGTTAGTGCACTCATCTGCCAATCAGGAGGTCCCTGGTTCAATTTTGTGGAATTTATTCAGAGCGAATGGTGCCATGGTCTACCCAACCTAAAAGAATGGATACTTGGGGTTTCACTAGGAAAACACATGCAGTGAGGATAGATACTGGCATTCCTACCTCATATGCTGTTGTGGCCTAGAAATGTGAAGGCACTAACACTTCACTGCTGCAGCATATAACATTCCATATTTTCTTTTTAAAACATTCTGTAACTTTCATTCTAGCTTTCAAAACAGTAGATCTTAAAGAATATTAAGTTCCTCACAAAAGGACAAATATTGCATTTTTAATAACAAAATTAACTAGAGTATGTTGTCTAAAAGCTAATAAAAATATTATAACTGATTATTTTAAGAACAAACATATCATAATGCTTTTTTTCCCTTTCCTATTTCATGGTGCACTACAGTTTAATTATTTTTTTTTATTTCATGTGACATATTGACAGTCTGTTTCTTTATAGGCTTATAAAAAATGACTGTCTTGCTATATATTTTTACATCCATTGTAACAATTATTTTATCAAACTTTCTTGTGAAAGTAGCTCAACAAAGTTTTTCAAGATATTTTCCAGTGCTGAAATTAGCATTATATGTAATGGTGTCAACAATATGGCCTTTATGGGTAATATACCACTTTTTCTACTATATATATCAATGCTGTACAAAAACTGATGCCGCCTGTAAAACAGAGACCAAGATCCCTTTATCAAACTGGCTGGATCAGTAATGGAACAGGACACGTCACGGAAATCACTAGGTTTGGTTCCATCAACAGCAAGATGAGATGGAAAATTTACAGAAGCAAAGTCAGGATGGTGAAAATCACTTGTCTGATTAGTTGGCTGTCTAAGAGCAACATTCCGACCTGTGAATGTAAGCATTATATCATTAAATGTCATTATTACATCAGAAATTAATTCAATGACTTGGCTATATATAATGGGATTTTTAATCTTAGCAGGTCTTAAAGCAGGTAGATATTAGCTGAGGGCTGTTCATTTATTATGTGCCATGCTGGATATCATTGGCAGTCATGTTCTCCATCTTGTGTAATCCTTCATTTTCTCATCACCTTAAATGATTTTCGTTTTCCATGATACTTGATAAATGTAATCCTCCATTTTCTGATCACCTTAAAAGATTTTCTTTTTCCATGCCACATGATGGTTACCTGAGCTATGTTATTTTTTCTCCTGGCCTTTCTCTCTTCCTTCTTATCTTGAATTTTCTAGTACTTTCCAAGTTTTATAACATCTGTCTTGTTGTGATGTGTCCTAGTGATTCTGACCATCTTTTTTCTTATAAATTTAATGAGCTTCCATTGGTCTGAAACTTCTCTGAGGACCTCTTCATTTATTTTTTCCTGACTGTCTAGGGAATTTATCACACCTTTCTCCAAAACCACATCTCTTCTCCTTTAAGTGTGTTGTAGGTTTTGCCATATCCTGCTTTGTTTGGGTAACTGGTATGGAGCCTGATTCAAATAGGCTTATACCACACATTGCCAATAATTTCATAACATGGAAATTATTCAGAAATTCAGAAATGAAAAGATGCTATACAGGTAAAACTAGCATTAATTGGGTACATGGGACCCAAATAGAAGATCTTGATTTTTGCAGATGACATAACTCTTAACAGTGACAATGTGAAATCGATGCAGGAAAAAACAGATTCCCTGTCTTCCTTGGCTAGCAAAATAGATCTTGAAATTAACAAGGACAAAACAAAAATAAGGAAACTTCTCTTTAATCAAGAAGGAAAAATATATGTAGAAGGAACAAGCTGTTGATGAAGTAAAACAATGTGCATATCTTGTCAGCTACATAGACCAGGTTAGTGACACCAGAATGGAAGTTATAATTCGAATTGCGAAAAACAGCATTATCCTTCAAAAATCTTGAGAACATATGGAATTCAAAAGTTTTAAACACAAAAAGCAATTAACATTATTCAATTCAAATGTGATATCCACCCTCATGTATGCATGTGAAAGCTGGAAATCAGCTAAAGAAATAGACAAGAAATTAGACTCTTTAGAAAACAAACCCTGAGGAAAATACTCGGTATAAAGTGGAACGAATTAAGAACAATGCAGAGATAAGACAGATGAGCAAACAACAACCTGTCTCATGGGTGATCAGAAAAAGAAGATGGACATATGTAGGCCATGTGATAAGAAGAAACAATAAGAGAATACCAAAACAAGCTATCAAGTGGTGGAGCACAACAGGCTGAAGAAAAAGAGGTCAACCATATGAGACTCTGAAGAGGACATTGTTAAGAGAATCCAGTTTAGTGGGAAAGCACAGGAATTTCATATCTTAAAAAAAAGGTCTCTCAGGAAAGCATAGGATATATGAAATTTATTTTTAAAATGTCTTTTGGAAAACCACAGGAGTTTCATATTATTTAAAAAAAAAAAGGTTTCTTGGGAAACAATAGGAATCTGAGAATAATTTTTTAAATGTTATCTTGGGTAATCACATATTTAAAAATATCTATCCTGTTACTGCTAAGGCAAGTCTGTTTATTGTAAATTTAAACAGGAAATGAGAAATAAAGATGTCAAGGTATTACTAGGAAAGAGAACATGTTATAAAAACTGTTTTAAATGTACATTTATGAGTGAAATTAGCTTAGCACAGTCAGTTATCTACACTGCAAAGCCCGGCCTCTAACAGAAACTGTTACAAGACAGCTGAATTCAAACGAACAAGAAATAAAGATAGTTATTAACTTCATTTGCTACTGTACTGTAACATAATTGTATTACACATATTTTTTTGTCTGCTAAAACTTTACAAGACTGTAAATGCATAGCGAAAAAGTGGGTGAAATTTTTAGGAAGAATGAGTGATATTTTATTAATGTGGAGGGCAACATATAGTATTGGATGAATAGGCCAAGCAAAGACTGCATTTCAGAGAATGAAAAACATATTATGCAACACTTTCTTATCAATCAATGCAGAAAACGAATCCTAAAATGCTGTATTGAACCTATCTTATTATATGGAAGTGAATCATGGACAATAGGCAGGTGTGCACAAAAATCATTGGAAGCAGTAGAAATGTGGTTTATTAGAAGAATGTTGCAAATTCCCTGGACAGCAAAAAATAACTAATGCAGACTGTATGAGAAGAGTTGGAGAGACAAAAGACCTTGTCAAAAAACATAAGAGAGAGACAATGTATTTTCATAGGACATGCAATGAGAAGAGGGGGCATTGAAAATATTATAACAGGAAAAATAGAGAGAAGAAAATCCAGAGGAAGACCGAGGGAAATGATACAGGACAGTCTGACGGGATAGTGTGAGAGGAGATCACCAATTGATCTGATACCCTACATGAAGGATCATGTACTCTCTCTCTCTCTGAACCTTAAGTGCCCAGGGCACATGGGGCTTTCGCAAGGGTTTTCCACAAATGCCTGTCCTTTGCCTTTTTTTCTGCTCTTGCCCAGTTGAGCCCTCTATTGCTCAACATCCTCTCTGTTGTTCTTCTCCATGTCTCTTTTAGCCTACCCTTACTTCTATTCCTCTGTGGTGTCCATCTTAGTGCTATTTTTGGTAGTGAGTTGTCAGTCATTCGGAGCACATGTCCCAAACATCGCCAGCGTCTTTCCTCAATAATTGCTGTCATTGGCTTCATCTGCATTTCTGCCAACAAGATGTTATTTCTTATAGTGTTTGGCCAAAATATTTTTCTAATTCATCGTAAACATTTAGTCTGGAAAGAATTCAGCTTGTTTTCTATGGTTTTGGTGATTTTCCAGCATTCACTTCCAATAGAGTAGTACATTTAGAACATTACTCTTAAATATCATAATTTTCGTATTCATGCTTAGTTTTTTGGATCTCCATACAGTCTGCAGCATTGCAAAAGCCTGGTTTGCTCTAGTAACTCTGCTGTTGATTTCCTCTGTGCCGTCTCCATTTTCTACTACTCTACTGTCAAGATATACAAATTTGTTGACCTCCTCCACTAACTTGCTATCTACTCTGAGTACATTTCTGTTGTTCACATTTTGCTTCATTAACTTTATCTTTCCTACATTGATCTTTAGTCCTATGTTGTTTTCATTCTGAGTTAGCTTGTTTATTTTATTTTGCATATCTTTGTGGCTGCTTGTTAGTAGACATATGTCGTCTGCAAAGTCAAGATCCTCCAGCACTGTGTCAAGGGTCCATTGTAATCCTCTGCATTTGTCTGATGTTGCCTCCTTCATTAACTAGTCTACTGCCAAGATAAATAATGTTGATGATAGTACATATCCCTGCTTCACTTCTGTTTGTACCCTAAAGCTGTTTGAGGTATGTTCTCCACAGATCACTTTGCACTGAAAACCCTCATATGGCCTTTGATTACATTAACTATCTTATGGGGGAGGCCATGCCATCTTAGGATTTTCCACAGTGCATCTCTGTTGACACTGTCAAAGGCTTTCTCAAAATCTATTAAAAAAATGCCTATGTTGTGCTATGCCACTCATTTGCCTGTTCTAATATTTGTCTAAGTACAAATATGTGGTCTATGCATGATCTTCCTTTTCTAAATCCTGCTTGCTCTTTAAGAAGTTTTCCATCAAGTGCTGGTACAGTTCTGTTGATGATTATTCTGCAAAATAATTTACTGGTTGAGTGGTAGTAGGGTAATGCCTCTCCAGTTCTCATAATCTCTGAGGTCACCCTTCTTTGGTAGTTTTACTATAAGCCAGTTTTCCACTCCTCTGGAGTTTTTTCTAGATCCCAAATTTGTTGTAGTATCCAGCATAGTTGTTTTGGTGTTTCTGTTTCTTCTGCTTTCAACATCTCAGCAGTCACTTCATCATCACCTGGTGCCCTGTCTAATTTTAGCTTCTTTATTGCCTCCTTTACTTCATTTATTGTTACTGGTCCTGTATTGATGTTTAGTTCCGTTTTTGCTTCAGATGTGTCTATTATTTGTGCTGCTTGTGTTCTGTTTAGTAGGATGTTAAAGTGTTCCCTCCATCTTTCAATTTTTTCTTTCTCCACTGACCAGTTGTCCCTTATGTGTCCTTACTGCACTCTCACATCTTGTACTGAAGTTACCTGTCATCTGCTTTGCGATTTTGTATATGGTTTTCATGTCATTTGCATATGCTGCTTTCTCTGCTGCTTCTGCTAAGTTGTCATAGATTGATATTTATCTTGATGGCATTATTCCTTCACTTCTTTGTCTTTTTGTGCATAATTACTTAAACTTGTTCTTTTAGTCTTTGTAATTTGGAGTTCAGTAATTTTTTCTTGATTTCTTTTCTTTGCTCTATCTTTTCCCATGTGGTCTTTCTTATCCATTCCTCTTTTCTCCATTTCCAATATCCCAGCATCTCTTTTGCTGATTCCTGTAGTGTTTTACTGAACTCTAGTATGGACATTTCTGCTTCATCTTGTAGGACACTGAAGCGGTTCTTAAGTACTGTTGAGAATTCATTCCTTGATTGCTGGTCTTTCAGTTTTGTTGTGTCAAAACGTGCCTTTCTGTGTTTTCCAATTTTGGCTTTCCTTAATTTTAGTTTTATTTTGCTACCAGAAGGTTGTGATCACTTCCTACATCTGCTCCTTCCCTTGCTCGCACATCTTGTAATGACCGTTTCCACTTGTTGTTTATTAGTATGTGATCAATTTGATTTTCTGTGATTTTATCTGGGGACCTCCAAGTCACTTTATGGATGTTTTTATGTTGGAAAATTGTCCCTCTGATGGTCATCATGTTTTCTTCACAGAGATTGCACATTCTTTCTCCATTTTCATTTATTTCTCCAATTCCTTCTCTTCCCATGATTCTTCTTCTATCTTCATTTCCCTCACCTACTTTTGCATTGAAGTCGCCCAAGATGAGTAGCATATCATGCTTGGGTATTGTTTCTACTGTGGCTTGGAGGCTGTTGTAAAAATCTTCTTTTAATTCCTCTTCAGCTGCTTCTGTTGGTACATAACAAACTATATTAGACAGCTTTGTGAATCTTGAGTTGAAGCGTGCATATAATAATCTCTCATTTATAGGGGTCCATTTCAGCAATGCTCTTGATGCTTATTTTGTTATAATCAATGCTACTCCTCCTCCATGATGATCTTCTTTACCTATCATATTATTGTATCTTCTGTGTGCTGTGTTGTTAATTTCCTTCTGCCTTGTCCTGTCCATTTTGCTCCTTGTATTCTTAGTATGTCTAGTTTGTATCTGTGCATTTCCTTGATGGTTTGTGCTAGTTTTCCAGTCTGACTAAGTGTTTTTATGTTCCAGCTGCCTATTTGCATCTTGTGTTTAGGTTCCAGGAGGTCTGCAGTTGGGCTGGGGACTTTCAGTGGCTGGCTTTCATCTACAAACTTCATAGGCTCAGTTTTCTGATAAGCATTTCTCCATCCACCTGCATTTGTTTTTTCCCTTGCTTCTGTTTCTGTAGCAGTCTGGTAGTTTGTTTTTTTTTTACTAGATGGGTTGATGACCCTATGCTGAACCCCCCTTAGTAGCCTTTTACAATCATGCGTGGTAGGGTACAGTGGTCCTATTTTTTGTAGATCCCGGGTACCACATGAGGGATCACGTTCTCTGGATAAGCATAATAGCTAACACCAGTTGGCATGGCACCTGATGATGATGATGAGATGTAGAGAACCAGTAAAGACGAAAAATGTCAGAAAAACTCACCCACAAATAGAGAGTCCAGATTCTGCAGTTTAAGACCCAGTGAAAATGTACAAAACATGGAAGCCAAGAGTAGAATCAAAGAAGAAGAAACAAAATTATATTAAAATAGAGTCAATGAGGACATAAGATGAGCTAAAATTATATAACAAATTATATGATTACATAAAAGAAACATAAAAAACTTAAGAAACAAAAACATAAGAGAAAGTCTGCAGTAATACAAAATATTAACATAGGAACACAAACAAATTACTGCTTAACACCAAATAAACTTGAAGACATAGCAAGTGACATCAGCAAGTAGATTAGACACTCTGAAAACTGATTAAATAGTCCAAGTACAAAACATTTGCCACCAGTACATGAAAATATCTTGTAACATCCTACCACAAAGGAGCAATTACAAGCACAATGTGAAAGAAATTTATGGACAAACAGAAAATACATTATTGATTAATTATTACTGATGCAGTGCTTGTGAAGATATTTTAGAGAAGAGGGGTGCAATGATATATCTTGGCAAAGTCTAAAATGGAAACTTAAGCAGAATATAAGAAACAATAATCCATTCAAATTGATCAGATAGGTGACATTTCCAAGATTGCAGACTACATAGATTTTGTAAGTGCCTATAAGATGAAATAATCTTTCAGGTTTAAATTTCAGGTTCAGATAAAAATAGAGATAGATAATCATATTTAAAAACAGTAAAGTTTATATAATGACCTAACAGCTATCTCCTTCACATTACTATAACATAAAGTAATGAAAATATTGCTTCCTCAAACAGAGTTTCTGGACTGAAAAATATTGTAACAATTTAAATATAAAATAATACCGAAAACTAACATAGTCTACTCTTGTAGAATGTAACAGCTCTGATAAATAAAGCATAAGAACAAAAGAAGGAGATCTATTAGCATGATTTATGAGATTTGCAAACATGTTAGGGAATAATGTATACCATGCAGTAAAGTGAAGTTTAATCACAATTATATATATCAGAGAAAAAATAAATTGTTTAGAAGTAAACAGGGTAAAAAGTCCAGTTGCTTGAGACAGCAAATGCAAAACTTTCATAATACATTTTTTTTTATAAAAACATTCACAGGGCATTATTTTTGTACAAAACGTTTAAACAAAACATTTTTCTTAAATGAAGAAACTGAAGTAAATTTTAAATTTTCACCAGAACTGTTAAGCTTTGTGCTTACCACCACTAACTTGCAAGTCACATAAGGCTCTTACAGACTGCCCAGTAACAGAAATTTTGTTTACCATGATAGGCTTCTCACAAGTAACATCATGTACATTTTTATCAAAAATGTACTTCTTTTCATTTCTACATAGCTGCTTGTTATTAAACACCACATGAAATTTATTTCGATCACCTGATGATGAGAAACAAAATCTGTATTTTAGTTTGCTTTCAGATTTTAATATTGCAAGTATTATTAACTTTCTGAATGGTATTTATAAGATAATTCACATCATCTACCAATATTTGCTAGGCTGAGTATGACCATATACCAAAATACACAATTTAAGACATCAATAATTACTTTTGTAGACTATACTATTCATGTGTATAACAGAAATACATAATCAATATTCACTTATATCAAATGTTTTACTTATCTCTACTATCATCAATACTTACCTGCTGATTGATCAAGGCTGAATCAACTTCTTAATGAATAAATACTATGACAAAATTTAAAACCTGATTGACCAGATAACAAAAACAATATTCATTTGCAAGAGATAAAATGAAACTGACACTGAATCAATCTAAGTTAATTTCTGCCATATTCATCTGTCAAGACAACTGGGGTAGACATTTATTTCATTTCAGAACTCTCAAACAAAGTGTTGAAAACTGGGAACACTAGCCAAATGGCAAATTAGCATCAGCTTTTGACATTCAGTGCAGTAAAAAAAAAATTCTTACCACACTTTTTAGCAGTCCCATTATGAATTACTTGGATTAGCCCAAACAAAGTCAATCCACCTTTCATGAGCTTAATTATTATCACTATAGCTTGCCACCTTTTTGGATGATGAAACATGACTATTATCAAGAGATATGTATTGTGATGTGTGTTGTACAGTGACTAAAAATATAGACTTCTGCGATCAGCAATCACTATACTGTTTTTGTGCAATCTACACATTTCTCATCATCATCACTTTCAAGTGAGGTACCAGTAGGCATTGACAGTCATCCTTCTCCACAGATCATGGTCCTTGATATTTTTCATTAGCTCTCTCCATGACTTTTTTATTGTGCCATTGTATTAGACTGTCCATGTTTTTTTCTCTCTTCCTATTTATCTTTCATGTTGTTCAGTCAGTCAGCCATTTGCATGTCCCAACAGCTCTCCCAACAGTCATGCCAGTAAAATTCTGTTAAAAATCATAATGGGTAGACTTCGTATGAAAATAGAAGAAGAAGTCAATATGGTCCAAGCTGGTTTCAGGCAAGGAAGAGGATCAAGAGATCATATATTCAATATAAGATTAATAATAGAGAAATGCAGAGAGTTTAACGTGAATCTATATTTATCCTTTATAGACTACTCAAAGGCATTTGATTGTGTACAACACCAGAAACTTTGGAAATAATGGAAAAAATGGGATTTCCAACACATTTGATACAGTTAACATCACTGTTGTATCTAGACCAACAAGCAACAGGAAGAATAAATGGTGAAACAACAACTTGGTTTGACATAAAACAAGGGGTCTGTCAGAGGTGCATAACGTCACCTAACTTATTTAACTTGTATACTGAAAATATAATGAGGAATGTTAGAGAAGATGTAGACAAAGAATATTACAATGGCATAACAATTGGAGGTTATGAAATACCAGAGATTAGATATGCTGATGACACAGTGTTACTGTCCACAACACAAAAAGGAATGGAAAACCTAATTATGTCAGTCCGTAAGAACAGCGAAGAGCAGAACCCCTATCTTAATGCAAAGAAAACTAAATTGATGACAACTGACAAAACAAACAAGGCAGCTGAAATATATATAAATGAGGAAAAATTGGAAGAAGTGGAGAGTTTTTTATATCTTGGATCACTACTAACTAATAATGGAGATACAATGAGGGAAATTAAAAGGAGGACATCTATTGCTCTTCAGAAAGTTAAACAAATAAAGAATCTGTGGAGAGGAGCAGACAGAACAACAAAAATAAGATTTTTAAGGGCATGCATCTTTCCCATCGCAACATATGCCTGTGAAACATGGACACTTAACAAAACAGCTGAGAAACACATAAATGCCTTTGAATGTAAATGCTACAGAAGAGTTCTCCAAATATCGTGGACACAAAAAAGAACAAATATATCTATACTACAAGAGCTTAATATTGAAGAAGGCTGGCTAGTAAAGAGGATTAAAGAGAGAAAACTTAAATATTTTGGACAATTAAACGTCATGATAACTTAGAGAAGACCGTATTGGATGGATACATAATGGGAAAAAGAAAAAGAGGAAGACCAAGACGAAGATGGTTGCAAGACATCTTTGACAATCTGCAAATGGACACAGCAGCAGCAGGCCATCTTGCTCACAATTGAAAGGCCTACAGGAGTGCTGTTTGGGAGGAAAAGTTCCGCAAGTGACATGCAAATAAATGATTGAGTGAACAGCTCTCCTGTAGGCCTCTCTGTTGTAAACAAGATGCCCTGCTGCTGATGCATCCATTTGCAAATTAACAACTTCTTGCAGTCACCCTTGCCTTGGTCTTCCTCTCTTTCTTTTTCCCATTATGTACCCTTCCAATATGGCCTTCTCTAAATTATCATGATGTTTAATGTGTTCAAAATATTTTCTCTGTTTAATCCTCTTTACTACCCAGCCTTCTTCAGTATTAAGTTTTTGTAATATGGATATATTTCTTCTTTTCTGTGTCCATGATGTTTGAAGAAATTTTCTGTAGAATTTACATTCAAAGGCATTTATGTGTTTCCCAGCTGTTTAGTTTAGTGTCCAGGTCTCACAGGCATATGTTGCGATGGGAAAGATGCATGCATTTAAAAACTTCATGTTTGTTCCCCTCCACAGCTTATTTAGTTTTTTTACTTTCTGAAGAGTGATAGATGTCCTCCTTTTAATTTCCCTCATTGTATCTCCATTATAACTTAGTAATGATCCAAGACATTCAAAACTCTCCACCTCTTCCAAATTTTCCTCAATGATATATATTTCAGCTGCCTCATTTGTTTTGTCAGTTGTCATCAATTTAGTTTTCTTCACATTAAGTTAGAGGTTTTGCTCTTCATTGTTCTTACGGATGGACATTATTAGTTTTTTCATTTCTTTTGTATTGTGGACAGTAATTCTGTGTCATCAGCATATCTAATCTCTAATATTTCATAACCTCCAATTGTTATGGCATTGTAATATTCTTTGTCTACATCTTCTCTAACATTCCCCATTACATTTTCAATATACAAGTTAAATAAGTAAGGTGACAGTATGGACCCCTGATGGACCCCTTGTTTTAAGACAAACCAAGTTGTTGTTTCATCATTTACTCTCACTGCTGCCTGTTGGACTAGATCTTATACATCCTTTCCATGCTGTTAAATGCCACATAGGGCTCACATAGTTGTTTGCCTAAGTTTTCTTGTTTACAGCAAATTTTCTATTTCATTACGGGATGTTATGCCCACTATATTGGCTTCTCGTAACAGTGTCCTCTTTAGTTTGACACAGTCAACCTCTTTTTATTCGGCCTGTTGTGCTCCACTTGATAGCTTGTTTTGGTATTCTCTGATTGTTTCTTCTCATCACATGGCCTAACCTGAGCAGTTTTTATTGTTTCGGCCATTGTTCTTACATTCCAAAATCCGATTTTTATTATGCATTTTTTATCATTGTCAGCAGCATGCAGAGTTGGTGTCCTTTGTGTGATGGAGAAGACTCATGTGCAAGTATGCCAGCAAGAGTGTTAGCAAGCTCCTGCCATCTTTCACGTCACCCAGAGACGAAAACCTGTCATTTGGTACAACAGTGATATTAATTGTATCAAATGTGTTGGAAATGCCATTTTTTGTCATTATTTCCCAAAGTTTCTGGTGTTTTGCACAATCAAATGCCATTGAATAGTCTATAAAAGATAAATGTAGACTCAGAATTAAATTCTCTTCATTTCTCTATTATTAATCTTATATTCTATATATGATCTCTTGATAGTCTTCTTTGTCTAAAACCAACTTGGACTATATTGACTTCTTCTTCTATTTTCCTATGAAATCTACCCATATGACTTTTAATAGAATTTTAGCAGTGTGAGTAATCAGGGCAATAGTTCTGTAGTTTGTGCATAATTTCAGGTTACCCTTTTTTTGGCAGTGGTATGAATATAGTTCTTTTCCATTCTTTTGGCCAAATACCTGAATTCTATATCTTTTTACATAGTGCATGATAGATTGTTGCACATTCCTTTCCTCCTGCTTTAATAAGTTCAGCTGTTATCTCATCGCATCCTGGTGATTTACTATTTTTCAGATTCTTTATTGCCCATAAAACTTCTTAAATTGTCGATGCTGGTTCTTTCTCCTCAATAATAATTCACAACGTTGATTTCTGCTTTCACAGTCTCTTGCTTCATACATTCCTCTACAATATTCCTTCCATCTTTCTAGAATTTCCTCTATCTCTGTTAAGGTCTTCCCCATCTCGTCACAAAATACATTTAGCTTAGGTCTGATGTTCCTCGTCAATGTCTTCATTTCTTTTAACATTTCACTATCTCTTAAACACTTATGATATCTTTCTATTCTTTCACAACAATCTTGTATGTATTTTTTTTGGGTCTTTTTCTTATGTTTCTTCTTACTTCTTCTGATAAAGATTTATATTCCTCTTTGTTGTTGTTTCTCACTTTCCATGTCATCTTCATCTGTCTATGCTGTTTTATCAGTTGTAGTGTGCCTGCTGTAATCCATCCATTCTTGTGTGTTTTCTTTACCGGAACCATGTCTTTAGCTGTTGTTATTAAGATATCTTTGGCCTGTGTAGCCAGTTCATCTGATGTCATCTCCTCCTGTACAGCCATCAGGATTTCAAAATGGTTCTTCACTTTTATACCGTATTGTTCTGGTATTTTTGTAAGATCAAAGCAGAGTGGTCTTGATCCCATAACTGTCTTTTTTATCTTTATCTTCATGTCTGCTATTAATAACTCATGGTCTGTGTCACAGTCAGCACCTGGTAAAGTTTTTGCTGATGTTATACTTGACCTCCACCTTCTTTGCACTAAAATGTAATCTATTTGATTCTTGATTTCCCCATCAGGTGATGTCCATGTGTAATGTCCAAAAAGTGTGTTAGTGATCATTAGCTCATTTTCCATGCAAAATGCTATTAGATTATCACCTGCCTCATTTCTATGTCCTATAATAAATTTCCCCAAAACATATCCTTCATCTGCTGTTCTTTCTGTACCAATCTTTGCATTGAAACTGCCTATTATTAATACAATATCATTTGTTATACATGATGATGATCGTCTTTTGCAGTGTGTTATAAAAGTCTTTTACTCCCTCTTCTGTTGCTGATGTAAGTGCATATATCTGGATAATTGTTACATTTCTAGGAGTGCCCTTAAGTCTGACTGTGAGGATTCTATCACTTACTGGATTGTAACCTGGTAATGCTTTTGATGTTGATTTGTCCAAGTAAAAAAAGCCATTCCATTGTTTCCTCCTAATTCTTCACTAGAGTATACAAAGATAACATCATTCTAAATCTTGAATTGTCCTGATCCTTTCCATCAATGTTTCCAGATTCCCAAAATATGTGTCCTCATTTTTTTTCACATCATCTATTATTATATGATACTTTCCCTCATACATACTTCTCACATTCCATGTTCCTACTCTTATTTTTCTTTTAAGTTTGATGCAGGGGTTTTCCTTGGTTACAAAGTCAGGATTTTGTCCGTCATCACAATTACTAGTACTGACCTCTGACTCACCACCAGATCTTTTTCCTATCTGACTTTCCATGTTGCTGTTTGGGTTTCTTGGTATATTTCCAGAAGATAGTTTACCATTGCTTTCCTTCCAGGCAGTGACTGTACTAGTCAGTGATCATAGCCGTTGTTCCTACATTGAGATCATCTGCCCACCATCATAGAATGATGACCATAACCAACATTATCTGTCATCTGCTCTCCCATTCCATCCACCACCTGCTCCCATGGCTTCACGTCACCCTGATCAGGGGGCTAGTTGGGTACTCACCTTGCCCAAAGGAGTCTCGTAGACTGACGGAGGTAAGGAGGTATCTTACTTCTCCTTTCATAGGGGATACCTCTACCCCGCTCACCACTTCATGTTGTTACAATGTTTTAAAGTTCTCCTCTTTTCTATATATATGCAATGAATGATGACTGTCATTTTCTGATAGATTTAAGTATTTTACTTTCAACATTTGCTTTTCTGAGATATTTCCTGTCTGTCATCTTAACTGTCTATAATATTCTTCTAAGAAACCACATCTCTGTTGTCTCTAGTTATGTCTGCATTTATCTGTTTATTGTTCATAACATATTTCCATAATGTAGGATAAGCTCAATGAAGCATTTTAGAATTCTCTTTCTGACCTTCAGTGACACATTGCACATGATGTTTCTCATTTGTTTCAAAACTGTTTTGGTGGCATATTCTATTCTTGATTTCCTAGGTTTGTTTCCCATCTTATATTATTCAAATGCCCAAATATTTAAATATAAGCACTTGTCTCAAGGTCGTTCTTTGCACTTTAAAATTACATTTAGGTGGATTTTTCATTTGTGATACACTATTTCTGTTTTCTTGCTATTTAGGGTGAGTAATTTCTTCTCACTTTCTTTCTTACTTCTATTTCTAATAATTTCTTTAGACTTTTCATTTTTAATTATTAGTACTGCATCATCTCATATCATATATTTTCCACATTGTAATCTCCATCTTGAATTCTTCTCATTGTACTGTGAGAAATCAAAAATATTGATTTCTCACAGTACAATGAGAAGAAATCTGGTGAGAGGAGACCCTTGCCTAGCTCCCTGCTTTATTGGGTGACATTTACTTGTCATGTTTTCTATCCTAAATAGTGGCTTCTTAATTCCAATGTATATTATTTTTAGAATTCTCAGATCTTTGCTGTCAATATTTATAACCTCTAATGTTTTCATGATTTCATCATGGTTTACTTTATCAGATGCTTTGGTATAGTCAACTGTCACATGATGTGTCCTTTCCAGAATGTTGTCCCTCTCACTGCATCCATGAATACAATGCAGTCTTGAGCAAGTTGATAAATATATCACAGCAGCATATTCAGACTTTCTGTGATGTCCTGATTCCACCTGTGGCAAGCTCACCCCTTTTCCTTTTTGCTGGGCACTTTTCCTTCTGCTATCAACCTCTCAAAACCATTATGTCTCTTGATGTGCCCAAAGAATCTTATCTTTCTAATTTTGATGGTGTTTATAAGCCAGTTTTTTACCACACCTAATACTTTCAATATCTCTTTATCTGATTTTCCATGAAATTAAGTGCTTATCTATAACATTTCATTTCAAATGTAGTTACTCTCTTTTCTAGTGATTTGTTATGTGTCCACATTTTGCATCGATACATTGCCACCTGGAATATGTAAACTTTTAGTAACCATAGTTTTGTTTTTTTGTTGGTACCTTTGTGCTGGTTTCTGTGATGCAGCTGCTAGTCTCCTTTTAATTTCCACTGTGCAGTCACATTAGTCATGATGACTGATCTAGATATTCAAATTTATTTCCATTTTCAAGCTCTTTGTGGTCCACTGTAATTTTGAGTTTGTTTCTAAATTTTTCTGTTATCACTACTTTGGTTTTGTTGGTGCTTAAAAAGATGTTCTGAGCTTCACTATGCCTTTTGTTGGAGAGAATCAGCTGTTGCAGGTCTTCTTGGAGAGAATCAGCTGTTGCAGGTCTTCTGAGCTGTTTGATAAAATGACAGTGTTATCAGCATATATAATTTCTGGAATCTGGTGGCTCCCAATGCTGAAAGAGTCAAACTTAGTGGTTTCCTGTCCATCACTTACATTCCCATGATGTTTTCAGTGTAGATATTAAACAAGTATGGGAAAAAGATACATCTCAGTCTTACTCCCTATTGTACATCAAACCAACCCAGTTTTTCACCATTTACATCAATGAAGCATACAAATAAGCATGTCTGTACTTCTAAAGTTCCCTCTATCACAGTTCTTAGTGCTTATATGGTATTATGCATTCATTTTCCTTCTACAGATCCAAATTGCCCATCCCCTATTTCCATCTTTATATGTTTAGCTCTTCTCATAACAATTCACAATAGTAAAACAAGCTAAATAACTAAAATGACATCGACCTGGTGGGGGAAAACGATGCAAGAAGTCATCAATACCTGCATACACCCGAGAGATGTGGTACTAAAAGTGGGCTTGACCATTAACCAAGATAAGACAGAGTATATGAAGATATCAAGAGACCAGAGGGAGAATGATCCAGATTATATAAATGTTGGAAATATGATTATTAGGAAAGCAGAAAATATACAAATATCTAGGCACAACCTTCAACAGCAGGAATGCAGTAAGTAAGGAAAATAAAAGCAGAGTACAGACAGGGAATAAAATATACTTTGCCTTGCAACACTTGTTAAAATCCAAAATCCTGTCCCAAAAAACCAAAATAACAATCTACAAAACTATAATAAGACCAGTCGTCATGTTTGGATCAGAAACGTGGAGTACAACACCAAAAGACGAGCAGCAATTGCTGATCTTTGAGAACAAGATCCTAAGAAGAATCTTTGGGCTGATAAAGGATACCAACAGTGGAGAATGGAGAGCTAGAAAAAACACTGAACTGAACAGATTATTTAAATCCCAACTAATTATAAATGTCTCGAAACTGAAGAGACTATGCTGGCAGGAGCATGTAGAAAGAATGGAAGAGAACAGACAAACGAAAATGATATATGCACAAGAGATGAGGGAAACAAGACCAAAGGGTAGACCAAGACAGAGATGGAAAGACAACATAGAGGAGGATATAAAAGAAATTGGTGTCACCAACTGGAGAGAGAAGATTAGGAATAGAGTGGAAGGGAGGTGAACATTATCTGCAGCAGTGAGCTTTAATCACTCGGAAAGATGAAGAAGAAGATGAAAGGCTTACTGTTCTAAAGTCTTCACACTCTTTGACTCCTGACTTCTTTGACAAAGCTATGAAGATGGTTTTAACATTTCATCAGGTACGCATCCAGTGTTTTAGATATCATTTAACAGTTTTCTTATTACTTTATATCAAACTCAACAACAGCTTCCAAATCTTCTACAGATATTTTATCAGGCCTTGTCGCTGAACTTCATTTTATATGTCTAATGCTATCTAAGACCTTCCTCTTCAAGTACAGGTGGCCTTTCATACCTGTTTATATTCTGACATTAGTTTTCTCCAAAAAACATTAATGTATTCTAAACTCTCTATACAGTGTCATCCTTCCCCATTATCACTCTGCCCTCATTTGACTTCATGCAGCCCATGCTGTATTTTGTTTTTCTGCCTGCCAGTTCACTTATTCATTTATGCAAACTTTTAAATCTTTTGATGATGGTCTTTAGTTTTCTTGCAATACACATCTGGGCAGTCCTCTTTTTTACTTGTTTGCATTTCCTTCTTATCTCTTTGTCAGTCATGTCATATTTTGCTTTGTTTTCCTTCTTATAATGTCTTCTTTTATCCATAAGCAGCATTATCTCTGTTGTCAACCATTCCTTCTTTGAGGTTTGTAATGCTGCACATTACTAATAGAGAAAAAAACAAACTATTTTAGATCATTTATCCAAAGATTACACAGTGAAGTTCTTGTGAAAATTCTTGGTGTTTCCATGTTTATCAAATAATGGTCTTCAAAAATGGTCTGATTAATTCACTCAGCTTTCATAATACCAGATTAAAAGTGTTAATAGTTACTGAAAGCATGATCAACTGATAAATACTCAAGGTATGAAATGCAGTTAATTTCACTATCTGGGTTTCAATAAATCATTTGGTAATTTACAAGAGCTTGTATATTACTGGTTCATGCTATGATAGGAGAGTATTATGAGTGGGTCAAAATGCACGCAGAAAAACTTATTAATAAATTTATCTGAACAATTTGTTTAGTACAATTAACCAAGTAATTGAATAAATACAACATATATAAGTGAATCATTTAACAGCATGCTTACAATCTTCTTTAACAGTCAGCCTTAGCCAGATAAATGGAAATGTAATATTAAAAGAAATAACAATCACTGCAGCGTTTGCATCTGTTTGACAAGTGGAAGAATTTCCGTCTGTTAACCAGTGTGGAAGTGCTTCTCCATAAAGATAACTCATGTCTCCTGAAATAAATCATATCATGCTAAAACAAAGTAAAAGTTGAAAAAAGTACCCATCCTTACGTGTGCTACTATTGTTGATTGCAGCATTATGTTTAGAACATTATAATTGGACAAAAAATGAATCATTATGTGAACTCTTATTTTGTGATGGTTATGTCAGAAGAAGATAGAGAAAGGAAAGAATGAATAAAACCTTAAAAAAAAAACGCTGAATGGAAAGGAAAGGAAAAAAAATAGAAGTTATTTTTTAAAAATCAAATGATTTCACTAAATATATGTGATGTGCTAAAATGACTTACTTGTCACATAAATATCTGATAAAATTAATTTCACTTATCAGGGCTGTTTCCCTGCTGCTCTTTGACCTTTTTTCTTACACTGTTATTCTATGTGAAAATTATCAAAGAAATATCAGATCAAATTTTATCTTATACTGGCTGTTTCTCTGCTGTCCCTTTAACCTTTTCTCATTCGATATTATTCTACACAACAATTAATTTCTACAGACATAATATACTTGTATAAAATAATATACCTTCTTTATAAAAGTAACCTAGATTAATTTCTTTTGCCTCATTATCATTATTATCTACCAGTATGACTAGAAATGAGGTTGTTAGACAGCTCTCAGACTAGCTTTCATATGTACTAGAAAGATATGTTTCCTGTAGCAAGAATGTATGCATGTAGCAAGAATATATGCATGTAGCAAGAATGTATGCATGTAGCAAGAATGTATGCATGTTGAAAGAATGTATGCATGTAGCAAGGAAATTAATTGATCCTCTGAACAAAAAACTTACTATACTGACAAGCTGGACCAAATTGCCCTGTAATACATGTGGATCCTGACTGACAGCTGCCATCTAGTTTGCATGTGCCTTGACACTGACACTTGAATTCACAGTTAAATCCAAACCAACCTGATTCGCAAGCTGGAAAAAGAACAAAAGTAGGTGGAGGTGTATGGTTCAGTTTTACATAGAGATAGGAAGAGTGAGAAAAATGGGTACAAACAAAAATGGAAGAAAGCAAGATGAGGACATATAAATGAAGAACATACAACAATTCAGTATTTCAGCAAAACCTTTTTCAAGGATCACATACAGAAATAACACAACAGATAAAAACATGAAAAAAAATGAAACATATAGACTTAGCTTTTTCGTTTCCTCCTAGTATGAATGACAGACACAAAATGCCTTTAATTAATTAAGGGAGGTAATGCCTACTAGGGGCTACAGAAGGATAGAAAGGGCTGGAAAATGAACTTTAAATCGCCTTCATCAAGAATGAGAAAATTCAGCTAAGTGAGTGGGACTAAGACAACAGAGTTGGATATGAAAAGCAGAAATAGAAAGAGGTAGCTATTAGGTGGAAATGTAAAGTAGTTTAAAGAAAACTGAATTTATTGTTCACTCAAGCTGGGTGGTCTAACCAGTCTGGAAAGTAGTTCACCAGAAGAACAGTATAAAACAGGAAAAAGTAGGAGCAGCTTTATTACTTAACGATTACAAAGTTGTGACGTTTCGGCGTGAGCCTTAATCATACAAAAACATACAGGACGAAGAAGTAGAGAGAGGAGATAAAGTATAGATTCACATGAATACTATTAAAAAAAAAAAAATTTTTTTTTTCTAAAGAGTACTTAGCTGTAAATTGTAAGGTGTGGCTTGTCCTGCGGTGTGTGTCAGGAATGGATTTAGTAGAACGTGGAGACTTTAAATAGAGACCTGTGACATGTGGTCGGTGGGTTGTAACTGGGGTTGGTGGATGGGGAACCAGGGAAGGGAGAGAGAGTGTGTGATGCTATATTGACCTGGTTAGGAGAAGTTGAAACAGATGATTGGGGAAGAGGGGTTGCAGAGTGATGCTTTGAGGAAGTTTGAAAAGTAAGAAGGGGTGGACTTTGTGGAGAGTTTCTGTAATGATTGAAGAGAATGTTACTTGTAACTAAACAGTGAGTTTAACCCATGTGGTTCCAGCGTCCCATAATTTTGAATGCAGCGGTTCTCTGCGTGACATTGTTTGATGGCTGTTACCAGAAAGTCAGATTTGCCTCTGTGGTTGGGGCCATTGAAATGATTTGGGACTGGTTTCAAAGCATGCTGGGTGATGTCGTACAGATGTTTTTGCATGCGGTCCCCCAATCTGAGGCCAGTCTCACCAATATATGTTATCCTACATCTTTTGCAAACGATGACATATATCACATTACGGACTCACATGTGAAACTTCCTCACAACATCACTCTGCAACCCTTCTTCCTCAATCATCTGTTTCAACTTCTCCTAACTAGGTCAATATAGCATCACACACTCTCTCTCCCTTCCCCGGTTCCCCATCCACCACCCCCAGTTACAACCCACTAACCACATGTCACAGGTCTCTATTTAAAGTCTCCACGTTCTACTAAATCCATTCCTGATACACACCACAGGACAAGCCACATCTTACAATTTACAGCTAAGTACTCTTTGAAAAAAAAAAATTTTTTTTTTAATAATATTCATGTGAATCTATACTTTATCTCCTCTCTCTACTTCTTCGTCCTGTATGTTTTTGTATGATTAAGGCTCACGCTGAAACGTCACAACTTTGTAATTGTTAAGTAATAAAGCTGCTCTACTTTTTCCTGTTTTATACATTCTAGTATCACAGCTTTACTGCAGTGCTTCGTGTATAGTTATATACTTATACACTAATTATTGTACCAGAAGAACAGGAGTGGATTACAGTTACAGGAATGTCCCATCTTCCTTGGTGGTCTCCTTGGTGAAAGTTCTTGATGGCTAGTGTCAGTGCTCCTTTTAGATGTGTCAATCAGATTCTGCCAAAACTAATAGGTCCTTAAGGTTCTTGTCCCAATGATCTTTGCATGCCACCAGTGGAGACTCTTTAAAGAGTTCTCATGTGTCAGGTTCTGTCTGGAAGAAATGGAGATGATGAAACAAGATGTCCTTAACCGCCAAACTGTGGGGGTGGTACATAAGTATCAGTTTTACTCTGTCTGATGATTTAGGAGTGAGAGCTTGTCACAAGAAGATGGCTGATGCGGTTTCAAGATGAAGTGAGAACATATTCCAGATAGCCATGTTGGTGAAAGAAATCCAGCATCCTGTAAACTTGATCTTGGAAATCAAGATACTCAGCACACAAATGTCATAAACTAAGAAAGGAATAGAGTTCTTGCAAGATCTGGGGTGAGATGAGGAGTACAAGAGACAGCCTTGAGAATCAGTGGGTTCATAGTAGACAAAAGTGGTAAGTCCTGAAGGACCAATAGTGATGGCAAAGTTGAGAAAGTTTACAGAATTTGTAGAAACTGAACATAAGTGGTGAAAATAATCACAGGATTAAATTTCTAAACAAAACTGATGACATTATCAAAGTCCTCCTCTGTCATGGATGTGACCCTGATGCTATGATCAATGCCTACAGAAGGCTGGAAAAAAGTCCTCCATAAAATTCCATGACTGTGTGTTCAAAATGACCCATTAAAAAAAAAAGCACAGCATGAAACTGACATTACTTTGCCATAAAGCTGGTAAGGATAAAAACTTTATAGGTACTAGTTGCTGGTTTTATTAGCATATAAAAGGCTGTGAATTTGTCACACGGTTTTATACTTTTTGTAAGTGAAAATATAGTGGTTTACATTTAGAGTTCAGAGTGAAAAAAAAAATCTTATTACTTATATTCTACATGGTGATTTTTTTTTCTGTGCTTCTAAATATAACTTTTTACGATGTGATTAGCACCTCAGCAGTTCTCAGTTGAATCTAATAAAGTGAAATACTCAAGTTTTATATCTTTATCCCCAAGAAGGTCTGAATTTTTCATAAAGCTGAAGTAAATATTTTCCAACTATGGCACTATAATCTAAGCAGCATATCTTATATATAAGATGAGAAAGTGCAATACTGGAGTCCAGAACACCCAGATAAAAGAAGAATGACTACACAGCTACCTTCTACTGCCGCTGAACCCAAACAAAGACCAGTCTCAGGTCAGCAGCTACAGAATCATCATGATGCAGAACACTGTAGGCAAACTACCAGAGAAATTTGTGGCATATAAACTCACTAATGACTTGGAAAGGTGTCACATGTTCCCACCCACCCTTGGAGGACACAGGAGCAACAAAGTGACATCGCTCAATGCTGCAGCATTTGCTCATGATGTCTTCGAAAGATTTCAGGCCCAAGTAAAGACTTATGCAGCCACAATAGATTTTGAAGATGTGTACAAGAGAGTACCATTCAACTACCTAATGCACATGTTTCTTAGACTAGAAATGCACCCTCTCCTCATCAGATGAACAGCTGCGACCCAGTTCCAGAGAAAGATGGTTCTCAGATGTGGCAGTTAGTCTTCAGAGCTGATAGCAATATGTCCAGGTGTGATGCACAGTTCTCCGCTATCACCAGTCTCATTCAATGTGTACTTGATGACAATAATTGAACAACTTGATGGGAGGGAAAGGACTTTGTAATTTTCTGATCTTCTTCTTCTTCTTCATTCACATTGTCTGTCTATATCTGCAGTCCTGTCTCTTGGATAAATTTCACTGTTTTTTGTAATTCATGTATGGAACCGTAGAGCTTATCTTCTTTAGTGGTTTCACTGGGCCAGTAATTATTTCTCAGTGTTTCATAGTTGGTGCAGTTGTGGAGGATATGTTCCACAGTTTGGGGCACCTGGGCACATGTACATAGATTAGTAGTACCAACCTTAAACTTTATATACATATGACTTCGGAGTCGGGTGTGTCCTGTTCGGAGACGGAAGATGGTGACTTGTTCCTTTCTGTTAGCATGTGATAGTCATCATGTGGTGGTGTTTGTGGCTTCCTGTAGGTTTTTATCATGCTTTTCTTCTGATTATAGGTGATTGTTATGTCTGGTTGCTCCATTTCAGTGCCATCTTTGGCCAGATGGTCAGCTTTCTCATTGCCTGGTATCCCACAGTGGGAGGGAATCCATTGCAAAGTGACTCCATGTTGTAAGCCAATTTTTGACAAGGCATCCTTAAGGTCTGGTAGTTTGTTGCACTGAAGAGCTTCCAGTACTGATCTAGCATCTGTGAGAATTACTACAGGACATGTATCAATTCTGGAGTCTGATAGTTTTTCAACTGCAGCAATAATTGCCCTAACTTCTGCATCAAAGTTGTTGCAGTATTTTCCAGTGGGTATGGAAATCTTGTCAGTGGTGTTGTTTGGATATTCAATATGTCCTCCTGCCCCTCCATTCTTTATGGCATTGTGTGCAGATCTGTCTGTATACACACGTATCCATGTGTCACATGGATATTTGTCATCAAGCACACTAAGTGTGGCTGTTGATCTTACAAGGCTGCTTTGCATCTCACCATTCTGCACACCTTTCACTTCATTTTGAATAGTTATTTGTGTATAATCTGCTTCTTTCTATGGTGTATGCTCTGGTACAGATGATAATGGAGCGACTACAGTTGGAAGGTTAGGTATCAGCTTACGCATACGCTTGGCCTGGTGAATGAAGCTGCTTCTTTTAAGCCGTCTTAATGCCAAGTTATTGAATCTCTCCTTCAGGGGATGGCTTACAGAGCTAAGGAATTTCTCTCCCATGGTCATGACCTTTGTGTCTCTACGTTCCTTTAGCACTTGAACACCAACTATTTTCTGCATTTCTACTACTGGTGTGGACCTCATGGCACCTGTGATAATCCATAGTGACTGATTTTGAACCTTGTCTAGATTATGCAGCGTAGTGTTTGATGCTGTGCACCAAGATGTTGAGCCATATTCTAAATGTGGTAGAATACTTTGCTGATATACATTCTTGAGGATTCTTTCACTAGCTCCCCATGTGGTTCCACTTAATTTTCTTAATATGGCTAGTTTTCTTCTGGCTTTTGCTTCTGCACTGTTGATGTGTTGCTTCCAAGTCAGCTTTGAGTCAAGAGTCACTCCTAAGTAAGTGGGTTGGTTGTCCATCCTTAAGGATATTTCATTTACAAAGATTTTACCTGCTTTCTGTTTAGATGAGAGAGTGAACAGAGTGGTACTTGATTTCTCTGTGTTGATACTTACACACCATTTGTTTGTCCATGATGTCAAGATGTCTGCTGCTCTTTAGAGTCTCCGTGTAGCAACTGTTGCTACACCACATGACCAGATAATCTGCATACAGTGCCGCTTTGATTCCATAGGGAAGTTCCTTGACCAGGTCATTAATGAATACAAGGAATAGTGTAGGCAAAAGGACTCCTCCTTGTGGTACACCATGTCGCAGAAGTACTTTCTGGCTTTTGTGTCCATCCATTACTACTCTAGCTCTTCTATTGTGTAAATAGGACTTTATTCAGTTGTATAGTCTTCCATTCACATTGCAGTTTCTTAGTTTCCACAGCAGACCTTTTTTCCATACTTTATCAAAGGTTTTCTTCAGGTCTATCCACGCTGCTAGTACAAGGTTTTTCTCTTGGAATGCATCCTCAATCTCTTGAGAGAGATAGGTCACTTGATCTTCTGTACTGTAGTACTGCCTAAATCCTGCGTGTTGTGGAACGAGAAGGTTTTCACTTTCTAGGTACCATTTTAGCCTCAGGTCAATGATGCGTTCCATCGTTTTGCATAGGCAGCTAGTGAGACTGATTGGCCTGTAGCTGGAGGCAGTATCACTGTTTTTCCCTGGTTTTAGCAGTGGTACCATGCTTGCTTCCTTCCAGATTTCAGGTAACTTACCTGTGCTCCAGCACATATTGAAAATATCCATCAGCTTTCCCATTGCTGCCATTCCCAGGTTCTTGATCATTTCATTGGACACTCCATCTGGTCCTGGTGATTTCCTTGGTTTCAGTTTACTAACTGCTAGGTCTAACTCGCTGCGTGTGATTGGTGCATCCATGACCTCCACTTTTCTGACTTGTTCCTTTTCTTTCTGTGGGTCAATGCGCACTGCACGCTCTTTCTCTGGATGGATATCAATGTTGCAGTCCTGTGCAAACATGCGAGCAAAGTGATCTGCTACCTGCTTACCTGTATGAGTTTTCCTATCCTCTATTAGTGTAATCTTTGTACTTTTTCCAGTACTCTCATCATTTAACTGTTTGATTAGTTTCCACAGTTTCCTTCCATCCTTTTCAAAGTTTAGGGACTCTGTTTTCTCTCTCCAACTTTCCCGTCTGGCTTGCAGCTTGGCTCTCTGAAATTTGGCCTTAGAATGTTGGTAATTATTGTGGTGTTCTTGGCATGGTCTATTTTCTGCTTGCTTTCGAGCTGCTTCCACTTCATCATGGAGTTTTCCCAGCTCACTAGACCAGTATGGTTTATAGTCCCTGCGAGCTCCTCTGGGAATGGTTTCACGAGCGGCCTGAAGGATACAAGCATTGAATTCCTTCACTATGCTGTTAATATCCTTACCTTCTATTGACAGCTGTCCCACCAGGATACCTGTACGATGTCTGTACATTGTCCAGTTTGCTTTTTTATAGTTCCATCTGGGGAGAGGGCTACTGGTGTCAAGGAGTTCATTTTCTATTGTAAGGAAGACTGGTCGATGGTCGCTACCTCCAAGTTGTTTTCCAACTTCACGTGTAATGTTCCACTTCAGATCTGGAGAGTGGAATGCCAGATCTGGTGTTGAGGTTGTACGCCAAGCCCTTGAGTAAAATATTGGGGGATCCATTGGCTTGTTGATCAGGAGAAGTCCATTATCATCCTGCCAGCTCTCAACTTCCTCTCCTCTCTTGTCTATGTGGTCATAGCCCCAGCTCTGGGAATGGCTGTTAAAATCACCACAGACCATCAGTCTCTCTTTGTGTGGGATTGTTTCTAATGCAAGTGGGCGGTCATTAGGACAGTAATAGTTAAGGAAGTGGAAATCTGTATTACTACTTTTTAGGTGGATCATCTGATATTCGGCTCCTTCCATGAACACTCCCACCTGACATGCGCTGATGTTATTCTTAACAAGTGTGAGTACTCCTCCTTTTCTTGTGTCCTGTCGGTCTGATCTAAAACACTGGTAGCCTCTGATTTTAAAGGCGGAATCTTTGGTTAGGTGTGTCTCCTGTATGCAGCATATACTTACCTGCTCTGTAAAAAGTATGTTCTCTAGTTCCACCTTTTTGCTATAGCCTTCTCTAACACTGCTGACACCCTCAGCATTCCACTGCATTATTTTAAGTTCTTGCTTTTTGGCTGTTTTCTTCCGTTGTATTTTTTGGCCAGTAGCTCTACTCTCATGTCTCCTGACTCCACAAGACAAACTGAGAGGACCTCCAGTAGCATTGGGTGGACCCTTTCGAGGCAGGGGGCCCGGCACTGCACCTGCCTGGTTAGTCTTCACAGGGCAAGCACCATGTTTGAATACTGCAGATAGAGACATTTCATTAGCGATAATGCGTGTTACCCTGATTTTTGCGATGCGCCTTTTGGCTGGGTAACTCTGACTTCAGCACCTTTCCTTGCTAGGGCAGACTGCGTCTTGCTCGGACTGCCATGAAGACAGTGTGGCTGGCCTGGCCAAAACTTTGTTTTCCAGCCTCTGGTGGCTGTATGTAAGTCCCTTCTCCATGTCAGATGGTTTGGAGACAGTTCCACAAAGACACTCTGACTTTGAGATGAGGAATCTGATGAGTGCTTCAGCGATATCCATTCCCCGCCACTTATAGTCTGCTGGTTCTGTTTTGTTTACATCATTCTGATAGCCATTGTTGTAAAGACCTATAGGCTTGTCACGTCCTGGATTCATTGGTTTCACACCAGACTTCCCTCATCCCCGCCAGAGATCTCCATGTCACCAACCTGACATTACATTTTACAAAAATAACAATTACAATTAGTGTTGATTGCTACAAGTTTCTGGGCTACAGAAGTAGGTCAGAGTTTTTAAGCAAACAGATCTATGTTCCCTGTCTCACAAACACTATGTTAAGATAAGTGTTCTCTTAACACAGTTGCTCCCAGGGGTAATTTTCTGCTGATATTCTATTGTATCAACAGGGAAGAGATAGACAGGAGACTGCCAACACATTGCAGAGCAAATTTGATCATATTTCCTCTGGTGTGATGTTTCTAACACCCTTGTCAGTCCTACAAAAGCATTAGTGACATAGTTCTCACTGAACAACCACATTGTTAACACTGATATATCTCTTGTTAAACTGGGTGGCAGGGTTGTGACCAGAACCAACTTGAAAACATACTTGGGAGTGAAGTTTGATCACAGTCTGCATTTCAAAGAACATGTTGACCACAATATAACAAAAGCTCGCAAAGGTCTTTCAGCTATGGAGATCATGGCAGCTGCCAACATTCAGCAGAGGCTACTGTTATTTCTGTATCAGGGACTGGTCCCTGCACCCACAGAGTATACCCTAGCAATCCTCACTGTCAGTCCTGTGCAGATCAAAAAAGTAAAATGATGCAAAATGAAGCATTATCTTGGGGTGTACTAGAGACACTTCCTGTGTAGCGATGAGATACCTCCTTGATCTCCCAACCATGAGTCACAGATCAAGATATGAGGGCATGAGTATACTTCAAGATAAATGCAGATAAGCAAGATCCATTGCACTAAGAGGTCCTTAAAAAAGGGTTACAGACTAAAGAGTGGCAAAACATGAATGGTTTGTGCAAAAGTTGTTATCATGCAGGTCTGTGTACCTAGCAACATCAACCCCAATGGTTAGGAATGGGTACTTGTGCCTCCAGCATTCATGGACATCTTCTCTTGCATTGTCAGGTTTGACTAGAGGAGCAGGGAGCAGAATCCATTTGCTGTGAACGCAGAGGTCATTGCCCACATCAGTGAAAATTCCAATGAGGCAGATTTACACAGATGGGTCCATCTCAAAGGAGTGCATGGGCATTCACAGCATGCTAAGTTGGCAGAATAATCCAGGAAGACAGTAGTGCCTTTGCCATGACCACAAGCAGCATGACAATGAAGGTGATGGTAGCGATGAAAGCATTCGTCTGGCTGGAGTCACAGGACTATGCTTGGGTCTGCATACTAAGTAGTTTAATGAGTATGATCTGGAAGGTCAAGACAGGGTCTGTACACAGGCAATGGCTTGAGTCATTACAGAAATCAACAATCTGCAGAATCACCTTCACATATGCCCTGGGCAAATGGGTATCCAGGGAAATGAAAGAGCTGATGGCCTCACTGGCTCTGCCACCATTGCAGATGGACAACCGCTGCATCAAGCTAGTATTGTTAATGCACTCAGAGAGATAAGCTGAGTGGAAGGCTTTAGAGAGCAACAAATCCACATCACTGCTTAGACTGAGAGGGCTGGGAGTACAGACACAGTAAAGAATGAGAGACATGCTGGATTCACAAGATGATTGTCAACCAGTGTAGGACAGGTGCTGTAAGTCACAGGACAATGATGGACATGTTGGGGGAATCTAAGAATTTACAGACATGTCCGGAGTGCAATGATAATAATCCGGACCATATCTCTCTGTGTGGTTGTGTGCGTGTGTTGTTGTGTGTTGTTATGTGTGTGTGTGGTTGTGTGTGTTGTTGTGTGTATGGTTGTATGTGGCTGTGTGTGTTTTACATCCTTCATCCTTTCCATGCTGCTAAATGTCACATGGTAGTTTGCCAAGTTTTTCTATTTTTGGCAAGTTTTTCAATTTCATCATGAAAGAGGCCTCTCTTAATGATGTCCTCTTTAGAGTTTCACATGGTCGATGTGGTTTTTCTTTGGCCTGTTTTGTTCCACTTGATAGCTTGTTCTGGAATTCTCTGATTGTTTCTTCTCATCACATGACCACAAATGTCCATCTTCTTTTTCTGATCACCCATGAAACAGGTTGTTGTTCGCTCATCTGTCTTATCTCTATGTTGTTCTTGAATTCGTTCCACTTGATAACAAATATTTTCTTAGGCATTTGTTTTCAAAAGAGTCTGATTTCTTTCTATTTCTTTAGTTGTTTTCCAGCTTTCGCATGCATAAATGAGGGTGGATATTACATTTGAATAGAATAATCTTAACTTTTTTTGTGCTTATAACTCCATATGTTCTCAATATTCCTGAAGGTCAATGCGCTTTTGCATTTTGAATTCTAACTTTCTTTCAGTTGTCACCATCCTGGTCTATGTAGCTGCCGAAGTATGCAAATTGTTTTACTTCTTGAACAGCTATTATTTCTACATTTATTTTTCCTTTGTGATTAATTAGAAATTTCATTATTTTTGGTGTTTTCCTTCTTAATTTCAAGTCCTATTATACTAGCCGGTGAAGACAGGGGTATCTGATTTTTCATACATTGAATTCACATTGTCACTAATAAGAGTTATTTCATCAGCAAAATCAAGACAATCTAGTTGGATCCTATGTCAGTCAATGCCAGTTTTACCTATGCAGCATTTTTTTCATTATGAAGTCTATGGCAATTCCAAAAAGCAATGGAGATAATATACATCCTTGCTTCATGCTTGTTTCAATCTTGAACCATTCATTTATTCCTTCTTCTGTCTTGACTGTACAAACATGTCTGTTGTAGAGATCCTTAATGATGTTGACAGTTTTAGATGGTATTCTATATAGTCTTAAAATTCTCCACAGTGAATCTCTGCATATGCTTTCAAATGCCTTTTTAAAGTCTATGAAGATCAGAATTAATGGTTTCTGCTTTTCAATATGTTCTTCAAGTATTATTCTTAGAATAAAGATCTGATTGAGACAGCTTCTCCCTTTTTGAAATCCTGCCTGTTCTTCTCTCATTGCAATAACCACTACATCCTTAATCCTATTTAGAATCACTTTACAAAACACCTTTGACACAAGTGATAGTAAATAAATAGTTCTAGTGAACTACAATTTATTATAACATCTCAAACGATGGGAAAAACATGTTAAAAAATTATAAAAGGCTGAGATGTTCAGGTTTTCCCTCAGCTCCAAGTTTATACATAAAAGTTGAGGTTGACAACAATTACAACTTTCATTTCTTATCACTGTTCTTATTCTGTTCAGAATAACTTATATATATATATATATATCTATTGACTGTCCAAAAAAAAAAGACGGATAACTAGTGATGACCCAGTTTTAGCCATAACTTTGATATTCTATAGCTTTTTAAACTGAAAGAATAAAATTTTCAAATTGCACACAACAATACATAAGGTTTTAAATACTCACTTGACAGTTTCTTGCATCTGTGTGACGAGAATTTGTTAGTCCCAGGGGGTCTCAACTTAGTATGGTGTGTGGCCTCTGCTTGCATCGATCAACGACTGGCATCTCCTGGGCATAGATGTTTGATGTGCACCTGTGGGATGGCTGTCCACTCCTCCTGAAGTGCCTGCCACAGACCATGACGATTGACTGGAGAAATGTTTCGACAAACACGTCTTTTCAGCTCATCCCATACGTGCTTGATTGGATTCATGTCTGGAGGCAGGGATGGCCAGGGAAGGGTGAGAATGTTGTTGGCAGTCAGGAACTGTGTGGTGAACCGTGCAGAATGGGGTCTGGCATTGTCTTGTTGAAACACAGACCTTTGAGCAGCCAAAAATGGAAGGACATTGGGTCGAAGAATTTCACTGACCTATCTTTAAGCATTCAAGCCTCCTTCAATCTGCACCAAAGGACTCCTTCCATTGAAATTGATCATTCCCCATACCATTACACAACCACCATCGTGCAGCGGAGCTTCAAGACAATTTTGGACAAAACATTCATTTGGCCTACAGTAGACCCTTCCCCACAAATAATGGCGATGCAACAGAAAGGAAGAATCTTTACTAAACCTTACATATCTCCATTGATTGCCAATTGTCCAGGGCCGATGCTGATTGGCCCAAGCAAGTCGATTTTGGCGATGGTGTCTCATTAAGACAGGACTTCGGTTAGGTCATCGTGCTACCAGTCCAGCTTCATGCAGTCAATTCTGCACAGTTTTATTAGACATACGACATCCTACACGCAATGACTGAGCCCTTGAGGAAGCTGTTGTAAACTTGTTTCTGAGGTGATGAACTAGAATAAAGCGATCATCAGCTGCTGTTGTCTCCCTGGGTTGTCCATTGCAATGCAGGTCTTCAGCTGACCCAGTGGCTTGGAAATGGTGCCAAAGTCGACCTATGGTACTCTGCTGTACATTTAAATAGCTGGAAACCTGGCTTTGACTTTTGCCTGCTTGCAGGCAACCAAAAGAAATGTTTCGTAAATGTTGCGATAGACGTGCCATAATTGTCTGCTTGAAAATTAACTGAATTTGTTTGTATAACCTTATCCTTTTATAGGGTTTCATTTTCATGGGAAGTGAGTTGTGCTCACCACAAAAATCATGACTTTTCCATAAACACAATGTGAGTTATGGTAAAAAAAATGCGTGATTAGCAAGGCCAGCTACTGCATTCTGACTATATACGAGAATAGCAAAATTCATGCTAAATCATGGATCTGACAACTTGTTGACAATTTTTGGTTTGGTTTGAGATACCCAGTAAAAAAATTATTGTCATAACATATAAAAAATGAAGATCATATAAGCTATGCATTTCTTTTTTTTTTTTTTTTTGGACAGTATATATACAAATATATATATATATATATATATATATATATATATATAGATATATAACTTAAGACATGGAAGAATGACAATACAGTGTTATGCACCCATGAACAATGCAGAATATGAGATGAAAGACGATTTCTATCACCAATTGCAATAAATCATCAACAAAGTCCCTAAACACGACATCCCAATTGCTATGGGGGACTTCAACGCTAAGGTAGGGAAAGATAACACTGATGTTGAAAAAGTAATGGGGAAAGAAGGAATTGACGTGGTTAATCAGAATGGAGAAAGATTAATTGAAATATGTCTAACAGAGGGCATGGTCATTGGAGCACAATATTTCCACACAAAGAGATACATAAGACAACGTGGATATCTCCAGATGATAGAACTAGAAACCAGATAGATCATTTTTGTATTAGAAAGCAATACAGAACATCTCTGATAGATGTAAGGGCATATAGGGGTGCAGATGTTAACAGTGATCACAACCTGCGTATAGGGAAAATAAAATTAAAACTGAAAAGCCAACCCATGAAATCAGTACACAGAAAGATAAACAACCACAGCCTACAAGAAGAGAATACTAACAGTAATTTAAATCAGGAACTTGCCAATCACTCCACAACACCCAGTGAAGTTGAGGAGATAGGTATAGATGAATTATGGAATTCTTACAGCACAGCCATAATCACAGCAGCAAAAGCAAGCGCTGGATTGAAAAAAACCAAATAGAAAAGCATGGATATCAGAAAAGACATGGAAGGACATACATGAAAGATGAGCAGCCAAATTAGACATTTTGAATGTAAAAACAGACCTTCGAAAAGATCTGGCAAAAGCAACATATAAAGAAATAGACAAGAAAGTAAAAAGTTCTTCTAGAAGGGATTAAAGAGAATACAAGACAATATGGTGAAATAGGCAGAGAAAGCAGCAAAAACAGGAGACAGTGAAACTTTATATAACATACAAAAGAGGCTAACAGATACTATTACATCTAAAGAAAGACCAATCCTTAGCAAAACTGGAACACTATTAACATTAAGTAAAGACCAAAAGCAAAGATGAGCTGTACATTTCCAAGAAATACTTAATCGATTAAACCCAAAAGAATTGTAAAACCTTGACACCAAATTACCAGCCCCACAACTAAATGTCAACCTAGATGAATTTACATTGCATGAAATTGAAACAGCAGTGAATTTAATGGCTAACAGCAGTGAATTTAATGGCTAACAACAGAACTCCAGGTGAAGATGAAATAACAGCTGAAATGTTAAAAGCGATCAATAGTGACAACATGAGACAACTACAGAGAATGTTTAATAAGACTTGGAAAGAAGAAAAGGTCCCTTCTAAATGGAAAAAAGAATCATTGTTAAAATACCAAAAAAAAAAAAAAAAGGCATCTTAGTGACCGTAAACAACTGGAGAGGAGTAACCTTAATATCAGTTGTGTCAAATGTATTTTGAAAGGTCATTTTGAATAGACTTAAAGATATAGTGGATACAGCAGTGAGAGAAGAACAAGCAGGATTTTGAAAAGAGAGAAGCTGTCAAGATCAGATCTTGACTCTCAGAATAATACTTGAAGAACACATTGAAAAACAGAAACCACTAATACTGAATTTCATAGACTTTAAAAAGGCATTTGATAGCATACACAGAGATTCATTGTGGAAAAATTTAAGTCTATATAGAATACCATCTAAAATTGTCAACATCATTAAGGACTTCTACAATGGATATGTTTGTGCAGTCAAAACAGAAGAAGGGATGAGTGAATGGTTCCAGATTGAAACAGGTATGGAACAAAGATGTATATTGTTTCCTTTGCTTTTTGGAATTACAATAGACTTTATAATGAAAAAATGCTGCACAGGTAACACAGGTATTGACTGGGTACATGAGACCCAACTAAAAGATCTTGATTTTGCTGATGACATAACTCTAATAATGTGAATTCCATGCAAGAAAAAACAGATACCCTGTCCTCAATGGCTAGCAAAATAGGACTTAAAACCAATAAGGACAAAACAAAAATAATGAAAATTCCCCTTAATCGAAATGGAAAAACTCACATAGAAAGGACAAATATTGAGGAAGTCAATTAATTTGCATACCTTGGCAGCTACATAGACCAGGATGGTGACACCAGAAAGTCAGTTAGAATTAGAATTGCAAAAGCAGCATTGATCTTCAAGAATCTTGAGAACATATGGCATTCAAAAGTTATAAGCACAAAAATCAAGTTAAGACTATTCAATTCAAATGTAATATCCACCCTCATTTATGCATGCAAAAGCTGGAAAGCAACTAAAGAAATAGAAAAGAAATTAGACTCTTTTGAAAACAAATGCCTAAGGAAAATGCTCTGCATCAAGTGGAATGAATTCAAGAACAATGCATGACTGAACAACAACCAGTTTCATGGGTGATCAGGAAAAAGAGATGGACATATGTTGGTCATGTGATGAAAAGAAACATCAAAGAATCCCAAAACAAGCTATCAAGTGGAACACAACAGGCCAAAGAAAAAGAAGCAGACCGCATGAAACTCTGAAGAGGACATTGTTAAGAGAGGCCAAATTAATAGGCATAAAGTCCCTTGATGATGTTGAAAGACTCGCCGAAGACAGGAAAAATTGCCAAACTATCTTGCGAGCCCTATGTGACATTTAAAGGCACGAAAAGGATATAAGATATCAGATATCTATTTCGGTTATAACTTATATATATATATATATATAGTTATATCCATTTTGTTGCATTGTACATTGATCTTTAACTACTTGGAGTCTGTTGCCCCTTCTTTCATTGTGGATTGTTGACAATTTTTTCCACTTGATGAAGGTCTGTTGTCTTGCAACTACAGCAAATCATCTTCTACTTCGATAAGGAGCAGTCAAATGGAAATGAGATGAGGCCACTAAATCTCATAATATGTGGGGGAGAAACACCGTTGTTGTAATAAATGGTACTAGTGCGATTTTTGTCAGGGACAGAAGTGGAATTCATATTGGTTATTTGTTGCCAAGTCCAAGGTCACACTAAAAGATGTCATGCAGGAGGAAATACACTGCACCTCACCTACCAACATGTTTGCACCAAAAGAAGAACAGTGTAGTGTTATTTGTTTTTTGACGGCTGAAGGAAGTTGCCCAGCATGAAATCCATTAATGAATGGTAAACGCATATGGTGAACATACATTGTCCAAGAGTAGTGTCTAGGAGTGGACAGTGTAATTTTGAAGTGGCAGGAAAAGAGTGCTCGGTGATCTGCATCTGGTTCAGTCACATGTGGTTGCCATGCCACAGGCAAATTCATAAGGTTGATAAATGATGTGTTGTGATGGATGAATAACAGAGAATGCTGACATTAGTCATGGTGGCATTCTCACCACTCTGCACAAGTGCCTTGGGTAAATGAAGGTGCGTGCCCATTGGGTCCTGAGGAACCTAAGAACTGAGCAGAAGGCGCAGCATCTGTGTGTGTGCCAGCAACATCTGTAGAGGTTTCAGGAAGAAGGTGACTTGTTTCTGTTGTATATTGTTGCTGGAGATGAATCCATTTGCCACTATCATGACTCTGAATCTCATTGAGTAAGCATGCAGCTGAAATACACAACATCACCTCTACCAAAGCAGTCTAGGTTTCAGACCAGTCTCAAGAAAGTTATAGTCACTCTTTTTCTTCTGTTACCAAGTGACTTTCTTATCAAGTCCTGTCACATGAGGCCACAGTAAATATGGAATACTCTCAGACCACAATAACAAAACTTAGAGCCAAGTTCAGGTAAAACTGACTGGTGGTATCATCCGTCTGCATGACAATGCCAGACCTCATGTGGCCAATACATTAAAGCAGAAGTTAGCTGAATATGGCTGGGAAGTTCTGCAGCAACCATACCTTGCAACTTCCATATCTTTTCCCAACCAAGAAGCATCTGAGAGGCAAGAAATTTGACTCAGATGATGCAGTGTATGAGGTGGTACAATTTTGGTTGCGAAAGCAGCCTAAAGAATTATGAAGCTGGTTTCCTTCAATTGGTGAAACAGTGACAGAGATGTGTAGGCAATGGTGAGGACTACTGACAGATAAGTCTAATACTGTGCTGTAGTTATGTCCTGGCTCATTTTCTTTTGACCACTCCTTAGTTTAATTTCTTTATGGCAGTAATGCAATATAGTTTTCTTAGTTGTGAATACACACATACAGTAATATGCTAGTTGCAAAGTATCATATCTTTATCTCTTGAAATATGAATATTTTGTGTTGAATTAAAAAAAAAAAAAGGTACTCAGCTACAAAAAAATTATTATCCTCACTAAAATCATGGAAAGGTCAGTGGCAGCCACAGTGATATATAGCACACATTTAAAATGATATGAATCCTATAGATGTAATTACAAGTCATATAACAATGAAGTACATATAATATACATTATTATAAAAATTAAAGAGAAATTATGGACCAAGATGGACTGAGCATTTATATGAACTGAGAAAAAAAATGCTAGGAGTAGATGAAAAGCTAGATAAAGAGATACTAAAAAAAATAATAATAAAGTTCTGAAAACAGAAGAAACAAAAAAAAATTGCATCACACTAGAAAATGTAGAAGTTGTAGTGATATGTTGTTGAAAAACGAAGATACTATGCTTAACAGATATAAGTGATAAGAAATGAAAGTTGTAATTGTTGTCAACCTCAACTTTTATGTATAAACTTGGAGCTGAGGGAAAGCCTGAACATCTCAGCCTTTTATAATTTTTTAACATGTTTTTCCCATCGCTTGAGATGTTATAATAAATTATAGTTCACTAGAACTATTTATTTACTATCACTTGTGTCAAAGGTGTTTTGTAAAGTGATTCTAAATAGGATTAAGGATGTAGTGGTTATTGCAATGAGAGAAGAACAGGCAGGATTTCAAAAAGGGAGAAGCTGTCTCAACCATATTGAAAAGCAGAAACCATTAATTCTGATCTTCATAGACTTTAAAAAGGCATTTGAAAGCATATGCAGAGATTCACTGTGGAGAATTTTAAGACTATATGGAATATCATATAAAACTGTCAACATCATTAGAAATCTCAACAACGGATATGTTTGTGCAGTCAAGACAGAAAAAGGAATGAGCAAATGATTTCAGACTGAAACAAGCATGAAACAAGGATGTATATTATCTCCATTGCTTTTTGGATTTTTATAATGAAAAATGCTGTACAGGTAAAACAGGCATTGATTGGGGACATTGGCCCCAAATTAGAATTATTAAACATTCTTTGTAGCTGGCTCATGTTGTCACTATTAATAGTTTTTAACATTTTGACTGTTATTTCATCTTCACCTGCAGCTTTATTGTTAGCCATTAGATTCACTACTGTTTCAATTTCATTTAGTGTATTTTCATCTAAGTTTACATTTAGTTGTGGAACTGGTAAATTAGTTTCAGATTTGTTAATTCATGTGGGTGTGGTCTATTAAGTATTTCTTGGAAGTGTTCGGCCCATGTTTGCTTTTGGTCTTTACTTGATGTTAATAGGTTGTCTGTTTTGCTAAAGACTTGTTTTTCTCTGAAACTTAATTTTGAAGAAGACAGGCTAGTAAAGAAGATTAAACTGAGAAAATTTTAATATTTTGGATATATTAAATGTCATGAGAATTCAGAGAAGACGGTCTTAGAAGGGTGCGTAATAGGAAAAAGAAAGAGGAAGATCAAGGTGAAGATGGTTGCAAGACATCATTGATGATCTATGAATGAATGCATCAGCACCAGAATATCCTGCTTACAGCAGTGAGGCCTATAGGAGAGCTGTTAGAGAGACAAAGTTCCAAAAGGGATATGCAAATGACTGACAGTCCTTCTGGCAAAGAATCCACAGAACCTACAGAAATTAATAGATAGAATACACAACACAAGCCAAGAATGAGAACTTGAGAACAATATCAAGAAGAATAAAGTAATGGTGTTCAGCAGGAAAGACCATAAGCCACAGATGGATATCAGTCAGTCAGTCAGATGGATATAAATGTAAACAAAGAGTGAATGGAACAAGTGACAAACTACTGATACCTAGGGCATACATTAATTGAAGATGGGAGAAGTGAGATAGAGATAAAGAAAAGAATAGGAATGGTAAAACATACATTCAACACCATGAAGACAGGGCTGTTATCCAGAAATCTTCCCATAAAAACAAAAGTGAGATTTGTAAAATATTATATCCACTCTGTTTTACAGTATAGAGAAGAAACCTTGCCTCTGAGCAAAGAGATAGAGAGAAAGGTTCATGTGGTTCTACATAAAATTAGGTCATATAACATGGAGAATGAAAAAAGCAAATGCACAGGTTTTAGAACAGCTCCAAGTGCAATGTGAACTTATCACAGAAATAAGGATTAAGAAAACAAAATACTTTGGCCATATCAAAAGACATAACAATATACTGAAGACCATATTAGAAGTAAAGGTGAAAGGAAAAAGAGCTAGAGGAAACAGAGATGTAAATGGGAAGATAACATTATCTAAATGGACAGAATACAGCCTAAGTGCACCATCAATGCGAGGGAGTGAGGGAACTGGAGATTAATTACCATCAACTTTCATTCTGGAGAAGGCACATGATGATGATGATGATGATGATGATGAAGAATGTCAGTATCACACCTGGTTGCATTTATCTTCCAAGATTTCTCTGGACCCATTTTTAGACCAATTTTTAGACTCAGAGTGAACCCTGGGGCTTGTTTGATGTGATGCTACCAGAAAAAGTTCCTACTGATGGAATCTGGACCTGAACCCAGTGATTTTCAGTGTTTTGCATTTTCATTTGTCCAATGTTTCTGTTTCATTCTCTCAAAAGTCATATTTTGTTTCTTCATATTTTTGCTTTATCTGTTTAATTTCACTTCTTACAAGAAGAAATTAGTACTGTCTTTATACAGCTTTATGTATTAACCTTTCCTTTCTTTATGTTAAGAATATTCTCTAATTTGTCAGAAAATTCTTCATAACATAAAGATCTGATTTTGCCTATCTGAATCTTGACTGAATCCTTGAAAGAGATTTTAGTCAAATCATCAAGCCAATCAACAAGAACTGCAATGAAATACCATTGTACTGGAGATTTTTAAAACTCTATTTATTTACTTGGAAAACATTCTCAAACAGTGCTGAATTCATAATTTATACCCAGTATTTTTTCTCATTTCCAATAGGAATGCTTATTATGATCAATGTCTTTGGAAACTTTACAATACATAAAACACTATCACATGATGTTTCTCTAGACCAGGTAGATAGGTGTATGGTGCAGTTTTACAAAGTGAGGGAGGGAGTGAGCAAGGTGAGAAAAAAACGAATAGAAAGTATGAGAATGTATAAATGAAAAACATACAACATACGATATTTCAGCATGAGCCTTATTCGAGGATACATACACAACGAAATACAAACACGAAGAACTTATCTGAAATGTCTTGCTCCAAGTGGGAAGCAGAAATGCGTGTGGAAGAAGGAGAAGGAAAAATCATGCTGCCTACAGACAAAAGATTCCCGATAGAGCCAATCATAATGAAGAAGTGGAGAGAGAGGAGGAGAACAAGTGGGAGAAAGGGGTGGGGGGGAGGCAATAGAAACATGATAGCCACTAGAGGTGTCGGGGGGGGGGGGAGGGAGAGAGGGGAGGGAAAAGGGGATGCAGAGAGATAATGAATGAAGAACATAAACACCTGCAGGGAGAAAATGTGAAACTGGTGAATAGGACAAGACCAATATGTTGGCAGAGAAGGAAATAGGATGGTGGTAGGGAGGCGTAGCATAGAGAAAGAAAGTAGAGTATAAAAAAGGCCAGTGGAAAAATAAAGAAGTTACAGAAAGCTGAAGACATTGTTAATTCCACCTGGGTGGAGACAGCCAGTCTGGAAAATAAGGCGCTGTTCTAGGACCCTCCGAGATCGTACATCTGCGGAACAAGAGCGGATTGCACTAACCGAAATGTCCTGTTTGCCCCTGTGGTTGCCAAGGCAAAAATGTTTAGCCACAGGTGTCCAGGCCCTCTTAGAAATATCACTGAGATTCTGGCGAAATCGATCTCCTAACCATAAGCCAGTTTCCCCTATGTACTTCAAACCGCAACGTTTGCACATGATAACATAAATGACATTTCATGAAGTACAGGTGAAACTCTCCTGTACTGATAACGTGGACTTAGGGAAGGAGATCTGGCTGGCCTTGACAACAAACGGACAAGTGTTCCATCTACGGCATCCGCAACGTCTGGTACCATTAAAAAGTGTCATCTGTCTTAAGATGACTACGAATTAAAAGGTCCCTGAGGTTCTTGTCCCCATCTGTAGGCCACCAATGGGGGTTCCTCAAAAAGTTCACATGTCTCAGGCTCGATCTGGAGGAGGTGGAGATGGCGAAACAGTATGTTTTTAACTGCCAAGCTATGAGGGTGGTACGTGAGTACTAGTTTCACTCTGTCCGAGCTACAGTGTGGTTTAGGGGTGAGGGCTTGTTGCCGCGATATATGGCTAATGCGGTTCCAAGATGACAAGAGAACGTGGTCTGGACAGCAGCGCTGACGGAACAAATCTAGCATTTTGTTGCCTTGATCCTGGAAATCTAAATCCTCCTTACACAAACGTCGCAACCTAAGAAGCTGGGGAAAAGGAATAGACTCCTTACACGATCTGGTATGGGAGGAAGAGTACAGGAGGTAGCTGTGAGAGTCTGTAGGTTTATAGTGGATAGAAGTAGTAAGCCCGGAAGGGCCGATAATGACGGCAATCTTATACACATCCATCCCGCATGATCAGGGACTTCAGGCCGTCAAGTTCTTTCTGAACAAAAGACGCAATCCCTCTATTCCTACGTCTACTATTCTGCGCCTTACACAACTTGTCATCCAACTCAATTCTTTTGAATTCAATGGCCTTTACTTTGACCAGATTAGTGGTGTTGCCATGGGTACCAAGATGGGCCCCACGCGTGTCTGTTCATGGGCCACTTCGAACACAAGGTTCTGAGAGACTTTAGAGGCCCTTTTCCCGCCTTCTATAGATGCTACATAGACGACGGCATTGGGATCACATCAATGCCAGAGGAAGACCTTAACAGCTTTATCAGTTTTGTTAAGGAGTACAATCCTGTCATTTCTTTCATCTCCCATATCTCTGCTACTTCCGCTAACTTTCTTGACATTGCCATCACTATCGGCCCTTCCGGGCTTACTACTTCTATCCACTATAAACCTACAGACTCTCACAGCTACCTCCTGTACTCTTCCTCTCATCCCAGATCGTGTAAGGACTCTATTCCTTTTTCCCAGCTTCTTAGGTTGCGACGTTTGTGTAAGGAGGATTTAGATTTCCAGGATCAAGGCAACAAAATGCTAGATTTGTTCCGTCAACGCGGCTATCCAGACCACGTTCTCTCGTCATCTTGGAACCGCATTAACCATATATCGCAGCAATAAGCCCTCACCCCTAAACCACACTGTCGCTCGGACAGAGTGAAACTAGTACTCACGTACCACCCTCATAGCTTGGCAGTTAAAAACATACTGTTTCGCCATCTCCACCTCCTCCAGATCGAGCCTGAGACACGTGAACTTTTTGAGGAACCCCCATTGGTGGCCTACAGATGGGACAAGAACCTCAGGGACCTTTTAATTCGTAGTCATCTTAAGACAGATGACACTTTTTATGGTACCAGACGTTGCGGACGCCGTAGATGCAACACTTGTCCGTTTGTTGTCGAGGCCGGCCAGATCTCCTTCCCTAAGTCCACGTTATCAGTACAGGAGAGTTTCACTTGTACTTCACGAAATGTCATTTATGTTATCATGTGCAAACGTTGCGGTTTGAAGTACAATGGGGAAACTGGCTTACGGTTAGGAGATCGATTTCGCCAGAATCTCAATGATATTTCTAAGAGGGCCTGGACACCTGTGGCTAAACATTTTTGCCTTGGCAACCACAGGGGCAAACAGGACATTTCGGTTAGTGCAATCCGCTCTTGTTCCGCAGATGTACGATCTCGGAGGGTCCTAGAACAGCGCCTTATTTTCCAGACTGGCTGTCTCCACCCAGGTGGAATTAACAATGTCTTCAGCTTTCTGTAAATTCTTTATTTTTCCACTGGCCTTTTTTATACTCTACTTTCTTTCTCTATGCTATCCCTCCCTACCACCATCCTATTTCCTTCTCTGCCAACATATTGGTCTTGTCCTATTCACCAGTTTCACATTTTCTCCCTGCAGATGTTTATGTTCTTCATTCATTATCTCTCTGCATCCCCTTTTCCCTCCCCTCTCTCCCTCCCCCCCCCCGCCCCTCTAGTGGCTATCATGTTTCTATTGCCTTCTCCCCACCCCTTTCTCCCACTTGTTCTCCTCCTCTCTCTCCACTTCTTCATTATGATTGGCCCTATCGGGAATTTTTTGTCTGTAGGCAGCATGGATTTTCCTCCTCCTTCTTCCACACGCATTTCTGCTTCCCACTTGGAGCAAGACACTTCAGATAAGTTCTTCGTGTTTGTATTTCATTGTGTATGTATCCTTGAATAAGGCTCAAGCCGAAATATCGTATGTTGTATGTTTTTCATTTATACATTCTCATACTTTCTATTCGTTTTTTTCTCACCATGCTCACTCCCTCCCTCACTTTGTATAACTGCACCATACACCTCTATCTACCTTATTTATTTAAACCAGTTTTACTGCAGTCGCGATCGCTTTTATCTGCTCTAGACCAGCAGTTAATACTTTATCATTTCAATAATAGAAAGCAATAAACTTGACCTTGAAGAATGGCCATGCTCTGCTGCTGGCCTAGAGATAGGGCTCCTTGCATTCAGGACACTCTCTATGTGCTTGGCCTTTAAATCAGTGTTGTTCATAGTGTGTGTTGGATGATATTGCCAATGGCCTTGTAAGAAGAAATAACTTCTGAGAAAAAAGTTATAACAAACCATATAATGTGCCTTGAAACAGAAGTGCCAGAATTGAGGTCACAGTCGATAAAATCTTTGGAGTGAGCATCGCTCGTCCTCTCTGAGTAAATGTAAAGTGAGTATACGATACCCTGTAAGAAATACAAACACATAATCATATATATGCACTATTAATTCTTTACATTAAGCATAATTCTCACTGCATGAAAAAAAGTGTAATTTTCTGCCGATCTCTGAAAAAAAAGCATCCTTTATTATTCAGTATTAAAGAGTATATTTCTTTGTCCGACTTGATAGGTCCTTCCATTGCTTTATACTGGAAAACTGCACCCATTGTGCTAATAGAGGGGATAAAAGAAAAAAGTGAAAGGGACTAAGAAAAGAAAAAAGTGAAAGGGACAAAGAAAAGAAAAAAGTGAAAGGGACAGATAAAAGAAAAAAGAAACAAGCTGTTAACAACACCAGAATACAGATGTAATGAGTCACATAAAATGATAAGACAATTAATTAATGCAGGTGAAAGTGAATCAATTTCAATTTTAAAAAATATATATATGTGCCTTCCTAGATTTGTTTTTGAAGACCCTAGTGAAATGATAACCACTAAACAATCAGAAATGATTTTACACTGAGTGAAATGTAAAAACAGTTTTAAGAGAAAAAAAAGACAACATAGACCCAGTGCCTTCTTTGATTGCAGATTTTACAACAATATTCAAATCAACAATGTTAAAATGATAGAAACAAATACACAATACTGTATATTGTTCTTTTACAGATTAACATTAGTAGATGACCTATGGTTCTTGCCTTTAGGTTATAAACCTTGTTTTGTTTTTGTATTTATTGTTTGAAGAATACTATAACAGTTTTCTTCTAGAGTACAACCTCTTTTCACTGAAGGTAACTGAGTAAAAAGACATGTAGAAATCATGCAAAAGCTTTAGTTGCCAGTCACACAAATTATCTGGATAATCATCATAATTATAAGGACTCAAATGATCTTTGCATTTGGACTTGATGACTGTTTTGCACTCTAGTCAGAAATGAGCCAGTACTCTAGTGAGATACAGACAAATAGTTTTATTTTATAGCTATATACAAGTAACATTTATACTATTTATATCTCCTTATTTTATATCCTTCCCATGCCGTTAAATGTCACATAGGGCTCGCAAGGTAGTTCGCCAATTTTTCCTGTCTTCGGCGAGTCTTTCAAACTCATCAAGGGATTTTATGCCTATTAATTTGGCCTCTCTTAACAATATCCTCTTCAAAGTTTCGTGCGGTCTGCCTCTTTTTCTTTGGCCTGTTGTGTTCCATTTTATAGCTTGTTTTGGGATTCTCTGACTGTTTCTTCCCATCACGTGACCAACATATATCTATCTCCTTTTCCTGATCACCCACAAGACTGGTTGTTGTTCAGTCGTCTGTATTTATACTAGCCTATACATATTAAATTAATAATAATAAAAGAACAGATAATTTGACTATAAAATCACTAAAGCGAAAAATAATGAAATAATGAACAGAGAATAATAATGAAGTATTAATTAGTCTCCCTCGTGTGGTACCCAGGACTTGAGCAAATGCCTGGGAAGCAAAGAAAAGGGCCATTATACCCTACCAAGCCTGATCGTAAAGGGTGACTAAAGAGGGTTTGGCATAGAGCCAGCAACCCTATCTTGTGAAAAAAAAACATCAGACTGCTGCAGATAAAAAACATCAGACTGCTCCAGAAAAAAAAAACAAAAACATCAGGCTGCTGTAGATCAACAGATTTCCTGATTATAGACACAATTTGCTTAATCTGGTTGATTATATCAAAAATACTAGGCACTGTCAATAGTTTAGGGTTAAGGTTTATGATTAGAGTTTACAGTTGTGGGTCAAAGTTCAGGGTTAAGGTATCAATGATCCAAAAAAAATCAATAACAAAAGACCTTTGTACAGATCAAGAGATAGAATGAATTACTTGACTTTCATTTTGAACTTCTTTTTCAATAAACATATCTTAATTGTCACTCCTTCATCATGTCACTCCCTCATTTTGTAACTCCTTTGATACACATTGATTTCTAGATACTCCTTAAAGGATTATCACCTTTCCATTGATGGAATTCCATACACACCTTTCCTCTTATTAAGAACAAACTGAATGTACTGCAAAAATAAGCCTCATATGCCATAGGTTAATGAAATACATGTTTTAAAAGTGAATACTTCACTGTTTATTTTCTCTTTTACCAGCTGACATTTTCAGAATAAACAGTAATAGAATTATTACAATTGTACTATATGTGATTAAAAATATATAATTATTTATAAAACATTGAACATGACAACTTCTTAATTTAAATGAATATTTTAACTTAATTTTGTTATAAAACTTAGCTTTAGTTAGTGTTTTCATATGTGTTTAGTTATCATAAAATATGGAAAAACAAGGCTACAGTACCTACATATCATTTTTTTAAGACCAAAGCATATTAATTATCATTCTCAGGTAAGCAAATTACAGTCATCCTGTTCAGTACCAATGACACCTCTGTCTCCGTTCACCCCCCCCCCCCCACCCACCCACCAGGTGTAACCATAAGAGTGATGGCACTATTCTAATTTCAATTAATGCTATAGACTCAAGAGGTATGGTTTGGAGAAAGATGTAACAGATGCACTGTACAACTAGCAAAGTTATCAGAGAAGTTGTGATATGCTGAAAACTAACTGCAGCAATCAGGAAAAAATCAAATTTGTTTAGACGTGTCATTAAAAAAAAAAAAAAACAGAAATTTGAGAGCCTGACAAATACCAGAAAAAGCTACAGGCAAAAATAAAAAATATAAAGATCCAGTGGAAAATATGTAAACAGGCCCATAAAGTAAAGCAGGTAAAAGAAAAGATAAACCTGATTTGGGATATCTCGAACCTGGCCCATGAGAGGCTGCCCCAGATGGGGCACTGTTTTGGGGCCCACACGGTTTCCCTGTTTTAAAGGTGGGGCCAGAGAGCTTTGAGATGGGGACTGAATTAAAACAGATACATTGGGTTGCACCAGCCTACAAAAATTCTCTCAGAAGCTTTGCCCAGGACTGCATAAAGGGGGGAGATGATCAGATTGCATAAAGGGGGGATGATCAGACTGCATAAAGGGGGGAGATGATCAGATTGCATAAAGGGGGGATGATCAGACTGCATAAAGGGGGGAGATGATCAGATTGCATAAAGGGGGGAGATGATCAGACTGCATAAAGGGGGGAGATGATCAGACTGCATAAAGGGAGAGATGATCAGGCTGCATAAAGGGAGAGATGATCAGACTGCATAAAGGGAGGAGATGATCAGACTGCATAAAGGGGGGGGGATGATCAGACTGTATAAAGGGGGGGATGATCAGACTGCATAAAGGGAGGAGATGATCAGGCTGCATAAAGGGAGAGATGATCAGACTGCGTAAAGGGTGGAGATGATCAGGCTGCATAAAGGGAGAGATGATCAGACTGCATAAAGGGGGGGGGGGGGATGATCAGACTGCATAAAGAGGGAGATGATCAGGCTGCATAAGGGGGGAGATGATCAGACTGCATAAATGGAGGAGATGATCAGGCTGCATAAAGGGAGAGATGATCAGGCTGCATAAACCAGTGAGATTATCATCAACACCTGTCTTGATTCTACTTGTCTACACGTCCACTGTACACAAACTGCCCTACATTTACAAAAGTTATTATAAATAAATGTCATTAACAAAAGAAAATGACTGTTAACACACTTGGTATCTTACAGTTCACCACATCATTTTCCACCTTTTTTAACGGTGTAACTTTGATGCTAACATTTATTAGCTATAGTTGACGTTAGACGAACCACATTTCAAAATCATATCTTGGTTACGAAAGTCATGTTTACAAAACAAAATATGCGAACTAGAAAACAAACGATTTAGTGTTTAATTATGCCGACTGTGGGATAGAGCCTGCTTTCTTCACAACAGCTACAATAATTAACTGAACTGCAGAATTATACTTAATTTTACTTTCGTCTTTTTTTTTTATAAACGGCCCCTTCCCTCGCACCACCAGGTACTAATACAGCGTATGATTAAAAAGTACGGCACGCACAACAGTTTTTTTTAAAGACAATGTATGTGACAATTAAATTTATTAGCTTGTGTTGTTAACAAAGAAAAAAGGTGGCAAATACACTTGCCAGTATAGTCATGGCTCAAATCCTCCCCCACCCCCAAAATGCCAAGATTTTGGCTTCTTGTTAGAAGCCGACTGCCGTTAGATCACGCAGTGATGCTAGAATGTGGTAACTTGTAATCGTCAGTTTGGCCAGCACTTTGAAAAGCTGAAGGGCTCGGTGGAGACAACTCCACACCTCATAGCACTACATCCTGTGAAAGACAGGTTTCACAGAGGGTCATCCCAGATCTAACTAAGAAACTTCCTTGATTGGCGCGTAAATGTGCAAATATTCTTCCAGAAACGGAATGAAACCGTCGTCTGTAATTAGAGATGATTCAGTTTTCTCGGACCAGTTCAGAATAGATAACAGATAGAACAGTTATTATTATGTTTATACACCTGTGTTTCAATGAAGTGTTCATTTTTTGTATTTCTAAACCATAACTTCAAACCTTTTTTTTTTTTTAGCTATCTCTGGTTTGTTTCATTACATTGTGTCTCTAAATAATTCTCTCTATATTTCTCAGTTCTTTCGCCCAGTTTTCTTTCTATCACGAAGAATTCCTTCTCTTCGGATGTGTGAAATTTTTGGACACCCTAACACACATAAGGTGTGAATATCTGGAATACGATTAGGCAGACAAATGTGATTTTTTTTTCTTTCATACACAATAGACACATATTCTTTGTAACACAGTTTTGTTCAGTGTATGTTTCAGCTAATAATAGTTCTTCATTCGTGCCAGGTATTTCCTTGCACCCTATTTACCATGTATATATAAAACCTAATTTTAACACTGGGTAAGAGTGTGAGACAGAGATCACTACTAGTAATTGTGATGACGGACAAAATCCTGACGGTGTTACTAAGGAAAACCCCTGCATTAAAATAAAAAGAAAAATAAGAGTAGGAGCATGGAATGTGAGAAGTATGTATGAGGGGAAGCGTCAAATAATAAGTGATGATATGAAAAGAACAGGGATACACATTTTGGGAATCTGTGAACATGGATGGAAAGGATCAGGACACTTCAATAGCGAGAATGATAATATCTTCATATACTCTGGTGGAGAATTAGGAGGAAAAAATGGAGTGGCTTTTTATTTGGACAAATCAATATCAAAAGCATTATTAGGTTACAATACAGTAAGTGATAGAATCCTCACAATCAGACTTAAGGGCATTTCTAGAAATGTAACAATCATCCAGATATATGCACCTACATCAGCAGCAGAAGAAGAGGAAGTAGAAGACTTTTATAAAACACTGCAAACGACAAGAGACCAGGTACGGAAAAATGATATTGTATTAATAATGGAAGATTTTAATGTAAAGGTTGGTACAGAAAGAACAGAAGATGGACATGACGCCAGAATGCGTAAAATAGGAAAAAGTAGGAGCAGCTTTATTACTTAATGATTACAAAGTTGTGACGTTTCGGCGTGAACCTTAATCATACACAAACAAGACAAAGAAATAGAGAGAGGAGATAAAGTATAGATTTACATGAATACTATTTTAAAAAACAATTTTTTTAAGAGTACTTAGCTGTAAATTGTAAGGTGTGACTTGTCCGGCGGTGTGTATTTCTTCGTCCTGTAATAAAGCTGCTCCTACTTTTTCATATTTTATGCATTCTGGTATCACAGCTTTACTACAGTGCTTCGTGTATAGGTATATACTTATACACTAATTATTGTGTGTTACAGAAGATGGACATGTTATAGGTAAATTCAGCATAGGACATAGAAATGAGGCAGGTGACAATCTAATGGCTTTTTGCATGGAAAGATTGCTAACACACTTTGATCTTACAAAAAATACCAGAACAATACGGTATAGAAGTGAAGAACCGTTTCGAAATCCTAATGGCTGTACAGGAGGAGATGACACCGGACGATTCGGCTACAGATGCCAGAGACATCTTAATAACAACAGCTAAAGACGTGGTTCCAGTAAAGAAAACACACAAGAATGGATGGATTACAGCAGGTACACTACAACTGATAAAACAAAGTAGAGAAATGAAGACGCAATGGAAAATGACAAACAACAAAGAGAAACATAAATTTTTTAACAAAATAAGTACGAAGAAACATAAGAAAAGACAAAAAAAAACAATACATACAAGATTGTTGTAAAAGAATAGAAGGACATCAGAAGTATGGGAGAGATAGTGAAATGTTTAAAGAAATGAAGACATTGACGAAAAATGTCACACCTAAGCTAAATGTAATTTGTGATGAGATGGGGAATACCTTGACAGAGACAAAGGAAATTCTAGAAAGATGGAAGGAATATTGCAGAGAAATGTATGAAACAACTGACTGTGAAAGTATAAATCAACAACATGAATTATTATTGGAGGAGAAAGAACTCGAAGCGACAATAGAAGTTTTATAGGCAATAAAGAATCTGAAAAATGATAAATCACCAGAATGTGATGAGATAACAGCTGAATGTATTAAAGCAGTAGTAAAGGAATGTGCGACAATCTATCATGCACTATGTAAAAAGATATGGCATTCAGGTATTTGGCCAAAAGAACGAAAAAGAACTATATTCATACCACTGCCAAAAAAAAGGGTAACCTGAAATTATACACAAACTACAGAATTGTTGCCCTGATTAGTCATGCCAGTAAAATTCTGTTTAAAATCATAATGGGTAGACTTCGTAAGAAAATAGAAGAATAAGTCAAAATGGTCCAAGCTGGTTTCAGGCAAGGAAGACGATCAAGAGATCATATATTCAATATAAGATTAATAATAGAGAAATGCAGAGAGTTTAATGTGAATCTATATTTAGCCTTTATAGACAACTCAATGGCATTTGATTGTGTACAACACCAGAACTTTGGGAATTAATGGAAAAAATGGAATTTCCAACACATTTGATACAATTAACATCACTGTTGTATCTATATAGCAGTATTCGTGTAAAAACTGCTGGCTTCATAGTAAGCGCATTATTATGGGTTTTTCTTTCTCAATTTTCTCCTGCTGAAATGCTTCGAGAAGGTCACGTAGGTTGCAAAGCACGTGACAGGAAATTGTGGGGACAAGGCTGAGTGCGTGGGTCAGTTTTGGTTTGAACGTGTAACTATGGGGACGTTTTTTTTGAGCTGTGTGATGTGTTCGTGGAACATATGAACGTGATAGTTGTCCTGCAGTTGTAAGTATGAATGGACTGGCCATATGGCAGGGATAACCAGCCAGCAGTCAGATTTAATGTTATTTTCATCAACATTATCATCCTTCCATCAATAAATGTTCCAAGTCCCACCGTTACATAGGATTTACTTGACTATATGTACCAGCTGTCGTCAACGTGAGGTTTTGAAGAGCCTGGATGAGAAGCATGTCTGGAATAGTGTTTAACTAATCTAGCAAGTGAGAGTGAGAGCTGGAATTATGTGTATAACTAGTCCAGTAACCTCAACTCACGAAGATCAAGAAGAAAGTCTACCCTATTATTCACGTGCGTAACGTGATCACTACGATACGGCCTAAGTAAAGACCCATTAACACGCTGTACACACCAACAGTACCTACAGAAAGAAGAAGACCACCAAAAATCCTGTTATAATTGGTGCCATCGAGGAGACCCACTTTGGCAACATAAAATTACGATCGGTGGAGGTGTCACAGTGGGGCGACACACACACACACACTTGGTACAGAAGGTAATGTCCTGGCCCTAAGGTACGACGCACTCCTGCTGCTCTGTGCCGTCGCCATTCTTGTTTTATTTTCGATTTACACAGCAAGAACTGTGAGCAGCATGGGGTGTTTTCATTCATCGTTGCTTGTATGAGCCTGACTGTCGTATGCTGTCCGTACGTGAGAGGGATCTGTTCTTGTATGCTGCCACTGTGAGGGATAATCATACTAGCCCTTCCAAGCTGTCCTGGAGGCGGATGGGGAGATGATTCGGCACTCTAGCGTGCTGTGCATACGGAGGGGGCCAACACTGGCTCTCTGGTTTGCTATGTCATGGAGGGGCCATTTCTGGCTCTGAATGTTTCCTGGTGGGGATCACTCCCTGGCTCTCTACAGCTGCGAAGAAAGTGCACGGACTCAACCTGTAGTTATCACGACTGGAGGGGAGCCAGCTACAGCCTCTCGGAGTAAGAGCTTGGAACTTGTTTCGCTTTCTCTCTAGCTCCAGGAGTAGGTACTTTCTAGAACTTTTGGACTAATTTCCTTTTCTTTTGATGAAATTCATCAGGTCTTGTGGTGGATAGTAGTAACAGTTTCGGATTAGTTAGGTAATTCTTCCTTTACTTACAGTAAAATAAATAGTTAGGTTACATTAGGTTATGAACTGAGATTGCTTGCTGTGCCATTGCCATGTTTGTGTCAAATCTTTCCGGTCGTTCATGTGATTTTTTTTAGTGGACGATTGTTATTATGTAGTATTTGAGCACAATTGGTGTGCTCGTTTTTATTGTGAGTTGAGTGTGAATGGAATACGCTGCATTTTTAATTCCATAGTGTTTATGTGTGTACGATACTTATATTCAGGGAGTTGGCGTGTTTTTTTTCTCTCTACGCCATCTATGTAAACAACTTTTGTGTAACTGTATTATTGTTATGTAACTTGGCTTTTTGTCTTGATATATTTGGCCAGGTTGATTTTTGGGTTTTATTGTATTCTAAGTGTGATTCGAGTACTGGCCCATTTATTTTTGCCTTGGTCTGTGTGTAGTACTCTAGGCTTCATATTTTCCGTGAGTGGTTTGAAAGTATGCTTTGGTCCGTGTAGTAGCCCGTGCTTTGGTGTTTGTAATGTTTTGGGTGCACCCATTTGGCTGTGTTGTGTTTCACGTGGAGGCCTGCTAGTTGATGTGTATATGACTGTGAACAAAGTTTTCACGGTATGAGAGTGCTGGCCTGCTGTGTTGACTGTAAAAGTTGACCCATTGACCGCCTTTGTTTTGTTTGGGTGATACTGAGATTGCTGTTGGTTTTGTCTCATAACAATATTTTTCGCTTACATATTTGTTTTTGAAATGATTGTTATTTCACCATGCCTTTTTAAAACAAAAATGATTGTTATTTCACCATGCATTAAAAAAAATGTTTGTCTTTGTGTGTTGATTTGTATATAGTCTTCAGTTTATGAATAACTGTTTTCAGATTGTGTTACGTTTGTTTAGAGCATATTGCACTACTGAATTGCATATCGTGCGTATAGCTAAGTTATGCAATGTTCATGTTATATATATGCTGTTTGATAGCCGAGCTGAGATGTTTTTTTAGGTGACTTCAAGAGCGGTTAGCCAGAGATGCGTCACTTTTGTCTTATTGTCTTGACCTTTTATGACACTTACTGTTGTGATGATGTGTCAGATATCTGATGATGTGTCATATATTTTATGATGTGGCATATATTTGATGATGTGTCAAATATTTGGTAATGTGTCATATATTTTATGATGTAACATATCTTGATGTTTTGATATTGTGTGTTTTGCAGATGTATGCCATGTATTATTTTTTATTGGCTTGACGTCCTATTGTTTTTGAAGGATGTCATAAGATGCATTTAGCTGAAATATTGGAGATGACTATTGTTTTTTGGAGGATGTCATCACCTGTATTTAGTTGACATGTTGGACATTTGAGTGTCCTATTGGGATGAGATATGGGTGTATGTGCTCTTTGAGAACTGTGATGGTGTGTTTGGAGAGATTTGCATGGGCAAATCTCTGCTGCAAGGGAGGGGGGAGTATCTATAACAGTATTCGTGTAAAAACTGCTGGCTTCATAGTAAGCGCATTATTATGGGTTTTTCTTTCTCAATTTTCTCCTGTTGAGATGCTTCGAGAAGGTCACATGGGTTGCAAAGCACGTGACAGGAAATTGTGGGGACAAGGCTGAGTGCATGGGTCAGTTTTGGTTTGAACGTGTAACTATGGGGACGTTTTTTTGAGCTGTGTGATGTGTTCGTGGAACATATGAACGTGATAGTTGTCCTGCAGTTGTAAGTATGAATGGACTGGCCATATGGCAGGGATAACCAGCCAGCAGTCAGATTTAATGTTATTTTCATCAACATTATCATCCTTCCATCAATAAATGTTCCAAGTCCCACCGTTACACAGGGTTTACTTGACTATCTGTACCAGCTGTCGTCAACGTGAGGTTTTGAAGAGCCTGGACGAGAAGTCTGGATGAGAAGTGTGTCTGGAACAGTTTTTAACTAATCCAGCAAATGAGAGTGAGAGCTGGAATTATGTGTATAACTAGTCCAGTAACCTCAACTCACGAAGATCAAGAAGAAAGTCTACCCTATTATTCACGTGCGTAACGTGATCACTACGATACGGCCTAAGTAAAGACCCATTAACACGCTGTACACACCAACAGTACCGACAGAAAGAACAAGACCACCAAAAATCCTGTTATATCTAGACCAACAAGCAGCAGTAAAAATAAATGGTGAAACAACAATTTGGTTTGACATACACAAGGGATCCTTCAGGGATGCATATAGTTGCCTTACTTATTTAACTTGTATACTGAAAATATAATGGGGAATGCTAGAGCAGATGTGGACAAAGAATATTACTATACCATAAATAAGGTAGACAGAGGTGTATGGTGCAGTTTTACAAAGTGAAGGAGGGAGTGAGTAAAGTGAGAAAAAAAAAACGAATAGAAAGTATGAGAATGTATAAATGAAAAACATACAACATCCGATATTTCGGGATGTGCCTTATTCTAGGATACATACACAACGAAACAAAAACACGAAGAACTTATCTGAATGTGTCTTCCTCCACGTTTATGTTATTTATGCGATCATGTGCAAACGTTGCGGTTTGAAGTACATAGGGGAGACTGGCTTACGGTTAGGAGATCGATTTCGCCAGCATTTCAGTGATATTTCTAAGAGGGCCTGGACACCTGTGGATAAACATTTTTGCATTAGCAACCACAGGGGTAAACAGGACATTTCTGTTAGTGCGATCCGCTCTTGTTTTGCTGATGTACGATCTCGGAGGGTCCTAGAACAGCGCCTTATTTTCCGGACTGGCTTCTTTATTTTTCCACTGGCCCTTTTTTTAACTCTACTTTCTTTATCTATGCTACCTCTCCCTACCACCACCCTTTTTTCTTCTCTGCCAACATATTGGTGTCTTTAGGGTCTTGTCCTATTCGGCAGTTTCACATTTTCTCCCTGCAGGTGTTTATGTTCTTCATTCATTATCTCTCTGCGTCCCCTTTTCCCTCCCCTCTCCCCCCCCCGACACCTCAAGCGGCTATCATGTTTCTATTTCCTTCCCCTCACCCCTTTCTCCCACTTGTTCTCCTCCTCTCTCTCCACTTCTTCTTTACGATTGGCTCTATCGACCGGGCATCTTTTGTTGGAGGCAGCGTGGTCTTTCCTTCTCCCTTCTACTACACACATTTCTGTTTTCTACTTGGAAGAAGACACATTCAGATAAGTTCTTCGTGTTTCTGTCCCGTTGTGTATGTATCCTCGAATAAGGCTCACGCCGAAATATCGGATGTTGTATGTTTTTCATTTATACATTCTCATACTTTCTATTCGTTTTTTTCTCACTTTACTCACTCCCTCCCTCACTTTGTAAAACTGCACCATACCCTCTGTCTACTTTATTATTTAAACCAGTTTTACTGCAGTCGCCATCCCTTTTATCTGTTACTATGCTATAACAATTGGAGGTTATGAAATACCAGAGATTAGATATGCTGATGATATAGTATTACTGTCCCCGACACAAAAAGGAATGGAAAAACTAATTATGTCAGTCCGTAAGAACAGTGAAAAGCAAAACCTGTATCTTAATGTTAAGAAAAGTAAATTGATGACAACTGACAAAACAAACAAGGCAACTGATATATGTATCAATGAGTAAAACTGGAAGAAGATGGCTGCAAGACATCGTTGATGATCTGCAAATGATCTGCAGCAGGCCATCTTACTCACAACCGAGAGGCCTACAGAAGTGCTGTTCGGGATTCAAAGTTCCGCAACGGACATGCACATGAATGAATGAATATAAAACCAAAACTCAGAAAGTCCGATCACACTAAACCGATATATTGATCCTAACATCTTATGTCCTATCTGTGCCGTTAAACGTCACACATGGCCCGCATGGTAGTTCGCCAAGTTCTCATGTCCTCGGCGAGCTTTTCAATCTCATCAAAGGATCTTATGCCCACTAAACTGGACTCTTTTAACAATGTCCTCTTTAGAGTTTCACGTGGTCGACCTCTTTTTCTTCGCTCTGTTGTGTTCCACTTGATAGCTCGTTTGGGGATTTTATCAACAAAGACACAAGAAAGATATACTACATATCACACATACAAACACATTTATATTATTGTTCCACAATCTGGGATGGATGCTCAGCCTCAAATACAAAAAGGCTTCACTCACTTCACAAACGAGCATTAAATCTGATTTGTGACAAACACCCAGTACAGATTGTAGATCAGCACACACAACTCAAAATTCTACACCTTAAATATGGAGTCATTTTTAACAAAGTTAAGTTTGTTCACAGAATCCTGTCGCACTATGCTCCGCTTTACTTGTGGTCACTGTTTACGTATAACACTAAACATAGCCAGCGTTTAAAAAACTCTGATCTGTACAAGAAAAGCCTTGCATACTCTGGAACATCCTTCCCTACCATTTAAAATCTTTAGTAATACTTCATCCTTTAACTAAAACTTGTTTCATTATTTACCTGCTTGTAATTATATGCTTCTATAGAATAGCATGCAGTCTCTCAACCCATGACTCGCCAGTCATCAAGTACTAAAATGACATAGTTCGAAATGTAACTTGTTAGATATTGTTAGAAATTATTTTAATGTTTGTTAAGAAAAACATATGTTAGAAAATCTGTATTGACAATGTATTTTTGATTATGTATATGTCTGTGTGTGCGCGTGTATGTGTATGTGAGTGCTATTTTCTTAGGTTAATTACTTCTTCTCATTTACTTTGAATGTAATAGTTTAATCTTACTCTCTTTCAATATGTTTTTTCCTAATGTAATTTATTACCTCTTTCCGTGCCTTTGGCCACTTTTATGACATTTCCGGTTTCCCGATGCTTACCAATGGTCACTTTAGTGATCATTGGTTTGTTTCAATAAAACAACCGGTGTAACATTTAGAATGTACATATTTCGTCCGCGATTCCGGTGACATTTTTCAGAATGGCGAAAGAGTGCCTAGTTACGAGCGTTGCCGAGCGAGAAAAAGGAAGAGAAAGACCGAAATTTTTCAATTTTTGATGATGTAGATAGGGGTATGGACATGGCCTCTGACCACCCCACTGTTCTTGAATGTATCCCAAGTAGATCTAGACATACTAGACGACGGGAGAAGTAGTTAGAAGGTTATTTCAGACATTAATTTAGCGAGAATGCAACATAGAATCAGAATATGAGATCGACAAGTAGATCTACACATTTCAGATGGTAAGTAGTGCAGACCTAGCCGATGGTGAGCTGGGCACAATCAGTGTCTAAAAACATCACATTACTTCTTTTTTCCTAAAACACTCTGCATTTATGAAATGTTCATACATTTAGTTATACTTTGAAACATAATAAGTACACGGAAGTACATGTAAATACTGTTTTCCATTCCATTTTACAACTACCCCCTAACATATCAAGACCCGCACTTTTACTCTGGCACCTAACTGAACGTCCTTTTTTCTTACTGTGGCACGGGAAGAGTATCGAGTGTGTGGGGAGAATGAAAGATGGAGTGATGAAGGGCAGAATATAAGACGGGCCTGCGTGCTCAATTCTTTACCCTTTAAAAATAAAGGTTCATTCATTCTCTTATTGTTTCTTCTCATCATGTGACCGATATATTTCCATCTTCTTTTTCTGATCATCCATAAGACAGGTTGTTCGCTCATCTGCCTCATTTCTGTGTTGTTCTTGAATTCGTTCCACTTTATACCGAATATTTTCTTTAAACATTTGTTTTCAAAAGAGTATAATTTGTTGTCTATTTCTTTAGTTGTTTTCCAGCTTTCGCATGCATAAATGAGGGTGGATATTACATTTGAATTGAATAATCTTAGCTTGGTTTTTGTGCTTATTATTTCTTTCAAAAGTTATGAGTGCCATAATGTTCTCAAGATCCTTGAGGGTCAATCTACTTGTGCAATTCTAATTCTAACATGCTTTCAGGTATTACCATCCTGGTCTATGTAGCTGCCGAGATATGCTCAGAATATACATGCCACGTAAATCATGTATTATTTTTTAAATACACCGCAAGGGTGCTTGCTAGATAGATGTACCACCACAATGAATATTGATAGATAGATGTACCACCACAATGAATATTGATAGATAGATGTACCACTACAAGGATGCTTGATAGATAGATGTACCACTACAAGGAATATTGATAGATGTACCACCACAAGGATGCTTGATAGATAGATGCACCACCACAAGGATGCTTGCTAGCTAGATGTACCACCACAAGGATGCTTGCTAGATAGATGGACCACCACAATGAATATTGATAGATAGATGTACCACCACAAGGATGCTTGATAGATAGATGTACCACCACAAGGATGCTTGATAGATAGATGTACCACTATAAGGATGCTTGATAGATAGATGTACCACCACAAGGATGCTTGATAGATAGATGTACCACCACAAGGATGCTTGATAGATAGATGTACCACCACAAGGATGCTTGATAGATAGATGTACCACCACAAGGATGCTTGATAGATAGATGTACCACCACAAGGATGCTTGATAGATAGATGTACCACTACAAGGATGCTTGATAGATAGATGTACCACTACAAGGATGCTTGATAGATAGATGTACCACTACAAGGATGCTTGATAGATAGATGTACCACTACAAGGATGCTTGATAGATAGATGTACCACTACAAGGATGCTTGATAGATAGATGTACCACTACAAGGATGCTTGATAGATAGATGTACCACTACAAGGATGCTTGATAGATAGATGTACCACCACAAGGATGCTTGATAGATAGATGTACCACTACAAGGATGCTTGATAGATAAATGTACCACCACAAGGATGCTTGATAGATAGATGTACCACCACAAGGATGCTTGATAGATAGATGTACCACCACAAGGATGCTTGATAGATAGATGTACCACCACAATGATGCTTGATAGATAGATGTACCACCACAAGGATGCTTGATAGATAGATGTACCACCACAAGGATGCTTGATAGATAGATGTACCACCACAAGGATGCTTGATAGATAGATGTACCACCACAAGGATGCTTGATAGATAGATGTACCACCACAAGGAAGCTTGATAGATGCACCACCACAAGGAAGCTTGATAGATAGATGTACCACCACAAGGAAGCTTGATAGATAGATGTACCACCACAAGGATGCTTGATAGATAGATGTACCACCACAAGGAAGCTTGATAGATAGATGTACCACCACAAGGATGCTTGATAGATAGATGTACCACCACAAGGAAGCTTGATAGATAGATGCACCACCACAAGGATGCTTGATAGATAGATGTACCACCACAAGGATGCTTGATAGATAGATGTACCACTACAAGGATGCTTGATAGATAGATGTACCACTACAAGGAAGCTTGATAGATAGATGTACCACTACAAGGATGCTTGATAGATAGATGTACCACTACAAGGAAGCTTGATAGATAGATGTACCACTACAAGGATGCTTGATAGATGAACCACCTCGAGGTGGTGGGGGTGTTTGGATTAAATCTTAGCCTTTGACATGGAAGAACCACGTTGTTGATCATGGTACCTTCAGTGCAAGATAAGTCGCGTATTATACATTATATATCCAGTAATTTATACTTTCTGTCTTTTCTTGATTTCATAATCCAAAAGAATCACTATTATTATTGTTATTACTATTTATTATAAATATGAATGTGAATGTAGTCAAGCTAAACACATCAAACTTCTAAGTCTGGTCTTTTTTTTTAGGGCAGAAACTGCTGCTTAAAGGATGCAAATGCCATTAGTACATGTACAACTGAGTATCTAAATAACTTTTCATTCATTTTTTTCACTTCATCCTGGATAGCTTTGACGATCATTTTTCTTATCCTGTACGATCCTTGATGATTTAGATCAGTTCGAATGCTTTTTTGTCTTTTCATGGTTCTTGGTCAGTCCACTTCCATATTTTTCTATAGGCCTTCCTCTCCCTTTTCCCATGAAATTTGCAGTCATTATCAAGTTCTCTAACTTCTGTCTTCTTTTGACATGTCGACGAAATTTAACTTTTCTTTTCTTACAACTTATAATTCATCTCTTTCTTTTCTCTAAAACTTACTTACAACACGAGGTTGTAAAAGTGTTGATGGTGCATATGAAAGAAAGAGGTTGCGAACGTTCGTTGTGAGCAATATATTATATGAAAAGCTTCTGTCAAAAAAACAAAAACAAAACTAAAATGTTACATGTGAAGTGCTAGGAGCCGCTGAATGGACCCATATAATTTTAAGAAATGATAGAGATCAAGAAATGAGTCTGTCTGTCTGTCTGTCGTACAAACTGACATTCGGCAGCTAACGACCGACCTGTGAAGATATAATTTCGAATAGATTAACGAATAGCGTTCTATAGTCCTTCATGAGTGACAATGTTAATCGGTCGACTGTTATTACCAACCTATCTTGCAATGACATTAGAGATAATGATGTATCTCGCTTGATTTATTGGTCTTGCCATTTCCTGAAGATCAAACAGTGTGTCATGGCGGAACGCCTATTCAGTGTTAGTGGACGATGCCGTCGATGTCAGTGGCTGTAGTGATCGATACATGGATGCTTTCATTGCAGGTGATAATTCAAGGACGAATTGCTATGATGATCTGTTTTTTGTTTGTTTGTTTGTTTTTTTTTTGTGTAATATCTGCAATGAACAATATCATTAATTTTAAAGACAAACTCTCGGCTCAGACCGTTTTTTTTTTACTTTTGTCACTTTTGATTCCATTGTTTGAAACAAAACACACATTAGAACCTGTTACAACATATCCAACCTATCATTCATGTAACAGACACTCATTTAGCCAATCATACAACTTTCTTTCAGTCCAAACACTGTGATAATTTTTGTAAACAATGCTTAGGTCTACTCTTGCCAAGTCCTTTCTTACGCTAGCTAGCGTTTTCGAAAGCCGCGTCGTAGATCAGTCCACACTTATGATGTCATGTGTCTGACTTGAATAACTAATCTGGAGACGTTAGGGAGTCACGGAGTATTTCCCAGGCTATATGAACGCCTGGGCGTCCGAGTAACGTGTAGGCGTGTTATGTTTATCTTCTAAAGTGACAGACAACTAAGAGAAAGACACTATAATCTACTGGATATTCACTGCTTATGAGATCTCGGCCTTCAGTAAATTTGCGATTTTAGATAAGAATCCTGTAGACAGAAGCTTGGGCCAAAAAAATTAAGGTTTCATTACACCCGCGTTTTCTGATGAACTATTTTAAGTGCTGAGTTAAAATATCTAATCGCAGAACTTTTAACGAGTAAACACCTATTACTCAACAGATATAATGTGTCTATATAATGCATATAATGTATTTATGTTTTAATGTGAACTTCACAAAGAAATATTTCAAAGAGATAAATGACGAAGAGGACACTGTGAGGATGTTTATGGTACTTCTGTTTCAGAAGTGCTTTTATGGTAAGTTCTAGGTAAAAACAGGGATCTAACGTTGAATCTTAACATAGTCTTTGTGAGATAGGGAACATACATCCGTTTGCTTAAAAACTATTATCTACTTAGCCCAGAAACCTGTAAAAATCAACACTAACTGTAATTGTTATTTTTGTAAAATGTAATGTCAGGTTGGTGGACGGATTGGTACCTGGAGATGGCCGGCGGTGATGAGGAAAATCTGGCGTGAAACCAATGAACCCAGGATCGTGACAAACCTATGGGTCTTTAAAACAATGGCTATCATAATAGATGTACCACTACAAGGATGCTTGATAGATGAACCACCTCGAGGTGGTGGGGGTGTTTGGATTAAATCTTAGCCTTTGACATGGAAGAACCACGTTGTTGATCATGGTACCTTCAGTGCAAGATAAGTCGCGTATTATACATTATATATCCAGTAATTTATACTTTCTGTCTTTTCTTGATTTCATAATCCAAAAGAATCACTATTATTATTGTTATTATAAATATGAATGTGAATGTAGTCAAGCTAAACACATCAAACTTCTAAGTCTGGTCTTTTTTTTTAGGGCAGAAACTGTGCTTAAAGGATGCAAATGCCATTAGTACATGTACAACTGAGTATCTAAATAACTTTTCATTCATTTTTTTCACTTCATCCTGGATAGCTTTGACGATCATTTTTCTTATCCTGTACGATCCTTGATGATTTAGATCAGTTCGAATGCTTTTTTGTCTTTTCATGGTTCTTGGTCAGTCCACTTCCATATTTTTCTATAGGCCTTCCTCTCCCTTTTCCCATGAAATTTGCAGTCATTATCAAGTTCTCTAACTTCTGTCTTCTTTTGACATGTCGACGAAATTTAACTTTTCTTTTCTTACAACTTATAATTCATCTCTTTCTTTTCTCTAAAACTTACTTACAACACGAGGTTGTAAAAGTGTTGATGGTGCATATGAAAGAAAGAGGTTGCGAACGTTCGTTGTGAGCAATATATTAAATGAAAAGCTTCTGTCAAAAAAACAAAAACAAAACTAAAATGTTACATGTGAAGTGCTAGGAGCCGCTGAATGGACCCATATAATTTTAAGAAATGATAGAGATCAAGAAATGAGTCTGTCTGTCTGTCTGTCTGTCTGTCGTACAAACTGACATTCGGCAGCTAACGACCGACCTGTGAAGATATAATTTCGAGTAGATTAACGAATAGCGTTCTATAGTCCTTCATGAGTGACAATGTTAATCGGTCGACTGTCATTACCAACCTATCTTGCAATGACATTAGAGATAATGATGTATCTCGCTTGATTTATTGGTCTTGCCATTTCCTGAAGATCAAACAGTGTGTCATGGCGGAACGCCTATTCAGTGTTAGTGGACGATGCGGTCGATGTCAGTGGCTGTAGTGATCGATACATGGATGCTTTCATTGCAGGTGATAATTCAAGGACGAATTGCTATGATGATCTGTTTTTTGTTTGTTTGTTTGTTTTTTTTTGTGTGTAATATCTGCAATGAACAATATCATTAATTTTAAAGACAAACTCTCGGCTCAGACCATTTTTTTTTACTTTTGTCACTTTTGATTCCATTGTTTGAAACAAAACACACATTAGAACCTGTTACAACATATCCAACCTATCATTCATGTAACAGACACTCATTTAGCCAATCATACAACTTTCTTTCAGTCCAAACACTGTGATAATTTTTGTAAACAATGCTTAGGTCTACTCTTGCCAAGTCCTTTCTTACGCTAGCTAGCGTTTTCGAAAGCCGCGTCGTAGATCAGTCCACACTTATGATGTCATGTGTCTGACTTGAATAACTAATCTGGAGACGTTAGGGAGTCACGGAGTATTTCCCAGGCTATATGAACGCCTGGGCGTCCGAGTAACGTGTAGGCGTGTTATGTTTATCTTCTAAAGTGACAGACAACTAAGAGAAAGACACTATAATCTACTGGATATTCACTGCTTATGAGATCTCGGCCTTCAGTAAATTTGCGATTTTAGATAAGAATCCTGTAGACAGAAGCTTGGGCCAAAAAAAATTAAGGTTTCATTACACCCGCGTTTTCTGATGAACTATTTTAAGTGCTGAGTTAAAATATCTAATCGCAGAACTTTTAACGAGTAAACACCTATTACTCAACAGATATAATGTGTCTATATAATGCATATAATGTATTTATGTTTTAATGTGAACTTCACAAAGAAATATTTCAAAGAGATAAATGACGAAGAGGACACTGTGAGGATGTTTATGGTACTTCTGTTTCAGAAGTGCTTTTATGGTAAGTTCTAGGTAAAAACAGGGATCTAACGTTGAATCTTAACATAGTCTTTGTGAGATAGGGAACATGCATCCGTTTGCTTAAAAACTATTATCTACTTAGCCCAGAAACCTGTAAAAATCAACACTAACTGTAATTGTTATTTTTGTAAAATGTAATGTCAGGTTGGTGGACGGATTGGTACCTGGAGATGGCCGGCGGTGATGAGGAAAATCTGGCGTGAAACCAATGAACCCAGGATCGTGACAAACCTATGGGTCTTTAAAACAATGGCTATCATAATAGTGTAAACAAAATAGAGCCAGCAGACTATAAATGGCAGGGAAGTGATATCGTTGAGGCACTCATCGGTTTCCTCATCCCAAAGTCGAAGTGTCTCTGTGGAACTGTCTCAAACCCATCTGGCCAACCAGCATTGAACGCTGGATCTGACGTGGAGAAGGGGCTTAAGTACTGCTACCAGAGGCTAGAAAATAATGTTTTAGCCAGGCCAGTCTACACCACTGTCTTCATGGCAGTCCGAGAAAGACCACATTCTGCACTAGCAAGGAAAGGTGCTGAAGTCGGAGGTACCCAGCCAAAAGGCGCATCGCAAAAATCAAGGTACCATGCATTATCACAAGTGAAATGATTTTACTGCAGTTTTTAAACATGATGTTTGCACTGTGAAGACTAACCAGGCAGGTGCAGTGCCGGGCCCCCTGCCTCGAAAGGGTCCACCCAATGCTACTAGAGGTCCTCTCAGTTCGTTTTGTGGAGCCAGGAGACATAAGAGTAGAGCTACTGGGAAAAAAATACAATGGACTTCTCCTGATCAACCAGACAATGCATTCCCCCAACATTTCACTCAAGGGCTTGCCATACAACCCAAACACCAGATCTGGCATTCCACTCTCCAGATTTGAAGTGGAACATTACATGCAAAGTTGGAAAACAACTTGGAGGTAGTGACCATCGTCCAGTCTTCCTGATAATAGAAAATGAACTCATTAACACCATTAGCCTTTTCCTCAGATGGAACTATAAAAAAGTAAACTGGACAATGTACAAATATCGTACAAGTATCCTGGTGGGACAGATGTCCGTAGAAGGTAAGGATATTAACAGCATAGTGAAGGAATTCAATGTTTGTATCCTTCAAGCCGCCAGTGAAACCATTCTCAGAGGAGCTCGTAGGGACTTTAAACCATACTACTCTAGTGAGCTGGGAAAATTCCATGATGACGTGGAAACAGATCGAAAGCAAGCAGAAATAGACTGTGCCAAGAACACCACAACAATTACCAACATGCTAAGGCCAAATTTCAGAAAGCCAAGCTGCAAGCCAGACGGGAAAGTTGGAGAGAGATAACAGAGTCCCTAAACTTTGGAAAGGATGGAAGGAAACTGTGGAAACGAATCAAACAGTTAAACGATGAGAGCACTGGAAGAAGTACAAAGATTACACTAACAGAGGATGATAAAACGTAAGCAGGTAGTAGATCACTGTCCTCGCATGTTTGCATAAGACTGCAACATTGATATCCATCCAGAGAAAGAGCATACAGTGCGCACTGACCCAGAGAAAGAAGAGGAACAAGTCAGAAAAGTTGGGTCATGGATGTACCAATCACCCGCAGTGATTGAGATCTAGTAGTCAATGAACTGAAACCAAGGAAGTCACCAGGACCAGTTGGAGTGTCCCATGAAATCCTCAAGAACCTAGGAATGGCAGCAATTGGAAAGCTGTTGGATATTTTCAATATGTGTTCGAGCACAGGAAAGTTACATCAAATCTGGAAGGAATCAAGCAATAAAAATAAAAGCAATAAAAGCATGGTACCACTGCTAATATCATGGAATAACAGCGATACAGCCTCCAGCTATAGGCCAGTCAGTCTCACTAGCTGCTATGCAAAACAATGGAACGCATCATTGACCTGAGGCTAAAATGGCATCTAGAAAGTAGAAACCTTTTATTCCACAACAAGCAGGATTTAGGCAGACTACAGTACAGAAGATCATGTGACCTATCTCTCTTAAGAGAATGAGGACGCATTCCAAGACAAAAACCGTGTACTGGTAGCATGAGTAGACTTGAGGAAAGCCTTCGATAAAGTATGGAAAAAAAGGTTTGCTGTGGAAACTAAGTAACTGCAATGTGAATGGAAGACTGTACAACTGGATAAAGTCTTATTTACATAATAGAAGAGCAAGAGTAGTAATGGATGGTCACAAAAGCCAGAAGATACTGCTGCGACAAGGTGTACCACAAGTGGAGTCATTTCAACTACCCTATTACTGGCATTCATTAATGACCTGGTCAAGGAACTTCCCTATGGAATCAAAGTGGCACTGTATGCAGATGATCTGGCTATGTGGTGTACAGATGAATACGCAACAGTTGCTACACAGAGACTCCAAAGAGCAGCAGATATCTTGAATAATGGACAAACAAACGGTGTGTAAATATCAACACAGAGAAATCAAGCACCATTCTGTTCACTCTCTCATCTAAATAGAATGCAGGTAAGATCTTTGTAAATGAAATATCCTTAAGGATGGACAACCAACCCACTTATTTGGGGGTGACTTTTGGCTCAAAACGTACCTGGAAGCAAAACATCAGCAATGCAGAAACAAAATTCAGAAGAAAACTAGCCATATTTAGAAAACTGAGTGGAGCTAGTGGAAGAATCCTCAAGAATCTATGTTAGCAAAGTATTCTACCACATTTAGAATATGGCTCAACAGCTTGGTGCACAGCATCAAACACTCGCCGCATAATCTACACAAGGTACAAAATGTACGGATTATCACAGGTGCCATGAGGTCCACACCAGTAGTAGAAGTGCAGAAAACAACTGGTGTTCAAGCACTATAAGAACGTAGAGACACAAAGATCACGGCCTAAGGAGAGAAATTCCTCAGCTCTGTAAGCCATCCCCTGAAGGAGAGATTCAATAACTTGGCACTAAGACTGCTTAAAAGAAGCAGCTTCATTCATCAGCCCAAGAGCATGCTTAAGCTGATACCTGACCTTCCAACTGTAGTTGCTCCATTATCATCTGTACCAGAGCATACATCATGGAAAAAAGCAGATTGTACACAAATAACTATTCAAACTGAAGGGAAAGGTGTGCAGAATGGTGAGATGCAAACAGTCTTGTAAGATCAGCGGCCACACTTAGTTTGCTAGGTGACAAATATCTATGTGACACCTAGATATTGTGTGCATACAGGTGGATCTGCACACATTGCAATAAAGAATTGAGGGGCAGGAGCACGTATTGATACAGAAGTTAGGGCAATTCTTCCTACAATTGAAAAACTATCAGACTCCAGAATTGATACATGTCCCATAGTAATTCTCACAGATGCTAGATCAGTACTGAAAGCTCTTCAATGCAACAAACTACCAGACCTTAAGGATGCCTTGTCACAATTGGTTCACGACACAGAGTCACCTTGCAGTGGATTCTCTTCCACTGTATGATACCAGGCAATGAGAAAGGTGACCGTCTGGCCAAAGGAGCACTGAAATGGAGCAATCAGACATACCAATCACCTAAATCAGAAGAAAAGCATGATAAAAACCTACAGGAAGCCACAAACACCACAACATGATGACTATCACATACTAAACAGAAAGGAACAAGTCACCATTTTCCGTCTCCGAACAGGACACAGCCGACTCCGAAGTCATATGTATATAAAGTTTAAGGTTGGTACTACTACTTTTTGTACATGTGCCAAGATGCCCCAAACAGTGGAACATATCCTCCACAACTGCATCAACTACGAGGCACTGAGAAATAATTACTGGCCCAGTGAAACCAACAAACAAGATAAGCTCTACGGTTCCCTACATGAATTACAAAAAACAGTGAAATTTATCCAAGAGACAGGACTGCAGATATAGACAGATAATGCGTAAGAAGAAGATTGATTGACTGATCTTTATTTCAAAAGGGTTAAGAATTGGGCATGCAGGCCTGTCTGACATTCTGCCCCTTATCATACATCTTTCAGTCTATTCCAGACATTCTACAAATATGCTGTTCATGTAACAAACATAATTAACATTGAAGCTTAGAGACATAAAATAAAATATAACATTTACATTTCGCTCTTAAACATTCACTCAGTACAGAAGTAAAAGTACAAACATATATAAATGACTATCTACTAAACAAAAATTTCGGGACTATTCAGAATAAACAATTAACTGTATTCGGTGTCTGTAAGAGCAGTTTAAGATAACTTTTAAGTTTTATGATTCATGGAGGCATGTAGTCGACATCAAATAGATATTGGGAAAGTTTGTAGTTGTAGAAAGGAGTATAATTTATATTTTTTATACAGGATGGGAAGGTATTCCAAAGATGAGCAGCAGAATAACTAAAGCTTTTCTTGTAAAGATCAAGTCTAGGTTTTGGAAGACATATGTTGTTCAAGCCTTGGCTGCACTTTGGGCTAAATTTAAACAGATTCCATAGATAAAGTGGGGCATGCCGTAAAAGAATTTGATGTACTAACTTGGCTTTGTTGAAGAGGAACCTGCTCTTAAGACGCAGTATTTTGATACGTTTGTGCTGGTTAGTTGTTTGTGCTCGATCTTTTTCACTAATGAGCTTTACTGCTCGCTTTTGGAGTGAGCAAAGCCTCTTTGTATTTGACACTGAGCAACCATCCCAGACTGTTGAGCAATAATCTACATGTGTTTGTATATGTGATATGTAGTATGGCTTCCTTGTGTCTTGATCGATGACGTGCTTAATTTTGGCTAACTGGTATAATTTTTGTGCGATGAGTTTTGTTAGACCTTGCACACGAGAGCTCCAGGTCAGATGTTGGTCAATAATAAAACCTAGTGTTTTGTGCTCGCTAACGTTTTCTATCTGTGATGTTTCTATGCTGAGCCGAAGTGCTGTTTTTGTTGCGTTTTGTAGTTTCTGTCTTGTTGTTATGAGCATTGATTTTGTTTTGTTGGTGTTTATAACCATGCCATTGTTTTTGTTCGATCTAATTAAATTGTATAACTCGACCTGAAGAGTTCATTCTAGATTAATACAATCGTAGTCACTGATGTAGACTGTGCAATCATCGACAAGAAGGTCCTAAGAAGAGTGTTTAAGATGAAGTGGAAGATCATTGATATAGATAGCAAAGAGCAACGGGCCTAGAATAGAACTTTGTAGAACACCTGTGTCAACTTTAGCAGAATTTGATAGAGAATTGTTAAAGAACATTATCTGTTGTCTGTCTGAAAGAAACGATGTAATCAATTTTATTAGGTCAGGGTGCAATTTATAAGTCTTTATTTTTCTTACAAGAATATCGTGGTCAATCATATCAAATGCCTTTTAAAAGTCGTAAATATGGCACCACATAGTCTGTCGTCATTTATGTTTACTAACCAGTTTTCTGTCATTTTGGAAAGAGCTGTGTGACGGGAATGATTGGGTCTAAAGCCTGACTGACTGTCTATGAGTAAATTGTTCTCTTGCATGTGTCGTAGAGTTATTTTGTTTATGTGCTTTTCTAGTGGTTTTGATAATGACGATAATATAGATATTGGTCTATAGTTGGTAAGATTGTTGGATGAGCCAGATTTAAAGCGAGGATACAGCTTAGCGTTTTTAAAAATCCTCAGGGAAGTAACATTTTGCAATGCACTGATTGTAAATATATGTTAGTATATGTGAAATGACAGGTGCAGCATAACGTAAGATCTTATTACTAATATCATCAAGCCCAGCTGTATTGTTGTTTTTTTAAGGTTAAGAGATAACTGTGAACTTCACTGACTGTTAAAAATGGAATGTGTAACTGTTTAAAATCAGTACATCTGCTGTCCAGGAATGTTTGTAGTTCATGTAAGTCGCATACAGGAGCTGGTAATGATGATTTAAGAACGTTGATTTCTTCTCTGAAATGTGTACTGATAATTGCGCTAGTGTATGCATGATTGATGGCATGAAAATCAAATTCTTTTATTTTATTTGATAGGGTATTTAAGGCTTTCCAAATTGATTTACTGTCTGATTTATTCTGTACTAGATTCATAAAGTAATTTTTTTCTCTTGTCTTATTAAGTATTGAACTTTGTTTCTGAGTGAACCGTAGGTCCTAAAGTCCTTGATTTTGTGCGCCCGGTCACGTTCTCTCATGGATTGTAATATTTCAGGTGTTATCCAAGGTGATTTCGTCTGGTGTTTTACTCTAATCTCTTTCATAGGGACATATTTGTTTAATATATCTCTGAAGATCTTTAGCCAATATTTTATTGCCTCATCAGGGTCAGTTAGTTGGTACGTGTGTGTAAGTGAAGATGCTTGCAAATCATTAAGGAATAATTCTAGGTTAAATTTTCTGAAGCTTATAAATTTCATACTGGTGTGATTGTATTTAAGAAGTGTATAACCCTTTCTTGTCCACATACAGCAGAGAGCAGAGTGGGTAATGATCACTTAACGAAGTATGAGGGATGTTACATTCAATGATGATTTCTGGGTGGGTTACACATATATGATCTAATAATGTGGATGATACTTCTATTACTCTAGTAGGTTTGGTGACAATTTGGCAAAAATTGTAGGATAATATAATATTGATGCAAGTTGGATTTTATTGTGTTAGATCTATATTGAAATCTCCAAGAATGATAATATCCTTGAACTTAAAGGTTGAAACCTCATCCATCATAGTCGTGAAGTGATTATACCACAGGGATGATGCATTTGGACTGCGGTACAAAAGTCCAATAACTAAAGGACTCTGGTTTGGCAATTTAACGTGGCAAGAATGCTGGTACCAAGTTTTGATGTATGTATATGGTCCCTGTACATCCTTTTCTTCGGGGCACCAGAGGCTGAGATGAAAAGCACAGTGTGGTTTATGAAGACAATGTTGTTAACACGACAGTATGACTGAAGTGCCTTGTTGTTGATGTCTACCAGGCGGCGTCCAGGACTGGAGCAGGGTGGAATGATAGAAGATAGGAAGATTGAAGCAGTCGGATACTTTTCCTTGATGGCGGAAATAAAATACATATATGACATCTTATAAACAACAGACTATTATTACCCCAATAAAAATCTTTTTTAACTACCACAATTGCAGAGTAACAGAGTTCCTTCAGTTCTTCCACATGAGCAGTGGAAATATAAAAATAGAAATATATTTTCACAACAGTTTAAACATCAATGGGAAGGCTGCCGTTTGCATTGCGTTATGGACAGTGTAAGCTGTGCAGCCAATCCCAGCAAGCTTATCTCCAATAGAAGATTTTAATTTCGCAAATACGTTGTTTTGTCCTTTTCTTTGAACACAACCAAAGTTTGTGATGGCATTGTCAGCACAGAATCCCACACATTTTGTAGTGAGATCATTCTGTTTCAACACGTTAAGTAGAAACTCACAAATTATGTCTGATGTTTCGCCAGAGATTGACTGCAGATCTAATAACTTAACTTCGACACCCAATGACGGCATAAAATATCTCACAAGGAATGGAAACACCTTTATATCTTTGTGATGTGAGGCATCTGTCATTATTGTCACAAATTTTGCATTCTTCAGTTTTTCTTGAAGTTGGTCAGTGACAAATAGAAAAAGGACGTTAGTTATTATGGCCTCACATTCCCTTGGGAACAACTGTGTTAAGAGCACACTTATCTTAACACAGTGTTTGTGAGACAGGGAACATAGATCTGTTTGCTTAAAAACTCTGACCTACCTCTGTAGCCCAGAAACTTGTAGCAATCAACACTAATTGTAATTGTAATTGTTATTTTTGCAAAATGTAATGTCAGGTTGGTGGACGGATGGGGACATGGAGATCTCTGGCGGGGATGAGGGAAGTCTGGTGTGAAACCAATGAATCCAGGACGTGACAAGCCTATGGGTCTTTACAACAATGGCTATCAGAATGATGTGAACAAAACAGAGCCAGTAGACTATAGGTGGCGGGGAATGGATATCGTTGAAGCACTCATCAGATTCCTCATCTCAGAGTCAGAGTGTCTTTGTGGAACTGTCTCAAACCATCTGACATGGAGAAGGGGTTTAAGTACAGCCACCAGAGGCTGGAAAACAAAGTTTTGGCCAGGCCAGCCACACTGTCTTCATGGCAGTCCGAGCAAGACCACAGTCTGCCCTAGCAAGGAAAGGTGCTGAAGTCGGAGTTACCCAGCCAAAAGGCGCATCGCAAAAATCAGGGTAACACGCATTATCGCTAATGAAATGTCTATATCTACAGTTTTCAAACATGGTGCTCGCCCTGTGAAGACTAACCAGGCAGGTGCAGTGCCGGGCCCCCTGCCTCGAAAGGGTCCACCCAATGCTACTGGAGGTCCTCTCAGTTCGTCTTGTGGAGTCAGGAGACATGAGAGTAGAGCTACTGGCCAAAAAATACAACAGAAGAAAACAGCCAAAAAGCAAGAACTTAAAATAATGCAGTGGAATGCTGAGGGTGTCAGCAGTGTTAGAGATGGCTATAGCAAAAAGGTTGAACTAGAGAACATACTTTTTGCAGAGCAGGTAAGTATATGCTGCATACAGGAGACACACCTAACCAAAGATGCAGCCTTTAAAATCAGAGGCTACCAGTGTTTTAGATCAGACCGACAGGACAGAAGAAAAGGAGGAGTACTCACACTTGTTAAGAATAACATCAGCGCATGTCAGGTGGGAGTGTACATGGAAGGAGCCGAATACCAGATGATCCATCTAAAAAGTAGTAATACAGATTTCCACCTCCTTAACTATTACTGTCCTAATGACCGTCCACTTGCTTTAGGAACAATCCCACACAAAGAGAGACTGATGGTCTGTGGTGATTTTAACAGTCATTCCCAGAGCTGGGGCTATGACCACATAGACAAGAGAGGAGAGGAAGTTGAGAGCTGGCAGGATGATAATGGACTTCTCCTGATCAACCAGCCAATGGATGCCCCAACATTTTACTCAAGGGCTTGGCATACAAAATCAACACCAGATCTGGCATTCCACTCTCCAGATCTGAAGTGGAACATTACACGTGAAGTTGGAAAACAACTTGGAGGTAGCGACCATCGACCAGTCTTCCTGACAATAGAAAATGAACTCCTTAACACCAGTAACCCTCTCCCCAGATGGAACTATAAAAAAGCAAACTGGACAATGTACAGACATCGTACAGGTATCCTGGTGGGACAGCTGTCCATAGAAGGTAAGGATATTAACAGCATAGTGAAGGAGTTCAATGCTTGTATCCTTCAGGCCGCTCGTGAAACCATTCCCAGAGGAGCTCGCAGGGACTATAAACCATACTGGTCTAGTGAGCTGGGAAAACTCCATGATGACGTGGAAGCAGCTCGAAAGCAAGCAGAAAATAGACCATGCCAAGAACACCACAATAATTACCAACATTCTAAGGCCAAATTTCAGAGAGCAAAGCTGCAAGCCAGACGGGAAAGTTGGAGAGAGAAAACAGAGTCCCTAAACTTTGAAAAGGATGGAAGGAAACTGTGGAAACTAATCAAACAGTTAAATGATGAGAGTACTGGAAGAAGTACAAAGATTACACTAATAGAGGATGGGAAAACTCTTACAGGTAAGCAGGTAGCAATCACTTTGCTCGCATGTTTGCACAGGACTGCAACATTGATATCCATCCAGAGAAGGAGTGTACAGTGCGCATCGAGCCACAGAAAGAGGAGGAACAAGTCAGAAAAGTGGAGGTCATGGATGCACCAATCACACACAGTGAGTTAGACCTAGCAGTTAGTAAACTGAAACCAAGGAAATCACCAGGACCAGATGGAGTGTCCAATGAAATGATCAAGAACCTGGGAATGGCAGCAATGGGAAAGCTGTTGGATATTTTCAATATGTGCTGGAGCACAGGTAAGTTACCTCAAATCTGGAGGGAAGCAAGCATGGTACCACTGCTAAAACCAGGGAAAAACAGTGATACTGCCTCCAGCTACAGGCCAATCAGTCTCACTAGCTGCCTATGCAAAACGATGGAACGCATCATTGACCTGAGGCTAAAATGGTACCTAGAAAGTGAAAACCTTCTCGTTCCACAACAAGCAGGATTTAGGCAGTACTACAGTACGGAAGATCAAGTGACCTATCTCTCTCAAGAGATTGAGGATGCATTCCAAGAGAAAAACCTTGTACTAGCAGCGTGGATAGACCTGAAGAAACCTTTGATAAAGTATGGAAAAAAGGTCTGTTGTGGAAACTAAGAAACTGCAATGTGAATGGAAGACTGTACAACTGGATAAAGTCCTATTTACACAATAGAAGAGCTAGAGTAGTAATGGATGGACACAAAAGCCAGAAAGTACTTCTGCGACATGGTGTACCACAAGGAGGAGTCCTTTCGCCTACACTATTCCTTGTATTCATTAATGACCTGGTCAAGGAACTTCCCTATGGAATCAAAGCAGCACTGTATGCAGATGATCTGGTCATGTGGTGTACAGATGAATATGCGACAGTTGCTACACAGAGACTCCAAAGAGCAGCAGACATCTTGACATCATGGACAAACAAATGGTGTGTAAGTATCAACACAGAGAAATCAAGTACCACTCTGTTCACCCTCTCATCTAAACAGAAAGCAGGTAAGATCTTTGTAAATGAAATACCCTTAAGGATGGACAACCAACCCACTTACTTAGGAGTGACTCTTGATTCAAAACTGACTTGGAAGCAACACATCAACAGTGCAGAAGCAAAAGCCAGAAGAAAACTAGCCATATTAAGAAAATTGAGTGGGACTACATGGGGAGCTAGTGAAAGAATCCTCAAGAATGTATATCAGCAAAGTATTCTACCACATTTAGAATATGGCTCAACATCTTGGTGCACAGCATCAAACACTACGCTGCATAATCTAGACAAAGTTCAAAATCAGTCACTACGGATTATCACAGGTGCCATGAGGTCCACACCAATAGTAGAAATGCAGAAAATAGTTGGTGTTCAGCCGCTAAAGGAACGTAGAGACACAAAGGTCATGACCATGGGAGAAAAATTCCTTAGCTCTGTAAGCCATCCCCTGAAGGAGAGATTCAATAACTTGGCATTAGGACGGCTTAAAAGAAGCAGCTTCATTCATCAGGCCAAGCGTATGCGTAAGCTGATACCTGACCTTCCAACTGTAGTCACTCCATTATCATCTGTACCAGAGCATACACCATGGAAAGAAGCAGATTATACACAAATAACTATTCAGACTGAAGTGAAAGGTGTGCAGAATGGTGAGATGCAGAGCAGTCTTGTAAGATCAATAGCCACACTTAGTGTTCTAGATGACAAATATCCATGTGACACCTGGATACGTGTGTATACAGATGGATCTGCACATAATGCCATAAAAAATGGTGGGGCAGGAGCATATATTGAATATCCAAACAACACCATTGACAAGATTTCCATACCCACTGGTAAATACTGCAACAACTTTGATGCAGAAGTTAGGGCAATTATTGCTGCAGTTGAAAAACTATCAGACTCCAGAATTGATACATGTCCTGTAGTAATTCTCACAGATGCAAGATCAGTACTGGAGGCTCTTCAGTGCAACAAACTACCAGACCTTAAGGATGCCTTGTCAAAAATTGGCTTACAACATGGAGTCACTTTGCAGTGGATTCCCTCCCACTGTGGGATACCAGGCAATGAGAAAGCTGACCATCTGGCTAAAGAGGGCACTGAAATGGAGCAACCAGACATACCAGTCACCTATAATCAGAAGAAAAGCATGATAAAAACCTACAGGAAGCCACAAACACCACCACATGATGACTATCACATGCTAAACAGAAAGGAACAAGTCACCATCTTCCGTCTCCGAACAGGACACAGCCGACTCCGAAGTCATATGTATACAAAGTTTAAGGTTGGTACTACTAATCTATGTACATGTGCCCAGGTGCCCCAAACCGTGGAACATATCCTCCAGAACTGCATCAACTACGAGACACTGAGAAATAATTACTGGCCCAGTGAAACCACTAAAGAAGATAAGCTCTACGGTTCCATACATGAGTTACAAAAAACAGTGAAATTTATCCAAGAGACAGGACTGCAGATATAGACAGACAGTGCGAACGAAGAAGAAGAAGAAGAAGAAGAAGAAGAAGAAGATGGCCTCACAATTTGTGCGCTCACATATTAACTTCGGCTCAAACAAATGTTGAATCAATTTGTTGGTGCAAGTCATTGAATTAAAACTGTGATTGTGACATAAGGCGTGATATGCAAATGTACTTTTCACAACTGCTAACTTGGCTTCCATGCTCCCAAACGTTGCTGGTCGGAAACAGTTTGTCACGGGACGGGCGGACAGTGCTGCTGACACAGATAGCTTATGTCGATCACTGTTGAGATGTTCTGTGAAATACAATCTGCCACCGTGTGAAATTGAAAATTCAGATTTGCAAGTGTCACATCTAACATGGGAGTCATTGTCGGTTCTCGCCTTCTTTATGAAGGGGAAATTACTCTCTAATTGTTGAGTTTACAAGGTCGCTTATACATCGTTGGGGTTAAAAGAAAGACAGGAGACGAAATTTTCATCAGCCCCCCAAGTAATGTTCAGTTGGTAAGTCAGTAAAAGAAATAACACTGAACACACAATAATGCTCATGAAATGCGCTTTACTTAATAAATAAATAAATGCAATACTATTACTTAACGTGACAAAAATTCAAACCACCCTTCCAGTCGTTCTGTCAATAAAAAACTGACCCTGGTTCAAACATTTAGCGCCCTCAAACCTTTCCACTAACTCTGCGATTGGTTAATTTAGTAGTGAGGTAGATAACTATACTCTGATTGGTTCAACGTTTCTGGAATAAGTGTGGATCATTTTCTGATGCACCCAATTAATGTTTACCACAAATCTCTATCATGTTAAAAGTAGTATAATAAATGCATCTGATAAATTAGGTCACGCAGCGCCATTTCAAAATTTGGATTTGTTTAGAGATTTTTATTAAACTGTTAAATTTAACAAGCTCAAAGCAGTACATTTGTGCATCCCGCCAAGTCTTTCGGTGAAGACGGGACACCGATCTAAAAAGCAGGACTATCCCGCCTAAAGTGGGATGTATGGTCACCTTAAATTATGTACCTTATCAAGATTTTATTATCTAAATGCTTATGACATTTAATGTGTCAAAAATATTTAAGTTTCCTCTGTTTAATTTTCTTTACTAGCCAGACTTCTTCAATATTAAGTTTTTGTAGTATGGTTATGTTTGCTCTTTTTGTGTCTATGATATTTGAAGAACTCTTTTGTAGCATTTACATTCAAAGGCATTTATGTGTTCCTCATCTGTTTTGTTAAGTGTCCAGGTCTCAAAGGCATATGCTGAGATGGGAAAGATACATGCCCTTAAAAATCTTATTTTTGTAGTTCTGTCTGTTCCTCTCCACAGCTTCTTTAGTTTTACTTTTTGAAGAGTGATAGATGTCCTCCATTTAATATCCCTCATTATATCTCCATTATTAGTTAGTCATGATCCAAGATTCAAAACTCTCCACTTCTTCCAATTTTTCCTCACTGATACAGCTTCCTTATTTGTTTTGTCACCTGTCACCAATATAGTTTTCTTCGTATTAAGATACAGGTTTTGGTCTTCACTATTCTTACAGAAGGACATAATTAGTTTTTCCAATCCTTTTTGGATTGTGGATAATAATACTGTGTCATCAGCATATCTAATCTCTGGTTTGCATAACCTCCAATTTTTCTTGTATTCTCTATCATTCCTCATTATATTTTCAGTATATATTTTAAATAAGTAAGACGACAATATGCACCAGTGATGGATACCTTGTTTTATGTCAAACAAAACTGATGTTTCACCATTTATTCTTACTGCTGCCTGTTGGTTGTTTACATACAGCAGTGATATTAATTATATCACTTGGGTTGGAAATCCCTTTTTTTCATTATTTCCCAAAGTTTCTGGTGTTGTACACAATCAAATGCCTTAGAATAGTCTATAAAAAATAATATAGATTCACATTAAATTCTCTGCATTTCTCTATTATTAATCTTATTTCAAATATATGATCTCCTGTTCCTCTTTCTTGTCTAACACCAGCTTGGACCATATTGACTTTTTCTTCTATTTTCTTAGTCTACCCATTATGATTTTTAATAGAATTTTACTGGCATGACTAATCAGGGCAACGGTTCTCTAGTTTGTGCATAATTTCAAGTTACCCTTTTTTTGGCAGTGATATAAATAAAGTTCATTTCCATTCTTTTGGCCAAATATCTTCTTCTTCTTCGTTCACTTCTACCACCAAAAACCGCACTGTGAACCTACTGAATTCACGCCTGTGGTCCTCGTTAGGTCCCGTGGTCCTCTATGTGGTCCAAAATAGACCACACGAGATCCACGAGAGGACCACAAGGGGTTCAGAGTATCACAGTGCTTTAGCCTGTATTCTTGGTGGGTCTCAGAAGCGGGATTGCGTGGCCAAATACCTGAAAGCCATATCTTTTTACATATTGCATGATAGATTGTTGCACATTCCTTTCCTCCTCCTTTAATAAGTTCAGATTTTATCTCATCACATCCTGGTGATTTACCATTTTTCACATTCTTTATTGCCCATAAAACTTCTTCAGCTGATGGTTCAGAGTTTTCTTCTCCAGTAATAATTCACACTGTTGGTTTCTGCTACTGATGATTCACAATTTGAATTCAAATTTAAGGAATTTAAAGATTCACAATTTAAGCTGAAGGGTCATCATTTCAAGAGTGTGGAAAAGATCCAAAAAATTGTTACATCTTTCCCGTGCCGTTAAACATTGCATAGAGCTCACAAAGTTGTTTGCCAAGTTTTTGCGAGATTCCATAACTGACCCAGGGTTTTAGATGGGTCTCAGGCTGATGTTGTTGGCCTCCACACCCAACTCCCGTTTTACAATGTGTGGTGACGCGGAAGATTCATACGCAAGTATGCTGGAAAGAGCGTTAAAAAGCTCCCGCCAGCATGCAAAGCATAATTACGGAAAATAATTTCTAATACTGCTACTTCGGTTAGAAGAAAAGGCTGGAACTGGTGACCATTCCTTTACATTCAAGAATACGTCACTTCATGGACGAAGGGAAATAATACATAATTAATTTTAAACTGTATTTTGTTCCTTAGTTCTCTTTAAGGATTAAACCGACACACCACCCTCCCACATCTTACAGTGAGTACTTACTATTCTCATTCATTTTACAATTCCAGGAATAAAAAAAAGTCTTTTTTTACCTCACATTCCCATGTGACACCCTGAAGATTGTTATTTGTTCTTCCCATCAATAATTTTCATTTATTTAGAGAATGTCTGAATGGATAAAAAATGTTGTACTAAGAGATTTCATGTTTTTAACAGTCATTCTCAAGATATTTCTTACACTTTAAGTGATACATCAGTTATAGCTTTGGAAACATTGCACTGTGTTTTTTATGTTACCTAGTCTTAATGACTTTTGAAGTAAAGTCACCAGTTATTTTCTTACATATCATGGATATTTGCTAACCTATAGCTGACTGCCACATAGAAATGTTTAATGTAAAGGTTGGCAATTGTAGGCTCACAGGCACAACTTCTAGAATATTTCTCAGTCAGTCTAGCTCTAAATGTAGTATTTAAAATTCTTGTATACCGCCTTATGAGCTCCCAGTGTTGCATTATAAATAATGACAAATCAATCAGTTTCATGCATTGTGGCCAGTGCCACGGAGGATAACTTGATCTCTTCCATTTTTTAAGGAGGAATATAATCCAACAAATAGATTACATTTATTGGTTATATTCTTTTGTCTCTAATTATTAATCATCAGCTACAAATTATATTTTGTATAAGCTGACCCTGACTTAAAAGAAGTTACAAGCTTGATAAACATATCACAGCTCCTAAATCTAGCTCAAGAATAAAAGAAAACAAGAACAAAATAAATCAATCACGATCAGATATAAATGTATGTAGACATTATACAACATATTTTAGATGTGATAAGAGATATATCGATGATTAATTTTGTTAGCAAAAGTCTGGTTGCTTTCCCTACAACACTCATCAGTTAATGCAAACTGAACACCTGGCTTTTCGGCACCGTCATCTGTAGAGCCTTTTGTGTTTGTCACATTTATGATCTTTCTGTATTAATGGTGGCTTAGTCAGAAATGATTTATTCAGTCTAAAATCTTCAGCTGTTCTTTCACCGTCTTCCTCATTTTCAATTCAAAAGAAAAAAAATAACAACATAAATCTACTTAGTAATGATAGAAAAGTCTCTGGAACAAAAACAATATCATTCTTTTTCTAACTATGATAAAATAACTGTCAACAGTTAGGTCAAGGTAAGGAAATACACCAAAAAAAAAAAAAGTAAAGGAAAGTGAAAATAACATATTTTAAAATAGAATCAAAGTCATGTAAGGCTATGATACTGTTGGTGCCAATCCTCTCTTAGCAACTGTCCACTTCTTCCATGGTCAGTTTTTAGTCCTCAACACAAATCAAAGATCTTATCCACTACCACTTTCTTCACTGAAACTGTCTGAGAAATAGTCGGGCTTGCTCCTATGGAAATTTAAAAAAAACTGTTAGTGGCTTCAAAAGGTGTGTTTGTTGTAAAGTATATGATTTTCAGTATTTTTAATGTTTTCTCCATATATAAAATATTATTTTAAAATTAACGGGATGGCAGTTGCAGTAAAACTGGTTTAAATAATAAAGGTAGATAGAGGTGTGTGATGTAGATTTAAAAGTGGCGAGGGAGTGAGTAAAGTGAGAAAAAACGAATAGAAAGTATGAGAACGTGTAAATGAAAAACATACAACATCCAATATTTCAGCGTGAGCCTTTTACAAAGATTACATACACAAATGAGACAAAAAACATATAACTAAACGAAGAACTTATCTTAATATAGCCACCTCCAGAAGTAGGAAACAGAGAAACGCATGTGCATTAGAATATGCATAGAAACCACGCGGAGCTACACAAAGGATAAGCCAATAGAGCCAGTCATAAAGAAGAGATGGAGAGAGAAGAGGAAAACAGGTGGTTGAAGTGGGGGGGGGGGAGGGAAGGCCAATAGAAACATGATAGCCGCTAGAGGAGAAGGTGGGGGGAGGGGAAGTGGAGAGATATTGAATGAAGAACATAAACACTTGCAGGGAGAAAATGTGAAACTGGTGAATAGGACAAGACCCTATAAATACCAATATGTTGTCAGAGAAGAAAAGATGGTGGTGATAGGGAGGGGTAGCTAGGAGAAAGAAAGTAGAATAAAAAAGGGGGGAGGTGGAAAACTAAAAAAGTCATAGAAAGCTGAAGACATTTTTAATTCCAGCTGGGTGGAGACAGCCAGCCTGGAAAATAAGGCGCTGTTCTGGGACCCTCCGAGATCGTACATCAGCAGAACAAAAGCGGATCACACTAACAGAAATGTCATGTTTTCCCCAGTGGGTTTCTAAGGCAAAAATGTTTAACCACAGATGTCCAGGTCCTCTTAGAAATATCATTAAGATGTTGCCGAAAACTATCTCCTAAGCGTACACCAGTTTCCCCTAAGTACTTCATACTTCAACGTGTGGACAAAATAACATAAATAACATTTCGTGAAGTGCAGGTGAAACCCTCCTGAACTGATAACGTGGACTTAGGGAAGGAGATCTGGCTAGCCTCGACAACAAACTGACAAGTGTTGCATCTACAGTGTCCGCAACGTCCGGTGCCATAAAAAGTGTCATCTTTCTTAAGGCGACTAGGAACTAAAAGGTCCCTGAGGTTCTTGCCCCGTTTGTAGGCCACCAATGGGGGTTCCTCAAAAAAGTTAACGTGTGTCAGGCTCGGTCTGTATGAGATGGATGGCGAAACAGTATGCCAAACTATGAGGGTGGTGCGTGAGTACCAATTTAGATCTGACCGAGCTACAGTGTGGTTTAGGTTGCAGCGATATATGGCTGATGTGGTTCCAAGATGTCGAGAAAGTTAGCGGAAGTAGCAGAGACATGGGAGGTGAAAGAAATGACAGGATTGTACTCCTTAAAAAACTGATAAAGTTGTCAAGATCTTCCTCTGGCATTGATATGACCCCAATGCCGTCATCTATGTAGCGTCTATAGAAGGCCGGAAAGGGGCCTCTAGAGGCTCTCAGAACCTTGTTTTCAAAGTGGCCCATGAACAGACACGCGTAGCTGGGGCCTATTTTGGTACCTATGGCCACACTACTAATCTGGTCGAAGTAAAGGCCATTGAATTCAAAAGAACTGAGTTGGAGGACAAGTCGTGTAAAGCGCAGAATAGTAGATGTTGAAATAGAGGGATTGCGTCTTTTGTTCAGAAAGAACTTGACGGAATGAAGTCCCTGATCATGCGGAATGGATGTGTATAAGTATACTACGTCAAGGGTGAAGATACGGTAGGTGTGACCAGTCAGGAGTGAAAGAGTCTCAAAAGCAATGAGAGCATGATTCGTGTCCTTAAGATAAGTGGGCAGACTAGTGACCTGAGGTTGAAAGATGCTGTCAAGAAAGTCAGAGATTTGTTCTGTAGGACAGGAACAAGTGGACACTATGGGCCTTCCTGGGTTGCCTGGTTTGTGAATCTTAGGGAGTAGATAAAAGTATGGCTTCCCTAAGCAGCTGTCACGGATGTGAAGACTAGTTGCAGAGGGAGAAAGACTAGTCTTGTGGATGAGCTCGTTGATCATGTCACGAACATGGTGGTTGTTGGCCAGAGTCAGATCTTGAGGGCGAGAGACACAAAATTCAGTGTTGCTCTTGGATGTACAATTCTTTCTTTCAACAAACAATTGCCCCGTCCTTGTCTGCACTCTTAATCACGATATCTTGCCTGCACTGGAGTTGTGAAAGTGCGCGCTGCTCCCCGGAGGTCAGGTTAGAGTGTCGCATACGGGGAAGGCGAAGCTTGGGGATTTTGTGAAGACTGCGATCAATGTGGAGAGGTCCAAGGAAAGAGACGCTCTAGCTGAAGGTGTCCAGGTGGATGGTTGTTTAGAGAAGCGAGAGAAAGGGTCATCATCGGACGTGGATTGGGATGATGAAGGTTGAGACGAGTCTTGGAAATGGAACTTCAAACGCAGTCTGCGATGGAAACGGTGGACGTCTAGAAGGAGTGGAATTGGTCAGCAGAAGGACGGAGGGGACCAAACTGTAAACCTTTCCCCAGGACAGACAATTCATCAGCCGAAAGTGGAATATCAGGAGGGATACAAACCACCTTAGTGGGGGCAGAAGCGGTGGTGGATCGGGGAGAGGCTGTAGAGGGACGGATAGCAGAAAGTCTTTGCTCTTTGAGAGAAGAAAGTTGCAGGTAGAATTGTCTGCTGGTGGAATGAATAATCTCTCGGATCAGGTGATAAATGTCATAAACTATCATGTGTAACTTGGTGGAGACGGACAGAGAGTTGAGCCATCTGACTACCAAGATCCGAGAGGAGTTTAATGTGCTCCTCAATGACACAGCACAAACGTATTTCAATGTCTACTTTTCTTCGCTTTACACGACTTGTCCTCCAACTCAGTTCTTTTGAATTCAGTGGCCTTTACTTCGACCAGATTAGTGGTGTGGCCATGGGTACCAAAATGGGCCCCAGCTACGCGTGTCTGTTCATGGGCCACTTCGAATACAAAGTTCTGAGAGCTTTTAGAGGCCCCTTTCCCGCCTTCTGTAGACGCTACATAGATGACAGCATTGGGGTCATATCAATGCCAGAGGAAGATCTTGACAACTTTATCAGTTTTTTAAGGAGTACAATTCTGTCATTTCTTTCACCTCCCATGTCTCTGCTACTTCCGCTAACTTTCTCGACATTGCCGTTACAATCGGCCCTACCGGGATTACTACTTCTGTCCACTACGGACTCTCACAGCTATCTCTTGTACTCTTCCTCTCATCCCAGATCGTGAAAGGACTCTATTCTTTTTTTGCCAGCTTCTTAGGTTGTGACGTTTGCGTACTGAGGATTTGGATGTCCAGGATCAAGGCCATAAAATGCTATATTTCTTCCGTCAACGCGGCTATCCAGAATATGTTTTCTCGTCATCTTGGAACCGCATCAGCCATATATCGCGGCAACAAGCCCTCACTCCTAAACCACACTGTAGCTCGAACAAAGTTAAACTGGTGCTTACGCACCACCCTCATAGTTTGGAGGTTAAAAACATACTGTTTCGCCATCTCCATCTCCTACAGAGCCTGATACACGTTAACTTTTTTGGGGAACCCTCATTGGTGGCCTACAGACAGGATAAGAATCTCAGAGATCTTTTAGCTCGTAGTCGCCTAAAGATGACACTCTTTATGGTACCAGACGTTGCAGACGCCGTAGATCAAACACATATCAGTTTTTTGTCGAGGCTAGCCGGATCTCATTCCCTAAGTCCACGTTATTAGTTCAGGAGGGTTTCACCTGCACTTCACGAAATGTTATTTATGCTATTATGTGCACACGTTGAGGTATGAAGTACATAGGAGAGGCCGGTTTATGCTTAGGAAATCGTTTTCGCCAACATCTCGATGATATTTCTAAGAGGGCCTGGACATCTGTGGTTAAACATTTTTGCCTTAGCAATCCACTGGGGAAAACAGGACATTTCTGTTAGTGTGATCCGCTTTTGTTCTGCTGATGTACGATCTCGGAGGGTCCCAGAACAGCGCCTTATTTTCCAGGCTGGCTATCTCCACCTAGCTGGAATTAAAAATGTCTTCAGCTTTCTATGACTTCTTTAGTTTTGCACTCCCCATCCCCCTCTTTTATTTACTCTGCTTTCTTTCTCCTAGCTACCCCTCCCTATCACCACCATCTTTTCTTCTCTGACAACATATCGGTGTTTATAGGGTCTTGCTCTTTCACCAGGTTCACATTTTCTCCATGCAAGTGTTTATGTTTTTCATTCATTATCTCTCCGCTTCCCCCTTCCCCCTCCGCGACACCTTCTCCTCTAGCGGCTATCATGTTTCTATTGGCCTCCCCCCCCTCCTTTAATCACCTGTTTTCTCTCTCCATCTCTTCTTTATAACTGGCTCTATCGGCTTACCCTTTGTGTAGCTCCGCGTGGTCTCTATGCATATTCTAGTGGACACACATTTCTCCTTCTTTTACTTCTGGAGGAGGCTATATTAAGATATGTTCTTCGTTTAGTTATATGTTTTTTGTCTTGTTTGTGTATGTAATATTTATAAAAGGCTCACGCTGAAATATTGGATGTTGTATGTTTATCATTTACACGTTCTCATACTTTCTATTTGTTTTTTCTCACTTTACTTACTCCCTCTGCCACTTTGTAAAACTACACCATACACCTCTATCTATCTTTATTATTTTAAAATTATTTTATTATCGATAAATCTGTTTTTAAAAAAAAATTCTACACAAAAGCTTATGTTTATAGAAGTGATAAGATTTCGTGCTGAAGCATTTACATACCAACCACATGCCACTAATTCTAATGCTTTTATATATGTTCACTTGAAGCAAACAAAAAGGTTGTGCCAGTGCAATAGAAAAGTTATCAGGGTCAGTATACCACAACTGGCTAGGATTATGTCTCCCTGCTAACACTTCTAACAACAGGCTCTGCCTAATGAAGCAGGGCTTACTTGGCAGACAGTAATTCTAGCCAAGTTTTTAGGGCGGCTCTTCAAACTTGCCGCTATAACCAACTCCCAGTTCAGCACATCACTTATGCTTCAACATCATCGCCATGGCAGCTCCTAAGAACCACCTGCTTCAAGTTATATGGATACAAAACAGCAACACAACAAAGTTTACAACTGTATAAACTGTAGAAATAAATTGGTTCATTGTTTTGTTCCAACCACCCACCCCTCCTCTCCCCAAAGTAATCCACTCATCTGTTTCTGTTGAATCAGCCACAATATTTATTTGTGTTATGTATTATCTGAGATAATGGAGATACAATGAGGGAAATTAAAAGGAGGACATCTATTGCTCTTCAGAAAGTAAAACAAATAAAGAATCTGTGGAGAGGAACAGACAGAACTACAAAAATAAGATTTTTAAGGTCATGCATCTTTCCCATCGCAACATATGCCTGTGAGACCTGGACACTTAACAAAACAGCTGAGAAACACATAAATGCCTTTGAATGTAAATGCTACAGAAGAGTTCTCCAAATATCGTGGACACAAAAAAGAACAAATATATCTATACTACAAGAGCTTAATATTGAAGAAGGCTGGCTAGTAAAGAGGATTAAAGAGAGAAAACTTAAATATTTTGGACACATTAAACGCCATGATAATTTAGAGAAGACCATATGGGAAGGATACATAATGGGAAAAAGAAAAAGAGGAAGACCAAAACGAAGATGGCTGCAAGAAATCGTTGATGATCTGCAAATGAACGCAGCAGCAGCAGGCCATCTTGCTCACAACCAAGAGGCCTACAGGAGTGCTGTTTGGGAGGCAAAGTTCCGCAAGGGACATGCAAATGAATGAATGAATGAATTATCTGAGTATTTTTTCCCCTGTGTTCTGAGTGTATAAATATGGAACAGTTTGAAAGAAGATTTATTGAGGAAAGTATGATAGTTTCTTTATCACTGGATAGTTCAATATCAAATACAGATTCTCTATTTCAGATGGTGTGGTTAGTATCAGGAGCAATAACAGTGGTGACAAGATTAAAAGCATGCATGACTTAAAGCAGGATATGTTCTTTTATTGAACTATTTGGGAAACCCACAAAGGTTCAAGATATGGACTGGCAGTACTGAAAAGTTTGCTTATGTAAACAAATATTTTGATGAATCAAAGAAAAAGGTGTCCTTTATAAAGGCTAGGGACAGACTGAGTGATCTTACAAAAAAGGAAACAGAATAATCCCCAGGAGAACTGGGAGAAGTTTTAAAAAGTATTAAATCAGAGATTCTCAGAAGTGTCTGCTTCTGAATATATGGTATCACTATTTAAGAATGTACAACAAGAAAGAATAAACCTACTCAGATTTTTGCAGAAAGGTTGTTAGTAATGGCAGTAGAAGTATACAGAATGGTAGGGGTTTTTTAGAGAGGCAATTAGTGAATCAATATGACAATTTAAGGACTGAGTTGCTGAGAGAAAAACTTCATTCATTAGACAAGACTGTACAAACTGTTATAGGAGAAGAAGTTATTTTAATAAAGAAGGGAAGACTCAGGTTTGAATTGGAAAGATCACAGTAGGAGGCCTTGGCATAACTCACAAACTGTAGGTAGGAAAGATATAAGGGAGAAATATCCAGAGGCAGAGCAATGGTCAGAATATAAACAGTAGCAGAGTGCATGAAGTTAGAGGTGGTTGGCACAAAGGAACTGTTAGAAATGTAAGTTGCAACAGGGCTGATATTAGAGTAAGAAGTAGTTTTCATTGCCAAAGATGTCCAGGACATGACTATTTGGTTGACTGCAGTCGGGATGAGAAGAAATAAGGACTATCATGAACTACATCACAGTATACTGTAGGTGAAAGCGAGCAAAACTGTTCTAATATGAGGGCTGGTTTGAGAAGTGATGATAATAAACTACCCCAGTAGTGTAAAGAAGAGTGAGGGGGAGGTATTATCATGAACATGACATGGTGTAAAGTGAAATAAAGTTAGCTAGTATTCCAAATTATACCATGATATTAATAATGGGCAATTTTCATGCACGACTGGTAAAGAAAGAGCAGATGAAGGATATGTTTTGGGGAAATTTAGTACAGGACATAGAAATGAGGCAGGTGACAATCTAATGCCGTTTTGCATGGAAAATGAGCTAATATTCGCTACCATACTTTTAGACATCAAAGAAGACTTTACACATGGACATCACCTGATGGGATAACCAAGAATCAAACAGATTACATATTAGTGCTAAGAAGGTGGAGATCGAGTATAACAACAGCAAAAACTCAACCAGGTGCCAATTAAGACATGAAGATAAAGATAAAAAAGACAGTTAGGGGATCAAGACCACTCCGCTTTGATCTTACAAATATACCAGAACAAGATGGTATTAAAAGTCAAGAACCATTTTGAGATCCTGATGGCTGTACAGGAGGAGATGACACTAGATGAAATAGCTATGCTGGCCAGAGATGTTTTAATAACAACAGTTAAAGATACAGTTCCAGTAAAGAAAACACAAAAGAATGGATGGATTACAGCAGGTACACTAGAACTAATAAAACAACACAGAGAAATGAAGACAAAATGGAAAATAACAAACAACAACAAAAAGAAATATAAATCTTTAACAAACGAAGTATGAAGAAACATAAGTAAAGTAAAAAAATCAATACATACAAGATTGTTCTGAAAGAAAGGAGGGATATAAAAACTGTGGAAGAGATAGTGAAATGTTTAAAGAAATGAAGACATTGGCAAGGAATGTCACACTTAAGCTAAATGTAATTTGTGAAGAGATGGGAAAGACCTTGACAGAGATAGAGGAAATTCTAGAAAGATGGAAGGAATATTGCAGGGGAATGTATGACACAACTGACTGTGGAAGCAGAAATCAACAGTGTGAATTATTATTGGAGGAGAAAGAACCAGAAACAACAACTGAAGAAGTTTTATGGCCATAAAAGAATCTGAAAAATGGTAAATCACCAGGATGTGATGAGATAAAAGCTGAACTTGTTAAAGCAGGAGGAAAGGAATATGCAACAATCTATCATGCACTATGTAAAAAGATATAGAATTCAGGTATTTGGCCAAAACAATGGAATATAATTTATGGAAAGAAAATATTCATACCATTCATTCAATCATTCATTTGCATGTCCCTTGCGGAACTTTGCCTCCCAAACAGCACTCCTGTAGGCCTCTCAGTTGTGAGCAAGATGGCCTGCCGCTGATGCATCCATTTGCAGATCATCAATGATGTCTTGCAGCCATCTTCACCTTGGTCTTCCTCTCTTTCTTTTTCCCATTATGTACCCTTCCAAGATGGTCTTCTCTAGATTATCATGACATTTAATGTGTCCAAAATATTTAAGTTTTCTCTCTTTAATCCTCTTTACTAGCCAGCCTTCTTCAATATTAAGCTCTTGTATATTCATACCACTGCCAATAAAAATGATAACTTGAAATTATGCACAACCTACAGAGCTGTTGCCCTGATTTGTCATGTCAGCAAAATTCTTTTTATTAAAAATCTTAATGAGTAGACTTCATAAGAAAATAGTAGAAGAATAAGTAAATATGGTCCAAGCTGGTTTTAAACAAGGAAGAGGAACACGAGATTAAATATTCAATATAAGATTAATAATAGAGAAATGCAGAAAGAAAGGAGTAAGCTGAAAAAGAATCCACATCAAAAGAACTATTGGAGCAAAGTGTTGCTGCTAAAACTTGAAGAGAAGGCGCTGTTTGACTTGACATTCAGTGACCCATAGCCAAACTGTTAAATTCAGGGTTGATAAACCATAGCTGATCAAGACCCCATCCCACCTTTTCAATGGCACGCCCAGTTATGAGCTTAGCCTGGCTAATGGGGCAGGGATAGCTGTAGTCCCCATGGCAGCTGCACTTAGGGACTGACAATCTGTAATCCTCAATCTGACATATTGTAGTGCCTCAACATCTTCACCACATCAGCTGCAGATAACACCAGCTCACAGTTCTAGAGAAATGTAAGAAGTTGGAAAAACTAAAGGCAGAGCCTAGTCACTGAGAGCTGATGAAAGAGATAGTAAGGACAAATCAGGATGTTTTTGGACTTAAAATTGGGGAGGACAGACATGGTAAACTATGGAGACAGACAGGAAACAATGAACTAGTTCATCTAAAATCTTATAGATTTTATTGAAGCAGAGTGATATTAGATAAGTGATTGAGGAGATGGTGAAAAGGGGGATAATAAAGACAACTAGGTCACCGTGGTCACCACCTATAGCGCTAGTGCAAAAGAAAGATGGGACAACAAGATTCTGCTGTGACTATAGGGCATTAAATAAGATAGGTCAGTATAATATCCTTTCCTAAGACTGATGATATCTTGGGAATACTGAATCAGGTAAGGTATTTTACTACAGTTGATTCTAGAGTGGGGTTCTGGTGCATAACCATGTCAGAAAATGCACAGATGAAGTCAGCTTTAATGAGTTTTCTTAGGCCAACACTATTAGACCAGACACTATGACCATTTCAATCCAACATTTTAGGCTAACGCTGTTAGATCAGAATGCCTTTTGGTGTTAAAAATTACCCAGCAACATTTATGAGCCTCATGAATCAAGTTGTAGAAGGGGTTGCAAGATCTGCAATGGCATATATAGATGATGTTCTCATAGTCTAAAAGAACTGTGTTCAGAAACATTTAGAACACATAGAACAAGTATTTGAAAGACTGAGAAATGTGAATTCCTAAAGGAAGAGTGGAGTATCTAGGATATGTAGTGAATATGGGTGGGATTAAACCCAACCCTAACATGATAAATATTCTGATGCCACCTAATGTTATACAAGTCTGAGGTTTTGTTTGGACCATATATTTATTACAGGAAATTTGTTCCACATTTCTCTGTGATAGTTGAAGATCTCATAAACTTGACAAAATGACAATGAGATCAATGGAAGGAAAAGTATAACAAAGATTTCAATTATTTGAAAAAGAGCTTAACAGTAGTGCCATTTCTAGAACCCAGATCTAAGCATGACATTTGTAATGTACTGTGATGCCAGTCACCATTGTGTAGGTGCTGTGTTGGTGCAGGAGACAAAGAGAGAATGGAATGTCAGTAGAAAAGAAAGAAATTGTAATATATTTTCTCTTTCATATGCTAAAGAAGTCTCGAAGTGGTTGATGCACTGCACAAACAAGATTTTTGCTTATACAACTTAAGCATTAAATAAAGACAGACTATAAACCACTGTAAGAAATTTTGAAAAAGGGCAATACGGAAATGTTTCACCAACAAAGACCAAACAAGTGAATGCATGGCATTCGTGGGGAGACCTTTCAAAGAAACTTTAGCCAAATAAAACATTAAACATATCTGGATGTCAAATTATCATCCACAATCAAATGCTAAAAATTCATGGAATAAAGCAGTTAGTTTTAGTAGTAATGTTGTTCACATAATTTCTAATGCTTCGTACATGTGGGCCTGCTTTGTGTTATGTTGAATACACCTATGCTGTCCACATAATCAATGAAGAGGGATTTTCCTCATTCTCTGCAATTTTACTGAAAATAAGAGGGATGATTATGTCACTGGCTGATCATTTGGCCATGAAGTTAAACTGTAACTCAGAATGGACCTGCTGTGCCAGATTATGCAGGCACTTGATTATAACACAAGTGAAGCCTTTCCCCCATTATGCTAATATACAGTTCATGTATATTTCTAACATCTTCCATGCCAAGATGTATAGAGATTTATTATTACAGTTCTATCATTAGACCAAAAATATTCCATCTCTCTGCACGTTATTTAGTTCTGTTTTAAGATGATGGTTGCCATAAAACTGCCAAATTTTCAAGCAGGGTTTTGTTTACTACTCAAGCTGTTATAAAATTTTTGCTGTCAGATTCAGCAAACTCTACAGAATTTTCCCTTCTTGTGATTCTTAAGTTCGAATATATATTTGAAAGAAAAGTTTTAGTATAATGGAAATATACACAAGCTTGTTTCAGTAAATTTCAAGAGGACTTTTTGCGCAAACTTAACACAAGTTCATTCATTCATTTGCATGTCCCTTGAGGAACTTTGCCTCACTAACAGTTCTCCTCTAAGCCTCTTGGTTGTAAGCAAGATGCCATTCTGCTGATGCATCCATCTGCAGATCATCAATGATGTCTTACATCCATTTTTGCCTTGGTCATCCTCTCTTTCTTTTTTCCATTGTACCCTTCCAAGACGGTCTTCTCTAGTTTATCATGACATTTAATGTGTCCAAAATATTGAAGCTTTCTTTGTTTAATCCTCTTTACTAGCCAGCCTTCTTCAATATTAAGTTCTTGTAGTATGGATATATTTGTTCTTTTTTGTGTCCATGACATTTGAAGAACACTTCTGTAGCATTTACATTCAAACGCATTTATGTGTTTCTCAGCTGTTTTGTTAAGTGTCCAGGTCTCACTGGCATATATTGCAATGGGAAAGATGCATGCCCTTAAAAATCTTATCTTTGTAGTTCTGTCTATTCCTCTCCACAGATTCTTTAGTTATTTTACTTTCTGAAGAGCAAAAGATGTCCTCTTTTTAAAACTGTTTCCATTCATGCCAGCCCTGAAAGGTCTGTTCCGGTATATGCTGCTCCCATCGACACAGCCCTACAAGTTTTTTGGACTTTCTTTCATTGAAAACACGATGTAAATTTTGATTTAAGCAGTCAGATCTCTTTTGAATCCAAAGTTAAACTAGTGTATAAGCACGTCTGATAAAGGGAGTCATGTTCAATATCACAATATGAGTGTAAAATGCAAGTTTTTTTCAAGATCTAGTGGTAGAACGGTCACACTTACCAACTAGACCTATCTTACTATATGTGTTTCTAGTAGCTGTAGACCTGATAGATTTATTAGATGTCACAAACATCCATAAATATTGATTTTCTGTGTTGAAATTTGAATGACTCATTCATTTGCATGTCCCTTGCGGAACTTTGCCTCCCAAACAGCACTCCTGTAGGCCTCTTGGTTGTGAGCAAGATGGCCTGCTGCTGTTGCATCCATTTCCAGATCGTCAACGATGTCTTGCAGCCAACTTCGTCTTGGTCTTCCTCTTTTTCTTTTTCCCATTATGTATCCTTCCAATACGGTCTTCTCTCAATTATCATGATTTGAATGACTACATATTCTATACTGGATTATGACACAATTAAGATAAGTATAAAGAAGATTTTCTTGCTCAGCCCTAAAAGCTTTTTTTGTGCAAAAAAATGTTCCATCATTTCACACCAGTTGTGTTTTTTTTTTTCTAAAATTTGTTTTTTTTATGACAAATAACTTCATTTATGGAATCTTCATTTATTTCCACTTATTTTAATGTGTGATAAACATGTGATGATCATGGAATTAATTCGGTACAATAACTTTTACACAGGACCCCCCCCCCTCCCCAAAATGTCCGCATCATAGGGAACATAAGGAACGTTTTTAGACATAACGTGAATGGAAAGAGTTTCCTTCATTGTATCTCTATTATTAGTTATTAGTGATCCAAGATATTCAAAACTCTCTACTTCTTCCACTTTTTCCCAATTGATACATATTTCATCTGCCTTGTTTGTTTTGTCGGTTGTCATCAATTTAGTTTTCTTTGCATTAAGATAGAGGTTTTGCTCTTCGCTGTTCTTACAGACTGACATAATTAATTTCTCAATTCCTTTTTGTGTTGTGGACAGTAATACTGTGTCATCAGCATATCTAATCTCTGGTATTTCATAACCTCCAATTGTTATGGCATCGTAATATTCTTTGTCTACATCTTCTTTATCATTCCTTATTATATTTTCAGTATACAAGTTAAATGAGTAAGGTGACAATATGCACCTCTGATGGATTCCTTGTTTTATTTCAAACCAAGTTCTTGTTTTACCACTTATTCTCATTGCTGCATGTTGGTCTAGATACAGCAGTGATGTTAATTGCATCAAATGTGTTGGAAATCTAATTTTTTTCAAATATTTCTCAAAGTTTTTGGTGTTGTACACAATCAAATGCCTTTGAATAGTCTATAAAAGATAAATATAGATTCACATTAAATTCTCTTAATTTCTCTATTATTAATCTTATATCGAATATATGATCTCTCGATACTCTTCCTTGTTTAAAACCAGCTTGGACCATATTGACTTCTTCTTCTATTTTCTTATGAAGTCTACATATTACTATTTTTAACAGAATTTTACTGGCATGACTAATCAGGACAACAGTTCTGTAGTTTGTGCATAATATCAGGTTACCCTTTTTTTGGCAGTGGTATGAATACAGTTCTTTTCCATTGTTTTGCCCAAATACCTGAATGCTGTATCTTTTTACATAGTGCATGATAGATTGTTGCACTTTCCTTAACACAAGTACTCACTAAAATTTATTCTCAGGCCTGTATCCATGATAACCTGTATTTTATTATTTTCATCAACATTACAATGTCTTATGTTTATGAAAACTGAATGTGTTTATAATCACATTTACAAAAGGAATATGAGATGTATCATACATGTATATACTAATCAAAATTATCAACATACTATATGTGGTTCATCAAAAATAATATGTTGAAATGAAAATATGGCTTGTATGATACAGTTGATGCTATTCTTGTGTTACCACATAATTTCTAGATACTTCCAGATGCTGGCTCACTTCACTCAGTAGCTGTGCACAGCAAGTAGTATGAACATATAGAGAAGAAGTATCTGTGTGACATGATTGGCAATCAGAAAGTAGTGAAGTAGTCATTAGATACATTTAATTCTATGTTTTCCATAAACTGTATAGTAAGAACAAACTCTACTGGAAGATTTGGAGATCTGTGTAGTTCCTAAGAAGAATTATGAGAATACCTTGGACAGCCAAGAAAACAAATGAAGAGGTTCTTGCAGAGGCTAGGCAAAGCAGAGAAATTATTCCAAAATTCAGAACATGACAATTCAGATTTATAGGAGCATATGAAGAAGGTTTGTAGGACATGTTTTGAGAAGAGGCAAACTGGAAAAACCTAGCAACAACAGGAAAATTGGAGAGTAAAAGGGAGAGAGGAAGAAAAAAAGCCTGGATACCTGACAAACTAAAAGAGTGGCAAAGAGAATGGTCCAACACACATCTTATGGAACAGCAAAAGATAGATGGTTGTGGAAATCAATGACAACCAATGCCTGACTGGCATGGACTAGAGACAGAGAGAGTATAGCATGATATTCAAAACAGCCTGTGACAGAAATATGCATCATAATAATATACTTAAAATAAGTGTAGACGAACAGTCCAAAAAAATCTACAGAATATATCATACTGTGTAATTTACAGTAAATCATTTTACCGGTTAAAGAGTTGAAATCTCTTATGAGTACAGACAGTTCCAGACTTACATAATTAATACATTTCACAACTCTTTATATAAGTCAGGTTTCATGTATGATGAAGTTATGCAAGTAGAATCCTTCACCACAATATTCTTATTGATACAATAAACCTGGTTCACATGCTAATAAGGATAACGTTTTCCATCCTCATACAAAAGTATCACTTCAAAATAAATTCAAACACATTTTGCAGACTGGCTCCAGGTGCATGTTTACTGCCATCCATGGCACCACAATATGAAAATATATGTATATGTATAAAAAAAAAAATTACTTCACTGTATAACAGATATGTTAACACAGTAAGGAGCCACATGCTAACTGGGAAGAGAAAGAATTTTGATATTCACAGGTGTACTGCTTGCACACATGCTAACTTGAGTTGTACACATATTTTTAATGTTTTGGCAAACTGTTTTGGAAACTTCATGAATGTCAGAAATTTCTTACACAAGTACAAATTCATTTGTTTTGGTTTTATAAGTGATAAGAACCATCTGATTTAAAAAAAAAAAATTAAGAGTGCTTGTATGGAGTGCATCAAGTAATAAAACAGTGGCACCATGTCAAGTCTAAAACTTCATTACTCTACATTACTACCACATTCTTCAGTACCTTCTTTGATACCATAAGAGAGTGCAAAGTACAGAAAGCAATCCACCAGTACATGCAACATAAACAAACATTGGTATTGGTAATGTCATAGTCAGTTCAGCCTTCTTTATACCTGCAACAAATAAAGAAAAATATGAAATCTTTCTGTTTTAAAAATCGTGCTGTTACTAGAAACATACACAGCCTGACAATCTAAAAAAAATATTCATAAAGTCCTCTGTTTACACTAATTTTCAGAATTTATTGCCGTGTCTTTCATCATTTATTCTGAACACACTACACCTTTAACAAAACTGGAAACATGGTTTTGCTAAAAAAAATACTGCAGTCTTGAAATTTGTTGGTGCTCTCTTCTGTTTTATCTCAGGATTGAACACTTCATCACTAGCACATATTTTTCTGCACAAAATGTTTCAATGCTGCTATTAATTATATTAAACATGACATTTGCCTGCACGTTCTTGCAGCAGAATGCAGTTTAACAAGTTCATCAACAAAAGCCCCATACCACCCCTGTCTAACACACAATTTATATATTTCGCTTTTGCTCAGCTAAAGGCATACATTAGGGTTGTTGGCATGAAGAACCATCTTCTCCATGAGGAGCTGGGATTGAAAAAGGGCAGATGATCAAACGAGGCAGATCCTGGATGGCTGAAGCTGAGGATACAATAATGTCAGGGTGCGATCTGAATGAGGTGCCTAAAAGTGATGATCGGTTACGGGTACAGGACTGACCTCAGCTAACAAAGGTTATTATACAGAAGGGCCACGAATGTAGAGACTGGGGACAGGAGGCAGTAGAATTTTGGGTTCAAGATTTCATCCAGCATCACTGCTGGTCTTTTGACATGGTAATATATACAGATGGCTCAGTGTCTCAGAACATCAGAAGTGGCTGGGGTTTTGTTGCTTACTGAAATGGAAGAGTAGTGGCACAAGGTTCGGAAGGCTTTGTAAGTCATCACATCAAGCATATGAATGAAAATTAAGGCTGTGTCAGAGGCAATGAAAGTGGCTAGTTGTCCATGGAGTCATTGTGATGGAGTCACAGAGTATGCTTTGTAACATTGAGAACAAAATTGCTTCAAAAAGAATGGGTTCTTCTGTTAAGCCAATCAACTGTGAGGAGCCTAACATGGCTTTATTGTCCAGGGAGTACATGGAAATGAAGTGGCAGATAGGCTTGCTGGACAGATTAAAATAAATGGCAGGCTGAAAATGGATATAGGTGACATTGCTAAAGCTGCACTGGAGAGACTGCGGTTAAAATGAAGAGCAGGAATAGAAGAATAATGTTATTGTGAAGTGACTGCTGGAGCTTGGACAAATTAAGGATGCTGGTAGGAAATCTGAACTGTTACTGGAACTATTAGCCAACACACTCTTGAATGGATGTTGCAGCAAGCATCTGAGCATATATAGGGGTGTCCTGAATGCAATGATGCCAGAATCTGATTTTGATGCTTTGAGCATTTTGTCTTATCATTACTGGTACTGATGTATCAAAATTATTCTATGTGAACAGCTTTCACTCTCTAGTAAGTATCAGTTAGAGAATCTCTGAAATCACACATTCTGTCACCACATGATAAGTCATGCTCACCTTCATATTCTCTTAAGTTTGTTTTTTTTTAATGCTAGTTCAGAACCCCTTCCTAGAGAAGCATTCTAAAACTGGTGACTAACAAAGCAGCAGAACTGATTGGATTGCATGTCAGACTGAAATATTTTTAACTGAAAAAAAAGGCACTGCTTTTCAGCAAACCAGTCTAACTGGAGGAGTTCTGAGTAAAGTTTTTAAAAAAAAATGGTCACAATTTATCCAGTGCCACATAATTCTGTAGAAAGAGAACTACATTAATTAGTCACAAAATCTTCTGAAATAACCAAGCCTGCACAGTGCTAACAGAAGAAAACATACCAATTATATATGTATACATATATGTCTATGTCAATATACGTGTGTCTGGGCAGGGTGAGGGCATTCATATGGTTTGCATTTGCATATGACAAATTATACAACTGCTGAAATATCCCAAAATTCTCATACTAATAATATAGTGCACAGCTGATCCAAGTATTACAATAAAATGACTATATTAATTGCTGTTCTTAATGGCAGAAGTCTAGACACATCTGAAAAAATAAGCTGAGCAAAATCCCACCTGCAGAATGGGAATGAGGATTCAAACAAGAAGAATGTACATGAGTGTGTACTCATGTATCATCACCAAGTATCTAGTTAAATAAGTTGGCCTGATTTTGTATGAAACTCCTCTTTGCTGTAACACACAAAATGAACCCACTTGTATGGCATAATTTGATGCACTTTGCCTTGCAGACTGACATTCTCCAATTTCAGAAGCTGATATTCAGCCTCCATGTCTTAAGTGCAGGACATATCTCCATAACCACCAAAATGCCACTACTGGCAGAATTAATTTGAATCCATCATTCTTTGCTCTGTTGATGGATAGAGCTAATGCGCCTCAAAAGACAGTTAAAAATATTTTCAAAATGCACACAAGATATTTCCTGAACATAACTTCTAATATAAAATTTGCTTGCCACAATTTCTTACCAAAATCAATCTATAAAATCATTCACAGCTTCTAAGTTTAAAACACTAACATCTGTCTTCCTGTAACTGCAAGTTAGTGTTCTTTGCAGCTAATGCAATGAAGATGTTTGAGGCACAGAACTGTCAGAATGAGAGCAGGTTACTGGGTCTATTTTTTCAGTCCCTGAGTGATGTGAAAAAGCAGGTGTTGCACTTCAGCAAATCCACCACCATGGAGATCCCAGCCCTGTTAGCCATGCTAGGCCTGCTATTGAGGGTACTTATAGAGAGGTGGAACAGGACCTTGGCTTTGCCATGGTTCACCAGTCCTGATGTTAATATGTCAGCTATGGGCTGTTGAGTTCCAAATCAGACAACATCTTCACCCCTACAACACTAAAGTAAAGGTAATCCTGTCATGCCTTAGAGGCACACAGTGATATGGTGTTAGTGCCAATATTTTCTAACTGAGTTTAATTAAAAAATGTGAACACTAAACCTTTATAAATTTCTGGATTCTGAAGATGAATCTGACTGCTTTCAAGAGAAATAATTTGGAGTATCACACATCAATTCAAGGAAAGAGAAGAATATAATTAGATACCCACATACTACACATCAGTAAAAAGGTAAAGGTAATCCTGTCATGCCTTAGAGCCAAATAGGGATATGGTGTTTGTGCCCATATTTTACTTGACCTGTCAGCACACTAGAGGTGTTATGGTCAGTATCACACCTGGCCACCTTTCCTTCCCCAACTCTAGAAGAAATCAGGTACCCATTTCTACAGCTGGGTGACTGGGCGCCTCTGCCCAGATTCAAACCTCCGACCTTCGCCATGAGAGACTAGTGCACTAACCACTTCGCCACTCACACATCAGTGTAAACTAAAATATATAATGGTATACAACTTCTGGCATTAATATTTCATAGCATTTGTTTATTAAAGCTGCACAATGTGGCCTGTCTGCAAAAATCCTGACAGACTTTAATATGAAAAATTTGTTGAAGTACACATGTACTGAGGCCTGCAATGGTATTAGAGGTCAGATATTAGATGAACATCAGAAAAAAAAGAAACACCCTAATGTTTAAGATCTGGAAATTTGCTACAGAAATAAGAAGAAAAAAAAACATCAGCCTAATGTTCAAGATCTGAAAATTTGATACAGAAAAAAGAAAAAAAAACATAAGCCTAATTTTCAAGATCTGGAAATTTGCTACAGAAATAAGAAGAAAAAAAACCATCAGTATCAGTAAATAACTGGTCAAAACTCACTCATCTGTAAACTACAGTGGCAGCAGAAATACAACTTAAAAGCACAAAACATACTAGGTAAGAGACTTCAAGGAAAAAAAAGAGCACCCAAGATCAGTTCTGATTAGGGTTTACTGAATATTCATATCTGTATTTGGCCCAAAATGGATAAAATTTGAATATATGAGAAATAAAATGTGAATATTAAAATGTGGAATACTCACAAATACAGTTTTCTAGAGTAAGCAAGAAACACTCTACAATCCAGTATTAGTAAGGTAGTGCATGATGTAAACTTTTAATAAGTGTTCTATAAAATTGTCTATAGATTGCTCTTGTATCACTCAATACTAGTAGTCTGACTCATTTCACTAACACCACTCACGAACACTCGGTGGTAAGTAACAAGTCTATGAGACATTCTTCACAAATCATTACCTATAAAATGTTTATTTCTTCCTCAGGTTGTCTCACAGTACATAGATTATAAAAGTTACATTTATATTTTTAAAGTTATGGAAATGAAGACTATCACTGAAACTAGCCAAGAGAGAGGTTTTTACTAATTTAAGTTTTTATTTTCTAAAGCTTCTTACTAGAGTCTGCTATAGCCAATCTCTAAGCCCAGGTTTCAAAATTTGGAACCAACTGCATATAGAATCATCATACTGTTAGTTCAATCCTGACCTCGGTCTTTCTTCTGTGGCAAGAAAGGTGCACACGTACACAATAGCTGGTGAAAAAGCTCTGGCAAACTGAAGAATTTTATTTCACCCTGATCGGGTGCCTCTATTATCACTTGCCCTGTTGTTGTAGTAATACGACTGGACAAATTAATTTATTCAAGCCAGCGTTCCATGATGCTTGGTGATTTTGTCAAAAGATAAAGAAATAACTGCAGGATCAAATCCAGCCAGTCGCCAATGAAAGATCAGACTGGAAATTTTCGGCTCATCTGGGATCTTGGTTTTCTTATCTTGCCTCTAGACTTGAATGAAAATATTTCAAAGGTTGGGTATGTTTAACTTTGTACCACAACAGTCTGTAAGTCACCTAGATTTTCTGCTACCAGAACTGTCAGCTCCATATCTGAGGTTGTTATCTGTTGCTCCATTAATCTCATTAATGTCCTTGAAAATTTTCTCTGAACATCTCTGTAATCTAGATGATCTACAGACAATAATTATACAAAATAAACAACAAAACCAGGATACTGGACTAGAAATAAATATTAGAAAGACAAAGGTCATGGCAATCAGCAGGTAAGAACAAAAGCCAGCTGTAAAAATAAATGGAGACACATTGCAACAAGTGATGGAATGCATGTATTTAGGACACATGGTGCGGAATGCGAAATAGAAATTAACAGAAGAAAAGGAATGGCTGAATGTATGTGCAACATTAATTCCATTTATATGCATAATCACAATTTTAGCAAGTACCTTTGCTTCCACTAGTGAAACATTTGTATCTGACCATCCCAAAATTAGATTACTTGTGTCTGGCCAAATATGAAAATTTTGTATTCAGTAAATCCCTATTTCTGATAGAGGTAGATAGAGGTGTATGGTTCAGTTTTACAAAACAACAAAGGGAAATGAGGAAAGTGAGAAAAAATGCAAATGGCAGAAAGTATGAAAGTAAGATGAGAATGTATAAATGAAAAACATACAACATCCAATATTTCAGAATCAGTCTTTTTCAAGGATTGCAAACAAGAACAACACAACACATAAATAAAAAGATTCATTCATTCATTCATTTGCATGCCCATTGCAGAACTTTGCCTCCCAAACAGCACTCCTGTAGGCCTCTTCTCTCTCTCTCTGAACCTTAAGTGCCCAGGGCACATGGGGCTTCCGCAAGGGTTTTCCACAAATGCCTGTCCTTCGCCTTTTTTTTCTGCTCTTGCCCAGGTGAGCCCTCTATTGCTCAACATCCTTTCTGTTGTTCTTCTCCATGTCTCTTTTGGTCTACCCTTACTTCTGCTCCCCTGTGGTGTCCATCTTAGTGCTATTTTCGGTAGTGAGTTGTCGGTCATTCGGAGCACATGTCCCAACCATCGCCAGCGTCTTTCCTCAATAATTGTTGTCAGTGGTTTCATCTGCATTTCTGCTAATAAGATGTTATTTCTTATGGTGTTTGGCCAAAATATTTTTCTAATTCTTCATAAACATTTAGTCTGGAAAGAATTCAACTTGTTTTCTATGGTTTTGGTGATTTTCCAGCATTCACTTCCATAGAGTAGTACACTTAGAACATTACTCTTAAATATCCTGATTTTCATATTTATGCTTAGTTTATTTGATTTCCATACATTCTGCAGCATTGCAAAAGCCTGGTTTGCTCTAGTAAGTCTGATGTTGATGTCCTCTGTGCTGTCTCCATTTTCTATTACTCTGCTGCCAAGGTATACAAATTCGTTGACCTCCTCCACTAACTTGTTATCTACTCTGAGTACATTTCTGTTGTTCACATTTTGCTTCATTAACTTTGTCTTTCCTACGTTGATCTTTAGTCCTATGTTGTTTGCATTCTGAGTTAGCTTGTTTATTTTATCTTGCATATCTTTGTGACTGCTTGATAATAGACAAATGTCGTCCGCAAAGTCAAGGTCCTCCAGCACTGTGTCAAGGGTCCATTGTAATCCTCTGCGTTTGTCTGATGTTGCCTCCTTCATTAACCAGTCTACTGCCAAGATAAATAATGTTGGTGATAGTACACATCCCTGTTTCACTCCTGTTTGTACCCTAAAGCTGCTGGAGGTATGTTCTCCACAACATGCCATCTTATGATTTTCCACAGTGCATCTCTGTTAACACTGTCAAAGGCTTTCTCAAAATCTATGAATAATGCATATGTTGTACTATGCCACTCATTTGCCTGTTCTAATATTTGTCTAAGTACAAATATGTGGTCTATGCATGATCTTCCTTTCCTAAATCCTGCCTGCTCTTTCCGAAGTTTTTCCTCAAGTGTTGGTACAATTCTTTTGATGATTATTCTGCAAAATACTTTACTGGTGAGTGGCAGTAGGGTAATGCCTCTCCAGTTCCCGCAATCTCTGAGGTCACCCTTTTTTGGTAGTTTTACTATAAGACCAGTTTTCCACTCCTCTGGGGCTTTTTCTAAATCCCAAATTTGTTGTAATATCCAGCAAAGTTGTTTTGGTGTTTCTGTTTCTTCTGCTTTCAACATCTCAGCAGTCACTTCATCTTCACCTGGTGCCCTGTCTGATTTTAGCTTCTTTATTGCCTCCTTTACTTCATTTATTGTTATTGGTCCTGTATTGATGTTTAGTTCCATTTTTGCTTCAGGTATGTCTATTGTTTGTGCTCCTTGTGTTCTGTTTAGTAGGGTGTTAAAGTGTTCCCTCCATCTTTCAATTTTTTCTCTTTCTCCACTGACCAGTTGTCCATTTTGTGTTCTTACTGCACTTTCACATCTTGTGTTGAAGTTACCTGTCATCTGCTTTGTGATTTTATATATGGTTTTCCATGTCATTTGTATATGCTGCTTTCTCTGCTGTTTCTGCTAAGTTGTCATAATATTGACGTTTATCTTGACGGCATGATTCCTTCACTTCTTTGTCTTTTTGTGCATAATTGCTTAAAACTCGTTCTTTAAGCCGTTGTGATTTGGTGTTCAATAATTTCTTCTTGATTTCTTTTCTTTGCTCTATCTTTTCCCATGTGGTCTCGCTTAACCATTCCTCTTTTCTCCTTTTCCGATATCCCAGCACCTCTTTTGCTGTTTCCTGTAGTGTTTTATTGAACTCTAATATGGACATTTCTGCTTCATCTTGTAGGACACTGAAGCGGTTCTTAAGTGCTGTTGAGAATTCATTTCTTGTTTGTTGGTCTATCAGTTTTGTTGTATCAAAATGTATCTTTCTGTGTTCTCCAATTTTGGCTTTCCTTAATTTTAGTTTTATTTTTGCTACCAGAAGGTTGTGATCACTTCCTACATCTGCTCCTTTCCTTGCTCGCACATCTTGTAGTGACCGTTTCCACTTGTTGTTTATTAGTATGTGATCAATTTGGTTTTCTGTGGTTTTATCTGGTGACCTCCAAGTCACCTTATGGATGTTTTTGTGTTGGAAAATTGTCCCTCCGATGGTCATCATGTTTTCTTCACAGAAACTGCACAGTCTTTCTCCATTTTCATTTATTTCTCCGATTCCTTCTCTTCCCTCTTGGTTGTGAGAAAGATGGCCTGTCACTGATACATCCATGTGCAGATCTTCAATGATGTCTTGCAGCCATCTTCGCCTTGGTCTTCTTCTCTTTCTTGTTCCCATTATGTACTCTTCCAAGACGGTCTTCTCTAGATTATCATGACGTTTAATGTCCAAAATATTTAAGTTTTCTTTGTTTGATCCTCTTTGCTAGCCAGCCTTCTTCAATATTAAGTTCTTATAGTATGGATATATTTGTTCTTTTTTGTGTCCATGACATTTGAAGAACACTTCTGTAGCATTTACATTCAAACACATTTGTGTGTTTCTCAGCTGTTTTGTTAAGTGTCCAGGTCTCACAGGCATATATTGCAATGGGAAAGATGCATGCCCTTAAAAATCTTATTTTGTGGTTCTGTCTGTTCCTCTCCACAGATTCTTTAGTTGTTTTACTTTCTGAAGAGCGATAGCTGTCATCCTTTTAATTTCCCTCATTGTATCTCCATTATTAGTTAGTAGTGATCCAAGATATTCAAAACTCTCCACTTCTTCCAATTTTTCCTCATTGATACATATTTCAGTTGCCTTATTTGTTTTGTCAGTTGTCATCAATTTAGTTTTCTTCACATTAATGTAAAGCTGTTGCTCTTTGCTGTTCTTACAGACTGACATAAATAGTTTTTCCATTCCCTTTTTGTGTTGTGGACAGTAATACTATATATCAGCATATCTAATCTCTGGTATTTCATAACCTCCAATTGTTATGGCATCGTACTATTCTTTGTCTACATCTTCTCTAACATTTATCACTAAATTTTCAGTATACAAGTTAAATAAGTAAGGTGACAATATGCATCCCTGATGGACCCCTTGTTTTATGTCAAACCATGTTGTTGTTTCACTATTTGTTCTTACTGCTGCTTGTTAGTCTAGATACAACAGTGATGTTAATTGTATCAAATGTGTTGAAATCCCATTTTTTCCATTATTTCCCAAAGTTTCTGGTGTTGTACACAATCTAATGCCTTTGAGTAGTTTATAAAGGATAAATATAGATTCACATTAAACTCTCTGCATTTCTCTATTATTAATCTTATATTGAATATATGATCTCTTGATCCTCTTCCTTGCCTGAAACCAGCTTGGACCATATTGACTTCTTCTATTTTCTTACGAAGTCTACCAATTATGATTTTTTAACATAATTTTACTGTCATGACTAATCAGGGCAACAGTTCTGTAGTTTGTGCATAATTTCAGGTTACCCTTTTTTTGTAGTGGTATGAATACAGTTCTTTTCCATTCATTTGGCGAAATACCTGAATTCTATACCTTTTTATATAGTGCATGATAGATTGTTGTACATTCCTTTCCTCCTGCTTTAATAAGTTCAGTTGTTATCTCATCATATCCTGATGATTTATCATTTTTCAGATTCTTTATTGCCCATAAACGTCTTCTATTGTTGGTTCAGGTTCATTCTCCTCCTATAATTATTCACACTGTTGATTTCTGCTTCCACAGTCGGTTGTTTCATACATTTCTCTGCAATATTCCTTCCATCTTTCTAGAATTTTCTCTGTCTCTGTCAAGGTATTCCCCATCTCATCACAAATTACATTTAGCTTAGGTGTGACATTTCTCGTCAATGTCTTCATTTCTTTAAACATTTCACTATCTCTTTCACACTTCTGATGTCCTTCTATTCTTTCACAACAATCTTATATGTATTGTTTTTTGTCATTTCTTATGTTTCTTCATACTTATTTTGTTAAAGATTTATATTCCTCTTTGTTGTTGTTTGTCACTTTCCATTGTGTTTTCATTTCTCTACATCGTTTTATCAGTTCTAGTGTACCTGCTGTAATCCATCCATTCTTTTGTGTTTTCTTTACTGGAACCACGTCTTTAGCTGTTGTTATTAAGATATCTTTGGCCTCCTTGGCCAGTTCATCTGGTGTCATCTCCTCCTGTACAGCCATCAGGATTTTGAAATGGTTCTTCACTTCTATATCGTATTGTTCTGGTATTTTTGAAAGATCAATGTGGAGTGGTCTTGATCCTGTAGCTGTCTTTTTTATCTTTATCTTCATGTCTGCTATTAATAACTCATGGTTCATGTCACAGTCAGCACCTGGTAAAGTTTTTGCTGATGTTATACTTGACCTCCACCTTCTTTGCACTAAAATGTAATCTATTTGATTCTTGGTTTTCCCATCAGGTGATGTCCATGTGTAAAGTCTTCTTGGATGTTGTTTAAAAAGTGTGTTAGCGATCATTAGCTTATTTTCCATGCAAAATGCCATTAGATTGTCACCTGCCTCATTTCTGTGCCATATGCTAAATTTCCCTACAAAAGGTCTTTCATCTTCTGCTCTTTCTGTACCAATCTTTGCATTAAAATTCCCCATTATTAATACAATATCATTTTTCCGTACCTGGTCTGTTGTCATGTGCAGTGTGTTATAAAAGTGTTCTACTTCCTCTTCTTCCATTGCTGATGTAGGTGCATATATCTTGATGATTGTTACATTTCTAGGAATGCCCTTAAGTCTGATAGTGAGGATTCTGTCACTTACTGGATTGTAGCCTAGTAATGCTTTTGATGTTGAATTGTCCATGTAAAAAGCCACTCCATTCTTTCCTCCTACTTCTCCACCAGAGTATATAAAGATGTTATCATTCTCAGTTTAGAGTGTCCTGATCCTTTCCATCGATGTTCGCAGATTCCCAAAATGTGTATCCCCATTCTTTTCATCTTGTCACTTATTATTTGATACTTTCCCTCATACATACTTCTTACATTCCATGCTCCTACTTTTATTTTTCTTTTTAGTTTGATGCAGGGGTTTTCCTTAGTAACACCGTCAGGATTTTGTCCATCATCACAATTACTAGTACTGACCTCTGCCTCACCACCAGATCTTTTTCCTATATTATCTTCACGTCACCCTGATCGGGAGGCTATACAGGTACTCCACCTTGCCCAAGGGTGTCCTGTAGACTGACGAAGGTAAGGAGGCATCTTAATTCTCCTTTGATAGGGGATACCCCTACCCTGCTAACCACAAAATAAAAAAAAGAAAATCGAAAAATTTAGCTTTGTGGCATTCTCCTAGTACAGAATACACCAAATGCACCCTAAAGATGAGGAAAGTGGGAACAATGAATAACTGGGAGACAACAAATAAAAAACAACTTTGACCAATCGGATGTCAGTGGCATGTAGGTAGTGAAAGGCAGAGAACAATGTGGGGGTGGAGTGGGGGCAAGAAAGAGATTAGGAAGCTATAAATACCTCATAGCTGCTAGAGAAGAAGGAGAGGGCTGGAAGATAATGCTAAAATTTATGAATAAAAAACTGCAGTGAAATGAGTGGGGATAAAATAAGAAAGTAGAGCATGAAAGTATGTGAAAATCTAAAGAAGTTTAAAGGAAGTTGAGTTAATTCCAACTGAATGGAGACAGCCAGCCTGGAAAATAACATGCTGTTCTAGAGTCTTCCAAGATCATACATCAGAAGAATAGGAGTGGATTGCACTAACAGAAATGTCCCATTCTCCTAGGTGATTTCTTTGACAAAAGTGTTTTGCCAAAGGTGTCCATGACCTTTTGGAAACATCATTAGGATGTTGATGAAAATGATTTCCTAAGCATAAACCAGTCTACCTTATATACTTCATATTGTAAAGTTCGCACATAAAGGCATAAAAAAAGCCCTTCTGAACTGAAAACATTGGAAAGAAACCTGGGTAGCCTCAATGACAAATGGGCAAGTGTTACATCTATAGCGATGGCAACGTCTGGTACCATAAAAGGTGTACACTGTCTTAAGAATTAATAGGTCCATGAGGTTCTTGTCAAATCTGTAGGCTGCCAATGGGGGTTCCCCCAAAGAGTTCACGTGTATCTGGCTCATTCTGGAGGAGATGGAGATGGTGAAACACTATGTTCCTAACTGCCAAACTATGGGGGTGGTGTATGTGAGTACTAATTTAACTCTGTCTGAACTACAGGGTGGTATAGGAGTGAAGGCTTGTTGTCGCGAGATATGGCTGATGTGGTTCCAGGACAAAGTGAGAACATGTTCTGAATAACCGTGTTGGTGGAAGAAATCTAAAATTTTGTGAGGTTGATCACTGAAATCAACATCCTCAGTATATAATGTCACAGCCTAAGGAAAAAGCAATAGAATCCTTACCAAATCTGAGGTAGAAGGAAGACTACAATAGAAAAATGTGAGAGTCAGCAGTCTACAGTGGATAGAAGTGGTAAGTCCAGATGGACAGATAGTGAAGGCAATGTCAAGAAAGTTTACAGAAGTTATAGAGACACGGGAGTTGAAAAAAATAACAGGACTGAACTTCTTGACAAAACTGTTGAAGTTGTCAAGGTCCTCCTCTGGCACTGATGCGACTCCAATGCCATCATCTATATAGCATCTATAGAAGACTGGAAAAGAACCTCTATAGAATTCCAAAATCTTGTGTTCGAAATGACCCATGAACAGATATGCATAGCTATGGCCCATTTTGGGGCTCATGGCCATATCACTAATGTGGGGGAAGTATAGGCCACTGAATTAAAAGAGTTCAAGGGAAAGTCGTGTAAGGCGCAGAATAGTAGATGCAGGAATAAAGAGATGGTGTATTTTGTTCAGAAAGAACGCTGCACCCTGAAGTCCCTGATCATGAGGAATGCATGTATACAAGGTCCCTATATCAAGAGTGTAAATACATTAAGTGTAACCAGAAAAGGAGTGTAAGGGTCTCAAAAGCAGTGAGAACGTGATTTGTGTTCTTATAAGTAGGCAGACTAATAACAAGAGGTTGAAAAATATTATCCAGAAAGTCAGAGATTTGTTCTATAGGGCAGAACCAAGCTGAAACTATGGGCCCCTATGGGTTGCCTGGTTTGTGTATCTTAGGAAGAAGATAAAAGGATGGCTTCCCTAAACAGCTGTTATGGATGTGTAGATGAGTAGAAGAGGTAGAAAGACCAGTCACATGGATGAGTTCATTGATTGTATCACGAACCTGGTGATTGTTGGCCAGAGACAGATCTTGAGGGCGAGAGGCAAAGAATTGTGGGTTGTACAGTTGGCTTATAGCCTCCTGTGTATAAATCTTTCTATATAAAGGCAGATGCATATCGATTCCTAAGGTGACACAACCTTATGAAGCAGTCTTCTATATAAAGGCAGATGCATATCGATTCCTAAGGTGACACAACCTTATGAAGCAGTCTTCGGCAGGATTTGTGACTATAGAACTTAAACTGAGTGGCCTGTATGCAACTGAGTCAGTTTCTTGAAAATGTCTCCAAAGGCAACTAATGGTGCTTCTAACCACATTAAATTGTCTGGCCACTACACTTTGTGACTGTCCATTCTGTAAACGTCCAATGATGATGAGTTGTTGTTCTATAGTGAGATGAGCCATACTTGCACATTGAATTTTCAAATGAATTTATTCGAGGAGCGGCAATCTTGTGTCAATCAATCAATTAATCAATCAAGTGCCATGCTATGTGGCATAGGCGATTATTTCTCTCCACAATTCCCTGTCTTTAGACTTGATTATGAGATCCGCTGGTGACTTTCTTCCTTGCCACACTGACAGCCCATCCAGAAACGTCTCTCTCTGTCTTCCTCTGTCTCTTCTTCCCTCAATTTTTCCAGCTGTCACAATGTGTTATAATTTTCCTATTCTCAGAAAATGTCCTACAAATCTCGCTTGTCTGCTTCTGATCATTGCTGTAATTTGCCTTTTAACTTCAGCCTCTTTTTAAGACTTCTTTGTTGGTTTTCTTAGCTGTCCATGTTACCTTCATCATCTTTCTTATGAACCACATTTCAATGGCATCCATTTTTCACTATATTCGCTTATTCATGGACCATGCTTCACATCTATAAAACAAAATTGGCTCGATGTAACATTTAAGTACTCGGAATCTTGTTTTTCAGTTTTCATTGACATGGATCTGTTGCACAAGATGTTTCTCATTGTCTAGAATGCTGACGTGGCCTGAGAATGTCTGCTTTTTATTTCACTGTGACATTTCCCATCAGTTGTTATAATTGTTCCTAAGTACTTGAATCTATCAACTTGTTTCAGTTCTGTGCCATCGATGGTAATGCTACATTTTGGTGGTACTCTTTTCTTTGAGATGATCATCAATTCAGTCTTCTTTTTATTCAGACTGAGACCTTTACTTTTACTTGCATGACCATGATGTCCAGAAGATCCTGTAGTTCCCCTTCACTTGTATCAATCAGAACTGTGTCGTAGGCATATCTTAAGTTGTTAAGGTTGTTCCCGCCAATTGATATTCCTGGCAAGCTCTCTATATTCCTCATTATGTTTTCACTGTACAAGGAGAAGAGGTCAGGAGATAGAACACATCCTTGTCTCACTCCCAATGTTATGTCTTGGAATGCTCCTATTTGGTTCTCAACCTTCATTGCTGCCAGTAAATGTTTTTGATAAGTTTCAGATCTTTCCCATCTATGTTGATGTCTTCCAGCATTCTTATAATTTCTGTGTGTCTCACTTTATTGAATGCTTTACATAAGTCTATGAAGCATAAGTATAGGTCCATCTTTACTTCTATTGATCTTTCCATCAATGTTCTCAATAAATAAATAAATAAATATATATATATATATACGGCATTACTTGTGCCTTTCCCTTCGACGAAGACACACTGTTCTTCAGCGATTTCTGATTTTATTTTGCCCCTGACTTTTCTCATGACAATACGAAACAGGATTTTAGTTACATTGCTCATAAGACTAATGGTTTGATGGTCTTCACATTCAACTGCACTTTGCTTCTTTGGTAGGGCAATGAAAATTGATCGCAAAAAGTCTGATGAGACATGTTATAGATGTCATTCACCAACATAGGACCATAGTACATAATAGGTATAATGCTATAGAGAAGATAGAAATGATTGGTGAACAACAGAATGTATTTAAAGACTCTATTCAGCAAACATCTATCAAAATCCTACCTCCAAATAAATGACATGCGAAACATGGGTAGATGACAGAAGACATTTTGCAACTAATGGATCAGAGAAGAAGTCTTAAGGAAGAAAAGATGAATATAACAAAATAAATAAGGAAATAAGACACAAATGCAATAAAGTTAAAGAAGAGTGGCTAAATAATAAATGTAATGAAATAGAGACACCGTCATGGAAACACAAGAGATATGTACAAACAAATAAATGAGTTAACAAACAAAAGAGCATACAACAAGACTGGTTGCCTGAAGTCAAAGTAGGGGCATACAATAATGGACAGAGATGAAATAATGGAGAATACATTAAAGAACTCTATGAGGACAATAGAAGCAAAATAGATATAAGAAATAATGATGAAGGGCCTCATATATTAAAAGCAGAAATGAGGAAGCCATCAAACACATGAAGAACAACAAAGCACCAGGGCCAGATAAAATCACCAAGGAAGAATTGGAAGTATTAGGAGATTCTTGCATAAAAATAATTACCAGATTGCTGAATGACATCTATAATCTTTTATATGCATTCAATAACATGGTCATTGAGTTTTGTGTTCAGTAAGTTTCACAGGACTCTCATGACCTTGTCATGAGTTATTTTCAAAAATGCTGTTTTGACTAGTGTTGTTTTTCTGTGCTCATGAATCATCTGCTGAGTGCAGTTCAGGCCAGTACATGAAGCTGATGTCCAAGTTAACATTTCAGGCAATTTACCCTTGTCTGATCAGCAAACAACAGTTTAAATCACAACATCCTATTTGTTGCATTTTTATTTTTGAACAGTATATATGTGATTCAATATGTATCCTGAGATACGAATCCTGGCAGCAACAGCTGCATCAAGAGGTGCGGTAGCGTTGGGGAGCCCATGGAGAAAAGAAGAGAGCACAGCCGCAGAGCTGTGAGATTATTAGTGCATTAGCACATGCGGAAATTCATGTAAGTGAGGAGGAGAGTTCCAGGCCGAGGTATCCGTGAGATTGAAGCAGTGCACTGGCACATAGATTAATTCATAGAGAGATAGTGGTGTAGATTTGCAGGATTGACTGCAGTATTCATAGTGCAGTGGTACATTTGGAGATGTATAATGTGTATTGTGGAGGGTTAGGGAGGTCAGGATAACCAAGGCTCAGTTATCTGGTTCTTTAGTTATGTTAGTTAAGAGTATTGCATTATATCGATGTCAGGCATGGATATATCTTATGATATGTTTTGTATGTTCTGTGTAATGCAATGTACCTGTGACTACCATGATATATGTAGTTTAATAAAATGTTTATATATTTTAACGACTGACTTGATAATGTCTGTGACATGTTGTTGTAAATGTTGTGGTATATGTAATATGATGCCAACTGGCATACAGTATTCTGGGAAGGTGTATCCTGGGTTATCAGTCACAGATATAGGACCCTGGCCACTCAGTAAGGTAGAACATTAGGCCATGGACTGTGGGTAATAGCTGAGTTTTGGTCATATTCCTTCCTTAATTTATCCCCAATTGTAACTTATGCAACCACTAAGTTTTACATCCCCACCTCCATCTTGTTCTCTCCCTTTCACCACTGACATTGTGTTGTTCTTGTATATAATTCTTGAAAAATGGCTGATGCCGAAATATTAGATGTTGTATGTTTTTCATCTACTCATTCTCATCTTGCTTTCATACTTTCTACTATTTGCATTTTTTTTCACTTTCCTCATTCCTTTTGCTGTTTTGTAAAACTGAACCATACACCTCTATCTACCTTTATTATTAGAACAAGTTTTACTGCAGTCATTATCTCTTTTATTTCTAATAGAGAGATATTGTATGGTTTTGTAGCCCTGGGAGCAATAAAGACTGTTAAAGATGAATCTTCAAAATTACCTTCTGTGCATGTACCAGTACTAATATGACACATGTCATTAACACATATATGTGGGCACTGCAGGTTACAGTCTTCTCCATAAAATCCAGTGTTACAATTATAGCAATGCCCCTCAGAAACATCACATGTATTGTTCACACATTTGGCTGAACAGCTGGCACCAGTATAATTTGTTTCTTCTTGTCTGTCACAGTAAAAGCATGTTTCATTTTTTAGAGTTCCTTTCCGAGCAACACATTGTTCACTACAGTACTGCTGACATCCTCTACCATACAATCCAAAAGGGCAAGCTGAAAAAAGAAAATCTGTAAGGTTTTTAGCAGAAGATTTGTTGTATATTAAACTTAATTTTTAGAATGGACAAATATATAATTTCACAAAATAATTTTTTTTTATTTTGTAAATCAGATTTGGACATTTAAAAATGGTGTCGGTTACTTACATACAGAAATATTCTTAAATCTTATATCCTTCCCGTGTCGTTAAACATCACAAAGGGCTCGCAAGGTAGTTCGCCAAATTTTCCTGCAGAAATATTAAATGCAGCTAAATACAAAATGCTAAATTGAGGAGATATCAGAAATTAAATTCTGTGATTATAGTCTCTTCCCCTTAGACCAAAAGTCAAGAACTGACATCTGCAACTGTTTTGCTCTACTTTTATGTTTAACATATAGTAAGTGTCATGTCACAGTGAAAGAAAAGTGATTCAAATAACATGACATATCAACATGCCATAGTCTTCTGATGGGAGCAAGCTGGGACCATCTGAGACATTAGGGATATTATACCATGCTGTTCACTATCTGGTACTGTTTGTCATTATCCCTTTATTTCATTTCTCATCCAGTTACCTGCTTTCTATCTGTGTTTTACAAGGATAGAAAAAAGGTTTCATTTATTTTTCATGTTTTTATCTGTAGCATTGTTTTTGTAACAACCAGTCTCACGGGTGATCAGGAAAAGGAGATGGACATATGTTGGCCACTTGATGAGAAGAAATGAGCAGAGAATCCCAAAACAAGCTATCAAGTGGAACACAACAGGCCGAAGAAAAAGGGGCAGACCGCGTGAAACTCTGAAGAGAACATTATTAAGAGAGGCCAAGTTAACAGGCATAAAATCCTTTGTTGAGGTTGAAAGACTCGCCGAAGACAGGAAAAATTGGCGAACTACTTTGCGAGCCCTATGTGACGTCTAACGGCACGGGAAGGATATAAGATATAAGATAAGATTGTTTTTGTATGTGATCCTTCAAACAGGCTTTTGCTGAAATATTGGATTGCTGTATTTTCTTTCATTTATATGTACTTATCTTACTTTTTGCCACTTTCCTCATTATTTCTCTCTTATTTTTTTTAAAAACTGAACCATATGCTTCTGTCTACCTTTATTCTAATATCAGCAAGAGCCAAACAGTCAAAAAGGTGGTGGTTTATATTTTAACATTGAGGATCACATTGCAAGAATGTAATATTATACAAATTTATGAAGACAGTATGATTGTATTCAATGTGAAGGATTATTCTGAAGTGTTTTTTTTTTTTTTGTGGCTTTGAAGGTACACATTTTGAAAAGTTTGATTATATCGCAAACTAAACCACAAGTAAAAAAAAAATTTTTTCATTCTGCTTGCTGTATTAAGAAAAATAATAAAAACTGATATAGTAATTTAGATTTTACATTAGTAATTATTTACTAATTTTTACGAAAACTAAATGGTTACTAATTTTCAACAGAACTGGACTAGACTGTCCGGATACCCTATACATACATAAAACATGATAATGCACAAATTGTATTCTTATAGTTGCATATTAGTCTTACTTTCAATATATATTAATTTTTCTAGTGAGCTGTGGCTGATGATACCATGAAAGAAGTTAGAATTGCAAAAGCAGCGTTGACCTTCAAAAATCTTGAGAACATATGGAATTCAAAAGTTATAAGCACAAAAACCAAGTTAAGATTATTCAATTCAAATGTAACATCCACCTTTATTTATGCATGTGAAAGCTGGAAATCAACTAAAGAAATAGATGAGAAATTAGACTCTTTCGAAAACAAATGCCTAATGAAAATGCTCGGTATAAAGTGGAATGAATTCAAGAAAAATGCAGAGGTCAGACAGGTGAGCAAACAACAACCTACTCATAGTTGATCAGAAAAAGAAGATGGACATATATCGGTCATGTGATGAGAAGAAACAATCAGAGAATCCCAAAACAAGCTATCAAATGGAACACAACAGGCTAAAGAAAAAGAGTTCGACCACGTGAAACTCTAAAGAGGACATTGTTAAGTGAAGCCAATTCAGCGGGCATAACATCTCTTGATGAGATTGAAAAACTCGCCAAAGACAGAACATCTTGGCAAACTACCATGCAAGCCCTATGTGACATTTAAAGGCACAGGAATGATGTGAGATGTAAGATATGTCTTAAATAAACTGCAGGGCCCCTGATAAATGGTCTTTTTATTGCAATGATGACTCCTCAGACTTGTTAAGCGGTACTCCACAAGGGGCACTTCTCTTTATCCTGCAGCAAAAACTAGATAATATGTTAAATGTTTCTGTTACTTTAAGTCCTGTAGCTGCCAGTGTCAGCAGCAAGTGGTTAACATAGTTTATCAATGCTCAAACTTACAAAAGCATATATGCTCAACAATGTTGTCAAAAGACAAGTAGGCTTGACAACTATATCAAATGATGAATCAGCACTAGACCTGAAGGAATCAGTGATACATTTTTCAAAGGAAAAGGCACTTAAATTGAGATTTTGATGTCCATAAATTTGAAACTTTTATGATACTTAAATTTAACCTCACAGTTGGTTCTAAGGACTGCAAACGCGCCACAAACAGCCTCTGGCAGTCAAGTCCAACTCCTGGCCTTCCCGTGGCAGAACTGTTTTAAACTGACAGGAGAAGGGGCGAGGGCGAATATCTGGCGCCTGAAAACCAGTTACTTAGGGTAGATGAGTGTCACGTTTGGTAGCTCATCTGCCGCTGTTGGCGAGATCTTCAGCTGCTGTGCGTGGAGCGGTGCTCTTCCCGGCCAGTGAAGAAATTTGCAGATGAGGTTGCCGCGCAGCATCACTGCGGAGGGGGTGGTTGAGAGAATAAAGCGAGGCGAACAGTCAAATCACAGCACCTCTGGTCTGGGGGTCGGCCACGTCCTGAGTGCAGTCATGTCGGGTGAGGTGCATGAACCGGCTTGTCCCAGAGGTTAAGTCACTGCTGGCTTAACTTTTCAAATGCCGCGCGTGGAGTGAAGCTCCTCCCGGTTAAGGAAGTAAATGCGGAAATAAAGGTTGCTGTGCGGCGCCGATGGGAAAAGGTGGTGGAAAGTGAAGTTTAACCTGGTATGTGCAGTAGTATCGCTACGAGAACTATACCACGGCACCTCTGCTCTAGAGGCCGCCTACGTCCGAAATACACCTACACTGGTGAAATATGCCTAAACCGGCACACACCAGGGGTCGAACTCGATGGCTAGACATGTCATGCCACCTCCGCTCTAGAGGTCGGTAACGCCTGATAACCACTCATACTGGTGAATTTTGCCTAAACCGGCTCATACCAGGGGTGAATCTTGAAGGCTATGAATGTCACATTACCTCTGCCCTAGAGGTACGTCCCGTCCCAAACACGCCCATACTGGGATAATGCCTAAACCGGCTCAACCCAGGGGTAGAAGTCACTAGTGGCGAGGATTCATCCTCCTGGACAAAAGCTCCATCCTGGGCACAACTAGGAAGGGTAGCGGCCACGACTGCAAAATGCTGAAGTCGGAGACACTGGACCAGGGAAGTCTAGATAGGCAACCACCTCTCACCCGGCGGGGATGTCTGCGTATCCTAATCACGCTGAGGTTTTCCGGTGAGAAAGTCCAACCCTGGACTGGATGGGCGACCACCTCTCACCCGGCGGTGATACACGGATATCTCAAAACACGTCGAGGTTTTCCAGTGAGAAAGTCCAACTCTGACCTGGGTGGGCTAACGCCTCTCACCCAGCGGGGATGCACTGATATTCCAAACACGTCGAGGTCTTCCGGTGAGAAAGTCCAACCCTAGACCAAACTGGTGCAATGAAAACCACGGTGTCACGCAATCCCGCTTCTGAGACGCACCAAGAATACAGGCTAAAGCACTGTGATACTCTGAACCCCTTGTGGTCCTTTCGTGGAACTCGTGTGGTCTATTTTGAACCACACAGGGGACCACGGGACCTAACGAGGACCACATGCGTGAATTCAGTAGATTCACAGTGCGGTTTTTGGTGGTAGAAGTGAACGAAGAAGAAGAACCTCACAGTTCACAAAATTACTCAAAATGATTTATGTGCTAAACATTTCATTTTGAATCAGAGACTGATAATTACCGATTATAATCAACATTTGTTGTATTACTTGTTTTTTTAAATAAGTTTAGAAACAAACTTAGCAATTTCAGACTGCACGTTTCATCTTTTCTTTTTTTGTCTTTGTTCTTTGTTTTTTGTTTTCTTTTAAAGAGCCATCTGGTTTACAAAGTATGAGTTGGCAAATAAATTGTCTAGCTGAGTATTTTGATTTAATGGAGGCCATCTCCTCCACAGTTGATAACGGTCACACCTGGAAACAACTTTGCATGAACAAAGACACAGGTAGGTAGTTTTGGGCACAACTGTGTATGAGTGGTCACATGCAAGAGATTGGCACTGGCAGACCTAGGAAATATCCCATGGCAGTCTTGTCATTACTAAGAGGATTAAGAAGCTGTAGTAAAAACTTCATTAGATGCATTATGTAAGGCAAATAGTTCATCCCAACCCTTATTCTCTATCTGCAATAATTTTTTTTTTTTTAAATACAGTGAAAACAGCATAATTTAAATTCAGAGTTACATATTTTAATATTTTTAAGTGAATAAATGAATCATGACAAATATTTCTAAACATAATTTTTTTTTTTCTTTTTGCTTATATTTAGATGTTAGAAATGAAGGTATTAAATAGCCTCTGACAGTCCAAGTCCAGCTCCTGGGATTCTTGTGGTGGAACTGTTTAAACTGACAGGAGAAGGGGCAAAAGGCAAGTATCTGGCATCTAAAAACCAGATGGTTCAGGCAGATGAGCTGCATTAGTCTTGGTTGGTAGCTCATCTAGGAGAAGGAAAACTCTGATTTCAAACCCCCTGCTGTCTTGTAGGGTAGGCTCTGGCAGGGTCATAGGCTAGTAGAGTAAAACATAAACAAACTGGTAGTTGGCAAGGGGAAACCAACACTGTACATTCCCAAGAACAATCATGACAATCCACAGAGATGAAATAATGTCTAGATGGAGCAAATATTTTAGAGAATTCTGTGAGGACAACAGAGGTGAAATAGATATACAAAATAATGATGAAGGGCCTCACGTATTAAAAGCAGAAGTGGAAGAAGCTGTCAAACACATGAAGAACAACAAAGCACCAGGACCAGATAAAATCACCAAGGAAGAATTGGAAGCATTAGGAGAGCTTGGCATAGAACTAATTACCAGATTGCTGAATCACATCTAAAACAGTAACTATGTCCTATCAGACTTTTTGCAATCAATTTTCATTGCCCTACCAAAGAAACAAGGTGCAGTTGAATGTGAAGACCACTGAACCATTAGCCTTATGAGCCATGTTGCCAAATTCCTGCTTCGTATTGTTATGGGAAGAGTCAGGGGCAAAATAAAACAAGAAAATGCTGAAGAAAAATGAGGGTTCGTCAAAGGAAAAGGTACATGAAATGCGATATATATAATAAGAACATTGATGGAGAGATCAATAAAAGTAAAGATGGACCTGTACTTATGCTTCATAGACTAATGTAAAGCATTCGATAAGGTGAGACACGCAGAATTATAAGAATGCTGGAAGACATCAACATAGATGGGAAAGATATGAAACTTATCAAAAACATATACTGGCAGCAATCAGCAGCAATGAAGGTTGAGAACCAAATAGGAGCATTCCAAGAAATAAACTGAGAGTGAGACAAGGATGTGTTCTATCTCCTGACTTCTTCTCCTTGTACAGTGAAAACATAATGAGAAAGAGCTTGACAGGTTATCAATTGGCGAGTACAACTTTAACAACTTAAGATATGCAGATGACACAGTTCTGATTGCTAAAAGTGAAGGGGAGCTACAGGCTCTTCTGGATATTATGATTCATGAAAGTAAAAATAAAGGTCTCAGCCTAAACAAAAAGCAAAGACCAGAGGCAGACAAGCGAAACTTATAGCACATTTGCTAAGAAGAGGAAAATTTGAACACACTGTGGCAAATGGAAAAATTGAGGAAAGAAGAGACAGATGAAGACAGAATTTACTGGATGGGCTGTCAGTGTGGCTAGGCAGAAAGTCACCAGTGGATCTCATAATCAATCCAAAAGACAGGGAATTGTGGAGAGAAATTATTGCCTATGCCACGCAGAATGGTTCTTTGAATTAGAATCAGAATGAAGATAGACAAAGAGAGGTTAACATTAGAAATCTAGACTTGAATCAATCACCTTGGACTTGAGAACAATGCATTGTAAGTTTTTCCTTAACTTGTTTGTACAAGATAAAAGAACATTATCTGCCTTTTATTTATTCATAATCCTCCAAAGGAGAAGTAAGACACCTCCTTACCTCCATCAGTCTGTGGGACACCCTTGGGCAAAGTGAAGTACCTGTACAGCCTGCCAGTCAGGGTGATGTGAATTCATAGGAGCAGGTGGTGGATAGAATGGGAGAGCAGCTGACACATAATGTTGGTTATGGTCACCATTCTATGATGGTAGGCAGATGATCTCAATGTAGCAACAATGGCTACGATCACTGACTAGTACAGTCACTGACCGGAAGGAAAGCAATGGTAAACTTATCTTCTGGAAATTTACCAAGAAATTCAAACAACAACATGGAAGGTCAGATAGGAAAAAGAACTGTTGGCGAGTCCCCCAGGCCAGATAGATCTAATTTTAACACTGGAGAAGAGTGTGAGACTGAGGTCGGTACTAACAACTGAGATAATGGATAAAATCATGACTGTGTTACTAAGGAAAACCCTTGCATCAAACTAAAAAGAAAAATAAGAGTAGAAACATGAAATGTGAGGGAAAGTATCAAATAATAAGTGACGAGATGAAAAGAATGGGGATATACATTTTGAGAAACTGCAAACATCAATGGAAAGGATCAGAACACTTCAAGAGTGAGAATGATAATATTTTTATATACTCTTGTGGAGAATTAGGAGGAAAGAATGGCGTGGCTTTTTACTTGGACAAATCAACATCAAAAGCATTACTAAGTTACAGTCCAGTAAGTGACAGAATCCTCACTATCAGACTTAAGGGCACACCTAGAAATATAACAATCATTCAGATATATGCACCTACATCAGCAGCAGAAGAAGAGGAAGTAGAAGACTTATAAAACACTGCAAACGATGACAGATCAGGTACCTAAAAATGATATTGTATTAATAATGGGGGATTTTAATGCGAAAATTGGCACAGAAGGAGCAGAAGACAAAGTATATGTTGTGGGAAAATTTAGCATATGACATAGAAATGAGGCAGGTGACAATCTAATAGCGTTTTGCATGGAAAATGAGCTAATGATTGCTAACACACTTTTTTAAACAACATCCAAGAAGACTTTACACATGGACATCACCTGATGGGAAAAACCAAGAATCAGATAACATTTTAGTGCAAAGAAGTAGGAAATCAAGTATAACATCAGAAAAACTTTACCAGGTGATGATTGTGACATGGACCATGAGTTATTAATATCAGACATGAAGATAAAGATAAAAAAAGAGAGTTACAGGATCAAGACCACTCCACTTTGATGTTACAAAAATACCAGAACAATACAGTACAGAAGTGAAGAACCGTTTCAAAATACTGATGGCTGTACAAGAGGAGATGACACCAGATGAACTGGCTATGCAGGCAGGAGATATCTTAATAACAACAGCTAAAGATGTGGTTCCAGTAAAGAAAACATAAAAGAATGGATAGATTACAGCAGGCACACTACAACTGATAAAACAATATAGAGAAATGAAGACACAACGGAATGTGACAAACAACAACAAAATGGAGTATAAATCTTTAACAAAATAAGTGTGAAGAAACATAAAAATGACACAAAAATAATACATAAAAGATTGTTGCAAAAGAATAGAAAGACATTAGAAATGTGGAAGAGATAGTGAAATGTTTAAAGAAATGAAGACAGTGATGAAAAATGTCACACCCAAACTAAATATAATTTGTGACAAGATGGGGGAAATTCTAGAAAGATGGAAGGAATATTGCAGAGAAATGTAAAAAAAAAAAAAACCAACTGTGAAAGCAGAAATCAACAGTGTGAATTATTATTGGAGGAGAAAGAACTCGAAATGACAATAGAAGAAGTTTTATGGGCAATAAAGAATCTGAAAAATGGTAAATCACCAGGATGTGATGAGATAACAACTGAACTTATTAAAGCAGAAGGAAAGGAATGTGCAACAATCTATCATGCACTATATAAAAAGATATGGAATTCAGGTATTTGGCCAAAAGAATGGAAAAGAACTGTATTCATACCACTGCCAAAAAAGGGTAACCTGAAATTATGCACAAACTACAGAACTGTTGCCCTGATTAGTCATGTCAGTAAAATTATGTTAAAAATCATAACTGGTAGACTTCGTAAGAAAATAGAAGAAGTCAACATGGTCCAAGCTGGTTTCAGGCAAGGATGACGATCAAGAGATCATATATTCAATATAAGATTAATAATAGAGAAATGCAGAGAGTTTAATGTGAATCTATACTTATCTTTTATAGACTACTCAAAGGCATTTGATTGTGTACAACACCAGAAACTTTGAGAAAAATTGGATAAAATGGGATTTCAACACATTTGATACAATTAATATCACTGCTGTATCTAGACCAACAGGCAGCAGTAAAAATAAATGGTGAAACAACAACTTGGTTTGACATAAAACAAGGGGTCCATCAGGGATGCATATTGTCATCTTACTTATTTAACTTGTATACTGAAAATATAATGAGGAATGTTAGAGAAGATGTAGACAAAGAATATTATGATGTCATAACAACTGGAGGTTATGAAATACCAGAGATTAGATATGCTGATGACACAATATTACTTTCTACAACACCAAAATGGAATGGAAAAACTAATTATGTCAATCTGTAAGATCAGCAAAGACCAACAGCACTACGTTAATGTGAAGAAAACTAAACTGATGACAACTGACAAAACAAACAAGGCAACTGAAATATGTATCAATGAGAAAAATTGGAATAAGTGGAGAGTTTTGAATATCTTGGATCGCTGCTAACTAATAATGGAGATACAATGAGGGAAATTAAAAGGAGGCCATCTATCGCTCTTCAGAAAGTAAAACTACTAAAGAATCTATGGAGAGGAACAGACAGAACTACAAAAACAAGATTTTTAAGGGCATGCATCTTTCCCATCGCAACATATGCCTGTGAGACCTGGACACTTAACAAAACAGCTGAGAAACACATAAATGCCTTTGAATGTAAATGCTACAGAAGAGTTCTTCAAATGTCATGGACACAAAAAAAGAACAAATATATCCATACTACAAGAACTTAATATTGAAGAAGGCTGGCTAGTAAAGAGGATAATAGAGAGAAAACTTAAAATTTTTTACACATTAAACGTCATGATAATCTGGAGAAGACCATCTAGGAAGGGTATATAATGAGAAAAAAAAGAGAGGAAGATCAAGGCGAAGATGGTTGCAAACTGTCTTTGGTGATCTGCAAATGGATGCATCAGCAGCAGGGCATCTTGCTCACAACTGAGAGGCCTACAGGAGTGCTGTTAGGGAGAAAAATTTCTGGAAGGGACAAGCAAATGAATGAATGAAATTCTCCTAATGCTCTTAATGTCTTAAATATTGACCTTCACTCAACTTTAGATCTTTTTCATCCTAACTCTTGTCAGGCACCACCCATCTCCCAAAATGAGTAGTGATGACCTTAAAGGTAGAAAGACTTTGATAAAACTCTAATGAAATATTTGAAATGTAATTTGATTTTTCATTGACACTTCTGTCAAGATTATAGTCTCATCAGCATGCAACTCATTCTCGTGACAAATTTTTATATCAAGATTCTATAAATGTAGAATTTTATGCAGTCTTCAAATGACATGTAAAACTCATTGAAAATAAATATTTTCAAAAAAATGGATTTTAGAACAACTTGAGTCACTTTAAGGGCTTGACTTAGGCTCACCTCAAAAATGAAGAATAGTGATTCAGCTTGCGACTTGTAGGACAAAACACAATAGGCTTTAATGGTTGCTAAAAATACATTATCCTTAACCAAAGTCTTATCCGGCAAAAAACACATATGTTTTAAATACAATAAAGGCTGAGAGAGGAAAAGTAGCAGCAAAAGATACTTCAGGAGCAAACAGGGGCTGGTTCAATAGATTTAAGGCTATGTCCAACTTGCATAATATAGCAGCGTAGGGAGAAGCAGCTAATGCAGATGCAGCTCTTTCTTGCATAAGCTTTTCTGGGGGAGGTTTAAAAAATTATACAAGTTGGTTGCTACACTAAGGGGACCTTCAATACTGATGAACTGACAAATCAATGCTTGGATAAGGTGCCAAAGATAGGCTAACCCTATTGTGAGGGGCCAATGTACCTGACAAGTGCAAGCTCAGACCTGTGCTCATCTATTATGAGAATACTGGGGCTCTCAAGAAATATATAAATTCTTCCCTTACTTCTTATTTCAAATCAAATAAAAAGGCCTGAATGACTGGTGACACGTTTACAACTTGGTTCAGTGATAATTTCAAGTCTTCATTTCAGGAATATTGTAAAAAGCAACATATTCCCTTCAAGATCCAACTCTATGCAACCTAAGCTCACAAAGAGATTAAAGTGTGTGTCTTCCTCCCTACACAACTTCTTTGCTCAGCCTATGAACCAAGGAGTAATTGCTACCTTAAAAACATTACTAGCTCAGATAGATATTTGCCAAGGCTGCAGCTGCCATAGAAGCTGATGTTGGTGAGAAGACCAAGAAAAATAAATGAAAACCTTTTGGAAAGGCTTTACAATCCTGGGTGGCATTAAGACCATCAGAGATGCCTGGGGCAAAGTAAAAGAAATCAAACTTGAAAAAACTCTGGAAGTAAATAATCCTCTCCCTTGACTCTGAAGCCTTTGAAGAGATAATAGAATGGGGGGAAAGCATCAGAAAATATAGGAGTAAGCTTCACCTGCAAGTAAACATCAACAAACAAGAAAGAACAAGAACACAATAAAAATTATTATACTCTGACACAAAAATAAGTCTATACTTCAAAAGTGATACAAGAATTCAACTACTGTGGACTTGGCTTGCCAGGCAGAATTAGAAACAGAGGCTGAAGATGTTATTGAGTTGCTTTGAGTTTCATGATCAGCCCTTAACAGATGAAGATCTGCAAGAACATGAAGAGCAAAGATGCCTGTTCAAGGAATAGGAATCTGCCTGAAAATACACCTACTAGGACCAAGAAGATGACAATAAAGGAATTTGAAAAAGGGATCATATGGCAGACATGATGGATGCTTACTGAGAATAAGTGGATCTCACATTTAACAGAAATTCTCAAGTGATTGTTAACGTATAAAACAGTACAGCTTGTTAAAGAGAACTTCTGAGAGAAAGAAAGAAGACCTACATGTGGCAAACATACTTGCTCTTCTTCTTCTTAAAGAAGCAAATGCCACAACAGCAGTCACTCCTCTCTCTAACTCTTCAGCCTTTAACTTCAGTTTAGCCCCTACTGGTAGATTTCCAATTAAGCTGCCTTGTGACTGACTCACTGACTGACTCACTGACTGACTAACTGACTCACTGACTGACTCACTGACTGACTCACTGACTGACTGACTCACTGACTCACTGACTGACTGACTGACTGACTGACTGACTCACTCACTCACTCACGCACACATGCATGCACGCACACACACACGCACACACGCTCACACACACACACACACACAAGAATACTGAGTTACATTCAGAAGATGAGCCTCAGTAATTTTATCCTTCAGACTTTCTCAGTCTACAGTCCTGCTAATTTACCATGTTTACTGTACTTAGTGTAAATGTTCACTGTCCACTTAATGTGAGAAGGAAACAAAAATGTTAATGTAAGAATTTGTTTAGGACATTTTTTTTTGGGTTGTTTTACTTGCATTTTATTCATTTCTGATCATTTCCACTAGCTAAACATTTTAATACTTTAATGCAAGAAAATCTTAAATTTATGATTTGATAGTTGGCAGCCCATGAAAATTCTGACACTGCAGTATATTGTATTTTAAGTTAAGATTTTGACATATTTTAGTGTTCTTTTATTTCTGTTTATTTATGGTTGTAGGTATTCACAAGTGTTATGCTGTTAGTTTTAGGTGCCCTATTGTATTTGCAAGCTAAATAAAAGCTATGCTTAATTTTTCATGGATTTTTATATTTCATCAGTGCTCTGGTCCTTAACCCAGTGTAGGAGTGCCCATACAATTATTCTTCAACTGGTTTGAATACTGAGTAAAATAAGACAAAAGCGACTGCTTAATTCATGCATCTCAAAAATAACTTCTTCTTTCCAAATATTTTAATGGCTATGGAAGTGGGAGATAGAGGGAGAAGTATTTAGACTGCTGTATCCTTGCATCAAAAATAAAAAAAATAGCTGTATCATTTGAAAAGCATGAGGAGAATTTTTTTTTTTTTTTCAAAAGGGTTGTTTGTAAATCTAGATTCATTTATAACATGCCTTCACACTGCCTCACATAAATTATCAGATTTCACTAATGCTACCTACCTGTTTCACATTTAATTCCTGTATATCCTTCTATGCATTCAAGACAGTAACCTGAAGATTCCTCACAGTTTTTATATTTACAGCCTTTAGGGCATGTTTGTGCACATTTGAATCCATATAAACCAGAAGGACATCCCTTAACACATACTCCAGTCACAGGAAAACATACGTCCAATCTGTCACATGCACAATCCTCAGAACAACTGACTCCCCATTTATCTTTAGGACAGATGGTTTCTGGAATAAAGAAGTAAAATTGACATTAAAACTTAATCATTTACTATTAAAGGTTCAAAATCAGACTCCAGCTTCATTGAGCTCAGGGCAGTTCCTTGTATGTTCTGTACCATGCTGTAGCATCCATCCAAGAGCATGTTTGCTAAATTTCCAATCAAGTGTTAGTTCTTAACAATATGTTTCTTGCCAGCAGCTTTAATTTGTCCTAGCTCTAGCAGTCTCTTCACAACTACATTGTTCTTACATTTCCACTCTTCATTTTCTTGCAGTCTTTCAAAAATGGCCTTAACAATGTTACCTCTGTCCATTCTCGGCCTGCCATTTATTTTAGCCTGTCCAGCAATTCTATCTACCAATTCATTGCCATATAATCCTGCATGCCCTGGACAATAAATCCATGTTAGGCTTGTCATAGTTGACAGACCTAACAGATGAACCAATCTTTCTGAAGCAATTTTTTCTGCATCTTACAAAGCATACTCTGTGAATCTGTCAGAATGACACATTTAACTACATTATGGGCAACTATCCATTCCACTGCTACTGACACGGTCTAAATTTCCAATCGCATGCTTGATGTGGTGACTTCAAATGCCCCCAAAAGCTGTGTCACTACTCTTCCACTGCGGTAAATAATAAAACCCCAATCACTTCTGCTGTTCTGAGACATTGAGCCATTTGTAAATATTACCTTGTCAGAAGTCCCACAGTGATGCTAGATGAAATCTTGAACCCAAAGTTCAACTGCTCCTTGTGCCCAGTCTCTACATTCGTGGCCATTTGTTAGTTGAGGTCAGTCATGTACCCATAACCAGTCATCACCTTTAGGCACTTCATCTAGATCACAAACTGACTTTATTGTGTCCTCAGCCTCAGCCATCCAGTATCTGCCTTGTTTGATGCGTCTTCCCTTTATCAACCTCAGCTCCTTATAGAGAGGATAGTCCTTAATATCAGTAACCCTGATGTATGCCCTCATATCAAGCAGAAAGTGTATGGCCGCCACTGGAGTATCCCTGGTCCAACTCAAATCAAAAAGAACAGAGAGAAATGTGGAAAATTAGCTGCAGCTATTAATCTAACTGCTCCCAATGCCTTCCTGCCTTTATGTATTACATTATCCACATGTTGCAAAAAGGACAGAGATCAATCAAATGTGATCCCTAGATGCCTCATGAAATGTATTCTTAATATCTTGATCCTGACACTTCACAATCGGAACCTTAGACCTTACAAATCTGTTATTTAATGAGCATCATAGGATGCTGGCTTTTTCTGGGTTTATCACTGCATGTTTTCCTCACACCACTCTGTTATGATCAAGAGATCATATATTCAATCTAAGATTAATAATAGAGAAATGCAGAGAGTTTAATGTGAATCTATATTTATCCTTTATAGAAACTTTGGGAAATAATGGAAAAAATGGGATTTACAACACATTTGACACAACTAATATCACTACTGTATCTAGACCAACAAGTGGCAGTAAGAATAAATAGTGAAACAACAACTTGGTTTGACATAAAACAAGGGGTCCGTCAGGGATGCATACTGTCACCTTACTTATTTAACTTGTATACTGAAAATATAATGAGGAATGTTAGAGAAGATGTAGACAAAGAATATTACGATGCCATAACAATTGGAGGTTATGAAATACCAGAGATTAGATATGCTGATGACACAGTGTTACTGTCCACAACACAAAGAGGAATGGAAAAACTAATTATGTCAGTCCGTAAGAACAGTGAAGAGAAGAACCTCTATCTTAATGCGAAGAAAACTAAATTGATGACAACTGACAAAACAAACAAGGCAGCTGAAATATATATCATTGAGGAAAAATTAGAATAAGTGGAGAGTTTTGAATATCTTGGATCACTGCTAACTAATAATGGAGATACAATGAGGGAAATTAAAAGGAGGACATCTATTGCTCTTCATAAAGTAAAACAAGTAAAGAATCTGTGGAGAGGAACAGACAGAACTACAAAAATAAGATTTTTAAGGTCATGCATCTTTCCCATCGCAACATATGCCTGTGAGACCTGGACACTTAACAAAACAGCTGAGAAACACATAAATGCCTTTGAATGTAAATGCTACAGAAGAGTTCTCCAAATATCGTGGACACAAAAAAGAACAAATATATCTATACTACAAGAGCTTAATATTGAAGAAGGCTGGCTAGTAAAGAGGATTAAAGAGAGAAAACTTAAATATTTTGGACACATTAAACGTCATGATAATTTAGAGAAGACCATATGGGAAGGATACATAATGGGAAAAAGAAAAAGAGGAAGACCAAAACGAAGATGGCTGCAAGAAATCGTTGACGATCTGCAAATGGACGCAGCAGCAGCAGGCCATCTTGCTCACAACCAAGAGGCCTACAGGAGTGCTGTTTGGGAGGCAAAGTTCCGCAAGGGACATGCAAATGAATGAATCAATGAATTATCTGAGTATTTTTTCCCCTGTGTTCTGAGTGTATAAATATGGAACAGTTTGAAAGAAGATTTATTGAGGAAAGTATGCTAGTTTCTTTACCAATTGATAGTTCAATATCAAATACAGATTCTCTATTTCAGATGGTGTGGTTAGTATCAGGAGCAACAACAGTGGTGACAAGATTAAAAGCATGCATGACTTAAAGCAGGATATGTTCTTTTATTGAACTATTTGGGAAACCCACAAAGGTTCAAGATATGGACTGGCAGTACTGAAAAGTTTGCTTATGTAAACAAATATTTTGATGAATCAAAGAAAAAGGTGTCCTTTATAAAGGCTAGGGACAGACTGAGTGATCTTACAAAAAAGGAAACAGAATAATCCCCAGGAGAACTGGGAGGAGTTTTAAAAAGATTTAAATCAGAGATCTGCAAATGGATGCCGCAGCAGCAGGCCATCTTGCTCACAACTGAGAGGCCTACAGGAGTACTGTTTGGGAGACAAAAGTTCCACAAGGGACATGAAAATGAATGAATGAATCTGTTATTTGATCTACTATGTTCTGTACCCTTGTAGGTAGTTCTATTCCTCCCATGTTAATATATCATTAGGGTAGGTCAGCATTCACCCCAAGCTGTTCCCAAACAACAGCACAATGCTAGTAGAATATACACTGAATAGCACAGCAGATAAGGGAGACCCATGAGTCAGCCCCGTAGCAATGGTTCTGGGCCCTGTGATCCATGATTTGTACATCAAGGCAACTAATAGTCCTAACTGCATTGAAGCTATCCATTGTGCCATTCTTGCATCTAACTCAAACTCCATCAGAAGTGTCAGAAGCAATGTATAATCCACTATGATGTATGTGTCCTCAAGATCAAGTTCCACAACTACAGGCTCCTCTTTTCTCTGAAGTCCCTCATACATATCATATGCCAGGATCATTGCATTATTAGGTGTATCTCTTCCTGAATGATAACTTCCTAATGTATTCAGCAGTAGCCCACTGGTCTCTAGAAAACCTGATAGTTTAATCACTTTGCAATATACATTTTGTAATGTTATAATTCGATAATCATTCAGTTTTGTATTGTCTTTATGTATTTTTGGCAAGGGAATCAAGTAACTGTGAATCCATTCATCAGGTATTACAACTCTGGTTTTCAAACTGGTTGTAATCTTCTGTCATCTGTATTATAACCTTGTCCTCAGCTTCCTTGAGATTTCTGTATCAGACACCATTAGGACCATGTGCACCATGTTTGGTATACTTAATTGTCTGTCTTACCTCCTCCAATTCTACTGGGCTTTCCAGGATTTCTGTTTGTACAAAACTTGATATTATGTTTCTCACTCTTACATGCTCTTCAAGATTATCCTGATGATACAACTGTAGTATAATTTACTATTAAATGAGCTCTTAACATCTTTAGATATACTCAGAGTTCAGGCAATTACATCTTCTCTTTATTAGTCTGTTTGAAGTAATCAGTTTGTATCAGACTGTATTTTATACCTGGCTTCCAAAAAAATGACTCTTTCTAATATGCTTTTTTAGATTTCAAGACATAATTTATCAGGTAAAACCAGAAGAGGCTGTGCACTATCCAATTTTGGCTGTATTTCCTAGATTCTTTTTACCAATTTTACCTGGTTTGATTTTCTTTTATAGCCTGATGTTTTAACTATGTGGAACAATCATAACATTATCATATCTTGCTCTGTTTCCAACCCTGTCTGAGACACACTAGCATAACAAACTGAGAGAAACTATAGGAGCAAGCTTTACCTGGAAGTAAACATCAACAAACAAGAGAGAGCAAGAACACAATAGAAATTATTATACTCTGACACAAAAATAGGTCTATACTTTAAATTCAACAGTGATACAAGATTGTGGCTGAATCATACTATCTTGGCCTATTATGATATTACTTAAGAGTTTCAGGATCTTCTGTAACTAACAGGGAAGAAGAAACTGGAAGTTTTGGATAATGAGATAACAGAGCAGTAGAAAAGCAAGCTGACAAGGCCTGAAATAAAAATACTAAGAGAACAAGAACCTTTCAAAACATTTTCACCAACTTTACATTTATCACTCCTTTTTTTTTTTACAATGTTCAATAAAAGTAATGATAAATATACAGCTGCCATCACTACTGTATAGCTAGTCATGTACTAGTAATTGTCCGCCTATTTAAAGCATTCCTTTAGCAGGTATTAGACTATCATTTTTCTGGTTTCATGGGTAACAAATTACTAATGCCTTTTAAAAAATACATTTGTTTCTCTTTATGCTGACAAGGCTAGGATACTCTTCCATCATTAATGATCACTCATGTGGTTGTAGGCTTTGTTCTCTTTCCAGGTATCAGTTATAACATATTTTCAAAACAGTTATAATGTGTTCATGTTTTTGCTTTGGCTTCTCATGCATTTAATCTCATGTCATTCTCTTGCAATTTATGCTCTTCTTTGATAACATGTTATACATAAATTTTTAAAATGGACTTCTCATATTCCACATGTGTACCAACACAAATACTCCTAAAATGTCGCAACACAACAGGTAACCTCTGTAACACGTATTTACTCACCTCCATATGCTTCAACCTCACAGAGTGTTAATATACGTTGGGCTGTCACTGTTAACCTACTTATTCCTACTGAAGTGTTTGTAAGCCAAACTTCATAAATAAACTGACCATTTCCTGGTTCTTTATATGTTTCTATAAGTGTGCCGTTGGTGCTGTAAGTCCTCAGGGTAAATGAACTTAGGCGATGTTGTAAAACTAAAATACAGAATTGTTTATATCAGTGGGTAAAACAAGCAAAATACAGAACTGATTACTAAAAGGAAAGTACTGAACTGAGTACATCAATATGTACAAGCAAATATGACTGTGCTAGAGTAAAGCATACATATCAAGACTTTGAATTAGAGCAAGCTAAGCTATTATTATAGATGCTTAAAATTTGAAAGCACAACACTAGTTCACCACCTTTGCATCTCTCATAAACTAAACAATCCCTGGTTATGAACAGCCAAATTCATGTGCTATAATCATCTTCACTTGCCTGCCACATACTTCTGTGAAAATCCTAAGATTAAACTGAGGACTTTGGATGTCATTTGCAAGTCTATATCATTTGAATGCTACAATCAATAGTAGTTTAGTAAGCTGAACAAACAAAATGTGAAATGTAAAACTTAATTACTAATGATTTCTGATTTTTAATGTGCAACTATTATTTGTTTAAATGTCACTGAAATTGGAGTTCTTAAATTTTTTTTTTGTGGGAGGAAGAAAGGAATTTTGAGTCTGAAAGGGAATGGAGATAATCAAAATTGATCTGAGGAGTACAGGCTAAGGAATCTTTTGTTTTCCAATTTCTTCTTCTTCTTCTTCTTCGTTCACTTCTACCACCACAACTGCACTGTGATCCTACTGAATTTACGCCTGTGGTCCTCGTTAGGTCCCATGGTCTCCTGTGTGGTCCCCGAAAGGACCACACGAGATCCACGAGAGGACCACAAGCGGTTCAGGGTATCACAGGGCTTTAGCATGTATTCTTGGTGGGTCTCAGAAGCGGGATTGCGTGACACCGTGGTTTTCATTGCACCAGTTTAGTCTAGGGTTGGACTTTCTCACCGGAAGACCTCGACGTGTTTAGGATATCAGCGCATCCCCGCTGGATGAGAGGCAGTAGCCCACCCAGGCCAGAGTTGGACCTTCTCACCGGAAAACTTCGACATGTTTTGAGATACCCGTGTATCACCGCCGGGTGAGAGGTAGTTGCCCATCCTTTCCAGAGTTGGACTTTCTCACCAGAAAACCTCAGCGTGATTAAGATACGCAAACATCCCCGCCGGGTGAGAGGTGGTTGCCTATCTAGACTGCCCTGGTCCAGTGTCTCCGACTTCAGCATTTTGCGGTCGTGGCCGCTACCCTTCCTAGTTGTGACCAGGATGGAGCTTTTGTCCAGGAGGACGAATCCTCGCCACTAGTAACTTCCACCCCTGGGTTGAGCCGGTTTAGACATATTATCCCAGTATGGGCGTGTTTGGGATGTGACCGACCTCTAGAGCAGAGGTACTGTGACATGCATAGCCTTCAAGATTCACCCCTGGTGTGAGCCAGTTTAGGCAAAATTCACCAGTATGGGTGTATATCAGGCGTGACCAACCTCTAGAGCGGAGGTGGCATGACATGTCTAGCCATCAAGTTCCACCCCTGGTGTGTGCCAGTTTAGGTATATTTCACCAGTGTAGGTGTATTTCGGACGTGGGCGGCCTCTAGAGCAGAGGTGCCGTGGTATGTATAGCTCCCGTAGCGATACTACTGGACATACCGATTAAACTTCACTTTATCTTTTCCTTCACCTTTTCACATCGGCGCCGCACAGCAACCTTTATTTTTTTTCCGGATTTCTTCCTTGACTGGGAGGAGCTTCATTCCACGCGTGGCATTTGAAGAGTCTCGCCAGCAGTGTCTTAACCTCTGGGACAAGCCGGTTCATGCATTTCACTCGATATGACTGCACTCAGGATGTGGCCGACCTCCAGACCAGAGGTGCCATGATTTGACTGTTTGCTTCACTCTATCCTTTCTACCACCTTTTCCGCAGTGATGCTGCGTGGCAACCTCATTTGCACCTTTCTTCATTGGCCGGGAGGAGCACCGCTCCACGCACGGCAACTGACAAATCTCGCCAACAGCGGACCTGTTACAAACATGGTAGGCATGTCATGTACCATCGACATTTGATAGGGCAGACATTTGAAAGATGCGTCGCCGGCACAGAAGGCATGCGATCAGCACAAAGTTATCCAGAGTCACCAGTTGGGACACCGAGCCCCGCAAAGGGCAACAACAATTGGTTTTGAACTAATAAAAGCGCTCTTTCCACGAGGGTCGGAGCTTGGTAAGCATGTATTAGCTCTAGAATTGCCACAGTTATCCAAGTAGGATCGTGTCATCTAAAGAATCTCGACTGATTTAATGAGCTATTCGCATTCACCGTGAGACAGTGTGAACTTAGACATGCATGGCTTAATCTTTGAGACAAGCATATGACTACTGGCAGGATCAACCAGATAGCTTTCTTCACCAAACCTTAGTCGGATATCTACCGACAGACCGACGCGGGGCAAGGGAGACAGCGCTCTGCTCATAGCGGATCCCTTTCGACCCCGGCGGCGTTTCACTTCCTTTAACCGGCAGGCGCGGCCGGCAGCTCTCTCTGCTCTAGTGAACGAGACGAGAAGAGAGCCCAGCCACCCACAACATATGCACATTACATACTGCAGACCCGATACTCTTTGCGAGAGATGGGCCAATTTCGAGACCATCGGTCGACAAAACCGTACTACATCATTAGCATGAACCTGGCTGGCTAGCTGTTTACATGCTTCGCTCGACGGACAAACCACTTGCTTCTGCATCGAAACACCTTAACTCTCGCCGTCTGGGAAGGGAGCGAAAGCCTGTCTCCCCACGCACGGAATATAATACTATATACGAGCATTATGGGTACTTCAGATATTTTGTGTGATCTAAGCACTCTGCCAATTGTAATTCAGAATCCCCACTTGGTGCATAAAGTATGTCTGAAGAATTCTTTGCTGTCTTCACTTTGTAAACCATTTATAAACTTTTATCTCTTGTCTTTGCTTCAGTTAATGTCAAGTTTTTGTATTAGTAATTCAATAATTTTATGTCTCTAAGATCATTTAATTGAATTCTGGGGTTTTTTTTATACCACAAAATGCACATCTGCATTGTTCTCATCACTTTTATGGCAGGGCTCTATTCATCTACAGTCTGTATAATTTGTCAGATATCCTTTCTTGGATTTTATTATGATCATTCCATTGTTCCTGCTAGCAGATCTCTCATGCTGCTAAAATATGTAAAAAAGAACAATTAGTTAAGGAATCATATATACATATATATATATATATATATATATATATATATAAACTATAATACATACTGTTCAAAAAAAGAAATGCAACACTACTGTAGTTGTGGGATGGCTGCCCACTATTCCTGCAGTGCAAGAAACAACTGTGGGAGATTGGTTGGTGCCACATCTCACTGGCAGACTTGTCTGTTGAGTTCATCCCATAAGTGTTCTATTGGCTTTAGGTCTGATGACACAGATGGCCACAGAATGGTCTAGATATTGTTGTCAGTGAGGAACTTGGTGGTGAATTGAGCCACATGTGATCGAGCGTTATCCTGCTGAAAAATCGACCCAGGTGCCACCAGAAATGGAATAACGTCAGAACAAAGAATTTCAGTGATGCTCAATGGGCATTCAGGTATCCTTCAATTTGCACCAGGTCACTTCTTCCATGAAGCTGATCATCCCCTACACCAGTACACCTCCACCACCATATAGAGGAGCCTCATCAATGCAATTATGGGCATAGCGCTCATGGACTTTGCGATACCAACTCTTCTCCATCTATCGTGTTGCTGGAGCAGAAAGACTGATTCATCACTGAACCAAGCCCTTCTCCAATCATTTGCAACGCTCTATTGATGATGCTGTTTTGCTTACTGCAGTCAGTTCTGGCGATGCCAGGCCATAAGAACAGGACATCTGTAGGGTCTTCTAGCCCAAAGACCAGTGTCACAAGCCAGTTGCTGATCATTTGATCTAAAATTCTACGAGCTGCTAGTTGACTGGACTATTGAGGACACAGGTGCAAATCGATTCCTCAGGTGTCACAGCCATATGAAATGGTCTTTGGCAGAAGTTGTGACTATAGGTCTTCCACTGTGTGGCTGGTCTGCAACTGACCCAGTTTCTTGCAATCGTCTCCAAAGGCAACTAATGGTGCTTCTAACCACATTAAATTGTCTGGCCACTAAAATTTGTGACTGTCCAGTCTATAAACGTCCAGTGATGATGAGTCATTGTTCTATAGTGAGATGAGTCATACTTGCACATTGAGTTTTCAAATGAATTGATTCAAGGAGCATCAATCTTTTACAGGAATTCAATAACATGGTCAGTGACTTTGTGTTCAGTAAGTTTCACAGGATTATCTTGAACTTGTCATGAGTTATTGTCAAAAATGCTGTTTTGACTAGTGTTACTTTTCTGTGCTCATGAATTTTCTGCTGAGTACAATTCAAGTCAGCACGTGAAGTTGCTGTCCAAGTGAACATTTCAGGCAATTTGTCCTTGTCTGATCCACAAACTTCAGTTTAAATCGCAACTTCCTAATTTTTTGTTTTTTCTTTTTTGAACAGTATATAACACCATCAATAACAATAAGCCAAATTCACATGCTTCAAACATATGGAACACGCATAAGTTTCATCAATGGAAGAAATGAACTTCTCTCACAAGGTCACCAAAATCACTACTCAAAAATACTACACTTGTCCTAAAAAGGAAAACAAAAAATAAACACCTACATTTTGAGAACATCTGTAACTACATATTGTCCTGAAGAAAAGAACAAACCCACTCAAATTTCTACAGAAGCATCATAACTGGTAACCTCTAACCCATTATTAATGAAGCAAAGGTACTCTCTTTGACCTAAACTTTTTTTTCCACCCTTAACGTCATCCGGAAGTCTACTTTCTTCTTATTTTCAAGTGCCACACGTGTATTTTTTTTTCTTTTCTAACCCTGCGATATCCAGAAAATTGGATTTTCCCGATAAACTCTGCACTAAAATTAGCCTGTCCAGTGAAAAACTACTACACACTACTTTTGACAAGATTGTACCCTTTAACAAACAAAAAATTCACGTTCACTGTCTGTTTTCTAAATACTACTGCATGGATGACCTCTTATATTTTGGAATGTTTCCCTGCAGTGCATAATGTGAAATTTCCATTGTCATAATGTTAACAGCTTATAACATTAAAAAGAAAAAAATATATATATATATTTCGAAGATGATATTACTTTGAAAAGAATTAACATGTTGTTGAGAACAATAAACATTAAGAATGTAACTTACTATTTCTGTTAAAGAGAAGTACTCTGTACAATCTTTGTGGTTGTTTATAGAAAAGATTCCATGAGCCAGGGCTAGTGTCAGAAGTGTTTGTGCGGGTACAGCTTAAATGTTCTAAAAATGATTCCTTATTTCCATCCACTGCTAGCTCTGCTCTAAAGACATAGGGTCCTGATGTCTGATTAACTGACTGTTTCAAGGCAGTATTTCGGCCTTAAAAAAAAAATGCTGCATCATTAAGTATATACCTCATTTTTCTTGCAATATGACATATCTTCTCAATTCTCTGTACCACTTGTATGATATATAATAGTAATAAATAACTGTTGGCAATAACTCAACAGATTAGTATACAAATATTAGTATTTAACAATAAAATTGCATTAAAAAAACCACATGTTAAAGCACATAAAAGCAAAACTATACCAAATCTTACATGTTCAAAGCTGTTAGAAAATTTAAAAATAAATAAATAAATAATGACTGATGTAACAAAAGCAAAAAAAGTAATTATTACATTACATAATCTGAATAGTATAAAATCAATACACTGCTAATCTCCAAGCAACTAAATCTTCTATGATTTTATTTTATATCTTATATTCTTCCTGTGCCGTTAAATGTCACATAGGACTCACAAGGTAGTTCGCCAGTATTTCCTGTCTTCAGCGAGCCTTTCAAACTCATCAAGGGATTTTATGCCTGTTAATTTGGCCTCTCTTAACAGTGTCCTCTTCAGAGTTTCACACGGTCTGCTTCTTTTTCTTTGGCCTGTTGTGTTCCTCTTTATAGCTTTTTTGGGATTCTCTGATCATTTTTTCTCATCATATGACCAACATATGTTCTTCTCCTTTTCCTGATCACCCATGAAACTGGTTGTTATTCAGTCATCTTTTTATCTCTGCATTGTTCTTGAATTTGTTCCACTTGATGCTGAGTATTTTCCTTCATTTGTTTTCAAAAGAGTCTACTTTCTTTTCTATTTCTTTAGTTGTTTTCCAGCTTTCGCATGCATAAATGAGGGTGGATATTACATCTGAATTGAATAGTTTAACTTGGTTTTTGTGCTTATAACTTTTGAATCCCATATGTTCTCAAGATTCTTGAAGATCGATGCTGCTTTTGCAATTTTAATTCTATCTTCCTTTCTAGTGTCACCATCCTGGTCTATGTGGCTACCAAGGTATGCAAATTGATTGACTTCTTCAATATCTGTCCCTTTTACGTGTATTTTTCCATTTTGATTAATGGGAAGTTTCATTATTTTTGTTTTGTCCTTGTTAATTTCAAGTCCTATTTTGCTAGCCAGTGAAAACAGGATATCTGTTTTTTCTTGCATAGAATTCACATTGTTACTGATAACAGTTATGTCATCAGCAAAATCAAGTTCTTTTAGTTGGGTCCCATGTACCCAGTCTGTGTTATCTGTGCAACATTTTTTCATTATGAAGACTCTTGTAATTCAAAAAACCAAAGGAGACAGTATACATCCTTGTTTCACAGCTGTTTCAATCTGGAACCATTCACTCATCCCTTCTTCTATTTTGACTGCACAAACATATCCATTGTAGAAGTCCTTAATGATGTTGACAGTTTTAGATGGTATTCCATAGAGACTTAAAATTCTCCACAATGAATCTCTATGTATGCTATCAAATGCCTTTTTAAAGTCTATGAAGTTCAGTATTAATGATTCTGCTTTTCAATATGTTCTTGAAGTATTATTCTGAGAGTAAAGATCTGGTCGAGACAGCTTCTCCCTTTTCAAAATCCTGCTTGTTCTTCTCTCAATGTGGTATCCACTATATTTTTAAGTCTATTCAAAATGATCTTGAAAAATACTTTTGACACAACTGATATTAAGGTTACTTATCTCCAATTGTTACAGTCACCAAGATTGTCTTTTTGGCATTTTAACAATGATTCCTTTTTTCCATTTAGAAGGGATCTTTTCTTCTTTCCAAATCTTATTAAAAATTCTCTATAGTTGTCTCATGTTGTCATTATTGTAAAATTTCCGGTGTTATTTCATCTTCACCTGCAGCTTTGTTGTTAGCCATTAATTCATTGCTGTTTCCATTTCATGCAATGTAATTTCATCTAGATTAACATTTAATTGTTGGACTCGTAAGTCAGTTTCAAGGTTTAACAATTATTTTGAGTGTGACTGATTGAGTATTTCTTGGAAGTGTTCAGCCTATCACTTTTGGTCTTTACTTGATTTTAATAGGTTGCCTGTTTTGCTAAAGACTGGTCTTTCTCTGGAGATAATAACACCTGTTAGCTTCCTCTGTATGTTATATATAGTTCTGCTGTCTCCTGTTTTTGCTGCTTTCTCTGTCTCCTTCATCATCTCTCTCTGAACCTTAAGTGCCCAGGGCACTTCATCATATTGTCTATATATTCTCTTTTATCCCTTCTAGCCGCACTTTTTACTTTCTTGTCTATTTCTTTGATTGTTGTTTTCATGAGATTTTATCCGAGATCTGTTTTTACATTAAACATGTCTAATTTGGCTGCTCATCTTTCATGTATGTACTTCCATGTGTTTTCTGATATCCATGCATTTCTATTTGGTTTTTTCAGTCCAGCAATTGCTTTTGCTGCTGTGATTATGGCTGTGCTGTAAGAATTCCATAATTCATCTATACCTATCTCCTCAACTTCACTGGGTGTTTTGGAATGATTGGCAAGTTCCTGATTGAAATTACTGTTAGTATTCTCTTCTTGAAGGCTGTGGCTGTTTATCTTTCAGTGTATTGATTTCTTGTGTTGGCTTTTCAGTTTTAGTTTTATTTTCCCTATGCACAGCTTGTGATCATTGTTAACATCTACATCCCTATAAACCCTTACATCTATCAGAGATGTTCTGTATTGCTTTCTAATACAAAAATGATCTATCTGGTTTCTAGTTCTATCATCTGGAGATATCCACGTTGTTTTATGTATCTCTTTGTATGGAAATATTGTGCCTCCAATAACCATGCCCTCTGTTAGACATATTTCAATTAATCTTTCTCCGTTCTGATTAACCATGTAAATTCCTTCTTTTCCCATTACTTTTTCAACATCTTTGTTATCTTTCCTTAACTTAGCACTGAAGTCTCCCATAGCAATTAGGATGTCGTGTTTAGGGACTTTGTTGATGATTTGTTGTAATTGGTGATAGAAATCGTCTTTCACCTCCTCATCTGCATCATTCATGGGTGCATAACACTGTATTATTGTCATTCTTCCATGTCTTAGGTTGTATCGTGGTCTTATTATATGACTGTTCACTGGTTCCCATTCTACAAGGCTCTTGCTGCTACATTTGGCACAATAATACCTATCCCATCCTGGTGATTCCCATCCTCTCTGCCTGAATGTATTATTAACTTACTGTTTTCCAACGATCTTTTGCCATCGCACTTCACTGATGCACAGTACATCTAGGTGGTATCTCTCCATTTCTTTGATGACCTGAGTAGTTTTTGTTGGTGCTGCCATCATTCTTACATTCCAGAATCCAATCTTTGTCACATGTTTGGGGAAACGTATGAACTCTTCGGAGTTGGCATTCTTAATGCTCAGCTGGTTTCTCTGCGGGTTTCCATAATGATATCATTTTTTTCTCATCTGGAGTCGCCTCTAGATAGGTCCCAGGATAAGGTTGTTAGCCTTATGCCCAATCTTCTACGATACTGAACAATAATTAGTAATGAAAAAACAGAGCAACTGATGGAATGTGAATAATGGAAATCTTCTTCATATGCATTTTTAATGATAATGTGTGGCACATAGATTTCTGTGATGTGCCTTCTGGCTAGGTACCTCTAACTCAGCACCTTTCCTTGCTAGGGCAGACTGTGGTTTTGCTTGGACTGCCTTGAAGACAGTGTGGCAGGCTGGCCTGGCCAAAACTATGTTGTCCAGCCTCTGATGCCCGTACTTAAGCCAGTTCTCCATGTCAGGTTCAACGGCTTTGAGACAGTTCCACAAAGACACTGACTTTGGGATGAGGAATCCAATGAGTGCTTCATTGACATCCATTCCACACCACCTGTAGTCTTTGGGTCTGCTTTGTTTACCTAATTCTGATAGTCATTATTGTAGAGACCCATAGACTTGTCATGTCATTGGTTTCACATCATACTTTCCTCATCCCCAACAGTGATCTCCATGTTCTCATTCATCCACCAACCTGACACTGCATTTTACATAAATAACAATTACAATCTGTGTTGATTGCTACAGGTTTCTGGCTACAAAAGTAGGTCAGACTTTTTAAACAAACAGATCTATGTTCCCTGTCTCACAAAGACTATGTAAGATAAGTGTGTTCCTAACAAAATTGTTCCAGGGGAGATAATGGAAATAAAAAGTGCATAGCAGGCTAAACAGTTCATCATCATCAGGTGCCGTGCCAACTGGCGTTGGCTATTATGCTTCTCCAGAGTACACGATACTTCATGCAGGCCATAAGTTCAGTTGGTGATCTCCTCTCACACCAACCCGTCAGACTGTCCAGTATCATTTCTCTTGGTCTTCCTCTTGATCTTCTTCCTTCTATTTTTCCTGTTGTTATAATATTTTCAATGCCCCCTCTTCTCATTGCATGTCCTATGAAAGTACATTGTCTCTCTCTTATCTTTTTGACAAGGTTTTTAGTCTCTCCAGCTCGTCTCTCCAGCTCATCTCATACATTCTTCATTAGTTATTTTTGCTGTCCAGGGGATTTGCAACATTCTTCTAATAAACCACATTTCTTCTGCTTCCAATGATTTTTGTGCAGACTTGCCTATTGTCCATGATTCACTTCCATATAACAAGATAGGTTCAATATAGCATTTTATAACTCATTTTCTAACATTCATTGATAAAGATGTGTTAGCTAATATGTTTCTCATTCTCTGAAATGCAGTCTTTGCTTGGCATATTTGTTCCTAATTTCTGCACCTGCTTTAGAACAGTTCCGTTTAATTTAATACTGCATGCTGGTGGATTCTGTTTCTTAGATATAACCATAGTCTCTGTCTTTTTGATGTTCAAAGTAAGGCCTTTCTGTTCACTTTCTTTGGCGACTTTATCCAAGAGATTTTGCAGGTCTTGTTGGTTCTCAACTATCAGTACTGTGTTGTCAGCATACCGAAGGTTGTTAATATTGTATCCTCCAATTTTTATGCGTGGTTCTGTGATGATTGTTCTTAAAATATTCTTGCTATACAGAGAAAAAAGGTCTGGAGATAGTACACATCCTTGTTGCACCCCTTGTTTTATAGGTTGATATTTTCCAATTCTATTTTCAACTCGAACTGCTGCTTCTTGCTGCCAGTATAGATGTTTTACAATCATCAGGTCTTTGCCGTCTATATTGATGTCTTCAAGCATTTTAATAATTTCATTATGTTTCACCTTGTCAAATGCCTTGGTGTAATCAATGAAGCATAAGTAGAGATCTTTCTGTACTTCTAAAACTCTTTCTGTTAGTGTTCGTAAAGCATAAATGGCACTGTGTGTTCCCTTTCCTTCAACAAATCCAAACTGTTCATCTGCTATTTCCATTTTTATCTTTTTCCTTGTTCTTCTCATAATTATTCTCAGAAGTAGCTTCGTTATGTGACATGAGAGGCTGATAATCCGGTGGTCATCACTTTCCTTTGCACCTGGTTTCTTTGGAAGTGCTATAAACATGGATTTATTCAGGTCACGGGGAATATAAACACTGTTGTAAATGTCATTCAGTAACGTGGTTATTATTTTTATTCCTGTCTCCTCTAGTGCCTCTATTTCTTCTATTGTTATATTATCAGGCCCAGTCGCGTTTCCTTTCTTCATGTGTTTGATGGCATCTATGATTTCATCTTTAAGTATTGGCGGTCCATCACAGTTTTCAGTATCTGGTGTTAATTCTGGTCTTTCTCCTCCATATAGCTCACCGATATACTCTGTCCACCTGTCCACAATGTCTTCTTTTCCCATTAACATTTTACCTTCTTTCGATTTCAGGCATCCTGTGGTATATTTTGTTTCCTGTCTGTGAGTTCATTAATTCATTTGTGCATGTTTTTGCTGTTTTTATTATGAGAGGCCTCTATCTGTCTGCACTGTTCATTTAACCACACTTCTTTTGCTTCTCTGCATTTGCGTCTTATTTCTTTATTTATCTCGCTATATTTTTCTTGGTTATTTTTACTCCTCCTCCTCTTGTCCATCAGTCCTAAGATGTCGTCTGTCATCCATTTATTTTTAGAGGCTTCTTTTTTTGGTGGTATTATCTCCTTAACAGTTTAGTGGATAGAATCTCTTAACATTTCCCATTGTTCATCTATACTATTTATCTTTGCTATTGCATTGTATCTATTTGTTATAATAACTTTGTATTGTTCTTGCAGTTCTTGGTCATTTTTAAGAAGTTCTGTATTCAGTTTGATATTTCTCACTTTTCTGCCTGCTTTCTTTAGCTTTATTCTAACTTTTCCACAGAGTGGATCATGGTTATTATTGCAGTCAGCTCCTTGCGTGGTTTTTGTTGTCAGTAATGCATTGCGGAATGTTTGTTGATTAATATGTAGTCTATCTGGTTAAAAGTCTTTTTGTCTGGACTGCACCACGTTGCTAGTCTTCGAGGATGTTGTTTAAACCAGGTGTTTCCTACAGCCATGCTGTGTATTCTTGCCCATTCAATTAATTTATAACCTCTGTTATTCCTCTCCCCCAGTCCATAGTCACCTAAACAGTTAGTATTATTATATCTTATATCCTTCCCGTGCCATTAAATGTCAGATAGGGATCGCAAAGTAGTTCGCCAATTTCTCCTGTCTTCGGCGAGTCTTTCAACCTCATCAAGGGATTTTATGCCTGTTAATTTCGCCTCTCTTAACAATGTCCTCTTCAGAGTTGCACGCGGTCTGCTTATTTTTCTTTGCTCTGCTGTGTTCCACTTGATAGTTTGTTTTGGGATTCTCTGATCATTTCTTCTCATCACGTGACCAACATATGTCCATCTCCTTTTCCTGATCACTCATGAGACTGGTTGTTGTTCAGTCATCTGTCTTATCTCTGCATTGTTCTTGAATTTGTTCCACTTGATGCCAAATATTTTCCTTAGGTATTTGTTTTCAAAAGAGTCTAATTTCTTCTCTATTTCTTTAGTTGTCACAACTAAAGAAATAGACAAGTTAGTATTACTGAAATTTAAAAGCTGCATGCACAACAAATTATTATCCATTGAAGTGAATGAAAGAGTTCTACCATGTTACAAAGAAACAGTGTTCTCATATTATGCCACTGAATAATTTTGTAACACACAAATAGTTTTTGGGCATAAGTATATATAAGATTAAATGTATACATATACATGAAGTCATTGCAATAAAGCTGTGATAACACAATTTTAAAACTATTTAAAACAAAAGTAGGAACAACTCATTTGTTAACGAGCACACAGTTTTAATGTTTCAGTTTACACCTTAATCATTAAAAAAAACATATAAGGCAAAGAAACAGTGAAAGAAATAAAACATTTATTCATAATAATGATATACTAAAATAGAATAGAAAAAGAAAAAAAGAGAGAGCATTTAGTTGTGTCTTGCAAGAAGCTGTGTCCAACAGTGTGCATGGTGGAGTACTGTGAATGTTTAAATGAAGAAATGAGGTATTATAGGTTGGTAGTGAAGAAGCAGTGGGGAAAATGGAAAAGACAGAGAGGGTAATCAAGCTGAGAAAAGGTTTGGTGGAACAGATGCATGTGGCTGGGTAGAGGGTTTGTAATCTAATGCGGTGAGGGTTCTAGAATATAAGTTATGGGTGAGCAATGAGGAGAACCTAGTTTTTTTTCCTAATCTTATACCTTGTATATCATTCATATGAATTTTTATTTTATTGTCTTTTCATCTGCTTTACAACGTTGTCATCAGCTTCTTTGAGATGTCCATACATGATGCCATCAGGACCAGGTGCACTATTTTTGGCAGTCTTAATTATCTTTCTTACCTCCTATTGGGATTTCTTGAATGTCTGTACACAACTTGATATTATGTCTCGTCCTCAGACGATCTTCAATGTTACCTTAAATAATTGGTGTATAAGTATACAACTTCACATGACCTACTACAGTAAAGATGTGATACCAGAATATATAAACTAGGAAAAAAGTAGGAACAGCTTTATTACTTAATGCTTGCAAAGTTGTGACATTTTGACATGAGCCTTAATCATACAAAAACATACAGGACAAAGAAAATAGAGAGGAGCTAAAGTATAAATTCACATGAATGCTATGTTTAAAAAAAGGAAATAAAATGAATAGGGCACTTAGCTGTAACTTGTCAGTAGATGTGGCTTATTTGACTTTGTGTGTCAGAAATGCGAATGATAGAACGCAGAGGATTTTTAAATAGAGGCTTGTGATGTGTGATGGGTGGGTCATAACTGAGGGTGGTGGGTGGGGAAACCGTGGAGGTGAGAGAGAGTGATACAATGTTAACCTAGCCAGAAGAAGGTGAAATAGATGATTATAGTTGGGCTAGGGGTTTGTAATGTGATGGTGTGAGAAGGTTGTGAACTATATGTAACAAGTGAGAAGGAAGTGGAGCTTGGTGGAGAGGGTTATGATTGTTGAAGAGGAGAATGTTTGATGTAGGTGAATAACAAGTTCAATCCGTGTGGTTCCAGTGTCCCATAATCCTGAATGTAGCAGTTCTCAAGTCTTAGGCAGCTTGTGTCATCTGTGTGACATTGTTTGATGGCTGTTACCAGAAAGCAGATTTGCCTCTGTGGTTGGGGCCATTGAAATGATTTGGGACTGGTTTCGAAGCATGCTGGGCGACATCATACAGATGTTTCTACATGCCGTCTCCTAATCTGAGGCCAGTCTCACCTGGTCTTTTGCATACAATGACATATATTACATTACGGGACTCACATATGAATCCCTCATACAGAGTGAAGATACTTTTGGGAAAAGTGACCGTTTTCATTTCCCAGACTACAGGGCAGGTAATGCAGCGGGGACATTACATTTTCTGTACCAACATACAAAAGGCTCCGCTTCAAATGGCTATGGACAAGGATGTCCTTAATATTTGGCTCACGCTTGTGTGCAAATAGGGGTGGATCAGAGAAAATGTCGCAAGTGTCGGAGTGAAATTGGATTAGTGGCAGATGGTGATAAAAAATTTTCTTAACCATCTGACCATGTGGGTGAAAAATTAGTACTAACTTAACTCTGTCAGGCTTTTTTTCTGAACGTTTCTTTGCAGCTCACTAGTTGGATATGGTTGAAGGCTTCATGAAGGATATTTTCTGGGTGATGGGATGACAAAAAAGTTTGAATAAACTGTTTGACTGATCTATAAAGTCCAAATTATCCTTGCATATGCGCGAAGACAGAGGAGTTGGGAGTATGGGATGGAGTTCTTACAGGCTTCAGGATGGGAGGAGGTGTAAAGTAAATAAGTGTGGCTGTCAATGGACTTGTAAAATACAGAAGTGACAAGCCTGTTTGTGCCAATAAATATTGTAATGTCTAAAAAGTTGACAGACTTGTCAGAAATTTCATAAGTGAATTTTATGTTATTATTAAGTGACGTTTAACGGCACGGAAAGGATATAAGATATAAGATTAAGTGAGTTTTGGTGAATTCAATAATTTTTGTTTAGGTCTTCCTGTGGCATACTGGTGACTCCAATGCCATCATCGATGTACCTTTTATAGAATTCTTGAAGTCTGACAGTGTAGGCTTCCTAGAATTTGACTTACAGAAAGCTTATAAATAGGCATGCATAACTGGGACCGATTTTTGTTCCCGTGACAACACCACTGATTTGCCCAAAGTATTGCCGCTGAATTTGAAAGAATTTAGGTTGAGTACTAGATGTGCGAGTCAGATTATGGTGTCAGTGTTAGTAGTGGGGTGAGGGTCTTTGTCGAGAAAATAGCGGAATGCTAAGAGTCCATCCTCATGGGGGATAGAGGTATATAGGGAACAGACATCAAAGAGAAAGATGTGATAGGTCTGGAGTTGAGAGAGTGTGATCGCATCAAAAGTTGTTAATGCATGGTTGGTATCTTTCAAAAAAGAGGGCAGTTCATGTACTAGTGGCTGGAAAATGCTGTCCAAAAAGCGAGGAATGTACTTCTTCTTCTTCTTCGTTCGCACTGTCTGTCTATATCTGCAGTCCTGTCTCTTGGATAAATTTCACTGTTTTTTGTAACTCATGTATGGAACCGTAGAGCTTATCTTCTTTAGTGGTTTCACTGGGCCAGTAATTATTTCTCAGTGTCTCGTAGTTGATGCAGTTCTGGAGGATATGTTCCATGGTTTGGGGCACCTGGGCAAATGTACATAGATTAGTAGTACCAACCTTAAACTTTGTATACATATGACTTCGGAGTCGGCTGTGTCCTGTTCGGAGACGGAAGATGGTGACTTGTTCCTTTCTGTTTAGCATGTGATAGTCATCATGTGGTGGTGTTTGTGGCTTCCTGTAGGTTTTTATCATACTTTTCTTCTGATTATAGGTGACTGGTATGTCTGGTTTCTCCATTTCAGTGCCCTCTTTGGCCAGATGGTCAGCTTTCTCATTGCCTGGTATCCCACAGTGGGAGGGAATCCATTGCAAAGTGACTCCATGTTGTAAGCCAATTTTTGACAAGGCATCCTTAAGGTCTGGTAGTTTGTTGCACTGAAGAGCCTCCAGTACTGATCTTGCATCTGTGAGAATTACTACAGGACATGTATCAATTCTGGAGTCTGATAGTTTTTCAACTGCAGAAATAATTGCCCTAACTTCTGCATCAAAGTTGTTGCAGTATTTACCAGTGGGTATGGAAATCTTGTCAATGGTGTTGTTTGGATATTCAATATATGCTCCTGCCCCACCATTCTTTATGGCATTATGTGCAGATCCATCTGTATACACACGAATCCAGGTGTCACATGGATATTTGTCATCTAGAACACTAAGTGTGGCTGTTGATCTTACAAGACTGCTCTGCATCTCACCATTCTGCACACCTTTCACTTCAGTCTGAATAGTTATTTGTGTATAATCTGCTTCTTTCCATGGTGTATGCTCTGGTACAGATGATAATGGAGTGACTACAGTTGGAAGGTCAGGTATCAGCTTACGCATACGCTTGGCCTGATGAATGAAGCTGCTTCTTTTAAGCCGTCCTAATGCCAAGTTATTGAATCTCTCCTTCAGGGGATGGCTTACAGAGCTAAGGAATTTTTCTCCCATGGTCATGACCTTTGTGTCTCTACGTTCCTTTAGCGGTTGAACACCAACTATTTTCTGCATTTCTACTATTGGTGTGGACCTCATGGCACCTGTGATAATCCGTAGTGACTGATTTTGAACCTTGTCTAGATTATGCAGCGTAGTGTTTGATGCTGTGCACCAAGATGTTGAGCCATATTCTAAATGTGGTAGAATACTTTGCTGATATACATTCTTGAGGATTCTTTCACTAGCTCCCCATGTAGTCCCACTCAATTTTCTTAATATGGCTGGTTTTCTTCTGGCTTTTGCTTCTGCACTGTTGATGTGTTGCTTCCAAGTCAGTTTTGAGTCAAGAGTCACTCCTAAGTAAGTGGGTTGGTTGTCCATCCTTAAGGGTATTTCATTTACAAAGATCTTACCTGCTTTCTGTTTAGATGAGAGGGTGAACAGAGTGGTACTTGATTTCTCTGTGTTGATACTTACACACCATTTGTTTGTCCATGATGTCAAGATGTCTGCTGCTCTTTGGAGTCTCTGTGTAGCAACTGTCGCATATTCATCTGTACACCACATGACCAGATCATCTGCATACAGTGCTGCTTTGATTCCATAGGGAAGTTCCTTGACCAGGTCATTAATGAATACAAGGAATAGTGTAGGCGAAAGGACTCCTCCTTGTGGTACACCGTGTCGCAGAAGTACTTTCTGGCTTTTGTGTCCATCCATTACTACTCTAGCTCTTCTATTGTGTAAATAGGACTTTAGGAATGTACTTAATGGGGCATGAGCATGCTGATACAATAGGCCATCCAGGATGACCGGGTTTGTGGATTTTAGGAAGATAATAGAAGGTGGGGTTGGCTAAACAGCTGTCCTTAATGTGAAGAGAAACAGCTTGAGGGAGGAGGCTACCTTCTGTAATCAAGTCTTTAATTAATGGCTGCTTCCACTTTATCATTATTTGAACGGATAGCATCATTTTTACTTGGGGCATATTTTTTTTGTATTGCTGAGTTGGGACATTCCTTCCGCGAATTGTTTTTTTTTTTCCAAACTACAAGATTCAATGTTTTATCTGCTGGTTTTATCACTATGTCATCTTGACATCAGAGTTTAGACAATGTTCTGGACTTTCCCTTGTTTAGGTTGAAATGTTGAAGTTCTAGTGGCCGGAGGTTTTGATTTCACGCCATGTAGTATCAATGGAAACCCCAGAGGAAGGTGTCCAACTAGATTTGTGATGATTGTAACAGGCAAACGGGTCATCAGGGTCTGGTATGAGTTATGTTCTTTTTTTTTTTTTTTGCAAAGTAATATTTGAGTTAGAATTGACAGTGGAACTGTTTAATATCGCGGAGTAAAATATAAAGATCACACTGAGGGCAGGTAGGAATATATTTAAGGCTTTTGCCGATTACTTGTTTCTCATCATCAGAAGGATGCAAGTCGGGGGGAATGCAGACAACATTAGAGGTTAGAGTAGGAGGAGGAGAAGAGGGGGCCTCATCTACAGGTGTTGGTGTGAGAACTTGAATGTGCTGTGTAATCTAGAAGTGTTAAAAAAGTCTGAATGTCAAGTGAAATAGAAGCCTGGTCTGGTGTAGCAGAAGAGAGGGGCTGATTGGAAACATCTGTATGATATCGCCCAGCATGCTTCGAAACCAGTCCCAAATCATTTCAATGGCCCAAACCACAGAGGCAAATCTGCTTTCTGGTAACAGCCATCAAACAATGTTACGCAGATGACACAAGCTGCCTAAGACTTGAGAACCGTTATATTCAGGATTATGGGACACTGTACCACACTTGTTGAACTTGTTATTCAGCTACACCAAGCATTCTCCTCTTAACAATCATAACCCTCTCCACCAAGCTCTGCTCCCTTCTCACTTGTTACATATAGTTCACAACCTTCTCACACCATCACATTACAAACCCCTAGCCCAACTATAATCATCTATTTCACCTTCTCCTGGCTAGGTTAACACGGTTTCCCCACCCACCACCCTCAGTTAGAACCCACCCATCACACATCATAGCCCTCCATTTAAAAATTCTCTACGCTCCAATGTTCGCATTTCGCACAGTCGGACAAACTATATCTACTGACAAGTTACAGCTAAGTGCCCTATTCATTTTATTTCCTTTTTTTAAACATAGCATTCATGTGAATTTATACTTTAGCTCCTCTCTCTATTTTCTTTGTCCTGTATGTTTTTGTATGATTAAGGCTCATGTCAAAATGTCACAACTTTGCAAGCATTAAGTAATAAAGCTGTTCCTACTTTTTTCCTAGTTTATACATTCAATGTTTCCCTGATCAGATTGTTTGATGTGTCATTGGGAAAAGGCTCTTCTTTTCTGATCATCAGAACTTAGAACATTACCTTCATCATCCCTTATATTGGTACTCATCTGTACTTCAGGCTTGTTTATTCTACTTTTCACCTGCCAGAATTTGCGCAAAGACTTTTCAGCTGTTATTTCTTGTATCAAATTATTCCATGTCTGTGCCACTGACTCCATTGCGCATGACTCAGTCGTAAGATTGAGAAGAATTTGCTTTGAAAAGAATGGGTTCATCTATTAAGCCAGTCAGCTGTGACAGCCTAACTTGACTTTACTGTCCAGGGCATAAGGGGGTACATGGCAATGATGTGGCAGACAGACCTGCTGGACAGGTAAAAATAAATGGCATATTGACAATGGACAAGGGGGGTATTGTTAAGGCTGTATTGGACAGACTGCAGAAGAATGAAGAGTGGGAATGGAAGAATAATGTAGATATGAAGAGACTGCTGGAGCTAGGATAGATTAAAGATGCTGGCAAAAAATCTGAACTGTATGGCAGAAAACACACTGTAAGCAACCAACATTTGATAGGAACTATTAGCAAACATACTCTTCTTGAATTTTCTTTTCCTATGTCTTTTCCTGTTTGTTTTTTTTAAGATGAAATGATGAAGGTGTAAGCCAAAATGTTATATATGTGTTCATTAACTAATAAAGCTGTTCCTACTTTTATTTTAAATAGTTTAACATGTTGCTATTGAATAATACTGGATTCAAGTCCTAGTAGTGGGATTTTTCAGGTACACACCAAAAAGTCCCTGAGATCCACCCAGGGTACTAGAAATGGGTACTAGAGGAATCTGGAAAGCTAAATGCAGTCAGGTGTGGTACTGACCACATCACACTTTCATGTGCTGAAGGTCATTGATATCTGGGCCTAACACCATATCCCCAGTATGTCTTAATGGCATGGAAACGAGAATTTGACCTTTCTTGTTATAGTGGACATATAAAGATGAGAACAATACTGCGGGTTACTGAACTGCAGTTCTTTAACAGAATGCCTAGAATCTTCTGGACAGTTAAATACATAAATAACAGTGTTCTAATGATTTCAAGGGAAAAAATAGACACAATCACAAATCACAAGGGAAAAAAATGTTCTTTAAAAGATAAACTAAAGCTCAGAAAATAATTCACATCAAGAAAGATGTACTAAGATGAATATCTAACAAAGAAGGAAACAATCATAAAAACATAACAAAAGAGAGAGTCATCAATAGATGCTTTATACAGGACATTTATGAACATTATATGCCACTGCCAGAAACCATGGCATTTTAAATGGAAAAATCTAAGATGACATGTTGACCGATGCTTGTAAAATAACATCTGTAAAATATTTCCTAGACCACTGTATACTGTTAAAAAATATTACATCTATGGTGGACCAGTATATAAGAGGCATCTGTGGTTCAGCAACTAATATTTTGGAAAAAAACAGAAAACCTCACATCTTCCATGAACTTTTCTGCCCTCCTTTAGTAGGGTTTTGGTGCAAGATTTTACACTACTGGATATCCTCCTCCTAAACTTCTTAAAGCAAAATATACAACTAGTACTCATAAGCATTATGCATAGCATAATTTCTGTGTGAGTTTCCATAACGATATCTTTTTTTCCCAGCTGGAGTCGCCTCTAGATAGGTCCCAGGATAAGGTTGTTAGCCATATGCCCAACTCCCGGTAAAGGATGTGTGACAGATCAAGCGGAACTCTGCTGATTTCTGCATGCCAGCAAGAGCGTTAAAAAAATGTCCGCTATCTTGTCAACATCATTAAGGACTTCTACAATGGATATGTTTGTGCAGTCAAGACAGAAGAAGGGATGAGTGAATGGTTCCAGATTGAAACAGGTATTCTGTATACTGTCTCCTTTACTTTTTGGAAGTACAATAGACTTCATAACGAAAAAATGCTGCACAGGTAACACAGGTACTGACTGGGTACATAGGACTCAACTAGAAGATCTTGATTTTGCTGATGACATAACTCTTATCAGTAACAATGTGATTTCCATGCAAGATAAAACAGACAGTCTGTCTTCAATGGCTAGTAAAAGAGGACCTGAAATTAACAAGGACAAAACAAAAATAATGAAAATTCCCATTAATCAAAATGGAAAAATACACATAGAAGGAACAGATATTGAAGAAGTCAATCAATTTGCATATCTTGGCAGCTACACAGACCAGGATGGTGACACTAGAAAGGAAGTTAGAATCAGAATTGCAAAAGCAGCATCAATCTTCAAGAATCTTGAGAACATATGGGATTCAAAAGTTATAAGCACAAAAACCAAGTTAAGACTACTAAATTCAAATGTAATATCCACCCTCATTTATGCATGCAAAAGCTGGAAAACAACTAAAGAAATAGAGAAGAAATTAGACTCTTTTGAAAACAAATGGCAAATCCCTTGATGAGGTTGAAAGACTCGCTGAAGACAGGAAAAATTGGCGAACTACTTTGTGAGCCCTATGTGACGTTTAACGGCACGGGAAGGATATAAGATAATTTGTGTGGCATTTATCGACAAGCTCACAAACTACAGTGCTGTTGAAACAGTACAGACACAGTATCTATCACTCATGGAACCTGACCTGAGTATAGTTTGTACTGACACTTGAATTACTTGGTATATTTTTTTTTAATTATTATTTTTGTTTTATGACCCATGACTTCAGTTATCTCCACATGCACCCCATTAAGGCAGTGCAATAAAAGCAGCAATATTCACTGAACTCTGGTATGTTCTGTCTATAATTTACCACTCTTAATTGATTGCTGTGGCAAATACAAGAACTTGTACAATAAGCGACACACCTGCTAGATGCTTACAAGTCAAATACAAAGAATAAATAAAACAGCAATATAGCTCTATCCAAAACACTACTATGACAGCTCTTCTCAGCAGGAATTAGCAGGTGTAATGTTAAGAATATTTCCAGCTTAAAAAGATACTGCTTATTTACGACATTTGATTGGACAGGATGAATACTGTCCTTCTGAACTTAGAAGTAAACACGGGTGTTTAGGTGTTGTCTAGCACCAGTAAGCTCTACTCCAAGGCCCATTCAAACTTAACCATTGAGGAATGCGAGTAAGTTTTGCATGGTGATTTTTTTTTTTGCTTTGTTTTGTTTTGGAGGAGTATTTTTTGGGCAAAAAGTACATCATATATGGCAGGAAATTCAGTATTCATATAATATGTGTTAAATCAAAAAATGAATGACATAATTTAAAAAAGAAGGAAAAAACTATGATTATTTTACATTATACATATTTTATACATTAAGAATAAAATCTTTTAAGTCAGCTTGTTGAAAGGACAATTCCTGATCATAGTCATTGAAGTTTTTCACTTACCACCACTAAAATGTAAATCACATATATTTTTCACAATAATTCCAGAAATAGTTAGGTCTGTAATAGTTTCTGTTATGTCACATGTAAAATCTAGAGTTCTTCCATCAGCTAATGGAAAAATTCTCTGGTTTGTGCATGATATGGTCGCTTGATTGAATGTTATGCTAAGCTTGCTGTCATCACCTAAAGATCAGTACATATATAATTGTTATAATTTCATGTCAAACATGTTTGCACTATTTATTTGACTTAATTGTAATGTTCGCACAAATAAGCATGACAAGACTGAAATACAGATTCATCTAAAATATTTCTGTTGATCTTGGAGAATAATTCTTAAAATAAAGACAAAGTAACAGATATATATAGTTAGATGGACAGGTGCAGGAAAAATAAACTGTGATAAATATACAATAATATATTCAGGAAATGAGAAACATGAACTAGGAGTAGGAATAATATTTGATGAACAAACAGCAAGGACAACTGTAGGATATTTGAACATCTTGGACCTAGTCCTGCTAGCCCAACTGAAAGGATGACCAATATACATAAATATTATACAAGTGTACACTCCAACATCTGAAAGTTCTGAAGATGTACAGCTATTTTATAATGACATAGAGACAACCCTAAAACACACAAAGTCACATGAAGTTACTATAGTCAGGGGAGATGTTAATGCCAAAGTTAGTAAAGGAAGAACTTCAGACATCGTTGCTGACTATGGACTGGAGGAGAGGAATGACAGAGGTAGTAAATTAATTGAATGGGCAGGAATGCATAGCATGGTTGTAGGAAACACCTGATTTAAATAACATCCCTGAAAACTGGCAACGTGGTGCGCCCAGATAAAAAGACTTTTAACCAGATAGACTGCGCATAATCAACAAACGATTCCGCAATGCATTACTGACAACAAAAACCGTGCCAGGAGCAGACTGCAGTAGTGATCATGACCCACTCTGTGGAAAAATTAGAATAAAGCTAAAGTAAGCTGGCAGAAAAGTGAGAAACATCAAATGAATACAGAACTTCTTAAAAATGACCAAAAACTGGGAGAACAATACAAAGTTATTATAACAAATAGATACAATGTAATAGCAAAAATAAATAGTATAGATGAACAATGGGAAATGTTAAGAGATTCTATCCACCAAACTGTTAAGGAGATAATACCACCAAAAAAAGAAGCCTCTAAAAAAAATGATAACAGACAACATCGTAGGACTGATGGACAAGAGGAGGAGGAGTAAAAATAACCAAGAAAAATATAGCAAGATAAATAAAGAAATAAGACGCAAATGCAGAGAAGCAAAGGAATTGTGGTTAAATGAACAGTGCAGACAAATAGAGGACTCTCATAATAAAGACAGCAAAAACATGCACAAACGAATTAGTGAGCTCACAGGCAGGAAAACAAAATATGCCATAGGATGCCTGAAATCGAAAGAAGGTAAAATGTTAATGGGAAAAGAAGACATTGTGGACAGGTGGACAGACTACATCGATGAGCTATATGGAGGAGAAAGACCAGAATTAACACCAGATACTGAAAACTGTGATGGACCACCAATACTTGAAGATGAAATCATAGATACCATCAAACACATGAAAAAAGGAAAAGTGACTAGGCCTGATAATATAACAATAGAAGAAATAGAGGTGCTAGAGGAGATAGGAATAAAAATAATAACCAAATTACTGAATGACATTTACACCAGTGGTTATATGCCGAGTGACTTGCTTAAATCCATGTTTATAGCACTACCAAAGAAACCAGGTGCAATGAAATGTGATGACCACAAGACTATCAGCCTCTCAGCCTCTCATGTCACATAACAAAATTATTTCTGAGGATCATTATGAGAAGAACAAGGAAAAAAGATAAAAATGGAAATAACAGATGAACAGTTTGGATTTGTTGAAGGAAAGGGAACACACAATGCCATTTATGCTTTACGAACACTAACAGAATGAGGTTTAGAAGTACAGATTAGATCTCCACTTATGCTTCATTGATCAAATCAAGGCATTTGACAAGGTGAAACATAATGAAATTATTAAAATGCTTGAAGACATCAATATAGATGGCAAAGACCTGAGGATTGCAAAACATCTATACTGGCAGCAAGAAGCAGCAATTTGAGTTCAAAATAGAACTGGAAAATATCAACCTATAAAACAAGGGGTGCAACAGGGATGTGTACTATCTCCAGAACTTTTTTCTCTGTATAGCAAGAATATTCTAAGAACGATCAATATTAACAACCTTTGGTATGCTGACAACACAGTACTGATTGCTGAGAACCAACATGACATGCGAAATCTCTTGGATAAAGTCACCAAAGAAAGTGAACAGAAAGGCCTTACTTTTAACATAAAAAAGACAGAGACTATAATTATATTTAAGGAACAGAATCCACCAATATGCAGTATAAAATCAAATGGAACTATTCTAAAGCAGGTGCAGAAATTCAAATACCTTGGAGCAGTAATAACTTCAAATGGGAAATGCACAACAGAAATTAGGAACAGAATATGCCAAGCAAAGACTGCATTTCAGAGAATGAGAAACATACTAGCCAACACATCCTTATCAATGAATGTTAGAAAATGAGTCCTAAAATGCTATATTGAACCTATCTTGTAATATGGAAGTGAATCATGGACAACAGGCAGAGTTGCACAAAACTCATTGGAAGCAGTAGAAATGTGGTTCATTAGAAGGATGTTGTGAATCCTCTGAACAGCAAAAATAACTAATGAAGAATGTATGAGAAGAGCTGGAGAGACAAAAAAATCTTATCAAAAAAATATAAGAGAGAGACAATGTACTTTCATAGGCTATGCAATGAGAAGAAGGGGCATTGAAAATATTATAACAACAGGAAACTAGAAGGAAGAAGATCAAGAGGAAGACCAAGAGAAATGATACTGGACAGTCTGACGGGATGGTGTGAGAGGAGATCATCAACTGAGCTGATGGCCTGCATGAAGGATCATGTACTCTGGAGAAGCATAATAGCCAACACCAGTCGGCACGGCACCTGATGATGATGATGATGATGATGAACAGATATTCATTAAAAAAAGAGCAAAATTGAAAAAAAGAAATTGTGGGAAGTGAAAAGAAAAAACAATTTCATATTCAGACTTTGTTATGAAGCAAGGTGCTGAAAAACATTTTAAACAGAACATTACAAATGAGATAAACCAAGTAATGTAATGAGAGATTTGTCAGTTACTCTTATCTAAATAGCCAACTGCATGCTTAACAAAAAGGATGTCCAGTTATTTTGACTGGGTATCTCCAACTTAGTGTTGGAATGTTGTTGCAGAAGCAAAACACCTGTGGCAAAAATGGCTGCTAGGAAAACTGAAAATTCAAGGGAAAATGCTTTTAATGAGAAAACTTTTAAAAATTGCAACAGATCTGTTCCATAAGAAGAAACTGACAAACTCTTGATGGTGAAAAATTAATTGCATAAATTGACATCCATTCATTCCCTTCTTTTGTCTTCCTGGAATTGCAAGCATTATGTTATTTTAGTGGATACAGTAAATCATTATGCCTGACTGGGAGCATGTTGCAACAACTACTTTGTCTGTCCCTAGGTAGAGCTAAACAGCAGGAGGTGTGAAGTACTTCTTTAGCAGACTCCACTGCCATGGGGCTATGGTGATCCCTGCCCCAATAGCCAGGGCAGGCCTGTTGCTGAGAGTACCACTGGAGAGGTGTGACATAGTCTGTATTGGCTATAACTTGCCAACCCTGATGCTAGCATGTCAGCTATCGGTTGTCTGCTACATTAGATAGCATCTTCACAAGTTTATAATCAATCTACACAACTGAAAAAAAAAACAAACTGTCTGCACAGCCACTGCATGATCATTTATTAAATACAGCCAAAGTGATTTGACACATTCTTCACAATCCGAAAGATGGACATTTGTAGCTCAGTAGAGTAAGTACTATACAACCTTTATGTTGGATCATGCTGAGAACCAAAAATGTACACTAATTTGGTGGGAACTAAACAATTTCAATCAACACCCAGCTCCATAGATACTGAAGCCACTGACTAAATCTCAGTAGGTTACAGAAGCTGCACAGCTGTAGAACATAACAGATATATAATTATTCTTCTTGCATTTATCTGAAACTGCGAGCAGTTGTTCTGTACAGCTGAAGCAGTGAGTTTGCTGAAACACAGCACTGTGTTAAATGGGGAGAGGATTATGGTGGCTATTATTTCAGTCCGTGAGGGGAGCTAAAAGCAGGGACATGCAGTACTTCTTTAGCAGGCTCCACCACCATGGAGATTATAATGATCCATGCCATTTGCCAAACTAGGCCTGTTACTGGTGGTACCAATGGAGAGGAGGAATAGGGTCTTTGTCAACTATGGTTTGTCAATCATGATACAAGCATGTTAACTTCCAAATCAGACAGTGTCTTCACACCCAAGAGATATATGTTCAGATAATGTCAATACACAATAAATCAACTAACATCTCCACACAAAAAAAAAAACTAATGTGTAAAATGTGCAGCTAAACTGAGCATGTTATTCTGTACTTACCTGTAGCTTTAAAACCAACTCTAAACCATGTGAAAATTAAGGGATTCTTAAACGTGATATTAATTTTATCAGTGGTTGAATCAGGATTGCATGAGGTATCATTATCATCTGTGAGCCAGTCTGCAGCATTGGAATATTCAAGCATGTCATCTGAAATAAAAGTATAACACATAATGTCAAAAGTCAAATAAAACATCATAAAAAGTCCTCATCATCACCATCGTCATTATCAGGTGTCATGCCAGCAGATGTTGGTGGCTATGGCTTCTCCTCAGATCTCAGTCCTTGATTTTCCTTCTGCTCAGTTGGCAACTTTTTATTGTGGCATACCATTCACTGTCCATAATTTTTTTTTTTTCTCTTGGTCCTCCCATGCCTCTATTCTCATTTATGGTGTTTTCAAGCCCTCCCCTTCTCATTATACATCCAAAGAATGACAGATGTCATTTTCTTATGGATTTAATTAGATTCATTTCTACATTTGCTTTTGTTAGATTTCCTTGTTTGTCATCTCAGCTATCCATGATACTCAACATTTTTCTAAGAATCAACATCTCTATTGCCTCTGCATTGATCTGTTCATTGTCCATGACTCACTTCCTAAGAGTAGGAGTAGAATGAGCTCAATGTAGCATTTTAAAACTCTCTTCTGACATTCAGTGACAGAAGTGCATTGCACAAGATGTTTCTCATTTGTCTGAAAGTATTTACGCTTGGCATATTCTGTTTTATATTTCAGGGGTGCATTTCTCATCTGATGTTACTCATGTGCCCAAATATTTAAGTGTATGCACTTGTCTCAAGGTTTATCCCTGTGCTTTGACACTATATCTAGATAGGTTCTTTTTTAGTGATATAACCATTGTTTTTGTTTTCTGGCTGTTTCTCATTTTCTTTTGCTTCTTTACTTAATAATTTCTGCACTCTTCATCTTTGGCTTTTGGCGTAGTACGAGTATTATCTATATATCATAAGTTGTTCATGTTCTAGTCTCCAATATGAATTCCTGGTTATTTTTTATTTCTTTCATGATATTTTCACAGTACACTGAGAACAAATCTGGTGAGAGGACAAACTTAACTAACTCAGTGCTTTATTGGTTGAACTAGTTCAATACATGTCTAAAGCATTAGCATTTTGCCCTCCTTTGACTTCAACCAATCTTTGTTGAATTTTGTTTTCAGTTTTTCTTTTTTTTTTTTTGTGTGCATACTTTTGACTTTTTTTTTTCCCTAATGGTCTTCAATTTCCCTCCGCTGCTCACTTAGCCAGTCTTCTTTATGTTTTCTGCTATCTTTTTTTTTGTTTTAGTGGAGTAGTAAGTACATCGAGCCACTTTTAGTTTTATGGGTGTGAAGCATGGTCCTTGAATAAGAGAGTACAGCAAGAAATGGAGGCTATGGAAATGTGGTTTATAAGAAGGATGTTGAAGGTACCATGGACAGCTAAGAAAACCAATGAAGAAGTCTTAAGAGAGGCTGGAGTTAAAAGGCAAATTACAGCAAAGATCAGAGGCAGACAAGCGAGATTTGTAGGACATTTTCTGAGAAGAGGAAAATTGGAACACATTGTGACAACTGGAAAAATTGAGGGAAGAAGAGACAGAGGAAGACAGAGAGAGAAGTTACTGGATGGCCTGTCAGTGTGGCTAGGAAGAAAGTCACCGGCGGATCTCATAATCAAGTCTAAAGACAGGGAATTGTGGAGAGAAATGATTGCCTATGCCACGTAGCACAGCACTTGATTGATTGATTTTTTAGTGATCTGAAATTCATGAATCTTTCACTAGCATCTTGAAGTACTATTCATCTTAAGAAATGATGTGTTCTATAACCAGTGTTCATCATTACCAGTCTATATTTTTATTCTGTTGTTCTCTTTCTTTTTTTTTTCTTCAACTTTCAGAAGCATTAAGGCTCATTGCTGCAGATAAAGTTTGCCTCCATTCCTTTCTATTCCTAATCTTCTCTCTCCAGTTGGTGACACCATTTCTTTTATATCATCTTCAATGATGTCTTTCTATCTCTGTCTTGATCTACCCCTTAGTCTTGTTTCCCTCATTTCTTGTCCATACATCATTTACATTCTTTCTACATGCCCCAGACAGCATAATCTGTTCAGTTTCAAGACATTTATAATTTGTTGGGATTTAAATAAGCTGTTCAATTCAGTGCTCTTTCTAGCTCTTCACTCTCCACTGTTGGTATCCTTTATCGGCCCAAAGATTCTTCTTTGGATCTAGTTCTCAAAGATCTGCAATTGTTGTTAATCTTTCTTTGTTGTACTCCACATTTCTGATCCAGACATGACAGCTGGTCTTATTATAGTTTTGTAGGCTGTTATTTTGATGTTTTGGGATAGGATTTTGGATTTTAACAAGAGTTGCAAGGCAAATATATATTTTATTCCCTATTTGTACTCTGCTTTTAATTTCTTCGTTTACTGTGTTGCTTCTGTTGAAGGTTGTGCCTAGATATTTGTATGTTTCTGCTTTCCTAATAATCATCTCTCCAACATTTATATAATTTGGATCACTCTGCCTGAAGGATACAAGCACTGAATTCCTTCACTATGCTGTTAATATCCTTACCTTCTATGGACAGCTGTCCCACCAGGATACCTGTACGATGTCTGTACATTGTCCAGTTTACTTTTTTATAGTTCCATCTGGGGAGAGGGTTACTGGTGTTAAGGAGTTCATTTTCTATTGTCAGGAAGACTGGTCGATGGTCGCTACCTCCAAGTTGTTTTCCAACTTCACGTGTAATGTTCCACTTCAGATCTGGAGAGTGGAATGCCAGATCTGGTGTTGATTTTGTATGCCATGCCCTTGAGTAAAATGTTGGGGCATCCATTGGCTAGTTGATCAGGAGAAGTCCACTATCATCCTGCCAGCTCTCAACTTCCTCTCCTCTCTTGTCTATGTGGTCATAGCCCCAGCTCTGGGAATGACTGTTAAAATCACCACAGACCATCAGTCTCTCTTTGTGTGGGATTGTTCCTAAAGCAAGTGGGCGGTCATTAGGACAGTAATAGTTAAGGAGGTGGAAATCTGTATTACTACTTTTTAGATGGATCATCTGGTATTCAGCTCCTTCCATGTACACTCCCACCTGACATGCGCTGATGTTATTCTTAACAAGTGTGAGTACTCCTCCTTTTCTTCTGTCCTGTCGGTCTGATCTAAAACACTGGTAGCCTCTGATTTTAAAGGCAGCATCTTTGGTTAGGTGTGTCTCCTGTATGCAGCATATACTTACTTGCTCTGCAAAAAGTATGTTCTCTAGTTCAACCTTTTTGCTATAGCCATCTCTAACACTGTTGACACCCTCAGCATTCCACTGCATTATTTTAAGTTCTTGCTTTTTGGCTGTTTTCTTCTGTTGTATTTTTTGGCCAGTAGCTCTACTCTCATGTCTCCTGACTCCACAAGACGAACTGAGAGGACTTCCAGTAGCATTGGGTGGACCCTTTCGAGGCAGGGGGCCCGGCACTGCACCTGCCTGGTTAGTCTTCACAGGGCGAGCACCATGTTTGAAAACTGCAGATAGAGACATTTCATTAGTGATAATGCGTGTTACCCTGATTTTTGCGATGCGCCTTTTGGCTGGGTAACTCCGACTTCAGCACCTTTCCTTGCTAGGGCAGACTGTGGTCTTGCTCGGACTGCCATGAAGACAGTGTGGCTGGCCTGGCCAAAACTTTGTTTTCCAGCCTCTAGTGGCTGTACTTAAGCCCCTTCTCCATGTCAGATGGTTTTGAGACAGTTCCACAAAGACACTGACTCTGAGATGAGGAACCTGATGAGTGCTTCAACGATATCCATTCCCCGCCACCCATAGTCTACTGGCTTTGTTTTGTTTACATCATTCTGATAGCCATTGTTGTAAAGACCCATAGGCTTGTCACGTCCTGGATTCATTGGTTTCACACCAGACTTCCCCCATCCCCGCCAGAGATCTCCATGTCCCCATCTGTCCACCAACCTGACATTACATTTTACAAAAATAACAATTACAAAGTCAGAACTGCATCAACTATGAGACACTGAGAAATAATTACTGGCCCAGTGAAACCACTAAAGAAGATAAGCTCTACGGTTCCATACATGAATTACAAAAAACAGTGAAATTTATCGAAGAGACAGGACTGCAGATATAGACAGACAGTGCAACGAAGAAGAAGAAGAAGGATCACTCTGCCTCTGGTCCCTTGATATTTTCATATACTCTGTCTTATCTTGGTTAATGGTCAAGCCCACTTTTAGTGCTACATCTTTCAGGTGTATGCAGGTATTCACGACTTCTTGCATAATTTCACCCACTAGGTCAATGTCATCAGCGTATCACAGTATTTTAGCTTGTTCTTCTGTACTGCTTTCTTCTTTCACTTTTCTGATGCACTTTTCTAGTACTAGGTTGAATAGTAATGGAGATAATGTATCACCTTGTTTTAAACCAGTTCATCTTGGAGAAGGGTTCTGACTTTCTTCCTGTGGCACGGAAATAGTTACTACATACCGTCCAAAAAAAAAAAAACATGCATAACTACTGATGACTCAATTTTACCAATAACTTTGATATTCTGTAGCTTTTTAAATTGAATGAACAAAATGTTTAAATTGCACACAATAATACATAAGGGTTTAAGTACTCACTTGACAGTTTCTTGCATCTGTGTGACTAGAATTTGTTAGTCCCAGGGGTTCTCAACTTAGTATGATGTGTGTCTTCCGCTTGCATCGATCAGCGACTGGCATTTCCTGGGCATAGATGCGATCATATGTCTGGTGTGTGCTTGTGGGATGGCTGCCCACTCTTCCTGGAGTGCCTGCCAGAGATCAGGATGATTGGCTGGAGAAACGTTTCCGCGACAACCATGTTTAGAACGCATAGTTTACATAAGCTTCATTTTTTATATGTTATGACAAAAAAATTTTTTCCCAGGTATCTCAAACCAAACCAAAAATTGTCACCAAGATATCAGGTCCATGATTTAGTGTGAAATTTGATATTCTCGTGTATAGTCAGAATGCAGTAGCTGCCCTTGGTAATCATGCATTTTTTTTTTTTTACCATAACTCATGTTGCGTTTATAGAAAGGTCATGAAACCCTATAAAAGATGAGGCTACACAAACAAATTCAGTTCGTTTTCAAGCAGACAATTATGGCACGTCTATTGCAAAATTTACGAAACATTGCAAGCAGGTGAAAGTCAAAGTCAGGTTGCCATGCATTTAAACATGCAGCAGAATACCATCAGTCGACTTTGGCATCCAAGCCACTGGCTCAGCTGAAGACCGGCACCTTGACAACAGCAGCTGATGATCGCTTTATTCTGGTTCATCACCTCAGAAACAGGTTTACAACAGCTTCCTCAAGTGCCAAGTCATTACTTGCAGGATGTCATGTGTCTGATCAAACTGTCCAGAATAGACTGCTTGAAGCTGGACTGGTGGCACGACAACCTCACTGAGGTTCTGTCTTAACAAGACGTCATTGCTGAAATTGACTTGTTTAGGCTAACCAGCATTGGCCCTGGACAACTGACAATCAATGAGATGTGTGTGGTTTAGTGATGAATCTTCCTTTTTGTTGCACCACCATGATATGTGGAGAACGGTCTACCATAGGCAAAATGAAGGTTTTGCCCAAAATTGTGTTGATGAAGATCCACTGAATGGTGGTGGAGGTGTAATGGTATGGGGAATGATCAATTTTAAAGGAAGGAGTCCATGGTGCAGATTGAAGCAGGCTTGAATGTGCAACAATACGTCTGTGAAATTCTTCAACCCCATTTCCTTCCATTTTTGACTGCGCAAAGATCTGTGTTTCAACAGGACAACGCCAGACCCCATTCTGCGTGGTTCACCACACAGTTCCTGACTTTCAACAACATTCTCACCCTTCCCTGACCATCCCTCTCTCCAGACATGAATCCGATCAAGCTGCAAAGACATATTTGTTGCCGAAACATTTCTCCAGCCAATCGTCATGATCTGTGGCAAGCACTCCAGGAAGAGTGTGCAGCCATCCAACAGGTGCATATCAGACATCTGATCACATATATGCCCAGAAGATGCCAGTCGCTGATTGATGCAAGTGGAGGCCACACACCATACTAAGTTGAGAACCCCTGGGACTGACAAATTCTCATCACACAGATGCAAGAAACTGTCAAGTGAATGTTTAAACCCTTATGTATTATTGTGCTCAATTTAAAAATTGTATTCATTCAATTTAAAAAGCTACAGAATATTGAAGTTATAGCTAAAATTAGATCATCAGTAGTTATGCATGTTTCTTTTTTTTTTTGACAGTGTATTACTATATTTTTTGTATCATCCATACATATTCTGATCAGATTAATTAATTTATTAGGTATCTCAAATTCTTTCATAATTTCCTATAAGGTGCTCCTATCTATGCTGTCATAGGCTTTTTTTTAAGACAATGAAGATATTATGCACTTCTTTTCCATTTCTCAGTACTTTTCTGGTCTTTGATGTAGATAAAATATTTGGTCTATGGTTGATCTATTCTTCCTTAAACCTGGTTGATAGTATCCTGGTATGTTCTCACTGTATGGTTTTAACCTATTTATAATAGATAGTATTTTGTGACTTGTTTGTAATAATGATATTCCTCTGTAGCTTTCATACTTGCTCTTATAACCTTTTTTTGAATACTGGGATCAGTAATGATTCTCTCCATTCACTAGGAAGTTTTTCATCTCTTTATTAGTGTACATATTTGTTCATGTAGGTTTAGATCTCCTTCCTTAATCAGTTTTGCAGCAATTCGATCTGAACCAGTTGCTTTGTTGTTTCACAGAAACATGATACTGTAGATGTCTTCTTCTAATTTTGGTTCCTCTATTTCAGGTTCACAAGTCTGTATTTCTTTGTATGGTAATGTGCTTATAGGTTCTTCACAGTTTAGTAGTTTTTCAAAATATTCTTTCCATCTGGTATAGATTTTCTCTTCATTATTTACCATGTTTCATCTACAGAGATTGTTTATACCCTGGTTCTCTTTTTCTGATAGCATATCTGCATCTTGCTTACCATGTCTTTCATATATTGTCATTTTTGTTGACAAATAACTTTTTGAGTTTCTTTACATTGTGTGTGGTACTTTTCATTTGTTTTGTTGTTCATGTCATTCAACCATATCTGCTTCACTGTTCTTTTCTTTATGATTGCCTCTCTGCAGACTTCATTGAACCAGTTCTTTTTTTTTAGTTATGGTCTTGACTCCCAGGCATTCTCTCACTGTGTTCTTTATAATGATTTTTTCCCATTATGTATCCTTCCAATACGGTCTTCTCTAGATTATCGTGACGATTAATGTGTCCAAAATATATAAGTTTTCTCTCTTTAATCCTCTATACTAGCCAGCCTTTTTCAATATTAAGTTCTTGTAGTAGTATGGATATATTTGTTCTTTTCTGTGTCCATGATATTTGAAGAACACTTCTGTAACATTTACATTCAAAAGCATTTATGTCTCTCTCAGCTGATTTGTTAAGTGTCCAGGTCTCACATGCATATATGGTGATTGGAAAGATGCATGCCCTTAAAAATCTTATTTTTATGGTTCTGCCTTCTCCTCTCCACAGATTCTTTATTTGTTTTACTTTCTGAAGAGCGATAGATGTCCCCCTTATAATTTCCCTAATTGTATCTCCATTATTAGTTAGTAGCGATCCAAGATATTCAAAACTCTTCACTTCTTCCAGTTTTTCTCTAACATTCCTCATTATATTATCAGTATACAAGTTAAATAAGTAAGGTGACAATATGCACCCCTCAGAGACCCATTGTTTTATGTCAAACCAAGTTGTTTCACCATTGATTCTTACTGCTGCTTGTTGCTCTAGATACAGCAGTGATGTTAATTGTATCAAATGTGTTGTAAATCCCATTTTTTCCATTATTTCCCAAAGTTTATGGTGTTGTACATAATCAAATGCCTTTGAGTAGTCTCATTCATTCCTTTGCTTGTCCCTTGCGGAACTTTGCCTCCCAAACAGCACTCCTGTAGGCCTCTCGGTTGTGAGCAAGATGGCCTGCTGCTGCTGCATCCATTTCCAGATCATCAACGATGTCCTGCAGCCATCTTCGTCTCGGTCTTCCTCTTTTTCTTTTTCCCACCATGTATCCTTCCAATACGGTCCTCTCCAAAGTATCATGACGTTTAATGTGGCCAAAATATTTAAGTTTTCTCTCTTTAATCCTCTTCACTAGCCAGCCTTCTTCAATATTAAGCTCCTGTAGTATAGATATATTTGTTCTTTTTTGTGTCCACGATATTTGGAGAACTCTTCTATAGCATTTACATTCAAAGGCATTTATGTGCTTCTCAGCTGTTTTGTTAAGTGTCCAGGTCTCACAGGCATATGTTGCGATGGGAAAGATGCATGCCCTTAAAAATCTTATTTTTGTGGTTCTGTCTGCTCCTCTCCACAGATTCTTTATTTGTTTTACTTTCTGAAGAGCAATAGATGTCCTCCTTTTAATTTCCCGCATTGTATCTCCATTATTAGTTAGTAGTGATCCAAGATATTCAAAACTCTCCACTTCTTCCAGTTTTTCCCCACTGATACATATTTCAGTTGCCTTGTTTGTTTTGTCAGTTGTCATCACTTTAGTTTTCTTTGCATTAAGATAGAGGTTGTGCTCTTCGCTGTTCTTGCGGACTGACATAATTAGTTTTTCCATTCCTTCTTGTGTTGTGGACAGCAATACTGTGTCATCAGCATATCTAATCTCTGGTATTTCATAACCTCCAACTGTTATGGCATCGTAATATTCTTTGTCTACATCTTCTCTAACATTCCTCATTATATTTTCAGTATACAAGTTAAATAAGTAGGGTGACAATATGCACCCCTGACGGACCCCTTGTTTTATGTCAAACCAAGTTGTTGTTTCACCATTTATTCTTATTGCTGCTTGTTGGTCTAAATACAGCAGTGATGTTAATTGTATCAAATGTGTTGGAAATCCCATTTTTTCCATTATTTCATAAAGTTTCTGGTGTTGTACACAATCAAATGCCTTTGAGTAGTCTATAAAGGATAAATATAGATTCACATTAAACTCCCTGCATTTCTCTATTATTAATCTTAGATTGAATATATGATCTCTTGATCCTCTTCCTTGCCTGAAGCCAGCTTGGACCATATTGACTTCTTCTTCTATTTTCTTTCGAAGTCTACCCATTATGATTTTTAACAGAATTTTACTGGCATGACTAATCAGGGCAACAGTTCTGTAGTTGGTGCATAATTTCAGGTTACCCTTTTTTGGCAGTGGTATGAATACAGTTCTTTTCCATTCTTTTGGCCAAATACCTGAATGCCATATCTTTTTACATAGTGCATGATAGATTGTTGCACACTCCTTTCCTCCTGCTTTAATAAATTCAGCGGTTATCTCATCACATCCTGGTGATTTACCATTTTTCAGACTCTTTATTGCCCATAAAACTTCTTCCATTGTCGGCTCGGGTTCTTTCTCCTCCAATAATAATTCACACTGTTGATTTCTGTTTCCACAGTCGGTTGTTTCATACATTCTTTTGCAATATTCCTTCCATCTTTCCAGAATTTCCTCTGTCTCTGTCAGGGTATTCCCCATCTCATCACAAATTACATTTAGCTTAGGTGTGACATTTCTCGTCAATGTCTTCATTTCTTTAAACATTTCACTATCTCTTCCACACCTCTGATGTTCTTCTATTCTTTCACAACAATCTTGTATGTATTGTTTTTTGTCTTTTCTTATGTTTCTTCGTACTTCTTTTGTTAAAGTTTTATATTTATCTTTGTTGTTGTTTGTCACTCTCCATTGCGTCTTCATTTCTCTACATTGTTTTATCAGTTCTAGTGTACCTGCTGTGATCCATCTATTCTTTTGTGTTTTCTTTACTGGAACCATGTCTTTAGCTGTTGTTACTAAGATATCTTTGGCCTGCGTAGCCAATTCATCTGGTGTCATCTCTTCCTGTACAGCCATCAGGATTTCGAAACGGTTCTTCACTTCTATACCGTATTGTTCTGGTATATTTGTAAGGTCAAAGCGGAGTGGTCTTGATCCCATAACTATCTTTTTTAGCTTTATCTTCATGTCTGCTATTAATAACTCATGGTCCATGTCACAATAAGCACTTGGTAAAGTTTTTGCTGATGTTATGCTTGACCTCCACCTTCTCTGCACTAAAATGTAATCTATTTGATTCCTGGTTTTCCCATCAGGTGATGTCCATGTGTAAAGTCTTCTTGGATGTTGTTTAAAAAGTGTGTTAGCGATCATTAGCTCATTTTCCATACAAAACGCCATTAGATTGTCACCTGCCTCATTTCTGTGTCCTATGCTAAATTTCCCTACAACTTGTCCTTCATCTTCTGCTCTTTCTGTACCAATTTTTGCATTAAAATCACCCATTATAAATACAATATCATTTTTCCGTACCTGGTCCATTGTCGTCTGCAGTGTGTTATAAAAATGTTCTACTTCATCTTCTTCTGCTGCTGATGTAGGTGCATATACCTGGATGACTGTTACATTTCTAGGAATGCCCTTAAGTCTGATTGTTAGGATTCTATCACTTACTGGATTGTAGCCTAGTAATGCTTTTGATGTTGATTTGTCCAAATAAAAAGCCACTCCATTCTTTCCTCCTACTTCTCCGCCAGAATATATAAATATATTATCATTCTGCTCTTAAAGTGTCCTGATCCTTTCCATCGATGTTCGCAGATTCCCAAAATGTGTATCCGTGTTCTTTTCATCTCGTCACTTATTACGTGATATTTTCCCTCATACATACTTCTTACATTCCATGTTCCTACTCTTATTTTTCTTTTTAGTTTGATACAGGGGTTTTCCTTGGTAACACCGTCAGGATTTTGTCCGTCATCACAATTACTAGTACCGACCTCTGCCTCACACTCTTCCCCAGTGTTAAAATTAGATCTATCTGGCCTGAGGGACTCACCACCAGATCTTTTTCCTATTTGACTTTCCATGATTGCTGCTTGGGTTTCTTGGTATGTTTCCAGAAGGTAGTTTACCATTGCTTTCCTTCCGGGCAGTGACTGTACTAGTCAGTGATCGTAGCCATTGTCCCTACATTGAGATCATCTGCCTACCATCATAGAATAGGTGACCATAACCAACATTATCTGTCAGCTGCTCTCCCATTCCATCCACCACCTGCTCCCATGGCTTCACGTCACCCTGATCGGGGGGCTATATGGGTACTCCACCTTGCCCAAGGGTGTCCCGTAGACTAACGGAGGTAAGGAGGCGTCTTACTTCTCCTTTGATAGGGGATACCCCTACCCCGCTAACCATTTGAGTAGTCTATAAAGGCTAAATATAGATTCACATTAAATTCTCTTCATTTCTCTATTATTAATCTTAAATTGAATATATGATCTCTTGATCCTCTTCCCTTGAGGAATGTTAGAGAAGATGTAGACAAAGAATATTATGACGCCACAACAATTGGAGGTTATGAAATACTAGACATTAGATATGCTGATGACACAGTATTACTGTCCACAACACAAGATGGAGTGGAAAAACTAATTATGTCAGTCCTTACGGACAGTGAAGAGCAGAACCTCTATCTTAATGCAAAGAAAACTAAAGTGATGACAAATGACAAAACAAACAAGGCAGCTGAAATATGTATCATTGAGGAAAAACTGGAAGAAGTGGAGAGTTTTTAATATCTTGGATCACTACTAACTATTAATGGAGATACAATGAGGGATATTAAAAGGAGAACATCTATCGCTCTTCAGAAAGTAAAACAAATAAAGAATCTGTGAAGAGGAGCAGACAGAACCACAAAAATAAGATTTTTTTCTTTCACATCGCAACATATGCCTGTGAGACCTGGACACTTAACAAAACAGCTGAGAAACACATAAATGCCTTTGAATGTAAATGCTACAGAAGAGCTCTCTAAATATCATGGACACAAAAAAGAACAAATATATCTATACTACAAGAGCTTAATATTGAAGAAGGCTGGCTAGAAAGAGGATTAAACAAAGAAAACTTAAATATTTTGGACACATTAAATGTCATGATAATTTAGAGAAGACCGTATTAGAAAGATACATAATGGGAAAAAGAAAGAGAGGAATATCAAAACAAAGATGGCTGTAAAACATCGTTGACGATATGCAAATGGATGCAGCAGTGGCAGGCCATCTTGCTCACAACTGAGAGGTCTACAGGAGTGCTGTTTGGGAGGCAAAGTTTCACAAGGGACAAGCAAATGAATGAATGAATGATCCTCTTTCTTGCTTGAAACCAGCTTGGACCATATTGACTTCTTCTATTTTCTTACAAAGTCTACACATTCTGATTTTTTATAGAATTTTACTTGCGTGACTAATCAGGGCAACAGTTCTGTATTTTGTGCATAATTTCAGGTTACCCTTTTTTGGCAGTGGCATGAATACAGTTCTTTTCCATTCTTTTGGCCAAATACCTGAATGTCATATCTTTTTACATAGTGCATGACCGATTATTACACATTCCTTTCCTCCTGCTTTAATAAGTTCAGCTGTTATCTTATCACATCCTGGTGATTTACCATTTTTCAAATTCTGTATTGCCCATAAAACCTCTTCTATTGTCAGTTCAGGTTCTTTCTCCTCCAATAATAATTCACACTGTTGACTTCTACTTTCACAGTCAGTTGTTTCATACATTCATCTGCAATACTCCTTCCATCTTTCTAGAATTTCCTCTGTCTCTGTAAAAGTATTCCCCATCTCGTCATAAATTACATATAGCTTAGGTGTGACATTTCTCATCAATGTCTTCATTTCTTTAAACATTTCACTATCTCTTCCACACTTCTGATGTCCTTCTATTCTTTCACAACAATCTTGTACATATTGTTTTTTGTCTTTTCTTATGTTTCTTTGTACTTCTTTTCTTAAAGATTTATATTCCTCTTTGTTGTTTGTCACTTTCCATTGTGTCTTCATTTCTCTACGTTGTTTTATCAGTTGTAGTGTGCCTGCTGTAATCCATCCATTCTTTTGTGCTTTCTTTACTGGAACCATGTCTTTAGCTGTTGTTATTAAGATAAAATTGGCCTGCGTAGCCAATTCATCTGGTGTCATCTTCTTACGTACATCCATCAGGATTTCGAAATGGTTCTTCACTTCTATATCATACTGTTCTGGTATTTTTGTAAGATCAAAGCGGAGTGGTCTTGATTCCATAATAGTCTTTTTTATCCTTATCTTCATGTCTGCTACTAATAACTCATGGTCCTTGTCACAGTCAGCATCTAGTAAAGTGTTTGCTGATATTATAATTGACCTCCACCTTCTTTGCACTAAAATTTAATGTAATCTAATTGATTCTTGGTTATACCATCAGGTGATGTCCATGTGTAAAGTCTTCTTGGATGTTGTTTAAAAAATGTGTTAGCAATCATTAGCTCATTTTCCATGCAAAATGACAGATTGTCACCTGCCTCATTTCTGTGCCATATGCTAAATTTCCATACAAAAGGATTAGGGCATAAGGCTAACAACCTTATCCTGGGACCTATCTAGAGGCAACTCCAGATGGGAAAAAAAGATATCGTTATGGAAACTCGCAGAGAAACCAACCGAGCATCAGGGATGCCAACTCCGAAGAGCTCATTCGTCGGCCCCAAACATGTGACAAGGATTGGATTCTGGAATGTGAGAACGATGGCAGCACCAACAAAAACTACCCAGGTCATCAAAGAAATGGAGAGATACCATCTAGACATACTAGGCATCAGCGAAATGCGATGGCCAGAAGCAGGTAAAAGATCGGCGGAAAACAGTAAGTTAATTATACATTCAGGCAGAAATGACAATAAATTCCGAGACGGAGTGGGCATTATTATGTCAAATGTAGCTGCAAAGAGCCTTGTAGAATGGGAACCAGTGAACAGTCGTATAATAAGAGCACGATACAACCTACGACACGGAAGAATGACAATAGTACAGTGTTATGCACCCATGAATGATGCAGATGATGATGTGAAAGACGACTTCTATCACCAACTACAACAAATCATCAACAAAGTCCCTAAACATGACATCCTAATTGCTATGGGGGACTTCAATGCTAAGGTAGGGAAGGATAATACCGACATTGAAAAAGTGATGGGGAAAGAAGGAATTGACATGGTTAATCAGAATGGAGAAAGATTAATTGAAATATGTCTAACAGAGGGCATGGTCATTGGAGGCACAATATTCCCACACAAAGAGATACATAAAACAACATGGATATCTCCAGATGATAGAACTAGAAACCAGATAGACCATTTGTGTATTAGAAAGCAATACAGAACATCTCTCATGGATGTAAGGGCTTATAGGGGTGCAGATGTCAACAGTGATCACAACCTGTGCATAGGGAAAATAAAACTAAAATTGAAAAGTCAACACAAGAAATCAGTACACAGAAAGATAAACATCCACAGCCTACAAGAAGAAAATACTAACATTAATTTCAATCAGGAACTTGCCAATCATTCCAAAACACCCAGTGAAGTTGAGGAGATAGGTATAGATGAGTTATGGAATTCTTACAGCACAGCCATAATCACAGCAGCAAAAGTAAGCGCTGGATTGGAAAAACCAAATAGAAAAGCATGGATATCAGATAAAACATGGAAGTATATACATGAAAGACGAGCAGTCAAATTAAACATGTTGAATGCAAAAGCAGATCATGAAAGAGATTCGGCAAAAGCAAAATACAAAGACATAGACAAGAAAGTAAAAAGTTCAGCTAGAAGGGATAAAAGAGAATACATAGACAATATGGCGAAAGAGGCAGAAAAAGCAGCAAAAACAGGAGACAGCAAAACTTTATATAACATACAAAAGAGGCTAACAGGTACTATTACATCTAAAGAAAGACCAATCCTTAGCAAAACTGGAACACTATTAACATCAAATAAAGACCAAAAGCAAAGATGGGCTGAACACTTCCAAGAAATACTCAATCGACCACACCCAAAAGAATTGTTAAACATTGAAACTGACTTACCAGCCCCACAACTAAATGTCAATCTAGATGAAATTAAATTGCATGAAATTGAAACAGCAGTGAATTTAATGGCTAACAACAAAGCTGCAGGTGAAGATGAAATAACAGCCGAGATGCTAAAAGCTATCAATAGTGACAACATGAGACAACTACAGAGAATGTTTAACAAGATTTGGAAAGAAGAAAAGGTCCCTTCTAATTGGAAGAAGGGAATCATTGTTAAAATACCAAAAAAGGGCAACCTTAGTGACTGTAACAACTGGAGAGGAGTAACCTTAATATCAGTTGTGTCAAAAGTATTTTGCAAGGTCATTTTGAACAGACTCAAAGATATAGTGGATACTGCAATGAGAGAAGAACAAGCAGGATTTCGAAAAGGGAGAAGCTGTCTCGACCAGATCTTTACTCTCAGAATAATACTTGAAGAACATATTGAAAAGCAGAAACCATTAATACTGAATTTCATAGATTTTAAGAAGGCATTTGATAGCATACACAGAGATTCATTATGGAGAATTTTATGTCTATATGGAATACCATCTAAAATTGTCAACATCATTAAGGACTTATACAATGGATATGGTTGTGCAGTCAAGACAGAAGAAGGGATGAGTGAATGGTTCCAGATTGAAACAGGCGTGAAACAAGGATGTATACTGTCTCCTTTACTTTTTGGGATTACAATAGACTTCATAATGAAAAAATGCTGCACAGGTAACACAGGTATTGACTGGGTACATGGGACCCAACTAGAAGATCTTGATTTGCTGATGACATAACTCTTATCAGTAATAATGTGAATTCCATGCAAGAAAAAACAGATAGCCTATCTTCACTGGCTAGCAAAATAGGACTTGAAATTAACAAGGACAAAACAAAAATAATGAAAATTCCCATCAATCAAAATGGAAAAATACACATAGAAGGGACAGATATTGAAGAAGTCAATCAATTTGCATACCTTGGCAGCTACATAGACCAGGATGGTGACACTAGAAAGGAAGTTAGGATCAGAATTGCAAAAGCAGCATCAATCTTCAAGAATCTTGAGAACATATGGAATTCAAAAGTTATAAGCACAAAAACCAAGTTAAGACTATTCAATTCAAATGTAATATCCACCCTCATTTATGCATGCGAAAGCTGGAAAACAACTAAAGAAATAGAAAAGAAATTAGACTCTTTTGAAAACAAATGCCTAAGGAAAATACTCGGCATCAATTGGAATGAATTCAAGAACAATGCAGAGATAAGACAGATGACTGAACAACAACCAGTCTCACGGGTGATCAGGAAAAGGAGATGGACATATGTTGGTCACTTGATGAGAAGAAATGATCAGAGAATCCCAAAACAAGCTATCAAGTGGAACACAACAGGCCGAAGAAAAAGGGGCAGACCGCTGAAACTCTGAAGAGGACATTATTAAGAGAGGCCAAGTTAACAGGCATAAAATCCTTTGATGAGGTTGAAAGACTCGCCGAAGGCAGGAAAAATTGGCGAACTACTTTGCGAGCCCTATGTGACGTCTAACGGCACGGGAAGGATATAAGATATAAGATATAAGAAGATTGAGCTGGATTTTGTTTACTGTAATCTATTAAGCTAGATTATGTTTATTGTTATCTATTAAGCTGGATTTTGTTTACTGTTATCTATTAAGCTAGATTTTGTTTATTGTTATCTATTAAATTGGATTTTGTTTACTGTTATCTATTAAGATAGATTTTGTTTACTGTTATCTATTAAGCTGGATTTTGTTTACTGTTATCTATTAAGCTAGATTTTGTTTATTGTTATCTATTAAGCTAGATTCTGTTTACTGTTATCTATTAAGCTAGATTTTGTTTACTGTTATCTATTAAGCTAGATTTTGTTAACTGTTATCTATTAAGCTAGATTTTGTTTACTGTCAACCAGTATGACTTCATATGTGTCTGTCTGCTGTATTTTCCCAAGTATGTCTCAAGCAACTGTCAAATTTTTGACCAGTCATTTAAAAGAAATAAACTTAGGAGGAATTTTCATTATGACAAGCAGAATTTTTTTTTTCACTAAAAAACAGTGAAGAGGATTTCCCCAAAAAATAGGGAATATGTCAATAAAAATGTGATGCAAGAGCAGGCAACATACGATAATTCTGGTCTAAAAAACTCATATAAAGGTTTGTATTGACTGTGCTTGCATAATTCTCTGTTCTCTACTATTTACATGTTGTTTTTGCTTCTAGTGACAGATCAAGCTTGCCTTGAAGCTCTCTTCTGGAAAATAATGAAAGGAACCATAGTTCATGATAATATGCCTTTAGTTCAAAATCACCACAACATCAGTCACTGAGAACTTTATCCTCTATTACACAGGCACCAACTCAATTTCTTTGTTGTTTATTTCTTTTTAAAGCATCTGTATACCGTCATGCTCCAAATGTCAACAAGATTTATATAAATCAATGAAGCATGGTAAGAATTTCTAAATTTATCAATGACTTACATTATTTTTTTAACTCTTACCTACCAAACAACAGCCATGAATTATGGCCTACTTGTGTAATAACAAATGTGCAGTAGTTAGCATTATGAACACCAAACTATAGAGCAAAACTGTATGACTACATTTTTTGGTTTTTTTTTAACCAAAGCACTTGGTTCATGGTGGGCCAATGGTGGGCCAAGAGTTAATACACAAGTAGCATTTATGATGCACTTTTCTTCAACAAAGCCACACTGTTCTTCTGCATTTCTGTATTTATTTTATGTATACCAAAATTAATGATTTTTAAGTATTTTTATGACAATAATATTAGACAAAGTTTGATATTTTACTCTGTCTGAAATATCACAATAACATGATATTTTAGACTGCATCACCTTCAGTGAAGAACCAAGGAAGGAGGAAGTAAGATTAGATACTAAAAGCAAGAACTGGAGAATTTAAAATATAGAACTGAAATAATAGAAATTAATTAAGAGATTACCATTAATTTCTCTAAGCTTGGTAGATAATAGTTCTCATGAAACAATAGAGCAGTACTATTGCCATGCTTGAAACAAATCTCATTTTGAAAACTCAACTCTTTCTTTTTTTCTGCATTGAAATCTTCTGAGACCGTGACCAGCATGTCTGCATGAACATCACTGTTCTAAGCAGCTGAATTTATTGTTTCAGAACAAAATGCTACATGTTCTTCAACTATTTCTATAACAATTATTTTATTCAGTCATAAATTATTCTGCTATATATTAAAAAGAAAATTTAATTTGCCTGGAAATTTGTAAACAGAATGACTTACGGTATTGGCATTTCTCACCAAACCAACTGCTGAGACATAAATCTTCAGAACATTCACCAGATGTGGTACAGTTTTTCTGGCAGTGACATTTATATTCACAGTTTTGTCCAAACCAGCCTTCATTACACCTTTTAGAAATTGGTGGCATGTGCAGGTGAAGGTGCATGATTTTATTACTCTGCAGAAAAGAAGCCATATAAAATGATGTAAAGGAAGAAAGGGCATTGGTTTCATTATTATCATCTCTTCAATCCCCTGGGAAAAACTGTGTTAAGAACACACTTATCTTAACATAGTTTTTGTGAGACAGCGAACATAGATCTGTTTGCTTAAAAACTCTGACCTACTTCTGTGGCCCAGAAACCTGTAGCAATCAACACTAATGTAATTGTTATTTTTGTAAAATGTAATGTCAGGTTGGTGGATGGATGGGGACATGGTGATTGCCAGCAGGAATGAGGAAAATCTGATGTGAAAACAATGAATCAAGGACGTGACAAACTATGTGTCTTTATAACAATGGTAATCAGAATGAATACATAATGGGAACAAGAAAAAGAGGAAGACCAAAATGAAGATGGCTGCAAGAAATCGTTGACGATCTGCAAATGGACGCAGCAGCAGCAGGCCATTTTGCTCACACCCGAGAGGCCTACAGGAGTGCTGTTTGGGAGGCAAAGTTCCGCAAGGGACATGCAAATGAATGAATAAATCAGAATGATGTAAACAAAACAGAGCCAGCAGACTATAGGTGGCGGGGAATGGATATCGTTGAGGCACTCATCAGATTCCTCATCCGAAAGTCAGGAGTGTCTCTGTGGAACTGTGTCAAAGCCATCTGGCCAGTCAACCTTGCATGTTGGATCTGACATGCAGAAGGGACTTAATTACAGCCACCAGAGGCTGGAAAACAAAGTTTTGGTCAGGCCAGCCTACACCACTGTCTTCATAGCAGTCTGAGCAAGACCACAGTCTGCCCTAGCAAGGAAAGGTCAGAGTTATCCAGCCAAAAAGTGCATCACAAAAATCAGGGTACCACACACAATCGCCAATGTGCTTACAAAGAAGAAGAAGAATCTCTTCAATCTATCGTCTGCTCATAGCCAAAAAAAGTTTATATAAGAATATGTGAATTGTACATATGATAATTATTATATTAATTATATTGGCACTTTTCAACTAAGAGACAGTTTTGAAGCTATCAGTTATCAGTTGTTGTGGGTTGTGTTAAGTATTCATCTTGCTGAACAGCTCCTTTCATGGAGAAAGGTAAGGATAGATGATATCGGACAGTCTAGTTTGAAAACATGAGAGAAATTCATCAGTGAGTTGATGGAAAACACCAAGAATAAAGATCTATAGAGAAGCATGATTATCATCATATGTCAGCAAAGCACATGATGATTATGATGTAGTTTCAGCTTCAGAACAAATGGCAGTGCATCAAAGACGCTATTAAAGGCTAAATAATATGATCATCTTATAGTTAGTACCATGAAGGAAGTTAAAACTGTATGGTGCAATTTTAACAAAACTATGAGGAACTTATGAAGAAATACAAAAGGAATGAGAAAAGATGCAGTCAGAAGCAATAAACCAAATATTATTTTGATAAAATATCTTCTTTAAGAACAACTGAAAAAAAAAAAAAAGGCTGCAAATATCATCATCATCATCAGGTGCTGTGCCGACTGGCGTTGGCTATTATGCTTCTCCAAAGTACCCGATCCTTCATGCAGGCCATCAGCTCAGTTGGTGATCTCCTCCCACACCATCCCGTCAGACTGTCCAGTATCATTTCTCTTGGTCTTCCTCTTGATCTTCCTCCTTCTATTTTTCCTGTTGTTATAATATTTTCAATGCCCCCTCTTCTCATTGCATGTCCCATGAAAGTACACTGTCTCTCTCTTATCTTTCTGACAAGGTTTTTTGTCTCTCCAGCTCTTCTCATACATTCTTCATTAGTTATTTTTGCTGTCCAGGGGATTCGCAACATTCTTCTAATAAACCACATTTCTGCTGCTTCCAATGCTTTTTGTGCAGACTTGCCTATTGTCCATGATTCATTTCCATATAACAAGATAGGTTCAATATAGCATTTTAGGACTCGTTTTCTAACATTCATTGATAAAGATGTGTTAGCTAATATGTTTCTCATTCTCTGAAATGCAGTCTTTGCTTGGCTTATTCTGTTCCTAATTTCTGTTCTGCTTTTCCCATCTGAAGTTATTACTGCTCCAAGATATTTGAATTTCTGCATCTGCTTTAGAATAGTTCCATTTAATTTTATACTGCATGCTGGTGGATTCTGTTTCTTAGATATAACCAAAGTCTCTGTCTTTTTGATGTTAAAAGTAAGGCCTTTCTGTTCACTTTCTTTGGTGACTTTATCCAAGAGATTTTGCAGGTCTTGTTGGTTCTCAACTATCAGTACTGTGTCATCAGCATACCGAAGGTTGTTAATATTGTATCCTCCAATTTTTATGCCTGGTTCTGTGATGATCGTTCTTAGAATATTCTAGCTGTACAGAGAAAAAAGGTCTGGAGATAGTACACATCCTTGTCGCACCCCTTGTTTTATAGGTTGATATTTTCCAATTCTATTTTCAACTCGAACTGCTGCCTCTTGCTGCCAGTATAGATGTTTTACAATCCTCAGGTCTTTGCCGTCTATATTGATGTCTTCAAGCATTTTAATAATTTCATTATGTTTCACCTTGTCAAATGCCTTGGTGTAATCAATGAATCATAAGTAGAGATCTTTCTGTACTTCTAAAGCTCTTTCTGTTAGCGTTCGTAAAGCATAAATGGCATTGTGTGTTACCTTTCCTTCAACAAATCCAAACTGTTCATCTGCTATTTCCATTTTTATCTTTTTCCTTGTTCTTCTCATAATTATTCTCAGAAGTAGCTTCATTATGTGACATGAGAGGCTGATAGTCTTGTGGTCGTCACATTCCTTTGCACCTGGTTTCTTTGGTAGTGCTATAAACGTGGATTTAATCAGGTCACTGGGAATATAACCACTGTTGTAAATATCATTCAGTAACTTGGTTATTATTTTTATTCCTATCTCCTCTAGTGCCTCTATTTCTTCTCTCTCTCTCTCTGAACCTTAAGTGCCCAGGGCACATGGGGCTTCCGCAAGGGTTTTCCACAAATGCCTGTCTTTTGCCTTTTTTTCTGCTCTTGCCCAGGTGAGCCCTCTATTGCTCAACATCCTTTCTGTTGTTCTTCTCCATGTCTCTTTTGGTCTACCCTTACTTCTGCTCCCCTGTGGTGTCCATCTTAGTGCTATTTTTGGTAGTGAGTTGTCAGTCATTCGGAGCACATGTCCCAACCATCGCCAGCGTCTTTCCTCAATAATTGTTGTCAGTGGTTTCATCTGCATTTCTGCCAATAAGATGTTATTTCTTATGGTGTTTGGCCAAAATATTTTTTTAATTCTACGTAAACATTTAGTCTGGAAAGAATTCAACTTGTTTTCTATGGTTTTCGTGATTTTCCAGCATTTACTTCCATAGAGTAGTACACTTAGAACATTACTCTTAAATATCTATTTCTTCTATTGTTATATTATCAGGCCCAGTCGCTTTTCCTTTCTTCATGTGTTTGATGGCATCTATGATTTCATCTTCAAGTATTGGTGGTCCATCACAGTTTTCAGTATCTGGTGTTAATTCTGGTCTTTCTCCTCCATATAGCTCACCGATATACTCTGTCCACCTGTCCACAATGTCTTCTTTTTCCATTAACATTTTACCTTCTTTCGATTTCAGGCATCCTGTGGTATATTTTGTGTTCCTGTCTGTGAGTTCATTAATTCGTTTGTGCATGTTTTTGCTGTCTTTATTATGAGAGTCCTCTATCTGTCTGCACTGTTCATTTAACCACACTTCTTTTGCTTCTCTGCATTTGCGTCTTATTTCTTTATTTATCTTGCTATATTTTTCTTGGTTATTTTTACTCCTCCTCCTCTTGTCCATCAGTCCTAAGATGTCATCTGTCATCCATTTATTTTTAGGGGCTTCTTTTTTCGGTGGTATTATCTCCTTAACAGTTTGGTGGATAGAATCTCTTAACATTTCCCATTGTTCATCTATACTATTTATCTTTGTTATTGCATTGTATCTATTTGTTATAATAACTTTGTATTGTTCTCGCAGTTCTTGGCCATTTTTAAGAAGTTCTGTATTCAGTTTGATGTTTCTCACTTTTCTGCCTGCTTTCTTTAGCTTTATTCTAACTTTTCCACAGCGTGGATCATGGTCACTATTGCAGTCAGCTCCTGGCATGGTTTTTGTTGTCAGTAATGCATTGCGGAATCGTTTGTTGATTAATATGTAGTCTATCTGGTTAAATGTCTTTTTGTCTGGGCTGCACCACGTTGCCAGTCTTCGAGGATGTTGTTTAAACCAGGTGTTTCCTACAACCATGCTGTGTATTCTTGCCCATTCAATTAATTTATAACATCTGTCATTCCTCTCCCCCAGTCCATAGTCACCAATGATGTCCGAAGTTCTTCCTTTACCAACTTTGGCATTAAAATCTCCCATGACTATGGTAACTTCATGTGACTTTGTGTGTTTTAGGGCTGTCTCTATGTCATTATAAAATATCTGTACATCTTCTTCAGAACTTTCAGATGTTGGAGCATACACTTGTATAATATTTATGTTTACTGGTTGTCCTTTCAGTTGGGCTAGCAGGACTCTGTCCGATATGTTCAAATATCCTACAATTGTCCTTGCCGTTTTTTCATCAAATATAATTCCTACTCCTCGTTCATGTTTCTCACTTCCTGAATATATTATTGTATATTTATCCGAGTTTATCTTTCCTGCACCTGTCCATCTAACTCTGCAAATATACCCAACACTTAAAAACTACTTAGCTATTAAATAAAATATATTCATATGAAATGCACCACATCACATAACAATAAACATATGACCCAATGAAAACACATGTTTAGAAACAGTGTGAAAGTTTAAAAAAACGATACACAACAAAAAATACATAACATTTCAAACATGAAATGAGGGAAATGAATAATTTCTTAACTGTTTGCTCATTTAGATTAAGGACAGAAAAGGGAAGATGGATAGAAACAAGAAAAAAAAGGCAATGAAAATTTAATCTGGAATACAACCAAAATGGACGCTGGAAGCATTTTGGAAGAACAGGATGGTTCTCATGTATAAACAAGGAAAAAAAGTAGGAACAGCTTTATTACTTAACGAGCACACAATGAGCCATAACCACACAAAAACACACAGGACGAAAAAAATGAGAGAGAAGATAAAGTATAAATTCACATGAATGCTATGTAAAAAATATGAATGGAAAAAATGTAAATAAAATAAAACAGAATAAATGGAGCACTGAGCTGTGACTTGTAAGAGGCTGTGGCTTGTAAGAGACCATGTTCAGAAATGTGCATGGTGAAGTGTAGAGAATATTTAAATGGAGACTTGTGATGTGTGATAGGTGGATCATAAATAAGGATGGGGGAAAGAAACTGCTGAGAGGAGAGAGAGAGTGATACAATGGTAATCTAGCTAGGACAAGGTGGAATAGATGATTATAGTTGGGGTAGAGGGGTTGTAATGTGATGCTGTGAGGAGGTTCTGAACTATGTGTAACAAGTGAGAAGTGAGTGGAACAAAGTGCAGAGGGATTATGTTTGTGAAATGTTAGGTGTAGCTGAATAGCAAGCTCAAACCATGTGTTTCCAGTGTGCCATATTCCTGAATGTAGTGGTTATCAAGCACTAGGTGGCTTCTGTCATCAGTGTGACATTGTTTGCTTGGCTGTGTTTGACATCCGAAATGTCACTGCTGTTTGCTCATTGAGTAACAGAAAATGTTCATATTTTTCTTCCTAGTTTATATGCTTTGGTATCACAGCTTTACTGCAGTGGTTTCATGTATAGTTATATACTTACACACTAATTTTTTGATGGTTCTCATGAATCTAGAAATTCCATTTATTGGAAATACAGAAACAAACAGTAGTAACTGAAATGTCATGTATTTTCTTTATGTTTCTTTGCAATAAAAAGTGGTTTTGGTTAAAGTGTCACTAGTAGGATCTGTATGTTAAACAAAAACAAAAGAAAATCTGTTGGTCATTTTACCAACACTATGACACTATAACACTTTGGCACATGGAAATTGTATATGAAAAAAATATTATTCTTACTGAGCTGTTTCATTAAAACATTTTGCATTTTTAAATCTGCACTTATCATCATTAGTGTCTTTTCCTCTTACCACAGACAATCATATTAGAAATGTGGGCTTCTGATTAAAACAAAAGAGATGTAGTAATAATATCAATGTGTTGTTATAATTTTAAAAGTTTGTTCATTTTTGTGCTGATCATAAATGTTACTTACTGACAATAACACTTTTTCCTGCCAAGGTGGATTCTTTTAAACATAGTATCTTTCTGTAGGGTCATTTCAAAAGAAGAAAAAAAAACAAAAAACACTTTCTTTATCTTTCGCGTTCTCTGAAACAAAACAACCAGCCAAAAATAGCACCAGCTGCATATTACTAATGCAAACCTTCAATAATGAAAAAAATAATAGCAAGGAAAATAAATCCCATGAGAGTTAACAGTCCTTCAAGAGCAACAACTCTTGTACAGCATCCATTATATGGTCATGAAAATATTCCCTTTTGAAAGTCTGTAGCAAAAAAAATAATAATAATATAATTAAACTACAAATTAAAAGTACAGATGATGAGTTAAATATGTCAGCCATGGTTAGTGCAGTATAGTGGAAGAAATGAACAATGAATTTTTACCCACTCCATTACTTAACAAGACTTTGCAGATCATTGTCTTTCATCTAAGGAAATGATCACTGCAGGCTGCTGATTCATTATACTGTGGGAATGGAGTTATAGACAATAACATATACTACAAGAGTGCCCAGACAAAATGAAAGTGATTGAATCTAAACTGTTTCACTTTTTCACTCACTTACAAGGAAGATGGCTGACATTCAAATCCATGAATGCACTAAACACTGCGCCACCACAGTGCATTAAGACTACATTGCTCAACCACTTGCATTTGCAGTATTAATTACTACTCAAGGTTTCCTCATTGGTGTTGGTCACAATTCTCTTATTCAGTAATATTTCTAGCATGGCTCATTTTTGTAATCTCAACATTCCAAGGTAGAATGTTATGCTAACCAAGTATGCATATGGTAGGTGAATTAAATTTTGAATTCATTCTCCTTTTGAAAATATGAAATGTTTTTTTTCTCATGATTGTTCTTGTAATGGTTTCTTTTTTAAAAGAACTTTAACACCCTCTGTAAAACAATACCTGAGCCAACCTCAGCTTCTGAGTGTGCCCTTTTAAAGTACACTTCAGCAAACAGCAACGATTTTTTTTTATATTTCACATTAAGCTGAATAAAACATACCAGAAGTGTAGCCATAAATAAACACTGCCAGAAGAAAGATCTCAGAGTAGTCATTGTTCTTCATCATCAACAACTTAGTGTAAAAGGCTTGTCTGTACAAAACACAAGCAAAGTTACTTCACAAAGAGTAGTGCACAGTACTGGTACTTATTATATTCTGAAAGCTACTTATAATACTTTGTATAGTATAGCACATTTCTGTGAAGACTATTTCTATTTGTTGTAACTGCAAATTATTATTGTTAACTAAATGTAATACAGAAACATGAAAGCTTCATTAATGAAAAAAAGAGAAATGACAACTGCATTAAAACTGCTTGTAGTAATAAAGACAGACTAATGTATATGGCTCAGTTTACAAAGAAAAGATAGAAACAGTAAGGAAAGTCAACAGGAATAAGAATGGCAGATGAACATTGTCCCTTTATCTCACTTCTCTGCCAATCATGTGCTTCCACTTTGTGCTCATCTATGTCTCTCTGGGTGCATTTTGTGCCTCACCTTTCTCACACAAAAAAAAAGAGCTATGTTTAATGTTTCATCTGTTGTTCATGTTTTTATCTGTTGTGTTGTTTTTGTATGTGATCCTTACAAAAGATGTTTGCCAAAATATTGGATTGTTGTATCTTCTTCATTTATACATGCTTATCTTACTTTCTGCTATTCTCGTTTCTGTCCATTTTCCTCACCCTTTCAGTCACTCCTGTTAAACTCAATCATGCCCCTTAGTCTACCTTTAGTAATGAAAAGTAAAAAGGCAACAGAGTTAACAGTATAGCACATGTTTGTGTGTGTGTTGGGGGGGGGGGGGCGAGAAATGAATTTTTTAAAAGTAGTCTTCATTTCTTTTAATTTGAATAAAATGTACAATTATGTATGATCTCCAAATGGAAGGATCAGCAGCAGGGCATCTTCCTTACAACTGAGAGGCCTGCAGGAAAGCTATTAGGAAGGCAAAGTTCTGCAAGGGACATGCAAATGACTGACTGTACAAATATGACTGAAAACTACTTATCCTTTTTCAACATAGTCCCAACTATGTTCAATACAGATCTGTCACTGCTTCACTAATGCATGGATTCCATGAGAAGAAAAAAATAAACTTGTAGCTAAATATATATAACCTCTTTAATCTGTTCATCTGCATTGAACTTCTTCTCACCAAGTATCTCTCTTGAGTGTTACCAGTACATAATAATCACATGGTGCAAGGCTGGGTAAATATGCAGCGTATGGAAGACACTCCAGATGCAGTTTATAATTTGCTGAACTTTTGCATATGCTATGTGATGCTGCACATTACCATGCTGTAAAACCACACCAGAACTGAGCAAACTATGATGTTCTGACATGACTACAGGTTTCAAGTGGTTCTCAAACAGATCACATTATGCCTCACTGTTGACAGTGGTTCTCAAGCAGATCACATTATGCCTCATTGTTAACATTGGTTCTCAAGCAGATCACATTATGCCTCATTGCTGACAGTGGTTCTTCTTGGCATTAAATTAATATTCTAAGATTAGGCTTTTATAGTCCCAGAAGAACATGAGCATCAGTCTTCTGGCAGACTTTCTTTGGTATCAATGAAGAAGAATGCCACCACTTCTTGCCTGCTTGCCTTGTCTTTGGCTGAAAGGAAAGTACCTAGCATTTATCTCTACTGACTAAACATCACTGAAAGCCATCTCCTTCAGGTTCAGAATGTCAGACACTCAAGAAACCAATAGCTGTGAACCATTCTTCTCTCATGCATACCTCGAAGTGAATGGCCATCTTTGATCACATGTAAAAAAATCACGAACATGCCTCTACTTACGTACATCTAGAGACAAATGACATAACATATCTCTATTACAACTCCCTACTACTTCATTTTCGTGTTTTAGAACATAATTAAGGTTATTTTTTTCTCATATGTATGTATAAACGTGTGTATGCATGTGTACACACACACATATATATATACACACAAAACAAGACAATCAGATCTAAATAGAAGGTATAAGGATTAAAAGAACAAATTAATATAAATATATAAATATCTTTATATTAATTTGTTCTTTTAATCCTTATACCTTCTATTCGGATCTGATTGTCTTATTTTATATATACATATCTGGTCCAAGCTGGTTTCAGGCAAGGAAGAGGATCAAGAGATCATATATTAAATATAAGATTAATAACAGAGAAATACAGAGAGTTTAATGTGAATTTATATTTGTCTTTCATAGACTACTCGAAGGTATTTGATTGTGTACAACACCAGAAACTTTGGAAAATAATGGAAAAAATGTGATTTCCAACACATCTGATACAATTAACATCACTGTTGTATCTAGACTAACAAGCAGCAGTAAGAATAAATAGTGAAACAATAACTTGGTTTTACATAAAACAAGAGGTCCATCAGGGGTGCATATTGTCGCCTTACTTATTTAATTTGTATACTGAAAATAGAATGAAGAATGTTAGTGAAGATGTAGACAAAGAATATTACAATGCCATAAGTATTGGAGGTTTTGAAATACCAGAGATTAGATATGCTGATGACACAGTTTTACTGTCCACAACACAAAAAGGAATTGAAAAACTAATTATGTCAGTTGTAAGAATAGCAAAGAGCAAAAATTCTATCTTAATATGATGAAAACTAAATTGATGACACTGACAAAACAAACAAAGCAGATGAAATATGTTTCAATTATGAAAAATTGGAAGAAGTGAAGAGTTTTGAATATCTTGGATCTCTACTAACTAATAATGGAGATACAATGAGGTAAATTAAAAGGAGGACATCTATTGCTCTTCGGAAAGTAAAACAACTAAAGAATCTGTGGAGAGGAACAGATTGAACCACAAAAATAAGATTTTTAAGGGCATGCATCTTTCATATTGCAACATATACCTGTGAGACCTGGACACTTAACAAAACAGCTGAGAAACATATAAATGCCTTTGAATGTAAATGCTATAGAAGAGTTCTTCAAATATCATGGACACAAAAAAGAACAAATATATCCATACTACAAGAACTTAATATTGAAGAAGGCTGGTTAGTAAAGAGGATTAAACAAAAAAAACTTAAATATTTTTGACACATTAAATGTCATGATAATCCAGAGAAGACCATCTTGGAAGGATACATAATGGTAAAAAGAAAGAGAGGAAGACCAAGGCGAAGATGGCTGCAAGACATCGTTGATGATCTGCAAATGGATGCAACAGAAGCAGGCCATCTTGCTCACAAATGAAAGGCCTACAGGAGAGCTGTTAGGGAGGCAAAGTTCGGCAAGGGACACGTAAATGAATGAACGAATATAAATATCTATGGGCATTATTCAATAGCCCCAACATTGTGAGAGATGAAATTAGACCTAGAATACAAGCAAGAAACAACACTTATTTTGCCCTCAGACACTTTTTGCAATACAAAATCCTGTCCCACAACACTAAACAAAATATATACAAGACACAGATTAGCACTACAAAATAAGATGAAGCACAGCTACAGATCTTTGAAAACAGAATCTTGAGAAGAATTTTTGGACCATGTATCACAAGAATGGAAAATTAGAATTAAGAAATACATGCACTATTCCAGTCCCCACTTATAACTACCATTATGAAAAACAACAGATTGAGATGGGTTGGATGCTTGAAGAGAATGAGCAAGAATAGACTGACAAGAAAGGCTAGTACAAAAGTGATAAACAGACAGTCCAAGAGGCAGACTGAGACAAGGGTGGCATGACAACCTTGAAGAAGACCTATGAGACCTCACAGTGGACAACTGGCAGGAGAAGACTAAGAACAGAGAGGAATGAAGACAAGTCTTATCTGCAGCAGTGAGCCACAATGGTTCGGAAAACTGAATGAATGAATGTGTATGTGTGCGTGTGTGTATATATATATATATATATATATATATATATATATATAATGTCACATGCACGCAAGATATATCAGTACATAAGCGTGATATAACTCTTGAAATTTAGTCTATAAAAGCTGCAAAGATGAGATTATAGTTACAGGTAAGTTCATGCCCAACACTGATAAATTTTCTTTAGTCAGCGCTGTAAGACATTATCCAGCAGTACAATTTCTTCTTCCCCAACCCACCCTTCTCCTTTGCTTGTCTTTGTTATTTTCTTAATGTATTATGCTTCTGCAAATGTGCTCTCTCTATCTGAACAAAATAAATAAAATAAAACTCCATCTCCATGGCTTTGCTTTGCTATTTTATAATGAAAAATTTCCACGTAGTAAACCTACCTATAAATTCTAAGCTGATGATTGCAAATGACAAAACGGGTCGCAATTATGCAAATATCTGCATCCAGATTAGCTCATGGTGTCATTTATTCTGGCGATTGGTGCATTTCTGTAATATTCTGTCCCGTAATAATTCAGTGACAATTGTGTAATAACTACTTACGGTATCAACGAAGATCAGTTGAAGACAGAAATGAAACTTTGTGTTGTCGAGCAACATAAAAACACTATTGGGAATATCTTCACAGAACAAACATCACTGTCCAGTGATTCAGTGATTGGGAGCAAGGAATGTTCCCTCAAAGCTGAGCATGTTGTTTCGGCGGGCGTCGCTGATAATTTTATTTTTTCATGTCGCATCTTTCATTTGTTTTCATGTACATTATTTTTTAAAGGTATCCCTCACATTATCTGGATTACCGTTCAGATAAAAATATATATTTCATCGTTCCGAAAGCACTTCTTACAGATAGCATTAGGTTCAAGTATGGCGTAAGATCACAATGAATCAGTTACCCAGGGCAGTTCCATTTCTTACAGTCACTGTCGTCTTCAGTCAAGACTGTAGCCATTATTCCCTTTCTATACGAATACCTTGTCTAGATATTTCTATCACGACATAGTCTTCTTTGCTGTTTCATGCAGTTTCTTTATGCGCCCTCTTTTTATAACACACCCAATGGTTTCTATAGGCAGTCAGAGAAATGTGCATGAGTTATGTGGAAAGCGATTCTGTTCATGAATGCAACATCATTTGAGGAAGAAATGAGGATCAAACTTGCAAGCGCAAGGAAAATGGACTTTCAAACGATCAACCAAGTGCCGCACCGCGTGTCGTAGGCGATCATTTCTCTCCACAATTCTCTGTCTTTAGACTTGATTGTGAGATCTGCTGGTGACTTTCTTCCCAGCCACACTGACAGCCCATCCAGTAACTTCTCTCTGTCTTCCTCTGTCTCTTCTTCCCTCAGTTTTTTCCAATTGCCACAATGTGTTCCAATTTTCCTCTTCTCAGAAAATGTCCTACAAATCTCTGCCTCTGACCTTGAAATGGACTTTGCAAACAAATATTGCTTGGTGTTACTGTGTTAGCTATGTAAATCTAAATCTAACATTGGTAGAGTCAGCCATGGCAGACGTTTCCCATCAGGATGAGGCTTGTGTAAAACCTATTTGTGGTTTTAGACGGCATTTATCGTTATCGTATAGTGGTTACTTCTCTATTGTGGAGGGTATGCGGGATGGATATGTGCATCCTGATGTATCTCTAGCTCCTATGAATATATATATATATATATATATATATATATATATCTTATCTTATATCCTTCCCGTGCCGTTAAACGTCACATAGGGCTCGCAAGGTAGTTCGCCAATTTTTCCTGTCTTCAGCGAGTCTTTCAACCTCATCAAAGGATTCTATGCCTGTTAACTTGGCCTCTCTTAATAATGTCCTCTTCAGAGTTTCACGCGGTCTGCCCCTTTTTCTTCGGCCTGTTGTGTTCCACTTGATAGCTTGTTTTGGGATTCTCTGATCATTTCTTCTCATCAAGTGACCAACATATGTCCATCTCCTTTTCCTGATCACCCATGAGACTGGTTGTTGTTCAGTCATCTGTCTTATCTCTGCATTGTTCTTGAATTCATTCCACTTGATGCCGAGTATTTTCCTTAGGCATTTGTTTTCAAAAGAGTCTAATTCTTTTCTATTTCTTTAGTTGTTTTCCAGCTTTCACATGCATAAATGAGGGTGGATATTACATTTGAATTGAATAGTCTTAACTTGGTTTTTGTGCTTATAACTTTTGAATTCCATATGTTCTCAAGATTCTTGAAGATTGATGCTGCTTTTGCAATTCTGATCCTAACTTCCTTTCTAGTGTCACCATCCTGGTCTATGTAGCTGCCAAGGTATGCAAATTGATTGACTTCTTCAATATCTGTCCCTTCTATGTGTATTTTTCCATTTTGATTGATGGGAATTTTCATTATTTTTGTTTTGTCCTTGTTAATTTCAAGTCCTATTTTGCTAGCCAGTGAAGACAGGCTATCTGTTTTTTCTTGCATGAAATTCACATTATTACTGATAAGAGTTATGTCATCAGCAAAATCAAGATCTTCTAGTATATATATATATATATATATATATATATATATATATATATATATATATATTCTATACACATATATCTGTACATGCCCCTATTCTCAACATGTTTATATGGATCGATATCCCCTGGGTCTCTAAGTACTAGATTATGGACATGGCAATGCGATAACCACTTGTGTGGTTGGGCGAAAATCACTAACCCCCCCCCCCCTTCCTAATTCAAACACCATTCCTCCAATCCCTTGTGCATACCTATGAATTGTGACCTCGGCTATTTGTCTGCATTATCAAAGGTTTTCACTTTCTACTCCCAGCCCCAATTATTTTTTCAACTCAGGGTCTTTCATTATTCGTCCGTCCTTCTTGCCTATGACCATTATTGTGATGAATTCTTATAGTATCTATCTAAAACAATGATCTTAAAATACATTCCTGTCATTCATCTGTCGTCCATTAAATGATAAATCCAACCAGTGCATATACAAATTCCCACATGATCTATTTATTTCTCACAAGCTTAAATATAAGGCAGCTGTTCACAACAGCTCTGCTCCCTGTGTTATATATATATATATATATATATATATATATATATATATATATATATATATATATATATATATGTTATATCAGAACATACATTCGAGTGCCCCCTTCTTATTTGCATATGACAAATATTTCTCTTAGTAGCCCTCAATGATATCTTAATTTCTACATACGCAGTTACGTATATATTCACATACTACCTACGACAATGGACTCCAGATATCACAGGACATCACTTGACATACTACAGTCACAGATGATCATGACTTAACACGAACGATGCGGCTGAGCAACGCGCTGAGATCCTAGCTCACGACACATTGTACTTCCGTTCCTTTAAATAAAAAAAATATACAGTTTGCCCCAAAACGTTAAGACCCTTAGCTCGCTCAGAAAACAAATATAAGTGCTCGCCATAGCCTAACAGAATGAGAACTTTCCCGCGCAACTCTCTTCGCGTATCTATCCCAGATTCCTGGATCACGTGATATTACCTTCCTTAGCATACTCGTGTAAGTGAGAGAACTTGTGAACGAGCCACTGTGTATGGTCGCCGTGATTCGGCAACAATCACATCGACCGAGTCTTCGGTCCCGTTCACACTTGACAAAACCTAAAGCATTTAATATCTATCTGATTCAAATCCTCTCCTTGCATGAAGAATATCAATATATTTATTTATCCCTTCTATTATATGTCTTCCATCTTTTTCCCTTCCCCGCCTCTGGTTCTCAATTGAAGACGTAAACTGATACAAGACTGATTAGTTTATTACCAAATGAAGCAAAGCTCTCATAAGAGCATATGTATCTGATGTTAGCATTGAAGCTGCGTTTTCATTTAAATCTTAATTCCGTCTGTTTTCTTGTTAAGAAAAAAAAATTATATTATTCGGAAGTCTCAGTAAATAGTAGGCATAAATAAGATCTTGTAAAATGTATGCCGAGAAATATCCACTGATATACAGCTCTACACACAATAAATAGTTAATACGTTAATACAAAATCTTGCGAATTTTCCAAACGTTGTTAAAAAAAACAGAAATAAAAATTAAACACGCAAAAGATTCTTTACTCATAAGGATGTTTATAAAATGATTTTTGATTGATGCATTTTTTAAAAAAATTCCAGTGTGTCCGTGGTTTTTTTTTTTTTGCTAATGATATGATTTAATTTGGTTTTGTTTGATGCCACGGGCGCAAGCAATTAGCTCTTTTAATTTCGCTGATCGCAACCCGAGGACCACTGAGTGTAATGCTCAATGAAACTCTTCAAGCAACACTGAGGTTTTTGTTTTGAAGCCTTTTTTTCGAAGAGCTGGCGCTTGACAGAGGCTAAGGAGATAATTCCTTTGCTGTAGGTGTACTGCTTCTAAAAAAACTCCACCTCGATAGGGGACTCCACCCCATGTGAACTAGGTTTGTCTAAGGATGCGCCAGTAAGATGAAAGATGTGATCCTATACCTTTGCGTCCTCGGGATCATATGCAAGGATTACAGATAATGGTGAATAAATGCATCTTATTCTAGATAATCATCTTTCTTGTACCATCAGTTTTATTATTATTATTATTATTATTATTTTATAGTTCATGTCAGCACCCAACATTTCCTTTTTTTTTTTTTTTTTGTTTAAAATTCGAGATAGTCCTTGAAGATTCGAAAACCTAAATCCAACCTTTGTGGGGATAAAAATGCGTTTAGAAAGTCATCATTTTGCGTTCACAATATTCCAAGAAAAACAGCAACAACAAAAAAATCTACACCCACTCCACACACACTTCCACAGAGAGAGAGAGAGACAGAGAGAGACAGACAGACAGAGACAGAGATAGAGAGAGAGAGACAGAGAGAGAGAGAGAGAGGAGACTTGTGGTAGCTGTCGTCCTGAAAGTCCTGAAATGAAATGAGTTATTTGTTTAGGGAATAGTGTGGCAGGTTTGAGCCACCTATTTCACACGGATGTTGCGTGGTGTTGTGGGTGTCCTTCTGCTGTTCTATCAACTCAGCGATTCAACTTCTTAACTGCTGATGGTGCCCTTCAACGTTCAAATGTTCTGAACAGCTCAACGAATCAACTTCTTCCAACACATAACGAATGGAAAAACATACATGAATCTTGTCAAGTTTTCCATTGTTTTAACCCATTATTTCTCGACATTCCATTTTAATAATTTCATTATGTTTCACCTTGTCAAATGCCTTGGTGTAATCAATGAAGCATAAGTAATGATCTTTCTGTACTTCTAAAGCTCTTTCTGTTAGTGTTCGTAAAGCATAAATGGCATTGTGTGTTCCCTTTCCTTCAACAAATCCAAACTGTTCATCTGCTATTTCCATTTTTATCTTTTTCCTTGCTCTTCTCATAATTATTCTCAGAAGTAGCTTCGTTATGTGACATGAGAGACTGATAGTCTGGTGGTCGTCACATTCCTTTGCACCTGGTTTCTTTGGTAGTGCTATAAACGTGGATTTAATCAGGTCACTAGGAATATAACCACTGTTGTAAATGTCATTCAGTAACTTGGTTATTATTTTTATTCCTGTCTCCTCTAGTGCCTCTATTTCTTCTATTGTTATATTATCAGGCCCAGTCGCTTTTCCTTTTTTTTATGTGTTTGATGGCATCTATGATTTCATCTTCAAGTATTGGTGGTCCATCACAGTTTTCAGTATCTGGTGTTAATTCTGGTCTTTCTCCTCCATATAGCTCATCGATGTAGTCTGTCCACCTGTCCACAATGTCTTCTTTTCCCTTTAACATTTTACCTTCTCTCGATTTCAGGCATCCTGTGGTATATTTTGTTTTCCTACCTGTGAGTTCAAATACTCGTTTGTGCATGTTTTTGCTGTCTCGGCTTGTTTTCAAAAGAGTCTAATTTCTGTTCTATTTCTTTAGTTGTTTTCCAGATTTCGCATGCATAAATGGGGGTGGATATTACATTTGAATTGAATAGTCTTAACTTGGTTTTTGTGCTTATAACTTTTGAATTCCATATGGTCTCAAGATTCTTTAAGATCGATGCTGCTTTTGCAATTCTAATTATCGATGCTGCTTTTGCAATTCTAATTCTAACTTCCTTTCTGGTGTCACCATCCTGATCTATGTAGCTGCCAAGGTATGTAAAGTAATTGACTTCTTCAACAACTCTCCCTTTTACATGTATTTTTCCATTTTGATTAATGGGAAGTTTAATTATTTTTGTTTTGTCCTTGTTAATTTCAAGTCCTATTTTGCTAGCCAGTGAAGACAGGCTATCTGGTTTTTTTTTCGTGCATGGAATTAACATTGTTACTGATAAGAGTTATGTCATCAGCAGAATCAAGATCTTCTGGTTGGGTCCCATGTAACCGTGTAATACCTGTGTTACCTGTGCAGCATTTTTTCTTTAAGAAGTTTATTGCAATTCCAAAAAGCAATGTCGATAGTATACATCCTTGTTTCATGCCTGTTTCAATCTGGAACCATTCACTCATCCCTTATGTTTTGACAGCACAAACATATCCATTGGAGAAGTCCTTAATGATGTTGACAATTTTAGATGGTATTCCGTATATAGTATTTCATATACATTGTAGTTGTATACAGCTTTCTATAGAACTGCAGTTTTCATACTTCTGCATTTACTATTCAGTGTATGTAAATATTCATTTTTGTTAATTATCTCAGAATTGTTACAGTCTATGATGTGTGAGGAGGAGAAAGTTTTGTATGGTGAAACTCCATTGTCGTTGACACTGAAATAGTTCTTAAAATCTCAAGCCTTATCATGGACTTGGGCCTGTCACACTTTCTAAGATCTTGCAATGGACTTCAACAACAAATAGTTGTATACGTGAATCGGCGCTACTTTAATAAAGTATAATTGGTGAATGATGAAAGTAATTCACATACCAGTTATGTATATCGTTTCAGACTTGCATCTAGTAACAATGCTCAATAACAGCATATTTGTTATTGATGTACAAGTATGCAAAATTCTGAATAAACGAATTGCCTTACGTACAGAGTGTATGCAGTAAACTAAAGCGGTAGAAAGATATATTCTAAAAGAAATTCCTGGATGATAAGACTTGTTTATTTATTTATTATGTTTAACTGAAGAACATATGAAAAACACAAGAAAAACATAGCCGAAACTTATTAGATTTTTACATATGTAGTATGTTTAGGAGACCTGTCAAATATAGTTATGTTTAAACAAGGTTGAACTATACTTTCATAATATCACACTTACTCAACAGTTATGTTGAACTTATGACTGAACTTTCCCTTATCACACTTACTCAACAGTTACACTCAACTTATGACTGAACTTTCCCTTATCACACTTACTCAACAGTTATACTGAACTTATGACTGAACTTTCCCTTATGAGTCCAGGATATAAGAACAGCAAGTTTTAAGAGTGAAAAATGCAATATCTCATTAAACAAGTAAGGCGGGGATGAAGACGGCCGATAAGATAATCAACGACCCATAGCTGATATGCCAGCGTCAGGGTTAGCTATCCATAGCTGATATGCCAGCGTCAGGGTTAGCTATCCATAGCTGATATGCCAGCGTCAGGGTTAGCTATCCATAGCTGATATGCCAGCGTCAGGGTTAGCTATCCATAGCTGAAATGCCAGCGTCAAGGTTAGCTACCCACAGCTGATATGCCAGCGTCAGGGTTAACTATCCATAGCTGATATGCAGTGTCAGGGTTAGCTACTCATAACTGCAGCAATGCTTCTGTAACATTTACTTTCAAAGTCATTTATGTGTTTCTCAGCTGTTTTGTTAAGTGTCCAGGTCTCACAGGCATATGTCGCAATGGGAAAGAAAAAAAATCCTATTTTTGTGGTTTTGTCTGTTCCTATCCACAGTTTCTTTACTTGTTTTTCTTTCTGAAGAGCGATAGATGTCCTCCTTTTAATTTCCCTCATTGTATCTCCATTAATAATCAATAGTGAGCCAAGATATTCAAAACTCTTCACTTCTGTTTTTCCTCATTGATACGTCTTTCAACTGCCTTGTTTGTTTTGTGAGTTATCATCAATTTAGTTTTCTTCGCATTAAGATAGAGGTTTTACTCTTCGATGTTCTTACGGACTGACATAATTAGTTTTTCAATTCCTTTTTGTGTTGTGGACAGTTATACTGTGTCATCAGCATATCTAATCTCTGATATTTCATAACCTCCAATTGTTATGGCATTGTAATATTCTTTGTCTATATCTTCATTAACATTCCTAGTTATATATTCAGTATACAAGTTAGAAAACGAGACCCAAAATGCAATATTGAAACTATCTTGTTATATGGAAGTGAATCGTGGACAATAGGCAGGTCTACACAAAAGTCATTGGAAGCAGCAGAAATGTGATTTATTAGAAGAATGTTGCGACTTCCTGGACAGACAAAATAACTATAGATAATGTTTGAGAAGACTTGGAGATACAAAAAAATCGTGTCAAAGTAAAATAAGTGACAGACAATGTACTTTCATAGTACATGCAATGAGAAGAGGGGGCATTGAAAATATTATAACAGGAAAAATAGACGGAAGAAAAATCAGGATAAGACCAAGAGAAATGATACTGGAAAGTCTGACGAGATGGTGTGATTAGCTCAAATGAGCTAATGGCCTGCATGAAGGATCGTGTACTCTGGAGAAGCATAATAGCAAACATCAGTCGGCACGACACCTGATGATGATTATTGTCCCTTAGTTTTCACTTTACTATTACTCGATTTATGAATGACTGCTTTAAAACTTAAAAAACTGACACATTAAAAAATTTAATAATGAAGTACAAAATGACATATAATTTGTTATATATATATATAAAATTAATGTATAGATATAAACCTATCTATCTATCTATCTATCTATCTATCTATCTATCTATCTATCTATCTATCTATCTATCTATCTATCTATCCGTCCATCCGTCCATCCGCCCGCCCGACTGTCCGTCTGTCTGTCTGCCTGTCTGTCTGTCTGCCTGTCTGTCTGTCTGCCTGCCTGTCTGTCTGTCTGATTGTCCTCCATATATCTGTCTATTCTGATTACAAGAGAGTAGAAATAATTAATGATGCAAGACTATATGTATTGCATAAAAAATTCCTTTTGTGAGATCTCTCTCTCTCTCCCTCTCTCTCTCTCTCTCTCTCTTTGAACCTTAAGCGCCCAAGGCACATCGGACTTCCTCAAGGGGTTTCCACAGATGCCTGATCCTTTGCCTTTTTTTTCGCTCTTGCCCAAGTATTGCTCAACATCCACTATGTTGTTCTTCTCCATGTTTCCTTTGGTCTACCCCTACTTCTGTCCCCCTGTGGTGTCCATCTTAGTGTTGTCTTTGATAGTGAGTCGTCAGTCATCCGGACCACATGTCTTAACAGCCGCCAGCGTCTTTTGTGATATATAGGATACGATATGTAAGACAGATCGAGAAATGTGTAGCATCGATAAAATCATTATACATTTAACAAGCACAGAAGTTCATCAGAACAGAAGACACGCTAAGGAGAAGATAATCAGTGGAAAAATTAGAGAAGAATTTAATAAAGACTCAGTCAGTCAGTCATTTGCATGTTCTTTTCAGAATTTTGCCTCCCTAACAGCTCTCCTGTAGGCCTCTCGGTTGTAAGCAAGATGCCCTGCTGATGTGGCGTCCATTCGCAGATGGTCAACGATGTCTTGCAGTCATTTTCGCACTGGTCTTCCTCTCTTTTTTCCCATTATGCACCCTTCCAAGACTGTCTTCTATAAATTATCATGACGTTTAATATTAATAACGACTATATATATATATATATATATATATATATATATGCATATATATGTATATATATTATACATATACCATTTTATATATATATATATATATAACAACTGAAAACTACTGGGATATGATTTCAAATGTAACATGTCTGAGTTATAGAGCGTACGATAATTTAATGAAACAAATGATAGCTTACTTTAAAACGTATTCAGTCTTACAGAGAATGGCACTCGCCACACTCATATTTATCCTGTACTTGGTTCGTTAAATAACAGCCTGATTATCCATTCTTGCAGATCAGAGGGTCAGTGATCAACATAGTCTGCTTAACAGTGGTCTCTGCTGAGAATATTGGATTTCCAACCCCTCCCCCTTCTCACAGATTTGAAACACACAAGTTACATTACATTTCATTTCACATAATGCAGGTGCTTCAAACTATATTAGTATATTGCAGTTTCGTGAGTGATTAAAAGAATTGTGGGGTGGTTTGTGCCGCAGAGTTGTCTATGAATGTCAGAAGACAGCGTTTTCGCTGTGGTTGTTATGGTTAGCTCTGTCGTTCATGTGATCATTGTATAACCTTTTATAACTGCTGATTTTGTTCTATTCTATTTCAGAAGATGTTGCCAGTTCTGACGCTCCACAGTGGGTCAAAGATGCTTCAGATGAGACCTGTAACCCAAGTCAAAACGAGAGTGAAGTTGATATTAAGTTTAAAGAGATGACCAACTTCAGCTGGTTTAGAATGCTTGTCCAAAGTGGGAATGAGAATTTTGTTTCGTCGTGAATATAACTACATATTATTGAAGAATAATAATAATATACATTTGCTTTTATACACTACATAGCTAGACCGTTCTCTGTCTGTCTATGCTGTAGTAAATATAACAGAATAAGTACATGAATTTGTGAAGGTATTTTGATATACCGAAAAACATGGTCAATTCGAGCAGTCGAGTCCATTCAAGTTTATGAATAAATTACGACATATTAATCTTCAACTTTTTAAACCATCAACGTGCATGTCATATAAACAAAATATTTTATTCTTTGACTTCTTAATTTGCTTTAAAATAGTTTAAATGGAATTAATCTGAATAATTCAAGATTTACCAGTTCTCTTTTGTTTCATCGACTCTGCTTTTGATTTATTTTACACCGTTGTCAGAACTGCTAGTCTTTACTTCTCTTCCTTCTCTTGGGCTTTATCACTTGATATGTATTTCAGATTACGTACTGTCTGAATTATCAGCATCAGCCACTGTCTCTTTTATTGTCCTTTCTGTATTAACCTTCTTGCTATCACTTTCGTTCGTATACTACAGGAGATATCATTCACTATTTTTCTGCACAGTTAATTTCTTCTTGATTGTTACTTAACGTTTTAACCTAGAGTTAAATTTTAGTATAAGCATTTGCAATGTTGCTATTTCAAGAATATTTAGAGTTTTGCTCAACGGTTCTTAACTTGAATTCAGCGTACTTTACAGGGCTCCGAGGTTTAAATGAAACTTCAAAAGCTTGTAAATGTTTATAGATACAAAGGAAAAAAAGAAAGAAAGAAAGAAGAAATAAATGTTCATTTCTCCCCTATTGGTCGAATCATGTGATATAATGTCAACAATAATATCACTCTACATCATGTGATTTCACCGCGCACTCGTTCTGCTTGCAAGAATTGTATGGCCGTGCACAGAATGTTCTCGAAAGAAATCATCTAGAAAAGGATGCCGTTTTCACGGGAAGAGAGAGTCTAAGTCAGTTTGTATAAGTGAGTGTTTGAACAAGCTTTAGATTGTTAAATGTGGATTATTCAAAATGATCGTATTTCTTCTTAGGCATCCATTTTTAACAATTTATTTGGTTCTAAGGACTGCAAACGCGCCACAAACAGCCTCTGGCAGTCAAGTCCAGCTCCTGGCCTTCCCGTGGCAGAACTGTTTAAACTGACAGGAGAAGGGGCGAGGGCGAATATCTGGCGCCTGAAAACCAGTTACTTAGGGTAGATGAGTGTCACGTTTGGTAGCTCATCTGCCGCTGTTGGCGAGATCTTCAGCTGCCGTGCGTGGAGCGGTGCTCTTCCCGGCCAATGAAGAAATTTGCAAATGAGGTTGCCGCGCAGCATCACTGCGGAAAAGGTGGTTGAAAGAATAAAGCGAAGCAAACAGTCAAATCACGGCACCTCTGGTTTGGAGGTCGGCCACGTCCTGAGTGCAGTCATATCGGGTGAAATGCATGAACCGGCTTGTCCCAGAGGTTAAGTCACTGCTGGCTTGACTTTTCAAATGCCGCGCGTGGAGTGAAGCTCCTCCCGGTTAAGGAAGTAAATGCGGAAATAAAGGTTGCTGTGCGGTGCCGATGGGAAAAGGTGGTGGAAAGTGAAGTCTATGTCCAGTAATATCGCTACGAGAGCTATATCACGGCACCTCTGCTCTAGAGGCCGCCTACGTCCGAAATACACCTACACTGGTGAAATATGCCTAAACCGGCACACACCAGAGGTGGAACTCGATGGCTAGACATGTCATGCCACCTCCGCTCTAGAGGTCGGTAACGCCTGATAAACACCCATACTGGTTAATTTTGCCTAAACCGGCTCATACCAGGGGTGAATCTTGAAGGCTATGAATGTCACAGTACCTCTGCCCTAGAGGTCGGTCCCGTCCCAAACACGCCCATACTGGGATAATGCCTAAACCGGCTCAACCCAGGGGTAGAAGTCACTAGTGGCGAGGATTCGTCCTCCTGGACAAAAGCTCCATCCTGGTCACAACTAGGAAGGGTAGCGGCCACGACCGCAAAATGCTGAAGTCGGAGACACTGGACCAGGGAAGTCTAGATAGGCAACCACCTCTCACCCGGCGGGGATGTCTGCGTATCCTAATCACGCTGAGGTTTTCCGGTGAGAAAGTCCAACCCTGGACTGGATGGGCAACCACCTCTCACCCGGCGGTGATACACGGGTATCTCAAAACACGTCGAGGTTTTCCGGTGAGAAAGTCCAATTCTGGCCTGGGTGGGCTAACGCCTCTCACCCAGCGGGGATGCACTGATATTCCAAACACGTCGAGGTCTTCCGGTGAGAAAGTCCAACCCTAGACCAAACTGGTGCAATGAAAACCACGGTGTCACGCAATCCCGCTTCCGAGACCCACCAAGAATACAGGCTAAAGCACTGTGATACTCTGAACCCCTTGTGGTCCTTTCGTGGAACTCGTGTGGTCTATTTTCGACCACACAGGGGACCACGGGACCTAACGAGGACCACATGCGTGAATTCAGTAGGTTCACAGTGCGGTTTTTGGTGGTAGAAGTGAACGAAGAAGAAGAAGAAGAAGAACAATTTATTTCTGAAAATAAAATTTTTGTTCTTACATCTCAATACTAAACACAATGCCCATGCCATAAAGCAAATCAATTTTTTAGAATATAAAATATGAAGAAGGAGGAACTTCATACCGAAGATCGTGGCCAGTACTGACTGCTTCTGTGCCTTCTGTCCAGTGAGTGGAAAAAAATGTGTTTATTTTCATCACAGATTGGAGTACCCCTGTGAAATTGATGTGGATTACACCATGTTCTACTATTCTATTTGTGATTCATGTGATTTTCGTGCAAGCAGTGGTATCTCTTCTTCAATAAGCTCTCGGACAGTGAGGCCCAGTTAAGTTCCCCCATTATCGACAACACGAGGCTGCCCAGCTGCCGAAGACGGAGTGCGTAAACCTACAAATGGCGTAGTCTGGAAAAATCTGGACACACACACACAACCAATAGAAACGATCTCATCGGTCATGGGAAGGACTAGGAGAAAAGAAAGTGGGAGAAAGGTTTAAACAATGGAAAATGCAGCGGCGGTTTCATTTAAGTTCATAAACTAATAGTAAAAGTCGGAAAATTACACACAGTAGAAAAGAACATATATTACCGCTGCGTAAATAATGGTTTCTGAATTAATCAACAAGAAACCTGCCAAGACTCTTACATAACACCTTTATCAAATGATACAGTTAAGAAGTAAATCGACGGTTTGTCACCCAATATCAAGGACCAGCTTTTGGAAAGAATTCGTATGTTTCTATAATTTGCTTTCCACCTGGACGAAAGTGTACATATGACAAGTAACGCGACCTTACATTGCCACGTTAGATATGAGCAGGAGAGAAATATTTCTGAGACTTACTGTTCGTCTTCTCGTTGATGCATGTTACCAAGTATTTAACAGCTGAAAGAGTTTATAATATCATTGTGTTTTAATTCGTTGAAATGCATTGAAATCTACATAGACTTGGAACAAGCAATGTCTAGATTCGTTTTACAGATTAAGAAAAGCATTCCTTTAAGGGACTTTGTATCATTGCTACAAACACAGGGAAGTTCTAGTTCCTAAAGAAATAGCAAAAGATCTTTAAATGAATCGGCCAAAATTGTCACTTTTATAAAAACTAAATCATTGTATGCGAGACATTTTGAGCGAATTTGGAAAATTATGAAAACTTAACACCATCAACTTTTGTTACATTGTGATGTTCATAGGCTATCACAAGGAAAAGGATTACCGCGTGTTTTTTAATTGAGAGACGAGATAAGATTATTTCTTATAAAGCAGCACTTTCACCTCAGCAATTGTTTAAATGGTTTTTTCTGGTTAGTAAAATTAACTTTTTTGTCAAATATTTTATCTCATTCAAATATACTCTTCTTAAATCTTAAAGGAGAAAAAGTTAAAGTTTTTCAGCTTGAAGACAAGATCGAAGCATTGATGAAAACGTTGGAAATGTGGCATTATCACCTATCCAAACTGAAAAATAAATGTGAGTTGTCCAGATCTTACCTTTTTTTTCCAATCAACAAGAGTTGTTAGAATAGAACATATCGTTTATCATACATTTTAAAATTTGCATTGTAATTTCCGTGAATATTTTCATATTACCGATTGAAACAAAAATTGGATTATAAATTCATTCTAAGTTAGAAGGACTCACAGCATGGGGGAAGACAAGCTCATAGAAATATCCACAGATGGTGCTCTGAAACTGCCGTTCACATCCTTCACAAATTTCTGGACTCGCTTATAAGTAGATTTTCTGGAAATATTGAAGCTATGAGATTATTTATGTTTTTCGTAACCATATATTTGTGTGAAAAATTGTTCTCTACTCTCGTTTATTTAAAAAAAAATAAGTATAGAAACGTTCTAAAAATCGTGGAGTTGACTATAATGTTCAACTATTAAGCAAGTTCTGTGAGTGAAATACAGCACCAGCCCTGTCATTAAGTAATTGGCAAGTAATATTATGTAAAGTTTCCATGTTCAGGATTATGGGGGGAGGGGGTTGTTGTTTGTGTTTTTTTTTAATTTGAATAGACTGGCGCCAGTAAAAATATTGCGTGTGCATTTATTTATCTATTCTTTCCATATCTGGAGAACCTTGATAAAGTCTTTAAATAAATTGTTTGATGCACTTAAGGGTCTTGAATCTTAAGTTAAACCTTTTGGTTCCTTGATAACCAAAGATATCTGGAGGGTCCACATTAAGAAAATATTAAGAACCACTGGCCTAGTCTATCGCCTTTTAGTTATACTATATGACCCGTTATAAAAGGTCGCTTCAGTGAACCTAGTGAAAGTTTTTATTCCGTTGTAGAGCAATTTCTCTGTATACTCTTTTTCTCATTAGGTAATATTTACAGCTTTGAAGTAAAGTTCAATAACGGCACAAAACTGCACATACCCCATAATCTACTTGGTGAATGTAAAAGTGTTTCATGTTACTTGTAACTTTTTTGAAACCTTACTCGACCTGACAATAAGTGGAGACACAGTCAAAAATCTGTGCAGCGTCTATGTTAGCGGAGGTGAGCAGATTATACAGTTGTGTCATCAATAGTAGGGATTCTAAATCAGTGGGGAAGTCCATTCCTTCCCCAAGTTGAATGTTGGTTTTCGGGGAGGGGGGAGGAGGAGGCAGAAACAGAGAGATAGAGAATTGAGCCCACAGACTGATAGACTTAAACTCTTGGAATATTCATCTACAGTGTAGAAAAATCAATATTCCAACAGTTTGAATCTGTCATTCTATGGTCCTAACTCCCATTTCCCACTGGTTGAAGACAGTTGATCAATAGTTTCAGGCAATATGTCTTGTTCGATAATTGCTAGAAAGTCAGTTTATTTCTGTTAGACTTCTGTAATCGATGTACATTGCTATCTGAACCTGTGTAGTCAAGTATGATTATTTAAAAATAGATAAGTCTCAATCAAAATAGCTAAGTTAAAAAAACAAAAAAACTGATATGCAGCAATAAAAGAAAAACAGCAAAGTAGAACAATAATTCATTTTTAACAATTCAACGAAAAAAACTTATTTCTACTCAACAGATAAAAATATTAAACAAATTATATATATATATATATATATATATATATATATATATATATATATATATATGGGATACAAAACTAAACATATTACTTGTCTTTTATCCAGGTCCTCCGAGAAGAATTTTGTAAAGTATGCAAACTATTTCTCTCTCTCAAATTTAATTTGTATATTTGTACCAAATCAAGTGTGTGGGAAGAATGAAAGATGGAGTGATGAAGGGCAGAATGTAAGACGGGCCTGCGTGCCCAATTCTTTACCCTTGAAAAATAAAGATTATTCATTCATTCATTTTCTCGTCATATTCGTCCTCTCCTTCTCCATCCCGTTCTTAATGAGGTTTAGATCTGTTTTCATCCACTGAAAGCCCAGAATCAATGTTCCGGCTGGACTCTCTTCTCATTCTGCCTGCTTGCCCCTATCTAGAGGAAGTCTCTCAACTCTCATGAAAATGACTTCTGTGTTTTGACGTTTGTTTTATTTATAAAGAATAAAGTAGTGTTTATGAATCTGAGATCAGAAAAGTGTTTCTATAAAAAGGAGCTAAAACAGGATCACGGTGTTTTATATCCGAGAAAAAAAGCTAGCATGGACATGTTGGTTGGTTAGCTCAGTGAGGAAGGGGTTGGGGGGGGGGGGTAGTCCTGCCAGTGCATTGCTCCAAAAACCCCAAGGTTTCACCTGTTTTAAGGTAGGGACTGGATGGGGAAGGGAGTGTAATGGATGAAAAAAGAATGGCTAATCAATAGGTCAAGCGACCGAGGAGAAAATAGCTTTGTATTTGCTTACAAAGTTCATCTTGGATACCCTACTGGTTCTAAGAGACCCTGTTGGTTCTCGGAGGCCCTGTTGGTTCTCGGAGGCCCTGTTGGTTCTCGGAGACCTTATTGGTTCTCGGAGACCCTATTGGTTCTCGCAGACTCTGTTGGCTCTCGGAGACTCTATTATCTCTCAGAGATGCACGAACGTGATGCTTTCTTCATATCGCTAAGGCAAATCACTCTAGTTTTATTGATAACTAAATAAACGAAAAAAAGTCAGACACGAGACCAGGTTTGTTTCGTGTGTTACTGGTCATATTAAAGGCAGTCTCATTTATTTCTCAAGCTTGTCATTGTTTCTTTGTTCTAAAATCTAACCGTCTCTTTCATTGTGACTGATCCATAAATATCACAAAAAGTACATAAATCACTGTCTTTATCACAATGTAGAAGAAATGAGAGACAGTTAGTTTTCGTTGTCTTTCAAGGAAGGAGATAAATGAAAGTTCGCCTTGCAAAATTTTCGGCGAAATTTTGCGCATGAAGCAAATAAGAGCATTTTGAAGATTTTGCTCTATACGTCTTATTTATGACGGATATTTTAATTTCTAATTATATTTAGTCTTTTTTTTTCTTATAGCATTGTTAGGCATATCTGAAAACATTTACTAAACAAAAGATGAGAGTGATTTACTGGGCAGAGTGCATGACACATGAAAAGAAGCTTTCAACGCCGATATTCTGGTCAATGTAGTGTAAAACGCGTGGCCAAGAAATACTAAGAGTATGTTAATCTTCGATATATGACTGCTGTAGAGAAGAAGCCTTGCAAAGAAGAAGCCTTGTGTAGCTTGAAGATTTCTCCATTTCATAAACTTGATGTATGTCAGTTTAGATGGGACGTCTAACTGAAGATTTCTCTAGTTCATGAATTACTAGCTCTGTCTTGGGTTCTGATCATGTGAATATTATGAAAAATAAGCCGAAGTTTTCTCGAAATGAAAAAAAAGCGCCTGATCTCTTTGGCCTTCAGTTCTATGAAATATATGATTTCTAAATTGATTTTAAATATATACCTTTATGTAAGCTACATGGATATTTTTTTCAGGGTAAAACCTGCCTAAAAAATTGGTAACGGGGTTTTCCGTGAGAATACAAAGACATCCAGGACTGGTGCTGCCATCCATACCTCAAATGATGTAGTAGCCTAGAACTGCGGAAGCAGTAAAACTTCGCATCCTCAAATCAAATGATGAATTGTGGAAGCACTAAAACTTCGCATACTCCTACGACATGCAAATGTCGCGGGACATAGACTTAATGGTTTAATGGCATTCTTTATTGAAATGTTTGCATGAGAACATTTCTTGTTTCATGTATTGAAAATAAACTCATAAAAAATATTTCACAAGAAACTAAGTTACACATCGCCGTTGATTGTCTTTTCAATAGGCTTACTGAATCTCTCTTGGTGAATAGGTATAGTGTAGTATGTTCATCCTAAGAGAATATATTTAGATACTGACTGCTAGTTACTATCTCTCTTCACTCTACAGACAGTCCATGTACTGATGGCAAATGGGGACCAAATTGTTCTAACAATTGCGACTGTGAGAAGGGAAATTCATGTTTTTATGTTACTGGAAACTGTTCTTCGGGATGCCCTGATGGATTCTATGGGCAGATGTGTACCATTCACTGTTCTGAACGCTGTAAAGATAGAAAATGTTTTGGCCGCTCTGGCAAATGCAAAGCCTGCCTGAAGGTTATAAAGGACATAACTGTGATACACGTATGTATACATTTATTTATTAGTGTCTGTCTTTGTTCAGCTATTTCAAAATTTGCATTTTGTTATACCCGGAGAACAGAAAATTATGAAATATTGGTCGAGAAATAAAACGAACAAATTAAGAAATGACTGCAGAGACAGTGATCTTTGAAGAATGATTATTCATTTGACATGCCACTTGCAAGCATTTCTCTGTGGATATCAAATCTGAAAACATTTCATCCTGAGAGAACGCATGCTTCAGTGAGTGTGGTGTTTATAGTGTTAGTTATATCCTGCCTCTCTTTTGGCTTTAAGGAACACATAATGCCATGTACTTTAAATCCATACCGCAAAAAAAGATGACTAGAAATTCATTTACACATACCCTGACACAAGATTACACAGGCTACATATACGAGGGTCAAATCTAAAGTCGTGAGCAAAAATGTTTTTAAAATCAGAATTTATAGTTAGAGAAAATATAAATGTATCACTTTAATATACATCCTTTTCTTCGCTTTTCAACTTAATCTCCATTTCTCTGCACACATTTTTCCCGTCTCTTTGAAAGTTTGAAAATACCCTCCCGGTAGAATTCCGTTCCATCTAACCGACGGCATAGACGCACTGCTTTCTGGACGTTCTCTTCTGTGGGACCCAGCGGGCACAAATTTGTATATAACCTAAGGTTTCAATCATTTCCTGTACTGCATTGTGCTCTATTCCAAGATTTACAGCGATTTCAGATACTGTGACACGTCTGTCATATTTAATGATGTCGTCAATCCTTTCCACGTAGAGTTTAGTGGAGGCAGTTCGAGGGCGACCGCTGCGAGGCATATCTTATGTGCTCGTGTTTCCATCTTTGAAATGTTTCACCCAACTCCTAACACTACTAGCACCCATACACACATCTCCATAAGCAAGTTGAGTTCTTCGGTGAATTTCAGCAGCGGAGATTTCCTCTTTAACGAGGAACTCATTAACAGTACGTTGACAAAACGGAACTTCTCCACCCGCCATTTTGTTTATGCTTCTTGTGGTCAAGTGACACATAATGGTGACGTCATGTGACCTCTACACGAAGTGCAAAGGATGCAGATAAGGTGATACATTTATATTGTATACATATATATGGGGATAATACGCCAGATAAGGCAATCAGCGATACATAACTGATATGAACGCGTCAGGGTTAGCGATCCATAGCTGACCAAGACCCTGTCCCACATCTCCGTGGTACCAGAAGTAATATGTCTAGCCTAACTAACGGGGCAGGGATCGCCATAGTTCCTATGGTGGTGGAGTCTGCTAAAGAAATATTGCACACACCCTGTTTTTTAGCTGTAGTCTGGAACTGAAAAGGTAGCCGCCATAACTAGCTCCCACGACGATATGATGCTGTGCCTCGACATCTCTACAGCATCGGCTCCAGTGAATTGGAATTATACCAGCACTTGATGGAAAACTTCGCAAAGAACAGGCATGATTTAGAAAAGGAAGATCATGCATAGACCACATATTTGTACTTAGACAAATATTAGAACAGGCAAATGAGTGGCATAGCACAACATATGCATTGTTTATAGATTTTGAGAAAGCCTTTGACAGTGTCAACAGAGATGCACTGTGGAAAATCCTAAGATGGCATGGCTCCCCCATAAGATAGTGAATGCAATCAAAGCCCTATACGAGGGTTTTCAGTGCAAAGTGGTCTGTGGAGAACATACCTCCAGCAGCTTTAGGGTACAAACAGAAGTGAAGCAGGGATGTGTACTATCACCAACATTATTTGTCTTGGCAGTAGACTGGTTAATGAAAGAGGCAACATCATACAAACGCAGAGGATTACAATGGACCCTTGACACAGTGCTGGAGGACCTTGACTTTGGGGACGACATTTGTCTACTATCAAGCAGCCACAAAGAAATGCACGATAAAATAAACAAGCTAACTCAGAATGCAAACAACATAGGACTAAAGATCAATGTAAGAAAGACAAAGTTAATGAAGCAAAATGTGAACAACAGAAATGTACTCCGAGTAGATAGCAAGTTAGTGGAGGAGGTCAATGAATGTATACCTTGGCAGTAGAGTAGTAGAAAATGGAGACAGCACAAAAGACATCAACAGCAGACTTACTAGAGCTAACCAGGCTTTTGCAGTGCTGCAGACTATATAAGAATCTAAAACACTAAGCATAAATACGAAAATCAGGATATTTAAGAGTAATACTCTATGTGTACTATTCTATGGACGTGAATGCTGGAAAATCACCAAAACCATAGAAAACAAGTTGAATTCTTTACAGACTAAATCTTTGCGAAGAATTAGAAAAATATTTTGGCCAAACACCATAAGAAATAACATCTTGTTGGCAGAAATATAGATGAAGCCACTGACAGCAATTATTGAGGAAAGACGCTGGCGATGGTTGGGACATGTGCTCCGAATGACTGACAACTCACTACCGAAAAATAGCACTAAGATGGACGCCACAGGGGAACAGAAGTAAAGGTAGGCCAAAAGAGACAGAGAAGAACAACAGAAAGGATGTTGAGAAATAGAGGGCTCACCTGGGCAAGATCAGAAAAAAAAGACAAAGGACAGGCATTTGTGGAAAACCCTTGCGGAATTCCCATGTGCCCTGGGCACTTAAGGTTCAGAGAGAGAGAGGGAGAGAAAAAAATATGAACAGCTTTATTGCTTAACGAACACACAGTTGTGGCGTTTCGTTGTAAACTGTAATCATACAAAAACACACGGGACGAAGAAATAGAGAGAGAAGATAAAATATAAATTCACATGAATGATATATTTAAAAAATAGAATAAATAAAATGAATGGAGAATTTAGCTGTAAATTTTAAGAAGCAATGACTTGTAAGAGGTTGTGTTCAGAACTGCACGTGATGGAGTTTAGAAGATCTTGAAATGGAGACCCGTGGTGTTATAGGTGGGTCATAATCGGAGGGGAGGGGATTCGAGGAAAAAGGAGAGGTGATACAATGGTAATCTAGCCGGGAGAAGAAGGAATAGGTGATCATAGCTGGCGTAGAGGGGTTGCAATTTGATGCTATGATTAGGATCTGAACTATGTATTATAAGTAAGAAAAGAATGAAACTTAGTGCAGAAGAAAAACGATTGTAGAAGAGGCGAATGTTAGGTGTAGCTGAATTGTGAGTTCACACCATATGGTTCTAACGTCTCATATTCCTGAATGTAGTTGTTCTCAAGTGCTTGGCTGCTTCTGTCATCTGCGTGACATTGTCTGATGGTTGGTGTTAGATTTGCTTCTGTTGTTGAGGCCAGTGAAATAATTCGGAACTGGTTTAAAACATATTGAGTGATATCATACAGTTGTTTCTGCATGCTGTCACCAAATCAGAGACTAGTTTCATCAATATAAGCTATCCTGCATCTTTTGCATGCAATTACATATATCACATTACGGGTCTCACATGTGAATCCTTCATGGAGTGCGAGGATAGTTTTTAGGAAGGTGATCGTTTTCGTTTCCCAGACTACAGGACAGGTAACATAGCGAGGGCGGGTACGTTTTCTGGTGCCAAGATATACAAGTTTCTGCTTTAGGTGGCAATAGACGAGGATGTCTTTAAAATGTAGTTCCCGTTTGTATGCTAATAGGGGTAAATCAGAGAAGATATTACGAGTATCGGGATCGAGTTGGATTAGTTGCAGATGGCGATAACGAATTTTCTTAACCGCCTGACCGTGTGGGTGGAAAGGATGTGCTAATTTAAGTCTGTCGGCTGAGGTAACATGTTTATTTTTTTTTTTATGAATGCCTCCTGATTTCGTAAAACTACGCCATAATTCTCTGTCTAATTCTACTCTACTAGTGTTATCTTTACAGATTTTACTATCACATTTCCACCTGTTTCGGGCCCTTGTGATCACTTGATTTCCGATCCAGGTAAAAGATTCATTTTCTGGCCCACCTTCAAAGCGACAACATGTAATCTGGGCTCAGACCAGCCACTTTCTCCCAGACTTAAGCGTGATTGAGTATACCGTATCCCATCTTCATATATATACAATCAGAGAATCCCAAAACAGAAAATCAAGTGGAACAAAACAGGTCAGAGAAAAAAAGGGGTCAACGAAGTGAAACTCTAAAATGAACATTGCTGAGAGAGGCAAAATTAGTGGTCATAAAATCCTATGACGAGACCGAAAAACTCGCTTAAAACAGAACAACCTGGTGAATACCATACGAGCCCTATATATATATATATATATATATATATATATATAATATATATATATATATATATATATATATATATATCTTCTTCCAATACTGTATTACGAATATATTGTAATATTCATGCCATAACAAATTTTATAACGATTCACTCATTACTGTATAAGCCAGAATACCATGAAGCAATAGTATCGTTTACACCAAACTACCATAAAATATTCATATTGCTGCCTCTTCGTTATCATTGCATGAATAGTTAACTGCAAATTAATATAAATTTTTTCCACGCTATCTTTAAATTTTTTACGTCTATTGTTAGCAATACGTATATTATCTACAGTGTTTTGTAAGACAGTATTGATCTAGGTACTGACAGATAAACATGTAAACAGACGATGTAAACTTGTGGTATCGATAAATACAATACAGTACTGTAAATGTCTTTTCACTTACTTATGATTTTCTTAATAACATTTTCTTTTCTGTAGCATACTTTATTGTAAGAAAACAGTAAATAATACATGTAACATAAAAATATGCGATAATCGACTGTTTATGTTATTGGTAAGGCTTCCGATTACAAGCATGCTATCAGAATATATAAACTAGGAGAAAAGTTCGAATAGCTTTATTACTTAACGACTACAAAGTTGTGTCGTTTCGACGTGAGCCTTAATCATATAAAAACATACATGACGAGGAAATAGAGAGAGGAGATAAAGAAGATTCATATCTTCTTCTTCTTCTTCTTCGTTCACTTCTACCACCAAAAACCGCACTGTGAACCTACTGAATTCACGCATGTGGTCCTCGTTAGGTCCCGTGGTCCCCTGTGTGGTCCAAAATAGACCACACGAGTTCCACGAAAGGACCACAAGGGGTTCAGAGTATCACAGTGCTTTAGCCTGTCTTCTTGGTGGGTCTCGGAAGCGGGATTGCGTGACACCGTGGTTTTCATTGCACCAGTTTGGTCTAGGGTTGGACTTTCTCACCGGAAGACCTCGACGTGTTTGGAATATCAGTGCATCCCCGCTGGGTGAGAGGCGTAAGCTCACCCAGGCCAGAGTTGGACTTTCTCACCGGAAAACCTCGACGTGTTTTGAGATACCCGTGTATCACCGCCGGGTGAGAGGTGGTTGCCCATCCAGTCCAGGGTTGGACTTTCTCACCGGAAAACCTCAGCGTGATTAGGATACGCAGACATCCCCGCCGGGTGAGAGGTGGTTGCCTATCTAGACTTCCCTGGTCCAGTGTCTCCGACTTCAGCATTTTGCGGTCGTGGCCGCTACCCTTCCTAGTTGTGACCAGGATGGAGCTTTTGTCCAGGAGGACGAATCCTCGCCACTAGTGACTTCTACCCTGGGTTGAGCCGGTTTAGGCATTTCCCAGTATGGGCGTGTTTGGGACGGGACCGACCTCTAGGGCAGAGGTACTGTGACATTCATAGCCTTCAAGATTCACCCCTGGTATGAGCCGGTTTAGGCAAAATTAACCAGTATGGGTGTTTATCAGGCGTTACCGACCTCTAGAGCGGAGGTGGCATGACATGTCTAGCCATTGAGTTCCAACCCTGGTGTGTGCCGGTTTAGGCATATTTCACCAGTGTAGGTGTATTTCGGACGTAGGCGGCCTCTAGAGCAGAGGCGCCGTGGTATAGCTCTCGTAGCGATACTACTGGACATACCAGGTTAAACTTCACTTTCCACCACCTTTTCCCATCGGCGCCGCACAGCAACCTTTATTTCCGCATTTACTTCCTTAACCGGGAGGAGCTTCACTCCACGCACGGCATTTGAAAAGTCAAGCCAGCAGTGACTTAACCTCTGGGACAAGCCGGTTCATGCATTTCACCCGATATGACTGCACTCGAGACGTGGCCGACCTCCAGACCAGAGGTGCCGTGATTTGACTGTTTGCTTCGATTTATCCTTTCAACCACCTTTTCCGCAGTGATGCTGCGCGGCAACCTCATTTGCAAATTTCTTCATTGGCCGGGAAGAGCACCGCTCCACGCACGGCAGCTGAAGATCTCGCCAACAGCGGCAGATGAGCTACCAAACGTGACACTCATCTACCCTAAGTAACTGGTTTTCAGGCGCCAGATATTCGCCCTCGCCCCTTCTCCTGTCAGTTTAAACAGTTCTGCCACGGGAAGGCCAGGAGCTGGACTTGACTGCCAGAGGCTGTTTGTAGCGCGTTTGCAGTCCTTAGAACCGAAGATTCATATGAATGCTATATTTAAAAAATACAAATAGAGCACCTAACTGTAACTTGTAAGAAGATGTGGCTTGTCCGACGATGTGTGTCAGAAATTGGCACGGTAGAGCGTACAGACTGTTTAAATGGAGAACTGTGATATGTGGTCGGTGGATCGTAACTAGGGGTGGTGAGTGGGGAAACCGTGCAGGGGAGAGATAGAATGATACAATGTTAACCTAACCAGGAGAAGATGAAATAGATGATTACAGTTAGGGTAGAGGGGTTGTAATGTGATACTGTGAGGAGGTTCTGAACTATGTGTAACAAGTAAAAGGGAGTGGAGATTAATGGAGATGGATTATAATTGTTGAAGAGGAGATATTAGGTGTAGCTGAATAGCGAGTTTAACCCCTGTCGTTCCAGCATCCCATAATCCTGAATGCAGCGGTTCTCAAGTTCTAAGGTGGTTTGTGACATTGTTTGATGGCTGTTACCAGAAAATCAGATTTGGCTCTGTGGTAGGGAATTGAAATGATTTGGGACTGGTTTCGAAGCATGCTGGGCATTAACAGATGTTTGTGCATGCGTTCTACCATGCTATTTCTGGCACGCATCATCGGACAAGCCACATCTTCTTACAAGTTACAGCTAAGTGCTTTATTTAATTTTTTTACATTTATCATTTATGTGAATCTATACTTTATCTCCTCTCTCTGTTTCTTTATCATGTATGTTTTAGTATGATTAAGGCTCACGCTGAAACGTCACAACTTTGTAGTTGTTAAGTAATAAAGCTGCTCCTACTTTTTTCCTAGTTTATACATTCTGGTATCACAGCTCTACTGCAGTGCTTTGTGTATAGTTGTATCCTTATATACTAGTTACTGTGTGTTACAGCATGCTATTTGTTATACATTTTTGGGGAGTCATGCTATGCGAGCATTTTCGACTGCGCAGATGATCAGCGTCACTAACCCAGAGTTTTCAAGGGTCACTTGTATTATTAAATAAGAAAAAAAAATCGTAAGTTTGCCGCGCCAGCCTGTGTGAGTAGGGTGATAGATCATCTTTCTGTCTGCAATTTCCTCATCTGCCTCTCTCATTCAATCACGTAGTTGCTAAAACATTGAATGCATTATTTTATGATCCCAGTAACGCTGCTGTGAATTATTAAATAAAAATTGTCTTTAAAATGTCCCAAAACGCAAAGTTAATGGCGATGGCAGTTCTTGCTATCCTAAGGGAAGCTGTGAAGTGTTTCTTTGATTTACCCGTATATGTCTTTAACGTATATTATATAGAATTATTTTATATAGGGTTCGGCGTTTTCAGCCGCCTGAAGTATTCACGTAAAGTCTTGGAAATCAAACGATCTAAGATACTGGGAGTCTACTGTAAAAATAACATGTCACATGAGAAAAATGTACATTCTTTTCATAGAAGGTATGAAAATATATGATTGTGCATTCAGCCGAACTGGTTAGTTATTAAAAGAAAATGCCAGTTAAGTTCGTAGTTCTGAGTGCGTTCTGTGGGTAAAGTGATGGTGATTGTGGCTCTTTTTGTCAGAGTAAGAAAGAGGTTTGTGGTAGTTTATATTCTTTAGGATAGCTATTTCCAAACTGTAATAAAGACTTAAGAATGGAGCATTTCAGTCTTTGAATAACGAATTAATATAAGATGGGAGTATTTCAGTCTTGGAATAAAGAATTAATATGAGGTTGGAGTATTTCACTCTTGGAATAAAGAATTAATATATGGTGGGAATATTTTAGTCTTGAAATAAAGAATTAATATTTGGTGGGAGTATTTTAGTATTGGAAAAAAGAATTAATATAAGGTGTGAGTATTTCAGTGTTGGAAAAAAAGACATAATATAAAAGAGTTTTCCACTTCTTGAACAAAGACATGTAGAATGGAGTATGGTGCAATAGCTATTCTAACTTTTAAACGCGTACTGGAGAAGCAGCTAACTCAGCAGATGTACAGTCTACGCGGAACACATCAATCCCTCGTCCCTTTAACCAGTCTCTGGTAACAGTACAAGTTTATAAAGGTATATATATATATATATATATCCGTCTTGAGTCGCCTCAAACTCTCTCAACATAACCGGAGAACATAAATAAACAGTTGTCAAGAATCATACCATAAAAGAAATTAGCGGATTTTAAAATATTAAATAAACCGATATGAGGGAAATCAATGAAGAAGAGAATCAGTAGTAAAGACACTTGTGAACACACTTGATCGCTATTGGGAGAGACAAACTAATGAGCTGTGAAGATGAATTCTGAGAGCAAAAAGAGTTATAAAGAGTCACATTGAATTAGCTTTTCACTGCCATAACTCTTTACTCTTTCAACCCAAAGCTCACTGTCAGTATTGAACGGTTTTGCAAACCTGTGTGAATCAATGCTCATAGTGATTTTGAGGTATTTGCATCTGAAGTCTCAATAATATGAAAAATCGCACATCACTCAATTCATATTTGCAAAATATAGAGTTGCTTCCTTCCAGTTTTTTTTTGGTTTTTTTTTGACCAGACTTTCTCATCAACGTTTATTCTAACATATGTAAATTAGTTCAGAACTGAACAAGTTCATGTCCTCGCAAATGCCAAAACATAATTACTTATATTGCTGTATGAGTAATTGTTTAATAGTATACATTTTTCTATTTTTTTTATCGAAAAAAAAGTGATGAGAAGAAAGACAGTGATAAATGGATGACGCATATCACCTGGATTTGTGTGCTTCTCGTGTGTGTTTTGCTTGTTGGATTGCTCTGTATGACGCATGTGTAAGAGAAATATGTACACATTTCTAGGCTGAATTAACAAGGAGTTTTGTTTCCGCATAGCATCTTTAGTTCAGTGGTTATTATCACCTGTGTCTAATAATATCCCCGCTGTAATATTGCCATCCCTGTGGTTTTACAACAAGCGAGAATGACTTCAGCGTCACTAATACAGCTGAAGATATGAACACATTTATCAGGAATAACATACCAGTTCATTACATGTTGGTCAATATTTTACCCACATACATAGATTATTTACTTAATTCTTGTTATCAACAGAAATGTTATGTTATAACATAATTCTCCATATACTGTACAATTTTCTTGTTTTAGCCTCTGTAAGTAAACATTTATGCAAATTAACATTGCTATTTTGGGATATAAATCATATAAGAATGCTTAGTTGAGAGTGATGAAATCCAGAAAATGACATGAATGCATTTGGCAGATGTGATTGTGCCAATCAAATGTTTCTGCTGTGATACTGAACGAAATATTGACTTCTATACTGTACCTCATGAACGACAGCGACTAGCAGCTTACTAAAGACATACGCTGCAAATGGTGATCTCGTGGAATCATACGTGGTGCCACATTTGACACGATTCACACACAGTTAAACTACAGCATAAATCAGAGTTAATAAGTTCTATAACTGTGACAGGAACAAGAGAAGACAATATTATGACCACCTCTGAATTTATTACATTTGGTGGTGAGTTCTTTATATATATATATATAATATATATATATATTCTTATTTTGACATATATTATTTAATATATATCGCTTACAAAAAGTCAATCAACAGTTCATTTTATCATATGAAATTAAAGATAACGATTTACCCAGTTAGGAAATACACACATTTGTGAAAACATCTCAGAAGAATTTTTTAACTTGTGTGCAAAAAGGGGCGGGTAACTCCATGACTATTTTTTTTCACTCAGTTACTGATACAGTTTAGTAGTGATATAATTTAAATAAATTAAGACCTATAGTTCTTATTTCTTGTTCTATAATCTAGATATATACATGTTTTATGTATCTCTCTGTGTGGAAATATTGTTTCTTCAATGACCATGCTCTCTGTTTGGTAAAGGTAACATTCCCGTTTCCATGCCATTAAGGCAGGTTGGGGAACATGGTTTAGGCCCGTATTTTCCATGACCTTTGGCACATGAAAGTGTGATGTGGTCTGTATCACGGCTGGCTTCTCGGGCTTATGGCTAAGATCAAAGTGTAGTCGCTTATCGGTTCTTATCAACTCAACATGGACAGCGGAAAGTTCTTTTTCAACGAAGAAGTGGATATGGAAGGAGGCCGGTACCAGATTCCCGATACTCTGATTATCTCGGCTAGTGGGCAGAATGCAACAAACGTAAAAAGATATATGTACAGCGTTCTTGCTGGCCCAGCAGGCGTTGGGCCAAACGGCGTGGCGACACTGAGGTAGGAAAACAAAACCAAGTGGTTTGCTATCCTAACCCAGGCGGCTCACATCGCGCAATACAACTCCCTACATGGGAAGACATTTCACTTGGCGGACTTAACCATAATGATAGAACACATGGACAAATAACACGTCAAGGGGACGCTGCACTGACTGCCACCAGCCACCAAAATACACATGGTTAAGCGCTTAATCGTACACCTGGCTGGAGACGAGAAAGCCAAAGTTTCATGTTTGGAGAAAGCCCACAACAGATGGACTTTCTTGTGCCGCCCAAAAATCAAAGTTCTGCACTTTACAACGATATACATCAGCCACGGAAGCAAGGAACTAAACATTTCTATAACACTGCAGGGAAGGAAGACGCCCTGCCCGACATGCGGGTCTGATTTGCACTGGGCTAACAAATGCCCAAAGAAATAACCCAGATCAAAAGACACCACCAGACAGCACCAGGAGCAGCAGACAAGAGAAGAATCGGTGAGCAAGAAGAACGAACAAGCCACCACTGCCGACAAAGGTCCAACCTTGGACAACATAGAACCACCTTCAGAAGCTGAAGACGACGGCTTTAAAATAGTCGACTACAGCAGAAAAAGAAGACTGCTACAGATATCCCCCACGACTGCGACAGAAAAAAAAACATCACCGTGCAGGCCGAGGAAACCTCTAAACTCCACTCCCTTCTCACTTGTTACACATAGTTCAGAACCTCTCACAGCATCACTTTACAGCCCCTCTACCCTAACTATAATCATCTATTTCACTTTCTCCTGGCTAGGTTAACATTGTACTACTCTCTCTCCCCTTTACGGTTTCCCCACCTACCACCCCCAGTTACGACCCACCGACCATGCATCACAGGTCTCCATTTAAACAGTATTTACGTCCTACCATGTTCATTTCTGACACACAGCGTCGGACAAGTCACAACTTTGTAGTCGTTAGGTAATAAAGCTGCTCCTACTGTTTTCCTAGTTTATACATTTTGGTATCACAGCTTTAGTGCAGTGGTTCGTGTATAGTTGTATACTTATGTACTAATTATTGTGTGTTACATTTTTCCTCATGTACTGTAAACATCCCATTCTACCCTGGACCATCTTGAGACTACGTACACACTGCTACAGTGAAAATGTTTATTTAGAGCTCACTCTAATGAAACAGCATAAGGCCTTTCTACAGGTGATAAACCACATAAACAATACCAAAGACGCCCGAAACAAAAGTACGACAAACAAAGCACAACTGAGGACATCTCTGTAAGCGATCAAGTATACTTATTAAATCACTATATAACATCAAAACATGAATGGAAAACAGGATTCTTTGTACTAAGAAAATTACCCCCAGTATCATTCATAATAAAGTGCCAGCTAACAGGGAAAATTGGATGCATCAGCAGCAGGCCATCTTGCTCACAACCGAGAGGCCAACAGGAGTGCTATTAGGGAGGCAATGTTCCGCAAGGGACATGCAAATAAATTAATGAACAGGGAAAATACGAGTCCACGCAAACCATTTCAGAACGGCAAAACAAGAGTGGAATATCCCTACAGACGACAAACACAATCAGCGCAGACAGGCTACACTCAATATAGCACAGAACAACGATGACGACGCAAACGACGAGATAGTAGACTCGTCGAAATCAGAGACCGAAACCCGCAATATTCAAGTAGAAATAACTGAGGAAGGAGTGACTCCACACAAGTAGGAACAGACAGTGAAAACATGACACCTGACAGACATGCAGTACCCAAGCCGAGAACCTGAGAAAGCGTACGTCTACAAATGCAAGAAATCACTGACAGCACACTGGCAGAAACACTGCAATCGCTTAAAAATCAAGTAAACTACGTGAGAAATCAGGGCGCAAGACACTTATCACAGTGTACTAAAACAAACATTACCACTCCATCCATACAAGTACAAGAACACTAGCCACAAGCCACATCAGAAGACGGGACTACAGAGCATTGTGTGGATCAGCGAGTACCACCCTTGCGAACATTACACGACCAAGTACAGTATATGAGAAATACTGCAAGTAACACTAAACTACAGAAATTAACCATATAAACACACCAACAGTCTAACCGTGGGAAGGCGACATGCTACTACGCATGGACATAAACATTACCGCCGTCAATAATTATACCCACTCTACCACTAACACATGGCCAGCAACAACAACATACATAACCAACCGGATCATCAGTCAGTAATTAAAGGTCAAGGCTCTGACATTTGCATTTTTTTCTTTTAAGCAAAGCATTACTTCCGTGTGAGGAAAATTCCAATGAGATTCCCACAGGTAATTATAGTGGGGTCCACGAACTTGTATTATGCAGAACTTGTGCCTGAATGAATCACCTGATCTGACGGTCAGTCATATAAAGGTCAAGGATGTATTAACCACAAAGCATCCAGAGTACCTAGTAGATTCACACGCAACGCTGAGTCAACAAAACAAGGTCAGCAAATAACCAGTGAACATAAATATTATACAAGTGTACGCTCCAACATCTGAAAGTTATGAAGATGTACAGATATTTTATAATGACATAGAGACAGCCCTAAAACACACAATCACATGAAGTTACCATAGTCATGGGAGATTTTAATGCCAAAGTTTGTAAAGGAAGAACTTCAGACATCGTTGGTGACTATGGACTGGGGGAGAGGAATGACAGAGGTTGTAAATTAATTGAATGGGCAAGAATACATATGTAATAGATTGGCTATTAATAATTTTAGGGCACCCCTGAAATAGTATTGGCCCCAACTAAAATGGTTTTTTACTGGTTTGATCATTTTTTACTTGTGGAGTACAGTTTGAACTTATACATTTATTCTTGTTGTTGGTGTTCTAACAATCACCTAATTTTCTATATTATACACTGAGAAAATAAACAAGACACCCAGGCTTCCAACTCCACAAAATAATACAAATACACAGCTTAACACAACTTGGCAGTCTTCCAACCACAACAACTAGTCAACAATGAGAATTCCAACAAAACCAATTGGTGTAGTATATCATCAGACCACGCACATTTATTAATGGACAAAAATGAGGGTGAAAATCATGAGTGATGGAAACATCGCCATCAGGCTGAACAAGAATTACATTAACAGTGCCCGGCGAGAGAGGACTCTCGCCATATGGGCGAAAACCTTACAATGTACCATACACAAAAAAATCAATACTTACAACATTATCAACAAAACCTCAACCAACACAGGAAAAACTAATTCTTCCATCTCACTACCAACAAATTGCCACTGGTAGAAACTCTTCCTAAACGAGATTCCAATTTGCAATAAAAGTACTAAATTTCTTCCTACATCACAAACCAATAAAACTCCTGCTACAACAAACAAGTAAGGTTTTCTCTACCACATTCTAGAGTCAATCACACAACCTTTCTCTGACACATTCTGACCACAGACTAACTTTCTCAGCCCATGCATACCTCCCACTCAACTCAACCACGTGACTTAGAATTTTCTCGAACCACGTGCTTGGCACACGGTGATGAGTTGTGGTCTACCAGATCACAACTACAGGGCTATACACAATACACTCTGTACAGAATTGTTATTCTGTTACACACAGCATGGTTGTAGGAAACACCTGGTTTAAACAACATCCTCGAAGACTGGCAATGTGGTGCAGCCCAGACAAAAAGACTTTTAACCAGATAGACTACATATTAATCAACAAACGATTCCCCAATGCATTACTGATAACAAAAGCCATGCAAGGAGCTGACTGCAATAGTGACCATGACCCACTCTGTGGAAAAAAAATTAGAATAAAGCTAAAGAAAACATGCAGAAAAGTGAGAAACATCAAACTGAACACAGAACTCCTTAAAAATGACCAAGAACTGCGAAAACAATACAAAGCTATTATTACAAATAGATACAATGCAATATCAAAGATAAATAGTATAGATGAACAATGGGAAATGTTAAGAGATTCTATCCACCAAACTGTTAAGGAGATAATACCACAGAAAAAAGAAGCCTCTAAAAATAAATGGATGACAGACGACATCTTAGGACTGATGGACAAGAGGAGGGGGAGTAAAAATAATGAGAAAACCTATAGCAAGATCAATAAAGAAATAAGACGCAAATGCAGAGAAGCAAAAGAAGTGTGGTTAAAAGAACAGTGCAGACAGATAGAGGACTCTCATAACAGAGACAGCAAAAACATGCACAAACGAATTAATGAACTCACAGGCAGGAAAACAAAATATACCACAGGATGCCTGAAATCGAAAGGAAGTAAAATGTTAATGGGAAAAGAAGACATTGTGGACAGGTGGACAGAGTATATCGATGAGCTATATGGAGGAGAAAGACCAGAATTAACATCAGATACTGAAAACTGTGATGGGCCACCAATACTTGAAGATGAAATCATAGATGCCATCAAACACATGAAGAAAGGAAACGCGACTGGGCCTGATAATATAACAATAGAAAAAATAGAGGTGCTAGAGGAGACAGGAATAGAAAATAATAATCAAGTTACTGAATGACATTTACAACAGTGGTTATATTCCCAGTGACCTGATTAAATCCACGTTTATAGCACTACCAAAGAAACCAGGTGCAAAGGAATGTGATGACCACCGGACTATCAGCCTCTCATGTCACATAACGAAGCTACTTCTAAGAATCATTATAAGAAAAAAAAATGGAAATAGCAGATGAACAGTTTGGATTTGTTGAAGAAAAGGGAACACACAATGCCATTTATGCTTTACGAACACTAACAGAAAGAGAAGTACAGAAAGATCTCACTTATGCTTCATAATCACCAAGGCATTCAACAAGGTGAAACATAATGAAATTATGAAAATGCTTGAAGACATCAATATAGACGGCAAAGACCTGAAGATTGTAAAACATCTATACTGGCAGCAAGAAGCAGCAGTTCGAGTTGAAAATAGAACTGGAAAATATCAACCGATAAAACAAGGTTTGCGACAAGGATGTGTACTATCTCCAGACCTTTTTTCTCTGTACAGCGAGAATATTCTAAGAACAATCATCACAGAACCAGGCATAAAAATTGGAGGATACAATATTAACAACCTTCGGTATGCTGACGACACAGTACTGATAGCTGAGAACCAACAACACCTGCAAAATCTCTTGGATAAAGTCACCAAAGAAAGTGAACAGAAAGGCCTTACTTTGAACATCAAAAAGACAGAGACTATGGTTATATCTAAGAAGCAGAATCCACCAGCATGCAGTATAAAATTAAATGGAACTATTCTAAAGCAGATGCAGAAATTCAAATATCTTAGAGCACTAATAACTTCAGATGGGAAATGCAGAACAGAAATTATGAACAGAATAGGCCAAGCAAAGACTGCATTTCAGAGAATGAGAAACATATTAGCTAACACATATTTATCAATGAATGTTAGAAAACGAGTCCTAAAATGCTATATTGAACCTATCTTGTTATATGGAAGTGAATCATGGACAATAGGCAAGTCTGCACAAAAATCATTGGAAGCAGCAGAAATGTGGTTTATTAGACGAATGTTGCGAATCCCCTGGACAGCAACAATAACTAATGAAGAATGCATGATAAGACCTGGAGAGAAAAAAAAACATTATCAAAAAGATAAGAGAGAGACAATGTACTTTCATAGGACATGCAATGAGAAGAGGGGGCATTGAAAATATTATAACAACAGGAAAAATAGAAGGAAGAAGATCAAGAGGAAGACCAAGGAAATGATTCTGACAGTCTGACGGGATGGTGTGAGAGGAGATCACCAACTGAGCTGATGGCCTGCATAAAGGATCGAGTACCCTGAAGAAGCATAATAGCCAAGGCCAGTCGGCACGGCACCTGATGATGATGATGATGAAATAACCAGATATTTACCAACACCAGTTTATGGCACATAACTAGCCCGATCCAACGGACAGTCATTACAGGTCAGGGTTTAGTATCAGAAAGAGAGAACAGCAAAACCAAAGGGGGATAAACACTTTATGATATATTTTAGGATATATGGCTATAATACAATGTATATGTACATTTTTTGTATTCCAAACACACATTTTGTAAACAAAACTAGGGGGAGTGTCTAGGGAGTAGATAAAGTCAATAGTTACCTTTATTAGTTGGCAACCGTAAAGCGTAGATAATGATCAGAGACAGGCTAACACCGGAAGTTGCGCAATTCTTGGAACGGCTAGCCTCTGACCAGGTATATAAAGAAAACATCATAGATTTTCATCAGGCCGGTCCCTCTGGAACAATTGTTAAGAACACACTTATCTTAACATAGTCTTTGTGAGACAGGGAACGTACATCTGTTTGCTTAAAAACTCTTACCTACTTCTGCAGCCCAGAAACCTGTAGAAATCAAAACTAACTGTAGTTGTTATTTTTTGTAAAATGTGATGTCAGGTTGGTTGACGGATTGGGACATGGAGATGGCTGGCGGGGATGAGGAAAGTCTGGCGTGAAACCAATGAACCCAAAATCGTGACAAACCTATGGGTCTTTACAACAATGGCTAACAGAATGGTGTAAACAAAACAGAGCCAGCAGACTATAAATGGCAGGGAAGTGATATCGTTGAGTCACTCATCTGTTTCCTCATCCCAAAGTCGGAGTGTCTCTGTGGAACTGTCTCAAATCCATCTGGCCAACCAGCATTGAACGCTGGATCTGACGTGGAGAAGGGGCTTAAGTACATCCACCAGATGCTAGGAAACAATGTTTTAGCCAGGCTAGTCTACACCACTGCCTTCATGGCAGTCCGAGAAAGACCACATTCTGCACTAGCAAGGAAAGGTGCTGAAGTCGGAGGTACCCAGCCAAAAGGCGCATCGCAAAAATCAAGGTACCATGCACTATCATAAATGAAATTTCTCTAGATGCAGTTTTTAAACATGATGCTTGTACTGTGAAGACTAACCAGGCAGGTGCAGTGCCGGGCCTCCTGCCTCGAAAGGGTCCACCCAGTGCTACTGGAGGTCCTCTCAGTTCGTCTTGTGGAGCCAGGAGTCATAAGAGTAGAGCTACTGGGCAAAAAATACAATGGACTTCTCCTGATCAACCAGCCAATGGATCCCTCAACATTTTACCCAAGGGCTTGCCATACAACCTCAACACCAAATCTGGCATTCCACTCTCCAGATCTGAAGTGGAACATTAAAGTTGGAAAACAACTTGGAGGTAGTGACCATCGACCAGTCTTCCTGACAATAGAAAATGAACTCATTAACACCAGTAGCCTTTTCCTCAGATGGAACTATAAAAAATTAAACTGGACAATGTACAAACATCATACAAGTATCCTGGTGTGACAGCTGTCCATAGAAGGTAAGGATATTAACAGCATAGTAAAGGAATTCAATGCTTGTATCCTTCAAGCTGCCAGTGAAACCATTTTCAGAGGAGCTCGTAGGAACTTTAAACCATACTGCTCTAGTGAGCTGGGGAAATTCCATGATGACGTGGAAACAGATCGAAAATAACCAGAAAATAGACTGTGCCAAGAACATCACAATAATTACCAACATGCTAAGGGCAAATTTCAGAGAGCCAAGCTACAAGCCAGACAGGAAAGTTGGAGAGAGAAAACAGAGTCCCTAAACTTTGAAAAAGATGGAAGGAAACTGTGGAAACTAATCAAACAGTTAAACGATGAGAGCACTAAAAGAAGTACAAAGATTACGCTAATAGAGGATGGGGAAACTCTTACAGGTAAGCAGGTAGCAGACCACTGTACTCACATGTTTGCACAAGACTGCAACATTGATATCCATCCAGAGAAAGAGCATACAGTGCGCACTGACCCAGAAAGAAGAGGAACAAGGCAGAAAACTTGGGTCATGGATGCATCAATCACCCGCAGTGATTGAGACCTAGCAGTCAAGGAAGTCATCAGGACCAGACGGAGTGTCCAATGAAATCCTCAAGAACCTGGGAATGGCGGCAATGGGAAAGCTGTTGGATATTTTCAATATGTGCTTGAGCACAGGAAAGTTACCTCAAATCTGGAAGGAAGCAAGTATGGTACTACTGCTAAAATCAGGGAATAACAGCGATACTGCCTCCAGCTACAGACCAATCGGTCTCACTCGCTGTCTATGCAAAACAACGGAACACATCATTGACCTTAGGCCAAAATGGCACCTAGAAAGTGGAAACCTTTTATTCCACAACAAGCAGGATTTAGGCAGTACTACAGTACAGAAGATCATATGACCTATCTCTCTCAAGAGACTGAGAACGCATTCCAAGACAAAAACCGTGTACTAGTAGCATGGATAGACCTGAGGAAAGCCTTTGATAAAGTATGGAAAAAAGGTCTGCTGTGGAAACTAAGAAACTGCAATGTGAATGGAAGACTGTATAAATGGATAAAGTCCTATTTACATAATAGAAGAGCAAGAGTAGTAATGGATGGTCATAAAAGCCAGAAGGTACTGCTGCGACATGGCGTTCCACAAGGAGGAGTCCTTTCACCTACCCTATTCCTGGTATTCATTAATGACCTGGTCAAGGAACTTCCCTATGGAATCAAAGCGGCACTGGTTATGTGGTGTACAGATGAATATGCGACAGTTGCTACACAGAGACTCCAAAGAGCAGCAGACATCTTGAATAATGGACAAACAAATGGTGTGTAGGTATCAACACAGAGAAATCAAGTACCACTCTGTTCACTCTCTCATCTAAATAGAATGCAGGTAAAATCTTTGTAAATGAAATATCCTTAAGGATGGACAACCAACCCACTTACTTGGGAGTGACTTTTGACTCAAAACTTACCTGGAACAAAACATCAGCAATGCAGAAGCAAAATTCAGAAGAAAACTAGCCATATTTAGAAAACTGAGTGGAACTAAATTGGGAGCTAGTGAAAGAATCCTCAAGAATCTATATTAGCAAAGTATTCTACCACATTTAGAATACAGCTCAACATCTTGGTGCACAGCATCCAACACTCGTTGCATAATCTAGACAATGGACAAAATCAGTCACTACGGATTATCACAGGTCCCCTGAGGTCCACACCAGTAGTAGAAGTCCCGAAAATAATTAGTGTTCAAGCACTGAAAGAACGTAGACACATAAAGATCACGACCTAAGGAGAGAAATTCCGCCATCCCATGCAGGAAAGATTCAAAAACTTGGCACTAAGACTGCTTACAAGAATGTTATCACCCCAACTGTATGCATAAGCTGATACCTAACCTTCCAACTGTAATTGCTCCATTATCATCTGTACCAGATCTGTACATCATGGAAAAAAGCAGTTTGTACACAAATAACTATTCAAACTGAAGTGAAAGGTGTGCAGAATGGTGAGATGCAAAGCAGTCCTGTAAGATCAATGGCCACACTTAGTTTACTAGATGACAAATATCTATGTGACACCTAGATACGTGTGTATACAGGTGGATCTGCACACACTGCTATAAAGAATAGAGGGGCAGAAGCACGTATTGACTATCCAAACAACACCACTGAAAAGATTTCCATACCGACTGGAAAATACTGCAACAACTATGATGCAGAGGTTAGGGCAATTCTTCCTACGATTGAAAAACTATCAGACTCCAGAATTGATACATGTCCCATTGTAATTCTCATAGATACTAGATCAGTACTGGAAGCTCTTCAGTGCAACAAACTACCAGATCTTAAGTATGCCCTGTCAAAAACTGGCTCACGACACAGGGTCGCCTTGCAGTGGATTCCCTCCCACTGTAGGATACCAGGCAATGAGAAAGGTGACCGTCTGGCCAAAGGGAGCAATGAAATGATGCAATAGGATATACCAGTCACCTACAATCAGAAGAAAAGCTTGATAAAAACCTACAGGAAGCCACAAACACCACCACATGATGACTATCACATACTAAACAGAAAGGAACAAGTCACCATTTTCCGTCTCCGAATAGGACACAGCCGACTCCGAAGTTATATGTATACAAAGTTTAAGGTTGGTACTACTACTCTTTGTACATGTGCCCAGGTGCCCTAAACTAGGAACATATCCTCCAGAACTGCACCAGCTACGAGACACTGAGAAGTACTTACTGGCCCCGTGAAACCACTGAAGAAGATAAGCTCCACGGTTCCATACATGAATTATTTTAAAAAAAACAGTGAAATTTATTCAAGAGACAGGACTGCAGATATAGACAGACAATGCGTAAGAGGAAGATTGACTGATTGATCTTTATTTCAAAATGGTTAAGAATTGGGCATGCAGGCCCGTCTGACATTCTGCCCTTTATCATACATCTTTCACTCTATTCCAGACATTCTACAAATATGTTGTTCATGTAACAAACATAATTAACATTGAAGCTGAGAGACATAAAATAAAACATTTACATTTCACTCTTAAACATTCACTCAGTACAGAAGTAACTACAAACATATAATTATCTACTAAACAAAAATTTCAGGACTATTCAGAATAAACAATTAACTGTATTCGGTGTCTGTAAGAGCAGTTTTGGATAAATTTTAAGTTTTATGATTCATGGAGGCATGTTGTCGACATCAAATAGATATTGGGAAAGTTTTATTTGTAAGAAGGAGTATAATTTACATTTTGTATACAAGATGGGAGGGTATTCCAAAGATGAGCAGCAGAATAACTAAAGCTTTTCTTGTAAAGATCAAGTCTAGGTTTTGGAAGACATATGTTTTTCAAGCGTTGGCTACACTTTGAGCTAAATTTAAACAGGTTCCATAGATAAGGCGGGGCATGCCGTGAAAGAATTTGATGTACTAACTTGGCTTTGTTGAAGAGTAACCTGTTCTTAAGAGGCAGTATTTTGATACGTTTGTGCTGGTTAGTTGTTTGTGCTTGATCTTTTTCACTAATAAACTTTATTGCTCGCTTTTGGAGTGAGCAAAGCCTCTTTGAATCTGACAATGAGCAACCATCCCAGACTGCTAAGCAACAGTCTAAATGTGTTTGTATATGTGATATGTAGTACGCCTTCCTTGTGTCTTGATCGATGAAGTGCTTAATTTTGGTTACTGGTATACTTTTTGTGCGATGAGTTTTGTTAAACCTTGCACATGAGAGTTCCAGGTCAGATGTTGGTCAATAATAAGACCTAGTGTTTTGTGCTCGCTAACGTTTTCTATCTGTGATATTTCCGTGCTGAGCTGAAGTGTTGTTTTTATTGCGTTTTGTAGTTTCTGTCTTGTTGTTATGAGCACTGATTTTGTTTTATCGGTGTTTATAATCATGCCATTATTTTTCCTCCATCTAATTAAATTGTATAACTCGACCTGAAGAGTTCATTCTAGATTAACACAATCGTAGTCACTGGTGTAGACTGTGCAATCATAGGCAAAAAGGTCACAAGAAGAGTGTTTAAGATGAAGTGGAAGATCATTGATATAGGTAGCAAAGAACAACGGGCCTAGAATAGAACCTTGTAGAACACCTGTGTCAACTTTAGCAGAATTTGATAGAGAATTGTTGAGAAACACTACCTGTTGTCTGTCTCAAAGAAACGATGCAATTAATTTTATTAGGTCGGGGTGCAATTTATAAGTCTTTATTTTTCTTACAAGAATATCGTGGTCAGTCATATCAAATGCCTTTTTAAAGTCGACAAAGATGGCACCACATAGTCTGTCATCATTTCTGTTTACTAACCAGTTTTCTGTCATTTTGGTAAGAGCTGTGTGGTAGGAATGATTGGGTCTAAAGCCTGACTGACTGTCTATGAGTAAATTGTTCTCTTGCATGTGTCGTAGAGTTATTTTGTTTATGTGCTTTTCTAGTGGTTTTGATAATGACGATAATATAGATATTGGTCTATAGTTGGTAAGATTGTTGGATGAGCCAGATTTAAAGCGAGGATACCGCTTAGCGTTTTAAAAAATCCTCAGGGAAATAATATTTTGCAATGCACTGATTGTAAATATATGTTAGTGTATGTGAAATGACAGGTGCAGCATAACGTAAGATCTTATTACTAATATCATCAAGCCCAGCTGTATTGTTGTTTTTTAAGGTTAAGAGATAACTGTGAACTTCACTGACTGTTAAAAACGGAATGTGTAACTATTTAAAATCAGTACATCTGCTGTCAAGGAATGTTTGTAGTTCATGTAAGTCACATACAGGAGCTGATACTGATGATTTAAGAACGTTGATTTCCTCTCTGAAATGTGTACTGATAAATATGTTAGTGTATGCACGATTGATGGCTTGAAAATCAGATTCTTTTCTTTTATTTGATAGGGTATTTATGGCTTTCCAAATTGACTTACTGTCTGATTTATTCCGTACTAGATTCCTAAAGTAATGTTTTTCTCTTGTATTATTAAGTATTGAACTTTGTTTCTGAGTGAACGCTAGGTCCTAAAATCCTTGATTTTGTGCGCCCGGTCACGTTCTCTCATGGATTGTAATATTTCTAGTGTTATCCAATGTGACGTCATCTGGTATTTTACTCTCACCTCTTTCATGGGGGCATGTTTGTCTAATATATCTCTGAAGATCTTTAGCCAATATTCTATTGCCTCATCAGGGTCAGTTAGTTGGTACGTGTGTGTAAGTGAAGATGCTTGCAGATCATTAAGGAATAATTCTAGGTTAAATTTTCTGAAGCTTCTAAATTTCATACTGGTGTGATTGTATTTAGAAAGTGTATAACCCTTTCTTCTCCACATACAGCAGACTGGGTAATGATCACTTAATGAAGTATGAGGGATGTTACATTCAATGATGATTTCTGGGTTGGTTACACATATATGATCTAATAATGTGGATGATACTTCTATTACTCTAGTAGGTTTGGTGATAATCTGGCAAACATTGTAGGATAATATAATATTGCTCCAAGTTGGATTTGATTGTGTTAGATCTATGTTTAAATCTCCAAGAATGATAATATCTTTGAACTTAAAGGTTGAAACCTCATCCATCATAGTCGTGAAGTGATTATACCACAGGGATGATGCATTTGGACTGCGGTACAAAAGTTCAATAACTAAAGGACTCTGATTCGGCAATTTAACTTCCACCCAAATACACTCTACCTCTGATGATTCGAGGTCTTCTCTACGACTAAACTGGATAGCTGTGGAGAAATACATTACTAACTGTTTCTAGTTTTCTAACTGGGTTACGCCGGATCAGGTTAAAACTATTAATTCTAATATCTTCATCGGTTATGTTCCTATTTAAACGGCTTTCAGGTAAACAAAAAATGTGGAAATCTTGATTTAATATGTGTGTTACTCCAGGAATTTTACCTGATCATCTAATAGGTGATATACATTCAGATGTCCTATTCGAAGTCATTCTTTATGTGACCTTTTTTCGGTAGGTGAGGTCATTTTATTTTCCTGTCTACTGTTACTAGTTTGAAAGTAATTCCTGTTATGATACTTAATACTGAAGTAAATAAACTTTTAAATGCTACACAGAGACACACTCTGTATATTAAACTTTCACTGGTGCACAACTCACCAGCTGAAATAATTTGAAACTGAAAGAGAGACACGCCTAACTACTGAATAATTAAACGCTGAAATATGCGAATTCACTTACAAGTTGAGTAATTAAGCATACAGTTCTCACACACAAACAGATACAACTCACAAACTGCAAGGACCTATAGAAAGTTAACAAGAATGAGAAAAATAGGTACAAAAGAAAAGGGGCAAGAAATAAAATGCAGTAATAAAACGTAAAGAACTCTAAATAAACTTAAGAAAAAAATATACCAGTCACAATGTCCTGCTGAGTAATAATTCTTTTTTGACATTGCAGGTTGAAAGTTTCAGTTTGTGATGGATCACGATGATATTGCCATCAGTCTAAGGCATGTGGTGTCTGTAAGGTACCATGCCATGTGAATTATGCAGAGATAACATATAGACATTACTCAAGGCTGCAGGGCTAAACTGCAACAAATACTGCAGCTCCAGATTTCTTTGAGGATATTGCTTGGAACTTGCTTGTGTGTTGAAGTCTTCCAATGAGCTGTGCGACTGTGGAAGAACCCTGAAGTTGTTGACGCTCATATCAGCTCGTCTCTGAGGCTGACATGAGGGTGGGGGTGGAAACATTGTGTCATAGTCGATGGTTTGCTGTGGAACAGGTGGTGCAGATTTGGGGGTCCCTATGGTTTTAGTGCTCGGAGTATAGCTGCCTTTATGGGGGGTTTATTGTTGGATGTGGGTATTGTTTGTGGACATTCAACTATACTACGTTTTTCTGTAGTGTAAGTTCTGGAAACTTTAAATTTTTGGCAAGGATGCTGGTACAAAGTTTTGATGTATGTATATGGTCCCTGTACATCCTTTTCTTCGGGGCACCAGAGGCTGAGATGAAAAGCACAGTGTGGTTTATGAAGACAATGTTGTTAACACGACAGTATGACTGAAGTGCCTTGTTGTTGATGTCTACCAGGCGGCGTCCAGGACTGGAGCAGGGTGGAATGATAGAAGATAGGAAGATTGAAGCAGTCGGATACTTTTCCTTGATGGCGGAAGTCAAAGCCTGCATGTCGGAACGTCTGATGTTCCGGCCATTCATGCTGTTATTTATGCCAACATGTACGGAGATTTTCCTCAAACCCTGGTCTATATTAAAACTTCTCAGTCTTTGTGTTATTTTTGCAATGCCCGCTCCCGGTACTGCAACTACTGAGACAGTCTCTTCGTCTGCTATGGACATCCTCTCGCCATATACGCCAGAAGAAGACCAGGTTGAACTTTGTACTCTGAACAACGTAAAACCAGCGGTCGGGGAGAGGCCATGTGTCAGGCAAATGTGAAAGAGATGTTCTTTTCGATGGGAAAACTGTGTATATGTAAGTAAATCCATTTATACTCGTACTTTTGTGATGTGGATGCATGCAAGCTGTGTCCATGATATGCTTTCCTCCTCCAGACATGCGCGACATCATTTAGGCATGATTAGGATAATTGAAAGGTACATTAATAATTATAATTCTAGTGTAACATCTTTGTCCATGTAAGATTTAGAAGGTTTTAGTAATGTGCAATGATGGCTCATGTGTGCACAAAAATATGTATTGCTGAAATGTTATGAATATGTATGTCATAACAGTTATTGCCAATTAGTTCCTTATAACACATCAGATACCAAAGCATTAATTATGAAGATTGGAGATTTTTGTATAATTATGTACAATGGATTAAACTGATTGTTTAGAAGTTCCACTGCCAATCAAGATAATCTAGAATCTGAATATTTAGGTAAATCATTTTGATGATATGATGTTAACGATATAGTTGATGAATAACATGTAAGTTGATGGTTCTTTTGTTTGACTTTGCTAATTAATAACAATATAAATCATGATTATGTAAGGAAGTATCTGATTTTGTGTGTGTTTTCTTTCACTTGTGTAGTTGTGAAAATGTTAATATGTGTAACCTTCAGCTTATCACTTACTTATAAAAATAGATAAAATACCAAGAAATAAAATACATATATGACATCTTATAAACAACAGACTATTACTACCCCAATTAAAAATCTTTTTTAACTACCACAATTGCAGAGTCACAGAGTTCCTTCAGTTCTTCCACACGAGCAGTGGAAATATAAAAATAGGAATATATCTTCACAACAGTTTAAACATCAATGGGAAGGCTGCCGGTTGCATTGCGTTATGGACAGTGTAAGCTGTGCAGCCAATCCCAGCAAGCTTATCTCCAATAGAAGATTTTAATTTCGCAAATACGTCGTTTTGTCCTTTTCTTTGAACACAACCAAAGTTTGTGGTGGCATTGTCAGCACAGAATCCCACACATTTTGTAGTGAGATCATTCTATTTCAACATGTTAAGTAGAAACTCACAAATTATGTCTGATGTTTCGCCAGAGATTGACTGCAGATCTAATAACTTAACTTCGACACCCAATGACGGCATAAAATATCTCACAAGGAATGGAAACACCTTTATATCTTTGTGATGTGAGGCATCTGTCATTATTGTCACAAATTTTGCATTCTTCAGTTTTTCTTGAAGTTGGTCAGTGACAAATAGAAAAAGGACGTTAGTTATTATGGCCTCACAATTTGTGCGCTCACACATTAACTTCGGCTCAAACAAATGTTGAATCAATTTGTTGGTGCAAATCAATGTGCGAAAACTGTGATTATGACATAAGGCGTGATATGCAAATGTGCTTTTCACAACTGCTAACTTGGCTTCCATGCTCCCAAACGTTGCTGGTCGGAAACAGTTTGTCACGGGACGGGCGGACAGTGCTGCTGACACAGCTAGCTTATGTCGATCACTGTTGAGATGTTCTGTGAAATACAATCTGCCACCGTGTGAAATACAATCTGCCACCGTGTGAAATACAATCTGCCACTGTGTGAAATTGAAAATTCAGATTTGCAAGTGTCACATCTAACATGAGATTCATTGTCGGTTCTCGCCTTCTTTATGAAGGGAAAATTACTCTCTTATTGTTGAGTTTACAAGGTCGCTTAAACATCGTTGGGGTTAAAATAAAGACAAGACGTGAAATTTTCATTAGCCCCTCAATTAATGTTCAGTTCGTAAGTCAGTGAAAGAAATAACATTAAACATACAATAACGCTCATGAACTGCGCCTTACTTAATAAATAAATACAATACTATTAATTAACGTGACATAAATTCAAACCACCCTCCCAGTCGTTCTGTCAATAAAAAACTGACCCTGGTTCAAACATTTAGCGCTCTCAAACCTTTCCACTAACTCTGCGATTGGTTAATTTAGTAGTGAGGTAGATAACTATACTCTGATTGGTTCAACGTTTCTGGAATAAGTGTGGATCATTTTCTGATGCACCCAATTAATGTTTACTACAAATGTGTATCAAGTTAAAAACAGAGTAATAAATACATCTGATAAATTAGGTCACGCAGCGCCATTTCAAAATTTGGATTTGTTTAGAGATTTTTATTAAACTTTTAAATTTAACAACCTCAAAGCAGTACATTTGTGCATCCCGCCAAGTCTTTCGGTGAAGACGGGACACCGATCTAAAAAGCAGGACTATCCCGCCTAAAGTGGGACGTATGGTCACCTTACATTATGTACACTATGAAGATTTTATATGCTTATGACATTTAATGTGTCTAAAATATTTAAGTTTCCTCTGTTTAGTTTTCTTTACTAGCCAGACTTCTTCAATATTTAAGTTTTTGTAGTATGGATATATTTGTTCCTTTTTGTGTCCATGATATTTGAAGAACTCTTCTGTAGCATTTACAATCATGTGCTTCTCATATGTTTTGTTATGTGTCCAGGTCTCAAAGGCATATGCTGAGATGGGAAAGATGCATGCTCTTAAAAATCTAATTTTTGTAGTTCTGTCTGTTCCTCTCCACAGCTTCTTTAGTTTTACTTTATGAAGAGCGATAGATGTCCTCCATTTAATATCCCTCATTATATCTCCATTATTAGTTAATCGTGATCCAAGATATTCAAACCTCTCCACTTTTTCCAATTTTTCCTCACTGATACAGCTTCCTTATTTGTTGTTGTCAGTTAAGATACAGGTTTTGCTCTTCACTATTCATAAGCAAGGACATAATTAGTTTTTCCAATCCTTTTTGGGTTGTAGACAGTAATACTGTGTCATCAGCATATCTAATCTTTAGTATTTCATAACCTCCAATTTTTCTGGTATTCTCTAACATTCCTCATTATATTTTCAGTTTATAAGTAAATAAGTAAGACGACAATATGCACCCCTTACAGATCCCTTGTTTTATGTCAAACCAAACTGTTGTTTCACCATTTATTCTTACTGCTGCCTGTTGGTCTAGATACAGCAGTGATATTAATTATATCACTTGTGTTGGAAATCTCTTTTTTCCCCACTATTTCCCAATGTTTCTGGTGTTGCACACAATCTAATGCCTTTGGATATTCTATAAAAGATAAATGTAGGTTCACATTAAATTCTCTGCATTTCTCTGTTATTAATCTTATTTTAAATATATATCTCCTGTTCCTCTTTCTTGTCTAAAACCAGCTTGGACCATATTGACTTCTTCTATTTTCATATGAAGTCTAGGCATTATGCTTTTAATAGAGTTTTACTGGCATGACTAATCAGGGCAATGCTTCTCTAGGTTGTGCATTATTTCAAGTTACCCTTTTTGGCATTGATATGAATAAAGTTCATTTCCATTCTTTTGGCCAAATACATGAAAGCCATATCTTTTTACATAGTGCATGATAGATTGTTGCACATTCCTTTCCTCATGCTTTAATTAATTCAGCTGTTATCTCATCACACCCTGGTGATTTACCACTTTTCAGATTCTTTATTGCCCATTTTGTTCGGGGTTTTATTCTCCAATAATAATTCATACTGATGATTTCTGCTACTGATGATTCGGAATTTGAATTCAAATTTAGGGAATTTAAAGATTCACAATTTAAGTTGAAGGGTCATCATTTCGAGAGTGTGGAAAAGATAAAAAAAATTGTAACCGGTGTTCTAAAGATCTTACATCTTTCCCGTGCCATTAAATATCTCATAGAGCTCACATAGTTCTTTGCCAAGTTTTTGCGAGATTCCATAACTGACCCAGGGTTTTAGATGGGTCTCAGGCCGAAGTTGTTGGCCTTCACACCCAACTCCCGTTTTACAATGTGTGGCGACGCGGAAGATTCATATGCATGTATGCCAGAAAGAGCGTTATAAAACTCCAGCCAGCATGTTAAGCATAATTACGGAAAATGACTTCTAGTACTGCTACTTCGGTGGAAGAAAAGGCTGGAACTGGTGACCATTCCTTTACATTCAAGAATACGTCACTTCATGGACGAAGGGAAATAATACATAATTAATTTTAAACTATTTTGTTGCTTAGTTCTCTTTAAGGATTAAACCGACACACCACCCTCCCACATCTTACAGTGAGTACTTACTATTCTCATTCATTTTACAATTCCAGGAATGAAAAAAAGTCTGTTTTTACCTCACATTCGCATGTGACACCCTGAAGATTGCTATTTGTTCTTCCCATCAATAATTTTCATTTATTTAGAGAATGTCTGAATGGATAAAAAATGCTGTACTAAGAGATTTCACGTTTTTAACAGTCATTCTCAAGATATTTCTTACACTTTAACCTTTTGGCTAAGATCTCGCTTCTCGGCCTTTTGGCTAAGATCAAAGTGGCTGAGGTCAAAGTGTCCTATTAGCAGGTACCCTGATCAACATGCCCTTTGGTTAACAAAAGCGTCGTTATTTTTTTAACTAAACGAGATGCCCGAGGCCTGCCCTGCACATTGAATGCCGGGGGCATGGTCCACATCTCGTTACGGGTGGACCCGGTTTGCAGTACCACCGGGTCACGGCCTGTTGTTTTCGTTGTCTCAAAAAAAAAAAAAAACTTTAAGTGATACATCAGTTCTAGCTTTGGAAACATTGCACTGTGTTTTTTATGTTACCTAGTCTTAATGACTTTTGAAGTAAAGTCACCAGTTATTTTCTTACATATCATGGATATTTGCTAACCTATAGCTGACTGCCACATAGAGATGTTTAGTGTAAAGGTTGGCAATTGTAGGCTCACAGGCACAACTTCTAGAATATTTCTCAGTCAGTCTAGCTCTAAATGTAGTATTTAAAATTCTTGTATACCGCCTTATGAGCTCCCAGTGCTGCATTATAAATAATGACAAATCAATCAGTTTCATGCATCGTGGCCAGTGCCACGGAGGATAACTTGATCCCTTCCATTTTTTAAGTAGGAATATAATCCAGCAAACAGATTACATTTATTGGTTATATTCTTTTGTCTCTAATTATTAATCATCTCTCTCTCTCTCTGAACCTTAAGTGCCCAGGGCACATGGGGCTTCTGCAAGGGTTTTCCACAAATGCCTGTCTTTCGCCTTTTTTTCTGCTCTTGCCCAGGTGAGCCCTCTATTGCTCAACATCCTTTCTGTTGTTCTTCTCCATGTCTCTTTTATTAATCATCAGCTACAAATTATATTTTTTATTAGGTGACCTGACTTAGAAGAAGTTATGAGCTTGATAAACATATCGCAGCTCCTAAATCTAGCTCAAGAATAAAAGAAAACAAGAACAAAATAAATCAATCACGATCAGATATAAATGTACGTAGACATTATGACAACATATTTTAGATGTGATAAGAGATATATCGATGATTAATTTTGTTAGCAAAAGTCTGGTTGCTTTCCCTACAACACTCATCAGTTAATGCAAACTGAACACCTGGCTTTTCGGCACCGTCATCTGTAGAGCCTTTTGTGTTTGTCACATTTATGATCTTTCTGTATTAATGGTGGCTTAGTCAGAAATGATTTATTCAGTCTAAAATCTTCAGCTGCTCTTTCACCATCTTCTTCATCTTCAATTCAAAAGAAAAAAAAATAACAACATAAATCAACTTAGTAAAGATAGAAAAATCTCTGGAACAAAAACAATACCATTCTTTTTCTAACTATAATAAAATAACTGTCAACAGTTAGGTCAAGGTAAGGAAACACAAAAAAAAGTGAAGGAAAGTGAAAATAACATTTTTTTAAATAGAATCAAAGTCATGTAAGGCTATGATACTGTTGGTGCCAATCCTCTCTTAGCAACTGTCCATTTCTTCCAAGGTCAGTTTTTAGTCTTCAACACAAATCAAAGATCTTATCCACTACCACTTTCTTCAGTGAAACTTTTTGAGAAATATTTGGACTTGCTCCTATGGAAATAAAAAAAAAAAACCCCTTCTGTGGCTTTGAAACAAGACAAAAGCATATAACTAAATGAAGAACTTATCTTAATACTTATCCTCCAGAAGTAGGAAACAGAGAAATGCGTTACCACTAGAAGCTGCATAGAGACCATGCGGAGCCACACAAAGGATAAGCCGATAGAGCCAATTATAAAGAAGAGGTGGAGAGAGAGGAGGAAAACAAGTGGTAGAAACGGGTGGGGGGAAAGCAATAGAAACATGATAGCCGCTAGAGGAGAAGGTGTCGTTGGAGGGTGGCGGGAAGGGGAAGTGGAGAGATAATGAATGAAGAACATAAACACCTGCAGGGAGAAAATGTGAAACCAGTGAATAGGACAAGACCCTATAAACACCAATATGTTGCCAGAGAAAAAAAGATGGCGATAGGGAGGAGTAGCTAGGAGAAAGAAAGTAGAGTAAAAAAAGGGGGGGAGGGGTGGAAAAACTAAAGAAGTTAAAGAAAGCTGAACACATTGTTAATTCCAGCTTTGTGGAGACAGCCAGCCTGGAAAATAAGGCACTGTTCTAGGATCATCTGAGATCGTACATCAGCAGAACAAAGGTGATCGCACTAACAGAAATGTCCTATTTTCCCCTGTGGATTGCCAAGGCAAAAATGTTTAGCCACAGGTGTCCAGGCCCTCTTAGAAATATCATTAAGATGTTGGTGAAAACGATCTCCTAAGCACAAACCGGTCTCCCCTATGTACTTCATACCACAACGTGTGCACATAATAGCATAAATAACATTGCGTGAAGTGCAGGTGAAACCCTCCTGAACTGATAACATGGACTTAGGGAAGGAGATCTGGCTAGCCTCGACAACAAATGGACAAGTGCTGCATCTATGGCATCTGCAATGTTTGGTACCATAAAAAGTATCATCTGTTTTAAGGCGACTACTAACTAAAAGATCCCTGAAGTTCTTGTCCCATCTGTAGGCCACCAATGGGGGTTCCCCAGAAAGTTCACGTGTATCAGGTTCGGTCTGTAGGAGATGGAGATGTTGAAACAGTATGTTAACAGAAATAGCAGAGACATGGGAGGTGAAAGAAATGACAGGACTGTACTCCTTAACAAAACTAATAAAGTTGTCAGGATCTTCCTCTGGCATTGATGTGACCCCAATGGATACGAAACAGCAACACAACAAAGTTTACAACTGTATAAACTGTAGAAATAAACTGGTTCATTGTTTTGTTCCACCCACCCCCCCCCTCCCCAAAGTAATCCAATCATCTGTTTCTGTTGAATCAGCCACAATATTTATTTGTGTTATGTATTATCTGAGTATTTTTTTTCCCCTGTGTTCTGAGTGTATAAATATGGAACAGTTTGAAAGATTTATTGAGGAAAGTATGATAGTTTCTTTATCACTGGATAGTTCAATATCAAATACAGATTCTCTATTTCAGATGGTGTGGTTAGTATCAGGAGCAATAACAGTGGTGACAAGATTAAAAGCATGCATGACTTAAAGCAGGATATGTTCTTTTATTGAACTATTTGGGAAACCCACAAAGGTTCAAGATATGGACTGGCAGTACTGAAAAGTTTGCTTATGTAAACAAATATTTTGATGAATCAAAGAAAAAGGTGTCCTTTATAAAGGCTAGGGACAGACTGAGTGATCTTACAAAAAAGGAAACAGAATAATCCCCAGGAGAACTGGGAGGAGTTTTAAAAAGCATTAAATCAGAGATTCTCAGAGGTGTCTGCTTCTGAATATATGGTATCACTATTTAAGAATGTACAGCAAGAAAGAATAAACCTACTTAGATTTTTGCAGAAAGGTTGTTAGTAATGGCAGTAGAAGCATACAGAATGGTAGGGGTTTTTTAGAGAGGCAATTAGTGAATCAATATGACAATTTAAGGACTGAGTTGCTGAGAGAAAAACTTCATTCATTAGACAAGACTGTACAAACTGTTATAGGAGAAGAAGTTATTTTAATAAAGAAGGGAAGACTCAGGTTTGAATTGGAAAGATCACAGTAGGAGGCCTTGGCATAACTCACAAACTGTAGGTAGGAAAGCTATAAGGGAGAAATATCCAGAGGAGGAGCAATGGTCAGAATATAAACAATAGCAGAGTGCATGAAGTTAGAGGTGGTTGGCACAAACGAACTGTTAGAAATGTAAGTTGCAACAGGGCTGATATTAGAGTAAGAAGTAGTTTTCATTGCCAAATTGTCCAGGATATGACTATTTGGTTGACTGCAGTCAGGATGAGAAGAAATAAGGACTATCATGAACTACATCACAGTATACTGTAGGTGAAAGCGAGCAAAACTGTTCTAATATGAGGGCTGGTTTGAGAAGTGATGATAATAAACTACCCCAGTAGTGTAAAGAAGAGTGAGGGGGAGGTATTATTATGAACATGACATGGTGTAAAGTGAAATAAAGTTAGCTAGCATTCCAAATTATACCATGATATTAATAATGCGCCTGTGTGGTACCCGGGATCTGCAAAGAATAGGACCACTGTACCCTACCACGCATGATCGTAAAAGGCGACTAAGGAGGGTTCGGCATAGGGCCAGCAACCCTATCTGGTAAAAAAACTATCAGACTGCTACAGAAACGGAAGCAAGGGAAAAAAACAAATGTAGGTGGAAGGAGAAATGCTTATCAGGAAACTGAGCCCATGAAGGTTGTGGATGAAAGCCAGCCACTGGAAGTCCCCAGCCCGACTGCAGACCTCCTGGAACCTAAACACAAGATGCAAATAGGCAGCTGGAATGTAAGAACACTAAACCAGACTGGAAAACTAGCACAAACCATCAAGGAAATGCACAGATACAAACTAGACATACTAGGAATACAAGAAGCAAGATGGACAGGACAAGGCAGAAGGAAATTAACAACACAGCACACAGAAGATACAATAATATGGTCAGGTAAAGAAGATCTTCATGAAGGAGGAGTAGCATTAATTATAACAAAAGAAGCATCAAGAGCATTGCTGAAATGGACCCCAATAAATGAGAGATTATTATATGCACGCTTCAACTCAAGATTCACGAAGCTGTCTAGTATAGTTTGTTATGCACCAACAGAAGCAGCTGAAGAGGAATTAAAAGAAGATTTTTACAACAGCCTCCAAGCCACAGTAGAAATAATACCCAAGCTTGATATGCTACTCATCTTGGGCGACTTCAATGCAAAAGTAGGTGAAGGAAATGAAGATAGAAGAAGAATCATGGGAAGAGAAGGAATGGAGAAATAAACGAAAATGGAGAAAGACTGCAGTTTCTGTGAAGAAAATATGATGACCATCGGAGGGACAATTTTCCAACACAAAAACATCCATAAGGTGACTTGGAGGTCACCAGATAAAACCACAGAAAACCAAATTGATCACATACTAATAAACAACAAGTGGAAACGGTCACTACAAGATGTGCGAGCAAGGAAAGGAGCAGATGTAGGAAGTGATCACAACCTTCTGGTAGCAAAAATAAAACTAAAATTAAGGAAAGCCAAAATCGGAGAACACAGAAAGATACATTTTGATACAAGAAAACTGAAAGACCAGCAAAGAAGAAATGAATTCTCAATAGTACTTAAGAACCGCTTCAGTGTCCTACAAGATGAAGCAGAAATGTCCATACTAGAGTTAAATAAAACACTACAGGAAACAGCAAAAGAGGTGCTGGGATATCAGAAACGGAGAAAAGAGGAATGGATAAGCAAGACCACATGGGAAAAGATAGAGCAAAGAAAAGAAATCAAGAAAAAATTACTGAACACCAAATCACAACAGCTTAAAGAACAAGTTCTAAGTAATTATGCGCAAAAAGACAAAGAAGTGAAGGAATCATGCCGTCAAGATAAACGTCAATACTATGACAACTTAGTAGAAACAGCAGAGAAAGCAGCATATACAAATGACATGAAAACCATATATAAAATCACAAAGCAGATGACAGGTAACTTCATCACAAGAAAGTGCAGTAAGGACACAAAATGGACAGGTAGCCAGTGGAGAAAGAGAAAAAATTGAAAGATGGAGGGAACACTTTAACACCCTACTAAACAGAACACAAGCAGCACAAACAATAGACATACCTGAAGCAAAAACGGAACTAAACATCAATACAGGACCAACAACAATAAGTGAAGTAAAGGAGGCAATAAAGAAGCTAAAATCAGACAGGGCACCAGGTGAAGATGAAGTGACTGCTGAGATGTTGAAAACAGAAGAAACAGAAACACCAAAACAACTTTGCCAGATATTACAACAAATCTGGGATCTAGAAAAAGCCCCAGATGAGTGGAAAACTGGGATTATAGTAAAACTACCAAAGAAGGGTGACCTCAGAGATTGCGGGAACTGGAGAGGCATTACCCTACTGCCACTCACCAGTAAAGTATTTTGCAGAATAATCATCAACAGAATTGTACCAACACTTGAGGAAAAACTTCAGAAAGAGCAGGCAGAATTTAGGAAAGGAAGATCATGCATAGACCACATATTTGTACTTAGACAAATATTAGAACAGGCAAATGAGTGGCATAGCACAACATATGCATTATTCATAGATTTTGAGAAAGCCTTTGACAGTGTCAACAGAGATGCACTGTGGAAAATCTTAAGATGGCATGGCCTCCCCCATAAGATAGTTAATGTAATCAAAGCCCTATACGAGGGTTTTCAGTGCAAAGTGATCTGTGGAGAACATACCTCCAGCAGCTTTAGGGTACAAATAGGAGTGAAGCAGGGATGTGTACTATCACCAACATTATTTATCTTGGCACTAGACTGGTTAATGAAGGAGGCAACATCATACAAATGCAGAGGATTACAATGAACCCCTGACACAGTGCTGGAGGACCTTGACTTTGCGGATGACATTTGTCTATTATCAAGCAGTCACAAAGATATGCAAGATAAAATAAACAAGCTAACTCAGAATGCAAACAACATAGGACTAAAGATCAACGTAAGAAAGACAAAGTTAATGAAGCAAAATGTGAACAACAGAAATGTACTCGGAGTAGATAGCAAGTTAGTGGAGGAGGTCAACGAATTTGTATAGCTTGGCAGCAGAGTAGTAGAAAATGGAGACAGCAAAGACGACATCAACAACAGACTTACTAGAGCAAACCAGGCTTTTGCAATGCTGCAGAATATATGGAAATCAAAAAAACTAAGCATAAATATGAAAATCAGGATATTTAAGAGTAATGTTCTAAGTGTACTACTCTATGGAAGTTAATGCTGGAAAATCACCAAAACCATAGAAAACAAGTTGAATTCTTTCCAGACTAAATGTTTATGAAGAATTCGAAAAATATTTTGGCCACACACCATAAGAAATAACATCTTATTAGCAGAAATGCAGATGAAGCCACTGACAACAATTATTGAGGAAAGACGATGGCGATGGTTGGGACATGTGTTCCGAATGACTGATAACTCACTACCAAAAATAGCACTAAGATGGACACCACAGGGGAACAGAAGTAAGGATAGACCAAAAGAGACATGGAGAAGAACAGAAAGGATGTTGAGCAATAGAGGGCTCACCTGGGCAAGAGCAGAAAAAAAGGCGAAGGACAGGCATTTGTGGAAAACCCTTGCGGAAGCCCCATGTGCCCTGGGCACTTAAGGTTCAGAGAGAGAGAGAGAGAGAGATTAATAATGGGCAATTTTCATGCATAGATTGGTAAAGAAAGAGCAGATGAAGGATATGTTTTGGGGAAATTTAGTACAGGACATAGAAATGAGGCAGGTGACAATCTAATGCCATTTTGCATGGAAAATGAGCCAATGGTTGCTACCATACTTTTTAGACATCCAAGAAGACTTTACACATGGACATCACCTGATGGGATAACCAAGAATCAATCAGATTACATATTTGTGCTAAGAAGGTGGAGATCGAGTATAACAACAGCAAAAACTCTACCAGGTGCCGATTAGACACAGACCATGAGTTATTAATAACACACATGAAATAAAGATAAAAAAGACAGTTAGGAGATCAAGACCACTCTGCTTTGATCTTACAAAAATAACAGAACAAGATGTTATTAAAAGTGAAGAACCATTTTGAGATCCTGATGGCTGTACAGGAGAAGATGACACTAGATGAAATGGCTATGCTGGCTAGAGATGTCTTAATAACAACAGTTAAAGATACGGTTCCAGTAAAGAAAACTCAAAAGAATGGATGGCTTACACCAGGCACACTAGAACTAATAAAACAACACAGAGAAATGAAGATGAAATGGAAAATAACAAACAACAACCAAAAGAAATATAAATCTTTAACAAACGAAGTATGAAGAAACATAAGTAAAGTAAAAAAATCAATACATACAAGATTGTTCTGAAAGAAAGGAAGGATATAGGAAGAGATAGTGAAATGTTTAAAAAATTAAGACATTGACATGAAATGTCATACTTAAGCTAAATGTAATTTGTGATGAGATGGGAAAGACCTTGACAGAGACAGAGGAAATTCTAGAAAGATGGAAGGAATATTGCAAAGGAATTTATGAAACAACTGACTGTGAAAGCAGAAAACAACAGTGTGAATTATTATTGGAGGAGAAAGAACCCGAACCAACAACTGAAGAAGTTTTATGGCCAAAAAAGAGTCTGAAAAATGGTATATCACCTGGATGTGATGAAATAATAGCTGAACTTTTTAAAGCATGAGGAAAGGAATGTGCAACAATCCATCATGCACTATGTAAAAAGATAAGGAATTCAGGTATTTGGCCAAAACAATGGAAAATAATTTATGGAAAGAAAATATTCATACCACTGCCAAAAAAAGGATAACTTGAAATTATGTACAAACTACAGAGCTGTTGCTCTGATTTGTCATGCCAGCAAAATTCTATTTATTAAAAATCTTAATGGGTAGACTTCATAAGAAAATAGTAGAAGAATAAGAAAATATGGTCCAAGCTGGTTTTAAACTACGAAGAGGAACATTCACTCATTCATTTGCATGTCCCATGTGGAACTTTGCCTCCCTAACAGCACTCCTGTAGACCTCTCAGTTGTGTGCAAGATGGCCTGCGCTGATGCATCCATTTGCAGATCATCAATGATGTCTTGCAGCCATCTTCACCTTGGTCTTCATCTCTCTCTTTTTCCCACTATGTACCCTTCCAAGACAGTTTTCTCTAGATTATCATGATGTTTAATGTGTCCAAAATATTGAAGTTTTCTCTGTGTAATTGTATTTACTAGCCAGCTTTCTTCAATATTAAGTTCTTGTAGTATTGATATGTTTGTTCTTTTTTTGTTCCATGATATTTGAAGAACTCTTCTGTAGCATTTACATGCAAAGGTATTTATGTGTTTCTCAGCTGTTTTGTTAAGTGTCCAGGTCTCACAGGCATATGTTGGGATGGGAAAGATGTATGCCCTTAAAAATCTTATTTTTGTAGTTCTGTCTGTTCCTCTCCACAGATTCTTTAGTTGTTTTACTTTCTGAAGACCGATAGATGCTCTTCATTTAAATTAATTTCCTTCATTGTATCTCCATTATTAGTCATTAGTGATCCAAGATATTTAAAACTCTCCACTTCTTCAAATTTTTCCTCATTGATATATATTTCACTTGCCTTATTTGTTTTGTCAGTTGTTATCAATTTAGTTTTCTTCACATTGAAATAGAGGTTTTGCTCTTCACTGCTCTTACAGACTGACATAATTAGTTTTTCCATTCCTTTTTGTGTTGTGGACAGTAATAGTGTGTCATCAGCATATCTAATCTCTGGTATTTCATAACCTTCAATTTTTATGGCATCATAATATTCTTTGTCTACATCTTCTCTAACATTCCTCATTATATTTTCAGGATATAAGTTAAATGAGTAAGGGAATAATATGCACCCATGACGGACCTCTTGTTTTATGTCAAACCAAGTTGTTGTTTCACCATTTAGTCTTACTGCTGCCTGTTGGTCTAGATACAGCAGTGATGTTAATTGCATCAAACGTATTGGAAATCTGATTTTTTTCCTTTATTTCTCAAAGCTTCTGGTGTTGTACACAATCAAATGCTTTGAGCAGTCTATAAAAGATAAATATAGATTCACATTAAATTCTCTGCATTTCTCTATTATTAATCTTATATTGAATATATGATCTCTTGATCCTCTTCCTTGCCTAAAACCAGCTTGGACCAGAAAAACTTCTTCTTCTATTTTCTTATGACGTCTACCCATTATGATTTTTAACAGAATTTTACTGGCATGACTAATCAGGACAACAGTTCTGTAGTTTGTGCATGATATCAGGTTACCCTTTTTTGGCAGTGGCATTAATACAGTTCTTTTCCATTGTTTTGCCCAAATACCTGAATGCCATATCTTTTTACATAGTGCAAGATAGATTGTTGCACTTTCCTTAACACAAGTACTCACTAAAATTTATTCTCAGGCCTGTATCCATGATAACCTGTATTTTATTATTTTCATCAACAGTACACTGCCTTATGTGTATGATAACTGAAGGTGTTTACAATAACATTTTCAAAAGGAATATGAAATATATCATATATGTACATATTAAACAAAATTATCAACATACGACATGTGCTTCATCAAAAATAATATGTTGAAATGAAAATATGGCTTGTATGATACAGTTGATGCTATTCTTGTGTTACTACATAATTTCTAGATACTTCCAGATGCTGGCTCACTTCACTCAGTAGCTGTGCACAGCAAGTAGTATGAACATATCATAAAGAAGTATCTGTGTGACATGATTGGCAATCAGAAAGTAGTGGAGTGGTCATTAGATACATTTAATTCTATGTTTTCCATAAACTGTATAGAAAGAACAAACTCTACTGGAAGATTTGGAGATCTATGTAGTTCCTAAGAAGAATTATGAGAATACCATGGACAGCCAAGAAAACAAATGAAGAGGTTCTCACAAAGGCTAGGCAAAGCAGAGAAATTATTCCAAAATTCAGAACATGATAGTTCAGGTTTGTAGGACACATTTTTAGAAGAGGCAAAATGGAAACACTTAGCAGGAAAATTGGAGGGAAAAAAGGGAGAGAGGAAGAAAAAAAAGCCTGGATACCTGACGAACTAAAAGAGTGGCAAAGAGAATGGTCCAACACACATTTTATGGAACAGCAAAAGATAGATGGTTGTGGAAATCAATGACAACCAATGCCTGACTGGCATGGACTAGAGACAGAGAGAGTATAGCATGATATTCAAAACAGCCTGTGACAGAAATATGCATCACAGTAATATACTTAAAGTAAGTGTAGACGAACAGTCCAAAAAAATCTACAGAATATATCATACTGTGTAATTTACAGTAAATCATTTTACCAGTTAAAGAGCTTAAAATCTCTTCAATACCTTCTTTGACACCATAAGAGAGTGCAAAGTGCAATAAACAATCCACCAGTACATGCAACATAAACAAACAGTGGTGTTGGTAATGTCACAGTCAGTTCAGCCTTCTTTATACCTGCAACAAATAAAGAAAAATATGACATCTTTCTGTTTTAAAAATCATGCTGTTACTAGAAACATACACAGCCTGACAATCTAAAAAACATTCATAAAGTCCTCTGTTTACGCTAATTTTCAGAATATATTGCCGTGTCTTTCATTATTTATTCTGAACACACTACACTTTTAATAAAACTGGAAGCATGATTTTGCTAAAAAAAAATACTGCAGTCTTGAAATTTGTTGGTGCTAGCGATCTTTTGTGATGAAAACCTTGGTGACACCTCCATGACACCTTGGGGACAGCTTGGTGACACGGTCTTACTACTTCATAAAGATAAACCCAACTTTCACTTGTACCATCACAAAATTGACAGTATGCTTCACCTTCACATTCAGAATATAGCAGCAGTCATTGGCCAGCTCTGTTGGCTCTCTTCTGTTTTATCTCAGGATTGAACACTTTATGGACTCATCACTAGCACATATTTTTCTGCTCAAAATGTTTCAGTGCTGCTATTAATTATATTAAACATGACATCTGCCTGCACGTTCTTGCAGCAGAATGCAGTTTAACAAGTTCATCAACAAAAGCCCCATACCACCCCTGTCTAACACACAATTTATGTATTTCGCTTTTGCTCAGCTAAAGGCATACATCAGGGTTGTTGGCATGAAGAACCATCTTCTCCATGAGGAGCTGGGATTGAAAAAGGGCAGACGATCAAATGAGGCAGATTCTGGATGGCTGAAGCTGAGGATACAATAATGTCAGTGTGCGATCTGAATGAGGTGCCTAAAAGTGATGATCGGTTACGGGTACAGGACTGACCTCAGCTAACAAAGGTTATTATACAGAAGGGCTGCGAATGTAGAGACTAGGCACAGGAGGCAGTAGAATTTTGGGTTCAAGATCTCATCCAGCATTACTGTTGGTCTTCTGGCAGGGTAATACATACAGATGGCTCAGTGTCTCAGAACATCAGAAGTGGTTGGGGTTTTGTTGCTTACTGAAAGAGTAGTGGACAAGGTTCGGAAGGCTTTGAAGTCACCACATCAAGCATATGAATGAAAATTAAGGCTGTGTCAACGGCAATGAAAAATGGCTATGTGTCCATGATGTAGTTTATGGAATCACTGTGATGGAGTCACAGAATATGCTTCATAAGATTGAGAAAAAAACTGCTTCAAAAAGAATAGGTTCATCTGTTAAGCCAATCAACTGTGAGGAGCCTAACGTGGCTTTATTGTCCAGGGCATGTAGGAGTACACGGAAATGAAGTGGCAGATAGGCTTGCTGGACAGATTAAAATAAATGGCAGGCTGAAAATGGATATAGGTGACATTGCTAAAGCTGTCTTGGAAAGACTGTGGGGAAAATGAAGGGAGGGAATAGAAGAACAATGTTATTGTGAAGTGATTCTGGTTTAAACAACATCTCCGAAGACTGGCAACATGGTGCAGCCCAGACAAAAAGACTTTTAACCAGATAGACTACATTTTAATTAATAAATGATTCCACAATGCATTACTGACAACAAAAACCATGCCAGGAGCCGACTGCAATAGTGATCATGACCCACTCTGTGGAAAAATTAGAACAAAGTTAAAGAAAGCATGCAGAAAAGTGAGAAACATCAAACTGAATACAGAGCTCCTTAAAAATGACCAAGAACTGTGAGAACAATACAAAATTATAATAACAAATAGATACAATGCAATAGCAAAGATAAACAGTATAGATTAACAATGGGAAATGTTAAGAGATTCTATCCACCAAACTGTTAAAGAGATAATACCACCAAAAAAAGAAGCCCCTAAAAATAAATGGATGCAGATGACATCTCAGGACTGATGGACAAGAGGAGGAGGAGTAAAAATAACCAAGAAAAATACAGCAAGATAAATAAAGAAATAAGATGCAAATGCAGAATAGCAAAGGAAGTGTGGTTAAATGAAAAGTGCAGACAGACAGAGGACTCTCACAATAGAGACAGCAAAAACATGCACAAACGAATTAGTGAACTCGCAGGCAGGAAAACAAAATATACAACAGGATGCCTTAAATCAAAAGAAGGTAAAATGTTAATGGGAAAAGAAGACATTGTGGATAGGTGGACAGAGTAGATCGGTGAGCTACATGGAGGAGAAAGATCAGAATTAACACCAGATACTGAAAACTGTGATGGACCACCAATACTTGAAGATGAAATCATAGATGCCATCGAACACATGAAGAAAGGAAAAGCGACTGGGCCTGATAATATAACAATAGAAGAAATAGAGATGCTAGAGGAGTCAGGAATAAAAGTAATAACCAGGTTAATGAATGACATTTACAACAGTGGTTATATGCCCAGTGACCTGATTAAATCCACGTTTATAGCACTACCAAAGAAACCAGGTGCAAAGGAATGTGATGACCACCAGACTATCAATGCCATTTATGTTTTACGACCACTAACAGAAAGAGCTTAAGAAGTACAGAAAAATCTCTACTTATGCTTCATTGATTACACCAAGGCATTCAACAAGGTGAAACATGATGAAATTATTAAAATGCTTGAAAACGTCAATATAGACGGCAAAGACCTGATGATTGTAATACATCTATACTGGCAGCAAGAAGCAGCAGTTCGAGTTGAAAATAGAACTAGAAAATATCAACCTATAAAACAAGGGGTGCTACAAGTATGTGTACTATCTCTAAACCTTTTTTCTCTGTACAGCGAGAATATTCTAAGAACGATCATCACAGAACCAGGCATAAAAGTTGGACGATAATACTAACAACCTTCTGTATGCTGACGACACAGTACTGATAGCTGAGAACCAACAAGATCTGCAAAATCTCTTGGATAAAGTCACCAAAGAAAGTGAACAGAAAGGCCTTACTTTGAACATCAAAAAGACAGAGACTATGGTTATATGTAAGAAACAGAATCCACCAGCATGCAGTATAAAATCAAATGGAACTATTCTAAAGCAGGTGCAGAAGTTCAAATACCTTGGAGCAGTAATAACTTCAGATGGAAAATGCAGAACAGAAATTAAGAACAGAATAGGCCAAGCAAAGACTGTATTTCAGAGAATGAGAAACGTATTATCCAACACATTCTAATCAATGAATGTTAGAAAATGAGTCCTAAAATGCTATATTGAATCTATCTTGTTATATGGAAGTGAATACATGGACAATAGGCAGGTCTGCATAAAAATCATTGAAAGCAGCAGAAATGTGGTTTATTAGAAGAATGTTGCGAATCCCCTGGACAGCAAAAATAACTAATGAAGAATGTATGAGAAGAACTGGAGAGACAAAAAAATTTTGTCAAAAAGATAAGAGAGAAACAATGTACTTTCATATGACATGCAATGAGAAAGGGGGCATTGAAAATATTATAACAACAGGAAAAATAGAAGGAAGAAGATCAAGAGGAAGACCAAGAGAAATAATACTGGACAGTCTGATAGGATGGTGTGAGAGGAGTTCACCAACTGAGCTGATGGCCTGCATGAAGGATCGTGTACTCTGGAGAAGCATAATAGCCAACCCCAGTCGGCACGGCACCTGATGATGATGATGATTGCTGGAGATTGGACAAATTAAGGATGCTGATAGGAAATCTGAACTGTTATTGGAATACTAGCCAACATACTCTTGAATGGATGCTGCAGGATGCAGTGGAGCATATATGGGGCTGTCCTGAATGCAATGATGCCAGAATCTGATTTTGATCCTTTGAAGATTTTGTCTTATCAGTACTGGTACTGATGTATCAAAATTATTCTATGTGAACAGCTTTCACTCTCTAGTAAGTATCAGTTAGAGAATCTCTGAAATCACAAATTCTGTCACCACATGATAAGTCATGCTCACCTTCATATTCCCTTAAGTTTTTTTGTTTTTTTTTATGCTAGTTCAGAACCCCTTCCTAGAGAAACATTCTAAAACTGGTGACTAACAAAGCAGCAGAACTGACTGGATAGCATGTCAAATTGAAATATTTTTAACTGAAAAAAAAGGCACTGCTTTTCAGCAAACCAGTCTAACTGGAGGAGTTCTGAGTAAAGTTTTTAAAAAAAATGGTCACAATTTATCCAGTGCCACATAATTATGTAGAAAGAGATCTACATTAATTAGTCACAAAATCTTCTGAAATAACCAAGCCTGCACAGTGCTAACAGAAGAAAACATACCAATTATATATGTATACATATATGTCTATGTCAATATACGTGTGTCTGGGCAGGGTGAGGGCATTCATATGGTTTGCATTTGCATATGACAAATTATACAACTGCTGAAATATCCCCAAATTCTTATACTAATAATATAGAGCACAGCTGATCAAAGTATTACAATAAAATGACTATACTAATTGCTGTTCTTAATGGCAGAAGTCTAGACACATCTGAAAAAATAAGCTGTGCAAAGTCCCACCTGCAGAATGGGAATGAGGATTCAAACAAGAAGAATGTACATGAGTGTGTACTCATGTATTATCACCAAGTATCTAGTCAAATAAGTTGGTCTGATTTTGTATGAAACTCCTCTTTGCTGTAGCACACAAAATGAAGCCACTTGTATGTCATAATTTGATGCACTTTGCCTTGCAGACTGACATTCTCCAATTTCAGAAGCTGATATTCAGCCTCCATGTCTTAAGTGCAGGACATATCTCCATAACCACCAATATGCCACTACTGACAGAATTAATTTGAATCCAACATTCTTTGCTCTGTTGGTGGACAGAGCTAATGTGCCTCAAAAGACAGTTAAAAATATTTTCAAAATGCACACAAGATATTTCCTGAACATAACTTCTAATATAAAATTTGCTTGCCACAATTTCTTACCAAAATCATTCCATAAAATCATTCACAGCTTCTAAGTTTAAAACACTAACATCTGTCTTCCTGTAACTGCAAGTTAGTGTTCTTTGCAGCTAATGCAATGAAGATGTTTGAGGCACAGAACTGTCAGAATGAGAGCAGGTTACTGGGTCTATTTTTTCAGTCCCTGAGTGATGTGAAAAAGCAGGTGTCTGCACTTCAGCAAACTCCACCACCATGGAGATCCCACCCGTTAGCCATGCTAGGCCTGCTATTGGGGGTACTTATAGAGAGGTGGAACAGGACCTTGGCTTTGCCATGGTTCACCAGTCCTGATGTTAATATGTCAGCTATAGGCTGTTGAGTTCCAAATCAGACAACATCTTCACCCCTACAACACTAAAGTAAAGGTAATCCTGTCATGCCTTAGAGGCACACAGTGATATGGTGTTAGTGCCAATATTTTCTAACTGAGTTTAATTTTAAAATGTGAACACTAAACCTTTATAAATTTCTGGATTTTGAAGATGAATCTGACTGCTTTCAAGAGAAATAATTTGGAGTATCACACATCATTTCAAGGAAAGAGAAGAATATAACTTGATACCCACATACTACACACCAGTAAAAAGGTAAAGGTAATCCTGTCATGCCTTAGAGCCACATAGGGATATGGTGTTTGTGTCCATATTTTCCTTGACCTGTCAGCACACTAGAGGGTGATATGGTCAGTATCACGCCTGTCCGCTTTTCCTTCCCCAACTCCAGAAGAAGTCAGGTACCCATTTATACAGCTGGGTGACTGGGCGCCTCTGCCCAGATTCAAACCTCCGACCTTCGCCATGAGAGACTAGTGCACTAACCACTTCGCCACTCACACATCAGTGTAAACTAAAATATATAATGGTATACAACTTCTGGCATTAATATTTCATAGCATTTGTTTATTAAAGCTGCACAATGTGGCCTGTCTGCAAAAATCCTGACAGACTTTAATATGAAAAATTTGGTGAAGTACACATGTACTGAGGCCTGCAATGGTATTAGAGGTCAGATATTAGATGAACATCAAAAAAAAAAAGAAACACCCTAATGTTTAAGATCTGGAAATTTGCTACGAAATAAGAAGAAAAAAAAACATTCAGCTTAATGTTTAAGATCTGGAAATTTGTTACAGAAATAAGAAGAAAAAAAAAACATAAGCCCAATGTTAAAGATCTGGAAATTTGCTACAGAAATAAGAAGAAAAAAACATAAGCCTAATATTTAAGATCTGGAAATTTGCTACAGAAATAAGAAGAAAAAAACATAAGCCTAATGTTCAAGATCTGGAAATTTGCTACAGATATAAGAAGAAAAAAAAACATCAGCTTAATGTTTAAGATCTGGAAATTTGCTACAGAAATAAGAAGAAAAAAACATAAGCCTAATGTTCAAGATCTGGAAATTTGCTATAGAAACAAGAGGAAAAAAAAACATAAGCCTAACATTCAAGATCTAGAAATTTGCTACAGAAATAATAAGAAAAAAAAACATCAGCCTAATGTTTAAGATCTGGAAATTTGCTACAGAAATAAGAAGAAAAAAACATAAGCCTAATGTTTAAGATCTGGAAATTTGCTACAGAAATAAGAAGAAAAAAACATAAGCCTAATGTTTAAGATCTGGAAATTTGCTACAGAAATAAGAGGAAAAAAACATAAGCCTAATGAAAAACCAAATAGAAAAGCATGGATATCAGATAAAACATGGAAGTATATACATGAAAGACGAGCAGTCAAATTAGACATGTTGAATGAAAAAACAGATCATGAAAGAGATTTGGCAAAAGCAAAATACAAAGAAATAGACAAGAAAGTAAAAAGTTCAGCTAGAAGGGATAAAAGAGAATACATAGACAATATGGCGAAAGGGGCAGAAAAAGCAGCAAAACAGAAGACAGCAAAACTTTATATAACATACAAAAGAGGCTAACAGGTACTATTACATCTAAAGAAAGACCAATCCTTAGCAAAACTAGAACACTATTAACATCAAATAAAGACCAAAAGCAAAGATGGGCTGAACACTTCCATGAAATACTTGATCAACCACACCCAAAAGAATTGTTAAACCTTGAAACTGATTTACCAGCCCCACAACTAAATGTCAGCCTAGGTGAAATTAAATTGCATGAAATTGAAACAGCAGTGAATTTAATGGCTAACAACAAAGCTGCAGGTGAAGATGAAATAACAGCCGGAATGCTAAAAGCTATCAATAGTGACGATATGAGACAACTACAGAGAATGTTTAACAAGATTTGGAAAGAAGAAAAGATCCCTTCTAATTGGAAGAAAGGAATCATTGTTAAAATACCAAAAAAGGGCACCCTTAGTAACTGTAACAACTGGAGAGGAGTAACCTTATTATCAGTTGTGTCAAAAGTATTTTGCAAGGTCATTTTGAATAGACTCAAAGATATAGTGGATACTGTAATGAGAGAAGAACAAGCAGGATTTCGAAAAGGGAGAAGCGGTCTCGACCAGATCTTTACTCTCAGAATAATACTTGAAGAACATATTGAAAAGCAGAAACCATTAATACTGAACTTCATAGATTTTAAAAAGACATTTGATATATATATAGAGATTCATTATGGAGAATTTTATGTCCATATGGAATACCATCTAAAATTGTCAACATCATTAAGGACTTATACAATGGATATGTTTGTGCAGTCAAGACAGAAGAAGGGATGAGTGAATGGTTCCAGATTGAAACAGGCGTGAAACAAGGATGTATACTGTCTCCTTTACTTTTTGGGATTACAATAGACTTCATAATGAAAAAATACTGCACAGGTAACACAGGTATTGACTGGGTACATGGGACCCAACTAGAAGATCTTGATTTTGTTGATGACATAACTCTTATCAGTAATAATGTGAATTTCATGCAAGAAAAAACAGATAGCCTGTCTTCACTGGCTAGCAAAATAGGACTTGAAATTAACAAGGACAAAACAAAAATAATGAAAGTTCCTCTCAATCAAAATGGAAAAATACACATAGAAGGGACAGATATTGAAGAAGTCAATCAATTTGCATACCTTGGCAGCTACATAGACCAGGATGGTGACACTAGAAAGAAAGTTAGGATCAGAATTGCAAAAGCAGCATCAATCTTCAATAATCTTGAGAACATATGAAATTCAAAAATTATAAGCACAAAAACCAAGTTAAGACTATTCAATTCAAATGTAATATCCACCTTCATTTATGCATGTGAAAGCTGGAAAACAACTAAAGAAATAGAAAAGAAATTAGACTCTTTTGAGAACAAATGCCTAAGGAAAATACTCGGCATCAAGTGGAATGAATTCAAGAACAATGCAGAGATAAGACAGATGACTGAACAACAACCAGTCTCATGGGTGATCAGGAAAAGGAGATGGACATATGTTGCTCACTTGATGAGAAGAATTGATCAGAGAATCCCAAAACAAGCTATCAAGTGGAACACAACAGGCCGAAGAAAAAGAGGCAGACCGCGTGAAACTCTGAAGAGGACATTATTAAGAGAGGCCAAATTAACAGGCATAAAATCTTTTGATGAAGTTGAAAGACTTGCCGAAGACAGGAAAAATTGGCAAACTACTTTGTGAGCCCTATGTGACGTTTAACGGCACGGGAAGGATATAAGATATAAGATCATTTTTAAGATCTGGAAATTTGCTACAGAAATAAGAAGAAAAAAACATAAGCCTAATGTTCATGGTCTGTAAATTTGCTATAGAAATAAGAGGAAAAAAAAAACATAAGCCTAACGTTCAAGATCTGGAAATTTGCTACAGAAATAATAAGAAAAAAAAACATCAGCCAAAAGTTTAAGATCTGGAAATTTGCTACAGAAATAAGAAGAAAAAAACATAAGCCTAATGTTTAAGATCTGGAAATTTGCTACAGAAATAAGAAAAAAAAACATCAGCCTAATGTTTAAGATCTGGAATTTTGCTACAGAAATAAGAAGAAAAAAACATAAGCCTAATGTTCATGGTCTGTAAATTTGCTATAGAAATAAGAGGAAAAAAAAAACATAAGCCTAACGTTCAAGATCTGGAAATTTGCTACAGAAATAAGAAGAAAAAAAAAACATCAGCCAAAAGTTTAAGATCTGGAAATTTGCTACAGAAATAAGAAGAAAAAAACATAAGCCTAATGTTTAAGATCTGGAAATTTGCTACAGAAATAAGAAAAAAAAACATCAGCCTAATGTTTAAGATCTGGAATTTTGCTACAGAAATAAGAAGAAAAAAACATAACCTAATGTTCAAGATCTGGAAATTTGCTACAGAAATAATAAGAAAAAAAAAAAAACATCAGTATCAGTAAATAACTGGTCAAAACTCACTCATCTATAAACTACAGTGGTAGCAGAAATACAACTTAAAAGCACAAAACATACTAGGTAAGAGACTTCAAGAAAAAAAAAAAAAGAGCACCCAAGATCAGTTCATATCTGTATTTGGCCCAAAATGGATAAAATTTGAATATATGAGAAAAAAAATGTGAATATTAAAATATTGAATATTCACACATACAGTTTTCTGGAGTAAGCAAGAAACACTCCACAATCCAGTATTAGTAAGGTAGTGCATGATGTAAACTTTTAATAAGTGTTCTATAAAATTGTCTATAGATTGCTCTTGTATCACTCAATAGTCTGATTCATTTCACTAACACCACTCACAAACACTCGGTGGTAAGTAACAAGTCTATAAGACATTCTTCACAAATCATTACCTATAAAATGTTTATTTCTTCCTCAAGTTGTCTCACAGTACATAGATCATAAAAGTTACATTTATATTTTTAAAGTTATGGAGATGAAGACTATCACTGAAACTGGTCAAGAAAGAGGTTTTTACTAATATAAGTTTATTTTCTAAAGCTTCTTACTAGAGTTTGCTATAGCCAATCTCTAAGCCCAGCTGCCAAAATTTGGTACCAACTGCATATAGAATCATCATACTGTTAGTTCAATCCTGACCTCGGTCTTTCTTCTGTGGCAAGAAAGATGCACACAGTACACAATACTGGTGAAAAAGCTCTGGCAAACTGATGAATTTTATTTCATCCTGATCGCATGCCTCTTTTATCACTTGCCCTGTTGTTGTAGTAATACGACTGGACAAACTAATTTATTCAAGCCAGCGTTCCATGATGCTTGGTGGTTTTGCTAAAATATAAAGAAACAACTGCAGGATCAAGTCCAGCCAGTCACCAATGAGAGATCAGACTGGAAATTTTCGGCTCATCTGGGATCTTGCTTTTCTTGTCTTGCCTCTAGACTTGAACGAAAATATTTCAAAGGCTGGGTATATTTAACTTTGTACCACAACATTCTGTAAGTCACCTAGATTTTCTGCTAGCAGATCTGTCAGCTCCATATTTGAGGTTGTTATCTGTTTAATCTCATTAATGTCCTTGAAAATTTTCTCTGAGTATCTCTGTAATCTAGATGATCTACAGACAATAGTTACACAAAATAAACAACAAATCCAGGATACTGGACTAGAAATAAATATTAGAAAGACAAAGGTTATGACAATCAGCAGGTAAGAACAAGAGTAAATATAAATGGATACACATTGCAACAAGTGACGGAATGCACATATTTAGGACACATGGTGCAGAATGCGAAATAGGAATTAACAGAAGAAAAGGAATGGCTGAATGTATGTGCAACAATAATTTCATTTATGTGCATACTCATAATTTTAGCAAGTACCTTTTCTTCCACTAGTGGAATATTTGTATCTGACCATTGCAAAATTAGATTACTTGTGTCCGGCCAAATATGAAAATTTTGTATTCAGTAAATCCCTATTTCTGATAGAGGTAGATAGAGGTGTATAGTTCAGTTTTACAAAACAAAAAAGGGAAATGAGGAAAGTGAGAAAAAATGCAAATGGCAGAAAGTATGAAAATAAGATGAGAATGTATAAATGAAAAACATACACCATCAAATATTTCAGAATCAGTCTTTTTCAAGGATTACAAATAAGAACAACACAACACATAAATAAAAAGAAGAAAATAAAAAAACTTAGCTTTGTGGCATTCTCCTAGTACAGAATGCACCAAATGCGCCATAAAGATGGGGAAAGTGAGGATGATGAATAACTGGGAGACGACAAATAAAAACAACTTCGACCAATCGGATGTCAGTGGCATGGAGGTAGTGAAAGGCAGAGAACAATGTGGGGATGAGGTGGGGGCAAGAAAGAGACTCATCATCATCATCATGTGCCGTGCCGACTGGCGTTGGCTATTATGCTTCTCCAGAGTACGCGATCCTTCATGCAGGCCATCAGCTCAGTTGGTGATCTCCTCTCACACCATCCTGTCAGACTGTCCAGTATCATTTCTCTAGAAAGAGACTAGGAAGCTATAAATATCTTATAGCTGACAGAGAAGAAGGGGAGGGCAGGAAGATAATGCTAAAATTTATGAATAAAAAGCTGCAGTGAAATGAGTGGGGCTAAAATAAGAAAGTAGAGCATGAAAGTAGGTGAAAATCTAAAGAAGTTTAAAGGAAGTTGAGTTAACTCCAGCTGAATGGAGACAGCCAGCCTGGAAAATAACATGCTGTTCTAGAGTCTTCCAAGATCATACATCAGAAGAATAGGAGTGGATTGCACTAACAGAAATGTCCCAATCTCCTAGGTGATTTCTTTGACAGAAGTGTTTTGCCAAAGGTGTCCATGACCTTTTGGAAATGTCATTAAGATGTTGATGAAAACAATTTCCTAAGCGTAAACCCTATATACTTCATATTGCAAAGTTTGCATATAAAGGCATAAATAACACTGCATGAAGTGAAGGTGAAGCCCTTCTGAACTGAAAACAAGGGAAGGAAACCTGACTAGCCTCAACAACAAACGAGCAAGTGTTACATCTACAGCGATGGCAACATCTGGTACCATAAAAGGTGTACTCTGTCTTAAGAATTAATAGGTTCCTGAGGTTCTTGTCAAATCTGTAGGCCACCAATGGGTGTTCCCCCAAAGAGTTCACATGTATCTGGCTCATTCTGGAGGAGATGGAGATGGTGAAACACTATGTTCCTAACTGCCAAACTATGGGGGTGGTGTGCGTGAGTACTGGTTTAACTCTGTCTGAACTACAGGGTGGTATAGGAGTGAAGGCCTCACGTTATGAGATATGGCTGATGTGGTTCCAGGACAAAGTGAGAACATGTTCTGAATAACCGTGTTGGTGGAAAAAATCTAACATTTTGTGAGGTTGATCATGGAAATCAACATCTTCAGTATATAATGTCACGGCCTAAGGAAAAAGCAATAGAATCCTTACTAAATCTGAGGTGGAAGGAAGACTACAATAGAAAAAATGTGAGAGTCAGTAGTCTATAGTGGATAGAAGTGGTAAGTCCAGAAGGACCGATAGTGAAGGCAATGTTAAGAAAATTTACAGAAGTTATAGAGACATGGGAGGTGAAAGAAATAACAGGATTGAACTTCTTAACAAAACTGTTGAAGTTGTCAAGGTCTTCCTCTGGCACTGATGCGACTCCAATGCCATCATCTATGTAGCATCTATAGAAGACTGGAAAAGAACCTCTATAGAATTCCAAAATCTTGTGTTCGAAATGACCCATGAACAGACATGCATAGCTATGGCCCATTCTGGGGCCCATGGCCATTTCACTAATATGGGGGAAGTATAGGCCACTGAATTCAAAGAGTTCAAGGGAAAGTTGTGTAAGGCGCAGAATAGTAGATGCAGGAATAAAGAGATCGTGTCTTTTGTTCTTATAAGTAGGCAGACTAATAACAAGAGGTTGAAAGATATTATCCAGAAAGTCAGAGATTTGTTCTATAGGGCAGAACCAAGCTGAAACTATGGGCCCCCATGGGTTGCCTGGTTTGTGTATCTTAGGAAGAAGATAAAAGGATGGCTTCCCTAAACAGCTGTTATGGATGTGTAGATGAGTAGAAGAGGGAGAAAGACCAGTCACATGGATGAGTTCACTGATTGTATCACGAACCTGGTGACTGTTGGCCAGAGATAGATCTTGAGGGCGAGAGGCAAAGAATTTTGGGTTGTACAGTTGGCTTATAGCCTCTTGTGCATAATTCTTTTTTCCAATAAACAATGGCCCCTCCCTTGTCTGCAACTCCTGATCATGATATCTCATCTGCACTGGAGTTGTGAAAGTGCGCAATGTTCCCCGGGGGTCAGGCTAGAGTGCTGTACATGGGGAAGGTGAAGCTTGTAGATTTCATGAAGGGTGTGATCAATGTATATGTCCAATGAACTAGATGCTCCTGCAGTAGGTATCCAGCTGGATGGTTGTTTTGAGAAGCAAGAGAAAGAATCATTATCAGAAGCAGATTGAGATGATGAAGATTGCGCCACGTCTTGGAAAATCAATTTCAAGTGTATTCTATGGATGAAATGGTGGACATCCTGAAGGAGTGAGAACTGGTCAACAGAAGGATGGAGGGGAACAAATTGTAAACCTTTATCTAAGACAGACAATTCATCAGCTGACAGCAGAAGATCAGGAGGAATGTAGACCACCTTATTGGGAGCAGAGACAATTGTGGATCAGGGAGAGACTGGAGTGGGATGGATAGCCAATTTTCTGTATTTTGAGAATAGAACGTTGCAAGTACAATTGCTTGTTCGTGGAGTGAATAATCTCTCTGAGATAATTACTGTATGTGATTTGGTGGTGTCGGACAGAAAGTTGAGTCATCTGATTGTGAAGATCCAAGAAGACTTTAATGTGCCCCTTAACAATACAGTGGATGTATTGGGAAGTGCACTTGGTTTCGATGGCACAGAGGCCCTGACGAACCCTGGGGTGGAGAGTGCTCATGGCAGGTGTAAACTCAGAAGTAAAACATTTAAGAATGACCTTCAGGCAAAGACATTTAAGAAAGTTAATGTGAGAGGTGAAACATGTCTTCTTGTACATGGCTAAATTGAGGTCAGTGGCAGTGTGAGAAAGGATAGACGGTAAAAGACTGAAAGAGATAGTTATGAGTGACTTAAAAGACTTGGTGATCTGATTCAGTGAAGTCATGGACAAGAAGAAATCTCAAATACCTAGAGCATGGGAGGAGAGTAGAAACCAACTTGACAAGCACAGAAGGAATGAAAATGGAGATAAATGAAAAGATGATCACAGGTAAGGGAATTAAAAATAATACCAGAAAAAATATAACAAAAAAGTAAGATCACATAGTCTGAAAAGGAATAGAGGGACAGACAGCACGCCATAAGTCAAGAAAAATGGACAAAAATCTACGTAACAGTGTTGCAGTCAAGTAGGGGATTGTGACAGATAAAAAAATAACAACTGCAGTAAAGTAAACCTGATTCTAATAATAAAGGTAGATAGAAGCGTATGGTTCAATTTTACTAAATGACAGAGGCAATGATGAAAGTGAGAAAACACACAAATGGCAAAAGTATGAAAGTAAGATGAGAATGTATAGATGAAAAACATACAATATTCAATATTTTGGCGAAACGAAATATGTAGGGGAGACTGGTTTACGCTTAGGAAATCATTTTCATCAACATCTTAATGACAATTTCCAAAAGGGCACGGACACCCATGGCAAAACACTTCTGTCAAAGAAATCACCTAGGAGAACAGGACATTTCTGTTAGTGCAATCCTCTCCTCTTCTTCTGCTGAAAGATCTCTGAAATCTCTCAAACAGCACCTTATTTTCCAGGCTGGCTGTCTCAACCCAGCTGAAATAAACAATAAATTCAGCTTCCTTTAAAATTCCTTAGATTTACATCTACGTTTGCTATTCATGCTCTAGCCCCACTCATTTCACTGCAGTTTTAGTGTTATCTCCCAGCTCTCTTCTTCTTGACTAGCAGCTACAAATACCTTGATTTCTTACTCTCCTTCCTCCCCCCCCCCACAAATTGTGAACGATCACATAAGGCTTCCGGTTCCTGCAGCGGTGGTCATCATTCATGTTATCCGGGGAAGGCAGGTCATATATATATATTTCGAGGAAAGAGTGGAAGAAAGAAGGGTTGAGCTAGAGGAATACGCCAGGGCAAGTCAGTCTTGTCAGTGTTGTGAGTTATATGAATACTTCGCCATGGCCGTCCTCATATTGTGTTCTTATATCTGTGTAATATGCAGAATGTGCATGCTGAATTCATGATCAAATGGGGAAATATCTCGGTGATTTATGATGATCATTGTTATATTGAATGGCATGTGATGGATCCCACAATGCTGCTATTTCATTTGGATATTATATACTGTTAAAAAAAAGAAATATAACACTTCTGTTCTTGTAATAGACACCAAATTTGTATAAAAATTTAACTTTATGGAATTAATATTTAAATCTTGGCATGAAGAAACTTTAAGACTTTAACAATGAAATTATGTTCATTAAATATGGTTTGGACTTTTATTCTCTGCGACTGAGGGCTCCATTTCAGTAAGGTGTATGGCTTGTATCAGAGAATGACATCTCCTTGACATGGATACGATTAGCTGTTGGATCTGTTGTTGTGGGATGGGTGCCCACTCTTCCCGCAGTGCAAGAGACAACTGTCGGAGATTGGTTGGCACCACGTCTCGTTGGTGGACTTGTCTGTTGAGTTCATCCCATACGTTTTCTACTGAGTTCATGTCTGATGGCATGGATGGCCATGGAATGGTCTGGACGTTGTTGTCAGCGAGGAACTGGGTAGTGAGTTGTGCCACATGAGGTCGAGCATTATCCTGCAGAAAAATCAACCCTGGTTCAGCCAGAAGTGGAAGGACTAAGAATTTCAGCGACGTATTGTTGGGCATTCAGGCGTCCTTCATTTTGCACCAGGTCACTTCTTCCCATGAAGTTGATCATCCCACACACCAGTACACCTCCACCACCATGTGGAGGAACCTCATCCATGCAGTTCTGGGTTAGGCGCTCATGGATTCTGCAGTAAACTCTTCACTGTCTGTCGTGTTGTTGGAGCAGAAAGACCGATTCATCACTAAACTAAACCCTTCTCCAATCATTCACAACTGTCCACTGACAATGCTGGTTTGCCCACTGCAGGTGGTTCTGGCAATGCCGGTGTGTAAGTACAGGACATTTGTAGGGTATTCTAGCCAAAGGCCAGCGTCGTATAGCCATTGGATCTGAAATTCGACGAACTGCTGTTATTGTCTGGACTGTTGAAGACGCAGATGCAAATCGATTCATGAGGTGATGCAGCTGTATGATGCAGTCTTCAGCAGTATTTGTGACTATGGACCTTAAACTGCATGGCCTGTCTGCAACTGAGCCAGTTTCTTGAAATCGTCTCCAAAGGTGACTAATGGTGCTTCTTACCACATTAAATTGTCTGGCCACTACAATTTGTGACTGTCCAGTCTGTAAACGTCCAATGATGATGAGTTGTTGTTCTTTAGTGAGATAAGCCATAATTGCGCATTGAATTTTCAAATGAATTTATTCGAGGAGTGGCAATCTTTTATCAATCAATCAATCAATCAAGTGCGGTGCCGTGAGCATAGGTGATCATTTCTCTCCACAATTCCCTGTCTTTAGACTTGATTATGAGATCCGCTGGTGACTTTCTTCCCAGCCACACTGACAGCAATTCCATTAACTTCTCTCTCTGTCTTCTTCTGTCTCTTCTTCCCTCAATTTTTCCAGTTATCACAATGTGTTATAATTTTCCTCTTCTCAGAAAATGTCCTATAAATCTCGATTGTCTGCCTCTGATCATTGCTGTAGTTTGCCTTTTAACTCCGGTCTCTCTTAAGACTTCTTCGTTGGTTTTCTTAGCTGTCCATGGTACCTTCAACATCCTTCTTATGAACCACATTCCCATGGCCTCCATTTCTCACTGTACTCTCTTATTCACAGACCATGCTTCACATTCATAAAACAAAACTGGCTCAATGTAACATTTAAGTACTTGGAATCTTGTTTCCACTGACATGGATCTGTTGCAGAAGATGTTTCCCATTTTCTGGAATGCTGACTTGGCCTGAGCATGTCTGCTTTTTATTTCATTGTGACATTTCCCATCAGCTGTTATAATTGTTCCTAAGTACGTGAATCTAACAACTTGTTTAAGTTCTGTTCCATCGATTGTAATACTACATTTCTGTGGTATTCTTTTCTTTGAGATGACCATCACTTCAGTCATCTTTTTGTTCAGGCTGAGACTTTTATTTTTACTTTCATGAATCATGATGTCCAGAAGAACCTGTAGCTCCACTTCACTTTTAGCAATCAGAACTGTGTCATCTGCATATCTTAAGTTGTTAAAGTTGAACCCGCCAGTTGATATTCCTGGTAAGCTCTCTATATTTCCCATTATGTTTTCATTGCACAAGGAGAAGAGGTCAGGAGATAGAACACATCCTTGTCTCACTCCCAATTTTATGTCTTGGAATGCTCCTATTTGATTCTCAACCTTCATTGCTGCTGACTGCTGCCAGTATATGTTTTTGATGAGTTTCAGATCTTTCCTATCTATGTTGATGTCTTCCAGCATTCTTATAATTTCTGTGTGTCTCACTTTACTGAATGCTTTACATTAGTCTATGAAGCATAAGTATAGGTCCATCTTTACTTCTATTGATCTTTACTTCTGTTGATCTTTCCAGCAATGTTCTCAATATATATATGGCATTACTTGTGCCTTTTCCTTCGATGAAGCCACATTGTTCTTCAGCGTTTTCTAGTTTTATTTTGCCCCTGACTCTTCTCATGACAATATGAAACAGGATTTTGGTTACATGGCTCATAAGACTAATGGTTCGATGATCTTCACATTCAACTGCACCTTGTTTCTTTGGTAGGGCAATGAAAACTGATTGCAAAAGGTCTGATGTTGTAGATGTCATTCACATAGGACCATAGTACATAATAGGTATAATGCTATAGAGAAGATTGAAACAATTGATAAACAATGGAATATGCTTAAAGACTCCACTCAGCAAACATCTATCGAAATCCTACCTCCAAATAAACGACATGCTAAACAAGGGTGGATGACAGAAGAAATTCTGCAACTAACGGATTAGAGAAAAAGTCATAAGGAAGATAAAGATGAATACGACAAAATAAATAAAGACACAAGACACAAATGCAATAAAGTTAAAGAAGAGTGGCTAAATGTAAAGAAATAGAGATATACCATCATGGAAACAAAAGAGATATGTACAAACAAATAAATGAGTTAACAAACAAAAGGATATATATATATATACCACGAGACTGGTTGCCTGAAGTCAAAGGAGGGGCATACAAACAGAGAAGAAATAATGGCACGATGGTGCAAATACATTAGATAAATTTATGATGACAATAGAGGTGAAACAGATATATGAAATAATAATGAAGGGCCCCACATATTAAAAGCACAAATGGAAGAAGCCATCAAACACATGAAGAACAACAAAGCACCAGAACCAGATAAAATCACCAAGGAAGGATTGGAAGCATTAGGAGAGCTTGGCATAGAAATAATTACCAGATTGCTGAATGACATCTATAATCTTTTATAGACATTCAGTAACATGGTCAGTGAGTATTCTGGGGAGGCGTATCCTGGGTTGTAGGTCGTAGATGTAGGAAGCCTGGCCACTCAGTAAAGTAGTACATTAGGCCATGGATTGCAGGTAATAGCTGGGTTTTGGTCATATCCCTTCCTTAATTCACCCCCAATTGTAACTTAAGCAACCACTAAGTTTTACATCCCCACCTCCACCTTGTTCTCTCCCTTTCACCACCTCCACACCACTGACATCTGATTGGTCAAAGTATTTTTTTTAATGTCATCTCCCAGCCACTCATCACTCCCACTTTCCCCATCTTTAGGATATATTTGTTGTTATACTAGGATAATAACCACAAAGCTAAGTTTTTCAAATTTCTTCTTTTTAGTGTTATGTTGTTCCTGTACGTAATTCTTGAAAAAAGGCTGATGCCGAAATATTGGATGTTGTATGTTTTTCATCTATTCATTCTCATCTTGATTTCGTACTTTCTACCATTTGCATTTTTTCTCACTTTCCTCATTCCTTATGCTGTTTTGTAAAACTGAACCATACACCTCTATCTACCTTTATTACTAGAACCAGCTTTACCGCAGTCGTTATCTCTTTTATTTCTAACAGAGAGATATTGTATGGTTTTGTAGCCCTGGGAGCAATAAAGACTGTTAATGATGAATCTTCAAAATTACCTTCTGTGCATTTACCAGTAATAATATGACACATGTCATTAACACATATATGTGGGCACTGCTGGTTACAGTCTTCTCCATAAAATCCAGTGTTACAAGTATAGCAACGCCCCTCAGAAATGTCACATGTATTGTTCACACATTTGGCTGAACAACTGGCACCACCATAATGTTTCTCCTCATATCTGTCACAGTAAAAGCAGGTTTCATTTTTTAGAGTTCCTTTCCGAGCAACACAATGTCCACTACAGTTATGCTGACATCCTTTACCATACAGTCCAAAAGGGCAAGCTGAAAAAAGAAATCTGTAAAGTTTTAGCAGAAGATTTGTTGTATATTAAACTTAATTTTTAGAATGGACAAATATATAATTTCACAAACTGAATTTTGTTTGTTTTGTAATTCAGATCTGGATATCTAAAAAATTATGTCGAGTACTTACATGCTGGAAATATTTTGGACACATTAAACGTCATGATAATTTATAGAGAAGACCGTATTGGAAGGATACATAATGGGAAAAAGAAAAAGAGGAAGACCAAGACGAAGATGGCTGCAAGACATCGTTGACGATCTGGAAATGGATGCAACAGCAGCAGGCCATCTTGCTCACAACCGAGAGGCCTACAGGAGTGCTGTTTGGGTGGCAAAGTTCCGCAAGGGACATGCAAATGAATGAATGACTTACATGCTGAAATATTAAATGCAGCTAAATACTAAATACTAAATTTCAGAGGTATCTGAAATAAAATTCTGCTGATTATAGTCTCTCCCCATTAAGAAGATGTCAAGAACTGACATCTGCAATTGTTTTGATCTACTTTTATGTTTAACATATAGTAAGTGTCAGGTCACAGAGAAAGAAAAGTGATTCAAATAACATGGCATATCAACATGGGAGCAAGTTCGGGACCATCTGAGACATTAGGGGTATTATACCATGCTGTTTACCATCTGGTACTGTTTGCCATTATCCCTTTATCTCATTTCTCATCCAGTTACCTGATTCCTCTTTGTGTTTGCTTCATCTTTTTTTTTTACAAGGATACAAAAAAGGTGTATGTTTTCATTTATTTTTCATGTTTTTATGTCTTGCATTGTTTTTGTATATGACTCTTCAAACAGGATTTTGCTGAAATATTGGATTGCTGTATTTTCTTTTATTTATTTATACTTATCTTACTTTTTGCCACTTTCCTAGAAAATAGAAAGAAGAAGTCAATATGATCCAAGCTGGTTTAGGCACGGAAGGGATCAAGAGATCATATATTCAGTCTAAGATTAATAATAGAGAAATGGCGAGAGTTTAATCTGAATCTATATTTATCCTTTATAGACTACTCAAAGGCATTTGATTGTGTACAACACCAGAAACTTTGGGAAATAATGGAAAAAGTGGGATTTCCAACACATTTTATAAACATCACTGCTGTATCTAGACCAACAAGCGGCAGTAAGAATAAATGTTGAAACAACAACTTGGTTTGACATAAAACAAGGGGTCCGTCAGGGATGCATATTGTCACCTTACTTATTTAACTTGTATACTGAAAATATAACGACGAATGTTAGAGAAGATGTAGACAAAGAATATTACGATGCCATAACATTGGAAGGATATGAAATACCAGAGATTAGATATGCTGATGACAGAACATTACTGTTCACAACAAAAAAGGAGTGGAAAAACTAATTATGTCAGTCCATAAAAACAGCGAAGAACAAAATCTCTATTTTAATGCGAAGAAAACTAAATTGATGACAACTGATAAAACAAACAAGGCAGCTGAAATATGTATCATTGAGGAAAAACTGGAAGAAGTGGAGAGTTTTGAATATCTTGGATCACTTCATTCATTCATTCATTTGCATGACCCTTGCGGAACTTTGCCTCCCAAACAGCACTCCTGTAGGCCTCTCGGTTGTGAGCAAGAAGGCCTGCTGCTGTTGCATCCATTTCCAGATCATCAACGATGTCTTGCAGCCATCTTCGTCTTGGTCTTCCTTTTTTTCTTTTTCCCATTATGTATCCTTCCAATACGGTCTTCTCTAAATTATCATGACGTTTAATGTGTCCAAAATATTTCAGTTTTCTCTCTTTAATCCTCTTCACTAGCCAGCCTTCTTCAATATTAAGCTCTTGTAGTATAGATATATTTGTTCTTTTTTGTGTCCACGATATTTGGAGAACTCTTCTGTAGCATTTACATTCAAAGGCATTTATGTGTTTCTCAGCTGTTTTGTTAAGTGTCCAGGTCTCACAGGCATATGTTGCTATGGGAAAGATGCATGCCCTTAAAAATCTTATTTTTGTGGTTCTGTCTGCTCCTCTCCACAGATTCTTTATTTGTTTTACTTTCTGAAGAGCGATAGATGTCCTCCTTTTAATTTCCCTCATTGTATCTCCATTATTAGTTAGTAGCTCTTGGATCACTACTAACTAATAATGGAGATACAATGAGGGTTTTTTTTTTGTGGCTTTGAAGGTACACATTTTGAAAAGTTTGATTACATCTCAAACTAAAACACAAGTAAAAAAAAATTCTCATTCTGCTTGCCGTAATAAGAAAAATAAAAACTGATATAGTAATTTAGATTTTACTTTAGTAATTATTTACTAATTTTTACTAAAACTGAACGGTTACTAATTTTCAACAGAACTAGACTAGACTGTCCGGATACCCTATACATACATAAAACATGATAATGCACAATTTGTATTCTTAAAGTTGCATATTAGTCTTACTTTCAATATATATTAATTTTTCTAGTGAGCTGTGGCTGATGATACCATGAAAGAAGTTAGAATTAGAATTGCAAAAGCAGCATTGACCTTCAAAAATCTTGAGAACATAAGTTATAAGCACAAAAACCAAGTTAAGATTATTCAATTCAAATGTAACATCCACCTTTATTTATGCATGTGAAAGCTGGAAATCAACTAAAGAAATAGATGAGAAATTAGACTCTTTCGAAAACAAATGCCTAATGAAAATGCTCGGCATAAAGTGGAATGAATTCAAGAAAAATGCAGAGGTCAGACAGGTGAGCAAACAACAACCTGTCTCATAGTTGATCAGAAAAAGAAGATGGACATATATCGGTCATGTGATGAGAAGAAACAATCAGAGAATCCCAAAACAAGCTATCAAATGGAACACAACAGGCTGAAGAAAAAGAGTTCGACCACGTGAAACTCTAAAGAGGACATTGTTAAGTGAAGCCAATTCAGCGGGCATAACATCTCTTGATGAGATGAAAAACTCGCCAAAGACAGAACATCTTGGCAAACTACCATGCAAGCCCTATGTGACATTTAACGGCACAGGAATGATGTAAGATGTAAGATATGTCTTAAATAAACTGCAGGGCCCCTGATAAATGGTCTTTTTATTGCAATGATGACTCCTCAGACTTGTCAAGCGGTACTCCACAAGGGGCACTTCTCTTTATCCTGCAGCAAAAACTAGATAATATGTTAAATGTTTCTGTTACTTTAAGTCCTGTAACTGCCAGTGTCAGCAGCAAGTGGTTAACATAGTTTATCAATGCTCAAACTTACAAAAGCATATATGCTCAACAATGTTGTCAAAAGACAAGTAGGCTTGACAACTATATCAAATGATGAATCAGCACTAGACCTGAAGGAATCAGTGATACATTTTTCAAAGGAAAAGGCACTTAAATTGAGATTTTGATGTCCATAAATTTGAAACTTTTATGATACTTAAATTTAACCTCACAGTTTACAAAATTACTCAAAATGATTTATGTGCTAAACATTTCATTTTGAATCTGAGACTGATAATTACCGATTATAGTCAACATTTGTTGTATTACTTTTTTTTTTTTTTTTTTAATAAGTTTAGAAACAAACTTAGCAATTTCAGACTGCACGTTTCATCTTTTCTTTTTTTGTCTTTGTTCTTTGTTTTTTGTTTTCTTTTAAAGAGCCATCTGGTTTACAAAGTATGAGTTGGCAAATAAATTGTCTAGCTGAGTATTTTGATTTAATGGAGGCCATCTCCTCCACAGTTGATAACGGTCACACCTGGAAACAACTTTGCATGAACAAAGACACAGGTAGGTAGTTTTGGGTACAACTGTGTATGAGTGGTCACATGCAAGAGATTGGCACTGGCAGACCTAGGAAATATCCCATGGCAGTCTTGTCATTACTAAGAGGATTAAGAAGCTGTAGTAAAAACTTCATTAGATGCATTATGTAAGGCAAATAGTTCATCCCAACCCTTATTCTCTATCTGCAATAATTTTTTTTTTTTTTTAAATACAGTGAAAACAGCATAATTTAAATTCAGAGTTACATATTATAATATTTTTAAGTGAATAAATGAATCATGACAAATATTTCTAAACATAATTCTTTTTTCTTTTTGCTTATCTTTAGATGTTAGAAATGAAGGTATTAAATAGCCTCTGACAGTCCAAGTCCAGCTCCTGGCATTCTTGTGGTGGAACTGTTTAAACTGACAGGAGAAGGGGCAAAAGGCAAGTATCTGGCACCTGAAAACCAGATGGTTTATGTAGATGAGGTGCGTTAGTCTTGGTTGGCAGCTCATCTAAGAGAAGGAAAACTCTGATTTCAAACCCCCTGCTGCCTTGTAGGGTAGGCTCTGGCCAGGGTCATAGGCTAGTAGAGTAAAACATAAACAAACTGGTAGTAGGCAAGGGGAAACCAACACTGTACATTCCCAAGAACAATCATGACAATCCACAGAGATGAAATAATGTCTAGATGGAGCAAATATTTTAGAGAATTCTGTGAGGACAACAGAGGTGAAATAGATATACAAAATAATGATGAAGGGCCTCACATATTAAAAGCAGAAGTGGAAGAAGCCGTCAAACACATGAAGAACAACAAAGCACCAGGACCAGATAAAATCACCAAGGAAGAATTGGAAGCATTAGGAGAGCTTGGCATAGAACTAAGTACCAGATTGCTGAATCACATCTAAAACAGTAACTATGTCCTATCAGACTTTTTGCAATCAATTTTCATTTCCCTACCAAAGAAACAAGGTGCAGTTGAATGTGAAGACCCTTGAACCATTAGCCTTATGAGCCATGTTGCCAAATTCCTGCTTCGTATTGTTATGGGAAGAGTCAGGGGTAAAATAAAACAAGAAAATGCTGAAGAACAATGAGGGTTCGTCAAAGGAAAAGGTACATGAAATGCGATATATATAATAAGAACACTGATGGAGAGATCAATAAAAGTAAAGATGGACCTGTTCTTATGCTTCATAGACTAATGTAAAGCATTCGATAAAGTGAGACACACAGAAATTATAAGAATGCTGGAAGACATCAACATAGATGGGAAAGACCTGAAACTTATCAAAAACATATACTGGCAGCAATCAGCAGAAATGAGGGATTAGAACCAAATAGGAGCATTCCAAGACATAAAATTGGGAGTGAGACAAAGATGTGCTCTATCTCCTGACCTCTTCTCCTTGTACAGCAAAAACATAATGAGACAGAGCTTGACAGGAATATCAAATGGCGGGTACAACTTTAACAACTTAAGATATGCAGACGACACAGTTCTGATTGCTAAAAATGAAGGGGAGCTATAGGGTCTTCTGGACATTGTGGTTCATGAAAGTAAAAGTAAAGGTGTAAGCCTGAACAAAAAGAGGACTGAAGTGATGGTCATCTCAAAGAAAAGAATACCACAGAAATGTAGCATTACCATCAAAGGCACAAATCTGAAACAAGTTGATATATTCAAGTGCTTAAGAATGATTATAACAACTGATGGGAAATGTCACACTGAAATAAAAAGCAGATGTGCTCAGGCCAACTCAGCATTCCAGAAAATGAGACACATCTTCTGCAACAGATCCATATCAATGGAAACAAGATTTCAAGTACTTAAATGTTACACTGAGCCAATTCTGTATTATGGATGTGAAGCATGATCTATGAATAAGAGAGTACAGTGAGAAATGGAGGCCATGGAAATGTTATTTATAAGAAGGATGTTGAAGGTTCCATGGACAGTCAAGAAAACTGATGAAGAAGTCTTAAGAGAGGCTGGCATTAAAAAGCAACATATATAGCAAAGACTAGAGGCAGACAAGTGAAATTTATAGCACATTTGCTAAGAAGAGGAAAATTTGAACACACTGTGGCAAATGGAAAAATTGAGGAAAGAAGAGACAGATGAAGACAGAATTTACTGGATGGGCTGTCAGTGTGGCTAGGCAGAAAGTCACCAGTGGATCTCATAATCAACCCAAAAGAGACGGAATTGTGGAGAGAAATTATTGCCTATGCCACGCAGCATGGTTCTTTAAATTAGAATTAGAATGAAGATAAAAAAAGAGAGGTTAACTTTAGAAATCTAAACTCGAATCAATCGACTTGGACTTGAGAACAACGAATTGTAAGTTTTTCCTTAACTTGTTTTACAAGATAAAAGAACATTATCTGCCTTTTATTTATTCATAATCCTCCAAAGGAGAAGTAAGACATCTCCTTACCTCCATCAGTCTACGGGACACCCTTGGGTAAGTTGGAGCACTCATATACCCCACTGATCAGGGTAACATGAAGCCATGGGAGCAGGTGGTGGATGAAATGGAGAGCAGCCGAAAGATAACGTTGGTTATGGTCACCATTCTATGACAGTAGGCAGATGATATCAATGTAGGGACAATGCCTACGATCACTGACTAGCACAGTCATTGCTCAGAAGGAAAGCAATGGTAAACTTATCTTCTGGAAATATCCAAGAAACCCAAACAGCAACATGGAAGGTCAGATAGGAAAAAGATCTGATGGTGAGTCCCCATCTATTTCTAACACTGGGGAAGAGTGTGAGATAGAGGTCAGTACTAGTAATTGTGATGATGGACAAAATACTCATGGTGTTACTAAGGAAAACCCCTGCATCAAAATAAAAAGAAAAATAAGAATAGAAACATGGAATGTGAGAAGTATGTATGAAGGAAAGTATCAAATAATAAGTGACAAGATGAAAAGAACGGGGATACACATTTTAGGAATCTGCAAACATCGATGGAAAGGATCAGGACACTTCAAGAGTGAGAATGATAACTTTATATACTCTGGTGGAGAATTAGGAGGAAAGAATGGAATGGCTTTTTATTTGGACAAATCAACATCAAAAGCATTACTGGGTTACAATCCAGTAAGTGATAGAATTCTCACTTTCAGACTTAAAGGCACACATAGAAATGTAACAATAATCCAGATATATGAACCTACAGCAGCAGCAGAAGAAGAGGAAGTAGAAGACGTATAACACACTGCAAACGACAATAGACCAGGTATGGAAAAATGATATTGTATTAATAATGGGGGATTTTAATGCAAAGACAGGTACAGAAAGAGCAGAAGATGAAGGACATGTTGTAGGGAAATTTAGCATGGGACATAGAAATGAGACAGGTGACAATCTAATGGTGTTTTGCATGGAAAATGAGCTAATGATCACTAACACAGTTTTTAAACAACATCCAAGAAGAATTTACACATGGACATCACCTGAAGGGAAAACCAAGAATAAAATAGATTACATTTAAGTGCAAAAAAGGTAGAGATCAAGTATAAAATCAGCAAAAACTTTACCAGGTGCTGATTATGACATGGACCATGAGTAATTAATAGCAGTCATGAAGATAACGATAAAAAAGACAGTTACAGGATCAAGACCACTCTGCTTTGATCTTACAAAAATACCAGAACAATATGGTATAGCAGTGAAAAACCATTTCGAAATCCTGATGGCTGTACAGGAGGAGATGACATTAGATGAAATGGCTATGCAGGCCAGAGATATCTTAGTAACAACAGCAAAGACGTGGTTCCAGTAAAGAAAACAAAAAATGATTGGATGGATTACAGCAGGCACACTAGAACTGATAAAACAACATAGAGAAATGAAGATACAATGGAATGTGACAAATAAAAACAAAGAGGAATATAAATCTTTAACAAAAGAAGTACGAAGAAACATAAGAAAAGACAAAAAACAATAGGCACACGATTGTTGTGAAAGAATAGAAGGACATCAGAAATGTGGAAAAGATAGTGAAATGTTTAAAGAAATGAAGACACTGATGAGCTAAATATGATTTGTGATGAGACGGGGGAAATACCTTGACAGAGACAGAGGAAATTCTAGAAAGATGGAAGGAATATTGCAGAGGAATGTAAGAAAAAACCAACTATGAAAGCATAAATCAACAGTGTGAATTATTATTGGAGGAGAAAGAACCGGAACCGACAATAGAAGAAGTTTTATGGGCAATAAAGAGTCTGAAAAATGGTAAATCACTAAGATGTGATGAGATAACAACTGAACTTATTAAAGCAGGAGGAAAGGAATGTGCAACAATATATCATGCACTATGTAAAAGAATGGAAAGGAACTGTATTCATTCCAATGCCAAAAAAGGGTAACCTGAAATTATGCACAAACTACAAAACTGTTGCCCTGATTAGTCATGCCAGTAAAATTCTGTTAAAAATCATAATGGGTAGACTTTGTAAGAAAATAGAAGAAGTCAATAAGATTAATAAGATTAATAATAGAAAAATGCAGAGAGTTTAATGTGAATCTATATTTATCCTTTATAGACTACTCAAAAGCATTTGATTGTGTACAACACCAGAAACTTTGGGAAATAATGGAAAAAGTGGGATTTCCAACACATTTTATACAATTAACATCACTGCTGTATCTAGACCAACAAATAGCAGTAAGAATAAACGTTGAAACAACAACTTGGTTTGACATAAAACAAGGGGTCCGTCAGGGGTGCATATTGTCACCTTACTTATTTAACTTGTATACTGAAAATATAACGACGAATGTTAGAGAAGATTTAGACAAAGAATATTATGATGCCATAACAATTGGAGGATATGAAATACCAGAGATTAGATATGCTGATGACAGAACATTACTGTCCACAACACAAAAAGGAGTGGAAAAACTAATTATGTCAGTCCGTAAGAACAGCGAAGAGCAGAACCTCTATCTTAATGCAAAGAAAACTAAACTGATGACAACTCACAAAACAAACAAGGCAGCTGAAATATGTATCAATGAGGAAAAACTGGAAGAAGTGGTGAGTTTTGAATATCTTGGATCACTACTAACTAATAATAGAGATACAATGAGGGAAATTAAAAGGAGGGCATCTATCGTTTTTCAGAAAAAAAAAAAAAAACAAATAAAGAATCTGTGGAGAGGAGCAGACAGAACCACAAAAATAAGATTTTTAAGGGCATGCATCTTTCCCAACTCAACATATGCCTGTGAGACCTGGACACTTAACAAAACAGCTGAGAAACACATAAATGCCTTTGAATGCAAATGCTACAGAAGAGTTCTTCAAATATCATGGACACAAAAAAAAGAGCAAACATATCCATACTACAAGAACTTAATATTGAAGAAGGCTGGCTAGTAAAGAGGATTACAGAGGGAAAACTTAAATATTTTGGACACATTAAACATCAGGATAATCTAGAGAAGACCACCAGGGAAGGGTACATAATGGGAAAAAAAAGAGAGGAAGACCAAGGCGAAGATGGCTGCAATACATCGTTGATGATCTGCAAATGGATGCATCAGCAGCAGGGCATCTTGCTCACAACTGAGAGGCCTACAGGAGTGCTGTTAGGGAGGAAAATTTCTGGAAGGGACAAGCAAATGAATGAATGAAATTCTCCTAATGCTTTTAATGTCTTAAATATTGACCCTCACTCAACTTTAGATCTTTTTCATTCTAACTCCTGTCAGGTGCCACCCACCTCCCAAAATGAGTAGTGATGACCTTCAGGTAGAAAGACTTTGATAAAACTCTAATGAAATATTTGAAATGTAATTTGATTTTTCATTGACACTTCCGTCAAGATTATAGTCTCATCAGCATGCAACTCATTCTCATGACAAGTTTTTATATCAAGATTCTATATATGTAGAATTGTATGCACTGTCACCAAATGACATGTAAACTCATTGAAAATAAATATTTTTTTTTAAAAATGGATTTTAGAACAACTTGATTCACTTTAAGGGCTTGACTTTGGCTCACCTTTTTATTTCTTATTTCAAATCAAATAAAAAAGCCTGGATGACTGGTGACACGTTTACAACTTGGTTCAGTGATAATTTCAAGTCTTCATTTCAGGAATATTGTAAAAAGCAACATATTCCTTTCAAGATCCAACTCTATGCAACCGAAACCTTGTGACTAAGGCTCACAAAGAGATTCTTCTTCTTCTTCGTTCGCATTGTCTGTCTATACCTGCAGTCCTGTCTCTTGGATAAATTTCACTGTTTTTTGTAATTCATGTATGGAACCGTAGAGCTTATCTTCTTTAGTGGTTTCACTGGGCCAGTAATTATTTCTCAGTGTTTCATAGTTGGTGCAGTTCTGGAGGATATGTTCCACAGTTTGGGGCACCTGGGCACATGTACATAGATTAGTAGTACCAACCTTAAACTTTATATACATATGACTCCGGAGTCAGCTGTGTCCTGTTCGGAGACGGAAGATGGTGACTTGTTCCTTTCTGTTTAGCATGTGATAGTCATCATACGGTGGTGTTTGTGGCTTCCTGTAGGTTTTTATCATGCTTTTCTTCTGATTATAGGTGATTGGTATGTCTGGTTGCTCCATTTCAGTGCCCTCTTTGGCCAGATGATCAGATTTCTCATTGCCTGGTATCCCACAGTGGGAGGGAATCCATTGCAAAGTGACTCATGTTGTAAGCCAATTTTTGACAAGGCATCCTTAAGGTCTGGTAGTTTGTTGCACTGAAGAGCTTCCAGTACTGATCTTGCATCTGTGAGAATTACTACAGGACATGTATCAATTCTGGAGTCTGATAGTTTTTCAACTGCAGCAATAATTGCCCTAACTTCTGCATCAAAGTTGTTGCAGTATTTTCCAGTGGGTATGGAAATCTTGTCAGTGGTGTTGTTTGGATATTCAATATGTCCTCCTGCCCCTCCATTCTTTATGGCATTGTGTGCAGATCTGTCTGTATACACACGTATCCAGGTGTCACATGGATATTTGTCATCTAGCACACTAAGTGTGGCTGTTGATCTTACAAGGCTGCTTTGCATCTCACCATTCTGCACACCTTTCACTTCAGTCTGAATAATTATTTGTGTATAATCTGCTTCTTTCCATGGTGTATGCTCTGGTACAGATGATAATGGAGCGACTACAGTTGGAAGGTTAGGTATCAGCTTATGCATACGCTTGGCCTGGTGAATGAAGCTGCTTATTTTAAGCCATCTTAATGCCAAGTTATTGAATCTCTCCTTCAGGGGATGGCTTACAGAGCTAAGGAATTTCTCTCCCATGGTCATGACCTTTGTGTCTCTATGTTCCTTTAGCGCTTGAACACCAACTATTTTCTGCATTTCTACTATTGGTGTGGACCTCATGGCACCTGTGATAATCCGTAGTGACTGATTTTGAACCTTGTCTAGATTATGCAGCGTAGTGTTTGATGCTATGCACCAAGATGTTGAGCCATATTCTAAATGTGGTAGAATACTTTGCTGATATTCATTCTTGAGGATTCTTTCACTCACTCCCCATGTGGTTCCACTCAATTTTCTTAATATGGCTAGTTTTCTTCTGGTTTTTGCTTCTGCACTTTTGATGTGTCGCTTCCAAGTCAGTTTTGAGTCAAGAGTCACTCCTAAGTAAGTGGGTTAGTTGTCCATCCTTAAGGATATTTCATTTACAAAGATCTTACCTGCTTTCTATTTAGATGAGAGAGTGAACAGAGTGGTACTTGATTTCTCTGTGTTGATACCTACACACCATTTGTTTGTCCATTATTCAAGATTTCTGCTGCTCTTTGGAGTCTCTGTGTAGCAACTGTCGCATATTCATCTGTACACCACATGACCAGATCATCTGCATGCAGTGCCACTTTGATTCCATAGGGAAGTTCCTTGACCAGGTCATTAATGAATATAAGGAACAGTGTAGGCGAAAGGACTCCTCCTTGTGGTACACTGTGTCGCAGAAGTACTTTCTGGCTTTTACGTCCATCCATTACTACTCTAGCTCTTCTATTGTGTAAATAGGACTTTATCCAGTTGTACAGTCTTCCATTCACATTGCAGTTTCTTAGTTTCCACAGAAGACCTTTTTTCCATACTTTATCAAAGGCTTTCTTTAGGTCTATCCACACTGATAGTACAATGTTTTTCTCTTGGAATGCAACAAAGAGATTAAAGTGTGTGTCTTCCTCCCTACACAACTTCTCTGCTCAGCCTATGAACCAAGGAGTAATTGCTACCTTAAAAACATTACTAGCTCAGATAGATATTGCCAACGCTGCAGCTGCCATAGAAGCTGATGTTGGTGAGAAGACCAAGAAAAATAAATGAAAACCTTTTGGAAAGGCTTTACAATCCTGGGTGGCATTAAGACCATCAGAGATGCCTGGGGCAAAGTAAAAGAAATCAAACTTGAAAAAACTCTGGAAGTAAATAATCCTCTCCCTTCTGGATGTCACCCTGAAGCTTTTGAAGAGATTAAAAAATGGGGGGAAAGTATCAGAAAATATAGGAGTAAGCTTCACCTGCAAGTAAACATCAACAAACAAGAAAGAACAAGAACACAATAAAAATTATTATACTCTGACACAAAAATAAGTCTATACTTCAAAAGTGATACAAGAATTCAACTGCTGTGGACCTGGCTTGCCAGGCAGAATTAGAAACAGAGGCTGAAGATGTTATTGAGTTGCTTGAGTTTCATGATCAGCCCCTAATAGATGAAGATCTGCAAGAACATGAAGAGCAAAGATGCCTGTTCAAGGAATAGGAATCTGCCTGAAAATACACCTACTAGGACCAAGAAGATGACAATAAAGGAATTTGAAAAAGGAATCATATGGCAGACATGATGGATGCTTACTGAGAATAAGTGGATCTCACATTTAACAGAAATTCTCAAGTGATTGTTAACGTATAAAACAGTACAGCTTGTTAAAGAGAACTTCTGAGAGAAAGAAAGAAGACCTACATGTGGCAAACATACTTGCTCTTCTTCTTCTTAAAGAAGCAAATGCCACAACAGCAGTCACTTCTCTCTAACTCTTCAGCCTTTAACTTCAGTTGACTGACTGACTGACTGACTGACTGACCGACCGACCGACCGACTGACTGACTGACTGACTGACTCACTCACTCACTCACTCACTCACTCATTCACTCACTCACTCACTCACTCACTCACTCACACACAAGAATACTGAGTTACGTTCAGAAGATGAGCCTCAGTAATTTTATCCTTTCTCAGTCTACACTCCTGCTAATTTACCATGTTTACTGTACACAGTCGACTCCGAAGTCATATGTATACAAAGTTTAAGGTTGGTACTACTAATCTATGTACATGTGCCCAGGTGCCCCAAACCGTGGAACATATCCTCCAGAACTGCATCAACTACGAGACATTGAGAAATAATTACTGGCCCAGTGAAACCACTAAAGAAGATAAGCTCTACGGTTCCATACATGAGTTACAAAAAACAGTGAAATTTATCCAAGAGACAGGACTGCAGATATAGACAGACAGTGCGAACGAAGAAGAAGAAGAAGACTGTACATAGTGTAAATGTTTACTGTCCACTTAATGTGAGAAGGAAACAAAAATGTTAATGTAAGAATTTGTTTAAGACATTTTTTTTTTTTTTGGTTCTTTTACTTGCATTTTATTCATTTCTGATCTTTTCCACTAGCTAAACGTTTTTATACTTTAATGCAAGAAAATCTTAAATTTATGATTTGATAGTTGGCAGCCCATGAAAATTCTGACACTGCAGTATATTGTATTTTAAGTTAAGATTTTGACATATTTTAGTGTTCTTTTATTTCTGTTTATTTATGGTTGTAGGTATTCACAAGTGTTATACTGTTAGTTTTAGGTGCCCTATTGTATTTGCAAGCTAAATAAAAGCTATGCTTAATTTTTCATGGATTTTCATATTTCATCAGTGCTCTGGTCCTTAACCCAGTGTAGGAGTGGGGTGTGCCCATAAATTATTCTTCAACTGGTTTGAATACTGAGTAAAATAAGACAAAAGCAACTGCTTATTTCATGCATCTCAAAAATAATTTCTCATTTCCAAATATTTTAATGGCTATGGAAGTGGGAGATAGAGGGAGAAGTATTTAGACTGCTGCATCCTTGCGTCAAAAATAAAAAAAAAAAGCTGCATCATTTGAAAAGCATGAGGTGAATTTTTTTTTTTTTTCAAAAGGGTTGTTTGTAAATCTAGATTCATTTATAACATGCCCTCACATGCCTCATATACATCATCAGATTTCACGAATGCTACCTACCTGTTTCGCATTTAATTCCTATATATCCTTCTATGCATTCAAGACAGTAACCTGAAGATTCCTCACAGTTTTTATATTTACAGCCTTCAGGGCATGTTTGAGCACATTTGAATCCATATAAACCAGAAGGACATCCCTTAACACACACTCCAGTCACAGGAAAACATACGTCCAATCTGTCACATGCACATTTCTCAGAACAGCCGAGTCCCCATCTATTTTTAGGACAGATGGTTTCTGGAATAAAGAAGCAAAATTGACATTAAAACTTAATCATTTACTATTAGAGGTTCAAAATCAGACTCCAGCTTCACTGAGCTCAGGACAGTTCCTTGTATGTTCTGCACCATGCTGTAGCATCCATCCAAGAGCATGTTTGCTAAAAGTTTCAATCAAGTGTTAGTTCTTAACAATATGTTTCCTACCAGCAGCTTTAATTTGTCCTAGCTCTAGCAGTCTCTTCACAACTACATTGTTCTTACATTTCCACTCTTCATTTTCTTGCAGTCTTTTAAAAATGGCCTTAACAATGTTACCTCTGTCCATTCTTAGCCTGCCATTTATTTTAGCCTGTGCACCAAGTCTATCTACCAACTCATTGCCATATAATCCTGCATGCCCTGGACAATAAAGCCATGTTAGGCTTGTCACAGATACTGACCTAACAGATGAACCCAATCTTTTTGAAGCAATTTTTTCTGCATCTTACAAAGTATACTCTGTGAATCTGTCAGAATGACACATTTAACTACATTATGGGCAACTACTCATTCCACTGCTACTGACACAGTCTCAATTTCCAATCGCATGCTTGATGTGGTGACTTCAAATGCCCCCAAAAGCTGTGCCACTACTCTTCCACTACGGTAAATAATAAAACCCCAACCACTTCTGCTGTTCTGAGACACTGAGCCATTTGTAAACATTACCTTGTCAGAAGACCCACAGTGATGCTAGATGAAATCTTGAACCCAAAGTTCAACTGCTCCTTGTGCCCAGTCTCTACATTCGTGGCCATTTGTTAGTTGAGGTCAGTCCTGTACCCATAACCAGTCATCACCTTTAGGCACTTCATCTAGATCACAAACTGACTTTATTGTGTCCTCAGCCTCAGCCATCTAGTATCTGCCTTGTTTGATGCGTCTTCCCTTTATCAACCTCAGCTTCTTATAGAGAGGATAGTCCTTAATATCAGTAACCCTGATGTATGCCCTCATATCAAGCAGAAAGTGTATGGCCGCCACTGGAGTATCCCTGGTCCAACTCAAATCAAAAAGAACAGAGAGAACTGTGGAAAATTAGCTGCAGCTATTAATCTAACTGCTCCCAATGCCTTCCTGACTTTTTGTATTATATTATCCATGTGTTGCAAAAAGGACAGAGATCAATCAAATGTGATCCCTAGATGCCTCATGAAATGTATTCTTAATATCTTGACCCTGACACTTCACAATCAGAACCTCAGACCTCACAAATCTGTTATTTAATGAGCACCACAGGATGCTGGCTTTTTCTGGGTTTATCACTGCATGTTTTCCTCACACCAATCTGTTATTTGATCTACCATGTTCTGTACTCTTGTAGGTAATATTCTATTCCTCCCATATATATATATATATATATATATATATCATTAGGGTAGGTCAACATTCACCCAAAACTGTTCCCAAACAACAGCACAATGCTAGTAGAATATACACTGAATAGCACAGCAGATAAGGGAGACCCATGAGTCTGCCCCATAGCAATGGTTCTGGGCCCTGTGATCCATGATTTGTACATCAAGGCAACTAATAGTCCTAACTGCATTGAAGCTATCCATTGTGCCAATCTTGCATCTAACTCAAACTCCATCAGAAGTGTCAGAAGCATTGTATAATCCACTATGATGTATGTGTCCTCAAGATCAAGTTCCACAACTACAGTCTCCTCTTTTCTCTGAAGTCCCTCATACATAGCATATGCTAGGATCATTGCATTATTAGGTGTATCTCTTCCTGAATGATAACTTCCTAATGTATTCAGCAGTAGCCCACTGGTCTCTAGAAAACCTGATAGTTTAATCACTTTGCCATATACATTTTGTAATGTTATAATTTGATAACCATTCAGTTTTGTATTGTCTTTATGTATTTTTGGCAAGGGAATCAAGTAACTGTGAATCCATTCATCAGGTATTACAACTCTGGTTTTCAAACTGGTTGTAATCTTCTGTCATCTGTATTATAACCTTGACCTCAGCTTCCTTGAGATTTCTGTACCAGACACCATTAGGACCATGTGCACCATTTTTGGTATATTTATTTGTCTGTCTTACCTCCTCCAATTCTACTGGGCTTTCCAGGATTTCTGTTTGTACAAAACTTGATATTATGTTTCTCACTCTTATATGCTCTTCAAGATTATCCTGATAGTACAACTGTAGTATAATTTACTATTAAATGAGCTCTTAACATCTTTAGATATACTCAGAGTTCAGGCAATTACATCTTCTCTTTATTAGTCTGTTTGAAGTAATCAGATTGTATCAGACTGCATTTTATACCTGGCTTCCAAAAAAATGACTCTTTCTAATATGCTTTTTTAGATTTCAAGACATAATTTATCAGGGAAAACCAGAAGAGGCTGTGCACTATCCAATTTTGGCTGTATTTCCTAGATTCTTTTTACCAATTTTACCTGGTTTGATTTTCTTTTATAGCCTGATGTTTTAACTATGTGGAACCATCATAACATTATCATATCTTGCTCTGTTTCCAACCCTGTCTGAGACATACTAGCATAACAAACTGAGAGAAACTATAGGAGCAAGCTTTACCTGGAAGTAAACATCAACAAACAAGAGAGCAAGAACACAATAGAAATTATTATACTCTGACACAAAAATAGGTCTATACTTTAAATTCAACAGTGATACAAGATTGTGGCTGAATCATACTATCTTGGCCTATTATGATATTACTTAAGAGTTTCAGGATCTTCTGTAACTAACAGGGAAGAAGAAACTGGAAGTTTTGGATAATGAGATAACAGAGCAGTAGAAAAGCAAGCTGACAAGGCCTGAAATAAAAATACTAAGAGAACAAGAACCTTTCAAAACATTTTCACCAACTTTATATTTATCACTCCTTTTTTTTTTTACAATGTTCAATAAAAGTAATGATAAATATACAGCTGCCATCACTACTGTATAGCTAGTCATGTACTAGTAATTGTCCACCTATTTAAAACATTCCTTTAGCAGGTATTAGACTATCATTTTTCTGGTTTCATGGGTAACAAATTACTAATGCCTTTTAAAAAATACATTTGTTTCTCTTTATGCTGACAAGGCTAGGATACTCTTCCATCATTAATGATCACTCATGTGGTTGTAGGCTTTGTTCTCTTTCCAGGTATCAGTTATAACATATTTTCAAAACAGTTATAATGTGTTCATGTTTTTGCTTTGGCTTCTCATGCATTTAATCTCATGTCATTCTCTTGCAATTTATGCTCTTCTTTGATAACATGTTATACATAAATTTTTAAAATGGACTTCTCATATTCCACATGTGTACCAACACAAATGCTCCTAAAATGTCGCAACACAACAGGTAACCTCTGTAACACGTATTTACTCACCTCCATATGCTTCAACCTCACAGAGTGTTAATACACCTCGGGCTGTCACTGTTAACCTACTTATTCCTACTGAAGTGTTTGTAAGCCAAACTTCATAAATTAACTGACCATTTCCTGGTTCTTTATATGTTTCTATAAGTGTGCCGTTGGTGCTGTAAGTCCTCAGGGTAAATGAACTTAGGCGAAATTGTTGTTCTAAAATACAGAATTGTTTATATAAGTGTGTAAAACAAGCAAAATACAGAATTGATTACTAAAAGGAAACTTATTACATCAATATGTACAAGCAAATATGACTGTGCTAGAGTAAGGCATACATATCAAGACTTTGAATTAGAGCAAGCTAGGCTATTATTAGATGCTTAAAATTTGAAAGCAAAACACTAGTTCACCACCTTTGAGTCTCTCATAAACTAAACAATCCCTGGTTATGAACAATCAAACTCATGTGCTATAATCATCTTCACTTGCCTGTCACATACTTCTGTGAAAATCCTAAGATTAAACTGAGGATTTTGGACATCATTTGCAAGACTATATCATATGAATGCTACAATCAGTAGTAGTTTAGTAAACTGAACAAACAAAATGTGAAATGTAAAACTTAGTTACTAATGATTTATGATTTCTAATGTGCAACTATTCTTTGTTTAAATGTCACTGAAATTGGAGTTCTTAAATTTTTTTTTTTGTGGGAGGAAAAAAGAGATTTGGGGTCTGAAAGAGAATGGAGATAATCAAAATTGATCTGAGGAGTACAGGCCAAGGAATCTTTTGTTTTCTACCTGAATATGACAGAAGCCTTGTGTAATTCTTTAATAATAACCAATGACAAGGAGGCAGAAAACAATGTCTAAACACTTACTTATTTCCTTTACAGACATCATATATACAGGAAACTAGTCTTGACACAGCCTTAATGTAGAATACTGCTAAAAGATTTGTGATTTTACACAACAGATCTACTACAAGAACTTGGTTGCTGTCATGGTACACTTTCATGTTAATTACTATAACCATTTTCTTTCTTATGCCAGTAATACTGTATACTAGCATTATGGGTACTTCAGATTTTTTTCTGTGATCTAAGCACTCTGCCAATTATAATTCAGAATCCCCATTCATTCATTCATTTGCATGTCCCTTGCGGAACTTTGCCTCCTTAACAGCACTCCTGCAGGCTTCTCGGTTGTGAGAAAGATTGCCTGCTGCTGATGCATCCATTTGCAGATCATCAATGATGTATTGCAGCCATCTTTGCCTTGGTCTTCCTCTCTTTCTTTTTCCCATTATGTACCCTTCCAATACGGTCTTCTCTAGATTATCATGATATTTAATGTGTCCAAAATATTTAAGTTTTCTCTCTTTAATCCCCTTTAATAGCCAGCCTTCTTCAATATTAAGTTCTTGTAGTATAGATATATATGTTCTTTCTTGTGTCCATGATATTTGAAGAACTCTTCTGTAGCATTTACATTCAAAGGCATTTATGTGTTTCTCAGCTGTTTTGTTAAGTGTCTAGGTCTCACACGCATATATTGTAATGGGAAAGATGCATGCCCTTAAAAATCTTATTTTTGTAGTTCTGTCTGTTCCTTTCCACAGATTCTTTAGTTGTTTTACTTCCTTAAGAGCGATAGATGTCCTCCTTTTAATTTCCCTTGTTATATCACCGTTATTAGTAGCGATCCAAGATATTCAAAACTCTCCACTTCTTCCAATTTTTCCTCATTGATACATTTTTCAGCTGCCTTGTTTGTTTTATCAGTTGTCATCAATTTAGTTTTCTTCGCATTAAGATAGAGCTGTTCTTATGGACTGACATAATTAGTTTTTCCACTCCTTTTTGTGTTGTGGACAGTAATGTTCTGTCATCAGCATATCTAATTTCTGGTATTTCATAACCTCCAATTGTTATGGCATCATAATATTCTTTGTCTACATATTCTCAAACATTCATCATCATCAGGTGCTGTGCCGACTGGCGTTGGCTATTATGCTTCTCCAGAGTACCCGATCCTTCATGCAGGCCATCAGTTCAGTTGGTGATCTCCTCTCATACCATCCCGTCAGACTGTCCAGTATCATTTCTCTTGGTCTTCCTCTTGATCTTCTTCCTTCTATTTTTCCCGTTGTTATAATATTTTCAATGCCCCCTCTTCTCATTGCATGTTCTATGAAAGTACATTGTCTCTCTCTTATCTTTCTGACAAGGTTTTTTGTCTCTCCAGCTCTTCTCATACATTCTTCATTAGTTATTTTTGTTTTCCAGGGGATTCGCAACATTTTTCTAATAAACCACATTTCTGCTGCTTCCAATGATTTTTGTGCAGACTTGCCTATTGTCCATGATTCACTTCCATATAACAAGACAGGTTCAATATAGCATTTTAGGACTCGTTTTCTAACATTCATTGATAAAGATGTGTTAGCTAATATGTTTCTCATTCTCTGAAATGCAGTCTTTGCTTGGCCTATTCTGTTCCTAATTTCTGTTTTGCATTTCCCATCTGAAGTTATTACTGCTCCAAGGTATTTGAATTCTCTAACATTCTACATTATATTTTCAGTATACAAGTAAAATAAGTAAGGTGACAGTATGCACCCCTGACGGACCCCTTGTTTTATGTCAAACCAAGTTGTTGTTTCACCATTTATTCTTACCACTGTTTGTTGGTATAGATACAGCAGTGATGTTAATTGTACAAAATGTGTTGGAAATCCCATTATTTCCATTATTTCCCAAAGTTTCTGGTGTTGTACACAATAAAATGCCTGTGAGTAGTCTATTAAAGATAAATATAGATTCATATTAAACTCTCTGCATTTCTCTATTATTAATCTTATATTTAATATATGATCTCTTGCCTGAAACCAGCCTGGACCATATTGACTTCTTCTTCTATTTTCTTTCGAAGCCTACCCATTATGATTTTTATCAGAATTTTACTGGCATGACTAATCAGGGCAACAGTTCTGTAGTTTGGGCATAATTTCAGATTACCCTTTTTTGGCAGTGGTATGAATACAGTTCTTTTCCATTCTATCTTCCAGATAACTGAATGCCATATCTTTTTACTTAGTACATGAGAGACTGTTGCACATTCCTTTCCTCCTGCTTTAATAAGTTCAGCTGTTATCACATCCTGTTTATTTACCATGTTTAAGATTCTTTATTGCACATAACTTCTTCTATTGTCGGTTTGAAAATACCCTACTGGTAGAATTCCGTTCCAGCTGACTGACGGTACAGACGCACTGATTTCTGGACGTTCTCTCCTGTGGGACCCAGCGGGTACAAACTTTTCTAAAGCCTAGGGATTCAATCATTTCCTGTACTGCACTGTGTCCTGTTCCAAGATTTACATGATTTCAAATACTGTGACACATTAATGAATGTCATCAGTCCTTTCAATGTTGCGTTCAGTGGAGGCAGTTCGAGGGCGACCGCTGTGAGGCAGATCTTATATGCTCGTTTTTCCATCTTTGAAATGTTTGACCCATCTCCTAACACTGCTAGCACCCATACACACATCTCAGTAAGCAAGATGAAGTCTTTGGTGAATTTCAGCAGTGGGGATTTCCTTTTAATGAGGAACTCAACAACAGCTCGTTGACGAAACAGAACTTAGCACCTGCCATTTTGTTTCTGCTCCATTTGGTCATGTGACACATGATGGTGACGTCATGTGACCTCTATATGAAGTGCAAAGGATGCAGTTTAAGGTGATACATCTATATTTTTTCAATCTATAAATTCTGATTTTAAAAAAAATTATGCTCATGACTTTCGGTATGACTCTCACATATATATATATATCTTATATCTTATATCCTTCCCGTGCCGTTAAACGTCACATAGGGCTCACAAAGTATTTCGCCAATTTTTCCTGTTTCGGTGAGTCTTTCAACCTCATCAAAGGATTTTATGCCTGTTAATTTGGCTTCTCTTAATAATGTCCTCTTTAGAGTTTCACACGGTCTGCCTCTTTTTCTTCGGCCTGTTGTGTTCCACTTGATAGCTTGTTTTGGGATTCTCTGATCATTTCTTCTCATCAAGTGACCAACATATGTCCATCTCCTTTTCCTGATCACCCATGAGACTGGTTGTTGTTCAGTCATCTGTCTTATCTCTGCATTGTTCTTGAATTCATTCCACTTGATGCAGAGTATTTTCCTTATGCATTTGTTTTCAAAAGAGTCTAATTTCTTTTCTATTTCTTTAGTTGTTTTCCAGCTTTCACATGCATAAATGAGTGTGGATATTACATTTGAATTGAATAGTCTTAACTTGGTTTTTGTGCTTATAACTTTTGAATTCCATATGTTCTCAAGATTCTTGAAGATTGATGCTGCTTTTGCAATTCTGATCCTAACTTCCTTTCTAGTGTCACCATCCTGGTCTATGTAGCTGCCAAGGTATGCAAATTGATTGACTTCTTCAATATCTGTCCCTTCTATGTGTATTTTTCCATTTTGATTGAGAGGAATTTTCATTATTTTTGTTTTGTCCTTGTTAATTTCAAGTCCTATTTTGCTAGCCAGTGAAGACAGGCTATCTGTTTTTTCTTGCATGGAATTCACATTATTACTGATAAGATTTATGTCATCAGCAAAATCAAGATCTTCTAGTTGGGTCTCATGTACCCAGTCAATACCTGTGTTACCTGTGCAGCATTTTTTCATGATGAAGTCTACTGTAATCCCAAAAAGTAAAGGAGACAGTATATATCCTTGTTTCACACGTGTGTCAATCTGGAACCATTCACACATCCCTTCTTCTGTCTTAACTGCACAAACATATCCATTGTATAAGTCTTTAATGATGTTGACAATTTTAGATGGTATTCCATATAGACATAAAATTCTCCATAATGAATCTCTGTGTATGCTATCAAATGCCTTTTTAAAATCTATGAAGTTCAATATTAAAGACTGTAACGGCTACATTTTTCAAAAAGACAGCTGTCCGGCTCAGTACCACAGAGACGTGCTAGGGTATCTCAATCAAAATTTGCCACAAAGATGGATAGGCTGCAGAGAATGACAAGCTGACCATGTTAATGCTGTGGCCAACCTTTCCCTGATTTAACAACTTCCAACTTTTTCTTGTGGGGGGTTGTGAAGAACACCGTTTTTGTGCCATCACTTCCCGCTAATCTCCAGGATCTTTACAACAATATCATCGCTGCTGTGACTTTGGTCGACTATGATATGCTGACATGCATTTGGGATGAAATGGATCATCATATAGAAGTATGCCACATAACCAAACTGAGCAGCTGTGAAATGTATAAAAATAATTTGGTGAGATTATCTGTAATTTGGAGTAAAAACATTTGATATCCGTTGCGTAGTTTATTTGTTGCAAATTTTTTAAATGTTTCATACACTTATGAATGACCCTGTATCTTACATCCTTCCTGTGCTCTTAAACATCACATAGGGCTCACATGGTAGTTCGCCAAGTTTTCCTGTTTTCAGTGAGCTTTTCATCCTCATCAAGGAATTACATGCCTATTAATTTGGTCTCTTTTAACACTGTCCTCTTTAGAAATTCATGTGGTTTTATGCGTGGTTGCCCTCTCCTACTTTACTTTACAAGAAGAAGTGGCTATACATGATATATTATACCAAAGGGGTAAGTGTGCCAGTAGTAGAAAGATACCCCTTTTATAAGGAAAAGTTACCTAGTGTTATAACTGTGAATTTCAGATTGAACTATCTTTTTTAAATCTCTCATACTTTGCATTCCTGGAAACATGATAAGAATGGCAAACAATCCAGGCAATCCAACACCAGGACAACAAGGTCACAAAATCGAGTCTGGCAATCCACATGAATTAACAATTAACGTTATGAAGAACCAACAGAGTCTAGAAAATATACCTCAGACAGACACAAGTTTAATATGAGGAAGATGAGGGTGATGTTATATGAGATGTGCAGAAAAAACTACTTCTGCCACACGGCAGGAAAATTTCACAAGCATGAACACAATATCTTCAAAGGTTTGCCATTGGAAGTCATAAGTTCTATATTATTATGTTAAAAAAAAGAAACGCAACACTACTGTAGTCATAATGGACACCAAATTTCAAAATTGTATCAAAATGTTATTTTAGGGAATTAATGTTTCAATCTTGGCATGAAGAAACTTTAAGACTTTAACAATAAAATGATGTTCATTAAATTTGGTTTGGACTTTTATTCTTTCGACTGATGCCTCTGTTTCAGTAGGTGTATGGCCTCCTCTGGCCTGTATCAGAGAACGATCTCCTTGACATGGATTTGATTAGCCGTTGGATCTGTTGTTGTGGGATGGCTGCCCAATCTTCCTGCAGTGCAAGAATCAACTGTCAGAGATTGGTTGGTGCCACGTCTCGCTGGCAGACTTGTTTGTTGAGTTCATCCCATAAGTGTTCTATTGAGTTCATGTCTGATGATATGGATGGCCACGGAATGGTCTGGACGTTGTTGTCAGTGAGGAACTGAGTGGTGAGTTGTGCCACATAAGGGCGAGCAATATCCTGCTGAAAAATTAACCCTGGCGCAGCCAGAAGTGGAAGGATGTGAGGATGAAGAATTTCAGTGACATATCGTTGGAAATTCAGGCATTCTTCAATTTCCACCAGGTCACTTCTTCCCATGAAGTTACCATCCCCCACACCAGTACACCTCCACCACCATATGGAGGAGCCTTATTTATGCAGTTCTGGGTGCAGCGCTTATAGACTGCGGTAAACTCTTCTCCATCTATCGTGTCGCTGGAGCAGAAAGAATAATTCATCACTAAACCAAACCCTTCTCCAATCATTCGCAACGGTCCATTGACGATACTGGTTTACCCATTGTAGTTGGTTCTGACGATGCCGGTCCGTAAGAACAGGACATCTGTAGGGTTTTCTAGCCCGAAGACCAGCATTGTGCAGCTGGTTCCTTATTGTTTGATCTGAAAGTCGATGGACTGCTGTCATTGACTGGACTGTTGAGAACACAGATGCAAATCAATTACTGAGGGGACACAGCTGTATGAAGCAGTATTTGGCAGGAGTTGTGACTATGGGCCTTCCATTGCGTGGCCGGTCTACAACCGAGCCAGTTTCTTGATATAGTCTCCAAAGGCAACTAATGGTTCTTCCAACAACATTAAATTGTCTGGCCACACATTTGTGATTTTCCAGTCTGTAAACATCCAATGATGATAGTCATTGTTCTGTAGTGAGATGAGCCATATTTGTGCACTGAATTTTCAAATGAACTGATTCGAGGAGTGTCAATCCTTTATAGGCATTCAATAACATGGTCTGTGAGTTTTGTGTTCAGTAAGTTTCACGGGATTTTCATGAACCTGTCATGAGTTATTGTCACAAATGCTGTTTTGACTAGTGTCGCTTTTCTGTGCTCATGAATCATCTGCTGAGTACAATTCAGGTCAGCACTTGAAGCTGATGTCCAAGTGAACGTTTCAGGCAATGTGCCATTGTCTGATTAGCAAACTTCAGTTTAAATCACAACATCCTATTTGTTGCTTTTCTTTTTTGAACAGTATATAAAATAATAGGACAACTATCGCTCTTCAGAAAGTAAAACAACAAAAGAATCTGTGGAGAGGAACAGACAGAACTACAAAAATAAGATTTTTAAGGCATGCATCTTTCGCATCACAACATATGCCTGTGAGAATTGGACACTTAACAAAACAGCTGAGAAACATATAAATGCCTTTGCTTCAAATATCATGGACACAAAAAAGACAAATGTTATCCATACTGCAAGAACTTAATAGTGAAGAAGGCTGGTTAGTAAAGAGGATTACACAGAGAAAACATTTAGACACATTAAACGTCATGATAATCTAGAGAAGTCTGCCTTGGAATTGTACACAATGGGAAAAAGAAAGAGAGGAAGACTAAGGCAAAGATGGCTGCAAGACATCGCTGATAATCTGAAAATAGATGCATCAACAGCAGGTCATCTTGCTCACAACTGAGAGGCCTACAGGAGTGCTGTTAGGGAGGCAAAGTTCCACAAGGGACATGCAAATGAATGAATGAATGAATATAATACCATCGATAGCAATAAGCCAGATTCACATGTTTCAAACATATGGAACTCCTCATAAGTTCCTCAATGGAAGAAACGAACATCTCTCACAAGGTCACCAAAATCACTACTCAAAAATACTACACTTATCCTAAAAAGGACAACACAAAAATAAACACCTACATTTTGAGAACCTCTGTAACTACATATTGTCCTAATGAAAAGGACAAACCCACTCAAACTTCTACAGAAGCATCATAACTTGTATCTTCTAGCCATTATGACTGAAGCAGAGGTACTCTCTTTGACCTAAGATTTTTCTTTCATCCCAATCCGTCATCCGGAAGTCTACTTCTTCATCTTTTCAAATGCCACACGGTGTTTTATTTTTTATTTCTAACCCTATCCATAAGAACAGCGAGGAGCGAAACCTCTATCTTAATGCAAAGAAAACTAAATTGATAACAACTCACAAAACAAACAAGGCAGCTGAAACATGTATCAATGAGGAAAAACTGGATATCTTGGATCACTACTAACTAATAATGGAGATACAATGAGGGAAATTAATGAATGAATGAACCCTGCGATGTCCAGAAAATCGGATTTTCCCAATAAACTCTAAGCCCAATTTCTTCTTACCTTCTTTATGTGCCGTTAAACGTCACATAGCGCCCGCATGGTAGTTCGCCAGGATGTCCTGTCTTCAGCGAGTTTTTCATTCTCATAAAGGGATGTTATTCTCACTGAACTGACTTCGCTTAACAATGTCCTCTTTAGAGTTTCACATGGTCAACCTCTTTTTATTCAGCCTGTTGTGTTCCATTTGCTAGCTTGTTTGGGGATACTCTGATTGTTTCTTCTCATCACATGACCAACATATGTCCACCTTCTTTTTCTGATCAACCATGAGGCATGTTGATGTTTGCTCATCTGTCTGATCTCTGTGTTGTTCTTGAATTCATTCCACTTTATACCGAGTATTTTCCTTAGGCATTTCTGGTGTCACTATTGCAGTCTTTATAGCTGCCAAGATATGCAAAATGGTTTACTTCTTCAACAGCTGTTCCTTCTATGTATATTTGTCCTTCGTCGTTAATGAGAAACTTCATTAATTTTGTTTTATCCTTGTTAATTTCAAGTCCTATTTTTCTAGTCATTGAAGACAGGGTATCTGTTTTTTCCTGCATTGATTTGATATTGTCACTGATAAAAGTTATGTCATCTGCAAAATCAAGACCTTCCAATTAGGTCTCACATACCCAATCAATGCCCGTTTTACCTTTGCAAAAAATTTTTATTATGAAGTCTATGGCAGTTCCAAAAAGCACGGGAGATAATATACATCCTTGTTTCACACCTGTTTCAGTCTAGAACCATTCACTCATTCTTCGTCTGTATTGACTACACAAACATATCCATTGTAGAAGTCACTAGTGATGTTGACAGTCTTCGATGGTATTCCATATATTTTTAAAATCCTCCATAATGATTCTCTGTGTATGCTATCAAATGCCTTTTTATGAAGTTCAGGATTAATGGGCTTTGCTTTTCAATATGTTCTTCAAGTATTATTCTTAGAGTAAAGATCTGGTTGAGACAGCTTCTCCCTTTTTCAAAACTTATCTGTTCTCTCATTGCAGCACTCACTATACCTTGAATTCTATTCAGAATAATTTTGTAAATACTTTTGACACAACTGATAATAAGGTTACTCCTCTCTAGTTGTTGCAATCACTAAGGTTGCTCAATTTCTGCCAGTCTAAAATTAGCTGTCCAGTGAATAACTATTACACACAACTTTTGACAAGATTGTATCCTTTAGCTAACAAAAACTTCACATTCACTGTCTACTTTCTAAATACTACTACTGCATGGCTGACCTGTTATATTTTAGAATGTTTCCCTGCAATGCATAATGTGAAATTTCCATTGTCATAATGTTAACAGCTTATAACATTAAAGAGAAACAAAAAAAAACTATTTATTTTGAAGATGATATTACTTTGAAAAGAATTAACATGTTGAGAACAATAAACATTAAGAATGTAACTTACCAGCTCTGTTAAAGAGAAGTACTCTGTACAATTTTTTGGGTTTTTTATAGACAAGATACCATGTGCCAGGGTTAGGGTCAGAACCGTTTGTGTGGGTACAGCTTAACTCTTTAAATATTGGTGATCTATTTCCATCCACTGCTAGTTCTGCTCTGAATGAAGAATGTCCTGATGTCTGATTAACTGACTGTTTCAAGGCAGTATTTCGGCCTTAAAAGAAAAAATGCTGCATCATTAAGTATATACCTCATTTTTCTTGCAATATGACATATCTTCTCAATTCCCTGTACCACTTCTATGATATATAATAGTAATAAATAACTGTTGATAATAACTCAACAGGTTAGTATACAAATAGTAGCATTTAACAGCAAAAGTTGCATTAAAAAACCACATGTTAGAGCACATAAAAGCAAAGATATACCAAATCTTACATGTTCAATGCTGTTTTAAAACTTTTAAATAAATAAATAAATAAATAATGACTGATGTAACAAAAGCAAAAAGTAATTATTACAGTACATAATCTGAATGGTACAAAATCAATACTCTGATAATCTTCAAGGAACTAATTCTTCTATGATACTGGACAATATGCAGGAAACTCTCTACCGTAGAGAGCGGAACAACAACACAACTCCTTCAGATCATCAGAGGAAGTACCCCCCCTCAGACAAGTGTTTCGGCCCTTTAAACTCCTGACACTCTAAGGGGGGTGGGCCCCTCTGGGTCATGACCCCCAGAGGTCTTGTGAGTTGTTGCTTTTTTTTTTCGGTCCCGGGATCAAACCCATGATCTTCCAGTTGCCACTGCACTTTTTGAAGTGCGTCTTTTGCGATTTAGCTATGGAGGACTGGTATTGGTTGTGGCAAATGAAATTACTTATGTTCCCAATGCTTGTTTCGCATACTCCACAGCCAGCATGAGGCCTTTTCTGCTGTTTCTGAAAGGCTTCTCAATGCCCTTGCTCTTGCTTGTCCCTTTATGCCCAATTGCTTACATAGGTCATATGCTGATGTTGCTACAAATCCTCTTGCTCCCACTTCTACAGCTATCACTTTTGCCCTGAAGCCTGCCCCCTGCCTCAGTTGCTTGACCAGATCATTGTACTTCTCCAATTTGAATAAATGCTGTTCCTCTATTCTAGTTTTGTATGGGACCGTAAGCTCAATCATTATTAATTCCTTTTTTCTGTGGAGTACACTACAATGTCCGGTCGCATTCCTGTGTTCTTGATGGCAGTCGGGTACTCTTCTTTCTGGAAGGTCCGCTGTCACTTCCCAGTCATTTGTACCATCTGGCATTAATAATGAAAAAACAGAGCAACTGATGGAATGTGAATAATGGAAATCCTCTTTGTATGCATTTTTAATGATAATGTGTGGCACTCTGATTTTTGTGATGTGTCTTCTGGCTGGGTACCTCTAACTTCAGTACCTTTCCTTGCTAGAGCAGACTGTGGTCTTGGTTTGACTGCCATGAAGACGGTGGTGTAGGCTGGCTGGCCAAAACTGTGTTTTCCAGCTTCTGGTGGCTGTACTTAAGCCAGTTCTCTATGTCAGATCCAACGGCTTTGAGACAGTTCCACAAAGACACTCTGATTTTCATTGACATCCATTCCACACCACCTATAGTCCTCTGGCTCTGCTTTGTTTATCTAATTCTGACAGTCATTATTGTACAGACCCACAGACTTGTCATGTCGTTGGTTTCACATCAGACTATCCTTATTCCCACCAGTGATCTCCATGTTCTCATTCATCCACCAACCAGACATTGCATTTTACTTCTTCTTCCTTTTCATTTGCATTGTCTGTCTATAATCTGCAGTCCTGTCTCTTGGATAAATTTCACTGTTTTTTTTTAATTCATGTATGGAACCGTAGAGCTTATCTTCTTTAGTGGTTTCACTAGGCCAGTAATTATTTCTCAGTGTCTTATAGTTGGTGCAGTTCTGGATGATATGTTCCACAGTTTGGGGCACCTGGGCACATGTACACAGATTAGTAGTACCAACCTTAAACTTTGTATACATATGACTTCGGAGTCGGCTGTGTCCTGTTCGGAGACGGAAGATGGTGACTTGTTCCTTTCTATTTAGCATGTGATAGTCATCATGTGGTGGTGTTTGTGGCTTCCTGTAGGTTTTTATCATGCTTTTCTTCTGATTATAGGTGACTGGTATGTCTGGTTGCTCCATTTCAGTGCTCTCTTTGGCCAGATGGTCAGATTTCTCATTGCCTGGTATCCCACAGTGGGAGGGAATCCATTGCAAAGTGACTCCGTGTTGTAAGCCAATTTTTGACAAGGCATCCTTAAGGTCTGGTAGTTTGTTGCACTGAAGAGCTTCCAGTACTGATCTTGCATCTGTGAGAATTACTACAGGACATGTATCAGTTCTGGAGTCTGATAGTTTTTCAACTGCAGCAATAATTGCCCTAACTTCTGCATCATAGTTGTTGCAGTATTTTCCAGTGTGTATGGAAATCTTGTCAGTGGTCATCATCATCATCATCATGTGCCGTGCCGACTGGCGTTGGCTATTATGCTTCTCCAGAGTACACGATCCTTCATGCAGGCCATCAGCTCAGTTGGTGATCTCCTCTCACACCATCCCGTCAGACTGTCCAGTATCATTTCTCTTGGTCTTCCTCTTGATCTTCTTCCTTCTATTTTTCCTGTTGTTATAATATTTTCAATGCCCCCTCTTCTCATTGCATGTCCTATGAAAGTACATTGTCTCTCTCTTATCTTTTTGACAAGGTTTTTTGTCTCTCCAGCTCTTCTCCTACATTCTTCATTAGTTTTTTTTGCTGTCCAGGGGATTCGCAACATTCTTCTAATAAACCACATTTCTGCTGCTTCCAATGATTTTTGTGCAGACTTGCCTATTGTCCATGATTCACTTCCATATAACAAGATAGGTTCAATATAGCATTTTAGGACTCGTTTTCTAACATTCATTGATAAGGATGTGTTGGTCAATATGTTTCTCATTCTCTGAAATGCAGTCTTTGCTTGGCCTATTCTGTTCCTAATTTCTGTTCTGCATTTCCCATCTGAAGTTATTACTGCTCCAACGTATTTGAATTTCTGCACCTGCTTTAGAACAGTTCCGTTTAATTTAATACTGCATGCTGGTGGATTCTGTTTCTTAGATATAACCATAGTCTCTGTCTTTTTGATGTTCAAAGTAAGGCCTTTCTGTTCACTTTCTTTGGCGACTTTATTCAAGAGATTTTGCAGGTCTTGTTGGTTCTCAGCTATCAGTACTGTGTCGTCAGCATACCAAAGGTTGTTAATATTGTATCCTCAGTGGTGTTGTTTGGATATTCAATATGTGCTCCTGCCTCTCCATTCTTTATGGCATTATGTGCAGATCCATCTGTATACACACGTATCCAGGTGTCACATGGATATTTATCATCTAGAACACTAAGTTTGGCTGTTGATCTTATAAGACTGCTCTGCATCTCACCATTCTGCACACCTTTCACTTCAGTCTGAATAGTTATTTGTGTACAACCTGCTTCTTTCCATGGTGTATGCTCTGGTACAGATGATAACGGAGCAACTACAGCTGGAAGGACAGGTATCAGCTTACACATATGCTTGGCCTGATGAATGAAACTGCTTCTTTTAAGCCATCTTAGTGCCAAGTTATTGAATCTCTTCTTCAGGGGATGGCTTACAGAGCTAAGGAATTTCTCTCCCATGGTCATGACCTTTGCGTCTCCATATTCCTTTGGCGCTTGAACACCAACTATTCTCTGCATTTCTACTATTGGTGTGGACCTCATGGCACCTATGATAATCTGTAGTGACTGATTTTGAACCTTGTCTAGATTATGCAGCGTAGTGTTTGATGCTGTGCACCAAGATGTTGAGCCATATTCTAAATGTGGTAGAATACTTTGCCGATATACATTCTTGAGGATTATTTCACTAGCTTCCCATGTGGTTCCACTCAATTTTCTTAATATGGCTAGTTTTATTCTGGCTTTTGCTTCTACACTGTTGATGTATTGCTTCCAGGTCAGTTTTGAGTCAAGAGTCACTCCTAAGTAAGTGGGTTAGTTGTCCATCCTTAAGGATATTTCATTTACAAAGATCTTACCTGCTTTCTTTTTAGATGAGAGAGTGAACAGAGTGGTACTTGCTTTTTCTGTGTTTATACTTACACACCATTTGTTTGTCCATTATTCAAGATGTCTGCTGCTCTTTGGAGTCTCTGTGTAGCAACTATTGCATATTCATCTGTACACCACATGACCAGATCATCTGCATACAGTGTCGCTTTAATTCCACAGGGAAGTTCCTTGACAAGGTCATTAATGAATACAAGGAATAGTGTAGGCGAAAGGACTCCTCCTTGTGGTACACTGTGTCGCAGAAGTACTTTCTGGCTTTTGTGTCTACTCATTACTACTCTAGCTCTTCTATTGTGTAAATAGGACTTTATCCAGTTGTACAGTCTTCCATTCACATTGTCGTTTCTTAGTTTCCACAACAGACCTTTTTTTCATACTTTATCAAAGGCTTTCTTCAGGTCTATCCACGCTGCTAGTACAAGGTTTTTCTCTTGGACTGCATCCTCAATCTCTTAAGAGAGATAGGTCACTTGATCTTCCGTACTGTAGTACTGCCTAAATCTTGCTTGTTGTGAAACGAGATGGTTTTCACTTTCTAGGTACCATTTTAGCCTCAGGTCATTGATGCTTCCATCATTTTGCATAGGCAGCTAGTGAAACTGACTGGCCTGTGGCTGGAGCAAGTATCACTGTTTTTCTCTGGCTTTAACAGCGGTACCATGCTTGCTTCCTTCCAGATTCGAGGTAACTTACCTGTGCTCCAGCACATATTGAAAATATCAGTCAGCTTTCCCATTGCTGCCATTCCCAGGTTCTTGATCATTTCAATGGACACTCCATCTGGTCCTGGAGATTTCCTTGGTTTCAGTTTACTAACTGCTAGGTCTAACTCGTTGCGTGTGATTGGTGCATCCATGACCTCCACTTTTCTGACTTGTTCCTCTTCTTTCTGTGGCTCAATGCGCACTGTACACTCTTTCTCTGAATGGATATCATAGTTGCAGTCCTGTGCAAACATGCAAGCAAAGTAATCTGCTACCTGCTTACCTGTAGGAGTTTTCCCATCCTCTATTAGTGTTTTCTCTCTCCAACTTTCCCGTCTGGCGTGCAGCTTGGCTCTCTGAAATTTGGCCTTAGAATGTTGGTAATTATTGTGGTGTTCTTGGCATGGTCTATTTTCTGCTTGCTTTCGAGCTGCTTCCACTTCATCATGGAGTTTTCCCAGCTCACTAGACCAGTATGGTTTATAGTCCCTGCAAGTTCCTCTGGGAATGGTTTCACGTGCGGACTGAAGGATACAAGCATTGAATTCCTTCACTATGCTGTTAATATCCTTACCTTCTATGAACAGCCGTTTCACCAGGATACCTGTATGATGTCTGTACATTGTCCAGTTTGCTTTTTTATAGTTCCATCTGGGGAGAGGGCTACTGGTGTTAAGGAGTTCATTTTCTATTGTCAGGATGACTGGTCGATGGTGGCTACCTCCAAGTTGTTTTCCAACTTCACGTGTAATGTTCCACTTCAGATCTGGAGAGTGGAGTGCCAGATCTGGTGTTGAGGTTGTACGCCAAGCCCTCGAGTTAAATGTTGGGGGATCCATTGGCTGGTTGATCAGGAGAAGTCCATTATCATCCTGCCAGCTCTCAACTTCCTCTCCTCTCTTGTCTATGTGGTCATAGCCCTAGCTCTGGGAATGGCTGTTAAAATCACCACAGACCATCAGTCTCTCTTTGTGTGGGATTGTTTCTAAAGCAAGTGGGCGGTCATTAGGACAGTAATAGTTAAGGAGGTGGAAATCTGTATTACTACTTTTTAGATGGATCATCTGGTATTCGGCTCCTTCCATGTACACTCCCACCTGACATGCGCTAATATTATTCTTAACAAGCGTGAGTACTCCTCCTTTTCTTCTGTCCTGTCGGTCTGATCTAAAACACTGGTAGCCTCTGATTTTAAAGGCTGCATCTTTGGTTAGGTGTGTCTCCTGTATACAGCATATACTTACCTGCTCTGCAATATGTATGTTCTCTAGTTCCACCTTTTTCCTATAGCCATCTCTAACACTGCTGACACCTTCAGCATCCCATTGCATTATTTTAAGTTCTTGCTTTCTGACTGTTTTCTTTCGTTGTATTTTTTGGCCAGTAGCTCTACTCTCATGTTTCCTGACTCCACATGACGAACTGAGAGGGCCTCCAGTAGCATTGAGAGGACCCTTTCGAGGCAGGGGGCCCAGCACTGCACCTGCCTGGTTAGTCTTCACAGGGCGAGCACCATGTTTGAATACTGCAGATAGAGACATTTCATTAGCGATAATGCGTGGTACCCTGATTTTTGCGATGCGCCTTTTGGCTGGGTAACTCCGATTTCAGCACCTTTCCTTGCTAGGGCAGACTGTGGTCTTGCTCAGACTGCCATGAAGACAGTGTGGCTGGCCTGGCCAAAACTTTGTTTTCCAGCCTCTGGTGACTGTAGGTTAAGTCCCTTCTCCATGTCAGATGGTTTGGAGACAGTTCCACAAAGACACTCTGACTTTGAGATGAGGAATCTGATGAGTGCTTCAACGATATCCATTCCCCGCCACCCATAGTCTACTGGCTCTGTTTTGTTTACATCATTCTGATAGCCATTGTTGTAAAGACCCATAGGCTTGTCACGTCCTGGATTCATTGGTTTCACACCAGACTTCCCTCATCCCCACCAGAGATCTCCATGTCCCCATCCATCTACCAACCTGACATTACAATTTACAAAAATAACAATTACAATCAGTGTAGATTGCTACAAGTTTCTGGGTTACAGAAGTAGGTCAGAGTTTTTAAGCAAACAGATCTATGTTCCCTGTCTCACAAACAATATGTTAAGATAAGTGTGCTCTTAACACAGCTGTTCCCAGGGGGTATTGCATTCTACAAAAATAACAATTATAATTTGTGTTGATTGCTACAGGTTTCTAGGCTACAAAAGTAGGTCAGACTTTTTAAACAATCAGATCTATGTTCCCTGTCTCACAAAGACTATGTTAAGATAAGTGTGTTCTTAATAAAGTTGTTCCAGGGGAGATAATGGAAATAAAAAGTGCATAGCAGCCTAAACAGTTAGTATTACTGAAAGTTAAAAGCTACATGCACAACAAATTAGTATCCATTGAAGTGAAAGAAAGAGTTCTATCATGTTACAAAGAAACAGTGTTCTCATAGTATCATCATCATCATGTGCCGTGCCGACTGGCGTTGGCTATTATGCTTCTCCAGAGTACACGATCCTTCATGCAGGCCATCAGCTCAGTTGGTGATCTCCTCTCACACCATCCTGTCAGACTGTCCAGTATCATTTCTCTTGGTCTTCCTCTTGATCTTCTTCCTTCTATTTTTCTCATAGTATGCCACTGAATAATTTTGTAACACACAAATAGTTTTTGGGCATAAATATAAATATATATATATATATATATATATATACATACATACATGAAGCCACTGCAATAAAGCTGTGATAACACAATTTTAAAACTATTTAAAACAAAAGTAGGAACTGCTCATTTGTTAATGAGCACACAGTTTTAATGTTTCAGTTTACACTTTAATCATTTAAAAAAAACATATAAGGCAAAGAAACAGGAAAAGAAATAAAACATTTATTCATAATAATGATATACTAAAATAGAATAGAAAAAGAAAAAAAGAGAGAGCATTTAGTTGTGTCTTGCAAGAAGCTGTGTCCAACAATGTGCATGGTGGAGTACTGTGAATGTTTAAATGAAGAAATGAGGTATGATAGGTTGGTAGTGAAGAAGCAGTGGGGAAAATGGAAAAGACAGAGAGGGATATAATGGTAATCAAGCTGAGAAAAGGTTTGGTGGAACAGATGCATGTGGCTGGGTAGAGGGTGTGTAATCTAGTGCAGTGAGGGTTCTAGAATATAAGTTATGGGTGAGCAATGAGGAGAACCTAGTTTTTTTCCTAATCGTATACCTTGTATATCATTCATGTGAATTTTTATTTTATTGTCTTTTCCTCTGCTTTACAACGCTGTCATCAGCTTCTTTGAGATGTCCATACCTGATGCCATCAGGACCAGGTGCACCATTTTTGGCAGTCTTACTTATCTTTCTTAGCTCCTATTGGGATTTCTTGAATGTCTGTACACAACTTGATATTATGTTTCTCGTCCTCAGACGATTTTCAATGTTAACCTCAATAATTAGTGTATAAGTATACAACTACACATGACCTACTGCAGTAAAGCTGTGATACCAGAATGTATAAACTAAGAAAAAAGTAGGAACAGCTTTATTACTTAACAGTTGCAAAGTTTTGACATTTTGACATGAGCCTTAATCATACAGAAACATACAGGACAAATAAAATAGAGAGAGGAGATAAAGTATAGATTTACATGAATGCTGTGTTTAAAAAAAAGGAAATAAAATGAATAGGGCACTTAGCTGTAACTTGTAAGTAGATGTGGCTTATTTGACTTTGTGTGTCAGAAATGTGAACGATAGAACATAGAGGATTTTTAAATAGAGGCTTGTGATGTGTGATGGGTGTGTCATAACTTAGGGTGGTGGGTGGGGACACCGTGGATGGGGGGAGAGAGTGATACAATGTTAACCTAGCCAGAAGAAGGTGAAATAGATGATTATAGTTGGGCTAGGGGGATTGTAATGTGATGCTGTGAGAAGGTTCTGAACTATGTGTAACAAGTGAGAAGGGAATGGAGCTTAGTGGAGAGGGGTTGTGATTGTTGAAGAGGAGAATGTTAGGTGTAGCTAAATAACAAGTTTAACCCATGTGGTTCCAGTATCCCATAATCTTGAATGTAGCGGTTCTCTTGCGCTAGGCTGCTTGTATCATCTGCATGGAATTGTTTGATGCCTGTTACCAGAAAATTAGATTTGCCTCTGTGGTTGGGGGCATTGAAATGATTCGGGACTGGTTTCGAAGCATGCTGGGTGATATCGTTCAGATGTTTCTGCATGCTGTCCTCTAATCTGAGGCCAGTCTCACCAATATACATTATCCTGCATCTTTTGCATAAGATGATACATATCACATTACATGACTCGCATGTGAATCCCTCATTGAGAGTGAGGATAATTTTTGGAAAGGTTATTGTTTACGTTTCCCAGACTACAGGGCAGGTAATGCAGTGGGGACAGTTACACTTTCTTGTGCCAAAATACATAAAGCTCCACTTCAAGTGGCTGTGGATGAGTATGTCCTTAAAATGTGCTCACGCCTATGGTTCTAAGGAATGTTATAGCTGGAGGTAGGGTGGGGATATGCTCTCCACTCCAATTAAATGTCTCCAAGGCACGTGTCTCAAATAACCTCTGACAGTCCACGTCCAGCTCCTGGCCTTCTTCAGGCAGAACTGTTCAAACTGACAGGAGAAGGGGCAAAGGCGAATATCTGGCACCTGAAAACTAGACATTTCGGGTAGATGAGAGTCTTGTTTGGTAGCTCTTCGAAAACCAGCTGCTGGAGAGATTCTTCACCTGCCATGCATGGGGGAAACTCCTCCTGGCCAATGAAGAAAAATGCGATGAGGGTAGCCGCACAGAGTCGTCATGGAAATGGTGAAGGAATGGATTAAGTGAAGTAACCAGTAGTATTGAGGTTAGTACTACTCAAATATTGGCATCTATGCTTTAAAGGCCGGCCACATCCCATATACACCCATACTGTGGCAGATTGCCTAAGACACTGCTAACGAGATTCTTCATATGCCATGCATGGAGTGAAACTCCACCCAGCCAATGAAGAAAATGCGAAAAAGCAATTAGGGTTGCCATGTGGCGCAGCTGTGAAAAGGTGATGGAAAGGATAAAGTGAAGCTTAATCAGTATGTCCATTAGTCTCATGGTGAGAGCTACTCATATCACAGCACCTCTGCTCTAGAAGCCGGCCACGTCCGATATACATCCATACTGGTGAAATATGCCTAAACCGGCCTAACCCAGGGATGAAACTTGATGACTACTCATGTCACAGTACCTCCGCTCTAGATGTCGGTCACATCCTAAATATGCCCATACTGGGATAATATGCCTAAACCGGATCAACCCAGGGGTGAAACTTACTAGTAGCAAGGATTCGTCCTCCTCGACAAAGGCTCCATTCTGGTCACAACTTGGAAGGGTAGCGGCCACGACCACAAAATGCTGAAGTCAGAGACACTGGACCAGTGCAGTCTAGATAGGCAACCACCTCTCACCCAATGGGGATGTATGCATATCCTAATCACGCTGAGATTTTCTGGTGAGGAAGTCCAACTCCACACTGGATGGACAACCACCTCTCATCCAGCGGGGATATGCTGATATCCAAACCATTTCGAGGTTTTCCGGTGAGAAAGTCCAACTCTAGACTAAATTGGTGCAATGAAAACCACGGTGTCACGCAATCCCACTTCTGTGACCCACCAAGAATTCAGTCCCAAGCCCACCAATACTCTGAACCTATTGTGATCCTCTCAGGGATCTCTTGTGGGCCTCTCGGGGACCACAAGGGGACCATGAGACACATCAAGGACCACATGAGTAAATTCAGCAGGATCATGGAGCAATCTTGGTGGTAGAAGTGAACGAAGAAGAAGAAGAAGAAAAAGCTCATGCTTGTGTGCTAACAGGGGTGGATCAGAGAAAATGTCGCAAGTGTCGGGGTCAAGCTGGATCAGTGGCGGATGATGACAGAAAATTTTCTTGACCATCTGACCATGCGGGTGGAAAGGCAGTACTAACTTAACTCTGTCAGATGGAGTAACAGGCTTTTTTTCTGAATGCTTCTTTGTGGCTCAGTAGTTGGATACATTTGCAGGGTTCACGAAGGACATTTTCTGGGTAGTGGCGATGACGGAAGAATTCTAATAAAATGTTGGGCTGATCTATAAAGTCCAAGTTATGCTGAAATATGCAGCGAACAGAGGAATTGGGAGTACGGGATGGAGTTCTTACAGGTTTCATGATTGGACGAGGTGTAAAGTAAATGAGTGTGGCTGCTGATGGGTTTGTAAAATACAAAAGTGACAAGCCTGTTTGTGCCAACAGATATTTTAATGTCTAAAAAGTTGACAGACTTGTCAGAAATTTCATATGTGAATTTTATGTTACTATTAAGTGAGTTTGCAAATTGAATACAATTTTTTAGGTCTTTCTGTGGCATACTGGTGACTCCAATGCAATCAATGATGTACCTTTTATAGAATTATCGAAGTTTGACAGTGTAGTTTTCTCATAATTTGACTTCTAGAAAGCCCACAAATAGACATGCATAACTGGGACCCATTTTCATTCCCATGGCAACACCACTGATTTGCTCAAAGTATTCGCTGTTGAATTCTAAAGAATTTAGGTTGAGTACTAGCTGTGTGAGTCTGATTATGGTGTCAGTGTTAGTGGTGGGGTGAGGGTCTTTGTCAATAAAATAGCAGAGTGCTAAGAATCCATCCTCATGGGGGATAGATGTGTATAGGGAGCAGACATCAAGGTGTGATATGTGTGGTGTTGAGAGAGTGTGATCGCATCAAACGCTGTTAAGGCATTGTTGGTACCTTTAAAAAAAGAGGGCAGTTTGTGTACTAGCAGCTGAAAAATTTTGTCCAAAAAGTCAGAAATGTGCTCAGTGGGGCATGAGCATGCTGATACAATAGGGCATCCAGAATGACCAGGTTTGTGAATTTTAGGTAGAACATAGAAGGTGGGGTTGCCTAAACAGCTGTCCTTGATGTGAAGAGGTGGAAAGCCACCTTCTGTAATCAAGTCTTTATTGGCTGCTTCCACTTTATCATTATTTGAATGAGTAGCATCGTTTTTACGTGTGACACATAATTTTGTATTGCTGAGTTGGGACATTCTATCCACAATATATATATATATTTTTTTACAAACTACGAGATTTGATGTTTTATCTGCTGTTTTTATCATTATGTCGCCTCAACGTCAGGGTTTAGACAATGCTCTGGACTCTCCCTTGTTTAGGTTGAAATGTCGAAGTTTTGGTGGCCGGAGGTTTTGAATTTCACGCCACGTCGTATCAATGTACAGATCTAAAGCTTTGGAAACCCTGGAGGAAGGTGTCCAGCTAGATTTATTATTGTTATAACGGGCAAACGGGTCATCGGGTTCTGTTGTGAGTTGGTTATGTTCCTTTTTAGCAAAGTAACATTTGGGTCATAATCGACGGTGGAGCTGTTTAACATAGTGGAGTAAAAAAATAACGATCACACTGAGGGCAGGTAAGAATAAATTTAAGGCCTTTGCCGTTGACTTGTTTCTCATCACCAGAAAGGGACAAGTCGGGGGGGGGGGGGGTGCAGACAACATTAGGAGGAGGAGAGGGGGTCTCATCTACGGGTGTGCGTGTGAGAACTTGAATGTGCTGTGTAACCTGGGAAGGTTGTTCGGGGGGGGTTAAAGAAGTCTGATGGTCAAGTGAAATTGAAGCCTGTTGGTCTGGTGTAGCAGAAGAGAGGGGCTAACTGGACACATCTGAATGATTTAGCCCAGCATGCTTCAAAACCAGTCCCGAATCATTTCAATGGCCACAACCACAGATGCAAATCTGGTTTTCTGAAAACAGCCGTCAAACAATGTCATGCAGATGACACAAGTCGCCTAGCGCTTGAGAACCACTACATTCAAGATTATGGGACACTGGAACAGCACGAGTTGAACTTGTATTTCAGTTACACCTAACATTCTCCTCTTCAACAATCATAACCCCTCTCCACTAAGCTCCACTCGCTTTTCACTTGTTACACATAGTTCAGAACCTTCACACAGCATCACATTACAATCCCCCTAGAAATCATCTATTTCACCTTCTCCTGGCTAGGTTAACATTGTATCACTCTCTCTCCCCTCCATGGTTTCCCCACCCACCATCCTCAGTTACAACCCACCCATCACACATCACAAGACTCCATTTAAAAATTCTCTACGTTCTACCATTCACATTTCTGACATTCAGAGTCAGACAAGCCACATCTACTTCCAAGTTACAGCTGACTACCCTGTTCATTTTATTTCCTTTTTTTAACATAGCATTCATGTGAATCTATACTTTATCTCCTCTTTCTATTTCTTCGTCCTGTATGTTTTTGTATGATTAAAGCTCATGCTGAAACGTCACAACTCTGTAATCGTTTAGTAATAAAGCTGTTCCTACTTTTTTCCTAGTTTATACGTTCAATGTTTCCCTGATCAGATTGTTTGATGTATCATTGGGAAAAGGTTCTACCTTTCTGTTCATCAGAACTTAGAACATTACCTTCATCATCCCTTATATTGGTACTCGTCTGTACTTCAGGCTTGTTTATTCTACTTTTCACCTGCCAGAATTTGCGCAAAGACTTTTCAGCTGTTATTTCTTGTATCAAATTATTCCATGTCTGTGCCACTGACTCCATTGCGCATGACTCAGTCGTAAGATTGAGAAGAATTTGCTTTGAAAAGAATGGGTTCATCTATTAAGCCAGTCAGCTGTGACAGCCTAACTTGACTTTACTGTCCAGGGCATAAGGGAGTACATGGCAATGATGTGGCAGACAGACCTGCTGGACAGGTAAAAATAAATGGCATATTGACAATGGACAAGGGGGTATTGTTAAGGCTGTATTGGACAGACTGCAAGAGAATGAAGAGTGGGAATGGAAGAATAATGCAGATGTGAAGAGACTGCTGGAGCTAGGATAAATTAAAGATGCTGGCAAAAATCTGAACTATGTGGCAGAAAACACACTGTAAGCAACCAACATTTGATAGGAACTATTAACAAACATACTCTTATTCAACTTTCTTTCCCTATGTCTTTTTTATGTTTGTTTTTTTATGATGAAATGATGAAGGTGTAAGCCAAAATGTTATATGTGCGTTCATTAACTAATAAAGCTGTTCCTACTTTTATTTCAAATAGTTTTAACATTTTGCCATTGAATAATACTGGATTCAAGTCCTAGTATTGGAATTTTTCAGGTACACACCAAAAAGGCCCTGGGGTCCACCCAGGGTACTAGAAATGGGTACTAGAGGAATCTAGAAAGCTAAATGCAGTCAGGTGCGGTACTGACCACATCACAATTTCATGTGCTGAAGGTCATTGATATCTGGGCCTAACACCATATCCCCAGTATGCCTTAATGGCATGGAAACGAGAATTTGACCTTTCTTGTTATAGTGGACATATAAAGATGAGAACAATACTGCAGGTTACTGAACTGCAGTTCTTTAACAGAACGCCTTGAATCTTCTGGACAGTTAAATACATAAATAACAGTGTTCTAATGATTTCAAGGGAAAAAACAGACACAATCACAAATCACAGAGAAAAAAAATGTTCTTTAAAAGATAAACTAAAGCTCAGAAAATAATTCACATCAAGAAAGATGTACTAAGATGAATATCTAACAAAGAAGGAAACAATCAAAAAACATAACAAAAGAGAGAGTCATCAATAGATGCTTTATACGGGACATTTATGAACATTATACAGCCATTGCCAGAAACCATGGCATTTTAAATGGAAAAATCTAAGATGACATGTTGACTGATGCTTGTACAATAACATCTGTAAAATATTTCATAGACCACTGTATACTGTTAAAAAAAATTACATATATTGTGGACCAGTATATAAGAGGCATCTATATTTCAGCAACTGATATTTTGGAAAAAACTGAAAACCTCACATTTTCCATGAATTTCACTGCCCTCCCTTTAGTAGGGTTTTGGTGCAAGATTTTATGCTACTGGATATCCGCCTCCTGAACTTCTTAAAGCAAAAATATACAACTAGTATATCTTTTATCCTAAAATGCTATATTGAACATACCTTGTTATATGGAAGTGAATCATGGACAACGGAAAGGTCTGTACAAAAATCATTGGAAGCAGCAGAAATGTGGTTTATTAGAAGAATGTTGCGAATCCCCTGGACAGCAAAAATAACTAATGAAGAATGTATGAGAAGAGTTGGAGAGACAAAAAACTTTGTCAAAAAGATAAGAGAGAGACAATGTACTTTCATATGACATGCAATGAGAAGAGGGGGCATTGAAAATATTATAACAACAGGAAAAACAGAAGAAGATAGATCAAGAAAAAGACCAAGAGAAATGATATTGGACAGTCTGATAGAATGGTGTGAGAGGAGATCACCAACTAAGCTGATGGCCTGCATGAAGGACCGTGTACTCTGGAGAAGCATAATACCCAACGCCAGTCGGCATGGCACCTGATGATGATGATGATATATCTACACTCATAAGCATTCTGCATAGGATAATTTGTGTGGCATTTATTGACAAACTCACAAACTACAGCGCTGTTGAAACAGTACAGACACAGTATCTATCACTCATGGAACCTGACCTGAGTATAGTTTGTACTGACACTTGAATTACTTGGTATATTTTTTTTTAATTATTATTTTTGTTTTATGACCCATTACTTCAGTTATCTCCACATGCACCCCATTATGGCAGTGCAATAAAAGCAGCAATATTCACTGAACTCTGGTATGTTCTGTCTATAATTTACCATTCTTAATTGATTACTGTGGCAAATACAAGAACTTGTACAATAAGCGACACACCTGCTAAATGCTTACAAGTCAAATACAAAGAATAAATAAAACAGCAATATAGCTCTATCCAAAAACACAGCTACAACAGCTCTTCTCAGCAGGAATTAGCAGGTGTAATGTTAAGAATATTACCAGCTTAAAAAGGTACTGCTTATTTACGACATTTGATTGGACAGGATGAATACTGTCCTTCTGAACTTAGAAGTAAACACGGGTGTTTAGGTGTTGTCTAGCACCAGTAAGCTCTACTCCAAGGCCCACTCAAACTGAACCATTAAGAAATGCGAGTAAGTTGCAGGGTGATTTTTTTTTGGTTCTGTTTTGTTTTGGAGAAGTATTTTTGAGGCAAAAAGCACATCATATATGGCAGGAAATTCAGTATTCATATGAGTTAAATCAAAAATTGAATGACACAGTTTAAAAAAAGAAGGAAAACACTATGATTATTTTACATTATACATATTTTATACATTAAGAATACAATCTTTTAAGTCAACTTGTTGAAAGGACAATTCTAGATCACAGTCATTGAAGTTTTTCACTTACCACCACTAAAATGTAAGACACATATATTTTTCACAACCATTCCAGAAATAGTTAGGTCTGTAATAGTTTCTGTTATGTCACATGTAAAATCTAGAGTTCTTCCATCGGCTAATGGAAACAGTCTCTGGTTTATGCATGATACGGTCGCTCGATTGAATGTTATGCTAAACTTGCTGCCATCACCTAAAGATCAGTGCATATATAATTGTTATAATTTCATGTCAAACATGTTTGCACTATTTATTTGACTTAATTGTAATGTTCGCACAAATAAGCATGACAAGACTGAAATACAGATTCATCTAAAATATTTCTGTTGATCTTGGAGAATAATTCTTAAAATAAAGAAACAGATATATATAGTTAGATGGACAGGTGCAGGGAAAATAAACTGTGATAAATATACAATAATATATTCAGGAAGATAGGGGTATCCCCTATCAAAGGAGAAGTAAGACGCCTTCTTACCTCCGTCAGTCTACGGGACACCCTTGGGCAAGGTGGAGTACCCGTAGAGCCCCCCGATCAGGGTGACATGAAGCCATAGGAGCAGGTGGTGGATGGAATGGGAGAGCAGCTGACAGATAATGTTGGTTATGGTCACTATTCTATGCTGGTAGGCAGATGATCTCAATGTAGGGACAATGGCTACGATCAAAGACTAGTACAGTCGCTGCCCGGAAGGAAAGCAATGGTAAACTATCTTCTGGAAATATACCAAGAAACCCAAGCAGCAATCATGGAAAGTCAAATAGGAAAAGATCTGGTGGTGAGTCCCCCAGGCCAGATAGATCTAATTTTAACACTGGGGAAGAGTGTGAGGCAGAGGTCAGTACTAGTAATTGTGATGACGGACAAAATCCTGACGGTGTTACTAAGGAAAACTCCTGCATCAAACTAAAAAGAAAAATAAGAGAAGGAACATGGAATGTAAGAAGTATGTATGAGGGAAAATATCAAGTAATAAGTAACAAGATGAAAAGAACGGGGATACACATTTTGGGAATCTGCGAACATCGATGGAAAGGATCAGGACACTTTAAGAGCGAGAATGATAATATCTTTATATACTCTGGTGGCCCCCGTGTGGTACCCGGGATCTGCAAAGAATAGGACCACTGTACCCTACCACGCATGATCGTAAAAGGCGACTAAGGAGGGTTCAGCATAGGGCCAGCAACCCTATCTGGTAAAAAAACTATCAGACTGCTACAGAAACGGAAGCAAGGGAAAAAACAAATGCAGGTGGAAGGAGAAATGCATATCAGGAAACTGAGCCCATGAAGGTTGTGGATGAAAGCCAGCCACTGGAAGTCCCCAGCCCGACTGCAGACCTCCTGGAACCTAAACACAAGATGCAAATAGGCAGATGGAATGTAAGAACACTAAACCAGATTGGAAAACTAGCACAAACCATCAAGGAAATGCATAGATACAAACTAGACATACTAGGAATACAAGAAGCAAGATGGACAGGACAAGGCAGAAGGAAATTAACAACACAGCACACAGAAGATACAATAATATGGTCAGGTAAAGAAGATCTTCATGAAGGAGGAGTAGCATTGATTATAACAAAAGAAGCATCAAGAGCATTGCTGAAATGGACCCCAATAAATGAGAGATTATTATATGCACGGTTCAACTCAAGATTCACGAGGCTGTCTTTTTTATGTTTGTTTTTTTATGATGAAATGATGAAGGTGTAAGCCAAAATGTTATATGTGCGTTCATTAACTAATAAAGCTGTTCCTACTTTTATTTCAAATAGTTTTAACATTTTGCCATTGAATAATACTGGATTCAAGTCCTAGTATTGGAATTTTTCAGGTACACACCAAAAAGGCCCTGGGGTCCACCCAGGGTACTAGAAATGGGTACTAGAGGAATCTGGAAAGCTAAATGCAGTCAGGTGTGGTACTGACCACATCACAATTTCATGTGCTGAAGGTCATTGATATCTGGGCCTAACACCATATCCCCAGTATGCCTTAATGGCATGGAAACGAGAATTTGACCTTTCTTGTTATAGTGGACATATAAAGATGAGAACAATACTGCGGGTTACTGAACTGCAGTTCTTTAACAGAACGCCTTGAATCTTCTGGACAGTTAAATACATAAATAACAGTGTTCTAATGATTTCAAGGGAAAAAACAGACACAATCACAAATCACAGAGAAAAAAAATGTTCTTTAAAAGATAAACTAAAGCTCAGAAAATAATTCACATCAAGAAAGATGTACTAAGATGAATATCTAACAAAGAAGGAAACAATCAAAAAACATAACAAAAGAGAGAGTCATCAATAGATGCTTTATACGGGACATTTATGAACATTATACAGCCATTGCCAGAAACCATGGCATTTTAAATGGAAAAATCTAAGATGACATGTTGACTGATGCTTGTACAATAACATCTGTAAAATATTTCATAGACCACTGTATACTGTTAAAAAAAATTACATATATTGTGGACCAGTATATAAGAGGCATCTATATTTCAGCAACTGATATTTTGGAAAAAACTGAAAACCTCACATTTTCCATGAATTTCACTGCCCTCCCTTTAGTAGGGTTTTGGTGCAAGATTTTATGCTACTGGATATCCGCCTCCTGAACTTCTTAAAGCAAAAATATACAACTAGTATATCTTTTATCCTAAAATGCTATATTGAACATACCTTGTTATATGGAAGTGAATCATGGACAACGGAAAGGTCTGTACAAAAATCATTGGAAGCAGCAGAAATGTGGTTTATTAGAAGAATGTTGCGAATCCCCTGGACAGCAAAAATAACTAATGAAGAATGTATGAGAAGAGTTGGAGAGACAAAAAACTTTGTCAAAAAGATAAGAGAGAGACAATGTACTTTCATATGACATGCAATGAGAAGAGGGGGCATTGAAAATATTATAACAACAGGAAAAACAGAAGAAGATAGATCAAGAAAAAGACCAAGAGAAATGATATTGGACAGTCTGATAGGATGGTGTGAGAGGAGATCACCAACTGAGCTGATGGCCTGCATGAAGGACCGTGTACTCTGGAGAAGCATAATACCCAACGCCAGTCGGCATGGCACCTGATGATGATGATGATATATCTACACTCATAAGCATTCTGCATAGGATAATTTGTGTGGCATTTATTGACAAACTCACAAACTACAGCGCTGTTGAAACAGTACAGACACAGTATCTATCACTCATGGAACCTGACCTGAGTATAGTTTGTACTGACACTTGAATTACTTGGTATATTTTTTTTTAATTATTATTTTTGTTTTATGACCCATTACTTCAGTTATCTCCACATGCACCCCATTATGGCAGTGCAATAAAAGCAGCAATATTCACTGAACTCTGGTATGTTCTGTCTATAATTTACCATTCTTAATTGATTACTGTGGCAAATACAAGAACTTGTACAATAAGCGACACACCTGCTAAATGCTTACAAGTCAAATACAAAGAATAAATAAAACAGCAATATAGCTCTATCCAAAAACACAGCTACAACAGCTCTTCTCAGCAGGAATTAGCAGGTGTAATGTTAAGAATATTACCAGCTTAAAAAGGTACTGCTTATTTACGACATTTGATTGGACAGGATGAATACTGTCCTTCTGAACTTAGAAGTAAACACGGGTGTTTAGGTGTTGTCTAGCACCAGTAAGCTCTACTCCAAGGCCCACTCAAACTGAACCATTAAGAAATGCGAGTAAGTTGCAGGGTGATTTTTTTTTGGTTCTGTTTTGTTTTGGAGAAGTATTTTTGAGGCAAAAAGCACATCATATATGGCAGGAAATTCAGTATTCATATGAGTTAAATCAAAAATTGAATGACACAGTTTAAAAAAAGAAGGAAAACACTATGATTATTTTACATTATACATATTTTATACATTAAGAATACAATCTTTTAAGTCAACTTGTTGAAAGGACAATTCTAGATCACAGTCATTGAAGTTTTTCACTTACCACCACTAAAATGTAAGACACATATATTTTTCACAACCATTCCAGAAATAGTTAGGTCTGTAATAGTTTCTGTTATGTCACATGTAAAATCTAGAGTTCTTCCATCGGCTAATGGAAACAGTCTCTGGTTTATGCATGATACGGTCGCTCGATTGAATGTTATGCTAAACTTGCTGCCATCACCTAAAGATCAGTGCATATATAATTGTTATAATTTCATGTCAAACATGTTTGCACTATTTATTTGACTTAATTGTAATGTTCGCACAAATAAGCATGACAAGACTGAAATACAGATTCATCTAAAATATTTCTGTTGATCTTGGAGAATAATTCTTAAAATAAAGACAAAGTAACAGATATATATAGTTAGATGGACAGGTGCAGGGAAAATAAACTGTGATAAATATACAATAATATATTCAGGAAGATAGGGGTATCCCCTATCAAAGGAGAAGTAAGACGCCTTCTTACCTCCGTCAGTCTACGGGACACCCTTGGGCAAGGTGGAGTACCCGTAGAGCCCCCCGATCAGGGTGACATGAAGCCATAGGAGCAGGTGGTGGATGGAATGGGAGAGCAGCTGACAGATAATGTTGGTTATGGTCACTATTCTATGCTGGTAGGCAGATGATCTCAATGTAGGGACAATGGCTACGATCAAAGACTAGTACAGTCGCTGCCCGGAAGGAAAGCAATGGTAAACTATCTTCTGGAAATATACCAAGAAACCCAAGCAGCAATCATGGAAAGTCAAATAGGAAAAGATCTGGTGGTGAGTCCCCCAGGCCAGATAGATCTAATTTTAACACTGGGGAAGAGTGTGAGGCAGAGGTCAGTACTAGTAATTGTGATGACGGACAAAATCCTGACGGTGTTACTAAGGAAAACTCCTGCATCAAACTAAAAAGAAAAATAAGAGAAGGAACATGGAATGTAAGAAGTATGTATGAGGGAAAATATCAAGTAATAAGTAACAAGATGAAAAGAACGGGGATACACATTTTGGGAATCTGCGAACATCGATGGAAAGGATCAGGACACTTTAAGAGCGAGAATGATAATATCTTTATATACTCTGGTGGCCCCCGTGTGGTACCCGGGATCTGCAAAGAATAGGACCACTGTACCCTACCACGCATGATCGTAAAAGGCGACTAAGGAGGGTTCAGCATAGGGCCAGCAACCCTATCTGGTAAAAAAACTATCAGACTGCTACAGAAACGGAAGCAAGGGAAAAAACAAATGCAGGTGGAAGGAGAAATGCATATCAGGAAACTGAGCCCATGAAGGTTGTGGATGAAAGCCAGCCACTGGAAGTCCCCAGCCCGACTGCAGACCTCCTGGAACCTAAACACAAGATGCAAATAGGCAGATGGAATGTAAGAACACTAAACCAGATTGGAAAACTAGCACAAACCATCAAGGAAATGCATAGATACAAACTAGACATACTAGGAATACAAGAAGCAAGATGGACAGGACAAGGCAGAAGGAAATTAACAACACAGCACACAGAAGATACAATAATATGGTCAGGTAAAGAAGATCTTCATGAAGGAGGAGTAGCATTGATTATAACAAAAGAAGCATCAAGAGCATTGCTGAAATGGACCCCAATAAATGAGAGATTATTATATGCACGGTTCAACTCAAGATTCACGAGGCTGTCTATTATAGTTTGTTATGCACCAACAGAAGCAACTGAAGAGGGATTAAAAGATGATTTTTACAACAGCCTCCAAGCAACAGTAGAAACAATACCCAAGAATGATATGCTACTCATCTTGGGTGACTTCAATGCAAAAGTAGGTGAAGGAAATGAAGATAGAAGAAGAATCATGGGAAGAGAAGGAATCGGAGAAATAAATGAAAATGGAGAAAGACTGTGCAGTTTCTGTGAAGAAAACATGATGAGGAGAAAGACTGCAGTTTCTGTGAAGAAAACATGATGACCATCGGAGGGACAATTTTCCAACACAAAAACATCCATAAGGTGACTTGGAGGTCACCAGATAAAACCACAGAAAACCAAATCGATCACATACTAATAAACAACAAGTGGAAACGGTCACTACAAGATGTGTGAGCAAGGAAAGGAACAGATGTAGGAAGTGATCACAACCTTCTGGTAGCAAAAATAAAACTAAAATTAAGGAAAGCCAAAATCGGAGAACACAGAAAGATACATTTTGATACAAGAAAACTGATAGACCAGCAAACAAGAAATGAATTCTCAATAGTACTTAAGAACCGCTTCAGTGTCCTACAAGACGAAGCAGAAATGTCCATATTAGAGTTCAATAAAACACTACAGGAAACAGCAAAAGAGGTGCTGGGATATCGGAAAAGGAGAAAAGAGGAATGGATAAGTGAGACCACATGGGAAAAGATAGAACAAAGAAAAGAAATCAAGAAAAAATTACTGAACACCAAATCACAACGGCTTAAAGAACGAGTTTTAAGTACTTATGCACAAAAAGACAAAGAAGTGAAGGAATCATGCCGTCAAGATAAACGTCAATATTATGACAACTTAGCAGAAACAGCAGAGAAAGCAGCATATACAAATGACATGAAAACCATATATAAAATCACAAAGCAGATGACAGGTAACTTCAACACAAGATGTGAAAGTGCAGTAAGAACACAAAATGGACAACTGGTCAGTGGAGAAAGAGAAAACATTGAAAGATGGAGGGAACACTTTAACACTCTACTAAACAGAACACAAGCAGCACAAACAATAGACATACCTGAAGCAAAAACGGAACTAAACATCAATACAGGACCAATAACAATAAATGAAGTAAAGGAGGTGATAAAGAAGCTAAAATCAGACAGGGCACCAGGTGAAGATGAAGTGACTGCGGAGATGTTGAAAGCAGAAGAAACAGAAACACCAAAACAACTTTGCCGGATATTACAACAAATTTGGGATCTAGAAAAAGCCCCAGAGGAGTGGAAAACTGGGCTTCTAGTAAAACTACCAAAGAAGGGTGACCTCAGAGATTGCGGGAACTGGAGAGGCATTACCCTACTGCCACTCACCAGTAAAGTATTTTGCAGAATAATCATCAACAGAATTGTACCAACACTTGAGGAAAAACTTCGGAAAGAGCAGGCAGGATTTAGGAAAGGAAGATCATGCATAGACCACATATTTGTACTTAGACAAATATTAGAACAGGCAAATGAGTGGCATAGCACATCATATGCATTATTCATAGATTTTGAGAAAGCCTTTGACAGTGTCAACAGAGATGCACTGTGGAAAATCCTAAGATGGCATGGCCTCCCCCATAAAATAGTTAATGCAATCAAAGCCCTATACGAGGGTTTTCAGTGCAAAGTTATCTGTGGAGAACATACCTCCAGCAGCTTTAGGGTACAAACAGGAGTGAAACAGGGATGTGTAATATCACCAACATTATTTATCTTGGCAGTAGACTGGTTAATGAAGGAGGCAACATCAGACAAACGCAGAGGATTACAATGGACCCTTGACACAGTGCTGGAGGACCTTGACTTTGCGGACGACATTTGTCTATTATCAAGCAGTCACAAAGATATGCAAGATAAAATAAACAAGCTAACTCAGAATGCAAACAACATAGGACTAAAGATCAACGTAGGAAAGACAAAGTTAATGAAGCAAAATGTGAACAACAGAAATGTACTCAGAGAAGATAACAAGTTAGTGGAGGAGGTCAACGAATTTGTATACCTTGGCAGTAGAGTAGTAGAAAATGGAGACAGCACAGAGGACATCAACAGCAGACTTACTAGAGCAAACCAGACTTTTGCAATGCTGCAGACTATATGGAAATAAAAAAAACTAAGCATAAATATGAAAATCAGGATATTTAAGAGTAATGTTCTAAGTGTACTACTCTATGGAAGTGAATGCTGGAAAATCACCAAAACAATAGAAAACAAGTTGAATTCTTTCCAGACTAAATGTTTATGAAGAATTAGAAAAATATTTTGGCCAAACACCATAAGAAATAACATCTTATTAGCAGAAATGCAGATGAAACCACTGACAACAATTATTGAGGAAAGACGCTGGCGATGGTTGGGACATGTGCTCCGAATGACTGATAACTCACTACCAAAAATAGCACTAAGATGGACACCGCAGGGGAGCAGAAGTAAGGGTAGACCAAAAGAAACATGGAGAAGAACAACAGAAAGGATGTTGAGCAATAGAGGGCTCACCTGGACAAAAGCAGAAAAAAAGGCGAAGGACAGGCATTTGTGGAAAACCCTTGCGGAAGCCCCATGTGCCCTGGGCACTTAAGGCTCAGAGAGAGAGAGATACTCTGGTGGAGAAGTAGGAGGAAAGAATGGAGTGGCTTTTTATTTGGACAAATCAACATCAAAAGCATTACTAGGCTACAATCCAGTAACTGATAGAATCCTAACAGTCAGACTTAAGAGCATTCCTAGAAATGTAACAATCATTCAGATATATGCACCTACATCAGCAGCAGAAGAAGAGGAAGTAGAAAACTTTTATAACACACCGCAAAAGACAATAGACCAGGTATGGAAAAATGATATTGTATTAATAATGGGTGATTTTACTGCAAAAATTGGTACAGAAAGAGCAGAAGACGAAGGACATGTTGTAGGGAAATTTAGCATGGGACATAGAAATGAGGCAGGTGACAATCTAATGGCGTTTTGCGTGGAAAATGAGCTAATGATCGCTAACACACTTTTTAAACAACATCCAAGAAGACTTTACACATGGACATCACCTAATGGTAAAACCAGGAATCAAATAGATTACATTTTAGTGCAAAGAAGATGGAGATCAAGTATAACATCAGCAAAAACTTTACCAGGTGCTGACTGTGACACGGACCATGAGTTATTAATAGCAGACATGAAGATAAAAATAAAAAAGACAGTTACGGGATCAAGACCACTCCGCTTTGATTTTACAAATTTACCAGAAAAATACGGTATAGAAGTGAAGAACCGTTTCGAAATCCTGATGGCTGTACAGGAGGAGATGACACTAGATGAACTGGCTACGCAGGCCAAAGATATCTTAATAACAACAGCTAAAGACATGGTTCCAGTAAAGAAAACACAAAAGAATGGATGGATTACAGCAAGTACACTAGAATTGATAAAACAACATAGAGAAATGAAGACACAATGGAAAGTGACAAACAACAACAAAGAGAAATATAAAACTTTAACAAAAGAAGTACGAAGAAACATAAGAAAAGACAAAAAACAATCCATATAAGATTGTTGTGAAAGAATAGAAGAACATCAGAAGTGTGGAAGAGATAGTGAAATGTTTAAAGAAATGAAGACATTGACGAGAAATGTCACACCTAAGCTAAATGTAATTTGTGATGAGATGGGGAATACCTTGACAGAGACAGAGGAAATTCTAGAAAGATGGAAGGAATATTGCAAAGGAATGTATGAAACAATCGATTGTGGAAACAGAAATCAACAGTGTGAATTATTATTGGAGGAGAAAGAACCTGAACCAACAATAGAAGAAGTTTTATGGGCAATAAAGAATCTGAAATATGGTAAATCACCAGGATGTGATGAGATAACACCTGAATTTATTAATGCAGGAGGAAAGGAGTGTGCAACAATCTATCATGCACTGTGCAAAAAGATATGGCATTCAGGTATTTGGCCAAAAGAATGGAAAAGAACTATATTCATACCACTGCCAAAAAAGGGTAACCTGAAATTATGCACAAACTACAGAACTGTTGCCCTGATTAGTCATGCCAGTAAAATTCTGTTAAAAATCATAATGGGTAGACTTCGTAAGAAAATAGAAGAAGAAGTCAATATGGTCCAAGCTGGTTTCAGGCAAGGAAGAGGATCAAGAGATCATATATTCAATATAAGATTAATAATAGAGAAATGCAGAGAGTTTAACGTGAATCTATATTTATCCTTTATAGACTACTCAAAGGCATTTGATTGTGTACAACACCAGAAACTTTGGGAAATAATGGAAAAAATGGGATTTCCAACACATTTGATACAGTTAACATCACTGCTATATCTAGACCAACAAGCAGCAGTAAGAATAAATGGTGAAACAACAACCTGGTTTGACATAAAACAAGGGATCCGTCAGGGGTGCATATTGTCACCCTACTTATTTAACTTGTATACTGAAAATATAATGAGGAATGTTAGAGAAGATGTAGACAAAGAATATTACGATGCCATAACAATTGGAGGTTATGAAATACCAGAGATTAGATATGCTGATGACACAGTGTTACTATCCACAACATAAAAAGGAATGGAAAAACTAATTATGTCAGTCCGTAAGAACAGCGAAGAGGAGAACCTCTATCTTAATGCGAAGAAAACTAAATTGATGACAACTGACAAAACAAACAAGGCAGATGAAATATATATATCAATGAGGAAAAATTGGAAGAAGTGGAGAGTTTTGAATATCTTGGATCACTGCTAACTAATAATGGAGATACAATGAGGGAAATTAAAAGGAGGACATCTATTGCTCTTCAGAAAGTAAAATAAATAAAGAATCTGTGGAGAGGAGCAGACAGAACTACAAAAATAAGATTTTTAATGTCATGCATTTTTCCCATCGCAACATATGCCTGTGAGACGTAGACACTAAACAAAACAGCTGAGAAACACATAAATGCCTTTGAATGTAAATGCTACAGAAGAGTTCTCCAAATATCGTGGACACAAAAAAGAACAAATATATCTATACTACAAGAGCTTAATATCGAAGAAGGCTGGCTAGTAAAGAGGATTAAAGAGAGAAAACTTAAATATTTTGGACACATTAAACGTCATGATAATTTAGAGAAGACCATATTGGAAGGATACATAATGGGAAAAAGAAAAAGAAGAAGACCAAAACGAAGATGGCTGCAAGAAATTGTTGACGATCTGCAAATGGACACAGCAGCAGCAGGCCATCTTGCTCACAACCGAGAGGCCTACAGGAGTGCTGTTTGGGAGGCAAAGTTCTGCAAGGGACATGCAAATGAATGAATGAATATTCAGGAAGTGAGAAACATGAACGAGTAGTAGGAATAATATTTGACGAACAAACAGCAAGGACAATTGTAGGATATTTGAACATCTTGGACCGAGTCCTGCTAGCCCAACTGATCAATAAACATAAATGTTATACAAGTGTATGTTCCAACATCTGAAAGTTCTGAGGAAGATGTACAGCTATTTTATAATGACATAGAGATAGCCCTAAAACACACAAAGTCACATGAAGTTACTATAGTCATGGGAGATTTTAATACCAAAGTTGGTAAAGGAAGAACTTCAGACATCGTTAGAGACTATGGACTGTAGAAGAGGAATGACAGAGGAGGTAAATTAATTGAATGGGCAAGAATACACAGCATGGTTGTAGGAAACACCTGGTTTAAACAACATTCCCGAAAACTGGCAACATGGTGCAGCCCAGACATAAAGACTTTTAACCAGATAGACTACATATTAACTCTTTTGATACTGCGCTGCCCTTTAAGGTAGTTGTTGTTCTCACATTTTGTCCCAGGCCACCCTATAAGGCTTCTGATTTGTTTCATTGAAAACTCGATGCAACTTTTCATTTAGTCAACCAGAACTCTTCTAGTCCAAAGTTTAGCTAGTTTAGCATCCGGTAAAGCCGGAGAAGAAGGAAAATTGAAGTGGATCGATTTGAGTGTAAATTGTTCAAGTTTTTTTCGAGGTTGGTTGGTAGAATGGTCATACTAATCGACTAGACCTAGCTTACTAAATGTGTTTTTCACATCTGTAGACCTGTTAGATTTATTGGATATCAAAAGCATCCGCAATTATCGATGTTTCGTTACCGGTATACACATTCTGCATTGGATTCAGGCACATTTCAGGTATGTAAAACTTTGATTTTAGTGCTCAGCCCTAAAAAATATTTTTAGCGCCAAAAAATCGTTCGATCTTTTCAGAACAGTTTTTTTTTCTATTCTTTGGTTTTTTTTTAATGATAAATAACTTCATTTATGGAATCTTCTTTCATTTCCACTTATTTTAATATGAGATACACACGTGTTGATGAAGGAGTTTGTTACAATGAATTTTATAAAGCGACCCCCTTATATGAAAACACCTGCTCGGCCATGTAACATCATCATCGGTACCAACGTAACGTCCGTGTTTTTTTACGTGGTATCGAAAGAGTTAATCAACAAATGATTTCGCAATGCATTACTGACAACAAAAACCATGCCAGGAGCCGACTGCAATAGTGACCATGACCCACTCTGTGGAAAAATTAAAATAAAGCTAAAGAAAGCATGCAGAAAAGTGAGAAACATCAAACTGAACACAGAACTCCTTAAAAATGACCAAGAACTGCGAGAACAATACAAAGTTATTATAACAAATAGATACAATGCAATAGCAAAAATAAATAATATAAATGAACAATGGGGAATATTGAGAGATTCTATCCACCAAACTGTTAAGGAGATAATACCGCCAAAAAAAAAGAAGCCTTGGATGACAGATGACATCTTAAGACTGATGGACAAGAGCAGGATGAGTAAAAATAACAAGGAAAAATATAGCAAGATAAATAAAGAAATAAGACACAAATGCAGAGAAGCAAAAGAAGTGTGGTTAAATGAACAGTGCAGACAGATAAAGGACTCTCATAGTAAAGACAGCAAAAACATGCACAGATGAAATAGTGAACTCACAGGCAGGAAAACAAAATATACCACAGGATGCCTGAAATCAAAAGAAGGTAAAATGTTAATGGGAAAAGAAGACATTGTGGACAGGTGGACAGAGTATATCGGTGAGCTATATGGAGAAGAATGACCACAATTAACACCAGATACTGAAAACTGTGATGGACCACCAATACTTGAAGATGAAATCATAGATGCCATCAAACACATGAGGAAAGAAAAAAGCAAATGGGCTGATAATATAACAATAGAAGAAATAGAGGAGCTAGAGGAGATAGGAATAAAAATAATAACCAAGGTACTGAATGACATTTACAACAGTTGTTATATGCCCAGTGACTTGCTTAAATCCACATTTATAGCACTACCAAAGAAACCAGGTGCAAAGGAATGTGATGACCACAGGATCATCAGCCTCTCATTTCACATAATGAAGCTACTTCTGAGAATCATTATGAGAAGAACAAGGAAAAAGATAAAAATGGAAATAGCAGATGAACAGTTTGGATTTGTTGAAGGTAAGGGAACATACAATGCCATTTATACTTCACGAACACTAACAGAGAGAGCTTTAGAAGTACAGAAAGATCTCCACTTATGGTTCATCGATTACACCAAGGCATTTGACAAGGTGAAACATAATGAAATTATTAAAATGCCTGAAGACACCATTATAGATGGCAAAGATCTGAGGATTGTAAAACATTTGTAATGGCAGCAAGAAGCAGCAATTTGAGTTGAAAACAGAACTGGAAAATATCAACTTATAAAACAAGGCGTGCGACAAGGATGTGTACTATCTCCAGACCTTTTTTTCTCTGTACAGCAAGAATATTCTAAGAAGGATCATCACAGAACCAGGCTTAAAAATTGGAGGATACAGTATTAACAACCTTTGGTATGCTGACGACACAGTACTGATAGCTGAGAACTAACAAGACCTGCAAAATTTCTTGGATAAAGTCACCAAAGAAAATGAATAGAATGGCCTTACTTTTAACATCAAAAAGACAGAGACTATAGTTATATTTAAGAAACAGAATCCAACAACATGCAGTATAAAATTAAACGGAACTATTCTAAAGCAGATGCAGAAATTCAAATACCTTGGAGCAGTAATAACTTCAGTTTGGAAATGCAGAACAGAATTTAGGAACAGAATAGGCCAAGCAAAGACTGCATTTTAGAGAATGAGAAACATATTATGCAACACATCCTTATCAATGAATGTTAGAAAACGAGTCCTAAAATGCAATATAGAACATATTTTGTTACATGGAAGTGAATCATGGACAATAGGCAGGTCTATACAAAAATCATTGGAAGCAGCAGAAATGTGGTTTATTAGAAGATTGTTGTGAATCCCCTGGACAGCAAAAATAACTAATGAAGAATGTATGAGAAGAGTTGGAGAGACAAAAAACTTCGTCAAAAAGATAAGAGAGAGACAATGTACTTTCATATGACATGCAATGAGAAGAGGGGGCATTGAAACTATTATAAAAACAGGGAAAATAGAAGGAAGAAGATCAAGAGGAAGACCAAGAGAAATGATATTGGACAGTCTGATGGGATGGTGTGAGAGGAGATCATCAACTGAGCTGATGGCCTGCATGAAGGATCATGTACCCTGGAGAAGCATAACAGCCAACGCCAGTCTGCACGGCACCTGATGATGATGATGATGATGATGATGAACAGATATTCATTAAAAAAAAGAACAAAATTGAAAAAAGAATTTTGGGAATTGAAAAATAAAAACAATTTCATATTCAGACTTTGTTATGAAGCAAGGTGCTGAAAACATTTCAAACAGAACATTCATCATCATCATCATGTGCCGTGCCGAACATTACAAATGAGATAAACCAAGTAATGTAATGAGAGATTTGTCAGTTACTCTTATCTAAATAGCCAACTGCATGCTTAACAAAAAGGATGTCCAGTTATTTTGACTGGGTATCTCCAACTTAGTGTTGGAATGTTGTTGTAGAGGCAAAACACATGTGGCAAAAATGGCTGCTAGGAAAACTGAAAATTCAAGGGAAAATACTTTTAATGAGAAAACTTTAAAAAATTGCAACAGATCTGTTCCATAAGAAAAAACTGACAAACTCTTGATGGTGAAAAATTAATTTCATAAATTGACATCCCTTCATTCCTTCTTTTGTCTCCCTGGAATTGCAAGCATTATGTTATTTTAGTGGATGCAGTAAATCATTATGTCTGACTGGGAGCATGTTGCAACAACTACTTTGTCTGTCCCTAGGTAGAGCTAAACAGCAGGAGGTGTGAAGTACTTCTTTAGCAGACTCCACTGCCATGGGGACTATGGTGATCCCTGCCCTAATAGCCAGGGCAGGCCTGTTGCTGAGAGCACCACCGGAGAGGTGTGACATAGTCTGTATTGGGTATAACTTGCCAACCCTGATGCTAGCATGTCAGTTATGGGTTGTCTGCTACATTAGATAGCATCTTCACAAGTTTATAATCAATCTACACAAGTGAAAAAAAAACCGTCTGCACAGCCACTGCATGATCATTTATTAAATACAGCCAAAGTGATTTGACACATTCTTCACAATCAGAAAGATGGACATTTGTAGCTCAATAGAGTAAGTACTGTACAACCTTTATTTTGGATCATGCTGAGAATCAAAAATGTACACTAATTTGGTGAGAACTAAACAATTTCAATCAACACCCAGCTCCATAGATACTGAAGCCACTGACTAAATCTCAGCAGGTTCTAGAAACTGCACAGCTGTAGAACATAACAGATATATGATAATTCTTCTTGCATTTATCTGAAACTGCGAGCAGTTGTTCTGTACAGCTGAAGCAGTGAGTTTGCTGAAACACAGTACTGTGTTAAATGGGGATTGGATTATGGTGGCTGTTATTTCAGTCTGTGAGGGGAGCTAAAAGCAGGGGCATGCAGTAATTCTTTAGCAAGCTCCACTACCATGGAGATTATAATGATCTATGCCATTAGCCAAACTAGGCCTGTTACTGGTGGTCGAATGGAGAGGAGGAATTGAGTTTTTGTCAGCTATGGTTTGTCAATCATGATACAAGCATGTTAACTTCAAAATCAGAGAGTGTCTTCTCACCCAAGAGATATATGTTCAGATAATGTCAATACACAATAAATCAACTAACATCTCTACACACAAAAAAAACTAATGTGTAAAATGTGCAGCTAAACTGAGCATGTTATTCTGTACTTACCTGCCTCTTTAAAACCAACTCTAAACCATGTGAAAATTAAGGGATTCTTAAACGTGATAATAATTTTCTCAGTGGTTGAATTAGGATTGCATGAGGTTTCATTATCATCTCTGAGCCAGTCTGGAGCATTGGAATATTCAAGCATGTCATCTGAAATAAAAGTATAACACATAATGTCAAAAGTCACACAAAACATCATAAAGAGTCCTCATCACCACCATTGTCATTATCAGGTGTCATGCCAGCAGATGTTGGTGGCCATGCTTCTCCTCAAATCTCAGTCCTTGATTTTCCTTCTGCTCAGTTGGCAACTTTTTATTGTGCCATAGCATTCACTGTCCATAATTTTTTTTTCTCTTGGTCTACCCATGCCTCTATTCTCATTTATGGTGTTTTCAAGCCCTCCCCTTCTCATTATACATCCAAAGAATGACAAATGTCATTTTCTTATGGATTTAATTAGATTCATTTCTACATTTGCTTTTGTTAGATTTCCCTGTTTGTCATCTCAGCTATCCATGATACTCAACATTTTTCTAAGAATCAACATCTCTATTGCCTCTGCATTGATCTGTTCATTGTCCATGACTCACTTCCTAAGAGTAGGAGTAGAATGACCTCAATGTAGCATTTTAAAACTCTCTTCTGACATTCAGTGACAGAAGTGCATTGCACAAGATGTTTCTCATTTGTCTGAAAGTATTTAGGCTTGGCATATTCTGTTTTATATTTCAGGGGTGCATTTCTCATCTGATGTTACTCATGTGCCCAAATATTTAAGTTTATGCATTTCTCTCAAGGTTTATCCTTGTACTTTGACACTATATCTAGATAGGTTCTTTTTTAGTGATATAACCATTGTTTTTGTTTTCTGGCTGTTTCTCATTTTCTTTTGCTTCTTTACTTAATAATTTCTGCACTCTTCATCTTTGCCTTTTGGCGTTGTACGAGTATCATCTATATATCATAAGTTGTTCATGTTCTAGTCTCCAACATGAATTCCTGGTTATTTTTTATTTCTTTCATGATATTTTCACAGTACACTGAGAACAAATCTGGTGAGAGGACAACCTTAACTAACTCAGTGCTTTATTGGTTGAACTAGTTCAATACATGTCTAAAGCATTATCATTTTGCCCTCCTTTGACTTCAACCAATCTTTGTGAATTTTGTTTTCAGTTTTTCATTTTTATTTTTGTGTGCATACTTTTGACTTTTTTTTTTCCCCTAATGGTCTTAATTTCCCTCCGCTGCTCACTTAGCCAGTCTTCTTTATGTTTTCTGCTATCTTTTTTTTTGTTTTAGTGGAGTAGTAAGTACATCGAGCCACTTTTAGTTTTATGGGTGTGAAGCATGGTCCTTGAATAAGAGAGTACAGCAAAAATGGAGGCTATGGAAATGTGGTTTATAAGAAGGATGTTGAAGGTACCATGGACAGCTAAGAAAACCAATGAAGAAGTCTTAAGAGAGGCTGGAGTTAAAAGGCAAATTAGAGCAAAGATCAAGAGGCAGACAAGCGAGATTTGTAGGACATTTTCTGAGAAGAGGAAAATTGGAACACATTGTGACAACTGGAAAAATTGAAGGAAGAGGAAGACAGAGAGAGATGTTACTTGATGGGCTGTTAGTGTGGCTAGGAAGAAAGTCACCGGCGGATCTCATAATCAAGTCTAAAGACAGGGAATTGTGGAGAGAAATGATTACCTACACCACGTGGCACAGCACTTGATTTATTGAGTTTTTTAGTGATCTGAAACTCATGAATCTTTCACTAGTATCTTGAAGTACTATTCATCTTAAGATATGATGTGTTCTATAACTAATGTTCATCATTATCAGTCTATATTTTTATTCTGTTGTTCTCTTTCTTGCTTTTTTTCTTCAGCTTTCAGAAGCATTAAGGCTCATTGCTGCAGATAAAGTTCACCTTCATTCCTTTCTATTCCTAATCTTCTCTCTCCAGTTGGTGACACCAATTTCTTTTATATGTTTTTCTATGTTGTCTTTCCATCTCTGTCTTGGTCTTCCCCTTGGTCTTGTTTCTCTCATCTCTTGTACATACATCATTTCCATTTGTCTTTTCTTTTCCATTCTTTCTATGTGCCCCAGCCACCATAGTCTGTTCAGTTTCAAGACATTTATAATTTGGGATTTAAATAAGCTGTTCAGTTCAGTGTTCTTTCTAGCTCTTTTTTCTCCACTGTTGGTATTCTTTATCAGCCCAAAGAGTCTTCTTAGGATATTGTTCTCAAAGATCTGCAATTGTTGTTCATCTTTCTTTGTTGTACTCCACATTTCTGATCCATACATGACAGCTGGTCTTATTATAGTTTTGTAGACTGTTATTTTGATGTTTTGGGATAGGATTTTGGATTTTAACAGGTGTTGCAAGGCAAAATATATTTTATTCCCTATCTGTACTCTGCTTTTAATTTCCTCGCTTACTGTGCTGCTTCATTGAAGGTTGTGCCTAGATATTTGTAAGTTTCTGCTTTCCTACTAATCATCTCTCCAACATTTATATAATCTGGATCATTCTGCCTCTGGTCCCTTGATATCTTCATATACTCTGTATTATTTTGGTTAATGGTCAAGCCCATTTTTAGTGCTACATCTCTAAGGTGTATGCAAGTACTGATGACTTCTTGTATAATTTCCCCCATAATTTAATCTGCTCCTGTTTATTAATTTTTCTTTCTGTTATATATTGTCCTCATGTTTTCTACTCATTATAAATTCACCAACATTTGCCAGATTTTAGTCTGAAACTGTATTTTTCTTCTCTTATTCCTAGGTATACTCAAGTGTTGTCAAAGATTGTCTTGATCCTGTAAATCTTAATCATTATTCACAGAAACCTTATTTATGTGTCATATTTGCTTATATCATTACCAAAACATCAGTCCTACTATAAAATTATTTTCTGTTGGTGTGTTTAGTTTGCTCTTTGTTATACTTACATACAAAAACTTAAAAACAAGGGTGAATAAAAAAGTAATCACAAATCAAAGACATAACTGCTGGAACATATATGAAGACTTCAGGGAGAGTTAGAAAGTTTTTCATAGACAAGTACAAGTATTGTTCAGTGGTAATGTCCCTTGATCTGCAATTACTTTTCAATTGCTCTCATGTAATTATATTTAATATATGTATTTTTTCCCCCACTGCCACTTATTTTTTAAATACTCTGTAGATCTTGATGATGTAAGCATCTACTTCAGATGGTTTTACCACCTTCTGTTTTGCTCAGTGAATCCACAATCACACAGAGCACAATCATCACTCATATAATAGTTTCTCAGTAATACCTCACTTAATGTCTGTTAAGCTTGAGGGGTTAATGCATCACTTATTCTTAGGATACCTCCTGGTCAGACAGCTGAACTATCAGCTGATATATATATATATATATATATATATATATATATATATGCTTGGTGACTTTTTGTCCTAATCTTAATTTCAATACAAAAATATTGCTGTAAATGTTCACTGAGATATCCCAATAATAAAAGAAAACATTTTTAATCATCAAAAGTGAAAAAAAACCTGGTTTAGCATGAAAGCCTAATCATTGTGTTTCTGCATGTTATCTCACATGAGAATACAGTGTAAGAACTATCACAATAAATGACATAAGAAAGCAGAAATACAAGAGTTAAAATGTTACTATGTGAGAACTATCACAATAAATGACATAAGAAAGCAGAAATACAAGAGTTAAAATGTTACTATGTGAGAACTATCACAATAAATAACATAAGAAAGCAGAAATACAAGAGTTAAAATTTTACTATGACAATAATAACAATGAATTAATTGAAATACTAAAAAAAGCACACACACAAAAAAAAAATGATCCCAACAGCATTTTGCTTGAACAACATAGAAATGAAATGGTACCATAGACTTCTTTGCTTGTCATAAAATGCTCATAAGTAGTTTATAGACCATATGGCAAAAGTTAAGTAGCTCCTAGAAAATGTTCAGGAAGCACATTAGATGGATGTATACAATGCAGTGTGCATGGGTTTTTTTTTTTCAAAACTAGCTGCTCCCATGGAATAAACATCAAAAACAGTATCTATGCTCTGTGATTTGTTGTCTGGATAGTAAGATCATGTTAAATCCTACACAGAAGTCATCACAGACTGAATGTACAACAATGACCTGCACCTTTATTACAAGAACAGGTGTCTAACTTCACACTAAGAAAACAAAGTGATGATACTACCTACAGCAATTAGAGAATGTCAACAATATATCAGGGAAAAAATCATGATACATTTGATGAAATGACATCACTTATGGATCACTGTCCATCATCTTTCATAATGAACTGGAATCCTACAAGACATCTATTGAGCTGTATTTTGTTTACTGTTATCTATTAAGCTAGATTTTGTTTACTGTTATCTGTTGAGCTGGATTTTGTTTACTGTTATCTATTAAGCTGGATTTTGTTTACTGTTATCTATTAAGCTTTATTTTGTTTACTGTTATCTATTAAGCTGGATTTTGTTTACTGTTATCTATTAAGCTGGATTTTGTTTACTGTTATCTGTTAAGCTGGATTTTGTTTACTGTCAACCAGTGTGTCATGTGTGTCTGTCTGCTGTACTTCCCCAATCATGTCTCAAGCGACTGTCAAATTTTTGACCAGTCATTTAAAAGAAATAAACTTAGGAGGGATTTTCATTATGACAAGCAGAATTTTTTTTTCCACTACAAAATAGTGAAGAGGATTTCCCCCAAAAATGGGGAATATGTCAATAAAAATGTGATGCAAGAGCAGGCAACATATGATAATGCTGGTCTAAAACTCATATAAAGGTTTGTACTGATTGTGCTTGCATAATTCTCTGTTCTCTACTATTTACATGTTGTTTTTGCTTCTAGTGACAGATCAAGCTTGCCTTGAAGCTCTCTTCTGGAAAATAATGAAAGCAACCATGGCTCATGATAATATGCCTTTAGTTCAAAATCACCACAACATCAGTCACTGAGAACTTTATCCTCTATTACACAGGCACCAACTCAATTTCTTTGTTGTTTATTTCTTTTTAAAGCATCTGTATACCGTCATGCTCCAAATGTCAACAAGATTTATATAAATCAATGAAGCATGGTAAGAATTTCTAAATTTATCAATACGACTTACATTATTTTTTTAACTCTTACCTACCAAACAACAGCCATGAATTATGGCCTACTTGTGTAGTAACAAATCTGCAATAGTTAGCATTATGAACAACAATCTATGGAGCAAAACCGTATGACTACATTTTTTTGTTTTCTTTTTTTAACCAAAGCACTTGGTTCATGGTGGGCCAATGGTGGGCCAAGAGTTAATGCACAATTAGCATTTGTGATGCACTTTTCTTCAACAAAGCCACGCTGTTCTTCTGCATTTCTGTATTTATTTTGTGTACACTAAAATTAATAATTTTTAAGTATTTTTATGACAATCACATCAGACAAAGTTTGATATTTTACTCTGTCTGAAATATCACAATAACATGATATTTTAGACTGCATCAGCTTCATTGAAGAACCAAGGAAGGAGGAAGTAAGATTAGATACTAAAAGCAAGAACTGGAGAATTTAAAATATAGAACTGAAATAATAGAAATTAAGAGATTACCATTAATTTCTCTAAGCTTGGTAGATAATAGTTCTCATGAAACAATAGAGCAGTACTATTGCCATGCTTGAAACAAATCTCATTTTGAAAACTCAACTCTTTCTTTTTTTCTGCACTGAAATCTTCTGAGACCGTGACCAGCATGTTTGCATGAACATCACTGTTCTAAGCAGCTGAATTTATTAACTTATTTCAGAACAAAATGCTACATGTTCTTCAACTATTTCTATAACAATTATTTTATTCATTCATAAATTATTCTGCTATATATTAAAAAGAAAATTTAATTTGCCTGGAAATTTGTAAACAGAATGACTTACAGTATTGGCATTTCTCACCAAACCAACCGCTGAGACATAAATCTTCGGAACATTTACCAGATGTGGAACAGTTTTTCTGGCAGTGACATTTATATTCACAGTTTTGTCCAAACCAGCCTGCATCACAATCTTTAGGATCTGATGGCAGGTCCATGATTGTATTACTCTGCAGAAAAGAAACCATATAAAATGATGTAAAGGAAGAAAGGGCATTGGTTTCATTATTATCATCTCTTCAATCCCCTGGGAAAAACTGTGTTAAGAACACACTAATCTTAACACAGTCTTTGTGAGACAGGGAACATAGATCTGTTTGCTTAAAAACTCTGACCTACTTCTGTGGCCCAGAAACCTGTAGCAATCAACACTAATTGTAATTGTTATTTTTGTAAAATGTAATGTCAGGTTGGTGGATGGATGGGGACATGGAAATTGCCAGCAGGAATGAGGAAAATCTGATGTGAAACCAATGAATCCAGGATGTGATGTAAACAAAACAGAGCCAGCAGACTATAGGTGGCAGGGAATGGATATCATTGAGGCACTCATCGGATTCCTCATCCCAAAGTCAGGAGTGTCTCTGTGGAACTGTCACAAAGTCATCTGGCCAGTCAGCGTTGCATGTTGGATCTGACATGGAGAAAGGGCTTAATTACAGCCACCAGAGGCTGGAAAACAAAGTTTTGGCCAAGCCAGCCTACACCACTGTCTTCATGGCAGTCTGAGCAAGACCACAGTCTGCCCTAGCAAGGAAAAGTGGTGAAGTCAGAGTTATCCAGCCAAAAGGTGCATCACAAAAATCAGGGTACCACACACCATTGCCAATGTGCTTACAAAGAAGAAGAAGAATCTCTTCAATCTATCATCTGCTCACAGCCAAAAAAAAGTTTATATAAGAATATGTGAATTGTACATATGATAATTATTATATGAATTATATTGGCACTTTTCAACTAAGAGACAGTTTTGAAGCTATCAGTTATCAGTTGTTGTGGGTTGTGTTAAGTATTCATCTTGCTGAACAGCTCCTTTCATGGAGAAAAGTCAGGATAGATGATACCGGACAGTCTAGTTTGAAAACATGAGAGAAATTCATCAATGAGTTGATGGAAAAAAACCAAGAATAAAGATCTATAGAGAAGCATGATTACCATCATATATCAGCAAAGCACCTGATGATGATGTAGTTTCAGCTTCAGAACAAATGGCAGTGCATCAAAGACACTATAAACGGCTGAATAATATGATCATCTTAAAGTTAGTACCATGATGGAAGATAAAACTGTATGGTGCAATTTTAACAAAGGTATGAAGAACTTATGAAGAAAAACAAAAGGAATAATAAAAGATGCAGTCAGAAGCACTAAACACAAATATTATTTTGATAAAATATCTTCTTTATGAACAATTGAAAAAAAAAAAAAGCTACAAATATACCCAACACTTAAAAACCATTTAGCTATTAAATAAGAGATATAATGCACCACATCACATAACAATAAACATATGAGCCAATGAAAACACATGTTTAGAAACAGTGTGAAATTTAATAAAACAAAATAGAATAAATAGAGCACTTAGCTGTGACTTGTAAGAAGCCGTGTTCAGAAATGTGCATGGTGGAGTGTAGAGAATATTTAAATGGAGACTTGTGATGTGTGATAGGTGGATCATAAATGAGGATGAGGGAGAGAAACCATTGAGAAGGAGAGAGAGAATGATACAATGTTAATCTAGCTAGGACAAGGTGGAATAGATGATCACTGTTGGGTTAGAGGGGTTGTAATGTGATGCTGTGAGGAGGTTCTGAACTATGTGTTACAAATGAGAAGTGAGTGGAACTAAGTGCAGAGGGATTATGATTGTGGAATGTTAGGTGTAGCTGAATAGCAAGCTCAAACCATGTGGTTCCAGTGTGCCATATTCCTGAATGTAGTGGTTCTCAAGCACTAGGTGACTTCTGTCATCAGTGTGACATTGTTTGCTTGGCTGTGTTTGACATCCAAAATGTCACAGCCGTTTGCTCATTAAGTAACAGAAAATGTTCCTGTTTTTCTTCCTAGTTTATATGCTTTGGCATCACAGTTTTACTGCAGTGGTTTCATGTATAGTTATATACTTACACACTAATTTTTCAATGGTTCTCATGAATCTAGAAATTCCATTTATTGGAAATACAGAAACAAACAGCAGTAACTGAAATGTCATGTATTTTCTTTATGTTCCTTTGCAATGAAAAGTGGTTTTGGTTAAAGTGTCACTAGTAGAATCTGTAAGTTAAACAAAAACAAAAGAAAACCTGTTGGTCATTTTACCAACACTATGACACTTTGGCATACAAAAATGGTATTTGAAAAAAAATGTTATTGTTACTGAGCTGTTTCATTAAAACATTTTGCATTTTAAATCAGCACTTATCACCATTAGTGTCTTTTCCTCTTATCACAGACAATCATATTAGAAATGTGGGCTTCTGATTAAAACAAAAGGAATGTAGTAATAATATCAATGTGTTGTTATAATTTTAAAAGTTTGTTCATTTTGTGATGATCATAAATGTTACTTACTGACAATAACACTTTTTCCTGCCAAGGTGGATTCTTTTAAATAGAGTATCTTTCTGTAGGGTCATTTCAAAAGAAGAAAAAAAAACAAAAAAACCTTTGTTTATCTTTCGCGTTCTCTGAAACAAAAAAACCAGCCAGAAACAGCACCAGCTGCATATTACTAATGCAAACCTTCAATAATGAAAAAAATAATAGCAATGAAAATAAATCTCATGAGAGTTAACAGTCCTTCAAGAGCAACAACTCTTGTACAGCATCCATTATATGGTCATGAAAATATTCCCTTTTGAAAGTCTGTAGCAAAAAAATAATAATAATAATATAATTAAACTACAAATTAAAAGTACAGATGATGAGTTAAATATGTCAGCCATGGTTAGTGCAGTATAGTGGAAGAAATGAACAATGAATTTTTACCCAGTCCATTACTTAACAAGACTTTGCAGATCATTGTCTTTCATCTAAGGAAATGATCACTACAGGCTGCTGATTCATTATACTGTGGGAATGGAGTTATAGACAATAACATATACTACAAGAGTGCCCAGACAAAATGAAAGTGATTGAATCTAAACTGTTTCACTTTTTCACTCACTTACAAGGAAGATGGCTGACATTCAAATCCATGAATGCACTAAACACTGCGCCACCACAGTGCATTAAGACTACATTGCTCAACCACTTGCATTTGCAGTATTAATTACTACTCAAGGTTTCCTCATTGGTGTTGGTCACAATTCTCTTATTCAGTAATATTTCTAGCATGGCTCATTTTTGTAATCTCAACATTCCAAGGTTGAATGTTATGCTAACCAAGTATGCATATGGTAGGTGAATTAAATTTTGGATTCATTCTCCTTTTGAAAATATGAAATGTTTTTTTTCTCATGATTGTTCTTGTAATGGTTTCTTTTTTAAAAGAACTTTAACATCCTCTGTAAAACAATACCTGAGCCAACCTCAGCTTCTGAGTGTGCCCTTTTAAAGTACACTTCAGCAAACAGCAACGATTTTTTTTTATATTTCACATTAAGCTGAATAAAACATACCAGAAGTGTAGCCATAAATAAACACTGCCAGAAGAAAGATCTCAGAGTAGTCATTGTTCTTCATCATCAACAACTTAGTGTAAAAGGCTTGTCTGTACAAAACACAAGCAAAGTTACTTCACAAAGAGTAGTGCACAGTACTGGTACTTATTATATTCTGAAAGCTACTTATAATACTTTGTATAGTATAGCACATTTCTGTGAAGACTATTTCTATTTGTTGTAACTGCAAATTATTATTGTTAACTAAATGTAATACAGAAACATGAAAGCTTCATTAATGAAAAAAAGAGAAATGACAACTGTATTAAAACTGCTTGTAGTAATAAAGACAGACTAATGTATAAGGCTCAGTTTACAAAGAAAAGATAGAAACAGTAAGGAAAGTCAACAGGAATAAGAATGGCAGATGAACATTGTCCCTTTATCTCACTTCTCTGCCAATCACGTGCTTCCACTTTGTGCTCATCTATGTCTCTCTAGGTGCATTTTGTGCCCCATCTTTCTCACAAAAAGAAAAAAAAAAAAAGAGCTATATTTAATGTTTCATCTGTTGTTCATGCTTTTATCTGTTGTGTTGTTTTTGTATGTGATCCTTACAAAAGACGTTTGTCAAAATATTGGATTGTTGTATCTACTTCATTTATACATGCTTATCTTACTTTCTGCTATTCTCATTCTGTCCATTTTCCTCACCCTTTCAGTTGTTCTTATAAAACTCAATCATGCCCCTTAGTCTACCTTTAGTAATGAAAAGTAAAAAAGCAACAGAGTTAACAGTATAGCACATGTTTGTGTGTGTGTTGGGGGGGGGGGGGGCGAGAAATGAATTTTTTAAAAGTAGTCTTCATTTCTTTTAATTTGAATAAAATGTACAATTATGTATGATCTCCAAATGGAAGGATCAGTAGCAGGGCATCTTCCTTACAACTGAGAGGCCTGCAGGAAAGCTATTAGGAAGGCAAAGTTCTGCAAGGGACATGCAAATGACTGATTGTACAAATATGACTGAAAACTACTTATCCTTTTTTCAACATAGTCCCAACTATGTTCAATACAGATCTGTCACTGCTTCACTAATGCATGGATTCCATGAGAAAAAACAAATCTTCTAAGTGACCTTGTAGTTAACTATGTATAACCTCTTTAATCTGTTCATCTGCACTGAACTTCTTCCCACCAAATATCTCCCCTGAGGGTTCCCAGCACATGATAATCACATGGTGCAAGGTTGGGTAAATATGCAGACTGTGGAAGACAATCCAGATGCAGTTTATAATTTGTTGAACTTTTGCATAGGCTATGTGATGCTGCACATTATCATGCTGTAAAACCAGACCAGAACTGTGTAAACTATGATATTCTGACCTGATTACAGGTTTCAAGTGGTTCTCAAGCAGATCATATTATGCCTCATTGTTAACATTGGTTCTCAAACAGATCACACTATGCCTCATTGTTGACAGTGGTTCTTCTTGGCATTAAATTAATATTCTAAATTAGGCTTTTTATAGTCCCAGAAGAACATGAGCATCAGTTTTCTGGCAGATTTTCTTTGGTATCAATGAAGAAGAATGCCACCACTTCTTGCCTGCTTGCCTTGTCTTTGGCTGAAAGGAAAGTACCTAGCATTTATCTCTAGCGACTAAACATCACTGAAAGCCATCTCCTTCAGGTTCAGAATGTCAGACACTCAAGAAACCAATAGCTGCGAACCATTCTTCTCTCATGCATGCTTCCAAGTGAATGGCCATCTTTGATCATATGTGAAAAAAATTACCAACATGCCTCTACTTACTTACATCTAGAGACAAACGACATAACATATCTCGATTACAATTCCCTACTACTTCATTTTCATGTTTTAGAACAAAATTAAAAGTTATTTTTTTTTACTTCTTCTCATATGTATGTATAAATGTGTGTATGCATGTGTACACACACACATATATGTACACAAAAAAAAACAAGACAATCAGATCTAAATAGAAGGTATAAGGATTAAAAGAACAAATTAATATAAATATGTAAATATCTTTATATTAATTTGTTCTTTTAATCCTTATACCTTCTATTTAGATCTGATTGTCTTGTTTTATATATAAATATCTGGTCCAAGCTGGTTTCAGGCAAGGAAGAGGATCAAGAGATCATAAACTCAATATAAGACTAATAATAGAGAAATGCAGAGAGTTTAATGTGAATCTATATTTATCTTTCATAGACTACTCACAGGTATTTGATTGTGTACAACACCAGAAACTTTGGAAAATAATTATAAAAAATGGGATTTCCAACACATTTGATACAATTAACATCACTGCTGTATCTAGACCAACAAGCAGCGGTAAGAATAAATGATGAAACAATAACTTTGTTTTACATAAAACAAGAGGTCCGTCAGGGGTGCATACTGTCGCCTTACTTATTTAACTTGTATACTGAAAATATAATGAGGATTGTTAGAGAAGATGTAGACAAAGAATATTACGATGCCATAACAATTGGAGGTTATGAAATACCAGAGATTAGATATGCTGATGACAGAGCATTGCTGTCCACAACACAAAAAGGAATGGAAAAACTAATTATGTCAGTCCATAAGAACAGTGAGGAGCAGAACCTCTATCTTAATGCAAAGAAAACTAAATTGATGACAACTGACAAAACAAACAAGGCAGCTGAAATATGTATCATTGAGGAAAAACTGGAAGAAGTGGAGAGTTTTGAATATCTTGGATCACTACTAACTATTAATGAAGATACAATGAGGGATATTAAAAGGAGGACATCTATCGCTCTTCAGAAAGTAAAACAAATAAAGAATCTGTGAAGAGGAACAGACTGAAACACAAAAATAAGAATTTTAAGGGCATGCATCTTTCTCATCGCAACATATGCATGTGAGACCTGGACACTTAACAAAACAGCTGAGAAACACATAAATGCCTTTGGATGTAAATGCTACAGAAGAGTTCTCTAAATATCGTGGACACAAAAAAGAACAAATATATCTATACTACAAGAGCTTAATATTGAAAAAATCTGGCTAGTAAAGAGGATTAAAGAGAGAAAACTTCAATATTTTGGAAACATTAAACGTCATGATAATTTAGAGAAGACCGTATTCGAAGGATACATAATGGGAAAAAGAAAGAGAGGAAGACCAAAACAAAGATGGCTGCAAGACATCGTTGACAATCTGCATATGGATGCTGCACCAGCAGGCCATCTTGCTCACAACCAAGAGGCCTACAGGAGTGCTGTTTGGAAGGCAAAGTTCCACAAGGGACATGCAAATGAATGAATATAAATATCTATGGTCATTATACAATAGCCCCAACATTGTGAGAGATGAAATTAGACCAAGGATACAAGCAAGAAACAACACTTATTTTGCCCTTAGTCACTTTTTTGCAATAAAAAATCCTGTCCTACAACACCAAAAATATATACAAGATGCAGATTCGAACATTTATTTTGTAGTGATCAGAAACATAGAGCACTACAAAATAAGATAAAGCACAGCTACAGATCTTTGAAAACAGAATCTTGAGAAGAATTTTTGAACCAATTAAAGATCATGTATCACAAGAAGAAAATATTAATTGAATTATGTCTAACAGAGGGCATAGTCATTGGAGGCACAATATTCCCACACAAAGAGATACATAAAACAACGTGGATATCTCCAGATGATAGAACTAGAAACCAGATAGATCATTTTTGTATTAGAAAGCAATACAGAACATCTCTGATAGATGTAAGGGCTTATAGGGGTGCAGATGTCAACAGTGATCACAACTGCGCATAGGGAAAATAAAACTAAAATTGAAAAGCCAACACAAGAAATCAATACACAGAAAGATAAACAGCCACAGCTTACAAGAAGAAAATACTAACATTAATTTCAATCAGGAACTTGCCAATCATTCCAAAACACCCAGTGAAGTTGAGGAGATAGGTATAGATGAATTATGGAATTCTTACAGCACAACCATAATCACAGCAGCAAAAGCAAGCACTGGACTGAAAAAGGCAAATAGAAAAGCATGGATATCAGAAAAAACATGGAAGTATATACATGAAAGACGAGCAGTCAAATAAGACATGTTGAATGCAAAAACAGATCTTGGAAAAGATCTGGCGAAAGCAACATACAAAGAAATAGACAAGAAAGTAAAAAGTTCAGCTAGAAGAGATAAAAGAGAATACATAGACAATATGGCGAAAGAGGCAGAAAAAGCAGCAAAAACAAGAGACAGTAAAACTTTATATAACATACAAAAGAGGCTAACAGGTACTATTACATCTAAAGAAAGACCAATCCTTAGCAAAACTGGAACCCTATTAACATCAAATAAAGACCAAAAGGAAAGATGGGCTGCATACTTCCAAGAAATACTTAATCGACCACACCCAAAAGAATTGTTAAACCTTGAAACTGACTTACCAGCTCCACAACTAAATGTCAACCTAGATGAAATTAAATTGCATGAAACAGAAACAGCAGTGAATTTAATGGCTAACAACAAAGCTGCAGGTGAATATGAAATAACAACCGAAATGCTAAAAGCTATCAATAACGACAACATGAGACAACTACAAAGAGTGTTAAACAAGATTTGGAAAGAAGAAAAGGTCCCTTCTAATTGGAAAAAAGGAACCATTGTTAAAATACCAAAAAAGGCAACCTTAGTGACTGTAACAACTGGAGAGGAGTAACCTTAATATCAGTTGTGACAAAAGTATTTTGCAAGGTCATTTTGAATAGACTTAAAGATGTAGTGGATACTTCAATGAGAGAAGAACAAGCAGGATTTCGAAAAGGGAGAAGCTGTCTCGACCAGATCTTTACTCTCAGAATAATACTTGAAGAACATATTGAAAAGCAGAAACCATTAATACTGAACTTCATAGATTTTAAAAAGGCATTTGATAGCATACACAGAGATTCATTATGGAGTATTTTAAGTCTCTATGGAATACCATCTAAAATTGTCAACATCATTAAGGACCTATACAATGGATATGTTTGTGCAGTCAAGACAGAAGAAGGGATGAGTGAATGGTTCCAGATTGAAACAGGTGTGAAAAAAGGATGTATACTGTCTCCTTTACTTTTTGGGATTACAATAGACTTCATCATGAAAAAATGCTGCACAGGTAACACAGGTATTGACTTGGCACATGGGACCCAACTAGAAGATCTTGATTTTGCTGATGATATAACTCTTACTGGTAATAATGTGAATTCCATGCAAGAAAAAACAGATAGCCTGTCTTCAATAGCTAGCAAAATAGGACTTGAAATTAACAAGGACAAAACAAAAATAATGAAAATTCCCTTTAATCAAAATGGAAAAATACACATAGAGGGACAGATATTGAAGAAGTCAATCAATTTGCATACCTTGGCAGCTACATAGACCAGGATGGTGACACTAGAAAGGAAGTTAGGATCAGAATTTCAAAAGCAGTATCAATCTTCAAGAATCTTGAGAACATATGGAATTCAAAAGTTATAAGCACAAAAACCAAGTTAAGACTATTCAATTCAAATGTAATATCCACCCTGATTTATGCATGTGAAAGCTGGAAAACAACTAAAGAAATAGAAAAGAAATTAGACTTTTTTTAAAACAATGCATAAGGAAAATACCTGGCATCAAGTGGAACAAATTCAAGAACAATGTAGAGATAAGACAGATGACTGAACAACAACCAGTCTCATGGGTGATCAGGAAAGGAGATGGATATATGTTGGTCACTTGATGAGAAGAAATGATCAGAAAATCCCAAAACAAGCTATCAAGTGGAACACAACAGGCCAAAGAAAAAGAGGCAGACCTCGTAAAACTCTGAAGAGGACACTGTTAAAAGAGGCCAAATTAACAGGCATAAAATACTTTGATGAGGCTGAAAGACTATAAAATTGGCGAAATATTTTGCGAGCCCTATGTGATGTTTAACGGCACGGGAAGGATATAAGAAGATATAAGATCACAAGAGTGGAAAATTAGAATTAACAAACAAATACATGCACTACTCCAGTCCCCACTACCATTATGAAAAAGAACAGATTGAGATGCCTCGGATGCTTGAAGAGGATGAGCGAGAATAGATTGACAAGTAAGGCTTATACAAAAAAAAGTAATTAACAGAGACAGTCCAAGAGGCAGACTGAGACAAGGGTGGCATGACAACCTGGAAGAAGACCTAGGAGCCTTCACAGTGGACAAATGGCAGGAAAGGACTAAGAACAGAGAGGAATGAAGACAAGTCTTATCTGCAGCAGTGAGCCACAACGGCTCGGAAAACTGAATGAATGTGTATGTGTGCGTATATATATATATATATATAATGTCATGTGCACTCAAGATACAACAGTATATAAGCATGATATAACTCTTGAAATTTAGTCTTTAACAGTTGCAAAGATGAGATTATAGTTACAGGTAAGTTCATGTCCAACACTGGCAATTTTTCTTTAGTCAACAATCATCATCATCATCAGGTGCCGTGCCGACTGGTTTTGGCTATTATGCTTCTCCAGAGCACACGATCCTTCATGCTGTCCATCAGCTCAGTTGGTGATCTCCTCTCACACCATCCTGTCAGACTGTCCAGTATCATTTCTCTTGGTCTTCCTCTTGATCTTCTTCCTTCTATTTTTCCTGTTGTTATAATATTTTCAATGCCCCCTCTTCTAATTGCATGTCCTATGAAAGTACATTGTCTCTCTCTTATCTTTTTGACAAGGTTTTTTGTCTCTCCAGCTCTTCTCATACATTCTTCATTAGTTATTTTTGCTGTCCAGGGGATTTGCAACATTCTTCTAATAAACCACATTTCTGCTGTTTCCAATGATTTTTGTGCAGACTTGCCTATTGTCCATGATTCACTTCCATATAGCAAGATAGGTTCAATACAGCATTTTAGTGCTCGTTTTCTAACATTCATTGATAAGGATATGTTGGCTAATATGTTTCTCATTCTCTAAAATGCAGTCTTTGCTTGGCCTATTCTGTTTCTAATTTCTGTTCTGCATTTCCTATCTGAAGTTATTACTACTCCAAGGTATTTTAATTTCTGCACCTGCTTTAGAATCTCTCTCTCTCTCTCTCTCTCTCTCTCTCTGAACCTTAAGTGCCCAGGGCACATGGGGCTTCCGCAAGGGTTTTCCACAAATGCCTGTCCTTTGCCTTTATTTCTGCTCTTGCCCAGGTGAGCCCTTTATTGCTCAACATCATTCTGTTGTTCTTCTCCATGTTTCTTTTGGTCTACCCTTACTTCTGTTCCTCTGTGGTGTCCATCTTAGTGCTATTTTTGGTAGTGAGTTGTCTATCTTTCGAAGCACATTTCCCAACCATCACCAGCGTCTTTCCTCAATAATTGTTGTCAGTGGCTTCATCTCCATTTCTGCCAACAAGATGTTATTTCTTATGGTGTTTGGCCAAAATATTTTTTCTAATTCTTTGTAAACATTTAGTCTGGAAAGAATTCAGGTTGTTTTCTATTGTTTTGGTGATTTTCCAGCATTCACTTCCATAGAGTAGTACACTTAAAACATTACTCTTAAATATCCTGATTTTCGTATTTATGCTTAGTTTTTTAGATTTCCATATAGTCTGCACCACTGCAAAAGCCTGGTTTGCTCTAGGAAGTCTGCTATTGATGTCCTCTGTACTGTCTCCATTTTCTACTACTCTACTGCCAAGGTATACAAATTCATTGACCTCCTCCTCTAACTTGCTATCTACTCTGAGTACATTTCTGTTGTTCACATTTTGCTTCATTAACTTTGTCTTTCCTACATTGATCTTTAGTCCTATGTTGTTTGCATTCTGAGTTAGCTTGTTTATTTTATTTTGCATATCTTTGTGGCTGCTTGTTAGCAGACAAAGGTTGTCTGCAAAGTCAAGGTCCTCCAGCACTGTGTCAAGGGTCCATTGTAATCCTCTGCGTTTGTCTGAAGTTGCCTCCTTCATTAACCAGTCTACTGCCAAGATAAGTAATGTTGGTGATATTACACATCCTTGCTTCACTCTTGTTTGTACCCTAAAGATGCTGGAGGTATGTTCTCCACAGATCACTTTGCACTGAAAACCCTCGTATAGGGCTTTGATTACATTCACTATCTTATGGGCAAGGCCATGCCATCTTAGGATTTCCACAGTGTATCCCTGTTGACACTGTGAAAGGCTTTGCTTTAGAATAGTTCTGTTTAATTTTATACTTCATGTTGGTGGATTCTGTTTCTTAGATATAACCGTAGTCTCTGTCTTTTTGATGCATGAATACGGCCTTTATATTCACTTTCTTTGGTGACTTTATCCAAGAGATTTTGCAGGTCTTGTTGGTTCTCAGCTATCAGTACTGTGTCATCAGCATACCAAAGGTTGTTAATATTGTATCCTCCAATTTTTATGCCTGGTTCTGTGATGATCGTTCTTAGTATATTCTTGCTGCACATAGAAAAAAGGTCTGGAGATATTACACATCCTTGTCGCATCCCTTGTTTTATAAGTTGATATTTTCCAGTTCTATTTTCAACTCGAATTGCTGCTTCTTGCTGCCAGTATAGATGTTTTACAATCTTCAGGTCTTTGCCGTCTATATTGATGTCTTCAAGCATTTTAATAATTTCACTATGTTTCACTTATTGAATGCCTTGGTGTAATCAATGAAGCATAAGTAGAGATCTTTCTCTTCTAAAGCTCTTTCTGTTGGTGTCCGTATAGTATAAATGGCATTATGTGTTCCCTTTCCTTTAACAAATTCAAAATGTTCATCTGCTATTTCCATTTTTATCTTTTTCCTTGTTCTTCTCATAATGATTCTCAGAAGTAGCTTTGTTATGTGACATGAGAGGCTGATAGTCTGGTGGTCATCACATTCCTTTGTGCCTGGTTTCTTTCGTAATGCTATAAACATGGATTTAATCAGGTCATTGGGAATATAACCACTGTTGTAAATGTCATTCAGTAACTTGGTTATTATTTTTATTCCTATTTCCTCTAGTGCCTCCATTTCTTCTATTGTTATATTATCAGGCCCAGTCGCTTTTCCTTTCTTCATGTGTTTGATGGCATCTATGATTTCATCTTCAAGTATTAGTGGTCCATCACAGTTTTCAGTATCTGGTGTTAGTTCTGGTCTTTCTCCACCATATAGCTCATCGATATACTCTGTCCACCGGTCCACAATGTCTTCTTTTCCCATTAATATTTTACTTTCTTTCGATTTCAGGCATCCTGTGGTATATTTTGTTTTCCTGCCTGTGAGTTCACTAATTCGTTTGTGCATGTTTTTGCTGTCTTTATTATGAGAGTCCTCTATCTGCCTGCACTGTTCATTTAACCACACTTCTTTTGCTTCTCTGCATTTGTGTCTTATTTCTCTATTTATCTTGCTATTTTTTCCTTGTTATTTTTACTCATCCTGCTCTTGTCCATCAGTCTTAAGATGTCATCTATCATCCATTTATTTTTAGAGGCTTTTTTTTGGTGGTATTATCTCCTTAACAGTTTGGTGGATAGAATCTCTCAACATTCCCCATTGTTCATCTATATTATTTATCTTTGCTATTGCATTGTATCTATTTGTTATAATAACTTTGTATTGTTCTCGCAGTTCTTGGTCATTTTTAAGGAATTCTGTGTTCAGTCTGATGTTTCATACTTTTCTGTCTGCTTTCTTTAGCTTTATTCTAATTTTTCCACAGAGTGTAGTCAACAATGCAAGACATTATTCAACAGTAAATTTCTCCTTCCCCAACCCACCCTCCTCCTGTGCTTGTCTTTGTTATTTTCTTAATTTATTATGCTTTTGCAAATGCTGCGATCTCTGTCTGAACAAAATAAATAAAATAAAACTCAGTCTCCATGGCTTTGCTTTGCTATTTTATAATGAAAAATTCCACGTAGTAAACCTACCTATAAATTCTAAGCTGATGATTGCAATTGTCAAAACGGGTCGCAATTATGCAAATATCTGCATCCAGATTAGCTCATGGTGTCATTTATTCTGGCGATTGGTGCATTTCTGTAATATTCTGTCCCGTAATAATTCAGTGACAATTGTGTAATAACTACTTACGGTATCAACGAAGATCAGTTGAAGACAGAAATGAAACTTTGTGTTGTCGAGCAACATAAAAACACTATTAGGAATATCTTCACAGAACAAACATCACTGTCCAGTGATTCAGTGACTGGGAGCAAGGAATGCTCCCTCAAAGTTGAGCATGTTGTTTCGGCGGGCTTCGCTGATAAAATTTTTCTTGTCGCATATTTCATTTGTTTTCATGTACATTATTTTTTAAAGATATCCCTCACATTATCTAGATTATTGTTCAGGCAAAAAATATATTTCAAAGTTCCGAAACACTTCTTACAGGTAACATTAGGCTCAAGTATGGCGTAAGATCACAACTAATCAGTTACCCAGGACAGTTCCATTTCTTACAGTCACTGTCGTCTTCAGTCAAGACTGTAGCCATTATTCCCTTGCTATATGAATACCTTGTCAAGATATTTCTATCGCGACATAGTCTTCTTTGCTGTTTCATGCAGTTTCTTTATGCACCCTCTTTTTATAACACACCCAATGGTTTCTATAGGCAGTCAGAGAAATGTACTTGAGTTATGTGGAAAGCGATTCTATTCATGAATGCAGCATCATTTGAGGAAGAAATGAGGATCAAACTTGCAAGCGCAATGAAAATGGACTTTCAAACAATCAATCAAGTGCCGCACCACGTGGCGTAGGCGATCATTTCTCTCCACAATTCCCTGTCTTTAGACTTGATTGTGAGATCTGCCGGTGACTTTCTTCCCAGCCACATTGACAGCCCATCCAGTAACTTCTCTCTGTCTTCCTCTGTCTCTTCTTCCCTCAGTTTTTTCCAGTTGCCACAATGTGTTCCAATTTTCCTCTTCTCAGAAAATGTCCTACAAATCTCGTCTGTCTGCCTCTGACTTTGAAATGGACTTTGCAAACAAATATTGCTTGGTGTTACTGTGTCAGCTATGTAAATCTAAATCTAACATTGGTAGAGTTAGCCATGGCAGGCGTTTCCCATCAAGATGAGGCTTGTGTAAAACCTATTTGTGGTTTTAGACGGCATTTATCGTTATCGTATAGCGGTTACTTCTCTATTTTGGAGGGTATGCGGGATGGATATGTGCATCCTGATGTATCTCTAGCTCCTATGAATATATATATATATATATATATATATATATATATGTATACATATATATATATATATATATTTCGTTTATAAATTCTATACACATATATCTGTACATGCCCCTATTCTCAACCTGTTTATATGGATCGATGTCCCCAGGTCTCTAAGTACTAGTAATACACAATCACTTGAAACATGAGCACTTGAATAGTTGTAGGTAGGTCATCAAGATTTGATCACATGTGAGTCACAGGTGAAAGAATTATAATAGTTAATTAAGCAGTATTGCTTTTATTTCTGAAATTGCTGTAACTAGCACTATTGAAAGGTATGTTGATATTGTAGTTGTATCTTATACTATACCCTTTCCGTGCCGTTAAACGTCACATAGGGCTCGCAAGGTAGTTCGCCAATTTTTCTTGTTTTCGACGAGCTTTTCAATCTCATCAAGGGGTTTTATGCTTATTAATTTGGCCACTCTTAATAAAGTCCTCTTTAGAGTCTCACGGGGTGTGCCTCTTTTTTTTTTTTGGCCTGTTGTATTCCACTTTATAGCTTGTTTTGGGATTCACTGATCGTTTCTTCTCATCAGGTGACCAACATATGTCCATCTGCTTTTCCTGATCACCCATGATACTGGTTGTTGTTCAGTCATCTGCCTTATCTCTGCAATGTTCTTGAATTCGTTCCACTTGATGCAGAGTATTTTCCTTAGGCATTTGTTTTCAAAAGAGTCTAATTTACTGTCTATTTCTTTAGTTGTTTTCCAGCTTTCGCATGCATAAATGAAGTTGGATATTACATTTGAATTGAATAGTCTTAATCTGGTTTTTGTGCTTATAACTTTTGAATGCCATATGTTCTGAAGATTCTTGAAGATTAATGCTGCTTTTGCAATACTAGTTTTAACTTCCTTTCTAGTGTCACCATCATGGTCTATGTAGCTGTCAAGGTATGCAAAATGATTGACTTCTTCAACATCTGTCCCTTCTACAATCCATTTTGATTAATGAGAAATTTCACACTTTTTGTTTTGTCCTTGTTAATTTCAAGTCCTATTTTGCTAGCTAGTGAGGAAAGGATATTTGTTTTTTCTTGCATGGAATTCACATTCTTACTGATAAGAGTTATGTCATCAGCAAAATCAAGATCTTCTAGTTGGGTCCCATGTACCCACTCAACACCTGTGCTACGTGTGCAGCATTTTTTGTCATTATGAAGTCTATTGCAATTCCAAAAAAAGCAAAGAAGACAGTATATATATTTGTTTCACGCCTGTTTCAATCTGGAACGATTCGCTCATTCCTTCTTCTGTTTTGACAGCACAAACATATCCACTGTAGAGGTCCTTAATGATGTTGACAATTTTAGATGGTATTCCATATATAGTGTTCCATATATATTGTAATTATATACACCGTTGTATAGAACTGCAGTTTTCATTTTTTTGCATTTACTTTTCAGTGTATGTAAATATTCATTGTTGCCAATTATCTCAAAATTGTTACAGTTTGATGTGTGAAGAGAAGATAGTTTTGTGTGCTGAAATTCAATATATTTTCTTTGACATTGAAATAGTTCTTAAAATCTCAAGCCTTATCATGGACTTGTACCTGTCACACTTTCCAAGATCTTGCAATGAACTTCAACAACAAATAGTTGTATACGTGAACCGGCGCTACTTTAATAAAGTATAATGGGTGACTGATGAAAGTATTTCACATACCAAGGACGTACATTGTTTCAGACTTCCATTTAGTAACACTGAGCAATACCAGCATATTCGTCATTGATGCACAAGTATGCAAAATTCTGGGTAAAAGAATTGCGTTACGTACAGAGTGTATTTGCAGTTAACTAAAACGGTAGAAAGATATATTCTAAAAGAAATTCATGGAGGATAAGACTTGTTTATTTTATTTTTGTTTAACTGAAGAACATATGAAAAAAACACGAAAAAAAATTGTCGAAACGTATTAGATTTTTACATATGTAGCATGATTAGGAGACCTGTCAAATGTATTTATGTTTAGACAAGGTTGAACTATACTTTCATAATATCACACTTACTCAACAGTTATACTGAACTTATGACTGAACTTTCCCTTATCACACTTACTCAACAGTTATGCTGAACTTATGACTGAACTTTCCCTTATCACACTTACTCAACAGTTATACTGAACTTATGACTGAACTTTCCCTTATCACACTTACTCAACAGTTATACTGAACTTATGACTGAACTTTCCCTTATCACACTTACTCAACAGTTATACTGAACTTATGACTGAACTTTCCCTTATCACACTTACTCAACAGTTATACTGAACTTATGACTGAACTTTCCCTTATCACACTTACTCAACAGTTATACTGAACTTATGACTGAACTTTCCCTTATCACACTTACTCAACAGTTATACTGAACTTATGACTGAACTTTCCCTTATGAGTCCAGGATATAAGAACAGCAAGTTTTAAAGAGTGAAAAATGCAATATCTCATTAAACAAGTAAGGCGGGGATGAAGACGCCCAATAAGGTAATCAGCGACCCATAGCTGATATGCCAGCGTCAGGGTTAGCTACCCATAGCTGATATGCCAGCGTCAGGGTTAGCTATCCATAGCTGATATGCCAGCGTACGGGTTAGCTACCCATAGCTGATATGCCAGCGTCAGGGTTAGCTACCCATAGCTGATATGCCAGCGTACGGGTTAGCTATCCATAGCTGATATGCCAGCGTAAGGGTTAGCGACCCATAGCCGATATGCCAGCATCAGTGTAAAACAGTGTTCTGTTCTGTGTGATTTACTGAATACTAACGTGCCAATATGGCAGTAGAAAATATGTATCTGTAGTATTTAAAGGTCCAGGAGAACAATATTTAAAGGTCCAGGAGAACAATATTTAAAGGTCCAGGAGAACAACTGTGAATAAAAGTTAGTTTCTCTCTCTCTCTCAGGATCAGATTAAACAGATTGATTTGGGAGACTAGGATTTGTGTTCTGTGATACACTCAGAGAACAATACACCCAGGCATGCTCCTTCTTCCACTGGACAACAACAGAACATCTGGACTCGATAATTCAAGCTTACAACGCAACAGTATCTCAAACGTAGGAACAGTCAAGAGTGTAGTTCAAATTCAATAGACAACAAATTTATTGATGCCGAATATGTGGATGATGGATATGACGATGGTAAGAAAAACTGCTGTCATACAGCAATGACAAAAAGTGAAACATGAAAAATTTCCCGGGCACGCAGTCCGTGCCATAAGGAAGAAACACTCTACCAGCAAGCAGTTATAAAAACAAGGTACTTACTAATGTCTGGAATGAATAACAACTTCCAGAATAACATTTCATCTTCCAGAATAATAAAACACAAACAGTAAGCGCTGGTCATACCATTACAAAGAAAACCTTGTCCTAAAAAGGACAACACAAGCACTACTACACTGAACTAAGACACGACTGAATTCACTACAAAACTACTACTGACTTGCCTCTATCACACGATCCTCATACTCCGAATACAATCATCATAATCATCCTATCAAATAACGTTCTTTTATATAACCCGCATTTACTACGTCACCATTCCAGAACTTTCACTTAGTGCAGTTCACATTCACGCAAAAAAATATAACTGTTCTGAGCTTCATCAAAACACGAGATTCATAACTCCATGAAGTTGACAAGTCGTAAACAACATAACCTTGAACTTTCGTTCCTAAAACAAACAATTAAAACTCTAAAACTAAATTTAGACTGTTAAGTCAACACAGACATTCCAATAGTTGACACTTAAGAAACTTTCCCTAACAAAACTCGTAAAATAGCCAGAGAAATTCCGCTACCTGCTCAAAATTACTAGAGCCAAGAAACTTCTCTCGGTATCCCTTGCAAAATAACATTAAGTGATTACAGTTTTGTCTGCTGTTACAGACACGGACAGGCTAAATCATGTGCTGAGTTATGTGAACTATACAAAGGAAATAGTGCATATAGTTCAGATCTAAAGGACTTAAACATACATGACTCTACAATAATGTTTAATATATCGGTTCAGCAAAATAATCGATCTTAAATGATCTCATCTAAACAGCATGATAAATACTGCTACAACTCCAGGCGACCCATAGTTGATATGCCAGAGTCAAGGTTAGCGACCCATAGCTGACCAAGACCCTGTCTCATCTCACCATGGTAACCCCAGTAACAGGTCTAATCTGGCTAACGGGGCAGGGTTCGCCATAGTCCCTATGGTGATGGAGTCTGCTAAAGAAGCATTGCACACTCCCTGCTCTTTAGCTGTACTCCGGGACTGAAAAAGTAGCCGCCATAACCCGCTCCCACACCGAAACGGTGTTGTGCCTCAACATTTCTACAGCATCGGCTGCAAAGAACAACAGCTCACAGTTACAGGGAATTCGTACAAGTACACACACGTAAGGCCGCAGAGGTAGATATGTGATAGCAGTAGAGGTAAGTTTAGGAGGAATTGTGGTGGGATCAGTGTATAACAAACAACTAGGCATACAAATGCAAGCAAGAGCATGTGCACTTTCAAGTCTTGCAGATGTAACAGAAAATGCCTCATGCTGTGTAAAGAGCAGTGACAGCTGGTTATCCTCTCACTATCTAGGATATCTTATATCTTATATCCTTCCCGTGATGTTTAACGTCACGGGAAGGATATAAGATATAAAAAGCTAGGCTCAGTGTTTGATATGAAACAGACTATAATAAGTAAGGTGAAAATGAGAAAATGTTTATCACATAAGCACAAGCATAGAATGTATTATGCATCAAAAATGTTGTATTAGTCATTCGTCTGGCTATTTATGTATGGTATACTTTATTCTTCATAAACTATGCAGTATTTTTGTTTTTTTTTTTTGTTCTGTGAAACTGTTCCTGTAGCTAGGTGGTATATTTTCCTTTATCTCTCTGACGTCATTTTCTCTGGATAAGGTTTCATTTTCTCAACTTCCTAAGGAATAATAGTAAACTATTTCGGCCTTTTTAGCCCGTGAAATAAGTTAATACTTGAATTTATATAAATGAAGATGGAGCTGATCATAAAGGTAGGAACATATATAATTATGAAACTATTTTTAAAAAAAGTATTTCTCAGTAAAAAATAATCTTTTCAACATACTCCCGAACACAGATGTATTGAAATTTTATAGCAATTCAGACCTTCATATATCTTAGTATTTATTACACAGTACTGATAGCTACGAACCAAAGAGACCTGCAGAATCTCTTGGATATAGTCGCCAAAGAAAGGGAACAGAAAGGCCTTACTTTGAACATCAAAAATACAAAGACTATGGTTATATCTAAGAAACAGAATCCACCAAAATGCAGTATAAAATTAAACGGAACTATTCTAAAGCAGGTGCAGAAATTCAAATACCTTGGAGCAGAAATAACTTCTGATGGAAAATGCAAAACAGAAATTAGGAACAGAATAGGCCAAGCAAAGACTACATTTCAGAGAATGATAAATATATTATACAACACAACCTTATAAATGAATGTTAGAAATTCATCATTCATTCATTCATTCATTCATTCATTTGCATGTCCCTTGCGGAACTTTGCCTTCCTAACAGTATTTCTGCAGGCCTCTCGCTTGTGAGCAAGATTGCCTGCTGCTGATGCATCCATTTGCAGATCATTAACGGTATCTTACAGCCATCTTCGCCTTGGTCTTCCTCTCATTCTTTTTCTCATTATGTACCCTTCCAATACTCTAGAGTATCATGTTTTTTAATGTGTCCAAAATATTTAAGTTTTCTTTGTTTAATCCTCTTTACTAGCCAGACTTCTTCAATATTAAGTTCTTGTAGTATGGGTATTAAGAACACAAAATGGACAACTGGTCAGTGGAGAAAGAGAAAAAATTGAAAGATGGAGGGAACACTTTAACACCCTACTAAACAGAACACAAGCAGCACAAGCAATAGATATACCTGAAGCAAAAGCGGAACTAAACATCAATACAGGACCAATAACAATAAATGAAGTAAAAGAGGCGATAAAGATGCTAAAATCAGACAGGGCACCAGGTGAAGATGAAGTGACTGCTGAGATGTTGAAAGCAGAAGAAACAGAAACACCAAAACAACTTTGCCGGATATTACAACAAATTTGGGATTTAGAAAAAGCCCCAGAGGAGTGGAAAACTGGTCTTATAGTAAAACTACCAAAGAAGGGTGACCTCAGAGATTGCGGGAACTGGAGAGGCATTACCCTACTGCCACTCACTAGTAAAGTATTTTGCAGAATAATCATCAACAGAATTGTACCAACACTTGAGGAAAAACTTCGGAAAGAGCAGGCAGGATTTAGGAAAGGAAGATCATGCATAGACCATATATTTGTACTTAGACAAATATTAGAACAGGCAAATGAGTGGCATAGCACAACATATGCATTATTCATAGATTTTGAGAAAGCCTTTGACAGTGTCAACAGAGATGCACTGTGGAAAATCCTAAGATGGCATGGCCTCCCCCATAAAATAGTTAATGTAATCAAAGCCCTATACGAGGGTTTTCAGTGCAAAGTTATCTGTGGAGAACATACCTCCAGCAGCTTTAGGGTACAAACAGGAGTGAAACAGGGATGTGTACTATCACCAACATTATTTATCTTGGCAGTAGACTGGTTAATGAAGGAGGCAACATCAGACAAACGCAGAGGATTACAATGGACCCTTGACACAGTGCTGGAGGACCTTGACTTTGCAGACGACATTTGTCTATTATCAAGCAGTCACAAAGATATGCAAGATAAAATAAACAAGTTAACCCAGAATGCAAACAACATAGGACTAAAGATCAACGTAGGAAAGACAAAGTTAATGAAGCAAAATGTGAACAACAGAAATGTACTCAGAGTAGATAACAAGTTAGTGGAGGAGGTTAACGAATTTGTATACCTTGGCAGCAGAGTAGTAGAAAATGGAGACAGCACAGAGGACATCAACAGCAGACTTACTAGAGCAAACCAGGCTTTTGCAATGCTACAGAATATATGGAAATCAAATAAACTAAGCATAAATATGAAAATCAGGATATTTAAGAGTAATGTTCTAAGTGTACTACTCTATGGAAGTGAATGCTGGAAAATCACCAAAACCATAGAAAACAAGTTGAATTCTTTCCAGACTAAATGTTTACGTAGAATTAAAAAAATATTTTGGCCAAACACCATAAGAAATAACATCTTATTGGCAGAAATGCAGATGAAACCACTGACAACAATTATTGAGGAAAGACGCTGGCGATGGTTGGGACATGTGCTCCGAATGACTGACAACTCACTACCAAAAATAGCACTAAGATGGACACCACAGGGGAGCAGAAGTAAGGGTAGACCAAAAGAGACATGGAGAAGAACAACAGAAAGGATGTTGAGCAATAGAGGGCTCACCTGGGCAAGAGCAGAAAAAAAGGCGAAAGACAGGCATTTGTGGAAAACCCTTGCGGAAGCCCCATGTGCCCTGGGCACTTAAGGTTCAGAGAGAGAGAGAGTATGGGTATAATTGTTCTTTTCTGTGTCCATGATATTTGAAGAACTCTTCTGTAGCATTTACATTCAAAGGCATTTACGTGTTTCTGGGCAGTTTTGTTAAGTGTCCAGGTCTCACAGGCATATGTTGCGACGGGAAAGATGCATGTCCTTTAAAATCTTATTTTTGTGGTTCTGTCTGTTCCTCTCCACAGATTCTGTATTTGTTTTACTTTCTGAAGAGCGATAGACATCCTCCTTTTAATTTCCCTCATTTTATCTCCATTATTAATGATCCAAGATATTCAAAACTCTCCATTTCTTCCAGTTTTTCCTCATTGATACATATGTTAGCTGCCTTGTTTGTTTTGTTAGTTTTCATCAATTTAGTTTTCTTCGCAATAAGATAGGGTTTTTTCTCATCGTTGTTCTTACGGACTGACATAATTAGTTTTTCCATTTCTTTTTGTGCTCTGGACAGTAATACTGTATCATCAGCTTATCTAATCTCTGGTATTTCATAACTTCCAATTGTTATGGTATCGTAATATTCTTTGTCTACATCTTCTCTAACATTCCTCATTATATTTTCAGTATACAAGTTAGAAAACGAGTCCTAAAATACTACATTGAACCTATCTGGTCATATGGAAGTGAATCACGGACAATAGGCAGGTCTACACAAATGTCACTGGAAGCAGTAGAAATGTGGTTTATTAGAAGAATGTTGCGAATTCCCTGGACAGCAAAAATAACTGGTGTTTGAGAAGAGTTGGAGATACACACACACAAAAAAAAATCGGGTCAAAATAAAAGAAGAGAAAAACAATGTACTTTCATAGAACATGCAATGAGAAGAGAGGACATTGAAAATATTATAACAACAGGAAAAATAGACGGAACAAGAACCAGGTGAAGACCAAGAGAAATGATACTGTAAAGTCTGATGAGATAGTGTGAGAGATCATCAAATGAGCTGATGGCCTAAATGAAAGGATCGTGTAATCTGGAGAAGCATAACAGCAGACGCCAGTCGGCACGACACTTGATGATGATTATGCCCCTTAGCTTTCACTATACTATTGCTTGATTTATGAATGCCTGCTTTAAAACTTTAAAAATTGTGCTTGCTTTAGACAAAAAAAAGCCACATTAAGAAAAATTAATAATGAAGTAAAAAATGACATATAATGTGATATATATATATATATACATACATATATACATATATATATACATATATATATACATATATATACATATATATAATGTATAGATATATAGATAGATAGACAGACAGACTGACAGGCAGATAGATAGACAGACATGCAAACAGACAGACAGATAGATAGATAGATAGATATAGATAGATAGATAGATAGATAGATAGATAGATAGATAGATAGATAGATAGATAGATAGATAGATAGATAGATGACAATAGGGTGACCGTAAAGTCTTTATTTAGTTTGAAAAAAACTGTGCTAATTATAGACATTCGGTATTACTGATACTTTTTTGTGTGCTTAAATTCAAAATATTTTTCAATATATCTTCTTACGTGTGTGTATGTGTGTGTGTGTGTGTGTGTGTGTGAATGAGAGAGAAAGAGAGAGAGAGAGAATTCATTTTATATTTAGAGAGACGTTTGATGGAATATACGTCGTCCTTTGCGATGAAGAATGGCTGTCTAAGGAATCATTTCACGGAGCTCATGTTTTTAACACTTTGTTTTCAAAGCTCCTCTTCCGGTAGGTCTTTCGTGCAAGCGATTGGCGCTGTTTTGCTGACTAATTTTGCACTCTTCGTGTCTATGTGTCACAGACTCACATTCTAGAATTTTTCGCAGTATTTCACAGTTTTTATTTATTACTATATTTTAACTGAACCTACAATGACCTTAAGACGTAGGTAGAATGAAGAGTTGCACGATTCTCACTTTAAACCAAAGGTAGAAGTGATTAAAAGCCTAGGAGTTAGTATACCTCGATTTTAAAAAAGTTAAGCGGGGCAATATACAGTGAACATGGTTGCTGCGATGGACCAACCCTCCCAAATCCGTCGGTTTGGACAGTATTACCACGTCAAAGACAATGGTCCGGAAGCGGGACTTCATGTGCTAGTTGTTCAGTTTAGTTGTGAACTCGAAGGTGTAGTTCTAGAAGGAAACTAAAAGACTACAATTTGCTGACGATTTAGATGATGAAGATTTTTTTTTTTTCTTTGTGACAACAAACTATTTATTTTTTAATTTTAAATTAAATTTTTTTCATTTAACATGTTGCATAGTTATATTATATTAGTTTACTCATTATAAACAATATATTTTAGGCTTTTATACGCACAAGGAAGAAAAAAAAGAGGTAAGAATCGGTTTAATATGATTTTCCCTTAAATTTAATTGTTCTGGAACCAAATCCGCAAAATGACTCCGAGATGTGCTTGTACTTTAGATTTATACTGAATCTAGCTGCTAACTTTACGTGATACGTAAACAAAACATAAGAGCATATTAACTATAGTATTTCAGTAGCACTGTATGTTGCAAAGTGATCAAATACTTCGATGGTTTCTTTTTTTTTTTCTTTTTCAACTGAAAACTGTTGTGGCGATGGTTGGTTCGGACCAAACTGTGAATACAAACATCACTGTCTACATGGTTGTCGGGCGGATGGTGATTGTGAAAATAAAGGCTTTTGTGAAAAGAGCTGGTTTGGCCCAGCTTGCAAGTATAGTACGTTTTTTGAAAAAGTTGATGTTCACACTGTTGTACAGTGCACTGAGTCGAGGAATAAAACACATGTACAAAGCTAAAGATGTTTTATTCCTTTGTTTTCTGATTCTCAGCACTTTAGCTGTTTTATTGTGATTATTGTGATTATTGTAATTATTGTGATTATTCCGATTATTGTGATTATTGAGATTATTGCGATTATTGAGATTATTGTGATCGTGGTACGTTGCTGTTACATTTTTAAAGGAGAGAATAATTACATGCATTTTCTTATAATAAATTTGTCTATCTATATTCTATCTACCTATCTATCTATCTATCTATCTATCTATCTATCTATCTATCTATCTATCTATCTATCTATCTATCTATCTATCTATCTATCTATCTTCCTATCTACCTACCTACCTGTCTATCTGTTCGAAATAATTAATGATTCAAGATTTTATGTATTGCATAAAAAGACAATTCTTTTTGTGAGATATCTCTCTCTCTCTCTCTCTCTCTCTATCTCTCTCTCTCTCTCTCTCTATCTCTATCTCTCTCTCTCTCTCTCTCTCTCTCTTTGAATCTGAAGTGCTCAGGGCACATTGGGCTTCCGCAAGGGTTTTCCACAAATGCCTGTCCTTTGTCTTTTCTGCTCTTGCCAAAGTGAGCCCTCGGTTGCTCAGCATCCACTCTGTTGTACTTCTCTATGTCTCCTTTGATCTACCCTTACTTCTGTCCCCCTGTGGTGTTCATCTTAGTGTAGGGGAAGAGCCAGTGAAGAGCCTTGGCAGAGTATATAATGCTTCCATGTAAGACTCAAACGCGGTGAAGAAGGTCATTGAAATGCACAGAATGGATGAACATCATAGACAAAAGCAAGCTACTGGTTAAGTTCAAATATTATGCTTCCAGTTCATGCTGATTCCAAAATTGATGTGGCCACTAATTATTTTCGAAGTAAGTACCAGCACAGTAGAGGCAGTCGAAAGAAAGATAAATAAATCCATAAGAGAGTGGCTGGGCGTACTGCCAGGATTAACTGATGCAGCACTGTACTACAAGAAGAGCAAACTGCAGCTACCATTCAAATCTGTGGTCGAAGAATACGAGGTAATAAGGACAAGGCTTGCAATGATGCTACACGAATCTACAGATCCAGTGGTAAGAGAAGTGCAGCCAACACTTAAAACTGGACTCAAATCCAGTAAAAAAGAAAATGAGGAAGTGACCGCAGCCAGGGAAACACAGGAGCTGAAAGAAGTAATAGGATACACCCAGACCAACAGAAGGGGATTTGGTCATGGTGAAATAAAATGGTTGTCAAAGGCCTCCTGTAAGGAATGAAGGGATATGATCATCAGTGAAGTAAGGAATTCAGAGGATGATAAGCGGGTCCAGAAGGCAGTACAACAGGCACAGCAAGGTCAGTGGACAACAAGGGAGGAAGTCCTGCAGAGATCACTAACATGGAATGACATCTGGAAAATGGCAAGCTTGAGACTCAGCTTCATCATCAGAGCTACTTATGACCTTCTGCCTACAGGCTCTGATAATATGAAGGAGTTGTGTTGTTGTTCCGCTCTCTACAGTAGAGAGTTCTCTGAATTTAGTGCTGCTTTTAGTAGTGAGTCGTCAGTCACCTGGAGCACATTTCCCAACCATCGCCAGCGTCTTTTGTGAATACAGATCGAGAAATGTGACAATCGATATAATCATATATTTAATAAACAAGGAAGTTCATCAGGACATAAGACACGTTAAAGAGAAGACAATCACTGGAAAAAAAAATTAGAGAAGAATTTAATAAAGACTCAATGTCAGTCAGTCATTTGCATGTTCCTTGCAGAACTTTGCCTCCTTAACAGCTCTCCTGTAAGCCTCTCGGTTGTAAGCAAGACGTCCATTCGCAGATGATCAACGATGTCTTGCAGCCATCTACGCACTGGTCTTGCACTCTTTCTTTTTCCCATTATGAACCCTTCCACAACTGTCTTCTCTAAATTATCATGATGTTTAATATTAATAACGACTTATATATATATATATATATATATATATATATATAGGCATAAAATCCTTTGATGATGTTGAAAGACTCGCCGAAAGACAGGAAAAATTGGCGAACTACTTTGCGACCCCCTATGTGACGTTTAACGGCACGGGAAGGATATAAGATATATATATATATATATATATATATATATATACATGCATATATATAATATATATTATAGATATAACAATATATATATATGTATATATATTATACACATAAAATTATATGTAGTTTTCAAACTACTGAGACATGATTTCAAATGTAACATGTCTGAGTTATAGAGCGTACGATAATTTAATGGAACAAATGATAGCTTATTTTAAAACGTATTCAGTCTTACAGAGAATGGCACTTGCCACAGTCATATTTATCCTGTACTTGGTTCGTTAAATAACAGCCTGATGTATCCATTCTTGCAGATCAGAGGGTCAGTGATCAACATAGTCTGCTTAACAGTGGACTCTGCTGAGAATATTGGATTTCCAACCCCCTCCCCCCTCCCCCTTCTCACAGATTTGAAACACACAAGTTACATTACATTTCATTTCACATAATGCAGGTGCTTCAAACTATATTAGTATATTGCAGTTTCGTGAGTGATTAAAAGAATTGTGGGGTGGTTTGTGCCGCAGAGTTGTCTATGAATGTCAGAAGACAGCGTTTTCGCTGTGGTTGTTATGGTTAGCTCTGTCGTTCATGTGATCATTGTATAACCTTTTATAACTGCTGATTTTGTTCTATTCTATTTCAGAAGATGTTGTTGCCAGTTCTGACGCTCCACAGTGGGTCAAAGATGCTTCAGATGAGACCTGTAACCCAAGTCAAAACGAGAGTGAAGTTGATATTAAGTTTAAAGAGATGACCAACTTCAGCTGGTTTAGAATGGTTGTCCAACGTGGAAGTGAGAATCTTGTTTCATCGTGGATATAACTACATATTATTGAATAATAATAATAATAATATACAATTGCTTTTATACACTACATAGCTAGACCGTTGTCTGCCTGCAGGGACACTGTCTGTCTATGCTGTAGTGAATATAACAGAATAAGTACATGCATTTGTGAAGGTATTTTGATATATCAAAAAACATGGTCAATTCGAGCAGTCGAGTCCATTCAATTTATGGATAAATTACGACATATTAATCTTCAACTTTTTAACGCATCAAGAAGGCAGCTTTCAACAACGTGTATGTCATATAAACAAAATCTTTTCTTCTTTAGCTTCTTAATTTGCTTTGAAGTAGTTTAAATGAAATGAATTTGAATAATTCAAGATTTACCAGATTTCTTTTGTTTCATCGACTCTGCTTTTGATTTATTTTACACTGTTGTCAGAACTGTTAGTCTTTACTTCTCTTCCTTCTCTTGGGCTTTATCACTTGATATGTATTTCAGATTACGTACTGTCTGAATTATCAGCATCAGCCACTGTCTCTTTTATTGTCCTTTCTGTATTAACCTTCTTGCTATCACTTTCGTTCGTATACTACAGGAGATATCATTCACTATTTTTCTGCACAGTTAATTTCTTCTTGATTGTTACTTAACGTTTTAACCTAGAGTTAAATTTTAGTATAAGCATTTGCAGTGTTGCTATTTCAAGAATATTTAGAGTTTTGCTCAACGATTCTTAACTTGAATTCAGCGTACTTTACAGGGCTCCGAGGTTTAAATGAAATTTCAAGAGCGTTTACATTTTTTAGAAATACAAAAGAAAAAGGAAGGGAGGAAAGAAAGAAAGAAAACGAAGAAAGAGATTTTCATTTCTCCCTTATTGGTTAGATCATGTGAGGTAATGTCAACAATAATATCACGCTACATCATGTGATGTCACCGCACACTCGTTCTGCTTGCCAGAATTGTATGGCCGTGCACAGAATTTTCTCGAAAGAAATCATCTAGAAAAGAATGCCGTTTTCGCGGGAAGAGAGAGTTTGAATCAGTTTGTATAAGGAAGTGTTTGGACAAACTTTAGATTGTTAAATGTGGATTATTCAAAATGATCGTATGTCTTCTTAGGCATCCATTTTTAACAATTTATTTCTGAAAATAAAATGTTTGTTATTATCGACTAAAGCGGCTTTACACTTTTATCCCGGTGAATTTCATGACAGTAATTTTCGTCTGACCCCAAGTCAAATCGGTGGCTTAATTTAAACAGTAAAACTACCAAAGTCATTGACCACGGTGCATCATATGCATAGTAAAATGAGGCTTCTTTCAGTTGTCTTAAAGACTCCTTTCGTTATAACAAAGATAGGCTTCATATTAACAGGCCCAGGAGGCAAGCAACAACCATAAAAAATTGTGTTATGTTATGACGTATTGTCGTCCAACGAGGGCTTGAAACCATCAAAACTGCAAAAACATCTCAGTACTAAACACAATGCCCATACCAGAAAGTAAATCAATTTTTTAAAATATAAAATGTGAAGAAGGAGCGGACTTCATATCGAAGATGGTAGCCAGTGCTGACGGCTTCTGTGCCTTCTGTCTAATGAGTGGAAAAAATGTGCCTATTTTCATCACGGATTGGAGTACCCATATGAAATTGATGTTCTACTATTCTATTTGTGATTCATGTGATTTTCGTGCAAGCAGTGGTATCTCTTCCAATAAGCTCTCGGACAGTGAGGCCCAGTTAAGTTCCCCCATTATCGACAACACGAGGCTGCCCAGCTGCCGAAGACGGAGTGCGTTAACCTACAAATGCCGTAGTCTGGAAAAATCAGGACACATACACAACCAATGGAAACGATCTCGTCGGTCATGGGAAGAAGTAGGAGAAAAGAAAGTGGGACAAAGGTTAAAGAGAAAGACTGCTGCTGGTTTAAACAATGGAAAATGCAGCGGCTGTCTCATTTAAGTTCATAAACTAATATTAAAATTCGGAAAATTACACACAATAGAAGAAGAACATATATTACCGCTGTGTAAATAATGGTTTCTGAATTAATCAACAAGAAACCTGCCAAGACTCTTACATAACACCTTTATCAAATGACACAGTTAAGAAGTAAATCGACGGTTTGTCACCCAATATCAAGGACCAGCTTTTGGAAAGAATTCGTATGTTTCTATAATTTGCTTTGCAACTGGACGAAAGTGTACATATGACAAGTAACGCGACCTTACATTGCCACATTAGATATGAGCAGGAGAGAAATATTTCTAAAACTTATTGTTCCTCTTCTCGTTGATGCATGTTACCAAGTATTTAACAGCTGAAACGAGTTTATAATATCATTGTGTTTTAATTCGTTGAAATCCATTGAAATCTATACAGACTTGGAACAAGCAATGTCTACATTCGTATCGCAGATTAAGAAAAACTTTCCTTTAAGGAACTTTGTATCATTGCTGCAAACACAGGGAAGTTCTAGTTCCTAAAGAAATAGCAAAAGATCTTTAAATGAATCGGCCAAAATTGTCACTTTTATAAAAACTAGATCACTATATGCGAGACATTTTGAGCGAATTTGGAAAATTATGAAAACATAACACAATCAACTTTTGTTACATTGTGATGTTCATAGGCTATCACAAAGAAAATTATGAAAACTTAACACAATCAACGTTTGTTACATTGTGATGTTCATAGGCTATCACAAGGAAAAGGATTACCTCGTGCTTTTTAATTGAGAGACGAGATAAGATTATTTCTCATAAAGTAGCACTTTCACCTCAGCAATTGTTTAAATGATTTTTTCCTGGTTAGTAAAATTAACTTTTTTTGTCAAATATTTTATCTTATTCAAATATACTCTTCTTAAATCTTAAAGGAGAAAAAGTTAAAGTTTTTCAGCTTGAAGACAAGATCGAAGCATTGATGAAAATGTTGGAAATGTGGCATTATCACTCATCCAAACTGAAAAGAAATGAGATTTGTCCAGATCTTACCTTTTTTTTTTTTTTGTTCCAACCAACAAGAGTTGTTAGAATAGAACACATCGTTTATCATACATTTGAAAGATTTGATTCGTAGTTTCCGTGAATATTTTCATATTACCGACTAAAACAAAAATTGGATTAGAAATTCATTCTAAGTTAGAAGGGCTCACAGCATGGGGGAAGACAAGCTCATAGAAATATCCACAGATGGTGCTCTGAAACTGCCGTTCACATCCTTCACAAATTTCTAGACTCGCTTATAAGTAGATTTTCTGGAAATATTGAAGATGGCTATGACATTATTAATGTATGTTTTTCGTAACCATATATTTGTGTGAAAAATTGATCTCTGCTCTCCTTTAAAAATAAGTATAGAAACACTTAAAATCGTGGAATTGACTACAATGTTCAACTATTAAGCAAGTTCTGTGAGTGAAATACAGCACCAGCCCTGTCATTAATTAATTAGCAAGTAATATTAGGTAAAGTTTCCATGTTCAGGATTATGGTGGGGATGTGTTGTTTGTGTGTGTTTTTAAATTTGAATAGACCGGCGCCAGTAAAAATATTACGTGTGCATTTATTTATCAATTCTCTCCACATCTGGAGGACCTTGGTAAAGACTTTAAATAAATTATTTGATTTACTTAAGGGTCTTGAATCTTAAGTTAAACCTTTTGGTTCCTTGATAACCATAGATATCTGGAGGGTCCACGTTAAGAAAATATTAAGAACCACTGGCCTAGTCCATGGTCTTTTAGTTATACTATTTGACCCGTTATAAAAGGTCGCTTCAGTGAACCTAGTGAAAGTTTCTATTCCGTTGTAGAGTAATTTCTCTGTATACTCTTTTTCTCATTAGGTAATATTTACAGCTTTGAAGTAAAGTTCAATAACGGCACAAGAAACTGCACAAACCGCATAATCTACTTGGTGAATGTAAAAGTGTTTGATGTTACTTGTAACTTTTTTGGAACTTTACTCGACCTGACAATAAGTGGAGACACAGTAAAAAATCTGTGCAGCGTCTATATTAGCGGAGGTGAGCAGATTACACAGTTGTGTCATCAATAGTAGGGGTTCTAAATCAATGGCGAAGTCCATTCCTTCCCCAAGGTGAATGTTGGATTTCGGGGAGGTTGGGGGGGGGGGGAGCAGGAGGCAGAAAGAGAGATATAGAGAATTGAGCCCACAGACTGATAGACTTAATATCTTGAAATATTAATTTTCTTATCTTATATTATTCCCGTGACGTTAAACGTCATACGCCTCGCAAGGTAGTTCACCAATTTTTATTGTTTTCCGCGAGCTTTTCAACCTCATCAAGGTATTTTATGCCTGTTAATTTGGCCTCTCTTATCAATGTCCTCTTTAGAGTTTCACGTGGTCTGGCTCTTTTTCTTTGGCTTGTTGTGGTCCACTTTATAGCTTGCTTTGGGATTCTCTGATTGTTTCTTCTCATCACGTGACCAGTATATTTCCACATCCTTTTCCTGATCACCCATGAGACTGGTTGTTGTTCAGTCATCTGTCTTATCTCTACATCGTTCTTGAATTCGTTCCATTTGATGCCGAGTATTTTCCTTAGATATTTGTTTTCAAAAGAGTCTAATTTCTTGTCTATTTATTTAGTTGTTTTTCCAACTTTCGCATGCATAAATGAACGTGGATAATACATTTGGATTGAACAGTCTTAATTTGGTTTTTGTGCTTATAACTTTTGAATTCCATATGTTCTCAAGATTCTTGAAGATTAATGTTGCTTTTGCAATACTAATTCTAATTTTCTTTCCAGTGTCACCATCCTGGTCTATGTAGCTGTCAAGGTATGCAAATTGACTGACTTCTTCAACATCTGTCCTTTCTACGTGTATTTTTCCATTTTTAATAATGTGATGTTTCATTATTCTTGTTTTGTCCTGGTTAATTTCAAGTCTTATTTTGCTAGCTAGTGATTACAGGATATCTGTGTTTTTCTTGCATGGAATTCACATTGTTACTAATAAGAGTTATGTCATCAGCAAAATCAAGACTGTTTTGACTGCACAAACATGTCCATTGTAGAAGTCCTTAATGATGTTGACAATTTTAGATGGTATTCCTATTAGATTTAAAATTCTCCACAATGAATCTCTGTGTTTGTTATAAAATGCCTTTTTAAAGTCTATGAAGTTCAGTATTAATGGTTTCTGTTGTTCAATATGTTCTTCAAATATTATTCTTAGAGTCTCTTCAAAATTACCTTGCAAAATATTTTTGATCAACTGATATTAAGGTTACTCCTCTCCAATTGTTACAGTCGCTAAGGTTGCTTTTTTTTTGGTATTTTAACAATGATTCCTTTTTTCCATTTAGAAGGGACTTTTTCTTCTTTCCAAATCTTATTAAATATTCTCTGTAGTCATCTCATGTTGTCACTATTGATATTTTTTAACATTTCGGGTGTTATTTCATCTTCACCTGCATCTTTGTTGTTAGCCATTAAATTCACTGCTGTTTCATTTTCATGCAATGTGATTTCATCTAGGTTGACATTTAGTTGTGAGGCTGGTAAGTTGGTTTCAAGGTTTCTCACTTGTTTTTGGTGTGGTCGATTAAGTATTTCTTGGAAGTGTTCAGCCCATCTTTGCTTTTGGTCTTTACCTGATGTTAATAGGGTTTCAGTTTTGTTAACCTCTTTTGTATGTTATATAAAGTTTTGCTGTGTCCCGTTTTTGGTGCTTTCTCTGCCTCCTTCACCTCATTATCTATGTATTCTCTTTCAGACCTTCTAGCTGAACGTTTTACTTTCTTGTCTATTTCTTTGTATGTTGCTTTCGCTAGATCTTTTCCAAGATCTGTCTTTACATTCAACATGTCTAATTTGGCTGCTCGTCTTTCATGTATATACTTCCATGTGTTTTCTGATATCCATGCTTTTCTATTTGGTTTTCTCACTCCACCACTTGCTTTTTTCTGCTGTGATTATGGCTGTGTTATAAGAACTCCATAATGCGTTCATCTATTTCCTCTATTTCACTGAGTGTTATGGAATGATTGGCAAGTTCCTGATTGAAATTACTATTAGTATTCTCTTCTTGTAGGCTGTGGCTGTTTATCTTTCTGTGTATTGATTTCTTGTGTTGGCTTTTCAGTTTTAGTTTTATTTTCCCTATACACTTAATTTGATCACTGTTGACATCTCCACCCCTATATGCCTTTGCATCTATCAGAGATGTTCTACATTGATTTCTAATACAAAAATGATCTATCTGGTTTCTAGTTCTATCATCTGGAGATATCATATTGTTTTATGTATCTCTTTGTGTGGAAATATTGTGCCTCCGATGACCATGCCCTCTGTTAGACATATTTCAATTAATCTTTCTCCTTTCTGATTTACCATGTTACTTCCTTCTTTCCTCATTACTTTTTTCAATGTCGGTGTTATTTTTCCCTACCTCAGCGTCGACGTCCCCCATAGGAATTAGGATGTCGTACATAGAGACTTTGTTAATGATTTTTTTGTAAATGGTGATAGACTTTAACCTCCTCATCTGCATCGTTCGTGGGTGCTTAACACTGTATTATTGTCATTCTTTCGTGCCTTCGGTTATATCGTGCTCTTATTATACGACTGTTAACTGGTTCCCATTCTACAAGGCTCTTTGCTGCTACATTTGATATAATTATACCTACCCCCTCTTGGTGTTTCCCGTCGTCTCTGCCTGAATGTATTATTAATTTACCGTTTTACCCCGATCTTTTACCTGGTTCTGGCCATCGCATTTCATTGATGCCAAGTACGTCTAGGTGGTAGCTTTCCATTTATTTGATGACCTGAGAGTTTTTGTTGATACTGCCATCGTTCTCACATTGCAGAATCCAATCTTCTTTGTCACATGTTTTAGGCCAACGAATGTGATTTTCGGAGTTGGCATCCCTGATGTTCGGTTATTAATCTACAGTGTAGAAAAATCAATATTCCAGCAGTTTGAATCTGTCACTCTATGGTCCTAACTCCCATTCCCCACTGATTGAGGGCAGCTGATCAATAGTTTCAAGCAGTATGTCTTGTTCGTTACTTGCTAGAAAGTCAGTTTATTTCTGTTAGACTTCTGTAATCGATGCTATCTGAACCTGTGTAGTCAAGTATGGTTATTTAAAAATAGATACGTCACAATCAAAATAGCTACGTTAAAAAACAACTGCTATGGACCAATAAAAGAAAAACAACAAAGTAGAACAATAATTTATTTTTAGTAGTTCAAAGAAAAAAAACTTATTTCCACTCAACAGATAAAAACATTAAACAGATTATATATATATATATATATATATATATATATATATATATATATATATATGGGTATGTGGATACAAAACTAAAGCGGTGAAGCAGCACCTATTATTTGTCTTTTATTCAGGTCCTCGGAGAAGAATTTTGTAAGGTATGCGAACTATTTCTCTCTCTCTCTCTCTGTCTCTCTCGCTTATCATATTCGTCATCTTCTCCTCCGTCCCCGTTCTTAATGAGGTTTAGATCTGTTTTCATCCACTGAAAGCCCAGAATCCATGTTCCGGCTGGACTCTCTTCTCATTCTGCCTGCTTCCCCCTATCTAGAGGAAATCTGTCAATTGTCATGAAAATGACTTCTGTGTTTTGACGTTTGTTTTATTTATAAAGAAAAAAGTAGTGTGTATGAATTTGAGATCAGAAAAGTGTTTCTATAAAAAGGACCTAAAACAGGATCACGGTGTTTTATATCCGAGAAAAAAAGCTAGCATGGACATGTTGGTTTGCTAGCTCAGTGAGGAAGGGGTGGGGGGGGGGTAGTCCTGCCAGTGCATTGTTCCAGGACCCCCAGGGTTTTCCCTGTTTTAAGGTAGGGACTGGATGGGGAAGGGAGTGTAATGGATGAAAGAAGAATGGCTAATCAATAGGTCAAGAGAGCTGGCAGAAAATAGTTTTGTACCTGCTTAGAAAGTTCATCTTGGATACACTACTGGTTCTAGGAGACCCTGTTGGTTCTTGGAGGCCCTGTTAGCTCTCGGAGACCCTATTGGTTCTTGCAAACTCTGTTGGCTCTCGGAGACTCTATTATCTCTCAGAGATGCATGAATGTGATGCTTTCTTCATATCAGTAAGGCAAATCACGAAGCATAGTCTTGCTTTATTGATAACTAAATTAACGAAAAAAAGTCAGACACGAGACCAGGTTTGTTTTGTGTGTGAAGAGTTACTGGTCATAGTAAAGGCAGTCTCATTTATTTCTCAAGCTTGTCATTGTTTCTTTGTTCCAAAATCTAACCGTCTCTTTCATCGTGACTAATCCTTAATTATTGCAAAAAGTACACAAATCATTGTCTTTATCACAATGTAGAACAAATGGGGGATAGTGTTCCCAATCAGTTTTCGTTGTCTTTCAAAGAAGGAGATAAATGAAGGTTCGTCTTGCGAAATATTCGGCGAAATTTTGCGCATGAACCAAAGAAGAGCATTTAAAAGATATTGCTATATACGTCTTATTTGTAACTGATATTTTAATTTCCCTTTATATTTAATTTTTAATACGTTATTTTTTTTCTTAAAGCATTATTATGCACATCTTAAAACATTTACTGAATGAAAGATGAGAGTGATTTACTGGACAGAGTGCACGAAACATTGGAAGAAACTTTCAACGGCGATAGTCTGGTCAATTTACTGTAAAACGCGTTGCCAAGAAATACTTAAGAGTATGTTAATCTTCGATATATAACTGCTGTAGAACAGATGTCTAACTGTGTAGCTTGAAGATTTCTCCAGTTCATGAACTCATTATGTGTCCATTTAGATGAGAAGTCTAACTGAAGATTTCTCTAGTTCATGAATTACTATCTCTGTCTTGGGTTCTGGTCACGTGATTATTGTGAAAAATAAGCCTAGACTGGTGGTTGTTTATCTCGAAATTTTCTCGAAATAAAAAACAAAAAGCACCTGATCACTTTAGTATTCAGTTCCATGAATTGTATGATTTCTAAACTGATTTTAAATATATACCTTTATTTAAGCTACATGGATTTTTTTTTTTTTTTTGAGGGTCAAGCCTGCCTAAAAAATGGGTAACGGGGTTTTCCGTGAGGAAAAAAAAAGACAGCGAGGACAAGTGATGGCTTCCTTACCTCAAATGATGTAGTAGTCTAGAATTGTGGAATCAATTAAACGTCGCATCCTTACCTCAAATGATGTAGTAGTCTAGAATTGTGGAATCAATTAAACGTCGCATCCTTACCTCAAATGATGTAGTAGCCTAGAATTGTGGAAGCACTAACACTTCGCATACTCCTAAGACATGCAAATGTTACTGGACATAGACTCAATAGTTTAATGGCATTCTTCATTGAAAAGTTTTGCATGAGAACATTTCTCGTTTCATGTACTGAAAATAAACTCAGAAAAAAAGTATTTAACAAGAAACTAAGACATCGCCGTTGATTGTCTTTTCAATAGGCTTACTGAATCTCTCTTGGTGAATAGGTATAGTGTAGTATTTTCATCCTAAGAGATTATATTTAGATACTGACTGCTAGTTACTGTCTCTCTTCACTCTACAGACAGTCCATGTACTGATGGCAAATGGGGACCAAATTGTTCTAACAATTGCGACTGTGAGAAGGGAGATTCATGTTTTTATGTTACTGGAAACTGTTCTTCGGGATGCCCTGATGGATTCTATGGGCAGATGTGTACCACTCACTGTTCTGAACGCTGTAAAGATAGAAAATGTTTTGGCCGCTCTGGCAAATGCAAAGCCTGCACTGAAGGTTATAAAGGACATAACTGTGATACACGTATGTATACATTTATTTATTAGTGTCTGTCTTTGTTCAGCTATTTCAAAATTTGCATTTTGTTATACCCGGAGAACAGAAAATTATGAAATATTGGTCGAGAAATAAAACGAACAAATTAAGGAATGACTGCAGAGACAGTGATCTTTGAAGAATGATTATTCATTTGACATATCACTTGCAAGCATTTCTCTGTGGATATCAAATCTGAAAACATTTCATCCGGAGAGAACGCATACTTCATTGAGTGTGGTGTTTATAGTGTTAGTTATATCCTGCCTCTCTTTTGGCTTTAAGGAACAAATAATGCCATGTGCTTTAAATCCATACCGCAAAAAGATGACTAGAAATTCATTTACACATACCTGACACAAGATTACACAGGCTACATATACGAGGGTCAAATCTAAAGTCGTGAGCAAAAATGTTTTTAAAATCAGAATTTATAGTTAGAGAAAATATAAATGTATCACTTTAATATGCATCATTTTCTTCGCTTTTCAACATAATCTCCATTTCTCTGCACACATTTTTCCCGTCTCTTTGAAAGTTTGAAAATAGCCTCCCGGTAGAATTCCGTTCCAGCTGACCGAGGGCATAGATGCACTGCTTTCTGGACGTATCTGCTGTGGGACCCAGCGGGCACAAATTTGTATATAACCTAAGGTTTCAATCATTTCCTGTACTGCATTGTGTCTTATTCCAAGATTTACAACGATTTCAGATACTATGACACGTCTGTCTTCTGTAATGATGTCGTCAACCTTTTTCACGTTGCGTTTAATGGAGGCAGTTCGAGGGCGACCGCTGCGAGGCATATATTTGATGCTTGTGTTTCCATCTTTGAAATGTGTCACACAACTCCTAACACTGCTAGTACTCCTACACACATCTCCATAAGCAAGTTGAAGTCTTTGGTGAATTTCAGCAGCGGGGATTCCCTCTTTAACGAGGGACTAAAAAACAGCTCGTTGACGAAACGAAACTTCTCCATTCGCCGTTTTGTTTATGCTCCGTGTGGTCAAGTGACACATGATGGTGACCTCTACATGAAGTGTAAAGGATGTAGATTAAGGTGATATATTTATAGTTTATCTATATATAAGGGGGTAATACGCCCGATGAGGCAATCAGCGACCCATAGCTTACCAAAACCCTGTTCCACCTCTCCGTGGTACCACAAGTAATAGGTCTAGCCTGTTTAACGGGGCAGGGATCACCATCGTTCCCATGGTGGTGGAGTCTGCTAAAGAAGCATTGCATACCCCCTGCTTTTTAGCTGTACTCCGGGACTGAAAAAGCAGCCGCCATAACCCGCTCCGACATTTCCACAGCATCGGCTCCAATGAACAACAGCTCGCAGTTACAGGGAGTTCGTACAAGTAAAAGAACAAGATCTGTCTAAAAATTCTGATTTAAAAAAAAATTGCTCACGACTTCGGTATGACCCTCGTAGAACAAAGACAGAATGAAATAAAATATCTTAGCTTTGTCTCACTCCTTTAATTATTCAAATAATATCCAACAAAATGAAATGAATAAAGAACCATAAAAGCTGACAAACCAAAGAAATCGCTAAAAGTAGAAATGATAAAAAATAATAATAAATATGGAGCCGAAAGTTTAGTAACTTGTTGCAAAAGCCGATTCTTCATTTTAATTTATAAAGAAGAAAAAAAAAAGAATAGCATTATTACTTAACGAGCACAAAATTGCGGCGTTTCGGTGTGAACCATAATCATACAAAAACAAACGGCATGAAGAAATAGAGAGAGAAGATAAAATATAAATTCACATGAATGATATATTTTTTAAAAAATAGAATATTTAAAATGAATGGATGTGACTTGTAAGAAGCAATGGCTTGTAAGAGGCGATGTTCAGAAGTGAGTGTGGTTGAGTTTAGAAGATGTTGAAATGGAGACTTGTGGTGTGTTAGGTGGGTCATAAGCGGAGAGGGGGGTTCGAGGAAAAGAGAGAGGTGATACAATGGTAATCTAGCCGTGAGAAGAAGGAATAGGTGATCATAGCTGGGCAGATGGGTTGCAATCTGATGCTATGAGGAGGATCTGAACTATGTATTACAAGTAAGAAAAGAATGGAACTTAGTGCAGAAGAAAGATGATTGTAGAAGAGGTGAATGTTAGGTGTAACAATTGTGAGTTCAAACCATATGGTTCCAAAGTCCCATTTTCTTGAATGTAGCTGTTCTCAGGTGCTTGGCGGCTTCTGTCATCAGCGTGATATTGTTTGATGGCTGTTACCAGACAGTCAGATTTGCTTCTGTTGTTGGGGCCACTGACATGATTCTGGACTGGTTTCGAAGCATACTGAGTGATATCATACAGGTGTCTCTGCATGCGGTCACCTAATCTAAGACCAGTTTCATCAATATAAGTTATCTTGCATCTTATGTATGCAATTACATATATCACATTACGGGACTCACATGTGAATCCCTCGTGGAGTGCGAGGATAGTTTTTAGAAAGTTGATCGTTTTCGTTTCCCAGACTACAGGACAGGTAACACAGCGAGGGCGGTTACGTTTTCTGGCGCCAAGATATACAAGTTTCTGCTTTAGGCGGCAATGGGTGAGGATGTCCTTAAAATTTGGTTCCCGTTTGTAGGCTAATAGGGGTAAATCAGAGAAGATATTATGAGTATCGGGGTCGAGTTGGATTAGTGGAAGAATGTGATAAAGAACTGTCCTGACCGTCTGACCATGTGGGTGGAAAGGACGTCCTAATTTAACTCTGTCGGATGAGGTAACATGTTTTTTGTTTCTGAATGTCTCATCGTGGCTTACATTTTGGATACGATTAAATGCTTTCCGAAGAACATTTTCTGGATAGTGGCGATGACTGAAAAATTCTAATAATTTGTTGGATTGATCTAAAGTCCAAGTTATCCTGACACACGCGGCGAAGACGAAAGATTTAGGAATGAGTATAGGATGGAGTTCTTAGAAGCTTCAGGATGAGAAGGAGTGTAAAGTAAATAGGCATGGTTATCTGTGGGCTTGTAAAATACAGAGGTGCCAAGCCTGTATGTGTCAATAGATATTCTGATGCCTAAGAAGTTGACAGACTAGTCAGAAATTTCATAAGTGAATGTGATGTTCTCGTTAAGAGAGTTGGCGAATTCAATAAAATGTTTTCCAGCTCGTCCTTCGGCGTATCAATTCTTCAATGTGCCCATAAAACCAACAATAAAAGTGAAGAATGCAGATAAAAATTAATAGTAATGCATGACTGATATATGCGGTGAATTTTGTTTCCAAATAGTAAGTTTGCGTATTTACTTTCATGCACATGAAATAAAATAGAGTAATGAAATTTTTTTTTTAATTCTTGCACATTTAGGATGTCCTCACGGCAACTACGGACAAGACTGTAACAGCCAATGTTCAATGATCTGCAATGACAAAGCCTGCGATCCTGTCAGCGGGGAATGCAATCAATGTAACGAAGGATTTTATGGACAAAATTGTTCAGCTCTTTGTCCAAAAGGCTGCAGCAGCAGTAAATGTTCAGCGGTAAATGGTTCCTGTTTTTCATGCCAGAATGGGTTTTACGGTCGTAGATGCACTTTACCATGCTCTAGTAACTGTTCCAGTTCTTTATGTGATTTTGTGAGCGGTGAATGCATTGGTAAGTGTATACTATTTACTTTTTCAAATGTGATTTTGTGACCACTCACATTGATTCCACACCTATCATCAATTAAAATAACATGTGAAATATATTATCGGTAAGAATAAATGGCTATAAAGTACAAATTTGATTTAACTAATAGGAGGGTTTTTTAACCCCGTAGAATTAAATAATTAATTAAACACATAAAATATAATTTGACATTATCTTGTTTTATCTTGTTTTCTGAAAGTACAGTTAAGAGATTTTGTAAAAACAATTAGAAGAATCTTTTCTTGTACTAAGTGCATTTCTGCAGCAACATCAATCATTTGCGTGCAAGAAAATGTTTAGAAAAAAAATGGAAAAAAAGAACAATCAGGGAGAAATATAGTCAACCTTCACGTGAGGATCACGGTGGAGACTGGGAAACGCGCGGTTTGAAAGTACAGATGACCCTTTAATAATACAGGTTTGGGGTTCGCGGTCCCACTTAAACTTGGATTTATTTTCGATTAATATATTGGAAAGTTGCTGCGAGATTTAGGAACACGCTGAAGAGAAAAAAGCTCACATGCAGGCCGTGTGGCCTGTAGTGAAAAAAAAAAAAGTGATTCCTAGCGTATTTTTCAAAACCTTGAATAACGCCAGGGAAGCTATACAAAGTAACTAGTTATTCTAGATGTGCTACCAAGAAGAAGAGAAATGTGATAGTAAATGCTGTAAAAATAACTTTAGTAGAGTAGAATTAGACGGAGATTTATGACGTAGTTTTACCAAATTAGTTTGAAGAAAGGAAGGAAAGATGTTAATAATGAGTAGGAACAATGAAATGGTTATGAAAGACAACAGTAACAACTCAGAAATTTTAGAAAAATTGCTTTATCAAAGTGTCCTAGATGAAGGCATTTTGCCGAAATATTGAGTTATAAATGGTGTCTTTTATAAACGTTTCATTTTGCCTACTCCTTATTACTAACTTTTCTTTCTTTCTTTCTTCCTACCTCTTCCAAGGGGCAGAGAAAAGTCATGACATTACAAGAAATAATTTAGTTGATAGACTTGTACCGAAGATTGAGGTCCTCATCTATGGTTGCAGGACCCCCCCCCCCCCCCTCATCCTCAGCCTGCTCAGTGACGTTTCTCGGCGTATAAATTAAATAGGAAAGTGTTCATCGTATGTCAACGAAACCAAGGAAATACGAACAAGACGCAGACGGGAATCATACTCGATTGGGCGAGGCATGACCTCCGCCTGTTTCGTGCCTTCCGATCACGTGATTTCCGATCCGGGGAAAAAGATTCATTTTCTGGCCCACTTTCAGGGCCACAGCATATAATCTGGGCTCAGACCAGCCACCTTCTCCCAGTCTTAAGCATGACTGAGCACACTGTGCCCTATCTTCACTAAAGAATAACATAACCTGCATAATATAGCTTGCAGTTACCTTCGAAAAGGGAGAAGCTGTCTTGACCAGATCCTTACTCTCAGAGCAATACTTGAAGAACATATTGAAAAGCAGAAACCATTAATACTGAACTTCATAAATTTTAAAAAGGCATTTGATAGCATACATAGAAATTCATTATGGAGAATTTTAAGTCTATATGGAATACCATCTAAAATCAACATCATTAAAGACTTCTACAATGGATATGTTTGTGCAGTCAAAACAGAAGAAGGGATGAGTAAATGGTTCCAGATTGAAACAGGCATGAAACAAGGATGTATACTGTCTGCTTTCCTTTTTGGAATTATAGTAGACTTCATAATGAAAAAATGCTGCGCAGGTAACACAGGCATTGACAGGGTGCGTAGTACCCAAGTAGAAGATCTTGATTTTGCTGATAACATAACTCTTATTAGTAACAATGTGAATTCTACGCAAGAAAAAACAGATACCCTGTCTTCACTGGCTAACAAAATAGGACTTGAAATTAACAAGGACAAAACACAAATAATGAAAATTCCTCTCAATCAAAATGGAAAAATACACATAGAAAGGACAGATATTGAAGAAGTCAATCAATTTGCATACCTTGGCAGCTACATAGACCAGGATGGTGACACCAGAAAGGAAGTTAGAATTGCAAAAGCAGCATCGATCTTCAATAATATTGAGAACATATGAAATTCAAAAGTTATAAGCACAAAAACCAAGTTAAGACTATTCAGTTCAAATGTAATATCCACCCTCATTTATGCATGTGAAAGCTGGAAAACAACTAAAGAAATAGAAAAGAAATTAGACTCTTTTGAAAACAAATGCCTAAGGAAAATACTCTGCATCAAGTGGAATGAATTCAAGAACAATGCAGAGATAAGACAGATGACTGAACAACACCTAGTCTCATGGGTTATCAGTTAAAGGAGATGGACATGTGTTGGTCATGTGATGAGAAGAAACAGTCAGAGAATCCCAAAACAAGCTATAAAATGGAACACAACAGGTCAAAGAAAAAGAGGCAGATTACGTGAAATTCTGAAGACAACATTGTTAAGAGAGGTCAGATTAACAGGCATAAAATCCCTTGATGAGGTTGAAAGACTCGCCAAAGACAGGAAAAAATGGTGAACTACCTTGCAAGTCCTATGTGACATTTGACGGCACGGGAAGGATATAAGATATAAAAGAAAAAAGAATTAACATAAGATAGGAGTATTTCAGTCTTGTAATAAAGAATTAATATAAAGTGGGAGTATTTCAGTCTTGTAATAACAAATTAATATAAGGTAGGAGTATTTCAGTCTTTCAATCTTGTTACAAAAGTTAATATAAGGTGGCAGTATTTCAGTCTTGTAATAAAGAATTAATATATGATGGGAGTTTTTCAGTCTTGCAATAAAGAATTAATATAAGATGGGAGTATTTCAGTCTTGTAATAAAGAATTATTATATGATTTGAGTATTTCAGTCTTAGAATAAAGAATAAATATGTGGTAGGGATATTTCAGTCTTGGAAAAAAGAATTAATATAAGGTGGGTCAGTCTTGGAAAAAAGAATTAATAAAAGATGGGAGTATTTCAGTCTTGTTATAAATATATCACCAACTACAACAAATCATCAACAAAGTCCCTAAACAGGACATCCTAATTGCTATGGGGGACTTCAATGCTAAGGTAGGGAAGGATAATACCGACGTTGAAAAAGTGATGGGGAAAGAAGGAATTGACATGGTTAATCAGAATAGAGAAAGATTAATTGAAATATGTCTAACAGAGGGCATGGTCATTGGAGGCACAATATTCCCACACAAAGAGATACATAAAACAACATGGATATCTCCAGATGATAGAACTAGAAACCAGATAGACCATTTTTGTATTAGAAAGCAATACAGAACATCTCTCATGGATGTAAGGGCTTATAGGGGTGCAGATGTCAACAGTGATCACAACCTGTGCATAGGGAAAATAAAACTAAAATTGAAAAGCAACACAAGAAATCAGTACACAGAAAGATAAACATCCACAGCCTAAAAGAAGAAAATACTAACATTAATTTCAATCAGGAACTTGCCAATCATTCCAAAACACCCAGTGAAGTTGAGGAGATAGGTATAGATGAGTTATGGAATTCTTACAGCACAGCCATAACCACAGCAGCAAAAGTAAGCGCTGGATTGGAAAAACCAAATAGAAAAGCATGGATATCAGATAAAACATGGAAGTATATACATGAAAGACGAGCAGTCAAATTATACATGTTGAATGCAAAAGCAGATCATGAAAGAGATTCGGCAAAAGCAAAATACAAAGACATAGACAAGAAAGTAAAAAGTTCAGCTAGAAGGGATAAAAGAAAATACATAGACAATATGGCGAAAGAGGCAGAAAAAGTAGCAAAAACAGGAGACAGCAAAACTTTATATAACATACAAAAGAGGCTAACAGGAAATATTACATCTAAAGAAAGACCAATCCTTAGCAAAACTGGAACACTATTAACATCAAATAAAGACCAAAAGCAAAGATGGGCTGAACACTTCCAAGAAATACTCAATCGACCACACCCAAAAGAATTGTTAAACCTTGAAACTGACTTACCAGCCCCACAACTAAATGTCAATCTAGATGAAATTAAATTGCATGAAATTGAAACAGCAGTGAATTTAATGGCTAACAACAAAGCTGCAGGTGAAGATGAAATAACAGCCAAAATGCTAAAAGCTATCAATAGTGACAACATGAGACAACTACAGAGAATGTTTAACAAGATTTGGAAAGAAGAAAAGGTCCCTTCTAATTGGAAGAAGGGAATCATTGTTAAAATACCAAAAACGGGCAACCTTAGTGACTGTAACAACTGGAGAGGAGTAACCTTAATATCAGTTGTGTCAAAAGTATTTTGCAAGGTCATTTTGAATAGACTCAAAGATATAGTGGATACTGCAATGAGAGAAGAACAAGCAGGATTTCGAAAAGGGAGAAGCTGTCTCGACCAGATCTTTACTCTCAGAATAATACTTGAAGAACATATTGAAAAGCAGAAACCATTAATACTGAATTTCATAGATTTTAAAAAGGCATTTGATAGCATACACAGAGATTCATTATGGAGAATTTTATGTCTATATGGAATACCATCTAAAATTGTCAACATCATTAAGGACTTATACAATGGATATGGTTGTGCAGTCAAGACAGAAGAAGGGATGAGTGAATGGTTCCAGATTGAAACAGGCGTGAAACAAGGATGTATACCGTCTCCTTTACTTTTTGGGATTACAATAGACTTCATAATGACAAAATGCTGCACAGGTAACACAGGTATTGACTGGGTACATGGGACCCAACTAGAAGATCTTGATTTTGCTGATGACATAACTCTTATCAGTAACAATGTGAATTCCATGCAAGAAAAAACAGATAGCCTATCTTCACTGGCTAGCAAAATAGGACTTGAAATTAACAAGGACAAAACAAAAATAATGAAAATTCCCAGCAATCAAAATGGAAAAATACACATAGAAGGGACAGATATTGAAGAAGTCAATCAATTTGCATACCTTGGCAGCTACATAGACCAGGATGGTGACACTAGAAAGGAAGTTAGGATCAGAATTGCAAAAGCAGCATCAATCTTCAAGAATCTTGAGAACATATGGAATTCAAAAGTTATAAGCACAAAAACCAAGTTAAGACTATTCAATTCAAATGTAATATCCACCCTCATTTATGCATGCGAAAGCTGGAAAACAACTAAAGAAATAGAAAAGAAATTAGACTCTTTTGAAAACAAATGCCTAAGGAAAATACTCGGCATCAAGTGGAATGAATTCAAGAACAATGCAGAGATAAGACAGATGACTGAACAACAACCAGTCTCACGGGTGATCAGGAAAAGGAGATGGACATATGTTCGTCACTTGATGAGAAGAAATGATCAGAGAATCCCAAAACAAGCTATCAAGTGGAACACAACAGGCCGAAGAAAAAGGGGCAGACCGCGTGAAATTCTGAAGAGGACATTATTAAGAGAGGCCAAGTTAATAGGCATAAAATCCTTTGTTGAGGTTGAAAGACTCACCAAAGACAGGAAAAATTGGCGAACTACTTTGCGAGCCCTATGTGACGTCTAACGGCACGGGAAGGATATAAGATATAAGATATAAGATAAATATATATTTATCCTTAATAGACTACTCAAAGGCATTTGATGTGTACAACACCAGAAACTTTGGGAAATAATGGAAAAAGTGGGATTTCCAGCACATTTGATACAATTAACATCATTGCTGTATCTAGACCAACAAGCAGCAGTAAGAATAAATGGTGAAACAACAACTTGGTTTGACATAAAACAAGGGGTCCGTCAGGGGTGCATATTGTCACCCTACTTATTTAACTTGTATACTGAAAATATAATGAGGAATGTTAGAGAAGATGTAGACAAAGAATATTACGATGCCATAACAATTGGAGGTTACGAAATACCAGAGATTAGATATGCTGATGACAGAGCATTGCTGTCCACAACACAAAAAGGAATGGAAAAACTAATTATGTCAGTCCGTAAGAACAGCGACGAGCAGAACCTCTATCTTAATGCAAAGAAAACTAAATTGATGACAACTGACAAAACAAACAAGGCAGCTGAAATATGTATCATTGAGGAAAAACTGGAAGAAGTGGAGAGTTTTGAATATCTTGGATCACTACTAACTATTAATGAAGATACAATGAGGGAAATTAAAAGGAGGACATCTATTGCTCTTCGGACAGTAAAACAAATAAAGAATCTGTGGAGAGGAGAAGACATAACCACAGAAATAAGATTTTTAAGGACATGCATCTTTCCCATCGCAACATATGCCTGTGAGACCTGGACGCTTAACAAAAAAGCTGAGAAACACATAAATGCCTTTGAATGTAAATGCTACAGAAGAGTTCTCCAAATATCGTGGACACAAAAAAGAACAAATATATCTATACTACAATAGCTTAATATTGAAGAAGGCTGGCTAGTAAAGAGGATTAAAGAGAGAAAAATTAAATATTTTTGACACATTAAATGTCATGATAATTTAGAGAAGACCATATTGGACGGATACATAATGGGAAAAAGAAAGAGAGGAAGACCAAAACGAAGATGGCTGCAAGACATCGTTGATGATCTGCAAATGGATGCAGCAGTGGCATGCCATCTTGCTCACAACTGAGAGGCCTATAGGAGTGCTGTTTGGGAGGCAAAGTTCCGCAAGGGACATGCAAATGAATGAATGAAATGAATGATATAAAGAATTAAAGTAAAGTTGGAGTATTTCAGTCTTGGAATAAAGAATTAATATAAGGTGGAAGTATTTCAGTCTTGTAATAAAGAATTAATTTAAGGTTTGAATATCTCAATCTTATAATAATAAATTATTATAAGGTGGAGTATTTCAGTATTGTTAGAAAGAATTAATATACGGTTGGAATATTTCAATCTTGGAATAAGGTAGGAGTTTTTCAGTCTGATAATAAAGAATTAGTGTTAGGTGTGAGTATTTCAGTCTTGTAGTAAAGAATTAATATAAAATAGGAGTATTTCAGCCTTGGAAAAAATGAATTAATATAAGGTATGAGTATTTCACTCTTTTAATGAAGAATTAACATAAGGTGGGAGTATTTCAGTCTTGGAAAAAAGAATTAACATAATGTAGGAATATTTTAGTCTTGTTATAAAAAATTAATATAAGGTGGGAGTATTTCAATCTTGTAATAAAGAATTAATATAAGGTTTTAATCTTTCAGTCTTGTAATATAGAATTAATATAAGGTGGGAGTATTTCAGTCTTGGGAAAAAAAGAAGTAATATTAGGTGGGAGTATTTCAGTTTTGTAATAAAGGATTAATATAAAGTGGAAGTATTTCAGTCTTGGAAAAAAAAATTAATATAAGGTGGGAGTATTTCAGTGTAGTAAAAAAGACATAACATAAAAGAGTTTTCCACTTCTTGAACAAAGACATGTAGAATGGAGTATGGTGCAATAGCTATTCTAACTTTTAAACGCGTACAGGAGAAGCAGCTAACTCAGCAGATGTACAGTCTACACGGCGGAGCACATCAGTCCTCGTCCCTTTAACCAGTCTCTGGTAACAGTACAAGTTTATAAAGGACTATATATATATATATATCTTATATCCTTCCCGTGCTGTTTAACGTCACATAGGGCTCACAAAGTAGTTCGCCAATTTTTCCTGTCCTCGGCGAGTCTTTCAACCTCATCAAAGGATTTTATGCCTATTAATCTGACCTCTCTTAACGATGCCCTCTTCAGAGTTTCATGTGGTCTGCCTCTTTTTCTTCAGCCTGTTGTGTTCCACATGATAGCTTGTTTTTGAATTCTCTGATCAATTCTTCTCATCAAGTGACCAACATATGTCCATCTCCTTTTCCTGATCACCCATGAGACTGGTTGTTGTTCAGTCATCTGTCTTATCTCTGCATTGTTCTTGAATTCATTCCACTTGATGCTGAGTATTTTCCTTAAGCATTTGTTTTCAAAAGAGTCTAATTTCTTTTCTATTTCTTTAGTTGTTTTCCAGCTTTCGTATGCATAAGTAAGGGTGGATATTACATTTGAATTGAATAGTCTTAACTTGGTTTTTGTGCTTATAACTTTTGAGTTCCATATTTTCTCAAGATTCTTGAAGATTGATGCTGCTTTTGCAATTCTGATCCTAACTTCCTTTCTAGTTTCACCTTCCTGGTCTATGCCAAGGTATGCAAATTAATTGACTTCTTCAATATCGTCCCTTCTGTGTGTATTTTTCCATTTTGATTGAGAGGAATTTTCATTATTTTTGTTTTGTGTTTGTTAATTTCAAGTCCTATTTTGCTAGCTATTGAAGACAAGCTATCTGTTTTTTTCTTGCAAGGAATTCACATTATTACCAATAAGAGTTATGTCATCAGCAAAATCAAGATCTTCTATTTTGGTCCCATGTACCCAGTCAATACCTGTGTTACCTGTGCAGTATTTTTTCATGATGAAGTCTATTGTAATCCCAAAAAGTAAAGAAGACAGTATACATCCTTGCTTCACACCTGTTTCAATCTGGAACCATTCACTCATCTTCTGTCTTGACTGCACAAACATATCCATTGTATAAGTCCTTAATGATGTTGACAATTTTAGATGGTATTCCATAGAGACTTAAAATACTCCATAATGAATCTCTGTGTATGCTATCAAATGCCTTTTTAAAATCTATGAAGTTCAGTATTAATGGTTTCTGCTTTTCAATATGTTCTTCAAGTATTATTCTGAGAGTAAAGATCTGGTCGAGACAGCTTCTCCCTTTTCAAAATCCTGCTTGTTCTTCTCTCATTGCAGTATCCACTATATCTTTAAGTCTATTCAAAATGACCTTGCAAAATACTTTTGACACAACTGATATTAAGGTTACTCCTCTCCAGTTGTTACAGTCACTAAGATTGCCTTTTTTTGGTATTTTAACAATGATTCCTTTTTTCCAATTAGAAGGACCTTCTCTTCTTTCCAAATCTTGTTAAACATTCTCTGTAGTTGTCTCATGTTGTCACTATTGATAGCTTTTAGCATTTTGGCTGTTATTTCATCTTCACCTGCAGCTTTGTTGTTAGCCATTAAATTCACTGCTGTTTCAATTTCATACAATTTAATTTCATCTAAGTTGACATTTAGTTGTGGGGCTGGTAAGGCAGTTTCAAGGTTTAACAATTCTTTTGGGAGAATGTGATGGGGAAAGAAGGAAATGACATGGTTAATCAGAACGGAGAAAGACTAAATGAATTATGTCTAACAGAGGGCATGGTCATTGGAGGCACAATATTCCCACACAAAGAGATACATAAAACAATGTGGATATCTCCAGATGACAGAACTAGAAACCAGATAGATCATTTTTGTATTAGAAAGCAATACAGAACATCTCTCACAGATGTAAGGGCTTTTAGGGGTGCAGATGTCAACAGTGACCACAACCTATGCATAGGGAAAATAAAACTAAAATTGAAAAGCCAACACAAGAAATCAGTACATAGAAAGATAAACAGCCACAGCCTTTAAGAAGAAAATAATAACATTAATTTCAATCAGGAACTTGCCAATCATTCCAAAACACCCAGTGAAGTTGAGGAGATAGGTATAGATGAGTTATGGAATTCTTACAGCACAGCCATAATCACAGCACCAAAAGCAAGCACTGGACTGAATAAAACCAAATAGAAAAGCATGGATATCAGATAAAACATGGAAGTATATACATGAAAGACGAGCAGTCAAATTAGACATGTTGAATTAAAAAACAGATCTTTGAAAAGATCTGGCGAAAGCAACATATGAAGGAAATCAATGAAGAAGAGAGTCAGTAGTAAAGACACTTGTGAACACACTTGATCGCTATTGGGAGACAAACTAATGAGCCGTGAAGATGAATTCTGAGAGCAAAAAGAGTTATAAAGAGTCACATTGAATGAGCTTTTCATTGCCATAACTCTTTACTCTTTCAACCCAAAGCAACACTTTCAGTATTGTAAGGTTTTGCAAACCTTTATGAATCAATGCTCATAGTGATTTTGAGGTATTTGCATTTAAAGTCTCAATAACATGAAAAATCTCACATCACTCAACTCATGTTTTCAAATTACAGAGTTGCTTCCTTCCAGTATTTTTTACCAGACTTTCTCATCAACGTTTATTCTAACATATGTAAATTAATTCAGAACTGAACAAGTTAATATCCTCGCAAATGCCAAAACAAAATTACTTACATTGCTGTATGAGTAATTATTTAATAGTATACATTCTTCTATTTTTTTTTCTTTTTTCTATTTTTTTTCCTCAGAAAAAAAAAGTGATGAGAAGAAAGACAGTGATAAATGGATGACGCATATCACCTGGATTTGTGTGCTTCTCGTGTGTGTTTTGCTTGTTGGATTGCTCTGTATGACGCATGGGTAAGAGAAATATGTACACATTTCTAGGCTGAATTAACAAGGAGGTTTGTTTCCGCATAGCATCTTCAATTCAGTGACTATTATTAGACTGTGCCTAATAATATCCCCGCGGCAATGTTGCCATCCCTGTGGTTTTACAACAAGTGAGAATGACTTCAGCATCACTAATACAGCTGAAGATATGAACACATTTAGTCAAGAATAACATACTAGTTCATTATGATGTTTAAACATTCAAATATCAGTTACTTTAGTTGAAAAGAAACAAAAATAAACGGTATCTACCAACACTGAGTCATAATATAAATGAAATATGCAAAAAAAAGTATTCAAGACATCAGTTTCTCTGAGATTCCTGATTAAAATTTTATGATAGCCTAGTAAGAGTAATAATTATTCAAAATCAGTAACTATGTCACGATAAACAGTAATCATTATAACCATCAGTATCTGTTATTTCAAATGAGAATAAACTTGCAAAGACTATTAGTCACGACATTATCGAAACAACATAAACAATAATAAATAAATCAATGTTATGACATGCTTGAATCAAATTTAAGGATGCATCTAAGAAATGTTGGAGAAGATATAGACAAAGAATATTACCATGCCAAAAAATTGGAGGTTTCAAAATATCAGGCACACCCACTTTCTATCTTCTTCCTAAAATCCACAAACCAGGTCACCCTGGACGCCCCATTGTATCAGCGTGTTCATGCCCCACTGAGCACATTTCTGATTTTTTAGATAGCATTTTCCAGCCTCTTGTACAAAGACTACCCTCCTTTTTGAAAGACACCAACCACGCATTAACAATTTTTGATACAATCACACTCTCTCAACACCACACCTATCACATCTTTCTCCTTGATGTCTGCTCTCTTTACACTTCTATCCCACATAAGGATGGACTCTTAGCACTCCGCCATTTTCTCGACAAAGACCCTCACCCCACAACTAACACTGACACCATAATCAGACTTACAGAGCTAGTACTAAACCAAAATTCTTTCGAATTCAACGGCGAATACTTCGAGCAAATCAGTGGTGTTGCTATGGGAACGAAAATGGGTCCCAGTTATGCATGTCTATTTATGGGCTTTCTGGAAGTCAAATTATGGGAAACCTACACTGGCAGATTTCCAGAATTCTATAAAAGGTACATCGATGATGGCATTGGAATTACAAGTATGCCACATGAAGACCTTAAAAAATTTATTGAATTCGCCAATACACTCAATTCATTCATTCATTCCTTTGCATGTCCCTTGCGGAACTTTGCCTCCCAAACAGCACTCCTGTAGGCCTCTCGGTTGTGAGCAAGATGGCCTGCTGCTGCTGCATCCATTTCCAGATCATCAACGATGTCTTGCAGCCATCTTCGTTTCGGTCTTCCTCTTTTTCTTTTTCCCATTATGTATCCTTCCAATACGGTCTTCTCTAAATTATCATGACGTTTAATGTCGCCAAAATATTTAAGTTTTCTCTCTTTAATCCTCTTTACTAGCCAGCCTTCTTCAATATTAAGCTCTTGTAGTATAATACACTCAATAAGAACATAAAATTCACTTATGAAATCTCTGACAAGTCTGTTAATTTTTTAGACATTAAAATTTCTATTGGCACAAACAGGCTTGTCACCTCTGTATTTTACAAGCCCACCGATAGCCACACCTATTTGCTTTACACCTCCTCCCATCCTGAGGCCTGTAAGAACTCCATCCCATATTCCCAACTCCTCCGTCTTCGCCGCATATGTCAGGATAATTTGGACTTTTTAGATCAGTTCAACAAGTTATTAGAATTTTTCCGTCGTCGCCACTACCCAGAAAAGGTCCTTCGTAAAGCCTTCAACCGTATCCAACTAGTGAGCCGCAAAGAAGTATTCAGGAAAAAGCCTGTTACTCCATCTGACAGAGTTAAGTTAGTACTGCCTTTCCACCCACACGGTCAGATGGTTAAGAAAATCCTTTATCGTCATCTGCCGATAATCCAACTCGACTCCGACACTCGTAACATTTTCTCTGAAGCACCCCTATTGGCATACAAACGTGAGCCAAACCTTAAGGACATCCTCGTCCACAGCCACTTGAAGCAGAGCCTTACGTATGTTGGCACCAGAAAATGTAACCGCCCCCGCTGCGTTACCTGCCCTGTAGTTTGGGAAACGAAAACAATCACCTTTCCCAAAACTATCCTCACTCTTCATGAGGGATTCACATGCGAGTCCCGAAATGTGATATATGTCATCGTGTGCAAAAGATGCAGGATAACATATATCGGAGAGACTGGCCTCAGATTAGGGGACCGCATGCAAAAACATCTGTACGACATCACCCAGCATGCTTCGAAACCAGTCCCAAATCATTTCAATGGCCCCAACCACAGAGGCAAATCTGATTTTCTGGTAACAGCCATTAAACAATGTCACGCAGATGACACAAGCCGCCTGGCACTTGAGAACCGCTGCATTCAAAATTATGGGACGCTGGAACCACATGGGTTAAACTCGCTGTTTAGTTACACGTAACATCATCTTCTTCAATCATTATAGTACCTCTCCACTAAATCCACCCCTTCTTACTTTTCAAACTTCCTCACAGCATCACTCTGCAACCCCGCTATTTTCTCTGCAACCCCTATTCTCTGCAACACCTCTTCCCCAATCACCTGTTTCAAATTCTCCCAGCTAGGCCAGTAGTGCGTCACTCTCTCTCCCCTCCCCGGTTCCCCATCCACCACCCCCAGTTACAACCCACCGACTACATGTCACAGGTCTCTATTTAAACAATTTCCACGTCCTACCAGATCCATTCCTGACACACACCGCCGGACAAGCCACACCTTGCAATTTACAGCTAAGTACTCCTTTTTAAAAAAACATTTAAAAAAATTTTTTTTAACAGTATTCATGTAAATCTATACTTTATCGCCTCTCTCTATTTCTTCGTCCTGTATGTTTTTGTATGGTTAAGGCTCACGCCGAAACGTCACAACTTTGTAATCGTTAAGTAATAAAGCTGCTCCTACTTGTTTCCAATTTTATACATTCAAAATATCAGAGATTAGATATACTGATGAAACGGTATTATTGTCCACAACACCAAAAAGGAGTGGAAAAACTAATTATGTCAGTCATTAAAAATAATGAAGGGCAAAATTTCTGTATCTTAATGCGAAGAAAATCAAATTGATGACATCTGCCAAAACAAATAAGGCAGCTGGAATATGTTTCAATGAGAACAAATTGGAAGAGGTGGAGTTTTGATTATCTTGGATCATTACTAACTAATAATGGAGATACAATGAGGGAAATTAAAAAGATGACATCTATCACTCTTCAAAAAGGAAAACAACTAAAGAAGATGTAGAGAGGAACATGCAGAACTACAAAAATAATATTTTTAATGCCATGCTTCTTTCCCATCGCAACATGTGCCTGTGAGACCTGGACACTTAACAAAAAAAGCTGAGAAACATATAAATGCCTTTGAATGTGAATGCTACAGAAGAGTTCTTCAAATATCATGGACACAAAAAAGAACAAATATGTCCATATTACAAGGACTTAGTATTGAAGAAGGCTGGCTAGTAAAGAAGATAAAACAGAGAAAACGTAAATATTTTTGACACATTAAACGTCATGATAATCTAGAGAAGGCTGTCTTGGAAGAGTACATAATGGGGAAAAGAAAGAGAGGAAGACCAAGGTTAAGATGGCTGCAAGACACTGTTTATAATCTGCAAATGGATGCATCAGCAACAGGGCATCTTTCTTACAACCATGAGGCCTACAGGAGTGCTGTTAGGGAGGCAAAGTTCTGGAAGAGATATGCAAATGACTGACTGGCTGACTTACTGAGTCCTTTCATGTGCTACTGATGTCCATAGGGAGTATGATGCTAGTGTCCATATTTTAATTGACATTTTGGTACATTAAAAGATGATGTGGGCTTCCCTACCTCGAGATGGAGCCAGGTAACTTTTTTAACACCTTGGAGATTAGGACGCCTCCTTTTGATTTAAACCACCACCACATGAAAGACTAGTGCATTAACCATTTCACAGATCAAGTGATTATATATATATATATATATATATATATATATATATATATATATATATATATATACTAACATACATGAGTATAAACATTATGGATTATTTTCACACTGTACAAAAATGGAAAAACAGAATTGCAAATATCAGTGAGAGTTTAGTAACTATTTTAACACCATTTTAAACTAAACACCATTCACAATAAGACACCAATGATTAGCTCAGATCTAACATAGCCACCATATTTTGAAGTTATGTATTTCTTTCTTGTCCTCAGTTCTAGAGAAAAAGTGAGACCAGAGGGATACTGAGTACACCTGACTTTAGAAATAAACAGACACAAATGTTGTCACAGATATTTCAGCATGTCAATCAACGGAAAAAGTGAAAAAAAAAACTATGATAATGACGCTACTCTTAGCTGTTATATTACACGTATTTTACGTGATATAGCAACATATGATTGATGAACAATCAAGAAAAGAACAAATATGAACCGTATTTAAAGATGCTAATTGGAAAATTCCAAGCATGTGAAGAAAGTCAAACTGAAAAATGTCTCGTGCCAATGTGAGGGATTGATGTGAAACAAAGAAAGAACAATGTTTGAAGAATAAATAAATTTAATGTTTTTTCTTTCAGTATAAAAATATAATTCACAAACGATGATTTTAAAGCAACAGAGAAAAATATACTCAGATAAAGAGGGGAAGAAACATGAGTAACTGCTTAACTCATGATTTTTTCGTTAAGAAATATTCAAGGTTTTTTTATATGTATACAGGTATATGTTTGTCTGTGTCTGTGTTGCTGTCTGTCTTTATCATAGAAGAGATTACAACATTAAGATATCAATAATTTATACATGCAATAAAACTTCGCCAAAGGTTATACATCATTAAGGATCTCTACAACGGATATGTTTGTGCATTCAACACAGAAGAAGGAATGAGCGAATGGTTCCAGAGTGAAACAGGCGTGAAACAAAGATGTCGTACCTTGTATAATATCTCTCTCCTTTTTTTTTTTTTGAATTTGCCATAGACTTCATATTGAAAAATATGTTGCATAGATAAAACAGGCATTGACTGGATAAACGGGACCCAACTAGAAGATCTTGATTTTCAGATGACATAATTCTTATCTTATTCAATGTGAATTTGATGCAAAAAATAAACAAAATCCCAGTCTTCACTGGCTAGTAAAATAGGACTGAAAATTAAGAAGGAAAAAAACAAAAATAATGAAATCTCCCAAAATGAAAAAAATATACGTAGAAGGAACAGCTATTGAAGAAGTACACCAACTTGCATACCTCAGAAGCTACATAGACCAGGATGGTGACACCAGAAATTAAGCTAGAATTAGGACTGCAAAAGCACCACTGACCTTCAAAAATCTTGAGAACATATAGCAATCCAAAGTTATAAGCACAAAACCAAGTTAGGATGATTCAATTCAGATGTAATATCCACCCTCATTTATATATTCGACAGTTGGAAAACAAGTAAAGATATAGATAGCAAATGAGACTCTCTTGAAAACAAATGACTGACTAAAATACTCAGTATAAAGTGGAACGAATTCAAGAACAATGCAGAGATAAGGCAGATGAGCGAATAACAACCTGTCTCATTGGTGATTAGAAAAAGGAGATGGACATATATCTGTCACCTGATAAGAAGAAACAGTCAGATAATTCCAAAACAAGTTATCAAGTAGAACACAACAGACTGAACAAAAAGAAGTCGACAACGTGAAACTCTAAAGAGGACATTGTTAAGATTGGCCAAATTAGTACGCATAAAGTCCCTTGATGAGGTTGAAAGTCTCGTCGAAAACAGGAAAACCAGGCGAACTACCTTGCGAGCCCTATGTGATTTTTAACGGGACGAAAGGATGAAAGATGTAAGAAAGCTTATAATGTGATTCTGTAAGTATTTTGCATTACTTCCTCTATTATTCAATAAAAGCTTAAATCAAAGATATTACTTCTTTATGTGTTATTTTATAATAAACTGTACTCATTTCGAAAATCTGTTACTGCATTCATTTCGAAAATCTGTGAATTAGCTGAATGAATATTTATTCAGCCATCTTCATAATATTTCATTTATGTACTTAGTTTTCGAAAAGATTGTTACTGTTTATGCATTATTATGTATTATAAAACTGAATCCGGACAATAAAACATTGCTATTGCTTAATCATTGATATGTATTGTAGAGCTGATTGGGTGCAAAAAAATATCACTTCAAAGGAACAAGGGGACAAAACAATGGTAAGAAAATGGCTTAAAGGCTTCATCCTGATGGAAAACACAAGGACTAAAATTACTGACACATAAGGAAAATAGTAACATCTGTCACAAACCAAGACGTGTGGTAATATCGTCACCAAAATAATATTTTTTTTAAAAGTAGGTTAATAGAGGAATCTAGAAATACTGAATTCCATAATCAGAATATCAAACAAAAGCCCTCTAATGTATATTTAATTTAGCAAAATGTTGCATCTCTGGCGTCGGTAGACTGCTGGTATTACATGCTTGGGGACTGGGGGAGGTGGGGCAAAATGATCAATAAATGCAAAGAATACGTCTGATTGGTCATTCGGTGTCCTTGACAAATCACATTCACTACTATCGATGAAAGTTGTAAGAAAGTTTTGGAGATTGTAGGAAATTAGGGGTTGAGAGACGAATGGATGTTGCAAACTAACAGACTAGAACTTTTGAGACTATAGTTAAAACCCGCCAGGCCATGAATCAGTGAGTTTAGAAATAGATTTTTGAGACATCATAACACGTTAAACCAGCGAATATGTGTAGTATGTGTGACATTGTCTACACACCTGGCTGTTAATATCGTTGACTAAACATTAAACTTTCTCGTAAATGTACCTTTCACTACTGTTTCAAGAACTTGTTAATTTGTCTGCTAAGTGATTATGATTAGAGAGAAAAAAGATTATAGAAAGAACACGTCGAGAATTATGAAATATATAAATGACAAAAATATAGGATTAAGTGACACATGGAGTGGTTCAAAAGAGCGGTGTATCGAAGGAGTGAAATAAGGAGGGTGTGAAAAATCGGAGACGAATTTCAGTGCAGCAACATGAACATTCTCGTAACGAAGGAGTGACATAACTTGTGTTATTTTATAGAAAATACGAGCATAGATATACTTTGTTTAATATGTTTGATTACAACAAAATGTCAGGCTTTGTCAGTGGGTTAAGTTACGGTTGAGAGTTTAAGCTTAGGGTTAGGTTATGGTTGAGAGTGTAAGATTAAGTTAGGGTTAGGTTATTTTTGAGAGTTTAGATTTATCATGGTTAGGGTTAGATTATGACTGAGAGTTTAATTTAATTTTAGAATTAGGTTATCGCTAAGAGCTTAGGGTTAGTTATGTTTGAGAGATTTATTTTAAATTTCAGGGTTAGGGTTAAATTATGGTTGAAATTTTAAGTTTAGGATTAAGTTATAGTTGACAGTTTAAATTTAGGGTTAAATTAGGTTATGACTGAGAGTTTAAGGTTAGGGTTAAGTTTAGGTTATAGTTGAGAGTTTAAGTTTAGGCTGAAGATTTACGGTGAGGGTATCAGTAAAAAAAAAGAGTAAGACCACCCTACAGATCAACAGGTGGAACGGTTTATTTGATTTTTTCACTTCGAAATATTTTTAGCTTAAACTCTTTCGTTACGTCGCTACTTCAGTACGGTATTATTTATGTTACTCTTTTGTTAGTCGTTCCTTCGGTGTGGCATTTATGTCACTCCTTTTGAGACACACTAGTGATACAAAAAGCAATATACATATATTTGTTTTTCATAACAATATATAAACTTCAGATAACAAGAAATATCGGGGGGTTTTTTTCGATGATGAAATCGAGGCTGATTCTTCACTACATTCACAAAGGGATTTTAATATGATACCTATTTGTCTGTCAGTATGTCCGTCCGTCTGTTGATTATAAAGACCATAACGACAATTTTTGTAGCAATATAAACTGCTAATTGGGGGGGGGGGAATTTTCCTGCAGCTTCATTTATAAAAAAAATAGCTGTCACAATTTAATAGTTCGCCCGACCTGGCCAAAACGTGTTCTAATAATCAACTAGATGTTGCTTAAGGGTTATCCATAATGACAGAGAAATATGGTTTTGAAAAGTGGAACCTAGATTTTTTTTCCCTTACCATATTTTAGCTAGCATGTACAGTTTATTAGAGATGTCGAGAAAATAAGGTATAAATTCACATGCGCAAGTATTTTATGTAGCCCAAACATAATATAGTTCACATGGCTAGAAATAGTAAATAGAAAATAACATCATGGCCAGTTAAGACGAGCAGTAGACAAGCGACAATAATACAGTGTTATGTACCCACGAACGATGCAGATGATAAGGTGAAAGACGATTTCTATCACCAATTACAACAAATCAACAAAGTCCCTAAAAACGACATCGAAATTACTATGGGGGACTTCAGCACTAAGGTAGGGAAAAATAACACCGACATTAAAAATGTAATGGTGAAAGAAGGAACTGACATGGTTAATCAGAACGGAGAAAGATTAATTGAAATATGTCTAACAGAGGGCATGGTCATTGGGGGCACAATATTTCCACACAAATAGATACATAAAACAACGTGGATATCTCCAGATGATAGAATTAGAAACCAGATAGACCATTTTTGTATTAGAAGGCAATACAGAACATCTATGATAGATGTAAGAACTTATAGGGGTGCAAATGTTAACAGTGATCACAACCTGTGCATAGGGAAAATAAAACTAAAATTGAAAAGCCAACACACCAAATCAATTAACAGAAAGATAAACAGCCACAGCCTACAAGAAGAGTACTAACAGTAATTTCAATCAGGAACTTGCCAATCATTCCATAACACTCAGTGAAGTAGAGGAGATAGGTTTAGATGAACTATGGAATTCTTACAGCACAGCCATAATCTCAGCACCAAAAGCAAGCGCTGGACTGAAAAAAAAAATTAGAAAACTATGGATATAAGAAAACATATGGAAGTACATACATGAAGGACAAGCAGTCAAATTAGACATGTTGAATTAAAAAACAGATCTTGGGAAAGATCTGGCGAAAGCAACATACAAAGAAATAGACAAGAAAGTAAAAAGTTCAGATAGAAGGGATAAAAGAGAATGCATAGACAATATGGCGAAAGAGGCAGAGAAAGCAGCAAAAACAGGAGACAGCAAAACTTTATATAACATAAAAAAGAGGATAACAGGTACTATTATATCTAAAGAAAGATCAATCTTTAGCAAAACTGGAACCCTATTAACATCAAGTAAAGACCAAAAGCAAAGATGGACTGAACGCTTTCAAGATATACTTAATCGACCACACCCAAAAGAATTGTTAACCTTGAAACCGACTTACCAGCCCCACAACTAAATGTCAACCTAGATGAAACAGCAGTGAATTTAATGGCTAACAACAAAGCTGCAGATGAAGATGAAACAACACCCAGATTGCTAAAGGCTATCAATAATGACAACATGAGACAACTACAGGGAATGTTTAATAAGATTTGGAAAGAAGAAAAGGTCCCTTCTGAATGGAAAAAAAGGAATCATTGTTAAAATACCAAAAAAGGCTACATTAGTGACTGTAACAATTGGAGAGGAGTAACCTTAATATCAGTTGTGTCAAAAGTATTTTGCAAGGTCATTTTGAATAGACATAAAAATATGGTGGATACCTCAATGAGAGAAGAACAAGCAGGATTTCGAAAAGGGAGAAGCTGTCTCGGCCAGATCTAAGAATAATACTTGAAGAATATATTGAAAAGCAAAAACCATTAATACTGAACTTCATATACTTTAAAAAGGCATTTTGATAGCATACACAGAGAAACATTATGGAGAATTTTAAATCTATATGGAATACCATCTAAAATTGTCAACATCATTAAGGACTTCTACAATGGATATATTCGTGCAGTCAAGACAGAAGAAAGCATGAGTGAATGGTTCCAGATTGAAACAGGTGTTAAACAAGGATGTACATTACCTCCTTTACCTTTTGGAATTACATTAAATTTCATAATGAAAAAAATGCTGCCAATGTAACACAGTTATTGACTTGGTGCATAGGAACCAACAAGAAAATCTTGATTTTGCTGATGACATAATTCTTATCAGTAACAATGTGAATTCTATGCAAGAAAAAACAGATACCCTGTCTTCACTGGCTAGCAGAATAGGACTTGAAATTAACAAGGACAAAACAAAATAATGAAACTTCCCATTAATCAAAATGGAAAAAAACAAGTAGAAGGGACAGATACTGAAGAAGTCAATCAATTTGCATACCTTGGCAGCTACATAGACAAAGATGGTGACATCAGAAAGAAAGTTAGAATTAGAATTGCAAAAGCAGCATCGATCTTCAAGAATCTTGAGAATATGTGGAATTCAAAAGTTATAAGCACAAAAACCAAGTTAAGACTATTCAATTCACATGTAATATCCACCCTTACTTATGCATGTGAAAGCTGGAAAACAACTAAAAAAATAGAAAAGAAATTAGACTCCTTTGAAAACAAATGCCTAAGGAAAATACTCGGCATCAAGTGGAACGAATTCAAGAACAATGCAGAGATAAGACTGAACAACAACCAGTCTCATGGGTGATCAGTTAAAAGGAGATGGACATCTGTTTGTCACTTGATGAGAAGAAACGATCAGAGAATCCAAAAACAAGCGATCAAGTGGAACACAAACAGGTCAAAGAAAAAGAGGCAGACCGCGTAAAACTCTGAAGACAACATTGTTAAGAGAGACCAAATGAACAGGCATAAAATGTCTTGATGAGGTTGAAAGACTCGCCGAAGACAGGAAAAATTGGCGAACTATTTTGCGAGACCTATGTGACGTTTAACAGCACGAGAAGGATATAAGTTATAAGATAAGACAAGTGGGCATAATGGACAAATTTGTTGGTGCAGGTTTACATTTATATTTTATTGGAAGAATACACTTTCTGAGGATGTTTACAGACCAACAGTCCTTGGCAATGTACTACCGTACTCGAGGACAATCTAGCTCTCCCATCATGACCGCCAACCCAGGTTCTCCCCTCTTGGTATATTGTATGCTAACTATGCATAAATCCTGAGCATTTAACCAGTACACAATACATTGACATGCAGTACAAATCATCAAGTATGAAATTAAGGACACATCATTTTAATATAACTATACGCCACAACCACATACAACTGACATTGACATCAACATGACATCAAAACAGGTGTCATTATAATGGTAATTAAGCGTGGTGTCATATGATAACGGGTTGTCATGTTGCATTATTGAAAACCTGATGGACCTGGGGTCCGAGGCTCTTGGCCCTACACGTAGCCTACACTACGAATCTAATGTGCACTGGCACTTTTATTCCATGCAGCTACTTCTGTCATGACACACCTCTATTTAACCGTGCTGCAGCACAAGATAATATAAATGAAGGCATAATAACTAATCAAACATGTAGCCCATCCAATATACTGATAAATAACACTAAAATCATGCACAGAATGTTCATATCGATACGTAAATACAGAAACCTACATCAGAGCTTACTGCACAACTACATAATCTACACCACATACAGTGAGCACGGGGAGAATATAGCCACCGATCACCATAATACACATTAATCTACAGCACATTCATCAACTACACAAGACTTCTAACGAATCCTAGCCAATGTTTCAAATATTTCCGAAGCCGACTACCAATTACGTGGACGATGAGGCTTCCGTCAAGGTCGACCGCCCCTTGACCCAAGCACGGATTGTCTGCAATACAGACGATGGGTGTTGGAATTTAGACAGACATGGGGAACACAGGGACAAGTCTCTATTTCCTGTTATTATTTTTCCGGTCTAGGTTTATGAAAAAAATTATACATCCTTAGGGATGTGGAATGTTATAGAGACTATATTTCTTATAATGTCGGCTGAAGTAACAATTAGATATGTCACTAATAATTCGATGAATTTTGTTAATTACACAAATGTCGGATATTATTTTCAACTAAGCTAACTGGCCAGCTACGTATGCATTTTATTTTTAACCTTATGACTTTTTATACATTAGCCAGTGCTCTAAGTGTTGCACATCTAAGCTTTCTACATTAAATTTATATTAAATTTTGTGAATTTGTTTCACATGATTCATTCAGACGTTGTTATACAAATATAGTCTTAGGCACTGTACAAATACACTATATGTTACTGATGCAATCATTAGAATTTTATCTTCAAATACTCATGAGTGTGATATCACCTAGAGACATAGGTTTCAGTACTTGCTATGTGAGTGCAAATGATTTCTCAGATTTTGATATTATTGTGATTAATTGGCTTTCTATGTAGACACAATTCTCAATTCGTTTAATGCACTCTTCTTCGTGCTGGATATTATTTTGTGATTTTTTAAAAGAATATTTACCCAGTGAACAGGTATGTGCATTAATACAACAAATATGGAGAGAAGAAAAAATCCCTAGTGAATGGAGAGAATCATTACTGATCCCAATATTCAAAAAAGGTGATAAGAACAACTGCGAAAGCTACAGACGAATATCCTTACTTCAAACAAGCTACACAGTACTATCTATAATATTTTAAAAATCGATTAAAACCATACAATGAGAACATACTGGGAGACTATCAAGAAGTTTTAGGAAGAACAAATCAACCGTAGACTAAATAATTTATCTACGTCAAAGATTAAATAGGTACTGGGAGTATGGAAAAGAAGTACATAATATCTTCATTGACTTCAAGAAAGCTTATCATAGCATAGACAGGAGGAGCTTATAGAAAATTATGAAAGAATTTGAGATAGCTAATAAATTAATCAATTTGACCAAAATATGATGATACAAAAAATGTACAAAGAAAGAAATTCAGAACCACTCTACATAAGAACCGGTTTAAAACAAGGTGATACATGATCTCCATTATTGTTCAACCTAGTACTAGAAAAGGTAACCAGATAAAGTGGAGGAAGAAAGCAGTACGGAAGAACAAGCTAACATACTAGGATACACTGTGGACATCGACCTAGTGGGGGAAACTATGCTAAAAGTCATCAATGCCTGCATACACCTTACAGATGTAGCATTAAAAGTGGGCTTGACCATTAACCAAGATAATGCCTGCATACATCTTAGAGATGTAGCATTAAAAGTGGGCTTGACCATTAACCAAGATAAGAAAGAGTATGAAGTTATCAAGAGACAGAATGATACAGATTATATAAATGTTGGAGATATGATTATTAGGAAAGCACAAACATACAAATATCCAGGCACAACCTTCACAGAAGCAACACAGTAAGCGAGGAAATTAAAAGCAGAGTACAGATAGGGAATAAAATATACTTCGAGTTGCAACACCTGTTAAAATCCAAAATCCTGTCCCAAAACACCAAATAACAATCTACAAAACTATAATAAGACAATGTGCTTTTTTTTTTGGGGGGGGGGAGGGTTGAATTTGGGAGATTAGTTGCTGAGATGATGATGATGATGATGATGATGATAATGATGATGATGATGATTTACTTATTAATTCTTATTTTACTCTATCTCCTTTTTAACTTCTCCACTTATTTCTTCTCTGCCTCATCTCGCTTCTCACCCATAATCTCACTTCTTTATTTTTAAACTTTAGTCATTCTTTATCGCCGCCAAATGGCCATCAAAGGAGCTTCTCTCTAGTGTTCATGGCTTAAATCGCTAGTCAAATGTAATGAGATGGTGCCTAACGAAGTACAGCTGTGCCTGGAACACTCTCTATTACTGAGCCTCTCCTGACACTCCTACTCAGGTTCTTTTCCTCTGTCAGCTCATATAAGGTCCCATAAATAACCTTTGAGCTTGAAAATGAATTTATCATATCAGTCATTCTCTAGCTCCTCAACAAATCAATAAATACTCAGAAGGTATACATTTGATCCGGGAAAAGTAAGGGTTGGTTTATTAACAACACCAAACATGATGCACATTTACACCAGACAACGTACAAAAACACACAGCAGGTCTCCCCACCACGATTAAATACCAGGCACGAGAAATATGACATGCCCTGACACATCAGCATGAAACAACCACAAGCATGCCCTGACACATCAGCATGAAACAACCACAATCATGCCCTGACACATCAGCATGAAACAACCACAAGCATGCCCTGACACATCAGCAAGAAACAACCAACATCGGCACTATAAGTGATGCTCTTAACTATTCATTATCTCTACTAATCTCTTGTCTTCATGTAATTCTTATAATACATCTTCATGATTAATTTAGAACTGGCTACACTCCCTTTATACACATAGGAGCTAACTTGCCAATTCACACACATCAGATATATGCTCAGAAACTGCCTGAGTCAACATATAAAATATAATGCAAATATGAAATGATTCAGTGACACGTAAATTCAACCATGATGATTCAGTGGTGAAAATGAACGATGAATAAAGCATATCATTAATAAATCACGAGAATTAGACACTGAGCAACACAACCAGACACAAACATATAGAAATCACATCCCAGTGTCTATAAATCAAACGTTAACTTTTGCATTCATGAAGCATGAAAATGAAAAGTTACGATAATGAAAACGTATGCATTTCAACGTCTTAACTCACTAGGCACATCATTAAACACTCAACATTGTACATTAAACACTTCTCTCAGTCCATACTTACACAACTCTGCCATCGACATACACAAACTTACATAACAGAACGTCAGCCACATGAGCCGGCTGGAACAGCTCCTAGGTTCATAGCTTTACAATCCAACATCACAAATATATCTTTGACAAAACTTAAGAAGAATCATTGGGGCCCACACAGGATACCAACAATGGAGAACGGAAGGTTAGAAAGAACACTGAACAGAACAGCGTATTTAAATCCCAACAAACTATAAACCTCTTGAAACTGAACAGACCACACTGGCAGGGCTATGTGGAAAGAATGGAAGAGAACAGACAAAAGAAAACTATGTATGTACAAGAGATGAGGGAAACAAGACCAAGGAGTAGACCAAGACAGCGATGGAAAGACAATATAGAAGAGGATATAAAAGAAATTGATGTCACCATCTGAGAGAGAAGATTAGGAATAGAGAGGAATGGAGGCGAACTTTATCTGCAGCAATGAGCCTTAATGGCTCGGAGAGTTGAAGAAGAAGAAGAAGAATTTGCCCAGTGAAGTTGTATATATCTTATTTTGTTTTGTAAATATTCGCAGTTAGTTAAGTCGTGATTTTTGTGATGACGTCACTAGTTCTTGATGTCGTTCACTGACAATCTTTAGAGCATGAAATGCCATATCCGGTTCTAGTGATCACGTACAAAAAAAAAAAAGATATTTCACGACTATGTCGCTACAGATCAGAACAGATATTCTACTTTAGCAGAATAAAATAGTTGGAACAAACGTGTATCGAACTGAACAGAGAGGACTATGTCAGTAAGACATTGTATCAGAGTCAGTAGACCAAGTCTGGTAAATATTGCCCAAACCCCCGGTGTGCTGCTCACAGTAAGTTGTTCTAGTACTGACGGAATGACTAACTGCTTTTTAAAGGATTGAACAGTTTCTTCAAAGCTGGTGATCTGTCCGGAGTTCTGCTGTAGAGGTCCTCTCTAGAGAGTAAAAAATGCAACTGTAACAATTATGTTTTTTGTAACAAAACCGTAATAAATATTATTTTTCTTTTTTTATCAGTAGAGTATCTCAGATTTTCAGAATTTCTTATCCGCAGCAACATGGAGAATAATAAACAACGCTAGCAGACATAATTTAAAGTGTACCCATAACAATGAGAACAGAAAAGTAAGAAATTGTTTACACAAACTTAACAAATTGTTGTGAACGCACTTGTTCATATTCTCCCTCTCTCTCTCTCTCTCTCTCTCTCTCTCTCTCTCTCTCTCTCTCTCTCTGAACCTTAAGTGTACATGGGACATGGGGCTTCCACAAGGGTTTTCCACAAATGCCTGTCCTTTGCCTTTTTTCTGTTCTTGCCCAGGTGAGCCCTCTGTTGCTCAACATCCTTTCTGTTGTTCTTCTTCATGTCTCTTTTGGTCTACCCTTACTTCTGTTCCCCTGTGGTGTCCATCTTAGTGCTATTTTTGGTAGTGAGTTGTCAGTCATTCGGAGCACATGTCCCAACCATCGCCAGCATCTTTCCTCAATAATTGCTGTCATTGGATTCATCTGCATTTCTGCCAACAAGATGTTATTTCTTATGGTGTTTGGCCAAAATATTTTTCTAATTCTTCGTAAACATTTAGTCTGGAAAGAATTCAGGTTGTTTTCTATTGTTTTGGTGATTTTCCAGCATTCACTTCCATAGAGTAGTACCTTAGAACATTATTCATAAATATGCTGATTTTCGTATTCATGCTTAGTTTTTTTATATGTCCATATAGTCTGCACCACTGCAAAACCGTGGTTTGCTCTAGTAAGTCTGTTGTTGATGTCCTCTGTGCTGTCTCCATTTTCTGCTACTCTACTGCCAAGGTATACAAATTCGCTGACTTCCTCCACTAACTTGCTATCTACTCTGAGTACATTTCTGTTGTTCACATTTTGCTTCATTAACTTTGCCTTTCCTATGTTGATCTTTAGTCCTATGTTGTTTGCATTCTGAGTTAGCTTGTTTATTTTATCTTGCATATCTTTGTGGCTGCTTGATAGCAGACAAATGTCGTCCCAAGTCAGGGTCCTCCAGCACTGTGTCAAGGGTCCATTTTAATCTTCTGCGTGTGTCTGATGTTGCCTCTTTCATTAACCAGTCTACTGCCAAGATAAATAATGTTGGTGATAGTACACATCCCTGCTTCACTCCTGTTTGTACCCTAAAGATTCTGGAGGTATGTTCTCCACAGATCATTTTGCACTGAAACCCTCGTATAGGGCTTTGATTACATTCACTATCTTATGGGGAAGGTCATGCCATCTTAGGATTTACTTGTTCATATTAATTAATGTAAAACATTGAATGCCAGTTTTGAGACACGGCGAGCGTTTTATGCAGAACAATATGATAAGTCACTGGAAGTTTCTTTAAACTGTTTATTTCATGAGCTTGTTTTTGTTTTCTTTGTAAATGTCTGCAGTAAATTTGTCAAAGCTTTCATTCATTGTACCACGACCGTAAGCTTTAGCAATGACGCTATCGATTTTGTGTAGTTCCTTGTATTTTCAGTCGTTCTTTTTTCAGTGTTACTAAGTTGAATTGTGATAATTTATTTAATTTCTCTCTCTCTCTCTCTCTCTCTCTCTCTCTCTCTTTCTCTCACTCACTTCCAGTATGCTTTCCAGTAATTACATTTTCTGTAAATTCTATCTTCTCATAGCATTTAAAAAAAAGGTTTCTTTGCCATTTTTAAAATTGTAGTTTTAACTAGTTTTCTCTGTTCTGCAAATTCTCTGACAACCTACATTATTGCATCTGACTTTCCAGGTATATATTTTACTTTTCTCTAAAACTAAATCTTTGTTGCCAGTTTCACCGCGTTATCTGTTTATTTTCCATACAGTCACAATCACATAAAAATATTTGCATTAAATATCAACTCTTTTTCTTACTCACCTTAACCGAAACTTATCATGTCAAATTCAAAGAAAAAAATAACATCAGTGGGTTCGTAGTAGGTTCAATGATTCCAAGAACTTAAATTATGAAAAAAGATAGATACTCTGTGGACATCAAGAAGAGAAAACAATCCTAAGCAGTTACAAATTGAAGGAAAAAGAAGGTGAAGGATAATGGAAAGAGAAAAGAAGAAAGAGATACGGAGAGAGAGAGAGACGGAGAGAGAGGAAGAGAGAGAGAGGAAGAGAGAGACGGAGAGAGAGGGAGAGAGAGGAAAAAAGAGACGGAAAGAGAGACGGAGAGAGAGACGGAGAGAGAGGGAGAGAGAAACGAAGAGAGAGATGGAGAGAGAGAGAGAGAGAGAGAGAGACGGAGAGAGGGACGGAGAGAGAGAGACGGAGAGAGAGATGGAGAGAGAGAGGAAGAAAGAGAGACGGAGAGAGAGAGAGAAAGAGAGAGAGACGGAGAGAGGGACGGAGAGAGGGACGGAGAGAGAGAGACGGAGAGAGAGATGGAGAGAGAGAGGAAGAAAGAGAGACGGAGATAGAGAAAGAGAGAAACGGAGAGAGAGACAGAGATGAAGAAGAGAGAGACAGAGAGAAGCGGAGAGAGAGGAAGAGAGAGACGGCTAGAGAGACGGAGAGAGAGAAGAAGAGAAAGACGGAGAGAGAGAGTGGAAGAGAGAGACGGAGAGATGGAAAAAGAGAGAGACGGCGAGAGAGACGAAGAGAGAGACGGAGAGAAAGAAGAAGAGAGAGACGGAGAGAGAGACGGAGAGAAAGAAGAAGAGAGAGACGGAGAGAGAGACGGCGAGGAGAGATGGAGAGAGATGGAGAGAGACACGGAGAGAGAGAAGAAGATAGAGACGGAGAGAGAGACGGAGAAAGAGAAGAAGAGAGAGACGGAGTTAGAGAGAGAGAAGACAAGAGGAAGTGAAAGAACAGCTGGTAAGATAATTTTAATAAAATATACTACAATACTGATAAGTGATATCGAATACTGCACAGACTGGAGAAACTTGATAGATCATGTGGATTTGCTGAGATTAGTAATGTGAGAGAGATGTTGATATAGAACTTGGAACATTGTAAAACGAACCTGAATCTGTTACTTAAAAATGAATTGCATTTTACTGTCTCGTGCTATTTTCTTATAGATTAGAGGCATACATACAGCACTCTTTAATTCTTAAAATTTAGTTTCTGAAAAAGTATTACAGAACTTTAGTTTTTTAGTACCAAAGCAAGGGAAATATATATTTATTTATCTTTATGTAGAGGTTGTCTGTCAGCTAATGTACATATCGTGAAGAAGTATGACAGCTTTCAAGATTCAAAACTTTGGTTCCTTAGTGCTCGTCCTTATGTTCCACGTTCGGCCGTCACGTAAGTATTCCATATGTTGTGTGTAACAATCTCACACCTCAAGGATTTAAGTGCTTGCAAAGATGTGATATTTGAATTAAATATATTAGCCTCTCTGTATACATGGTTTCATTGACTGTTATTTCAGCTACCCTAGGTTTGAAAATATTACATAGAAAAAAAATTTTTTTTAATTATACATTCATAAACATAAGTTCGTAAATTTCTCCCTCACTGGCCTTCCTGCCTTTCCTAGTCTCTCGTTTACACAGATATGTTCTACGTAGAATCTTAGAATCGGTGAAATAAGATCCACGCTCACAGTATCGCTTAATTGCTGTGCAGTGCTCTCTATAATTTATTTGCCTTAATTAGTCCTAAAATTTGCCAACCCAAAGTTTTATCATGAATGCATTTTATGTATATAATTTTAAAACCATTAATGCATATGTATGTGTATACTTTTTAAATTAAACTGTATCATGGGCTACGTATGTTAAAAACCTGCACTGCATTATATAGGGTTCAGTATTATCCACGGGTTCAAGAATCGGGGATAAGACTTCGACCCAAATGGTCATGGTTCCAGGGTGACGTATGTACGAATACACAGTGATTGTCAACAAGCATCATTGATATAGGTGGAGTTACATACTAGATTATTTTTTAAAGTTTGACTTCGTGGCATGAATAACCAGCAAAGAGTTTTTAATTTATTATTTCGGAGAAGAAGAAGAATTTTAAAGTGTCGGTTTGTTTGAAAGTCTTTATTTAGTGCGAAAAATTGGCTGGAATGTCTGCACACATTAAACAAATCAGTTGAGAAGACATGATTATGAGATCAGCAAAATACACATTTGTCTCAGAACTGACTGCATTATCACATTCTTCTGCTTTGCAACAACAGCTTCTTATCACTGTCAAATCTTGCTTCAGTTACCTTCTATGGGAGGACTGCGTGCGGTGATTTCAATCCTCACGAGACATGGGACTGGTTTATTTTGTCAGAAAATCTGACGGACAACTGTAGCAGGAAAGGGGTTAGGTGGGGGAGGCGGAGTACGACGATGGTACCGTATGTTTCTGTTATCTCTCATTTAAGGAATCCTTTCCCCGAGTCTTAGCTTCAGTACTATTTTAAGACAAAAAATATTATATTTTGACTGGATAAAATTGTAATGTTACTATTTACTGTTTGAATACTGTCATGTAGCGCTATCAATGATCGTCACGATATTTTGAGTAGTAATATGTTTTACTATTTTCTGGTTTAATACACTCTTGTTTTAATACACTCTGGTTTTAATACACTCTTATTGTGAGAAAAAGCAACAGTTCTGTGTCTATGGTTTATAGATTATTGCAAAGCATTTGATAAAGTAAAGCTCAAAGAAATCATACAGATGTTAAAAGGCATAAATATAGATGGAAAAGACCTGAGAATCATAAAGCAGTTATATTGGAAACAAATGGCTGCAATCAGGATTGATAATCAAATAGGATAATATCAGAACATAGAGGTAGGACTGTGGCAAGGATGCGTTTTATCCCCAGACCTTTTATTTCTCTATAGGGAAAGATTTATGAGACACATTGAAAACGTGCCTGGGATAGTAGTAGGTAGATACAACCAAATAATCTAAGACATGCAGACGACACTGTACTGATAGTCCAAAGCACAGAAGAGCTACAGCCTTGTTAGACAAAATCGTAGAAGAAAAGTGAGAATAACTTATTTAGTTTAAATACTAAGAAAATAGAAGGCATGGCCATATATCCAAGAAAGAAACACCAGTAAAACGTAGCATCAAAGTAAAAGGCACATAATTAAAGCAAGTGGACACATTCAAGTATTTAGGAACAATAATAACACAAGATGGAAGATGCGAAACTGAAATAAAGAGAAGAATGGCCCAGACCAAGTCAACATTTATGAAAGTGAAAAATATACTGTGCAATAAAGCTCGGTCGATTAACACTAGAAAGAGAGTCATTCAATGTTACATTGAACTCATATTACCAGGCTCAAACCGAAAGTTGTGTGCATTTTTTTAAAATCAGATTTTATAGATTTGAGAAAATATAAATGTATCATCTTAATTTGCATCCTTTGCACTTCATGTAGAGGTTCACATGACGTCATCATCATTTGTCACGTGACCATGCTGGGCAGAAACAAATTGGTGGGTGCAGAAGTTTCGTTTCGTCATTGTGCTTTTATTGAGTTCCTCATTAAAGAGGAAATCCCCGCTGCTGAAATTCACCATAGACTTCGTCTTGCTTGTGGAGGTGTGTGCATGGGTGACAGCAGTGTTAGGAGGTGAGTGAAACATTTCAAAAATGGAAACACCAGCATCCAAGATATACCTCGCAGCGGTCGTCCTCGAACTGCCTCCACTAAACGCATCGTGGAAAGGGTTGGCGACATCATTAAAGAAGAAAGATGTGTCGCAGTATCTGAAATAGCTCTAAATCTTGAAATAGGACACAATGAAGTAAATGATTGCCAGGAATATCATTTGGCGGGTACAACCTTAACAACTTGAGATATGTAGACGACACAGTTCTGATTGCTAAAAGTGAAGGGGAGCTACAGGCTCTTCTGGACATTGTGGTTCGTGAAAGTAAAAGTAAAGGTCTCAACTTGAACAAAAAGAAGACTGAAGTGATGGTCATCTCAAAGAAAAGAATACCATCAGAATGTAACATTACCATCGAAGGCACAGAACTGAAAAAGTTGATAGATTCAAGTACTTAGGAACAATTATAACAGCTGATGGGAAATGTCACAACGAAATAAAAAGCAGACGTGCTCAGGCCAAGTCAGAATTCCAGAAAATGAGAAACCTCTTGTGCAACAGATCCATATCAATGGAAACAAGATTCCGAGTACTTAAATATTACATCGAGCCAATTTTGCTTTATGGATGTGAAGCATGGTCCATGAATAAGAGAGTACAGCGAGAAATTGAGGCCACGGAAATGTGGTTCATAAGAAGGATGTTGAAGGTACCATGGACAGCTAAGAAAACCGATGAAGAAGTCTTAAGAGAGACTGGATTTAAAATACAAATTACAGGAAATATCATGGGCAGACAAGTGAGATTTATAGGACATTTTCTGAGAAGAGGAAAATTGGAACACACTGCGACAACTGGAAAAACTGAGGGAAGAAGAGGCAGAGAGAGAGAGAGGGGGAGAGAGAGAGAGAGAGAGAGAAGTTACTGGATGGGCTGTCAGTGTGGCTAGGCAGAAAGTCACCAGCGGATCTCATAATCAAGTCTAAAGACAGGTAATTGTGAAGAGAAATGATCGCCTACGCCATGCGGCTCGGCACTTGATTGATTGATTGTATCATATGTCAAGTGACGTTGTCAATAATCCATCTGTGATATTATTTGTAAGAATTAAATGGATTCAATAAACATATTCAGCGGCTTCGTCAAGTGAGTCTCGAAATATCGTGAAGCCTATTCAAGACAAGAGAAATCGTGATGTGTGTAAAGATAACGTTGCGTGGAGACTAAAGAAGATCTAAATATAATGCAATGACCTTATCTGCAACTAATATGGCAGGTCAAGTTGTTGTCGCGACCACTATTAACGTTGAGACAGGTAAAACGAATAAATTAGAAACGAAGGAAGTCATAGTTCAATAACGCCTCATCAAAATGATGTAACTGATCTCCAGGTGTTTCAAGTACGAACTTTTTGGCACATGGAACATTACAAACTAGTCGTCATAGTAACGATCATAGGTAGCGCCACCTGGAAGTAATAAAACAGCAACTATGCAGCTAGAACAGTTCTTTCATTACATCTTCTTTACAAGTGTGGCAGTGTACTCAGCTGAAGCGCTACAATTGACAACCGATAATTGAACGTGCTACCAGAAGAAGTGATAGTGACAATAAGTGATAGAGACCACTAGAATATTATTATAACATATTAGCAAAACATAAACATTGTTATAATGGTGCCCGAGACTATTCTCCAATTTCGGGAGATGAGAACCTAAGGTAACAAGGTGGAGTACAATCGAACACGTGCAAGAGCAGCCATACATATTACCAAACAAGAAAAGAGAGAGAGACATGGAGAGACACAAGAGATAGACAGACTAGAAGACAGACACAGAGAGAGAAAGTGTGTGAGAGAGAGAGAGAGAAAGAGAGAGAGAGAGAGAGAGAGTCAACATACTATTAGTAGCCAGATCCCGTCGAGGGAAAACCTCGAGATAGTTATTCACATGTTGTTGATCTAATACAGTAGAGAGCTCGGAATTGTCCTCGTATCACGTGTAGGGTATAGCAAATTTTGAAGTTGAGAATATGGTTGAAGGTGTGAAACACTGTTTAAATGCTACAGTGATGAACCAACGAGATGCATTTTCTAGTGATGTTATCAAATAAGAATCTGAAGCTTGTTAGACCAAATTAAATGGAATCTGTGACTTGTGCACCATATTTGATTTATTGAAATCTGTAGTATCTGCGAGGCCATTCGTGATGTGTATTAAAATAACTTCTACTTCGAGTGACGTGAATCTTTAAATGGCATTAACATCCAGGAAAATTGATGTAGCAAATCAAAGAGTTATCGTATCTACAATCAATCAAAGGGAAGCAGAACGACGGTACAAGAGAGAAAAGAGATGGAGACGGTATTGTATAAATTCTATGGAGTATTGTAAGAATATTTCTGCAAAAGCTAGGTTATTCGAAGTGTGTCCATCAGATAGGTTGTCATCTGACAACCTCTCTCTGTAGTCCATGCCAATCTGGCGTTGGTCGCCACTGATTTCCACAACCATTTGTCCTTTGCTTAGGCTGTATTTTGGACTGTGCTCAGTCCCACTCTTTTAGTCCATCAAAAATTTTGTTTCTTTGTCTTCCTCTCTCCTTTTTTCCTACCAGTTTTCCTGTTGTCATTAAATGTTCCAACTTGCTTTTTCTAAAAACATGTCCCGCAAATCCTGACTGTATTGACTGAATTTTGTCATAATTTTTTTTTTTTTTTTTGCCCAGCCTCGCTTAGAACCTCTTCATTTATTTTCTTGGCTGTCTACAGTATTCTCATCATTTTTCTTATGAATCACTTCTCCGCCGCTTCCAGCAGATTTTGAGTGTTGTTTGTATTCGTCCAAAGCTTCGCATCCATATCATACAAGGGTCATACTGAAAGTCGTGAGCAATTTTTTAAAAATTCAGAATTTATAGATAGAAAAAATATAAGTGCACCACCTTATCTGCATCATTTTCTTCACTTTTCAACATAATCTCAGTTTCTCTGCACACATTTTTCCCATCGCTCTGCAAGTTTGAAAATACCCTCCCGGTAGAACTCCGTTTTAGCTGACCAAAGGCACAAACGCACTGTTTTCTGTACGTTCTCTCCTGTGTCGTAGTGATGGCCTCGCATTTGTTCTTTCACAAAATCGAAATAAACTATAATCACTGGGTGCCAGAAAGGGCTATAGGCAGGGCGTGGAAATATTTCCCAACCTATTTTCTGAATGTCCTCAGTTGAGTGATGGTTTTTCTCACGGCTTTGTGGTCAACAAACGTGGGACCCAGCGGGCACACCGTTTTCTATAGCCTAGGGTTTAATTGTTCTGTTTCTGATTCTTGAAGAAGGCTTTTGCTGAAATGCTGGACTGTTATAGGTCCTTCATTTATACGTACTCATCTTGCTTTCTGTCATTCTTTTTCTACTCATTTTCCTCACTCTTTCTATCTTTTTGCAAAACTGAACTATACATCCATTTAGTTTCTTACTACTATATAGTCACTGTCAATTTCTATCCTCAGCTGTAGTCTATCATTCTAATTTAGATTCTAGTCTAGTTCTGACTGGTTGAAACTATCTTTCAACGTCTCTTCCTTTCGAGATCTCTCTAATGATTTTTTTTCTATAGTCTCGGTTGAGCTCTATCTATACTCCTCGCTGAACCCTTTCTGCTCCTGGTCTAGTGACATTCCCCTATCTCCTCTTCCTGTTCTCCTATTATCCTGGTTTGTCCGCGTTTCTCCTTCTTATAAGCCCATTTCTAAGATTCCCAATCGATGGTGTACCCCGCCTTTTGGTCCCCAGCTGGCTTATTTCGGTATCTTACTTTGGTCTTGGGATACGTCGGACATCGGTGCTCCTCTCTTTGATCATCTTGGGCAGAATGTGAGACGGGCCTGCGTGCCCAATTCTTTACCCTTGAAAAATAAAGATTATTCATTCATTCATTCATTCATTCATTCTTAATGGTTAACTGGCCTTTTCACATGTCCAATTTGCGTCCTTAGTTAAACATGACAATCCTGTCGGTAATTATGCTGCATCAACTGTGTTAAATCCGTCTATTCAGTTGTCATGAGGGATATTATTCAGTCCACTATCTATTTCGCGTTCCTTCTCTACTTTTATTCTGTCGTCGTTTAATTGCGTCTGCTATTTCTGTGTACCTACTTAGTTTGGTAACTCTTCTGAAAGTCCTGTTGTAATATTACTAACATCATGGAAAGTTCATCTCCCACAGGTTCATACATTTTTCATTTGGTTACCTTCGTTTCCTAGTTAGACTTCACTAATCAATAATTTCCATAACTATAATTATAATGCTCATAATAATATATTCTTAATACTATTATCTCAGTTTCTAAGACTCTCTCCCTCCCTCCCTCTCTCTCTCTCTCTCTCCCTCCCTCTGAACCTTAAGTGCACAGGGCACATGGGGCTTCCGCAATGGTTTTCCATAAACTTTGCCTTTTTTCCCGCTCTTGCCCAAGTGAACCCTCTATTGCTCAACATCCTCTCTGTTGTTCTTCTCCATGTCTCTTTTGATTTACCCTTATTTCTGTTCCCCTGTGGTGTCTATCTTAGTGATATTTTTGGTAGTGAGTTGTTAGTCATTCGAAGCACATGTCCCAACCATTGCCAGCGTCTTTCCTCAATAATTGCTGTCAGTGGGTTCATCTACATTTCTGCCAACAAGATGTTATTTCTTATGCTGCTTTGTCAAAATATTTTTCTAATTCTTCGTAGAAATTTAGTCTGGAAAGAATATTCAGCTTGTTTTCTATGGTTTTGGTGGTTTTCCAGCATTCATTTCCATAGAGTAGTACACTTAGAACATTACTCTTAAATATCCTGATTTTCATCTTCTAGCTTAATTATTTTTATTTCCATATATTCTTCAGCATTGCAAAAGACACTATCATGCACGTTATGTTATACAGAATTGTCATTTTTTGCTCTAGCATAATTCCTAATTTGCTATTGAATTAATCTTGATTAGTCAGTCAAACCTTTGCCATAGCACGGCCAGAACCATGATTTTATTGAGAAACGAACTAACTTTGGAGTGCCATGGGAACCACTTGGTCCAGGACACTGAGTTGTTGAGGCTCTTTTTATTTCCTCTGGTAAGGGATTTCAAGAACTTGCAAAACAAAGACCCGAGTAAGTGAAAAACAGTGTTTAGTAAGATACAAATAATCGTACAAGTCATCATTGGATGGAGAATACATTTCTGGCATACTGGACATTTTTTAAAAATATTGTACAGAAACATGTAAAAGAATAATACAAATCAGCAACATAAAAAATGCATTTAAATTTCATTTCAAATTTTAATTCTTTCCTGTTTTATATGAAATAAGTATTAGACACATCAACGTCTGATTTATATGAAATAAGTATTAGACACATCAACGTCTGGTTTATATGAAATACGTATTAGACACATCAACGTCTGATTTATATGAAATAAGTATTAGACACATCAACGTCTGATTTCCATCGTGTAAAAAGGCCGTGGTATTAAGCAAAGAAAAATAAACAAGGATGTTCTGAGAGAAGATAGAGAGGCGAAACAAACAATAACAAAAGTTTAAACTCTTAAGACACGTTCTACGGCGAAGCAGGCTAGAATACATTGTGACAACGGGAAAGATAGAGGACAAAAGAAATCGAGGTAGAGAGAGAGAGAGAGAGAGAAATGTTGGACGAACTAACTAGACGGCAAGGAAAAACAACGCCAGCACAGCTTATAATCTGCACTCGGAGCATGATAACCAGCGTCAGTCGGCAGGGAAACAGATAGATAGGTTTTAACAAAAAAATATACTCAAGTAAAAAAATAAGATATATATATATATATATATATATATATATATATATATATATATATAATTTATGTTAAATTTAATAAGTTTTGGGCAGCTATCAGAATACGCACAACGCACTTGAAGTACATGTAAGCAATAAAAAATCTAGGAATAAATGCCGTAAAAAAATTAATTGGATTTTTAACAGATATTTATATACTAAGCATGGATAGTAAAGGGTTAACGTTGTGATATAGTGAGGAAATTTTTTTTTCTATGCAGAAAAATAGAATAGTGAACAAATGATCAACAAGCAGCATCAATCTTCAAGAATATTGAGAACATATGGAATTCAAAAGTTATGAGCACAAAAACCAAGTTAAGACTATTCAATTCAAATGTAATATCCACCCTCATTTATGCATGTGAAAGCTGGAAAACAACTAAAGAAATAGACAAGAAATTAGACTTTTGAAAACAAGTGCCTAAGGAAAATACTCAGCATCAAGTGGAACGAATTCAAGAACAATGCAGAGATAAGACAGATGACTGAACAACAACCAGTCTCATGGGTGATCAGGAAAAGGAGATGGACATATGTTGGTCACTTGATGAGAAGAAATGATCAGAGAATCCAAAAACAAGCTATCAAGTGGAACACAACAGGCGAAAGAAAAAGAGACCGCGTGAAATTCTGAAGAGGACATTGTTAAGAGAGGCCAAATTAAAATAATAATAATCGCACTTCTCACATCCAACAGGTGCCACATTTTGTGTAGCTGACAGATTTGGACCACATTGTGAATTTAAATGTCGGTGTCAAGGCGGATGTAAGCCGGGCGGCGAATGCAAGGACGAACCACTGTGTATGTCTGGCTACTTTGGTCCATTTTGTCAGTACGGTAGGATCAACAGCATTATGTCTGTACACTTCTATTGATCTATGAATTATTGTAGGTGATCACGTGCATCTATAGCGCACTGGTTTTTATGTCCCTCTTTTAAAATTTGTGTTGACTGCCATTTTTATGCAGCTAGGCTAACGTGTGTCCACGTCGTAGATCATGTACATCAGCTATTCTCAACCGGAGGTCATGGAAGATTGGGGGGGGGGAAGGTAAGATCGAGGGTGGGGTAGAGGATGAAGGGACTGGGCTGTGATAAAAGCGGTCACTTAGCTCACAGAATGGAGGGTAAGGGTTGAAGGAAGTAAAAATGAAGGATAGATACACGAAATGAAAAATCTATTTTTTTTTATCTCCAGCTCTTCTCAAACATTCTTCATTAGTTATTTTTGCTGGCCGGAGAATTCGCAACATTCTTCTAATAAACCACATTTCTGCTGCTTCCAATGACTTTTGTGCAGACCTGCCTATTGTCCATGATTCACTTCCATATAACAAGATAGGTTCAATATAGCATTTTAGGACTCGTTACTAACATTCATTGATAAGAATGTGTTGCACAATATGTTTCTTATTCTCTGAAGTGCAGTCTTTGCTTGGCCTATTCTGTTCTCAATTTCTGTTTCCCATTTCCCCTCTTAGTTATTACTGCTCCAGGGTATTTGGATATCTGCGCCTGTTTTAGAATAGTTCCATTCAATCTGAATTTTAATGTTTATGAAATACCTCCAAATATAGAAGGTTCAAATGAATAAGGGTTTCCCCAAAGAACCAGGCGCGGACCAACTGGCGGTAGTCCCAGGGAGCAAGGTAGAGTAGTAGGTGGCTCTACTACTCCTATAAAGTGCCTAATGTGCTCAGTGAAGGGAATACCAGGCGGGTAAGAGGCGACCTAAAACCTCTCGCTTCCGCCGCCTTGCAGGTAGGACAAGGAGTCAAAAGGCTAGAGGAGAGTCTGAACACAAACCAACAGAAGGCAACTGGAAATCACTGGTGAAACTCAAGAATAGCTATGATTGTACATACAATATACACACTTATATTGAATTAAAACTGGCATATAGGTGGCAGTAGCAAGAAAATCCAGTAATGGTTAAACTATGGTCTATCAATCTGCGTAACTTGAAAATTAATTATGAAATATTACTAATGCTGAATTATTGTGAAACATTACTAATGCTGAGTTGTTGTGTTGTGTCTTCAACATTATGTTACAAGAATGCTAACTGGCCCAATCTTATATTTCAGAAGATGTAATTAATAATACTGATGCTCCTTTGTGGTTGAAAGACAGTTCAAATGAGACTTGTAATCCATCACTGAAGGAGATGCATCGTTTAGATATTGCCTTACATAAGAATATGTACATCACCTGGCTGAGGATGATCGTACGAACCACGGGTAAGTTTGCCATGTAGAGCATCAGTGTGCAGAGTTTTATACATTTTGTGTCTTCTACCCGGACACAAAACATGTTCTGATGTGTCATAAGACACATTACGCATTTACCGTTTCTGAAGCAATAGTTAATTTTCTTGCACCACCAGCTGGAATAAAATGGATTTGTTGGATTTGTGAACTTACATTCGCCATTTAAATGTTTTGGGCGAATCATCCGTTATTTTTTTTTTTTTTTTTGCAGTTTAAGTTAAAGAAAACAAGTAAGAAATATCTGTCAATATGGTAAGCTCTGTGTCAATAATGTTCTACACTTCAGACGACCTATGTCAATTAAATGTCCCTCGTATATATGTATGTATATATGTGTGTGTCACACCTCGTCCGTGTGTGTGCGTGCGTATATATATATATATATACGCACGCACACACAGACGAGGTGTGACACACACACAAATTGTAAATGTATCTCATTTTACCGAGCAACTGGAGAAATTAAATCCTATCTCCTACAGAATAGTTCTAATCTGAGCTGACACAACTTTGCACACGATATGCTGCCAACGTTCATATCAGTCCTGCAGGTAAATTTTTTTAAAAAATTGTTGAGGAATTCCGTCGTTTTTATTTTCACATTTTCTGCTGACAGAAAATGGATTCCTTTCACCAAGAACTTGATCTTTCGTAATAGGCAGAAGCCACAGGGAGCCGTGTCTTGCGAATATAGTGTGTGCTTTAGCACAGTGAAGTGATGAATTGATAAAACACTTAATCACAGACAAAGCGCTATTGCTGGCGCGTTGTAATGGTGTAAAATCGAATCGATGGTCATCATTTTTCACGCTTTCTCTACTTCCGAAAATCGTTTGTGCCATTCAGAAATGCGTGCACCAGACAAGCACCCATTGTAACCCTTTGTCAATAACTGAAAAGTTTCATTAATGGATTTCTTCAGCTTCACATGAACCTTGAGTATAACTCGCTGTTCCGTTTCCACTGCGCTGTTTTCTGACAGAGAGGCGGTGTATGTCTCGTACACGAGTCCGCTGGAGCTGAGTATAGCGATGGAGTTGGGCCGTGTCTTACAGTGCATGTTAGAACATGCTCCGAAACCACCTTTCTGTTTCTCCCCTTCCTTTCTCGACGTTGATTTACATTATAAAAACTGAGAATACTGAGACTATGTACAAAAAGTATTAAATCGACACCAAAATACAACATAAATAGCTAGTCTGTACCGTGTGTGTAGCAAAATCCATTGTAAATTAGGATAGTATTGTTATTATCATTATTATTAATGTTATTACTTTTGTTATTACTATTAGCATATTTATTATAGTTATTGTTATTACTGATATGCTGGAAGAAAGGACAGAAACGATGAAAAGTTCGGAAGAGGAACACTCCCACGCATTAGTAGTAATATTACTACAGGACGCTCAGATGTGTAGTCACACTAAGTAGAATCCAAAAATACAAGACACGATGAAAAGCGTGGAAACAAAAGTAGAGAACTGACTAATCCCTGAAACCTACGACATAAAAGAGATAGTGCACTTAGATAATATCCCCCATGACAATTGTATAGAAGCATTTGATGCAACTGACCGGTGAGGCATATTTGCTAATATTATGACGCAATTTGCACACAGTTTTGAAAAATGGGTGTGGATTGACCCATCCAAGAATCCAATCAGGGCCCAATCAGTAGATATTTAACCAGCTGACTAATAGAAAGATCTAGAGGTATGTCCCATTGGACAACTGACCCAGGAGATATAAGCCAGTAGGGCAGTTTTGAGAGGATAGACGAAGGAGGACAAAATAGATACATAGAACAGAGGAGCGGAGGATAAGTAAAGAAAAAAAAAGAGGACGGACATAGAGAAGAACAGAGGGGAACAGTACATAGAATTATTCACGAGTGGTCAGCCTAGTGCAGTGTAGATTTAGACATATTCGGTTACTGTAGAATTAACGTTAGAGTTTGGTTTTGTGAACAATGATAATGTGCTTCAACGACAAAACTAGGGAATTTTATGCACTATTGCATCTTATTTCAGCTAATGTTGTCAACAATACATCTGTGACTTTATTTGTCAGAATTGAATGGATTCAGTGAACATTTCATCGAATTTAGTGAAGTGAATGTTGTAATACTTGTAAAACCTATTATAGACTAGAGAAATCTGAATTGTGTGTGAAGATAGCGTCCCATAACGGCAAACGATGAATAGAGTATAATACGATAGATGATAATAAGACTTTAATTACTAGCTGAAAGGCACAAGTAATGCCATATATATATATATATATATATATATATATATATATATATATCTTGAGAATATTGATGGAAAGATCAATAGAAGTAAAGACGGACCAATAATTATGCTTCGTAGACTAATGTAAAGCATGCGATAAAGTGAGACACAGAAATTATAAGAGTGCTGGAAGACATCAACATAGATGGGAAAGATCCGAAACCCATCAAAAAAATATATTGGCAGCATCAGCAATAATGAAAGTTGAGAACCAAATAGGAGCTTTTCAAGACATAAAATTGAGAGTGAGATACGGATGTGTTCTATATCCTGACCTGTTCTCCTTGTACAGCGAAAATATAATAAGAAATATAGAGAGCGTGCCAGGAATATAAATAGGCGGGTGCAATCTTAACAACTTAAGATATGTAGATGACACAGTTCGGATTGCTAAAAGTGAAGGCTCTTCTGGACATTGTGGTTCGTGAAAGTAAAAGTAAAGGTCTCAGCCTGAATAAAAAGAAGACCGAAGTGATGGTCATCTCAAAGAAAAAAATACCAGCAAAATGTAATATTACTATCGATGACACAGAACTGGATCAAGTTGATAGAGTCACGTACTTTCATTCATTTGCATGTCCCTTGCGGAACTTCTCCTACCTAAAAGCACTCCTGTAGGCCTCTCGGTTGTAAATAAGATGCCCTGCTACTGGTGCATCCATTTGCAGATTATCAATGATGTCTTGCAATCATCTCCGCCTTGGTCTTCTTCTCTTTCTTGTTACCATTATGTACCATTCCAAGACGGTCTTCTCTAGATTATCATGACGTTTAATGTGTACAAAATATTTAAGTTTTCTTTGTTTAATCCTCTTTACTAGCCAGCCTTCTTCAGTATTAAGTTCTTGTAGTGTGGATATATTTGTTCTTTTCTGTGTCCATGATATTTGAAGAATTCTTCTGTAGCATTTACATTCAACGGCATTTATGTGTTTCTCAGCTGTTTTGTTAAGTGTCCAGGTCACACAAACATATGTTGCGATGGGAAAGATGCATACCATTAAACTCTTATTTTTGTAGTTCTGTCTGTTCATCTTCACAGCTCATACCTGAATTAAAACACCCACTCATGTGAAAGTGAAAGCATCACTTTCAATTTTAAATGTTTCTCTCTACACAGAACATGGTCTGATGACGAATCTCGATCGTTGTATTTCTTGCGACGTACAGCTGAATGTCATTTTTGTGTCATTGTTTAACTGATGACATCTTATTACACAATTTGTAGCTTCATTATTTTGAGAATGGTATCTATATGTAATATCTCTGGAACATTTGTCATCTTAAAAATAAAGAACAAATAGATCAACCTTTGATTTATATCCATATTCAAATATCTCAGATCACTAATTTTCAAAGCATCGCACGGGAAAAGGTAAGAATGTGGAAAGGAAATAGAAAATTTATATATATATATATATAAACTATATATATATATATATATATATATATATAAGTGTGGTAGCTAATCTACTTCAGTCTCCTCTGAGCGTAGGCAAACGATAACAGAAGATCGACCATTATACAATCATATGTGATATGTGAAATGTGAACTGTGGTTTCCAGAAGAATGTTGGACTGTTTCTTGAGCGACTTAAGTGATGAGAGTAAGAAAACGCCAACTAATGAAGAAATGTCATTAAAAAAGGAAAATAAAGCATCACAGCTTGTGAAAAGCATACAGCCAGGAAGGAAGAACTGTTACAATTATCATCAGAGCAGAACATTTATATGTGATGAGAGTGGAAAATGTTCCGAAGGCACGATCAGTAATGTTTTAAATGAACCAGTCTGACATTAAAATAGCAATGGAGAGACGTGAGTGCTTGGAATCTATTATTATTGCACTGAATACCATAACTCAGTAGTGAAACAATGCGATGAGCTTGCATTATTCATGATAACATTCAACAAGGAAAAAAAAAGCTAAGATGACTAGAGCTTGTTGCAAAAATACATTTATTAGCAAAATTCAAGGACACAGGCCATGAGATGGACCAAATTTACAACATTGATACATTATCTTCGAAAAATTTCGTGAAATTATAATAATGTGATATTTTAACATTTGAAAGTGGAATGCATCAGAAGCGGTAGTAAAAATCTCATTTTTGTTTTCTTAACATAGAGAGCTTCTTCAACATAAAACTGACCTTCAACGATAACTTACAGCCATGTATAAATCAGAGGAACTACATTTTCGATAGTATAACAGTCGATGTTACCTGTGACAATTACGATTCTGTAGAGAATATCAGATTAACTGGGACTCTAGTGAGAAGCCTGTGTCGATTACATATCAGTGGTGGTAAGTTGCTACTTTGTATTTACTGCAGAGAAAAATACGGAACGAAATCAACCAGCTTTTTTACTTTTCTTGTATGTTATTCAAATTCACTTTGGATTAACAATACGAAAATGCTTAAGTATATTATAGCATGTTTGGTGGTAGCCATACTGTTACTGACAAATAAAATATAAAATAGTAAAGCATTTCGTTAGTGTAAGTATTCTCTCACTATCTATTCCTAAAAAATATACACTCAAATAAAGTGAAGAACTATACTTTTAATAGAATTTAAACAGAAAAAGAAAACATTCAATGGCTTGATCACTTGTAGACGTGAACTATTTGTTTACTTTGGAACACAATGAAAAAAGAACTATTTATTAATGATGCAGCTTTTTAAAAAAAAACTTCATTCGTTCATTCATTTGTATGTCCCTTGCGGAACTTTGCCTCTCAAACAGCACTCCTGTAGGCCTCTCGGTTGCGAGCAAGATGGCCTGCTGTTGCTGCGTCCATTTGCAGATCGTCAACGATTTCTTGCAGCCATCTTCGTTTTGGTCTTCCTCTTTTTCTTTTTCCCATGATGTATCCTTCCAATACGATCTTCTCTAAATTATCATGACATTTAATGTGTCCAAAATATTTAAGTTTTCTCTCTCTAATCCTCTTTACTAGCCAAAAAAAACTTACAAAAAAATACAACCTCCCTAACAGAGTCTTTAAAATGGAGAAAACTACATTGAGAGTAGTAGATGTAATGGACAGCATTAAAGTAAAATAAAAAATATGACCATAGAAAAGTACCAGCTGTTGCTAACACAAAGGGCAGACAAAGATGTACTCTGTGGCAATTACAATTACCGTCCTCATCTAATGGTCAAAATAAGAGAAATATAGACCATCATTAGTATACATTCATCAACGCATGTCTTCTTCTTGCATCTTTCCCGTGCGTTAAACGTCACATAGGGCTCGCATGATACATCGCCATCTTTTCCTGTTTTCGGAGAGATTTTGAACCTCGTCAATGAATTTTATGCCTCTAAATTGTCCTCTCAATTGTCCTCTCTTGACAATGTCCTCTTTAGAATTTCACGTTGTTGACTTCTTTTTCTTCTGCCTGTTGTGTTTCACTTGATAGCGTGTTTTTGGATTCTCTGACTCTTCTCATCACGTGACCGACTTATCTCCATCTCCTTTTTCTTATTACCCATGAGACAGGTTGATGTAATACATATAGCACAGATAAAATACACAATTAACAAATATTAAGTACAAAAAAGTGGACTCAACATCAACAACAAATAAGACAAATTATGATGTGAAAGCAGAAAACAAAACAAAAAAAAAAATAAGTTGAAACTAGATTGGTTATGTGCTTCGAAAGGATACCAAAACCAATGGAAAAACAGTCAACACAGGAGTAAGTAAAAGAAAGATTTGACCACTGAAGACAAATTCCAGAAAACAATATAGGGTACGAGGCGGATAACTTGACACAGCTGGACCATCATAAAAAAAGTTGACTGTGGATAGTAAGAAATGGATTAGTTTTGGTGCTGTCCTATAAGATGTGCTTGAAAATACTTGGTTAGTCTTCGTTTTTCATGGGTATATACAGATAGATTGAATTTATGGATACATGCATAATTTAAAACTGGAGATAGGAAAACATTTTTTTACAAAATTATTATCTAGAGCTACACAGTAATTAGTGTATAGGTATACACGTATACACGGAGCACTGGAGTAAAGCTGTGATACCAAAAAGTATAAACTAGGAGAAAAGGAAGAAATAGCTCTACCACACAACGAACACAAATTTGTGACGTTTCTGCATGAACCACAGAAGCAATTATGATTTTCTGGTAACAGCCATCAAACAATGCCACGCAGATGACACAAGCAGCCTAGCGTTTGAGAACCGCTACATTCAGGACTATGGGACTCTGGAATCACACGGTTTGAATTCTTCCACAATCATAATCCCTCCCTACTAAGCGCCACTCCCTTCTCACTTGTTACACATAGTTCAGAACCTCCTCACAACATCACAATACAACCCCTCTACCCCAACCATAATCATTTATTTCACTTTCTCCTGGCTTGGTTGTATCACTCTCTCTCCAGTCAACAGTTCTCCTAACACACATCACAATTCTTTATTTAAACATTCTCTACACTTCACTATGCGATTTCATGTACATTTCTAAACGAATATATTTTGAACGTAGCAAAGGGCGCATTTCTATCTGAAAGTCAGAAAAGCTTCAAGGCATTTTTTCAAGAGCTTCGGAAAATTTTCAGACTAATTGCTCTATTCATTTTATTTATTTATTTATTTAAATATATGATTTATGGGAATCTACACTTTTATCTTCTCTCTCTAATTCTTCGTCCTGTTTGTAAGATTAAAGCTCACTCCGAAACGTTACAACTTTGTGGTCGTTGGGTGGTAGAGCTTTTCCTACTTTTATCCTAATTTATACATTTTATTATCTAGAGTTAGAGCTACCAAAAGCGGTACATATTGATGGAGCACGTGGGTAAATATAATTACGTCACCTTTTGTCACTTATTTTCAAAATAAATTTGGGGAACCTTATCTTGACTCCTGTATTGCCTATTCGTGAATTTATTTATGTTCATTTCTACGTTGTAATACTTCATAACATGGCAAACTTTTTTTTTCTTACAAAGTGGTAGTTAATTTCTAACTTGTCTCATCCTCACACATTTGTCCCGTTACTCTCTCTCCTTCTCCCTTTCTCTCTCTCTCTCTCTCTCTGTGTGTGTGTGTGTGTGTGTTGCTATAAGAGGATTGTGCAGAACGCGTAGTTGATTGAATTTGTTCTTTCTTTTGCCGAGTGTGTGTTCTTCTGTCTCCCTAAATTTGTCACATGGGATAGCAGTATCCGCCTAGCTATTACTACAGGCCCTCAGTTGATCAGTGTTTGGTGTTAGTGGGAGAAGTCAAGTCTTGCTTCATTCATACCAGCTATAGAAAATCGTGCCTTACACAATAGGTTAAAAATTTCCGTTGAAGTGAGAGAATACACCCACATCTCTTTTATTACTCATTATGCCTTCCTTCATCAACGCAAAGTAAGGTCATTGTGATATTTCATCACAGCACACATTGGTTGAAATATAAATAAGAGAAGATCGACATTTTTTTTTGTTTCAGTTTAAACAAAAATATTTTAGTTCTTGATTTCAATTATGATTGAGATGAGGGACGGTCCCTCGTTCTTAAAATATAAATTTCTTGCCAATATAAGGTTGCAGATTTCATCGCCTTTTCGGAACTTTCTTCATACCAAGAAATCATTTCAAAAACGCTTCAGTTTGACTTGATTTTCCTCATAATGTTATCGTACTTTGTCAACTGGTCCATACTTTCTGTCATGTTGATAATGGTTTTTGTTGGGAAATTATTTTCTAAGCGTTGTCATTTGTCACTTCTCTTCTGGAGCAAAAGCTATTGGTTCATTAAAAGTGCATTGCTCTGCTAGTTCTTTTAAGGTAACACAGGCTAACAATGAAAAAAAACTTTTGACAAAATTTTAGCTATTTTGTATATATTTTCATCTGCTGAATTAAAAGGCGACACTCTTTTTTATGTATCACATAACGTATTCAACAAATTCGTTGTTTGTGCAATGGATAATTTCAAGTTCTTTTTATGTTGTTCTTTTAGGCATCAGCATACAGATAAGATATGATGTGGATAGTCATCATCTAAGTTTTCAGTTATAGTGAGAAATATAAATAGCTGAGTTTTGTGAACTTTGCAGGCAATTTTTGTTACTTTTGTCGAGAGCTTATGATTAAAATAAAACATCACAGAAACTTGAGAGTTTAGAAGATTCTTCTACTGGTTTTTCTGATTCAGAGAAAAATTGTAAGGAATTTCAATATGTAAACCAGGACCTTTAACTCTTCCCTCAATCTTAACTCAATAATTTGGTGAGAGATTTAGAAGTACCCAAGATTCTGCAGAAGGCTTAGCATCAAGAGTAAAAAATATTGGCAAAGGAACATCTATATGTTAGTATAGAAGTAGAGAACAGGAGTTTAGTTCCTACGTTTCTCACAATGGTGACATAGTATACTGCAGTGGTCTTGCTGGTTTGATGCAAAAGTTTGGAATTAATTACATAATACGAAGTTTAAAACTGTTTTATTGAACAATGGGAATAAAATTGCTTCGGAATCTGTTGGTCACTTTGTACACCGTATAGAAAGTTACAAGAATTTAGAACTGGCCCTCACAATAATAAAATAAACTGATCATGAATGGATGATCTGTGAAGACTTAAAGGTACTGAGTATGCTTCTTGGTTAGCAGAGTGGATATACTAAGTTCCCATGTTTTTTATGTGAATGGGGCAGCCGAGCAAAAAGTCAACACTGGCCGGCAAGAAAATCTTTAGATCCTGGAAACAAGAACATTTTCGTCCAAGTCCTATAGAATCACATAAAATTTTTCTACAGCAAATTCAAATAAAGATAGTCATCATGAATCAATTTGTTAAAGGCTTCTCAACCAGTGGAAACTGCTATCAGTTCGTCTGTAATAAATGTTCTCAACTTTCAGAAGTCTAGCTAAAGGACGGCATTTTTGTTGGATCAGATATTAGAAAACTGATGTTAGACGAAAAACACCTTTCTTCGATGAGAGAAATTGAAAAAGAGGCCAGGATAGCTTTCAAAAAAGTAGTCGTTAAGTTCCTGGAAAATAAAAAAAAGACCATGACTATGTAGTCTTTGTAGAAAACATGCTGGGAAATTATTTTTAAAAGCTCGGGATGGTCAATGAGCCTAAAGCATCATATCTTGCTTGCACATTTGGACTTTCTCCAAGAAAATCTTGGCGCAGTTAGCGAGGAGTTCGGAGAACGCTTTCATAAAGATGCTAAGGAAATGAAAAAAGAAAGATATCAAGGTCGTGTAAAACTTGTCCTGTTGTATGCCAATTTGTGAATAATTCCGCACAAGCATCTGACATTTCAGTACAACAATACAAATGACATGCAAAACAAATCGATAAGTCTGAATCAATAATACGTCCGATTCAATCTCACAATTAACCACAACAACATATACAGCTGATACTGACAATCAAGATCACAGCAAGACATTATTAATTAATAATGGCAGAGCAATAGATGAACACTCAATGAAATACAAAATAATTCAAGAATAATAACATATGAAAATGAACCTTCAGAAATCTGCAATAGTAATATTAAGAACTCTATGGACCTATGTCCTGGAACTCTCTGAGCCCTTACAAGTGGCCTCCATACGAAGTAGCACTTCAATCTACGCAGCCATAGCTGCCGATGACATACATTAATATAATCAATATTTATGCAACACATATGCATGAATAGCATATATAAGATCATGCATGTATACCAATCCTATATGCATAATGCTTACAATAAATTCATAACATAAGTACTAAGTAATCTCCTTCTAATAAAATCCTATATCATTACAATCATAACTATTAACAGAACATAACCTTCACACAAATTACATCATTACCATTACACGTACTGACTCCAAACCTATATTACAACTTCTTTCACACTACACAAATCTACACTACATGAAGTGGGCACTGACAGGATACAACTATATACACAATAATATACAGGAATTTACAGCACAATCCATAAGCACAACGGAAACACGACATCTCCAGTCCATACCTCAGATACAAAACGATGGGCATCTATTGTTGGATGCTATAACGTGAAAATCCCGAAACTTCGTTCTAGGAGAAAAACCCACAAGGGCAGCTCCAGTGCCAAATGAAAAAAAGATACTGCAGTGCTTTTTGCTAAGGTTCACATATTAGAATAATAGTGGTAGTGACTTTATTTAGATGTTGTTACAGACTTGTTATTTCTTTCCCTCAATCTTGTTATAAAATTGCATTGAATGTTTTCGTACAATATTGTCACTTCGCCTAAAAATGTCTATGCAGTTTGGGGAAAACTTAATGTGATGGAGAAAATCGGAGGTCATTTTCGGATTTAGCGCACTGAAAACCTATAAATGTAATTCAAAATTTGAAAAAGGAAAATTTTTTTGCGAACTTGATTTTTGTGGGCCAGTGTAATTAATGCAGAGACCCTCAGGATGAGATTATGGCATTTCTTGAACGCTTTCATTTTTCATGTCCGCCACTCGTTATGTAGTTCGATGATGTTTTTCAGCACTAACCTTTCTTCCACTAGAACCAAACCTGCGACTTGCCAATAATAACAAAACAGTTAAAGATAATTTGAGTGTGCTCCTATCTGTCAGCTAACAGTTATAAACTGTTTTGTAAATGATGTGAGTAATCTCCGTGGACACGTATTAAAAGAGAGCTACGTATATCGCTTGACCTAATAAAAAATCATAAGATAATACCAAGTTTAATTCACAGGCCGAAATGTTGCTTTAGGACAGCCCACGAACCAATCAGGCGTGTTTATTTCTAAGTCTGTGGGCACTGTAAGACATTCCTCTAACATGGCTGTAGACGGTATTCGTAAGCCTACTCTACACCTGGAGACTTGTATGATCACGGAGTCGAGCAGTAACGTACCGCCCACTTGGTCTGTATTCTACCGACAGCCGCATTATTTGTTCAAGGTTTCCATAGTAAGCAGAAACGGTAGGCAGACTGTTAATAAAGTAAAAGAACTTGGTTACTTTTAATTACACAGAAAATAGCATGTTGCTTATTAACTGAATGCATACGAGAAATTATTTGTTAACTGAATCGTGATACACGTTTCATGTTAATTAACGAAATAAATGTTGTTTTGTACTTGAATAGAATTAGTTATCGCCTTTTAATGAACTAAAACTGGAGGTTAATTTATTATTCACTCAAATCAACGGCGTTTTAGTGCTGTCTGTTAATTACAGTAAAAAAAAGTTAAACAGAAAGGGACGGTTATTTATTTTAACATTAAATAAAACTTTTCGTGGTTATTAAAGAGAAATGGGATATGGCTTGTTAAACAAAAATTGGGGGACTGATTATTATTTAAACAAAACTTGGGTTTTTTATTACCTAAACAACACTGACATTTTGATTATTATTTACACAGAAATGATAGTTGTTTCTTAATAATCTTATTTCCTGAATCATAATTGGTTTTTTTTAATACTACGAGGGTCGCTCCGAAAGTAACGCCTCATAACTTTTTATACGGAAACTGCAGCAGATACAAAGACAGTGATAACACAGCTTGATAGAACAATGTCTCAGCTAGAAAACGTTATTTTTCTACACAGACACCACAATTTGTTATCCATTTTTGGCCAGTTCTGAACAAAAGCCTTGTATGACACGATGAAACCTACCATAGCTTCACAGCTTCTTTGACGACGTCGTTAAGAAAATGTTTCCTAGGATGTCCATCTGTCATTGGCCCAAACAAATTAAGTCCAGAAGGTGCTAAATCCAGGTTACATGTTGGATGTGATAGCACAGTCCAGCCAAGATTCGCAGTGTGTGCTCACCAGTTCTGAAACTGGCGTACGGTCTGACGTTATCGTGTTGCAGGAGATAGGTTTTCTTCGTCTCGTGGCACGCTTTACGATATTCCAACTTTGCTATCATCGTTTCTAAAACATTGAAGCCGATTTCAAGCTCTTAACATAGTTCCTTTGTCATAATCCGACGATATGCACGGATGAGCTGATCAAGACACCCTTTATTGGATGGTGTGACAGTAGTGTATGCTGTCCAGGACGTGGCTTGACTTTCACTTCGCTGTCGCACCACTGAAATGTGTCACCCACCGCCTCACCGTGCTAACATCCACTGTTTGGTCTCTGGGGACATTTAGCAAGCATTGGGGAATTCAGTGGGTGTCACTTTTTCACCATGGATGAATTTAATCCCAAACATCTGCTTCATACGAACATCCACATCATAGGTAATTTTCGCAACCTGTTTCTCTCTTGCTATCTCACGCATGCCAACCAAATTTGTGCAACAGTTGCTCGACTGTTGAAACTCAGTTTACAATGTCAACAACTTCGGCTTGTGGCATTTCAGTAAAAATAAAAAATTAGGAGGCATTACTATCATAGCGATGTTGTATTTTCTGTAAAATTTGTTCAGTCGTTTTTTTCGTTGTGTATGTGTGTGTGTATGTGGGAGGACCTTATTTTTGGATCACTATCGATTTTCTGCACTATTTTATTGTTCTACTAAAGCAACTACTTTCAAGGCATTTCTGGTAAAAGTGTTTACAATCCGTGAATTAAATGTATCATGGCTTATTTGTTCTTCTGTCTACTTTAATGTTAATAATGAGCATTAGCATGCGAGATACTGAGATCTTTGTGTATTTAACATTGTTTCTCTCCTGGCTAGGATTACACAAGCATTGCATGACATAATATTAAGAAACTTAGCTTTCATTGATTAACTCTTTCGCTCCGGAGTTAGTTTCCATGCATTGACAGGAGAAATTTTGATGAGAAATTTAGTAGAAATAAAGTGGAATGAAGTTATTCTATACTTTAAAAATATGGTGTGGATTAGAATTTTGCTATTTTTCATTTTATTTACACTCTGCATAAATATTGCTCTGAACATGATTCACATAGATCTACCAACACTGCCTGTCTAGGAGTAAAGCGTTAAAGTCCTCTTATCTTACTAAAGTTTGTCTGCACCGGGCAACGACGGTTTGGCCTATTATTTTTGTGCTTTTAACTGCCAGGGGATTTTTAATATGAGCAACAGTGTACACAGACGATCTGTTCCCCTACGGGGAGACCAGAGAAGTTTATTGCAGGATGATACATGAGAAAAAAAAGTTCGCCTTGCTTCGTGTGGGAATCGAACCCTCGATTTTCAAAATCCAAAACGAAACTAGAACCACCAGACCGTGTGTTCCTTACTAATAAAACATTGTGGCAGAGCTGTCGAGTTGATTGACTTATATATGTCACAGTTGCAAGTGTAATCCAAGTTGCTGTTTGTTATCTTCAAGATGAGTCCACGGTGAGTCTTTAAAGTAAATCGTGTCTCACTCGCATCACAGTCGATTGATTCAAGTCTAAATCTCTGCCAATTAATGATTGTGTACTGCAAAGTGGATTATATACTCCCCTCATATGCAAAAGTTAGTTTTGTCCCTTACGCAGATGTGTCCATTATTTTTTGTATTTCATCTTGCTAGCACTGCCAATGTAATATCTAGAAAAGATAGTTCACTGTCCTCTGAGATATAAGTCCACGTATACAATAAAAGAGATTTTTTTTCAGGGCACGTGCCTATCTAAGAATAGGTGTTGATGTTGCATCAGTTGCATAGCACAACTTTGAAATATAAAAAGTAGTGTGTTTAAAAGGTATATTGCATATCTCTGTAGTTATGTATACCACAATGGTGATACCAGAAAAGAAGTTAGAATTCTAATTGCAAAGGCAGCACTGACCATCAAGAATCTTGAGAACATATGGCATTCAAAAGTTATAAGCACAAAAACGAAGTTAAGACTATTTAATTCAAATGTAATATCCACCCTCATTTATGCATGTGAAAGCTGGAAAACAACTAAAGAAATTGACAAGAAATTACTCTTTCCAAAACAAATGCCTAAGGAAAATACTCGGTATTAAGTAGAATGAATTCAAGAACAACGCAGAGATCAGACAGGTGAGCAAACAACAACGTATCTCATGGTTAATCATAAAAAAGAAGATGGACATATGTCGGTCATGTGATGAGAAGAAACAATCAGAGAATTCCCAAACAAGCTATCAAATGGAACACAACAGGCCGAAGAAAAAGAGGTTAACCACGTGAAAATCAAAGAGGACATTGTTAAGAGAAGCCAATTCGGTGGGCATAACATCCTTTGATGCGATTGAAAAACTCGCCGAAGACAGGACATCTTGGCGAACTACCATGCGGGCCCTACGTGACGTTTAAGGGCATGGGAAGGAAGTAAGGTTTAAAAGAAGAAAATCGTGTTTAAATTATCTCGAAACTTCTGAAGAAAGGTGAGTAATGGATATCTATCACATTTAGTCTTCATATAATCATACGTGATATAGTATGTTAGGACAAAGAGAACTATTTTTATGAACATGTATTATTATTATTATTATTATTATTATTATTATTATTATTATTATTATTATGTGACGTGCTGAAAACCGTTAATGACCATGCTCTTGCATTTTATTCCGTCATTAGATAATGTTTCCGATCAATTCAATTGCTTTTCTTGTTCCATGCCATTTTGTCATTCCACCGAGTTATTTTTCTCTTAGCCTTTCTCTCATCTTTTTTGTCCCTAGAATTTTCCAGTAATAACTAAGTTCTCTAACTTGTGTCTGTTGTTGTATATATGTTACAGGCATTTCGTGTTAAACCAATATTCACAACTAACAAAACATATAACTGACTGTTCACTGCGACTCGTCCTAACTTGGACTGTTTGTCACCATCTTTGTATCAACTAAACTTGTTGCAGGTGCCTTCCCGCCGGTCAGAGTTTCTAATTGGTCAAACGTATTTTGTTTATCTTCAGCACTTGTTATCACTAACCTTCTCGAGAATTTGATGAGAAATACCTTATATCACAGGTCTGGCCTCAGCCTGTCCAACCGACACAAATGCCCAGGCTGCACTGAACTCCCCCCCCCCTCTCTCTCTCTCTCTCTCTCTCCTCTCTCTCTCCATAGTCTAATGTGATCGGATGTGTTTATTTTAGCTCCTACATTTGGATTTTTACCAGTGTCATTTTATAAGATTGTGACGTGAAATGGATACCATTGGAATTCACTTGTGTTTGTGCTTGTGGTGAAATATGTGAAATTTAAAAAATCCATGTAGTTTGTTAAATATTTATCAAAATGTTAGAATAGTATATATAACAAATATCCAATACTGGCCTAGCCCGTGACCACGCGGCTCATTGTAACTAGGTCATCGTGTGGCCAGGCGTGACTACAATGGCTGTCATAATGTATTGCATCATAAGCTGACAATGTTATCTTGTAGTAGAGACGATGATGTAGAAGATGATGTAGAAGAAGCTAGCCAGACAAGAAGACGGGATGGACTGCGGCCGGCGGCTGTAAAGAATTACTCCCTGAACAAAAGAAAAGCGATAAATACCAAGCTCCGTGGGTGCGACAAAGTCCCCGGCCTTACAATAACAAGGACCACCGAGGGACAATGCTTGGTCGTTCTTTTCAACAACACACTCGATTATGAGTGTGTGAAAAAAGTGTTCAGGGAGTACTATCACGACCACACGGAAGAGAGGGCAGATAAAAATGGTGCAAATGTGGAGGACTTTATAAAAACACCGCTTGTAACTATCCACCTGTACCATACAAGAAATAAAATATTGGTTCAAGGCGGTGCTCATGATGTCGACTCTTGGTTGACAGATGACTTCATTCGTATTCAGGATGAAGCTTTAAAACCTTTCCTGCGACTGTCAGCTACAGTGAAACCATCTCTATCATCTGTTGCCATGAGTGACAGACCGGCCATCACCACCAGTGACGGACACGATACTGTCGCCACTGATATCAATCAAGGCGCTACCACCACCGACATGCAAGAACAATTCACCAACTGCCCCAGTGCTGATCTTACTGACAAACCCCTGTCAGATCAGGCAAGCACCTCAGCTGAACCCACTGACGTTCAAACAATGCCTGAATACTCCATCAGCAACAGTTTAGCTGATGTGGAAAACCTGGACGACAGTGAAGCTCCAGTGCCTGAGTTCTCTACATCTAGTGTGGCTGATTCACCACATGTATCTCAGCAGACTAGAGTTGTCGAGGAAAACCTAGCTACATTATGTAGCCAGAACATACTTCAGGTAGTCAAAGACCTCGTCATAAAGCTTATTACTGACATGGCAGTGGAGATTAAGCACTCATTCAAGCTGGAGAATGACAGTCTCAGGGCTGAACTTACGTCACTGAGAGACGAAAATGCTAAAATGAGACTCATGATATCTGAATGGCAGAGTGAGCCACGCAGACACAGCAAGAAAGTGTTGACAAGTATTCAAGAAGTGACTGCTGACACAGACAATATGGCTGTAAATTCATGCACAAGTTCACCAGATATCAACAAAGAAGACACGCCAAAGCAAGGAGCTGCACAAGAGAAACACACCAGCACCACAACGCCTATAAAGGTAGCTCCTGAATATTTAGCTTACCCTATTGATGTGCAGATAAGTAATAGGTTTCAAGCTTTTCTATTCATTGTATATAATCATAAAACAACAAGAACCCAAACAGATATCTCAAACAAGACATCTGCTCCTCAGTCACGGTCTCATAAACATCAACAAGAACAAGATACACAACAACACAGTAACAACATCAAAGAATATACGACACACTTGATAATCGGAGATTCCTTACTTAAAGGAATCTATGGTGAGCGGATGTCACTTACCTCTGAAGACACTGTCTCAGTCATGCCAGTACCTGGAGCTGGTATTATAAAAATAACGCAGACACTGTCTCAGTCATGCCAGTACCTGGAGCTGGTATTATAAAAATAACGCGGACACTGAGACGACTTGACGTCGATCAGAGAATGACGAGAACGACCGTACATGTTGGCATTAATGACAGCATGAACGGCCAGAATCTTCGGCCCTCTGATATACAAGACTTGATATCCACCATCAAGAAAAAATACCCCAACACTTCCATAAACATTTCATCCATCATTCCACCTTGTTCTGGTCCTGGACGTCGCATGGTGGATATAAACAACAAAATACTAAAAACATTCTGTCTACAGAACACAGTAGTTTTTATAAACAACACGCCATTTTTTACTTCAGCCACAGGTGCTCCCAAAAAACGCCTTTACAGGGACCACATCCACATTAACAAGACTGGCAGCAGCATTCTTGCCAAAAATATGAAATATCCAGCAAGAACTGAGCAGAACATAACAAAACACTCAAATAGCCAGAAACAGTTTAGACAGCCACCCACATCTCATAGATCCAGAAACACACACTCTACACAAACTACAAGACTCCAAGGACCCTCAGAAACATCACCATCTGCCTCTCTACCATTGCCCGCTCCATCCACTGACCCACTATACGATTCCATGTTCCCACCCCTGCCTACACGGCAAGCTCAACAATTTATACCAACACTTAGTACAGCGAACAACATGGAGACTCCTGCACAATCACCACTTAGGAATACCACAACAACTGTACAGGACACAAACACAAGAACCTCGAATCATTATCCGTGGAACTTTCAGCTACAATATCTAATGCAGTTTAGTCCTGCAGCTCTGAGCCACGCGTATATGATGTCCCTACTACACAGTCAACACGCAACACCCACATACAGATACTAGATAGCTTGAAACTTCCAGCACTCTTTAACTTCTGTAGATTAATTTAACTGAACAAAAACAAAAAACCACAGAAGTTCTTACACCAAAACAGACATTTCTTAGTGCTAGCTTACAGCTAATATTGTTATCAAGTCTTTTACTATTTACACTTACATAACGTTCATTGCATTGTTGATTTTTGTACTTTTTTCCATTCTTTGTCAGTATATTATAAACTTAGTTAGATTCATTATCTCTACTAGCTTAAACGTATAACTATAATTGTATGATTGAAGTCTGACCAGTTATTTTATTTTTACTGAAATATAATATTTATAACATTGTTATAGTGACTCAGAAAATGGAGGAGTGGCTGCGACACGATGGCCTACGTGTTGGCCACTTAAATGTTTATCATTTGTTAGGAAAACTCCCTGAGGTTACACATATACTTCAACAACATTTTCATATTTTTGGTTTCTCTGAAAGCAGATTACATAAAAACATCACAGACAATGATATAAGAATAGATGGTTTTAATTTGATCAGGCGCGACCCAACTAGGAAGCTAGAGACAAGTTTAGTCGTTTACATTTCTAACACAATTAAATTTTGTAGAAGAGAAGACCTAGAAACATCAGAGGTTGAATGTATTATGCTAGAAATAAAAATATCAAATCTTAGTCCAATTCTAATTAGTTTTATATACCGAAATCCAAATGCTTCAGCCGAGTGGTATGATCACTTTGCGACCATGATGGATGATGCTGTAACTCATAAATTCAAGGACATAATCATTCTAGGCGACTTCAATATAGATCTTAATCAGCCAAATCCTACATGGAAGAACATTTTAACATCTTACAACTTCTCCCAAATTGTTAACAAACCTACTAGAGTTGCTGAATCATCATCAACACTAATAGATCATATTTATGTAGCCCATCCAGGAACATTACTGAATGTACTGTCCCTCATGTGTCGCTGAGTGATCACTACCCGGTCTGCTGTACGTGGTCACATAAGGGGTATAAAATACCAAAACACAAACATACCAGCATCAAATATAGAAACTTTAAAAACTTTAACTTGGAATTATTTTTAACTGATCTAAAAGCTTCGCCTCTTACGTACGTTTTCCAGTTAACAAATCCAGATGAGGCTATCGAATACTGGATCAAGATATTTCGAAACATTTTTGACAAGCATGTCCCCATCAAAGAAATGAGAGTAAAACACGTAACACAATCCCCGTGGATAACTCCCTATATATTGCAACTCATGAGGAAACGGGATGAAGCTCACAAAAGCAGAAATTTCAGTAGCTATCGTTCACTTAGAAATAAGGTGCAGTATTTAATTAGGCAGGAAAAGAAAAATTACTTCAGAAATTTAGTGAAAGACAAAACTGATAGTAAATCAATCTGGAAAGCGATTAATACTCTTGTAAATAAAAGGAAGCAAACTGACCCACAAACACTTAATGGTGAACATACTTGCACTAACTTCAGTGAACATTTTAGGGAAGAAATTAGTATTCTAAAATCTTCATTACCGACCCCAAATTGCGACCTGAGCGTGTTGAAAACTTTCAGCGACAGTAAATGTGTAAAGCTAAAACAAATTAATATTCCTTTCCTCACAGTCGGTGAGGTTTATAACTACATCCGGTCCTTAAAGAACACTAACTCAGCAGGATGTGATGACATTAGTAACAAGATACTACGCTACGCTGCACCAGTTATCACAGACACACTAACATACTTATACAACTTGTGTATTGACAAAAAATATTTCCCTGACGCTTTTAAACTCGCCAAAGTTTTTCCTCTTTTTAAATCTGGACAGACTAGTGACCTCTCAAACTATAGACCCATATCCATTCTGTCATCACTATCTAAACCTCTTGAAAAGCATATACAAAAGTTAACTCTGCTCCACATGCAAGAAAACAGTCTACTAATAGACAGTCAGTCAGGTTTTAGACCAAATTACTCCTGCCACACAGCATTAACTAAAATGACAGAAAGCTGGCTGTCTAATATAAATGATGACAAATTGTGTGGTGCTGTCTTTGTTGATTTTAAGAAAGCCTTCGATATGATTGATCATGAAATTCTTGCAAAAAAGCTGGAAGGCTATAGATTACATCCTGACCTAACAAAATGTATTACATCTTTTCTCTCAGGTAGAAAACAAGTAGTTTGCTTTAGAAACAAAATATCTGGCTCGTCTGTGGTTGATACCGGTATTCCTCAAGGCTCCATTCTTGGTCCTCTTCTCTTTGCTATCTATATTAACGACCTACCACTACATTTAAAGCACTCTTCATGTGATCTTTTCGCTGACGACTGTACTGTTTACAATAGTGAGTATGACATCAATAACATACAGACAACGCTCCAAAATGATATAAACAGTTTGATTAAATGGAGTAATAAAAATGGTATGTTGATAAACGCCAACAAAACAAAATCCATGCTCATCACTACAAGACAGAAACTGCAAAATGCAACTAAAACTTCACTACAGCTTTGTGCTGGGACTAAGGCAATAGAAAATGTTCATGAACATAAAACCCTAGGACTCATCATTGATCAGCATTTAACTTGGAATTCTCACGTACATAACCTAACAAATTTGATTGCACAGAAAGTTTACCAATTAGCCAAGATTAAACACTTTATCGACAAAAACACAAGAAAAATATACTACATATCACACATACAAACACACTTAGATTACTGTTCCACAATCTGGGATGGATGCTCAGTCTCAAACACAAAAAGGCTCCACTCACTTCACAAGCGAGCATTAAATCTTATTTGTGACAAACACCCAGTACAGACTGTAGATCAACATAAACAACTCAAAATTCTACCCCTCAAAAATAGAATCATTTTTAACAAAGTTAAGTTTGTTCACAGAATTCTGTCGCACAATGCTCCGCCTTACTTGTGGTCACTGTTTACGTATAACACTAAACATAACCAGCGTTTAAAAAACTGTCTTCTTCCTAAACCCAGAATTGATATGTACAAGAAAAGCCTTGCATACTCTGCAGTACAGCTCTGGAACACCCTCCCCTACAATTTAAAATCCATTAGTAATACTTCATCCTTTAACTCAAACCAGTTTCATTATTTACTTGCATGTAATTATATGCCTCCATAAAATAGCCAGCACTCTCTCAACACATGGCTCGTAAACCATCAAGTACTTCAGTGACATAGTTAGAAAAGCAACTTGTTAGATATTGTTAGAAATTATTTTAATGTTTGTTTAAAAAAATATGTTAGAAGATCTGTATTTACAATGTATTTTTATTTATGTATATGTCTGCGGGTGTATGTGTGCGTGAGTGCTATTTTATTAGGTTAATTACTTCTTCTCTTTTACCTTGAATGTAGTAGTTAAATCTTACACTCTTTTGATATGTTTTAACTAATTTAATTTGTATTTTTGTACTAAATCAAGTGTGTGGGAAGAATGAAAGATGGAGTGATGAAGGGCAGAATGTAAGACCGGCCTGCGTGCCCAATTCTTTACCCTTGAAAAATAAAGATTATTCATTCATTCATTCATTCATTCTCTCTCTTTCTCTCTGCCCTATGACATCATACTTTCCAACAGTCTCATGAAGTTACTTGTCTTCTTCGTTCTTTCCTCTTATGTAAGGAGGGGAAAAAATAAGCAAGCAGTGACCCGGTTTTGATTGGAAATCCCACTGGCCAGAGACGGCCACGTGTGAATGGAAAATCCCCAGGCTTCCGGTCCGGCGATGACCAGGTATATAAGACAAAAGGGAGAAGTATAAAGGGGGATAAGTTGAGCTCGCGAAGAGCGACCAGTCGTGGACGAAGGTGGTCAGTTTCCGAGAGATGGAGGCTGGCGTGTGTATTTTAGTTGTGCGCCTTTGTAAGCAGTATTGAACTCATATTATTCAAGAAAATTTTATTTGTTATGATTTTTTTAGTAATGCCCGTTAGAAATATATGGACATCATGTGCATCGGATTTGTGATTTGTGATGCCTTATGGATCAGAGTTTTGTAAATACAAGAATCGTGATTTTATAAAAAGGATTGTTTTCGTATTCCTGTTATTTCATATGTAAGGTGTGAACGTATGGTATAGTCATCCTTCCACCACTCAGTACGACGACGGCCAGACAAAATAAATTATTTAGGCTTTACCATGAGTAGCCAAGGCATCACACCAGATAAAGAGAAAGTAAAGGCAATGGCAGAGATAGTCACACCAAGGACAATAAAACAAATACGAAGTTTTATAGGAACAATATCATACTACAGAAGGTTTATAGACAATTTTTCCCATAAGGCAGAGCCCTTAATCGCACTCACAAGAAAATATAGCCGATTCTCCTGGTCGCCAGAATGTCAAAGGGCATTCGACACACTAAAAAATGACCTCATGCGACAGACCATGCTCGCATTCCCAGATTTAAATAAACCGATGATACTTTACACAGACGCATCAGCAACAACAGTAAGCGCCGTGTTGCTACAAGACAACAGCACAAGACAGAGAGAGGAAAATCTAAAACCAATCTACTTTCTATCCCATAGAATAAGTGAGTCACAAAGCAAATGGCACATCAACGAGAAGGAGGCATACGCCATAGTGTACGCGTTACAGAAACTCCACAAATATGTGTTACACAGCCAGTTAAGCATCCGAACAGACAGTATCGGACTTATAAACCTAATGAACGCCAAGCACAAGAACTTCAAAATACAACGATGGAGTCATTTCATCCAAGCCTACACTACAGACATTCGTCATATCGCAGGAGCACGGAACCTCGCCGACCAGTTTTCTCGGCCAGGAACAGAACAGTGTAAGGACAACAATCACCAGACAGCAGAAACTGTCAACAAGCAGGATAACATGCTTGAAATAAACACCATCAACTCTTCATCCTTTCTGCCAACCGATTTCCCCATATACGATCCCTTCCCACAACCACAACCAATATCCGAAGTCCTACCAGCCCCCACCGAACAGTTACCCACCCCTCCCATCATGGCAGATGAGCAAGACCTGGACGAGGAGATAAGACAATTAAAAGCAGATATGAAGCACAACCGATTACCAAGAAAAACCAGTGAAAAGTTCAGAATAGTGAATAACGTGCTATACAAAGTAAAAGAAGACGACGACGACTATAGGTTGAGAACCGTCACGCCCCAACATCTACAACAACAGGTGTTATCACAATACCACGATAATAACGGGCATATGGGGACGGAAAAAACGTTGAAAGCCATACAAATAGGATACTATTGGAAGAACATGAGAGAGGACGTAAACCAGCACATAGAGCAGTGCCAAACGTGCAAAACAAGAAACTTGTTACCTATAAAAAATCCGCTAGAAATATCCGATACCCCACCGGCATGCATGCTGAAATTAAGTATCGACTGTTCAGGACCTTATCCAGTCACCACATCAGGCAACAAGTACATCGTGCATGTAACAGACGAATATTCCGCATGGACGGAGTGTTTTCCAACGCCAAAGATCCAAAGTAAAACAGTAGCTGACTTGGTAATCGAAAATATCGTCCCAAGACATGGAGTACCAATTACTATAGTCACAGACAACGGTCCCGAGTTTCGCGGAGAACAATTCCAGACTATGGTGAAACGCTATAACATTCACCATATCTTCACAACACCATACCATCCTCAAGCCAACGGGACAAACGAGAGACAGCATCGCACACTAAATGATATTGTTGCCAAGCTGGTAAACACGGAGGTCAGTAAATGGGACGAGTACTTGACACAGGCAGTGGCAGCGATGAATATGAACATTTCTAAACGAACAGGATACTCCCCATTTTTCCTCATGTACGGGAAACACCCCATTCTACCCCTGGACGCCATCCTGAGACTACGAACACACTGCTACAATGAAAATGATTCTATAGAACACACGCTAATGAAACAACATAAGGCTTTTATACAAGTGATTAACCACATAAACAGAACCAAAGACGCACGAAAGCAAAAGTACGATGAACAAAGCACAACTGAGGACATTTCTATAGGTGATCCAGTATACTTATTAAACCACCACATGACATCAAAACACGACAGCAAATGGAAAACGGGATTCTTTGTTCTAAAAAAGTTATCTCCAGTATCATTTATAATAAAGAACCAACTGACAGGGAAAATACAACGAGTCCACGCAGACCATTTGAGAAAGGCCAAACAAGATTGGAATATCCCTACAGACGACAGAAACAATCAGCGCAGACAGGCTACACTCAGTATAGCACCCAACAACGACGACGACACCGACGATGAGATAGTAGTAGACTCTTCGGAATCAGAGACCGAACCTGACAGTACGCAGGTAGAAATAACGGAGGAAGAAGTCGCATCCACCCCACAGGTAGCAGTAGACAGCGATGACAGTACCACTCGAACAAGTACATCCTTACTAGTACATGAAAACCAACCACCTGCCGAATCAGAAGACAGAGCTACAGAGCAGAGCGTCGAACAACAAGTAGCACCCTTGCCCACATTACACGACCAAATACAGTATATGAGAAATACTGCAAGGCACACAAAATTACAAAAATAGGCCAGACTAACACAACAACAGGCTAACCGGAGGAAGGCGACACGCAACTACAGCAACATGTGTGCTGGTCCCAAAAGAAGGACATAAAGACTTTGAGTTCAGGATATGTAACTATTCTACAATGCATATATAAAATTTATTGTATTCCATACAAAAATTTTGCAAACAAAACCAGAGGGAGTATGTAAGGAGGGGAAAAAATAAGCAAGCAGTGACCCGGTTTTGATTGGAAATCCCACTGGCCAGAGACGGCCACGTGTGAATGGAAAATCGCAATTAAACCCCAAACAATAATCATCGTACCAGCAAAATTGCAAAGACTTTTACCTGCATTTAAAGACACGGAGTTAATGATCACTATTCACCAGAACAGTGTATTACTTCACGAACCTTGTGCTGAAACTATAGACAGTATCGTTAACCCTGATAAACAAGGAAAATGCCTCGTGACTATAGCCAACAACTCCAACAGGCATTTTAGAATAAAAAAAGGACAAATCATAGCAAGGGCAGAGTTCGGCCTCGACGTAAATAATATAACTAAACAACAAACTCAGAACAACGCAAATACCACCAGATCTACTGATAGAATCCAATAACTGCTTACAGAAATACAGGTACATCCAGAACACGAGGCCGCTATCAAAACGATAATAGACAAGAATCAAGACATTTTCGCAAATAACGACTTAGAATTGGGCAGAACTAATACCGTCCAGCTGCACATAGACACTGGATCCAACCCACCAGCACCCACAGAAACATGTGATATTACCATAGAAACTGACCACCTTCGTCCACGACTGGTCGCTCTTCGCGAGCTCAACTTCTCCCCCTTTATACTTCTCCCTTTTGTCTTATATACCTGGTCATCGCCGGACCGGAAGCCTGGGGATTTTCCATTCACACGTGGCCGTCTCTGGCCAGTGGGATTTCCAATCAAAACCGGGTCACTGCTTGCTTATTTTTTCCCCTCCTTACACTTACACATCGGGCCTCGAGAAATGGATATTTGCAGCTACCCTAGGAAAACGAAGACAGCTGATGAAAGATGCTGGTGTCCCTGCTCGAAAAGCTGTAATGACCTAGAAATGAAAAGGCACATTTCATACCCCTAAGACATTGATTAAACAACTTTGTAATACTTTTGTAATCTTATTTATTAGCACATCTTAATGTCATATAAAAAAAACTGCCTTTGCCTTACCTATTCGTGATTTTATTTCATTTGTGCGTTTTCCATCAGCTGCCATTCTTGTTCTAAGGTAAATGAATTTATTTACTTGTGACAGTGTTTTCCCATTTCAAAGGATGCTGCATTTTGGTATGTTGATTCTTTTCGATATTACCATTGTTTCTGTCTCGTTACTGTTTAGCTCTAGACCTATTTTATTCCTATTTTTTTATAATCTTGGACATTAGTCTCCACTTTCTGTTATGAAAACGGTATTATCTTCATGTCTCAGGCTGTTGATATTATGGCCTCCTAGTTTTATTACTTTCAAATTTTTAACGCCTCTATGATATCTTCATTGTTTAATGAGAATAGATCTGGTGAAAGTATACATTTTTGTCTTACACTTCATTTTATATCCTGATACTCACCCATGTCGCACAAAGTATTATTTCTTGATGAACTTGGTAGCAATAAAAATGTCCTCATGTCTACATCTTGAACGAATCAACGAATATGCTTAAAGCAAAAGTAAAACGTCTCTACCACAGAGGAGATGACTATTCTCCTTATAAGATTTTTTTTTTAATTGCAGTTCATTTGAGTGTCAGTTCCTGATTCAGAAAATTTGGGAAAGGCAGTTAATGGATCAAGCAGGCATCACCAGTGACATATGAGAAGATGGTCGAATAACGGACTTTGCTGAAAACTGAGTCATGTCGTTGTCAAGAATGAAGAAGTTTCTGGCTAAAACTTGATTATTAACCAAATCAAAGGCGTAATCAATTAATGTGCGCTGAAGGAGAAGTTAGTCTCAGATTAAGTGACCACTGTACACGCGATATGAGAACAATTCCGAACTGTGTATGATATTAGATGTGCAACATGTGGTCAACTAATTACGAGGGCCTTCCACGTCTGAATCACTTTACACAAAGTTTCAAAAGTATCAAGTCTTCATAATCACTTGAAACACATCTCCATTCTGTCCTAAAATTACTTTTCTTTCTAAACTTTCCCTGATTCTCTGTTTTGTCCTCTGTGTTTTCTGTCGTTGCCTTCCTCTTCATTTTGCCCCTTGTTCTTCTTCCCTAAAGCCGTATGCCTGACTTATACATCGTAAGTCAATTATCCAACAGGACACACCCCTGATCGTCCCATTGGCCTGCTGGTCAAGTCGGCCCACTCCCATTTTTCAAAACTGTGTGCACAGTGCATTCTACGATTAGCAATGATGCCTCCCGTATCAGTCTGCTGCGTCGAATATTCATACATCTTATATCCTTCCCGTGCCGTTAAACGTTAGATAGGGCTCACAAAGTAGTTCGCCAATTTTTCCTGTTTTCGGCGAGCTTTTCAACCTCATCAAGGTATTTTATGCCTATTAATTTGGCCTCTCTTAACAATGTCCTCGTTAGAATTTCACGTGATCTGCCTCTTTTTCTTCGGCCTGTTGTATTCCATTTGATAGCTTGTTTTGGGATTCTCTTATCGTTTCTTCTCATCAAATGACCAACATATGTCTTTCTCCTTTTCCTGATCACCCATGAGACTGTCAGTCAGCTGTCTTATCTCTGCATTGTTCTTGAATTCGTTCCACTTGATGCTGAGTATTTTCCTTAGGCACGTGTTTTCAAAAGTCTAATTTCTTTTCTATTTCTTTAGTTGTTTTCCAGCTTTCACATGAATAAATGAGGCGGATGTTAACATTTGATTGAATAATCTTAACTTGGTTTTTGTGCTTATAACTTTTGAATACGATATGTTCTGAAGATTCTTGAAGATCGATGGTGTTTCTGCAATTCTAATTTTAACTTCCTTTTTGGTGTCACCATCCTGGTCTATGTAACTGCCAAAGTATGCAAACTGATTGCTTTCTTCAACATCTGTCCCTTCTACATATATTTTTCCGTTTTGATTAATGGGAAGTTTCATTATTTTTGTCGTCAAATCCGCCTATACAGTTTTCTCATCAAGTAGCAGGCGTTTGTGATATCTATGTGGGGGATTAATTCATATCACTTTAGTCAGCATCCGTCTGTCTGACGCATGTTTATTCAATTTAGTCGTGTCAGGACTACTATAATACGAGTGTATCTCTTTTAATCTGCCTTTATTATCAGCTTCCATCCTGTCATTGTCATAAAATTCCTACTAATACCGTGGGAGTGTTTCTCTCAAATTTTCCATCGTTTTTTACTTACTTTTACGTATCAGTAATAATAAACTATAATAAATCTATCAATAGTAATAATAATAATAATAAATGCATTAATAATAATAATTATGATACTATCCTAATTTACAAGGAACTATGCAACGGGAAGAGCGTAAAGAACACAGTCAATGGTCGAGCGGCCTGTGACATTTACTTAAACTCTACTTAGAAGAACAGGCTTGCAAAAAATATTTTTTGTTCAGTTTGAGATATATGATCGGTGGACGAGCCATAGTTTTGTTTAATTGGATGCAGTTGTTCTTGATATTATATATATTACTGTGCCCAGCAGTGATTATGTTGTAAGTATATGTAATATGTTATTGTAGACTACGACACCATCGAGAACCTCGAACTCATTAGGTTGGCTGTATATGAGCTTAATATTTATTTATTTTTGTACGGATGATAGTATAAGTATATAAGATATGCACTGCAAATTTGTAGTAAGAGCTGTCATAGTTATATATATATATATATATATATATATATTACACACATGCTGATATTATTTTGACATACATAATAATATTGAAGTTCTATGCAAACAAAAAGGTATGGTTTATTATGTAAGAAAAAACAGAACAATGGTTCAGTTATGATTTTTTGCCATATTTTGATGTCGTTTCGCTTTGTAAAGAAATAGGGAAATAAGATAAAATATAAATTAACATGAATGCTATACAACAAACAGAAATGAAAAAATTGGAATAAATGTAACTCTTAACTGTGACTTGTACGAAGGTGTGTCCAATAGTGTGTGTGGTAGACTGTTGTAGACTTTAAATGGAGACTTACAGTGTTTGATAGGTAGATAGCAGAAAAGGGGTGAGAACCTCTGAAAGGGAAGAAAATGATACAGCGGTGATCTACCTGAGAAAAGAATGGGTAGAGAAGATGAATGTGGTTGGGTGGAAGGTTTGTAAACTAAAGCAGTGAGGGGGTTCTGGAGCATAAGAAACAAGCGAGGAAGAAGTAAAAATGTTTAGAGACGGAATATGATTGTGGAGAAAGGGAATATTAAGTGTAGGTGAATTTCGATTGATTTCAAACTGTGTGGTTCCAGCGTCCTATATTCATAAATGTATCAGTTCTAGAGCGCCAACCGGCTTCTGTCATCAGAGTGACATTGTTTAATGACTGTTACAAGAAAATCAGATTTGCCTCTGTGATTGGAACTGTTGAAATTATTAGAAACTGCGTAGAGGCATTTTGGGAGACATCATGTAAATGTTTCTGCACGCGGTAATGTAATCTGAGAGTAGTTTTACCAATGTAAGTTATCCTGCAGATTATGCATATATTGGCATATATTACGTTGCGAGACTGGCACGTGATCCCTCTTAGATAGTGAGGATAGTTTTGGGAAAGATAATCGTTTTCATTTCCCACACTACAGGCCAGGTGACACAGCGAGGGCGTTTACCTTCTCTAGTACCAAGAAATGCAGGATTTCGCTTCAAGTGGCTATGGGTGAGAATGCCCTTCAGATTTGATTCTTTTTTCTAGGCTAATAGGGGTAGATCAGAGATATCGCGAGTATCAAGGTCGAGCTGTAGCAGTGGCAGATGGCAATGGACAACTTTCTTAACCATCTTGTTATTTGGATGAAAAGGAAGCACTAATTTCACCTTGCTCGATGTAACTTCACACGTGACTTCATCCGGATAGATTATCATTGTAATTTACTCTTTCCTCCACCTCGGGTTCACACCCCTTCTTTACTACCAGCATACCACACATTCAAATCTTCATTTAAACATTCTCAGCAATCTGTAACGTTCACTATTAGACGCAGTTTCTTACAAGTCACAGCTAAGTGCTCCATTTATTCTAATTTTTCCATTACTGTTTGTTGTATAGCATTCATATGAATTAATATTTTACTTTCTTTCTCTATTCATTTGTTCCGTTTTTTTTTTTTTTTGGTAAGATTAAGGTACAAACCGAAACGTCACAACGGTGTACTCGTTATTTAATAAAGCTGTTCCTAGTTTTATTGTCAACAGTTTTAATATTTTTTATCACAGCTTTATTGCAGTGATTTCCTGTACACACACACACACACACACACACACATATATATATATATATATTATATATATATATAACATAGTTTTAGTGCGCTAAACGTCACACAGAGTCAGCATGGTAGTTTGCCAAGATTTCCTGTCTTCGGCGAGATTTCACTCCCATCAAGGGATGTTATGCCCACTCAACAGGCCTCTCATAACAATGTCCTCTTTAGAGTTTCATGTGGTCGACCTATTTTTCTTCAGCCTGTTGTTTTCCACTTGATAGCGTGTCTGGGGATTCTCTGATTGTTTCTTCTCATCACATGACCGATATATAACCATCTTCTAGTTCTGATCACCCATGAGACTTGTTTGCTCATCTTCTATTTGGGTCTCATGTACACAATCAATGCCCGTTTTACCTGTGCATCATTTTTGTCATTATGAAGTATATGGCAATTCCAAAAAGCAATGGGAATAACATATATCCTTGTTTCACGCCTGTTTCAACCTGGAACTGTTCGATCATTCCTTCGTCTGTGTTGACTGCACAAACATAACCATTGTAGAGATCTCTAATGACGTTGACAATCTTAGATGGTATTCCATGTAATTTTAAAATTCTCCACAATGAATCTATGTGATTGCTATCAAATGTCTTTTTAAAGTCTATGAAGTTCAGGATTAATGGTCTTTGCTTTTCAATATGTTCCTCAAGAATTATTCTTAGGGTAAAGATCTGGCCGAGAAATCTTTTCCTTTTCCGAAATCCTGCTTGTTCTTCTCTCTTCGCACCATCCACTATACCCTTAATTCTATTCAGAATAACTTTGCAAAAAACTTTTGGCACAACTAATAGTACGGTTACTCCTCTCCAGTTACTGCAATCGCAAAGGTTGCCTTTTTGGCATTTTAACAAAAATTCCTTTTTTCCCATTTGGATGGGATCTTTTCTTCCTTCCCAATGTTATTAAACATTCTCTCTAGTTGGTTCATGTTGTCACTATTAATAGCTTTTAACATTTCGTCATGATAAAGGTAGATAGAGGTGTATGGTGCAGTTTTACAAGTCGGCACAAGGAATGAGTAACTGAGGAAAAAAAACAGTAGAAAGTATAAGTGTAAGATGAGAATATATTAATGAAAAACATACAACATTCGACATTTTGGGTTGAGCCTTTTTTCGAAGATTGCATACACAAACAAGACCAAACATACAACTACACTAAAAATTTACATTACTGCATCACCCAGAAAGTAGGAAACACAAGAATACATGTCCCATAGACTAGGCATATAGACAAAGGGGGCCACGGAGGAAAGCAGATGAAGCCAATCGGAAAGAAGAAGCGGAGAAAAACAGATGTTCGGGGTGGGAGAAAAAGGGGAAGGACAATAGACATCTGTAAGTAATAACATAATGGGAAAAAGAAAAAGAGAAAGACCGAAACGAAGATGGCTGCAAGACATCGTTGATGATCTGGAAATGGATGCAGCAGCAGCAGGCCATCTTGCTCACAACCGAGAGGCCTACAGGAGTGCTGTTTGGGAGGCAAAGTTCCGCAAGGGACATGCAAAGGAATGAATGAATGAAGTCGTTAGGAAAGCAGGTGTCGGGGGGGGGGGTTGTGGGGAGAGAAAGGAAAGCAGGGAGATAATATGAAACTGGTGAATAGGACAAGACCCGGAGGGGCCAAAACACCTATAGGTTGCCGGAGAAGAAGAGAAGGTGGCGGTAAGGAAGGGGAGGGAATCTAGGAGAAAGAAACAAGAAAGTAGTGTACAAATAGCAGAAAAAGTGGAAAAACTAAAAATGTTAAAGGAAGCTGAAGACATTGTTAATGCCAGCTGGGTGCAGACACCCAGCCTGGAAAATAATGCGCTATTCTAGGACCATCCGAGATCGTACATCAGCAGAACAAGAACAAGAGCGGATCGCACTAACAGAAATGTCCTGTTTTCCCCTGTGATTGCAAAGGCAAAAATGTTTAATCATGAAGGTCCTACTCATCTACACATCCGCGACAGCTGCTTAGGGAGAGTCCTTTTATCTACTCTATAAGATACACAAACCAGGCAACCCGGGAAGGCCCATAATGTCTGCTTGTTCCTGCCCTACAGAAAAAAATCTCTAGCTTTCTGGACACCATCTTTCAACCTCTTGTCACTAGTCTGCCCACTTATCTTAAGGACAAGAATCACGCTATCACTGGTTTTTGAGACCCTTACAATTCTGCCTGGTCACACCAACCGTGTCTTCACTCTTGATGTAGTGTCCGTATACACATCTATCCCGCATGATCAGGGACTTCAGGCTGTCAAGTTCTTTATGAAAAAAAAAGAAAGACAACGTCTACTATTCTGCATCTTACACGACTTGTCCTCCAACTCATTTCGTTTGAATTCAATTTGTCGAAACATTGGATGTTGTATGTTTTTCATTTATACATACTCATCTTACTCTCATACTTTCTATTCGTCTTTTATCACTTACCCCCAATGTAAAACTGCACCATAACATCTATCTACTAAAACTGCACCATAACCTCTATCTACCTTTATTATTTGAACCAGTTTTACTGCAGTTCCAATACTTTTTATCTTACATTTCGTTTGTTATTTCATCTTCACCTGCAGCTCTTATTTCAATTTCGTTCAGTGTAATTTCATCTAGGGTTACTTTTATTTGTGGGAATGGTAAGTCAGTTTCAAGGTCTATCAATTCATATGGGTGTGGTCGATTAAGTATTTCTTGGAAGTGTTCGGCCCATCTTTGCTTTTGATTTACATGATGTTAATAGTTTGCCAGTTTTGCTAAGGATTGATCTTTCTTTGGATACAATATTACCCGTTAGCCTCTTTTGTATGTTATATAGAATTTCGTTGTCTCATGTTTTCGCTGCCTTCTCTGTTTCATTCGCCATATTGTTCATCCATGTCTTCTATTTTATCTCCTTTAGCTGAACTTTTTACTTTACTGTCTAGTTCTGTGTAAGTTGCTTTTGCCAAATCTTTTGCAAGATCTGTCTTTACATTTAACATGGCTAATTTGGCTGCTCCTCTGTCATGTATGGATTTCCATGTGTTATCTGATATCCATGCTTTTCTACTTTTTTTTTTTTTGCAGTCCAGCACTTGTGTTAGCTGTTGTATTTATGGTTGGTTTGTAAGAATGCCATAAGTCATATATATCTGTCTCCTCTACCTCAGTGAATGCACCGAACTGTTTGGTAAGTTCCAGATTAAAATTACTCCTAGTATTTTCATCCTGTAGACTATGACTATTTATTTTTCTGAATATTAGTTTACCCTTCTGAATATTGCTTTCTTGTGTTAGCTTTTCAATTTTAGTCTTATTTTCACTACACGCAGATTGTGAACACTGTTGACATCTGCACCCCAATATGCTCCTACATCTATCAGAGATGTTCTGAATTGCTTTCTATGACATAAATGATCTATCGGATCTCTATTTCTACCATCTGGAGATATCCATGTTGTTTTATGTATCTCTTTGTGTGGAAATTTGTTCCTACAATGACCATGCTCTCTGTTAGGCATAATTCAATTAAATCTTTCTTCATTCTGATTTATCGCATCAGTCCATTCTTTCCTCATTACTTTTTCGACGTTGGTGTTATCGTTTCCTACCTTGATGTTGAAGTTTCCCTTATATATTTACATCGAATACTTATACACTTACTATCCCTTTTTTCTATTTTTCCATTCATATTTGTTGTATATCTTTCATGTGAATTTAAACTGCAGACTTTTTTTTCCTGTTTCCTTATCCAACATGTTTTTGTACGATTAACAAACCGAAACATTCAAACCATGCACTCATTCTTTCTTGGAGCACTGTGTCATTAATAACATTTTGTTATCATAGCTTTAATGCATTGGTTGGTGTATATGTATATATTTCTTTTCTATCTACTCCTAATCAAATTATCCGTGTGTTACGCTTCTATAGGTGTCCAGAGTGCACCGGTGACGATCTTTTCTAATTAACTGAAACTAACTAACTAACTAACTAACTAACTAACTAACTAATTAACTAACTAACTAAACTAACTAATTAACTAACTAACTAAACTAACTAACTAACCAACTATCTAACTAACTATCTAACTAACTATCTAACTAACTATCTAACTAACTAACTAACTAACTAACTAACTAACTAACTATTTAACTAACTAACTAACCAACTAAGCAACCAACTAACAATTTGCAAAGTCATGTTCATTTTTTATTTAAGGATATAAGATATTTCTGGAAATGGTCGTGCAGACCCGCTGGCTGGATTTCATATATATAGAACAGCTGGTGAAAGGTGACAGAACGGACAGACATCCTCATGAAGGCCAGCATGGCAGAAGATTCCGATACATATTGTAACATGTCATGTGTGTTATGGCTCAACGAGATAGGAGTAAACTATAGTGGTGTTGCTGCAAAAGTTCGAATCCTCTCTTTACGAATGCAGTTTATAAATCATAACAAGGCTGATTAGTTAGTGTTGATCATAATCCCTGCGTTCCAAACTAAATCATAATCTTCTTATTCCTCAGTTTCCCAAGTCATTAAGACTCATTCTGCAGATAAAGTTCGCCTCTATTCTTCTGTACTTCTAATATTCTGTCTCCAGCTGGCGACATCAATTTTCTTTATATCTGCTTTGCTTCTCCTTCTCTGTCTTGGTCTATGTCTTTGGTCTTAAGGCATAATCTATCGTGTTCAGGGAATTCTAACATCAGTTCTATACTGATTTACAATTATTACATGCGCTATGAACATTGAAGTTGAGCCTAGAACACAATATTTTATTACAGTCTAATTCACATATGGCGCAGTGTCGGGTACGTCTTTAAAAGTGGTGAAGTACACAATTCAATAAATAACATGAAAGAATAATAACACATTGCACTCAGAATGAAGCATGATTTATATTTTTTTAACAATTTATAGTTTTGTTAAAACTTAATAGTTAAAAATTACGTACTTTTGTTAATTTTAATGAGCCAATTACAGCTTAATGTTCTTGTTTTATTTCAGATGTGAAATATCGTCTAAAAGGGTTCACACTGGAGACCTACAATTATAAGGGTAAACTGATAGACACATACCAAGATCATGGCCTGCAACTGGCTGTATATAACTTTATGCTAACCTCCATTTCGCAACCAGTAAGTTGGGTAACAATTACAGGCGCCAGTGAAGACAACATATTAACACTGTGTGAAGTTGAAACTTATGGAGGTGAGTAGAGTGTAAATACGTTTATCTTCTAAAGGTGAGTAACACTGCCATTAGGGTTTTGAAGACATAAAAAAATCAGATGGCATTTCCTGTGTGCGTATTTTAAACAGAGTATAAAATATACCACATCCTAATTACAAATCTTCAAATTTTAGATTCAGTTATTTTGAGTAGGAGAAACATTGGCATGGTTAATCATGTGCCACCATTGATGAATCAGTAACATCAAATAAAGATGGATCCATAGATTGATTTGATTTGTAATGAACACACTAGAGACAATATAGCATATATTATAGAGATGTCACTGCTTCAACAAGGTCACTTCGACACTTCATCCAACAAAGAACTGTATGTTGGACATTTACTATACAGCCAGCAAAGAACTGTATTTTTGGACACTTACTATACAGCCAACAAAGAAATGTATGTTGGGACACTTGATAGATGATAATTACAGCCAGCAAAATTTTACTGATGATGGTACGCTTTCTGTACAACCAACACAATATATGAAGATTTGGGGCAGTGTAAACCTAGGGGGTGCTAGATCTACAATCTGGGATAATTTAGGAAAGGGATAGGACCAAAATCCCAGCTGCAACCCATAAACCCATGGCCTGTTTACTACCGTACTGGGTGGCCAAGGTAAAAACTCATCTATCTAACCGACAACCCAGGATTTCCCCTCCACGGATACTGATGCCAGTTATGCAGCATATTACATACAATCATTCAATATTACATGACATGCAATACACATAACCACGTCAATCAATTCAAATCAATCAACATTTATTTATCCACACTACGTACACCATTTAACGTCACAACAGACATTACATATACGGGACATCAACCTGTATAATCATGAGTGTAATAAGCATGCCATCAATATAAAGTATAATTCTAAGTATCAAATGAAGTCATATGGACCAAATTTTCCTGGGCTCTCCTGGCCCTCATAAGCACATATATATATATATATATATATATACATTCATAAGGAAAACACTCGGTATAAAGTGGAATGAGTTAAAGAACAATGCAAAAATCAGACAGATGAACAAACAGCAACCTGTCTCATGGCTGATCAGAAAAAAAGGTGGACATATGTCGGTCATATGATGAGAATAAACAGTCAGAGAATGCCCAAAGAAGATATCAAATTGAACAGGCCGAAGAAAAAGAGGTCGACCACGTGAAATAATAAAGAGGACATTGTTAAGAAAAGCCAATTCGGTGGGCATAACATCCCTTGATGAGACTGAAAAACTCGCCAAAGACAGGACATCTTGGCGAACTACCATGCTGGCCCTATGTGTCGTTTAACGGCACGGGAAGGATGTAAGATGTAATGCACATCATTGATTGTGCAGCTGCCTGCTGCTGGGTTCGGTATCTCCTGATACCCGTGACACAGTATTATCCACCCAAATGAACATATGATGGACCTTGATGTGTGCCCATCCAAAATATATAACTAATATCATCAAGAATCGGAGAATCTCCACATAAGACGAGAATGAGATAATTCACAGCACGTTATGATTTCATAACACATTATCAAAAATTTTAAGGTCGGCTGGGGTTAAGTACGTACGATAATCATAAACACCAACGAAAGGAAACTAGGTCCTGCCATTTCCTCGGACTTTTCTCTCTCTCCGTCACGCGTTCCTCAACTATATATTGGTCTTCATAGAATCGGATCACGTGAGCAAGGACGCTCCGCCCCCAAAGCAGTACACCACTTCAGGGCATCGCGTGCTTGCTCACAGCGGGATACCGTCTATACTATCTGAAAAAAAATATCTGTGTAATGAGATAGACTATCTAGTATGTAACCTACAAAGTGATACTAGCATGTGGTAGGAAATTTTCTATAAAAACTGTTTACAGATAAAATACCACGAGGCTTTTATATGCTAAAGTAAAAGAGCACAATATTGTTTTGTTAGACCTAGAAAACATCTTAGATAAATAGCAATTTTAGACGTGAGAGAAAGAAAACAAATGAAAAGAGAATTGTATCCTAGATATTATGTTTTCTGTGACTTTCTGCCTCTCAAAACTTTTGTAGCGGAGTCTGCGCTATTCAGACCTGAAGCTTGGCCAGTTTTCTACCTTCCCGCCGTCTCCCACAAGGTTATTAGCATGTTTCACCATCTTGCCGAGACACAGTCACCGTGGCATGGAGCACAAACGCTAACCTACTTTCCAATATCATACTTTCAGGTGTTTCGACAGTTTATTCCAATCTCTAACAGATTTTACTAAAATAGCTTTATGTAATAAAATAAAGCAGAAAATCTCACTCTACATTTTTATTCCAGTTATCCTCCAGTGCCTGTAAAGGGATCATTTCATGAAAGAACACGGAAGCGTTCAACCATGTGTTACATGTTACATGTTTTGTGTTTTAATTATTCCAAATAATTCTATTTCTTTGTAACATAAAAAGACCAGTAACCTGAAACAATGTTCGTCTAGGTCGTCAAATTGATTTCATTTCTTCTGCAATCAAAAATTGTCATCATATTCGAAAATGTCATTTTTCAGTGTTATTATTTTGCTTTGTTTTTCTGTTTTATTTCATACACTGTCTGTAACTGACTGGCACAAATTTTTTGAAATGTACCTATCATCTATCTTTTGCTCTAGAAGTGTCTTGTCCAGAACATAAGTGGGGTTTTCATTGTTCAAAAGATTGTGGCTGTCCAGAAAGTGATTCATGTTTTGTGGTTACTGGAAAGTGCTCTGCCGGATGCAGCGCGGGATATTATGGGTTTGGGTGTCTTCAGAACTGCTCTAAGTTGTGTGTTGACAACATCTGCTCAGACAGATGAACAAACAGCAACCTGTCTCATGGCTGATCAGAAAAAAAGGTGGACATATGTCGGTCATATGATGAGAATAAACAGTCAGAGAATGCCCAAAGAAGATATCAAATTGAACAGGCCGAAGAAAAAGAGGTCGACCACGTGAAATAATAAAGAGGACATTGTTAAGAAAAGCCAATTCGGTGGGCATAACATCCCTTGATGAGACTGAAAAACTCGCCAAAGACAGGACATCTTGGCGAACTACCATGCTGGCCCTATGTGTCGTTTAACGGCACGGGAAGGATGTAAGATGTAATGCACATCATTGATTGTGCAGCTGCCTGCTGCTGGGTTCGGTATCTCCTGATACCCGTGACACAGTATTATCCACCCAAATGAACATATGATGGACCTTGATGTGTGCCCATCCAAAATATATAACTAATATCATCAAGAATCGGAGAATCTCCACATAAGACGAGAATGAGATAATTCACAGCACGTTATGATTTCATAACACATTATCAAAAATTTTAAGGTCGGCTGGGGTTAAGTACGTACGATAATCATAAACACCAACGAAAGGAAACTAGGTCCTGCCATTTCCTCGGACTTTTCTCTCTCTCCGTCACGCGTTCCTCAACTATATATTGGTCTTCATAGAATCGGATCACGTGAGCAAGGACGCTCCGCCCCCAAAGCAGTACACCACTTCAGGGCATCGCGTGCTTGCTCACAGCGGGATACCGTCTATACTATCTGAAAAAAATATCTGTGTAATGAGATAGACTATCTAGTATGTAACCTACAAAGTGATACTAGCATGTGGTAGGAAATTTTCTATAAAAACTGTTTACAGATAAAATACCACGAGGCTTTTATATGCTAAAGTAAAAGAGCACAATATTGTTTTGTTAGACCTAGAAAACATCTTAGATAAATAGCAATTTTAGACGTGAGAGAAAGAAAACAAATGAAAAGAGAATTGTATCCTAGATATTATGTTTTCTGTGACTTTCTGCCTCTCAAAACTTTTGTAGCGGAGTCTGCGCTATTCAGACCTGAAGCTTGGCCAGTTTTCTACCTTCCCGCCGTCTCCCACAAGGTTATTAGCATGTTTCACCATCTTGCCGAGACACAGTCACCGTGGCATGGAGCACAAACGCTAACCTACTTTCCAATATCATACTTTCAGGTGTTTCGACAGTTTATTCCAATCTCTAACAGATTTTACTAAAATAGCTTTATGTAATAAAATAAAGCAGAAAATCTCACTCTACATTTTTATTCCAGTTATCCTCCAGTGCCTGTAAAGGGATCATTTCATGAAAGAACACGGAAGCGTTCAACCATGTGTTACATGTTACATGTTTTGTGTTTTAATTATTCCAAATAATTCTATTTCTTTGTAACATAAAAAGACCAGTAACCTGAAACAATGTTCGTCTAGGTCGTCAAATTGATTTCATTTCTTCTGCAATCAAAAATTGTCATCATATTCGAAAATGTCATTTTTCAGTGTTATTATTTTGCTTTGTTTTTCTGTTTTATTTCATACACTGTCTGTAACTGACTGGCACAAATTTTTTGAAATGTACCTATCATCTATCTTTTGTTCTAGAAGTGTCTTGTCCAGAACATAAGTGGGGTTTTCATTGTTCAAAAGATTGTGGCTGTCCAGAAAGTGATTCATGTTTTGTGGTTACTGGAAAGTGCTCTGCCGGATGCAGCGCGGGATATTATGGGTTTGGGTGTCTTCAGAACTGCTCTAAGTTGTGTGTTGACAACATCTGCTCAGACCGAAATGGCCACTGTCTTTCCTGTGACGCTGGCTACACGGGAGAGAACTGTAGCACAGGTACAACGCTCTCAGAAAGATAACTGTATGCATAACTTAAGAACATGTTGATTCAGTTAATATTTTTAGCTTTGGCATGTTGGAGGATGAGAGTAAGGAACATTGAAGGGGGCCACAACAGAAGGGGGCCTCAGCAGAAGGGGAGACAAGCAAAGCAATGTACTAACTTCAAAATTTGAATGTGAAATGATATTGTGCCATAGAAATGAAAACATTTATACCTAACAAGACCGTCAGGTAACTCCCTTGCGTCCTTGAAATAATGCTTCATCTTTTTAACTTGTGGAATGGGACAATTTCAGACTTATCGTTGAGTATAACTCTCTGCCTTTTATAAGCTTGGCTTTGAACTGGCATTATCAATTTGTACATTTTACTGGAATTTTACAGATTAAACTTCTATGATAACATCTTACTAAAAATGTATACTCTATAGCAAAAAATGTGCTTAGACAGTCAAAACAATAATTAGTTAGTTAGTCGACATATCATCCTCAGTGCACATCGGACGATTAATCCACAAGCGCTCCAATCCCATATTCATTATTTCCACAAGTGTTTGGCGACTAACGATGCCGCTTCTGTGGTAGTTACTTAATCTTCTTTGTTTCTCACTGTAGAGCTTTTGTCTATCCACGCCACGTCTGACGTTATGTTCCACCACTCTGTTCATGGCTGCAGATTCAGAACTGTTGCTTGAATCGGCGATTCGGCCAGCTTCTCTTGAGTGCATTCAGGATATCACCCCGATCCACTTGCCTGTTCACACACCACTGTAGACATGCCTGCAAGTCTGTCCGCTCGTTCATTACCTCTCACCCGTGCATGACCTGGCACGAAAATGATACAGATTGTGTCAGCTGTGAGCTTCTCTGTGACTCTAACCAGTGCTTTTGCATCCAACCTGACTCAGTCTTCCTAAGCATATTCATTGAGTTACTGAGAATACATGCCTGGATTAAGGCCCTTGTCTCCAGCCATGCCATTGGCTTGGTTACTGTCATCACCTCTATAGCCAGGCTTCTTGAGGTCGAAGCAAAGCACCACTGTCTTCCATCACCGTTTTCCTCCGCCGTAAAACCCAAGCACTTCGCCCGTGTCTGACAACAGACTCATCTGTGTAGATGGCCACATAACACCCAGAAGAATTATTGGCAGTCAAGGCTTGAACCCCTGCCTCCACAGCCAGTGGGCTTTACTCTCTGGATTCTCTATTCAATGTGATGCATACTGAAAAGGAATACAGCAGTCCATCATAATTATAAAATCGAGAAGACGTGTCTGCTGTGCACTTAAGTATGATTCGCATTGCTACATTATGTATCCTTTCGAGTCTCTCCATCTGAATCTGAATGAGAGTAAGTATTACCACAGCATATTCAACCACTGATACCAACATCAATTCCCTACCAGGTGCTATGCTATCGAGAAATACGTAGTTTTGTTACTGACTAACAGCGTGTGTAATAATTTATGCTGTAAATAAAACTTAAGATTTTCTTCTTGTGCAAGTTCTAGATTTGGTTTCTTTCAGCACTTACTCTATATGGATTAAGCGAGCTTGGTGACCATAGTCCATAGCAAGTGTAGTTGATAATACAAAAATAATGAATGTAATTTTTTAGAACAAGCTAGTTAAGACTAATTAGAGAATATAGAGCAAATGTTAAAACAAAGAAAAATGTATAAAAAAACACCTTAGAATATTGATCCACGCTATGAATGCAAATGAAAGATTTTTTATAGGTCTATTTTTAACTAAATACTCTCCGTTTCCCTGTGTGCATAAATTACAGTAAAGAACAATATTATAAAGAAATTACTCACAAAAATAAGAAAATGAGATGCTGAGACTCGACATCACAGATAAGTACTTGCAATCTCTGGCCTAGGAAGTGGCGGAAAGCAAGTCAGTAAATGTGTTCTGCTGAAGATCAAATGCAGCATTTTAAGCGTTAAGGGGTTTTCAAGAAACTGTGGAACCGGCCATCACTAGATTCCGATTTTTGTTAGCTTGTAAAGCTATGTAATATCCACTGCTACATTAGTGAGAAACTATTTGGATTTAAACAGTCGGGGAAACAAATATTAAAATGTTATGAGTTTGAACATTTAAACCCCTAACAAATGGCATTTTTCTTTGTTTCCTTTTCAGAGTGCCCGTTAGGGTCTTACGGAGTCAAATGCGAGAGCACCTGCTCGGAGACCTGCAGAGATGATAAATGTAACAATGTCAATGGCACGTGTAAACACTGTGACGCTGGCTTTTTTGGAAAATATTGTTCCATACCTTGCCCGGAAAGTTGTCAAGACAAGAAGTGTAGAATGATCCAAGGCTCTTGTTTCTCTTGTAACACAGGGTATTATGGACAGAATTGTTCCACGCCATGTCCAGAAAACTGTCAAAACAAGAAGTGTAGAATAATCGACGGCGAGTGTTTTTCCTGTAACACAGGATATTATAAATACAACTGCACTAAGCCATGCCCTTCCGAATGTTCTGGTTCAGCTTGTCACATAGAAAATGGTGAATGCTTGGGTAAGAATAGTCTCCGAAGTCATACATGTTGTAAAGTCTTTGGACAAATAAACTTATGAGTTATAGTAACAGTGGATTTAAGTTTACACCAACTAATTACATTATACTATAATATAATGAAACTATGTGAAGGCAGTTTAAAACCAGAAAATGATAAAGTACAAAGCAATTTCGTAGTTTTTTTTGGAGCAGACATTTGTGATTCGTAATTTAAACTTCCACAGAACGAGCTATGACACGACAATGCTTTATTGAGTACTGTGAAACATAGTTTAAAAAAGGGAATGTTGGAATTTCAAATATTCCAAAAGACTATTATCAAATTTCAGTTACACTATAATATGTTTAAGAAATAGACAAGAAATAGACAAGAAATTAGACTCTTTCGAAAACATATGCCTAAGGAAAATTCTCGGTATAAAGTGAAATGAATTCAAGAAAAACGCAGAGATCAGACAGATGAGCAAACAACAACCTGTCTCATCGTTGATCAGAAAAAGAAGATGGACATATGTCGGTCATGTGATGAGAAGAAACAGTCAGAGAATCCCTAAATAAGCTATCAAATGGAACACAACAGGCCGAAGAAAAAGAGGTCGACCACGTGAAATTCTAAAGAGGACATTGTTAAGAGAAGCCAATTCAGTGGGCATTACATCCCTTGATGAGATTGAAAAACTCGCCGAAGACAGGACATCTTGGCGAACTACCATGCGGGTCCTATGTGACGTTTAACGCCACGGGAAGCATGTAAGACAATGTTCTTTGTCTCATAATCAGACTGCAGCATCAAGTTTAAAACTATTTCCAGTTTACAGAAGGATAACCTGTTATTTGAAATTTGCTTTCTGAAATATTGACGAGAAGTAAACTCTGGTAGTGACGTTTATGAATTGATGAATTCATTTGATCTCTGTGGGTGTTTCGCATTCTGTGAACAATTTTTATTTATAAGAGTAGCCTGACTGAGTGTGATATGATTATCAAAACATCAAAGACTACATAAATTTCTTCAATGTCCAATGCGTACACACACAAAAAAAAAAAAACACTGCTCAGCCACTAAAGCAAGAACTAAGGAATTCACTCATGAATGAAGTTGCACAGACTGCTAATATGAAAAAGAAAACTTATTATAAAACTGGAAATAAAGGTATAAAATATAGTTATTAGTGAAACGGTACACTGGGATTAGCTGCATAATAGCTGGTAGCAACATGTAACATGTAGCAACAAGTAACAAGTGAGTTACGAATTTTACAAAAATGACAAAGATGCAAACGTGTATACTTATGGACAGTACTTATCCACAATCTTAAGGACATGCGTGGCAAGTACGACCAACTACAACTGGTAGATTCCCATTGGAAGTAATTATAGGAAAGTAATAGCAGTATTAATATAAATTTGATATTTAATTTAATTACTTCACTGAATTACTTCATTTCTTGTGCTTTTTAGAATAATGTATATTTTATTTCAAGCAGAAACAGTATAACCAACATAGACACAACTAAATGTCAAACTAGTTGAAATAACATTGAATAAAATTGGAACAGCAATGAATCGAATAGCAAACGACACAATTGCAAGTGAAAATGAAATAACAGCTTAAATGTTAGAACCTATTAACAGTGACAACATGACCCAACTACATAGAATATTTAATAAAGTTTGGAAAGAAGAAAAGGCCCCTTCCAAATGTAAAAAAAGGAATCATTGTTAAAATACAAAAAAAAAAAACCTTAACGACTGCGCTAATTGGAGAGGAGCAACTAACCTTACTATCAGTTGTGTCAAAAGTATTTTGCAAAGCTATCCTGGGTAGAACTCAAGATATGGTGGATGCTGCAATGAGAGAAGAACAAGCATGATTTAGGAAAGGGAGCAGCTGTTTCGACTAGATCTTTACTCTAAGAATAATACTTGAAGAACATATTGACAAGAAAAAGCCATTAATCCTGAAATTCATAGACTTTTAACATTTGATAGCATAGACAGAGATTCTGTGTTGAGAATTTTAAGAATATGTGAAATGTCATCTAAATCTGTCAACGTCATTAGGGATCTCTACAATTGATATGTTTGTGCAGTCAACACAGAAGAACGAATGAGCATATGGTTCCCAGATTGAAGCACGCATGAAACAAGGATGTATATTATCTCCCTTGCTTTTTGGAATTCCCATAGACTTCTTCATGAAAAAATGCAGCACAGATAACACGGGAATTGAATGGGTACATGTGACCCAAATAGAAGGTCTTGATTTTGCAGATGACATAACTCTTATTAGTGACAATGTGAATTCAATGCAAGAAAAAAAACAGAAATCCTGTATTCACTGGCTAAAAAAATAGGACTCGAAGCTAACAAACAGAAAAACTTCCGATTAATCAGGAAGGAAAAATACATATAGAAGGGACACATGTTGAAGAAGTCCACCAACTTGCATACCTTGGCAGCTACATAGACCAGGATGATGGCACAAGAAAGGAAGTCAGAATTAGAATTGCAAAAGCAGGATTAACCTTCTTACAAAGAGGATACAAAAATATATAATGTTCAGGTTCAGTCTTCTATCTGTTTTTCGTGCTTTTATCTGTCGTTTTGTATATGGTCTGTGAAGAATGATTTTTGCCGAAATATTTGATGAATGAATGTATTTTTACTACTCATCTTACTTTCTGTCAGTCTTCTTCCTGCTCACTTTCTTCATTCTTTCATTTCTTTTTAACTGAACCATACACTACAGCCTACCTTTATCACTAGAATGAGCTTTACCGCAGTCGTCATTTTTCTTATCTTTAAAATTAATATGTCATTCAAAAATATCCTGTGATGAAATGTAATGCATACCTTATAAATTTAGTTCTTATTCATTTAAGATGCAGTGAGTCTCTTGATGAAATACCTCCTGTTTGAGCTTGCAGCCATCCCAATGTTGTTGCTTCTGATCTGTCTGTTTGCATGTGTAATAAGAGGGTAAGCTGATGTGCGCACCTTTATGAGAGCTGAAACTTTTTTATTTAGTATAACAAACAAGCTAACTATGTATGTGTTATATTTATGTCCCATAACAAGAAGTCTTACATGTCATATACATATTTTTAGTGATGTACAAGTATAACAATTTACCGACTATGCCATAAAGAAATTATTTCTTTTATATGCCTTTGTTACCTACACAAGTGTGAAATTAGATGCTCTAACTTTCAGTTTGTAAAGTGTATGGTATGTACTTGTATGCATAAAAAATAGAAAATAGACTAAATGTAGTGTGGTTTTAGTGTATTTTTTTTTATTTCAATCCTGTTTTCAGAAAAAAATAATCAATTTCAGTTGACTTATTTAGCAGGATGTGATGAGATAACCGCTGAATTTATTAAAGCAGGAGGAAAGGAGTGTGCAACAATCTATCATGCACTATGTAAAAAGATATGGCATTCAGGTATTTGGCCAAAAGATTGGAAAAGAACTGTATTCATACCACTGCCAAAAAAGGGTAACCTGAAATTATGCACCAACTACAGAACTGTTGCCCTGATTAGTCATGCCAGTAAAATTCTGTTAAAAATCATAATGGGTAGACTTCGAAAGAAAATAGAAGAAGAAGTCAATATGGTCCAAGCTGGCTTCAGGCAAGGACGAGGATCAAGAGATCATATATTCAATCTAAGATTAATAATAGAGAAATGCAGGGAGTTTAATGTGAATCTATATTTATCCTTTATAGACTACTCAAAGGCATTTGATTGTGTACAACACCAGAAACTTTGGGAAATAATGGAAAAAATGGGATTTCCAACACATTTGATACAATTAACATCACTGCTGTATTTAGACCAACAAGCAGCAGTAAGAATAAATGGTGAAACAACAAGTTGGTTTGACATAAAACAAGGGGTCCGTCAGGGGTGCATATTGTCACCCTACTTATTTAACTTGTATACTGAAAATATAATGAGGAATGTTAGAGAAGATGTAGACAAAGAATATTACGATGCCATAACAGTTGGAGGTTATGAAATACCAGAGATTAGATATGCTGATGACACAGTATTGCTGTCCACAACACAAGAAGGAATGGAAAAACTAATTATGTCAGTCCGCAAGAACAGCGAAGAGCAGAACCTCTATCTTAATGCAAAGAAAACTAAAGTGATGACAACTGACAAAACAAACAAGGCAACTGAAATATGTATCAATGAGGAAAAACTGGAAGAAGTGGAGAGTTTTGAATATCTTGGATCACTACTAACTAATAATGGAGATACGATGAGGGAAATTAAACGGAGGACATCTATTGCTCTTCAGAAAGTAAAACAAATAAAGAATCTGTGGAGAGGAGCAGACAGAACCACAAAAATAAGATTTTTAAGGGCATGCATCTTTCCTATCGCAACATATGCATGTGAGACCTGGACACTTAACAAAACAGCTGAGAAGCACATAAATGCCTTTGAATGTAAATGCTATAGAAGAGTTCTCCAGATATCGTGGACACAAAAAAGAACAAATATATCTATACTACAAGAGCTTAATATTGAAGAAGGCTGGCTAGTAAAGAGGATTAAAAAGAGAAAACTTAAATATTTTGGCCACATTAAACGTCATGATAATTTAGAGAAGACCGTATTGGAAGGATACATAATGGGAAAAAGAAAAAGAGGAAGACCGAAACGAAGATGGCTGCAAGACATCGTTGATGATCTGGAAATGGATGCAGCAGCAGCAGGCCATCTTGCTCACAACCGAGAGGCCTACAGGAGTGCTGTTTGGGAGGCAAAGTTCCGCAAGGGGCATGCAAAGGAATGAATGAATATTTAGCAGCAAGACACACCTCGAATTTTGACTACCCTCGAGATGGAGGAAAACAATTAATTTATTATATTAAACATTATTTCACGATAGCAAGTTTTTGTTCTTTTATGACTAGAACATTTTTGATTTGCATCTGAAGATATTCCATATCTGTTCTACTGGGTTCAGATCGCAAGATCCTGCGTTCGCAAGGACAATGATGTTGTGCTACAGTAGGAAGATGTATATTGTTCTAGCAGGGTTTATTCTTCTTCACCAAATGTTATTCGAATAACGATGGAAAAAGAAGGGATCACCTGAGCCATCAGATATCATCATCATCATCATCTTATCATCATCATCATCATCATCATCATCGCCTTTCACTCCTTTGAGAGCATACAGTCACGGATAAAAGCTATCCAGCCATTCCTGTTTCTGGAATTATTCTCTGCTTCCTTCCATGTGTGTCCTTTGTCTCTGTCATAATTTCTCTTATTTAAATAAGTCCAAAGAATTAGACAAGAAATTAGACTCTTTCGAAAACATATGCCTAAGGAAAATACTAGGTATAAAGTGAAATGAATTAAAGAAAAACGCGGAGTAAAACAGATGAGCAAACAACAACCTATATCATGGGTGATCAGAAAAAGATGGACGTATGTCGGTCACGTGATGATAAGAAACGATCAGAAAATCCGGAAAGAAGCTATCAAGTGGAACACAACAGGCCAAAGAAAGAGAGATCGACCACGTGAAACTTTAAAGAGGACATTGTTAAGAGAGGTCATTTCAGTTCCCTTGATGAGATTGAAAAACTCGCCGAAAACAGGACATCTTGGCGAACTACCTATGTGACGTTTAGCGGCACGGAAAGGATGTAAGTAATGTAAGTAAGCAAGTCTAGATCTTCCTCGTTTAAATCCATCAGATTTACACTAATGGAATTCTGGATATACATCTTGTGTATCTGATCTAAGGCTAAAACTTTAAAGAAACACGATCATTTCGCAGATTGAATCCTAGTGTGCGTCAGTCGTCTGGATTTCTTAATTAACATAGCTGCTCTAACTTCTAGTGATCGCCCTATAGATCAGCTTGTTAGTTTCAAACATTGTCCTTCTGTTTGACGGAAGGCAAAGTTGTATATCAGTTTTATATCTTTAATTCATGCCCTGTGCTTGAACAAAGTAAAAACTAGTTTGGCAGTTTCTTTTCACTCTTGCCAAGTCACATAAATTACCGCAATATTTCCTAGGGGGGTGGCATCCTTGGGATATAATAACATGTCATCTATGACTAGAGAGTTCTGAAGTAAGTAGATGTGAAATGCTGAAAGAGATTCTGAGAATCATTTTCAAAGCGGCTTCTCTCGTGACTGATTCTATCAATATCTAATGTGGCCTAATCGGTTGTAGTAACAATAAACCATGTTCAGTTTTGTCTTTTAGAACAACCAACTGTTTGTTGCCTCACCAGGCCAACTAAATTTGGTGACTGTGATTGTCCGTGTAACGTAGGTTCCTTTCGATTTCTCTCAGTTTCTCCTGTCGATCCATTCTCCTAGACATTTACCATAGCTATAATGAATGTCAGAAGATGGGCAGGAACAGATATCGCCATCAGCTGCTTTAGGTTCGCTTCTTCCTGTTTGTTTCTCTATGTCTCCTGTTTACTCATTGGTTTACTCCGTATATAAATTTGCATATTGCCGAAGCTGACCTGAAACGGGAAACGTGCGCGCGTTTGTAAGTGTAAAATTCATTTTTTCATGCCATTATATATATATATATATATAAGTATATATATATATATATAAGTATATAAAAGGCAAATTTGTATGTCTGCTGATGCCAGAGAATCACAAGTACTACAAACAAAGATTAAAAAATCACAACGTTTATACTTATTGTGTACTAGTATATTATACTTAATGTGTGCTGGTGTATTAAACTTATTGTTTGTATTATACTTAATGTGTGCTGGTATAGTATACTTATTGTGCAATGGTATGTTATGCTTATTATGCACTGCTATATTATACTTTCTGGTATATGATACGTATTGTGTGCTGGTATATTTTACGTATTGTGTGCTGGTATATTATACTTTTTGTTTGATAGTATATTAAAGTCTCTTTCTTCCTTACAGACACAAGGAATCCAAGGGGGAATCTGAACTACGCGACATACTCAGTCTCACGGCGAGTCTTTCGACGAGCCACATGACTACTCACACCACGACTCGCTCGACGACTCTATAAAAAAAAACAATAAAACGTTCTTTTTACTGAAATGAGAAACACATTTTGTGTTTTTGTTTCTTTTTTATTGTGTTGCTTCTAGTTCAAGATGAATTCGTTTCAATTAAGAAGTATTTAAGATATTATTTAACAATTAAAGATTGATTTGCCATTAAAGAACAAAAAAATTTCTGATATAAAGTTCACTAGATACCGCTGTGATGTTTTTGTATACACATTTTCTAGAGTATAGAAAGCTATTGATAAAGACAAAAGTTTAGAAAACACAACAAGTTTAGAATTTTATGAATGTTAATGAAGGAAAGAAAATTATAAAACGTATGTCATTCTTGTGGTGGGCATCTTACGTTTGCTTTTCCTATACTTTGAAGCTTTCTTTACAGTTTCTTGTTATTACTCTAGCAAAGGTCAATCTAAACATGATACAAAACATGCGTAAGCATATAAGAATATACCATAATATGAATATAAAGCAAATTAAAATTTCTTTAACTCTGGAGTAACATTATGACGAAAAAAAAACAGCCACAACAATTTTATATTTTGCCCTAGTCCCATTATATGGGATACAGGGACACAGATTCGTCGTATAAAAGTCTTGTTTAATACTACTTACTTTGTTACCTCTTCACCTGCTTCTCGTAGAGGGTGCATCAATAGTCACATTAAGCATGCAAGCAAAGAAATCAGCTTCTCTCAAGATGGCAAAAACTGATTTTATGATCCACGTCTCTCTTTGGTTATGTCAAACGGGGATAATATCCGACCCTACTTTTATTTTGTATGTTTTCTTTCTTTCCTCACAGTACCAAGAACTTCAGTTTCATGAATGTATGTAATGAGGAACGTTAGAGAAGATGTAGACAAAGAATATTATAATGATATAACAATCAGAGATTATGAAATAACAGAGATTAGATATGCTGATGTCACAGTAGTACTGTCCGCAACACAAAAAGGAGTGGAAAAACTAATTATGTCAGTCCGTAAGAATAGTGAAGAGCAAAAACTCTATCTTAATGCGAAGAAAACTAAATTGATAACAACTGACAAAACAAACAAGGCAGCTGAAATATGTATCACTGAGGAAAAACTGGAAGAAGTGGAGAATTTTGAATATCTTGGATCATTGCTAACTAATAATGAAGATACAATGAGGGAAATTAAAAGGAGGACATCTATCGCTCTTCAGAAAGTAAAACAACTAAAGAATCTGTGGAGAGGAACAGACAGAACTACGAAAATAAGATTTTAAAGGCATGCATCTTTCCCATCGCAACATATGCCTGTGAGACCTGGACACTTAACAAAACAGCTGAGAAACACATGAATGCCCTTGAATGTAAATTCTACAGAAGAGTTATTCAAATATCATGGACACACAAAATAACAAATATATCCATATTACAAGAACTTAATATTGAAGAAGGCTGGCTAGTAAAGAAGATTAAAAAGAGAAAACTTAAATATTTTTGACATATTAAAAGTCATGATAATCTAGAGAAAACCGTCTTGGAATGGTACATAACGGGAAAAAGAACGAGAGATAGACCAAGGCGAAGATGGCTACAAGACATCTTTGATGATCTGCAAATGGATGCATCAGCAACAGGCCATCTTGCTCACAGCCGTAAGGCCTACAGTAAAGCTGTTAGGGAGGCAAAGTTCCGCAAGGGACATGCAAATGAATGAATGAATAAAAGGTTCTTATATTCTTATATTCCATGAATATCATGTTCTATGTTTCAAATCTCATAATATTTTTGGCGTTACAAGGTCGTCATCCATTTTTATCCGTCCAATTTCGAGGCTTCTTTGCAAAGATAGGAAAGGAAAAATCACGCAGACACATCACAGGACAAGAAAGTCTGCATGATACATCTAATGATAATGTATGGAGACTAATAAATATGACACAAGGTTCTAGAATGAGAATAAGGGCAATTTGTTACATCAGAGAGGCCAACAGAAGAGCTGTTAGGGAGGCAGAGTTCTGCAAGGGTCTTGCACATGACTGATACAAGGTTCGTCTCGATTTTATTTGTTCATGACCTCTCGTCACATGGCGATTATGAATTCTTGCAGTCTGTTGACTATGTCTTCTTGCAGTCTGTCGACTATGTCGTCTTGCAGTCTGTCGACTATGTCGTCCTGCAAGTCTGTCGACTATGTCCAAATTTGTTTATGGTATTTGTTCTTCTCCTGCAGTTTTATTTTGTCCATTTCTTTCTTTCTCTCTCGGTGTGTTAAAATGATTTTAGATTTAATATTTTTATAATATCAATCTTGATTTAAACAAACGGCTAAGTTAATCCTGATACAACTACGCATACTTTTTGTGTTGTGTGTTAAGAAATCGACTTGCTATAGTCATTTCTTATAGGAATAACATCCTTGATGAGGTTGAAAAGCTCGCCGAAAACAGGAAATCTTGGCAAATTACCATGCGAGCCCTATGTGATGTTTAACGGCACGGGAAGGATGTAAGTAAGTCGCATCATATCATACTTCATAATATAATTAATTATGTTACTGAAGCTATATCCCTGTTATAAAGTTAAAACGCTTCAATATATTTCTACTTGCTATTGATTTGCCCCGTGCGATTATACTTTGTATTATAAACATTCCTGTGATTACGCAGTTTACAGTATGTACTCGTTCTAAAAAGCTACAAATAAAGTTTTCAGCCAGAATAATAAACTAAATAGTTCTTGTCGCTAACTTATTTGAGTTTTCTAATCACATTTTAATAATTTATAATTTAATGAGAGTACATTTTTATTGTTTCGGGTATTTAAAATTGTTCAAAGAATCTGAAATATTCTTTTACTGTAGTTGATCCAACCATTTATATTTCAAAAGTAGAACACTCTGTTTAAAAACATTTTAAAAACCAGAAACCATGCTTTTAGAAATAGAATTCAAAAAATGTTTTATGATACAATATGCCTATAGATTTGTATATTTACTCATAATTACACGTGTAAGTATATAATACTTTGTATGCGTAAAATTATATGTGTAAGTCTGTACACGGAGGTAAAGGTGGGGCGACCATCCTCAACCCAGCGCGTCACAGGTGGTGGATGGTGAACGTCCTCCAGATATTGATGAACCCTGTGATTAAGGATTTACCCAAATAAGCTGGCGCGGACCAACTGGTGGTAGTCTCAGAGAGCATAGTGGGGTGGTAGGTGGCTCTGCTACTCCTATAAAGTGCCTCATGTGCTCAGTGAAGGGAATGCCAGGCGGGTAAGAGGTGCCTTAAAACTTCTCGCTCCCGCTGCCTTGCGGGTGGGACAGGGAGTCTAACAAGTTAGAGAGTCCGTACACAAACTGACAAAAGGTAACGGGAAACCACTGTTGTAACTCCCAAGAATAGTCATGCTTGTACAGAGAAATAGATCCATCATGAACGACGTTAATGGATGTTCCTCTGGAACAGCCTCGTCCGGTAGGGCAGCTTACGAGCCACAGGTGAGGCCAGGTCGTCACCAAGTTACTGGTGGCATATCTAATAAGTTCAAAATAGCAACATGGAATGTTAGAACTTTATTCCAGGCTATAAAATTAGAAAATGTACGAAGGGATATGGAAAGGATGAAGAACAATATACTAGGAATGAGTGAAGATAGATAGACAGGTGCAGGGAAGATAAACTCTGATAAATATATAATAATATATTCAGGAAGTGAGAAACACGAACGAGGAGGAGGAATAATATTTGGTGAGCAAATAGCAAGGACAACTGTGGGATATTTGAACATCTCGGACCGAGTCCTATTAGCCCAACTGAAAGCACGACCAATAAACATAAATATTATACAAGAGTACGCTTCAACATCTGAAAGTTCTGAAGAAGATATACAGCTATTTTATAATAACATAGAGACAGCCATAAAACACACAGAGTCACATGAATTAACTATAGTCATGGGAGATTTTAATGCCAAACTTGATAAAGGAAGCACTTCAGACATTGTTGGTGATTACGGACTGGTGGAGAGGAATGATGGAGGTAGTAAAGTAATTGAAAAAGCTAAAATACATAGCATGGTTGTAGGAAACACCTGGTTTAAGCAACATCCTCAAAGATTGGCAACCTGGTGCAGCCCAGACCAAAAGACTTTTAACCAGATACGTATTAACCAACAAACGATTCCGGAATGCATTACTAACAACAAAAACCATGCCAGGAGCTGACTGCGATAGTGACCATGACCCATTCTGTGGAAAAATTAGAATAAAGTTAAAGAAAGCGTACAGAAAAGTGAGAAATATCAAACTGAATGCAGAACTCGTTAAGAATGAACAAGGCTTGCGAGAACAATACAGAGTTATTATAACAAATAGATACAATGCAATAGCAAAAATAAATAGTATAGATGAACATTCGGCAGTGTTACGAGATTCTGTCCACCAAACTGTTTCGGAGATAATACAACCGTAAAAACAAGCCCCCCCCCCTCCAAGAATAAATGGATGACAAGTGACGTCTTAGGGCTGATGGACAAGAGAAGGAGGAGTAAAAATAACCAAAAAATGTAGCAGGATAAATAAAGAAGTAAGATACAAATACAGTGAAGCAAATGAGGTGTGGCTAAATGAATAGTGCAGACAAATAGAACACTCCCATAATAAAGACAGCAAAAAGATGCACAAACGAATTAGTGAACTCACAGGAAGGAAGACAAAATATACCACAGGATGCCGGAAATCAAAAGAAGGTAAAATGTTAATGAGATAAGATGACATTATGGACAGGTGGACAGAGTACATCGGTGATCTATATGGAGGAGAAAGACCACAATTAACACCAGATATTGAAAACTGTGATGGACCACCAATACTTGAAGATGAAATCATAGCTGCCATCAAACACATGAAGAAAGTAAAAGCCACTGGGCCTGATAATATAACAATAGAAGAAATATAGATGCTAGAGGAGAAAGGAATAAAAATAATAACCAAGTTGCTGAATGACATTTACAACAGTGGTTATATCCCCAGCTACCTGCTTAGATACACGTTTATAGCACTACCAAAGAAACCAGGTGCGAAGGAATGTGATGACCACAGGACTATCAGCATCTCATGTCACATAACAAAACTACTTCTGAGAATTATTATGAGAAGAACAAGAAAAAGATAAAAATGGAAAAAAACAGATGAACAGTTTGGATTTGTTGAAGGAAAGGGAACACATTTATACTTTCCGAACACTAACAGAAAGAGGGTTAGAAGTACAATAAGATCTCTACTTATGCTTCATTGATTACACCAAGGCATTCGACAAGGTGAAACGTGATGAGATTTTTTAAATGCTTGAAAACATACACATAGAATGCAAAGAGCTGATGATTGTAAAACATCTATACTGCCAACAGGAACCAGCGATTTGAGTTCAAAGTAAAACTGGAAAATATCAACCAATAAAACAGGGAGTGCGACGGGATGTGTAATATCTCCAGACATTTTTCTCTGAACAGTGAGAATATTCTAAGAACAATCTTTGGAGAACCAGGTATAAAAGTAGGAGGATACAATATTAACAACCATCGGTATGCTGACAACACAGTACTGATAGCTGAGAACCAACAAAACCTACAAACTCTCTTGGATAAAGTCGCCAAATAAAGTGAACAGAAATGCTTATTTTGTACATCACAAAGACAGTGATTATGATTATATCTAAGAAACAGAATCCATCAACGTACAGTATAAAATTTAATGGAACTATTCTAAAGCGGAAATTCAAATACCTTGAAGCAGTAATATCTTCAGATGGGAAATGCAAAACAGAAATTAAGAACAGAATAGGCTATGCAAAGACTGCATTTCAGAGAATGAGAAACATATTAGCCAACACATTCTTATCAAAGAATGTTAGAAAACAAATCCTAATATGCTAAACTGAACCTATCTTGTTATATGGAGTGAATCATGGACAATAAACAGATATACACAAAAGTCATTCGAAGCAGCAGAAATGTGGTTTATTTCAAGAAATTGCGAATTACATGAACAGCAAGAGTAACTAATGAAGAATGTATGAGAAGAGTTGGAGATAGAACAAAATCTTGTAAAAAAAAAATAAGAGAGAGACAATGTACTTTCATAGGACACACAGTGAGCAGAGGGAGCATTGAGAATATTATAAAAACAGGAAAAATAGAAGGAAGAAGATCAAGAGGAAGATCAAGAGAAATGATACTGGACAGTCTGACGGGATGGTGTGAGAGGAGATCACCAACTGAGTTAATGGCCCTCATGAAGGATCGTGTACTCAGGAGAAGTATAATAGCCAACGTCAGTCGGCACGGCACCTGATGATGATGAAAATGATGATGGTGAAGTATATACAGAATATATGCATGTAAAAGAATTTTACAATGAACACTATTTTTATTATATGTGTACACAGTTGACACATACATCAGTACGGACTTTTGTGTATGATTATTTACCATCTTCGCCTTATATATATATATATATATATATATATATATATATATATATGTATGTATATATATGTGTATATAGATATATATATATATATATATATATATATATATACATCTTCTCACATCTTACATCACTGCCATTTTCCATTCCGCTAAACGTCACAGAGCTAGCATGGTTGGTTAGCAAGATTTCCTGTTTTCAGCGAGCTTTTCAACACCATCAAGTGATGTTATTCCTACTAAACCGACCTCTCTTAACAATGTCCTCTTTTGAGTTTCACGTGGTCGACCTCTTTTTCTTCGGCATTTTGTGTTCCATTTGATGGCTTGTTATGGGATTCACTAATTGTTTCTTCTCAGCACATGACCGACGTATGTCTATCTTCTCTTTCTGATCATCCATGAGAGAGGTTGTTGTTTGCTCATCTCTTATATCTGCGTTGTTCCTGAACTCATTCCACTTTATACCGAGTATTATCCTGAGACTTTGTATTCAAAACAGTTCATTTTCTTGTCTGTTTCTTTAGTTTTTTTTTTTCAGCTTTCGCGTGCATAAATGAGGGTGGATATTACAATTGAATTGAATATTCTTTGCTTGGGTTTTGTATATAACTTTTGAATATCATATCTTCTCAAGATTCTTGAAGGTCAATTCTGCTTTTGCAATACGAATTCTAACTTCCTTTTTGGTGTAACCACACTGGTCTATGTAGCTGCCGAGATATGCAAACTGGTTTACTTCTTCAACTGCTGTTCCTTCTATCTATACTTATCCTTCATGGTTAATGAGAATTTTTATTATTTTTGTTTTGTCTTGTTAATTGAAATCCTACTTTACTATCACTTGAAGACAAGGTATCTGTTTTTTGTTGGATTTGTTTCACATTGTCATTGATAAGAGTTATGTCATCTGCAAAATCAAGATCTACCGGTTGTGTCTAATGTACCCATTCAATATCCGTTTTACCCGTGCAGCATTTTTTCATTATGAAGTCTATTGTAATTATCCTTTCAATTTCTAGCTTTCCATGCAAAGATAGGAAAGGAATAATCACACAGACACATTACAAAAAAAAAAAGTCCGCATGAAACATTTAATAATAATGGATGGAGCGTGGGAAATAATATACATCCTTATTTCACGCCTGTTTCAATCTGGAACCATTCGCGCATTCCTTCTTCTGTGTTGACTGCACAAACATATCCATTGTACGTTGCTGGCGAGATTCTTTATCTGCTGTGCTTAGAGTGGAGTTCCTCTCGGCCAGTGAAGAAAGGTGCGTATGGGGTTGCCGCGCGGCGCCACCGTGGAAAAGGTGAACGAAAGGATTAAGTGAAGTAATCAGTAGTCTCGAGGTCAGGACTACTCAAATCACGGCACCTCTGCTCTTAATGTCGGTCACATCCTACGTGCCCCATACCGGTCGATTTGCCAGAACTGTCTTAACCCATAGGTTAAACTATAACACTGCTGGCGAGATTCTTCGTCTGCCGTGCGTGAGGTGAAACTCCCCCCGACCAATGAAGAAAATGTGAAACGGGTTGCGTCGCTATGAAAAGGTATTTTCTGTTGATTCATGCACGTTAATCATTGTTATATTTTTCTCTGTTCCATTGATGCGGAGGCTACTGATCTTTCATTAGTGGCACTGATGTCCATCACAAATTCACATACTTTTTTCTTGACAGCAAAACCTGTCCCAAGTTCATTTCTTTTATTGGTAACATCTCCGTATAATAGTACCATTTCTCCTTTGATTTTTATACATTCTCTAAGACACCTGATTTCATGTAATACTGAAACGTCCATGTGATACATACTTAGCTCATGTGATAATTCTTTATCTGCCCCTTGTCTGTATAATTCTTATATTCCATGTTCCAAATCGCATAATATATTTGGCGTTCCAAGTTTGTAATCCATTTTTATCCGTCCAATTTCGAGGCTTCAGGGCACAGATAAGAAAGGAAAAATCAAACAGACACATCACAGAAAAGAAAGTCTGCATGAAACATCTAATGATAATGGATGGAGATTAATAAATATGGCAGAAGCTTATGGAATGAGAATAAGTACCACACGTTTTCAAAATAAGGATATCCATAAACAAACATGGAAATTCCCCGATAATATAACATGCAGTCAGATAGACCATGTTCTAAATGATACCAAGCACACAACAAACATACTTGAGATCAGAAGTTTCAGAGAGGCTGACAACTATCATGTTGGAGATAAACTGAAATTCAGACTGAAGAAAAATGTGTATAGTAAATTAAACAAAACTCGGTAATAAATACAAATGGTTTGAAAAGAGAAGAAACTAAAGGGAAAAAATCAGAAAAAGAGCTAAACCATAAGATAACCACAAGAGGGAATGATGACATTAAAGCAGATGGGAAGGTATATAAAGACAATTATAAACAACACAGCGGAAGAATGCCTTGGAATCAAGACTATAAATAAAAAAAGAGCCGGTCTCACAGAGACGATTCGTATTCTTGGGGTTAGACTTTCGCCTCGGTTATTAGAAGTATTTTTCATGTCATTTCTACAACAATAAATTCCCTTGACTTGCTGGCAGTAGGACCAAACGTCTGTGTGCACTAAGCGCAGTTAAAAATCGCTTGGAAGTTGGAAATCGAAAAAAAATTGTCTTATGTCCGTGCAAAATTAAAGAAAATCCATCACAGAAATTGAGAGAAGCGCTTAAGAATGTGTGTGCTCTTAGTGTCCGTTTTAAAGTGATTATTATACTGTTAAAAAAAAAAGAAACGCAATACTGCTGTAGCCGTAATGGACACCACATTTCAAACTTGTATCAAAATTTTATTTTACGGAATTAATTTTTCAATCTTCGTTTGAAGAAAATTTCAGACTTTAACAATGACATTATGTTCATTAAATTCTCTTCTCCGTCTATTGTGTCGCTGGAGCAGAAAGAATGATTCATCACTAAGTCAAACTCTTCTCCACTCATTCGCAACGGTCCATTAACGATGCTGGTTCGTCCACTGCAGTCGGTTATGGCAATGCCGTCCGTAAGAAGAGGACCTTTGTAGGGTCTTCTTCCTGACCGTTTGATCTAAAATTCGATGAGCTACTGTCATTGACTTGGACTGTTGAGGACGCAGATGTAAATCGATTCCTGAGGTGACGCAGCCCTACGAAGTGTTCTTCGGCAGGAGTTGTGACTATAGGTCTTACACTGCGTGGTCGGTCTGCAACTGAGCCAGTTTCTTGAAATCGTCTCAAAAGGAGGCTAATGGTGTTTCTAACCACATTAAATTGTCTGGCCATTACATTGTGTAATTGTACAGTCTGTAAACGTCCAATGATGAGGATTCGTTGTTCTGTAGTGAGATGACCATACTTGAGCATTGAATTTTCAAATGAATTGATTCGAGGAGCGTCAATCTTTTATAGGCATTCAATAACATGGTCAGTGAGTTTTGTGTTCAGTAAGTTTCACGGGATTCTCGTGAACTATCATGAGTTATTGTCAAAAATGCTGTTTTGACTAGTGCCGCTTTTCTGTGCTCATTAATCATCTGCCGAGTACAATTCAGGTCAGCATTTGAAGTTGATGTCCAAGTGAATTTTTCAGACAATTTGTCCTTGTCTGATCAGCAAACTTCAGTTTAAATCGCAACATCGTATTTGTTGCGTTTATTTTTTTAACAGTATCGAACGGTGGAGAATGGAGCGGAGAGAGAGAGAGAGAGAGAGAGAGAGAGAGAGAGAGAGAGAGAGAGAGAGAGAGAGTAGCACATCTGAGAAGTTGGAATTTCCTAAATACAATGAAGCCACCACCGAAGAACTTCACACAGATTAGGAAATCACGTATCACAGAATCATTGCTCAAACATCCAATGCAAATTTAAAACATCTGTGCAGTTCAATCTTAATTGTAAATACATCAGCAAATAGTAAGATTATAGTATTAGCAACATATTAGGAACCAAACATGACAGCATACTACATGCAAAATGTAGAAACAAAAACAGAAATAATGGATAAAATAAATGCTATTTATTTATTTATTTTAACATACTTTAGCCAGAATATTCAGTATATTAGACATCATAAACGACATAAAAAAAGAAAGAAAGTATAAATTGACATGAGCATTCTATATTGTGTAGACATCTCAGGCAGACCCTACACCTACTACAGTCCAAGTGGCTACAAATAGTAAATGCATCATCCCTGGAGAAGACGAACAAAAAGACAAATGGGCAGGCAGACAATGGAAACTAGAATTTGGACAGACATGGGTAACAAAGGGACAAGTCTCTATTTCCAATTGTTAATATTTTTCTCGTCTAGGTTAATGGAAACTACCGCGTTAGGGAAATGGAATTTTATGCAGACTTCATTTCTTGCAATGGCGGCAGAACCAAAACTTAGATATGTCACTCATAATTCTATGTATTTTGTTAATTTCATAAATCCCAGTTATTATTTTCAATTAAGGTAACTCGTGAGATTCGCGCGTTTTTTATTTTTAACTTCATACCTTTTCATACATTACTCTGATCGTTTCTTCTCATCACGTGACCAACATATGTCCATCTCCTCTTCCTGATCGCCCGTGAGACTGGTTGTTGTTTAGCCATCTGTCTTATCTCTGCATTGTTCTTGAATTCGTTCCACTTGATAACGAGTATTTTCATTAAGCGTTTGTTTTCAAAAGAGTCTAATTTCTTGTCTATTTCTTTAGTTGATTTCCAGCTTTCGCATGTCTAAATGAGGGTGGATATTACATTTGAATTGAATAGTCCTAACTTGGTTTTTGTGCTTATAACTGTTGAAAGCCATATGATCTCAAGATTCTCGAAGATCGATGCTGCTTTGGCAATTCTAATTCTAACTTCTTTTCTGGTGTCACCTTTGTATTTACTGCAGAGAAAAGTGGATTGAAATCAAAGAACTTTTTAACGTTTATTTTATGTTATTCAAGTTCAATTTGGATTATCAATACGAAAATGCTTACGCATGTTATAGTACGTTTGGTGGCAGCCGTATTATTACTGTCAAATAAAGCACACAAAAGTACATTTCTATTTCGTTATTGTAAGTATTCTCTCACTAACTATTCTCTCAAAAATCTACACAAAGATTTAAGTGAGAAACTATATTTTTTTAAAATGTGGTATTGGACTATTTGTTTTCAATGAAACACAACAAAAACAATTATTAATGAAGCAGTTTTTTTTACATTTACAACAAAAATACAATCTTCATAATCAGTGTCTTTAAAATGGATAGCACTAAATTCTTCCTCAGCTTTCGGAGCCATTAAGGCTCATTGTTGCAGATAAAGTTCGTCTCATTTCCTCTCTATTCCCAAATCTCTCTCCAGTTGATGGTACCAATTTCCTGTATACCCTCTTTTGTGTTGTCTCTCCATCTCTGTTTTAGTCTTCCTATTGGTCCTCTTTCTTGCGTTACTTGTACATATATAATTTCTTTTTGTCTGTTCTCTTCCATTCTTTCTACATGCCTCAACCAGCGTAATCTGTTCAGTTTCAAGAATTTTATAATAGATTGAGATTTAAATAAGCTGTCAAGTTTAGTTTTCTTTCCAGCTGCCTATTCCCCAATTTTAGTACTCTTTATGCATCCAATGTTCTTCTTGGTATCTTGTTCTCAAAGACCTCTTTCTTTGTTGTACTCCACGTTTCTGATCCATTCATGACAACTGGTATTATTATGCAAATTTTTGTGTAGATTGTTATATTGGTGTTTTGGGACACTATGTTGGATTTTAATAGTTGTTGCAAGGCAAATTAGATTGTATTCCCCATCTGTACTCTATCTTTATTTTCCTCGTTTACTATGTTGCAGCAGTTGAAAGTTGTTCCTAGTATGAGTGTTTTACTGATGGTCATATCTCCAACAATTATACAAGGTTATTCATAAGTGCGTAAAACATTTAAACATTTCGCAACAAATAAACTACGAAATAGATCACGATTATTCTTACGCCAAGAGAGAGAGAGAGAGAGAGAGAGAGAGAGAGAGAGAGAGAGAGAGAGAGAAGCGCTTACAGTGTTTCACGTTTTTTTTTAATAAAGCCCGCGGGCAGAGCTCCCGTGGTTCTCAGCTTGGAGGCAGAAGTAGCAAATAGGGTGTTCAATAAACGTGAGTAGTTGTTCTGTACTTTGGAATACCAAGAACCTCGTCCGTTGTGACTGTGCAGCGACGATTTTGAGCGTAATTCCAGAAGGCAGCGCCTGTTTTCAACAGTATCAAGAACTAGTATGTGAAATTCCGGGATGAAGGCTGCCTGTGTACAGCTCTTCTGCAGGAACATCCAGGACCAAGCAAAGAAACTGTGAAGCGTGTTGGAGAAGCTTACCAGCTGAGCTCCCAGCTTCTCTCTTGATGTAAGAATAACCATGATCCTACGTAGTTCATTTGTTGCAAATGTCAGAAAAATGTTTTGTGGACTTATGATTAACCCTGAATAATTTAGATCACTCTGCCCCTGGTCTCTAGACATCTTTGGGTTAAGATCAGATGCACTTCTACTGCCACATCTCTCAGCTGCTGACTATTGTATTGGTGACGTCTTACTTTGTTTCCCAACTAGATCGATGTTGTCATCACATCGTAGTATTTTCGCATGTTCTTCCGTATTACTTTCTTCTTTCACTTTTCTGATGAATGGGGAGAACTGAAAAGGAAACCGCTGTGTCCTCATTTCACAAATAATACTTAGGAAATATTCTGAACAATTTCTGGCTACAGATTATAAGTAAAAGTGATATTCTTGTTGAAAGAAGACAAGAAAAAATGGTTATAATTATAAAATAATAAGATGGAACTTCATTAGTTCTGTTCTTAAAAAAGTTACCAAAATTAAAAGATAAAACAGTCGTGAAACGTATAGGTAAAGAAAGACACCATCGAAGGCAAACGCCACAGAACAATATAGGGAATGGGCTGGATAACATGACACAGTTAGACCACCATACAAAGGCTAGATGCAGATCGTAAGTAGTGGATAAATGTTGTTGCTGTTCTGTAAAAATTGCTTGATCTCGTTTTCATGGATATATATATATATATATATATATATGGATGATTTGATGTATGGATATATCCAAAATTCCGAACTGAAGATTTAAAAAAAAATAACATTTTACAAAATTATGATCTAGTGCTAGAGCTACTAAACCCAGTATGAATGATGAAGCGAATGGGTAAATAAAATTATTTCGCTTTGCTCACTTTTATTTCTTTATAGTTTCCGGGAATCTTATCTTGACTCCAGTATTCCTTATTCGTAAAGACATTTATGCGCATGTCTATGTTTTAAACCTTCATAACACTGCAATTTGTTTCTTGCAAAGTGGTAACTAATATCCATTTGCTCTCTCTCTCTCCCTCCCCTCTCTCTCTCTCTCTCTCTCTCTCTCTCTCTCTCTCTCTCTCTTAGAGAGCTGTATAAGACATGTAGCTGACCGATGTTTTTTTTGTCTGCCTACATTTGTCGTATGGGATAGCAGTGTTCACCTAGCTACAACTCCAGGTTCTCATTTTGATCAATATTTGGTGTTGAGAGTGGGAGAAGTCGAGCGGACGGGTCAGTCATTTCCATATGGCCATCTCGCTTCTTTCAAACCAGCTGTAGAAACCCGTGCTTTACATAGTTTGTTAACAAACTTCCTGTGAGCGATTACTCAGTATGCCTTCCTTAACGAACGCATAGTAAGCTCATTATGACATTTCCTCGTAGCACACGTTGGTTTAAATGTACATAAGAGAAGAACATTTTTTGTTTCAATTAAGAAAAATAATGTTATAGATTGTAATTATGATTGAGATGAAGGACCAGCCTATCGTTCTTAAAGTACAAATTTCATGCTAATGTAAACGTAGAGATTTCATCATATTTTCTTAATTTTTTTTTCATAAGAAGAATTTCTTCACAGCATGAATCATTACAAAAGCTCCAAAATTTGACTTGTATTTCCTCATAATTGGGATCGTATTCTGTCAACTGCTCTATAATTTTTGCCATGTTGGGGATGGCTTTTGTTGAGATTATTTTTTTATAAGCATTGTCACTGGTCAGTCCTCTGCTGGAACAAAAACTATTGGTTCATTAAAAGTGCGTTGTCTGCCATTTATTTTCAGGGAATTAACGCATGGACTCTAACCATGAGACTATGGCATTTCTTGAACGCTGTCATTTTTCATGTCCACCAATCGTTATCTATTTCGATAATGGTTTTCAGTATTAATTTCTCTGACATTTTGTCCAAATCTACGACTTGTCATTGAGATATAGCCAAACAGTGCAAAGCACGACAGCTTTAACCGTAATTTGAGTGTGCTCGTATCTGTCTGCTATTAGTTATAAACTCTTTTGTAAATAATTTGAGTAATCTCTGGAAACATGTTAAGAGAGGACTATGCATGTCACATGACAAAGTAAGGAATTATAAAATAATGTCAAGTTTAATGCACAGGTCGAAATGTTGCTTTCGGACAACCAACGAACCAATCAAGCGTGTATCCATCTGAGACTGGGAAACCTGAGGGATCTGATCTGGCTGTAGATGGTTATCGCGCAACTGATCTTCGGCAAGAAAACTATGTGAGCACAGACCCGAACAGTCCCGTACCGCCGATGTGGTCTGTGTTCAACTGACAACCGCATTATTTGTTCAAGGTTAACAACTAAACAGAGAGGTAGGTAGACTGTTAATCAAGTAAAAGCACTTGATTACTTTTAATTACTTGGAAATTGGATGTTGCTTGTTTAAGAAATGCAAACTAGAAATTATTTGTTAACTGGATCTAAATTCACGTTGTTTGTTTCTTAACAAAGCTTCGGTTTTTGTTTTCTTTTTTAACAAAATCAGAAATCGCTTTTGAATGAACAAAAATTGGAGATTAATTTATTGTGCACTTAAATCAACAGCAGTTTAGTGCTGTCTATTAATTACGAGCAATGAAATCGATTATTAGTAAAACAGAAAGGGGTAGTTAGTTTCTTAAACGTTAAATAAATGTCTTCTTGGCTATTAAAGAGAAATGGAATACAGCTTATTAAAAAAGAGGAACGCGTTGGGGAAAGGGGAGTGGTGGGAAGGGGGGGGGGGAACTACAGCGTTGTGGCAGAGCTGTCGAGTTGATTGACTTAAAAATGTCACAGTCACAGGTGTAATCCAAATCGCTTTTCTTCATCTTCAAGCCTAGTCCAAGTTGAGTAGAGAAAGAAAATCGAATCGCACTCGAATCTCAGTCAATGTATTCGAATCTTCATATGTGTCTATCAATAAGAGTATAATGTAAAGTAGATTGTGTATTCTCTGGTACGCAAAATGTTGTTGCTTACCTAGGTATATCCGGGGTTTTTTTCTCTTTAATCTGGCCAGCACTGTCAATGTAATATCAATACAACCTATTTCACAGTCCACGAACACAGCTATAAGTTCACGTATACAAGAAAAGAGAATTAGTTTTTCAGGGCACGTACATATCTAAGTATAAACGTGGTATCATTTGCTTAGCAGAACATTGGAATATAAAAGACAGTAGGTTTAAAACAAGGAATTCTTGTTTAAATAATGTTGAAAATGCTGACGATGGCGATGAATTGTTATCTATCACAGATAGCCTTTATATAATCACTTGATGTGATATGTAAGATTATAGAGAACTGTTTTAATAAACTTGCATTATTATTATTATTATTATGTGCCTTGCCAAAGAGCATTGAGGATCATGTTTGCCTTTTTATGCGGCTCTTGGAGTTTCAGTTGATAAAAATGCTTTTCCATTTTCCATGAGATTGTGTCAGACTAGTAACACTCTTTGCGAGTTAGAGTTATAATTGTAAAAGCAGCATCGATCTTCAAGTATCTTGAGAACATACGGAATTTAAAAGTTATAAGCACAAAAACCAAGTTAAGACTATTCAATTCAAATGTAATATCCACCCTCATTTATGCATGCGAAAGCTGGTAAACAACTAAAGAAATAGACAAGAAATTAGACTCTTTCGAAAACAAATGCCTAATGAAATTATTCGACATTAAGTGGAACGAATTCAAGAACAATGCAGAGATAAGACAGATGACTGAACAGCAACCAGTCTCATGGGTGATCAGAAAAAAGAGATGGACATATGTTGGTCACGTGTTGAAAAGAAAGAGAGAATCCCAAAAAAAGCTATTAAGTGGAACACAACAGGCCGAAGAAAAAGAGGCAGACCACATGAAAACCTAAAGAGGACATTTTTAAGAGAGGCCGAATTAATAGGCATAAAATTCCTTGATGAGGCTGAAAAACTCGCCAAAAAACAAGACAACTTGGCGAAAGACCTTGCGACCCGTATGTTACGTTTAACGGCACGGGAAGGTTATAAGATATATGATAAGATAAGTAACATTCTTGGCCTGTTTCTCATCCTTCTCCCCTTTTTTTGCTCTACTTACTAGTTTCTCTCATTTATGTCTTCTCATAATACATCCAAGAAATTTTGACTGTCTTTTTCTTATGATTATAGGTAGCTTTCGTCGTTATGAAGTTTCTTTGAAAAACTCTTCGTTTATTTTTCTGTTGCATATTTCTAAAAATCTGGTTTTATATTCCTTCTAATTTTTTGTCATCTTTTTGTTTATTCCAAGTTTCCCGGCAATATATAAATATTGTCCTGGAACCGCATTATCCATATCTCGAGACAACAAGCCATTATTCCTAAAAAAGCCTTTTAGCTAGGACAGAGTGAAAGTCACGTGCCACCCGCATAGTTCGGAAGTTAAGGAGATTTTGTTTCGCCATCTCCATCTGCTCCAGGCCGAGCCAGATACACATGAACGCTCCAGAGAATCCCCAATGGGACAAGAACTATAAGGACCTACTAGTTAGGAATCTCCTCTGGCCAGAGCACACGACCTTTTATGATACCAAATATTGCGGCTACTGTAAACGTAATGCATGCCGTTTGTTTTTGAGGCTAGCTAGATTTCTTCCCCATGTCTACGTTATCAGTTCAGGAGGGTTTCACCTAAATTTCACGCAATGTCATTTATGCCATTATGTGCAAGCGTTGCGATATGATGTATATAGGGGAGACCGGTTTACGCTTAGGAGACCGTTTTCGCCATCTTAAAGATATATCCAAAAGGGCACAGACACCAGTAAAAATATGTCTGTCAAAGAAACACCAAAGCAAACAGGACATTTTTTTTAGTGAATCTGACTCAGTGACTGGTCTGTCAAGACCTTGCACTGTGCAACTTTGGAAAACTCATCAGAGTGATTTTTGTCTGTATGTCTTATAAGGCAGTCCCTCCATGTAGTTTGTCCTATATGAGAGTTTTATGGTGTATGATGTGTACGGTGTTTATGAAGATGAAGTGTCTGATTTATTTGTTGATTTCCTTGATTGTCTGCTGTGAGGGTCTATACTGTGGCGGTGTATAATAGTTTTGGAATGATGTATGTGTTTACTATGGTGCTTCTACCAAATATTGTTACTGTTTTGTATCTGTATCTTTGTAACATGTCTGTGATGTTTGTTACGAGGTTGTCCCACTTGGGTTTGCGTATTTTGTCCGGGTGTGATGGGAAAGTGATGCCATACAGGTAGATGATGTCTGTGCGTGTGAGACAAAAAGGGAATTCTCTTTTATCTCCCCATCTGCCTATGTCCATGTTGACTGATTTCTGTATGTTGAGTTTGGCTACAATACTTTTACCAAACTCTGTGAAGGTGTCTAAAATGTGAGTTATTTGGTTCCCGGTAGTCTCCTAATAAGGGTGGATCAGAGATACAAACGAGAACCAAATCTTAAGGATATCCTCGTCTACAGCCACTTGAAGCGGAACTTTGAATATGTTGGCACTAGAAAAAGTAACCGCCCTCGCTGTGTTACCTGCACCGTAGCCTGTGAAACGAAAACGATCACCTTTCCTAAAACCATCCTCACTCTCCATGAGGGATTCATATGCTAGTCCCGCAATGTGATAAGTGTCATTGTATGCTAAAGATGCAAAATAACTTACATTGATGAAACTGTCCTCAGATCAGGGAACCGCATGCAAAAACATCTCTATGATATCACTCAGCATGCTTCGAAACCAGTCCCGAATCATTTCAATGGCCCCAACCACAGAGGCAAATCTGAATTTCTGGTAATAACTATTAAACAGTGTCGCGCAGATGATACAAGCCGCCTAGCGATTGAGAACAGCTACATTCAAAGTCCCTTTGCAGTGGGTTCCAGGCGTACGAAGATAAAGAAGTTTAGGATTAGGTTATGGTTGAGAATTTAATTTTTGGGATTTATAATGGCTGAGAGGATTAGGGTTAGATTTAGGATATGGTTGAGAGTTTAAGCTTAAGGTTAGATATTGGTTGAACGTTAAAAATTAGAGTCAAGTTTTGGATGAGAGTTTAAGTTTATGGTCAGGATTAGGTTACTGTTGACGAGTTTAAATTTAGCGTGAAGACTTACGGTTAGGGCATCAATAATAAAATAGTTCGTAAAAGAAGACCACCCAACAGATCAACAAGCGTAACGGATTTTCACTCTGAAAAAACTTTGCTAAACATCTCACACTTTCATTCTCTTGTTATGTCACTTTGTCAGTATAGTATTTGTCACTTCGTCAGTACAGTATTTATGACACTGTTTCGTTTTGTCTGTTCCATCAGTATGTCATTTATTTTCTTCTTCTTCTTCTTACGCATTGTCTGTCTATATCTGCAGTCCTGTCTCTTGGATAAATTTCACTGTTTTTTTTTAAATTTATGTATAGAAACGTAGAGCTTATCTTCTTTAGTGGTTTCACTAGGCCAGTAATTACTTCTCAGTGTCTCGTAGTCGGTGCAGTGTGGAGGATATGTTCCACATTTTCGGGTAACTGGGCACCTGTACAAAGAGTGGTAGTACCAACTTTAAACTTTGGAGTTGGCTGTGTCCTGTTCGGAGAGGGAAAATGGTGACTTGTTCCTTTCTGTTTAGTATGTGATAGTCATCATATGATGGTGTGTGTGGCTTCTTGAAGGTTTTTATCATGCTTTTCTTCTGATTGTAGATGATCGGTATTTCTGGTTGCTCCATTTCAGTGCCGTCTGTGGCTAGACTGTCAGCTTTCTCATTGCCTGGTATACCACATTGGTAGTGAGTCCACTGTAAGGGGACTCTGTGTTGTTGTGGGCCAATTTTTGACAAAGGCATACTAAAGGTCTGGTAGTTTGTTGCGTTGCCGAGCTTGCATCTATGAGAATTACTATGGATCATGTATCAATTCTGGAATCTGATAACTTTTCAATTGCAGCAATAATTGCCCTAACTTCTGCATTAAAGTTGTTGCAGTATTTTCAGTTATGTATGGAAATTTGTCAGTAGTGCTTTTTTTCAATATTCAATATGTGCTCCCGCCCCTCCATTCTTTATGACATCGTGTGGAAGTCCATCTGGATATTTGTCATCTAGCAAACTAAGACTGTAACAACTGGAGAGGAGTAACCTTAATATCAGTTGTGTCAAAAGTATTTTGCAAGGTCATTTTGAATAGACTCAAAGATATAGTGGATACTGCAATGAGAGAAGAACAAGCAGGATTTCGAAAAGGGAGAAGCTGTCTCGACCAGATCTTTACTCTCAGAATAATACTTGAAGAACATATTGAAAAGCAGAAACCATTAATACTGAACTTCATAGATTTTAAAAAGGCATTTGATAGCATACACAGAGATTCATTATGGAGAATTTTATGTCTATATGGAATACCATCTAAAATTGTCAACATCATTAAGGACTTATACAATGGATATGGTTGTGCAGTCAAGACAGAAGAAGGGATGAGTGAATGGTTCCAGATTGAAACAGGCGTGAAACAAGGATGTCTCCTTTACTTTTTGGGATTACAATAGACTTCATAATGACAAAATGCTGCACAGGTAACACAGGTATTGACTGGGTACATGGGACCCAACTAGAAGATCTTGATTTTGCTGATGACATAACTCTTATCAGTAATAATGTGAATTCATGCAAGAAAAAACAGATAGCCTGTCTTCACTGGCTAGCAAAATAGGACTTGAAATTAACAAGGACAAAACAAAAATAATGAAAATTCCCATCAATCAAAATGGAAAAATACACATAGAAGGGACATATATTGAAGAAGTCAATCAATTTGCATACCTTGGCAGCTACATAGATCAGGATGGTGACACTAGAAAGGAAGTTAGGATCAGAATTGCAGAAGCAGCATCAATCTTCAAGAATCTTGAGAACATATGGAATTCAAAAGTTATAAGCACAAAAACCAAGTTAAAACTATTCAATTCAAATGTAATATCCACCCTCATTTATGCATGCGAAAGCTGGAAAACAACTAAAGAAATAGAAAAGAAATTAGACTCTTTTGAAAACAAATGCCTAAGGAAAATACTCTGCATCAAGTGGAATGAATTCAAGAACAATTCAGAGATAAGACAGATGACTGAACAACAACCAGACTCATGGGTGATCAGGAAAAGGAGATGGACATATGTTGGTCACTTGATGAGAAGAAATGATCAGAGAATCCCAAAACAAGCTATCAGGTGGAACACAACAGGCCGAAGAAAAAGAGGCAGACCGCGTGAAACTCTAAAGAGGACATTATTAAGAGAGGCCAAGTTAACAGGCATAAAATCCTTTGATGAGGTTGAAAGACTCGCCGAAGACAGGAAAAATTAGCGAACTACTTTACGAGCCCTATGTGACGTTTAACGGCACGGGAAGGATATAAGATAAAGAAACTAAATGTTGGAGTTGATCTTACAAAACCGCTTTGCATCTCACCATTCTGCACACCTTTCACTTTGGTTTGAAAAGTTATTTGTGTACACTCTGCTTCTTTCCATGGCATATGCTCTTGTAGATATGATAATGGAGCGACTGCAGTTGGAAGGTCAGGTATGAGCTTACGCATACGCTTGGCCTGACAAGTGAAGCTGCTTCTTTTAAGCAGTCTTAGTGCCAAGTTATTGAATCTTTCGAACAGGGGATGGCTTACAGAGTTGAGGAATTTCTCTCCCAAGGTAATGACTTTTATGTCTCTACGTTCTTTTAGCGCTTGAACACCAACTATTTTCTGCATTTCTACTATTGGTGTGGACCTCATGGCACCTGTGATAATCCGTAGTGACTGATTTCGTACATTGTCTAGATTATGCAGCATAGTGTTTGATCCTGTGCACCAAGATGTTGAGCCATATTCTAAATGTGGTAGAATACTTTGCTGATATACATTCTAGAGTATTCTTTCACTAGCTCCCCATGTGGTTACACTCAATTTTCTTAATATGGCTAGTTTTCTTCTGGCTTTTGCTTCTGCACTGTTGATGTGTTGCTTCCAAGTCAGTTTTGAGTCAAGAGTCACTCCTAAGTAAGTGGGTTGGTTGTCCATCCTTAAGGATATTTCATTTACAAAGATATTACCTGCTTTCTGTTTAGATGAGAGAGTGAACAGAGTGATACTTGATTTCTCTGCCTTGATACACACCATTTGTTTGTCTATGGTGTCAAGATATCTGCTGCTCTTTGGAGTCTCTGTGTAGCAACTGTCGCGTGTTCATCTATACACCACATAAACCAGATCACCTGCATACAGTGCCGCTTTAATTTCAAAGAAAAGTTCCTTGACCAGTCATTAATGAATACCAGGAATAGTGTACGTGAAAGGACTCCTCTTTGCGGTACACCATAGTATGGCATTTATTTTTATTTTCTCGTTATGTTTTGAGACACACCCGTGCTAAAAATTGAAAAATACATGTAATCTTATTGTATAACAATATACAAGATCCACATGCCTAGAGATATCGTTTATTCCATGTCATAATAAGAAGTGCTTCTTCACTACACTCACAAATGGACGTCGTATGATATCTATGTGTTTACCTGCCTGTACGTCTGTCTGTCTGTTGTTGATGGAGACCAGAACGATATTTCTTGCAATAATATACGCAAGTTACTCTTGACGGGTATTAAGAACAAAAATAATGGCTGTCAGAATTTGACAGTTTACTTATATCATGTCCTGCCTAAAAATTTATTTAAAAAAAAAATAAAAATAACAGTCAGCTGTTGGTGCTGATTAACTCTTCCCGTGCCGGGGGGACACAAGTTTTTGCCACGTTAAAAGCGCGGGTCTTGATATGTATAGGGGTATAGTTGCAAAATTGAATGAAAAACAGTATTTCCCTGTACTTCCGTGTACCTATTATGTTTCAAAATATAACTGAATGTATGAAGATTTCATAAATGCAGTTTTGTTTTTAAGAAAAAAGATGTAATGTGATGTTTTTAGACAATGATTGTGTCCAACTTACCATCGGCTAGGTCTAGATGTATAGTACTTACCTTCTGAGATGCCTAGATCTACCTGTCGATCTCGTATTGTGATTCTATGTTGTATTGTCGCTAAAAATAAACGTCTGAAATAACCTTCTAACTACTTCTCCAGTCATCTAATATGTCTAGATCTACTTGGGATACATTCAAGAACAACTGTCTGGTTACAGGCCAAGTCCATACCCCTATCTTCATCACCAAAAATTGAAATTTCTCTGTTTCCCTTCGTTTTTCTCTCTCCAATCGATCGTAACTAAGCACTCTTCCGCCATTTTGTAAAGGGACATAATCAGTGAACGTGCGAACCAAAATGAGAATTAAAGTTATACGAAACAAAACATGTGGGAATATAGGAACGAAAGGCGCGGAAGTCAGAATCGACTTTGGGTTTTCCATGACCCACATGGCAAGGAAATAGTTAAACATTATCTATAGTTACAGAGAAATATATCTATAGTTACACAGAAATGTATCTATAGTTACACATAAATATAGTCTGGAAAAGTGGAACTTTTTAAAACATTTCTTTCATCATACTTTATAAAGCGTATTAGCCGGCATAAACGACATTTTAAAAAAGTATAAATTGGCTATCTTGTTATATGGAAGTGAATCATGGACAATAGGCAAGTCTGCATAAAAATCATTGGAAGCAGCAGAAATGTGGTTTATTAGAAGAATGTTGCGAATCCTCAGGACAGCAAAAATAACTAATGAAGAATGTATGAGAAGAGCTGGAGAGACAAAAAACCTTGTCAAAAAGATAAGAGAGAGACAATGTACTTTCATAGGACATGCAATGAGAAGAGGGGGCATTGAAAATATTATAACAACAGGAAAAATAGAAGGAAGAAGATCAAGAGGAAGACCAAGAGAAATGATACTGGACAGTCTGACAGAATGGTGTGAGAGGAGATCACCAACTGAACTGATGGCCTGCATGAGGTATCGGGTACTCTGGAGAAGCATAATAGCCAACGCCAGTCGGCACGGCAACTGATGATGATAAATTGACATGAGCGACTATTTCAGGCAGACCGTAAAAGTACCATAGTCCAACTGGCTAGAAATAGTAAGTGCATCATGCCTAGATAAGACCAACAATAGACAAATCGGCAGGCAGACAACGGAAACTGAAATTTGGACAGGCATTGGGAACACAGGGACAAGTCTCTATTTCCAGTTGTTAATAGTTTTCTGGTCTAGGTTAATGGAAACCTTATATCGCCTTAGTGAAGTGAAATGTTATGCACACTTCAATTCTTGCGATGACGGCTGACGCAACACTTAGATATGTCACTCATAATTCTATGTAATCTATTAATTACATAAATCCCAGTTATTATTCCCAATTAAGATAACTCCTAAGATTCGCATGCTTTTTTTTAAACTTAATACTCATTCATAGATTAGCCATTGCTTTAATTACTACACATCTAAGTTTTCTTTCTTAAATTTTAGACTACATTTTGTGACTTTGTTTCATATGATTCACTCTGGCGATTTTATACAAATATAGTCTTAGACACTATACAAATACACTATATGTTACTGATGCAATCATTAGAATTTTGTCTTCAAATACTCATGAGTGTTACTCGAATTGTGATATCATTTAGAGATATAGGTTTCAGCACTTACTATATGAGTCCAAATGTTTTCTCACATGTTTATATCCTTATGATTATTTGCCTTTCCATGTGAACACAATTCTCAATTCGTTTAACGCACCTTTCTTCGTGCTGGATATTCTTTTGCGAATTAAACAAAAATTTGCCCAGTGAGTTTGTATATTTTTTTTATTAATATATTTGTATATTTTTAATTTCTATCACCAGCTACAAAACTCATTAACAAAGTCCCCAAACACATCTTATTGTCATGGGAGACTTCAACACCAAAGTAGGAAAAGATAACACCGACGACGAAAATGGAATGGGGAAAGAAGGGATTAATACGGTAAATCAGAATTGAGAAAATTAATTGAATTATGCCTAACAGAAGGCGTTGTCATAGGAGGAACAGTATTTCCATACAAAGAAATACATAAAACAACGTGGATATCTCCAGATGATAGTGCCAGAAATCAGATAGATCATTTTTGTTTTAGAAAGCAAATCAGAACATCTAAGATAGATGTAAGAACACATAGAGGTGCAGACGTCAATAGTGTATAGGGATAATAAGACTAAAATTGAAAAAACAACACAAGAAAGCAATATTCAGAAAGATAATCAGTCAAAGTCTACAGGATGAAAATACTAAGAGTAATTTCAATCTGAAACTTACCATACAGTTCGTTGAAGTCAGTGATGTTGAGGAGACAGATTGAATTATGGCATTCTTCCAGCACAACCATAATTACACCAGCTAAAACAAGTGCTGGACTGCAAACAACAATTAGAAGAGCATGGATATCAGATAACACACGGAAATACACACATGAAAGACGAGCAGCCAAATTAGCCATGGTGAATGTAAAGAAAAATCTTGGAAGAGATTTGGCAAAAGCAACATACGAAGAGCTAGACAATAAAGTAAAAAAGTTCAGCTAGAAAAGATAAAAGAGAATACATGGACAATATGGTGAAAAAAGCAGAAAGGCAGCAAAAACAGGAGACAGCAAAACTCATATAACATACAAAAGAGGCTAACAGGTACTTTACATCTAAAGAAAGACCAATCATTAGCAAAACTGGAACCCTATTAACATCAGGTAAAGACCAAAATCAAAAATGGGCTGAACACTTTCAAAAAATACATAGGGGACCTCACCCAAATTAAATGATAAACCTTGAAATCGACTTACCAACCCCACAACTAAATGTCAGCCTAGATGAAATTACATTGCATGAAATTGAAACAGCAGTGAATTTAATAGCTAACAAAAAAAGCTGCAGGTGAAGATGAAATAACAGCCGAAATGTTCAAAGCTATCAATAGTGACAGCATGAGGCAGCTATAGAGAATGTTTAATAAAGTTTGAAAAGAAGAAAAAATCCCTTCTAAATGGAGAAAAGAAATCATTGTTAAAATACCGAAAAAGGCAACCTTTACAATTGCAATAACTGGAGAGGAGTAACCTTACTATCAGTTGTGTTAACGATATTTTGCAAAGTTATTATGAATAGAATTTAAGATATAGTGTGTGCTGTAATGAGAGCAGAACAAGCAGGATTTTGAAAAGGGTGAAAATGTCTCGACCAGATCTATACTCTAAGAATAATACTTGAAGAGCATTTTGAAAAACAAAGACCATTAATCCTGAACTTTATAAACTTTAAAAAAGCATTTAATAGCATACATGTAACGAACGAACATATTTTATTTTCAGAGAGTTAAGAAATAGGCACGCAGACTCGCCTGACATTCTGACCTCCATCATACAGCTTTCAATCAGTCACGGTCATTCAGCATTTGTTAATGAGCATAATAATCATGAAGACACATTAAATGATTACATAAATAAATAATAAACAGAGAATTATTATGGAGAATTTTAAGAATATATGGAATATAATATAAGATTGTCAACATCATTAGAGACCTCTACAATGGATATGTTTATGGAGTCAACACAAGAAGGAATGAGTGAATGGTTCCAGATTGAAACAGGCTTGAAACAAGGAGGTATATTATCTCTCTTGCTTTTTTGGAATTGCCATAGACTTCAAAATGAAAAAAATGGTGCACAGGTAAAACGGGTATTGATTGGGTACATGAGACCCAACTGGATGATCTTGATTTTGCAGATGACACAACTCTTATCAGTGACAATATGAAATCAATGCAAGTAAAAGCAGATACCCTGTCTTTAAAGGCTAGCAAAACAGGACTTGAAATTAACAAGAATAAAACAAAAATAAAGAAACTTCTCATTAATCACGAAGTACAAATATTCGTAGAAGGAACAGCTATTGAAGACATAAATCATTTTGCATATCTCGGCAGCCTCATAGACCAGGATGGTGACACCAGAAAGCAAATTAGAATTGCAAAAGCAGCAATGACCTTCAAGAATCATGAGAACATATAGTATTCAAAAGTTATAAGCACAAAAACCAAACTAAGATTATTCAATTCCAGTGTGACATGCAGCCTCAGTTATGCTTGCGAAAGCTTGAAAACAACTAAAGAATTAAACAAGAAATTAGGCTCTTTCGAAAACAAATGCCTAAGGAAAACTGTTGGTATAAAGTGGTATAGCAGCATGCTCTTGGCCAGGGATTATAACCAGGATTGGTATTTAGGAATTAATTAATAGAGTGAGTACCCTTGTTTGAAAGGTAGGTTGGTTGAGACCATTGAGCGGGGGTCTTGGGATAAGCGTGCAGCATGGAGTAAACTGAGTGGGTAGGGATAGTATAAATATCACTCACGATTAGTGAAAGGAGAGCCTTACTTGTTTATGTGTAGGAAGGAGCCTTACTTGTTTGTGTTGTAGGAAGAACCTTAGTAGTTTTGATGTAGATGGAATCTCGTTTAGGAAGAGTTTCTTTTGTCAATGGCAGGTTTTATGTAGTTGAGATGGAAGAATTAGGTTTTCTTGTGATGGCTGAGGTTTTTGGTGGAACGTAGTAAGTATGGTTTTATTTGTATAAGGACATTTGTAAGGTTTTCACCCATATGGCGTAGAGTTTGCTCACGCCGGGCATTGTCATTGTGAAGTCTGTTCAGCCTGATGGCTATGTTTCCATCCTCATAATTTCACCCCTCATTTTGTCCATCAATAAATGTGTGTTGTCTGAAGATATAACTGCACCAACTGGCTTTGTTGGAATTATCATTGTTTGACCAGTTTGTTTGGTTGGAAGACTGCCAAGTTATGTTAAGATGTTGTATCTGTATTATTCTGTGGAGTTGGAAGCCTGGGTGTCTTGTTGTATTTTCTCAGTGTGTAACATAGAAAATTAGGTTGTTTTAGAACACCAACAACAAGAAGAAATTTATAAGATGAAACTGTACTCCACAAGAAGATTTAATCAACCCGATAGAAAACCATTTCAGCTGGCGCCAATACTATTTCAGTGGCTCCTATAAAATATAAATACTGTTATAGTGGAACAAATTAAAAAACAACGCAAAGATAAGACATATGAGCAAACAACAACCAGTTTCATGGGGTTTTAGAAAAGAAAGATGGACATACATCGGTCATGTGATAAGAAGAAACAATCAGAGAATCCCAGAATGAGCTATCAAGTGGAACACAACAGGCCGAAGAAAAAGAGGTCGACCACGTGAAACGCTAAAGATAACATTGTTAAGTGAGGCCAGGGCATAACATCCGGAAGTCTTGGTGGACTACCGTGAGTTCCCTATGTGACGTTTAGGGGCACGGGAAGAATGTAAGATATCAGAATTTGTATCTTATTTTGTTTTGTAAATATTCTCAGTTTTGTTGAGTCGTGAGTTTTGTGATCACTATTTCGTAATGTCCTTTATTGACGATCTTTAGCTCATGAATCTAAATACTGTACCCGGTTATACTGATCACATACAAAAAAGACATTTCACGAATATGTCGCTACAGATCAAACAGATATTCTACTTTAACAGAAAAAAACATTTGGAAGAAACGTGTATCGAACTGAACAGAGTTATTACAATCTCTGGAAGAGACGACTATGTCAGTAAGAAACTGTCATCAGAGTCAGCAGACCAAGTCTGGTAAATATTGCCCGCAGCCCCCCCCCCCTCCCCCGGTGTGCTGCTCACAGTAAGCTGTTCTAGTACTAGTACTGACGGCATGACTAACTGCTTAAAAAGATTGAACAGTTTCTTCAAAGTTTGTGATCTGTCTGGAGTTATGCTGTTCAGGTCCGCTCTAGGGAGTAAGAAAAGCAACAATAACGATTTTTTTTTTGTGACAAAACTTTAATAGTTAGAATTTTTCTTTTTTGTTTTTTCTTTAAATCAGCATTATCTCAGATTTTCAGAATTTCTTATCCGCAGCAACATGGAGAATAATAAACAACGCTAGCAGACATAATTTAAAGTGTACCCATAACAATGAGAACAGAAAAGTAAGAAATTGTTTATATAAACTTAACAAATTGTTGTGAATGCACTTGTCCATATTAATTCATGTAAAACATTGAATGCAAATTTTGAGACACGGAGAGCATTTTATGCAGAACAATATGATAAGTCGCTTGAAGTTTATTTAAACTGTTTATTTCATGAGCTTGGTTTTGCTTTCTTTGTAAATGTCTGCAGTAAATTTGTCAAAGCTTTCATTCAAACCATGCCCGTACGGTTTAGCAATGACGCTGTCCATTTTGTGTAGTTCTTTGTATTTTCAGTCAGTCGGCGGCGTTCCTTTTTCAGTGATACTAAGTTGAACTGTTATAATTTATTTAATCTGGCTCTCTCTCTCTCTCTCTTTCTCTCTCTTTCTCTCTCTCTTTCTCTCTTTCTGTCTCTTTCTCTTTCTCTCTCGCTCTCTTCCATATGGTTTCCAGTAATTACACTTTCTGTAAATTCTATTTTCTCACGACATCTAAAAGAATGTTTCTTTGTCCTTTTTAAATTGTAGTTTTAACTAGATTTCGTTGTTCTGCAAATTCTCTGACAACCTACGTTATTGTATCTGACTTTCCAGGTATATATTTTATTTTTCTCTAAAACCAAATATTTATTGCCAGTTTCACCGCGTTATCTGTTTATTTTCCATACATCTCACAATCACAAAAAATATTTGTGTATATATCAACTTTTTTTTCTCACTCACCTTAACTGAAACTTATGTCAAATTCAAATGGAAAAACAAAATAAAATCAGTGCTTTCTTAGTAGATTCAGGGATTCCAAGAACTGAAATGATGAAAAAAAAGATCAAATACTCTGTAGACATGAAGAAGAGAAAAAAGAACCTAAGCAATTACAAAGTAAAGGAAAATTATAATGAAGGATAATGAGAAAAGAGAGACAGACAGAGACAGAGGGAAAGAGAGAGAGAGAGAGAGAGAGAGAGAGAGAGAGACTGAGAGAGGACAAGAGAAAATCAAATAAAATCTGGCAAGATAATATGAATAAAATATACCACAAACCTGATAAGTGACATCGAATACAGTAGAAGTGATCGATCATCTCGATTTTGCTGCGATTAGTATTGCTTGAGAGATGTTGATACTGAATCTGGAACTTTGTAATACGAGCCTCAAATGTACTAAAATCTAAATTGTATTTTACTGTCTCGAGTTATTTTCTTATAGAATAAAAGCATACATACAATAATCATTATTTCTCTAAATTTAGTATCTGAAAAAATATTACAGAAATTTAGTTTTTCATTAACGAAAGAAAAGGAGATATGTATGTGTTCATTAGCTTCTATGTAGAGTTTATTTGTCAGCTAATCTACATATCGTGAAGAAGAATGACAGCTTTAAAGAGTCAAAATTTTGGTTCTGTATTGCTCTTCCTTGTGTTTTAAATTTGGATCTCAAGTAAATTTTTCAGTTGTTATGTGTAACAATCTCACATCTCAATGATTTAAGTGCCTGCAAAGATTTGATATATAAATTAAATATATTAGCCTCTCTGTACACCTGGCTTCATTAACTGTTATTTCAGTTACCCACGGTTTGTCAGCCGCGTAGAGCCACGCCGAGCTGCACAGCGCGGGCTGCTCTTGGCAGGCCGACCGTTCTTTTGGCGAAAAAGCGCTCTCGAGTTCCGTGCGTGGGGAGACAGGCTTTCGCTCCCTTCCGGGATGGCAAGAGTTAAGGTGTTTTGATGTAGAAGCGAGTGGTTTTTCCGTCGAGCAAAGCCTATAAATGGCTAGCTAACGTGTCTGTGGTGTACTACGGTTTTGTCGACCGATGGTCTCGAAATTGGCCCGTCTCTCGCAATAAGTATCGGGTATGTAGTATGTAATGTGCGTTGGTTGTCGGTGCCGGGCTTTCTTCTCGTTCGTTAGAGCAGAGAGAGCAGCTCCCCCCCCCCCCCCCGCCCCGGTTAAAGGAAATGAAACGCCGCCGGGGTCGAAAGGGATCCGCTCTGAGCAGAGCGCTGTCTCCCTTTCCCGGCGTCGTTATGTCGGTAGATATCCGACTAAGGTTCGGTGAAAAAAGCTATCTGGTTGATCCTGCTACTAGTCATATGCTTGCCTATAGGATTAAGCCGTGTATGTCTAAGTTCACACTGTTTCACGGCGAAACCGCGAATGAGTCATTAAATCAGTCGAGGTTCCTTAGATGACACGATCCTACTTGGATAACTGTGGCAATTCTAGAGCTAATACATGCTTACCAAGTTCGGACCCTGGTGGAAAAAGCGCTTTTATTAGTTCAAAACCAATCGTTGTTGCCCTTAGCGGGGCGGGGCGTCCCAACTGGTGACTCTGGATAACTTTATGCTGATAGCATGGCCTTCTGTGCCGGCGACGCATCTTTCAAATGTCTGCCCTATAAAATGTCGATGGTACGTGACATGCCTACCATTTTTGTAATGGGTAAAGGGTAATCAGGGTTCGATTCCGGAAAGGGAGCATGAGAAACGGCTACCACATCCAAGGAAGGCAGCAAGTGCGCAACTTACCCACTCCCGGCACGGGAAGGTAGTGACGAAAAATAATAATACGGGACTCTTTCGAGGTCCTGTAATTGGGATGAGTACACTTTAAACCCTTTAACGAGGATCTAATGTAGGGCAATTCTGGTGCCAGCAGCCGCGGTAATTCCAGCTCCAATAGCGTATATTAAAGTTGTTGCAGTTAGAAAGCTCGTGGTTGGATCTCAGACGCAGGCGGGCGGTCCGGGTCACTCCGGTTCACTGCCCGTTGTCTCCTACCCTCCGCTGATAACGAGAATCTTCATCTGCCGTGCGTGGAGTGGGGCTCCTACCGGCCAGTGAAGAAAGGTGCGAATGGGGTTGCCGATCGGCACCACTGTGGAAAAGGTGTAAGAAAGGATTATGCGGAGTAAACAGTAGTCACACCACGGCACCTCTGGTCTGGAGATCGGCCACGTCCTATGTGCACTCATATGGGGCGAAATACCTGAACAATCCTAACTCAGAGGTTAAGACACTGCTGGCGAGATTCTTCGGATGCCACACGTGGGGTGAAATTCCTCCCGGCCAATGAAGAAAATGCGAAAAAAGAAATTAGGGTTGCCGTGCGACATGTGAAAAAGTGATGGAAAGGAATAAAGTGTAGTTTAGTCGGTATGTCCAGTAGTCTCGTGGCGAGAGCTACTCATACCACGGCACCTCTGCTCTAGAGGCCGGCCACGTCCGATATACACCCATATTGGTGAAATATGACTAAATCGGTTTAAACCAGAGGTGAAACTTGATGGCTAATCAAATCACGGTACATCCGATCTAGAGGTCAGTCACGTTCTAAACGCATCCATACCGGGATAATATGCCTAAACCGGCTCAACCCAGAGATGAAACTTAATAGCGGCGAGGATTCGTCCTCCTGGACAAAAGCTCCGCCCTGGTCACAACTGGAAAGGGGAGCGGCCACAACCACAAAATGCTGAAGTCGGAGACACTGGACCAGTGCAGTCTAGATAAGCAACCACCTCTCACCCGGCGGGGATGTATGCGTATTGTAATCACGATGAGGTTTTCCGGTGAGAAAGTCCAACTCTAGGCGGGATGGGCTACCACCTCTCACCCAGCGGTGATATACTGATATTCAAAACACGTCGAGGTTTCCGGTAAGTCCAACTCTAGATTAAACTGATGCAACGAAAACCACGGTGTCAAACATTCCCGCTTCTGACACCCACCAAGAATACAGGCTCAAGCCTTGCGATACTTTGAACCTCTCGTGGATCTCGTGTGGTCCTTCCATGGTGACTTCTGAATACAGTGCTTGTCAACAGCAAGTATCATTGATATAGGTGGGGTTATAAAACGTTCGACAATTAAATAATGAGACTAATTCCATAAAAAATAAAATAAACAACAGTTGAAGATATAACCCGTATTTTATTCAAAGTAAACCCCTTGTGCATTGTTATAGCGAGTGGCACGATAGAACAAACACTGGAGCGACCTCTGCAATTCTTCTGTTGGTATGGCCCTTAAACTGGATGTTTCGGCCCTTTGGATGTCATCAATATCGTCAAAGAAGCATCCTTTCACTGGTGTCTTTATGTCTAGGAATAGAAAATAATCGGAGGAAGAAACATCTGGAGAATAGGGTGGATGGTTGAGAACACACACTCATTGTTGGGCCAAAAATCCCTGTAAAAGTGCTGGCCGATGAGACGGTGCATTATCATGAAGAAAGAAAAACAATTGCCATGTGTTGAATACTCAGGTCGGACTAGTAGGATCCGTTTCAATAGGCGTTTCAAAATACTTAAATAACCTTTAACAGTGACAGTTTGTCCCTCTGGAATAACTTTTTCGTGAAGAACTCCTTTGCTGTCTTAGAAGCATACCAACACTGTCTTCACTTTCGACTTTTGAAGAAGAAATTTTTTGTCTTTTGGTAATGATGATGATTTCTACTGAGCACTGTGGAGTTCAGTTTTTAGATCATAGCGGAAAATCCATGTTTCATCCTCTGCAACAATCAAATTTAAGAAATTTTTATTTCTGCGACACGTTTTGGTGATGTCTTTTGCGTACTCAACACGCTGATGTTTTGGGCACCAGACCATGTGGTACAAACTGGCATGTACATTTTTTCTTGTCCAAATCTTTCACTACAATTTTACGAATTGTCTCTCGGTTAACACCAAATTCATCTACCATCATCATCACAGTCAAACAATAATCTTCTTGTATCCGTTCTCTAACTTTTCCAATGAGTTCCTCATTACAAACAGAAATTGGGTGCCCATGTCTAGATGCATTTGTAATCGTTTCCACACCACTTTTGAATCCTGAATACCACCTGAATATCTGTACCCATAAACTTGTCCCATCAATTCAACTGTCTCAATGGCACTTTTTCCGAGTTTTAAACAGAATTTAATGTTTGCTTTTTGCTCCATGCGATTACGTGACAATGCACCTCTACCTAAGTCAGCAAAAAATGGCAGCTTGTTTATCGTCTGCTTATCGGGCGGCGATGTAAAGTTGCCAGATCACAAATGAAGTTTGCCTCTTTGGATTCCATGCTTTGCTTCATAGATGGCAATTTTGTCTTGACCATAATAAAATCAGACTCATTACTTAATTGTCAGACCTTGTTTTTAAAGTTTGACTTCGTGGCGTGAATAACCAGCAAAAAGTTTTTCATTTAGTATTTATGAGGAGAAGAAGAATTTTTACAGTGTCTGTTTGAAAGTCTTTATTTGGTGCGAAAAATTACCTGGAATGTCTGCAAATAGGAACAAAATCAGTTGAGAAGACATAATTATGCGATCAGCAAAATACAAATGTGTCTCAGAACTGATTACATTATCATATTCTTCTACTTTGCAACAACAACTTCTTATCACTGTCAAATCTTGCTTCAGTTACTTTCTATGGGTGGACTGCATACGGTGATTCCAATCCTCATGAGACCTAGGATTGATTTATTTTGTTAGAAAATGTGACGAAATGTGAAAATGTTATATATTATAGGAGGAAAGGGGTTAGGTGGGGGAGGCGGAGTACGACGATGGTGCCGTATGTTTCTGTTATCTCTCATTTAAGGAATCCTTTCCCCGAGTCTTAGTTTCAGTACTTTTTTAAGACAAAAAATATTATATTTTGACTGGATAAAATTGCAGTGTTACTATTTACTGTTTGAATACTGTCACGTAGCGCTATCAATGATCGTCACGATATTTTGAGTAGTAATATGTTTTACTATTTTCTGGTTTAATACACTCTTGTTTTAATACACTCTGGTTTTAATACACTCTTATTGTGAGAAAAAGCAACAGTTCTGTGTCTATGGTTTATAGATTATTGCAAAGCATTTGATAAAGTAAAGCTCAAAGAAATCATACAGATGTTAAAAGGCATAAATATAGATGGAAAAGACCTGAGAATCATAAAGCAGTTATATTGGAAACAAATGGCTGCAATCAGGATTGATAATCAAATGGGATATCAGAACATAGAGGTAGGACTGTGGCAAGGATGCGTTTTATCCCCAGACCTTTTATTTCTCTATAGGGAAAGAATTATGAGACACATTGAAAACATGCCTGGGATAGTAGTAGGTAGATACAACCAAATAATCTAAGACATGCAGACGACACTGTACTGATAGTCCAAAGCACAGAAGAGCTACCGCCTTGTTAGACAAAATCGTAGAAAAAAAGTGAGAAGAACGGATTTAGTTTAAATACTAAGAAAATAGAAGCAGTGGCCATATCCAAGAAAGAAACACCAGTAAAACGTAGCAGGAATTTGCCAATCATTATATAACACTCATTGAAGTAGAGGAGATAGATATAGATAAATTATGGAATTATTATAGCACAACCATAATCGCAGCAGAAAAAGCAAGCGCTGGACTGAGAAAACCAAATAGAAAACTATGGATATCAGAAAATACATGGAAGTATATACATGAAAGACGAGCAGTCAAATTGGACATGTTGAATGTAAATACAGATCTTCGAAAAGATTTGGCGAAAGCATCATACAAAGAAATAGAAAAAGAAAGTAAAAAGTTCAGCTACAAGGGATAAACAGAATACATAGACAATATGGCGAAAGAGGCAGATAAAGCAGCAAAAATAGGAGACAGCAAAACTTTATATAACATACAAAAGAGAATAACAGGTACTATTACATCTAAAGAAAGACCAATCATTAGTAAAACTGGAACCCTATTAACATCAAGTAAAGACCAAAAGAGGAAGACAAAGAGAAATGATACTGGACAGTCTGACGGGATGGTGTGAGAGGAGATCACCAACTGAACTGACGGCCTGCATGAAGGATCGGGTACTCTGGAGAAGCATAATAGCCATGCCAGTCGGCACGGCACCTGATGATGATGATGATGAAAGACCAAAAGCAAAGATGGGCTGAACACTTTCAAGAAATACTTAGGGGACCTCACCCAAAATAAGTGATAAACCTTAAAACCGACTTACCAACCCCACAACTAAATGCCAACCTAGATGAAATTACATTGCATGACATTGAAACAGCAGTGAATTTAATAGTTAACAAAAAAAGCTGCAGTTGAAGATGAAATAACACCCGAAATGTTAAAAAGCTATCAATAATGACAACATAAGACAACTACAGAGAATGTTTAATAAGATTTGAAAAGAAGAAAAGGTCCCGTCAAAATGGAAAAAAGGGATCATTGTTAAAATACCACAAGAAAGGCAACCGTAGCGACAGTAACAATTGGAGAGAAGTAAGCTTACTATAAATTATGTCCAAAATATTTTGCAAGTTTATTTTGAATAGACTTAAAGATATAGTGATTACTGCAATGGGAGAAGAATAAGCAGGATTTCGAAAAGGGAAAAGCTGTCTCGACCAGATCTTTACTCTAAGAGTAATACTTGAAGAACATATTGAAAAGCAGAAACCATTAATCCTGAACTTCATAGACTTTAAAAATGCATTTGATAGCATACACAGAAATTCATTGTGGACTATTCTAAGTCTATATGGAATACCATCTAAAATTTTTAACATTATTAATGACCTCTACAATGGATATGTTTGTGCAGTCAAAACAGAGGAAGGGATGAGAGAAAGGTTCCAGATTGAAATAGGCGTGAAACAAGGATGTATACTATCCCCTTTGCTTATTTGAATTGCAAAAGGCTTCATAATGAAAAATGCTGCACAGGAAAACGAACATTCATTGGGTACATGAGACACAACTGGAAGATCTTGATTTTGCAGATGGCATAACTCTTATCAGTGACAATGTGAAATCAATGCAAGAAAATAACTGATACTTTGTCTTCAATGGCTAGTAAAATAGGACTTGAAATTAACAAAAATAATGAAAAAAATCATAATAAAATTTCTCATTAACCATGAAGGAAAAATATACATAGAAGGAGTAGCTGTTGAAGAAGTAAACCAATTTGCATATCTCGGCAGCTACATAGACCAGGATGGTGACACCATAAAAGAAGTTATAATTCTACTTGCAAAGGCAGCATTGACCTTCAGAAATCATGAGAACATATGGCATTCAATAGTTTATGAGCATATGAGCATAAAAACCAAGTTAAGACTATTCAATTCCATTGTAATATCCACTCTCAGTTACGCATGCGACAGCTGAAAAACAACTAAAGAATTAAACAATAAATTAGACTATTTTGAAAACAAATGCCTAAGGAAAATACTCAGCATCAAGTGGAACGAATTCAAGAAAAATGCAGAAATAAGACAGATGAGCCATCTCATGGGTGATCAGGAAAAGGAGATGGACATATGCTGGTCACCAGATGAGAGGAATCTATCAGAGAATCCCAAAACAAGCTATCAAGTGGATATCAGGCCAAAGAAAAATAGGCCGCCCACGTGAAACTCTAAAGAGGACAGTGTTAGAAGAGGTCAAATTAATAAGCATAAAATCCCTTGATAATGTTGAAAAGCTCGCCCAAAAAGGAAATGTTGCCGAACAACCTTGCCAGCGAACTGCCTTGCTAGCCTAGGTGATTTTTAACGGCAAGGGAAGGATATACGATATAAGATAAGTTAATTTCTGTATTGAGTGCATGGATAAGAGTGAAATGTAAATGTTATATTTTTATTTATTTTATGTCTCTCAGCTTCCGATGTTAGTTATGCTGGTTATATGAGCAGAATATTTGTAGAATGTATGAAACAGAGTGAAAGTTGTATGATAAAGGACAGAATGTCAGACAGGCCTGTGAACCCAGTTCTTAACCTTTTGGAAATAAAGATCAACCAGTCTCTGTCTCAAGATCAATCTCTCTCTCTCTCTCTCTCTCTCTCTCTCACTCTCACTCTCTCTCTCAGAAATGTCAGAATCTTAATCTTTTAGGTATGATTATAGCTAAAGCAGAATACTCGGTGTTTCCATCTTCAGCTATTCTGTGTGTAGAATGTAAACTTAATCTCTCTGTAAATTTCCATTATTATCCACTGGAATAATGTTATTTCTGTTTTGAACGACAAGTGTTGACTTTATCAATTACTGTTAATATTTTATCTCATTTAATCTAAGACTATTCTACGTTGTTTGCGTCTGTTTTGGTATTCACTTCACGGACTTACTTGCTCCCAGGTTCATTCTCTCTCTGTGGAAATAGTAATACAGAAGCAGCAACTTTACAGTTGAAATGATTTTAATGATGCACGGGGTGGCGATGAGTCGATGAGCGATATGACGAGAACGACAAAAGAAATCAACAAAATCCATGGACATAAGACTGGACATTCCACGATACAATATATGTTATCGGCAGACTACTGCCGCCATCAAAACAACCTAATACTATTCTACATCTATTTCACTAACAACAACATTTTAACAGACTAATCTACGTCTATCTTAGACGATACACAAAACACAACTGTCCCTGAGTCATATGATTTCTCTCTCACATGACCATTTTCCTGTTATACCTTAACCGTGACGCTCGTGCAATCCGAGACAAAGCAGATAGACTCTACTCATAAACAGCTGACTACTTTAGAAGATAACTCCTTTTCTATTAATTTTTACAATTCTCAGATGAGTTATCTATCTTAAATCCTAACATTCAATATACTGCTATATAACAGAGAGTTTATGCAGAAAACGATTGTGTTGAAAATCAGACTAATATTTATATGTAAGATTGTTTTGCTGACCTCTGTGTTAATTTACGAGTATGCCACTCATAATTTGAAGTATTTTGTTAATTACACAAACGCTAGTTATTATTTCCAATTAAGCTATTTCGTAAGATTCGTGTGTTTTTTTAACCCTTTTATACATTAATCAATGCTCTAATTATCCAAAACTAAGGTTTCCTTATTAAAATTTTGATTAAATTTTGTGGATTTCTTTTATACGATTAACTCTGACGTTTTTATACAAATATAGTCTTAGGCACTATACAAATATAGTATATGTTACTGGTGGAATCAGTAGAATTTTGTCTTCAAATACTCATGAGTGTTACTGGAATTGTGATATCATTTAGAGATATAGCCTTCAGCACTTGCTATATGAGTCCAAATGTTTTCTCACATGTTTGTATCCTTGTGATTATTTGCCTTTCCATGTGAACACAATTCTCAATTCTTTTCATGCATTCTTCTTTGTGTTGCAATTTTTTTTTTTTTTGGGTGATTTTTTTTAAATATTTGCCAAGTAACTTTATTTTGGAATTGTCATAGACTTATTAATGAAAAAATGCTGCATAGATAAAACGAACATTCACTGGGTACATGAGACCCAGTTGGAAGATCTTGATTTTGCAGATGACATAACCTTTATCAGTGACAATATGAAATCAATGCAAAAAAATAACTGATACCTTGTCTTCAATGGCTAGTAAAATAAGACTTGAAAGTAACAAAAATACTTACTTATTTAACTTGTATACTAAAAATATAATGAGGATTGTTAGAGAAGATTTCGACAACGAATATTAAGATACCATAACAACTGGAGGTTATGAAATACCAGAGATTAGATATGCTGATGACACAATATTACTGTCAACAACGCAAAAAGGAATGGAAAAACTAATTATGTCAGTCTGTAAGAATAGTGAAGACCAAAACCTCTATCTTAATGCAAAGAAAACTAAATTGATGACAACTGGCAAACAAACAAGGCAGCTGATATATGTAATGGAGATACAATGGGGGAAATTAAAAGGAGGACATCTATCGCTCTTCAAAAAGTAAAAAACTAAAGAATCTGTGGAGTGGAACAGACAGAACTGCAAAAAAAGGATTTTTAAGGACATGCATCTTTCCCATGGCAACATATGCCTGTGAGACCTGGACACTTAACAAAACAATTGAGAAACACATGAATGCCTTTAAATGCTATAGAAGAGTTCTTCAAATATCATGGACACAACAAAGAACAAATATATCCATACTACAAGAACTTAATACTGAAGAAGGTTGGCTAGTAAAGAGGATTAACGAGAGAAAACTTAAATATATTGGACACATTACACGTCATGATAATCTAGTGAAGACCATCTTGGAAGGGTACAATATGGGAAAAAGAAAGAGAGAAAACCAAGGCGAAGATGGTTGCAAGAAATCGTTGATGATCTGCAAATGGATGCATCAGCAGCAGGCCATCTTACTCACAACCGAGAGACATACAGGATAAGGCATAGTTTAGCAAGTGACATGCAAGTGAATTAATGAATGAATGAAAAAATAATAATGAAACTCCTCAAGGAAAAATAATATAATAATGAAGGAAAAATATACATAGAAGGAACAGCTGTTGAAGAAGTAAATCACTTTGTATATCTCGGTAATTACATAGACGAAGATGATGATACCATAAAGGAAGTTATAATTCGACTTGCAAAAGCAGCATTGACCTTCACGAATCTTGAGAATATATGGGATTCAAAAGTTATAAGAATAAAAACTAAGTCAGATTATTCAATTCAAATGTAATATCCACCCTTAATTATACATGTGAAAGCTAGAAAACAACTAAAGAAACAGACAATAAATTAGACTCTTATGAAAACACATGCCTCAGGAAAATACTCCGTATAAAGTGGAACGAATTCAAGTACAGCGAAAAGATAAGATAGATGAGCAAACGACAATCTGTCTCACGCGTGATCAGAAAAAAGAAGATGGACATGTATCGGTCATGTACTGAGATGAAACAACCAGAGAATCCAAAAACAAGCTATCAAGCTGAACACAAAAGACCGAAGAAAAAGAAGTCGATCACATGAAACTATAAACAGGACATTGTTAAAAGAGGCCAGTTTAGTGGGCATAACGTCCCTTGAAGAGGTTGAAAAAGTTGGCCGAAAACAGGAAATCATGGCATTCTACCATACGAGCCCAATGTGACGTATAATAGCACGTGAATAATTTAAGATGTAGGAAGAATGTGTATACATTTTATTTTGTTTTGTAAATATTTTAGTTAAGTCGTGACTTTTCGTGATGACGTCACTATTTCTTGATGTCCTTCATTGACGATTTTTAGCGCATGAAATACCATATCCGTTTCTACTGATCACGTAAAAAAAGACATTTCACTACTATTTAGCTACAGATCAGAACAGATATTCTACTTTAACAGAATAAACTATTTGGAACAAACGTGTATCGAACTGGACAGAGTTACTATAATCTCTAGAAGAGACGACTATGTCAGTAAGACACTGTCATCAGAGTCAGTAGACCAAGTCTGGTAAATATTGCCCAAACCCCCGGTGTGCTGCTCACAGTAAGTAAGCTGTTCTAGTACTGACGGAATGACTAACTGTTTTTTAAAGGATTGAACAGTTTCTTCAAAGTTGGTGATCTGTCTGGAGTTCTGCTGTTATTGTCCGCTCTAGGGAGCAAGAAAGGGAATTGTAACAATTATTTTTTGTGACAAAACTTTAATAATTATCTTTTTTTCTGTTATTTTCTTTTAATCAGTAGTATCTCAGATTTTCCGAATTTCTTGTTCATAACAAAATGGAAAATAATAAAAAACGGTGGCAGAAATAATTTAAAGTGTAACAATAACAATGAGAAAAAAGTAATACATTGTTCATTACATTGTTTATACACACTTAACAAATTGTTGTGAACGCATTTATCCATATTAAAGTAAAACATTGAATGCTTATTTTCGAAACAGCGAGCGCTTTTAGAAGAATATTATGATTAATCAATGGATACTTTTTTCAACTGTTTATTTCATGACCTTGTATTTACCCATAAAAATTTTGCAAAAACATTCAATCATTGTGCAATGACGTTATGAAAAGACAATAAGGTTTTCCATTTTGTGTTAGTGATAGTTTCTCTAAGAAACAGAATCCACCAGCATGCAGTATTAAATTAAACGGAACTATTCTAAAGCAGGTGCAGAAATTCAAATACCTTGGAGCAGTAATAACTTCAGATGGGAAATACAGAACAGAAATTAGGAACAGAATATGCCAAGCAAAGACTGCATTTCAGAGAATGAGAAACATATTAGCTAACACATCTTTACAATGAATGTTAGAAAACGAGTCATAAAATGCTATATTGAACCTATCTTGTTATATGGAAGTGAATCATGGACATTAGGCAAGTCTGCACAAAAATCATTGGAAGCAGCAGAAATGTGGTTTATTAGAAGAATGTTGCGAATCCCCTGGACAGCAAAAATAACTAATGAAGAATGTAGGAGAAGAGCTGGAGAGACAAAAAAAAAACCTTGTCAAAAAGATAAGAGAGAGACAATGTAATTTCATAGGACATGCAATGAGAAGAGGGGGCATTGAAAATATTATAACAACAGGAAAAATAGAAGGAAGAAGATCAAGAGGAAGACCAAGAGAAATGACAGTGGACAGTCTGACGGGATGGTGTGAGAGGAGATCACCAACTGAGTTGATGGCCTGCATGAAGGATCGCGTACTCCGGAGAAGCATAATAGCCAACGCCAGTCGGCACGGCACATGATGGTGATGATGATGTTAGTGATAGTGTTTTCAATTAAATATGTTGCGTTATTTTTCCATTGCCACAAAATAGGACTGTTAAGATTTTTATTTTCATTTACAGGCCTCTCTCATTCTCCTTATTACCAGTATGGTTTTCACTAATTACAAATTCCCTAAATTATATCTTCTAATGACATCTATAAACATTTACGTATCTTTTTTCTTTTGGTTATAACTAACTTTCGTTGATCTGCACATGTTCTGAGAATTTATTTTCCTTTATCTAACTTTGCAGGTATATATTTTATTTTTCTCCAAAACCACATCTTTCTTTCCAGATTTCTCCGCGTTATCTGTTTGTTTTCCATACACCTCACAATCACATAACAATATTTGCGTTATATATCAACTTATTTCTCATTCACCTTAACTGTATCCCTTTATGTATAATCTAAACTTTAGAGAAATGTAAACTCAGTAATTTTGTTGTAGATTCAATGATTCTCATAAATTAAATGATATAAAAGGAAGGCCAAACACTCTGTAGATATAAAGTGAGAAGAAAGCAAATGACAAACTAGACAGTCAGTTACAAATCGAGGGAAAAAAGATGAAAGGAAAATTGAAGAGGTAACAGGGAGAGACAGAGAGAGAGATAGAGAGAGTGGGAGGGAGAGTGAGAGAAAGAGGGGGTGGGGGAGGAAGAGAGAGAATGAATGAATGATCTTTATTTTTAAAGGAAAAAGAAATGGGCACGCAGGTCTGTCTTACATTCTGTCCTTCATCACTCCATTTTTCATTTTTCCCACACACTCAGTTTAACACAAGTATAGAAATTACAATAGGAAAAAAAAACATATCAAACGAGTATAAGATTAAACTATTAAATTCAAATTAAAAGAGAAGAAGTAATTAACCTAATAAAATAGCTCTCACAAACGCATACAAGCACACACACAGACATATCTATAAACAAAAATACAGTTTCAGTACAGATATTCTAACATATGTTTTTTAGCAAACATTAAAATAATTTCTAACAAGTTGCTTTTCGAACTATGTCCTTTAATACTTGGTGGTTGGCGAGTCGTGGGTTGAGAGAGTGCTGGTTATTCTATGGAGGCATATAATTACAAACAAGTAAATAGTGCAAAAGTTTTGAGTTAAAGGATAAAGTATTATTAATGGATTTTAAATGGTAGGGGAGGGTGTTCTAGAGCTATACTGCAGATTATGCAAGGTTTTTCTTGCACAGATCAAGCCTGCAGAAAGAGAAGTAGGACAAGAGAAAATCAAAGAACAGCTGATAAGTTAAGATATGCCACAAACCTGATAAGAGACATCGAACACTACACAGACTGGAGAAACTTGATCGATCATGTCGATTTGCTGCAATTAGTAATGTAGGAGAGATGCTGATACAGAATTTGGAATATTGCAATGCAAACCCGAATCTGTTACTAAAAACTGAATTGCAGTTTACTGTTTCGTGCTATTTTCTATAGAATAAAAGCATACATACAGTATTCATTCTTTCTCTAAATTTAGTATCTGAACATATTACAGAACGTTATTCTTTTATTACAAAGCATAGGGGATATGTATATATTGATCTTTTATGTAGAGTCTGTTTGTCAGCTAATCTACATATCGTGAAGAAGTATGACAGCTTTCAAGATTCAAAACTTTGGTTTCATAATGCTCGTCCTTATGTTTCAAGTTAGGCCGTCACGTAAGTATTTAAGTATTTGTATCTGACAACCTCACATCTCAAGGATTTAAATGATCCCAGAGATATTATAATTATATTAAATATATTAGTCACCCCGTAACGGCGGTTCCAATAATTGTTGTTTCAGTGACCTGCGGTTTAAAAAATAGTAAAAAAAAAAAAAGAGAGAGAGAGACAAAAATTACAAATTCATCAATCTGAATTCGTACATTTCTCCCGTGTCCACCTTCCTGCCCGTCCTAGTGTCTGGCTTACAGAGTTACACTGTAACATCAACGGTGTAATAAGATCAACGCTTGCAGTATCACTATAGCAACTGCACACTGCTCTGTATAGTTTATTGGGCTTAACATTGCCCTAAAATCCAAAGGTAGTGTTGCTGCAATTCTTCCAAGCCAAAGAATATTATTAACGCATTTTTATGTGTATAATTTTTAATTTAAACTGTATCATAATCATGTGCGTTATCATAATCATATGTTGAAAGCTTATATTATATTGCGTATGATATTATCCGACGTTTCAAGCATCCGCGATAAGACTTTGAACCAAAAGATGAGGGTTGCAGAAGGACTGCTGTTCGACATTACAATGTTACCGACAAGCACATATCGTGACACAGATGGGGTTCTATATCAGAATCCAACTTGTATGATTTTTTTTTTTTTTGGTTACGTTTGACTTCGTGCCAAGAATAACTTGCACACAGTTTTTTCTCAGCTTGTAATTATTACTCGATGCATGAAATTGTGGAAAAGCATAATAGCCAACGCCAGCCGGCAGGGAAACAGATAGACATATCAATGTTTTATCAGGATATCGTCATTCATTCCAATGCCATGCCGCCTGACGTATTCGATCATTTCTCTCCACAATTCCTCGTCTTTAGACTTCACTATGAGATCCGCTGGTGACTTTCTTCCTAGCCACATTGACAGCCTATCTAGTAACTTCTCTCTCTTTCTTCCTCTCTCTCATCTTCCTTCAATTTTTCTAGTTGCCACAATGTGTTCCAATTTTCCTCTTCTCAGGAAATGTCCTATAAATCTCGCTTTCTGCCTCTGATCTTTGCTATAATTTGCTGTTTAAATCCAGCCTCTCTTAAGACTTCTTCATTGATTGTCCATGGTACCTTCAACATCCTTCTTATAAACCATATCTCCATGGCCTCCTTTTCTCGCTGTACTCTCTTATTCATAGACCATGCTTCATATCCATGAAACAAAATTGGCTTGATGTAACATCTAAGTACTCGGAATCTTGTTTTCAGTCATACGGATCTGTTGCACAAGATGTTTCTCAATTTCTGTACTGCTGACTTGGTCTGAGCACGTCTGCTTTTTATTTCGTTATGACATTTCTTATCAGTTGTTCTAATCGTATAAGTACTTGAATCTATCAACTTGTTTCAGATTTGTGCCATCGATGGTAATGCTACATTTTGGCGGCATTCTTTTCTTTGAGATAAGAGGGATGTCGACTGCAGTGAAACTGGTTTAAATAATAAAAGTAGATAGAGGTGTGTGATGTAGTTTTACTAAGTGGCAGAGGGAATGAGTAAAGTGAGAAAAAACGAATAGAAAGTATGAGAAATGAAAAACATACAACATCTGATATTTCTACCTGAGCCTTTTTCAAGGATTACATGCACAAAGGAGACACAACACAAATAACTAAACGAAGAACTTATCTTAATATGGTCTTCTCCAGAAGTAGGAAACAGAGAAATGCGTGTCCACTAGAAGATGCATAGAAACCACGAGGGCCACACAAAGGATAATCCGATAGACCCAGTCGTAAAGAAGAGGTGGAGAGAGAGGAGGAAAACAAGTGGTTAAGGGAGGTGGGGGGTAGGGAAATAGAAACATGCTACTAGAGGAGAAGGTGTTCGAGGGGAGGGGGAAAGGGGAAGAGGAGATATAATGAATGAAGAACATAAACACCTGCAGGGAGAAAATGTGAAACTGGTGAATAGGACAAGACCCTATAAAGATCAATATGTTGCCAGAGACGAAAATAGGGTGGTAGGTAGGGGAGGGTACCTAGGAGAAAAAAAGCAGAGTAACAAAAAATATATTTGAGATAACTATCACTTCAGTCTTCTTCTTGTTCAGGCTGAGACTTTTATTCTAAGGACTATACTAGCCGGAAATGGGGTGGAGGATAAGCTATCCACTACAATTAAATGCCTCCAAGGCATGCGTCTCAAATAGCTTCTCACAGCCCAAATCCAGCTCCTGGCCTTCTCGTGGCGGAATTGTTTAAATTGACAGAAGAAGGAGCATAAGACGAGTATCTGGTGCCTGAAAACCAGACGCTTCGGGTAGATGAGACTTGTTAGTCTTAGTTAGTAGCTCATCTAGGAAAACTCTAATTTCAAACCCCCTGTTGCCTCTGTAGGGTAGGTTCTGGCCAGAGTCAAATGCTAGTGGAATACACCATAAATAAACCGGTGTAAGGCAAGGAGAAACCAATACTGTCCATTCCCAGGAACAATCATGAAAATCCACAATTCTTTGAATCATAGCGACTTTAATGGTGGTTCCAGTGAAACCACATCGTCCGATAGGGACCACCACTTGCGACAGGAAATCTACGCAATTAAAAAATAGATAGCTGTATGTTAAAATAATAACTTATTCATCTTATATACAGATTTATAACTTATATTAAATTTAACAAATTTTAAACAGTAAGTTAAAATACATACAAGGCATTAAAAGCACATGAAAGTAATCAAAAATAGGCGAATAAAATATGTAAAAAACAATCTGGATTCCACAACAGATATTTATATACTAAGCAAGGATAGTAAAGGGTTGAATTTGTGATATAGTGAGGAAAATTTTCTTTCTCTATGCAGAAAAATAGAATGATGAACAAAAGATAATATTCTCTCTTGGAAACAACCGGTGATTATCAAAGAAAGATCTGATATTCTAATGTTTCATCTGATCGTTTTAAAAAGAATTATTGTTTATTGTTCTTATTTCATGCTAGTTAAACTATATTTCCTATGACACTCGGTCAGTCATTCGATGATAGCAGTAACAAGTAGTAAAATTGTAAATGATCAACTTATAAAATAATGAAGTGTATTTATTTATTAGTTGTATAGGCTCCAGGGGATCTTATTTAGCATAAAATATAACCTACCCTTTCCTTTCATATATCCATTCAAACTAAAAACTTACAGCACGCTGAACTGGACTTCATGAGGCAATAGTATCCTTAATATGCGACGGAAATGGGTTTTATGTTCCTATATAATTAGTAATCTATAAAATTTAATGCTTGTCGGTTATTATGCTTCCTCCTTACCGGTTGCCACTAAATTCCGGACCCGGGGAAATGTCCCCGGATACTTTGATGGTCTGTGAAACCTCCTTACGCTGATCAAGTCTGCATACTAGTGAGGTTGTAGCGATTCTACTACAGTAATCCATATGATCATCGAGTTCCCTGATGCTCATAGAGTAATTGGTCAGTTTACCTACAGAAGAATAATGCAACTTTCTCTGCATTGGTCTTCAGCAGCTGACCATTCTCATGCTTGATGTTGCCAGTATTCCTTGTTCTAGATCTATTGTTCATCCTTCTGTACAGCTGACAAAACTTTTGCAGGGCTTTATCATAAAACATTTGTAGGCTTTATCTTTCGCTACCTACTGCACAAAGTCATCCCAGCACCGTCTTTGTGATTCTGCAGAAAGAGCTTTGAAGATATGTGTGGCAAGTTTCATATCTTGCACAAGTTTCCCCTTTCCTTCTGCTGCTGATTTGTCAGGGTGCGTTTCATCTCCCAAGCCTGATCGATTTAATCTGTCCACCATGGAGGCTGATGGGATACTCTTTCTTGTGAACTTTATCTTCCAGTTGTAGCTATTTGTTGTTCTTTATCGATCTCTCTCTCTCTCTCTCTGAACCTTAAGTGCCCAGGGCACATGGGGCTTCCGCAAGGGTTTTCCACAAATGCCTGTCTTTCGCCTTTTTTTCTGCTCTTGCCCAGGTGAGCCCTCTATTGCTCAACATCCTTTCTGTTGTTCTTCTCCATTTCTCTTTTGGTCTACCCTTACTTCTGCTCCCCTGTGGTGTCCATCTTAGTGCTATTTTTGGTAGTGAGTTGTCTGTCATTCGGAGCACATGTCCCAACCATCGCCAGCGTCTTTCCTCAATAATTGTTGTCAGTGGTTTCATCTGCATTTCTGCCAATAAAATGTTATTTCTTATGGTGTTTGGCCAAAATATTTTTTTAATTCTACGTAAACATTTAGTCTGGAAAGAATTCAACTTGTTTTCTATGGTTTTGGTGATTTTCCAGCACTCACTTCCATAGAGTAGTACACTTAGAACATTACTCTTAAATATCCTGATTTTCATATTTATGCTTAGTTTATTTGATTTCCATATATTCTGTAGCATTGCAAAAACCTGCTTTGCTCTAGTAAGTGTGCTGTTGATGTCCTCTGTGCTGTCTCCATTTTCTACTACTCTGCTGCCAAGGTATACAAATTCGTTGACCTCCTCCACTAACTTGTTATCTACTCTGAGTACATTTCTGTTGTTCACATTTTGCTTCATTAACTTTGTCTTTCCTACATTGATCTTTAGTCCTATGTTGTTTGCATTCTGGGTTAACTTGTTTATTTTATCTTGCATATCTTTGTGACTGCTTGATAATAGACAAATGTCGTCCGCAAAGTCAAGGTCCTCCAGCACTGTGTCAAGGGTCCATTGTAATCCTCTGCGTTTGTCTGATGTTGCCTCCTTCATTAACCAGTCTACTGCCAAGATAAATAATGTTGGTGATAGTACACATCCCTGTTTCACTCCTGTTTGTACCCTAAAGCTGCTGGAGGTATGTTCTCCACAGATAACTTTGCACTGAAAACCCTCGTATAGGGCTTTGATTACATTAACTATTTTATGGGGAGGCTGATGAGACACTCTTTCTTGTGAACTTTATCTTCCAGTTGTAGCTATTTGTTGTTCTTTATCGATCGGTGTCTGATTATTGCTCTCGTACTGGAATGATGAAAAGTACTTTTCATGTCCCAGTGGTTTGTCCTTAGTTATTCTCACTGAGCATAGTGGGATAATGTCATAATGGGATAATGTCCAACTGTACGTCTCATTTTGCTTGAGTGAGCACCAAAGTCAGGTCAGTATTAGCGTCTAAATCAAACTCTCGAGTGGCCATTCGAGTCATCTAATGATGTTCAGGACAGGCAAGTTCATCATTTATCAGTACAGTCGAATAATACGTTTATTAGTATATTCACGAAGCCGCTGCAGTAAAGCTGTGATACTAAAATGTATAGACTGAAAAAGTTAGGAACAGCTTGTACAAAAGAGCACACAGTTGTGACGTTTCGGCGTGAGCCTTAGTCACACACAAACACAGGACGAAGAAATAGAGGCAGAAGATAAGGTATAAACTCACGTGAGTGCTATACAAAAAATATGAAAGGAAAAAAAACTAAATTAAAATAAAATAAAATAAAATGAATGGAGCACATAGCTGTAACTTGCAAGAAGCTATGTCTTGTAAGAGACTCTTTTCAGAAATCTGCATGTAGAGAATATTAAAATGGAGAATTGTGATGTGTGATAAGTGTATAGGGGAATAGATAAGTACATAGCAAACCTAGGTGATTTGTAACCCTAGCGAAAGAAATAATGGGTCAGAGACAGGCTAGTACCGGAAGTGCGCATGTCTGAAAAAGGTCCGTCTCTGACCAGGTATATAAAGAAAACATGACAGAATTTTAATAGGTCGGGCTTTGTATGCTGATCATGTAGGGGTTCCAGCGGGTCGGAGGAAGGTCTTTGTCATGAAAGCGTGAGTGAGATGTTCAATGTCGGTGGAACATTGGTATTTATGTGTAAATTAATAATCGACTTACACTTTTGTGATGTGGTTTCGTGCAAGCTGTATCCATTTTGTTTTTTCCTGCTCCGACGAAGCCCAACCTCATTTAGGTATGATTTAGATAATAGAAATAGACATTGAGTAGTCATAATTTCACATTGACATATTTATTCTATGTAAGATGTTCATATTTAGCAACTTACAAAATGTAGGTTTTGTATGTGCACATGATTATATATTACTGTGCTCTATGTAAGATCTTGTTTGCATGAAATATATGACAATTATTTAATTTATGAGTACAGTCAGAATCTTAATCTTCTAAGTATGATTATAGCTGGGATTTATGCATTGAACAATTGTGTTGCAAATCAAACTAACATACATGTGTAAGATTGTTTTACTGATCTCTGTTAATTTACGAGTATATCACTCATAAATTGAAGTATTTTGTTAATTATACAAATACTATTTAATGTTTCCAATTAAGCTATTTCATAAGACTGGAGTGCTGTTTTTTTTTATTTTTAACCCTTTCATAGATTAGTCATTGCTCTAATTATACAAAACTAACTTTTCTTTATTACATTTTAGATTACATTTTGTGAATTTGTTTTATATGATTAGCTTTGAAGTTTTTGTACAAATATAGTATTAGCACTATACAAATACACTATATGTTACTGATGCAATCATTTGAATTTTGTCTCCAAATACTCATGAGTGTTACTCGAATTGTGATATCATTTAGAGATATAGGTTTCAGCACTTGTTATATGAGTCCAAATGTTTTCTCACATGTTTATATCCTTATGATTATTTGCCTTTCCATGAGAACACAATTCTCATGCGTGTGTGTGTGTGTGTGCGTGCGTGCGTGCGTGCGTGTGTGCGTGCGTGCGTGCGTGCGTGCGTGCGTGTGTGTGTGTGTGTGTGTGTGTGTGTGTGTGTGTGATTTTTTAAATATTTGCCCGGTGATTTTTTTTAATTGCCATAAAATGAAAAAATACTGCACAGGTAAAACGAGCATTGATTGGGTACATGAGACCCAGTTGGAAGATCTTGATTTTGCAGATGAGATAACTCTTATCATTGACAATGTAAAATCAATGCAAGAAAATAACTGATACCCTGTCTTCAATGTCTAGTAATATAGGACCTGAAAGTAACTAAAGAAATAAATATGAAATTAGACTCTTTTGAAAACACATGCCACAGGAAAATACTCCGTATAAAGTGGAACGAATTCAAGCACAACGCAGAGATAAGACATGAGCAAACGACAACCTGTCTCACGCGTGATCAGAAAAAAAGAAGATGGGCATATATGTCGGTCATGTGCTGAGAAGAAACAACCAGAGAATCCAAAAACAAGCTATCAAGTGAAACACAAACGGCCGAAGAAAAAGAAGTCGGTCACATGAAACTATAAACAGGACATTGTTAAGAGAGGCCTGTTTAGTGGACATAACGTCCCTTGAAGAGGTTGAAAAAGCTGGCCGAAAACAGGAAATCATGGCATTGTACCATACGAGCCCTATGTAACTTTTAACAGCACGTGTATAATTTAAGATGTATGAAGAATGTGTATATATTTTTATTTTGTTTTGTAAATATTTCAGATAAGTCGTGACTTTTCGTGATGACGTCACTATTTCTTGATGTCCTTCATTGACTGTGCTGCTCACAGTAAGTAAGCTGTTCTAGTACTGACGGAATGACTAACTGTTTTTTAAAGGATTGAACAGTTTCTTCAAAGTTGGTGATCTGTCTGGAGTTCTGCTTTTGATGTCCGCTCTAGGGAGCAAGAAAGGCAATTGTAACAATTATTTTTTGTGACAAAACTTTAATAACTATCTTTTTTTTCTGTTGTTTTCTTTTAATCAGTAGTATCTTAGATGTTCTGAATTTATTGTTCATAGCAAAATGGAGGTCAGAGATATAGTATTAACAACAGCTACAGACATGGTTCCAGTAAAGAAAACACAAAAGAATGGATGGATTACAGAGGGCCACTAGAACTGATAAAACAATGTAGAGATATGAATACGCAATGGAAAGTGACAAACAACAACAAAGTGGAATATAAATCTTGAACAAAAGAGGTACTAAGAAACATAAGAAAAGACAAAAAACAATACATACAAGATTGTTGTGAAAAAATTGAATGACATCAAAAGTGTGGAAGAGACAGTGAAATGTTTATAGAAATGCAGACCATGACGAGAAATGTCACACCAAAGCTAAATGTAATTTTGACAAGATGGGAAATATCTTGAAAATTTTAGAAAATGGAAGGAATATTGCAGAGGAATATATGAAACAACCGACTGTGAAAGCAGAAATCAGCAGTGTGAATTATTATTAGAGGAGAAAAAACCCGAACCGACAATAGAAGAAGTTTTATGGGCAATAAAGAATCTGAAAAATGGTAAAACACCAGGATGTGATGAGATAAGAGCTCAATTTATTAGAGCAGGAGGAAATAAATGTGCAACAATCTATTATGCACTATGTAAAAAGATATGGCATTCGGGTATTTGGCCAAAAGAATATAAAAGAACTATTTTCATACCACTGCCAAAAAAAAGGTAACCTGAAATTATGCACAAACTACAGAACTGTTGTCCTGATTAATCATGCCATTAAAATTATGTTTAAAATAATAATGAATAGACTTCATAAGAAAATAGAAGAAGAAATCAGTATAGTCCAAGCTGGTTTCAGAAAAGGAAGAAGATCAAGGGATCATATATTCAATATAAGATTAATAATAGAGAAGTGCTGAGAGATTAATGTGAATCTGTATTTAGCTTTTATAAACCACTCAAAGGCATTTGATTGTGTATAACACTTTGAAAAATAATGGAAAAATTGGGGCTTCCAACACATTTAACACAATTAACATCACTATGAATATAGACCAACAAGCAGCAGTAAGAATAAATGATGAAACAACATATTGGTTTAACATAAAACAAAGGGCCCTAAAGGGGTGCATCTGTCGCCTTACTTATTTAACTTGTATGCTGAAAATATAACATGGAACGTTAGAGAAGATGTAGACAAAGGATTTTACGAAGCCATAACAATTGGAGGTTATAAAACACCAGAGATTAGATATGCTGATGACACAATACTACTGTCCACAACACAAAAAGGAAAAACTAATTATGTCAGTCTGTAAAACAGCGAAGAGCAAAACCTCTATCTTAATGCAAATAAAACTAAATTGATTAAAACTGACAAAACAAACAAGGCAGATGATATATGTATCAACGAGGAAAAACTGGAAGAAGTGGAGAGGTTTGAATATCTTGGATCACTGTTAACTAATAATGGAGATACAATGAGGGAAATGAAAATGATGACATCTATCACTCTTTAGAAAGTAAAACAACTAAAGAATCTGTGGAGGGGAACAGACAGAACTACAAAAATAAGATTTTTAAGGGCATGCATCTTTCCCATCGCAACATATGCCTGTGAGACCTGGACACTTAACAAAACAGCTGAGAAACACATAAATGCCTTTGAATGTAAATGCTACAGAAGAGTTCTCAAATATCATGGACACAAAAAGAACAAATATATCCATACTACAAGAACATAATACTGAAGAAGGCTGGCTAGTAAAGAGGATTAAACAAAGAAAACTTAAATATTTTGGAAACATTAAACGTCATGATAATCTAAAGAAAACCGTCTTGGAAGGGTATATAATGGTAAAAAGAAAGAGAGGAAGACCAAGGCGAAAATGACTGTAAGACATCGTTGATGATCTGAAAATGGATGCATCAGCAGCAGACCGTATTTATCACAACCGAACGGCCTACAGGAGTGCTGTTAGGGAGGCAAAGTTCCGTAAGGGACATGCAAATGAATGAACAGAAATTGAGAATAATAAACAACGGTAGCAGAAATAATTTAAAATGTAACAATAACAATGAGAAAAAAGTAATACATTGTTCATCTCATTGTTTATACAGACTTAACAAGTTGTTGTGAACCCATTTATCCACATTAAAGTAAAACATTGAGTAACTATTTTCGAAATAGCGAGCGCTTTATGAAGAATATTATGATTAATCAAAGGATGTTTCTTTAAACTGTTTAATTCATGAGCTGGTTTTTACCTATAAAAACTTTGTAAAAGTATTCAATCATTGTGCAATGACTATATGAAAAGTCAGTGTTTTCCATTTTGTGTTAGTGCTGGTGTTTTCAGTCAAATATGTTGCATTATTTTTCCATTGCCACAAAATAGAACTGTTAAGATTTTTGTTTTAATTTACAGGCCTCTCTCATTCTCCTCCTTATTACCAGTATGGTTTTCACTAATTACAAATTCCCTAAATTATATCTTCTAATGACATCTATAAACATTTACGTAACATTTTTTGTTTTGGTTATAACTAATTTTCGTTGATCTGCACATTTTCTGAGAATTTGTTTTTCTTTATCTAACTTTAAAAAGTAAAGATAGTCCCATAGCAAATGCCGTAGGGGGTGAAGCGTTAGAGACCTCATTATGCTGGGTCATCAGCGTATGAGGTAGGGTGACCAGTTCCTTTCCTCGCTGCCTTTACTTCCCAGATTTTCTCTGGTACCCATTTTACGAGGCTTGGTCGACCTCGGGGCCGTATTGGTCGGAAAAAAAATCCCGCTCAGCTGGGGATTCGAACCCTCGACCATTTGGTTGCTAGACGAGTGCTCTAACCATTACGCTAAAAAATCTAACTTTGCAGATATATATTTTATTTTCCTCCAAAACCACATCTTTCTTTCCAGTTTTCTCCGTGTTATCTGTTTGTTTTCCATACACCTCACAATCACATACCAATATTTGCGTTATATATCAACTTATTTCTCATTCATCTTAACTGTATCCCTTTATGTATAATCTAAACTTTAGAGAAATGTAAACTCAGTATTTTTGTTGTAGATTCAATGATTCCCATAAATTAAATGATATAAAAGGAAGGCCAAACACTCTGTAGATATGAAGTGAGAAGAAAGAAAATGACAAACCAGACAGTCAGTTACAAACCGAGGGAAAAAAAGATGAAAGGAAAATTGAATAGGTAACAGAGAGAGAGGGGGGGGGATAGAGAGAGAGGGAGGGAGATTGGGAGAAAGAGGGGGTGGGGGAGGAAGAGAGAATGAATGAATGAATGATCTTTATTTTTAAAGGGAAAAGAATTGAGCTCCTCTGGGAACAACTGTATTAAGAGCACACTTATCTTAACATAGTATTTGTGAGACAGGGAACATAGATCTGTTTGCTTAAAAACAACTCTGACCTATTTCTGTAGCTCAGAAACTTGAAGCAATCAACACTAATTGTAATTGTTATTTTTGTAAAATGTAATGTCAGGTTGGTGGACGGGTGGGGACATGAAGATCTCTGGCGGGGATAGGGAAGTCTGGTGTGAAACCAATGAATCCAGGACATGACAAGCCTATGGGTCTTTACAACAATGGCTATCAGAATGATGTAAACAAAACAGAGCCAGTAGACTATAGGTGGCGTGAAATGGATATCGTTGAAGCACTCATCAGATTCTTCATCTCAGAGTCAGTGTGTCTTTGTGGAACTGTCTCAAAACCATCTGACATGGAGAAGGGACTTACATATAGCCACCAGAGGCTGGAAAACAACGTTTTGGCCAGGCTAGCCACACTGTCTTCATGGCAGTCCGAGCAAGACCACAGTCTGCCCTAGCAAGGAAAGTTGCTGAATTCGGAGTTACCCAGCCAAATGGCGCATCGCAAAAATCAAGGTAACATGCATTATTGCTAATGAAATGTCTCTATCTGCAGTATTCAAACATGGTGCTCGCCCTGTGAAGACTAACCAGGCAGGTGCAATGCCGGGCCCCTTGCCTCGAAAGGGTCCACCCAATGCTACTAGAGGTCCTCTCATTTCGTCTTGTGGAGTCAGGAGACATGAGAGTAGAGCTACTGGCCAAAAAATACAATGGAAGAAAACAGCCAAAAAGCAAGAACTTAAAATAATGCAGTGGAATGCTGAGGGTGTCAGCAGTGTTAGAGATGACTATAGCAAAAAGGTGGAACTAGAGAACATACTTTTTACAGAGCAGGTAAGTATATGCTGCATACAGGAGACACACCTAACCAAAGATGCCGCCTTTAAAATCAGAGGTTACCAGTGTTTTAGATCAGACCGACAGGACAGAAGAAAAGGAGGAGTACTCACACTTGTTAAGAATAACATCAGCGCATGTCAGGTGGGAGTGTACATGGAAGGAGCCGAATACCAGATGACCCATCTAAAAAGTAGTAATACAGATTTCCACCTCCTTAACTATTACTGTCCTAATGACCGCCCACTTGCTTTAGAAACAATCCCACACAAAGAGAGACTGATGGTCTGTGGTGATTTTAACAGCCATTCCAAGAGCTGGGTCTATGACCACATAGACAAGAGAGGAGAGGAAATTGAGAGCTGGCAGGATGATAATGGACTTCTCCTGATCAACCAGCCAATGGATCCCCCAACATTTTACTCAAGGCCTTGGCATACAACCTCAACACCAGATCTGGCATTCCACTCTCCAGATCTGATGTGGAACATTACATGTGAAGTTGGAAAACAACTTGGAGGTAGCGACCATCGACCAGTCTTCCTGACAATAGAAAATGAACTCCTTCTTCCTGACAATAGAAAATGAACTCCTTAACACCAGTAGCCCTCTCCCCATATGGAACTATAAAAAAGCAAACTGGACAATGTACAGACATCGTACAGGTATCCTGGTGGGACATCTGTCCATAGAAGGTAAGGATATTAACAGCATACTGAAAGATATTAAATGCTTGTATCCTTCAGGCCGCTCGTGAAACCATTCCCAGAGGAGCTCGCAGGGACTAAAAACCATACTGGTCTAGTGAGCTGGGAAAACTCCATGATGACGTGGAAGCAGCTCGAAAGCAAGCAGAAAATAGACCATGCCAAGAACACCACAATAATTACCAACATTCTAAGGCCACATTTCAGAGAGCCAAGCTGCAAGCCAGACGGGAAAGTTGGAGAATTAAAACAAAGTCCCTAAACATTGAAAAGGATGGAAGGAAACTGTGGAAACTAATCAAACAGTTAAATGATGAGAGTACTGGAAGAAGTACACAGATTACACTAAAGAGGATGGGAAAACTCTTACAGGTAAGCAGGTAGCAGATCACTTTGCTCGCATGTTTGCACAGGACTGCAACATTGATATCCATCCAGAGAAAGAGCGTACAGTGCGCAATGAGCCACAGAAAGAAGAGGAACAAGTCAGAAAAGTGGAGGACACGGATGCACCAATCACACGCAGTGGGTTAGACCTAGCAGTTAGTAAACTGAAACAAAGGAAGTCACCAGGACCAGATGGAGTGTCCAATGAAACGATCAAGAACCTGGGAATGTCAGCAATGGGAAAGATGTTGGATATTTTCAATATGTGCTAGAGCACAGGTAAGTTATCTCAAATCTGGAAGGAAGCAAGCATGGTACCACTGCTAAAGCCAGAGAAAAACAGTAATACTGCCTTCAGCTACAGGCCAATCAGTCTCACTAGCTGCCTATGCAAAACGATGGAACGCATCATTGACCTGAGGCTAAAATGGTACCTAGAAAGTGAAAACCTTCTCGTTCCACAACAAGCAGGTTTTAGGCAGTACTACAGTACGGAAGATCAAGTGACCTATCTCTCTCAAGAGAATGAGGATGCATTCCAAGAGAAAAACATTATACTAGCAGCGTGGATAGACCAGAAGAAAGCCTTTGATAAAGTATGGAAAAAAGGTCTGCTGTGGAAACTAGGAAACTGCAATGTGAGTGGAAGACTGTACAACTGGATAAAGTCCTATTTACACAATAGAAGAGCTAGATTAGTAATGGATGGACACAAAAGCGAGAAAGTACTTCTGAGACACGATGTCTCACAAGGAGGAGTCCTTTCGCCTACACTTTTCCTTGTATTCATTAATGACCTGGTCAAGGAACTTCCTTATGGAATCAAAGCGGCACTGTATGCAGATGATCTGGCCATGTGTTGTACAGATGAATATGCGATATTTGCTACACAGAGACTCTAAAGAGCATCAGACATCTTGACATCATGGACAAACAAATGGTGTGTAAGTATAAACACAGAGAAATCAAGTACCACTCTGTTAACCCTCTCATCTAAACAGAAAGCAGGTAATATCTTTGTAAATGAAATATCCTTAAGAATGGACAACCAACCCACTTACTTAGGAGTGACTCTTGACTCAAACCTGACTTGGAAGCAACACATCAACAGTGCAGAAGCAAAAGCCAGAAGAAAAATAGCCATATTAAGAAAATTGAGTGGAACCACATGGGGAGCTAGTGAAAGAATCCTCAAGAATGTATATCAGCAAAGTATTCTACCACATTTAGAATATGGCTCAACATCTTGGTGCACAGCATCAAACACTACGCTGCATAATCTAGACAAGGTTCAAAATCAGTCACTACGGATTATCACAGGTGCCATGATGTCCACACCAATAGCAGAAATGCAGAAAATAGTTGGTGTTCAAGCGCTAAAAGAACGTAGAGACACAAAGGTCATGACCATGGGAGAGAAATTACTGAGCTCTGTAAGCCATCCCCTGAAGGAGAGATTCAATAACTTGGCACTAAAACGGCTTAAAAGAAGCAGCTTCATTCATCAGGCCAAGCGTATGCGTAAGCTGATACCTGACCTTCCAACTGTAGTCGCTCAATTATCCTCTGTACCAGAGCATACACCATGGAAAGAAGCAGATTATACACAAATAACTATTCAGACTGACGTGAAAGGTGTGCAGAATGATGAGATGCAGAGCAGTCTTGTAAGATCAACAGCCACACTTAGTGTTCTAGATGATAAATATCCATGTGACACCTGGATACGTGTGTATACAGATGGATCTGCACATAATGCCATAAAGAATGGAGGGGCATGAGCACATATTGAATATCCAAACAACACCATTGACAAGATTTCCATACCCACTGGAAAATACTGCAACAACTATGATGCAGAAGTTAGGGCAATTATTGCTGCAGTTGAAAAACTATCAGACTCCAGAATTGATACATGTCCTGTAGTAATTCTCACAGATGCAAGATCAGTACTGGAAGCTCTTCAGTGCAACAAATTACCAGACTTTAAGGATGCCTTGTCAAAAACTGGCTTACAACATGAAGTCACTTTGCAATGGATTCCCTCCCACTGTGGGATACCAGGCAATGAGAAAGCTGATCATCTGGCCAAAGAGGGCACTGAAATGGAGCAACCAGACATACCAGTCACCTATAATCAGAAGAAAAGCATGATAAAAACCTACAGGAAGCCACAAACACTACCACATGATGACTATCACATGCTAAACAGAAAGGAACAAGTCACCATCTTCCGTCTCCGAACAGGACACAGCCGACTCCGAAGTCATATGTATACAAAGTTTAAGGTTGGTACTACTAATCTATGTACATGTGCCCAGGTGCCCCAAACTGTGGAACATATCCTCCAGAACTGCACCAACTATGAGACACTGAGAAATAATAACTGGCTCAGTGAAACCACTAAAGAAGATAAGCTCTACGGTTCCATACACGAATTAAAAAAACAGTGAAATTTATCCAAGAGACAGGACTGCAGATATAGACAGACAATGTGAATGAAGAAGAAGAAGATCCAAGAGACAGGACTGCAGGTATAGACAGACAATGCGAACGAAGAAAAAGAAGAATTGAGCACGCAGGTCCGTCTTACATTCTACCCTTTATCACTCCATTTTTCAATCTTCCCACACAGTCGATTTAACATAAGTATAGAAATTACAATAGGAAAAAAACATACCAAAAGAGTATAAGATTAACTATTACATTCAAATTAAAAGAGACGAAGTAATTAACCTAATAAAATAGCTCTCACAAACGCATACAAGCATACACACACAGAAATATCTATAAACAAAATTACATTTTCAGTACATATATTCTAACATATGTTTTAGCAAACATTAAAATAATTTCTAACAAGTTACTTTTCGAACTATGTCCTTTAATACTTGATGGTTGGCGAGTCGCGGGTTGAGAGAGTGCTGGTTATTCTATGGAGGCATATAATTACAAACAAGTAAATAGTAAAGAAAGGAAAAGCGACTGGGCCTGATAATATAATAGTAGAAGAAATAGAGGCACTAGAGGAGACAGGAATAAAAATAATAACCAAGTTACTGAATGACATTTACAACAGTGCTTATATTCCCTGAGACCTGATTAAATCCACATTTATAGCACTACCAAAGAAACCAGGTGAAAGGGATGTGACGACCACCGGACTATAAGCCTCTCATGTCAAATAACGAAGCTACTTCTGAGAATCATTATGAGAAGAACAAGGAAAAAGATAAAAATGGAAATAGCAGATGAACAGTTTGGATTTGTTGAAGGAAAGGGAACACACAATGCCATTTATGCTTTACGAACACTAACAGAAAGAGTTTTAGAAGTACAGAAAGATCTCTACTTATGCTTCATTGATTACACCATGGCATTTGGCAAGGTGAAACATAATGAAATTATTAAAATGTTTGAAGACATCAATATAGACGGCAAAGACTTGAGGATTGTAAAACATCTATACTGGCAGCAAGAAGCAGCAATTCGAGTTGAAAATAGAACTGAAAAATATCGACCGATAAAACAAGGGGTGCGACAAGGATGTGTACTATCTCCAGACCTTTTTTCTCTGTATAGCGAGGATATTCCACGAACAATCATCACAGAACCAGGCATAAAAATTGGAGGATACAATATTAACAACCTTCGATATGCTGACGACACAGTACTGATAGCTGAGAACCAACAAGACCTGTAAAATCTCTTGGATAAAGTCGCCAAAGAAAGTGAACAGAAAGCCCTTACATTGAACATCAAAAATACAGAGTCTATGGTTATAACTAAGAAACAGAATCCACCAGTATGCAGTATAAAATTAAATGGAACTATTCTAAAGCAGGTGCAGAAATTCAAATACCTTGGAGCAGTAATAACTTCAGATGGGAAATGCAGAACAGAAATTAGGAACAGAATAGGCCACGCAAAGACTGCATTTCAGAGAATGAGAAACATATTAACTAACACATCTTTATCAATGAATGTTACAAAACGAGTCCTAAAATGCTATATTGGGCCTATCTTGTTATATGGAAGTGAATCATGGACAATAGCCAAGTCTGCATAAAAATAATTGGAAGCAGCAGAAATGTGGTTCATTAGAATAATGTTGCGAATCCCCTGGACAGCAAAATTAACTAATGAAGAATGTATGAGAAGAGCTGGAGAGACAAAAAAACCTTGTCAAAAAAATAAGAGAGAGACAATGTAATTTCATAGGACATGCAATGAGAAGAAGGGGCATTGAAAATATTATAACAACAGGAAAAATAGAAGGATGAAGATCAAGGGAAGACCAATAGAAATGATACTGGACAATCTGACGGGATGGTGTAAGAGGAGATCAACAACTGAACTGATGGCCTGCATGAAGGATCGGGTACTCTGGAGAAGCATAATAGCCAACGCCAGTCGGCACGGACATGATGATGATGATAATGATGAAATAGTGAAAAAGTTTTGAGTTAAAGGATAAAGTATTATTAATGGATTTTAAATGGTAGGGGAGGGTGTTCTAGAGCTATACTGCAGAGTATGCAAGGTTTTTCTTGCACAGATCAAGTCTGCAGAAAGAGAAGTAGGACAAGAGAAAATCAAAGAACAGCTGATAAGTTAAGATATACCACAAACCTGATAAGTGGCATCGAACACTACACAGACTGGAGAAACTTGATCGATCATGTCGATTTGCTGCAATTAGTAATGTAGGAGAGATGTTGATATAGAATTTGGAATATTGCAATGCAAACCCGAATCTGTTACTAAAAACTGAATTGCAGTTTACTGTTTCGTGCTATTTTCTATAGAATAAAAGCATACATACAGTATTCATTCTTTCTCTAAATTTAGTATCTGAACATATTACAGAACGTTATTCTTTTATTACAAAGCATAGGGAATATGTATGTATTGATCTTTTATGTAGAGTCTGTTTGTCAGCTAACCTACATATCGTGAAGAAGTATGACAGCTTTCAAGATTCAAATCTTTGGTTTCATAATGCTCGTCCTTATGTTCCACGTTTGGCCGTCACGTAAGTATTTAAGTATTTGTATCTGACAACCGCACATCTCAAGGATTTAAATGATCCCAGAGATATTATAATTATATTAAATATATTAGTCACCTCGTAACTGCGGTTCCAATAATTGTTGTTTCAGTGACCTGCGGTTTAAAAAATAGTAAAAAAAATTTTTTAAAGAGACAAAAATTACAAATTCATCAATCTGAATTCGTACATTTCTCCCGTGTCCACCTTCCTGCCCGTCCTAGTGTCTGGCTTACAGAGTTACACTGTAACATCAACGGTGTAATAAGATCAACGCTTGCAGTATCACTATAGCAACTGCACACTGCTCTATATAGTTTATTGGGCTTAACATTGCCCTAAAATCCAAAGGTAGTGTTGCTGCAATTCTTCCAAGCCAAAGAATATTATTAACGCATTTTTATGTGTATAATTTTTAATTTAAACTGTATCATAATCATGTGCATATGTTAAAGTAAAAAAGTAAAAAAAGTAAAGTAAAGGTAACCATGTCATGCCTTAGAGGCACATAGGGATATGGTGTTAGTGCCCATATTTTCCTTGACCTGTCAGCACACTAGAGGGTGATATGGTCAGTATTACGCCTGGCTGTCTTTTACTTCCCCAACTCCAGAAGAAGTCGGGTACCCATTTCTACAGATGGGTGACTGGGGCCCCGCCGGCCGGATTCGAAACCCCGACTTTCGCCATCAGAGACCAGTGCACTAACCACTTCGCATATGTTAAAAGCGTATATTATATTGCGTATGATATTATCCGACGTTTCATGCATCCGCGATAAGACTTTGAATCAAACGATGAGGGTTACAGAAGGACTGCTGTTCGACATTACAATGTTACCGACAAGCACATATCGTGACACAGATGGGGTTCTATATCAGAATCCAACTTGTATGATTTTTTTTTTTTTTGGTTACGTTTTACTTCTTGGCAAGAATAACTTGCACACAGTTTGTTTCTTTTAGAATTTAAAAAAAGAGTCGTACTGTTCAAAAAGTCCGTATTTGTCGAAAGAATTTAGCTACAATGTGGGTGAAAAGGGGAAAAACATTTGAGAATACATAGTTATGATATGTGAAATACACCAGTTTTTCTCAGAATTTGTTACATTATCATATTCTTCTACCTTGGAATAAGAGCATTTTATCACTGTCAAATCCTGTTTCGGTTACTTTCTGTGGGATAACTGCATGCAGTAATTCCGGACTTCAGAAGATTTATGATCATTTGTTTTACGAAAATATACGACGCGCAACTGGAGGAGGAAAGACATCGGTTGGAGGAGGGAGAGCAAAACCATGCTCGCATATTTTTTTGTATCTCTCACTCTAGCGATTCTTCCTTCCACGTCTTAGCTTCAATACTGTGTGTTATACAGTATTGTAATTTCTCTCGTTACCATTATTCCCAATTTGCTATTGAATCAATCTTGATTAGTCAGTCAGACATTTGTCATAGCACGGCCAGAACCATATAAATATAACTGAGATTTTATTGAGAAACGAACTAACTTTGGAGTGCCATCACTTGGTCCAGGACAGGAGTGACACTGAGTTAATGAAGCCTTTTTTTTCTCTGGTAAGGGATATCAAGAACTTGCAAAACAAAGACATCGAGTAAGTAAAAAAAAAAAAACCAGTGTTCAGTAAGATGCAAATAACTGTACAAGTCATCACTGGATGGGGAATACATTTCTGGTATAATGGACAATATTTCAAAACACTTGTACAGAAGTATATAACAAATCAAAGAAATGCATCGTAACAAATTGCATTTTTTAGTTTTAATCCTTTTCACAAACAATAACAAATATCAGAAAAAGACAGTGTATATTCTTAGAGCACGTTCTACGGAGAGGCAAGCTAGATTACCGTGTAATAATAGGAAAGATAGAAAGAAAAAGAGATCGAAGTAAACAGAAAGAGAAAATGCTATATCACTGACTAGATGGCACGGACAAAGAACTCCAACTCAGCTTGTAATTCTTACTCGTAGCATGAAATTGTGGAAAAGCATGATAGAAATCACCAGCCGGCAGGGAAACAAATAGACATATCAAGGTGTTGTCAGAAAATCCACTCAATTAAAAAATAGATAGTTGTATTTTAAAACAATAACTTATTCATCTTATACACAGATTTATAATCTATATTACATTTAACAAATTTTGAACAGCAAATTAGAATACGTACAAGGCACTAAAAGCACATGAAAGTAATCAAAAATAGGCGAATAAAATATGTAAAAAAAACTGGATGCCACAACAGATATTTATATACTAAGCAAGGAGAGTAAAGGGTTGAATTTGTGATATAGTGAGGAACATTTTCTTTCTCTATGCAGAAAAATAGAATGATGAACAAAAGATAATATTCTCTCTTGGAAACAACAGGTGATTATCAAAGAAAGATCTGATATTCTAATGTTTCACCTGATCGCTTTTAAAAGAATTATTGTTTATTGTTCTTATTTCATGCTAGTTAAACTATATTTCCTATGACACTCGGTCAGTCATTCGATGATAGCAGTAACAAGTAGTAGACTTGTAAATGATTAACTTATAAAATAATGAAGTGTATTTATTTATTAGTTGTATAGGCTCCAGGGGATCTTATTTAGCGCAAAATGTAACCTACCCTTTCCTTTCATATATCCATTCAAACCAAAAACTTACAGCACGCTGAACTGGACTTTATGGGGCGATAGTATCATTATCATGTAACTGAAAGAGGTTTTATTTTCCCGTATAATTCAATAAATCAAGTTCTGTGCGTGTGGCGTAGGCGATCATTTCTCTCCACAATTCCCTGCCTTTAGACTTGATTAGGAGATCCGCCGGTGACTTTCTTCCTAGCCACACTGACATTCCATCCAGTAACTTCTCTCTCTCTCTCTCTCTCTCTCTTCTCTTCCTCTGTCTCTTCTTCCTTCTATTTTTCCAGTTTCCACAATGTGTTCCAACTTTCCTCTCTCAGAAAATGTCTTACAAATCTCGCTTGTCTATCTCTGATCTTTGCTGTAATTTGCCTTTTAACTCCAGCCTCTCTTAAGACTTCTTCATTGGTTCTCTTAGCTGTCCATGGTACCTTCAGCATACTTCTTATGAAACACAGTTCCGTGGCCTCCATTTCTCGCTGTACTCTCTTATTCGTGGACCATGCTTCACACCCATAAAACAAAATTGGCTCAATGTAATATTTAAGTACTCGGAATCTTGCTTCCATTGATATAGATCGGTTGCACAAGATGTTTCTCGTTTTCTGGAATGCTGATTTGGCCTGAGCAAGTCTTCTTTTTATTTCGTTGTGATATTTCCCATCAGCTGTTATAATTGTTCCTAAGTACTTGAATCTATCAATTTGTTTCATTTCTGTGCCATCGATGATAATGCTACATTTTGGTGGTGTTTTTTTCTTTCAGATGACCATCACTTCAGTTTTCGTTTTATTCAGACTTAAATCTTTACTTTTACTTTCACGAACCACGATGTCCAGAAGAGCCTGTAACTCCCTTTCACCTTTAGCAATGAGAACTGTGTCGTCTGCATATCATAAGTTGTCAATGTTGTAAATGCCAATTGATATTCTTTGCAAGCTCTCTATATTTCTCATCATATTTTCGCTGTACAAGGATAAGAGTTCAGGAGATAGAACACATCTTTGTCTCACTCTCAATTTTATGTCTTGGAATGCTCCTATTTGGTTCTCAATCTTCATTGCTGCTAATTGCTGCCAGTATATCTTTTTGATGAGTTTCAGATCTCTTCCATCTATGTTGATGTCTTCTAGCATTCTTATAATTTCTGTGTGTCTCAGTTTATCGAATGCTTTACAGTAGTCTATGAAGCATAAGTATAGATCCGTCTTTACTTCTATTGATCTTTCCATCAATGTTCTCATTATATATATATATAAGGGCATGCATCTTTCCCATCGCAACATATGCCTGTGAGACCTGGACACTTAACAAAACAGCTGAGAAGCACATAAATGCCTTTGAATGTAAATGCTATAGAAGAGTTCTCCAAATATCGTGGATACAAAAAAGAACAAATATATCTATACTACAAGAGCTTAATATTGAAGAAGGCTGGCTAGTAAAGAGGATTAAAGAGAGAAAACTTAAATATTTTGGCCACATTAAACGTCATGATAATTTAGAGAAGACCGTATTGGAAGGATACATAATGGGAAAAAGAAAAAGAGGAAGACCGAAACGAAGATGGCTGCAAGACATAGTTGATGATCTGGAAATGGATGCAGCAGCAGCAGGCCATCTTGCTCACAACCGAGAGGCCTACAGGAGTGCTGTTTGGGAGGCAAAGTTCCGCAAGGGACATGCAAAGGAAGGAATGAATGAATGAATGAATATATATATATATATATATATATATATATATATTATATATGGCATTACTTGTGCCTTTTCTTGCGACGAAGCCACACTATTCTTCAGCGATTTCTGGTTTTATTTTGCCCCTGACTCTTGTCATGACAATACGAAGCACGATTTCGGTAACATGGCTCATAAGACTAATTGTTCGATGGTCTTCACATTCAACTGCACCTTGTTTCTTTGATAGGGCAATAAAAACTGACTGCAAAAGGTCTAATGGGACATAGTTACTGTTATAGATGTCATTCAGCAACCTGGTAATTATTTAATGCTTCCAATTCTTCCTTTATGATTTTATCTGGTCCTCGTGTTTTGCTGTTCTTCAAGTGTTTGATGGCTTCTTCCACTTCTGCTTTTAATAATGGATGTCCTTCATTATTATTTCCTATATCTATTTCGTCTCTTTTGTCCTCATAGAGTTCTCTAATGTATTCGCACCATCGTGCCATTATTTCTTCTCTGTCCATTATTGTATTTCCCCTCCGTTGACTTTAGGCAGCCAGTCTTGTGGTATGCCTTTTTGTTTGTTAACTCCTTTATTTGTTTGTACACATCTCTTGCGTTGCCATGATGGCGTGTCTCTCTTTCATTATATTTCTTATTTAGCAACTCTTCCTTAGGGTTATTGCATTTGTCTTATTTCTTTATTTATTTTGTCATATTCATCTTTATCTTCCTTAAGACTTCTTCTCCGATCCATTAATTGCAAAATTTCTCTTCTTCATCCACCCCTGTTTAGCGTGTCGTTTATTGGATGAGATTTGTGTCTATTGGATGGCCCTATAATTTAACCATTAACACTCTGTCCGATATGCACCAGAAACCTTTCACGGTTCTTGCTGTCTTCTTATCGAATATTATGGCAACTCCATTTCTACACTGGTTTCCCCAGGAATATATTATTTTGAAGCCGTTATGATCTCTGCTTCCTGCTCCAGTCCATCTCATTTCACATAAATCAAGGATGTTAATTTCCATTCTTTTCATTTCTTGTTCGATGTTTTCCAATTTTACATGCTCTGCTAATGTTCTAATCTAAAACTCCAGTTGCAGCTACCGTGGAGTTACTTGTGTTTTCTTTGTGTACAGTAGTTGGATGACGATCTGGTATCATCTGTCGCTCGTGATAATCCCTACACTACAAGGCGGTTCCACCGGAATCCCCTTTAACGAATTCAGAGTTTTCCTTCCCCTAGATAAGCTACCAACCAAGACTAACGAGTTTCATCTACCTGAAGCGTCACGAGTTGTGACGTTTCGGCGTGAACCTTAATCACACACAAACACAGGACGAAGAAATAGAGGGAGAAGATAATATATAAACTCACGTGAGTGCTATGTAACAAATATGAATGGAAAAAAAACTAAATTAAAATAAACTAAGTCAAAGAATTGTGAATTGTCATGATTGTTCTTGGGAATGTACAGTGCTGGTTTCGACTTGCCTTCCACCGGTTTGTTTATGGTTTACTCCACTAGCCTTTGACTCTGGCCAGAGCCTACCCTACAAAGGCAGCAGGGGGTTTGAAATCAGAATTTCTCTTCTCATAGATGAGCTACCAACCAAGACTAATGAGTTTCATCTACCCAAAGCGTCTGGTTTTCAGTCTCCAGATACTCCCTTTCGCCCCTTCTCCTGTCATTTTAAACAGTTCAGCCACGAGAAGGCCAGAAGCTGGACTTGGACTGTCAGAAGTTTTTTGAGACGCACGCCTTGGAGACATTTAATTGGAGTGGAGAGCTTATCCTCCACCCCACCTCCGGCTATTACAGTCCTTAGAACCCGTATAATTAATACTCTATAAAATTTCATGCTTGTCGGTTACAATGTCCTTACCATCATCATCATCATCATGTCCCGTGCCAACTGGCGTTGGCTATTATGCTTCTCCAGAGTACCCGATCCTTCATGCAGGGCATCAACTCAGTTGGTGATCTCCTCTTACACCATCCCGTCAGATTGTCCAGTATCATTTCTATTGGTCTTCCTCTTGATCTTCTTCCTTCTATTTTTCCTGTTGTTATAATATTTTCAATGCCCCCTCTTCTCATTGCATGTCATATGAAAGTACATTGTCTCTCTCTTATCTTTTTGACAAGGTTTTTTGTCTCTCCAGCTCTTCTCATACATTCTTCATTAGTTATTTTTGCTGTCCAGGGGATTCGCAACACTCTTCTAATAAACCACATTTCTGCTGCTTCCAATTATTTTTGTGCAGACTTGTATATTGTCCATGATTTTCTTCCATATAACAAGATAGGTTCAGTATAGCATTTTAGGACTCGTTTTCTAACATTGATTGATAAGGATGTGTTAGTTAATATGTTTCTCATTCTCTGAAATGCAGTCTTTGCGTGGCCTATTCTGTTCCTAATTTCTGTTCTGCATTTCCCATCTGATGTTATTACTGCTCCAAGGTATTTGAATTTCTGCACCTGCTTTAGAATAGTTCCATTTAATTTTATACTGCATGCTAGTGGATTCTGTTTCTTAGATATAACCATAGTCTCTGTCTTTTTGATGTTCAAAGTAAGGCCTTTCTGTTCACTTTCTTTGGCGACTTTATCCAAGAGATTTTACAGGTCTTGTTGGTTCTCAGCTATCAGTACTGTGTCGTTAGCATACCGAAGGTTGTTAATATTGTATCCTCCAATTTTTATGCCTGGTTCTGTGATGATTGTTTGTGGAATATCCTCGCTATACAGAGAAAAAAGGTCTGGAGATAGTACACATCCTTGTCGCACCCCTTGTTTTATCGGCTGATATTTTCCAGTTCTATTTTCAACTCAAATTGCTGCTTCTTGCTGCCAGTATAGATGTTTTACAATCCTCAAGTCTTTGCCGTCTATTCTGATGTCTTCAAACATTTTAATAATTTCATTATGTTTCACCTTGTCGAATGTCTTGGTGTAATCAATGAAGCATAAGTAGAGATCTTTCTGTACTTCTAAAGCTCTTTCTGTTAGTGTTCGTAAAGCAAAAATGGCATTGTGTGTTCCCTTTCCTTCAACAAATCCAAACTGTTCATCTGCTTTTTCCATTTTTATCTTTTCCCTTGTTCTTCTCATAATGATTCTCAGAAGTAGTTTCGTTATGTGACATGAGAGGCTGATATTTCGGTGGCCATCATATTCCTTTGCACCTGGTTTCTTTGGTAATGCTATAAACGTGGAATTAATCAGGTCGTTTGGTATATAACCACTGTTGTAAATGTCATTCAGTAACTTAGTTATTATTTTTATTCCTGTCTCCTCTAGTGCCTCTATTTCTTCTATTGTTATATTATCAGTCACAGTCGCTTTTCTTTTCTTCATGTGTTTGATGGCATCTGTAATTTCATCTTAAATTATTGGTGGTCCATCACAGTTTTCAGTATCTGGTGTTAATTCTGGTCCTTACCGGTTGCCGCTAAATTTAGAACTCGGGACGGTATCCCTAGACACATTGATGGTCTGTGAAACGTCCTCACGCTGATCAAGTCTGCATACTAGTGAGGTTGTAGCGATTCTACTACAGTGATCCATATGATCATCGAGCTTCACTGGTGCTCATAGAGTAATTGGTCAGTTTACCTACAGAAGAACAATGCAACTTTCTCTGCATTGGTCTTCAGCAGCTGACCATTCTCATGCTTGATGTTGCCAGTATTCCTTGTTCTAGGTCTATTGTTCATCCTTCTGTACAGTTGACAAAACTTTTGCAGGGCTTTATCATAAAACATTTGCAGGCTTTATCTTTCGCTACCTCTTGCATAGTCCTCCCTTTGTGATTCTAAAGAGAGAGCTTTGAAGATATGTGTAGCAAGTTTCATACCTTTCACAAATTTTCCCTTTCCTCCCGTCGCTGATTTGTCAGGGTGTGTTTCATATTCCAAGCTGCTCGATTTAATCTGTCCACCATGGAGGCTGATGAGACACTCTTTGTTGTGAACTTTATCTTCCAGTTGTAGCTATTTGTTGTTCTTTATCGATCGGTGTCTGATTATTGCTCTCGTACTGGAATGCTGCAGTGTATTTCATGTCCCAGTGGTTTGCGCTTAGCTATTCTCACTGAGCATAGTGGGATAATGTCATAGTGGAATAATCTACAACTGTAAGTCCCACTTTGCTTGAGTGAGCACCAAAGTCAGGTCAATATTAGCGTCTAAATCAAACTCTCGAGTGGGCAGTCGAGTCATCTAATGATGTTCAGGACAGGCAGGTTCATCATTTATCAGTACAGTCGAATAATACGTTTATTAGTATATTCACGAAGCCGCTGCAGTAAAGCTGTGATACCAGAATGTATAAACTATGAAAAATGTAAGAACAGCTTGTACTTACGATCTTGTGGGTTGTCATTATTGTTTTTGAGAATGTACAGTGTTGGTTTCCCCTTGCCTTCCACCGGTTTGGTTATGGTTTACCCCACTAGCCTTTGACTCTGGCCAGAGCCTAAACTACAAAGGTATTAGCGGTTTTGAAATGAGAGTTTTCCTTGTCCTAGATGAGCTACCAACCAAGACTAACCAGTTTCATCTACCCGAAGCGTCACGATTTGTGACGTTTCGGCGTGAGCCTTAATCACAAAAAAACACAGGACGAAGAAATAGAGGCAGAAGATAAAGTATAAACTCACGTGAACGATGTGTAATAAAATATGAATAGAAAAAACTATATTAAAATAAAATAAAATAAAATGAATGGAGAACCTAGCTGTAACTTGCAAGAAGCTATGGCTTGTAAGAGCCTGTTTTCAGAAATGCGCATGGTGGAATGTAGAGAATGTTTAAGTGGAGAATTATGATGTGTGATAGGCGTATAAGGGAATAGATAAGTCCATAGCAAACCTAGGTGATTGGCAACCCTAACATAAGAAATAATGGGTCAGAGACAGGCTAGTACCGGAAGTGCGGAATTCTGGAATTGGTGTATTATAAAGAAAACATAATAGAATTTTAATAGGTCGGGCTTTGTACGCTGAGTATGTAGGGCCCCAGCGGGTCGGAAGAAGGTCTTTTGTCATGCAAGCGTGAGTAAAATGTTTTTTGTCGGTGGAACATTGGTATTTATGTGTAAATTAATAATCGACTTATACTTTTGAGATGTGAATGCGTGAAAGCTGTGTCCATTCTGTGCTTTCCTACTCTGTCCAAGCCCAACCTCATTTAGGTATGATTTAGATAATAGAAAATGAATAAATGTAATAAGCATTGAATATTCAGAATTCCACATTCACATATTTATTCTATGTAAGAAGTTCATATTTAGCAACTTGAAAAATGTAGGTTTTGTATGTGCACATGATTATTTATTACTGTGCTCTATGTAGGAGCATGTTTGCATAAAATATATGCCAGTTAGTTAGTTTATGATTACAGTCAGAATCTTAATCTTTTAAGTATGATTATAACTGAGATTTTATGCAGAGAACGATTGTGTTGCAAATCAAACTAACATACATGTGTAAGATTGTTTTACCGATCTCTGTTAATTTATCTTTGGTCTATTTCTATAGGATCCCAAAATATTGAAATACATTGTTTTAATGATTCTGTTGATAAATATATAAGCTGATAAATAACAACATATAAAATGTTGATCCTTTGTTTTATTTTGCTAACTATGTTTTAACAGCAATATAACTTTATGATTATTTTGAAGAAGTAGTATTGATTGTGTTTGCTTTTCTTTCATTGGTGTAATGTGTGAATGTGTTAGTCTGTGCAATCTTCACCCTTCATGCACCTAAAAACATAAGAGTCCAACAATAAGAATACAGTATAACATCATATAAATTACAGACAATTATCAAATCATTTAGAAATAAAATTAATCCCTACAGGTTGGTCGTAAATGAGAATTGGAGGGGGTGGTAGATACGGAATGGATGGAAGGAGAGAGAGTGATACAATGGTAATTTAGCTGGGATACGGTGGGATAGCTGGTTATAGCTGGGGTAGAGCGGCTGTTGTGGATGCTGTGAGAAAATTCTGAACTATGTGTTACAAGTGAGATGGGAGTGAACTTGGTGAAGAGGGATTATTATGATTGTGGTCGAGTGGAATGTTAGGTGTAACTGAATAGCGAGTTCACATCGTATTGTTCCAGCGTCCCATATTCCTGATTGTAGCGGTTCTCGAGCGCTAGGCGGCTTCTGTCATCTGCGTGACATTGTTTGGTGGCTGTTACCAGAAAATCAGATTTGACTCTGTGGTTAGGGCCACTGAAATTATTAGGGGCTTGTATCGAACCAAGCTGGGTGATATCGTACAGATGTTTCTGCATGCAGTCACTTAATCTGAGGCCCTTATAAGTTATCCTGCATCTTTTGCATACAATGGCATATATCACATTACGGGACTCGCATGTGAATACCTCATGTAGAGTGGGGATAGCGTTGGGAAAGGTGGTCGTTTTCATTTCTCAGACTGTAGGACAGGTCACACTGAGGGCGGTTACATTTTTTGGTGCCAACAAATCAGTACATTATCCAGCGCACATTCCTAGGCGATGTCAGTAGGATTTCCAGTGTTCACTTCGAGCATTGAAGTTTCAGCAGTCTCTCCCCAGTCATCTTCTCCAGTTCCTCGAGAAAGCTTCAGTTTTCTTCACTTGTTAGGGAGTTGTTACTGACACAGATATTAACAAAATTCCAGTGTGGATTTCCAAAGATCCAGACTGGCTAGCCAGGTTCCTTGATTAGCTTCTTCACTGAACCTGTTAGCTAACCTGAATTAGTATCAGGTTGTCACTCTGGCCATAGGTGTTAGTTTGATCTAAGATCAAAAGACATCAAATGCCTTTCGATATACATCTGTTGACACAGTCCGCTATGCCTGATCCAGGCTAAGTTACATGCCATGAAGTACCGTGTAGACTTATTACGAAAGAAATCTGTAGTTATAAGAATAACTCAGACTTTAAAATGTATTTCATGTGTTATTTAATATTTACCGTTAATGTATTCAGTATATCGACAAATGTCAATTTTTTCTCGGGCCATACATAAAAAATACCAAAAGTGGATAAACATTTAAACACTTTTTGTCCTCGTCTTTCTTACGAGGAAGATAAAAGCTGTATGTTTAATTTTTCATCTGTTTTTCATTATTTTTATCGATTGTTGTTTAGGTAAATGGTCCTTGCAATGGGCACTTGCCAAAATATTGGATTTTGTATGTTCTTCATATACACGTGCTCATAATGCTTTTTTATCACTTCCGTTAATGCACATTTTCCTCATTTTTTAACAATAAAAATGAACCAATCAACTCTGTCTACATTTACTGCTAGAAATAGGTTTATCGTCGTCGTCATTGTTTAATCTCCTTCTGTTGTGCTCGACCAGGTGATTGCTTTAATGACATTTCGCTTAAAATGTTTTTGTTTTGTTTCGAGATCCTGTACAAGTGATGTAATAACTGTATAAATAACCCCACATCTTACATCCAAAAGGTGCTGCAATTTGTTCATATGACAGATTTGGACCATATTGTGAATTAAAATGTCGGTGTCAAGACGGATGTAAGCAGGACGGCGAATGCAATGACGACACATTTTGTATGTCTGGCTACTTTGGCCCACTTTGTCAGTACGGTAAGCTCAGCGGCATTAAATCTGTACACTTCTATTGATCTATGAATTATTGTAGATGATCACGTGCATCTATAATGGCCTGACTTTTTATGTCCCTCGTTTAAAGTTTGTGTTGACTCTTCCATGATTATGTGTCCACGTCGTATATCACTTAATCGCACCCTCAAATTATCGTGTGTGTTGTCCCAGTGCCTTTCATCTGTCCAAGTTTAATAAGACCTGAGTGAGATCAGTGGCGTATTGGGCGGGTTGAGGGAGGGAGAAGGGGAGGGAGGAGAGGAGATGAGTGGACAATTTGCTGGGTGGTCGCGTTAATGAAGGCGCCAAACATGACTTCGTTCTTTATTAGGCGTGCTCCCTCCTTGAAAATTAATGGTTAAGGGCATACTCCTTCCCATGAGTTTCGTCTCACAAGTAGATGAATCTATGGCACATGATAATGAAGCTCTTCTCATGGCATATGCCCGACTCTTCAAAAACAACGAATTAATACAAGAGGTGCTGTTTATCAGGACAGTTAAAACTGGTATAAAAGGACTATCTGTGCTTGAAGTATTCAAAGGCTACCTATTCGAAAACTACATTCCATCATAGAACAAAGTGATTGTGCAATGCATGGAGCTGCCGTAATGGTAGTGAGATAGAAATGATCATTGCCCCCATAAAAAATGTGCTCCCTATAGTTTATACAGTACATTGTGTGATTCATTAGGAAAATCTAGTGGTTAAAGCCTGGAGGCCTATAAATGATCCAATATCATTTGTTATAAGATTAGTCAACTATATCAAAGTGCACCCTCTTTAAGACCAACTTTTCCAGAGTGGGGATTGAATTCTAGGTTCTTCTGTTCCACACGCATGTGAGAAATCTCTCCAAGAGCTTTTGCCTTCGCCGTTTTGTTGCTCATTGAATATATCATCATTTTTTTTCTGTCTGCTGTCGATGATGGAGGAAACTTTTAACAGTCATGCCAGAAGTCATGTGAAACTCTCCGTGAAACTAAATCCTGTATAAATACTCCTTCTGATTACATTCTTCTCCTTTCAGTCAACCCTCCATTATCATTAAAATTCCATTAGTAATACTTCATCCCTTAACTCAAACCTTTTTCAGTGTTTACTTGCTTGTAACTCTATCCCATCATAGAAGAAACATTAGTCTCTCAACCCATGGCTCGCTAGCTATCAAGTTCTTAAAGACATAGTCCTATAAGTAACTTGTTAGATCTTGTTAGAAATTATTTTAATGGATGTTAAAGAACATATGTTAGAAGGACTGTACTGAAAATGTATTTCTGTTTATGTATATGCCTGCGTGTGTACGTGCGTGTATGTACCCGCGTTATTTAGTTAGATTAACTACCTTTTGTCTTATTCTGTGAATGTAATTTGATGTTTTTTCCTCATGAAATTTGTATATAATATGTAATAAATCGAGTGTTTGAAAGAATGAATGATAGAGAGGTGAATGGCAGAATGTAAGACGAATGTACGTGCCCAGTTCTTTACCTTTTAAAAATAAAAAGTATTCATTCGTTCGTTCATTCATTCAAGGAAAACTGCCATTGAAACTACATCCTTTTGTCTTCAGTTAGCAGTAACTTTCCTTAACACTACAATCTTTTGTCTTCAATCAGTGAGAAACTCTCCTTGACACTACAATCTTTTGTCTTCAGTGAGTAGAAACTTGCACTAAATGTACGTTCTTGTGCCTTCAGACAAAACAGTCTTTCACTGAATTTTTTTTTTCAAGTTTCACTTGAAAGCCACTAATAATGTTTAAAAAATTCAGTCTGCGGTTGAAAAGCATTGGTAATATATTTCGAGGGGTACAAACCTGCCTGAAGCTCAAAACATGTCCGACCGATATGTTTTGTGAGACTGATTTACATGAAGAAATAGAAAATATACTTATTTGGCTGGGGAAGGGGCATGGGGGTAGGTGCGAAATGTGTCTCGTCAGAGCCCTAGCAATCATCGTTACGCCAGGTCGGATGTAGCAGTTTTATTGGCTCCGTGTCTGTGCGTACTTCATGCTCACACTTAACCTAGACAGACCTCCATGGTGCCCCGTTTTTTTATTAAACTAAAAAATGGCTGCGAAAGTAAACAGAACACAAACCCCAGATACTTTGGGAGTCTGGGAGATTATTCAGAGCATAAAAGGAGGTGTTTGTTGACGCTAACAAAACTACTGAAAACAGTGATACTTGATGAAATACCTTTAGTAATATCACAATATTTTTTAAATTACTAACGTTGAATTAATGTGAAATGTTACTAGTGCTGAGTTATTGTGTTGTGTCTTCTAATTTATGCTACAAAGAATGCTGACTGGTCCCATTTTATATTTCAGTAGATAAAATTAACAGTACTGATGCTCCTTCGTGGTTGAAAGACACTTCAAGTGAGACTTGTAACCCATCACAGAAGAGGTCCATAGACATTGCCCTAGATAATAATTTACATATCACCTGGCTGAGGATGATCTTCGCAACCACGGGTAGTTTGCCATGTAGAGCATCAGTGTGCAGAGTTTTATACATTTTGTGTCTTCTACCCGGATACAAAACATGTTCTCGTTTGCCACAAGACATATTAAGTATTTACCTTTTCTGAAGCAGTAGTTAATTTTCTTGCACCACCAGCTGGAACAGAGTGGATTTGCTGGATTTGTGAACTTAATTCGCCATTCTCATTTTTGGGGGAATCATCAGTTATTTTCTTACAGTTTAACCAAAATAAACAACTAAGAAATGGTAATCAAACTTGTCAGCGTGGTAAGCTCAGCGTCAATAATATTGCACACTTCAGCTGACTTACGTCAATTTAAAAGTTCCTCATATTTTATATATATATATATATGCCATCTAATCCTATCAATATCTCTTAATCTGATTTTCGTTCTATCCATGATAGTGCCCTTCTGTAACATTTAATTTCAAATGGTGTTATTCTCTTTTCTAGTGATTTGTTAAGTGTCCATGTTTCACATCCGTACGTTACCATTGGAAATATGTGAGCTCTTAGTAAACATAATTTTTTTTGTTTCATTATTGGTACCTTGCTACATACTTTTTTTTAGTGCTAGTTTCTGCGTTGCAACTGCATTTTTTTTCTTTTCATTTCCACTACGCAGTGGCCATTGGTGGTGGTGACTGAGTCTAGATGTTCTAATGTATTTACGTTTTCAAGCTCTTGATGGCCCAGTGTAATTTTGGGTTTGCTTCTCATTTTGTCAGTTATCATTACTTTGGTTTTGTTGGTGCTTAAAAAGAGGTTGTGAGCTTGGCTGTGTCTTTTGATTGAGAGAATCAACTGTTGCAGTACTTCTGAGCTGTTTGATAGAAAGACAAAGGCTTTCATCGGCATATCTAATTCCTGTAATCCGGTGCCTCCCCCCCCCCCCCCCCAAGTTCAAGTTGAAAGAGTCAAATGACAGACTCATACACATAAAATATTATGTACATATTATTTAGAATGCACCGTGCAATCAGATAATCCTAGAAAGGGGGAAGGGTGGAATGATCTACTTTTAAATTGTGAAAATGGTGTATGGGGAAAATAAAGTTGAAACCACTGCGATAGTCTACATGTTCATTAATGTGTACATGCTTCTTCTTGAAGGTAAATTGATCCGCTGAAATACTATCTATTTTATTATTCCTACTAAAGAGATTTTACTTGAGTGTCTGATCCTGGTTATTATGTCGTCTAGTTAAAATGTGGCTGATAACAATTTAAAAAAAAACCCACAGCATTGTCACCCTATCTGCTAGAGAATTGTAAAGCAAACTTTGATTGAACAAAATACCACGCCATTGCTATTCTGTTTTATATTATCTTGCATTATTAGTTGTTTTTTACATTATATACTGTTGTTTCGTGCCAATGGTGCTCTTATTATAAAAGTATTTGTTGATTTAATACTGGTCTTGCCATGATTGTGTAACATGAGTCTCAAACACATAGTTCATGTACCTCACGCCTTTTATGATGTAGATTTATTAGGAAACAGAGCAGGTCTAGACCACTTCCAAGGTTTCTATAATATCGTCTTTGCTCTCTTTCTGACTTGTTTCGACTTTCTGTCTCCATTAGGTTTGTTGTGGCCGTGACAGCTATTTCATTTGCAATTTAAATTTTCCTGGAAGTTAATGTCATTCATTTCATCGACTCATAAAGTCTTCGAGGGATACCTAGAAACGTTAGTTTCATACATATCGAGAACAGTCTCGAGTTACTACGAGTTTAAATTAATCAAGTCTGCTGCACGACTTACTGATTCAATTTAATTCGGTCTAGTAACAGTTCAGATTCATTATTTGGTAACATGACTTGGAATAAAACTCAGTAGGAAATGTGTCTCGTGTTCATCACTGAAGCACTTAGACACTGTTCAGAACTTCAAATCTACCATATTCGACGTGCAGCACTTAAACAATGTTCACCACTTCGATCTACTGTACTCAGTGCGCATTGCGACAGCAGTTCCTAACTGTGTGCTGTACTTGATCAGAGACAAATGAATAACTAATTCAGATGACTTTCCTCGTTAGGTTCTGCTTTTAGTCACATGTTGACTAGTACTAACTGACGATCCTGTACCTCTAGCTAACGGTCTCCTATCGCTTATGTATTCTCAGACCCTTTCGTCTGTTGTGTCTGTTTGTATACTCGTTATGTCTTGTTCCTATATTGTCCAGTCGTTGGTCTAAGCCCCTCCCCCTAGTTTATTTATTGGTCAGCTGGTTTCTGTCTGCGTCATGATTGGTTCAGTGGTAATAAACATGTCAGACCTGTCAGCCGTTCATTGCGTCAATCGTCAAGTTAGCCTATTTGCTCGCCTTAGGGGAAACTCTTTTTACCCAGTACTGGTTGTTTGTGATACCTGATGGAGATTCTTATATCTTATCTTATATCCTTCCCGTGCCGTTAAACGTCACATAGGGATCGTAAAGTAGTTCGCCAATTTTTTCTGTCTTCCGCGAGTCTTTCAACCTCATCACAGGATTTTATGCCTGTTAATTTGGCCTCTTTTAATAATGTCCTCTTCAGAGTTTCACGCGGTCTGCCTCTTTTTCTTCGGCCTGTTGTGTTCCACTTGATAGCTTGTTTTGGGATTCTCTGATCATTTCTTCTCATCAAGTGACCAACATATATCCATCTCCTTTTCCTGATCACCCATGAGACTGGTTGTTGTTCAGTCATCTGTCTTATCTCTGCACTGTTCTTGAATTCATTCCACTTGATGCCGAGTATTTTCCTTAGGCATTTGTTTTCAAAAGAGTCTAATTTCTTTTCTATTTCTTTAGTTGTTTTCCAGCTTTCGCATGCATAAATGAGGGTGGACATTACATTTGAATTGAATAGTCTTAACATGGTTTTTGTGCTTATAACTTTTGAATTCCATATGTTCTCAAGATTCTTGAAGATTGATGCTGCTTTTGCAATTCTAATCCTAACTTCCTTTCTAGTGTCTCCATCCTGGTCTATGTAGCTGCCAAGGTATGCAAATTGATTGACTTCTTCAATATATGTCCCTTCTATGTGTATTTTTCCAGTTTGATTGATGGGAATTTTCATTATTTTTGTTTTGCCCTTGTTAATTTCAAGTCCTATTTTGCTAGACAGTGAAGACAGGATATCTGTTTTTTCTTCCATGGAATTCACATTATTACTGATAAGAGTTATGTCATCAGCAAAATCAAGATCTTCTAGTGGGGTCCCATGCACCCAGTCAATACCTGTGTTACCTGTGCAGCATTTTTTCATTATGAAGTCTACTGTAATCCCAAAAAGTAAAGGAGACAGTATACATCCTTGTTTCACGCCTGTTTCAACTTGGAACCATTCACTCATCCCTTCTTCTGTCTTGACTGCACAAACATATCCATTGTATAAGTCCTTAATGATGTTGACAATTTTAGATGGTATTCCAAATAGACATAAAATTCTCCATAATGAATATCTGTGTATGCTATCAAATGCATTTTTAAAGTCTATGAAGTTCAATATTAATGGTTTCTGGTTTTCAATATGTTCTTCAAGTATTATTCTGAGAGTAAAGATCTGGTCGAGACAGCTTCTCCCTTTTCGAAATCCTGCTTGTTCTTCTCTCATTGCAGTATCCACTATATCTTTGAGTCTATTCAAAATGACCTTGCAAAATACTTTTGACACAACTGATATTAAGGTTACTCCTCTCCAGTTGTTACAGTCACTAATGTTGCCCTTTTTTAGTATTTTAACAATGATTCCTTTCTTCCAATTAGAAGAGACCTTTTCTTCTTTCCAAATCTTGTTAAACATTCTCTGTAGTTGTCTCATGTTGTCACTATTGATAGCTTTTAGCATCTCAACTGTTATTTCATCTTCACCTGCAGCTTTGTTGTTAGCCATTAAATTAACTGCTGTTTCATTTTCATGCAATTTAATTTCATCTAGGTTGGCATTTAGTTGTGAGGCTGGTAAGTCAGTTTCAAGGTTTAACAATTCTTTTGGATGTGGTCGACTGAGTATTTCTTGGAAGTGTTCAGCCCATCTTTGCTTTTGGTCTTTATTTGATGTTAATAGTGTTCCAGTTTTACTAAGGATTGATCTTTCTTCAGATGTAATATTTCCTGTTAGCCTCTTTTGTATGTTATATAAAGTTTTGCTGTCTCCTGTTTTTGGTGCTTTTTCTGCCTCTTTCGCCATATTGTCTATGTATTCTCCTTTATCCCTTCTAGCTGAACCTTTTACTTTCTTGTCTATTTCTTTGTATTTTGCTTTTGCTGAATCTCTTTCATGATCTGCTTTTCCATTCAACATGTTTAATTTGACTGCTCGTCTTTCATGTATATACTTCCATGTTTTATCTGATATCCATGCTTTTCTATTTGGTTTTTCCAATCCAGCGCCTATTTTTGCTGCTGTGATTATGGCTGTGCTGTAAGAATTCCATAACTCATCTATACCTATTTCCTCAACTTCACTGGGCGTTTTGGAATGATTGGCAAGTTCTTGATTGAAATTAATGTTAGTATTTTCTTCTTGTAGGCTGTGGCTGTATATCTTTCTGTGTACTGATTTCTTGTGTTGACTTTTCAATTTTAGTTTTATTTTCCCTATGCACAGGTTGTGATCATTGTTGACATCTGCACCCCTATAAGCCCTTACATCCATGAGAGTTGTTCTGTATTGCTTTCTAATACAAAATTGGTCTATCTGGTTTCTAGTTTTATCATCTAGAGATATCCACGTTGTTTTATGTATCTCTTTTTGTGCGGGAATATTGTGCCTCCAATGACCATGCCCTCTGTTAGACATACTTCAATTAATCTTTCTCCATTCTGATTAACCATGTCAATTCCTTCTTTCCCCATCACTTTTTCAACATCGGTATTATCCTTCCCTACCTTAGCATTGAAGTCCCCCATAGCAATTAGGATGTCGTGTTTAGGGACTCTGTTGATGATTTGTTGTAGTTGGTGATAGAAGTCGTCTTTCACATCATCATCTGCATCATTCGTGGGTGCATAACACTGTATTATTGTCATTCTTCCGTGTCGTAGGTTGTATCGTGCTCTTATTATACGACTGTTCACCGTTTCCCATTCTATAAGGCTCTTTGCAGCTACATTTGACATAATAATGCCCACTCCGTCCCGGAATTTACCGTCATTTCTGCCTGAATGTATTATTAACTTACCGTTTTCCTCCGATCTTTTACCTGCTTCTGGCCATCGTATTTCGCTGATGCCCTGTATGTCTAGATGGTATCTCTCCATTTCTTTGATGACCTGAGTAGTTTTTGTTGGTGCTGCCATCGTTCTCACATTCCAGAATCCAACCCTTGTCACATGTTTGGGGCCGACGAATGAGCTCTTCGGAGTTGGCATCCCTGATGCTCGGTTGGTTGCTCTGCGAGTTTCCATAACAATATCTTTTTTTCCCATCTGGAGTTGCCTCTAGATAGGTCCCAGGATAAGGTTGTTAGCCTTATGCCCAACTCCCGGTACATGATATGTAACAGATCAAGCGGAATTCCGCTGATTTCTGCATGCTGGCATGCAGATGATGGAGATTAGTCTGTTTTTATTTGCATAGTCTGCATCTGCCTGTCGCCATGTTGACTTCGTTGTTTAGTTTGTGGGTCCTGGCTGTTGTGATCTGAATGTATCTCCTTATTTTGTATTTCTGTCCTCGTCACGTCTTGTAGTAACCTTATGTGTAGCATGGTCGCCTTGTGAGTAGTGATTGTAGTTGTTATTGTTATTATTAATGAACGTGAATGTGAATATATTGTAGCCATAGTAGTGGGATCTGGTGGCGGCAGAAAGGGTGAATAGGAAAGTTAGAGCAAGGTGGAAAAACAGACTTCCTCGGCACTGCATGACTGGATGCTGACAGTGGTGGACAGAATGGAGGGGAGGAATGGAGAAGACAGACACGATGAAGGGCGAGTGCACAATAAAGCCTCCGACATGGAAGAGCAGGATAATGACTTGGGTAAATGACAACTGTCTGGATGGAGTTGACGCAGACTCAAACGCATGACACCTATTAGCGTTAGGACGCTATTGCACAAGGTTTTTTTTTAATAAAGGAGTGACCAACTCGCCTAGATGACCAATTAAATATTTAGAGGCGTGGCTTATTGGACATATAAAGCACGGGGCAGATGGAAGGTGATAGCCTGAAGACGGAGGAACAAGGACGGTCAGTGAATAGAGACCTGTCCAGGCGTCAAAGTAAGGAGCACGGGAAGGAAGGAGACCCCAAGAGAGAGAGTCCGGAGGCTAGCGGACAGGTTGGGAGGATCGTCAGAAGCAGACAGAGAAGAGAAGAACAGCAGACGGAAGAACAGACAATCAGGGACAATCAGACGATCAGAGAAGAACAGTAGACACAGAGGGACGATGGAGTTGGGGATCGTCCGACCAAAGAAGCTCAGTAAGCGAAGGCCGATTCAGACGGCAGAGGAAGACTGTCAGAGAGGATCAGACAGACAAAAGGAGGATCAGAGAAGAACAGAAGACAGAGAGGGACGATCGAGTGCGGGATCGTCCAATCAAAGATGGTTAGTAGCGAAAGCCGATTCAGACGGCAGAGGGAGACTGTCAGAAGAAATCAGAGGACATACCAGAGAAGAACAGAAGGGTAGACAAGAGGACGAGACGATATAGAATCAGTAGTAGTGTAGACGGAAGATGTGTTTCAAGTGATTCAAGTGATTAAGAAGAGTTGTTACTTTGAAACTTCGTGTAAAGAGATTTCAGACGAGAAATTAGGAGACCAGGTTTTGCAAATCTATTAGAAAACAGAGTTCAGAATCGTCCTAGTATCACATGTAGAATATCTTAAAGTTGAGAACACTGCCGAAATGCTGTATGTAGAATATGAACAAATGATTATATAATTCAATTCAAGTGATGATGTAGGCAATACATCTTGATCTTATTTGACAGAATAAATGAATTCAGAGAACTTTTCATTGGACTTGCTCTGGTCTAGCCAAAGTGGTAAAGTTTTGTGAAACCTGTGATGCTTTAATCAAAGAGCATATGAAAGCGTCAATACTACAGAAGTACTCAGAAACCCTTCTTTATTCAGAAATATATAATTCACAGTCCTCAATCTTATATATGTAGTAATACAGTGGGAGACTCTCTCCCACAGGTTCTCAAATTTTCTACCTCGTTGTATTTGTTCCACATCTTGGTTCTAACTAATAAATATCATAACAATAATAATTGTTAGTAATATTAATAAGTAATTATTAGTAACATTGTTTTACTTTCCAAGACACTGTGTTACATCTACAGACTAGAATTTTAGAAGTGATGTAGACTATGCACATTTGATTCAACAAAATCATCATCTTCAGAGTCTTACTATGGTAAGATTGTATCACAAGCGAATTTTTCTCCATGTGTTTTATTTGAAATAAAGTGATCGTTTCCTATTGATCTCTTTCTCAAGAAAGCAGACATCTTTAACTGTACGAATAACACACAACAATCATAAAGTAGCCAACGAAATATGAATATGTGTGAAACAGTAATGAAGTGTTTTCATCAGATCTGTTTTCATTCATCTTACATCTTACATAAGTGCATAAACTTGCAAGGGGACTATGTTGAGAAATAAGCCAAAAATGTTGTCCACAAATAATTCGTTGTACCTTAGGCCTGGAACTTATCAATCAGTCCTTGTATTACATCCACCCCCTGCCGTTAAACGTCCCATAGGGCTAGCATATTTGTTTGCCATGTTTTCCTGCTTTCTGGGAGTTTTTCTACTTCATCAAGGGATGTCATGATCATTAAACTGGCTTTTCTTTACAATATCCTCTTTAGAGTTTCATGTGGTCCATTTTCTTTTTCTGATCACACATGAGGCAGGTTGTTGTTCGCTCATCTGTCTTATCTATGTTGTTCTTAAATTCATTCCACTTTATACCAAGTACTTTCCTTAGGGATTTGTTTTCAGAAGAGTCCAATTTCTTGTCTCTTTCTAGAGTTGATTTCGAGCTTTCGCATGCATAAATGAGGGTGGATATTACATTTGAATTGAATAATCTTAACTTGGTTTTTGTACTTATAACTTTTGAATTCCATATGTTCTCAAGATTTTTTACGAACAATGCTGCTTTTGCAATTCTAACTTCCTTCCTGTCCTGATGTCATCATTCTGATCTATGTAGCTGCCAAGGTATGCAAATTGCTTTACTTCATTAACAACTGCTCCTCCTACATATATTTTTCCTTCCTGATTAATGGGAAGCTTCATTATTTTTGTTTTGTCTTTGTTAATTTTAAGACCTATTTTGCTAGCCAAGTAAGGCAGGGAATCTGTTTTCTCTTGCATCAGTTTCACGTTGTCACTGATAAGACTTACGTCATCAGCAAAATCAGTATCTTCTATGTAGGTCCCATGTACCCAATCCCGTTTTATTTGTACAGCATCTTGTCATTATAAAATCCATGACAAGTTTTTTTTTAAAATGGAGACAATATACATCCTTGTTTCACGCCTGTTTCAATCTGAAACTATTCGCTCATTCCTTCTTCTGTCTTAACTGCACAAACATATGCGTTGTAGAGATCTCTAATGATGTTGACAGTTTTAGATGCTATTCCATATAGACTTAACATTCTCCACAATGAATCTCTGTGTATGCTATTAAATGCTTTTTTAAAGTCTATAAAGTTCGGGATTAATGGTTGCTTTTCAGTATGTTCTTCAAGTATTATTCTCTGAGTAATGATCTAGTCGAGACAGCTACTCCCTTTTCGAAATCCTGCCTGCTCTTCTCTCATTGCTGTATCCACTACATTCTTAATTTTGTTACAAAACACCTTTGACACAACTGATAGCAAGGTTAAACCCCTCCAGTTATGGCAGTCATTGAGGTTGCCTTTTTGGAGTATTTTAACAATGATTCCTTTTTTCCATTTAGAAGGGAACTTTTCTTCTTTCTAAATTTTATTAACCATTCTCTATAGTTAGCTCATGTTGTCACTGTTAATAGCTTTTAACATTTCAACTGTTATTTCATCTTCACCTTCAGCGTTGTTGTTAGTTTTTAGATTCACTGCTTTTTCAATTTCAGTAACTTCATCTACGGTGACATTTAGTTGTGGGACTGCTAAATCGGTTTCAAGGTTTATTAATTCATTTGGGTGTGGTCGATTAAGTATTTCTAGGAAGTTTCGGCCCATCTTTGCTTTTGGTCTTTACTTGATGTTAATAGTTTGCATGTTTTGCTGCATTTTCTGCTTCTTTTGGCACACTGTCAATATACTTTCTTTTGTTTCTTCTAGCTGAACTTTTTACTTTATTGTCTAGTTCTTTGTATGTGTCTTTTGCCAAAACATTTTCAAGATCTGTCTTTACATTCAGCACGGCTAATTTGGCTGCTCGTCTTTCATGTATGTATTTCCATATGTTATCTGATATCCATGCTTTTCTACTTGTTGATTGCAGTCCAGCACCTTAATTTTGCTGCCGTGATTATGGTTGTGCTTTATTATTTCTATAATTCATCTATATCGGTCTGGTTTACCTCGCTGAATGCTGCTAAATGTTTGATAAGTTCCAGATTGAAATTACTGTTTTTTTCTTGCAGGATGTGACTTTTTATCTTTCTGAGTACTGTTTTCTTGTGTCGGCTTTTCAGTTTAAATTGAATCTTCCTTATACACAGATTGTGGTCACCGCTGACATCTGCACCCCTATATGCTCTTACATCTATCAGAAATGTTCTGAATTGTTTTCTAATAAATAAATGATCTATCTGGTTTCTGGTTCTATCATCTGGACCTGGAGATATCTATGTTGTTTTATGTATTTCTTTGTGCGGAATTATTGAAGTGGACACATTCATTTTCTTGTCAATGACCATATCCTCTGTTAGACATATTTCAATTAATCTTTCTCCATTCTGATTTCTTGTTTCAATTCCTTCTTTCCCCATTACGTTTTCTACGTTGGTGTTAGTCTTTTCCTACCTTGGCGCCGAAGTCTCTCATGACAACAAGATTCCGTGCTTAGGTACTTTGTTGATGGGTTGTTATAGTTGGTAATAGAAATCGTCTTTTATTTCATCTTCCGCATCGTTCGTGGGTGCATAGCATTATATGATTGTCATTCCTCCGTGCTTTATCGTGCTCTTATTATACGCCTGTGTTCTGAAAGGTTATTTGCTGCCTCAGAGAACATAATTATGCCCACTCCTTCCTGGTATTTTCCGTCGTCCACATATTATTAAGTTACGGTTTCCCGCCGCTTTTTTCCCTGCTTCTGGCCATCGCACTTCACTGATCCCCAACACATCCAGGTGACATCTATCCATGTCTTTTATTACCTGATCAGTTTTTGTTGTTGCGGCCATCGTTCTTACATTCCAAAATCCGATGTTTGTTATGCCAATGAATTTTAGATTGTTGTCAACGGCGTGCAGAGTTGGTGTCCTTGATGCTCGGTTACAACTGTTTCGAGATTCCATAACGGCAGAGTTTTCCCTAACTAGAGTTGCCTCTAGATGGGTCTTAGGATGGGGTTGTTAGCCTCACGCCCAACTCCCGTCTTACGATGTGTGGCGACACAGAGGACTCATTCATCAAATATGCCGGCAAGAATGTTAAAAAGCTCCCGCCATCTTTTGTTTTCATTCATGCAGATCACAAATGTATATTTCTCATATGTATCGCCATATATATGGTGCCAAGTTGTGTCAAGTGATAGACTCATATCTTGATTAGATTTTAATGATGTATGTAGCAGATGTGGTGGCAAGCAGAACAGAGATTAATTTACTGTATTCTTGTACATCACGACTGGTATGGGTGGGGGTGGGGGAGGAGGGCAGCCTGGTAGCCTTGGCCGTTATCTAGAGAGGTGGACACATTAATTTTATTTTCGGTAGGACTGGTACAGTGAATGCACACCAGGTGGTGGATATAACGTGTAATCCAGGACAAGAAGCAGCTTGGTGCTAGATTCATTTCTATGCATTATTAACTACCACGTTCAAGACAAACATTGTCACAGTGACATAAATGTCAGCGACAACGCCTATCTGGCCTGACCAAATCGTTTACCAAGTGTAAATCCTATTGAAATGAAAGATCAAATCAATGGACTGACTCGGCTATCATTTAGGAAGATCAGACAAAAATCAGCGTCGTTGTTCCGAATGAAGCAGTTTGGCTGAAACTTGTAGTGACTAAAATGAAAAGCCCTGGACACATGATCAGTCAGAAAAGAACGGATGCCATCAGTCACTGTACGCTAAATTAGTTACTGAAGAGGAGATAAAAGTACCAGTGGATGTGTTGGAAGTGTACGGATGATGATCTTACATAACTAACTGACTGGCTGACTAACAGTCTAAATACATGAACACATAAACAACTAACTGAATGACTAAATAAACACATGAGTTACCACTCAACAGAATTATTGATAATGCTGAAGGCTGAGATAGAGGTTTTCTTGCAGCTGACCATGGGGACATTATCTACAAATGGTAGATCTTTCAGAGCTCATCCCTGCTCTTTGTGAGAGTCATTATACCATTACTTTCAGTTGTTAAATGTCTTTGTCTACACAGAACATGGTCCAAAAGCCTGGTATTTTTTTCCTTGTAACATAAAGTTGAATACTTACTCTGAATGTCACCTTTGTATCATTGATTAACTGTTGACATTTTATTATACAGTTTGTAGCTTCATTTTTTTGGAGAACAGTATGTATATGTAATATCTCTGGAACACTTGTCATCTTGAAGAGAAAGAACAAATAGATCATCTTTTGATTTATATCCGTATTTAAATATCTCAGATCACTCATTTTAAAAGCATCGCACGGGACAAGGTAAGAATGTGCAAAGGAAATAGAAAATGAAAATCTATATACGTAGCCTAGTTAATCTAAGAAAAGGAGCAAAGAAATGCTACAGTGACTTCAGTCTTCTCTGAGCGTAGGCCAGCGATAACAGAAGATCGACAATCATACAAGTCATATGTAATATGTGAATTGTGGTTTCTAGAAGAATGTTTTTCTGTTTCTCGAGCGACTTCAGTGATGAGAATATGAAAACGCCAGCTAATGAAGAAATGTCATTAAAACAGGAAAGTAAAGCATCACAGCTTGTAAAGAGCATACAGCCAGGAAGGAAGAACTGTTACAATTATCACCAGAGCAGAACATTTATATGAGATGAGAGTGGAAAATGTTCCGAAAGCACGATCAGTAGTGTTTTAAATGAACCAATCTAACTAGAAAATAGCAATGGAGAGACCCGTGTGCCTGGTGTCTTTTATTTTAACACTAGCTGATTACCCGGCGTTGATCGGGAATTTATAAATTATTAGTACTGCGGAGTGTATTTGAGATCGCCATGTTTCTCCCATGAACAACCTTATGCTGCTTGCTCAAGGGTGGATTCACCCAAGAAGTTATTTATTCTTGCTCCTGGAGGTGAAAATGTTGTTTATAATCAAGTTTTGAGTTAAATTAATATTATAGTGAATTTGTAAAAGACTTTATAATGTGTAGACTGCCCCTGTGACTTGTTGATAGTGATCGAGAAGGCAAGTCTCACTGGAAATTGCAATCTCTTAAAGTTAAAAGGGAGATCGGTCGGTATGGGTGGTATTCGTGGGATAAAAACTGCTTCACATTCTCCTTGTCCTGTTAAGATAGTCGCTTCAAATACATTGCCCAGCATCCTCTTTATACACAGCGTTATGCCTTTGCAAAGTTTTGGCGGGCCGAGGTTACGTAGTAAAATAATTGGAGATCTCACCCTAATTTCCCCCCCCCCCCCACATCCTCCATGCCTATGGGGGCTGAACGTGGAGGTAAACGGCATCGAGAGTGTCACTACTCATCTCAGCGATCCAGAAAACTATGGAATCGACACTAATAACGGTCGTTTTCGATTACTTTTACATTTCACCCCTCTCCCCCCCACCCCTTTCTCACCCCCCGCCCCCCATGCCGATGGGGCTGAACATGGATGTAAACGGCATCGAGAGTGTCACTACTCATCTCAGCGAACCCGAAAACTGTGGAATCTACACTAATATCGGTCGTTTTCGATTACATTTACACGTCCCCCCATCCCACCCCGCCCTTCTCTCACCCCCCATGCCGATGGAGGCTCAACATGGACGTAAACGGCATCGAGAATGTCACTACTCATCCATCTATAGTGTATGATCGAAGTAATTTTATTTATAGGTATTTAAGTACAAGTATTGTATACAAATTATAAAATAAAGTCTTTTACACATTCACGATAATATTAATTTAACTCAAAACTTGATGAACAACATTTGTAGTTTCACCTCCAGGAGCTAGAATAAATAAATTTTCGGTGACCCTACCTTTGAGCGAGCAATGTAAAGTTTCCATGGGAGAAACATGACGATCTCAAATCCACTCCGTAGTACTTAATAGACTGCCCCTGTGGCTTGTTGATCGTGATGGAGAACGCAAGTCTCACTGAAAATTGCAGCCTCTTAAAGTTAAAAGGGAGATCCGTCGGAATGAGTGGTATCCGTGGGATAAAAACTGCTTCAGCCTTTCTCTTTCTTGTTAAGATAATCGCTTCATTTCTTCATCTCGAAACATTTGTCGAGTAAGATGTATGTGCTGCTATTATGTTTCACTCTAGCATATTCGCTTACACTACTCTGTGGTATTGCTTATTTGCAAGAATTAGTCCCTTTTGTCTATGTATGTTAGAATATTAGTTATATCGGAACTCCTAAGGTGCTTTTGCATTCATACGCCCTTTGACATCTACTTATGGTGACATCAATATTATATTATAAAGACTCTAAAAATATTACATAATTGATCCATCACAATATTTAAATATATCTGAAACTATCAAAATCTTTAGTTCCACATATAAAATGCACAAGAGCAGTGACAAGTAAAAGGCACACTCTCGCTGAGAAACGAAATCTATTATAGAATAAAATAAAAAGCTAATATAAACATAAGCAAAGTTAAAAATTCAAATTATGAAGTACTTACATCCGAGTAGAAATATAAAACTCTTCACAGAAATAAAAAAAGTATTACTGGACTTGAATCCAAAATGCACACTATCACTCCCAAAACATGCAGGAAACACCTATGCAATCAACTAAAAGAGTGAAATAAAACTGTCACATTCCCTGAAAGATAATAAACTGGAAGACTTGCCGAGTTATCTTACTTTATATATGGCGATATAAGAATTGGGTGGGGGCTGGAATTTTCTCGAACATCATGAGTCCAAGACCGGAGCATAATTATGTCTAAAACCTTCCAGAGAGTTCTACTAATTTCAACGCTATCCGCAACGGCCCACAACTCAAGCCAGGCATTGTGCATAAATATAACATGAGTTCCATCCCTTCCATCACAGGGCTAGTTTTACTATCGGTTGTTTTCGATTAATTTTACATGTTACCCCCAACCTCTAGGGGTGTCTTACCCCCCCCCCCCCGCCCCTCACCTCCCTCCCAACAGAACGTTTTTCCAGATTGTAAGTCATATGTGTACCAGGTTTGGTTGAAATTGCTCAAGGCGTTCCAGAGTTATACTGGAACATACATACATACACACATACAAACACGTCCATATATATATATATATATATATGCGTTAGGCAGACAGATAGATAGATAGATAGATAGATAGATAGATAGATAGATAGATAGATAGATAGATAGATAGATAGATAGATAGATAGATACATACATACATACATACATACATACATACATACATACATACATACATACATACATACATACATACATACATACATACATACATACATACATATATACATAAATACACAGATACATAGATCATAATAGTCTGTTTTTATATCATGTGAAAACTGAACTACATCAGTATCCACACTCAGCTACTAAAACCTCCCTTTTATTTTCTTATCATGGCAGAAGACTTCGACATAACAGTGACGTTGAACGATAACTTACAGCCATGTATAAATCAGAAGAACTACACTTTCGGTAGTACAACATTCGATGTTACCTGTGACAATATCGATGCTGCAAAGAATATCAGATTCCGTGGGGAACTGGTGAAAAGCCTATGTCGATTGCATATAAGCGGTGGTGAGTTACCACTTTGTATATACTGCAGAAATATAGAAATATATATTGTATAGCAGCAGAAATGTGGTTTATTAGAAGAATGTTGCGAATCTCCTGGACAGCAAAAATAACTTATGAAGAATGCAGGAGAAGAGCTGGAGAGACAAAAAACTTTGTCAAAAGATAAGAGAGAGACAATGTACTTTCATAGGATATGCAATGAGAAGAGGGGGCATTGAAAATATTATAACAACAGGAAAAATAGAAGGAAGAAGATCAAGAGGAAGACCAAGAGAAATGATAGTGGACAGTCTGACGGGATGGTGTGAGAGGAGATCACCAACTGAGCTGATGGCCTGCATGAAGGATCGCGTACTCTGGAGAAGCATAATAGCCAACGCCAGTCGGCACGGCACATGATAATGATGATGATATACTGCAGAGAAAAATACCCACTGGAATGAAAGAACTAATTTATTGTATGCTACTCGAGTTCAATTTGGATTAACAATATGAAAATGCGTAAGTATCTGATAGCACGTTTAGTGGCAACCGTATTCTTCTTCTTACAACTTACATCCTTCCCCTCCCGTTAAACGTCACATAGGGCTCGCATGGTAGTTTTGCCAATATTTCCTGTTTTCGACGAGCTTTTTAACCTCATCAATGGATGTTATTCCTACTAAACCGACCTCTCTTAACAATGTCCTCTTTAGAGTTTCACGTGGTCGACTTCTTTTTCTTCGACCTGTTGTGTTCCACTTTATAGCTTGTTTGGGATTCTCTGGTTGTTTCTTCTCATCACATAACCGACATATGTCCATCTTCTTTTTCTGATCACCCATGAGACAGGTTATTGTTTGCTAATCTGTCTTATCTCTACTTTGTTATTGAATTCCTTCCACTTTATACCGAGTATTTTCCTTAGACATTTGTTTTCAAAAGGGTCTAATTTCTTGTCTATTTCTTTCTATTTTTCACATACATAAATGAGGGTGGATATTACATTTGAATTGAATAATCATAATGTGGTTTTTGTGCTATAACATTTGAATGCAATATGCCCAACAACCTTATCCGGAGATCCATCCAGAGGCACGGTGAAAAAACAACTGTTACTGAAAGTCGCAATACAATCACTCGAGCATCGGGGTGACAACTCTGACGGGACATATCACTACTATCAAATAAAGCATAAAAAATGTAGTACTTCGTTAATGTAAGCATTCTCCCACTCTCTATTCATAAAAACATACACTCAAATGGAAGTGAGAAACTATACTTTTTCTTAATGAGGACTTGAACTATTTGTTTACTTTGAAACACAGTAATGAAAACTATTTGTTAATGTGGTAGCTTTTTTAAAAGTGTACATAAAAATATGAGCTTCCTAATCATCGTTTTTAAAATGTAGTTCACTACATTGAAAATACTACATAGGATGGGTAGCTCCTCCTTCTTATTCTTCAGCTTTCTGCGTCAATAAGGCCCATTGCTGCAAACAAAGTTCGCCTCTGTTCCTCTCTATTCCTAAATCTATCTCTAGTTGGTGTCATCAATTTTCTGTGTATCCTCGCCTGTGTATATATCTCTGTCTCTGTTTCAGTCTACGTCTCGTTCTGGTTTCATTCGTTACTTGTACATACATCATTTCCTTTTGCCTGTTCTCTTCCATTATGTACAAATGTTGTACAGAATATGTACCGTCCTTTCCCTTTCACCGCCGCTAACATCCAATTGGTTCAATTTGTTTTCCTTTGTGGTCACCCAGCTTTGTCTCTAGGGCGCATTCTGTTGTATTATGTGCAATGAGGGATGCCACAAAGCTAATTTTTTTCATTTTCATTGTTCTTATTTGCTTTTATTTTATATTGTGTTTGTTTTTGTACGTAATCCTTGAAAAAGGTTCACGCCGAAATATTTGACGTTGTATGTTTTTCTTTATTTGTGTTTTTTCTCACTTTTCTCATTCCCTCTATCGCTTTGTAAAACTGTACCATATACCTCTATCTATCAAATTTTAGTACGCTTTATGGATTCAACAAGTACTATTAAACCTAAAGAAAGACCAATCCTTAGCAAAACTTTATATAACATACAAAAAAGGCTAACAGGTACTATTACATCTAAAGAAAAGACCAATCCGTAGCACAACTGGAACCCTATTAACATCACGTAAAAACCAAAAGCAAACAAGAAATACTTAACTGACCATACCAAAACGAAGTGATAAACGTTGAGACCGACTTACCAACCCCACAACTAAATGTCAACCTAGATGAAATTAAATTGCATGAAAGTGAAACAGTAGTGAATCTAATGGCTAACAACAAAGCTGCAGGTAAAGATGAAATAACACCCGAAATATTAAAAGCTATCAATAGTGACAACTTGAGACAACTACAGAGGATCTTTAATAATATATGAAGAGAAGAAAGGATCCCTTCTAAATGGAAAAAAGAATCATTGTTAAAATACCATAAAAAGGCAAACTTAGTGACCGTAACAATCGGAGAGGACTAACCTTACTATCAGTTGGTTCAAGAGAATATTTCAAGGTAATTTTGAATAGACTTAAAGATATAGTGGATAGCGCAATGAGAGAAGAACAAGCAGGATTTCGAAAAAGGAGAAGTTGTCTCGACAAGTTCTTTACTCTAAGAATAATACTTGAAGAACATATTGAAAAGCAGAAACCATTAATACTGAACTTCATAGACTTTAAAAGGGCATTTGATAGCATACACAGAGATTCATTGTGGAGAATTTTAAGTCTATACAGATTACCATTTAAAATTGTCAACATCATTAAGGACTTCTACAATTTATATGTTTGTGCAGACAAAACAGAAGAAGGGATGAGCAAATGCTTCTAGATTGAAACAGGTGTGAAACAAGGATGTATACTGTCTCCTTTACTTTTTGGGATTACAATACACCTCATAATGAAACACATGCTGCACAGGTAACACAGGTATTGATTGGGTACATGAGACCCAACTAGAAGATCTTGATTTTGCTGATGACATAACTCTTATTAGTAACAATGTGAATTTATGCAAGAAAAAACAGATATCCTGTCTTCACTGGCTAGCAAAATAGGACTTGAAATTAACAAGGGCAAAACAAAAATAATGAAACTTCCCATTAATCAAAATGGAAAAATACTCGTAGAAGGGAAAGATTTTGAAGAAGTTAGTCAATTTGCATACCTTGGCAGCTACATAGACAGAATGGTGACACCAGAAAGGAATTTAGAATTAGAAATGCAAAAGCAGCATCGATCTTCAAGAAACCTGAGAACATATGGCATTCAAATGTTGTAAGCACAAAAACCATGTTAAGACTATTCAGTTCAAATGTAATGTCCACCCTCATTTATGCATGGGAAAGGTGGAAAACAACTAAAGAAATAGTCAAGAATTTAGACTCTTTTGAAAACAAATGCCTAAGGAAAATACTCGGCACCAAGTGGAATGAATTCAAGAAAAATGCAGAGACAAGACAGAGGACTGAACAACAACCAGTCTCATGTGTGATCAGGAAAGGAGATTGACATATGTTGGTCACGTGATAAGAAGAAATGATCAGATAATCCCAAAACAAGCTACCAAGTGGAACACAACAGGCCAAAGAAAAAGGAGACAGAAAAATGTGAAACTCTAAAGAGGACATTGTTAAGAGAGGTCAAGTTAATAGGCATAAAATCCCTTGATGAGGTTTAAAAGCTCGCTGAAAACAAGATAAACTGGCGAATTACCTTGCGTGCCCTATGTGACGTTTAACGGCACTAGAATGGTATAAGAATAGGAGAAGAGGAAGCAGTGTAAGTGTTTGGGGAGGAATTTCCTATGCCAGCCGAACAAACCTAATCTTCCTCAGTGGCAACCTTACAGGTTTACGATATAGGGACGAAATCATTACAAGCCACATAATGTCTTTTCTGGATGCTAATTGACAAGGCGTGATACTGCTGCAGGATAACCCTCGTCCACATGTCGCACGTGTGGTCAGGGACTACTTTCAGCAGCATCAGATTACTGTCTTGCCGTGGCCAGCAGTTTCACATGGCCTGTCACCTATCGAGCACATTTAGGATGAACTGACTGCAGGTTGCGAAGACAACACAATCGTCCAGGAGATCGCCAAGAATTACCCCAAGCGCTGCAAGAAGAATGGAATAACATGCCTCAATAATTGATGCAATATGTGATTGGTTAGATGAGAAAGCGGTATCAAGCAGTGATAACTGCCCGAGGAGGACACACACGATATTGAAACCCTGATTTTCTTTTCTTGGGGTGGTGAGCCAATTTTGGTGAGTTTTTTTTTCACTTTTTTGTGACATGTGATTGGCCTGAAAATTATCAATCTGTTATTGGATAATAAACCAAACGCGCCAAATTTTATTTCAATCATCACCTGAGCACGTTCATTGTGCTTTTTAAAGCGTTACACACTGACTTTTTTCCATGAGTATATATTCACACATTTGTGTTCTCTCTCTTTCTCTCTCTCTCTCTCTCTCTCTCTTTCTTTCTCTCTCTCTTAGAGAGCTGTATAGGACATGTAGCTAGCTGATCGATGTTTTTTTTTGTCTGCCTACATTTGTCGCATGGGATAGCAGTGTCCACCTAGCTACAGCTGCATGCTCATTTTGATCGATATTTGGTGTTGAGAGTGGGAGAAGTCGAGTGGACGGGTCAGTCATTTTCATATGGGGGTCTCGCTTCTTTCAAACCAGCTGTAGAAACCCGTGCTTTACATAGTTCGTTAACAAAATTCTCTTTTGTAAATAATTTGAGTAATCTCTGTGAAAACATGTTAAGAAGGGACTACGCATGCCATCTGAACAAGTAAGGAATTAATATGATAATGTCATGTTTCATTCACAGCTCGAAATGTTGCTTTCGGACAACCAACGAACCAATCAAGCGTGTATCCATCTGAGACTGGAAGCAGTGAGGGATATACATCTGATCTGGCTGTAGATGGTTATCGCACAGTTAATTTATGGCACGAAAGTTGTATGACCACACACCCGGAGAGTCCCATACCGCCGATGTGGTCTGTGTTCTACCGACAACCGTATTATTTGTACATGATTAACATACTAAACAGAGACGGTAGGCAGACTGTTAATCAAGTAAAAGAACTTGATTATTTTTTATTACATGGAAATAGTTTGTTGATTATTAATTAAATGTAAACGAGAAATTATTTGTTAATGAAATCGATATTCACGTTTTTGTTTGTTAATTAACGAGAGAATTGTTATTTTGTACCTGAGCAGAATCAGAAATCACTTTTGAATGAACTAAAAATTGAAGATTAATTTATTGTGCACTTACATCAACAGCGGTTTAGTGCTGCCTATTAATTACGAGCAATGAAAACGATTATTAGTAAAACAGAAAAAGGTAGTTAGTTTCTTAAATATTAAGCAAAAGTTTTCTTGGCTATTAAAGAGAAATGTTAAACAAGGTGGTGGAAGGCGAGGGAGGGGGGAGTAGTTCATTTTGGAAACAAACCTCGGAGTATTTGGTCATCAAAACAAAGCTGGCATTTGTTAATTATTTAAACAGAAATGATAGCTGTCAAATTTATCTGGGCAGAAAAACGAAATCTGCACAGAGAACAACAACCCGCCGTAAGATTTATTGTTTCATAAGGTACATAATGTGTCAGGGAAATCCACGCTTAAAAACGTATTAATATTTAAAAGATAGAAGAAGAGCAGTCTCGTACACGACCTACAGTTCTGACAACTGTGAAGAAAACCATTGCCTTCAAGAGCACGTCTTTCTTTTCAGTAGTTTCTACGTGTCGGGCAAAAAGCACTTTATTTGAAAACGTTTGTAGACAATCTGTGCTCTTATTTTTCTGTTGAAGAAAGTATCTTCAGGCTATTTCTGGTAAGAGTGGTTACAATCAGTGGATTATTATGTGCCAGTTTATTTGGTTTTCCATCTACTTGAATTTTATTATGAGCATTCGCAAGCCAGTCCACAATGTATCGTTAACATTGTTTCTGTCCTGGCTGGGATTGCAAGGATATTGTGTGACTTAATACTAAGAGTTTTAACGTTCCCTGATTGGAGGTCTTCTTATCTTAACCTAATGTTGTTTATTTGTTTGCCCGGACACTTATCATCTGGTCTACTGTTTTTGTTTTTTTTTTTTTTGGGGGGGGGGGGTGGGGTTACCATTTTTAACTTCCAGTGAATTTTTATCTGCACACGGACGATCTGGCCCACCATAGGGAGACCATAGTAATTTATTGCTGGATGATACACGAAGGAAAACAATCCTTGCTCTTTCCGCTCGGGAACAAGGAAAACAATCCTTGCTGTGTCCGCTCGGGATTCAAACCAGGACATTTTCAACACCAAAGGCGAACGCCTAACCCTGAGACGATGAAGCACGCTTTATCTTATTAATATAACGATGAGCTGTCGAGCTGGTTAACTTAAAAATGTCACAGTTGCAAACGTAATGAAAGCTGCTGTTCTTTGTCTTCAAGTCTAGTCCAAGTTGAATCAAGAAAGAATATCGAGCCACATTCGAATCTCAGTTGATTTATTCGAGTTTTCATTTATGTCATTTAATAAGAGTATAATATAAAGTAGATTACGTATTCCTCTGGTATACAAAATTGTATTGCTTACGTAGATGCATCCAGTTCTTTTTCTGTTTCATCCTGCCAGCGCTGTCAATGTAATATCTAGCCAAGATATTTCACTGTCCTCTGAGCTATAAAGAGATTTACGAGTAGATTTTCAGGGCACGTACATATCTAAGAACAGATTTTGATGCTGCATCATTAGCATAGCGGAACTACAAAGCCGCAAAGAAGTATTCAAGAAAAAGCCTCTTGCTCCATCTGACAGAGTTAAGTTAATACTGCTTTTCCGTCCGCACTACCTGCCCGATAGTCTGGGAAACGAAACGATCACCTTTCCCAAAACTATCCTCACTCTTCATAAGGGATTCACATGTGAGTCCCGCAATGTGATATATGTCATCGTTTACAAAAGATGCAGGATAACGTATATTGGTGAGACTGGCCTCAGATTAGGTAAGGGACCACATACCAAAACATCTGTACCACATCGCCCAGCATGCTTCGAAATAGTCCCAAATCATTTCAATGGCCCCATCCACAGAGGCAAAATCTGATTTTCTGGTACCAGCCATCAAACAATGTCACGCAGATGACACAAGACGCCTGGCGTTTGAGAACCGCTGCATTCAAAATTATGGGACGTTGGAGCCCATGTGTTAAACTCGCTGTTCAGCTACACTTAACATTCTCTTAAATCATTATAGTACCTCTCCACTAAGCTCCACCCCCTTCTTACTTGTCACACGTAGTTAAAACTCCTCACAGCATCACTTTGCAACCCCTCTTCCCTAACAATCTATTTCACCTTCTCATGGCTAGGTCAACATTGCATCAGTCTCACTCCCTTCCACGGTTCCCCATCCACCACCCCCAGTTACAACCCACCAACCACATATCACAGGTCTCTATTTAAACAGTTTCCACGATCTACCAAATCTATTCCTGACACACACCGTCGGAAAAGCCACATCTTACAATTTACAGCTAAGTACTATATTTAATTTTTTAAATAGTATTCATGTGAGTCTATACTTTATCTCCTGTCTCTATTTGTTCGTCCTGTATGTTTTTGTATGATTAAGGCTCACACCGAAACGTCACAACTGTGTAATGGTTAAGTAATAAAGCTGCTCTTACATTTTTCCTAGTTTATACATTTTGGAAATATAAAAGGTAGTAAGTTTGAAGCAAGAAATTCTTGTTTAAATTATCTCGAAAGTGCTGAAGATGGCGTGGAATGGATATCTACCACAGCTAGCCTTCATGGAATCATTTCATGTGATATGTAAGATTACAGAGACCTGTTTTAACGAAACTGCATTATTATTATTATTATTATTATTAATAATCTGTGCTTTGCCAAAGAGCGTTGGTGATCATGCTTGCCTTGTTATGCTGCTCTTGGTGTTTCAGTTCATTCAAATGCTTTTCCTTTACCACGCCATTTTGTTATCTTGTTCCCCTATAAGTTTCCAGTACTTACTAGGTTCTATAGTTTCTGTCTTCTCATGACACATCCAAGAAGTTTTGACTGTCTTTTTCTTATGATTATAGCTACTTTCCATGGTTATGAAGTTTATTTGACTTCCTCTTCGTTTATTTTTCTGTTTGTCCAGAGTATTTGTTGCATATTTCTCCAAAACTAGTTTTCTGTTTTTTCTATTTTTTTTTTTTTTTGCATCCTTTTGTTAATCATCCGAGTTTCACAGCATTGTAGAAATATTGTCCTGGAACCGCGTTAGCCATATATCTCGACAACAAGCCCTCACTCCTAAAAAGCCTTGTAGCTCGAGCAGAGTGAAACTGGTACTCTCTTACCACCGCCATAGGCTGGCAATTAAGAACATCTTGTTTCGCCACCTCCATCTCCACCAGACCGATCCAGATACACGTGAACTCTTTAGGGAACCCCCAATAGTGGCGTACAGACAGCGCAAGAACCATAAAGACCTACTAATTAGAAATAGCCTCAGGACAGAGCACACGACCTTTTTTAATAATACTAAACATTGCAGTTGCTGTAAATATAATACATGTGTAAACTTTGGTTGGTGATATTATTTTTACTATTAACATTTTATTATAGCTGTTATTATTATTACTGATACATAGAAAGTAGATGAGAAACAATGGGAAATTTGAGATCTTGTGGGAGAAGAACACTCTCACGGCATCAGTAGTAATATTACGACAGGATGCTCAGAAGAGTAATCAGACTAAGTAGATACCAAAAATACAAGACACAATGAAAAGCGAGAACACAATAAACGCAGAGAATGGACCAATCTCTGAAATCCTACGACGTGAAAGAGATAGTGGACTGAGATAATAATAACAATTGTACAGGCGGATTTGATGCAGTTGACCGGTGAGGCATATTTGCTAATCATAGAACGGAATTTGCACAGTTTTGAAAAAAAGAGAGTGGATTGACTCATCCCAAAATCCAATCAGGGCCCATTCAGTAGGTACTCAACTAGCTGACAAATAGGAAAATCTAAAGGTGTGTCCTACTGAACTTTCGATATATAAGCCATGCATACAGTTTTAAAAGGAAGAGAGAGATAAAGAGGACAAAACAAGAGGGACGAAGGATAGAAAAAGAATTTTTTTAAATGACTGACGTAGAGAAGAACAGCAGGACAGAAGATAGAGTTATTCACAAGTTGTTGACCCGGTGCAGTGTTGAATTAGACATTTTCGGTAACAGTTTGTGTAGAACATAACACTAGAGTTTGATTTTGTGAACAATGATTATGTGCTTCAACGACAAAACCAACGAATGTTATGTCCTATTACATCTTACTCCAAGTGATGTTGTCAACGATACATCTGTGATCTTATTTGTCAGAATTAAATGGATTCAGAGAACTTTTCAGCGGGATTAGTCAAATGAATGTTGTAATATTTATTAAAACTATTCTAGAGCACAGAAATCTGGATTGTATGTGAAGATAATGTCTCATAACGGTTAACGAAGTCTGGAGTATAATACGATGAATAATAATAAGGCTTTAATTGCTAGTATAAAGTAAAATGCCGTCGGGGTCACAACATGTTAATAAAGCTGTATGAAAGTGTCTTAGGTTGATAATATTTAAAAGAGCCAAAGTGAGCTGCTGTACGTGACAATTGCCATCACTCATAGACGAGCATCCATAGATCCAAGTGGCTGAATTATAAAACAGTATAAATTCGAGCTCCTCATCATAATAATGGATCGTACAAATTCGAACTTCTTCTTCATCAATATAATAATAATTCACAAACCTACATTGTTATACACCCAGCACATGCATTATCATCCTTACGAAATCATCTCTACTAATTAAACTCATACACAACCAACCTAAATCAGTCTGGGGTGCTCGATGGGGTTATAACCAACAACCACGTGTCACATATACTTACAGTATAAGCAATGCAGGTCACAATAGCACTGCATATACTTCAGTATCAAGAACCAGCCACATCCACAAAACCACACAGTGGTTCACCCAACGAGACATCTCCCGAACTGGAAAATATCTTTGCAGCGTTTGTATACTAAATAGTGTTCACAGGCCAATGTCCCGACGGCTGACAATAGGCTGTTTACATTCTCATTGTCCCTAAACAAAAATTTGATAATTTACAAAATGTTAGAAAACAAGATTTTAATAAATATCGTAACTAATTTGACTTGAGCTGAAAATACAGCATTCCAAACACAACGAAATCAACATAATTTATATCCTGACTATAAAGTTCATATAAGGGTATATTTTGTTTCCTCGTCGAATTTCTCGCTCTCAGAGAACTGACCTGTTGGTTTAAGGTCAATAAACGTTCTTGGCGTGTGGGGCCAATGCTTTGCCTTAACGGGACCTCGCGTGACCGGTCATGTTATTGTTTGTCCGCCGACGTTAAAGGTTGTGGTCAGTTTTGCCTTGGTCTTTGAGGTGATATCGGTGAACATTTCTGTTAGGCATTATATCGTCTTGTTCACTTAAAGGTCGTTTGATCGTTGGCTCACAGTGAATTGATGAATCAGCTGTGTTGTTTATATTGTTTCTAGAAGTGTCTAGCTCCGTTTTATCGTATGGTTTCTTCAGTTCTCTTTCACTGTCCACTTTGATAGCTTTGGACCTGGGGTTCAGGTAAGCTTGGTCAATATTCGCCTCTGTAATCATCTTCCTCGTTGACTGTTACGTAATATAACAGTGTTTCTGTTTCTGATCTTTCATTATCAGATGTAACGGACGAACTGTCAATAAACTCGTCTCGCGTTGCTATCTTTGTCATACAATCGTTCTATGCTGATGGTATGCTTCAATCCATGGGAGCTTTTCTGGTGTCATTTGCATAGGTACGGTAAACCTTACCCATTAATTGGTTTTTAATATAAGTTACTGGCGAATGTTTCTTTAAGATGTAATATCTTTCCTTCCGTCTTCTATCATGTTTCGACAATACATGATGATTCAAGAAAAGTACACGATCTCCAATTCTGAAATCTTCACAGTTCAATTTTTCACTTTGTCTTTACGTTTTTCTTTTTCTTTAATAATATGTTGCAGTACGTAGCCGAATGCCTTATGCTGACGAAGGAGTGTATGCTGGATAGTATCTTATTCAGTGTACCACGCTCTCTGAGGTATTGATTAATAAGACATCGATAGGAAGTATCGGATGTTTTCCGTACAGCAGAAAGAAGGGTGAATATCTAGTTCTTCTGGTGACACTGATATGTATTGCTGCAACAGCAGCTGAAAGGTATTTATCCCACGCTGTTAGATCTTTGTTCACCAATTTTGAAATAATGTCTTTAAGAGTTCTGTGCTATCTCTCGTTGGATCCGTCTCCAGTGGGGTGACTGCGTGAGGTGCGAATATGCTTTATTTTTGACTTCTTAATCACAGTCTGGAACTGTTGGCCGCAGAATTCTGGCTCATTATATGTGACAATAGCTATTGGCACGCTTTGACGAGTAATAAACTCTTCAGCTAATATTGTGGCCACCGTTTGGCTGCGAATATCTAGCGTGGCATAGCATTCTTTTCATGCAGAATATTTATCCATCACGTGTACTATATGGCTTGAGCAGTAGTATGACAGGGGCAAGAACTGTCCATGCTGATTTTATACATGCACGATGGCAGAATGTCAGTAATTTGAAATGGGGTCTTGTGTGATATTAAGTTTCTTGTCCTGCATAATGTGCAATCTACTGTACGTGACTTAATATATGCCCCATTTTTGGCCAGTAATACTTTATCTGGATAGCATGTAGCACTTTTTCTGGTTCCACATGTTCGTTGTTTTCATTGTAATGTTCCAGAATATGTTTTGTCCATTGTATTGGTACATAAACAGCTAAGTATCCTCCAACTTCCTAAACAAGACATTATTCCTCATTATCCAAGGTATCTGGATTGCCTTGTATAAACGTTCTTTTTTAACTTAACCAGATCTTGTCTTGTTCAGCAGCTATGTCAAGTTCGTTATCGATGACTAGCTCTTCCCTTGACACAGGGTATGAGGGATATCTTAGGGAAGGGGTCGTATATGAGGAAGTCTTGGGGATTGAATGCAGATGAATTTATGACATTTATTTGGAGCATAGGGTCAATAAGGGTCATATGTCGAGAAAACATGTCTGCTACGTTTTGTTTTCCTGGTATGTATTGAATGTCTGTGACGCATGAATAAATGAACTGCGTTCAGTTTTGTATCTTTCTATTTTTGTGATTCAACTTCAGCAGTTTTAAAAGACCTTTACTGTCCGCATGTACAATCAGTCTGGAGTGTAGAATATAATTATGTAATTTCTGTAGAACAAAGACGATTGCATAACACTCCTTTTCCTTCCTATTCCATTGTTCCTGAGATTTTCTTTATCGATGTGACACACGTATATAGGACGTAGGTTTTCTTTGTTTTCTGATGTGTTTTCTGAGTCCTGTATAAGCATTGCCCCAATTGTGGTTGACGATGCATCACAATACAGTACCACAGTTTGAAAACATTTGGGTAAGCTTTTGTAAATTTTATTTCAGTTGCATGAAAGCTCCTGACAACTGGTTGTCCACTTGAACTTGGCATTCTTTCGAGTTATAGCAATAAAGGCTCTGCTTTTTTGCGAGAAATAGCTGATAAACCTACGATAATATGACAAGGTTCCTATGAAGCTCCTTATATGACGTGTCGCCTTTGGTGGCTGCATGTCAAGAATGGCCTTTACCTTTCCTGGTTCTAGTTTTATGCCCATCTGACTGATCTTGTGCCGCAGAAAATTTATTTCGGGGAAAGCAAAATCACACTTGGATATTTTAAACTTGATTTTATGTTCTCTAAGTCTGTCAAACACTTCTCTGATATGTGTGGTATGATCATGAATGTTTGTTTTAGAGAAAATTAGAATATCATCGGTGTAAGCCAGGGCAAAACTACTCATATTATGTATCACCTGGTCCATGAGGGTCACAACAGGTGCTGGCGCGTTGGTTAAACAGAACGGAAGTTTGTGAAACATATACCACTCCAAACGTAAAGAAAAAACTGGTTTTAGTCTTTGAATCTTCACCTATTGGGACGCACCGATAGCCTGACTTATCTCCAATGTGGTAAAAATAACTTTGCGCCGTAGAAAACTTCCAAAATGTTTCACCAGTGTAAGTTATCCTACACCCTTTGCACGTAATGGTAAATATTACGATACGGGACTGACATGTGAAATCCTCGTAGAGAGTGAGTGCAGTTTCGGGAAAGGTAGTCATTTTCGATTCCCCAGACTACAGGGCAGGTGACACAGCGAAATCGTTTACGTTTTCTGGTACCACGAAATGCAGGATTCCGATGTGGCTGTGTACGAGAATGTCCTTCAGATGTGGTTCCTGTTTGTAGGCTAGTAGGGGCAGACCATAGAAGATACTGCAAGTGTCAGGGTCGAGCTACATCAGCGGCTGATGGCGATAGAGAACTTTCTTAAACATCTGGCCATATATGTGAAAAGCAAACATTAATTTCTCTACTCGATGTAACTTCACCTGTGACTTCATCCTCCGAATAGATTACCACTGTATCTCTCTCTCCTTTCCGAGGTTCTCACTTTTCCATTTATCATCTACCAGTCACACATCGCAAGTTTCCATTTACCATCTACCAGTCACACATTGCAAGTTTCCATTTACCATCTACCAGTCACACATCGCAAGTTTCCATTTACCATCTACCAGTCACACATTGCAAGTTTCCATTTACCATCTACCAGTCACACATCGCAAGTTTCCATTTACCATCTACCAGTCACACATCGCAAGTTTCCATTTACCATCTACCAGTCACACATCGCAAGTTTCCTGTACGATTAAGTTGCAAACCGGAGCGTGACGACTATGTGCTCGTTATTTAATAAAGCTGTTCCTACTTTTGTTTTAAATAATTGTAATATTTTGTCATCACACCTTTATTGCGGTGGCTTACTATATATTTATATATTTCATTTCAGATACTCACGCACTAATTATATTCTTTTTCTAATCTTTTTTCCATCCCTTTTTGTCGCATACCTTTCATGTTAATTTATATGTTATCTTCTTTCCCAGTTTCTTTATTCATTATGTTTTTGTGTGATTAACCTGTAAACCGAAAAGTCAACTGTGTGCTCGTTAATAACATTTTGATATCACAGCTTTATTGCAATATATATTTATATATTTAATGTTATACAGTATATACTTAACTATTCGTGCGTTATACTTATGTATGGGTCCAGAGTGCAGCAATGATGGTGTTTCTTAACTAACCGACTAATTTACTAACAACTAACTAACTAACTAACTAACTAACTAACTAACTAACTAACTGACAGACTGACTGATTAACTAACTAACTAACTAGCTAACTAATAACTAGCTAACTAACTAACATCTATCTAACTAACTAACTAGATAGCTAACTAACTAACTAACTAACTAGGTAACTAAATAACTAACTAGGAAGTTTGCAAACCCAGTTTCGTCTTTATTTAATTGAATAAATATTTCTGAAAATGATCGTGTAGACCTACAAGCATAGATTGTAAACATCCTCATGAAGGCCAGTCGGGCAGATGATTTCTCCATAATAATAATGTGTTATTATAATGTATTTAGTCTGCTTAATACATATATATATATATACATATGTATTAAGCAGACTATATATATATATATATAGACGAGGGGGGGGGGTGTTCAGAAAGTAATGCACCGCATCGTTTTTTTTTCAGCTAATAATGAAGATAGAAGCATGAAATTTTGCACACTTTAAATATGGCATGTGCCGATTGTGTGAACCAAACTGTATCGCAACCGGCCAAAGAATATAGCTGCCCTAACCGTTGAAACCGAGCATGTTAGCATCTTGCGGTACAAGCAGCGAATTGTGATAGAATTTCTCGTTGCAGAGAAGGAAACTGTTGTGAACATTCACAAGTGTCTATGTGATGTGTATGGAAGTTTTGCAGTCGACAGGAGTACAGTCAACTGCTGGGTTCAGAGAATCAGAGAAGCAATAAGTTGAGATAAGGAGATGCATGATCGGCCGCGCTGTGGACGTCCTGCATTATAATGAGGGCATTATTCTTACTGATAGGCGTATCACTACTCAACAATTGGTCTTAAAGCTGTCAGTCAGCGATGGTAGTGCAAATGCAGTTATAAAAGCTCTCGGATTTTCTAAGCTTTGCGCAAGATGGGTTCCTCGAAGTCTCACAAATGACCATCGATTGCAAAGGAAAGCAATTTCTTCTGAATTGTTGGAGCGTTTCAATGCTGAGGAAGAGAACTTTTTGGCTAAGATCTTAACAGGTGACGAAACGTGGGCACATCATTTTGAACCCGAGACAAAAAGACAGTCAATGGAGTGGCAACATTCGCAGTCACCACGAAGAAAGAAATTTAAGACAACTCCTTCAGCTGGAAAGGTCATGATCACTGTCTTTTGGGACACTGAAGGTATGATTCTTGTGGGTGTTATGACAAGAGGAGAGACAATCAATTCGCAGGCTTATATTAAGACATTTTTAAAAAACTCAATCAACGTTTTCACAGAGTTCGGCCGCACAAGAATCCAGCAGACCTGGTTCTCCTTCACAACAATGCGTGCCCTAACACAAGTCTAGCAACATGGGGAGCAATCACCAAATTGGATTGAACTGTACTACCCCATCCACCCTGTAGTCCCGATTTAGCACCCTCTGATTTCCATCTGTTTGGTCCACTTAAAGATGCCCTCCGAGGGGTAAGATTTGAAGATGACGAAGGAGTGATTCATGCAGCGAAGAAATTGCTACATAATCAAGTGAAAATCTTGTACGAGCTAGGAATATGCACTTGTTTCACGCTGTCGTAAAGCCGTAAAAGTTGATGGGGATTATGTTCAGTATTACCAATGTTTACATGACATATCCATGTGTACTGTGTATAAATTTCATGCTTTTTAAATAAACATCTCCTGAGAAAAACGATGTGGTGAATTATTTTCTGAACGCCCCTCTTATTATGTATTTTTGTTAACTGCATAATTTTATTGTGTTTTAGCTGTTGCAAGTCGTCTAAAATGGTTCATACTGAAGACTTACAATTATAAAGGCAAAGTGATAGAAGAATACCATGAACCTGGCAATGAATTGCTTGAATATGACGTTATATTAACCAAGATTTCGCAGCCAGTAAGTTGGGTATCAATTGAAGGCAGTCGCAGAGTTGACACAGTATTAACAATGTGTGAAGTTGAAACTTATGGAGGTGAGTAGCTTGTAAATACGTTTATCTTCTAAAGGTGAGTAACACTGTATTAGGGTTTTGAAGACATGAGGGAACCATACATTTCCTCTGTGCGTATTTTAAACGGATTATAGAATATATCACATCTTAAATACAAATCTTCAGATTTCAGATGCAGTTATTTGGAGTAGGAGAAAAGATGGTATGCTTCGTTAAGTGCCACCATTGATCAGTAGCATCAAATGAAAATGGATCTATATATTATTACTGTTGTTGATTGTATTTGTATTGAACATAATGCTGCTAGTGTGGCATATATTCTAGCAATTTACATGCTTTGATAAGGTCATTTTAGCTAGTAAAGAGGCGTCTATTAGGAGATCTATACAGCCAGAGAAATGTTACCACCATGAGTTAGGACACTAACTGTACAACCAGTAAATAGATACCGATGTAGGGCTGGGTGCCATCTTTCCTGTCTGAAAAAAACATTTCTGTATGATGCCAGAGACCATTTGTGTAACCAACAAAGTGATACTAATATGTGTTAGAAACAAATAACAAGGTGATGTGAAATAGACGTCCTTATAAACAACAAGCATAGTAAAGCTAACATAGGGTAGGATATCTACCATACAAACAACAAAGTGATGCCTCTTCATCATCACTAATTTTGCGAACTGTTTTCATTCGTTCTGACGTATATAACTGGAAGAAACTCAACTGTCTAAATGATAAATTACACACGAACCACTAGTCAGTATCTTATACATTATGTTACGCTTTATTATTACGTAACATTTAGAAATAAAAAACAATGTACTTTTGCAGTAGCCGAAACATGTCTAGCATTTCTTCAAGTTTTATGTTTCAGCTGAGATTACATTCTGAAGCTTTCTTGAGACTGATAGAATATTTTTTTTGTTTTCTTAGTTCAAGCGTCTGTAACAGGAAAACAAAGCCATTATATGGACAGAATACTCCTTTGTAGAGAGAGCGAAACCTAATAGTAATTTCCTACATGATCTGAGAATTTGCCAGCTCTCAAGAACGAAGCCTGTTCTTCTCACTTTTCAAGGAGATAGGCACTCCTGGCGGGAAGCGATTAGAAATGCTCAACGTTTTTTTCTCTTTTGAAGTGTAACCATCGCCTAATTTGATCTTAAAACTTATCTTGCCTTTCCTGCCACATGAGACCAGCACTGGAAATGACAAGCTGAACTTCAAAATTTGTGATTTATAGTATTTATTTTGCGTATTCCATACACAGCATTAAGCATATTCTGTTGATTTTGCAATGTTTTTTTGTGGTGTGTTTCCTCTTGGTTGTCCTTCTACGCCCAGTTGGTTATATGCATCAATTCTGATATTGCTTCGACCTCTCATGTACCTACTTTTATATCTTTCACTTTAGCGCACGGTCTTGCCTTAATTACCCTACCTGGCTAAGGAACAACATATTACACTTGAACGTGCCCCGCTACTCTTTCTAGCACTGTATCAGAGAGTAAACCACATCGTTATTTACTGTTGATTACACTGGAAAATCTGTTTACCATTAAAAAGTGTTATGCAGTATTCTAGATCGCCGTGGAGCATTCTTCTTTTCCAAGCAAGGTTGCTACAACATTGCAATCATTTGTTACAGTTACTAAAGACAGGGAATGATTACATGCAGTTTTAGCATTTGATCTTTCTTCAGTTCCAGTGATATATACCTGGACATATCCTTACTTTTGTTTCCTTTCCTGTTCTTTGCTTTGTCTTTCCTGCCATTTGCTATATTGCTGTTTGTTCATGTATCATTCTTTTGTGCGTTATGTAAAATAACCTTGAGCTAGTGCTAATTAATAATCCAAAGCTCGTGCCCAGGCTTTGCTTTTAAGTGCAGAGGAGGCACTTTGTATCTTCTGATACTTAAAATAGTATGTCTTTGTTCTATTTTACAGTTATCTGTCAATGTATTAAATCTATTCTATGCGATTATCAAGATCTATGAGATAGATCCGATGTCAGATATCAGATCTAAATCAGATGCCCCTTCCTTATTGTTTATCACTCTGATGTAATAGTTTACAGTGGAAATGCTTACAGTCAAGATTATATTCTTTCACTTACTGTCGAAATGTTGTCTCTTTTCCTTCGACTGTTTTACTATCCGCTTCACAGACTTACTTCTTCCCAGGAACGATTATTCTCACAGTGGCATAATAGTAGCAGCAGTATTACGTTTGAAAACTTTATTGACGCACAGGTTGATGATGACGATATTGTCATGAATGACAATGTATACATATCCAAAAACTCGTGACAGAACAAACCTCTACTCAGACAACATGTAGAATAAATTTCCGGCAGATACAGCCGTCCGTAGGCATCACTGTCATCAGAACTTCTAGTTACATTTCTAAAACGTTCTACAGTATCTAGATACAACATAAAATTACATTTTGTCACAGACCAGCTAACCTGACCTACTCTGTCCTCACTAAAACTTCAGCTCTATTTTAGATCATCTGCTTTCTCTCTCACAACTTTTCTGTCATATGTTATGGGTGACGCACGTGCAAACTGAGACAAAGGGAATGGACTCTGTGCACAAACAGCTGATTACTTTGGAACATAACTCTTTTTATACCAACTTTCCCATTCTCAGATGAGTTGTCTAACTTTCATTGTATCCTCTGAAAACTTGTCGGACTTTCGTTCTGTCATTCTATATTCTATTATATGCATCCCATTTATTTACATTTCCACTTGCAGATACGAGATGAGATACGTAGAAGATAATATATTTCAATAATAAGCTCGTATTGATTGCCTTTTTCCGATACAAATGAAGGCAGATAGAGGTGTATGGTTCAGTTTTACAAAAAGACAGAAAGAGGGAGGAAAGTTGGCAGGGACGTGAATGATAGAAAATAAGATCAGAACGTATAAATGAACAACATACAACAATTAAATTTATATTTCGGCAAATACCTTTCCAAAGGACCACATATACCAACAACACAACAGATAAAAATAAGGAAATAGATGAAACACTTAGCTCTTGTTGGTAACCTCCTGGCAAGAAAGATTTCACAAAATGATTCCACACAGATATAGATAAGCGCAGAGTAGAAGAGAAGATTGGTTTAGAAATGACATAAAGAGGCGATGACTGAGTGTAGCAGAGAAATGACATAAAGAGGCGATGACTGAGTGTAGCAGAGAAATGAAATAAAGAGGCGATGACTGAGTGTAGCAGGTGCCTAACGTGCAGCCTAAGAGCCTTTGGCTTGCTCCTGTCAGATAACCCTGAGCCAAACAAAAGCCGCCAAGATGGCGCAGAGAATAAAAGTCAGGCAAAAATAAAGGGAGAAGTGGATGAACTACTGTACAGAGTGACTAGAGATTACTGAGTGGACAAAACTGCTAAGGATGTCTAGACAAAGAAGGCATCAAAGACTTCTGAGAATAGAGATAGAAAAGGCTGGAAAATAACTAATCCATGGCGAGAATGAGAAAATTAAGCGAAGTGAGAGAAGTTAATACAACAAAGCTGGCCACCAAAAACAGGAAACAGAAAAAAGGTAGCAAATTCGTAAAACTATAATGCAGTTCAAAGACATCCGGCTATGAAAAACGACGCATTCCAGAGTTTTCTGAGACCTTCATGGAAGAACACAAGCGGTTGCAGCGACAGAAATGTCCTATTTTTCAGATATAATGTCATGTCAGTGATCTCGCCTTTTTCTCTCAATTCTTTCGCAGTATCTTTTGACCATACTGACGGTTACCCAACCTCTTCTGTTGATTAGTGTGTATTATGTTACTTTTTAAAGCTCTTAAGCCGCCTTAGCCGCAATCAATTTCTTATTTTGTTCTGATTCCCTCCCTGTTTTAAGTATTGACAGGATTTTTCTTGTGATTCAGAAAATTCCTTATCATAACAGTTTTTATTTAATATCCTCCAACCACACGCTTGAAAGGTAGATAATTTTGATTTTTGTTCTGCACTGAAGGGATATTTTAGAAAATCGTGTTGCCATGTCAGTTACTTTTAAAATTGTTTTGTTTATATTTTTTTCCTGGATTAGTATAGTTGTAAATTAGTGGTGATCACACGATTTTGTATTTTTGTGAACTAATATCCCATTTTGTAAATTTTGTTTTAATCTATCATGTTAAATTCACTTTGCACCAGTCCAGTTGTCTGCTTCACCACGCAAATCTTTTACATATATATCAATCATTCCATCTAAACTGTTCACTGTTTCTTCACCTAAAGCTGAGAATTATTTGGCTTAAGGCCCATGCACTTTCAGAATATGAGCTGTTCAGTAGATTTAGTTGTCTTGATGCTCAAGTTTAACTCGTTGATGTGTCAGCCAGAAATACTGTCAACAGTGGAACCCGGCTCTAATTTCTGAGCTTTTGGTTTCTTACATGACCTCTATGTCTCTGAATTATCTACGTCACTAGCACGAGCACTGGGAATACTGTGAGCCCATTTCATTTCCTAAATGCAGGTCATTCCACCTCATATTCCATGATATTCCAAATCGCAAGACGAACCCTATGAAGCATATTTTAAACATGTTTGTGATTTGATGTGCACGCGGTACATCTCCAGTACCAGCCAAATCATTCTGTGACACTGATATGTGTGCATTGGCTTGATCAAGTCATATCATTTCAGGTCATTCATGTCTGTTATGCTTGTTGGAGTGGGTTTCTTGACCATTGAGTTATTTTTAGTTTTCCTGGGGCTCTGGAATCCCCATTTCTAGACAAAATTCTTGACCTCTTAATATTCTGGGAGCAGTTTACGAGAGCGATACTAAGATACAACATACTGAAAACCAAACTAGACGGCAAGACAGATGACAGTGATAATGTGCAAAAGTAAATAGCAGGATCTGCATCACAGACGTTTTACCGAAGAGATGTATGGATCCACTGGACCCAATCTTTCTATGACATGTGATAGTGATTAGCCGTAAGACTGAAACAAACCATTAAATATTTGACCCTCTTGCTGAAAACATTAGTTCAGAGTTTAATAATTTGAATATTCCGTTATACTACAGACTTGTAAACATGGTCTCTGTTTCATTCAAAGACACTAACCTGGGAACCTCTGACTTTGTAAATGACAAAACCTCAGTGCTTAAGCTTGATCCCAATTATCCTCCATTGCCTGTAAGGGATCATTTTCATGAAAGAACACGATAGCGTTCAACCATGTGTTACAGAAGTTAGTTTCTTGTTTCGCGTTTTAATTATTACCAATAATTCTATTTCTTTGTAACATAAAAATGACCAGTAAGCTGAAACAATGTTCGTCTAGGTCGTCCAACTGATTTCTTTTCTTCGGCATTCAAAAACTCTCATCATATTCCACAATGTCATTTGTCGGTGTTATTATTTTACTGTTTTTTTTTTCTTTTATTTCATAAACTGTTTGTAACAGACTGGCACAAAATGTTTGAAATGTAAATACCATCTTTCTTTTACTCTAGAAGTGATTTGTCCTGAGCAGAAGTGGGGTTTATATTGTTCTGAAGAATGTAACTGCCCACAAGGCGATTCATGTTTTGTGGTTACTGGACACTGCACTGCTGGATGCAGAATGGGGTTTTACGGGTTCGGGTGTCTTGAGCCTTGCTCTGATCATTGTGGTTATAATAACTGCTCGGCCCGACATGGACATTGTGCCCCTTGTAAACCTGGCTACACAGGAGAGAAGTGTGACACAGGTACATCGCTCTCAGAAAAATATCTCTGTGCACTGCTTATAAGAATTTTTATTCAGTTACTAATTTTAGTTCTGAAATATTGGAGGAAGAGTAAGACATAGAGAAGGGGGCCACTACAGAAGGGGGTCGCGACAGAAAGGGGCCACGACAGAAGGAGGAGACAAACATGACGTAAACATGCAAACATGCATAAGCTTCAAAATGTGACTGCGAACTGGTTTTAGGCCATAGAAATAGAACCAGATTAACACCTAACAAGTCTGTCAGGTAACTCTCTTATATTTCTGAGATAATGCATCGTCTATTTAATCTGTGAAATGCGGGAAATTTATCGTGAAACATAAGGATCTGTCTTTTGTATGTTTGCTTTCGAACTGACATAATTAGTTTGTACATATTACTCGAATTTTAAAGACTAATGTCGTTAGGCCATAGGCTTAATCTTATAGAGGATAATAACTTACTAAAATAGTAAATATTTAGGAAAAAAAAACGTGATTAGCCAGTCAAAGCAAAAACTAAAAAGATAGAAAATAAAAAGTATGTGGGAAAGATACTAAATGGCGCCTTATTGTTTAAGTCCGTGTGACCTCAGACTAGTTTTCATGACATCTGGGCTCATTTAAATATCTTAGAAACAGGGATCAAGTAAAGTCCTGAGTGTCTACATTGGCCTGCCTTAGTTCTTGTACTGAGCCTAAACGCAATATTTTTCCACGATGGTCGTCCCCTTGAGCACCGCACACAGCTGGACTAGAAACCTGGTCGTTTATAACGCATCTGTTTCCTCGCATGAGATTGAAACAGCAGTGAATTTAATGGCTAACAACAAAGCTGCAGGTGAAGATGAAATAACAGCCGAAATGCTAAAAGCTATCAATAGTGACAACATGAGACAACTACAGAGAATGTTTAACAAGATCTGGAAAGAAGAAAATGTCCCTTCTAATTGGAAGAAAGGAATCATTGTTAAAATACCAAAAAAAGTCAACCTTAGTGACTACAAGAATTGGAGAGGAGTAACTTTAACATCAGTTGTGTCAATAGTATTTTGCAAGGTCATTTTGAATAGACTCAAAGATATAGTGGATTCTGCAATGAGGGAAGAACAAGCAGGATTTCGAAAAGGCAGAAGCTGTCTCGACCAGATCTTTACTCTCAGAATAATACTTGAAGAACATATTGAAAAGCAGAAACCATTAATACTGAACTTCGTAGATTTTAAAAAGGCATTTGATAGCATACATAGAGATTCATTATGGATGATTTTATGTCTATATGGAAAACCATCTAAAATTGTCAACATTATTAAGGACTTATACAATGGATATGGTTGTGCAGTCAAGACAGAAGAAGAGATGAGTGAATGGTTCCAGATTGAAACAGGCGTGAAACAAGGATGTATACTTTTTCCTTTACTTTTTGGGATTACAATAGACTTTATAATGAAAAAATGCTGCACAGGTAACACAGGTATTGACTGGGTACATGGGACCCAACTAGAAGACCTTGATTTTGCTGATGACATAACTCTTATCAATAATAATGTGAGTTCCATGTAAGAAAAAACAGATAGCCTGTCTTCACTGGCTATTAAAAAAGGACTTGAAATTAACAAGCACAAAACAAAAATAATAAAAATTTCTCTCAATCAAAATGGAAAAATACACACAGAAGGGGCAGATATTGAAGAAGTCAATCAATTTGCATACCTTGGCAGCTACATAGACCAGGATGGTGACACTAGAAAGGAAGTTAGGATCAGAATTGCAAAAGCAGTATCGATCTGCAAGAACCTTGAGAACATATGGGATTCAAAAGTTATAAGCACAAAAACCAAGTTAAGACTATTCAATTCAAATGTAATGTCCACCCTCATTTATGCATGCGAAAGCTGGAAAACAACTAAAGAAATAGAAAAGAAATTAGACTCTTTTGAAAACAAATGCCTAAGGAAAATACTCGGCATCAAGTGGAACGAATTCAAGAACAATGCAGAGATAAGACAGATAACTGAACAACAACCAGTATCATGGATGATCAGGAAAAGGAGATGGACATATATTGGTCACTTGATGAGAAGAAATGATCAAATAATCCCAAAACAAGCTATCAAGTGGAACACAACAGGCCGAAGAAAAAATGCCAGACTGAGTGAAACTCTGAAGAGGACATTATTAAGAGAGGCCAAATTAACAGCCATAAAATCCTTTGATGAGGTTGAAAGACTTGGCGAAGACAGGAAAAATTGGCGAACTACTTTGCGAGCCTTGTGTGACGTTTAACGGCACGGGAAGGATATAAGATATAAGATAAGATTTCCTCGTGTCATACTTGAGAGGGAGTCGTCTTTCTCGTGTGATTTTTTTTTAAAGATTACCATCAACATTTAACGCAAGAAAGTATTGAAGAAAAAAGTCAGGTTCATAAATAAATGTTAAGAGTCACGTCTTCATTAGTCCTCTAAAATAATAATAATTCAAGCAGCAAATATATAAAGAATAAAGACTATAACCCAGAGGATATGGACTGAGAAAAGCAGCGGCCTCAACATGGAGAAAGACTCAAGAAGATGGGATCTAGTAAAGGCCCTAAATGAATACTCTGCTACAGCTCTCTGCAAAACAGTCTTAGAAGAGAACGATGCACATTACACTGGAAAGATGGCAGCAGACAAACTGGCGGAATAGTATAACAAGGAAAGCATTGCTACTACAACAAGAGCGCATACACGCAAAGTCAGGCAGGCTATAAAGAAAAACTAAAACAACACAACCCACATCCAGAAATGGCAGCCCAATTCACAGCGACCGAGCTTATTTCAGCAATCCACAGACTGAAGGAAAAGAAAGCTCCAGGAAAGATGTCTTTATAAATGATATGACTAAGCACATGGGGCCCATACCTAGATCAAAACTTCTTCAAATCTGCAACCAGTCTTGGAGCACAGAGAAATTCCCTAACAAACAGAGAGAGGCAGGCATAATTCCCATCAAGAAAAAGCAGACAAAACAAACACATCAAGTTACAAAGACATTAAGTTACAGACTAGTCAACTTACTAAGCTGCCTGGGTAAAGTCATGCAGAGGATGGTAAACACCGCACTATTTAAACATCTCAAGAAGAACAAACTACTAAAGAACATATACTCAGCATACAGAAAAAAAACCACAGCACTGAATACCAACTAGTGTATCTGGCTCAGGAAATTAGATGCCTTTCAAAAGAAAACAATTATTAGTTCATTTATAGACCTAGCAAAAACCCTTGGCGTAGTGTGGAAAGAATGACTCCTGCTCAGACTGTTGGAAAACAAAGTGAAAGGGAAAATGTACTTCTAGATAAGAGACTTTCTACGTTTCAGTACTGCGAGGGTAAAACTTGACAGGAGACTATGCAACCTAGTCAGAATCCAACAAGGAGCTCCTCAAGGTGGAGTCACTTCACCAACCATCTTTCTTATTTTTATAAACGACGTAACAGAAAATCTCCAAAAAAGTATCAAGACCTCTCCATGCTGGCTATTTTGCCATCTGGACAACCTGAGAAAAATTGGAAGCAGCAAAGAACAGATTACAAAAGGCACTTAACACCACAGAAGAATAGACAAAGGAGTGGGAAGTAAACATAAATATATAAAAAAAACACCACCCACGTGCTTCTCCCTATCAAGACAGCCTGAAAGTTTACACTCGAGATAAAAGAGAATGACTTAACACACAAAAAGAATCCAGTATATCTGATAATTAATGTATAAGTATACATCTATACACGAAACACTGCAGTAAAGCTGTGACACCAAAATGTATAAACTAGGGAAAAGTATATCTCGGGGTAAAGCTGGACAAAATACTAATATGCAGGTGCAGACTGGGGTACCAAAAGTAGCATCCTATAGAAAGTCTACTTGTGTATTGGCAACAAAAGACCGATAATAGAATATGGCATGCAGCCTGGGCCAACGCATCAAAATCAAACACAGGAAGACTATTTAGAGGCCTCAGACTAATGACACGAGGGATGAAAACCCCACATCGATCCAGGAAGTTGAAAGACATACTAGAATTCACTCCATCGAAGGGAGACGAGACGAGAAAGTACTTGTTCACAGCGAGAAACTTCTACGCCCAAGAAGCCATCCCTGCACAATAAGCTTCAACAATCAGTAAAATATCTTCCTAAAAGAGGCAACTTCAATTACATCTAGAAAAACCTGCATCAAAGCCACAAGGACCACCTACCCAGCTGACAAGAGGAAATAGAACAAGGAGGAAAGGGTCTCAATAAAAACTGAGATCCCAGGAATACAGAACAAGAGCGGCCAGTGCCCGCAACAGTTGAAAGCCCTCTCACAAGAGATGATAGACAACAGGCACAATACACACGAACGGACCTATGTGTAAACCGATGGATCTTCTGAAGATGTGGTCAAACACGAAGGAGACGGCTTCTTAATCACAGATGGATTGGATCCCGTTCATTGCCTGTGATCTCTTTACTGGTCTTTCCCCTTCACAGCAATGGAAAAGAGGTTTCCTACGCCTTCCTAACTGGCAAAATATCCTCCAACTACAGAGCTGAATCACCAGCACTCCTCATAGCCTTGAGATACCTTACAAAGGACGGACAAAGATAAAAAAAGATAATAAATAAATAAAAATAAATAAAATTAATAAAGATAGTTTACAAAGGATGGACAAAAATAAATAAAGATAAATAAATAAATAAAGATTGCTTTCTTCACTGACTGCAGATCACTCCTGAAAGTGTTACAAAACACCGATAATGAGAAATTCCAGAAGAATATAAAAAAGAAATTAACCATCTCTCAAAACACGCAGAAATAGCCTGCAGTTGCTACTCTACCACTGTGGCATCACTGGAAACGAAAAGGCTGACGCCTTAGCCAAACAGGGCAGCAGAATGGAACAAAACAGCCATAAAGTCAGTTACAGGGAGACCAAGACCATTATACAAAGCCGCTACAAACAATTGTGGGCGCAAGCAATGAATCGTATCCAATCCATCAATTGCAGAGGAAGCAACAAACGGTCTGAAAGCAAAACTGCCTACACACCAGCATAAAATAGACTGCTTCCTACTTTTCTGTCTAATGGTTCTACGTAAAAAGAGCATATTCTTTGCTTTCTATATAAAGAGTGAAAGTTGCTTTATTGCTCGAGATTGCTTCCAGTCTTAATGTGATGGACTTATTGTAGCTATTGGAGATGACATCAAATTATAGTTTATAACGATCATTTTAAATGCAAAGTAGATTTACTAAGCGAATTTTATCGAGACATGCGTAGTTTTGTCCTTGACTAACCTGCAGTCAGAATGTTCATTATATGTAATAATATACTATGTAAATGCTGTAACACTAAAGATGTACTTCTTATTGCAGGCTCCAGATTTAGTTTCTTTCAGCAAATAAGAATTATTCGACTTTCATAGCCACAATCCGTAGCAAGTGTGGCCGATAATACAAAAACTTTCAAAAAATGAAAGTATTGTTTTGTTTTCTTATATCAAAGATAAGCAAATAACCCAGTTAAATACTAATCAGAGAATATAGAGCAAATGTTAGAACAAAAAGAAATTTATTAAAATATCATGATCCACCTTATAACTTTGACCCATACTCCGAATGAGAATAAAAGAGTTGCTGTTTGGGCATTTTCTCTTTTTCTTTATCTATTCTTTCCTATTAGTCCTTCAAATTCGGCAAATGTTGTTGTTAAACTTGCTTTACTGTTAAGTTCTTGATAGAAGTCCCCGCTTTTCTTATTTTGATGGTATGTCTGCATCTCATTCAACAAGCCTTTCATATGTTGTTTTTGTTGACGAATACATTTTTGATAGCATTAAGGGTAAATCAAAAATAGGGTCACAGTAACGTAAAGTCAGACAAAGATTTACCCTGCGGTAATTACATTTATCAATGTCATATACTGAATAATGCTCAAAATAACAGAAGACTCTCAAATATACTCTGAAGCTGAAGAATTTGAACCATAAAAATACAGCATCACTAGTACATTTTCATATATATATATATATATATATATATATATATATATATATATATATATATATATATATATATATGAACGTATGGTTGTGTTTGTTCCAGCATAACTCTGGAAATACCTGGAGCATTTTCAACCAAACTTACTACACACATGACTCACGGTCTGGAGAAAAGTAGTGTTGGTGTATGACGCCCCTAGCATCTCACAACTTGATTATATACAACATTTTTATTGTCACTACCACGAGCAAAAATAATTCATTTCTTGGGTGAACTCACCCTTGAGCAAGCAGCATAAGGTTGTCCATGGGAGAAACATAGAGATTTCAAATTCACTCCGCAGTATTAATAAATAATACATTCTCTATCAACGCCGAGTCATCAGCTAGTCGGAATATATAGCACAGACAAAATAGACAGTTAAATTACAGTAGTAGACAAAAAAGTAGACTCAACATCAAGAACAAAGAAGACAAAGAAGTATGATATAAACATATAAAACCAAGTTCAGTTACAAGTGATACCTAGAAGCTTGCGGAAGTAGATATATTCATCTATCTTATCAGCCACCTGGTAAGTGGACAAACAACGACATAGAAAATCTAATAAATGAAAATAGAGCTCGGATATACACTCGGTATTCTACCCGTAAATAATGCTTTTGAGAGAACTGTAAAAGAAACAACGGTGTCTACATTTCACAGAGACTATATACTAAATATTTTTAATTTAATATAATGACCATTTTAAATGCAAAGTAGATTTACTAAGTGAATGTTATCGAGAAATAGGTCGTTTCAACCTTGAATAACTTGCACTCATAATGTTCAGCATATGTAATAATATATAATGTACAAAAAAAACTTAAGATATGCCTATTTTTTCTAGATTCCAGATTTAGCTTCTTCCAAGTAATATTTTCACGTGTCTTTTCTCCATGTCAGTTACTGAGAGCGTATTCAAAGAAACTAGTGAGATGCCCGGAATAAACATTAATGGAATAGCAGTCAGTAATCTGTCAAATGATACCGTGTTTATGGTAGAGAACCAAAAAGACCTACAGAATCTAGTGACGCGAATAAATGATGAAAGTACGGACTGAAAATAAATATCAGAAAGACAAATTTAATTAGCACAGAAGGAAAACACTAGCAGCAAATACAAGAAAATAAATGGAGAATTACATGAACAGGTGAAATGCTTCAGGTAATTTGGGCCACATGATAGAAGAGGATGGAAAATATGAAACAGAAATTAACAAATGTATAGATTTGGTTTAGAAAACGCATTCAGCAAAATGAGGAAGAGCCTTGAAATGTAGATATGCAGAAGATTAAAGCGTATTCCATGAATAGAAAAGAAAAATAACAACGAAGTAATAAACCAAATAGAAGTGAAAAGATAAATAATGAAAATCGTAAAAACAGGACAGTTAAGATACTTTGAAGAGAGGCACAATACTATACCGAAGACCCTTCTTGAAAGCAACATCGAAGGGAAAAGAACAAGAAGAAGACAGCGATATAGATGGGTGGACAGCATCAAGAGATGGGTGGACAGCATCAAGAGATGGGTGGACAGCATCAAGAGATGGACAAGTTTTGCCAAGCGTTCAACGAAGAAAAGAAAAAGAGCGTAGTAGAGATTCACTGCACCCAAACTTCCATGGGGAGACAGCATCATGATGGTGATGATGATGAGTAAATATTTTATATAGATTAATGACGTTTCATTACCATAATCCATAGCGCATGTGGTTGATAATACAAAAATAGTAATGAAAGTATTGTCTTATTTTTCTAACAAACGACCCAGCTAAAAACTAGTTAGAGAATATTGAGAAAATGTTGGAGTAAGAGAAAAATTATTAAAATACTATGATCCATCCTATAACATTGACCCACAATCTGAGTGCAAATAACAGGTATATTCTACAGGCCTTTTTCTAAATAAATACACTCAGTCCCCTGTGTGCATAAATCACAGTAAAGAACAATATTATAAAGAAATTACTCACCAAAATAAGAAAATGAGATGCTAAGACTCGACATCACAAAAGTACTTCAATCTCTGGCCTAGGAAGTGATGGAAAGCAAGTCAGTAAATGGGTTCTGCTGAAGATCAAATGAAGCGTTCTGTGGGTTAAGGGGTTCAAGAAAGAATGAACAGTGAGATCAGCCATCACTAGATTTCGAATTGTTAGCTTGTAAAGCTTTTTAATGCCGACTGATATGTTAATGAGAAACTTTTAAAACGATTTACATTTAGACATCCCGAGAAACAAATATTAAAATGTTATCACTTTATATATTTAAGAGCGTAACAAATGGCATCTTTCTTCATTACGTTTTCAGAGTGCCCATTTGGCTTTTACGGGGACAATTGCGAGAGGTCCTGCTTGGAGGACTGCAGAGGTGATGCATGTGACATCATCAATGGCACTTGTTTACACTGCGGCGGTGGCGTCTATGGAAAAGATTGTTCCATACCGTGTCCGGAAGGTTGTCATGGCAAGGACTGCACAATGATCCAAGGCTCTTGTTTCTCTTGTAACACAGGGTATTATGGACTCAATTGTTCCACGCCATGTCCAGAAAACTGTCAAGACAAGAAGTGTAGAATAATCGATGGCGAGTGTTTTTCCTGTAACACAGGATATTATAAATACAACTGCACTGAGCCATGCCCTTCCGAATGTTCTGGTTCAGCCTGTCACACAGAAACTGGTGAATGCTTGGGTAAGAATAATCTCCGAAGTCATACATGTTGTAAAGTCTTTGGACAAATAAACTTATGAGTTATAATAACATCAGCTTTAAGTTTACAGCAGCTGATTACATTACTCTATAAGATAAATAAACTAGGGGAAGGCATTTTAAAACTAGAAAGTACTCACATACAATGGAATTTCGTGGTTTGTTAAGAGCAGACACTTGTGATCTCATAACTCAGACTTCCTATAGTAGGTTTAATGGCGAGCAACAGCTAACTAGCCGCCGATGTATGAATGAAAACACTAATAATATAAAACAGTTACAGAAGTATGCCGTTACATATAATGCCCGTCTTGACAACAATGAAAACTGTGCCGATCGTGAAAGCAACGGCTGGTCACGGCGCTAATGAAAATAGAATGATATAGTATGGTATGTTTCAAGACATGGCACTAATTAAAATACTTTGCAATTGTGAAAAGCCGCCACCCAAGTGATAAACTGTACTACTTTTTCTTCCTCTATCTACTGATTACATCTGAGGAATTTTGATGTGTAACTGAGAACGAACACATCTCAACAGTTTTAGAACCACAAACACTCAAATTGATAATAGCAATTACACATATTTATTATGGGAAAAAATGAGTGGTGAATAAATGAGGATGTAGCAGTAAATTGAGTAAACAGATGAATAATCCAACTCCTCCCCCGACGAGAACTAGTGTGACATATAGAGAGGGAGTGGGTAACAATCACTCTCAGCTAGGAAAAACAGGCATTCAACATGATGGAATAAGAGCCAAATTACTAACTCACTGAAAATTCCATGGATCCTTACATACAACTTCACATCACCAAAAATATCGGACTTAAAAGTCCTCAAAAATCTCAGTAGAACTAATTCACATTTCTTCTGTTACAAACTATTTCTAACAACTCGTAGCTGCATCAAAAATCTACACATTTCATCCATGAGGAAAAAACTAACAGATCACATCCTAGCATCCTATCTGAAACATCTTTCTCGGTCAAACTCTACATAATGAATTTGCAATCATAATGAATCTCAAACTACTAATCAATCTAATCCTTATGATCCCCCTACGTAAGAGTTTTGGTGCTTAAATGTGAACTACAATTCCTATTCCTAAATCTTCCCGAAGATTCTATCTCGTGGAAGATAAAAAAAAATCGTGATTAAAATATTTTTGCCTAAAATCTCAATCCGTGAAAAAATTACCTGTTTATGACTTTGCACAATAAACTAAAAACAACAATCCTATTTTAAGATTTTCTGTAATTAAAAATAATGAATTAAATAAACAAGTCCTAAATAACTTTAGTTAACTGTAAAAAAATCCCGTGCCTGGACATGACAAGAAATGCCCTTCATTGTGGCAAACCTGACCTATAGTTGACCTGTACTTTAAAAAAAATAACTAAGGGCGCTAACCACTACTTCAGTCTACCAAACACATCCTTGGTTAACTCCTCTATAACGTAAAATAAAAGATAAGAATTGCAGAATTAAGGAATTTTGTTATATTCCACAGAACGAGCTATGAAACGAAAATGCTTTACTGAGCACTGTGGACCACAGTAAGAAAATAAAAGAATGTTGGAATTTTAAATATAAGAATAGACTGTTATCAAATTTCACTTACACTATAATTTTCTTTGTCAAATAGTCTCTGGGATTGCGGTTTATGAATTTATGTATTTGTGGAGCGGTATTTGATGTATGTGGATGTTTCGCCTTCTACAAACAATGTTTTGGATAAGAGTGGCTTAACTGATTGTGACACGGTGATGAAAACATCAAAGCAAAGACTACAGAAACTTCTTCTTATATGTCAGATAAGTGCACTAAAAGCTGCCTAGCCGCTGATATAAGGAATAAGGAATGCGCGGGAAGAACTTTCAAAGTACTCATCAATTAATGTGAATATCAAAGCTTATCAGAAAACGTAAAATAAAGCTATAGAGTATTGTTATTAGTGAAAAGATACGTTGGGACTAACTGTAAAACAGCTGGCAGAAACATATAACAAGTAGCAACATATAACAAATAGCAACATATAACAAGTAACAACATATAACAAGTAGCAACATGTAACAAGTAGCAACATATAACAAGTAGCAACATATAACAAGCAGCAACTTATAACAAGTAGCAACATGTAACAAGTAGCAACATGTAACAAGTAGCACCATATAACAAGTAGCAACATGTAACAAGTAGCAACATATAACAAGTAGCAACATGTAACAAGTAGCAACATGTAACACCAGAGTTATGAATTTAAAATAATAGTCAAAGACGGAAACGTGTCCATTTATTCACACTCGTAAAGACAAGCACAGTAAGTTGAACCAACTATAAATAGTAGATTAATTCGAAGTAATTATATAGATGTGAAGACAGTAATAATAATTTAATTATTTCATTTCTTCTGTTTAGTGTAAGAAGAGTGTATTTATGTACTGAAACAGTACATACAGCAGTTATAAATAACTAATTTAACAGTGCTTAAAATCGTAAGCTTTGAAGATTATAAAAATGTATCCAAAAGGAAATGATGTACATGTTTACCCAAAGTACACATACGCTGTGATCTAGTAAATGATGAGAGAGTGTGGGATAACGCATTTTGTAAGTAGTGACAGCTCAACATACAACAATATCCAGACAAACGAACACTTCACGCCGGCAATGACCGAGACTGAGGAGCATTCTCTACATTGAACAATAAGTCCAAGCATAAATCCAGCTCCAAGATATATACTCCAGGTATATTGACTTTCTCAGCACTCAAGCTCATAAATAACCCCATGCATTCATCTTCTAGTTTTCGCATAGATGTTCACCCTCAAAACTTCTGCCTCTCGTAATCAACTTCAGTAATAATTCAGTCACATGACAAATGACAAACGTCCACCTCGTCGCTTTAGACGTGTGCTGTAGTAAAGTATGAAGAGTAATCCATATACTGATATACTGCTATAGTTAAGCAGTATTGTTTGGGATATATATATATATATACGTGTATTTTTCTATATATATATATAATTACGATCAACTTACTTCTCTCCTGTAGAAATTAAAACTAGCGGATTAATCTCCAAAATAAATTTTCCACAATTAACATAAATCTGCAAGAAACTGCTAGCATAAAGCATACTCAGTGTTACTTATGGGTAAAAAATACACTGAATGTATTCTTATATCTTATACCTTCCCGTGCCGTTAAACGTCACATAGGGCTCGCAAAGTATTTAGCCAATTTTTCTTGTCTTCGGCGAGTTTTTCAACCTCATCAAGGGATTTTATGCCTGTTAATTTGACCTCTCTTAACAATGTCCTCTTCCGACTTTCACGTGGTCTGCCTCTTTTTCTTTGGCCTGTTGTGTTCCACTTGATAGCTTGTTTTGGGATTCTCTAACTGTTTCTTCTCATCAAGTGACCAACATATGTCCATCTCCTTTTCCTGATCACCCATAAGACTGGTTGTTGTTCAGTCATCTGTCTTATCTCTGCATTGTTCATTGAATTCGTTCCACTTAATGCCGAGTACTTTCCTTAGGCATTTGTTTTCAAAAGAGTCTAAATTCTTTTCTATTTCTTTAGTTGTTTTCAAGCTTTCATATGCATAAATGAGGGTGGATATTACATTTGAACTGAATAGTCTTAACTTGGTTTTTGTGCTTATAACTTTTGAATTCTATATGTTCTCAATATTCTTGAGATAGGTGCTACTTGTGCAATTCTAATTAAAACATCCTTTCTGATGTCACAATCCTGGTTTGTGTAGCTGCCAAGGTATGCAAATTGATTGACTTCTTCAATATATGTCCTTTCTACGTGTATTTTTCCATTTTGATTAATGAGGAGTTTCATTATTTTTGTTTTGTGCTTGTTAATTTCAAGTCCTATTTTGCTAGCCAGTGAAGACAGGATATCTTTTTTTTTCTCCCATGGAATTCACATTGTTACCCATAAGAGTTATGTCAGCAAAATCAAGATCTTCTAGTTGGGTCCCATGTACGTAGTCAATACCTGTGTTATCTATGCAACATTTTTTCATTATGAAGTCTATTGTAAGTTCAAAAAAGCAAATGAGATAGTATACATCCTTTTTTCACGCCTGTTTCAATTTGGAACCATTTACTCATCTCTTCTGTTTTGACTGCACAAACATATCCATTGTAGAAGTCCTTAATGATGTTGACAATTTTAGATGGTATTCCATATAGACTTAAAATTCTCCACAATGAATCTCTGTGTACGCTATCAAATACCTTTTTAAAGTCTATGCAGTTCAGTATTCATGGTTTATGCTTTTCATTTTTTCTTCAAGTATTATTCTTAGAGTAAAGATCTGGTCAAGACAGCTTCTCCCTTTTCGAATTCCTGCTTGTTTTTTCTCATTGTCGTATCCACTTTATCTTTAAGTCTATTCAAAACGACCTTGCAAAATACTTTTGACACAACTGATATTAAGGTTACTCCTCACCAATTGTTACACTCACTAAGGTTACCTTTTTTATTATTTTAACAGTGATTCCTTTTTTTCTATTGAGAATGAACCGTTTCTTCTTTTCAAATCTTATTATACATTCTCTATAGCTGTCTCACGCTGTCACTATTGATAGCTTTTAACATTTCGGGTGTTATTTCATCTTCACCTGCAGTTTTGTTGTTAACCATTAAATTCACTGCTGTTTCAATTTCATGCAATGTAATTTCATCTAGGCTGACATTTAGTTGTGGAGCTGGTAAGTCGGTTTTAAGGTTTAACAATTCTTTTTGGATGTTGTCGATTAAATTTCTTGAAAATGTTCAGCCCATCTTTGCTTTTGGTCTTTACCTGATGTTAGTAGGGTTCCAGTGTTGCTAATGATTGGTCTTTCTTTAGATGTAATAGTACCTGTTAGCCTCTTTTGTATGTTATATAAAGTTTTGCTGTCTCCTGTTTTTACTGCTTTCTCTGCCTATTTCGCCATATTGTCTATGCATTCTCTTTTATCCCTTCTAGCTGAACTTTTTACTTTCTTGTTTATTTCTTTGTATGCTGCTTTCGCCAGATCTTTCCCAAGATCTGTTTTTACATTCAAAATGTCTAGTTTGGCTTCTCGTCTTTCATGTATGTACTTCTATGTGTTTTCTGAAATCCATGCTTTGGTTTGGTGTTTTGTCAGCCCAGCGCTTGCTTTTGCTGCTATGATTATGGCTGTGCTGTATGAATTCCATAATCCATCTATAACTATCTCCTCTACTCCACTGGGTGTTGTGGAATGATTGGCAAGTTCCTGATTGAAATTATTATTAGCATTCTCTCTTGTTGGCTGTGACTGTTTATCTTTCTGTGTATTGATTTCTTATGTTGGCTTTTCAGTTTTAATTTTATTTTCCCTATACACAGATTGTGGTTACTGTTGATATTTGCACCCCTTATGCTCTTACATCTATCAGAGATGTTCTGTAGTGCTTTCTAATACAAAAATTATCTATCTGGTTTCTAGTTCTATCATCTGGAGATATCCACATTTTTTATGTATCTCTTTGTCCCTCCAAAGACCATGCCCTCTGTTAGACACATGTCAATTAATCTTTATCCGTTCTGATTAACCATGTTAGTTCCTTCTTTTCCCATTACTTTTTCAACATCGGTGTTACCTTTCCCTACCTTAGCGTTGAAGAACCCTATAGAAATAAAGATGTCGTGTTTAGGGACTTTGTTGATGATTTATTGTAATTGGCGATAGAAATCGTCTTTCACCTCATCATCTGCATCGTTCGTGGGTGCATAACACTGTATTATTGTCATTCTTTCGCGTCTTAGGTTGTATCGTGCTCTTATTATCCGACTGTTCACTGGTTCCCATTCTACACGGCTCTTTGCTGCTGCATTTGACATGATAATACCTATCCCCTCTTGGTGTTTCCCATCGTGTATGTCTGAATTTGTTATTAACTTAACCTTTTCTGCCGATCTTTTACCTGCTTCTGGCCATCGCATATCACTGATGCCCAGTACGTCTACGCGGTATCTCTACATTTCTTCTAAATGTATTATCGGCCAGTAATTATTTCCGATAATGAGAGACAATTTCATGAATCGTAAGACACTGTCACATGCTGGTACTTTGTAATATAATTATTTATGGGTGAGACAACAAGTCCGTAACAGAAGAAAAGGCTGTACATAGTCTTCAGATAAATGGCACAGAATACCTTTGGTGAAAGATTTTAGTTAAAGTTTAGTGTTTCATTTTTTATCTGTTTTTCTTCCTTTTATCTGTTGTGTTCTTTTTTGTATTTGGTCCATGACAAAGGCTTTTACTGAAATATTAGATTGTTGTATGTTATTTATTGTTAGTGCTCATCTTACTTTCTATCATTCTTATTCCTGCTCACGATCTGCACTTTTTTCCTTGTAAAACTGAACTATACAAAATAGAGTTCCTTTATTACTAGAACCGTTTTAGCCGCAGTCGTCGTTTCTCTTCTTTTTAAAATTAATGCGTCACTCTAGAATAACCGCTAATGAAAGTCCATGGTGAAGTACTCTAATGCATTGCCTGTAAAACGAGTGTTTATTAATTCAATTCGCAGATGCCTTCAGGAAATACCGCCAATATCTCACTGCGGCCATCCCGCTGTTCTTATTTCTGATATGTCTACTGCTGTGTCGGAGAAGACGGTAAGCTGAAGTGTACACTTCAAGAGAGCTGAAACAAGCCATAAAAACTGATGCTTTTTTATGTAGTATAACAAACAACCTATGTTTTTATGTTTATGTGGCATAACAAGCAGTCTTACCGCTCATATTTGCTGTTTTCATGGTGTTTATCAAACATTTTAACCGCTTCTAGTGTGAAAAAGTGTTTGTAAGCAGACTGTAAGTGTGATCAGTCTGTAGTTAGGACACTCCCAGGATTTCTGTGTGTGCTCAGCCTTTAAACGCCCACTGAAGTGTGTGCCTGCTGATGGAACCATATATGCTCTCTCTCTCTCTCTCTCTCTCTCTCTCTCTGCGCGCCCAATTCTTAACCCTTTTGAAATAAAGATCATTCAATCAATCAATCTCTCTCTCTACAATGACACAGTTAGAAAAGCACCTTGTTAGATATTGTTAGAAATTATTTTAATGTCTGTTAAAAAAAACATATGTTAGAAGATATGTATTTACAATGTATTTTTGTTTATGTATATGTCTGCGTGTGTATGTGTGCGTGAGTGCTATTTTATTAGGTTAATTACTTCTTCTCTTTTATTGTGAATGTAGTAGTTAAATCTTACACTCTTTTGATATGTTTTTCCTAATTTAATTTATATATTTGTACTAAATCAAGTGTGTGGGAAGAATGAAAGATGGAGTGATGAATGGCAGAATTTAAGACGGGCCTGCGTGCCCAATTCTTTACCCTTTAAAAATAAAGATTATTCATTCATTCTTTCTCTCTCTCTCTCTCTCTCTTTCTTTCATTATTCCCATGTGTAAAGTGTATGTTCAACACTTATATGCTAACAAATGGAAAAGAGACAGAGCTTACTGTGGTCTTAATTTTGTTTTTAATTTTGATCCTGTTTGCATAAAAAAATAACAAGTTTCAGTTGAGCTATTTTTGTAGGGGACACACTTCGACTTTTGGCTATCCTCGAGATGGGGAGACAATCATTAATTTAATCTATAAAACATTGCTGCACGACTAGAACATTTTGTTTTTTGCTTCTGAAGAAGTTCTATATATGTTCTACTGGGTTCGCACCATGAAAGCCAGCGTGAGCAAGAACAATGATGTTATGATACAGCAAAAAGATGCATATGACCCAAGCATGCTTTATTATTATTATTCTTCACCACAAGTTCATCCACTGACGCTGGAAAAAGAAGGGATCGACTGAGGCATCTTATATGGCCAAAGCTTTCAAGAAACGTCATCATATCGCAAACTGAATTCTAGCGTGCGTCAGTTATCAGGATTTCATCATTCACAAAGCTGTCCTAACTTCTAGTGACCGCCCCACAGATCAGCTTGTTAGATTAAACATTATCCTTCTTTTTTACGAAAGACAAAGTTGTATATCAGTCGTAGGTCTTTAGTTCAACCCCCGTGCTTAAACAAAGCCAGCTGTACAGTTTTTTTTTAGTGTTCACATTTGCCAAGTCACATAACTTCTTCTTCTTCTTCCTCTTCTTCTTCTTCTTCTTCTTCTTGAGCTTTCTGAGCCATTAAGGATTATTGCTCCAGATAAAGTTCGCCTCCATTCCTCTCTATTCTCAATCTTTTCTCTCCAGTTGGTGAGACCAATTTCATTTATATCCTCTTCTATGTTGTCTTTCCATCTCTGTCTTGGCCTACACCTTGGTCTTGTTTCTCTCATTTCTTGTGCATGTATCATTTTCATTTGTCTGTTCAATTCCATTATTTCTACATGCCCCAGCCAGCGTAGTCTGTTCAGTTTCAAGACATTTATAATTCGTTGAGGGAAATATATATATATATATATATATATATATATATATATATATACTTGATTAAACGCCGTGGAAGGGATACGAAGCCCAGTTTCAAATAAATGATTGTCTCAGATAAATGCCGAGTCTGAAACAAAAGCCGGTCAGCACATCGTCTCTCTCTTTCTATGGAAAGACATGTGGTATAGGTAAACACTGATGCTGTGGAGACATAATTGGCATCTCGTGAATTAAAAAAAACAATCTATATTGAATAGATACCGCCTCTAATAAAGGTCGAATCACGACGATAGTTTTACGAATCAATGCCGGGGAAGTTTATTCAAGAAAATTATATGTATGCATGCATGTATGTATATATATATATATATATATATATATATATATGTATATGTAATCCCCTTCCGAATGGCGTTGATTATCATTCTTTTTCCACAATTCCTTGCTCTGAGTGCTGATTATGACCTGTGCTGATTATGACCTGTGCTGATTATGACCTGTGCTGATGCTCTTTGTTTGTGCTATCTGGCTAATCCGTCCAGCGATTTCTTTCTCTGTCTACCACTGTCTCTTTAACTGATGTCACATTGCATTCTAACTTGACTCGCCGTAAAACGTGTAAAAAAGTCTTTTCCTGACTTTTGTTGTTTCTCTCGTCTCTCCGGCATCTCTCAGAATCTCCTCGTTTGATTTCTTTGCTATCCTTTGTATTCGTAGCATTCTTCTAAGGAGCCACATTTCAGTGGCTTTCACTTGACGTTGTACTTCATTAGTGACTGACCACGCCTGGATCTCGTAAAATAAAATTGGCTCGATGTAGTACAGGGGTACTTTTTTCCTCACTCCAAGTGACAGTGATTTATCACACAGAATGCTGTATATATACACACACACAAACACGTAAGGTATTTTTATGTGCCCGATCATTGCATAGTCATACGAAATATTACTAAAAATATTTTTAAAGTAGTTATTACTCAATGTATGCTGAAATATTAATATCTGCTTCTTTCTTGCAGGCGCAAGGGGTCCAGAGATGAAGCTTAGAAACCGACAAAGCACGTAGCACGACGATTCTATAAAATAAAACAAACGTTCTTGTTATTAAATTAAGAAAAATGTTTTCATTATATTTTTGTTTCTTTCTTATTGTGTTACTTTTAGTTCAAGCTGAATTCCTTTCCTTTAGAGAATAATGGAATTAAATGTTCTGCATGGACGTAAAGAAATAATGATCAGAGATATTCTTAGACAACTAAACATTTACTTTGCCATTAAAGAGGAAAAAAATTACTGATAAATAGTTCAGGAGATACCATTGTGATGTTTTTGTATACACATTTTCTAAAGTACAGAAAGCTAATGATAATGACAAAAGTGAAAAATAAAACAGGTTTATAATTTTATGAATACTAATGAAGAAAAGAAAATTTGTAAAACTATGTGATTCTTGTTGTGGGCATCGTACATTCTGTTTTCTTATGCTTTGAAAGATTCTTTACAGTTTCTTGATATTACTCTAGCAAAGGTCAATCTAAACATAACATCGAACATGCGTAAGTATATATGAATATGCCATAATATGAATATAAAGCAATTTAACATTTATTTAACTCTGGAGTAATATTATGTCGGGAAAAAAAAACAGCCACAATTTTATAATATTTTGCCCTAGTTACATTATACGGGATACATACAGCTTCATCATAGAAAAGTCTTGTTTAATAGTCATTTACTGTGTTACCTCTTCGCCTGCTTCTCGTAGAGGGTGCATCAATGGTCACATTAAGCATGCAAGCAAAGACATCTAATATCCAACCAGCTTCTCCAAAGATGGCAAAAACTGATTTTATGGTCTACGCTTGTCTGTGGTCATGTCAGTATTTGAACCAGATATTAATTTATACATTTTCTTTCCTTCTTCAGAGCACCAAGAAATTCAGTTTTATGCCTGTGTATAAGGTTAATCTATCGCTCTTCAGAAAGTAAAACAACTAAAGAGTCTGTGGAGATAAACAGAACAGAACTACAAAAATAAGATTTTTAAGGTCATGCACCTTTCCCATCACAACATATGCTTGTGAGACCTGGACACTTAACAAAACAGCTGAGAAACACATAAAGGCCTTTGAATGTAAATGCTACAGAAGAGTTCTCCACATATCGTGGATACAAAAAAGAACAAATATATCTATACTACAAGAACTTAATATTGAAGGAGGCTGGCTAGTAAAGAGGATTAAAGAGAGAAAACTTAAATATTTTGGACACATTAAACGTCATGATAATCTAGAGAAGATCGTTCTGGAAGGGTACATAATGGGGAAAAAAAAAGAACGGAAGACCAAAACGAAGATGGCTGCAAGACATCGTTGATAATCTGCAAATGGATGCATCAGCAGCAGGCCATCGTCCTCACAACCGAGAGGCCTACAGGAGTGCTGTTAGGGATGCAAAGTTCCGCAAGGATGAATATAAGGTTCATTTGGAATTTATTTGTTCGTGACCTCTCGCCATATGGTGACTATGAATTCTTGCAGACTGTAGATTATGTTCGCCGAAAGAGTACAACTTTGCAGTAATAAAGCTGTTCCTACTTTTTTCCTAGTTTATACATTTTGTTTTTGCTTTATCTTTTGGTCTCTCTTTGTCGTCGCCCCCCCCCCTTTGCAAGTTTATTGTGTCTGTTCTCTTCATTATCTCTGTCTATTTCCATTATATCGATACTGATTTAAACAAACTATGAGGAGTTAATTTTCATGCAAGTACGCATAAGTTTAGTGCTGTGTGTGAAGAAATCGAGAAGGACAAAAATGTTCAGAATAAATAACTTGCGATAATCTTTGGAAAGATCAAGAACAATTTATCAGATGGGAAGAACAAGTTCGAGAAATACTCAACAGACTAGATCCAGAAACAGAAGCTGATACACCACCACCAGACGCGCAACTCACGATAAAGAAAGGTAGTATCACGTCAGGAAATCCAGATAGCCATCCAACAAAGCAAAAGCAACGAGACTCCGGCGAAGGCAGTATCACAGCAGGTATGATAAAGGCGGATACTTCCCTTAGTGCTAAGATTCTGGAAGACCTTTTCAATAAATTTTTGGAAGCAGGAAAGACATGGCTTGTATACGAAATTTCTCAGGACAGGTCTGACTGGAAAACCTTCGTTAATGCCTTATGATCCATTTGGAGTACATAATAATGATGATGATGATAATCATAACACATCTGTCCATAGTATATGACTCATTATGTTACCTGTATTATAAAATTAAAAACCTCAATATTCGTCTACTTTCTGCTGATTTGGGCTTTGCGAATTACTTTGTGTCAGAAACATTCCTATGATACTCAGTTTTCAGTGTGTACTAACATGGAATGTCGATTAATTATCAATTCTGAAAATTTACAGATAAAATTTTCAGCCAGTGTGATAAATGAAATAATCTTTGTCGCTAATCTTATGTCAGTTCTTTAATCATATTTTTACTATTTTGAGACTGTATTTTTTAATGTTTCTGGTATTTAAAATGTGTGAAATATCTAAAATATTCCTTTACTGGAGCTGTTCGGGTAATTATGTGTCAAACTAGTACACTATGTTTAAAAACTTTTCAGTAACAAAAAGTATGCGTCTAGAAATGGAATTCAACATGTTTTTGACACAACAAATATATTTGTGGTTTGTATACCTAACAGAATTATTATGTGTTCTTATAATTTCATGAACAGACGTTGTTATAAATAGGAAACAACGAGGTACGGTAAAGTAACAGAACAGTTTTGTAGGATTAGACCTTGAAAATATCGTAGACAAAACGCGTTTAGAGATGAGAGAAAGAACACGTACAAGAGGATTACCTGGGATTCGAACCAATGTCTCCGGTAGGACATGCAGCCGTCTAGCACGAGAGAACAGCGTACCAGGGAACAACGGCTATCTAGCACCCACAAAAAAGGTGTTTTACAGCGACGTCATAAGTACGTGTTTAGTCGAAACGAAGATTGCGACACCAGGAAAGAAACGATGTCATGACACAGAAATTCCGTTACTTAGAAACAGTCTGGAGTCCATAGCTGATATGTCAGCGTCAGGATTAGCGACCCATAGCTGACCAAGACCCTGTCCTACCTCTCCGTCGTACCCCCAGTAACAGACATAGCCTGGGTAACGGGCAGGGATCCCCAGAGTCCCCAAGATGGTGGAGTCTGCTAAAGAAGATTGCACACTCCCTGCTTGTTAGCTGTACTCCGGGACTGAAAAAGTAGCCGCCATAACCCGCTCCCACTCCGATGCGATGCTATGCCTCAACATCTCTACAGCATCGGCTGCAAAGACCAACAGCTCGCAGTTACAGGGAGTTCGTATAGGTACAGGTACAAGTCAGACACAATCTCATGCAATGTCTAAGGCATACTGGGAAAACAACAACAAACGGATGAATACCTTTTTATATAAATTTAGTTTCAGAATATTGTTTCAGAAACAATTTGTTTGTAAATAGGAAACAACGAGGCTTTCATACGGTAAAGTAAGAGAACACAGTTTTGTAAGATTAGACCTCAAAAAATCGTAGACAAAGCACTTTTAGACGTGATAGAAAGAAAAAGCACAAGAGAATTACCTGGAATTCGAACCACAGACTCAAGTAAGATGAGCAGCCGTCTAGCCACGAGAGAACAGCGTACCACCGAACTACGCTATCTAGCACCCCCCAGAAAATGGTGTTTGAAGTAAAAGGTACGTGCACAGAGAATCAGGGTGAACATGATATTAATGAGGATCCAAATGACAAATTAGGATAAAAGATTTAAAAAACATTATTGTTATTTGTAAGTCAAGTTGCTTGTTTCTAGGTATGTGGTTTTCATGCGTTTTCTTCTGTTCCACACAAAAAAAAACTTCTCACAGAGGCGCTGCGTATTCTTGGGGTTATACTTTCGCCTCAGGTTTTGAACGTTGTGTGTTCGAACATCACCACAAATGGCATGTATTTTTTCTTGTGAGTTTGTCAATAATAAATTCCCTTGTAAGACCGAACTTCCCTATGCACTACACGTTAAAAATTTCATGTAATTTGAAAATCGGAAAAAAAGCGGTTGATATCCAAATAAAATTCTAGGAAATGAGCCATGGAGACTGGCACAGGTTCTTAGAGTGTCTGTGCTTCCTGCAGTCTGTTTGAAGTGGTTACTTTAAAAAAAGGGAGGGAGGAGGTGACGGGTTTGAGAGGAAAGCACATATGGGAATGTGGAATTTCTCATGAGCAATAAAGCCATTTTCCGAGCAACGAACATCTTCACACAGAGAAAGAAATAGTATACCACAGAAACACATCATCGCTCAAACAAATATAAGTGAGATGTAAATGTAATTCACCAAGAAATAATATGGTTATAATAGTAACACATTAGGAACCAAACATGACATCCAACTAATTGCAAAATGTAGAAACAAAACAGAGACACAATTGATTTTAAAAATTGCTTTTAAATATTGTTAGGTTCATTGTTCTTTTTGCAAGAAATTTTCATACGCCATGTTCATTTCATATTCAATTTTCATATGTGTAGTCTTTCTATTTCTACATATAAACTTCCTATTTCGACATATACACTTTCTGTTACTACATCAAGTCTTCTTGTTACTTCTTCTAGTCTTCTTGTTTCTACACCTAGTCTTTCTGTTTCTACATCTAGTCTTCATGTTTCTACATTGGTCTTCCTGTTTCTACATCTAGTGTAAGAAATTATTTGTAATATTGTTACTTCTTCTTTGTTCTTTATTGGGTTTTATCTTCTGTATGTATTACTTTACTCTTTGCCCTGGGCCTTAAACTTGGTTTAGATGGACCATTTTGTCCCAGGGGTCTTACAAGTTCTCAATATGGATATGGGTATGTGACAACCAACTCCGTGGCCGGGTGAAAATCATTATCTTCCCTGTTTATATACACAACCTTTCAACCCTTTATTACTCTTTTTTGGGGAGCACTGCTAATCTTTATACCATAGCATGAGTGGCATCACACTTCCCTACTGCTGTCCCGAACTAATTCCCAACCCACGATCTTTTCTTCTTTTTTGCGTTCCTCTTGTCTGGGTCCACTACCCTCGTTGATCATGTGTATATGAAAATAACTGGCCTGATCTAAAATATAACCCTGTCATTCATTACTAGCAGGCAAAACATAACTCCAACACAAACTATTCAATACTAATAATATTCCATGATCTCAATATTTTGCCAACTAAGATCGTGCACAAGCACGTTGTACATTACATGATATATATTCTGAATCTTTTCTTAGTCTCATAAGAGGTTGTCCGACTTTGCAATCCACAACAAAAGCTTAACGTTTCATATAAGAATATGGTTTATATTTAAGATACATGACAACTAAACATTCAAAATGAATTCATAAACATAGGCATACATATGTATATAACTTCAAATTCTGAATATATATTCCCCAACATATGACTCTGCTAGCCTTAACTAAACATATACCACTGATGGCTAACACCAAAGATTACGTGACCTTTACTGGACATTACAATAACTGACAATTATGACGCACAAACGAGGCGGGCATCAGGTGGCAATCTGAGATTTAATAGCTTACTACTAATTACATACTCACGACCTGTTCATAAATCGAAATACACACTCATTACTATACATGGAAAACCTTCCTCCAGTTATTCACTGTCGCCCAAGCCATGTGCCATGACGAGACTGCCCTAGTGCAACTCTCCGCGCCTCTCTATACTAGGTTCTTAGCTCACGTGATATACCTTCATTTGCATACAGGTGGTAAGGTGGGACTTTGTGAGCGAAACATGTGTTTCGGTTTTCATGGCTAGACTCTGCCACGCTAACCGAACCCTCTCGCTCACAATACTCCCACTTTTGTTTTTTAAATTTTTCCTGCGGACACATTTCATAAACACAAGACATAAGCCATGAAAATGCAAACCAAAACAAATGCATACATTTCATTATCAGGTTGAATATCTAAAATGCAAGTAAAAAAAATGCATCGCAAGTCATGAAATCAAATGAGGCAAGCAAAATTATATATTCATCAAAAATGTTCATGAAAACTGTCGATATGTATGTCGTATAACAATAAGCACAGTATTGTGTAAAGATTAATCGGATGGCTGATGTATTTCTCAACACTTGTCTCCTTTGTTCGGGTACATGCATATGACCTAATCGTCTCTATGAGCTCATGTCGGTTATAATACACAACCCTCTGTTTTCATCTCGTAGAATGTAGAAAGTTACATCTTATAGCCACCTGGAGATACACAAAAAATAATGAATAAGAAAATATACTAAACTATGTTATCGCCAATGTCTATATGTCTCCTGATCGTGAAGTATCCTGCAAGTACGTGATATTTTGGCAGGCTTTCTTTTGATGTTTCAGACATATTGAACCTGCTGTAGCAAACTCATATCTGATCTCGGTCTATCTAGACAACACTGATATAGCAAAGTCATATCTGATCTCGGTCTGTCTAGACACCACTGATATTTTTCTGATGTGTACGTGAACCGGATCTGCTATTCCGCTGAATCTCTCGTTGTACGAATATAGTGATATATTGTCTGTGCTGATGTCGGGCTCTGATAATTGATGATACTGATGTGCACTAAAATTTCTATCTCTACTATAATGTCTGCTATCAGCAACGTTGTCTGCAAAGTGGCATGCTCTAGCTGTGTGACCTCCTTGCCTACATATGTGGCATATATTTCTATCTGCTAGTCTGCCACTTCCACTGAGTTGTGCTAATGATTAGAGCGACATACCACTTTGTTTTGTAGCACCTCCTCCTTCACTGCACTGACATTCAATTCTTCTAAAGATACGACTGTTCTTTCTTAATACTCTGGGACACAATGATGCTGAGTAGCCAAAATAATGCTCGTACATAACATTTGGCCCGGCCCCCCATTGTTGCTGGAGACAACCTTTGTCTCTCTGTGACCTCCACTGAATCACTTGGCACATCCTTTGCCTTCGTCACCATTTCTGTTTTCTACACCAGCAAGTCAACATTATTACACCAGTACTGAGAAAATAGAATTCCGACCGACCTTGCACTGGAAATGAAAGCACAGTGAATCCTATACACTACGTCTAATAATTCTGTCCATCGAGCTAGTCTCACACTACACTACTATCTTGACCCGACTCTAACCACAGATTAAATTTCACCTGTAATTACATTCTATCTCTCCTTTCAAACCTGGCAAGTCGTTCACCAAAACACATCACCATCATCATCATCTGGTGCCGTACCGACTGGCGTTAGCTATTATGCTTCTCCAGAGTACCCGATCCTTCATGCAGGCCATCAGCTCAATTGGTGATCTCCTCTCACACATTCCCGTCAGACTGTCCAGTATCATTTCTCTTGGTCTTCCCCTAGATCTTCTTCCTTCTATTTTTCCTGTTGTTATAATATTTTCAATGCCCCCTCTTCTCATTGCATGTCATATGAAAGTACAGTGTCTTTCTCCTATCATTTTGACAAGGTTTTTTGTCTCTCCAGCTGTTCTCATGCATTCTTCATTAGTTATTTTTGCTGTCCAGGGGATTCGCAACATTCTTCTAATAAACCACATTTCTGCTGCTTCCAATGATTTTTGTGCAGACTTGCCTATTGTCCATGATTCACTTCCATATAACAAGATAGACCTAATATAGCATTTTAGGACTCGTTTTCTAACATTCATTGATAAGGATGTGTTGGTTAATATGTTTCTCATTCTCTGAAATGCAGTCTTTGCTTGGCCTATTCTGTTCCTAATTTCAATTCTGCATTTCCCATCTGAAGTTATTACTGCTTCAGGGTATTTGAATTTCTGCACCTGCTTTAGAATAGTTCCGTTTAATTTAATACTGCATGCTGGTGGATTCTGTTTCTTAGATATAACCATAGTCTCTGTCTTTTTTATGTTCAAAGTTAGGCCTTTCTGTTCATTTTCTTTGGCGAAACACGCCGTCGATTTTTCTGTCTCGTTGGTTCAGTAACCTTCTCTGATCTCAGTGTCTCGGTGAAAGTTTGATTATCTCCTTCAAATTTGTTTGACCTCGAACCGTAGCGGACCCAGTGTGCCGTGAGAAAGCTGATCAAGCAAAACATCCGTTGATTTTTTTTTTTTTTTTTTGTGCAGGAATGTCGTCTTTTGTCTGCACTCCTCTTGGTGACTCGTGTACCTACTAAAAAAGAGACTGATACGAGCAAAGGTTAGTTTTACAAAAAATAGAAATGGCATGCCTCCCTCGCCCCCCCCCCCACACACACACAAAAGGAAACTAAGGGAACCGAATAAGTCAATCACGGCACCATATGTAAGAAAATGTATAACACTTTTGTTCTTTATTTGAGTTTTCCCCCTCTCGCTTACACTTGTCTTCCTGTTTCTACATCTAGTCTTCACGTTTCTACACCTAGTCTTCCTGTTCCTACATCTAGTCTTCATGTTTCTACACCTAGTCTTCCTGTTTCTACATCTAGTCTTCATGTTTCTACACCTAGTCTTCCTGTTTCTACATCTAGTCTTCATGTTTCTACACCTAGTCTTCCTGTTCCTACATCTAGTCTTCATGTTTCTACACCTAGTCTTCCTGTTCCTACATCTAGTCTTCATGTTTCTACACCTAGTCTTCCTGTTTCTACATCTAGTCTTCATGTTTCTACACCTAGTCTTCCTGTTTCTACATCTAGTCTTCATGTTTCTACACCTAGTCTTCCTGTTTCTACATCTAGTCTTCACGTTTCTACACCTAGTCTTCCTGTTCCTACATCTAGTCTTCATGTTTCTACACCTAGTCTTCCTGTTTCTACATCTAGTCTTCATGTTTCTACAACTAGTCTTCCTGTTTCTACATCTAGTCTTCATGTTTCTACATCTAGTCTTCATGTTTCTACACCTAGTCTTCCTGTTCCTACATCTAGTCTTCATGTTTCTACACCTAGTCTTCCTGTTTCTACATCTAGTCTTCATGTTTCTACACTTAGTCTTCCTGTTTCTACATCTAGTCTTCATGTTTCTACACCTAGTCTTCCTGTTTCTGCATTGGTCTTCCTGTTTTTACATTGGTCTTCCTGTTTCTAAATATAGTCTTCCTGGTATTGAAAAAAATGTGCTTATTACATGAGTTTTGGGTACGAGCTATATCTGAACCTCCTTTATAAGCTTACAAATGTTCAGGTATTGCATTCTTTTGTGCGTTGCATTTAGCGATGTGTGTCTGAATCGGTATATGTTTATCTTACTTAGTAAATATACTAAATAAATCGTATTTTTCTTTCTTATTGGTCTTCGTCTGCGACTAAAATAATAACGTTTTTATTTGTCAGTGTACCCGACAATGTTTACTTACTTACAAAATGTAAATTCAAATTTGAAAGTTCGAACAAATGAATATGCAACACCTTTTGCAATGAATGATTTTTTATTTCATTATGATATCATTTGTATCAACTATTATTTCAAATATTTATATCAACTGTTTCTGTTATTATGTTTATTCTAAGTGTTTAACTGATCTGTTTCACTTCTGATTTAATGATCGCTGTGTGTTGTTTCCTTCTGTGAAATGAGATAGGAAAAAAACTGATGGAATTATACATTCTGGTAATGAACTTCTGATTGGTTATGCTTGATTATCATTTTGTTTTAGTGAGGTCAAAGTCGGCGTTTCCATCTGGCCAGTCCAGGTATTACACTTCAGAGATGGGATTAGAGACCTGTTAGGGATAGTTGTATTCACTTTTTTTTTAGCATCTTGTAGAAGGGCAACTGAGAATGTAATGTTTAAGTTAAGAATAAATACTAAAGCAGCGACAAGTTCAGTGATTTAGAAATTTCACATCTGACAGTTTAATGTTGTGCTTTTTCTCATCTTCCATCTTTGTGACAGCTGTTTTTCAGATTCTAATTTGACTCTTTTTCCATATAGACAGACAAGTAGTTGATATTGTCCAGGTGTAGAACATGCCAAAACTGACCTTGAGAGCGATGATTCCGTTTCAATGAAGCTAGTGGAGGTTATTTCATTAATGTTTTATAACATTATCTTTCCACTATTTCCACATTGGTTCTATTAATATTGCAGTTCTCATTTCTACGAAGCACGCATAACTTGGTTTCCATTTACTATATTACAAAAAAATTACATCTACCACAACGATCTAAACGTTATAGAAATATGCATTTTCTAAGTTTCAACTTCTCCAGAGAAAGAAGAAACATTAAAGGTATTAATTACTGCAATAATTCTTACAGAAGAAAAATAATTGAAATGCTATTTTTGTTAAAACGAGGAACAGAGATACACGTGTACATGGCTTCTTCTAGGAGCGGGGAAGAAAAGGGTCAGGCATGACACTGACTACATGACCTTGTAGCCTGTCGGCAGCTCAAGGCAAATATTGCCACTGAAACACCTTGTGTCTAATTGTCTCTATGGCATATTTTACATTAAATAAACTGCAGAAGATGCTCTTGCTCCACTTATATCTCAGAAACCAGCTTCTTCTCTCTACCTCCATATCGTGCTACTGTACAAGTTATATTTCCTGGGAGCTAAATATTTTGGTATGCCTTTGTATGAGCTTTTTCACTCAAGCTCCCTCTATGACGCTTTGCTGCGTAGGGCATATTTTCACTCATAAAGCGTAAATATTGTGCTTTAATGAGTTACATCGTCACTGGATAGAATTTTTGTAACAGATCTTACAACTTTAATCTGTCATGTATAAATTAATCTAAGTGAAGGAGGAATAATCATTTCCTTTGGTGAATGGAGTTCCACGGGTTCATTATGGAAAATATGGCTACCTATGAACTCGTACGTTTCATGTCGTCTTCTTTACCTTGTATAAACATATGTCCAGGTTACATTTGTCATATTGTGCTCGTTCTTCTGATCCTGCCTATAATTCTTTCTTGTCACTGACAAGATAGCAGTAATGAATTTCATCTAAAACGCAGGTATTTCCTTTGAAACAAACTACATTCTATACACAAAAAATAGTGTGTCACACACACATATACAAACCACACGTACATAAACACACACAAATACATACATAGATACATACATACATAAATACATACATACATACATACATACATACACACATACATACATACATAACATCTACCGCACCTGGTTACTGAGATAAAGATGATTACACCCAGTGCGACATCTATTATGAAAGAAATAGTCATGGCTACGTAGAAGAGCAAATGATAGACATTTGTTATTTCTGAAACAGGAACATATACTTTTACAATTAAAAACTTCTACTAAGCAGGAAAGAGATGCTGCAATTGTAATAATATCTTGGCTTCAAGAAGATATTCTAATGTGCACCTAACATTTCATCGGCTTTACTTCTCTTTTCATGAGTTGTTTAAACTTCCGTTTATAAACCGATCTCTCAAACAAACATTTGGTTAGTATAGTGCATTTTGTTATGCTATAATTAAGGTTTTATTAACTTTAACATGAATTCCTAATTTTAATGGCTATAAAAATACTTAAATTCTCGGCATACTCCTGCTCAGAAAATTTTTATGTTCTCTTTAAAAAATTCTAAAACTGTTAGAAGTTCTTAAAGAACGTGTTTCACGCAGGCTGATTACGCAAATACTTTGCTCGGAATGCTTCATGTGGTTGCTTATGCCACATCTTGGCTTAGAATGAGTGAACTATGAATTAAAATAGGTAATTCCTGGTGCGAAAAGAAATTGTAAAGGCTTGGAAGTAATTATACATCAACATAGAACCACTATCATCTATTCGCAGTATATATATATATATCACCAAAACCATAGAAAACAAGTTGAATTCTTTCCAGACTAAATGTTTACGAAGAATTAGAAAAATATTTTGGCCAAACACCATAAGAAATAACATCTTATTGGCAGAAATGCAGATGAAGCCACTGACAACAATTATTGAGGAAAGACGCTGGCGATGGTTGGGGCATGTGCTCCGAATGACTGACAACTCACTACCAAAAATAGCACTAAGATGGACACCACAGGGGAACAGAAGTAAGGGTAGACCAAAAGAGACATGGAGAAGAACAACAGAAAGGATGTTGAGCAATAGAGGGCTCACCTGAGCAAGAGCAGAAAAAAGGCGAAGGACAGGCATTTGTGGAAAACCCTTGCGGAAGCCCTATGTGCCCTGGGCACTTAAGGTTCAGATATATATATATATATATATATATATATATATATATATATATATATATATATATATATATAAGGATAAGATCGATCGTAGCCAAAGGACTTCTGGAAAGTATCAAATTATGGGAAATCTACACTGGCAGACTTCCAGAATTCTATAAAAGTTACATCGATGATGGCACTGAAGTCACAAGTATGCCATAGAAAGAGCTAAAAAATTATTGAATTCGCCAACTCACTCAACAATAACATAAAATTCACTTATGAAATTTTTGACAAGTCTGTCAATATTTTAGACGTTAAAATTTCTATTGGCACAATCAGGCTTGTCACCTCTGTATTTTACAAGTCCACCGACAGCTACACCTATTTGCTTTACACCTCCTCCCATCCTGAAGCCTGCATGTGTCAGGATAATTTGGACTTTATAGATCAGTCCAACAAGTTATTAGAATTTTTCCGTCATTCCCACTACCCAGACAAGGTCTTTCGTGAAGCTTTCAACTGTATCCAACTAGTGAGCCGCAAAGAATTATTCAGGAAAAAAGCCTTTTACTCCATCTGAGAAAGTTTACTTAGTACTGCCTTTCCACCCGCGTGGTCAGATGGTTAAGAAAATTCTTTATCGTCATCTGCCGCTAATCCAACTCGACCCCTACACTCATGACATTTTCTCTGATCTATCCAAGTTGGCATACAAACGTGTGCCAAACCTTAAGGACATCCTCTTCCACAGTCACTTGAAGCGGAGCCTTACATATGTTGGCACCAGAAAATGTAACCGCCCCCGCTGTGTTACCTGCCCTGTAGTTTGGGAAACGAAAACGATCACCTTTCCCAAAACTATCCTCAATCTTCATTCACATGCCAGTCCCGTACTATGATATATGTCATCGTTTGCAAAAGATGCAGGATAACGTATATTGATGAGACTGGTATCAGATTAGATAGGGGACTGCATGCCAAAACATCTATACGACATCGCCCAGCATGCTTCGAAACCAGTCCCAAATCATTTCAATAGCCCCAACCAGAGAGGTAAATCTGATTTTCTGGTAACAGCCATCAAACAATGTCACGCAGATGACACAAACCGCCTGACGCTTGAGAACCACTGCATTTAAAATTATGGGACGTTAGAGCCACACAGGTTAAACTCGCTATTCAGCTAAACTTAACAATCTCTTCAATCATCATAGCACATCTCCACTTAGCTCCACCCCCTTCTTACTTGTCACATATAGTCTAAAACCTCACAACATCACTTTGCAACCCCTCTTCCCTAATCATCTATTTCACCTTCTCCTGGCATCACTCTCTCTCTCTCCCCTCCACGGTTACCCATCCACCACCCCCAGTTACAACTCACCCACCACATGTCATAGATCTCCATTTAAACAGTCTCCACGTTCTACTAAATCTGTTCTTGACACACACTGCTGGACAAGCCACATCTTACAATTTACAGCAAAGTACTCTGTTTAATTAATTAATTTATTTTTAGTAGTATTCATGTGAATCTATACTGTATCTCCTCTCTCTATTTCTTCGTCCTGTATGTTTTGTATGATTAAGGCTGATGCCGAAACGTCATAACTTTCTGTCGTTAAGTGATAAGCTGCTCCTACTTTTTTCCTTGTTTATACATTTTGGTATCTTAAACCATCACATTAAATGAAGCGTGTCTTTCTGTTGCTTCAGGAAACTTTGCTACGAGTCACTGATGCAGTTTTATATTCTTCTTCTTCTTCTTCTATCTCCCTGAAACTGGGAGGTGATGTTCTTTGCAGCTGGTGCGCTGAAGATGTTGAGACATAGAATCGAGTCGGATAGGGAGAGAGTTCCGATGGGTATTTTGTCAGTCCTTAACTCAGTTAGCTAGGCCAGGCCTGTTACTAGGGCAACGGTTGGCCAGTCCTGGCTCTGGCTTATCGTCCTTCCGTTGTCCCCCCACCCCCCACCCCACCCCACCCTGTTACCCCCTCCACCCCAATATTCAGCCACATGGGCATATTTTGTTGTACTTCAGTACAACAGAAATGGTATGTTTTGTGTACAATGTCCCATTATAAAAATCGCTAGACGTAGCAACTAGTCAGAATCGAGTGATTTTTCCCGTGAAATAATTGTATTCTTATCTCCCTTTTTGTTGATTACAAAACCTGTTGGTATTAAAAATAAATGTATTCACTGCCTCTGTTTGGCTCATTTATACACATCATCAAAGTAAAAGTAAATGATATGATTATACTTATAAGACTGTAAATCAAATTTATTTATCTATCGGACCATCAGGTCATCAGGGATTAGTTAGTATATATGGTAGCAGATTCATATTTTTTTCAATCAGAATCTCAGTCGAATCAAAATAATTAAACATTGAACTGAATTTATCAGAAACAATAATATCATGATATTCTGGCTGAGAGATGTTTCACTGAGATATAGTTTTCTTTGCATTGTAAAGTTTATCACATATTTGTCACATTTTTCTATCCTGACTTCAGCTTCTCACTGTAAATTTGCCACCCGTTGATTGGCTCAAGTTCTACTCCCAATATCTCTAATCGTGGCAGACATTTAATGCTCACAGAGACCTATTGAACTATCAGATATCTTCTGAGAATATAGATCCTGGAAAGGAATGAATACCCGCACCACCAACTTTAAAAGTAAATCTGTTCCTATTACACCTGACGGAAGATGCAGAGAACATACTCCTGCTACAGTAGATGCTGAGGTCAAAGTAGTAGTTAGTGAAAACACCACAAATGGCGACGTCGTAATTTATACAAACTGATCCGTGATTGAGGGCACGAAGTGTGCAAAGGCTACAATCAACTAATATAGTAGAAACATGAAGTAAGCCAGCCATGTTTTTCTGCAATAACAATGAAAATAACGGCCGCGACAAATGCTCTGAAATGGCTAAGTCACAAGCATGCGTCTTCAGCCACTCGATTGACATGCCAAAGAACAATCAGGCTGGCTCATTAGGCAATAGTGGCTCGATTGTTTTCTTTTCGTAAAACACAAAAATCGTTTCATTGCCGCGTATTAGTTCTTTGTCAACAACAAAAAAGGGTGTAATCACTTGCTTTATGCTGAAAGAGATATTGAAGATGAGACTGGGGTAACCTATGAATGTTTTAAAAGTGCACGGATAATGGTCTTTCCAAACTAACTACTAACTCAATGTTTAAAATGCCGACCATCAGCTGAAAACATTTTTGCTTGCCATTTTTTTTTTTCAGTTCGTGGTGTGATTGTGAGAGATGTCGGTCTTGTCATGATAATTATTAACTATAAAGGCCCAGACGTTCTTCCGATGAAAGATTGTCTTGTCTTGTCTTTTGCTAACTCCATGTAAATGCGAGCTGGTGTTCTTTGCAGTCTATACTGTAAAGGTGTTGAGGCGCTACATCGTATCTGTGTGTGAGTGGGTTACAGCGGCTATTTTTTCAGTCTCGATGTAAGCTAAAAGGCAGGGGGTGTTCAAGGTTTCTTTAGCAGACTCCACAACCATGGGGACTATGGCGATCCTGCCCCATTAGCCAAGCTAGGCCTTTTACTAGGGGTACCAACGGAGACATGGGACAAAGTCTTCGTCAGCTTTGGGTCGCTAACCATGACGCTGACATGCTATGGGTCGCTAACCCTGACGCTGACATACTATGGGTCGCTAACCCTGACGCTGACATGCTATGGGTCGCTGATTGCGTAATCGGGACAGCGTGTTCACCCCCTCCGAGGAGAGATACCGAGGCTGCATAATGTGGGCTTTACATTGGCTGGCCTCTTAAATATTCATGACATCATAAATTAGAGCCACAGGAAATGCTGGTGTGAAAGTCTTTGAAATATTCTAAAATTGCAGAATACTAACATCGCTATTTAATACGTTACACATTTTCTAACGTATGTGATTATGTGTGAGAACAAGTGGGCAGTTAAATAATGAAATTAAAACAGCGATTGATATCTGAAGTATGGGGACCGTCTCTTGTGTGCTCTGTGGTGGGGCAGGCACTATTTACTAGTGCAGTGTCGTGTCGTTGTGCTGCCTTTGCGCACGTGGATACCAAGTTGTACATTCAACCTGAAGCCGCGTTTGCTGGATTTGTTATGCTCAGAATTCCAGCCGTCAACTTCACTTTTCTAGATTAGCTAAACACTATCTCCAGCCGTGCTTCACGGCCCATGCTTGTATAAAACCTCACGTCACCAGCCTACTGATAGAGGCATGGGGATTTTATTCATGGAAATGATGATAATGCTGATGGAGATAACAATAATCCGACTGCCGGCAGGTTACCCCTGCCATGTGGCGAGTCCATTCATACTATAAAAGTCACGCATAGATATAACGCCCATATACTCCATGGAGACATCACACAAAGCATCTACATCGGTTCACATTCAGACCAAGACTAAATCGCTCAGGATTTCTCCCACAATTCTCAGTCACAGGATTCTCAAACCATGTGACCTTCTCGTTCACAATAAAGCCTCATAAGGCGAGAAATTCTCTTTCTGCAGAGAAAAAATAAATAATCTCCCATACTGCAACATATCATAAGGTTAAATTTGCAGGGTTCAAATATATTTATTTAGAAAATAACAGATTCCTGAAGGTAACAAGTTCTTTACTGGTTAGTTTCCATTACAAGGGTAAATAATTTTAACAAACTGCAGTGAAGCACTTTCGAACTCATGGTATGGTACATGGAATAACACGAAGGAAAAAAAGACCAGAATTTAACCGTTGTCTCTGAAAGTAGTAAAACTAGGCAATCTTCCACAGATCCCTCTATGTCCACTTACACTAGGCTAGTGAGAGAATCTGCAAAACAAATGCATGGTTCAATATTTTATATAGATATAGATTAGCTCCCTCACGCTCATAACTGTCCATCACTGACAAACACTAGATCGTAGAGAAATTATGAGACCCACCAGCCAAAGCTAAAGAAAACCTGATCAGTAGTAGTAAAGTTTATTTTAATGAAATATTACTATTGATATGCTTTCGTAGATATTTCTTTTTTATCAGCGTTACATTTACCTCCTGTCAAACCATAATCACATCCATAGCAGTCACTGATACGAGAGCCGCAGATGCTATCAGAACAGCGCACTGAGCTGTGTTTCATTCACATGAACCCGAAGAATCCAGAAGGACATCCTCAGGCGTACTTTTCTTTGACAGTAGAGCAAGATTCGTTCGTCCTACGTGTACATGTATCACCACTCACAACTCCCAACTTGACGTCAGGGCAAGAATAATCTAGATGATGAAAGTAACTTTTATATTCGTTGCTTGTGTTTCCATGCACTAGATAATTCTAGACAACTGTCTTTCCCTCAAAGTGAAAAAGTCGAACAGTCAGTAGGAAGCTGTAAGGTGATCTAAGCAACAAAAAAAATTAGAATTGTGTTATATTATATTATATTATATAATATTATACTATATTATATTATTTAACATTTTCGTTTTCATGTTCTATAATAGTGTAGTCTGCTAATCCTATATTTCTTAGTGACTGAAGACATTAGTGTTGTCTACTATCATATTACTGAAGAAGATGTTCTTAAATCAATACAATCACACAACGAGGTTTCACAGACGTTACATCACTCGCTAGATCAGAGAAGTCCGATGGAAAGTTCACTGAATAAATTTTATTTTGACAAGCAAGATCCAGACATACAACTGATAACACCACTTGAAATGAAGACACCATAAGACGTGCACCTCACTAGACTAGTCATTGTACATAATCACCTGTTCACTTGCAATGAAGATACCATATGATGTGAACTTCATTAGTTTCGTCGTTACGCTCAATCATCTGTTTACAGTATCAAGTTCTAACTTATTATACACAGATCATTTCGGCAGTATTCTCAGCTTCACAATGTTCTACACTTGATCCGAGAACATTTCCTAACTCAGTACTATATTAGATCTGCAATTCTTGGTCAACTAATTACTCCACTAAATCTCGGTACTCGAAGTTTCAAGGTAACAAGACTTCAAAATCACTTGATACACATCTTCAGTCTAACACTACTTCTCGTTCTCTTTACTGTTCTTCTTCTAGTTTGCTTGTGTTAACTTTTCGTGTTCTCCTGGTGTTCTAATGTCTTCCTTCTCTCGCTTTCTCTCTCAGCCAAGTTCCCTGACTTATATGTCGTAAGTCCAATATTTTAGTGCAAAGAAGGGGGAGATCAAATATAACAACGGGAAAAACTTTACCAGGTGATGATTATGACATGGACCATGAGTTATTAACATCAGACATGAAGATAAAGATGAAAAAGACAGTTAGTGGATCAAGACCACTCCACTTTGATCTTACAAAAAATACCAGAACGATATGGTATAAAAGTGAAGAACCGTTTCCAAATCCTGATGGCTAGACAGGAGGAGATGACACTAGGTGAACTGGCTACGCAGGTCAGAGATATCTTAATAACAACAGCTGAAGTCGCGATTACAGTAAAGAATACACAAAAGAGTGGTGGATTACAAATGAAATGGAAAAAGACAGCCAACAAGAAAGAAGAACATAAATCTTTAACAAAAGAAGTACGAAGAAACATAAGAAAGGACAAAAACAATACATACAAGAATGTCCTGAAAGAATAGAAGGACGTCAGAAGTGTGGAAGAGTTAGCGAAATATTTAAAGAAATAAAGACAATGACGAGAAATGTCACACTTAAACTACAAGTAATTTGTGACGAGATGGGGAATACCTTGACAGAGACGGAGGATATTCTAGAAAAATGAAAGCAATATTGCAAAGAAATGTATGAAACAACCGACTGTGACAGCATAACTCAACAGTGTGAATTATTATTGGGGGAGAAAGAACCCGAGCCGACAATTTAAGAAATTTTATGGGCAATAAAGAATCTGAAAAATGGTAAATCACCAGGATGTGATGAGATAACAGCTGAACTTATTAAAGCAGGAGGAAAGGAATGTGCAACAATCTATCATGCACTATGTAAAAAGATATGGCATTCAGATATTTGGCCAAAAGAATGGAAAAGAAATATATTCATACCATTTGCCAAAAAAAGGGTAGCCTGAAATTATGCACAAACTACAGAATTGTTGCACTGATTAGTTATAGCAGTAAAATTCTGTTAAAAATCATAATGGGTAGACTTCGAAAGAAAATGGAAAAATAAAATATAATCCAATCTGGTTTGAGACAAGGAAGAGGATGAAGAGATCATATATTCAATATAAGATTAATAATAGATACGCAGATAATTTAATGTGAATCTATACTTATCTTTTATAGACTATTCAAAGGCATATGATTGTGTACAACACCAGAAACTTTGGGAATTAATGAAAAAAATAGGATTTCCAACACATTCGATACATTTAATATCACTGCTGTATCTAAACCAACAAGCAGCAGTAAGAATAAATGGTAAAACAACAGTTTTGTTTGACATAAAACAAAGGGTCCATCAGGGATGCATATTGTCGCCTTACTTATTTAACTTGTATACTGAAAATATAATGAGGAATGTTAGAGAAGATGTAGACAAAGAATATTTTGAAACCACAACAATTGGAGGTTATGAAATACCACATATTAGATATGCAGGTGACACAGTATTACTGTCCACAACACAAAAAGGAATGGAAAAACTAATTATGCCAGTCCATAAGAACAGTGAAGAGCAAAACGTCTATCTTAATGCAAAAGAAACTAAATTGATGTCAATTGACAAAACAAACAAGGCAGCTGAAATATGTATCAATGAGAAAAAATTGGAAGATGTGGAGAGTTTAAAAATCTTAAATCACTACTAACTAATAGTGGAGATACAATGAGGGAAATTAAAAGGAGGACATCTATCGCTCTTTTAAAAAGTAAAACAACTAAAGAATCTGTTGAGAGAAACAGACAGAACTACAAAAATAAGATTTTTAAGGGGATGCATCTTTCCCATTACAACATATTCCTATGAGACCTGGACACTTAACAAAACAGCTGAGAAACACATAAATGCCTTTGAATGTAAATGCTACAGATGAATTCTTCAAATATCATGGACACAGAAAAGAACAAACATAACCAAACTACAAGAACTTAATATTGAAGAAGGCTGGCTAGTAATGGGGACTACACAGAGAAAATTTAAATATTTTGAACACATTAAACGTCACTATAATCTAGAGAAGATCGTCTTGGAAGAATACATAATGGGAAAATAGAAAGACGAAGGTGAAGATGGTTGCAAGACATCGTTGATAATCTCCAAATAGATGCATCAGCAGAAGGGCATCTTGCTTACAACCGAGAAGCATACAAGTGAGCTTTCAGGTAGGGAATAATTTAGCAAGGAGCATGCAAATGACTGACTGACAATCCCCACAAATAAATATCAGATACACTAGCCCCACAAATACATATCATATACACTAGCCCCATAAATAAGTATCAGATACACTAGTCCCACAAATAAATATCAGATACACTAGACCCACAACTAATTATCAGATAAACTAGCCCCAAAACTATTTATCAGATACACTAGTCCCACACATAAATATCAGATACACTAGCCCCACAACTAAATATCAGATACGCTAGCCCCACAACTAAATATCAGATACGCTAGCCTCATAATTTAATATCAGATACGTTGGTCTCACGACTAAATATCAGATACACTAGTCCAACAACTAAATATCAGATACACTAGAATCCCAACTAAATATCAGATACGCTAGCCATACAACTAAATATCAGATACGCTAGCCCCACAACTAAATATCATTCTTAACGAAGTCAACCTGAGTGAAGTAGAAGTAGCAGTGACATTTAGGACTAAACAAGGCCGCATGAGAACATGAAATAACAGATTAATTAATTAATAGTAATTAGTTTATTTTATTATTCAAAACTTTTCTGTGAGGGAAAGAATATCTAATAAATTTATTGGCATACCTTCATCGCATTTTTCTCCCTTGTAATTTTCTTCACTAACATGGTTATCTCATTTTTTTCAATAGTTCGGCACAGGCAAACGCACATGAATCTGCACTACAACTATTAGTACACTTTTCAGTAACCATAGGGTGCGTGTCAGAGATTTCACATCCACATTCCTGAGAAGAATATAGTCCTCACATGCTATCACAATGTTTCCGGGGATATTCTAGAGTGTGTGTGTGTATGTGTGTGTTACTAAAAGTTTGCAGATTTATATTAGATGTTCTGTTTAAATTAATGTATGTAAACATAATTAAAAACATTTTAGAATAAATGAAATAATGTATTTTCATGTAAATACTTAGTTTTAAAACAAAATGTTTTTTTTTAAATTGTTTACCAGGATGATGGTCGAAGGGAAGCAACATATAGATAATTTGCAGCAGTATTTCGTTGGTTGCCTCTCTTCGATCAGTGAACTCTAGTACAAGCTTCCGATGAACAGTCAGGCTCCACTGCGTAACTTTGGAAATATTGATTCGGAAGAATAATGATGTATAACATTTTAGTTGAATGTTAGGTGGTTCTAAATAATTTGCAAACTCCACTAAATAAAACATTGCTTTATATGTCTTAGCCAACATTGAATCTGCATAGTAATTTGTGAACAGTATTGCTTAGAGAACTAAATAATCGTTTTCATGAGAATGTCCACATGGTTAGAATTAGTAACTAGAAAATGGGACCGTTATCAGACAAAGCATCGACTTAGTGAGTTAAATTAGAACCAACAGAGGAAATGTTAAACACTAATTCAAACTTGATTTCAGTTTGAAACTGCTTCCCTTACTTTTCTAATTTTGATGACATCATGTTTGGTACTACAAATACATTTACTTTACATGCGAATATACTAAGCGCTGTATGATTTCAATTTTAAATATTTATGTGTTTCAAGTTGAAGCTAGAATATGTATCCATGAAAGTTAATGAAAATCATATAACCCTAATCAATTTTTCACTTAATTGAATGTGTGCAGACCCATCTGGAATTCTGCCCTTCATCTGTAACATGCATTTTGTCACTTACATTCACATAGCACTCCTACATTAGATACATGATAAATTTAAGTAAACTGACAAAATATTTATATAAAATCTGTTATCAACACATTCCTTTATATAAAGGAACTGAGTATATGCTCGTATGTAAAATATTTCCACATTCTAACACTTTCATTATAATCAAAGAATAAATTAGCAGTTCCATGTCTTCAGATTCATCGGCTAAGAATAAATTTGATTTTAACATAAAGAAATATCTGGATCACAAAGACCGACCAAATGGATTCCTTCGATTGCACTTCTCACTTGCATTCCCAGAAGTGAAAAAAACACATTTTATTGTTCACGAAATTTAACAGAGCAAGAAGTCATTCCATTACATTATACCACAATTAGATATGTAGTTACGATGATTAAAGATTTGCTACCAAATAACGTACATTAGCTTAGAGAGACTTTTCTCTGCTCTACGAATGACAACATTTATGAAAGATGAAATGAGTACAATTTTTTTTCCTTTTGCTGAAGACATTTTTTACAATTGTACGTTCTTGTTATTATTAGAAGTTTTAAAAAAACATAACTTATGTATTACTTTCTGTCTTCTAATCTTAATTTTATGCACTGATTAGTTTCATTATTTATACTATGCTTTATATTTTAAAAGTGTATTAAAAGATTTATATATAGTTCGCTGCACTTTAAATTCATATGAATTTATGAAATCTTTCATTGTTCACAAATTTTAGTCAAATATACTTCAGTCTTATTAGTATTAACTTAATGGTTCAGGTAATTATGATATAATGTTACAACGTCACGATCTTAAACACGTCATTAATATAATATACAATTCGCATTTTTGAGGAAGTAGAAGTCAAAAGCTTGACTTTACCCACCCAAAAAACTGGTGACTGAAGTGGTTGCTCTTCCTTGCCTTATTTCCATCTGCGGCATAAGCCGTCAGTCACTATAGGCTCTCCATTTCTTTCTGTCCTGGGCTGTTTCACCGCTATATGTAATCTGTAATCTGTAATCAGATACTGGCATCCCCGCACTCGGGGTACTGCCATACTTGCTCCGCTTGCACTCCATCACCTACTAAAGCTTGAGCCTGCTGATGGAGCCAGACACGCACTGGTTGTGGGTAACGCACACTAAACCACTTCATTCATAAAAACGTCCACTTCCTCTCTCCTCCCCCCAGGTCAACCATCCTCCTGATCTGATTATTATCATTCAACCCGATATCGTCCTCCATACTCAGCCTATTCAAGGTGGCTCTTGCAGTCTCCTCTTTGTCCATTTTTAGGGTGCCCTGAACTGATGCCATGCCTGCCACTTTAATCTCTCTTTCATTCTATTTACGTCTCCAGATGTAATCCATATTTCTGATCTCTGTTTCAAGCCTCATTCGCCATGTGTGCCTCTAACTCTGGGGATCCCGGGTGAGAGACTGTCTGGTTAGATTAGTGGTAGACTTTCGAAGTGTATGTCCTATCCAACTCTAGCATCTTTTCATTATCATTTCTTTGACTGTGGGTGTGTCTGTTTTCTGCCACAGTTCTTCATCTTTTTTTTTTTTTTTTAGACAACGAAAACAACAGGCCGTGACCCGGTGGTACTGCAAGCCGGGTCCGCCCGTAACGAGATGTGGACCATGCCCCCGGCATTCAATGTGCAGGGCAGGCCTCGGGCATCTCGTTTAGTTAAAAAATAACGACGCTTTTGTTAACCAAAGGGCATGTTAATCATCTTTGATGTTATCTGGGCATCTAATCCGAAGGATCTTCCTTAGGCAGGTGTTAACAAAGGTATGCAGTCTCTTGGCGCTTTTGACTGATGCTGTTCATGTTTCAGATCTATACAACAGGACCAATTTCATATTTTTGTTGAATAGTCTGGTTTTTTTTTCTGTTATTTTGTTGTTTTGTTAAAGATATTCCCGTGGTGCGGTTATTGCTCGAAGAGAAATCAAAATATGGTATTTACTGGTCGAAGAGAAATAACCAGTAAAATAGGATGGAAATAATTAATTCAGTTATTTCCCTTATAATCAGTTAATTTATCTACGGGAAATAACTGAATTATTGAAAACTTAATTTACTGGTTACTTCTCTTTGACCACTAAATACGATATTTCAGTTGGAAAAACTTTTTGCTTTTGAACTTTCATATTAATGGTTTGCAATGACCTCTTCTATCCATTTGAACTTATGCATATTAACAATTAATAGAATAAATGTCCACTCCATGTGACCACATGACTCTTTTCCCTGGGACTACGACTGCCATGTTTTCGCGTAGTCTTACATTGTGAAAATCGTTGTCTTATCAGGGAAATTCGGGTTAAACATGCAGTCAGATATTTCGCCCTTGGAGAGGGGGGGTACATTTATTATATATATATATATATATATATATATATATATATATATATATATATGAGCTAGATTTAAATATTACATTTAATCTGTAACTAACAGTTAGTTCAGTTTGTCTGTTTTTGTAACTTGTAAAATGTTTCAAAGCATCTCATCCAGTTATATTTACTTAGTGCTCTTCACAACCTTATTTCAGTATCTATGTTTGTCTTAGCAAAATAATTTAAGATACATCGTATAACACATTTGTGATTACATTATTAAAATAAATCTTTACAAAATTAAGACACATTCTTTAGTAATAGTAGGCCAACGGCATTTAAAACTGAACTAAAGTGTAAGTTAAAGATCACATAAAGTATAGTCTCGTTCTTTATTTGAAACTCTTTTTAATACATATTTAAGTCATAAACAACATTATTCAGCAGTAATTTTTTGGTCTACTATTAACACTATAAAAATACATATAAGCAACTGTTTCAGACTGTTCTTATTTCAGTTTCAGATAGTGACTGGTTTGAACCTGGTTGTGATTATTCCTGTCTCTGCTAGAAATTTTGTCAAGGACAGCGAATATCAGAATCAAGATTTATATAGAGATGGCTGGCTTGGCTAATACTGCCAGTACTGTAAATGATTATGAAGAATGACTTCCAGATTTAAAGGCAGTGCTGCACTCAGATAACTCATTGTTTTTGTCCTGGAATACGGTTTGGAAGTAGTCAGAGTCTAGCTGTAGATTTTGTTAAGGATCGTTTTATTTCCCAGCTTCTGAGATGGCTCATTCTACCATTGTCCAGTAACTTAAATAGCACTTCTCTGAAAGTGTCACAATATTTAAGTTTGACCGTGTATAATTCGTAAGATGAAGCAGACGAGCAATGAATATATTTCTGTTTGTAAATGCGTGGATGAAATAAAGCTAATTTATGTAATTTTTTTTCTCACTCAATATCAAGTGTTATTTGGTCTCATGTAACATACTTAGTGATGCCAGCAATTACTTTGTGTGTCTTGTCGATTAATGTGTGAGTTTGAATTCTTTTTGCTTGTAAAACTATATGGATTTCTTGTTTATCATGAAATAATGAAATGCTATTATGTTTTACAATTTAAAAAATTACTTTAAAATGCTTTCAAAACCATTTATTCATTCATGTGGCATGTCCTTTTCAGAAAGTTATTCCTCTCACAGCCTCCCTGAATGCAGTACTGTCTGGCGCAAGCTGACCATCGTGTCGCTATGACACATTAAAACTTTCCGTGATGTTCTGAGTCCACCAGCGACAAGGTCGTCCCTTTTCTCTTTTGCCTGGCACTATTCCTTCTACAATCAATCTCTCCAAGCTTTTGTGTCTCTTGATGTGGCCGAAGTATCTCCGCTTTCTAGTTTTTATGGTGTTAACGAGTCAGTTCATTGTTGTTGTTTTTTTTTTTCATTTGTACGCTCATTTGTAATCCACCAAGCCAAGAAAACGTGGCATGAATTTCCACGACACTCTAATTCATGCAAAGGGGAAAAAACGACATTTCACAGAAAAATATGGTGTTGCTTCACTTTGTTAGAAAATAATTTTAAACTATTTTAAAATAGGAGTATTTACTGACTGTAACAAATAATTTTGGAGTTTATGAAAAATGTTATTTCTGTTATTAATTACTGAACAGGAGATGTGATATATTTCCTCTGCTGAAGAAGATGCCCCCCCCCCCAAAAAAAAAAAAAATATATATACCCATGGACATCTCAGAGACTTAATGGTCTTTCCTCTAGAAGCAGAAACCCACTCTCTTTGAAGACAATACCGGCTGCTTTGGTCAAACAGGTCAATAAAATCATTTAAAAAACACCGTCAAAGAGGTTCTGCCAAACACGTTTAACCATTTTTTTCTATGATGGACATTTCTTTCTTCCTTATATTCCATCCATCCATCCACGTCCTTGGTCGGCGATTGGACTCTCTCGTAAATGGAAAAAAGTATGCTGCATAATAATCACACATTCTTTAGAACCACTTAATATTCCACTAAAAATGTTAAATTTTAAATGAGTCACACATCATTCTTCTTCTGAATCAAGATGCAGTGGAACCTGACTGTTTATCAAACCCTTGTACTTCACGTATGGAGTTCATTGATCGAAGAGATGCTACCACTGAAATACGTTTTAAAGTTATTTATATGTTATTTCCCTTTGACTGTTAACTTGATAAACAATACCGTATTTCCCCCAATGAACCATTATAATTTAGAAGGCACTTACTTTTAAAACTACAGCATTTATAGGTTACGACATTAATTCATTTATTCTAAAAGGTTTTCAAATATTTGTTTACTTAAATGAATTTAACATGAACATCTGATGTAAGTATGGGATTTAGTGATGGACTTCAGTGCAACCAATGAAAGAATTAACAGCCTCCGCATGAATGGAAAGATAAAAATTCTGATGACAGATGGGAAGATACAAAACCATTGTAAAGAACACATCGGAAGAATACCTGAGAATCAAGATCATAAATAAAAGAAATAACTGTTTCAATGACGTCTGCAGAGAGGCAGTCATAAAGAAAAGAACAGTGAAACAGATATGGTTGAATGACAAGAACAACAAACCAAATGAGAAGTACTACACGCAGTGTAAAGAAACTCAAATAGTTATTAGCAAACAAAAACAATGGTATATGAAAGATATGGTACGAGTATGTGAGATGCAGACATGCCATCAATATAAGAAAAGAAGGAAATTCTATAAAGAACTGCGAACAGTAAAACAAGGGTATAATCAACCTCTGCAGAGCTTGAAGGATTGTAGTGGGAGCAGGATAAAGAATGAAGAGAAAATCTGCATCAGATGGAAAGAATAGGTTGAAAAACTACTAAACTGTAAAGTGTCTATAAACACATTATCATGCAAAGAAATACAGACGTGAAACTGAAATAGAGGAACCGTACCTAGAAGAAGCTATCTACAGTATCATGTTTCTACGAAACAACAAAGAAACGTGTTCAGATGGAATTACTGCAGATCTGATTTAGGAAGGTCTAATTCTACATGAAAAGATATGTGTACTAATACAACACATATGGAGAGAAGAAAAACTCAATAGTGAATGGAGAGAATCATTACTGATACCCAGTATTCAAAAAAGGATATAAGACCAAGTGTGAAAACAACTGAGGAATATCCTTACTACAAAGAAGCTACAAATAAGATACTTTAAAATATACTGTTCACAAAAAAAAAAAAAGAAAAGAAAAGAAACGCAACAAATACGATTTAAATTGAAGTTTGGTGATCAGGCAAGGGCAAATTGCCTGAAACGTTCACTTGGACATAAACTTCACGTGCTAACCTGAATTGTACTCAGCAGATGATTCATGAGCACAGAAAAGCGACACTAGTCAAAACAGCATTTTTGACAATAACTCTCATGACAGGTTCATGAGAATCCCATGAAACTTACTGAACCCAAAACTCAATGACATATTATTGAATGCTTATAAAATATTGACGCTCCCCGAATCAATTCATTTGAAAAACCAATGCGGAATTATGGCTCATTTCACTATAGAAAAACCACTCATCGTCATTGGACATTTACAGACTGGACAGTCACAGAGTGTAGTGGCCAGACAATGTAATGTGGTTATAAACACCATTAGTCGCCTTTGGATACGATTTCAAGAAACTGGCTCAGTTGCAGACCGGCCGCGCAGTGGGAGACCCATAGTCACAAGTACTGCTGAAGACCGCTTCATACGGCTGCGTCACCTCAGGAATCAATTTGCATCAATAGTCCAGTCAATGACAGCAGCGCGTCGAATTTCAGATCAAACGGTCAGGAACAAGCTCCACGACGCTGGTCTTTGGGCTAAAAGACCCTACAGAGCTCATGTTCTTACGGACCGGCATCGCCAGAACCGACTGCAGTGGGTGAACCAGCATTGTCATTGGATCGTTGCGAAATGTTTGGTTTAGTGATAAATCGTTATTTCTGCTCCAGCGACACGAAAGACGGAGAAGAGTTTACCGCAGAGTCCATGAGCGCTACGTCCAGAACTACGTGGATGAAGCTCCTCAACATGGTGGTGGAGGTGTACTGGTATGAGGAACGATCAACTTCATGGGAAGAAGTGACATGGTGCAAAATGAAGGACGCCTGAATGCCCACGGATATGTCGCTGAAATTCTTCGTTTTCACGTCTTTCCACTTCTGGCTGCACCAAAGACGATTTTTCAGCAGGATAACGCTCGACCTCATGTGGCACAACTCACTACCCAGTTCCTCGCTGACAACAACGTCCATACCATTCCGTGGCCATACGTATCATCAGACATGAACCCAACAGAACTTTTATGGGATAACAGATAAGTCCGCCAGCGAGACGTGGCGCCAACCAATCTCTGACAGTTGTCTCTTGCACTGCGGGAAGAGTGGGCACCCATCCCACAAAAGATCCAACAACTAATCGGATCCATATCAAGAAGAAAATGTCGTTCTCTGATACAGGCCAAAGAAGGCCAAACACCTAAATGAAACGGAGGCTTAAAGTTTCTTCATGCCAAGATTGAAACATTAATTCGGTAAAATAAAATGTTGATACAAGTTTGAAATTTGGTGTCCATTACGACTACAGTAGCGTTGCGTTTCTTTTTTTTTTTTAACAGTATAGATTAAAACCATACAGTGAGAGCATACTGGGAGACTATCAAGCAGGTTTTAGGAAGAATTGATCAACTACAGACCAAATATGTTATCTGTGTCAAAGAACAGGAAAGTACTTGAAAAGAAGTACATAATATCTTCAAAAAAGCATATGACAGCATAGACAGGAGCAACTTATGGACAATTATAAAAGAATTTGAGATACCTAATGAATTAGTTTAATCAGAACATACATGGAGGATGCACAAAATAAAGTATTATATTTTGGAAGAAAGTCAGAACCCTTCTGTATGAGAACTGGTTTAAAACAAGGTGATACATTATCTCCATTACTATTCTATCTAGTATTAGAAAAGATAATCAGAAAAGTGGAAGAAGATAGTAGTACAGAATAACAAGCTAAATTACTAGGATACGCTGATGACATCGACCTAAATGGGGGAAACTATGCAAGAAGTCATCAATACCTGCATAGACATGAGAGATGTGGCACTAAAAGTAGGCTTGACCATTAACCAAGATAAGACAGAGTATATGAAGTTATCAAGAGATCAGAGGCAGAATGATACAGATGATATAAATGTTGGAGATATGACCATTAAGAAAGCAGAAACACAAACATCCAGGCACAACCTTTGACAGAAGTAGCATAGTAAGCGAGGAAATTAAAAGCAGAGTACAGATAGGGAATAAAATAAATTTTGCTTTGTAACACCTGTTAAAATCCAATATGCTGTCCTGAAACATCAAAATAACAATCTACAAAACTATAATAAGACCAGCCATCATGTATGGATCAGAAACATGGAGTGCAACAAAGAAAAAGAACAACAATTGCAGATATTTGAGAATAAGATCCTAAGAAGAATCTTTGGGCCCACAAATGGTACCACCTGTGGAGAATGGAGATCTAGAAGGAATACTGAAATGAACAGCTTATTTAAATTCCAACAAATTATAAGTGTCTTGAAACTGAACAGTCTGTGCTGGTTGGGCCATGTAGAAAGAATGGAAGAGAACAGGCAAAAGAAAATTATGTATGCACAAGAGATGAGGGAAACAAGACCAAGGGGTAGACCAAGACAGATATGGAAAGACAACATAGAAGAGGATATAAAAGAAATTGGTGTCACAATTTGAAGAGAGGAGATTAGGGATAGAGAGGAATGGAGGTGAAATTTATGTGCAGCAATTTGGCTTAGTGGCTTGGAAAGCTGAAGAAGAAGATCTGTTTTAAATCTACATACCCCTAGATCATCTCCTGACACACACAGTCTAGAACAGTGGTTACAAAGCTGAAGAAGAAGAAGATCTGTTTTAAATCTACATACCTCTAGATCATCTCCTGACACACAGTCTAGAACAGTGTTTACAAAGCTGAAGAAGAAGAAGATCTGTTTTAAATCTACATACCTCTAGATCATCTCCTGACACACACAGTCAAGAACAGTGTTTACAAAGCGAACCCCTCATGGAGTCTGCCAGTGGGTGGTGGGGGGGGGGGGGAGGAGTCCATGACAAAAACTAAAGGTCCTTTCTTTTTATTTTTGCTGTGAAATGTTTAACAGCTGATGTTGGACTGATTCTTGGTGCAAGGTTTTTTCATGATTATAGGAAGGTTGATGAGAAAGCATTGAAACATGTTCCCTATTTTGAACAAACACTTTCAAAATATTGTTACATGAAGAGCAAGCACAAGAGTCAGTTTCATATTGATCCAAATCTGAGATTAAAAATAGGAAATATTGAACCAGATGTGGAAGCACTTGTTCAGAATAAAAACAGACAAGATTTCTCTCACCATATTTATGTTGGTAGCTGTCATGCACTTCATATCCCGTTCATTTGTCAGAAAATGTTAATTACTATTTTTTTAAAAACTATATTATTGTCATTTTGAAAATTGACAAAGTTTGTAAATAGTTTTGCATTTAAAGCATATATCTACCATACAGATTTGAAACTTTTCCAAAGAATGGAGATCTGTGCCTGGATTTTGAAACAGCACCGGGGGGGGGGGGGGTCAGCAGACTTTCCTTAATTGAGAACCACTGGTCTAGAATGTCTCCAGTAACTCTCAGTCACAATACTGATTCTTCACAATCTCATCATTATGTTGGCATGTTTGGACTAAATTGTTCTCAGGAATGTCATTGTTAAACCTCTGACATGCACTCTACGGTTACTGACAAGTGAAGGAATGGTTGTGATGCAGGTTCATATGAATTTTCCTGTGCTGAACAATGCCCTGAAAAATGTGATGACTGTGACTGTAAAGACTGTTTTAGTACCTGCTCTGAGTGTGAAGAAAATTATATAGGAGAAAAATTTGATGAAGGTATGACAATAAAGTTATTCAGATGTTCTTTCCCTCACAGAAAAATTTTGAATCATTATAAATTAGTAGTAAGATTGTGGCATATTGATCACCTTAGCTAGACTGCCAGCACTTATGTTGCTCAAAATGCCTGTCTTCTCATATAAACATCTGTAGTAAGATGAATTACACAGCACATATGGATGTCAATGAATGAAAGATGATAAAGATATCACACAAAATTCAGTGCCATAAGTTGTGGGCTGACCTTACAGCAAGTGAACAGAATAAACAGTTATAAATGGAAAAAAGCTATAAATATAAAATCATGCTGCCATTATTATTCCATTATATTTGTTCCTTTACACAAATTGTATATTCAAATCCTTCTTGGCAAATCTCAAAAAGAAAAATCAAGTCTTCCAAGTTGCAAAATAGGTTGCAGTCTCACAAATTGATTTTATATTGTATCTTCTAAATTCACCTCAAGCTAAATCTCTGGTAGTATCATTCATTCATTTGCATGTCCTTTGTGGAACTTTGCCTAACAGCACTCCTGTAGGCCTCTCGTTGTGAGCAAGATGGCCTGCTGCTGATACAGTGGTACACATGCAAATAACATCACTCTTTTATTGTCTATATGTCTTTCTAATACTGCATTCTATAGAGCCATTGAAAATTGGTTGGCTAAAAATTTTACAAGTTTTTGAATCAAGTCTGAGTAACTACTCTTCACATCTCAAACTGAACTGAAGCCAAGCTTTCAAAGTGACTAGTGCTATTATATATGCCTGTTTCTACAAGTTTACATAACACATTATTGTGTGTTGGTAGAGAAATAAGTGCTTTATCAAGTCAAAATCACAAAAGTCACATGTGCAAAGCTCTGTTCATCTTGTTTGAACTTTGTTCATGTTTATGAAAGCATTTAATTTCTTACAGTCACACAGACATGCCACATCATGTATGATAGTGCAGCAGCTGTGGGTTAGTTTAGTTTTATAAATGCACTCACACTAGAAGATCACATATTTCTTGTGACAACAAAATGATGTATATGCTCCATTCTAAGGTGGAAAAGCAAACTTTATACATATTGAATATCTTCAATATTAAGCTCTTGTAGTACATATATATATATTTGTTCGTTTTTATTTCCACGATATTTGAAGAACTCTTCTGTAGCATTTACATTCAAAGGCATTTATGTGTTTCTCAGCTGTTTTGTTAAGTGTCCAGGTCTCACAGGCATATGTTGCAATGGGAAAGATCTTATTTTTGTGGTTCTGTCTGCTCCTCTCCACAGATTCTTTATTTGTTTTACTTTCTGAAGAGTGATAGATGTCCTCCTTTTAATTTCCCTCATTGAATCTCCATTATTAGTTAGTAGTGATCTAAGATATTCAAAACTCTCCACTTCTTCCAGTTTTTTCTCATTGATACATATTTCAGCTGCCTTGTTTGTTTTGTCAGTTGTCATCAGTTTAGATTTCTGTGCATTAAATTTGTATCACCACTGATAAAATGCAATAATCTAATCACAGTCTTTGATAATTTTCAACAGTTGTTCTCCTGAATGAAGCAGTCTATTATGGAGTAGTGAGGAATATCAGTGTTAGTGGCTCAATACTCATAAAGAATACTCATAAAGTCATATGTACTGTATAATTTGCATCCCGTTTAATAATGTTTATGCTGTTTCAGGAGTAAAATTAGATTCATCCTTAGAATGATCTTGCCTAAATCTGATTATTCTGCACAGACTGTACTTCAAATCACGGCCATTATTTTCTCTCAATAATTTTGGGTGACGTGCAAGATGGTGGGAATCTTTTTTTTTTTTATACTAATGCTCTTGCCGGCTTGCAATATTCAGCGGGATTTCGCTTGATTCGTCACGAGACTAGTCTCTGCATAAGACTAACAACCTTATCCGGAGACTCACCTGGAGGCAACTGTAGATGGAGAAAAAAGAATTTGTTATGGAAACTCCCAACAAAACCAACTGATTATCAGGGATACTAACTCCTAAGAACTTAGACAGATTGAAAGAATGCATTCATTTGCCCCAAATAAGTGCTATCAAATGGAACACAACAAAGAAAAGAGGTCGACCATGTCCTAAAGAGAACATTTGTCTGTGCTCAGCCATGCTCTATGTAGTGTAAAATAAATGCTGAATTCAGTATTTGTTTCATATGCGCAGTTAAAAATCTTCAAAATGTTAAAGAAATGTTGAATCATGTGTACATTTAATAGACAAAACTTTTGATCAACAGATGTATTCAATAAATAAAATGTTCTTATGCCGGTGACACTATTTCAAAAGATTTTCTCAAATGTGTCCTTTACTATATTGATATTATACTTTAGCACATAATTAAATTCTCATTAAGCAGGCAGAAAAGTTCATGGCTATTTAGAAAGAATAGAAGAGAATACAAGAAGATTGTTCTAGAAGTGTACCAAATTAAGTCAGCTTGATATAGCCATATGTCTTTTACAGGAATGAATGTTTCATTGAAGTAGCCAGCTATGGTCAAATGTTGATGGATCACCTACAGCATGCATGGAGACTGACCTACTAGTATAAATTACACCTCATGGTTTCTGTTTTTCAGGCAGCTATATTTTCTGTGCCATATCGCTGTGTTTAATACAGATGGTACGTTATTTATTTTTTTATTACATATTGTAAGTTTTTGGAAAATATATAAACTATATAAACAGCTGACACTCAAAACACCACCCTCACTGAATCAGACATCCTGGCTAAACTGTGAGATGTTCCCAGAATAGATATCAAGAAATTAAAAGCCTGTGCAGGACAAGTCACATGAAGAGTGGAGAGAATTCTTTTCATTTTGGTGAAAACACAGCTTTGATATTATTGTGTCTGCATTTTTTTTTTCACAAACTGATTTAAGGTTTTATCAAAAACAAAAAGAAAAAAAATTATTGTTGCTTGCCTGATGTACCTGTGCCATGTAGCCAAAAGTTTATGAGAGTGCATGATTTTTTTTTTTGCTTGAATTCTCTAACAACTACTTGTTTATTTTGATACTCTCAAATGATAGGTTTTTACTTCAGGAATTGTAGAAAATGAATATTGTATTCTTTCTTCCTTAGGATTTTTCACTGTTTTTGTGCCTTAACATAATTCATTGGTTTGGATAGCAAGAGATGTTTATGTCATTGAATCTTAGTCAAATTAGAGAGATGATGCTTTTTTTTTCAGCAAAACTATAACTGATCAAGACCCTCTTCTACCAGCAGCAGTGTTCCAAGTTAAAAAAGGTGTCCACAGCCTAATCCTCATACATACGAGTAATTGTTAACACACTATTCATTATTATAGAACTTGTTGAGACTTTTTATGTGTTCTGGATATTAAGGAAATCTAGAGCAACCTCTCACTATCTACCCAGTATGATGCCTCTGTTACAAGATATTCAGCATGTTATTACCAACTGTCAAAAGTTTCAAGTTCACAGTTTTAAAGAGATATAAAAATACTTTGTGAATTATGAGCAGAAAAATAATGTTTATTACAACACATATACTGTTCTTTGTGAAATCATCAGATGTCACATATATGGCCATATAGTTGTCAGATATAAGAAAAAAAGGTAAAGGTAAATTTAACCCTGTCATGCCTTAGAGACACATAGGGATATGGTGTTAGTGCCCATATTTTTCAGATATACATGGCAAAAAAATTACTTTGCTTCAGTGCTTCACAGTATGAAGATGTTCATTGTTAATGCTGTTAATATAAATGGTGGTTATAAATTTTGGTAAAAGTATAAAAAATACTTGGAAATGTATTTTGTATTTTATAAATTTATAAATGTATATGTATGATCTTAATGTAATAACAATCTACATAATTCTGAAACAAATGGAGTTGCACTCAAGCTAATAAAAGTATACAATAAAAGATTGCAGGAAAAAAGAGTACAATCAGTATCGCTTCATATGTGTTTTGGAACATCAAAAAAATTCTTTCACATTACTTTCGCAAATATAATATCTGCAGTATCATCATAACCACCTTCACATAATGTCTGAATATCTTATACATGTTTCTTCATTGGTTCATTCTTATATAATGTAGATATCAATAAGAATGTGCTTACACTGCACATAAATTAGACATGGGATACATTTTATGTTTGTTTTCAGAAAACTGATACCAGTGCAGCAGAGGCATACCAAGCAGCACAAGACCGATTTTACAAAAAAACAGAGGAAGGACCAGAGAGAATCAGTAACAGAATAAAATGAAAATAACATGCAGAAATGTAAAACAACAACCTTCTGTTTTGATGATGATGAACTTATCAAGAACAAAAAGGACATTACATCTTCTTGGCTGTGATTTTCAAAGTATGGTCCAGGGACTGCTACTGCTGCTGATCCTTGGCCAGTGTCAGAACTGACTTTAGCATACTGCGCTCAGAAAACCATTGCCGAAAATGGGTTTTATTTTAATGCACCTTCAAAAAGTTATCTTCAGTTACTTTGCTAGTAATTTGGATGAAAAGTCTGTCACTTTATCAAGTTATTTTCAGTTAATCTGCCAGTAAGTCAGATGGAAAGATTGTCAGTTTAGTCTTTTAATATCTGTGTGTAAAATCTGTGCTCATAAATTTTTTGTATACCATTTAAAATGATCAGAAATGCTTACATTAGTTATAAATGTATAATTTCTAATAATTTACACTTTATTTGGCATCATGCTGTAAGTGAAGTGTAATATTACAAAATCATTACCATAATAACAGACTAGTTTAACTATTACATGATGTATGCAATGCAGGTGACTGGATTATTTTGGTATTCCCTCTGGACTGCAATCATGCAAGCACACCATACCCAGAAAAAAAAAGAGGAAGAAAATGGATTTGTTTAGAAACAGAATAGAACAGGATAAACAAGAATGTACAGGAAAATTGTTCAGGCTTGAATATTTTACAGGTCTGAATGCCTGTCTTATGATTTTTCATAGTGAGTTTCTGCTAATATACAGTGCCCATTGTCAATACTTCTCTGATATATACTGGTTTGTAATCTATACATTCTTCTTCCAAGGATTACTGTTGGCTAAATTTTGTAATTTATAAGATTTTGATTTTTATACATGACTTTTTTCTGATTTTAATGTCTTTGTTAACTTCTATTGATGAGGTCTTCCCTATTTGTATAATTTAGTAATTTTAACATTTACAGTTTAATAAAGAAATACTTGGATTATGAGAAAATAGTTTTGAAACTGTTGTAATAAATTTATACAGGAACCCATGTTAAAATGTTACATTCAAACAGTATCAGATCATTTAAGTGCTTGGTGGTCCTCTGTATTTTGATGTCTTTTTCACTACACCATTTTCTATCATTGAATAGGCCATGTCCACAATAGATTTTTCCACATCAATTGGGTTGATTCCAAGTACATTTCTCATCTAAGAAATATAAAATATAAAAGTTCATGATTAAAACTTGCATGGGTTAAGTAGTATATATATATCTATATATCTGATGAATATTATCTCAATAAAGACTGAAAAAAATTAGATGAAATACATCTGCAAAAGTTGTTTTTGAGAATAAAATCTTGAGATTATTTTTTGGTACCATCATATAATATGCAACAAAGTGATGAAGAGTCAGAAAGAGAAGAGAAAATGACATTTTGTAGAAAGAACCACTAGTCACCTCAGTTATGAAAGATAACAGATTGTGATGAAGGGTCATGTAGAAAGAATGAAAAAGATTCATCAAGTTATCTTAAGCTGCTCTTACAGACACCGAATACAATTAATTGTTTTCTGAATAGTCCCGAAAAATTTGTTTAGTAGATAGTCATTTATAATGTATGTAGTTACTTCTGTACTGAGTGAATGTTTAAGAGCGAAACGTAAATGTTATATTTTATTTGATGTCTCTCAGCTTCAATGTTAGTTATGTTTGTTATATGAACAGCATATTTGTAGAATGTCTGGAATAGAGTGAAAGATGTATGATAAAGGGCAGAATGTCAGACGGGCCTGCGTGCCCAATTCTTAACCCTTTTGAAATAAAGATCAATCAATCAATCAAGCAACAATTTTCATATGTACAAGAGAAGTAAGAGATAAGACCAAGATAAAAGAAGGAGAAAGCATGAAAACAGATACATGAGAGCTTGAAGTAACAAATGGAAAGAGAAAGACAGATCCAATTATGAATGGACACAAACTGTGTTTGTAGCAATTGGCCTTAAATGTTTGAAAAGATAAAAAGGAAAAAAAAATAACAAAGGAAGTGCCACGGAGATCTCTTAATTTCAGGTCAGCAACAAAACAAACTAGTATGACAAGATCATATGTCAGCAATAAATCAAACTAGTATGACAAGATCATATGTCAGCAACAAAACAAACTAGTATGACAAGATCATATGTCAGCAATAAATCAAACTAGTATGACAAGATCATATGTCAGCAACAAAACAAACTAGTATGACAAGATCATATGTCAGTAACAAAACAAACTAGTTTGACAAGATCATATGTCAGCAACAAAACAAACTAGTATGACAAGATCATATGTCAGCAACAAAACAAACTAGTATGACAAGATCATATGTCAGCAACAAAACAAACTAGTATGACAAGATCATATGTCAGCAATAAATCAAACTAGTATGACAAGATCATATGTCAGCAATAAATCAAACTAGTATGACAAGATCATATGTCAGCAACAAAACAAACTAGTATGACAAGATCATATGTCAGCAACAAAACAAACTAGTATGACAAGATCATATGTCAGTAACAAAACAAACTAGTATTGACAAGATCATATGTCAGCAACAAAACAAACTAGTATGACAAGATCATATGTCAGCAACAAAACAAACTAGTATGACAAGATCATATGTCAGCAACAAAACAAACTAGTATGACAAGATCATATGTCAGCAATAAATCAAACTAGTATGACAAGATCATATGTCAGCAATAAATCAAACTAGTATGACAAGATCATATGTCAGCAACAAAACAAACTAGTATGACAAGATCATATGTCAGCAACAAAACAAACTAGTATGACAAGATCATATGTCAGCAACAAAACAAACTAGAATGACAAGATCATATGTCAGCAACAAAACAAACTAGAATGACAAGATCACATGTCAGAGACTTTCATGTATTTAGTACAGCTTGTATTTTAAAAGGAGAATAGCATATAATGATTACGTTTTCTTACCCTGGAGTTGTCAGTAAGGAAAGGTTTTCCAGAGACGATCTTAAGAGTTCTTGCTGTTCTATTGAACAGGCCAACAAATGAAAAAATTACATCTGGCAGTGGTTTTGTAGGTACATTGTAGCCTTTGGATGAAAACAAATGGTCTCTTATGAGGGTGAAATAAATGTCAAGAAAATATGAAAACAGCAGACGTGAAGGGGAGCATGAAAGATTTATTTCAGTTTTTTTTTTTGTAGCCAAAGGTCAGTGTTTTCCTTCAGCATATAATATGTCCAGTTAGTGAGATAAATATTTATTTCATTTGATTGTTTATGTTTTCCTTCAGCATGTAATGTGTCCAGTTAGTGAGATAAATATTTATTTCATATGATTGTTTATGATTTCCTTTACTCCTCATTCTGAAGTATCAGACTTATATGAAAAATATGTTTTGGTTTTACAGTGGTGTTCCCCTACATGGTGCATATGTTCCATGGGGTGGGAGGGGAAATTTGAATATTCTGGGGGGGGGGGTCAATTAAAATATATTTATAATATACTTTTTCAGAACTTAGTTGACTTTTATGCTGGGGAGAGGAGGGGGAAGGAAAAATGGGAAAGGAGGTGGGGGTGAGAACATCAGAATCTTTGAGGTGGAGCATGATTCAAAAATGGTGAGGAAACATTGTTTTGTAGTTTACTATTATTCAGTATTCATTCCCCTTTGAAGTGATGAATGCCAAACTGAATGAGTGTACCAAATTAATTTTGTAAATGAAGACTATCATTGCAGTTTTGAGACCTTATTTTTGTTCTGCAAAAATAGATTTTTTTGTGTTTTTTGTTGTTTTTTTTTTTGGGTCTGCTTGATACAAACTTAGTTCAATAAATTATGCATTAGAGAAATCACATCAGGTTTAGTTAAACAAGTATATTTATAACATTATTATGTTAGTGACACTTTGATTAAATAAGTTAACATTTTATGTATTAATATGTCAATGACACTTTGATTAGATAAGTTAACATTTTATGTATTAATATGTCAATGACACTTTGATTAGATAAGTTAACATTTTATGTATTAATATGTCAATGACACTTTGATTAGATAAGTTAACATTTTATGTATTAATATGTCAATGACACTTTGATTAGATAAGTTAACATTTTATGTATTAATATGTCAATGACACTTTGATTAGTTAGCAACCATACATACATTTTCCACTTTTTCCTGTAAGAAAAATTTTATTTACATTTTCCAGACACATCATCTCTGTTTTTAGAGATTTATCATGTGACAAAATCATTTTTAGATGTTTCACATTTGACATTACATACACTTTTAGAGTTTGTTATTGGACATAATTTCCATTTTTTAAATCATCTGACATAACCTCCATTTTTAGAGGTATGTCATCTGACATAATCTCTATTTTTATAATTTTTATAATTTAATGTGTAATTTTTACTGGAAAGTGCACATCTGATGTGGCATGACTTTCCTTGAAACATTTAACTGAAAAAAAAAAACTCCTTGCAAACAGAAGTAAACAATACCACGGTTGTGGCAGACCGTCCTTAGCACCGTTCTCATGTAAGATTAAAACACTTTGTGGTTATACTATAGTGAGAAATTTAGTTATGTCAATGCAATATTCATTCACAACTGGAACTAAGACCATCTTAAATTAATTTTCAAGCACTTGGTAAGATATTTATTTGTCATCATATTTAGATACATATTTGTCATCATAGTAAGATACTTATTTGTCATCATGGTAAGATACTTATTTGTCATCATAGTAAGATACATATTTGTCATCATAGTAAGATACTTATTTGTCATCATAGTAAGATACTTATTTGTCATCATAGTAAGATACTTATTTGTCATCATAGTAAGATACTTATTTGTCATCATAGTTAGATACTTATTTGTCATCATAGTAAGATACTTATTTGTCATCATAGTTAGATACTTATTTGTCATCATAGTAAGATACTTATTTGTCATCATAGTAAGATACTTATTTGTCATCATAGTTAGATACTTATTTGTCATCATAGTAAGATACTTATTTGTCATCATGGTAAGATACATTAGACATTGTGCATGGTGTTAAGCAACCTTCTTGTTATCAGAAATTCAACACTGACCCAGTAATCACAGCAGTATGATCAGTTCTATATTTTCATAATTTGATTTCACTTAGAAAATGTTTTTTTTAAAAATATAATTGTCTCAATATTTTTTTTTTCAGATTCACCTGCTTCTTTTCTACCAATCAGTATAATGTAGTCTTATGTGCCTCACCTTGCAGTTAAGGGTAGACTAGACTAAATCCATTTTTTTAACATTTACAGGTCAGTTCATTATAAACTCCAATACTTCTACATTTACTGATCATTTTAGAATGTGTAAAACTAAAAGAAAATTTATTTTATATGTAGAAATGACACAACTCTACCTTGACTTCTAAACTCCTTGTCCAGAATTGCTGCACACTCTGTAAGCCACATATTCTTATTTACCAGGAGAAGTCTGTTCCCTGAATAGTATAAAAAAGTGCTTTAGAGAAACAGAAACAGCTCAAGATAATCATTCACATATATAAACACAGTTTATCTTTCTGTCTCTCTCTCTGTTTGTTCTATCTCTCACTTGTTGTGTTTGTTAACAAATGCTGAATGAGTGTGACTAACTGAAAGCTGCATGATGAAGAGCAAAAATGTTAGATGGGACTGCATGCCCAGTTCTTAACCTTTTGAAAATAAAGTGTGTCCATTTGTTCATTCATTCTCTCTCTCTCTCTCTCTCTCTTCTCTCTCTCTCTCTCTTTGAACCTTAAGTGTCAAAGTCACATAAGGCTTCCTCAAATGTCTGTCCTTTGCCATTTTTTTCACTCTTGCCAAGGAGAGCTCTCTTTTGCTCAACATCCTCTCTGTTGTTTTTCTCCATGCCTCCTTTGGTCTACCCTTACTCCTTTAATATGAACATGTGTCTTTGTATATACAGTACATATAGAAACAGAAAAATGTTTTTAATTGTAAAGCAAAAAATAATGTACACATTTCCAGGAACAAAAGTGTATTGTATAATTGTGGGTTCATTTTTAAAATGTACCTACTAAACTTATAAAACGTATGCCTGCTTCTACATAAACTAAAGTTATACTTTCTTCTTGCACACCTATATGGTTGTATTTCATAATTCAAGCCCAAACCATCTAAACCTAACTCTGTCATGCCCTTGTATTTACTCTCATATGGTGTACAAGCAATGGGCCAGTTCATGAAGAATGTCATAATTCACCTCTCATTTGTTAGTAATCATAACATAAATGTCATTTGAAGAAATTAAAATCACTTAAAAAAGTAAAATGCACATTTTGGAATGTATGTGAAGTATTATGTTTCAATAAATGAAAAAACACTTTCGTGTTAAATACATTTTAAATGTGTAATATTGTCTGCACTATAATTGTTGTCCTGTTTGCACATGAACAGTTTGGGAAAATTAACTGAATCTGAATTAGTTATGCCATGTTAATACCAGCAGCCTCTGCTAAAGTCATGCACTTAAGATGGGCCAAAGCAACATCTCGAACATCAATAACTGCAAAATTTAATCTTGGGCACATGGGCATCTGACGTGTTAGCAGCCTGGTTACAATCTGAAATTTCAACAAAGCCGTATGTAGAGTTAACAGCTCAATGTAACCATGTAAAGTACACTGTTAATATGAAATATTTATATCAAGAACAAAAAATATATATATATATATATATATACAAATATATTTACATATATATTCTTGTATATAAATTTTTGAAGAACTGCATTTACCAATGAGATTTGAACCCTTCTTAATTTACTCTCTTTTCTTCTTACTCAAAATGCAAAACATCAGAGAAACATTATATTATTATTTTCTGGCAAGCATGCCCTTGAATTAACCATGTCACTGTGTATAGTTTATGGTTTGGATCATCATCATTGCACTCTGGACATGTTCGTAGGTGCTCAGATCCCTCCCAAAAATATATCCATCAGTGTCCTGTGTCTGATAGTGTTCATTCAGTGTTGGTTAACAAGTCCTCTCACACGCTCCATATGGCTTTGATTTCTGGCTGTGTCAATCTGTATCCCAGAGAAGGCAACAACCATGTCATTATGTATTTGATTAAGGTCTCCAGTCTCTCCTTTTATATTTGGGCCCTTTTTCATTTTTTTTTATTATGATCTCATTCTGAGGCTTGTGTTTGAACCATACAGCATTTTTTTTCAATATGAATTCAAACAAAACAGGATTTATAAATCTCATATTGGAATCACATTGAAGAAAGAGTGTTCAGTACAATAAGGCAAGGATGGAAAGACACATAAGAGAACTTGAAGTAAACAACTTAAGAGAGAAAGCCAGAGACAGAGAAGAATGGAGGCAGATTGTTTCTGCACCAATGAGCTTGGGAGGCTGAGGAGGGAGATATTGTAATATAATTATAAATTCAATATCACTCAAAGTCTTTGAAATGTAATAAATGAAACAATATTTAGAGACAACAGAGCTATAATTCTGTAAAAAAGAATAAATAAATTAATGAAAACATAACTAGGCAGCTTCAAGAACATATATGTAACACATGAACAGTTTTTGGGTATAAGTACACTGTATATCATTTCATCATTCATTTGCATGTCTCTCGCGGAACTGTGCCTTCCAAACAGCACTCCTGTAGGCCTCTCGGTTGTGAGCAAAATGGCCTGCTCCTGATGCATCCATTTGTAGATCATCAATGATGTCTTGCAGCCATCTTCACCTTGGTCTTCCTCTCTTTCTTTTTCCCATTATGTACCTTTCCAAGACGGTCTTCTCCAGATTATCATGACGTTTAATGTGTCCAAAATATTTAAGTTTTCTCTATTTAATCCTCTTTACTAGCCAGTCTTCTTCAATATTAAGTTCTTGTAGTATAGATATATTTGTTCTTTTTTGTGTCCATGATATTTGAAGAACTCTTCTGTATAATTTACATTCAAAGGCATTTATGTGTTTCTCAGCTGTTTTGTTAAGTGTCCAGGTCTCATGGGCATATGTTGCGATGGGAAAGATGCATGCCCTTAAAAATCTAATTTTTAAGGTTCTGTCTGGTTCTCTCCACAGATTCTTTAGTTGTTTTACTTTCTGAAGAGCGATAGATGTCCTTCTTTTAATTTCCATCATTGTATCTCCATTACCAGTTTGTAGTGATCCAAGATATTCAAAACTCTCCAATTCTTCCAGTTTTTCCTCATTGATGCATATTTTAGCTGCCTTGTTTGTTTTGTCAGATGTCATCAATTTAGTTTTCTTTGCATTAAGATAGAGGTTTTGTTCTTTGCTGTTCTTACGGACTGACATTATTAGTTTTTCCATTCCTTTTTTGTGCTGTGGACAGTAATACTATGTCATAAAACCCAAACACTGTATGTATAAAACTAAATATACAAATATACACAAACCCAGTGCAGGAAAGCTGTAATAACAAAATGTTAAGCCTATTCAAAACAAAAGTAGAAGCATCTTTAGTATTTAATGATCACACAGTTGCAACCTCTCAGTTTGTACCTTAATCATACAAAAACATAAAGAATACAGAAATAGGAAAAAAAGAGAAAATATAAATTCACATCAATGATATATAACAGATAAGGAAGAAAAAAAAAAAGAAAAAAAGGAGCAGTTATCTGTGACCTGGAAGAGTCTGTGTCTGAGAGTGTCTCTGGTGTAATACTGTGAATGTTTCAGTAAAGACTTCTGAGGTCTAAGGGCAGTCTGATTATTTAGTAGTAAAGAGGGGCAGGGAAAGAAAAGATGAATACAATGGATGTTAAGTTGAGAGAAAGGTGGATGGAAGATGAATACAATGGATGTTAAGTTGAGAGAAAGGTGGATGGAAGATGAATGTGGTTGGGATAGAGGGTGCAGTGAAGGTCAGGTCTTAGAATATCAACTGCAGGTGAGATAAAAAGTAGATGAGAACTTAACAGGGAAGAAATAAGATGGCGGAGAAAGGAAAGGTTAAGTATAGCTGAATTTTGAGTTCAGGCTATGTGGTTCCTGGAACCTTAACAAGAATAAAAAGCTCCTACATAAGCTGCAAAGTGCTGCCAAGAAATTAAAAATACAATTAAAATGTAAACAATTAAAATTAAAATGCAAAAATTAAAATAAAATATAAGTCTTATGGTTGCAATGAAACAAAACACAACCAGTCAGAGAGTCTGATAATCCCTGAATAAGTTACATCAAATTAGAAAACAAGAGAGAACTGTCAAGATATATGTAGTAATAAAGAAGAAATACAATAGATCTGATCACAGACATATGCCCATATAGACAGCACTAGATGATTCTGAACCATGATTTAGAAAGAACAATGGACAGTCCCTGAGTTACAAATGAGTTTTGTTTCTAACTCTCTTCGTAAGTTGAATTTGTGCATAAAACAAAATAGTTAGGTATGGTTCATATCTAATATCATACAGCATACAGTGTACCTTTCTACACATAAAAAATGAAATCATTGACGAACCACTGTAAACACACAATGTTTTGATGAGTGCTGCAAAGTAGCAGCCATCTATTATTATGAACTATTGTAGAGGGTGTTTCAGTCAATTATTGTCATTTCAGCTTAACAGTACATTGGTGAGGGTGAATTTATTTATACAAAAAAACTGTTAAGTAATAAAGAAGGATTTGAATTTCACATTTGGGTAACTTTATGGATGACAAGCTCAATATAAGACCCTAGGGATTCTTGAACCACTTGGAGACATAAAGCAAAGTTCTTTACAGTAAAGATGAGCATTCCTCTTGTGACCTGTGCACAAGTGTCCATGGTTCTCTACTTCCTTTCAGTCAGATTTCAGGAAACACTGCTAAACACTTTGTCTTTCAGATAAATCCAGAGGAAGTAATCATGGATTTAAATCTGGGCTACATGGTGGCCAAGAGAATCTGTTCTGTAACTGCTGTGGGAAATGACTGGGCACTATGTGATGCTTGAACTTGGAATGCAGGAATTCCAGGACCTGTGGAGTAGTGTGAAGGCTAGCTCCATTCTGGTGGAACAACTGTGCTTGAAGAGAGCCATCAGTTCAGGGAGGAGAAAGAGTCAAGTATCATAGTGTAAGTCTCTCCAGTGATGTAACCATCAAATATGAAAGGCCCACTCATGCCCTATGCAGAGATTGCACACCACACCAAGATTTTCTTGGCACATAAAGTGGATTCATGAGCTTTACACACTGAGCACTTAGCATCCATATAAAATTGTTGTATATATATATATATATATATATATATATATATATATATCAGTTTCTCAGTGTCACTGGAGGCTGAGGCAATTAATGCTGCTTACCAAGAGCAGTGTCCAGGATGGGCTTTCATTTTGATACTGATAACAGAAAAATATGCACTTTACCATGAGAAACCAGTGTTGAAAAAGTCAAGTCGCTTCACCCACACATTAGAGCAGCAGTGTGCAGTAACTTTACATTTAGTATGAACAGACTTTTTTTGTAATCTGAAAGAAGGATTATTCTACACAAATGTACATTTGTAATAAATCTTAAACTCAGAGCTCTGTATATTATTTGAGTACTGTTACTAAGGTGAAAACAACTGCTGAGAAAACCAAAATCTGAAAACCTTACAAGTTCAAAAGCCTTCTTACTTAAATGACTTACTTCAACACTTGATCCAGGATTTCCATGAAGTGTTGGTCCAACTACCAATGAAGGATTAACAACTGCCAGTTCAAATTTTTGATTTTCTAAAAACAGTGAAGATAAATATACTCTTGAATTCTCACAGTAATTTACAGTCACAATGTTTTTATTTATAAAAACACAGAAAGCAAACATGAATAAAATAAATATATAAAATAATTTTGGTCCTGTATAATTGCATTCCAACAGTCGCAACTTGTCATATACAAAGACACTTTTGAAAAGTATATATAAATATGGTTCATCTGGCCAGATCCAAGTACAATTTGCATTATTCAGGGATTGATAAAATGTGTAAGATTCAAGAAAACTGGACATTATTTTAAAACTCAAGAAAATGATACAGTTTTGCCTGAATCATATAAGCAGTGCAGAGAAAATTAAATTCACATCAGTGATATATAACAGATAAGGAAGAAAAAAAAATAGAAAAAAGGAGCAGTTATCTGTGACCTGGAAGAAGTTGTGTCTGAGAGTGTCTTTGGCGTAATATTGTGAACTAAAAAACCCACACTCCTGATCATTTTATTATATGATCTTAGTTAGCCAACAGAACAAAAATGAACTCATTAATGTTAAGTAGAATATTTTTCTTCAGTACTGAGAACTACATCACTATTGCTTGCTTACTTTAATGCACAAGAGATTACTTTGTTGTGCATTGGTAAAATGTTGCTGTTTTAAAAATAAAATTGTACATAGCTCAAACACAAACCTGGCAAGCCATTCACATAGTCCCATGCTGCTTTCTCTGCTAGTATTTTGCTCTTGGTGTATGCAAAGTTTTCTGGTGAACTTGGATTGCTCCAGTCCTTCTCAGTGTAAGGTGTTTCATTCCCACCAATTGCTACCAGAATAACAATAGCAAAATCATTATTCAGACAATGAAGTGTTTTCATCCTATCAGTGCACACATTTTCATGTAACTTGCACAAAACTTTCTGCACCACAGTCTATTACTAGTTTCCCATAGCTCCATTGAATACATCTGTGTGTGTGTGTGTGTATATATATATATATCTTACATCTTACATCCTTCTGGTGCCGCTAAATGTCACATAGGGCCCACATAGTAGTTTGCCAAGATTTCCTGTCTTCGGTGAGTTTTTAATCCCACTAAACTGGTCTCTCTTAACAATGTCCTCTTTAGAGTTTCACATGGTCAACCTCTTTTTCTTTGGCCTGTTGTGTTCCACTTGATAGCTTGTTTGGGGATCCTCTGATGGTTTCTTCTCATCACATGACCAGCATATGGCGGTCTTCTTTTTCTGATCACACATGAGACAGATTGTGGTTTGCTCATTTATCTTATCTCTGTGTTGTTCTTGAATTCATTCCACTTTATATCAAGTATTTTCCTTAGGCATTTGTTTTTGAAAGAGTCTAATTTCTTGTCTACTTCTTTAGTTCTTTTCCAGCTTTCACATGCATAAATGAATAATAATCTTAACTTGGTTTTTGTGCTTATAACTTTTGAATGCCATATGGTCTCAAGATTCTTGAAGGTCAATGCTGCTTGTGCAATTCGAATTCTAACTTCCTTTCTGGTGTCACCATCCTGGTCTATGTAGCTTCTGAGATATGCAAAATGATTTACTTTTTCAACAGTTGCTCCTTCTATGTATATTTTTCCTTCATGGTTAATGAGAAGTTTCATTATCTTTTTTTATTCTAGTTAATTTTAAGTCCTATTTTACTACCCATTGAAGACAGGGTATCTTTTTTTACTTAAATTTATTTCACATTGTCACTGATAAGAGTTATGTCATCTGCAAAATCAAGATCTTCCAGTTGGGTTTTATGTACCCAGTCAATGCCTGTTTTACCTGTGCAGCATTCTTTCATTATGAAATCTATGGCAATTCCAAGACAGCAAGGGAGATAATATACATCCTACTTTCACACCTGTTTCAATCTGGAACCATTCACTCATTCCTTCTTCTGTGCTGACTGCACAAGCATACTCACTGTAGAGGTCTCTAATGATGTTGACATTCTTAAATGGTATTCCATATATTCTTAAAATTATCCACAAAGAATCTCTGTGTATGCTATTGAATATTTTGTTTAAAGTCTATGAAGTCCAGGATTAATAAACAAGTCTTTGCTTTTCAATATGTTCTTCAAGTATTATTTTTAGAGTAAAGATCTGGTTGAGACAGCTTCTCCCTTTTCGAAATCCTGCCTGTTCTTCTCTCATTGCAGCATCCATTATATCTTGAAATCTATTCAGAACAACTTTGCAAAATACTTTTGACCCAACTGAAAGTAAGGTTACTCCTCTCCAGTTGTTGCAATCAAGGTTGCCTTTTTTTTTGGTATTTTAACAATGATTCTGTTTTTCCAGTTTTCTCTCTCTCTCTTTGAACCTTAAGTGCCCAGGGCACATGGGGCTTCCACAAGGGTTTTCCACAAATGCTTGTCCTTTGCCTTTTTTTCTGCTCTTGCCCAGATGAGCCCTCTATTGCTCAACATCCTTTCTGTTGTTCTTCTCCATGTCTCTTTTGGTCTACCCTTACTTCTGTTCCCCTGTGGTGTCCATCTTAGTGCTATTTTTGGTAGTGAGTTGTCAATCATTAGGAGCACATGTCCCAACCATCGCCAGCATCTTTCCTCAATAATTGCTGTCAGTGGTTTCATCTGCATTTCTGCCAACAAGATGTTATTTCTTATGGTGTTTGGTCAAAATATTTTTCTAATTCTTTGTAAACATTTAGTCTGGAAAGAATTCAACTTGTTTTCTATTGTTTTGGTGATTTTCCAGCGTTCACTTCCATAGAGTATTACACTTAGAACATTACTCTTAAATATCCTGACTTTCATATTTATGCTTAGTTTTTAAGATGTCCATATAGCTGCAGCACTGCAAAAGCCTGTTTGCTCTAGTAAGTCTGCTGTTGATGTCTTCTGTGCTGTCTCCATTTTCTACTACTCTACTGCCAAGGTATACAAATTCATTGACCTCCTCCACTAACTTGCTATCTAATCTGAGTACATTTCTGTTGTTCACATTTTGCTTCATTAACTTTGTCTTTCCTACATTGATCTTTAGTCCTATGTTGTTTGCATTCTGAATTAGCTTGTTTATTTTATCTTGCATATCTTTGTGGCTGCTTGATAGTAGACAAATATCATCTGCAAAGTCAAGGTCCTCCAGCATTGTGTCAAGGGTCCATTTTAATCCTCTGCGTTTGTCTGATGTTGCCTCCTTCATTAACCAGTCTACTGCCAAGATAAATAATGTTGGTGATAGTACACATCCCTGCTTCACTTCTGTTTGTACCCTAAAGCTGCTGGAGGTAAATTCTCCACAGATCACTTTGCACTGAAAAACCTCGTATAGGGGTTTGATTACATTCACTATCTTATGGGGGAGGCCATGCCATCTTTGTATTTTCCACAGTGCATCTCTGTTGACACTGTCAAAGGCTTTCTCAAAATCTATAAACCCTGCATATGTTGTGCTATGCCACTTATTTGCCTTTTCTAATATTTGTCTAAGTACAAATATGTGGTCTATGAATGATCTTCCTTTCTTAAATCCTGCCTTCTCTTTCCGAAGTTTTCCCTCAACTGCTGGTACAATTCTGTTGATTATTCTGCAAAATACTTTACTGGTGAATGGCAGTAGGGTAATGCCTCTCCAGTTCCTGCAATCTCTGAGGTCACCCTTCTTTGGTAGTTTTACTATAAGCCCAGTTTTCCACTCATCTGGGGCTTTTTCTAGATCCCAAATTTGTTGTAATATCCAGCAGAGTTGTTTTGGTGTTTCTGTTTCTTCTGCTTTCAACATCTCAGCAGTCACTTCACCTGATGGCCTGTCTAATTTTAGCTTCTTTTTCGCCTCCTTTTCTTCACTTATTGCTATTGGTCCTGTACTGATGTTTAGTTTCGTTTTTGCTTCATGTATGTCTATTGTTTGTGGTGATTGTGTTCTGTTTAATAGGGTGTTAAAGTGTTCCCTCCATCTTTCAATTTTTTCTCTTTCTCCACTGACCAGTTGTCCCTTATGTGTCTTTACTGCACTCTCACATCTTGTGCTGAAGTTACCTGTCATCTGTTTTGTGATTTTGTATATGGTTTTCATGTCATTTGCATATGCTTCTTTCTCTGCTGCTTCTGCTAAGTTGTCATAGTACTGACATTCATCTTGATGGCATGATTCCTTCACTTCTTTGTCTTTTTGTGCATAATTACTAAAAACCTATTCTTTAAGCCATTGTGATTTGGTGTTCAGTAATTTTTTTCTTGATTTCTTTTCTTTGCTCTATCTTTTCCCATGTGGTCTTACTTATCCATTCCTCTTTTCTCCATTTCCAATATTCCAGCACCTCTTTTGCTGCTTCCTATAGTGTTTTATTAAACTCTAGTATGGACACTTCTGCTTCATCTTGTAGGACACTGAAGCGGTTCTTAAGTACTACTATTGAGAATTAATTTCTTGTTTGTTGGCCTTTCAGTTTTCTTGTATCAAAACGTATTTCTCTGATTTTGGCTTTCCTTAATTTTAGTTTTATTTTTGCTACCAGAAGGTTGTGATCACTTCCTACATCTGCGCTTTTCCTTGCTTGCACATCTTGTAGTGACCGTTTCCACTTGTTTATTAGTATGTAATCGATTTGGTTTTCTGTGGTTTTATCTGGGGACCTCCAAGTCACTTTATGGATCTTTTTATGTTCGAAAATTGTCCCTCTGATGGTCATCATGTTTTCTTCACAGAAACTGCACAGTCTTTCACCATTTTCATTTATTTCTCCGATTCCTTCTCTTCCCATGATTCTTCTTCTATCTTCATTTCCTTCACCTACTTTTGCATTGAAGTCACCCAAGATGAGTAGCATATCATGCTTGGATATTGTTTCTACTGTGGCTTGGAGGCTGTTGTAAAAATCTTCTTTTAATTCCTCTTCGGCAGCTTCTGTTGGTGCATAACAAACTATAATAGACAGCTTTGTGAATCTTGAGTTGAAGTGTGCATATAATAATCTCTCATTTATAGGGGTCTATTTCAGCAGTGCTATTGGTGCTTCTTTTGTTATAATCAATGCTACTCCTCTTTCATGATGATCTTCTTTACTTGACCATATTATTGTATCTTCTGTGTGCTGTGTTGTTAATTTCCTTCTGCCTTGTCCTGTCCATCTTGCTTCTTGTATTCTTAGTATGTCTAGTTTGTATCTGTGAATTTCCTTGATGGTTTGTGCTAGTTTTCCAGTCTGGTTAAGTGTTCTTACATTCTAGGTGCCTATTTGCATCTTGTGTTTAGGTTCCAGGAGGTCTGCAGTCGGGCTGGGGACTTCCAGTGGCTGGCTTTCATCCACAACCTTCATGGGCTCAGTTTCCTGATAAGCATTTCTCCTCCACCTGCAATTGTTTTTCCCTTGCTTCTGTTTCTGTAGCAGTCTGATAGTTTTTTTACCAGATAGGGTTGCTGGCCCTATGCCGAACCCTCCTTACGTAGTAAGGTACAGTGGTCCTATTCTTTGCAGATCCCGGGTACCACATGGGGGGGTTTTTCCATTTAGAATGGATTTTTTCCTCTTTCCAGACTTTATTAAACGTTCTCTGTAGCTGGTTCACGTTGTCACTGTTAATAGCTTGTAACATTTCAGCTGCTATTTCATCTTCACCTGCAGCTTTGTTGTTAGCCATTAGATTCACTGCTGTTTCAGTTTCATTCAAAGTAATTTCATCTATGTTGACATTTAGTTGTGGAATGATAAGTCAGTTTCAAATCTGTCATTTCTTTTGGGTATGATTGATTAAAGTATTTCTTGGAAGTGTTCAGCCCATCTTTGCTTTTGGTCTTTACCTGATGTTAATAGTGACCAGTTTTGCTAAGGATTGGTCTTCTTTGGATGCAATATTACCTGTTAGCCTCTTTTGTATGTTATACAGAGCTTTGCTGTCTCCTGTTTTTGCTGCCTTCTCTGCTTCTTTCGCCATATTGTCCACGTATTCTCTTTTATCTCTTCTAGCTGAACTTTTTACTTTATTGTCTATGTATGTTGCTTTTGCCAGATCTCTTCCAAAATCTGTCTTTACATTCAATATGGCTAATTTGGATGCTCATCTTTCATGTATGTATTTCCATGTGTTATCTGATATAAATGCTTTTCTACTTGTTGTTTGCAGTCCAGCACTTGTTTTAGCTGCTGTAATTATGGCTGTGCTGTAGGAATTCTATAATTCATTTATATCTGTCTCCTCTACCTCAGTGAATGCAGTAGACTGTTTGGTAAGTTCCCGCATCTCTAAATGTAGTAAGAATACAGGAGATCTCAAAATGCATTATAAATATTTATTCTGAGATTTTAATATTTCCAAAAATTGCCGACTTGCACTAAAATAATGAATCTTACAGATGCAGACAGTTCTTAAAGTAATTTGCATTTAAATATTTTAAAATGCTGATCTGTTTTAATACAGATCTTTGATTATTTGACTGTCTTAATGAATTATGAATTATTGGCAACATTTGTGCTACTTGTAAATGACTGCGTGATCATTCTGTCCTTAGGCTTCCTTTATTTTATGTGTCAGGCACCCCATTTTTATATGATTTTTTTGCATCATTAATTTTCTGACATATTATCTTCAGATGTGATTTATTTTTAAACTAACATAAATAATTCACATTTTTTCACATCTTCATAACATTAGATTAAAGAAGATGACGAGGATAAAGATATGGAGGTAGAGATAGATGATGTACTCACTTGCAATCGCAATGAAAGAACTGGTAACAACAACTCTCTTAACTGTACCAGATGCTGCTGCTGCCTTAAGAACATTTAATGTACCTTCCACAGCTGGCTTGATTACCTCATTCTCATCTCTTGGATTATCAACAGGAAGTGGACTAGCCACATGTTGAACATATGTGCATCCTTTAACTGCCCTAAATTAATATACCATATAGGTAAAGCTAGTTCTTCAGTACATTTACTTATATGTGCCTTCATTGAAATATTAGACCAATAGTTCTTAAGTCCCAAGTTTTTTTCAGACTGTAGCACACATCAAGGTGGAAATTTGTCATGGCACAATGTGTTATTAATGCTGGTTCATGTAATTAACAGTAAAGTCATGGTACTTTATTGTTTACATTATACTGATTATAATCAAATTACAATAAATATGATATATTTAAGATAAAGACATGACAAATTAAACATTGAGAGATATTTTAAACTTTATTATACAAGTATTTTGTACTCAGTGTAAGATGTGAGCTTGTTTGGAGACACATTTCATCTTTATTTGTGGAGAAATATGGACAAAGCACACCCTTTACTCATGTTATATAAATATTTGGCTGGCAAAGTATTATTGAGGTAGTGTTATATAACTGTGCAAAAGTTTTCTGCAATTTGTTTGAGCTATCAAATTTTGGCTGCACAGTTTCCACTCTCTTGCTGGACACCAGTGTGGGAAACATGGTATTACATCATAATTATAAATTTTACAGGTATTTTTACTATATCATATCACATATCCTAGTATGGTCACTTTATTTTAGAAAACACAAATTCTCAGAAATGTTAGTTTCAAGCACATAGACGGCTGTTAATTATTTTCTTAATTTAGTTTCTAATCATTGCAATGGTACATTTCTCATTAAAACTTTGCAGAAGCATGGCGTAGAACAAATATTCACTCACTGGCAGTAATGAATACAGAGGTAATGAAATTAATCTTGACCTCATTTGATGCAATTAAGATATGCTCAAAGTTAAAATGGTTGAAAATTTGGCAAAATGGTCATATATTGAAGATACTTTAATTATATTTTAAAAAGTCACAATATAATAGCAAATAAAGATAATAAAATAACTTCATAGATGTTACTCTTTCTCTAACAAAATAATGAAGAATGTAGGGGATTTTATTCTTGCTATAACAGTCCTGGAAAGCAAGCTTTTCAGATTTCTGGGAATAAGTTCTTTTCACTTTGATAACATATAGAACATATCTGTTGATAGGGGAATTCAGTCAGTCATTTGCATGTCCCTTGCAGAACTTTGCCTCCATAACATAGGGGAACTACACTGTGGAAAATAAGGCCTTGACCAAGCTCTAATAATATAATAATCTGTCTTTTGAGAAGGTGCTAAAAGAGAGGAAAAATGAATTGTGAAGACTAACATTATAGTTTTGAGATTGTGTTAGACGTTGTTTGAAACAACTGCATGAGTGTCTGTGCATGGGTGGAATTACAAAATCTAACAAAACACATTCCACGTTACTCCCACAGACTCATATGTAATATAGAAAAAATTGTGATGACGTAGATCAGAAAATGTTGAAGATCATCAAAATACACAAACAGGTGAAAAAAATCAGAAGATTAGGAGGAGAAAAAAAAAGAAGTCAATGAAAAGTACAGAAAGAAGACACTGATATTTTCATGTCTAGTTCAGTGTTAGAAAACAAATGGAAAGTAAAAAATAATTAGAAAAAAAATGAGAAAGGAAGGTAGATAATAAAAAAAAATATGAGAAAGGAAAATAGAAAATACAAAAAAAAAATATGAGGAAGGAAAATATAGTTAAAAAGCAGAAATATCAATAATCACCTTAAAACTTTCTCATTTTTATTGTATTATTACAAATGATTATTACAAATTAGACAACAAATTAGACTCTTTTGAAAACACATGCCTAAGGAAAATATTCAGTATAAAGTGGAATGAATTCATGAACAATGCAGAGATAAGGCAGATGAGCGAACAATAACTGTCTCCATGGGTGATCAGAAAAAGGAGATGAACATATGTCAGTCACGTGATGAGCAGAAATCGAATCACAAAAAAAAAACAAGCTACCAATTGGAACACAACAGACCGAATAAAAATAGATCAACCACATGAATCTTTGAAGAGGACATTGTTAAGAGAGGCCAAATTAGCAGGCATAAAATCCTTTGATACGGTTAAAAACTCGCTGAAAATAAGAAAACTTCGTGAACTACCATGGGAGCCCTATTGTGACTTTTACGCCTTCGGAGGGAAGTAAGATTACAAATGAAGAGACAATAGGCAAGAATAAAAAGAAAGCAGAAAAACAGAAAAACATTCTGACATGCAAATATACAAAATAAAAAGAATAGGTGAGATAAGAATTGAAACTTAGGAAAGGACATTGTGCAATAAGAAGTAAATGATGCAAAAAATAAAATACAAATATGTAGTTTGAAACACAAGAACACACAAAGAATACACAAGCAAAATCTACAAAAAATGAAGAAAAAGCGGAAGAAACTCAGAATGTAAGACAATAACAAACAGGGAAGGATGTTGCTAGACAAAAGAGGGAAAAAAATATGAAAATCATGTGCAAGATATGTAGATGTTAGAAGATACAACAGAGGAGCATGCAACAGAAGAACTTGCATATATGTACGTGAGTGCGTGAGAGAGAGAGGGAGAGAAACAACAAAGAGGATAAAAGAATAAAATTAAAACATGGAGAAAGATATTTCAAAGAATATGATGCAAATTTAAAAAAAAAGAGATGAGTAATAATACATAACTGATAAGAAAAAGGAACATAGAAAAAAAGTAAGTAAAATGAAACCACTTTTAACAGAAAGTAAGCATTCGTAAAGGGAAGTAGAAAATAACATCAAATGCAGAATGAGATCAGAAGAAGCAGAAAATGACAGCGTCAGAAAAACCAGTTTCCGAATGATAAACTGACATGACTCACTCTGTCCATGAGCCAGCATCCAGTAAGTTTGCTTCAACCAGTTCTAACTTGTGCTTGGCATTTGGACACAGAGTGTACAAGTGTCTGATTTTCTTTTCATCTTTGAGACTTCGAACTGTACCCCTAACTTGGTATCCGGCTTCTTGGAGCTGCTTGACAACGTGGGAAGCAATATAACCCGATGCACCAGATACCAGGACAACTGAAGTTATAAGATAAACAGCTGGACAACTCTCAGTTGTATGAAGAGGATTCAGTTTTAACAAGCTTTCCTCCTCCCCACTCCCGACCCAGATCTAAGATTTAACTGCCTTAAGGCGCATCATCTCCGATAATTTTTTTTTTTTTTGGACAAAATTTCACAATAACTTCATGTCTCAGTTATTTTCGTTTTCACTTATGAACTGTGTACAGCTTTTCTAAGTCCGCTGAACAAATGACGTGTATGTATTGACAAGCAGTGGTCTGCCACTAATGTCTGACACTTGGTTATGACTCGTGGTTTCATTCCATGTTTTACTGTTATTTCTGGATCTTCATCAGTTGAATTTTCCGTCTTTTCCGAGTCTTCATAAAATGAATTTTCTCCTGTATTTGGGTCTTCATAAATTGAGTTTTCTACCTGTATCCATGAACCGGATTTTCTACCAGTGTCTGGATCTTCATCAATTGAATTTCCACCTTTTCCAAGTCTTCATCAAATGAATTTTCTACCTGTTTCTTCATCAACTGAGTTTTCTACCTGTTTCTAGGTCTTCATCAACTGAGTTTTCTACTTTTTCTGTTCTGAGTCTTCATCAACTGAGTTTTCTATATTTCCTTTAATTACACTGTCTATTCAAACTTGGTTTTGTAATGATGATGATGATGACATTGTGATCATACATGAGCAAGGATAACAAATAATACATGAACATTAATGTAATCACTTGCAGCTATATTAGTAATTTATGTAATTACAGGTTGTGATGATCTATGTATTTTTTTCTGCGAATAAAGCAAAAAGAATCTAATTCACTTGCCTACTAAATTTCAAAATTAGACATTGCAACGATTGTAACGGAAATGTCTGTATCATTCTATTTTAAATTTACTTTCATTATTTTGTGAAACCATGGTGACCAACGGTTCCGTATTAAAGAGGCCAATTCCGTTTTCCTTAGGATTTGTCTCAGGAACCGCGTTACTTGTGTCAGAACGCATACATGCCTTCAGTTTAAAAACACGTGTCACATACTGCTTCGTATTCTCATAAGTGATCACCGCATGTTCGGAAATACCCCCAATTTTGTGAAGAGAATTCACTCTGTGGAGAAGTACAGCAAGGAGACCTGATCGCTAAATTTGTAAATAAGCTTAGTTTACTGAGTGAAATTTTGGATTAATATTTACACTTACGCCCCCCCGCCCCCTCCTCCCTCGCTTCATTTTTTAATCTAGTATTTGAGCTCAGATCTGATGATCAAATCAGTAAAACGGGACATGCTCAGAATGGTGTTTATCATCTCCTTTTTAACATAGAAATGGTTGCCATAAAAATTACAGGCATTTTAACATTTTTACTGTAAGAGTAGAACAACTGACCAAAAAAGCGAGTTTTGCTGACACTGTGTACAAGAAAATTGTATTATTATTATTTTATTAAGCCCAAAATGTATTATTTTAGTGATTATTATTTTTTTTAAGTCTCAAAATATGACCAGTTTAATTTGTTATTAGTAAAACATAGCTTTCCGTCTAACGTTTTCTTTTGTTTTGCTACGCACCGTGAAATGCCTGGCTATGTCAAAACGTATAATTCGTCCACATCTCGCCTACACTAGTTATGGTGAACCCATTTTATCAGACAAAAGTCTGCTGGAAAGCATTTACAGCTCTGCTTTTCTGAGCGCATACATTGTGAAGTAAAAATAACAGCGAATACAAAAGATCCGAAAGACTAATTAAAATACAAGATTACATGGATGGATTTTTTCATATGAACACCATTGTATATAATTATCTCCAATATATTAATTCCTATCTCTGTCTGACTGTCTGTCTGTCCGTCCGTCTGTCTGTCTGTCTCTCTCTCTCACACACACACATACACACACATTACTCATTCACACAAACGTGTATCCGTATGCAGTATTAGTGTAGGCAATTTATAAAAATAAAACTAACAAAAATTGCTTACGTTCACCAGCCATGATATGTGTTATCTTGTTTTACAGTTTTAGTGCTTGCAAACTATGCGGTCCAATCTTTTATATTTGTACAGTCAGATAAAATTTGCTGACTCACTTTGCTTCAGCTTGCACGTAATGTTTATCGACGATGAAATTAATGGCTACATGTTGCAGAGTAATCGAGTTATTCTTCCACTTTACTGTTCGATACTGCATAATACTTATTTATAGGTAGAATGCAAATGGCTCTTTTCTTTTATTTATGTGTCATTTGTATAGATCTTCTTTTACTATTATTTCTTTTTCTGCATAACTTTATATTTTTTTTTTGTGTAGCATATTTTACTTTTATTTTAAATCGTTTTAAAAGTGTAATATAAATAATTTTACTGTGCTTGAAATCTCCATTAGTAAATTAACTTCCGGTGCGTTATAACCTCGTCATACATAATGATTTTTAAAAAGATGTTTACTCATGTCTGAACCTGACACGTGATACGCTTCAATAGACAGAGACACTGCACTGTAAAGTGCTGATAAGTCACATCTATTTGCTATGTATGGTAAACAATTCCTGCTTCTCGTGCCGTTAAACGTCACATAGGGTTCCCATGAAAGTTCGCCAAGTTTTCCTATTTTCGGATAGCTTTTCAACCTTATTAAGGGATTTTATGCGTACTGCAAGGTCCGACAATTAAGTAATGAGACTAATTCCATTAACAAAATAAAACAAACAACAGTTGACGATATAACATGTGTTTTATTCAAAGTAAGCCCTTGTACAGCGAGTGCCACAATCTAATAAACCCTAGAACGACCTCTGCAGTTCTTCTGTTGGTAAGGCCCTTAAACTCGATGTTACGGCCCTATGGATGTCATCAGTATCGTCAAAGAAGCGTCCTTTCAATGGTAACTTAAATTTTGGGAATAGAAAATAATAGAAGGGAAATCCAGGAAATAGGTTGGTGGATGGTTGAGAACACACACTTGTTTTTGTGCCAAAAATTCCTGCACAACTACCGCCCGATGAGCCGGTGCATTATCATGAAGAAGGAAAAAAACTGCCAGGTGTTGAATACTCGGGTCGGACTCTGATAATCCTTTTCAATAGGCGTTTCAAAATACTTAAATAAACTTTGAAAATGACAGTCTGTCCCTCTGGAATAAATTCTTTGTGAATAACTCCTTTGTTGTTGTAGAAACACACCAACATTGTCTTCACTTTTGACTTTTGAAGACCAAAATTGTTTTGCCATTTGGTGATGATGATGACTTCCACTGAGAACTTTGGCGTTTAGTTGTGGGATCATAGCGGAAAATCCATTTTCATCCTCTTCAGCAATCAAATTTAAGAAATGTTTATTTCTGCGACACGTTTTGATAATGTATTTTGCGTACTCAACAGGCTGTTGTTTTTAGTCATCAGACAACGCATGTGGTACAAACCGGAAAGCAACTTTTTTCTTCCCCAAATCTTCGGTTAACACCAAATTCATCTGCCATCATCCTCACAGTCAAACAACGATCTTCTTGCATCCATTCTATGACTTTTGCAATGAGTTCCTCATTACGAACAGAGATTGGTCGTCCATGTTTAGTTGCATTTGTAATCGTTTCCACACCACTACTGAATCGTGAATACCACCTGAATATCTACACACGAGATAAACAATTATTCCCATAAACTTGTCGCATCAATTCAACTGTCTCGATGGCACTTTTTCCGAGTTTTAAACAGAATTTAATGTTAGTTTTTTGCTCCATTCTGATTACGTGACAACGCATCTGTAACTAGGTCAACAAAATGGCGGCTTGTTTGTCGTCTGCTAATCGGGCGGCGATGAAAACTTGTTAGATCATAGATGAAGGCTGCCACTTTGGATTCCATGCTTTGTTTCATAGATGACATTTTTGTCTTGGCCATAACAAAATTCGTCTGATTACTTAATTGTCGGTTCTTGTATTTTGGCCTCTCTTTATAATGTCCTTTTTAGAATTTCATGTGTCGGCCTCTTTTTTCATCGGCCTTTTATGTTCCACTTGATAGCTTGTTTTGGGATTCTCTGATTGCTACTTCTCATTACGTGATCGATATATGTTCATCTCCCTTTTCTGATTGCCCATGAGACAGGTTATTGGTCGCACATCTGCCTTATCTCTATGGTGTTCTTGAAACAGTTCCACGTTATACCAAGTATTTTCCTAGGGCATTTGTTTTCAGAAGAGTCTAATTTCTTGTCTATTCCTTTAGTTGTTTTCCAGTTTTCGCATGCATAAATGAGGGAGGATATTACATTTGAATTGAATAATTAGACGTTGGTTTTTGTGCTTATAACTTTTGATTGCCATATGTTCTCAAGATTCTTGAAGGTGGGTCTGCTTTTGTAATTCTAAATTCATTTCTGGTGTCACCACCCTGGCCTATGTAGCTACAGACGTATTAATTAATGCGAACGAATACGGAACTAACTCGTGCTCGTCAGTCCAAAATCCAAGAAAGTCGCTGATACAGAGAATGTAAAAAACTACGTACAACAGTATCAAGGTTCCTTTATGACCAATCATCACGAAACTTGCTCTCTTAAAATATTTATGAAGATATGATGGCCACCATACAGTTTGATGGGAGTACTTCTGATCTTTGTGAGTACAAGAATGGAGTTAATCAAGACCGCGTGTTAGCTCATATCCTCTTTGGATATCCTCTTTTTGACTGCCCTTTTAAAATGCACATTCACAGATGTCAGTGGTGATGAATTTACATACTTAGCTGGTTCATTGTTTAACTTGTTGTAATTCAAATCTTTAGAACCGTAAAGAAAGCAACCAAAATCTTAATCAATGCATTTTTATTTCATAATAATATAACCCTTATGGCCAGGCCCTATAAGAGGGTCGTTATTGTAAAGGTTGGGTCCGAAGGTTTCGGGGGGGGGGGAGTTGCTGAGTGGGTGAAAAAAGATAAACAGGACTGGAAGGGGGGGGGGGAGGAAGAGCGAATTTTATACCATCTTAATCCTGCTATTAGCTCACAGCGAGGCGACTCTACAGATTCTGATTAACAGTATGGACAGAGCATGTGATTCATTTTCATTGTCAGTACTTATCAACAAGACGTTCTTGGACAAGGCACAACCACATCGATTTGTCTAAAATTAAATGGGAAGTTGCTTCAATTAATCAATAGATCTTTGACCTTCTTCCTAGATGAAGAAATCAGTACACGAATAGGAAAAGCAAGTAAAATTGTTGGCATAGTAAGAGAAACTACATGGAACAACAGAAAGTTAAAATGAAGACGAAGGTTTTAATTTTCCAGAGTTGTGTTCTTCGCACTCAAATAAATAGTTCTGAAACGTGCACCGATTTGCAAAGTATGAGACAAAATGTTCCCATCTTTATTGCTTTTTCAGAAATAAATAAACAAGTGGCAAGATAATGTAACCAACTCTGAGGTTCTGCATCGTGATAAGCTTCCATCAAGGATGACAACAATAAGCAAGAGAAGAATGAGATGGCCGGGACATGTTAGAAGAACGGACGGCAGCAGTATTCCAAAAAGGTTTTGTATGACGAACTTATGGAGAAGGAGGTCACATAGTAGATCTAAACTGAGATATAAAAATATCCGTAAATCATCACTGAGAGATGTTTTATCAACTACAAGGTCTAGGTAGAATTTGCGAAAGACAGAGTCACGTGTAGAACGACTCAGCCTAAGGCCGCAGAATAAGTTGTGGAGGAAGGGAGTACAGAAGTTAGAAGTTGAACCTGGACTTTGTCTCACAGTTCTTGCTTACTGTTACTGTGGCAGGTTATGCAAAAAAAAAAAAACAACATTGGTAGAGTGAGCCATGAGAGGACCTGTCCAGCGGGATCATGTGTAGCAAAGCCCACAACAGCTGATCTCTGCCAGCTTCAAAACCATCTCATTAGGAAATAAGTGCCATAATCCCACAGCAGCGTCTGACGCAAATTCATCTTGCATGGAGACTTCCACTGCAGAATTTCTTTTCGTTTCAGATTTTAAAATGCAAATAACAATTTCATAATATCCAAATAGTTCCGTTATTTTTCTTGAAAAAGTACTTGGGGATATTTCAAACATTCCTTCATGGATGGTCACATTTTTAATTTCTATAACCTCTCAAAACTGCTCATCTGCACTGCATGTTGTGATGTTCACCTTCCGAGTCAGTTTCTGTGGTTTTATTTTGATTGACGGGTGGCATCAAAATTGACATTCTAGAGAAATGACGGTTAAACTAGCTCTGTTAATAAATGTAGACAGAAGGTATGGTTCAGGTTTACAAAAAAAGATAGAAAGAGAGGAAAGGTGCAGTAACAAAAATGGCAGAAAGTAAGATGAGCACGTATAAGTTCAGAACATTGTAGAGGAAATGTGGACAAAAGTTAGAAGGTTGCATAACAGCTTATTCATCTGTGAATTAAACTTTCATTTTTCATGTGTGCTCATACTCTGTCAAACAGACAAAAAAATCGTGTGAGATTAGAGAAGAGTTTTCGCATTACGTAAATTCTATAAGTGCCCAGTGTTTGCAGCCAGAAATGGCTGCATCTGAGCCAGAAGTTTCGGAGCTACTGCCAGAAACTCTGACCTTCACGCTAACGATAGTTTCAGATGTAGCATGATTCAGCACTGAACGTGAAAGAAACTAATGCCTGATTTTGCTGCACTTCATATTTGAGTTAGGCTTTAGGCATGTTATATACTTCTTTAGAACAACTCTGTTTCGGAAGACAAATAGGAAGAAAAGCAATCTACAGCAATATTAACGCCAGAGACTCTAGTTTGAAATATGATTCGGTAAAGAAATATTACTCGATACTCTGAATCAGACAGGTATCGATACAGTCCTTTCTGAGAGCTCTCGGCTAGTTTCGTTCTTCGTTCCATAGTCCAGATTTAGTAAAGTAACTATGACCTACAAATGCAAAATAAAACTGAGAAACTAAACATATAACTGTACACATTACAGAAGGTTTATATTATAGCGCGAGATAAGAAGAAAGCAAGAATTTTTGGGACACAGAAATGTCCAAAAAGGAGGATATATGTGATTAAAATGTAAGAAGTAAAATCATTATGCGAGAAACCATATGGCTAGTAAACGTTTAGGACAATACATTTTATTACAGGGACTACAACAGGACAGATGGAATGACCAAATCGAGAGAAAGATCAGTTTTATCTTCTTCCCCTGTGCGTCTACCGGAAAGAGCACAGTAACGTAGCTTGATGATAACACGAGATTCATTTAAGATGATTCTTGCTGCATCTATTGTGACATGTCATTTTGTGAATTACTTAACATAACAGAACTGAGTGCCACAAGCTAGCGAGTGAAGGATACTGGCAGAGACAAATGGAGCTGAATTTATAAAAAAAAAACTTCAACGTCTAGGAAACCGTGTGAAGAGGAAGAAGAAGAAGAAGATGAAGTAAGGTATCTAAGTAAGACATTCTTCTGAGAGGAAGAAGGAGAAGAAGTAAGGTATCTAAGTAAGACATTCTTCTGAGAGGAATAAGAAGAAGAAGTAAGGTATCTAAGTAAGACATTCTTCTGAGAGGAAGAAGGAGAAGAAGTAAGGTATCTAAGTAAGACATTCTTCTGAGAGGAAGAAGGAGAAGAAGTAAGGTATCTAAGTAAGACATTCTTCTGAGAGGAAGAAGGAGAAGAAGTAAGGTATCTAAGTAAGACATTCTTCTGAGAGGAAGAAGGAGAAGAAGTAAGGTATCTAAGTAAGACATTCTTCTGAGAGGAAGAAGGAGAAGAAGTAAGGTATCTGTAAGTAAGACATTCTTCTGGGAGGAAGAAGAAGAAAAAAAAGAAGAAAATGAAGGAATAAGAATTAAGGTATCCATAATTAAGGCATTCTTCTGAGAAAAAGAAAAAGAAGATAAATTTGTAGATTATATCATTATATTAGTCTGTTATTGTCCAGCATATAAATTTGTTATGTCTTGTGCAAGCACATATAATAGAAACTGGACAACCTGTACAGTTAACATGAATAAAAATGTGTAGAACATTATCAGAGAAAACGAAATGAATGGGAAGAGTAGTAAAAGAAAATATGACTTGTTTGGAGAACGAATTATGTACCAAAAAATATTTCATATACTAGCAAAAAACTAGAGCAAACCAGGCTTTTGCAATGCTACAGACTATATGGAAATAAAAAAAAAACTAAGCATAAATATAAAAATCAGGATATTTAAGAGTAATGTTCTATGTGTACTACTCTATGGAAGTGAATGCTGGAAAATCACCAAAACCATAGAAAACAAGTTGAATTCTTTCCAGACTAAATGTTTACGAAGAATTAGAAAAATATTTTGGCCAAACACCATAAGAAATAACATCTTATTGGCAGAAATGCAGATGAAGCCACTGACAATTATTGAGGAAAGACGCTGGCGATGGTTGGGACATGTGGTCCGAATGACTGACCACTCACTACCAAAAATAGCACTAAGATGGTCACCACAGGCGAACAGAAGTAAGGGTAGACCAAAAGAGACATGGAGAAGAACAACAGAAAGGATGTTGAGCAATAGAGGGCTCACCTGGGCAAGAGCAGAAAAAAAGGCGAAGGACAGGCATTTGTGGAAAACCCTTGCAGAAGCCCCATGTGCCCTGGGCACTTAAAGTTCAGAGAGAGAGAGAGAGCAAAAAACAAACTACGGAAACTATTTCTCCTAAATTTAAAAAAAAATTAAATACAAAGCGTATTACATGGTCAGTGTTATACGGAATTTCTTTTGGTGCATATCAGTATTACTTGTGTCTTTAGTAAATTTCCTAATTTTTTCAAAAGAGCTTTTAGGATCATATTTTTTATGTCTTGATTTCAGACAGAAAGCTGCACCAAAATTTCAAATCCTTAGAAAGCGTAAATGCCAATGGTCGACTTGTCTAGATAAATTTTGTCTTTTGCCTGATAGTACACGTCTGACGAATCTCTGTTTATGTCAAATATTCTATCAGTCAGTTAGAACATTCATGTTTCTCTGTTTACTTCATTGTTTTCCCGATGCTAATTCTCAGTATTCTGTCATCACATCTCTGAACAAGTTTTCTCCTTTGTTGACCATCTTTGAACACGTTTTCTCCTTTGTTGAAAGTTTTTTTATTCCCTTATAGAACAGCTATTAATGTTCAAGAATGTTTTATAGTTTATGAATAATTTTAAGCCCGGTGATGTTATTTCCAGATGTGATGTGGCGATTAGCTGTTGAATTAAGTTTTCATATTTCTCTGACTGCACTTGTGCGAGAATTGCTACCATAAAGGAGTCTGAAGCCAACAAAATGTCTGTGGTGGCACTACAGAAAAGTACTACTTGACAAAAGAAATACGTGTTAGATTTAGTTCACCTCAGTGCATAGTCATGTCTTTCAAAAATCTTGAGAAGTTATGGAATTCAAAAGTTCTAAGCACAAAAACTAAGTTAATATTATTCAATTCAAATGTGATATCCACCCTCATTTATGCGTGTGAAAGCTGGACATCAACTAAAGAAATAGACAAGAAATTAGACTCTTTCGAAAACAAATGCCTAAGGAAAATACTAGGTATAAAGTGGAACGAATTCAAGAACAACGCAGAGATAAGACAGATGAGCAAACAACAACCTGTCTCATGGGCGATCAGAAAAAGAAGATGAACATATGTAGACCATGTGATGAGAAGAAACATTTAGAGAATACCAAAACAAGTCAACAAGTGGAACACAACAGGCCGAAGAGAAAGAGGTCGATCGCGTGAAACTCTAAAAGAGGACATTGTTAAGAGAAGCCATTTTAGTGGGCATAACATCCTTTGGTGAAGTTGAAAGACTCGCAGAGAACTGAAATTTGGCAAACAACTATGCGAGTCATATGTGACGTTTAACGGCACTGGAAGTATGTAAGAATGTGAGATGTAAGTGCATAGTTAATACTGAATTCATACCCCATACATTCCTTAACTGGGCAAGTATTCATATTTGTATTCTCACTTTGAATATATTAGGATACTTGACTTCACAAAGAACAAATATATCTATACTACAAGAGCTTAATACTGAAGAAGGCTGGCTAGTGAAGAGGATTAAAGAGAGAAAACTTAAATATTTTGGACACATTAAACGTCATGATAATTTAGAGAAGACCGTATTGGAAGGATACATAATGGGAAAAAGAAAAAGAGGAAGACCAAGACGAAGATGGCTGCAAGACATCGTTGACGATCTGGAAATGGATGCAACAGCAGCAGGCCATCTTGCTCACAACCGAGAGGCCTACAGGAGTGCTGTTTGGGAGGCAAAGTTCCGCAAGGGACATGCAAATGAATGAATGACTTCACATGGTTCATCCGTTTACGACGGGCAGGAAAAGTCAAAACCTAAGGTATAGCTTAACTTCACTCATTCGTAAACCATAATTCACTGATTAGATTAAATCAGTGTCATTGCATCAAGCCATTATGATTAATTTCAAGATCAAACGTACACATTAAAAAAAAAATAATGGAAATGGTTGTTGTTCTAAACCATGAGCTATTAACCTTCTCTAGGTTGTGTGCCAAAAAGTTAAAACCTCCCTCGTGTGTTACTATGCTGTATTCAATACTGTACATCTTGAAGTGTTACATTATTGAGTTTCACGTGTCCAAATCATGTGTGCATGCAACACTTAGCATACGTGCCATGGATTCACAATCCAAATTATAGGATAACTGTACGTTTACATAAATATTGTATTTATATTTGACAATTTTGGTCGCCTCTAACCTGCTTTTATCTTTCACATACAAATCTGCATAAAAAAAGTGCGCCCGCTATTTATTTTTCATTTTATTGTCGTAGAAGACCAGATAATGGCGGCAATAGTGTTTTACAGGCGTAGTCTGTAGCATGACTGTCAAGTTTAGAAATGTTAACACCAGTTGTGTGCTTTTCAGTCCGTGTTATCAGCTGCTGTATTTATAGGTGCACATTTCGTGGAGTATCTGAAGTACTTCTTTCTACAGCAGATAAACACGCAAGTAACGGTGAATATGAATGTACGTTTCTCGGCAATCAGCTTGCTCTGAATTGCTATTATTGAAAGTATTTATGAGTGTCAACATATGACAAAAATGTCAAGAGACAAAGATGTGTAACAGACCAGTTGTGTCGAGGCATTATGACAGGCCGTTGAGAGACAAAAAGAGAGCTAGTCTTCGGCGATTATGAACATATATCACTAACAACTCATAACATAGACATGCATTTTGTGATATGTATGAAAATGGGTCTGTGAATGTAATAATAATTTTACGACTACTGATAATAAATAATGATGCTAATGGTAATAAAATGTGTGACTGTCAATATTTGTTCTGAACAACGATGTATTATCTTTAAGAAAATTCTTCTATTACTTTTTTAAACTTCAAATGATCGTTGGAAATTTAGATAAATTTACGAATATAAGGAAAATATGAATATATAGAAATTTAGACATTTTATGACTAGAACTCATCAACAGTTTTATAAAGCAACTTCTCTATCTATCTATCTATCTATCTAACTATCTATCTATCTATCTATCTATCTATCTATCTATCTATCTATCTATCTATATCTATCTATCTATCTATATATCTATCTATCTATCTATCTATCTATCTATCTATCTATCTATCTATCTATCTATCTATCTATCCCTCTCAAGCAGATACACACTCACGCTCACACTAAAAAGAACTCAACTGCTAACAGATAACAAGCAACAATGAAGTATATGTGTCTTTAACAACAGCAAATATATACTGTTTTGTGATCGCAGCCGTTCTGAGATATCATAGAAAGACATGGTCCACTGATCTGACTTTAGATCAAATGCTAACATAGCATGTCCAGGCCTGAAAAGCTCTTGAGCTTCAGTCTGAAAATCATAAAACTATAGTTACATATATATAGTGCCAAATATAGTTACTTCGAAATGATTTATCTTTTAAAACAGAACTGACATGAGAAAGAAATCACTGCCTTCTATACAGTTTGCTCAAATAAAGCATTAAGAAGCTAACTGATCTATTATGTATAAAAAAAATTTAGCCATACTCCTTTTATAATGTCTAATGTTTGAAAATATCACTCATCATCATCATCATCGTCATCATCATCATCATCATCATTAGCAGCAGTAGCAACACCAACTTGGTATGAGTCAATATCTAAACACTGGCCATGCAATTTTTCATCAATTTCTTGGCTTTGACTTGTTTTATATCGTTTTTGTTCTACTGCTTCTTATCCGTGAATTCGGTAATAATTTGCAATATTTTAGTTTTCAGTTTGTGTTATTTTCCGTATATTGTTATGCTTTTTAGTGTTTCCAGTTTACTACAACAGTTTGTTTCTGTTGATTTTGTGTCTTTTTTCTCTTCGCCCAATAAGGAAAAATATCCAATATTTGTTTGTGTTCTCTTCCATCAATCATTCTTTTAAACTTTTTACATTGAAATCACGATAAAAAATTTTTATATTTCATCTAAAACATATTAAGGCGGAAAGAATGGGAATGTAATCATGAAAGCCATCCGTATCAAACAAAGTGACTCAGGTTTCTTCTTTATAATAGGGTAGTCAGAATAATTTATTTAGCTAATAAGAAACAGAAATTAAACGTTTCGTTCTGGGTCAGTTGACGATGTACTCAGCTGTCACATTATGTATCGATTTGATCACGAAAAATATCCCAGGAATAAAAGTGACAGCGCGATGCTTCGTTGAATCCCTAACATCTGCTAGCTAAGAAAATATATAGTTGCCCTGACTACCTAGGCGCATCACTTGGTCAGAATTTACACTGAGAGGTCCTCTCTTACTATATTCAGTTTCTCTAAAAGAAGAAACAAACACACAAACAAACAAAATCACGTAGGGAACATATACACACAAAATGAACATTCTAAGGGGAGTCAATATATTTATGAAGGAGTTTCTTTGATCTAAACATTTGTCTCAATGAAACAGAATTAAATTGGAATGACAAGAGGACTTCAATGAGAAAACTTTGGAATGACAAAGGTAGCGAATCACCATGCATGTTTGACGCCTGAGAGGCGAAATTCGAACCTGGCCAGTGAAACAGCTATAGAAACGGATACTTGACTTCTTGAGTTGGGGAAGGAAATGGGGCTAACCATAACACCCTTTATTCTGCGGACAAAGTCAAGGAAAATATATGCACTGTTAGCATACCCACACTTGTGAGTAAAGTTATACATTTTAGCTGATGAAGAAAATCACTTCGAGTTATCAGAGAAGCAACGAACTCTACCAAAATATCATGAAGTACTATGAACTTCACAAACAACAAAACGAACTGTTATTTCCACAGTAACAATAATATAAGACGATGAGCTATATAACAATAACACATAGGACAATGAACTTCATAATAATAACATAAACTCTAGATCAGAAAAAAAGGTAATACACGAAAGGTAATAATGAACATGCTACCATTAAAAAGTGAAGAAATGCAAAGGTCTTACATCTTACATCGTTCCCGTGCCGTTAAACGTCACAAAGGCTCGCATAGCAGCTCGCCAAGTTTTCCTGTTTTCGGCGAGCTTTTCAACCCCATCACGGGATTTTATGCCTACTAATTTGGCCTCTCTTAACAATTTATGCCTATTAATTTGGCCTATCTTAACAATATCTTCTTTCGAGTTTCAAGTGGTCGACCACTTTTTTTCTTGTGCCTGCTGTGCTCCACTTGATAACTCGTTTTTGGATTCTCTGATTCTTTCTTTTCATCATGTGACTGATATATATCCATCTACTTTTTCTGATCGCCCAAGAGACAGGTTGTTGTTCACTCACTTACCTTATCTCTGCGTTGTTCTTGAATTCGCTTCACTTTACACTGAGTATTTTCCTTAGGCTTTTTTTTTTCAAGAGAGTGTAATTTGCTGTCTGTTTCTTTAGTTGTTTTCCAACTTTCGCATGCATAAATGAGGATGGATAGTACATTTGAATTGAATAATCGTAGCTTGGTGTTTGCGCTTATAACTCTTGAGTGTCATGTGTTCTCAAGACTCATGAAGATCAGTGCTGCTTTTGCAATGCTAAATCTAACTTCCTTTCTGGTGTCACCATTCTTGTCTATGTAGCTGCTGAGGTGTGCAGTTTGGTGTAGTTCTTCAACAGCTGTTCATTTTACTTCTTGATTAATGGGAAGTTTCATTATTTTTGTTTGTTTTTTCCTTGTTAATTTCAAGTCCTATTTTGTTAGTCAGTAATGACAGGGTATCTGTTTTTTTTCTGCATCGAATTCACATCGTCACTGATAAGAGTTATGTCATCTGCAAAATCAAGATCTTCTAGTTGGGCCTCCTGCCTGTTTTACTGTGCAGCATTTGTTCATTATGAAGTCCATGGCAATTCAAAAAATCAAAGGAAATAATATACATCCTTGATTCACACCTGTTTCATTCTGGAAATTCGCTCATTTGCTCTTTTGTGTTGACTGCGCAAACATATCCGTTGTCGAGATCGTTAATGATTTTGGCAATTTTAAGTGGTCTTAAAATTCTCAACAATGAATCTCTGTGTATGCTATCAAATGCCCTTTTAAAGTCAATGAAGTTCGGGATTAAAGGTTTTTGCTTTTCAATATGTTCTTCAACTATTATTCTTAGAGTAAAGATCTAGTCGAGACAGCTTCTCCTTGTTCGAGATCTTGCTTGTTCTTCTCTCATTGCATCATCCACAATATATCTTTAATTCTATTCAGAATAACTTAGCAAAATAGTTTTGACACAACGGATAGTAACCTTACTCCTCTCCAGTTACTGCAGTTGCTAAGGTTGCTATTCTTTTGGTATTTTAACAATGATTCTTTTTACTCCATTTAGAAGGGACCTTTCTGCTTTCCAAACTTTATTAAACATTCTTTGTAGTTGGCTATTGTTATCATTGTTAATAGTTTTTAACATTTCGGCTGTTATTTCATTTTCACTCGCAGCTTTGTTATTAGCTATTTGAATCACTGCTGTTTCAATTTTGTTCAGTGTAATTTCATCTAGGTTGACATTTGGTTTTGGGATTTGTAAGTCGGTTTCAATGTTTATCATTTGGTTTTGATGTGATTGATTAAGTATGTCCTGGAAGTGTTCAGCCCATCTTTGTTTTTGGTCTTTATTTTATGTTAATAGGGTGCCAGTTTTGTTAAATATTGTTCTTTATTTCGATATAATAGTAACCGTTAGCCTCTTTTGTGTGTTATATAGAGTTTTATTGTCTCCTACTTTTGCTACTTTCTCTGCTTATTTCGCCATATTGTCTATGTATTCTCTTTTACGATCTCTCGTATCTCTTCTTTTGAACTTTTTACTTTATTGTCCAGCTCTTTGTATGTTGTCTTTTGCCAAATCTTCTCTAAGATCTGTCTTTACATTCAACATGGTTAATTTAGCTGCTCGTCGTTCATGTATATATGTCAGTACATTTTCCGATATCCATGCTTTTCTATTTGTTTTTTGCAATCAAGCACTTGCTTTTGCCGGCGTGATTATGGCTGTGCTGTAAGAATTCCATAATTCATATATATTTTCATTTCCACTACCTCACTGAGTGCTGTGATATTATTGGTAAGTTCCAGACTGAAACTACTGCCAGCATTTTCTTCCTGTAGGTTGTGGCTGTTTATCATTCTGGGTATTGATTTCTTGTGTTGGCTTTCCAGTTTTAGCCTTATTTTCCCTATACACAGGTTGTGGTCACTGCTGACATCTCCACCTCTATATGATCTTACATCTGTTAGAGATGTTCTGAATTGCTTTCTCATACAAAAACGGTCTATCTGATTTCTGGTTCTATCATCTAGGGATATTTATGTTGTTTCATGTATTTCTCTGTGTAGAAATATTGTTTCTCTTATGATGAGAGGAGAAAATGTTTAGTTCAGTTAGCATTCATGATAATCAAGATTCAGATACTGGTAGATGTAGGCTCTTAAAGAGGAAACATTAAGAAAAAAAAATGTTGACTGATTAACCAGTAAGAGAAATCACCGATAAAATATTTCCCATATCACTATTTTCACATTTGTCTGTATGAGAGAGAAAACAAATACGCGCACGCACGCACGCAAGCAAGCAAGCACGCGCACGCACGCACGCACGCACGCACGCACGCACGCACGCACACACACAGTTGCCCAAACATTTCCCCTTCTTTCGTGTTCTGCTGTAAGATGTTGAGAACTGTAGTTTGTAAATGTATGAATAGTCAAGATCTCATCGCCTTCTATGCTCTCGATTTTATTCTTGGAAAATTGACAACTATAAATATGTTATTTTCTTCTGTAATATTCTCACCTTCTGTTCCGTATGTCAGAATTAAAGTATCTGATGGCATAGCCATCGAACGGAAAACTGATTTGACCTTTCTTGTCCTCTGTCGGTGCCATATTTCTATTTAGGTCCACCGGCTTGATCTGATTTTTGAGGTTCTGCGACCACTGATAGTAACATTTCTACAGTAGACAAAATAATTCATAATTTTAAGTGCAGCTAGCACAGTAAGATGACAGGAGAATTAAACAATTATGTTTAATAATTACACCATCATTGTCAGCAATATAACATTTATAATTTCATCCATCAGGAATACGAAACTAGGAAAAAAAATCTGTATATTAAAAGGACGCTTCCTAAGTTAAAAGCTATTTTATATTGCTAGTCTGACGTGGAATGGGCTTGTTGTTATAAGATTAATCTTAGGTCAGAAATATTCTGTCTGCTGAAGACACAATTCACATGGCATCTGCAAATAGCCAGAGCTGTCTAGTTTTGGCGAGTTACCATCTGAGTGGGGAAGTTGTTACTACAAGTCTCTCGTGGCGAAGGTTGGTGGTTCGAATCCAACAGAAGGCGTCCAATGACATCGCTGTAGAAATGAGTATCTGGCTGGTTCTGAACTGAGAAAATAAAACAGCTGCCAGTCCTGGCACTAACTACATTACCCTCTAATGTGCCAACAGGTCAAGCAAAACATGAGAATTAACACCATATTCTGTAGGTGCCTCTGTAACTTTACCTACCCGCTGTTATATTTACTTCATTCTTACTCATACTAAATTCTAGATTTGCATGTGTCTAGGAATAAACAGATGGACACAAATGCAAATTGATGATCAACATTTTCTGGAGATAGTAAAATTATTTAAAGTCATTTTCTTCCTAGTGTAAACTTAGCAGTTGCTTAAGTTACAACTAGTGCTGAATTTGAGATGGGATATGACCAAAACCCAGCTGTTTCAGCAATTCCATGCCCTAATGTACTACCGTACTGGGTGGCCGGGCTCTGTCTCCTACGACCGACAACCCAGGTTACACCTCCCCAGAATACTGTATGCCAGTTGGCATCATGTTACATACACCACAACAATACACCAACATTCACTACACATAAACAAGTTTAGTCATTAAATACATTAACGTTTTATTACTCAAACTACATGGATCATGGTAGTCACAGGTACATTACATAACATAGAACATCTAACACATATCATAAGATATTAACGTGCGTAATATTAATAAAAGGTAATAATTCTTAACTAATATAATTAAAGAACCAGATAACCGGGGCCTTGGCTATCCTGGTCTCCCCGCCCCCCAACACAATGCACATTATACATCTCCAAGTGTGCCATCGCACTATGAATGCTGCACCCAATTCTGGGAATCTACACAACTATCTCTCCATGAATTAATACATGTGCCTACGAACTTCTTCATCACACAGCTACCGCTGTCCAGAACTTTCCTTCTCCCCTACATGAAGTTCCACATGTGCTGACGCACTAATGATCACACAGCTACCTTGCTGTGCTATCTCCACCTCTCCACCAGCTCACTAGTGTTACCGAACCTTTTGATATAGCATTTATTACCAGGATACTTATCTCCAGTTACATATTGAAACACATATAATATCTACATGAAATAACAGCATTATGTCATCAACACGTGCCATTCAATAGAACTGTAATCATCATGAATCACTGAGATATTTCACCATATGATCGGGAATTCAAAATGCACATTCTGCACGTTACACATATAAATGAACACACAATATGAGGCCGGCTGGGACGAAGTATTCCATATAAGTCACAACACAGACGAGATTGACTTTTTGCCCCGCCATGTCCTCTAGCTCAACTCTTCTCCTCCACTCTTTCTTCGATATATATATATATATATATATATATATATATATATGACCTGCCACCCCCGGATCACGTTAGCGATGACGCTTCGCCCACCCTCGTACATCAGGTCAGCCTCGTGTAATCGTTCACACTAGGCCGAACTTATGAAACTTATTTCAGTGACTTCCACTCTTCTGGAGTCATTTTAGACAAAAACACAAAACACGCGATGGCGCACGCACACGCATATATATATATATATATATATATATATATATATAGAATAGGCCAAGCAAAGACTGCATTTCAGAGAATGAGAAACATATTAGCTAACACATCTTTATCAATGAATGTTAGAAAACGAGTACTAAAATGCTATATTGAACCTATCTTGTTATATGGAAGTGAATCATGGACAATAGGCAAGTCTGCACAAAAATCATTGGAAGCAGCAGAAATGTGGTTTATTAGAAGAATGTTGCGAATCCCCTGGACAGCAAAAATAACTAATGAAGAATGTATGAGAAGAGCTGGAGAGACAAAAAACCTTGTCAGAAAGATAAGAGAGAGACAATGTACTTTCATAGGACATGCAATGAGAAAAGGGGGCATTGAAAATATTATAACAACAGGAAAAATAGAAGGAAGAAGATCAAGAGGAAGACCAAGAGAAATGATACTGGACAGTCTGACGGGATGGTGTGAGAGGAGATCACCAACTGAACTGATGGCCTGCATGAAGGATCGGGTACTCTGGAGAAGCATAACAGCCAACGCCAGTCGGCACGGCACCTGATGATGATGATGATGATATATATATATATATATATATATATATATATATATATATATTATATATATATGTTTCGTGTCACGGTTAGCTTCTTCAGCATTCGCGTTAAACTTTCTAATGTTTTTCTCTTTTGTTATATCGCTTGAGCTGGAAAAATTGGGTCTAATCCAATTTTTTTTTAAAAAGGTGATTATAATAATTTCTATTTAAGGAAAGAAATCTACAAATGGTGCTTCTGTTACAGACGCTTAAATGTATAATCAGAAGAGATACCTGTATATCATCTAATGAACTATACATTCTACCAAGGTCTCTACCAGATTCTGTGATATATCGGCAATGGAGGTGAGTTGCCGGCGGTGGCAGCGAGTTCAACGTTGCTCTAGTAAAGTCGGCAGCTGTGCAGCAAGTGGTCGTTCGACAATGCTCGTCGGTAAGCTTATACATCATCTGATAAAACAGATAAGAATTGAAGAAAATAACTGAACTCTGATGTTCACAGATAGATCAAATTGTGATATTAACGCCTAGAGTAAACTTTGCATAGATCAAATTGTGATATTAACGCCTAGAGTAAACTTTGCATCATTCATTTATTAGGTCTCTCGCTATGTTCCACTTTACTGATTAATGACTAGCTTATCACTGAAATGTTATGATGAAACGGCCAAGCGTTCATAAAAACGTACGTCATCTCGATCCATAGCTCTATATGTAGGCAAATTGGGGTGGTAAATTTGATGTTTGACACCCGCCAGGTGTACCCGTTTGGGACATGGGTAATGATACAGGTAACTAGGAGTTAATATCCGCACCCGACGTCCATTAGGCATCCATGTTAGCGCCATGACTGAACTCTGTGTTGTACTGAGTCAGCACCTGCAAGAAAAAAACACGCCAAATTACATGATCATCCATGTTAGCGCATGATTAGGCTGTGAACTGTGCCGAAAGCTTGCACACAGGACATCAAACCACATCAACATCACTGTGATATTTTTTTTTCTTTCAAAATCACACTTCAGATCAGTCGCAAGAGTCTAATTATAAAGTCATTAGTTGGCTGTAAACAGGATCATATTTGTATGTTTTTATAGTCCAGCCTTGTTGATGTTGAGTACAGCAAGATTCCAGAAAGATTATCTGAGATCTAAGAGTATATTTAGGAAACTCTTTTCCGTCCATTTGTTTTGAAACGTTGTCAGAAGTATATATGAGGGAAAGTATCAAATAATAAGTGACCAGATGAAAAAAACAGGGATACACAATTTGTGAATCTGTGAACATCGATGGAAAGGATCAGGACACTTCTAGAGCTAGAATGATGGTATCTTTGTATACTCTGGTGGATAATTAGGAGGAAAGAATGGAGTGGCTTTTTCCTTGGACACATTAACATCAAATGCATTACTAGGTTACAATTCACTAAGTGATAGAATCCTCACTATCAGACTTAAGGGTACTCCTAGAAATGTAACAGTTATCCTGATAATTGCACCTACATCAGCAGCGGAAAAAGAGGAAGTAGAAACCTTTTATAACACACTGCAAACGACGATATACCAGGTACGAAAAAATGATATTGTACTAATAATGGGCGATTTTAATGCAAAGATTGGTACAGAAAGGGCAGAAAACGAAGAATATGCTTTGGGAAAAATTAGCAGAGGATAGAAATGAGGAAGGTGACACTCTAAAGGCGTTTTGCATGGAAAATGAGCTAATGATCGCTAACATACTTTTTAAACAATATCCAAGAAGACATTACACATGGACATCGCCTGATTTGAAAACCAAGAATCAAATAGATTACATTTTAATGCAAAGAAGGTGGAGATCAAATATAATATCAGCAAAAACTTTACCAGATGCTGATTGTGACACGGACCATGAGTTATTAATAGCAGACATAAAGATAAAGATAAAAAAAAGAGTTACGCGATCAAGACCACTCCACTTTGATCTTATAAAAATACCAGAACAATACGATATAGAAGTGAAGAACCGTTTCGAAATTCTGATGGATGTACAGGAGGAGATGACACAAGATTAACTGGCTACGCAGGCCAGAGATATCTTAATAACAACAGCTAAAGACATGGTTCCAGTAAAGAAACACAAAGAAATGTATGGATTACATCAGGCACACTAGAACTAATAAAACAACTTAGAGAAATGAAGACGAAAGGGAAAGTGACAAACAACAACAAAGAGAAATATAAATCTTTAACAAGAAAAGTACGAAGAAACATAAGAAAAGACAAAAAAAAACAATACATACAAGATTGTTGTGAAAGAATAGAAGGACATCAAAAGTGTTGAAGAGATAGATGTTATATGAAGAAATGAAGGCATTGAAATGTCACACCTAAACTAAATGTAATTTGTGATGAGATGAGAAGACCTTGACAGAGACAGAGGAAATTCTAAAAAGATGGAAGGAATATTGCAGAGGAATGTATGAAACAACTAACTGTGAAAGCAGAAATCTACAGTGTGAATTATTATTGGAAGAGAATGAACCAGAATCGACAGTTGAAGAGGTTTTATGTGTAATAAATAATCTGAAAAATGGTAAATCACCAGGATGTGATGAGATAACAGCTGAACATATTAAAGCAGGAGGAAAGGAATATGCAACAACCTATCATGCGCTATGTAAAAAGATATGTATTCATACCACTGCAAAAAAAGGGTAACTTGAAATTACACACAAACTACAGAACCGTTGCCCTGATTAGTCATGCCAGTAAAATTCTATTAAAATCATAATAGGAAGACTTCGTAAGAAAATAGAAGAAGTCAGTATGATCCACGTCGGTTTTAGACAACGAAGAGGATCAAGAGATCGTATATTCAATACAAGATTAATTCATTGAAAGAGAAATGCGGAGAATTTAATGCGAATTTAAATTTATTTTTTATAGACTACTAGCTGAGTATCCGACGTTGCCGGGATATTTATTTATCCCAATCACGAAAGTTCTATTCATTTTTTTTGCACAATCTTCTAGACAGTTCTACAAAGTTATATTGATTTCCACAACCTTCTAGAAGATTCTACAGAGTCTAAACTGTTCTACAGAACTCTATTCATTCTATTCGAGTAAACTTGGGTTTAATTGTCACCAGGACTGTCACCAATCAGCTTAACGACCCTGAACACTGGATTCAACACTAATCTTGGTCAATTTGGATATTTTGTTTCCCACTCTCCGCCCAGGCCCACCAGGCAACTGTACTTGAACTTAAACGGCATCGGGAGTACCACTATTCATCTCAACGATCTCGAAAACTATGGATTCGACACAAAAATCGGTCGTTTTCGATTATTTGTACATGTCATCAAAATCTACTCCAACCCTAGGCCCTCCATGCCGATGGACTCTGAACTTAAACGGCATCGGGAATCTCCCTATTCATCTCAGGGACTCCGAAAACTATTGATTCGACAATATTATCTGCCGTTTTCGATGCTTGATACATGTCACCCCCTTCCAATCCCCACCCCGAGGGCCCCCAAGTCGATGGGGGCGGACCTTGGACTTAAACGGCATCGGGAATGTCGCTATTCGTCTCAGGGAACCCGAAAAATATGGAGTCGACACTAATATCGATAGTTTTCGGTGATTTGTAAATGTCACTCCCATCCCACCCCTTGCGCTAGGCTTCACCCTTCGCCACCCCCGTGTAGACAGTGGCTGATCCATCACTATATGGACGCTCTCTGTTGTGAAATAAACACTCTGACCATTTTCTAAATGGGCACTGAGGTGAATAACAATACTGCGTCTTTCGTGAAACAGAAATCTGCCACGTGTATCATGTTTCTCATTATCAATGCCAAAGGTTCGGCACCTCAGAAGATATAATGTCATCGATTTGTGTGGGCTGACCTTTGTCTGTCACGACGGACAATCCAAAGCAGGCATAAATATAACGGGAGTTACTTCACGTCGTTCAGTGGGGTGTTGTTAGCATCGAACGAAGCCCCCAGAGGGCGTAGGGATGATCCCGACGGTGCATTGTCCAGATCTTAGGTCATATGTGTGTCAAGTTTGGTTGAAATTGCTCTAGGCGTTCCAGTGTGATGCTCTACATTACATATATACACACATATGTTCATTTATATATATATATATATATATATATATACACACACACACAAAGGCATTTGATTGTTTACAACACCAGAAACGTTGGGAAATAATGGGAAAAATGATATTTTCAACACATTTGATACATATAATACCAGTGCTGTATCTAGACTAACAGGCAGCAGTGAGTCTAAATGGTGAAACAACAACTTGGTTTGACATAAAATAAGGGGTCCGTCAGGGGTGCATATTGTAGCATTGCTTATTTAACTTGTATACTGAAAATATGAGGAATGTGAGGAGAAGTAGACAAAAAATATTACGATGTCATAATAATTGGAGGTTATGAAATACCAGAGATTAGATATGCTGATGACACAGTATTACTATCCACAACACAACAAGGAATGGAAAAAACTAATTATGTCAGTCCGTAAGAATAGTGAAGAGTAAAATCTTTATGTTAATGCGAAGAAAACTAAACTGATGACACCTGACAAAACACATAAGGCAACTAAAATATGTATCAGTGAGGAAAAATTGGAAGAGGTGGAGAGTTTTGAATATCCTGGATCATTACTAAGTAATAATAGAGATACAATGAGGAAAATTAAAAGAAGGATATCTATCGCTCTTCAAAAAGTAAAACAACTAAAAAAAATCTGTGGAGAGGAACAGACAGAACTACAAAAATAAAATTTGTAAGGGCATGCATCTTTCACATCGCAACATATGCCTGTGAGACCTGGACACTTAATAAAACATCTGAGAAACACATAAATGCATGTGAATGTAAATGCTACAGAAGAATTCTTTAAATGTCATGGACACATAAAAGAACAAATATATCCATACTACAAGAACTTAATACTGAAGAAGGCTGTCTAGTAGAGAGGATTAAAAAGAGAAAACGTAAATATTTTGGACACATTAAACGTCATGTTAATTTATAGAAGTCCGTTTTGAAAAGATACATAATGGGAAAAAGAAAGAGAAGAAGATCAAGGCGAAGATGGCTGCAAGACATCGTTGACGACCTGCAAATGAATGCATCAGCAGCAGGCATCTTGCTTACAACCGAGAGGCCTACAGAAGAGCTGTTAGGGAGGCAAAGGTCCGCAAGAGACATGCAAATGTTTGAATGATATACACAGTTACAGCTATGGACAGTTGTTGAACGTAAAATAATATTTTAGACTGCACCTCACAATCATATAGTAAAAATGAACACATTCACGCAAAGACAGAGAGAAAAAGAGAGAGAGAGAGAGAGAGAGAGAGAGGAGAAGAGAGAGAGAGAGAGGAGAAAGAGAGAGAGAGAGAGGAGAAAGAGAGAGAGAGATCAAATAATGCGAAGAGAGGAACAGGTTAGCCATGTCAAGATGTTCAAACACAACAAGGGTCACATTTAACATGATAACAAGTCACAGATAAGCACTGTTGATGCATATGAAGATAGGCACTGTAGATCAGTGCACATCAAAATAGGTACTATTGATCAGTGCACATGAAGCACTAGAAAAAATGACAGACCGACATCTGCTGCAGGATTGCTCTGAAAACGAAGAGCTAAGATGACACATTTGAAGATCACATCAGCCCTGACCAAGCTGTTATGCGACATCAACCTGAGGGAACTGCTGCCTACTTGGAAATATCCAAAATGGCACCTGAGAATTTTCGAAAAAAAATAAAGCTAAAACAAAAGAACAAGAAACATAACATTCTCTGACAGGAAGTAATCAAAAGTAATATATCACAATCGTGATTTACGTTTCTCTATATTACTAAATGTTTACGAAGAATTAGAAAATATTTTGGTCAAACACCATAAGAAATAACATCTTGTTGGCAGAAATGCAGATGAAGCCACTATCAGCAATTATTGAGGAAAGACGCTGGCGATGGTTGGGGTATATGCTCCGAATGACTGACAACTCACTACCAAAAAATAGCACTAAGATGGACACCACAGGGGAATAGAAGTAAGGGTAAACCAAAGGAGACACGGAGACGAACAACAGAGAGGATGTTGAGCAATAGAGGGCTCACTTGGGCAAGGGCGGAAAAAAAGGCAAAGGACAGGCGTGTATGGAAAACCCTTGCGGAAGCCCCATATGCTCTGGGCACTTAAGGTTCAGAGAGAGAGAGAGAGAGAGAGAGAGATATTACTATTATTTCAGTACATTTGTCAGTTGCAAAAGATTATCTGCCTTACCAGTCTTTCGATATCATATTCTAATGAAAGGTTAGACTTGCTGTATACAGGCAATCTTGTTTTAATTTAATGTTTTTTACAAATTTAAAGATGGTTTATGATGTGCTTTTTTGTTGCTTCCAGTGCGAGTAGCTCTGACGGAAATGTGTGTTTCGTCACTCAATTTAGTTTTTTTTTAAAAATTGTTATTTCTAACCTTTACTGAACAAGTGATCATTTGCCGTTCTAAGATGGTTCACTTTCGTGCATCTGGGGTATATGTGTGCACACGCATATCTTCTTTTTGTAGCTTCAGAAAATCGTACATTGTTTTAAACAAATTCGGTACGAATACATGAACTAAATCAAAACAGCGAGACAGAAAGTAGATAGTGAAATGCGAGAAAATACAGAAGTTTCTGGTAGCCATGGTAGTTCAATGTTTTATCTAAGTTAACTCTCTTCTTGTCAACAGTTATACTGTACTTTAATACTTTGATATATTAAAACAATGACAGAATGTTGTCACGGAACAGCATTAAACAACCCCATTAACATCAGATAGAAAACCTCTCTGCCATCAGTAGATATTGTCTGTAACAATTCCAGCAATGATTTTGTTTCATCCAAACTAATATATTTCACATAAGATATTCGTATTTATCAGGTTTGATAAATGTCTGGTGTATATGTGAAAGACATATTGCTATATAGAGTGATTTGCACTTAGAGTGTGCCAAGTAACTAGCAAACACTTGTCTGAGTTGAGCATTGATTTACTGTCAGCTGAGTAGATCACAGATGACACGAATTTACCAGTCATATGTGAGTAGAACGTATCTATAACAGGTGATTAGAACTATCTATAACAGGTAAGTAGAACGTATTTATAACAGGTGAGTAGAACGTATCTATAACAGGTGAGTAGAACGTATCTATAACAGGTGAGTAGAATGTATTTATAACAGGTGAGTAGAACGTATCTATAACAGGTGAGTAGAACGTATCAGCCACAGGTTATATTAAATTAATGCTCAGGTGCACAGAACTCACCATTCACAGGTGAGAAGAATGTGTGTGAAACAGGTGAAGGAAGCATACCGGAAACAGATGAGCAGAACCTTTTAGTATCAGGTGTGCACAAACCTATTAGTCCCTCACCCCTCCTACCCACCTCCGGGTCATCTCACTAAACCTCTTCTTCATTGTTCCATCTCTATCACTTACTGAAAAGAGAAATATTATCGATACGACTTCAGATATTAGACACCTAACATACTTTTGCTACCTTCTTGTACACGAACAAGCGATCTCCTTCCATGAAAATTCAACATTAATCAGGTTAGACTAAAATATGCCACAAAGAATACCAGAATATGTGTTATGTTTTCTTCTCTTATACTTTAGAAATAATTATGAAAATACAACATAACCTAAATTTCAACCAGATTATGCCGATTAATGTTGTTAGAAGAATATTAGAACGAGCAGATGGATGTAAACAATTACCAATATTTGGCTCGTAAATTTCAGTGTGCGAGGAGAAATGAATTTTGCAATATTTCTTATCTTTAAATAACAGCGGAAGTATTCAAATCTCCCTGTAGTAAACATGGCGCTGTGATTGATGCTCACTGTGTTTTTTTTCTCCTTCTTATGGCTCCAAGAAGTTGTGTGCGTGCAGGTTTAGTTTTTTTTACTTTAGGAAATTAGGCTTCTCGGTTGTAAGCAAGATGGCCTGCTGCTGATGCATCCATTTGCAGATTATCAACAATGTATTGCAGCCATCTTCGCCCTAGTCTTCCTCTCTTTCTTTTTTCCATTATGTATCCTTCTTAGACTGTCTTCTCTAAATTATCATGACTTTTAATGTGTCCAAAATATTTCAGTTTTCTCTGTTTCTGTTTAATCCTCTTTACTATGTAATATATACATACACACACACACACACACACATATATATATATATATATATTTATATTTATATGTTATGACCTCAGTATAAGACACACGTTAAACATTATAAAAAGTATATGGACAAAATGTATTATCCATAAAATAATAACAGTGTTATATACTGGTCTGCAAAATGATGAGGAAACAAAAGCTAACAGATAGGGATGATCAAAATCAGTTACTACAAGTTAATAGGAATAGAAATGTTAAAATGTGCAACCACAAGAATAGAAAAAAGAACTCTGGCTAAGCTGGCCTAATTTCATCAAAACTGAACAGTGAGAAGGTAACACATGGAAGCAATATGTATGTAATATAATATAGTAAAGTGCAACGAGCATAGACTTTTTATTCACTGTATCTTCTTCTTCTTCTTTTTCTTCTTCTTTTTTCTGGAACTGCGAGCTGACTTTTTTTTTTTTGCAGCCGACTCGGTGAAACTGTTGAGACACAGAATCGTGTCGGATTGAAAGCAGGTTAGGGCTGCTATTTTTCCGTCCCTTAGTGGAACTGAAACTCAGGGGGCGTACAGTGCTTCTTTAGCAGACTCCACCACCATGTTGACTGTGGCTACCCTTGCCAGTTATCCAGGCTAGGACTGTTAATGGGGGTACAAGGAGAGAGGTAGGATAGGGTCTTGTCAGCTGCAGTTCGCTAACCCAACCTAGCATGCCAGCAATGGTTGCTGATTGCCAAATCGGACAACGTCTTCATTCTAACTTAGTATTTCTACGTTTTCTTCCTACAAGTACCAAGTGTTCTTATACACATATTACACTTACCTTGCTTCTTCACAGCTGCAGTAATAAGAGGGTAACTATGATTAAGGGAAGTGGTTCATAGTCTTCGGAGATCAAATTTTTGGGTGATTTTGTTGTTGTTGTTGTTTTTAATAAGGGGGGTAGGTAGGAAGGAAAATCTACTTTATGAAAAAAGGATTTGTCTGTCCTCGGATGCATTGGGCATCTTTTATTGTTAACTAACTGATTACCCAGGGGGCCGGCTAGCGTAGTGGTTAGAGCACTCGTCTAGCAACCAAATGGTCGAGGGTTCGAATCCCCAGCTGAGCGGGATTTTTTTTCCGACCAACACGGCCCTGAGGTCGACCCAGCCTCGTAAAATGGGTACCAGAGAAAATCTGGGAAGTAAAGGCAGCGAGGAAAGGAACTGGTCACCCTACCTCACACGCCGATGACCCAGCATAATGAGGCCTCTAACGCTTCACCCCCTACGGCATTTGAAATGCTATGGGACTATCTTTACTTTTTTTAACTGATTACCCGGCGTTGCCCGGTGATTTATTTATCTGAATCTTCTATTAGACAATTAAAAGAATGAATTCTATCTATAGTGTAAAATCGAAGTAATTTTATTTACAGGTATTTAAGTATAAGTACAATATACAAATTATAAAGTAATGTCTTTGAGTGAAGAAGTATCATAAGGAAATGGCATTCGACGTTACTGGGGTGAACTGTGTACACTCTACTCAAGGCGTCACTCGCGACTGCGTCATTTCCAGTGACGGGCTGGTCAACCTATCTTCTACAGAAAACTTTCCACTATGTATTCCATGTGTAATGTCGAGATATCTCATGATACAACAAAGTCCTTCCGAAAGGATCCTGCTGACACAGTTGAAATAATGCTGTTAAGGTCGTGTTTGGTGGCTGATCAACCACTGTATTGGCAAGGTCGTGTTTGGTGGCTGATCAACCACTGTAGTGGCACTCTCTGATGTGAAATAAACCCTCTGACCATTTTCTAAATGGACGCTGAGGTGAACAACAGTAGGGTGTCTTTCGTGAATCGAAAATGCTAGGATTCGCCAAACATCCTCGTTGTTGCTAATGTACCTTCCCAACTGATACCGCATCACTTCATAGTTTGTTCTGTCGTTGGTTATGCCGAAAACATCCATAACACGACCTTTGTTAACATACTTGCAAGCTTATTTAATCGATTTCACACTGTTGCAGTACTCCACGTTGATGTGTGCCTGAAACATTTTTTACAGTAGCGGCGAAAATGGCACAACTCACCTATTGTCGATTTCTATTTCTGTGTTGCTTCGTATCTTTAGTTTCGCCGTGAACACTAAATCTTCTGGAGCTCATCATCTATTTAGAGAATAGCCGTTATTTCCGGTTTGTGTCTCTTTAATCAATTTTCTTGGACAATTCTTTGTTCACTTTGAGTCCTTCATACACGGAGAGTTGGGACAGAGATTTCCACATGGTCAGTGGATCAAGCTTTTCGTTACCGCTGCAAAAAGTTTAGGATCTTGTGTTGGGTCAGGCAGTTCACCAGATATGACGTCATCGATATGCGTGGGCTGAATTTTGTCCGCCAACAAGATTTAATTGTATGAGTGTGGCAGTCTCGCTTTTGCCATTCAATCGTGCACATTCAGCATCTTGGCACTACAAAGACATATTCTTTTGTTGTAACGTCAATTAGTTTCAACTCTCTCTCTCTCTCTGAACCTTAAGTGCCCAGGGCACATGGGGCTTCCGCAAGGGTTTTCCACAAATGCCTGTCTTTCGCCTTTTTTTCTGCTCTTGCCCAGGTGAGCCCTCTATTGCTCAACATCCTTTCTGTTGTTCTTCTCCATGTCTCTTTTGGTCTACCCTTACTTCTGCTCCCCTGTGGTGTCCATCTTAGTGCTATTTTTGGTAGTGAGTTGTCAGTCATTCGGAGCACATGTCCCAACCATCGCCAGCGTCTTTCCTCAATAATTGTTGTCAGTGGTTTCATCTGCATTTCTGCCAATAAGATGTTATTTCTTATGGTGTTTGGCCAAAATATTTGGTAAACATATCCTTGATCTCTGTTCAAGTTGAATAGCAGGTGAAAGTGATAAATAAGTCTGATCTCCCGTACATCCTCACATACGTCATATGGTCCTGCGTGTATTCGTGCATGTGTCTGGGACTGCCTCTAAACGTAGCCTGTAGTATGACTAAGGCACTGAGGTTTTCAACGCTTCCATCATTTGCCACAACTCTCAGGTGAATATATTCCTCTACTCTCAGTTTACGTTGATTTAGACGAATGTAAAGAAGACGCTCACTCTTGATGTTTGCAGACATATCAACGATGATTTGATGCAACAATTGTCTGCAGTTTATTATGTGATTCTGTTCAGTATCTCGAAGCATTAGTCTGTATGCACTGAAATAGATGAAACTTTCTTGTTCGGTGTTTTACACGCTGTTGGGTTGACCTACCTCCGACTAAAATGATGTCCATCTTCACCACGGGGGTGGGGGGTATCATTGGGTACTGCAGACCATCATAAGATCGATGTGATTCTGAAATGCGCTGTAATGATTCGCCTCGTCGTTGAATAACGATATCCCGTTGATCAAACTCATGGCCTGATAAAACCACCGAGACTTCATCTACCTGAGGATATTTGAAGCGCCGCTCGTATTCGCCTGCTAGTCTACGGTCTGCTCTTATGACTGCTTTATATTCATCTGTTGGCATACGTTCCAATGCTGTTTTAAACGTTTTAATAAGATCATTGTGCTCATACAGAGTTCTAGTCATTTCAACACTATCCGACATGCCACACAACCCGAGGCAGGCATTGCGCATAAATATCACGGGAGTTACATCCCTTCCTTCACTGGGCTATTTTTAGTATCGTTTGTTAACAATTATTCTTATATGTCACCGCGCATCCCACCCCTAAGCCTAAGCGTGCTAGGGGTGTCTTACCCTCCCCCATAGTATTTCTTACCAGATTGTAAGACATATGTCATATTTGTACCATGTTTGACTGAAATTGCTCAAGGCGTTCCAGAGTTATCCTGGAACATACATACATACATGTGTGTATATATATACACACACACACTGGCTGATTACCCGACGTTCCCCAGTGATTTATTAATTCCAGTCGTCTATTAGTCAGGAAAAGGAATGAATCCTATATGTGGTGTAATAATGAAGTAATTTTATTTACCGGTATTTAAAAACAAAAGTACACTATACAAATTATAGAGTAAAGTCTTTTGCAAATTCAATATAATATTAATTTAGCTCAAAACTTTGTTATAAACAACATTTATAGTTTCACCTCCAAGAGCAGGACAAAATAAATTGTTGGGTGAACCAACCCTTGAGTAAGCAACATAAGATTGTCTGTGGGAGAAGCATGGCGACCTCAAATCTATCTCTATTCCTTCCTCTCTCTCTCTCTCTGTCCCTATCTCTGTCCCTATCTCTCTCTCTCTCTCTCTCCCTTTCTCTCCCTCTCCCTCTTTTTCTTCCTCTGTCTCTCTCTCCCTAATTTGAGAAGATAATTTAAATATAAAATAAGAAAATGGCACACTGTCACTGAGCAATGAAATCTACTATATAATACAATAAAAAGCTAATATAAACATAAGAAAAAAACAAGGTTAAAATGTATTTTTACAAATATAATTAAAACACAAAGAGACCTTCAATGTCATTTAGGCCATTGCAACTATTTGGACTTGCCATAGGAGGCTAGAAATGCTACTCTAAGACCAGCAATGCTCTATTTTATGATCCATTCGTTTGTTCTCCTTCAATTTAGTTTAAAGTATGTCACCCCCTTAGAACCCCGATCCACACATTATACATTTCCATATTGTAAGTCATATGTGTACCAAGTTTGAATGAAATTGGTCCAGGCGTTCCGGAGCGATGTTGAAACATACATACATACATGATTATAAAGACACATCCATTCATATATATTTATATATATTTGAGCTGGTGCTATTAACCATATTATGTCTGTTTTCAGAAACTTTGCATCATTCATGTATCAGATCCGTTCCGAACTGTGACAGCAGAAATATTTTTTAAAAAATTTACACTGTTTTTCTATGGCAGTAGGAAGCAGTGAGTGATATCTAATCCACAACTATAGCGAGTATTGTCCTCTTTGAACAATGTCTTAACCAATGACATCATATTCTGGAGCTCGTCTTTAAGACCTGGTAACAATCAGAAACAGTGTGGCTTTGTGGTGAAGACGGCTCAAGATTTTGTTTGGTAAATAAGATGAAGAACTAATCCAGCCAGAGCAACCGCCTGGACTTCTGCATGACCAGTAACACACTACCCAATAAATAACTAAAAAGAAACCCGCCGAAAGCTGAACTTCGAATGTTTAAAAAATATACAAAGAATATACAACTTCATACAATACAGCCGTCAGAACTACGCTTCTAATATAGTTAGAAAATGAGCTTGTTAAAAATTATTAGAAAAAGTATCTAAGAAATGTAATCATTGGAAACATCAGGTGGAACACTTTCTGTGTCTCTTGGTGCCGTAATGTCAGTCTTTTCTAAGCTTTTTAAGATCTGAAGGAACTGAAGCGACATGTCCGAAGCGAGCGCACTAAGTCGAAGATCTAGCGAAGATCTGGAAAATAGTACCTCAACGAGAAGGTCCAGATCTGTACCAACTGCAGACAAAAATGACCCTGCAATTCTCTACACCACTCCCCCTGATGGCATCCCACCGCTTCTCATCTTTTTCCTGCACATAGCAAGGGACACAACCACGTTTTTAGTAAGAGGCGGCCTGAGTACTCTAATGTTCTCTATGGACATGGTACTGCAGTGCTTCATCTTCGTATTTGACATATGGCTACAACTTCCAGGTAAGCATCTCATTTCTTATTTGGTTTTAAGTCAAATTAATATTTGAGTAAACTAGCAGACACTATCATCATGAGTTGTGTATTTTCTCATTGCAAAGTGATGACTGACAAAATTGCGAGAATCAAACACTATCCTCGCAGTGAAAGTAATCAATTTTTTCATTCTTTTGGATCGCTTCGAAATTCAGTTACCGTTGGATTGTTTTAAGTCTTAGAGAAAGTTGTGGAACAGCTCCTTATTTTCCAAGCCGGCTGTGTCCACCCAGATAGAACTTCAGCTTTCTTTAAACTACTATACATTTCTACTTATTTGTTACTTCTTTCTGTTTCTCCTGTGATGCTCTACTTTCCCATCTTAACCCCCACTTGAAGTAGTATTACTACTTTTAAGTGATGATGACAAGTTACCGAGATTGTGTGTGATACTACCTTAAGAGTTTAAGTGGAGTAAGTTATAGTCAATTTGACTGTTGAATCTGATAGTATTAACAATTGTTTTTTTGATATACGCAGAGAAACGAACACATCCAGGCACACAACTCCATCTTAGATCACAGCAGCACAGTATGAGAACCCCTGACATTTCCGAGACAAAACTACAGATAACATCGTGTAATGACTTGAAAAGATGTGAAGTACAAATAACACGTTTTATTGATGGGTACTAATGATAGGTGAATTATGAGATGAAGAATGCTATACAACAAGTACAGTTAGGCTCCACCCCCGGCAAGACAGAAGTTGTCATATTTGAAGTGGGTGATCTACACTCACACACAGACAAACAGCAATCTAACAATATGATAACAAAAGTACAACTTATTGAATGTCATGAACATACCAATGAATGTCCACAAAAGTCATACACAAATATTTAGAACTACTGGTCCTAATAAATCTCAACAGTACTACAATAACAAATCAACATCAAAAGCATTACTTGGTTACAATGCAATAAGTGATAGAATCCTCACTACCAGACTTAAAGGTACTCTTAGAAATGTAACAATCATCCAGATATGTGCACCTACATCAGCAGCAGAAGAAGAGGAAGTAGAAGACTTTTATAACACATTACAAACGACAATAGACCAGGTACGGAAAAATGATATTGTATTAATAATGGGGGATTTTAATGCAAAGATTGGTACAGAAAGAGCAGAAGATGAAGGACATGTTGTAGGGAAATTTAGGATAGGATATAGAAATGAGGCTGGTGACAATCTAATGGCGTTTTGCATGAAAAATGAGCTAATGATTACTAACACACTTTTTAAACAACATCCAAGAAGACTTTACACATGGACATCACCTGATGGGAAAACCAGGAATCAAATATATTACATTTTAGTGCAAAGAAGGTGGAGATCAAGTATAATATCAGCAAACATTTTACCAGGTGCTGATTATGGCACGGACCATTAGTTATTAATAGCAGACATGAAGATAAAGATAAAAAAAGGAAGTTACAGGATAAAGACCACTCCACTTTGATCTTAGAAAACAACCAGAACAGTATGGTATAGAAGTGAAGAACCGTTTCGAAATCTTGATGGCTGTACAGTAAGAGATGTCCCCAGTGTGAATTATTATTGGAGAAGAAAGAACCCGAACCGACAAAAGGAGAATTTTTATGAGCAAAAAAAGAATCTCAAAAATAGTAAATCACAAGGATGTGATGAGATAACAGCTGGACCTATTAAAGCAGGAGGAAAGGACTGTGCACCAATCTATCATGCACTGTGTAAAAAGATATGGCATTCAGGTATTTGGCCAAAGGAGTAGAAAAGAACTGTATTCATAGCACTGCCAAAATGGTAACCTGAAATTATGCACAAACTTCAGAATTGTTGCCCTGATTAGTCATGCCAGTAAAATTCATAATGATAATGGGTAGACTTCGTAAAAAATAGAAGAAGAAGTCAATATGGTCCAAGCTGGTTTTAGGCAAGAAAGAGGATCAAGAGATCAAATATTCAATACAAGATTTATAACAGAGAAATGCAGAGATTCTAATATGAAACTATATTTATTTTTTATGGACTACTTAAAGGCATTTGATGTTTACAACATCAAAAACTGTGGGAAATAACTGAAATAATGGGATTTCCAGCACATTTGATACAATTAACATCACTGTTGTATCTAGACCAACAACCAGCAGTAAGAATAAATGGTGAAACAACAACTTGGTTTGACATAAAACAAGGGGTCCATCAAGGGTGCATATTGTAGCATTGCTTATTTAACTTGTATACTGAAAATATAATGAGGAATGTTAGAGAAGATGTAGACAAAGAATATTACGATGCCACAACAATTGGAGGTTATGAAATACAAGATATTAAATATGCTGATGACACAATATTACTGTCCACAACATAAAAAGGATGGAGCAGCTAATTATGTCAGTCCGCAAGAACAACGAAGAGCAAAACCTCTATCTTAATGCGAAGAAAATTAAATTTATGACAACTGACAAAACACACAAGGCAGGTGAAATATGTATCAATAAGGAAAAACTGGATGAAGTGGAGAGTTTTGAATATCTTGGAGCACTACAAACTAATAATGGAGATGCAATGAGGGAAATTAAAAGAAGGACATCTATCGCTCTTCAGAAAGTAAAACAACTAAAGAACTTGTGGAGAGGAAAAGACATAACCACAAAAATAAGATTTTTAAGGGCATGCATCTTTCCCATCCCAACATACGCCTGTGAGACCTAGACCCTTAATAAAACAGCTGATAAACCCATGAACGCCTTTGAATGTAAATGCTACAAAAGAGTTCTTCAAATATCGTGGACACAAAAAGGATCAAATATGTCAATACTACAAGAAATTAATATTGAAGAAGGCTGGCTAGTAAAGAGGACTAAAGAGAGAAAACATAAATATTGTGGACACATTAAACGTCGTGATCATCTAGAGAAGGGTCATGGAAGGGTACATAATGGGAAAAAGAAAGAGAGGAAGACCAAAGCGAAGATGGCTGCAAGACATCGTTGATGATTTGCAAATGGATGCATCAGCAGCAGGCCATCATGCCCAAAACCGAGAGGTCTACAGGAGTGCTGTTAGGGAGGCAAAGTTCCGCAAGGAACATGCAAATGAATGTATGACTACAATAACAGCCAGCACAAACATCTTGGTCAAGGTGACCAGAATAAATCACTTCAAGCTGTTCTACATATTTTCACACTGATCACTGTCCCACAAAAACTTCTACTCCGATGAAAACTTCTATTATGCCGTCCTAACTGTTTTCTCCAAAAATCTCTTATCTCCTAATGGCGTCTGCTAGTCAAGTCTTCTTCTAGTCAAGTCGTCTGCTTACAAAATCGTCTGCTAGTTCTAGTGTCGTTCTCGCAACAGCCAGAGGATCGGATTTTTCCGATCACTCTGTGCTTATTCTAATATTCTGCTACACACTCACTTCGCTGTATATTCTTGTTTTCTCTGCAGGCGAGTTAGGGTTAACTTCCAGAATTTTTCTGCCCTTATTCTCTAGGCACAGGAGGACTTTGATAGTTTCATCTTAAACACTCTTCTTGTGACCTGTTTTTGTTGGTGATTACACAGTCTATACCAGTGACTACAACTGTATTAACCTAGAATTGGCTCTTAAGGTCGAGGTAACAATCTAATTAAATGGAACAACAACAATGGCATGATTATAAATATTGATAAAACAGAATCAATGCCCATAAAAACAAGACATAAACTACAAAACGTGACAAAAACAACACTTCAGCTCTGTACGGAAACATAACAGATAGAAAACGTTAGCGAGCACAAAACACTAGGTCTTATTACTGACCAACATCTGACCTGGAATTTTCATGTGCGAGGTCTAATAAAACTCATCACACTAAAAGTATACTAGTTAGCCCAAATTACACACTTCATCGATCAAGATACAAGGAAGACATACAACATATCACACATACAAACACATTTAGACTATTGCTCAACAATCTGGTTGGTTGCTCAGTGTCAAATACAAAGAGGCTTTACTCACTTCAAAAGGGAGCAGTAAAGCTTATTAGTGACAAAGATCAAGCAGAAATTCTAACTTAAACGTATAAAAATACTTCCTCTTAAGAACAGGTTCCACTTCAACAAAGTCAAGTTGGTACATCAAATTCTTTCACAGCATGCCCCGCCTTATCTATGGAGGTTGTTTAAATTTAGCCCAAAGTGCAGCCAACGCTTAAACAAAATATTTTCCAAAACCTAGACCTGACCATTACAAGAAAAGCTTTACTTATTGTGCTGCTCATCTTTGGAATACCCTCCTATTCTGTATAAAAAATATAAACTATACTCTTTCCTACAACTACAAACTTTTCCAGTATCTAGTTGATGTCGACTACATGTCTCCATGACTTATAAAACTTAAAAGTTATTTTAGACTGCTCTTACAGACACCGAATTCAGTTAAATGTTTATTCTGAATAGTTCCGAAATTTATTTTTCGTTGATAGTCATTTATATATGTATGTAGTTACTTCTGTACCGAGTGAATTAATAAGAGGGAAATGTCAGACGGGCCTGCGTACCCAATTCTAACAGAAATAAAGATCAATCAATCAATCCTTGTCTAAACATCTTGTGCGAGTAGTCTTATCTTTCCAGTGATCTCTATTCATTCTGAATCTTCCTTCATCCACCTCCTCTCTATTCTGTTTTCTTACTTTTATTATCTGCGCCATCTGGGCGGCTTTTATTTTGGGCCATGGTTATTTGACAATAGCAAGCTGGGGCCATCCGAGGCATGCCATTATATTGTTTGCTAGTTGTATTCTTTGTCGTTGTATCTTTACATTATTTCTTTGATAATTTCTGCTTTTATTTTGTGCTTACCTACATCTGTCTTGGCGCATTTTGTTCCTGTCTTCTTACGAGAATGATAGCAAAAGAGGTAAGAGTTTAAATTTTCATCGATTTTTTTATCGTGTTTTTAAAAGTCTTTTTGTTCTTTTGTGTACAGTCCTTTAAAATGGTATTTGCCGAAATATTTACAAATTGGAGACAACAAAGTATCCTCACATTAAAGTAGGAGAACACATTATTGTATGGTTAGTCCAGGAGAAAATCGTAAATAAGCCATTTTGAACACGATAGAAAGAAAAATAACAAGAGAATTAGCCGGGATTTTGTGCTTTATTTACAGTTTTCTCTAGGTCTAACCATACAATAACGTGCTCTCTTACTTTACTGTGCGAAAGCCTTGATGTTAACTTTTTGTGAACATTTGTGTCTGAAATGATACGCTGAAACCAGCTATATGCAGAAAAGTATTTGTTTGTTGTTATTGTTGTCCACCGTGCAAAAGACATTTGCAGGGGACCATGTGTATGTTAGTGCGAGAGCCTGAATCTAAGCGACAGACTTCTGTGTCCTGGCCTCGTTTCCTTTTTCAGGTGTCATACTTTTCTTTTCGTTCAGACAGGCATTGATGGTTTAGCTTTCAAACACCTTTTTTGTGGGGGGAAGGGGGTGGGGTGGGGGGTGGTGCTACATGGCTTAAGTTCATTAATGCGCTGTTCTCTCGTGGTTAGACAATTGCACGTACGAGGTTCGAGTCCCATGTAATTCTCTTGTCATTAAGACTTTACTTGCCGAAATATTGGACTATTGTATGTTATTCATTTATTCTTGGTCATTTTGCTTTCTGTCACTCTCGTTTCTGCCTACTTTCGTCACTCTTCCTATCTTTATGTAAAAATTAAGCATACACCTCTGCCTATTTTTATGCTGTTTCAGTCGTCATTTCTCTCATCTCTCAGTAATGTTTTACAGCAGTCGTCATTTCTCTCATCTCTCAGTAAAGTTTTACAGCAGTCGTCATTTCTCTCATCTCTCCTTTTCGCCTTCGAAAAGAAGTAGACAAAGTACATTAGATTCGAGAAAAAGAAAGATGATAAGAGAATTTTGTACCCGCAACCATATTCTGAACAATCTTTTATCTTTGTCCTACCATTATTCTTAACAGTTAATGTGTAAATGTCAGTCAACACATAAGACAACTGCACACAGACAAACATGCGCAGGGACGTTGATTTATTGATGACAGTGGTTTGACGAGATTACGCAAAGTTTTAGAACAAACCTCTTAGTAGTGTGTAAGTTACTGGACAAAATGTTATACGTTCTTCCAATTTCTTTTCTCTCACATAAACAGGAGCGTTCCTGGTATCGTATTTAGCTCGCTTTCTTTTGTGGTGCTACCAGCTCTGCATGTGGATTGCATATACAATTTTGGAACTGACATTGTACCTACCAACCCCACTGATGATAGTGTACCTAGCTGGTTTTTGTGCTGCATATTATGCCATGCCGGAAGAGCTGGAAAAGTTGCTACTTAGCATGCTTTGGGCAGGAGGAAAGTTCTTTAGAGTATTCAAGTATTTAGCTTTTGCCACTTCTACTGGATCTGAAAGTGACCGTTACGTAATCTCGTATAACAGAACTGCCAAATAAAACGTAGGTCAGCGAATGACACTGTTGATGTTTATGATGATGATGATAGAAGAAAAAGAAGAAGAAGAAGAAGAAAGAGAGAAGACAGGAACGAAAAATGAAATAGAGTACGTGTAAAGCTTTTTCTTTCCTATCTTGAATTTGATCTGCTAAAATGCAAGCAGTGACATTGTTTATCCGTTTGTCTATCTGTGTGTCTCGCTCGAGATTCACCAGTTTTTCTCTTTGTAATGTTAATTATCCATCTGTCTTCCTTTCGTATTCTGGTCAACTCTTTAAGTTGTTTGGTTGACTGCCTATCTACCACATACTTTACGATTTCGTTTGAATGCTTGCTTGTTTATTTGCCTGTTTACATTTGTGTCAGCTGTACATGTGCATCAAATTACATGGTTGTTAACATGAAGTGCAGCAGTGCTAGAAAATGGCGAACTAATTATTTTAAGTGTATACGTTTATTATATATAGTCACACGCACCGAGTTCTTTAATAAATCGTTCGTGAAATCAGCAATAAAAGGAAATAATGAAAGCAGCCAGGTCTGTGCCTCGAAAAAAAATATGTTGGGTCACAATTTATTAAAGTCAGGGACACAATTATTCCAGTCCAAAGCTTTCAGCCAGAGTTAGTGAGAGGTATGATCTGATCCACACCCTGCTTCTAGCAAGAAAACGTAAATATTACATTCTGTCCCTGGCTTGTGAGGTTTTTACTTTTGCATCTGAGTTTTTTATTTATTTATTTATTTATTGTTTTTGAGAAATGTAAGCTAGAAACTTACTGCATGAGAGCGAAACAACAGATCTTTATAAGAGTACTCTTGTTTTCTAGCTTTGTACTTTCTGAACAGCATACTCCCTACATACCTGTCTCCTCATTACTGGAAATATGTAATATTTATGTGAATTTGTAAGTTTTACTATGATATAAATATCACATTTCGATAGCTAAATCTCTAATAAAGGGATTTATTAGAGTCCATAGCAAAGCAGGAGAACCATAGTTAATGAAGATCTACCCTGTGTTCTCGATGTACTGAAAAAAAAACTGAATTTGTCTCAGTGTTAATGATTATATGACAAGAGCAGAAATGATCGTGGTGGAGTGGACTAAAAATACTCGTACAAGAATTCACTAGCGCACTCTAGAACCATCTTCTTGTGTACTTCTCGGACTGATGAAGGAAGCCACCACAGCCTGCCATAATATAGTTAATGACATCGTTTTTATTACTGAGATTTTCTACAAATAGTACCTATCTACAGATCACTTTCATTCTCGTCCAGCACACGAAGCCAGGGGTCCTTTGCTGTGACTAAGAATATTTTGGTGACGATATTTTGAAATAATAAACTGTCTATGTAACTCTTTGACCCCTGATTTAATCTCCATGATGAGCCAGAATGAATAAATTCTGTATAGAAATTTCAGTATGAAAAATCTAGAATGAGATTTACTCATTTTAAAAACATAGGTTGAGTTAGGCATTTGCTGTTTTCTTTTTATTTTATTTAGGCTTGTCCTAACTATTACTGTGAACATTGATAGGCACAGTCGAGGAAGATCTACCAACCCTGCCAGTGTTATTTTGGAGTAAAAGTAAACTACTGCTGATTCAGAAATTTTATTTATATTTAATACTCATTTCTGAACTGAGACAAACATGGCGGCAACATTGTTAGCAACTCAAGGACTGCCTTTTAACAGAAAGCATTGAAACCAGCGAATACAGTCTTGCAATGCGAAAGTTTAAAGGATTTAATTCACTCTTACTAGGAAATTAATTTGCAGTTTTTCGACCTTTTGTTAGCATTTCTTTTAACAAAATCTTGTGACATTGTTCTGCAACTCTGTGACATATGTCACTAGCCATAGTTTGGTACTCGTTTGTTTTAACGATAAACATCACTTAATGTAGCCAATTATCGTTGGCCAAATGATCTTAATTGCAATCTGTCGTACCATATTGCTTGTGCATCGGAATTATTCCCGAAAGACCAGGTAATACAACTGAACTATTCATGCTGTGAAAATAAAATGCCATGCGGCTCATATCTAATTGTGATGCCAGAGAAATGATTTTCTCTGACACTTAGACAAGCTTAAGTACAGCTTGTTCCCCTACTGCTGCTTACATTTATGGCTGCATTACATTATGCACAAGAGGAGTCGGCAATTACTATAGATATTTGAAACTATTTTGTGTGAATTTTGCAGATTTAAAACGCAGTAAAATGTCGTTTAATGGAATATGCTACACTCAAAGGAGATTTATAGCGACAGTTTAAGTACATGTAAAGTCCTACCTAATTTTTTTAAAAGTAACAATAGCTTCGTGGAATAAAGGCGGAGAAATAAAAGATGGAGAAATGAAAATTTTGTATGAGAACTTCGTTTACTCTTTTTATATATTTTATTTAATGTGGATTTTCTACTTTTGTCTATCTCGTCATTCATTTTCTGAAAGCAAACAGAAATTAACAGTGTCACAAATCTTAGAAATATTTTTTTATTGCAACTGAGAACAATGTAAAGAAATTTGAAATCACCAAAGAAAGTCTTGCAAAGGATATTAAAGAAGTTGAAAGATTCAACATGTAAATAATTCTTATATTTAGTAAAGTAGAAATACCAAAGATGCACTTACTTTGTAGAATTCTAACATGATGCAGTGCAAATATGTCTACAGTCAATTACAGTCTACAATCGCAATAGTGAAACTGTTGAAGGTTATCATCATCATCAGGTGCCGTGCCGAATGGCGCTGGCTATTATGCTTCTCCAGAGTACACGATCCTTCATGCAGGCCATCAGCTCAGTTGGTGATCTCTCACACCATCCCGTCAGACCGTCCAGTATAATTTCTCTTGATCTTTCTTTTGATCTTCTTCCTTCTATTTTTCCTGTTGTTATAATATTTTCAATGCCCCCTCTTCTCATTGCATGTCCTATGAAAGTACATTGTCTCTCTCTTATCTTTTTGACAAGATTTTTTGTCTCTCCAGCTCTTCTCATACATTCTTCATTAGTTATTTGCTGTCCAGGGGATTTGCAACATTCTTCTAATAAACTACATTTCTGCTGCTTCCAATGATTTTTGTGTAGACCTGCCTATTGTCCATGATTCACTTCCATATAACAAGATAGGTTCAATACAGAATTTTAGGAGTCGTTTTGTAACATTCATTGATTAGGATGTGTTGGATAATATGTTTCTCATTCTCTGAAATGCAGTCTTTGCGTGGCTTATTCTTGAAGGTGCTTTGGCTTGGCCTATTCTGCTGAAAGTACTGTAATATAAAATCGCGTTTGAAAGCTTTACTTACATTCTGTAAGTAACAAGATATAGGTATGATACTGAAGTTTTTGTTTTCTTTAAAAACAGTATACGGCCCACGCATTCTCTTTTCTGTAGTCGTCTTTTGTTGCCGTCTGATAAATATGGAGGAGAGAAAACTGGCATTCTTTTTGTAGTGATGAGAGTGTGTTTACGGTGAGATGATGATGATGATGATGATGTGTCTGCTTGGGCTGCTGTGTGACTATTGTGAAATACACACTTTTTGCCCCCCCCCCACCACAAAAAGAACAGTAAAAATAATAAAGCTTGGTTCGCTGCCTGGTGATGTTAAGGTTACAGTGTCCTATTATCAGTCAGCAGGCCCACAGGCATGTTTATCAACAAAAATAACTGCATAAACGAATATTGATAGAGCACATAAAGCACTCAGAACAAGGTGTAGTGTCTGCTATTCATCAGCGCGCTTTCAGTAGTACAACAGGTAGCCTGTGCAGGTAGTTTGTGCAAGTAGCGGTCTCAGCACAGATCTGACCGAGTCCCACAGTTCTACGGCTCTAACAGTGACCACCCTTGACCTCCGAACATGTGCTCGTGGATGGGAAGGCATGGGGTTAAATTTGGGTTGAAATCTGCCATATTTATCTTTTGTGGGAGGTACATCATAAGCATTTTGCTTTGTTAGTATAGGTAAATAGAAAATGTATAAAATCGGAAAAAAGTAGGAGCAGCTTTATTACTTAACGATTACAAAGTTGTGACGTTTCGGCGTGAGCCTTAATCATACAAAAACATACAGGACGAAGAAATAGAGAGAGGGGATAAAGTACAGATTCACATGAATACTGTTTTAAAAAAAATTTTTTTTAAAGGAGTACTTAGCTGTAAATTGCAAGGTGTGGCTTGTCCGGCGGTGTGTGTCAGGAATGGATCTGGTAGGACGTGGAAATTGTTTAAATAGAGACCTGTGACATGTGGTCGGTGGGTTGTAACTGGGGGTGGTGGATGGGGAACCGGGAAGGGGAGAGAGAGTGACGCACTACTGGCCTAGCTAGGAGAAATTCCTGACACACACCGCCGGACAAGCCACACCTTGCAATTTACAGCTAAGTACTCCTTTTAAAAAAATTTTTTTTCAACAGTATTCATGTGAATCTATACTTTATCTCCTCTCTCTATTTCTTCGTTCTGTATATTTTTGTATGATTAAGGCTCACGCCGAAACGTTACAACTTTGTAATCGTTAAGTAATATAGCTGCTCCTACTTTTTTCCGATTTTATACATTCTGGTATCACAGCTTTACTGCAGTGCTTCGTGTATAGTTGTATACTTATACACCAATTATTGTGTTACTGAGGTAAATAGAAAGGGCATGGGATAAAAGTTTAAATGTACAAACTAGGAAAAAAGTAGGAGCAGCTTTATTACTTAACGAGTACACAGCTCTGACGTTTCGGCGTGAGCCGCAGTCATAAAAAAACATACAAGACGAAAAAATAGAGAGAGAGAGGAGATCAAATATAAATGTCCATGAATGCTATATTTTAAAAAATGAAATGAAATGAATCACTTAGCTGTAACTTGTAAGGTAAAAAGCTGTGGCTTGTCTGTCGCTGTGTGTCAGAAATGTGCATGGTGGAGTGTAGAGAGTATTTAAATGTAGACTTGGGATGTGTAATAGGTAGGCCGTAACTGAGGTGGGTGGGGAAACCGTGGAGGGGGGGGGGGAGTGATACAATGGTAATCTAGCTGGGAGATGGTGAAATATGTGATTATAGAAGGGGCAGAGGGGTTGTAATGTGATGTTGTGAAGAAGTTCTAAGTTATGTGTAACAAGTAGGAAGTGAATGGAATTAAATGGTGAGGAAGAGGAGAATGTTAGGTGTAACTGAATAGCGAGTTCAATCCATGTAGTTCCAGAGTCCCATATTGCTGAATGTAGCGGTTCTCAAGCGCTAGGCGGCTTGTGTCATCTGCGTTAAACTGTTTGATGGCTGTTACCAGAAAGTCAGATTTGACTCTATGGTTGGGGCCATTGAAATGATTTGAGACTGGTTTCGAAGCATGATAGGTGATATTGTACAGATGTTTTTGCATGCGGTCCTCTAATTTGAGACCACTTTAACCAATGTAAGTTATTCTGCATCTTTTGCATACAATGACATATATAACATTGCGTGGTTTCTCATGGAGAGTGAGGATAGTTTTGGGAAAGGTGATCGTTTCCGTTTCCCAGACTACGGGCCAGGTAACACAGCGAGAGCCGTTACATTTTCTAGTGCCAACATATTCAAGTTCCGCTTCAAGTGGCTATTGACGGGATGTCCTTAAGATTTGGTTCTCGTTTGCATGCTAATAGGGTGTATCAGAGAAAATGTTGCAAGTGTCGGGGTCGAGTTAGATGACGATAAAGAATTTTCTTAACGATCTGACCATGTGGATGAAAATTAGGTACTAACTTAACTCTGTCAGTTGGGGTAACATGTTTTTTCCTGAACGCTTCTTTGCGGCTTACTGGTTGAATGCGGCTGAATGCTTTCCGAAGGACATTTTCTGGGTAGTGGCTATGACGTAAAAATTCTAATAATTTGTTGCACTGATATATAAATTCCAAATTATCCTGATATAGACGGCGAAAACGGAGGAGTAGGGAGTATGGGATGGAGCTCTTACAGGGTTCGGGATGAGAGGAGGTGTAAAGTAAGTAGGTATGGCTGTCAGTGGGCTTTTAAAATACAGAGGTGACAAGCCTGTCTGTGCCAGTAGATATTTTGGTGTCCAAAAAGCTGACAGACTGGTCTGAAATTTCATAAGTGACTTTATGTTCTTATTAAGTGAGCTGGCGAATTCAATAATTTTTTTTAGCTCGTCCTGTGGTATACTGGTGACTCCACTGCCAAACTGATGTACCTTTTATAGAATTCTGGAAGTCTGCCAATGTAGGTATCCCATAATTTGACTTCCAGAAAACCGATAAATAAACATGCATAACTGGGACCCATTTTCGTTCCCATGGCGACACCACTGATTTGCTCGAAGTATTCGCCTTTGAATTCAAAAGAGTTTAGGTGAGTACTAGCTGTGTGAGTCTAATCATGGTATCAGTGCTAGTGGTGGGGTGAGGGTCTTTGTCGAGAAAATAGTGGAGTGCTAAGAGTCCATCCTCATGAAGGATAGAGGTGTAAAGGGAGCAGACATCAAGGAGAAAGATGTGATAGGATTGGTGTTGAGAAAGTTTGATCGCATGAAAAGTTGTTAAGGCGTGGTTGGTATCTTTCAAAAGTCTAAATTGAACTACTAGAAAAATATAAAATCTCATTGTAGGAGATTCTGATCCTTTTTCCTTTGGAAAGATTCAGTGTGTATAAATAGGGAAAGTTGTTGGTAACTACTGTAGATCATGGCAAAAACTAAACAAATTTGTTGAATAAAACAGTCAACATTGTTTTGTGAAATATAATGTAAAGTTAGTTGTTAGACAACTTTAAAACCGTCGGGAAAATTTAAAAATAAAAACGGAGGCAAACGAAGAGACCAATATCAGAGCAAGCTGATAAAATAGTGTGGAAAATAAAGGCGAAAGATGTGAATACAGAGACCACAGCGACTGTAACTGCTAATAAGCATAATGGTCCAGTCCCATTGGCACAGCTTATAATAATGATGATGATGATGATGGTGATGATGATGATGACGATGATGATGATTTTCGGTCTCTGTTATCGTTTTTTTTGTCCTCCTCATTGCTATATTTCTAGTAGTTTTCAAGCAAAGAAATGCTTTGTTTCTTTGAACGACTATCCCAGATAATATCTAACTATCCCAGATAATATCTAACTATCTCAGATAATATCTAACTTTCCCAGATAATATTTTTCCCGATCCTCAATTACCGTTGATAATCTATAAATGGACGCATCATCAGCAGGGCATCTTGATTACAACAGAGAGGCCTACAGGAGAGCTATTAGGGAGGCAAAGTTCCGCAAGGGACATGTAAATGACTGACTGATCATCAGTTTTGTACTTCATTGTTATTTTTGCCATAAGCTAACGCTTCTCGCAGGCTCTCTCAAAGTCTTATGCCTGTTTCTGACAATTACTTTCTTAAACTCATTATTTATGTTGCTAATCTCTCTCTTTCTCTCTTAATTTGTGCAGCTCTGTGATTTTCTTGCTAAAATCTCTTGATATCTGCTTCTAATACTTCCCTCAGTTCTGGCTTGAACTACTTTATGTAACGTATCTTTCACTTAAACTCTTTACATCTGTTGTTAACAATGCTCTCTGTTAAACTTTTAAAATCAGTTGCTAACGTCTCTCTGACTTTCTCTTTTAATTCTTTTATACGCAACACGTAATCATGTGACACAATCAGGCGACATTAATAACTTGGGGACTTAATCACAAGACACTTAATCTCTCATATACTTAAATAAGCAGAAATTAATCACTCAGATAACGTAAATTTCAGCGTGTTCCCCCCCCCCCCCCCCCCAAAAAAAAAAAGAAATGAAAGCGTTGGAATTAACTCTCTAAACTCAAACGCCTACACTTTAAATGTCGTACATTTCATCAAAGAGAACTTTAAGCATCCTCTAATTTACATCTAATATTAGTCACCTATACAATTTTAGTTAGAAATTTATACACGCAGGCCTACACTACTGATGGCTAAATATTTTCAACATACTGGCCACAACAAGTTACATATTTGACAAATGTCCAATACCCGAGAGACAGAGTATAATATCAGTCGGAAACAGTTAACATCGACTCACTGAGACTTCTTGAAAGGAGAGATATTACGTGAAAAGACTCATCGAAAAAAAAAACAGGCGTGATGACCAGATGCAGTCTTAGTAGTAGATTGTTTTCAAATTCCTTATGACTATCCTTGCACCACGTAATGTGCCGTCGATTTTTAAAAATAGTTGGGCTGTCTGTAAGCAACTTGCTTCCATTAAACTGCCCATTCGTAAAAAGACTGAACTACAACGTTGCCAGTTACCATACACACGTTGCTGTTGGAATATTCTGCAAGTTTTCTACACGCTACTTTCCTCTGTCCGCATTTCGCTGGATTTATCTATATATAACTGTACCCTTGTGACGTCATGGGAGATGTCACGTGGCGTGGAAAGCGTGTTTTGAAAAAAAAGGCGAACCGAAAAGGCCGTACATGAAAGAGTGAACATTTTGAATTCCCAGCTAACACATGTAGCATTAACAGGTACACTGGGTTTAAATCTAGTTATACAAACTAGTGGTAAGATGTGTAAAGAAGTAGAATAGGTAGAGTAAGATGGATCTAGTACACGAACTCTTACGCTCGAAAAGAATGCTGGTAGATATTGGTAGATTTTGCAGATCTATGCGTGTGTAATATTTACGCAAGGTCTAAATAACATGAAAAGTAGCACATTTCTACTCTTATTTTTCTTTTTAGTTTGATACAGGAGTTTTCCTTGGTAACACCGTCAGGATTTTGTCCGTCATCACAATTACTAGTACTGACCTCTGCCTCACACTCTTCCCCAGTGTTAAAATTAGATCTATCTGGCCTGGGGGCGTCACCACCAGATCTTTTTCCTATTTGGCTTTCCATGATTGCTGCTTGGGTTTCTTGGTATGTTTCCAGAAGGTAGTTTACCATTGCTTTCCTTCCGGGCAGTGACTGTACTAGTCAGTGATCGTAGCCATTGTCCCTACATTGAGATCATCTGCCTACCATCATAGAATGGTGACCATAACCAACAGAATCTGAAAAATGGTAAATCACCAGGATGTGATGAGATAACAGCTGAATTTTTTAAAGCAGGAGGAAAGGAGTGTGCAACAATCTATCATGCACTATGTAAAAAGATATGGCATTCAGGTATTTGGCCAAAAGAATGGAAAAGAACTGTATTCATACCACTGCCAAAAAAGGGTAACCTGAAATTATGCACAAACTACAGAACTGTTGCCCTGATTAGTCATGCCAGTAAAATTCTGTCAAAAATCATAATGGGTAGACTTCGAAAGAAAATAGAAGAAGAAGTCAATATGGTCCAAGCTGACTTCAGGCAAGGAAGAGGATCAAGAGATCATATATTCAATCTAAGATTAATAATAGAGAAATGCAGGGAGTTTAATGTGAATCTATATTTATCCTTTATAGACTACTCAAAGGCATTTGATTGTGTACAACACCAGAAACTTTGGGAAATAATGGAAAAAATGGAATTTCCAACACATTTGATACAATTAACATCACTGCTGTATCTAGACCAACAAGCAGCAGTAAGAATAAATGGTGACACAACAACTTGGTTTGACATAAAACAAGGGGTCCGTCAGGGGTGCATATTGTCACCCTACTTATTTAACTTGTATACTGAAAATATAATGAGAAATGTTAGAGAAGATGTAGACAAAGAATATTACGATGCCATAACAGTTGGAGGTTATGAAATACCAGAGATTAGATATGCTGATGACACAGTATTGCTGTCCACAACACAAGAAGGAATGGAAAAACTAATTGTCAGTCCGCAAGAACAGCGAAGAGCAGAACCTCTATCTTAATGCAAAGAAAACTAAAGTGATGACAACTGACAAAACAAACAAGGCAACTGAAATATGTATCAATAAGGAAAAACTGGAAGAAGTGGAGAGTTTTGAATATCTTGGATCACTACTAACTAATAATGGAGATACAATGAGGGAAATTAAAAGGAGGGCATCTATTACTCTTCAGAAAGTAAAACAAATAAAGAATCTGTGGAGAGGAGCAGACAGAACCACAAAAATAAGATTTTTAAGGGCATGCATCTTTCCCATCGCAACATATGCCTGTGAGAGCTGGACACTTAACAAAACAGCTGAGAAACACATAAATGCCTTTGAATGTAAATGCTACAGAAGAGTTCTTCAAATATCATGGACACAAAAAAGAACAAATATATCTATACTACAAGAGCTTAATATTGAAGAAGGCTGGCTAGTAAAGAGGATTAAAGAGAGAAAACTTAAATATTTTGGACACATTAAACGTCATGATAATTTAGAGAAGACCGTATTGGAATTATACATAATGGGAAAAATAAAAAGAGGAAGACCGAAACGAAGATGGCTGCAAGACATCGTTGACGATCTGGAAATGGATGCAGCAGCAGCAGGCCATCTTGCTCAAACCGAGAGGCCTACAGGAGTGCTGTTTGGGAGGCAAAGTTCCGCACGGGACATGCAAAGGAATGAATGAATGAGCACATTTCTAATCTGACCCATTTTTTTACATTACAGAGTAACTTTCTTCCAGTTTATTTCTGTCAAAAGTTCTCATTAAAACTAATCCTGCCTTAACATAGAGCTTTCAGGAATGAAACAGTTAATAGTATAATTTATATTTGCAGGAAAGACTTCCCTCCCAGAATTCCCATAGAACGAGAAAAAGGGGCTGGGTTTAAACAATAAGTACACTGATAAAACAAGTCAAAGGCCACTTACCAATTCTCGCCATATTAAAAATGGAAAAATGAGAAATGAATAATATTTAATCACATTATTTTTCAGTTATTTGGAAAATCAGACTAGTAGTTTAATGAAGAAAAACGAACATGTATGGGAGTAATTGCTGGTTGCTTGGACATGCCCTTCTTTCTAAAACTCAGATGTGCTGGCAGCTGAAATAAAGATGGTCTGCAACGTGTGCGACCACTACACAAAGTTAGCTCGTGAGTAAAAGCAATCTCCTGGTAGTGTTCTGGGGGATCGCCTGCCACTCCTGCTGCAGGTTTTGAAACAATTTGTACAGGTCAATAGCTGATAGATGGTTACCTCTTGCTGATGGTCCAATAATGTCCCACAGATGCTCAGTAGGGATGTAGGAAAGAACGGACGAAATCAGGAGAGGACGAAATTAGGAGGGAAAGGGACAAAAGTAGGTGAGGAGAGAACCATTTGATGAATAAAGCTTTTGAAAAGTACAGTCGGAATTCAGGTTTCTGTCTTTGTCACCGCGCACCAGTCGGTCGATAACCTATACCAAATATCCACTTGGAAGATGCTGCAGACGGACTACACCTGCAAGAGCTGTGGGAGGTCCACTTCTTGAATGTGGTGGACTACAGACTTCACAACGCCCAGTTAGTCCATAGAGAGGACCTCCCGAGGGTGTGGTTTCATACTTCACCATCCACCGGACCAGGCCGACAACGGCACCCTATATCTAGAACTGGTATCTCCCTCGGGATCGCGTATCTGTAGTTAACATATAAATGATATTATCTCATATCTGATGTTAACATTAAAGTGATATAAACAAGCACTGAAAATGTCAAACACGACAAAAACGATCCCTTGACGTCACAAACTTCTAACAAAAATTAGCCTTCACAACAACTAACGAGCAACTCCCATATATTAAAGTTGTTGCAGTTTTAAGTGTTTACGAATCAATAATTAATCTTAGCTTATATCTTATATCCATCCCGTGCCGTTAAACGTCACATAGGGCTCACAAGGTAGTTCGCCAATTTTTCCTGTCTTCGGCGAGCTTTTCAACCTTATCAAAGGATTTTATGCCTATTAATCAGGCCTCTCTTAACAATGTCCTCTCTAGAGTTTCACGTGGTCTGCCTCTTTTTCTTTGGCCTGTTGTGTTCCTCTTGATAGCTTGTTTTGGGATTCTCTGATCGTTTCTTCTCATCAAGTGACTAACATATGTCCATCTCCATTTCCTGATCACCCATGAGACCGGTTGCTGTTCAGTCATCTGTCTTATCTCTGCATTGTTCTTGAATTCGTTCCACTTGATGCCGAGTATATTCCTTAAGCATTTGTTTTCAAAAGAATCTACTTTCTTGTCTATTTCTTTAGTTGTTTTCCAGCTTTCATATGCATAAATGAGGGTGGATATTACATTTGAATTGAATAGTCTTAAATTGGTTTTTGTGCTTATAACTTTTGAGTTTCAAATGTTCTCAAGATTCTTGAAGATTAATGCTGCTTTTGCAATTCTAACTTACATTACGATGTCACCATCCTGGTCTATGTAGCTGCCAAGGTATGAAAAGTGATTGACATATAAAATAACCCGCTCTCAGAACATACAGTCCACATTTTGAGCGCCTGTCAGGTAAGTTCACTAGTTCTTATTAAGAAAAGAAAAGACTGCCAAAGCAGTTTCTGTTTCCAACTGTTTCTTGTACTTCGTTTATTTGTTTACCTTCTGAATTATTTTTAAAACTTAAAAACTCCACGAAGTAGACGACGTTAGCTCTCTGTTTTGGACATGTCTTGAGATCAATTCTGTCAGCATATTTCAAGTGATAAAGTTTCTTTGTTTTAAACCTCTTCGGCATCTGAAAGTGTTTATATTGTAGGTTTTCATTGGTTTTTAAGTTTCAAATAGCGGAACAATCTGTTACATTACCTTTTGTATTTTTTGTTTGCTAAATGTCTGTTTACGTGTGTGTGTGAGTGTGTATGTATGTGTGTACATACAGTCATGCACTGACTTACGCCATATTTTGAACTGGTCATTTCGCTAAAGTTGATCTTACATTACGTCGGTCACTATCGGGGGAGATAGACACTAAATACAGTTCACTGCTATAAACGTATTACAAGATGAATAGACATGTTGATTATTACTATAAAACACTAACAGAATACAAACTAACACAGCAACTATCTGCAAATTTATTCACAAAATATGAATCACAACATTTTAAATAAAGAACTACACTGTAATATATTTTCACTAACACAAACACAGCCACGTGACAGAAGTCTCATTTCAGCTTGCCCAGGGACCAGAATATTGTAGATTTTAATGAAAGTTGAAATTAAAAGTTTTGTAGCCACAAAGCAATGGAAGCCACAAGGAAACTATTTTACTGCATGCTCACTGTTACATTGTATTTTATTTCTTTCATTACGTGTACACTATAGCTTATTAAAGTTATCAAGTTTGTGGTATTCATCCATTATAAATGAGGTACAGTATTGTATTATAATTCAATTGTGATTTGTATTTATTAAAAATCTCTCTCTCTCTCTGAACCTCAAGTGCCCAGGGCACATGGGGCTTCCGCAAGGGTTTTCCACAAATGCCTGTCTTTCGCCTTTTTTTCTGCTCTTGCCCAGGTGAGCCCTCTATTGCTCAACATCCTTTCTGTTGTTCTTCTCCATGTCTCTTTTGGTCTACCCTTACTTCTGCTCCCCTGTGGTGTCCATCTTAGTGCTATTTTTGGTAGTGAGTTGTCAGTCATTCGGAGCACATGTCCCAACCATCGCCAGCGTCTTTCCTCAATAATTGTTGTCAGAGGTTTCATCTGCATTTCTGTATTTTTAAAAATAATATACATATATCCTTTTATAAAGCGGGTTCGAGATTTTGTAGAATATTTTCCGAGTTTTCATGTGGGACATAGGCTGCAAGTGCGAACTGCCATATGCCATACGAGTAAGTCAGTGTTTGTGTGTCAGATCTTTGTATTTGACTTCTCTTTTAAATTCTGTGTCATATTAAATTGTAGTCATTTTGTTGCATTAACACACGATTATTTCTTTAAAAAGTAACTTATAATTTGCTATGTGTAATATACCTGGTGTTAGTGTAGCCGATTACGCGCGTCAAACATTTGTAGAGTCAGCTATGACAGAACCTGTTTAGTAAGGTAATCCATGGCAAACCCACAGCTGATATCTAGCTGCTTCAAAAGCGTCTTCTAATACACAAAATGTATGGTATTATATTCAATTTAAGGTATTTGCTTCAGTCAGCTGAGCTCAATCATTGTAAAACATGATTGGCATCTTCATAATAAACTTCTAAAAATATCTGATTGACAACTAGGCATCTTCATAATAAACTTATCAAACATATCAGATTAACAACTATGCTACCATGTCTGATGTTTTAAGCTATGAAGACTTCTTTTTTTAACCTTTAGTTCTTCTTGTTAGTGTAAGAAGAATGCAGGAAAATGAAGAATGAAAATATAATTTTTACATACTATTTTGTGAATAACCATATTATAGAATCGTGTGGCATTGTAGTCCACCCGCCCTTGTTAGTAGTATTTTATGACATATAAAAATTAGTGCTTGATGTATCTGCTTTTATTTCAAAACAACCGAAATAATTGAATAAGTGGGACAGAAAAAAAAAATAAAACATAAATATTGAAATGTTATTAGTTTTTCATATAAAAAATATCGCATATCACATTGCGGGACTCGCATGTGAATCCCTCTTATTCATATGCGAGTCCCGCAATGTGATATATGTCATTGTATACAAAATATGCATAGTAAATTACACTGGTGAAAATGGCCTCAGATTCGGGGACAGTAGGGGCGTATCTATACGATATCACCCAGCATGCTTCGAAACCAGTCCAGAGAATCATTTCAATGACTCAACCACAGAGTTGTAACAGCCATCAAACAGTGTAACACAGATGTCACAAGCGGCCTAGCTCTTGAGAACCGCTACATTTAGGAATATGGGACTCTGGAACTACATGGTTTGAACTCGTTATTCAGTTACACATGACATTCTTTTCTTCCACAATCATAATCCCTCCCCACTAAGTTCCACTCCATTCTCACTTGTTACACATATCTCAGAACCACTTCACAGCATCACATTACAACCCCTCTACCCCTACTATAATCACATATTTCACCTTCTCCCGGTTAGATTACCATTGTATCACTCTCTTTCCCCTCCACGGTTTCCCCATCCACCACCCTCCGTTCCTAACCACCTATCACACATCCCAAGTCTCCATTTGAATACTCTCTACAATCCACCATGCATACTTCTGACACACAGCGACAGACAAACCACATCTTTTTACCGTACAAGTTACAGCTAAATGCTCTATTCAGTTTATTGAATTCTTTAAAAATTTGTTTATTTATTTATTTTTAACATAGCATTCATGTGAATTTATATTTTATCTCCTCCCTTTATTTCTTCGTCTTGTATGTTTTTGTATGAGTAAGACTCACGCCGAAACGTCACAACTGTGTACTCGTTAAGTAATAAAGCTGTTCCTAATTTGTTCATATTTATGCAGTCTAGTAATGCAATCCATTTGTTCCTCTTTTGCTGTTTTATCATATTTTAAAACTAGCTTTAAATTTAATTATTTAATTTTAAAAAACGCACACACAAATATATGTGATTAATTTGATTGAACACTCTATGGCAATTTCGATCTTTCATGCTGAAATCAGCGTGTAATCGATCTGTGAAATCATAGTATCGATATATGCTGTGGCAATGATGAGGATGATTTCCCAAGTAATCGTGCTTCTGTGTATGATGGCGACGTCTTTGGCATGGGTTATAAAAGTTCAAGGAGCTCAACAGAGAGCAGCAGAGAATAAAGCAAAGCTCAACTGTTCAGGTAGGCGAGCTTAACAGTTGTCTTGTCTTGTCGTGTCTTTTCTCCTTTCCCATGTCCCTTACAAAATTGGTACACAATCAGTTTTTGTGCATGGATATATAAACTGTATAAACATCTACACATCGTATAAACAATCATTATTAGGGAAGTAGTTTAGAAGTGTGGGTTAAGGTGGAGTGGGAGGAGAGAGAAATGGAGAAGAAGAGTGCGTAAACATCACGAAGAAAGATGTAATATTTGTCGTTACTTGCCAGCATGCATAAAAAATAGATAGAATCTTGTTTCTCTTCTGTTCTCGGTATACATTATTCATGTTAAGTTAGCTTGTCTTTCCCTGCTTCTTCCTCTCTGTACGAGTCAGGTGAAAGCAGAAAAGCTGCAGACGTGTCCTCGCTCAACTCTTTCCCTCTAAAACAGCACAGCCATGATTACTATCATTCTTATGCGAATTAATGCTCAGATAATGCGCAAATTCACATCAAGTTTAAGTAAAATAGAGAGTAACACATTTCTAACCCGAGGCATTTTTCTTTTAAATATAAGGTAAATTCCTTCCGGTTTCCTTCTACCAAAATGTCTCATCGAGTTTATCCCGACAATGCTGGTAACTAATTCAAGAATGGGAGTTAGCGAAGAAACCCACTCTTATTTCTTGAAATAACCTAATTATCATTCGGTATTGAGAGGACAAAAAAAAAAAAACAACTTCTTGACATGGTTCAGCAGTTTGCTTCATAGTACGGGATATTGACGATATTTACCATCTCCTTCTTACACCTGGGGCAGCTTTCTGTCTTCTGCTGTTCTTAGTATTAATTTGTGTGTGCGTGTGTTGCATTGTTTGGTGCGAATATTAATAATGCTAATGAATTCCATCAGAATAGATAATATTTACTTTATGAAAAATATAAGATTTAACATCCTGCCTTTTTTCCTGTAATGTTAATATCGTTAATGGAAAGTCTGAAAAACTCAACAGTGCCACCGATATTTAATTGGAGATTGGTGAGTTTTAGTCGTAAGTCATTGAGTTCCCAGCTTTGGTGTGTTCCTCTGCTTAGCTAGAAATACGTTTTCATGTATAAAACCAACATTTACCATGAACGACCTTGAGACACAAATATAAATGGCTCAACTACTGCACAAAGCCGGGGATATCAGCAGTAGCGGTTGCATCGCTTTTTTTTTCCTTATATTTTTACTTCTGAACAATGAATCTGCCTAGAGACCCATAGCCACATGAATGATTTCTTACTGCAACAAAGAATTACTGTCTCGATTCCGTATTTCAACCCTTCCGAAATAAAGATCAATCAATCCTCTGTTGACCACCAAAGCTTTACTGATCCCCTTTTCACTCCCAGCCCCTTACCCCTACACACAGCCATTTATATTTTAATACTGTAGGCTTAAGTGCCGATTGTTATTAATAGCGGGCATGAAGATAAAGATAAAAAAAAAACAGTTAGGGGATCAAGACCACTCCGCTTTGATCATTACAAAGGTACCAACGGTATAGAAGTGAAGAACCTTTTCGAGATACTGATGGCTGTACAGGAGGAGATGACACCAGATGAATCAGCTACATAGGCCAGAGATATCTTAATAATAACAGCTAAAGATAAAGTTCCAATAAAGAAAACACAAAAGAATGAATGGATTACAACAGACACACTAGAACTAATAACACAACGTAAAGAAATGAAGATGAAATGGAAAGTGACAAACAACAACAAAGAGGAACATAAATCTTTAACAAAAGAAGTAAGAAGAAGCATCAGAAAAGATAAAAATAAAACAATACATACAAGATTGTTGGAAAAGAATAGAAGGACACCAGAAGTGTGGAAGAGATAATGAAATGTTTAAAGAAATGAAGACACTGACGAGAAATGTCACACCTAAGCTAAATGTAATTTGTGATGAGATTGGGAATACCTTGACAGAGATAGAGGAAATTCTAGAAAGATAGGAGGAATATTGCAGAGGAATGTATGGAACAACTAACTGTGAAAGCAGAAATCAACAGTGTGAGTTATTATAGGAGGAGAATGAATCCGAACCGACAATAGAAGAAGTGTTATGGGCAATAAAGAATCTTAAAAACAGTAAATCACTAGGATGTGATAAGATAACAGCTGAACTCATTAAAGCAGGAGAAAAGGAGTGTGCACCAATCTATCATGCACTATGTAAAAAGATATAGCATTCAGGTATTCGGCCAAAAGAATGAAAAAAAAACTATACTCATACCACTGCCAAAAAAAGGGAAACTTGAAATTATGCACAAACTACAGAACCGTTGCCCTGATTAGTCATGCCAGTAAAATTCTGTTAAAACTAATAATGGGGATACTACGTAAGAAAATAGAAAAAGAAGTCAATATGGTCCAAGCTGGTTTTAGACAAGGAAGAGGATCAAGAGATCATATATTCAATATACGATTAATACGAGTAATAAAGAAATGCAGAGAATTTAACGTGAATCTATCGTTAACTTTTATAAACTATTCAAAGGCATTTGATTGTGTACAACACCAGAAAATTTCGGAAATAATGGAAAAAATGAGATTTTCAACACATTTGATATAATTAACATCACTGCTGTATCTATACCAACAGGCAGCAGTAATAATGAGTGGTGAAAAAACAACTTTGTTTAACTTAAAACAAGGAATCCGTCAGGGGTGCATATTGTCGCCTTACTTATTTAACTTGTATACTGAAAATATAATGAAGAATTTAAAAAAAAAGATGTAATCAAAGAATATTACGATTCATAAAAATAGGAGGTTATGAAATCTCACTGATTAGATATGCTGATGACACAATATTACTGCCCACAACACAAAAAGAAATGGAAAAACTAACTGTATCAATCCGTAAGAATTAGTGAAGAGCAAAATCTCTATCTTAATGGGAAGAAATTAAACTGAAAACAACTGACAAAACAAATAAGGTATCTGAAATATATATCAATGAGGATAAATTGGAAGAAGTGGAGAGTTTTGAATATCTTGGATCATTACTAACTAATAAAGGAATTACAATGAGGGAAATTAAAAAGAGGACACCTATCGTTCTTAAAAAAGTAAAACAACTAAATAAGCTGTTGAGACGAACAAGCAGAACTACAAAAACAAGTTTTTGAAGGCATGCATCTTTCCCATCGCAACATATGCCTGTGAGACTTAGACACTTAATAAAACGGTTGAGAAACACATACATGCCTTTGAATGTAAGTGCTACAGAGGAGTTCTTCAAATATCATGGGCACAAAAAAAGAACAAATACACCCATACTACAAGAACTTAATATTGAAGAAGGCTGGCTAGTAAAGAGGATTACATAGAGAAAACTGAAATATTTTGGACACATTAAACGTCATGATAAGTTATAGAAGACAGTCTTGGAATTGTACATAATGGGAAAAAGAAAGAGAAGAAGACCAAGACGAAGATGGGTAGAAGACATCGGTGATAATCTGAGAATGGATGCATCAGAAGCAAGACATCATGTTTACAACCGAGAGGTCTACAGGAGTGCTGTTAGGGAGGCAGAATATTCCACAAGGGACATCCACATGACTGACTGATTGAGCATGATAAATACATTTAAATAAACAATAGCATTATAAATTAAACAGTTAACAATTATATTCCTTTTGTATGTGATTTTTGTAAAATAAAATTGTGTAATAGTTTCATAAACGTTTCTGTAGAAAACAAAAATTAGTGTCTGAAACCTTTGACAACAATATAACAAATTGCTAACAAGCTTGTCACGCTGTACTACACTTAACAGGAATGAGGGTTTGAGATATGTTTATGAATAAAGCAGGACAATTTATTTATTTATTTTGTCTTTTGGTTTCTGAAACAGACCCAAAAAGGACCCGTGTGACACACTGGTATACATATATATGGCCTGTAGGAATCTGATTTCATACCTGTTAGACATTCACGTCTAAAACATCATGAGGAATGTATGAGAGGAGCAGTAAACAGCCAGATTTAAATCTAGGAAACGCTACAAAACGACATAAACAGTTTGATTAAATGGAGTAATAAAACGTGTATGTTGATAAACACAAACGAAGCAAAATCTGTGCTCATCACTACAAGACAGAAATTGCAGAATGCAACAAAAACTACACTACAGCTTTGTGCTGTGACTACATAAGTAGTAAACTTTCATGAACATAAAACTCTAGGGTTTATCACTGATCAACATTTAACTTGAAATTCTCACGTACATAAGCGTACTTGATTGCACTGACAGTTTACCAGCTAGCCAAAATTAAACACTTTATCGACCAAGACCCAAGAAAGAGATACTACATATCACACATATAAACACACTTAGATTACTGCTCCACGATCTGGGATGGATGCTCTGTCTCAAACACAAAAAGGCTCCACTCACTCCACAAACGAGCAGTAAATCTGATCCGTGGCGAACACCCAGTACAGACTGCAGATCAGTACAAACATTCAAAACTCTATCCCTCAAATATAGAATTTTTTTTTATAAAACTCAAATTTGTTCATAGAATTTTGTCTCACAAAGCTCCGCCTTACATGTGGCCATTGTTTACGTCCAGCATTAAACATAGCCACCGTTTAAGAAACTGTCTTCTTCCTAAACCCAGGTTAGATCTGTACAAGAACAGCCTAGCATATTCTGCGGTACAGCTCTGAAACTTCCTCCTCTACCATCTACAATCCTTTAGTAATACTTCATCCTGTAACACAAACATTTTTCAAAATTTACGGGCCTGGAACTATATGCTTCATTAGAATATCTAATAGCCCTTCATAGCATGGCTCGCTAGCCACCGAGTTTTAAAATAACATAGTTCTAAACATAGATCTTGTATCGTGTTAGAAATTATCTTATTAAATATGGGAGAGTGGAATGTCATAAGGACTCCATTGAAAATATATTTGTGAGTGAGTGTGTATGTACGAGCGTACATGTATGTGTGTGGGCTATCTTGTTAGATCAGTTACCTCTTAAGAAGTTCATTATTCTATATTTGTGAATGTAATATTTTCATCTTGCATTCTTATTCTCATTCATATACAAGTATATATATATATATATGTGTATATATATATATGTGTAGATAGCCTGTCTTCACTGGCTAGCAAAATAGGACTTGAAATTAACAAGGACAAAACAAAAATAATGAAAATTCCCATCAATCAAAATGGAAGAATACACATAGAAGGGACAGATATTGAAGAAGTCAATCAATTTGCATACCTTGGCAGCTACATAGACCAGGATGGTGACACTAGGAAGGAAGTTAGGATCAGAATTGCAAAAGCAGCATCAATCTTCAAGAATCTTGAGAACATATGGAATTCAAAAGTTATAAGCACAAAAACCAAGTTAAGACTATTCAATTCAAATGTAATATCCACCCTCATTTATGCATGCGAGAGCTGGAAAACAACTAAAGAAATAGAAAAGAAATTAGACTCTTTTGAAAACAAATGCCTAAGGAAAATACTCGACATCAAGTGGAATGAATTCAAGAGCACTGCAGAGATAAGACAGATGACTGAACAACAACCAGTCTCACGGGTGATCAGGAAAAGGAGATGGACGTATGTTGGCCACTTGATGAGAAGAAATGAGCAGAGAATCCCAAAACAAGCTATCAAGTGGACCACAACAGGCCGAAGAAAAAGGGGCAGACCGCGTGAAACTCTGAAGAGAACATTATTAAGAGAGGCCAAGTCAACAGGCATAAAATCCTTTGTTGAGGTTGAAAGACTCGCCGAAGACAGGCACAATTGGCGAACTACTTTGCGAGCCCTATGTGACGTCTAACGGCACGGGAAGGATATAAGATATAAGATAAGATATATATATATACATACAAGTATATATATATATATATATATATATATATATATATATTCAAATATATACAAGTATATATATAAGTGTTGTATACATATATACATATATATATATACACAAGTATATATATTCATATATATACAAGTATATATATATATACAAGTGTTGTATACATAAATATGGAATAAAAATAATAACCAAGTTACTGAATGACATTTACGACAGTGGTTATATTCCCAGTGACCTGATTAAATCCACGTTTATAGCACTACCAAAGAAACCAGGTGCAAAGGAATGTGACGACCACCGGACTATCAGCCTCTCATGTCACATAACGAAGCTACTTCTGAGAATCATTATGAGAAGAACAAGGAAAAAGATAAAAATGGAAATAGCAGATGAAAAGTTTGGATTTGTTGAAGGAAAGGGAACACACAATGCCATTTATGCTTTACGAACACTAACAGAAAGAGCTTTAGAAGTACAGAAAGATCTCTACTTATGCTTCAATGATTACACCAAGGCATTTGACAAGGTGAAACATAATGAAATTATTAAAATGCTTGAAGACATCAATATAGACGGCAAAGACTTGAGGATTGTAAAACATCTATACTGGCAGCAAGAAGCAGCAGTTCGAGTTGAAAATAGAATTGGAAAATATCAACCTATAAAACAAGGGGTGCGACAAGGATGTGTACTATCTCCAGACCTTTTTTCTCTGTATAGCGAGAATATTCTAAGAACAATCATCACAGAACCAGGCATAAAAATTGGAGGATACAATGTTAACAACCTTCGGTATGCTAACGACACAGTACTGATAGCTGAGAACCAACAAGACCTGCAAAATCTCTTGAATAAAGTGGCCAAAGAAAGTGAACAGAAAGGCCTTACTTTGAACATCAAAAAGACAGAGACTATGGTTATATCTAAGAAACAGAATCCACCAGCATGCAGTATTAAATTAAACGGAACTGTTCTAAAGCAGGTGCAGAAATTCAAATACCTTGGAGCAGTAATAACTTCAGATGGGAAATGCAGAACAGAAATTAGGAACAGAATAGGCCAAGCAAAGACTACATTTCAGAGAATGAGAAACATATTGACCAACACATCCTTATCAATGAATGTTAGAAAACGAGTCCTAAAATGCTATATTGAACCTATCTTATTATATGGAAGTGAATCATGGACAATAGGCAAGTCTGCACAAAAATCATTGGAAGCAGCAGAAATGTGGTTTATTAGAAGAATGTTGCGAATCCCCTGGACAGCAAAAATAACTAATGAAGAATGTATGAGAAGAGCTGGAGAGACAAAAAACCTTGTCAAAAAGATAAGAGAGAGACAATGTACTTTCATAGGACATGCAATGAGAAGAGGGGGCATTGAAAATATTATAACAACAGGAAAAATAGAAGGAAGAAGATCAAGAGGAAGACCAAGAGAAATGATACTGGACAGTCTGACGGGATGGTGTGAGAGGAGATCACCAACTGAGCTGATGACCTGCATGAAGGATCGTGTACTCTGGAGAAGCATAATAGCCAACGCCAGTCGGCACGGCACATGATGATGATGATGATGTTGTATACATATATATATATACACATATATATATATGTATATATATATGTATTCATGTAATTTTGTATACCTTATTAAATCGATTGTGTGGGAAGAATGAAAGATGGAGTGGTAAAAGGCAGAATGCGCGCCCAAATTCTTCACCTTCTTAAATAAAGTTCATTCATTCATTCATTCATGCATTCATTCATTCATTCACCATCGGGAGCCACCGGATTTCAGAAATTAGAAACACCGATGATCCTGTCCCTCTATCAAACAGCTCAGAAGGACTGCATATGATACAGCGAAGTTCAGAACCTCTTTTTAAATACAACAAAACCAATGCAATGATAATTGACAAAATGAGAAGCAAACTCAAATTACATTGACCATCAAGAGCTGGAAAACGTAAATAGATTCGAATATCTAGGTGGAAATCAAAAGAGGAATTGCAGTTGTATCACAAAACAAGCACAAATGAAGAGTATGTGGCAAGTTACATATTTCCAGTGGCAACATACGGATGTGAAACATGGACACTTTATAAATCACTAGAAAAGAGAATAAAAGCATTTGAAATTAAATGTTACAGAAGGGCACTTAGAATATCATGGATTGAACAAAAATCAAATAAAGAGATAGTGATGGTATTAGGTGTCGCAGAAAAACTGGCTGGTTAACACTATATCAGTTAGAAAGCTGAGATACTTCGGCCACATCAAACGACACAATAGCTTGGAGAGGTTGATAGTAGAAGGCATAGTGCCCGGGAAAATAAAAAAAGGGACAACCTCGCCGCAGATGGACTTAAGACATCACGGAAAGTCTGAGTGCGTCACTGCATGACACGAGTAAACTTGCGCAAGATCGTACTGCATTCAGGGAAGCTGTGAGAAGGTCAGCCTTCTGTAGAGGACAAGTCACATGAATGAATGAATCAATGAATGAATGAATGAATCATATTTCTCTTTATGATAGTTAATCACTGCACAGTTTCTGCCAAAGTGTTTTTACTGCAATGCTTCTTTATGAAATGGAAACTAATTTTCATGAGTTTTTTTTTCTCATTTTTCTTTGTAGATATACTCCGTGTTTCGAGACACTTTTATATAAAGTGAATTTTATTTCATTTTGTCTCGCTTATATTTATAAATCGAAAGATCGCAGGAAGAGTTTCTGGTTACTGTTGAGCTTTGAATCAACCGCTTAAACTAAAATGAGTCCTTTCTCCCTTCGACGCTTCACAATACAGAGCAGGGAAACAGTTTTACATAATGTAGGAAATACAAAGTTCTCCCTGCAAGTTGAAGCACATACCTGTAGTAAACGGAGAACGTCTAACGAGGCGGGAGCGAGGAAGTCCGAAACTGAGCTACAAAGACGAAAAGAAGGGATTTCTCTTTCATCAGCTGCGAGGACTGGTTATTACAGATGAAGTAGTGCTTCACACGAAGTTCGACTCTGCCGATCAAAAGAGGAAATAAAATCAGATTTTAAGACAGAAAACAAACTTGACTTACGTTTACAGTGTAATATTTTGTTAATCAAGTTTTGATTGATCAGTCATGACAAAAGTTATCCAGTAAAATGATTACTGACCATTTCAACAAACAGCCGATATCTTCCTGGGTCAAAGTCGACTTCTAAGACAAAGAATCTTACTTCTGTGCAACACTTATCTTCGGAGAATTAGTTTTACTGTGATCACTATTTCGCTTTATACACTTTGTATGAAAGGATACATGAATATAGATAGAAAATATAGGCGCTATATAGATGAACTTTGTTAAGCGAGAACTTGTCTTTATAATCTTAAAAAAATCTTTTCTTTTGAGACAAAAGATAAAATGCCTGATTTTAATTTTCATCAACAGACAGGTCAGCCTGTGAAACAGAAGAGTGTATTAGCACAGGTGAGTTACACATCAAAGTATTGACATAGGTAAGTTACATATCAAAACAAATAACACGTGAGTTACACATCAAAGCTTTTACACAGGTGAGTTACACATCAAAGCATTTATGAAGGTCATTTAAACATCAAAGGATTTATGCAGGTGATTTACACATGAAAACATTTACACAGATGAGCTTCACATTGAAGTACTTTATTAAGATCACTTTTACATTTAAATAACTTTCAAAACGTAAATTATGCACAATGGATGCATTAGCAGCAGGCCCTCTTGCTCAAAAGCGAGAGGCCTACATGACTGCTGTTAGGGAGGCAAAGTTCCGCAAGGGATATGCAAATGAATGAATGAATAAATGAATTGCTGCCGGCGAGTTATACATTGACATTTCTATAAACATGTGACAGCAATTTTGTGTGCTGCTACGTGCAGCATTTTATAGTTTTTTAGGACATTGTGACTTATATGGTCAAGATGCATTTTTCGAGAAGTGCTTTTTATTGTGATATTGATCTGATCTTCTGATTTCTGGCAAGTTTTACTGATGTTCATGTATATGAGGAAAATCTCTCGGAAATATAATGATTCAGCTAAGCTGTAGATTATGTAACGATTTAACTAAATTGTATATTTCAGGTATGTAATGATTAGGCTGAGCTGTAAATTACCTGTGATTTACTTTTATACCTGTCGGAAGACAGGTATAAAATATCTTATTTTAATCACTGTCGAATTCATGACAAGTCTTAGCTCATACTTCAAAGTCTCAGAATCTTCAAGTCTCAAGTCAAGTCTTTAGTCTTAGAAAGCAGATTCACGTTTGAAGTAAAGTCTTGGCTTTACAAGCAGATCCAAATCTCAGTGGAAGTCTTGTTTTTGAAAGCAGATCCAATTCTCAAGGGAAGTCTTGTCCGTGTAACCAGATTCATCTGAAGACAAGTAACAATGTTAAGAATAGTGACTAACGATTTTGCTTTCCAGGTCAATGTTGTAGAAAATGATTACACAAAGAATTGAGAAGTGAAGAATATAAACCAAAATAAAACCACAGATTGTTTGTGGCCAAACTATGTTCTGTAATCCTTTAGTGAAAACAAAATGTTCATCTGTAGATGTTGCCTAATGTGCCTAACTTTCATATTCTATATCATGTGCATTTTTTTTTAATTTGGGGAGGGGGAAGCGGGAGCACGGTTACGTTGTGGTTCCCTTCTTCAATATTCTCTTAATTCATTTTCTCATTTGAATCTTACAAAATACTAAAATCTATCAGGAATACAATAATAACCTTCAATATACTATCAGCGTCCATTAGTTTCACTTTTAGTCCATAGTTTTTGTTTTTGTCGTGGACATTTTCTGTTTTTCATAAGGGTTAATGTTTCATGATATTATAAAAGTATAGGATTAGGTAATAGGGTAGGATATATAATAAGGTAGTAGTCTAACCTGCAGAAAGCAAAGTTTGTATATCTGTAGGCGCGTGCAGCGGGAAAATCCGTTGAAAAGTTGCAGGCATTTGAACTTTTAATGAACGAATTGGTGGGAGTCGCAGGAAGAAGCAGACGAGAAACAAAAAACGATTAAGGCTGAAGAAGTGAAAAGCCTTCAAATTGTAGATTCACAGAAGGTTTCCTTTATAGTTAGTAGTTAGTTTGCTCTCGTAATAGTAGTAAGTAGATTTTGTAGTCTGTCCTTGTAGAAATGCCTAGTGGTTGTTAAGATTGTCTTTCTCAGGACAGCTCCTCAGATATTTTAGTTTCGAGTGTAGAAGTATCTGTAAGAAGCAATGCTGTTCACCATCTAGCCATGTAAAAGGTCGTTCCATGGCGACGACAAGTCGCCCGGACACCCCTTCATATGACTGTAAACTTTCATCAGTCTTTTCACATATTCTCATTCTAGCAACATCCTCAGACAAATGGCTTTGATTAATAAATTTAATTTCTCCTTTAGTGCCCATAGTTAGGTGGTTGTTGATTTTATGTTTGTAACGCAAACGTGAGGTGACATGTTCTGTGGTTTTCCTATACGATTCGCAGAATTGTATGAATTCTACTTTAATTGTTCCTGGGTTAAGCAATGTTACACAGAGAATGTCAATGTAACAGAAATGAGGCTGCTAGATCAATCACGGAGACCAAAATCTTCAAGTCAACAATTACAGCCATCAATATAGAGAAGAAAAACAAAGATACATTATTAGTGCTACCATGATTCGCCTTTAGAAGTACCACCAACAATCCCGTTTTAGTATTTCGAATAAAGTGTAAAAGAAAAAAAACAAAGAGAAAATGCTTCTTAAGATAGAATAGAATACATCCTGTTGTGCAGTCTCTGTATAGATTCTGAACCATTTTTTTAAATAATGGGATCTGTGTTACCTTTGTAAAAAAAAAAAACTCTATTGCAGAGAGCAAATCACGAAACAACTCCACAGATAATCAGAGTACCTCCCCCCACCAACCCCCATTCTAATGCAATTTAAACTTCTAACCTTTGGTTATGGAATTGGATGTTATGAAATACCAGAGATTAGATATGATGATGACACAATGTTCTGTCCACAACACAAAAATGAATGGAAAAACTAATTATGTCAGTCCGTGAGAATAGGTAAAAGCAAAACATTTATCTTAATGGGAAGAAAACTAAATTGATGACAACTGACAAAACACATAAGGCAGCTGAAATATATATATATATACATATATATATATATACATATATATATATATATATATATATACATATATATGTCAGTGAGGAAAAAATGGAAGAGGTGGAGGGCTTTGGATATTTTGGATCACTGCTAACTAATAATGGAGATAAAATGAGGACAATCAAAAGGAGGACGTTTATCGTTCTTCAGAAAGTAAAACAACTAAAGAATCTGTGGAGAGGAACAGACAGAACTACAAAAGTAAGATTTTTAAGGGCATGAATCTTTTCCATCGCAAAATATGCCTGTGAGACGTGGACACTTAACAAAACAGCTAAGAAACACATAAATGCCTTTGAATGTAAATTCTACAGAATAGTTCTTCAAATATCATGGGCACAAAAAAGAACAAATATACCCATACTACAAGAACTTAATATTGAAGAAGGTAGTCTAGTAAAGAGGATTAAATAGAGAAAACTGAAATATTTTGGACAAATTAAACGTCATGATAATTTATAGAAGACATTCTTGGAAGGATACATAATGGGAAAACGAGAGGAAGACAAAGGCGAAGATGGCTGGAAGACATCGTTGATAATCTGAGAATGGATGCATCAGTAGCAGGCTATCTTGCTTACAACAGAGAGGCCTACAGGAGAGCTGTTAGGGAGGCAAAGTTCCGCAATTGACACACAAATGACTGACTGACCGACCTTGGAGGTGGGGAATGAACCCCTCTGAGTCATGATCCCCGAGCGCTGTAAGTTGTTGTTTTATAAGCATTTCACGAGGCTGATAATATTATTCGAATATTCGAATATTCACGTATGTAATTTTCCAGAGTTCGGTGGATTTCGATATGCTTTCTTATACTGGTTTAAGTAAGCTCTTGACCGAACGTCACGTTTGTCACTCTTTATGAGTAGATCATGTGAGCATTTCTGTTAGGTTTAAAATTTTACAACAATCTAGCATATCTGTATGTCTGTCTGTCTCTTTGTATGGACTTTGCTGCAATGTATGGAGAGCTAGTGTCCAGATCTTTTAGTTTCGTGACGCCCATAAGTTCGCGTTATGATTCCTTTACTCTGCTTATAATCAATACATTGTTAAATAATGCATGGATTACCACAAAGCAAAACTCATAAATTCAGTTTCAATATTTCCAACAGTACATATGGACATGATAATATCTAATCATGCTCTATCTTGGAGATCTTACTATTGTTGACATGGTATAAAGTTGTCGAACTCAACTGAATTTAAAAAAAAAATAAAAAAATTAATGAAATTGCAAGTCAAGTCGGACCGGCTCCTCTTTATCTCTATAATCCAAGTCTAGTCCTTAAGTGAGGCGATGTTCGAGTTCGAGTCTATGGGCTCAGTCTACAACGATGATTTAACTGAGATTACTTGCTCTCTTGTTTCTGTACTCTCAGTGTTTGTATTCTGTTATTTACTAACTGAAAATTGTGTTATTCTAATCGTTAACTGAGAAGATAGCTGTCTGTTTGTAATATCCAGCCGCCCGAATCATCGAATCACTGGATCAGAGCGTTGACCCTTGCGATAATTTCTACCAGTTCGCATGCGGCGGATGGCTAAAGAAACAGATCCTCCCACCACACAAGGTATCCGTGATTTCGTTCAACGACGTGGACAAGAATTTGGCAGCAGCAAGAAGTAAGATAAGTGATAGTTGTTAAAACTTTAATGATCAGCTTTCAGTGTGTCACTGTTCTCATCCTGTGTCATTATCACAGTGCAAAGCTTTAGTTGTCTTGCTGTTCTTTTGCGTTTTGATGCACCTAGGCCAAACTGTTTCTGTCTCGTGATTATATCCACTCACGTGTAACCTTGTCGTTATTTTGTACATTTTCCTGTAGAGAGTTAAAAACTTTCCGCACTAGTTTTGTATTATTATGAGTTATGATGGACTCTATATGTTTCTTGTAATTTTTCATTAAAAATAGTTTTTTCAATAGTTATTTGTGTTCTATCCTGTTTGTGAAAATGATATACTCTCTCATATATATCAAAACCTCAAGTATTGTTCGCTTAATATCCCAGCTGTCGATTTTGTTTAATGTATTACAGTTTAATAGAAGACTTAAGCATCAGATCTCAGTTGTTTTAGTTTGCGGATATATAACTTTTTTCTCATGTGCTTTACCTTGCGAATCTTTTCTCCTTCACTCTCACAAATTTTCTGTTTTCTTTCCTTTCTCAGATATTCTTTCAGTTTGTGGATCTTTTCTCCCTCAGATGTTCTGTTTCTCTTTCTCAAAAGATGTGTTAATTTGTGGATCTTTTCTTTCTCAAATGATGTTTTAGTACGTGGATCTTTATATCTCAGATGTTATAGCTTGTGGATTTTTTCTTGCCAGATGTTTTAGTCTGTGGATCTTTTCTTTGTCAGATGTTATAGTTTGTGTATCTTTTCTTTGTCAGATGTTATAGTTTGTGTATCTTTTCTTTGTCAGATGTTATAGTTTGTGGACCTTTTCTTTGTCAGATGTTATAGTTTGTGAATCTTTCCTTTGTCAAATGTTATAGTTTGTAGATCTTTTCTTTTTCAGATGTTTTAGTTTGTGGATCTTTTCTTTGTCAGATGTTATAGTTTGTGGATCTTTCGTTGTCAGATGTTATAGTTTGTAGATCTTTTCTTTTTCAGATGTTTTAGTTTGTGGATCTTTTCTTTGTCAGATGTTATAGTTTGTGGATCTTTCGTTGTCAGATGTTATAGTTTATGAATCTTTTCTTTGTCAGATGTTTTAGTTTATGGATCTTTTCTTTGTCTGATGTTTTAGTTTGTGGATCTTTTCTTTGTCAGATGTTATAGTTTGTGGATCAGATGTTATAGTTTGTAGATCTTTTCTTTGTCAGATGTTTTAGTTTATGGATCTTTTCTTTGTCAAATATTATAGTTTGTGGATCTTTTCTTTGTCAGATATTTTAGTCTGTAAATCTTTACTTTGTCAGATGCTTTAGTTGCCGAGTCAGAGCCATCAGAGTTATCTGCTATAAAGAAGGCCAGATACCTGTACGATTCATGCATTGACTATGGTAAGTACGGTAATTCCTGAATCATGTGACTTGCAATTTAGTTTAGAGCAAGTGCTTGTTATTTTATATTTTCTAGGGTTTTTATTAAGTCAAGCCGAAACGATACTGACAGTTCAGGAGGATGTCATGACACAACAGTAGACAGTAGGGTAGTGCTGACTGTCAGTGGAATTATTTATCAATGTCAATATTGATTATTTGTATGTATTATTGTAAAAATTATATGGATAATTTGAAACTCCAATATATTTCCGAGATCTTTATAACTGAAATAATTCTCAACAAGACAAGCCATGAACTGCAACCTATATATATGAACAAAAAGCACAGTGTGACATTAATATGTTTTTTGAAATTAATCTTTCAGTCAGAACGTCAGTTTACACAAAGTGGTTGTATGCTCAACTTCATGCTATAAACTCAGAGAACTATCCACATAGATTTGTCTAAGACTTCTCTTGATGCTCCAACCACAGAGAAATGTCCTCGATTTAACTTGATGCTCCAACCACAGAGATATGTCTTTGATTAAATGTGATGCTCCAACCGCAGAGATATGTCCTCGATTAAACGTTATGCTCCAATCGCAGAGATATGTCCTTGATTTAACCAGATGCTCAAACCACAGAGATATGTCCTTGAATTAACTTGATGCTTCAAACACGGAGATATGTTCTTGATTAAACGTGATGCTCCAAGTATACATATTATGCCCATGACTTTATTTCATGCTGCATTCACAGAGATATGTTTAAGATTTCTTTTAAAGAAGAAGAAGAAGAAGACGAAGAAGAAGAAGAAGAAGAAGAAGAAGAAGAAGGAGTTGCAACTACGGATATATTTCCAAGAATTTGCTTGAATCTGCAACCACGGAAATACGTTTAAGACTGAAAGGAATGATCGTTGCACATGGCTCCATCTGTATGTCTCAGAGCCTTGCGTAGACTGATGTTGAAAATAAGTGTTTATTTAAAAAAATAACTGACAAATAAAATAAGAAAGAATGTTGAGTGTGTTTTGTGTAACTAAGTTGGCAATGTTTTCAATTTCTATGTTAATCCATTCCGTTGATTTTCATTTCAAACTCCAGTTTTCTGTGAAAAATGTATAGTTAATACTAGATTTTTGTGACAAAATATAGGTAATACCAGTTTTCTATGACTTGCTTGTACTTGTACGGACTCCATGTAACTGCGAGCTGGTGTTCTGTTCAGCCGATGCTGTAGAGATGTTGAGGACCATAATTATATCGACCTGGGAGCGGGTTATGGCAGCTACTTTTTCAGTCCCGGATTACAGCTAAAAGGCAGGGGGTGTGCAATCCTTCTTTAGAAGACCCCACCACCATGGGGACTATGGCGATCCCTGCCCCGTTAGCTAGGTTATGCCTGTTACTAGGGTACTAACGGAGAGGTGGGACAGAGTCTTGACTAGCTATGGGTCGCTAATCCTGACGCTGGCATATCAGCTATGGGTCGCTAACCCTGACGCTGGCATACCAGCTATGGGTCGTTGATTGTCTTATCGGACACGCGTCTTCACTCTTCTATGACAAAATATAGTTAATATCAGCCTACTATAACAAAATATAGTTAATATCAGCTTACTATAACAAAATATAGTTAATATCAGCCTACTATAACAAAATATAGTTAATATCAGCCTACTATAACAAAATATAGTTAATATCAGCCTACTATAACAAAATATAGTTAATATCAGCCTACTATAACAAAATATAGTTAATATCAGCCTACTATAACAAAATATAGTTAATATCAGCCTACTATAACAAAATATAGTTAATATCAGCCTACTATAACAAAATATAGTTAATATCAGTCTACTATAACAAAATATATTTAATATCAGCCTACTATAACAAAATATAGTTAATATCAGCTTGCTATAACAAAATATAGTTAATATCAGCTTACTATAACAAAATATAGTTAATATCAGCTTACTATAACAAAATATAGTTAATATCAACTTACTATAACAAACTATAGTTAATATCAGCTTACTATAACAAAATATAGTTAATATCAGCTTACTATAACAAAATATAGTTAATATCAGCATACTATAACAAAATATAGTTAATATCAGCTTACTATAACAAAATATAGTTAATATCAGCCTACTATAACGAAATATAGTTAATATCAGCCTACTATAACAAAATATAGTTAATATCAGTCTACTATAACAAAATATAGTTAATATCAGCCTACTATAACAAAATATAGTTAATATCAGCCTACTATAACGAAATATAGTTAATATCAGCCTACTATAACAAAATATAGTTAATATCAGCCTACTATAACAAAATATAGTTAATATTAGCCTACTATAACAAAATATAGTTAATGTCAGCCTACTATAACAAAATATAGTTAACATCAGCTTACTATAACAAAATATAGTTAATACAAATTTTCTGTGAAAAATATATGGTCAATACCAGTTTTCTATTACAAAATATAGTTAATACAAGTTTTTTGTGACAGACTGTATTTAGTTTTACGAGTATTATCCATAATGTAGGTATTAAGAATTTTCTGCTATATAATGTATTTAGTATCCGTTTCTGTGATAAAATAAGAACTGGGTTGAGTCAAAAGTTCATCATGCTATTGCAGTGCTTCACTGTTGCACAAAACCAAGCAACATAATAAATATTTAATAGTGTTCTCGGTGGTGCGTAATGTTAAAACGATGTAATTTCACTCTTCACAATAAAGTCCATAACTTTCGATGGTTTTCGCTCAGCCAATATGAGGAGTCATTTTTAGAACCACTCAGAAAGCTTCTAGATCAAGAAATCTCTCACACCAGCTTCAACTTCTTCCAGTGAACTGAAATGCCACCCTTGAAGGAAATGTGACATCGCGTCAAACAGGTGGTAGTCAGATGGTGCAAGGTCGAAACTTTACGGTGGATATGGCAGGACCTCGATTCCCTCCAGAACATCATGCAGTCACTTCAGTTGCTCAGCATACAAATTCTCGCCCACGGAGCAGCCACATGGAACCAATTCCAAGTGCGGGGGGGGGGGGTGGCTTCGAAGATCCACCAGATGCAAAGCATAACCTTCCTCTTGAACTGGCCTCTTCAGATAACCGCCTCTACCACTTGGTCTGGCTGAAGACATTGGGTACCCGTACTGGGGTGTGTCGCAGGAGAATCCCTTTTCATCCCGTGACGATACGGCAGAGAAATCTTTTGTCATGTGAGTGTGCCAGCAGTTGCCGACAGACGTCAGCACGGCTTTGCCCTTGCTGGGTAGTGAGATACGTCGGGGCTGCCTAATGCTGAAGCGAAGCTTGTGCCATTGCCAAACTATGATGCTTTGAGAAGGGCCCAGCTGGACTGATAAGCGCTGAGTACTGGAAATTGGATTGTCTTCAACAGTTTGGCGCAGGGCTTTATCATTGGTTGTTGAAGGGTGTCCGGACCTGGACCTATCTTTGTCTATGTCCCGAAAGGTGAACCTTTGGAACAACGTCCTTGCAGTGCTGTCATCAACTGTTCTTTCCCCTTCCACAATGTAAATTTCACAGGCAGATGCAGAAGCAATCAGTTCTTTCTTCCAAGATTGACTCAGGAGGGCACGAGCGACAACCTTGCTGTCAGCCATATTTCCTTCTGCTGATCACTTGTCTCGCGATTCAGTTACTAAAATTAAGTATGCAGGTTTTCAGACTGACGTAACACAGGACGGCAGCATGAAGTTACAAATGCCAGTACAGCGTATAATATGGAACCTTGACCGGATTTAGGGTATCGATAAACGAGATAAATTTTTGACTCACCTTAATAATATCAGTTTCCTGTGACAAATATAGATAATAACAGGTTTATGTGATGAAATAATATTTCAGATCAAATACAAGAGCTACGAATAACAAAACTTATGAAGGTGGTCGATAAAAATGTCTTTAGCATGAAGCGCGTTTGATGATTATCAGGCCCACATACAAATATAGCAAGACATCAGACAGATAAGATATACAGCCAGACAGATTGAAAAATAGACAAGACAGAGAAACAAATAAAAAACAAATAAGTCTAATGAAGAATTTGTCCTTAAAAAAAATAAACTAATACGTGTATGCATATCAAGGACAGAACTTGACTCATCTCCACAGCTCACTTCACCGTTGCGATTGTCACTGACACTCCTACTTACACAGAATATTCTGTCTTCGTGTTTGCTACCGTTCTTTCTACTGCTATTAGCCTTCTGCAAAAAACAGCATTGCCAAAACAATGCATATCAACATTATGGAGTTTTATTACTTACAAAATGCCTACGCGTATACATGTACCACGCGATCTAGTGATGAATGAGTACGTATTGTAAATAGTGACAGCTTAATGATTTTATAACAGAAAACAGCAGATAAAACTATAAAATGTTATAAATAAAACTTTTTTTTGGAAGTTTTCCACCCTCAGATTTCAAAATCGGCGCAAACTGGACCGCCACAAATCGAAAATACTTGTATTCTAGAAAATCAATTTTTCTGGGTTTTTTTTAAACGTATGTTCAAGCTGAATGAACTTAAATAAAGTAAAAGTGTTGATAAATATACACAGCGAGTTATGATTCCTTCAGCTAGGATTAAAGTAACTGATGCATTTTTAATGAAATGTTAAGATTTTCTGAACGAAGGGCCCAATTATGCCATATCAATCATGTCAGGAAAATACTCAATATTCTTTTGATTCCTGCGAATTATTTTTAAATTTAGAGATATTTGCTATAAATTATATATTTTTTATACATGTTATTGATTGTAGTCAGAATGTAGTCATAAAAACATGGTTTGCTTGTAAGTAGTCAGAATGTAGTCATAAAAACATAGTTTGCTTGTAAGTAGTCAAATGTAGTCATAAAAACATTGTATGCTTGTAAGTAGTCAGAATGTAGTCATAAAAACATGGTATGATTGTAAGTACTATCTCGATCCTAGTAGTAGTATAATCGATAACACTAGACAACACACATTTTGGTGCCTCAAATGTTAGACCCGTTTCTGGGTAATTTGACCTGCTGATTTCAAACATGGCGCAAGTTTTCCCCTGTTAGCTCCAGATTTTGAGATACAGAACATATGCCATATTCCACTCTTAACTCTTCTAGCCCATAAAACAACCATGATGTTTTAATGTAGTGTTTAAATTTATATCATGAAGAAAACATTAAAAATTAAAAGAAAAGTGCACTACATGAAAATCTCCTTATTTTATACCAAAAGCACAAGTTTTTACACAAACCTTCCACTCAGTCGACACACAAGAAGCTCCTTTTGTAAGACTTCCGAGAATGGAACCTGCTAGGTTCAATCCCGCATAAGACTCCAACATGGTATGTCATCATGAGTGCATCTTGTCTTCCTTGATATCTGGCTTACATTGTTTTTATGTCTTGGTGAAATCTTTCACCTTGCATTTCGCTTAAGTCACCAAGATTCTCTAGAAAGCGATCTAAGTGAATGTGCAGATAATGGAATGTAACACACATGTTACAGCCAAGCCTGCTGAAATGAAAGAACACATCCTGTACTAACTGTGTGAAGTTATCTGCCTTCTTGTTGTCACGAAAGCTTTTCTCAATAAGAACAAATGAAGACCAGGCACATGATTCCATTTCATTCACTGATGCTATGAAATGTAGGTCATTTATAAGTTGTCTGATGTGTTGATGATTGAAAATTCCTGCCTTCAGGTAACTTATTCACCATGTTTTCAATGCACGAATCGTCTTTATTCAAAGCCTTTACAAATTATTTCATTAGACCTAGATTTATATGTACTGGTGGCAGTATGATTCTGTCTCATACTACCAAATGTTCATTTATTACATTCTGTCCTCCAACCATTATATATTCCTTCAGAGGCCAATCTTTTCTTGCCCAGTGTTCATGTTTGGCTGTACAACGCATGTTTGGCCAAAAAGGCATAAAAAGCAAGGATACTTTGTGTAGCCACTTTGTTGAACAAAAAGAAAATTAACCTTCGTCAAATCTACACAAATCAATCATTGATGTTCTTGATAAGTTATCTTTTCCAAGACGAAATAGATGGCCTTTTACTCTTCTTTCATCCTGGTGAAATAACCGATTGGAATAGAACCATATTTGTTGCCGTCCGTTATTTAAAAGAACCCATTTCAAACTACACTTTGAACTGTCGATGAAAAGACGCCACTCACTTTGATTATATTCTGAAAGACATATTTTCTTTACAAGGTTTCAAATGTCATTGCAGAATACTAAGTTGTTGTCTTCAATAAAGAATGGCAGCAAATCCTTTCTCTCCTTCACTAAAATGTTATTTTTGTTCTAGTCTGAAGTACATTCATTCCTTTAGTCTGGAGGCAAGCAATTCAGAAGACTCCTAGGAAAGATTTAAGTCCTTGATCAAATCACTCAATTCACTATGTGGTGAAAATGATCACTATTTGAAGTTGTTTGGAATTCACTGTCACTGCCTCCACTTTCTTTACTTTGTGCGATATCAGACACGCAAGACTCATCCTCTGAGAGTTGTGGTAGTAGAAGGAAAAGTGGAACAGGCACAAGATCCGTGTGTGTAACAGGTCTCCTGGATGAAGACCACTTGTCACGATTATTTCGATTGATGCCTATGATATTAACAATACAAAAATAACAGTCATCGATGTGATTTTTCGGTTCCCTCCACACCACTTGTACTATAAATAATTTCAGGCAGCTACTCTTTCCATTTGTCCAATGGCACAAATGCTCCATTCAAGTTTTGCATACAATAAGAGAAGCCTATATCTTATCTTGGTCTCCAAGCTTGACACCAAAATAACCTACATATGCTCTTTTTTTACAAACTCAGAAATAGGTTTCCTACTTGCTTTCAAAACAAAAGTGATTTTGTTATTTGAGGTATACATTTTTATGTCAGTGTGCATTATAGGAAAGGAATAATTGTGAAACAAAGGTCATTGTACACAAAATTATGGGTAAATTAATTAAATTTCCCTTTCAAATGAGACATTTTGTTGTGACATTCCAAATCTGCAGAAGAGATTTGTTAAAGAGCGGACTAAAATGTTATAAATTCAACCATATCTAAGAAACTAGTACTGGTGCGGTCTATCCAAAGCAAATTTTCTAAATCAGCGCCACAGATAACCCCAGGAACAGGCTTAAAAACCAAGGCACCAGGACATTTTTTTGTTTATTTGCGTTGGTGCCGCGTAATCAGTGATTTCCAAGAACCACAGTGGAGTCCTTTCCCACTGGCCTCGAATTTTCCCAGCCGTAAAACACATTCTGACATAGACAGTTTCCTTGCACTTCAGAGAATGGTTATCCGTGGGGCGAGCAGCATTAGATGTGCTTGAAAGATGCATATATATTCCCGTGAAGCAAGTTATATGCATGTGGTAAAAGAAGAAAAGGCGAAAATAATGTGTGAAGAAAAGGGACAAAGAACAACCGAATCTGATACTATAATTTCCTTTAGTTTGTTGGTCTGTAACCTCCACTACGTCACTGACTAAAAGTATAAGGAAACTGTGGTCTGTGCTTGTGGATGAATGAATGAATGAATGATTTTTGTAAGGGTAAAGAAATGGGCACGCCGGCTCTTCTTACATTCTGCCCGTCATTACTCCATCTTCCATTCATCCCACACACTTGATTTAATACATAAAAATATATGAAAATAGCGTAAGATTAAACTGTTACATTCAAAGTAAAGGAGAAGTAATTAACCTAATAAAATAAATAGCTCTCAAACACGCTTACACGCACACACACAGATATACATAAACAAAAATACATATTCAGTACAGCTTTTCTTAATATATTTTCTTAACAAACATTAAAATAATTTCTAACAATATCTAACAAGTTACTTTTCGAACTATGTCATTTTAGTACTTGATGGCTGGGAGTCACTGGTTGAGAGATTGCTGTTTATTCTATGGAAGCATATAGATACAAGCAAGTAAATAATGAAAAGGGTTTGAGTTAAAGAATGAAGTATTACAGGTGGATTTTAAATGGTAGTGGAGGGTGATCCAGAGCTGTACTGCAGAGTATGCAAGTCTTTCTTACAGATCAAGACTGGGTTTAGGAAGAATACAGTTTTTTTAAGCGCCGGCTATGATTAATGTTATACGTAAACAATGACCACAAGTAAGACGGATCCCTGTGCAACAGAATTCTGTGAACAAACTTAACTTTGTTAAAAATTAATCTATATCTGAGTGGTAGAATTTTGAGTTTTTTGTGCTGATCTGCAGTCTGTACTGGGTGTTTGTCACAAATCAGATTTAATGCTCGTTTGTGAAGTTAGTGGAGCCTTTTTGTGTTTGAGACTGAGCATCGACCCCAGATTATGGAACAGTAATCTAAGTGTGTTTGTATGTGTGATATGTAGTATATCTTTCTTGTGTCTTGGTCGATAAAGTGTTTAATTTTGGCTAGTTGGTAAACTTTCTGTGCAATCAAGTTGTTAGGTTATGTAAGTGAGAATTCCAAGTTAATTGTTGATCAATGATGAGTCCTAGGGTTTTATATTCGTGAACATTTTCTATTGCCTTAGTCCCAGCACAAAGCTGTAGTGAAGTTCTTGTTGCATTCTGCAGTTTCTGTCTTGTAGTCATGAGCACAGACTTTGTTTTGTTGGTATTTACCAATATACCATTTTTATTACTCCATTTAATCAAACTGTTTATATCATTTTGGAGCATTGTTTGTAGGTTATTGATTTCATAGTCACTATTGTAAACAGTACAGTCATCAGCAAAAAGATCACATGAAGAGCGCTTTTAATGTAGATGTAAATCGATAATATAGATAGCAAAAAGAAGAGAAACAATAATGGATCCTTGAGGAATACCACTATCAACCACAGGAGAGTCAGATATTATGTTTCTTAAGCAAACTATTATCTGCCTGAGAGACAATATGTAATAAAGTTTGTTAAGTAAGGATGCAATCTATAACCTTCCAGATTTTTTGCAAGAATATCATGATCAATCATATCGAAGGCTACCTTGAATACGACAAAGATGCCACCACACAATTTATCACCATTTATACTAAATAACCAGCTTTCTGCCAGCTTTCACGCATCCGTCATGGCTGCGTGTCTTTAGTTTGTTCATGGCTGCGTGTCGTTAGTTTTTTATCTTCATTATCTCCATTTATGCATCCAGAGAAGTTTAATTTTAATGAGTAAAGACAAAGAGAAATATGCCACTGAATTGTGGCTTGTAATAATCACCGAGGTTTTGCTTTTTTTGTCAAGTATACGTTTTTAAAAAAAATTGATTTTGCTTTTCGAGAATAGAAAAATCGTCTTTTTCTTATATCCTTCCTGTGGAGTTAAAAGTCACATATGCCTCGCATAGTTGTTTGCTAAGTTTTTCTGCTTTCGCGAGTTTTTCCAATTTCATCAAGGGATGTTATGTCCACTAAACTGGTTCTCTTAACAATGTCCTCTTTAGAGTTTCTCGTGGTCGCCTTCTTTTTCTTCGGTCTGTTGTGGCCCACTTGATAGCTTTTTTTGGTATTCTCTGATTGTTTCTTCTCATCACATGACAGACATATGTCCATCTTTTTTCTGATCACCCATGAGACAGGTTGTTGTTTGCTCGTAAGTCTTATCTCTGTGTTGTTCTTGAATTCATTCTACTTTATACCGAGTATTTTCCTGAGGCATGTGTTTTCGAAAGAGTCTAATTTCTTGTCTATTTCTTTAGTTGATTTCCAGCTTTCGCAAGCATAACTGAGGGTGGATATCACATTTGAGTTGAATAATCTTAATCTGGTGTTTGTGCTTAGAACCTTTGAATTCTATATGTTCTCAAGATTCTTGAAGGTCAATGCTGCTTTTGCAATTTGAATTCTAACTTCCATCCTGGTGTCGCCATCCTGGTAGGTGTCAAGGTATACAAATTGATTTACTTCATCAAAAGCTGTTCCTTCTACGTATATTTTTCCTTCTTGATTAATGAGAAATTTCATAATTTTTGTTTTGTCTTTGTTAATTTCAAGACCTATTTTGTTAGCCAAGCAAGACAGGGAATCTGTTTTTTTCCTGCATCGATTTCACATGGTCATTGATAAGAATTATGTCATCAGCACAATAAGAGATTTTACTTGGGTGCCATTTACCTAATCAATGCCGATTATTGTCTAATTCAATCAAGAATATTTTAATTTGTTTGTGCTGTCTTTTTTTGGCACATTTACATAATGTACTGCTATATAATTATTATTTACTTCAGTATGAACATCAGTGACTGAATTGTGTTGAGTCAGTTTTTAATTATTATAATTTGTTTTGTGAGATGTTTTAACGAATACTTCATGTTTAATTTTTGCAATAAAACAGCAAAAAAACCAAAGGGAACCACAGCTCTTGTAGACATCATCAGAAGCAGATTTGGATCGTGGCCAAAGACGGAAGATTGGGACGAAAGCGAGTTTGATTTGGGAGACTATATTTCTAAAGCCAGTAGTCTCTTGGTTTATCCTTTGTTTGAGTTTACTGTTGAAGTGATGGGGGGTTTCACCGAAAACGGAAAAGTCTTTGCTACTCATTTTCTAGCGGTAAGTACTTGTTGTGACTTATCCCTAAATCTGTTACTGAGATAGATGCTGTCACACGTGTTTACTGTGACAAGTCCCTAGAGTAGTTGACTGAGGTACTTGTTGTCAGTTGTGTCTACTACCTATAACATTTCTCTAAATTAGCTGACTTGATTGCAATAAAAACTAACAAACCTATTTTTCTCTCTTCTCGTCTCTCGTCTTCTCTCTCTTTCTTTCCTCTCTTCCATTATCTTTTTCCGTTTATGTGATGTTATCATTTCCCTTCTCTTTGTTACTGTATCCCTAGTGATCTCTTTAGCTAGAACCGGTACATAGGTACGTCACTAACATAAACCATCATTGCGTGCTAAATCTGTCTGGTAGATCCAGTGACATTGGTAAGCTGGCATAACCGATGCATCGTTTCGGGGCCCCGATGACTTCCTACTTTTAAAAAGTGAGAGGGGCCTGAGATGAATGAATACAGAATGGCTAATCAACAGTGTAACCGACAAGTACAGAAGAGAAACAGTTTTGTACAAGTTACGAAATTCCTCTCTCAGACCCTGTTTAATGGAAACCATAAGACTGTTAAACATCAACAAAAAGTTAGCCCTATTTTATCATTGCACAACGGTCCCTTTTTTTCAAAGTGTTTTCTATCTCCTCCTTCTGTGAAGAGTACTATCATGTCTGAATATAGAGACAGAAAAAAAGGACGTCATGGAACATTTATTCGGATTTTATTTTAGAGCTAGCCTTCTTCTAGGTAACCGTCAGTCTAGACACACTGGCAGCCGTGTTTGAAAAGGAAATTAGGCAAGAGAGGAAAGGGACTTCACAGCAATAATGCATTTTGTTAGCGCAAATAATCAAACAATCGTTGGTAGAAGCAGCCAGAAGAGCTTTCAGTAAGATGATGCTTAGGCAAAACAGTTAGCATTAATATCTGACCTTACACTACTGTCTATACTGTCTGGAACGATATACAGTAAATATCAAAGTCTTTATATATTAGTGTATTCCCTACACAGATAATTACATCAGATGTTTTCTTCTTCTTCTTCGCCGCTCGCTTCTACCATCAAGATCGCCCCGTGATCCTACTGAATTTACACCTGTGGTTCTCGCGATAGTCTCATTTAGGATGGAGGCTCAGGGTATCGTGGGGTTTGGGCCTATATTCTCGGTGGGTCACAGAAGCGGCATTGCGTGACACTGTGGTTTTATTTGCACCAGTTTAGTCTAGAGTTGTTATCAGATGTACTTTGTAATCATTGATTAAGAGAGATGGAAGTCTAATGCACATCAGCGTATGAAACAGAGACACATTGTGAGGGTACTCTGTTGTGAAGATCTTGCAAATTATATGTATTTTTTTTATAAATGCAGGTGAAATATTGTATGTATTTTTTTATAAATGCAGGTGAAAGAACCCAAGCTAGCAATACCTTTTAGTCTGTATAACGCGGATGACCACCTGACAGTTCGAGCCTACAAAGCAAGCATTGAAAAAGATGCCAGTATCTTCGGATATAAGACAGAAAGTGAGGACACTGTTGATGACAATAATGAGAATGATGAAAATGATGATGAAAATGAAAATAATGATAGTAACACAGATGACGATGAGGAGGAGCAGGATAATAACGGTGCAAATGATGCTATCAGTGAGATTTTCGAGGTGGAAAAAACAGTGGCATTGGTATGTATAAATCTCCAAATTTGTTATTTCATTTGGAAATCTTTTATATATTTTGAAAATTTGTCACTTTTTGACAGTTGTGTAACAAATTAGATTAGCGTTATATCATTTCAAGATAAAATGTGCAGGCAGCTTATTTCTTTGACTTCCACAGTTTATTTTGTTCTCAATTAGCTTCAAGCATTATATAAGTGTCGGCACAAAACGTACTCATGTTTTTAGAATAAAATGTACAAATATGACTGAAAGCTTCGTATCACTTTTCAACATAGTCCCTAGCACGATCAATATATGACTGTCATCACTTCAGATATTATGGACACAGAAAAGAACAAATATATCCATACTACAAGAACTTAACATTGAAGAAAGTTGGCTAGTAAAGAGGATATAAGCAGAGAAAACTTAAATATTTTGGGCGCATTAAACCTCTTGAGAATTTAGAGAAGGCTGTCTTGGAAGGGTACATAATGGGAAAAAGAAAGAGAGGAAGACCAAGGCGTAGATGGCTGGAAGACATCTTTGATAATCTAGAAATGGATGCATCAGCAGCAGGGCATTTTATTTACAACCGAGAGGCCTACAAGAGAGCTGTTAGGGAGGCAAAGTTCTGCACGGGATTTGCAAATGACTGACTGACTGTCATCGCTTCACTAATGCTTGGATTCTTCGAAGGAAAAAATCTTCTGACTGACCTTATAAGCAAATATGAAAGGTCTTTTTAATATCTTCGTCCGTACTAAACTTTTATCATCTAGCGCCTCTCTGAGGGGCCCAAAGATATAATAATCACATGGTGCAACGTCTGGTGAATATGGGGGTGTGGAGGACCCTGTTTCCTCAGGCAGCGATCCTTTGTATCTCATTTTATTATTTTATTTTTTAATTTTGTGGTGGAGCGCATGAAAGAATGAGTGTGCTTTGGACTTTGACATGGGTAGGAACAACAGGTTACACGCATGAGTTCCCCCTGGTTAGGGTTAGGAGAGAGACAAACAGTAGGTAAAAATCATCCTCTTTAGAAGAATGTGTAAACTAGGAAAAAAGTAAGAACATTTTTATTACTTAACGAATACAAAGTTGTGACGTTTCAGTGTGAGCCTTAATCATATAAAAACATACAGGACGAAGAAATAGAGAGAGGAGATAAAGTATAGATTCACATGAATACTATTAAAAAGGAAAAAATAAATAAATAGAGTACTTAGCTGTAAATTGTAAGGTGTGACTTGTCCGGTGGTGTGTGTCAGGAATGGATTTAGTAGAAGGTGGAGACTGTTTAAATGGAGACCTGTGATATGTGGTCGGTGAGTTGTAACTGGGGGTGGTGGATGGGGAACCGGGGAAGGGAGAGAGAGTGATGTAATGTTGACCCAGCCAGGAGAAATTGAAATAGATGATTAGGAAAGAGGTGTTGCAAAGTGATTATGTGAGGAGGTTTGAAAAGTAAGAAGGGGTGGAGCTTAGTGGAGAGGTACAATAATGATTGAAAAGAAGGTTAAGTGTAGCTGAACAGCGAGTTTAACTCATATGGCTCCAGCGTCCCATAATTCTGAATGCAGCGGTTTTCAAGCGACAGGTGGCTTGTGTCATCTGCGTGACATTGTTTGATGGTTGTTACCAAAAAATCAGATTTGCCTCTGTGGTTGGGGCTACTGAAATGATTTGGGACTGTATTCGAAGCATGCTGGGCGATATCGTACAGATATTTTTGCATGCGGTCCCCTAATCTGAGACTAGTCTCATCAATATACATTATCCTGCATCTTTTACAAACGATGACATATATCATATTACGGGACTCGCATATGAATCCCTCATGAAGAGTGAGGATAGTTTTGGGAAAGGTGATCGTTTTCATTTCCCAGGCTACCGGGCAGGTAATGCAGCGGGTGGGGGGGGGGTGGGGTATATTTTCTGGTGCCAACATATGTAAGGCTCTGCTTCAAGTGGCTGTGGACGAGGATGTCCTTAAAGTTTGGCTCACGTTTGTATACCAACAAGGTGGATCAGAGAAAATGTCGCGACTGTCAAGATCGAGTTGGATTAGCGGCAGATGACGATAAAGAATTTTCTTAACCATCTGACCACGCGGGTGGAAACGCAGTACTAACTTAACTCTGTCAGATGGAGTAACAGGCTTTTTCCTGAATACTTCTTTGCGGCTCACTAGTTTGATACGGCTGAAGGCTTTACGAAGGGCCTTTTCTGGGTAGTAGAGATGACGTAAAAATTCTAATAAATTGTTGAACAGATCTATAAAGTCCAAATTATCCTGACATATGCGACGAAGACTGAGGAGTTGGGAGTATGGGATGGAGTTTTTACAGTCTTCATGATGGGAGGAGGTGTAAAGCAAACAGGTGTGGCTATCGGTGGGCTTGTAAGATACAAAGTGGCAAGCCTTTTTCTGCCAATAGAAGTTTTAATGTTTAAAAAGTTAACAGACGTGTCAGAAATTTCATAAGTGAATTTTATATTGTTATTGAGTGAGTTGGCGAATTCAATAAATGTTTATAGCTCTTCCTGTGGCATACCTGTGATTCCAGTGCTATCATCGATGTTCCTTTTATAGAATTCTGGAAGTCTGCCAGTGTAGGTTTCCCATAATTTGACTTTCAAAAAGTCCATAAATAGAAATGCATAACTGGGACCGATTTTCATTCCCATGGCAACACCACTGATTTGCTCGAAGTATTTGCAGTTGAATTTAAAGAATTAGGTTTAGTACTAGCCGTGTAAGTCTGATTATGGTGTCAGTGCTAGTGGTGGTATGAGGGTCTTTGTCGAGAAAATAGCAGAGTGCTAAGAGTCCATCCTCATGGAGGATAGAAGTGTATAGGGACTAGACATCAAGGAGAAATATGTGATAGTGTAGTGTTGAGAGAGTGTGATCGTATCAAAAGTTGTTAAGGCGTAGTTGGTATCTTTCAAAAAGGAGGGAAAATGCTGTCCAAAAAGTCAGAAATGTGCCCAGTGGGACATGAACACGCTGATAAAATGGGACGTCCAGGGTTACCTGGTTTGTGTATTTTAGGAAGAAGATAGAAGGTACCTAAACAGCTGTCCTTAATGTGAAGAGAAAATGCTTGGGGTTGGAGGCCATCTTCTGTAATCAGGTCTTTAATAGTTGCCTCCACTATGCCATTATTTGAACGGGTAGCATCGTTTTTACTTGGGGCATAGTATTTTATATTGCTGAGTTGGGACATTCCTTCCGCGATATATAAAACTTTTTTTTTCCAAACTACGAGATTGCTGCTTATATCTGCTGGTTTTATCACAATGTACCTCCGACGCCAGAGTTTGGACAATGACCTGGACTCTCCCTTATTTAGGTTAAAATGTCTAAGGGTTGGTCGTCGGAGGTTAAGGATCTCACGCCATGTCGTATCAATATACAGATCCAAAGCTTGGGAAGCCGCAGGGGAAGGTGTCCAGCTATATTTATGGTGGTCGTAACATGCAAATGGGTTATCGGGGTCTTGTGTGAGTTGATTGGACTTTTTGCTGGCAAAGTGATATATACGTCGCAATCGACGGCGAAACTGTTTAACATCACGGAGTGAAAAATAACGATCACACCGAGGACGGATATGAATAAATTTAAGACCTTTGGCGAGAACTAGTTTTTCATCATCAGAAAGGGTGGATTTTTTGGGGATACAGTCTACATTAGAAGTTGGAGGAGGATGGGAAGGAGAGGAGGTATCATCTACGGGTGGGGGCGCAAGTACTTGAATATGCTGTGTAACTGGGAAGGTTGGTCAGGAGGGTTAAAAGAGTTTGATGGTCAAGTGTAGCAGAAGAAGGGAACTGATTGGAAGGTGGTTCACCTCTAGAAGCAGAAGAGACCGGCTGTGGTAGAAGTCGGTTAAGTTTATGTTCTTTGCCAGAGCCATAGAACTGGTAAAGCTGGCGATTTGTGACGTGTATAATGTGTTTGATACGAAGAAGGAGAACACGGTTGTCTGATGTGTAAGAGCGAAGGCGGCGTTCAAGACTATCTTTGACCCGATCGAGGTTGGACAATAGGCGTCTGTGATTCTGAATGATACAGCGCATCCTGATGCCTGTAGGAACTCTATCTCATAGTCCCAACTCCTCAGTCTTCGTTGCATATGTCAGGATAATTTGGACTTTATAGAGCTGTTCAACAATTTATTAGAAAATTTGCGTCATCTCTAATACCCAGAAAATGTCCTTCGTGAAGCCTTCAACCGTATGAAACTAGTGACCCGCAAAGAAGTATTCAGGAAAAAGCCTGTTACTCCATCTGACAGAGTTAAGTTAGTACTGCGTTTCCACCCGCGTGGTCAGATGGTTAAGAAAATTCTTTATCGTCATCTGCCGCTAATCCAACTCGACCTTGACAGTCGCGACATTTTCTCTGATCCACCCTGTTGGCATACAAACGTGAGGCAAACCTTAAGGACGTCCTTTTCCACAGCCACATGAAGCAGAATCTTACATATGTTGGCGCCAGAAAATGTACCCCCCCCCCCCCCCCCCCCCCGCTGCGTTACCTGCCCGGTAGCCTGGAAAATGAAAACGATCACCTTTTCCAAAACTATCCTCACTCTTCATGAGGGATTCACATGCGAATCCCGTAATGTGATATATGGCATCGTTTGCAAAAGATGCAGGATAATGTATATTGGTGAGGCTAGTCTCAGATTAGGGGACCGCATGCAAAAACATCTGTACGACATCGCCCAGCATGCTTCGAATACAGTCCCAAATCATTTCAGTGGCCCCAACCACAGAGGCAAATCTGATTTTTTGGTAACAACCATCAAACAATGTCACGCAGATGACACAAGCCACCTGTCGCTTGAAAACCGCTGCATTCAAAATTATGGGACCCTGGAGCCACATGGTTAAACTCGCTGTTCAGCTACACTTAACATTCTTTTCAATCATTATAGTATCTCTCCACTAAGCTCCACCCCTTCTTACTTTTCAAACCTCCTCACATAATCAGTTTGCAACACCTCTTCCCTAATCATTTATTTTAAATTCTCCTGGCTAGGTCAAAATTGTATCACTCTTTCTCCCTTCCCTGGTTCCCCATCCACCACCCCTAGTTACAACCCACCAACCACATATCACAGGTCTCCATTTAAATAGTCTCCAAGTTCTACTAAATCCATTCCTGACACACACCGCCAGACAAGCCACACCTTACAATTTACAACTAACTACTCGATTTACTTTTTTTTTCTTTTTAATAGTATTCATGTGAATCTATACTTTATCTCCTCTCTCTATTTCTTTGTCCTGTATGTTTTTATATGATTAAGGCTCACACTGAAATGTCAGAACACTGTATTCGTTAAGTAATAAAACTGTTCCTACATTTTCCCTAGTTTATACATTCTGGTATCACCGCTTTATTGCAGTGCTTCGTGTATCGTTATAAACTTATACAGTAATTATTGTATGATACATCTTTAGAAGAGGTCATAAGTCATCAGTACCCGGACCTGTTCAGCTATTCCCTTCCCCGACCTACTATCCCCGTCCCCGACCTATTATCCCCATCTCCGTTCAACTATCCCCGTCCCCGTCCTACTATCCCCATCTCCGTTCAACTATCTCCGTCCCCGTCCTACTATCCCCATCCCGGTTCAACTATCCCTGTCCCGGTCCTACTATCCCCATCTCCGTTCAACTATCCCCGTCCCCGTCCTACTATCCCCATCTCCGTTCAACTATCTCCGTCCCCGACCTACTATCCCCATCTCTGTTCAACTATCCCCGTCACCGTCCTACTATCCCCGTCCCTGTCTACTATCCCCGTCTCCGTTTTACTATCACCGTCCCGATCCTACTATCCCCTTCACCGTCCTACTATCCCCGTCCTACTATCCCCGTCCCAGTTCAACTATCCCCGTTCCTGTCCTACTATTCCTGTTCCCGTTCAACTATGCTCCTCCCCGTCCTACTAACCACATCCCCGTCCCACTATCCCTGTTCCCGTCCTACCATCCCCGTCCCCGTCCTACTATCCCCGTCCCCGTCCTACTTTCTCAGTCCTACTATCCCCATCCCCGTCCTACTATCCCCGTTCCCGTCCTACTATCCCCATCCCCGTCCTACTATCCCCGTTCCCGTCCTACTATCCCCATCCCCGTCCTACTATCCCCGTTCGACTATCCCCGTCTTACTATCCCTGTCCTACTATCCCCGTCCCCGTTCTACTATCCCCGTCCTACTGTTCCAGTCCTCGTCCGACTATCCATCCAGCTAAAGTGGCACCACAGCCACTCATAGGCATCACCACAACGACAGCTGCATTGTTTGTGACATTTCTGTATATCATCATCATCATCATCCTTTCCCCCCCCCTCCCCCGCCAAGACCACAAAATAAAATATTGATTTTGAACAATATCCATTCTTCTTCTGCTTCTTTTGTTTCTATGGATAACTTTATGAACATTTTTCTTAGTTTCTTCTTGTACCCTCTTTTTTTATCGTTCTCACTGTTATTGTTTCCACTATCTTCTTCTTATGGATTCTAATATGGCTTTCCTGTATGATCTAATATCTGTTTTATGGTCAGTACTTTAATATTAAAAAAATCTTCCAGGGTTTTTAAGGAAACAATCCTTTGTTAAATTTTGAAGCCTAAATATTAAAATAAAGGCAAATACTCCCTTCTACTCACCGAATTGTTTATAAACTTTTTTTTATAATGTTGTGAGTAGTTCATGAAGTTTTTTTTTAATGGATTATTTAAAATGTGAGATATATAATTTTTTGCCATTAATTGAACACTAATACAAATGCCCATATATAAACACTATTACTGACATTTTCTGAAACTTTTGTCCCACAGTTGTATGCTGAAGCTAACAAAGAGATAACAAACTATACACTGGAAGAACTACAGGAGAACTTTGGGGATGTAAGCATCCAATACTCACAACTAATATTTGACTTACTTCACCAAAACCTGATGCTCTGGTATTAAGTGTAGAGCTGACGACAAAACAATGACCGAAATCTGCAGTCTTTTTTAATCATTCCGGGCATTTCGTGAAAAGATAATATACTTATCCTTCCCGAAGAGATATCGGATTGTTGTTGGGGGCAGGGGCGGGGGCACTTTACTTTTGAATGTTATATCTGAAAGTTAAAATACAAGTAATTTACATCACAATAACCTTTTCACAACTACGCGACCACCTGAAACTTGAGCAGAACTTCACACGGAGACCATGACACTATGACATCATTGATGACAGTTTCCATAAAATAAGGCACGTCTTTACAAAATAAATGAAACATACTCATCACCGCACTTTATTTTTATCACGCATAAGACGAATTAGCCAATATGTCATGAACTCTGTATGTATGCTTGTATATATGATTACCTTAATTAATTATTTTTTAAAGTTGTTTCAGTTCGTTTCATTATTCTGGAATCGAGAATTAAGTAGTGCTTTTTCATATTTTAAATGTAAAAATTATCTGTATGCATAGACATATGCGTATATCAGTAAACTGAGAGCACAAAAATATATCAAGCCTATCATATTGTGGTTGGAATTCACTATAGCTGCGAACTAGAATATTTCGGTAACTGGAGCTATGTTCAGTAGCGTAGCTTCCAGTAAATGTTACATATGATGATGATGTTATATGCTGTGACATTTTCCCCTACTTTAATGAACAGTTTGTAGTAGGCTGCACCACCAGGGAACCATTAATCCGTGCTATGTAGACCGGGATCAACTATCATACCATTGCCGAATGTAGTAAATGTCATGTCAGTAAAAGGCAGTAATATGAAGTTACTCTTTCAGTCAAAACAGCACTGGCAGCTTTAATAGATCTTACATGCCTGCGTGAATCAATGGGCAGAGTGACATTCAGGCAAAGTGTATATAAAATGAAAAGTAATACATTGCTAGCCCAACCACATTTTTAAACTATAATAACAACTTTCTTCCTGTTTCTCTCCACCAAAATTTCTCATCAAACATTATTCTGACGCACATAGAAAACTTGATAAGAAGCGCTGTCAGAAGTGAAATAGAGACACAAATTTGATGAAGCTTGATATTTGAGAGCTGCAGAAATAACGTTAATTGTATTTCATCTCAGCTGCTTAACTGGACAGATTTTGCGACAGGTCTTCTGTCGTCACCTGAAGTAGGAGTTACTGATATCACGCCCGAGGAGATTGTAGCTGTTGTCTCTCCAGCATACCTGGCCAACTTAACTGAATATTTCTCTGCGCTACCTGCAAGGTAGTAAAATGTTTTGTATGTAAACATTCTCATCCTGTTTTATCTACTTCATGTAATAACATTATCATATTGCTTTATCTATTACATATGTTGATATTATCATCCTGTTTTATATACTCCATGAGTTAATATTATCATTCTGTTTTTATCTATTTTATATGTAAACATTATCATCCTGTTTTATTTTCATGGGATGGTAACATTTTCATCATATTTTATCTACTTCTTGTGTTAACATTATCATCCTGTTTCATCGACATGGTGTGTTAACATTATCATCTTGTTCCATCTACATAATGACGACTAGCTACAGTGACTCCAACCAAATTTCTGTTTTCTTTATTTTTTCCTCAGGAACAAATGGAACACCAGTTGTGTGTCCATCTCTTGGTGGTGTTTACCCACTTTACTAATGTCGATGTCATATTCTTTTGCCTAGACTTCTATTTTATAAATATTTAACTTAACCGTTCCAGTATAGATATTTTTAAAAAAGAAAATTAAGAATGTGATGATTTTGGTTTGTCTAGATGGACAGAAAATTAAGCATGCAAATATTGGAAATTCTCTTTATTCTCTGCTGTCTGCGAACTGAATCTTTAAGGTTTCTATGTGGAAGATGTTTATCTGTTTGTGGAAGTCGCTTATCTGTTTGTGAAAGTTACTTATCTGTCTGTGGAAGTTGCTGAGCTTAATTTTGCTGCTGTTGTTGTTGATCTGTATCCCTGGAGCAGCTAGCAAATGTTCTTTGCAGTGGACGCACTGCGGGTGCTGAAGCGCAGTACGGTGTCGACTGAGAAAGGGTTACGATGGCTATTTTTTTCCAGGCTTTGAGTGGAGACAAAAGTCAGGGAGTTTAAATCTTCTTTAGCTGACTACCCCTCCATGGGATCTATATGGTTCCTTGACTTGTCTGAGCCTGTGTCTAGAGGTACCAACAAATATTTGACTAAGAGTCCTGGTTTGATGTGGTTTACCAAGATTGACCCATATATTTGAACTATGGGTCATTAATCCCAACATAGAACCGTGTCTTCGTCCTCATCTTGAGTTTGTGCAAGGTCTGCATCTGCCAAGGTTAAAAAATATGTTTATGTCGCAGGACCTAGCTTGATAATGTAAACGTTTTTTCATTAAAATATACAAAACATATATATATATATATATATATATTGATAATATCATTCAATAAAGTTATGAAAATCGATAATCTCAGCAGTATATCCAAGAATTCATGCAACATACATGAATATATCAGTTATAAGTTTGGATTCTATGGAAAACACAAATATTTTATACTTTCTGTAGTTAGATGCTTTCTCACATAATATGAGTCAATGAGCCGAACCAAGACAAGTTTAGTTTCTTTAACCTCAGTCAACATTTTCCCCTACAGATAAAAATAAGAATATAATTTCCCATACAAATAAAAATAAGATTATATCTCTTTTGCTCCTAACAGAACTCAAGCAAATTACATCATTTGGCGAGTCATTGACACGCTGAAAACAGTTCTTGTGAAGAAGACAGATGTATTAAAGACTATAATGAAACAAGTAAGATTTTTTTGTTGAGTCTTTTATTTTAAATTTCAGTTTCACATGGTCCATAGAGACGTGCACTTTCAATCTTTACGTCAGACTAAAGTACTGATGTTGAAGTCAGTGTTTTCCAACATTCTGTTTTGGATACGTCCTAAGAAGATAAAAGTGACCATCAAGAATTTGTCGTTAACTAACTGGGTTGTTCTTAAATATTTTCCACAGTTTTCGGTATCAACAGTAGCAAATGTTAAATTCTTTTCCCTCCACATATAGCTATGCTCTATAGTCACAGTTCAAAGATTATAATACAAGGCAGAATAAAAAAAAGTACAGGAATATGAAAATTACGTGGTAATCACAGTGGTGTAAGCTGAACACAACACCTTCGCAGTGACTGATGGGTAGTTGGAACACGCACAGCCCTTAGTGTAGTTGAAGATAAAGTCAAATGTGGACGCTCTGCTGCGTAGAAAACTTACCGTAGGAAGATTTCTTTGGGCAGAAGGTTAAGGAAGTTGTGGAAGATCGGGTATCGGGGGCAGAATGAAAGGCTTCTTCTATAAGGAATAAAGAAGTTAGTGGAACGATTGAAAAAGTGCATCAACCTGAAGGATAACTATATCGCAATGTGATGTAATCATTACTTTATTTGTTCTCACTTACTAGTAGCACAGGCTATGGTCGATTTTACTTCCAGATTCTCCCTCATATTATTATTATTATTTTTATTCTTGCCATCATGCGTAAATGTAGAATGAATGAACCATTTTAATTTCATCAGTGATAGAAAGATTAATGCACTTTCTGATTCACATTACTCTGTAGGCAATATATGGAGTTACCGCCGACCCATCAGCAGAAGAAACTTGCGTGACTTATGTATCTCAAGTCTTCAGTCTGGTTTTACATCGTCTCATGTACGAGGAAGCCTTCCCGACAGATGAAATCTTACAGGTAACGTACTTTTCTTATCCTTGCTTGTATCACTAAATCCAGAATCTCAGGCCACTATTTTCTTGGCTCCTAGTCGAACATCCCACTTGGTTTCCAAAAAATGAAATTTTAGTTGGTTCTGTTGCTCCCTGCCGTTCCTATTTCTTTCACCTCTCCTTGGAGTCTTTCCACAATCAATTTTGAGAAAAACTGCTCTAAAAGATAAACGAAAACTGTATAGTTGTTGGTAGGCTGGCCTACCCGAGAAAAAAATATTTTCTTCGCGTAATAAACACATTTTATCCTTACGATTAAACTGACAACACTAACCAATGGATTCCTGCGGTCTGATGGACTTCAAGACCATTTACATATGACTTATTATTATTTATTACTATTATTATTATTATTATTATTGACGTTCTCAGCATATGCACTCTAGAAAGGCTGTGTTAAATGTCTTCAAGTTATTAAACGTTCTCAACGTAACTGGGAGTATACGAAATACGTTTTATGATATCAGATAGTTCACGTCATTGTTTTAAAACACGGCGATATTACTTTTGAGGTCACGACTCCTACCTAGAACTGTAAAGCAACATCAAAAGAGCCACTGTTACAGTTCCATGTGAACCGGTTTTAATAAATAAAGAAACATTACTAAATGCTACTGATTTCATATTCTGCAGATGCACAACCTCATGGCGGAGATACAACAAGAATTTGATCATGTTGTCAAGGAGCATGATTGGGTAGATGAAGAAACTGCGAATGCTATTAGAAGAAAGGTAAATCCGGGAATATGGCGTTTATTTATCATCCTTTTTTGCTGAATACACAATTGAGAGTAGAAAACAAGCAAATATTATTGTATTAGAAACATAACAAAGACTAATAACGATATCACTCATTTTCCACTTTCCTTCCCCTCTTTCTTGTATCTTTAAATCTCACATTCATCATTTTCATTTTCTGTTATCAGGTTCATTTAAATTTAATCTGTGATATGCTAATATACCCGGAGCTTTTGTCCGGTGACTGATTCCAATTATCCTCACATTATCGAGTTACAATTGGTGGATGGTCAGTGTCCTAAATATGTGGACGATCAATTTAAAAAGAAAAACTATTGTCCACATCGACAAGAGCAAGCCAACGGACGTCAGGGATAGATAGTGACGTGTAATATTGTATGGGACCTCTATAACCATAGAATATTTCATTAGCTAAGAGAAATGGCTATCAGAGAAGCAAAAGCTGCCTTAGAATCTCTTTCTTCGCACTGCCTTGCCAGTAGCACGAAGTAGTGTAGAAGTGGTAAACGAATCTTCACAAAACCAGGGGAAACAGCTACTGTAGCTGCCACGAACACTCATTCGATCTACAGTAAAAGTCCAGGTGAACGATGTTAATTAAAAGTATAAACAGAATAACCTCATCCAGTAGACCGTTTCATAAGTCACAGGTGATGTCAGATCGTCATAAAATTACTGTTACTGAAATAAATTCAAACTTTCAATATGAACTATAAAAACGCTATCAAATATTGCAAATGGGGAATACAGTTAAAAACACTTGTCTGAAGGTGAGTGTACTTCCTCTGATGATCTGAAGGAGTGTTGTTCCGCTCTCTCCAGTAGAGAGTTTCCTGCATACAGCGAACTGAGAATTGGTAGTGAATTGAACAGACGCAGACATAGCTCAGTTCATTACAAGCTTAAACAATCTGAAGGAGATTCACATGAACGAAGATAGGACTGATCTTTGATCAGTGAATGATGAGGGTTTGTTTTTACTGTAATTATAAGATTCGGAAACACCAATATCTTCACCAGTCGTGGATGAAATTCATATTGAACATTACATAATCATTGAGACATAAATATTTACTCATGTGCATATTTCAAATATTTCAAAATGGTAAAGTCAAATAAATATTCATAAATGACTTTTGAGCACACATTTCATTACATTTCCAGTTTTGTGTGTTTCAGAACGCTGCTTTAGCAACAACACTCGTCTCATTCCAACAAGCCATGGATGACTCTTTGTTGGAGGCATACTACGCTAACGTATGATCTGTTACCATTCATTTCATTACATTTTACATATAGGAAAATATAGTTCGTGTGCCTTACCTTTATCAGTGAAATTGGAATGTTTATAACGGTGCAGCTGATAATGCAGGTTTGTTTTCACTGTATCTGTTGTTATATAGCACAGAGTTATATGGTTAGCTTTAGATAAATCTAAGACTAAGCACTTTAGACGTGAGAGAAAGAAAAATGAATTATGTAACTCCGGTAACCGCTAACACACTAAAGTACAACGCACTTACAGATTTGGGTATCTTATATCTCCTGTTGTCATCTTTCTTTCTCTCTCGTCTAATTTGCCTTCACTATGATTTTACGAGATTTAGTCATACACCATTGTTCTTTATCACTTTTTTTTGTGTGCGAAATCCTCGCTGTTCCGTACTTGAAAAGAGTTATATTACTCATAAATGGATATTTATTAAAATCATGTAATGTTTCTTAAGTTAAAGTACAATACAACTCATTTGTTCTTTCATCTGATGCCATGTGAATGGGCTTTCTTTTTTTGTACTATAATTGGAGTTATTTATCTGCTGTGTTTCCTTCCTAGTGCCATTTGTTCAGGCCACTTTCAGTATCTTTCCTTCTGCTTTGAGTTCTACAATGGTCGTCATTCTGGTACTAAAATGATTAATGAAAACAAAAACGACATAAAATCATCTGAGAGGACCGTGAGAAAAACCAATAAATAAATGAAGTTCGTTGTTTTAAAAACAATAGCATTTTTTTATAAATAAAGAACAAAAACGATTTTGTTCCTTCTCTAGAATGTGTTCTATTTTAACAATAGAGCAAACTAAAGCACATTGCTAATTTTTTAAAGCAGAAATACCGAACTGACATAGGAAGATTATACAAATAAAAAGATAGTTGTATTCAAAGTTAAATGAATTTGGACTAGCTTTGTATTAACATATGGCAGAATACGAGCATTCTATCTGCATTCTACTAAGAGCATTAGACTTGCTGAGAACTGTGAATTTGATGTTTTTGAGGTTTATCAGGAATTTTGTCAAAGGTTTGTCAATTTCTTTTTAACTGATGACTGTCTCTAATTGTTGTCTTTTTTATTAACTGATGACTGTTTCTAATTGTATTTTTTTATTTAACTGATGACTGTCTCTAATTGTTGTCTTTTTATTAACTGATGACTGTCTCTAATTGTTGTCTTTTTTACTAACTGATGACTGTTTCTAATTGTTGTATTTTTATTCAACTGATGACTGTCTCTAATTGTTGTCTTTTTATTAACTGATGACTGTCTATAATTGTTGCCTTTTTAAAACTAATGACTGTCTCTAAATGTTGTAATTTTCTAAAACTAATGACTGTCTCTAATTGTTGTCTTTTTTATTAACTGATGACTGTCTCTGATTGTTGTAATTTTTTAAACTGATGACTGTCTCTAGTTGTTGTAATTTTTTTTTACTGATGAATGTTTCCAATTATTGTACTTTTATTATTAACTGAAGACTGTCTCCAAATGTTGTAATTTTTTAACTGATGACTGTCTGTAATTGTAGTAATTTTTTAAAAAATTGATGACTGTCTCTAGTTGCTGTAATCTTTTTATTAACTGATGACTGTCTCTAATTGTTGAAATTTTTTATTTAACTGTGAAATGTGAATTTGATGTTTTTGATGTTTATCATGAAGTTTGTCAAAAGTTTTTCAATTTTATTTTACCTGATGACTGTCTCTAATCGTTGTAATTTTTTAACTGATGACTGCCTCTAATTGTTGCTTTTTTTATTAACTGATGTCTATCTCTAATTGTTGTAAATTATGATTTACCTGATGACTATCTCTAATTGTTTTCTTTTTTATTAATTGATGACTGTCTCTAATTGTTGTCTTTTTTAACTCATGACTGACTCTAACTGTTGTAATTTTTTAAAACGAATGACTGTCTCTACTTGTTGTCTTTATTTTATTAACTGATGATTGTCTCTAATTGTTGTCTTTTTTATTAACTGATAACTATCTCTAATTGTTGGAATTTTTTAAAGTGATGATTGTCTCTAGTTGTAATTTTTTTATTAACTGATGATTGTCTCTACTTATTGTATTTTTTTATTAATTGATGACTGTTTCTAATTGTTGAATTTTTTTTATTTAACTGATGACTGTCTCTAATTGCTGTAATTTGTTGCAGGTCAGCTATGGAAATGGCAGTTTTGCACACAATGATCTTGTAAATAGAGAACAGACCTTTCAGCAGAAGCTTCGTCTTCTGAGGAAGCCATTTGAGTATGAGCAACTCTACTTCTTTTCATGTACTCATCCCCATATTACATACGCGGTTTTAAACACACATACACGACTCACACAAGGGGCAAGCTGCTGAACATTTATTTGTATAAAATGTATGATATCTGCGCTGATGGAACTAATTAGCTTGAATATAAAGAAGGCAGAGATATAGAAAAGAATAATGTGAACTTTACTTTCCAGATGACAGAAAACTCTTTAGCCATTAGAACACAGTGCTCTTTCCCTTGGCCAAGTCTTATTATCTTTTATGTTTTCACGCCACAAGAAAATCAGAGCATCCAATATTTGTCTGTCCTTTTAAGCTATTTTTTCTTATGTTTTGTCTTTGGTTATTACATTTAATTGCTTCCTTCTCTATGCTACATTAATTTGCTAGCAGTCAAATACACGCCACGTTTACATTCTTAGACACGACAGACACAACTGGGTTTTTTAAAAGTCAAAATATTTTCACACGTACACAAATAAAAATAGACTAGCTCTCTAAAGCAACAGTGGCTTGAATCTCTGCAAATGTCACAGATCCATCGACTGGCCTTTATTTTTGTACCAGGCCACGCAGGTGTCATGGAAGAGAAGAGCAGATCAGTTGGTCAACTCACTTGTCATGGAGGAAGTGCAATAATGGATGGAGTCGACTTCATCAGTGCTATAAGAAAAGCTGGCCGAACAAAGGACTTCACTGATAACTGTGAATCAGCGTCGTTTTCAAGAACGGAGGAGTTGGGGGTGAAACTCGGGTGACGAAAAAAGAATAATTCATCAAGAGCTCCAGATGGAGGACAGCCATCAGGTGCTTTCAGGTTCCATCAGGTATCTGAAGGAGATATTGGAATGGAGATTGGAGTATCTATGGATGGAATGAGTGAATGATGGTCCTCCTAATTAATTTTCACTCAATTTTTTTTATGTAGTAGATATTAAAATTATGAAAATATGCAGTATCACAGGCATAAAGATTCAAGCAATCATTGTTTGTAGCACCTCATTTGGACCTTCAGTCAGAGCAAAAGACTTTCTTGTCAAGTATATCTTTGGACTTGTTTTCTACGTCACTTCGTGTGAGTTCATCTACTTTTAGAACCTTCATGGTTCAGTGTCAAAGCCTGTTTTTCTACGCTGTCTCTTCCTCATAAAAAGAAATCTGCTACAAGAAAAAAATTGGAAAGTCCAACAGAGTATCTTCGAGATATGAATAAGAATGACCGCATCTTAGACATCAGAATTTTACAAAAAACAATCGACAAAGAAAATGTTGGAGATGCTTATATAATAGTAAATGAAGCTGTCTTACAGTTTTAACTTAGTTTCATGTTCCACTTGTGGCTTACTTTAAACAGACAAATGCATGTTACAAAACTGTTATAAACATTTAAAGGAAGTTCTTTTCTGAATTTTAATTCACTTTATTATAGGAGTTCAGATAATTTTATCAGATTACTGCTATAAATTCAAGCCAATCAGTTTTGGTTTAGTACTACTATATTTCAATGGTGCATTGCTGTTAAAGAGTTAAGTAATTCTATAATATAGCTAGTGGGTAGAACTCGATATAACAACAGACATTTAGGCGTGTTTACAAAGTCTGTTTCATTCACCAATACTCTCTCTCTCTATCTCTCTCTCTCTCTCTCCCTCTCCTTCTCTCGTATTTACATTCTGATACTTGATAAAATGCTGTAAACTCTCGCAGTTAAAAAAGTATTGTACATAAAACTGATAAGAAAACAGACTTGATGAAACTCCTAAAGCCAGAACTTTCATGTAACTCGACAGACCAAAGAGCAGAGAAAATCAAGTCTATACCTGTTTATTTCAGATTTTCCTCGGAAAACTTGCCTCACGAGATTGTTGCTCAGAACAACTTTCTGGAGAATCGTTTAGGTAAGTCTTTCTGCTCACAAACTCTACCCTTGCCAGATGTGTCCTTAAATATTAATGTCTTTTCTTTACTTGTGTGATTCATTTCAATAATACTCTTCTTCTTTGTTTTAAAATGTTATCGCTAACATTACAAAGTGTAATTCTTGTTTTACTTTATGTATTACATTTATTACAGTGTATGAAGTTGTATTATAAATTATTTAGAACACTTTTAACGAATGATACAGAACCACTCATATAATTCACCAGGTAAAAGATAATAAAAAACAATAAACAGATAAATGAGAGGGCTAATAAATAATGCAACAGATAGATAAGATATCGTAGCTAAACAAAACATCAAATATTTGTTACGCAGACAAAAGCAAAATTACTTGTGATTGACATGATATATCTTTATATATAAACTTAACACGTACATGTGTTAAACCTACATGTCTGTATTTTTTTTCAGAGTTTTCTTCTGTCATTTTTGAGCCGCCTCTCTTCAGCAGACATATTCCGCAGTAAGTTCTGCGTGATGTTTACAAGATTTTGTACATCGTTGCTTGTGACTTTCTATTTGTGTCCGGTAATAATTGTGTCTTTACCTTTGCTTGTTGGATGCGCTGCTGGCGAGATTCTTCAACTGCCGTGCGTGGAGCCGTGCTCCTCCCGGCCAAGAAGGAAAGTGCAAATGGGGTTGCCGCGCTGCATCATTGTGGAAAAGGTGGCGAAGCAAGCAGTCAAATCACGGCACCTCTGGTCTGGAGGTCGGCCACGTCCTGAATGCAGTCATATCGGGTGGAATGCATGAACCGGCTTAACCTAGAGGTTAAGACACTGCTGGTGATACTCTTCGAATGCCGCGCGTGGAGTGAAGCACCTCCTGGTCAAGGAAGAAAATGCGGAAAAGAAATAAAGGTTGCTGTGGACCGCCGATGTGAAAGGGTGAAGGAGAGGATAAAGTGAAGTTTAGTCGGTATGTCCAGTAGTATCGCTACGACAGCTACACACAGCTACACATACCACGGCACCTCTGCTCTAGAGGTCGGCCACATCCGAAATACACCTACACTGGTGAAATATGCCTAAACCGGCACACACCAGGGGTGAAACTTGATGGCCAGGCATGTCACGCCACCTCCGCTCTTGAGGTCGGTCACGCCTGATATACTCCCATTCTGGTGAAATATGCCTAAACCGGCTCATACCAGGGGTGGAACTTGAAGGCTAAGCATGTCTAGATTCATTCATTCATTCATTTGCATGTCCTTTGCGGAACTTTACCTCCCAAACAGCATTCCTGAGGGCCTCTCAGTTGTGAGCAAGATGGCCTGCTGCTGTTGCATCCATTTGCAGATCGTCAACGATGTCTTGCAGCCATCTTCGTTTTGGTCTTCCTCTTTTTTTCCCATTATGTATCCTTCCAATACGGTCATCTCTAAATTATCATGACGTTTGGCCTAGATATGTCTGTGATATTAATTTTGTTACATGAATTGGAAAACCAATTGTTTCAATTATTTCCCAAAGTTTCTGGTGTTGTACACTATCAGATGCTTTTGAATAGTCTGTAAAATATAAATATAGATTCACATTAAATTCTCCGCATTTCTTTATTATTAATCTTATGTTGAAAATATAGCTTCATTATTAATTTATTTACTTTCCAGATCTCTCAACTATGGCGGAATGGGGATGGTCTATGCTCATGAAATAGTTCACGCTTTTGATAGCAGCGGTAAGTGTAATGATGACTCCAAGTAATAAATGGCATTCTATAAAGAAAGTATTTTAAGATCTCCTTGGAATTACAGAAATACAATTGCAAAAAACAACAATGAAAAAAAGATAATGAGCACCATTTCGTGCATAGTTAGCTGAGTTGTTAGGCGCTCAGCTTACTAATCCGGTGATACTGAGTTCAAGTCCCAGCAGTGAGATTCTTTCCAGTAGACACCAAAAAGGCACTGGGGTCCAAACAGCAGCTAAAAGTGGGTACCAGAGAAATCTAGAAAGGTGAATACAACCAGTCGTGATACTAACAACATCACACTTCCATATGCTGATGGTCTACGAAATACAGGCCTAACATCGGATCCTCAATATTCCCTAATGCTATAGTAACGGACATTTTCTTTAATCATTTTCACTTGTTTCAGCTTCTGTAGCATTCTAATTTTCTGTTTTTTTTTATTTTTTTTTAAACCAGAAAAAATTGTTCGCCGTATGCAAGACAAAACAATTAATCTAATCCAAGATGTTAGTAAAATAGGATTATAGGTCAACGTAAGAAAGACAAAGTTAATGGAGCACAACGTAAGTAACAGTAATATACTGAGAACAATTCTATCTTATCTTATATATCTTATATCCTTCCCTTGCCGTTAAACGTCACATAGGGCTCGCAAGGTAGTTCGCCAATTTTTCCTATTTTTGGTGAGCTCATCAAGAGATTTTATGCCTATCAATTTGGCCTCTCTTAACAATGTCCTCTAAAGAGGACTTTCACGTGGTCTGCCTCTTTTTCTTTGGCCTGTTGTGTTCCACTTGATAGCTTGTTTTGGAATTCTCTGATCGTTTCTTCTCATCACGTGACCAACATATGTCCATCTCCTTTTCCTGATCATGTTGTTCAGTTTTATCTCTGCATTGTTCTTGAATTCGTTCCACTTGATGCTGAGTATTTTCCTTAAGCATGTGTGTTTAAAAGAGTCTAATTTCTTGTCTATTTATTTAGTTCTTCTCCAACGTTCGCATGCATAAGTGAGGGTGGATATTACATTTGAATTGAATAGTCCTAACTTGGTTTTTGTGCTTATAACTTTTGAATTCCATATGTTCTCAAGATTCTTGAAGATCGATGCTGCTTTTGCAATTCTAATTCTAACTTCCTTTCTAGTGTCACCATCCTAGTCTAAGTAGCTGCCAAGGTATGCTAACTGATTGACTTCTTCAATATCTGTCCCTTCTACGTGTATTTTTCCATTTTGATTAATGGGAATTTTCATTATTTTTGTTTTGTCTTTGTTAATTTCAAGTCCTATTTTGCTAGCCAGTGAAGACAGGCTATCTGTTTTTTCTTGCATGGAATTCACATTGTTACTGATAAGAGTTATGTCATCAGCAAAATCAACATCTTCTAGTTGGGTCTCATATACCCAGTCAACATCTGTGTTACCTGGGCAGCATTTTTTTCATTATGAAGTATATTGTAATTCCAAAAAGCAAAGGAGCCTGTTTTAATCTGGAACCATTCACTCATCCCTTCTTCTGTTTTGACTGCACAAATATATCCATTGTAGAAGTCCTTAATGACGTTGATAGTTTTAGATGGTATTCCATATAGACTTAAAATTCTCCATAATGAATCTCTGTGTATGCTATCAAATGCCTTTTTAAAGACTATAAAGTTCAGTATTAACGGTTTCTGCTTTTCAATATTCTTCAAGTATTATTCTTAGAGTATAATACTATAATAATAATAATAATAAAAATAATAATAATAAAGTAATAATAATAATCGTACTATTATATAAGTCAGTGGAAGAGGTCATGCAATGTGTATATTGTGATAGAAAGTAGGAGAAGATGGAGACAACAAATAGATAAATAACAGGAGAACTACAGCAAACCAGGCTTAAGAGTATTCTCCTGGGTGCGCTACTCCACGGAAGTGAATGCTGGAAAACCACGAAAATGGAATAATGAAACTATGTCACGAACAAATAACAAAATTGATAGACAACAAGATAGGCACGGACCTGATGCCAGGATATGTAAATTATTGATATTTGTGAAATTCTAGGTTTTACAAAATTTTTAAAAAGTGTATACCTTGCTTAAAGAGACATAATAAAACGAGCACCTTTACAAATCACTTAAAGGGAAAACAAGTATTGCATACAAATTAGTAACATTAACTAACGTTAACAAAGTCTGGCGATGGCCGACTTATTTAGAAATGAAAATGTGTTCAAACTATGATTTTGGTGAATCAGCCAATTAAATGTTAGCAGTAATATTTTCTGCCGGAAGTTGAAGTAAAACTATTGTTCCCCCTGCAAAAACTAATCTTCTAAAACCATCAATAAATTACCTGTCTTATATTTTCCCAGGGTACACACGGAATGAAGAGGGCATAAAAGGGGAGTGGTGGAGTAAGGAAACAGTTGCTAAATTTCAAGAACGTCTGCAGTGCTTGATTGAGCAGTACAGCGATTTCTATTTTGAGATGGCTGAGGCAAACGTAAGCCACAATAGTGTTTATAGAGGTTGGAGATCATAAGTGATCTCTTTCTCCAGCGGCTGTAAATGTCTCACAGTTTTTATAAATTGATTAATGCTGTGTTTGGTACAGACATATTTAAATGAAGATAATGTTATATCCACAGGATGTAGTTGATGCTATCTCATGACTTAATGAAATAAATAACCTGCGATTTTATGTGTATTGTTAGACTGAAAGGAGCTATACTCAAGGAGCTCAACTAGCTATACTCAAGATAATGAGAAGTGAAAAGAAATCCCGTAGATTCACAGTTAAGTTTGCTTACTTGAGTTTAATTTAATGAGTTTTTTAAAAATGTTTTCAGGTCAATGGAAACCTGACCATAGGTGAGAACATTGCGGACAATGGCGGAATTAAATTGGCATATAGGGTAAGTGTAAGAAGATTAATTGTCTGGGCTAAGATTTGAACCGCCTGGCCTTTAAATAATCTCCATTAACAAAGAAAAGCAGTCACAAATATGATTATATGGAATTAGTCATATTCACTTTCAACAAAAATCTATTAAATTAATATAATGACACTAAGTACCCTCTCTAGAGTTCTGTAAACCTAACAGTATTTGGTTTTAAAATATGATGAGAACTGTATTTATGTTGATGGAACATGTAATAAGACTTAAATGTGAAATTTCTCATTTACTGCATGCCTTTTGCTTGTTCCTGTGAATAATGTGAATAGCATAAAAATGTGAATAGCATAAAATATGAATAGCATAAAATATGAATAGTATAAAATGTGAATAGCATAAAAATGCTGTGAATAATGTGAATAGCATAAGAATGCTGTGAATAATGTGAGTAGCATAAAAATGTGAATAGCATAAAATGCTATGAATAATATGAATAGCATAAAATGGTGTGAATAATGTGATAGCATAAAAATTCTGTGAATAATGTCAATAGCATAAAAATTCTGTGAATAATGTTTAAAACATAAAAATGCTGTGAATAATGTGAATAGCATAAAAATGTGAATAGCATAAAAATATGAATAGCAGTTGTATTCACAGCAACGTCTACTTTCTTATTCATCTTGACTTAGGTGAACAGTTCAGGTGATTATTTCTTAGCTTAGTTTCAGAATCATTTTATAAGGTGTCAGAAATTATTTGAATGTAACACAATAGATTATTGGGTGTTTTAATTTATTAAAGATAAGACAAAGATGTTTAGAGGAAAGAAAAACGTTATAATTAAAAATTCCATAACTAATCTCAAATTCTTCATTGATAAAGTCGACATTTTAATGCGCCATTAACAATTTATACTGAATGAAATAAAGGAGACACAACAAGTTCTTATTTTTAAAGAGCGGTAATCCATACGCGGAATACAAGTGACCAACTCAATACTTTACAGAAAGAGGCAGAAGAAATTTTAAAATATCGAAAAACTTATTATGATCTGAATGACACAAACAACTGTATTTAACAGATATGGTACTTGAAAAAATAAACAACAAACATCAAATCTTGTGACGCATCTTATGATAAATATAAGATCTCTGAGAAGTTTCAGTGACAGATATCAATCGTCTGAGAAAAAAAAACTATGCAGTATGTAATAATGATAAGACAATCTATCTCTTGTCCTATCTGTGCCAAAGATATGGAGCAGCTGGTAGCAAGAAATAAAACAATGACTGGATGAAACGTACGGTCAATAAAATATTATATGTAGTCACTAAAGTAAAATTGTAAAGAAAGATCCAGTCTATTGTAGAGAAATGTTCAGTTACTAAAATTACTCTGCCTAACAAGTGTAAAATTATACAAAATTTTCTAAACTTCTACTGGTAAAAAATGTGTTATGCGATGTATCAAAATAATCAAGTATACAGAGATCATTAAAATATACCTCTATTTACTTTCATCTCACAGTGCTGTTTCTTTGATCATTGTCTCTTTCTTCATTTATCTCTCGGTGTTGAGAGGACAAACAGGCGTCTTTGTTAGGGCTCAGCGATTTGCTTCATATAAGGGGATATTTAATGCTTCTGTCATTTCCTCTCTCCATCTCTTGCATGGACGGCCTCTTCCTCTGTTACCTACAAATCTTAGTGTGAATGTTGTTTGTGAAATACTATCTGATGGTAACCGGGTAACATGGCCGAATCATTTGAATTGCTATTTCTGGATATAGTCTAACACTGGTGTTACTCCAACCTTTGCCCTGATGGTGTCATTTCTTACTTTGTCTCTTCTTGTTACATTTAGCATTCTCCTTAAGCACGTCATTTCAATCGTAATTATTTTTCTGTTGTTTTTAACTGTCAGTGTCCATGTTTGATATTGGTACCATAGGAATGGGAGGAAAATTATTTTGTATAGTGCTTTTTTTGTTCAGGTGTGATATATTTGTTTTTCAGTAAAGGAGTCTTTCATCAATTTACCTGGATTGTTTTATTGCATCTGTTCTCAATCTCAGCATCAATTTCCATGATGATGATATTTTGCTACCTAGGTATTTGAAATGTTTCACTCATTTCAAGGGCTGGTTGTTTAGGAAGATCTGTGTTGGATTTCTTCTCTCGCTATGGTCATGACTTTCATTTTTCAGCATTGATCTTCATGATGTAGCTTTTACATGATTGTGCTAAATTATTCAAGAAGCCGTTAAGATAAAATTGAATGATGCATTTTAAAAAAATTTCATATCTGATTTTTAAATAAACATTTATTTAATTGCAAGCAGTTTGAAACAGGTTACTGTGAAGTTTTCACTTGGACAACTTCTCTGATTGGCGTATAGAAAAATTGCTCTATCCCTCAGTGGTTTCAAATAAATCATTTAATTAAAAAAAAGATAATGACCTGACTGGTGTCTACGTGTCTTTTAGGCATACAGAAAATTTGTGGAGGCCAGAGGAAGTGAGGAACCGCTTCTTCCAGGCCTCAGTTTTTCAAATGATCAACTTTTCTTCATCAACTTTGCTCAGGTCAGTTCACCATGATGCATAGTATCTGTACACAAAGTGTACCCTGCTGCTGCTGCTGTTACTACTACTACTGCTGCTGCTACTACTACTACAACTACTACTACCACTACTACTACCACTACTACTACTACCACCACTACTACTACCACTACTACTACTACTACTACCACTACTACTACTACTACTACCACTACTACTACTACTACCACTACTACACTACTACTACTACTGCTACTACCACCACCACCACTACTACTACCACTACTACTACTACCACTACTACTACTACTACTACTACTGGATCTTCATACTTCTATTCTTGTTTTATTACCACTTTCTGGAGTTACTTTTACAGCTGCTACTACTGCTAGGACAACTAATACTACGGTTACTACTACTACTACAACTACTACTATTACTACTACTACTACTACAACTACTACTACTACTACTACTGCTGCTGCTGCTGCTGCTACTGCTACTGCTACTATTACTACTTCTACAAGCACTACTTCTAGTTTTGTTACTTCAACTACTATTACTGCTGCCATCAGTTTTTAGAGTTATTAATACCTCTGCTACTACAACTATTACAACTATAGCTACTGCTACTACAGCAAACACTAAAACTGCCGACATCTCCTCTCATACTGCTAATATGGCAATTGTCGCATTTTAATATAGTACTCAATATGTGAATATGTTCAGTTTCTTTTATTTTTTTCTGTCTTCTGTTGTCTGTTGCCGAACTTCATGCATGAAGCCTGATACATATTATTAGATTATGAAATGAAACTCACTTTCTTGTGAATATGACAGATGTGGTGTTCTGTAGAAACTGAAGAAGCAGCTAAGTATATTGTCGAAAACGATGTCCACAGCCCAGGAAAATTCAGGTTCGTAAATGTTTATGCAAGAAAAACCTGCAAGTTCAGAAAGTAACTGCACTTGGAAGAAAGCAGAAAATAAATTCATACCAGCAATTACGTCTACGATTTAAATTATGTATAATGTAAGAAAGATCTATAATTATATTTTGCAAGAAAAAATGAAATTCAGCTTCAGTAAGAATTTACAAAATCTGCGATTTTCTTTCGCTTAGAAGAAATGGATAAAAAAAAAAGAACAAATATATCCATACTACAAGAACTTAATATTGAAGAAGGCTGGCTGGTAAAGGCGATTAAACAGATAAAACTAAAATATTTTGAGACATTAAACATCATGATAATCTAGAGAAGACAGTTTTGGAAGGGTACATAATGGGAAAAAAGAAAGAGAGAAGACCAAAGCGAAGATGACTACAAGTCATCGTTGATAATCTGCAACTGGATGCATCAGCAGAAAAGCATCTTGCTTACAACCGAGAGACCTACGGGAGAGCTGTTAGGGAGGCAAAGTTACGCAAGGGACATGCAAATGACTAATTAACTGACTAGGAGAATTTCGTACCCTGTGAGTTTGTTGTCACAAACCATATTAAAAATAAATATTCTTTGTCCGAGAAGTAATAATATATCATTATCTTAGTTAGTCAGGACCAATTGAATGACAAAACATGAGGGCGGTGGATATAGAGAGACAGCCATATTACCTCATACTTCAGGGCAAAAAAGTCAAGGAAATAACTGTTTGTTTATCATTTATTCTAAATTAGTGTTACGAGTAATAAACTTGGCACTTTTAATCTCTCAGTTAACTGGAAATGTGTAGGAATACTTGAGTATCTGAAATTTGAGTCATGGATAAAAGGTCAGACAGCTTCTGATTTCAGCGTACGCTTGTAATTTTTAAACCTTTCTTCACAACACTGAAAACTATTGTAACTATTGCTCATAGGTTAGCAATTGAAAACTGCTCAGAGTGTAGGAATAGATTTAATGACCTATTGTCAACAGTGATTTAATCGTGTTTGAAGTTTATACATCGCTTCTTTCTATGATCCCAGAGTGATAGGAACAGCCCAGAACTCCAAGGACTTCTCTCGAATCTTCAGATGTCCAGTTGGTTCCTACATGAACCCTGAAACAAAGTGTGCAGTTTGGTAGAGTAGCACACTGCAATGGCAGGTTTACTGGTGATAAATTCGTTGGAACAACGATGTAGTTTTGTTGGCATGGTCTTCCATCTAGATAAAATTATGCATGAATTTGCTTAACAAACCTTCAGTATCGATATAGAATTGAAATTAACTATTTTCTTAAATGTAAATGGCAAACTTCATATCATTTTCCTGTGAAAATTTATTAACTTCAGTAGATAACTTCAAGTAACATTGTTTCTGAAGATTTTTACTTTATAAACTGTAGGTCATAGTGAACTTTAATCTGGTTAGATATATTCAGTACCCGACGATTTAAAAACTTGTTTTTCTGTCTTTGACTTTTTCAAGTAATAAAAATTTTAACACTAGTATTCGGGTGTTTCTGTAGTGTTTATATTGATTGTTATTAACGTTTTTTATATATTGAACTCATCATGATATATCAATGAAAACCAGGCTAGAAAAAAAAAGCTTAAGGGACGAAAGTGCAAGATTACGACAAGGACACAGATAACGTGGAAAATGTCATAATGCCTTTCTACTTTAATTGATTTTCATTTTAGACGTAAACCTACTACTTGTTACTGGACAAGATCTATTTCAGTTGCTGATCCTCTGTACACTCGGGACATGCCCATAAATGTTTGCATCAGGATGTCCTTTAGTGGTTTTGCTGATATAATTCCAATACAGTGTTGGATGTAAATTTCTCTTGCACTAGCGGATAGCTGGGATTTGTTTCCACTTTCTCTGATTACGTGTACGTCGTTGTGGCATGAGTAGCATGTACTGTGAAGAAGAATTTTTTAATTGATTCTTCAAATTGCTACTTAAAAGACTAATATATGTCTTGTTTGTCCTTTCTAATGTTTTCTTGTGGATTAGCTTTGGCTGCAAGTCGATCAGCTTTTTCGTTGAATTTAACTCCGAAATAAACCTAAACTTAATAAAGTAAGTGAGTGGAGGACTGTGATAAAACTTTTCTATCAGACCAGAGATAGTCAGACGCTTATGATGCTGTTTTACACAGAAAGATAGAAGAAAATTAAAGTGAGAAGGAACGGCAAAAGAGACAGTGAGATGAGCGCATAGAAAAGAAGCTGTAATAAACCAAGATTTCACATTCATTTCGCGCAACGTTGTATATGCAATAATATGCAAACTTTGCAATATGACGTTATAGGGTAGACTGGCTTATGTTTAGAAGGTCAGTTCCGCCAAGCCTTAAAGGACTTACAGAAAAAGGTAGAATACAGCGCCCTAACAAATGCAATCAATGAAACCACAAGGGCATACGGGATAGTTTGGTCACATCATCATCATCATCATCATCATCAGGTGCCGTGCTGACTGGATTTGGCTATTATGCTTCTCCAGAGTACACAATCCTTCATGCAGGCCATCAGCTTAATTAGTGATCTCCTCTCATACCATCTCGTCAAACTGTCCGGTATCATTTCTCTTGGTTTTCCTCTTGATCTTCTTCCCTCTATTTTTCCTGTTTTTATAATATTTTCAATACCCCTCTTCTCATTGCATGTCCTATGAAAGTACAGTGTCTGTCTCTTTTTTTTTTGACAAATCCTTTTTGTCTCTCCGGCTGTTCTCACACATTCTTCATTAGTTATTTTTGCTGTCCAGGGAATTCTCAACATTCTTCTAATAAACCACATTTCTACTGCTTCCAATGATTTTTGTGCAGACCTGCCTATTGTCCATGATTCACTTCCATATAATAAGATAGATTCAGTATAGCATTTTTGCTTGGCCTTTTATTTTCCTATTTCTATTCTGCATTTCCCATCTGAAGTTGTTACTGCTTCAAGGTACTGAAGATATTGGTCACATCCCTTGCATAAATATTTAAAATTCTGAGATAAAAGATAAAACAAATATGACTTTTATATAAAAGTATTTATTTTACTTAAACCTTTGCATACAGCTTCTACAGGAGCTTAAACCTTTGCATGCAACTTCTACAGGAGTCCAAAAATGGTTATTAAAAACTCCAAAAACGACTCATGAATCTGATATAGTATTGTGAAGAGTACTTGTTTTTTTTTTTAAGAATTAGATAATATCTAGAAGCGAAAACACATGATCGGAAGTTAAATTACTTATTTTGTCTATGCTGGGCGGGGGAGATAGCTTGTGGGGGGGGGGGGTTATAAAGGTCAATGATGTCAAGTTTGGAATAAAAGAGCCTAGCCCATAACCACGCGAGTGATAACCTGTTCTCACCATCTGCAACCCTGATGTGATAAATCATCTGAGTTTGTTTTTCTCCCACCTTCGCCTTTTCTTTGCTAATAAACTACATATGTATGACCTATTAGGTTCACAGTTACTATATTGTTTCGTAACAGCGCACATTCTTAACTCTCCGGGTATTCTGTACCTTAATCCTATAAGAGCATCTTTGATTGTGAAATGTGATGATGATCATAATGCAGATCTATGTTTTACAACTCAGGAATATTAACTGTAACGTGGCTTGTGAAGATCATCTAAGAGGTCAACGTCGTCATAACACAGTTGCCTTTATTGCACGACACCCGATGAAGATGAAGACAGTCGACATGATGAAAAGATGGCAAGTGACATATCAAATTACACAACAACAAACGAAGAACAGGATTTTCGGACGGTTAACTAATAAGAACTAAAGCCATCGCCATTGTAAACAAAAACTAACTTGTATAACTACATAGTCTTCCACGCGACTCAACTACACCTGCAGTTCTAACGAATAACGACCCAAGTCAATATTCACGCATACACTCTTGTTCGATCAAACCTAGATCTATCTCTCTCAAAAAGTACATACAAGGTTTATAGGCTCTCTCGACCAAATGTCTATCTCTCTCTCTCAAAAAGTACAGACATGGTTTATAGACTTACTGGATCAAATCTCTACCTATCTCTCTCAAGAAGTGTAGACAAGGTTTAGATGCTCACTCGATCAAATCTCTACCATTCATTCATTCATTTGCTTGTCCCTTGCGGAACTTTGCCTCCCAAACATCACTCCTGTAGGCCTCTCGGTTGTGAGCAAGATGGTCTGCCGCGGCTGCATCCATTTGCAGATCGTCAACGATGTCTTGCAGCCATCTTCGTTTTGGTCTTCCTCTCTTTCTTTTCCCATTATGTATCCTTCCAATACGGTCTTCTCTAAATTATCATGACGTTTAATGTGTCCAAATTATTTAAGTTTTCTCTCTTTAATCCTCTTTACTAGCCGGCCTTCTTCAATATTAAGCTCTTGTAGTATAGATATATTTGTTCTTTTTTGTGTCCACGATATTTGGAGAACTCTTCTGTAGAAAAGAAGGGCATTTATGTGTTTCTCAGCTTTTTGTTAAGTGTCAAAGTCTCACAGGCATATGTTGAGATGTTAAAGATGCATGCCCTTAAAAATCTTATTTTTGTGGTTCTGTCTGCTCTATACCAGCATCAAATATAGAAACTTTAAAAAACTTTAACTTGGAATTATTTTTAACTGATCTAAAAGATTCACCTCTTAGTACATTTTCCAGTTAACAAATCCAGATGAGGCTATTTCAAGATATTTCGAAATATTTTTGACAAACATGTCCCCATCAAAGAAATGAGAGTAAAACACGTAACAAAATCCCCGTGGATAACTCTCGATATATTGCAACTCACGAGGAAACGGGATGAAGCTCACAAAAGCAGAAATTTCAGTAGCTATCGTTCACTTAGAAATAAGGTGCAGTATTTAATTAGGCAGGAAAACAAAAATTACTTCAGAAATTTAGTGAAAGACAAAACTGATAGTAAATCAATCTGGAAAGCAATTAATACTCTTGTAAAAAAAAAGGAAGCAAACTGACCCACAAACACTTAACGGTGAACATACTTGCACTAACTTCAGTGAACATTTTAGGGAAGAAATTAGTATTCTAAAATCTTCATTACCGATTCCACATTGCGACCTGAGCGTGTTGAAAACTTTCAGCGACAGTAAATGTGTAAAGCTAAAACAAATTAATATTCCTTTCCTCACAGTCGGTGAGGTTTATAACTACATCCGGTCCTTAAAGAACACTAACTCAGCAGGATGTGATGACATTAGTAACAAGATTCCACGCTACGCTGCACCAGTTATCACAGACACACTAACATACTTATACAATTTGTGCATTGACAAACAATATTTCCCTAACGCTTTTAAACTCGCCGAAGTTTCTCCTCTTGTTAAATCTGAACAGACTAGTGACCTCTCAAACTATAGACCCATATTCATTCTGTCATCACTATCTAAACCTCTTGAAAACCATATACAAAAATTAACACTGCTCCACATGCAAGAAAACAATCTACTAATAGACCGTCAGTCAGGTTTTAGACCAAATTACTCCTGCCACACAGCATTAACTAAAATGACAGAAAGCTGGCTGTCTAATATAAATGATGACAAATTGTGTGGTGCTGTCTTTGTTGATTTCAAGAAAGCCTTCGATATGATTGATCATGAAATTCTTGCAAAAAATCTGGAAGGCTATAGATGACCTAACAAAATTTATTACATCTTTTCTCTCAGGTAGAAAACAAGTAGTTTGCTTTAGAAACAAAATATCTGGCTCGTCTGTGGTTGATACTGGTATTCCTGAAGGCTCCATTCTTGGTCCTCTTCTCTTTGCTACCTATATTAACGACCTACCACTACATTTAAAGCACTCTTCATGTGATCTTTTCGCTGATGACTGTACTGTTTACAATAGTGACCATGACATCAATAAACTACAGACAACGCTCCAAAATGATATAAACAGTTTGATTCAATGGAATAATAAAAATGGTATGTTGATAAACACCAATAAAACAACATCCATGCTCATCACTACAAGACAGAAACTGCAGAATGCAAAAAAACTTCTCTACAGCTTTGTGCTGGGGCTAAGGCAATAGAAAATGTTCATGAACATAAAACCCTAGGACTCATCATTGATCAAACATTTAACTTGGAATTCTCACATACATAAACTAACAAACTTGATTGCACGGAAAGTTTACCAATTAGCCAAAATTAAACACTTTATCGACAAAGACACACGAAAGATATACTACATATCACACATACAAACACACTTAAATTACTGTTCCACAATCTAGGATGGATGCTCAGTCTCAAACACAAAAAGGCTCCACTCACTTCACAAGCGAGCATTAAATCTGATTTGTGACAAACACCCAGTACAGACTGTAGATCAACACAAACAACTCAAAATTCTACCCCTCAAAAATATAATTATTTTTAACAAAGTTAAGTTTGTTCACAGAATTCTGTCGCACAATGCTCCGCCTTACTTATGGTCACTGTTTACGTATAATACTAAACATAGCCAGCGTTTAAAAAAAAACTGTCTTCTTCCTAAACCCAGGATTGATCTGTACAAGAAAAGCCTTGCATACTCTGCAGTACAGCTCTGGAACACCCTCCCCTACCATTTAAAATCCATTGGTAGTACTTCATCCTTTAACTCAAACCTGTTTCATTATTTACTTGCTTGTAATTATATGCCTCCATAAAATAACCAGCACTCTCTCAACACGTGACTCGCCAACCATCAAATACTAAAATGACATAGTTAGAAAAGCAACTTCTTAGATATTGTTAGAAATTATTTTAATGTCTGTTAAAAAAACATATGTTAGAAGATCTGTATTTACAATGTATTTTTGTTTATGTATATGTCTGCGTATGTATGTGTGCGTGAGTGCTATTTTATTAGGTTAATAACTTCTTCTCTTTTACTTTGAATGTATTAGTTAAATCTTACACTCTTTTGATATGTTTTTTTCCTAATTTAATTTGTATATTTGTACTAAATCAAGTGTGTGGGAAGAATGAAAGATGGAGTGATGAAGGGCAGAATGTAAGACAGGCCTGCGTGCCAAATTCTTTACCCTTGAAAAGTAAAGATTATTCATTCATTATTCATGCATTCTCCACAGATTCGTTATTTGTTTTACTTTCTGAAGAGCGATAGATGCCCTCCTTTTAATTTCCCTCATTGTATCTCCATTATTAGTTAGTAGTGATCCAAAATATTCAAAACTCATCATCATCTCTACCTATCTCTCTAAAAAAATACAGACAGGTTTATAGACTTACTGAATCAAATCTCTACTTATCTCTCTCAGAAGGTGCAGACAAGGTTTAGATGCTCACTCGACCAAATCTCTACCTATCTGTCTAAAAAAAATACAGACACGATTTATAGGTTCACTCGCCCCCATACATCTCATATGTTCCACGTCCAAGACATTTTACACTAACAAGTTAAGGGTGACTCTGGGGCGAGTACAATGAAAATTGATTAACTGTGTAACAGAATAGCAATTCTGTTCAGAGACTATTTGTGTATATGCTAATAGTTGTGTTCGCGTAGACCACAACTCATGTCGTTAGGAAAGTACGTGTGCAAAGCACGTCGTTAGAAACGTCCGTGTGCAAAGGACGTCGTTAAGGGGAGTCTTGGTTTGAACGTGGAACTGTGTGGACGTGTTTTTGTCGAGCTGTGTGATTGTCTCTAGAAATGTGGTAGAGAGAGCCTTGTTGTTAGAGTTAGTTTCTTGTTTTATTTTCCCTGTGCGAGTTAAGGTTTTTAGTAAGATTGTAAGTATGATTCTTTGTGTATAGATCATTGTAATGTTTTTCTTGCCCATATGGCGTAGAGTCTTCTCTCGCCGGGCACTGCTAAATGTAATTCTTGTTTAGCCTGATGGGTACGTATGCATCTTCACGATTGTCACCCTCATTTCTTGTCCATTAATAAATGTGTGTAGTCTGATGATGGGTTTTCTTAGAGTCCTTATTGCTGACCGGTTTGTTCGTTGAAAGACGGTCAAGTTACGTTGAGTTGTTGTATTTGTATTATTCTGTGGAGTTGGAAACCTGGGTGTCTTGTTGTGTTTTCTTGATGTATAATACAGAAAACTAGGTGATTGTTAACACCAGCAACAAGAAGAAGAGATTTCTAAGATAAACTGTACTCCACATGTAATCAATCAATCCAGTAGGAACCCATTTTTTTCGTAAGGAGAAATCCTGCTTTAAGTGGTGCCGTATCAGGCCACTCGTCACGTCCAGTGTGTTTGTTTACACGTTGAACAGTTCCTGCACGTTTTTTCTAGCCCACAGTTGTGTGTTGATAGTATGTTTCGTCAGTGGTTTTCAAGTTTTGGTTAGGGAATTGTATTTTTGTTAGTGTCAGAGACAGTTATCGTAGAAGTTATTCAAAGCGGCCATGATGTCCGGCCTACCTAAAAGTTTGTGTCACATCTAGTCCTGGGTCCTAGGCAGTGCAGCTACTGACGCTTACCTGTGCCTGCAATCAAGTCCAGTGAGACTGAACCTGAACTACAATCCGATGAGGAATCAGAGCGGTTTGTTCCAAGCGACATTTACTTCTCAACCAGCTCCATCCGGACAGGGGAGGTAACATGTTGTCGAAATTACCTGTTTTCCACAATTTCGGCAGATAGACAGGAGTGGACATTGATACATGGACAGTTTGGATTGTGCTCTTTATGTGTGGTGTAGGATTTAAGACATTGTAGATTCACTTATATTTGGAATAGACATTGTAGGACATTCTTCTCCAGTGTTATTAGCGGGACTTTCTTGAACACTTAATTTAGTGGTGATATTTGGACCAGTGCATAGACCTCTTGTTGCTTTTCATTTAACTTAGGACTTCATTGTAGTTAGTTAGTTAGTGCGTGGTATGGTATTTCATTGAATTTCTTTTCTATGTTTATTAGTTGGATGGCATTCGTACATGACATGAATAATTGATATGCCATTGTTTTGAAACTTGTTGACATTGCTGTATATGGTGGCATTGTATTGATTCCAGTGGTAAATGCTAACAATAAGTGGGGTGCACTACGGATAGACGCACGATGGCCTCAGCTCCATCCACGCCAAATTTGCTGGGTTTATTGCAAGATACCTTGTCCCAAGTCAGCAATGACCTGAGGTTTTCCCACGTCATGTCCGCTGTCGCAAAGTTCGACGGGGATCCAGCCAAACTGAAACCATGGCTGGATGAGATTAATAAGATTATGGACATGCGGAATGCTGATGTGCCCAGTAAGAAGAACTTGGTGTATTTACGCACCACAGGTTCCCTGGCAGAGTTCGTTAAACAGCGTCTCCAGATTCAAGAGACATGGGAGGAGTTCGTATCTGTTTTATTAGCACGATATGGGGTGCTGCAGACTCCTCAGGAGGCCTGGCATACGCTAGCCTCTACTCGACAGTCTCCTGGAGAGCCCATTCAAGCGCTGGCTGATCGCATCAGTGAGGCGGCTAGAGTTGCTTACTCTGAGGCGGAATGGGTAACTCCGTTGGCGCAGAGGCAAATGGTGCAGTCGTTTGTAGATGCACTACTTTCTAGAGCATTAAAATCAAAATTATTAAGAGATAAACCTGTTCTATTTTCACAGGCGGTGGACTTAGCCTTACAAGAAAATGACCTCATGAAGTCGGTGAACCTTAGTTGTAGTTCCCGACAAGCTTTTATTTCAGGTTCTCGACCGACCAGTGAGGTGACGACACATAGAGAGTCCCCTTTTATGGATTCGCAGAGAGTACAGTTAGTCTCTCATCAGGAGAACTCTCGACGGACATCTTCACACTTCGAAGAAGGTAGGATAGACCACCAGAGGTCGAATACCAGGAAGGCTAAACCTGCGAGTACACTACCACAAGAAACTAGGTCTTGTTATAATTGTGGAAGGAGAGGTCACATAGCCCGATTTTGTAGGCAGAGTGTAAGGAAGGATCGTGTACATTTAAACTGACAAGTCGGCGCATGAATAGCTCCCATGTGTCCGACCGTATCTTTACACCATCTAGATCTGCCAAACACTCTGTCTCATTTTCGCATGCTACACCATTACTCTCGGTGGCTGCGAATCCCCCGACTCCTACTTCTGTCCTTGTTTCTATTGATACTTTTAGAATTAGAGCATTGTTAGACACAGGAGCTAGTGTCTGTCTTATCAAGGATTCTGTATACAGATCCTTACGTTCTGCTCCTAAGCTCTTGCCCGCTACAATTACTCTGCAGACTGTTACTGCAGCTTCCATGAGAGTAATTGGCAGAGTTTACTTACCTATCTCTATTGCTGGTGTCACTGTTTCTCATTGCTTTTATGTTGTTCGCAACATGAACCGTTCTGCCATTCTTGGGCGTGATTTTTTGTCTCGTTCTGGTGCTGTCATCGATTACAATTCTAATACACTTAACATACATAACAAGAAGATTCCTTTAGAGTTAGATGCACACATTGCTTCTATTCTTCGTGTCCAGTTTTCTTCTCTTCTTTCTCCACGTTCCGTCAATCTTATTCCTCTTAAACTGAAAGCCCAACCATATTTTCCATCTGGCAATTCTATATGGTTCAGGGTCTTGAGACACCATTCTTACTGTCCCAATCGGAGATAGAGTTGGTAGACTCAGTATGTGAGCTCCACACTAATCGTTCTCCCGTGTTGACTGTAATTAATCATTCTAGTAAACACATCGAGCTCAGACGTGGATGTGTTTTAGGAAAATTGACACCATTCACGGAGTCAGTTGACTCTATCCAGCAAGCTTCTGGTACTGAGGAGACAACACCTGACAGTCGTTCTGAGACTATCGTTCGACAGGTTCAGTGCCCTGAAGTGCACAAGGACATAACATCCAGGTTGTTGACGCAGAACAAGGATGTCTTTGCCTTGACTGATTCCGAGATTTCGCATACCTCGACAGTGCAGATGGAGATTGATACAGGCGATCATCCGCCAATCTCCAGGAAACCCTACCGCACTCCGTTGGCGAGTAGAGAGGTGATAGAGAAGGCCGTCGAGAATATGTTGCGTGACGGAATAATTTCTCGCACGATCTCAGAGTGGTCATCACCAGTTGTCTTGGTGACTAAGAAAAATGGTACCCATCGTTTCTGCTGCGACTACCGTGCACTCAGTGCGGTGACCCGTTCATTGTCATATCCTTTGCCACGCATTGAGGACATCCTGAGCACGATCGGAAAAGCCACATTTTTCAGCACTTTGGATGCTCGTTGTGGCTTTTGGTGTATTCCCTTGTCCAAGGACGCTCAGCAGAAGTCAGCATTTCGCTGTCATCTGGGTTCTTTCTGTTTTAATTACATGAGCTTTGGTTTAAAAGAGGCACCATCTACCTTTGTCGCACTCATGGACACAGTATTACAGGGCTTAGGCAAGTTTGCACAAGCCTATATTGACGATATACTGGTGTTCACTGATGGAACGATCGAAGATAATGTTCGCGATCTTCAGGCGGTATTCGACCGATTGCGCGAGCACTAGGTCAAGCTCAAACCATCCAAATGTCACTTTGCGGCCTCTGAGACAAAGTATCTCGGGTATGTCATCAGCCGGTCAGGCATATCTCCTGATCCTGAGAAGGTCAGAGCCATTGTCGACATGCCGTCTCCTTTGAATGTGAAGGAGGTGCGCTCTTTTTTGGGGACGTGCAGTTACTATCGACGTTTCATTCCCCACTTTTCGGAGATTGTGGCTCCCATAGTAGACCTCACCAAGAAGGGTCATAGGTTCAAATGGTCTCCAGTCTGTCAAATGGCGTTCGAGTCTTTGAAGGATCGCCTTGCGAAGGTACCGCCTCTCTCGCATCCTGACTTGCATAAGCCACTTACATTGTATACAGATGCTTCCAATGTTGCGGTTGGAGCCTGTTTGGTGCAGACAGCCTCCTCTTCTGATGGACTCTCAGTTGAAGAGCCCTTATATTTCCTTTCGCAGAAGCTGTCGCGCTCGCAGACTAAGTGGTCTACTTTCGAGAGAGAAGCGTATGCTGTCCATTACGCCACGCAGAAGTTGAGATATTTTCTGGCGAATAGACACTTCGCTGTGAAGACTGACCATAGACCCTTGGTGGACGCATTTATCAGCAAACAGGAGATGTCAGACGTCAAGTTGCAGAGGTGGTTTGCTAACCTTCGCACCCTGGACCTTCAGATGTTCTTTCATCCAGGTGCGCGGGAGACAACGTTGGCAAGTTTCGATCGTGCCACTTCTCTACCAGTACCAGTTCACGTTCTTGATGGGGACGTCCCTCAGTCACAGGGACCTGGGGCATATGTCGTAAAGTCGGTGAGCGTTGTGGGGGCCTATTCACCGGCAGAGCCCCAACTTGTTGTAGATTGCTCTGTGCAGACTGACTTGCCGTGTCCCTGTCAGCAGAAAGAGAGAGTAGAGCGGGCGACTAATACATCGTGTCCTATGGTTCAGGACGTCGCCATTAATGTATCGTTGCCTGGTGGGACCTTTCAGCGGCAGTATCAGCAAGATCGTTGTAGATCTTACCTGCCACGTCCCATTAGACAGAGATTTTCTCTTCCGCCGCCTCCTCGTTTTGTTCCCAGACTCCCACCGTGGTACCTGAAGGAAACCCAGCAGAGAGTGGTCCTTAGAGCTCCTCCCTCAGACCACTATATGGAGGTGGATGCTTCCGCCTCAGCAGTTCCTATGTCGGTGGATGACTTGCGACCTCGGCATAGGCGGAAGAAACGGAAGAGAGCCGATATCTGCCATCAGTCTCAGAAGGAACACTGTCCTCACAGTGAAGATTATTTCCATGAAGAGACTTCACCTAGTGCCGATTGCGTTACGGAGATTGACCAGTTGTACGTCTCCGATCGTAAGCTCGTTGTGGCAATAGAGCAGATAATGGATACCGTGGACTTAGAAACGTTCACGATGAAAGATCTCCATAAAGTACTTATGGAAAAGTTCCCACTATTGGAACTAGATGGCAGGAAGCAGTTCATAGAACATGTTGTGATCAACATATTAACTGCGCTTAATTCTACTGTATAGTTAGAAATCTATAGGGATTTCTAAAGAAAAGCACAATAGACTCTAGTTGGGTAGTGTTCTTCATACAGGAGTTCATCCTTTGTTTCTATCCTATTTCTATGGCAGTAGAAATAGATGGTGTCGTTCATAGCACTCATTATTTGCAATGTTGTAAATATGTATATTCTGTTTGCACAACAAATGTTTAACGTACTTATTTTGTACAAATTGTGCGTGCATGAAATTTTTTTTTGTAGCTGTATATTCAGCTTTAAATTCATTGTTATCGCTCACAGTTCGTGAGAGTTTTCTGTGCAAGTTCGCAATTTTTAGTTTGTTTGAAGATATTTGATGGCCAAATAACTACCTTTAGGGGGTGGGGAGATATTCTGTAACAGAATAACAATTCTGTTCAGAGACTATTTGTGTATATGCTAATAGTTGTGTTCGCGTAGACCACAACTCATGTCGTTAGGAAAGTACGTGTGCAAAGCACGTCGTTAGAAACGTCCGTGTGCAAAGGACGTCGTTAAGGGGAGTCTTGGTTTGAAAGTGGAACTGTGTGGACGTGTTTTTGTCGAGCTGTGTGATTGTCTCTAGAAATGTGGTAGAGAGAGCCTTGTTGTTAGAGTTAGTTTCTTTTTTTATTTTCCCTGTGTGAGTTCAGGTTTTTAGTAAGATTGTAAGTATGATTCTTTGTGTATAGATCATTGTAATGTTTTTCTTGCCCATATGGCGTAGAGTCTTCTCTCGCCGGGCACTGCTAAATGTAATTCTTGTTTAGCCTGATGGGTACGTATGCATCTTCACGATTGTCACCCTCATTTCTTATCCATTAATAAATGTGTGTAGTCTGATATGGGTTTTCTTAGAGTCCTTATTGCTGACCGGTTTGTTCGTTGAAAGACGGTCAAGTTACGTTGAGTTGTTGTATTTGTATTATTCTGTGGAGTTGGAAACCTGGGTGTCTTGTTGTGTTTTCTTGATGTATAATACAGAAAACTAGGTGATTGTTAACACCAGCAACAAGAAGAAGAGATTTCTAAGATAAACTGTACTCCACATGTAATCAATCAATCCAGTAGGAACCCATTTTTTTTTGTAAGGAGAAATCCTGTTTTAACTGCAACAAACTACAAAAGGAATTTAAATTACAAAAACTTTAAATAGTTATCTACCCTGTTGCATATTCTGCTACAATTCAGCACTCTTGATCTCTTTTTCCATCTACACTAGCCTTCAGTACAAAGGCACCACTTTATCGAACTAATATGAAGCATGAAATATTTATTTCGTTGTTGTACTCCACGTTTCTGATCCATAAGTGACGGCCGGTCTTATTATAGTTTTGTAGATTACTATTATTGGTGTTTTAACAGGATTTTAGATTTTAACAGGTGTTGCAAGGAGAAGCATATTTTATTCCCTATCTGTAAACTTAAACATTTTGGACATATTAAACGTCATGATAATTTAGAGAAGGCCGTATTGGAAGGATACTTAATGGGAAAAAGAAAAAGAGGAAGACCAAGACGAAGATGGCTGTAGGACATCGTTGACGATCTGCAAATGGATGCATCAGCAGCAGGCCATCTTGCTCACAACTGAGAGGCCTACAGGAGTGATGTTTGGGAGGCAAAGTTCCGCAAGGGACATGCAAATGAATGAATGAAATGAAATGATCTGTAAACTGATGTTTATGATGTGAATTGCATGCAAGAAAAAACAGAGAGCCTGTCTTCACTGGCTAGCAACATAGGACTTGAAATTAACAAGGAAAAAACAAAAATAATGAAAAATCCCCATCAATCAAAATGGAAAAATACACATAGAAGTGACAGATATTGAAGAAGTCAATCAATTTGCATACCTTGGCAGCTACATAGACCAGGATAGTGACACTAGAAACGAAGTTAGGATCAGAATTGCAAAAGCAGCATCAATCTTCAAGAAACTTGAGAACATATGGAATTCAAAAGTTATAAGCACAAAAACCAAGTTAGGACTATTCAATTCAAATGTAATATCCACCCTCATTTATGCATGCGAAAGCTGGAAAACAACTAAAGAAATAGAAAAGAAATTAGACTCTTTTGAAAACAAATGCATAAGGAAAATACTCGGCATCAAGTGGAACGAAGTAAAGAACAATGCAGAGATAAGACAGATGACTGAACAACAACCAGTCTCATGGTGATCAGGAAAAGAAGATGGACACATGTTGGTCACTTGATGAGAAGAAATGATCATAGAATCCAAAAAATTCTATCAGGTGGAACACAACAGGCCGAAGAAAAAGAGGCAGACCGCGTGAAACTCTGAAGAGGACATTGTTAAGAGAGGCCAAATTAACAGGCATAAAATCCTTTGATGAGGTTGAAAGACTCACCGAAGACAGGAAAAATTGGCGAACTACTTTGCGAGCCCTCTGTGACGTTTAATGGCACGGGAAGGATATAAGATAAGATAAGAAACTGATTTTAATTTCGTCACTTGATATATTGCTTCTGTTGAAGGTTGTGCCTAGATATCTGACAGATTAAAGAGTAAAACTGGTTCTAGTAATACACGTAGATAGAGGTTTATGGTACTGAGATACAAAGCGATAGAGGGAATGAGAAAAGTGATAAAATACACACAAAATGAAAATCATACAACATCCAACATTTCGATGTGAGCCTTTTTCAAGGATTACATACAAAAACAAACACAGCATAAAATAAAGTAAAAGAAGAAAAATGAAAACGAAAAAGCTTAGCTTTGTGACATCCCTCCTTGTGCACAATACAATTGCATGCGCCCTAAAGACAAGGTTGAGAGACCACAAAGGAAAACAAACTGAAGCAATCGGACGTCAGCCGTGAAAAGGAGAGAACGATTCGGGTGTATGTTTGGGGGGTGGGGGCTCGGGAAAGAGATCATGAGGCAATAAATACCTTTTGGCCGCTAAAGAAGAAGGTCTCGATGTTTTGGGTTAAAGAAGGGAAGCTGCGAGATAAGATGAAACTGATGAATGAAGAAATGTAGCTGAATGCTCCAGGCTAAGACAAGAAAGTAGAGTATAAATAGCAAAAAATAGGTAGAAATTCTAAAGTAAGCTAATAATAAAGGTATTGTTAAATCCCTCTGGGCGGAGACAGCCTACCTGGAATTCTAGAGCCTTCCGAGATGAGATCGTACATCAGAAGAACAGAGATATCATATTTTCCGCTGTGGTTTCTTTGGCAAAAGTGTTTTGCCACAGGAGTCCATGCCCTCTTGGAAATATTGCTAAGATGACGAAAACGGTCTCCTAAGCGTAAACCGATCTTCCCTATATACTTTATATCGCAACGTTTGCACATAATGGTATAAATGACATTGCGTGAAATGCAAGTGAAGCGTTCCTGAACTGATAATGTGGACATAAGAAAGGAGATCTGACTAACCTCAATAACAAATCTGTTCCGCAACACTAATCTTTTATACTAAGACGGGGTCTTTGGCCACATGCTCCAACCCCCAACCTGGAGGACTAAGGTGCAAGTTTCGTCTGACCCGTACCCGGGCAGAGCTTCCCAGACTTATTGGACCTGCCAGGATTAAAACTTAGTGTAGCAAAACAAAAGTACGTTTGATTCATAGAAAACTGAACTCAGAGATGAGAGCGGCTGGACAGCCTGTTTAGGAGCTGTTGAAAAGCTTTACGAGTTAGCAGATCAGAAGAGCAAGACGGGGGGGGGGGGGGGGGGTAGAGAAACCAACTGTGTCCCGTATGTCTCTGTGGTTCCATTGATTAAACTGGTAGTCACTGTATTATCTGCCTTTTTGAAAAATCTCGTTCAAGTGTTGGCGGAACTGATGGTCTATACATAAGCCAGTCTTCCCTATAACATTATACAAGGGTCGTTTGATCGGTAAGGTAAATTTAAATGAGGTGGCACAGATTTTTTTAATCTTAGATGGTTTTATTTTGACTCCTTTTTGCCAAACTATGCCCTCCTAACAGCTCTCCTGTAGTCCTCTCTGTTGCAAGCAAGATGCCCTGCTGCCGATGCATCCATTTGCAGATTATCAACGATTTCTTGCAACCATCTTCGCCTTGGTCTACCTCTCTTCTTTTTTTCATTATGTACCCTTCCAAGAAGGTCTTCTCTAAATTATCACGACATTTAACGTAATCAAAATATTTAAGTTTTCTCTCTTTAACCCTCTTTATACTAGCCAACCTTCTTCAATATTAAGTTCTTGTAGTATGGATATATTTGTTCTTTTTTGTATCCATTTCTTCTAAGCGAAAGAAAATCGCAGTTTTCGTAAATTCTTACTGAAGCTGAATTTCAATTTTTCTTTTAAAATATAATTCTAGATCTTTCTTACATTGTACATATTTTAAAGTGTGGATGTATGTGCTGGTATGAATTTATTTTCTGCTTTCTTCCAAGTGCAGTTACTTCTTCTGAACCTGCACGTTTTTCTTGCATAAACATTTACGAACCTGAATTTTCCTGGCTGTGGACATCGTTTTCGACAATATACTTAGCTGCTTCTTCAGTTTCTACAGAACACCACATCTGTCATATTCACAAAAAAGTGAGTTTCATTTCATAATCTAATAATATGTACCAGGCTTCATGCATGAAGTTCGGCAACAGACAACAGAAGACAGAAAAAATAAAAGAACCTAAACATATTCACATATTGAGTACTATATTAAAATGCGACAATTGCCATTTTAGCGGTTTGAGAGGATATGTCCGCAGTTGTAGTGGTTGTTGCAGTAGCAGTAGCTATAATTGTAATAGTTGTAGTAGCAGAGGTATTAATAACTCTAAAAACTGATGGCAGCAGTAATAGTTGTTGAAGTAGCAAAACTAGAAGTGGTGCTTGTAGAAATAGTAACAGCAGCAGCAGCACCAGTAGTAGTAGTAGTAGTAGTAGTAGTAGTAGTAGTAGTAGTAGTAGTAGTAGTAGTAGTAGTAGTAGTAACCGTAATATTAGTCGTCATAGTAGTAGTAGTAGCTGTAATAGTAACTCCAGAAGGTGGTAGTAAAGCAAAAATAGAAGTATGAAGATTCAGTAATAGTAGTAGTAGTAGTAGTAGTAGTAGTAGTAGTGTAGTAGTAGTAGTAGTAACAGCAGCAGCAGAGTACATTTTGTGTACTGATACTATGCATCATGGTGAACTGACCTGAGCAAAGTTGATGAAGAAAAGTTGATCAATTGAAAAACTGAAGCCTGGAAGAAACGGTTCCTCACTTCCTCTGACCTCCACAAATTTTCTGTACTCTTAAAAGACAGGAAGACACCAAGTCAGGTCAGTTATCTTTTTTTAATTAAATGATTTATTTGAAACCACTGGGGATAGAGTAGTTTTCTATATTTACTTCGATCGATAAGGCGTCCAAGTGAAGATTTCTACCTAGCCGGTTTCAAACTTACATCTTACATCCTTCATGTGCCGCTACAAGTAACACAGGGCTTGCATGGTAGCTTTCTAAGATTTCCTGTTTCAGGTAACTTTTCAACCTCATTAAGAGGTGTAATTCCTACTAAACAGGCCTCTCTTAACGTCATCTTTAGAGTTTCACGTGGTCGACCTCTTTTTCTTCGGCCTTTTGTGTTCCACTTGATAAGTTGTTTTGTATTTTTTGGTTGTTTCTTCTCATCACATGACCGACATATGTCCATCTTCTTTTTCTGATCACCCATGAGACAGGTTGGTGTTTGCTCATCTGTCTTATCTATGTGGTGTTCTTGAATTCATTCCATTTTATATCGATTATTTTCTGAGGCATTTGTTATCAAAAGATTCTAATTTATTGTCTATTTCTTTAGTTGTTTTCCAGTTTTGACATGCATAAATGAGGGTGAATATTACTTTGAACTGAATAATCGTAACTTGGCTTTTGTCCTTATAACTTTTTAATGCCATATGTTATCATGATTCTTGAAGGTCAATGCTGCTTTTGCAATACAAATTCTAACTTCCTTCCTGGTGTCATCATCCTGGTCTATGTACCTGTCAAGATACGCAAAATGGTTTACTTCTTCAACAGCTGTTCCTTCCTTCTATGTATATTTTCCTTCGTGGTTAATGAGAATTTCATTATTTTTTCCTTGTTAATTTCAAGTCCTATTTTACTAGCCATTGAAGATATGGTATCTATTTTTCCTTGCTTTGATTTCACATTGCCACTGGTAAGAGTTATGTCATCTGTAAAATCAAGATCTTCCAGTTGGGCTTCATGTACTCAATCAGTGCTCTTTTTACCTGTGCAGTATTTTTTTATTATGAAGTCTATGGCAATTCCAAACGGCAACCGAGATAATATACATCTTTATTTCACGCCTGTTTCAGTCTGGAACCATTCACTCATTCCTTCCTCTGTGTTGACTGCACAAACATACCCATTGTAGAGGTCTCTAATGATTTTTATAATCGTAGATGGTTTTATTTTCAAACTTCTTGCATTTCAACGAATTTTTTTTTAAATCAGAGATGAAACAAGTGCATCATTTAATTTTGTCTTAACAGCTTCTTGGGTAATTTAGCAAGGGCATATAAAAGCTACAACATGAAGATCAGTGCTGAAAAAACTAATGCCAAGACCATGGCGAGGGAAGAAATCTGAACAAAGATCGTAGACAACCAGCCCTTGAAACTTGTGAAACACTTCAAATACCTAGGCAGCAAAATATCATTCTCTGTGAAAATTCACGATGAGATTGGGAACAGATGCAATTAAAACAAATCAGGTCACTGAACAAATAACTCCTTTACTGAAAAATATATCAGAAATGAAAGAAAAAGGGTACTGTATACCACAATTTTACTCTCAGCTTTATGCTATCAGTGTCAAACATGGGCATTAACAGCCGATAACAAAGAAAATCATAACGACAGAAATGAGATGTTTAAGGAGAATACTAAATGTTATAACAGTATATGTTATGGTGTATGGGAACTAAGCAAGTAAAGTACTGCCCGTCTTAGTTGTTCCCCTTGAATGATCAGTGTCCACGTCACAGTTAACATGTGACTTGAGGTTCGATTATTACTTGAACCCAAGACTAGCGAGAAACAAAGAAAATCATAGTAATGAGTATGCAGGCTGAATGAGTATTCTACTGAGAATATTGTTCATCACCAGAAAAGTATTTAGAAAGTTCGAGATCCTAGGGACAGCGTGTGTAGTAACGAGATCCTAGGAGACAGCGTGTGTAGTAAAGTCACGAGATTGGAAAAGCGCGAGAAAAAAATCTCGGAATTTCAGAGAAAAGTTGGTAACATAAAAACTGGAATAGAGATAGAGACACTAGCTTCGGATTAGGTTCAGAGAAGGTTCAGATTGGTCTAGATGAGGTTCACTTTTAAGTTCGGATTGGAATATTTTAGGTTGGATTTGGAGTCAGAGAATAGTTTCAGTCTGACTACGATGTAGAAGTTTTTTCAAAGATGTAGATCAGTGCTATTATAGTTTCTCGTGTGCCTTGTTAGGACAAGAAGGCTCACAACAAAATGAGCTAGGATGAAGATCAGTGCTAATAGTTTTTCTTGTGTCTTGTTAGGACATGAAGGCTCACAACAGAATGAGCTAGGATGTAGATCAGTGCTATTTTACGAGGGGTGATTGATAAGTTCTCGGCATTGGGTTCAACGACAACTTTTTGGGGTTATTTCTCAACATAGTCCCCTTGCAAGTTCATGCACTTAGTCCAGTGATTCTGGAGCATACGGATCCCTTCTTTGTAAAAGTAAACATCTTGTGCCAGTAGAAAGTGGTCTACAGCATGAATGACGTCATCATCTGAAGCAAATTTGCGACCACTGAGCTCTTTTTTTGAGTTTGGTAAACAGGTATTAGTCCGAATGGGCCAAATCTGGGGAATAAAGAGGATGCTCGAGAATCTGGAAGCCGCATTCATGAATGGCAACCATTGAAACCCCCGTCTTGTGTACTGGACCATTGTCTTGCTGAAAGATGACTCCTCTCGTCAATTTCCTTCCACGATTTTCCTTCAGTTTGACCCGCAGTGTCTTCACAAGAATAGCCTAATAGGCCCCGGTGACCATTCTGCCCTTTTGAAGATAGTCTACCAATAGCACACTTTCTGAATCCCAAAAGATGGAAGCCATCACTTTGCCTGCAGACAGAACCACCCTTGCTTTCTTTGGATGTGGGGATCCATGCTGTTTCCACCGCTTTGACTGTTCTTTGGTTTCTGGTTGAAAATTATGAACCCAAGTCTCATCCATAGTCACAAATTGCTGAATAAACTTTTCAGGATCTGCAGAAAAATGGCCAATATTGTCTCTTGACATGTTGAGACGCTGTAGTTTGTGATCAGCCCCAGTAAGTTTCGGGACCCATCGAGAAGAGACCTTTGTCATTTGAAGATCATTGTGAATAATGGCGTGAACACGTTACTGGGAGATGCCCAACTCAGTAGCAATGTACCGCTCAGTTAGTCGTCGAACATCCATTATCATGTCTTGGATTCTGCAGGTGGTTTCATCGGTGGTTACCGTTATTGGTCTTACTGGACGGGGATCGTCTTCCATACTCTCCATTCCATGTTTCAATTGAGCTGCCCATTCCTTCACTGTGCTGAAAGAAAAGGCACTCTCCTATAGAGTCTCCACCATATCCCAATGGATCTCCTTCGATGATAAGCCCATGATGAAGAAGTAGCGAATGACTCCTCAATGAGAAATTTTATCCATTTTCTCAATTTTTGCCACCGCTTACTACTTCAGTAGCTTGTAAAAAAAATTGGTTGTAGTTAATTTCTTGAAATCTGGTGTTTATCGTACATTAATCTGATCTACAAATGCACCCAATATCAATTGTGTGTTTCAAGTATTTGTACCGTATGCCGATAATTTACCAATCACGCCTCGTAGTTTTGTCTTGTGCCTTATTAGAACAATAAGGCGTGGAACATTATGATCAAGGATGTAGATCAGTGCTATTATAGTTTTTCTTGTGCCTTGTTAGGATAAGAAGGCGTGCAACATTATGAGCTAGGATGTTGATCAGTGCTATTACAGTCATTGTGAGCTAGAATATAGATCAGTGCTATTATAGTTTTTTCTGAGATTTTAAGTTGTAAATCGCTGAAATGATTATGCGTATGAAGATTATTATGACTTGTTAGAATGGTGTAGAGCAGTTAAGCCGGGAATCTTGCAATGTAACATTTTCCTGCCTTTGGCATCATCTTCACCTTCATTTCTTCACACCTCATTTTGCCCATCACTAAATATGTCTTAGATTTGTATTACTTTCAACAAGTATTTGTCTGGTATTGAGTTGATGCTTTGTCAGTGTCGTCGAGCGAGTGCCAGTTAATTACAGTCTAGTTATGTGCTGTTATGGAGGCAAAGTTCCGCAAAGGACATGCAAATGAATGAATGAATGAATCTGTGACACATGTGTTCTTGTGTAGATCGTGGGTAAGCCTGGGTATTGTTGTGTTACTTTGCATACAGTGTAGTAACAGTTGTGCTAGCTGGTTCAACATCAGAGATCAGTTAAGCAATCAACAGTGAGTAGTACTCAAGAAGAGAATTAAAAGTAGCATAAGTACAAATTAGCAGTAGAAACTATCTATATTAATTCCTACTTCAACTTTGCCTTTCTTGAAATTTGTTGGAATTATTCTGCTTTAATGTGACAAGAGGAGATAAAGTAAGAAATGACACCATCAGGGCAAAGGTTGGAATAACACATATATTACACTATATTCAGAAACAGCAAGCCAAATTGTGTGGCCATGTTACAAGATTACCACCATACAGTATACCACAGACAACATTCACGCTAAGATTTGTAGATAACACAGAGAGAGAGAGAGAGAGAGAGGGAGAGACGCCCACACAAGAGATGGAGAGAATGAAGGAATGAATTATCTTTATTTTTAAATAGTAAAGAATTGGGCACGCAGGCCCGTCTTACATTCTGTCCTTCATCACTCCATCTTTCATTCTTCCCAGACACTCGATTTAATACAAGTACACAAATTATATTAGGAAAAAAAAACAAAATAATGTAAAATTGAACTATATATACTACTAAACAAAAGTTAAGGGCCAGTCATTAATTTCAAGCATCTGTTTATTTTGATTGCCGTACTAAAACTATAAATAAAACATTGTAGAATCTTGATTAAACTGCGTTATCAGGCAGTCCTTTATGCAGCCGGGGCATAAACAACACTAACTGTTCAACAAGTGTAAAAAACACGTGCAGTAGCATCGTCGTAGACAAATTGTTAGAGCAATTTTAAGTGTCAGCATGACCCAGCAGGTAATTAAATCGTGCTGATTTGTGCTGCATATGCACGAGGCATCCTTAGTGAATACTTCTCACCTTCCAATCATTTTTATTAAAACGGTTTAGGGGTATTTTTGTCATTTGAAAAACACCAGCCACCGCGAAGGCGTTTTAGCAGCTTTGAGAGCCATCGGATCATAGCCTTGGTTGAAAGCGGTTTATCTGGCCGTGAAGTTGCACGGCGTTCGGGGATGTCCCATTCTATCATCCAAAGGCATTTGTAGCGATTTCGGGCAACCGGAGAAGTAGAAGATAGGCATCGGTCAGGCCCACCTCTTTGCACCAGTGGACAAGATGACAGATACCTGCAGCTGTCAACATTTCTCTACCGGACAGTAACGTCTTCCATTCTCAGAAACCAGCTAATAAATACGGCAAACGTCATTGTTAGCGGCAGAACAATTCGCGGGCGTTTAAGATACTCTTGGCTGGCTTCACGACGACCAGCAATAAGAATACCTCTTACTCCATCTCACCGCAGAGCTAGAGTTGCCTGGTTCCGTCTGCACATCCGTTGGACGAGGTGCCAGTGGGGTGACATTCTTCTCACGGACGAATCCGCTTCAGTATGTCCTTCAGTGATGGCAGAATCCGTGTTTGGAGAAGGCCAGGGGAGCTGTTCCATGACGCCACTATCCAAGAGGTGGATCGTTATGGAGGGGGATCAATCATGGTCTGGGGTGACATCAGCAGGCACGGCAGGACTCCCCTCCATGTCATTCATGGCACCATAATCGCCCCGCGATACCTGTATGAAATTCTGCAACCCATTGTCCAGTCTGCCTTGCAAGCCATAAGTGCAAGGGCAATCTACAAGACGATAATGCAAGACCAAATCGGGGTCGTGTCGTAGAAGATTTTCTTCAACAGCAAAGGATTATTAGAATCAATTGGCCAACTCGGTCGCCAGATCAGTCGCCCAATGAGCACATTTGGAATGTCTTAGGCAGACGGGTTTCAACAAATCATCCTCCACCTGATGATGTCACCCAGCTGACCCTTTTCCTTCAACAAGAGTGACAGGCCATTCCACAGAATGTCCTAACAACCCTGGTTAACTCGATGAGGGAACGGTGAGTTGAATGTCCGGCAGCGAACGGTGGCCACACGCGATACTGACATATTTGTTGTTTGAAGACCACTTTTGTGAATTTTTGGACGAGAGGTGAGTAATTTCGCCAGCTTGCTGTATGTGTATTCCAATTTCGATTTGCAAATGGAATGACTGAATTTGTTCAGTTTTAAATGCTGTTTTCCTTTGTACTAATGGCTTGTGTGTTAGTCAGTTGATTTTGTTTGTGTAAGAACTGAAAAAACGTCCCTTAACTTTTGTCCAGTAGTATATTACATTCACAGGATAAGATCAGAAGAAATTAACCTAACAAAATATCTCTCACACACGATTGCATGCTTACACGCATGCATACACGCACACTCACACACAAAGGCATATACACAAACAAAAATACATTTTAGCACTCATTAAAATAATTTCTAACAATATTTAACAAGTTACTTTTCGAACAATGTCCTTTTTAGAAATTGATAGCTGGTGAGTCATATGTTAAGAAACTGCTGGTTATTCTATGCAGACATGTAGTTACAAGCAAGTAAATAATGAAAATGTTTTGAGTAAGAGTTACTAATGGATTTTAAATGGTAGGGAAGGGTGTTTCACAGCTGTAATGCAGAGTATACAAGGCTTTTCTTTGTACAGATCAAACCTGGGTTTAGGAAGAAGACAGTTTTTTGAAACGTTGGTTATGTTTTAGTGTTATACGTAAGCAGTGACCACAAGGAAGGCAATGACAGAAGCATTAAATATCCCCTTATATGAAGCAAATCGCTGAGCCTTAACAAGACGCCTGTTTGAACAACGAAAGGTATATGTAAAAAAAAAGTAAGTAGTAAAGATAGTCCCATAGCAAATGCCGTAGGGGGTGAAGCGTTAGAGACCTCATTATGCTGGGTCATCAGCGTATGAGGTAGGGTGACCAGTTCCTTTCCTCGCTGGCTTTACTTCCCAGATTTTCTCTGGTACCCATTTTACGAGGCTGGGTCGACCTCGGGGCCGTATTGGTCGGAAAAGGAATCCCGCTCAGCTGGGGATTCGAACCCTCGACCATTTGGTTGCTAGACGAGTGCTCTAACCACTACGCTAGCCGGCCCCCGAAAGGTATATGAGGAAGAGATAAGACAAGGTTCTATTAGTCGATGTATTACCACAAATTGAACTAAGAAACAGCACTGTGAGATGAAAGTAAATAGAGGCATGCTTTATTGTCTCTGTACATTGTATAATATACTTTATTATTTTGATACTTCGCGTAACAAATTTTGTACCAGTAGAGGTTTATAAAATGGTGTAAAACTTTACACTTGTTAGACAGAGTTATTTTAGTAACTGAACATTTCTCTACACTAGACTGGATCTTTCTTTACAATGTTACTTTAGTGGCTTCATATAATATTTTATTGACTGTACTTTTCTTCCAATCATTGTTTTATTTCTTGCTACCAGCTGCTCCGTGTCTTTGGCACTGATATGACAAGAGAGAGATTGTCTTACCATTACATTCTGCATAGTTTTGTTTTTCTCAGCCAATCGATATCTGTCACGCAAACTTCTCAGAGACCTTATATTTATCACAAAATGCGTCACAAGATTTGATGTTTGATGTTTATTTTTTCATGGACCCTATCTGCTAATTTGTAATACCGTTTAAAATGTTCTGAAACAAGACTAAGAAATATTCAAATGAACTGTTCATCTAAGTCAAGATGAATAAGACGTTGCTGTGAAAACATGTGCTACTCAGTTTTAAGGAACAAGCGAAAGTCGAACAATAAATTAGAAATTTGACATTTCACATTTAATTCTATTTAGAAATAGCTAACAAATTCCGTCAACATAAACAGAACTCTCGTCATATTGTCAGGTTTACAGAGCTCTAGATAACCTAAATACAACTCTCATTATATTTTAAAACCAAATACTATTAGGTTTACAGAACTCTAGAGAAGGTACATAGTGTTATTATTTTAATTTAATGTTTCTTTTTGAAAGTTAATATGAATAATTCCATATAATCATATTTATGATTACTTTTCTTTGTTAAATGAGATTATTTGAAGTCTAGGCGGTTCAAATCTTGCCCAGACAATTAATCTTCTTACATTTGCCCTATATGCCAATATAATTCCGCCATTGTCCGCAATGTTCTCACCTATGGTCAGGCTTCCGTTGACCTGAAAACATTTTTAAAAACTCATTAAATTAAACTCAAGTAAGCAAACTTAACTATGACTCTATGGATTTTCTTTTCACTTCTAAATATTAATTTTCCTTTCCGTCTTACAATACACATAGAATCGTAGGTCATTTATTTAACTAAGTCATGAGATAGCATCATATTTATCCTGTGCATAAAATATAATCTTCATCTAAATACATCTGTATCAAACTACAGAAGTAAGCTGCTTGACAGTGTGCTACACAGCAACACTAAGCAGTAACTACTAAAGAAGTACTATGCAATTGTGAGAACCGTTGACTCAGGTAGCAACTGTATTAATTTGTTTTCTCCGTCTCAGCTGATTAAATCTCAGAAAATGCAATGTGTAAATAAGAACAAACACACTTCAACAGTTTAAGAACCACTGGACACCCAGTTTGGTAACAGGAAAAACACATGTTTATTATGAGAGAATGGGTTGTGATAAATGAGGATGAGAAAAAATTGCATATAACAAATGAACAGACAGCTCTACTCCCCGGGCAAGATCTACGTTTGTCGTATAGGGAGGGAGTGTATCTCACTCACAAATAGATCAGCAAAACATCCAACGAGATATAACAAAGACTTCACTTACAGTCTCAATGAAAGTTTCCATGGATCCACAAGAAAAAGGTCATATTACAAAATATTGGACTTTACAAGTCCTACTAAAACTCAAAAGGGAACTATTTCACATTATTATGTTTACATCTCTACATTAGACAACTGCAGCAACATCATGAACGTTACACTGATCCATGAAAAAACTAGCTCAACGTTTACATCATTCTAATGCTATCACAACTTCAGCTAATAACTCATAAACTCATCCTAATCAACTTCAATGATAAAAACTTTCTTAGTGACAATCACATAATAATCTCACATAATGAACCCCGTTACCTAAAACTTCAGTGCTTAAATATGATCTACGAATTCTATTTTCATTTGTTCGTGAACATTCCTTCACGATAAGGTCTAAACTTCATGAAATCGCCTTAGATTAGTCTCTCAAAAACAACCTAAATTTAGCTAGATAAATGTCCAGAGAAAGTTCAATAAAAGTCATCAAAATCTCGGGACGTCAACGACCAAAAATGACCTTCTGTGAAAAACTAACTGGATATTCCAAATTTAACTTTCATAAAAGATGTCAGGATAAAGTTCATGATTGCCCGTGATTTTTTCAACGTCCTTAACTGACATTTTCCTGACCCTCTACGTCATAATTAAGTAAGGGGTTTAATCATTTGGTCAACATTCTAAATTTTATCATGGATTATATCCCTTAGAAAGTATACTGCCACAAAAGACAACATTAATCAATTCATAAAAACTGCGTGACCTTTTCAGCCGATGCATGTAGCAGATCAGTTTTTAACTCCAGCCTCTATAAACACTACTTTATCTTACGTTATCCTGAGCTCTCTCATAAAAGAAATCTTTGTACTGCTCAATCAAGCACTGTAGACGCTCTTGAAGTTTAGCAACTGTTTCCTTACTCCATCACTCCCCTTTATCGCCCTCCTCGTTCCGTGTGTAACCTGGGAAAATATAAGACAGGTAATTTATCGATGGTTTTAGAAGATTAGTTTTTGCAGGGGTAACAATCATTTTACTTCAACTTATGTAATAGGTCTATTTAGCTTATACACTAAAATCGAAGTCTGAAATAATTTCTCAGTTCTCAATATGCCGGCCATTGTAGCATAGTCCCTTGTATATTAGGAAATCATTAATATTATTATTATTATTAATGTTATTATTATTATTACTATTAGCATTTTTATTATTATTTGTAAGTAGAATGTAGGTCAGAAATTATGGAAAGTTTGAGAATCGGAGAGAGGGGAACGCTTCCACACATTATTACGACAGAACGCTCAGAAGAGTAATCAGACTAAGTGGATACCAAAAATACAGACACAAAGCGAGGACACGATAAAAGTAGAGAACGGAGTACTCACTGAAACCTAAATCCGAAAGAGATAGTGGACTTGGATAATAATGACAATTGTATAGACGGATTTGATGCAACTGACCGATGAAGAATGTTTCCTAATCTTAGGGTGCAATTTGCACACAGTTTTGAAAGAAAGGAGTAGACTGACTCATCCCGAAATCCAATCAGGGCCCAATCATTAGGTAGTCAGCCAACTGACCAACAGGATGATCTAGAGGTGTGTCCTTTAGGACAGATGACTTATGACATACAAACTAAGCGTATCGTTTTGAAGAGGTTAGAAATGAGCAGGGGCGATAGAGAAAAGAAGGGGGACAGAAAGAAGAGGACTCTAACGACAGATAGGACAGATGGACAAGCAGAGCAATAGATTTTCAGGAGATAGAGTTATTCCTGAGTTTTTGACCCAGTGCAATATAGAGTTAGACATTTTCGGTCACAGTTTGTGAAGAAAGTAAAGCTAGAGTTTGATTTTGTGAATAATTATTATGTGCTTCAACGACAAAACCAACGAGTTTTATGTCCTGTTTCATCTTATTCCAAGTTATGTTGTCAACAATGCAGCTGTAACCATTTTTGTCAGAATTAAATGGATTCAGAGAACTTTTCAGCGGGTCTAGTCAAGTGAATGTTGTAATATTTGTGAAACCTATTCCAGACCACAGAAATCTGAACTGGATGTGCATGAAGATCATGTACCGTAACGGTTAACGAAAAAAAAAAAATAAAGATAGTCCCATAGCATTTCAAATGCCGTAGGGGGTGAAGCGTTAGAGACCTCATTATGCTGGGTCATCAGCGTATGAGCTAGGGTGACCAGTTCCTTTCCTCGCTGCCTTTACTTCCCAGATTTTCTCTGGTACCCACTTTACGAGGCTGGGTCGACCTCAGGGCCGTATTGGTCGGAAAAAAAATCCCGCTCAGCTGGGGATTCGAACCCTCGACCATTTGGTTGCTAGACGAGTGCTCTAACCACTACGCTAGCCGCCCCCCCCCCCCCGGCTAACGAAGATTGGAGTGAAATACGGTGAAATAATAAGATGGCTTTAATTGCCATTATGAAGTAAAATTCACTCGCGGCCATAACGACTATTCGTCGTATAAAAGATACAGCCAACCAGCCTGCAAGCATCAAATCCTTCAAAATCTAGAATTAGAAGACAGCAAATTCGACAAAGAACTACTTCAGTCATTAATATATAAGTCACAACATAGAATTAAAAGACAGAATCAACTCGACCTTCTTCATCATCAGTATTATCATATTTCAGAACTTTACATTATTATAACGGTGCCCTTGCTTATTTCCAAACCTTGGGAGGAGACGACCTGGTATACAAGCAATGACAACTCCAAGTACTAACGATCACATGCAATAATGAACTTATGTTATAACCAGACTTGGTGCTTTGGCCAGACATAGAACATTTCATTTTTCTAATGTTGTGCTATTCAGAACTCATTAATTAGACATTCTCAAAATTAACGACAAAATCAACGAGGAGAGGACAACGTGAAGTACGTACCAACGATCACGTGCAAGAACGACAGAATCAACGACGAGAAATTTCAAGCATTTTTTAACAATCGTCGGAAAATCTACATATTCTTTTGCGCTAAGTGCTCTACTCATTTTATTTACTTATTTAAAAACGTACGACACAGCCAACACTTCTGTATATTTCGTATTTTTTATTTTAATTATTAGTTATTGCATCTGAACTATACGTTATAAGCATATACTTATATAAATTGGAAAATACATGCCGTAAATTCAGCTGTGCTTTACACAATACGAATAGATTAAAATATTCTGAGGCATTATTTTGCCAGCAGTGTAAAAAATTAAAACGACTAATGCATTTCATTTTGATGTGATCACGTTTCATCTGACAGGTATACTTAAAGGCACAATTATAACCGGACACAAATAGACAGTCACAAGCAACGATTTACAACAACTTGTAAATATCACGCAGAACTTACTGCGGAATGTGTCTGCTGAACAGAGGCGGCTCAAAAACGACTGAGGAAAATTCTAAAAAAAAATTAGAAATGTTAATCTTATATACATCTTACATCTTACATCCTTGCCGTGCGCTAAACGTCACACAGGGTCCGCGTGGTAGTTCGCCAAGATTTGCTGTAACCGACGAGTTTTTCAATCGCATGTTATGCCCACTGAACTGGTCTATCTTAGCAATATCCTCTTTAGAGTTTCGCGTGGTCGACCTATTTTTCTTCGGCCTGTTGTGTTGCACTTTTTAGCTTGTTTGGAGATTCTCTGTTTCTTCTCATCAAATGACCAACATATGTCCATCTTCTTTTTCTAATGACTCGATGGACAGATTGTTATTTGCTCATCTGTCTTATCTTTGTCTTGTTCTTGAATTTGTTCCACTTTATATGGAGTATTTTTCCTTAGGTTTTCTAAAGAGTCTAATTTCTTGTCGATTTCTTTAGTTGTTTTCCAGCTTTCGCATGCATAAATGAGGATGGATATTACATTTCAATTGAATAATTTTAACTTGGTTTTTGTGCTTATAACTGTTGAGTGGCGTATGTTGTCAAGATTATTGAAGGACAGTGATGCTTTTGCAATTCGAATTCTAACTTACTTTCTGGTGTCACCATCCTGGTCTATGTAGCTGCCAAGATATGCAAATTGGTTTACTTCTTCAGCAGCTGTCTTTTACGTATATTTTTCCTTCATGGTTAATGAGATGTTTCATTACTTTTGTTTTATCCTTGTTAATTTCAAGTCCTATTTTACTAGCCATTGAAAACAGTGTATCTGGTTTTTCTTGCATTGATTTCATATTTTCACTGATAAGACATATATCATCTGCAAAATCAAGATCTTCCATTTGGGTCTCATGTACCGAATCAATGCCCGTTTTACCTGTGCACCATGTTTTCATTATGAAGTAGATGGCAATTCCAAAAAGCAAGTGAGATAATATACATACTTGTTTCACACTTGTTTCAATCTGGAACCATTCACTTATTCCTTCTTCTGTGTTGACTGCACAAACATATCCATTGTAGAGGTCTCTAATGATGTTGACAATCTTAGATGGTATTTCATATATTCTTAAAATTCTCTACAAGGAATTTCTGTGTATGCTATCAAATGCCTTTTTAAAGTCTACGAAGTTCAGGATCAACGATCTTTTCTTTTCAATATGTTCTTCAAGTATTATTCCTTGGCCTTTCTCTCTGTCTTTTTTTCCTTGAATTCTCCAGTGATTACCAGGTTCTCTAACTTCTGTCTTCTCATGACATGTCAAAGAAATCTTGACTATCTGTCTTGCTTAACGTGAGCTTCACGTTGTGATGATGGCGGACAGTGTAGCAGATGTTAAAGTGAGCTTCACGTTGTGATGATGGCGGACAGTGTAGCAGATGTTAAAGTCACAGTGAAAATATTAGCCATGATGGTTGATTATCAAGACGATTTTTATATGCTACTGAAAAATCACAAATTGTACATATTGAAATTGACACCCAGGTAAACAGTAACTTTAACATACAACGATTAGTTCATCTAGGCCTAAGACGTTGATCAGATGTGTAGATGAATTTATTCCACGCCACAATATGATGATGGATGTATAATATTGACGATTGTGAATCATATATTTTTTAATAGTTCCATATTATAGAACTGAAGCTTAAAGATCCTCTTTGATTAACACATCACAGGTTATCACTTCATTATCACTTCACTAAATCTAGAGCAAGTCCGATGAAAATGTTCTCTACATTATTTATTTAATTCTGACAAATAAGTTCAAGATGTATTGTCGACCACTTGGATTGAAACACTTAATCATTTGTTCACAATATCAAACTCTATCATATTCTACATGCAGCATTTCTCAAGTTCTTAAATTCACAATATTCTACATTTGATACAAGAACATTTCCTATATCAGTATTATATCATATCTGCAACACGTGGTCAACTAGTTTCTCGTCTAAAATCACTGTACTCAAAGTTTCAAAAGTGTCAATTCTTCTTAATTACTTGAATCACTTGAAAACCATCTTCCGTCTAACACTACTTCTGATTTTATATCCTCTCGTCCTCTTTCTTCTCTTGTCTGTCTTCTGATTTCTTCTTCTGCCGTTTCTCAATCGCAGCATACTAACGAGCAAAGTCTACTTGCATCTTCTCTGGACTTCTGTTCTTATCTATCATCTGATGGCTTCTCGGCTGCTCTAGTCGGACCTTCTTTCTTCACTCTAGACATCCTTCTTGCAGTTCTGGTCAGTCGCTACTTGCCGGACCGAAGGTGTTCTGACAATCTTCCTCCTCTGTCTCCTCTCTCTTCTACTTCCGTACTTCTTGGTTCTCTCCTGTCTCTCCGATCGCCTTTTTATCTTCAAATCCAGCTTGACAGATTAACCAATAAGTATTTTGGCTCCACTTTTCAGATGTCCACTGGTTCCCATGAGGGTTCTGATGGTCCGTCATTCAAACTACCCCGTGACTTATATGTCATAAGTCAATTGTCCAATAGGCCACGCCTCTAAATAATTAATTTGTCAGCTGGCCGAGTTGGGTCACTTCTTTTATTTAAAAACGGTGTGCAATAGCTTCCAAACGCATATCAGTCTGCGTCAGTTTCGTCTATACAATTGTTATTTACCTAAGTCATTATCTTGCTCTTTCATGTCGGAGGTTTTATTGTGTCCTCGCTTTTCATTGTGTCTGCCTTTTCTATTCGTCTTTTCTATTGTTTACACGTGTCAACGTCCAGTCACGGCTTTGTTATCACTGGATCATCCTACTTTCTGGCGGCCTTCCTTTGTATTACCTATATCTCAGCGTCGCTGAGTCTCGTCTTTTTCTATTCACTGTTTCCATTGTTTACTTTTGTCCGCGTCTTGTTCTAGTGTCATGGAAGTTTTATACCTTTCTCTTCCTTTTCTACCTACTTTTCTCTGTCGCTATTAGATGTTACTATTTTCTTTACAGTATATTTTCATAATCGTATTAATTAATAATAATAACAACAACAATAATCATTACTTACAAGGCCATACTACAAGTCATGTGAATTGATGAAAAAAATATGTATGAAGTCACATATCAAACTACACGTCACAAAATGATGAATACAGTTCCAGACAGCTAACTAAGAAAACTAGTGTCTCCGCCTGGAGAAATGCAACAAAACGTAACTCACTCACTAGAAAACTACATCCTAGCAGAGAAAACTAAAAACTATCTACCGCACAGCTCTCTTACTAAGTTTCCTTGCATAACAAATCGTTTTTTAATCTAGTCATTCTCGAATGATTCAGCCAAGTTATTATTCACAGACATTATCTATACGAGTTTCCGAAATCACGTGCTAAACAGCACACTTGAGTCACGTGTCACTTAAGGGCAAGTAACAGTGAAAATTAAATAGTTGCTGTAAACAAGCAGGGAAATTAAATCCCACACCTTCAATAATGTTGTCTCCCTATAGCATTCTCTACACGGTTTATCTTTTTAACTAGATTTTGGTGTTTCCTAAACATTTTTTACACCTTCGTCTGTTTGTCTGTCTTTCTATCCTTCTGTAGCTAGTAGAAGACCCTGTCTAGGCGTCCTCAGTGACCAGTCTTGTCATCTCAGTGTTCTCAGTTCTTTTTGAAACTTCCTTCACGCACCCCTCTCCAAAATGTCTTCTCACTTTTATCATTTGCGCCATTTAGGCGGCTTCAGTTTAGGCCATAGGCGTCAAAGGGAGCCAGCTAGGACATAACATCATGTTGTTTACCTCATTTCTCTGCCAGTTGCTTTCTTTCATTTTAGGCTTCTTTTCTTACACGAAGAAGACCAGACAAGCAAAGTGTTTAATTGCTTCATGTATGTGTTTTTTGCCTGTTGTGATGTTTTGGTATGTGATCCTTGAGAAAGGCTTTTGTCGAAATATTGGATTGTATGTTCTTCATTTATATGTGCCCATCTTACTTTCTGCTATTCTTGTTTCTACCCCATTTCCTCACTCTTCCTGTCTGTCTGAAACTGAACCACAGACCTCTGTCTACCTTGAAATAATGAGTAACAAATGCCAGTACTGAAACATGTACAGGTACAATTTTGTACACATAAACAACCCCCCTCCCCCCACAGTTTCCGTTGTGTTTCTGCCAGAAGTGGGAGAGTAAGTCAGAATACGTTCTGCTTCTTTCGTCCTTCTCATTAGAAAAAAATGTCTGTTTCTTCTTGTCACCTGAAATCTTCACTTTTTCACCAGAACGTTGTGATTTGATAGAAATTCAAAATGTCAGAATATCAACACGGTGAGACAGCTACTGACATATAGCTCAAAGCAGAAAGTGAGTGCAGTTTGTAGAAACATTTCGTTGAAATGTGTCAAGGAAAATCTTCACAAGAGTATTATGGAAATAAAATCTTTACAGGTCGAACAGTTGTGACAAAAAGAAATATGGAAGTTCAAATAAACAGTCTCTTAGACATCTAGTATTATACAGGGTGCGCATAAAATATTGCCCGATTTCGCTACATCACAGTTTGAGTTGGAAATGTCACAGGGCCGTGAAATTCGTTTTGGTCACACACACAGGGAACAAAACAGAATGACTTTAACACGACTACTGTCATCTCTCTGGAAAAGCAAAAATCAATGTTGGAGAAAATGTCTGCTTTACCAGCGTAATTGGTGCGTCCTGGAATTTACGCTAAGGGACTGTAAAGGAGAACACGAAGGGAGTGAGGAACTTATGAGAGTGGTAAGTTATTAAAACTCTTCCAATACTACAGACATACTGTGACCCCTCAATCGTTATTTTGAAGAATATCTGACAACAACCATCCCAGTTCCTGGATCCTTGTTAGTCAACAGTTCAACCTATAGATATTATGTCTACTTTGCTTTTTCATCATCTCTCATACCATATACAAAACAAGTATATCAGAGTGTAAAAGCAACTAACAAAATAAGTTTTTACGATAACATCGAGACATTCATCATGAACACACACACACACACAAACACACACACACACATATATATAGAATACAAAGAAATGGCATAGCAATGCATCGCTGAACCAAAATATTCGAGTCAGTATTCCTCACTCATATCAACCTTCATTGTCATGAGAAAATTTTAACATTCAATAAATCAAGATATATAGGTATATTCAGAAATGCATTGAATATTAACACCACACACAAGTAAAGCATTATTAAAAGAGTGAGGGCCCTCATAACACCTTTATCATAAACACTAGAACAGAGCAAGTCGTCCCTCCTTATTATCAACAACTGATAATAAGCATCATATTAAAACTCAACGTTACATATATACTATATGTGCATGACAGCGACATCAAACTCATGGCAAAAGAATATGCATAAATGAACCACCGTTCAAGGTGTCTTACACAATAAATCATACCGTGTTATCAACATAGACTATTATTGTATGTCAACCCATATCAGATGTATATAAATATATATTAACACCATCCCAACTCATACTACAACCTTGCCATACATACCTATAGGTGCATCCATCCTTACGAAATCATCTCTACTAACCAAGCTCATGCACAGTCAACCTAATTGAGTCTGGGGCAGTCTATGGGTCATAGTCAACAACCACATATCACATATACTTACAACATAATCAATGCAGAGCACAATAACACTGGGTATAGTTCAATATCAAGAACCAACCATAACCACATAACAACACAATGGCACGTCCACCGAGACATATCCCGAATTAACTGAAAATATATTTGTAGCAACTTGTATATTAAATAGTGTTCACGGCCTAATGTCCCGACCTCTGACAACAAGCTGTTTACAATGTTGTGGCGGTTCAACACGCATTCCGATGGCAATTTGGACGTCGTTGTCCAACCGCATCGTCAATCTGAATGTGGTACGAACAATTTCGCGACAGAGGATACATCTGTCATCAAGGGAATGTTCGCGAGGGGAGACCAAGTATTACTGCAGAGACGATCGACAAAGTACGTGAAAGTTTTATTCGAAACCCTAAGAAATCTCTGCTAGAAAACCAGTCAAGAACTGCAAATAGCAGATTCCACAGGGAGGAACATTCTACGGAAGCGACTGCAGTCGTACCCGAGCACGTGGCAACTTGAACAAAACTCCAGCCTGATGACCCACCCAAGCCGTTGTCGTTTTTTGAGGACTTCCTGGCGATAATAGAAACAGATGAGGGTTTGTCGGAACAGATTAGTTTTAGTGGTGAAGCGACTTTCTACTTATCTGTAAAGATCAACAGACACAATATCCGGATAAAGGTACCCCAGATTCGCCATGTGAGATCAAGATAGAACGTGACAGTCCATAGGTGAACATGTTTTGTGCCGTTTCCATAAGACGCCTGTGTGACACACTTTTCTTTCTCGGAGGACACGGTGTTGTATGATTAAATCATAGAAGCAGATAGATGAAAAAAAAAAAGTAGACAACGATAAGAAGAATTATAGAATTTTTTAAAAAATAGACAAGAAATGCATAGAAAGAAGAATTATTAAAGAAAAAAATATACAAGAAACACATCCTAATAAAAATTATAGAAGAAAAAAAAACCAGACGAGAAGGATACGATTGGGAGAATTATAGAAGAAAACTTTACAATAAGAAAAAAACTTAAGAACAAAATATGACGATAAGAAGGGCAGAATTATTGGACAATTAAGTCGAAGTAAGCAGAATCTAGAGATAAACGTATAAAAAGAAACACAGTAATAACGGGGTAAAGTAGGGGTTTATTTTGCTTCTAGACAGAAGACGATATACAGCACTTTTGTGCGCAGACATTAATTTTACAATCAATGCGATTTTTATGCTATAACTATTACCTCATAATACAGTAAATTCTAATGCATAAAAATCGTCTTGGAAGCAGCTTTACCATAAAACAGCTTGACAGATATTTCGCATTTATTTATGGCATTAATAACATCTCTAAGAATGGGCAGCTATAATGACGCATTAATGGCAGATTCTGTCTGTATTCGGTGACAACCGCTATAGTTATCAACAAAGAAGTGGAAGATATCTGATAAAATTAACCTGGTAGCTTTGAAGGAAAGAGAGAAAAAAAACTCGTTAGAAATACTTTTCGTCTCTCACTTTTTGTCACAGACATTCAAAATTGGTTTTGCACATTCTGCCAGAAAGGGCTCTTAACAAGCTCCGCTACCAAAAACAACATAGGGAAGAAACGGCGAATCCCAAAAGCATCACGGAATACAGGCTGCTGGAAATACTACTCTAGTAAAAACATGAAACATAAACATGCAGAAGTAGAGTCATCGTGTAAGTGCTTGTCACAAACACAATGAGGTGTTAAGTACTTCACTGCTGCCCTACAAGAGACCACCATTCAGAAGGCAACTTCTGGTCAGTCCGCCTCCAAGTAGATCTATAGATAAATAAATGTGTTCATTATTGATATGACACTGCTACAGAAAATGACGTTAGTGTTTCAAATTCTGCTATTATATACTTGTCTGGATTATCTTCGGTCCCACGTATTTCTGCTTTTTTGCTTTTTAATTTACTATGTTCTAACTGAGAATGTGTTCCAGGGTCAAAGGTCGCTGATAATAAATAACACGCCAAAACAATCATGCTGCAGTAGCTTCTTCTTCTTCTTCTTCCTCGTTCGAGGCTGTTGGTCACGTCTAAATCCCTGTCGACATGGCAAAGCCCGCAGTCCTCTCCAGATCCTGATAGAAGCCTCAAAGCTTTTTCCCCAAGCTTGTGTCCTCTGGCCATGTCTCACGCCTCTGGTCCTCATGGTTTGGGCACTCTTGTAGGATATGTCTGGAGTCTGGACTCTACTGCCACATGGACACTCGTCTGTGTGAGACAATCTGAGTCGATGATTCCGAGATGATTTTTATGCATTAGATCAAAAGTAATATTGATCGATATTTCAATGCCGCGATAGCAATTTGTGTAGAGAAATAACTTTCTGCCCCGAACTTTACACACAAAAAGAGCGTCAGCAGAAGTAACAACCAAATCTTTCACCAAATCATTCACTTTCAGGGTGCCCTAGAACTTTCTTCTGAGCAGTTTCCTTTCTCGTGCTTGGATGCTTCATAGAATACCCAGACCGCCTTTGTTGACTGTCAGTGCTTCCTTACAGGTTACTGAGATGAAAACGTGACACGGTTCACAAGATAAAGATTTTAATAGCTGACGTTCACAGCAATCAACATTTACGAATAAAATTCTTCTCTGAGACTGGCAGTAATTCTAGCAGAACAAACTAAACAAAGAGTCGAAAATGTGCAGAAAACTGAATTATAAAATAAATGGAACGGCATCTCATATATTGTAAACTTTTGATATTCCAGAGTGATGCAGCAACTGTAGAAACTAATAAATTTGGTTCGTTCTGTCTGCCATACTCCCTATCTATCTTTTCGTAAAAAAACTGAGTCACTTATCTCTGTCCACCTTTATTAACTGGAAATAACGTGAGACGCTTACGAGCTATGAAATACAACATTTTAAAAAGGTTAGGGTTGGTCTGGTTTTCAAACAAAGCAAGCAAATGTAGCATAGTGAAGATAAAAAGACTGAGTAAATGAGAAGATTTCCAATACATGTGACACATGCTATATCTAGGCTAACAGGCAGCAGTAAGAATAAATGATTAAACAACAACTTGGTTTGACATAAAACAAGGGGTTCATCAGGGTTGTCTACTGTCGCCTTACTTATTTAACTTGTATGCTGAAAATATAATGAGAAATGATAGAGAAGATATAGACAAAGAATATTATGATACCATAACAATTGGAGGTTATGAAATGCCTGAGATTAGATATGCTGTTGACACACTATTACTATTCACAACACAAAAAGGAATGGAAAAACTAATTATGGCAGTTCATAAGAACAGTGAAGAGCAAAACCTCTATCTTAGTGCAAAGAAAACTAAAGTGATAACAGGCGATAAAACAAATAAGGCAGCTGAAATATATATCAATGAAGAAAAATTGGAAGAGGTGGAGAGTTTAAAATGTCTTGGATCATTACTAGCTAATAATGGAGATACAATGAGGGAAATTAAAAGAAGGATATCTATCGCTCTTCAAAAGTAAAACAACTAAAGAAGCTGTGGAGCGGAACAGACAGATCTACAAAAAATAAACAGATGTTTAAGTGCATGCATCTTTCCCATTGCAACATATGCCTGTGAGACCTGGACATTAACAAAACAGCTGAGAATACATAAATGCCTCTGAATGTAAATGCTACAGAAGAGGTCTTCAAATGTCATGGATACAGAAAAGAACAAATATATCCATACTACAAGAACTTAATATTGAAGAAGGTTGGCTAGTAAGGAAGATTAAACGGAGAAAAATGTAATATTTTGGACACATTAAACGTCATGATAATTTATAGAAGACAGTCTTGAAAGGGTACATAATGGGAAAAAGAAAGAGAAGAAGACCAAGTCGAAGATGGCTGGAAGACATCGTCGATGATCTGCGAATGGACGCATCAACAGCAGGGCATCTTGCTTACAACCGAGAGGCCTACAGGAGAGCTGTTAGGGTGGCAAAGTTCCACAAGGGACATGCAAATGACTGACTAAGTGAAGTGAGAAAACCTCATATACAATGTCCTCTTGGATTTTCGATTGTTATTTTACAGTAGGCTTCTTTTCTTCTATCATTCAGTTAGCCGTCACTATGGTTATTCTAGCAATACTGTTTCGCTTCTTTTATCTATCTATCTATCTATCTATCTATCTATCTATCTATCTATCTATCTATCTATCTATCTATCTATCTATCTATCTATCTATCTATCTATCTATCTATCTGAATAAAGAGCAGAATATCAGACAGGCCTGTGTGCCCAATTCTTAACTTTGTGAAATAAAGATCAAGCAAGATCAATCTATCCGTCTGTCTGTCTATCTCTATGTGGGTCAATTTTTCTGTCTGTCTACGGTGTCCTCTACATTTGCATATCTATACACTAGTTTCTGCTTTATTTATTTTTTTAAAATAAATATTATCATCATCATCATCATCATCATCATCATGTGCCGTGCCGGCTGGCGTTGGCTATTATGCTTCTCCAGAGTACCCGATCCTTCATGCAAGCCATCAGTTCAGTTGGTGGTCTCCTCTCACACCATCCCGTCAGACTGTCCAGTATCATTTCTCTTGGTCTTCCTCTTGATCTTCTTCCTTCTATTTTTCCTGTTATAATATTTTCAATGCCCCCTCTTCTCATTGCATTTCCTATGAAACTACATTGTCTCTCTCTTATCTTTTTGACAAGGTTTTTTGTCTCTCCATCTCTTCTCATATATTCGTCATTAGTTATTTTTGCTGTCCAGGGGATTCGCAACATTCTTCTAATAAACCACATTTCTGCTGCTTCCAATGATTTTTGTGCAGACTTGTCTATTGTCCATGATTCACTTCCATATAACAAGATAGGTTCAATATAGCATTTTAGGACTCGTTTTTTAACATTCATTGATAAGGATGTGTTGAATAATGTGTTTCTCATTCTCTGAAATGCAGTCTTTGCTTGGCCTATTATGTTCCTAATTTCTGTTCTGCATTTTCCATCTGAAGTTGTTACTGCTCCAAGGTATTTGAATTTCTGCACCTGCTTTAGAATGGTTCCGTTTAATTTTATAATGCATGCTGGTGGATTCTGTTTCTTAGATATAACCATAGTCTCTCTCTTTTTTATGTTTAAAGTAAGGCCTTTCTGTTCACTTTCTTTGGCTACTTTATCCAAGAGATTTTGCAGATGTTGTTGGTTCTCAGCTATCAGTACTGTGTCGTCAGCATACCGAAGGTTGTTAATATTGTATCCTCCAATTTTTAGGCCTGGTTCTGTGAAGATCGTTCCTAGAATATTCTCGCTGTACAGAGAAAAAAGGTCTGGAGATAGTACACATCCTTGTCGCACCCCGTGTTTATAGGTTGATATTTTCCAATTCTATTTTCAACTCGAACTGGTGCTTCTTGCTGCCAATATATATGTTTTACAATCCTCAGGTCTTTGCCGTCTATATTGATGTCTTCAAGCATTTTAAACATTATGTTTCACCTTGTCAAATGCCTTGGTGTAATCAATGAAGCATAAGTAGAGATCTTTCTGTACTTCTAAGGCTCTTTCTGTTAGTGTTCGTAAAGCATAAATGGCTTCAACAAATCCAAACTGTTCATCTGTTTTTTCCATTTTTATCTTTTTCCTTGTTCTTCTCATAATTATTCTCAGAAGTAGCTTCGTTATGTGACATGAGAGGCTGATAGTCCGGTGGTTGTCACATTCCTTTGCACCTGGTTTCTTTGGTAGATATAAAATAAACGTGGATTTAATCAGGTCACTGGGAATATAACCACTGTTGTAAATGTCATACAGTAACTTGGTTATTATTTTTATTCCTGTCTCCTCTAGTGCCTCTATTTCTTCTATTGTTATATTATCAGGCCCAGTCGCTTTTCCTTTCTTCATGTGTTTGATGGCATCTATGATTTGATCTTCAAGTATTGGTGGTCCATCACATTTTTCAGTATCTGGTGTTAATTCTGGTCTTTCTCCACCGATATACTCTGTCCACAATGTTTTATTTTCCCATTAACATTTTATCTTCTTTTGATTTCAGGCATCCTGTGGTATATTTTGTTTTCCTGCCTGTGAGTTCATTAATTCGTTTGTGCATGTTTTTGCTGTCTTTATTATGAGAGTCCTCTATCTGTTTGCACTGTTCATTTAACCACACTTCTTTTGTTTCTCTGCATTTGCGTCTTATTTCTTTATTTATCTTGCAACAACTTTGATGCAGAAGTTAGGGCAATTATTGCGGCAGTTGAAAAACTATCAGACTCCAGAATTGATACATGTCCTGTAGTAATTCTCACAAATGCAAGATCAGTACTGGAAGCTCTTCAGTGCAACAAACTACCAGACCTTAAGGATGCCTTGTCAAAAATTGGCTTACAACATGGAGTCACTTTGCAATGGATTCCCTCCCACTGTGGGATACCAGGCAATGAGAAAGCTGACCATCTGGCCAAAGAGGGCACTGAAATGGAGCAACCAGACATACCAATCACCTATAATCAGAAGAAAAGCATGATAAAAACCTACAGGAAGCCACAGATACCACCACATGATGACTATCACATGCTAAACAGAAAGGAACAAGTCACAATCTTCCGTCTCCGAACAGGACACAGCCGACTCCGAAGTCATATGTATACAAAGTTTAAGGTTGGTACTACTAATCTATGTACATGTGCCCAGGTGCCCCAAACTGTGGAACATATCCTCCAGAACTGCACCAACTACGAGACACTGAGAAATAATTACTGGCCCAGTGAAACCACTAAAGAAGATAAGCTCTACGGTTCCATACATGAGTTACAAAAAACAGTGAAATTTATCCAAGAGACAGGACTGCAGATATAGACAGACAGTGCGAACGAAGAAGAAGAAGAAGAAGAAGCTATATTTTTCTTGGTTATTTTTACTCCTCCTCCTCTTGTCCATCAGTCCTAAGATGTCGTCTCTCATCCATTTATTTTTAGGGGCTTCTTTTTTGTGGTATTATCTCCTTAACAGTTTGGTGGATCGAATCTCTTAGCAGTGCCCATTGTTCATCTATACTATTTATCTTTGCTATTGCATTGTATCTATTTGTTATAATAACTTTGTATTGTTCTCGCATTTCTTGGTCATTTTTAAGGAGTTCTGTATTCAGTTTGATGTTTCTCACTTTTCTGCCTGCTTTCTTTAGCTTTATTCTAACTTTTCCACAGAGTGGATCATGGTCACTATTGCAGTCAGCTCCTGGCATGGTTTTTGTTTTCAGTAATGCATTGCGGAATCGTTTAAAAATAAATATGTCAATATATTTAAATTTATATCAAAATTTATGTTCCTATAAGTCTCTAAGATTTCTTGTATGTGTATGTTTTTTACAGAATTTTTATCACTTATAGTCTCTTTCGATCTATCTTTTTCTGGACTTATTACAGGATTTCTGTGCAGGTAAAATTTCAGTCAGGGATTACTCGATGATGTATATTTATAGTCGTATATATCTTATGACTTCAGTCGCACAAATTAACTTAGAGACGTATATGACCATCATTAATGCAATTGGCGTATTTTTAAACATTTTTATTTTTATAATTTTCAGTTATACTAGAGGCCTATATATGTTGCTATGTTTTGAGCAAATTTAAGCTTTTCACATTGTAAAACAAGTCAGTCTATGTATATCACGATTGTAGTACTGCCAAGCTTAGAGGTGTGATATATATCCGGACCTTCTAAGGTATGTCGGCCAGATATGTTTTTAAAATCAAATACAAGTTAACAATTTTAACTCAGTCAGTCCTTTGATGTCCCTTGCAGAACTTAGCCTCCATAACAGCTCTCCTGTAGGCCTCTCGATTGAAAGCAAGATGCCCTGCTGCTGATGCATCCATTTGCAGATTATCACCGATGTTTTACAGCCATCTTCACCTTGGTCTTCCTCTCTTTCTGTTTCCCATTATGTGTCCTTCCAAGAGGTCTTCTGTAGATTATCATGACGTTTAATGTGTCCAAAATATTAAAGTTTTCTCTGTTTAACCCTCTTTACTAGCCAGTCTTTTGCAATATTAAGTTCTTATAGTATGGATATACTAACATTTTGATCTAACGTAGTATAATGTACATACAAGGTATGTTAACAAGGGTTTACATGAGATATGTCGTGACTGTTCTAAAGCATAGGAAAGATTTTTTAAACGAGAGAAAACTGTTAGAAAAATTATTTCATATATTTCTCTCTCTTTAGTTTTACTGCATGAATATGATGCATACTGACAAATAACATTGCTGTTTGGTTTTCTATAAGTACAGGTTGTTTGGTTAACTATAAATAAGGCATGTTTCGTTTGCTATCAGAAAAACGTGTTTGGTTCACTATAAGTAAAACATTTTTGGTTTGCTATAAGTTAATCTTCTTTGATTTGCTATAAGTGAAAATTGTTTGGTGTGCTATAAGTAAAACCTGTTTGGTTTGCTATAAGTAAAGCATTTTGGGTTTGTTTTAAGTAAAACATATTAGGAGTGCTATAAGTAAATCTTTTTTGATGTGTTATAAGTAAATTTTGTCTGGTTTGCTATAAGTAAATATTTTTTCGTTTGGCATAAGTAAATCTTTTTTTTTGGTTTCCTATAAGTAAAGCATGTTTAATGTGCTATAATTAAATATTGTCTGATGTGCTATAAGTAAATCTTGATTGGTTTGCTATAAATGAATCATGTTTTGTGTGCTATACGTAAATCATGTTTGGTATGCTATACGTAAATCATGTTTGGTGTGCTTTAAGTAAATCACGTTTGTTTTACAATAAGTAAATGATGATTGATTTGCTATGAGTAAATCTTGTTTGGTGTGCTTTAAATAAATGATGATTGATTTCATCATCATCATCATCAGGTGCCGTACCGACTGGCGTTGGCTATTATGCTTCTCCAGAGTACCCGATCCTTCATGCAGGCCATCAGTTCAGTTGGTGATCTCCTCTCACACCATCCCGTCAGACTGTCCAGTATCATTTCTCTTGGTCTTCCTCTTGATCTTCTTCCTTCTATTTTTCCTGTTGTTATAATATTTTCAATGCCCCCTCTTCTCATTGCATGTCCTATGAAAGTACATTGTCTCTCTCTTATCTTTCTGACAAGGTTTTTTGTCTCTCCAGCTCTTCTCATACATTCTTCATTAGTTATTTTTGCTGTCCAGGGGATTCGCAACACTCTTATAATAAACCACATTTCTGCTGCTTCCAATTATTTTTGTGCAGACTTGCATATTGTCCATGATTTTCTTCCATATAACAAGATAGGTTCAATATAGCATTTTAGGACTCGTTTTCTAACATTCATTGATAAAGATGTGTTAGCTAATATGTTTCTCATTCTCTGAAATGCAGTCTTTACTTGACCTATTCTGTTCCTAATTTCTGTTCTGCATTTCCCATCTGAAGTTATTACTGCTCCAAGGTATTTGAATTTCTGCACCTGCTTTAGAATGGTTCCGTTTAATTTAATACTGCATGCTGGTGGAGTCTGTTTCTTAGATATAACCATTGTCTCTGTCTTTTTGATGTTCAAAGTAAAGCCTTTCTGTTCACTTTCTTTGACGACTTTATCCAAGAGATTTTGCAGGTCTTGTTGGTTCTCAGCTATCAGTACTGTGTCGTCAGCATACCGAAGGTTGTTAATATTGTATCCTCCAATTTTTAGGCCTGGTTCTGTGATGATTGTTCTTAGAATATTCTCGCTGTACAGAGAAAAAAGGTCTGGAGATAGTACACATCCTTGTCGCACCCCTTGTTCTATAGGTTGGTATTTTCCAATTCTATTTTCAACTCGAACTGCTGCTTCTTGCTGCCAGTATAGATGTTTTACAATCCTCAAGTCTTTGCCGTCTATATTGATGTCTTCAAGCATTTTAATAATTTCACTATGTTTCACCTTGTCTTCTTCTTCTTCGTTCGCTTCTACCACCAAAACCGCACTGTGATCCTACTGAATTACGCTTGTGGTCCTCATTAGGTCCGGTGGTCCCCTGTGCGGTCCCCGACGGACCACACGAGATCCACGAGAGGACCACAAGGGGTTCAGAGTATCACAGGGCTTTAGCCTATATTCTTGGTGGGTCTCTGAATCGGTATTGCGTGACACCGTGGTTTTCGTTGCACCAGTTTAGTCTAGGGTTGGACTTTCTCACCGGAAGACCTCGGCGTGTTTAGGATATCAGTGCATCCCCGCTGGGTGAGAGGCGGCAGCCCACCCAGGCCAAAGTTGGACCTTCTCACCGGAAAACCTCGACGTGTTTTGAGATACCCGTGTATCACCGCCGGGTGAAAGGTGTTTCACCTTGTCAAATGCCTTGGTGTAATCAATGAAGCATAAGTAGAGATCTTTCTGTACTTCTAAAGCTCTTTCTGTTAGTGTTCGTAAAGCACAAATGGCATTGTGTGTTCCCTTTCCTTCAACAAATCCAAACTGTTCATCTGTTATTTCCATTTTTATCTTTTTCCTTGTTCTTCTCATAATTATTCTCAGAAGTAGCTTCGTTATGTGACATGAGAGGCTGATAGTCCGGTGGTTGTCACATTCCTTTGCACCTGGTTTCTTTGGTAGATATAAAATAAACGTGGATTTAATCAGGTCACTGGGAATATAACCACTGTTGTAAATATCATTCAGTAACTTGGTTATTATTTTTATTCCTGTCTCCTCTAGTGCCTCTATTTCTTCTATTGTTATATTATCAGGCCCAGTCGCTTTTCCTTTCTTCATGCGTTTGATGGCATCTATGATTTCATCTTCAAGTATTGGTGGTCTATCACAGTTTTCAGTATCTGGTGTTAATTCTGGTCTTTCTCCTCCATATAGCTCACCGATATACTCTGTCCACCTGTCCACAATGTCTTCTTTTCCCATTAACATTTTACCTTCTTTCGATTTCAGGCATCCTGTGGTATATTTTGTTTTCCTGCCTGTGAGTTCATTAATTCGTTTATGCATGTGTTCTCTGTCTTTATTATGAGAGTCCTCTATCTGTCTGCACTGTTCATTTAACCACACTTGTTTTGCTTCTCTGCATTTGCGTCTTATTTCTTTATTTATCTTGCTATATTTTTCATAGTTATTTTTACTCCTCCTCCTCTTGTCCATCAGTCCTAAGATGTCGTCTCTCATCCATTTATTTTTAGGGGCTTCTTTTTTCGGTGGTATTATCTCCTTAACAGTTTGGTGGATAGAATCTCTTAGCATTTCCCATTGTTCATCTATACTATTTATCTTTGCTATTGTATTGTATCTATTTGTTATAATAACTTTGTATTGTTCTCGCAGTTCTTGGTCATTTTTAAGAAGTTCTGTATTCAGTTTGATGTTTCTCACTTTTCTGCCTGCTTTCTTTAGCTTTATTCTAACTTTTCCACAGAGTGGATCATGGTCACTATTGCAGTCAGCTCCTGGCATGGTTTTTGTTTTCAGTAATGCATTGCGGAATCGTTTGTTGATTAATATGTAGTCTATCTGGTTAAATGTCTTTTTGTCTGGGCTGCACCACGTTGTCAGTCTTCGAGGATGTTGTTTAAACCAGGTGTTTCCTACAACCATGCTATGTATTCTTGCCCATTCAATTAATTTATAACCTCTGTCATTCCTCTCCCCCAGTCCATAGTCACCAACGATGTCCGAAGTTCTTCCTTTACCAACTTTGGCATTAAAATCTCCCATAACTATGGTAACTTCATGTGACTTTGTGTGTTTTAGTGCTGTCTCTATGTCATTATAAAATATCTGTATACCTTCCTCAGAACTTTCAGATGTTGGAGCATACACTTGTATAATATTTATGTTTATTGGTTGTCTTTTCAGTTGGGCTAGCAGGACTTTGTCCGAGATGTTCAAATATCCTACAATTGTCCTTGCCGTTTTTTTCATCAAATATAATTCCTACTCCTCGTTCATGTTTCTCACTTCCTGAATATATTATTGTATATTTATCAGAGTTTATCTTTCCTGCACCTGTCCATCTAACTTCACTCATTCCTAATATGTTGATCTTCATCCTTTCCATTTCCATCTTTACATTTTCGAATTTTCCAGCCTGGAATAAAGTTCTAACATTCCATGTTGCTATTTTGAACTTGTTAGTTTTGCCACCAGTAGCTTGATGACGATCTGGCCTCACCTGTGGCTCGTGAGCTGCCCTACCGGACGAGGCTGTTCCAGAGGAACATCCGTTAACGTCGTTCATGATAAATCTATGACTCTGAATAAGCATAATTGTTCTTGGGAGCTACAACAGTGGTTTCCCGTTGCCTTCTGTTGGTTTGTGTACGGACTCTCCGCTAGCCTTTGGACTCCCTGTCCTACCCGCAAGGCAGCGGGAGCGAGAGGTTTTAAGGCGCCTCTGACCCGCCTGGTATTTCCTTTCACTGAGCACCTGAGGCACTTTATAGGAGTAGTAGAGCCACCTACTACCCCACCTCGCTCTCTGAGTCTACCGCCAGTTGGTCCGCGCCTGCTTATTTGGACAACTCCTTATTCACAGGGATCCTCCATATCTGGAGGACTTTCACCATCCGCCACCTGTGACGCGCTGGGTTGGGGATGGTCGCCCCAGCTTTACCCAAATGTTTGATTTGCTATAAGTAAATATTGTTTGGTGTGCCTTAAGTAAATCATGATTGATTTGCTATAAGTAAATCTTGTTGGTGTGCTATAAGTAAATCTTGTTTGGTTTAATATAAGTATTTCTGTATTGGTTTTCTACAGGCAAAGCAGTTTTGGTGTACAGTAAGTACATCTTGTTTGGTTTAAGATAAGAAATTTTGTTTCGTTTGCTATGAGTAAAGCATTTTTATGTGTTGTAAGTAAATTATGGCTGATGTGGTATAAGTAAATCTTGTTTGTTTTATTATAAGCAAAGCCTGTTATGTGTGCTATACGTAAATCTTGTTTGATTTGCCATAACTAGAGCATATTTGATATTCTACAAGTACATCTTGGTTTTTTTGCTATAAATAAAGCATTACTGGTGAGCTATCTTGTTAGGTTTATATAAGTACACTACGTTTGGTGTGTATAGGTAAATCTTGTTTGGTGTGGTATAAGAAAATCTTGTTTGGGTTGCTGTAAGTAAAGCATGTGTGGTGTGCTATAGGTAAATCTTATCTGATTTGATTTACGTAAAGCACGTTTGGTGTTCTATTAGTAAATCTGGTTTAGTGTGCTATTAGTAAATCTGTTTTGGTTCCCTATCAGTAAAGTATATTTGGTGTGCTATAATTAAATCGTGTTTGGTTTACAATAAATAAATCTTGGTCGGTTTGCCATAAGTAACGAATGTTTGGTTTACTATAAATAAATCATGTTTGGTGTGCTATATGTAAATCGTGTTTCTTTTGTTATAAGTAAAGCATGTTTGGTGTGCTATAATTAAAGCATATTTTGTGTGCTATAAGTGAAGCTTGTCTGGTGTGCTGTAAGTAAATCTTGTTTGGTTTGCTATAAATAAAGCATGTTTGGTAGTATTTGAGTTGCTACAAATATATCGTGTTCTATAAGTAAAACGTGTTTGCCTTGCTATAAGTAAATCTTGTTTGGTTTACTATAAGTAACTTATGTTTCGCGTGCTATAGATAAATATTTTTTGGTTTGCTATAAGAAAATCTTGTTTGGTTTTCTATAAGTAAAGCATGTTTGGTATGTATAATTAAATTGTGTCTGGTGTGCTATAGATAAAACTTGTTTTGAGTGTTATAAGTAAGTCTTGTTTGTTTTACTTATAATTGTAAATCGTGTTTTGGTTGTTATAAGTAAAGCTTGCTTGGTGTGCTATAAGTAAATCTTATTTGGTTTGCTATAAGTAAGTTTTGTTCGGTTTGCTATAAATAAAGCATTTTTGATGCGCTGTATGTAAATTAAGACTGAAGTGTTATAACTAAATCTTGTTTGGTGTAATATAAGTGAAATATGTTTTGTATGCTATAAGTAAATCGTGTGTGGTTTGCCATAAGTAAGCTATATATGATGTACTATAAGCTATACGTAAAGCATGTTTGGTGCGTTTTAAGTAAATCTTCTTTTCTTTGGTATATATAAAACGTGTTGTGTGTGCTATAAATAACGTTCGTTAGGTTTATATAAGTAAATTACGCTTGGAGTGTATAAGTAAATCTATCTTGTTTCGTGTGCTATACGTAAATCTTGTTCGGTGTGCTATAGCTAAGTCTTGTTTTGTTTGCTTTAAGTAAAGTACGTTTGGTGTGTTGTAAGTAAATCTGGTGTTGTGTGCTATAAGCAAACACGTCTGGTTTTCTATAAGTAAAGCATCTTTAGTTTGCTACAAGTAAAATATATTTGGCATGTTTTAAGTAAAGCTTGTTTGGTTTGCTATAAGTAAAACATGTTTTGGTTTGCTATAAGTTAATCGTGTTTGGTTTGCTATAAGTAAAACATGGTTGGTTTGCTATAAGTAAAGCATTTTTGGTTTGCTATAAGTAAAATGAGTAAGTCTGTTGTTGATGTCCTCTGTGCTGTCTCCATTCTCTACTACTCTACTGCCAAGGTATACAAATTTATTGACCTCCTCCACTAACTTGCTATCTACTCTGAGTAATGTTCTAAGTGTACTACTCTATGGAAGTGAATGCTGGAAAATCACCAAAACAATAGAAAACAAATTGAATTCTTTCCAGACTAAATTTTTATGAAGAATTAGAAAAGTATTTTGGCCAAACACCATAAGAAATAACATCTTGTTGGCAGAAATGCAGATGAAGCCACTGACAGTAATTATTGAGTAAAGACGCTGGCGATGGTTGGGGCATGTGCTTCGAATGACTGACAACTCACTACCAAAAATAGCACTAAGTTGGACACCACAGGGGAACAGAAGTAAGGGTAGACCAAAAGAGACATGTAGAAGAACAACAGAGAGGATGTTGAGCAATAGAGGGTTCACCTGGGCAAGAGCAGAAAAAAGGCGAAGGACAGTCATTTGTGGAAAACCCTTGCGGAAGCCCCATGTGCCCTGGGCACTTAAGGTTCAGAAAGAGAGAGATAAGTAAAACATGTTTGGTGTGCTATAAGTAAAGCTTGTTTGGTTTGCTATAAGTAAAGTATGTTTTGATTGCTATAAGTAATGTATATTTGGTTTGCTATACGTAAAACATGTTTGATGTGCTATAAATACATTTTGTTTTGTGTACTATAAGTAGATCTTGTTTGGTTTGCTGTCAGTAAAGCATATTCGGAAAGCCGAATCAATGGGGTAAACGGGCGAAGGGCTAGAGAATAGATTTGCTTCACTTTATAAAATTCATCTATAAGATTCCTTCAAGTACACTGACCCACCATGTGCTCACTGAATTTATAAGATTCTGCAACTGATACTTAAAGTTCTCTGTTGCAGACACTGTCTGATCTCTGTCTCAGTATTTTCTATCATGAAATCTGCTTTAATTAATATCGACGTTTGAACGTTAATTTTTTCACTTTATTTTGTCAGGAGTGTTTTATCTTATATGTGTATAAAGTATAGCCACTTTCTTAGCATACGTTGAAGTTATAATGGACTGATGGCGATGATGATGATGATGATGATGATGATGATGATAATGATGATGATGATGATGACGACGACAATCTGGTGAAGGGGTGTAGGAACATACTGGGCAATCTGTAACATTCAGTAGACGTAAATAATTCACTTCTGCAGACCGTCAGTTATAGTTTTATTTTGCAGAGACCAGCTGACAAATCTTCCCGTGAGAACAGAACTTCGACCTTGTGCTGGCAATAGCAATGACCACCTTGGCGCCTGAGCTTGTCGCGACAGCCGTGCTGCTGTATGTGGTAACGACGTCTCAGATGATTTATCAAAACTATGAGCAGGAACAACATTTAACACCCATTTGTCCAGGTTAGCAGGCATAAACTTTTATTTACACAATGACAATGTCAGTTTCGTCAGACATACAGGTTGCCTGCTTCTTCAGACATACAATTTGTCTGCATTCTTTTGGCTGTAACTGGTGACAGAACGTGACAAATCTTGCTTGCTCTTGTTATAAATCCTGCTGATTATGAGCGGTAGTCTTCTCTTGAGCGATGAAGATGTTGATTTTGGTAGAAGTTGTTGTGATACTGGCATTTCTAATCTAAGGTGATAGTTTCAAGCAGGCAGATATCAACTGTTACGGGTTTTGTCAAGCATCATAATCATGCTGCTGAGCAACTCCTCTCATGGCTGACACTATCAATGTTGAATTTGCAAATATTTGTATTGCAAAGTCCAGTTTGCTACATAAATATTGCAGTCTTAACAGTTTCTTTCAACTTGCATATTCTAAGGATTGGTCCTTATTTGTTCCGGATAATAATGACAATAAAACTGGTGACAATGATGAATGTAGATATGGTGATAGACAGGATGATAATAACTGATTTAATCATTGGAATAATCAAGATGATAATGACTGAATCCATTATAGGAATAGTCTTCATTATAGCAAACGGTTTAATCATAGCAATAGTAATGATGATAATTGATGGTTCAATCAATGGAATAGTGAGGATGACAATGATTAATTTAATCATATGCATACTGACGATGATAATAACTGATTTAATCAAAGAATAGTGAAGATAATAACTGATTTAATCATAGGAATAATAATAATAATCGTGATAGTGATGATGATAGCAATTGTGATTATCAAGGTGATAGCAATTCAGGTAATAATGATGAAAATAACAGTTAAAGCGATAATAAAGATGTAGAAAGTGATAGTCAGAGTAATGTGATGGTGGTAATAACGAAGAAAGTGATAATTAGCCCAATGAGAGCTGATTCATCGCTCAGTGCCCTGATGTCTTCCTGTGTTTTAAGTGTGGAGGCCCACAGTCCTCCTGTGTGTTAAGTGTGGACGACCATAGTCCTCCTATGTTTTAAGTATGGAGAACCACAATCTTCCTGTGCTTTAACTGTGGAGGTGTAGTCTTCCAGTGTTTTACGTGTGAAGGCACACAATCTTCCAGTGTTTTACGTGTGAAGGCACACAATCTTCCAGTGTTTTACGTGTGAAGGCACACAATCTTCCAGTGTTTTACGTGTGAAGGCACACAATTTTCCAGTGTTTTACGTGTGAAGGCACACAATCTTCCAGTGTTTTAAGTGTGAAGGCCCACAGCTGATGAAAACAGAATGGTTAATTGATAAAGTAAGCGGGAGCGGGGAGGTGAATAATATTGCATTATCTTACAAAATATCTCTTTTAGTTACTGGTAATAGTAATGATGACAGTAAAGATGATAGTAATGATGGTAGTAACAACACAGAGTGTGCTAGTAAATGACTATAATGCCAATTCGAAATGACCACCCCAGATTCCGATAGCCCATATAAAAGAGTACTCTGGGTTGTGACTGTGTTCATCAGCCTTCTCCATTGATGCTGGAACCACGTTGGTCTTCGCTCGACAGTCAGTCATTTACATGTCCCTTGCGAAATGTTGCCTCCCTAACATCTCTCCTGTAGGCCTCTCGGTTGTAAGAAAGATGCCCTGCTGCAGATCATCAACGATGCCTTGCAGCCATTTCGTACCCTTCCAAGACGGTCTTCTCTAGATTATCATGAAACTTCGCCGACATGATCATGTAGTTCAGTCTGTTCTAAGTAACTCAGCAGTGAGGAGGTTAGGTAGGATAATGGCTGGACAATGATAACGCCCTAAAACTTATACCGTCTTATAAAGGTGGAGGTAAAAGGTAAAATTCCCATTTCCATGCAGTTAAGGCATTTTGAGGATACAGAGTTAAGCCTGTATTTCTGAGACCACCAGCACATGAAATTTTTTTAACCGATTTTGTTTATACCTAGGTTAAACAATAATAATCCGCTGTTTATGTGTCTGTTATGCTTGATTATTTTTATATAGAAAAATAAATTTTACATGGTATATTGCTTTATTGTTCTTCATGTTTTTATTTCAATTTTCTTATGGAATGTATTGTGTTAATGAGCTTTCTCAACGGAAAAACTGTAAACGCATCATATTGTTTTATATCTATGACCAATCATTTTTGTAGACAATTAACATTTTTACGTCCACATAGCCAAATTATTCTAACGTGTGTGAATGAAGGAAAGAAGAAAAAATGAAAAATATGTTTTCTTTGATTTTTATATATATATTTTTTTTTCAATTTTGCAGTATGTGAAACTCCAGAATGTGTTTCAACAGGTGAGTTACACTTTGAAATAACCGAACAGGGATACTGAACATCTAAATATTTAAATAGATCACTTGTATATCCACACACTTGCAACGGTCACTTAAAGATCTAACTATGCAGACAAATGTGTTCGTAAGACTTATTTCTACGAATTAATTATGCATCGATCCGACATTGTCAGTGCTATAAGAGACGCTTGACTAACCGAAAAGTTCGCTGACAACTGTGAATCAACGTCGATGTAAAGAATGAAGAAATTGAGTGTAAAGCTTGGGACACAGAAGAATGAAGACATTGGGTGTAAAACTTGGGACAGTGAAGAATGAAGAAATTGGGTGAGAAACATGGGATAGAGAATAATAAAAAAACTGAGTGTAAAACTTGAGAAAGAGAAGAATGAAGAAGTTGGGTGTAAATCTTTTGGACATGAAAGACTGAAGAAGTTGATGGAAAACTTAAGACATTGAAGAATGAAGAGGTTGGGTGTAAAACTTCGGACAGTGAAGAATGAACGAATCATCAAGAGTTTCAAGCGGATAATCAACCAACAAAGAACGAGTGTAATCAGTTACTGTACTCTGAAGGAGATACAGAAGAAGAGATCGGAGGACGCATGGATGTGTCCGGGGTGCATGGGTGATTGTCATTCGTAACGAGCTAACTGATTAAACATTACTATACATTTAGCATATTCTAGTTCTACATAAATGTACGTATACTTGTGTTTTGAGACAGAGTATTTGATTCGCACTAGATTTTCACAATTCAGATATCAAAAACTCTCACATTTTCCAAATAATCAGATGTTGCACTTATTCATCATTCCTTAGAGAATTGATGACAATTTTAAAATATTGACATTCTACATAGGTCACATTCTTTAAAAAGTCACCAATAAACTGCTTTTTGTTGTTGTTTTGTTTCGTTGGTTTTCTTTGCTTTCATTAGACCTCACTTGACGATCTCTTTTACCATAGTTCTCCAGACTAAAAGAGAACACCACACCCACTCCCACCCCTCCACCACCTTGAACATTGATGTTTGTGATGTGTTTTTATGTGTTTAATGTTTTCTTTGATATTTCTTTAATATTTGGTTTGTCTGCAAGTTTGACCTCGCTTAAATAATGAGGGTTTTTTTTGTTAGAAAGTTTCACTTGTGTTTAATGTTTTTTTATTGCCAGAAAGTTTCACCTATGTCTAATGTAATTTTTTTCAGAAATTTTCCTGATGATGATAATAACTGATTTAATCATAGGAATGGTGAAGATAGTAACTGATTTAATCATAGGAATGGTGAAGATAGTAACTGATTTAATCATAGGAATAGTAATAATAATAATAATTATAATAATCATAGTGACAGTGATGATGATAGCAATTGTGACAGTCAAGGTGATAGAAATTCAGATAATAATGATGAAAATAACAGTTAAGGCGATAATAAAGATGTAGAAAGTGATGGTGATAGTAATGTGATGGTGGTAATAACGAGGAAAGAGATAATTAGCCCAATGAGAGCTGATTCATCGCTCAGAGCCCTGATGTCTTCCTGTGTTTTAAGTGTGGATTCCCCCAGTCCTCCCGTGTGTTAAGTGTGGACGACCATAGTCCTCCTATGTTTTAAGTATGGAGAACCACAATCTTCCTGTGCTTTAACTGTGGAGGTGTAGTCTTCCAGTGTTTTACGTGTGAAGGCACACAGCTGATGAAAACAGAATGGTTAATTGATAAAGTAAGCGGGAGCGGGGAGGGGAACAATATTGCATGACCTTACAAAATATCTCTTTTAGTTACTGGTAATAGTAATGCTGACAGTAAAGATGATAGTAATAGTGATAGTAACAACACAGAGATTGCTAGTAAATGACTATAATGCCAGATTTGAAATGACCACACCAGATTCCGATAACCCATATAAAAGAGTACTCTGGGTTGTGACTGTGTTCATCAGCCTTCTCCATTGATGCTAGAACCACGTTGGTCTTCGCTCGACAGTCAGTCATTTACATATCCTTTGCGAAATGTTGCCTCCCTAACATCTCTCCTGTATGCCTCTCGGTTGTAAGAAAGATGCCCTGCTGCTGATGCATCCATTCGCAGATCATCAACGATGCCTTGCAGCCATTTTGTACCCCTCCGAGACGGTCTTTTCTCGATTATCATGAAACTTCGCCGACATGATCATATAGTTCAGTTTGTTCTAAGTAACTCAGTAGTGATGAGGTTACGTAGGATAATGGCTGGACAATGGTAACGCCCAAAAACTTACTGATACAGCTCCAGACCGTCTTATAAAGGTGGAGGTAAAAGGTAAAATTCCCATTTCCATGCAGTTAAGGCATTTTGAGGATACAGAGTTAAGCCTGTATTTCTGAGACCACCAGCACATGAAATTTTTTTAACCGATTTTGTTTATACCTAGGTTAAACAATAATAATCCGCTGTTTATGTGTCTGTTATGCTTGATTATTTTTATATAGAAAAATAAATTTTACATGGTATATTGCTTTATTGTTCTTCATGTTTTTATTTCAATTTTCTTATGGAATGTATTGTGTTAATGAGCTTTCTCAACGGAAAAACTGTAAACGCATCATATTGTTTTATATCTATGACCAATCATTTTTGTAGACAATTAACATTTTTACGTCCACATAGCCAAATTATTCTAACGTGTGTGAATGAAGGAAAGAAGAAAAAATGAAAAATATGTTTTCTTTGATTTTTATATATATATTTTTTTTTCAATTTTGCAGTATGTGAAACTCCAGAATGTGTTTCAACAGGTGAGTTACACTTTGAAATAACCGATCGGGTATACTGAACATCTAAATATTTAAATAGATCAGTTGTATATCCACACACTTGCAAAGGTCACTTAAAGATCTAACTATGCAGACAAATGTGTTCGTAAGACTTATTTCTACGAATTAATTATGCATCGATCCGACATTGTCAGTGCTATAAGAGACGCTTGACTAACCGAAAAGTTCGCTGACAATTGTGAATCACCGTCCATGTAAAGAATGAATAAATTGAGTGTAAAGCTTGGGACACAGAAGAATGAAGACATTGGGTGTAAAACTTGGGAAAGAGAAGAATGAAGAAGTTGGGTGTAAATCTTTTGGACAGGGAAGACTGAAGAAGTTGATGGAAAACTTAAGACAGTGAAGAATGAAGAGGTTGGGTGTAAAACTTCGGACAGTGAAGAATTAACGAATCATCAAGAGTTTCAAGCGGATAATCAACCAACAAAGAACGAGTGTAATCAGTTACTGTACTCTGAAGGAGATACAGAAGAAGAGATCGGAGCACGCATGGATGTGTCTGGGGTGCATGGGTGATTGTCATTCGTAACTAGCTAACTAATTAAACATTACTATACATTTAGCATATTCCAGTTCTACATAAATTTACGTATACTTGTGTTTTGAGACAGAGTATTTGATTCGCACTAGATTTTCACAATTCAGATATCTAAAACTCTCACATTTTCCAAATAATCAGATGTTGCACTTATTCATCATTCCTTAGAGAATTGATGACAATTTTAAAATATTGACATTCTACATAGGTCACCGATACTTTTATTCTTTAAAAAGTCACCAATAAACTGCTTTTTGTTGTTGTTTTGTTTCGTTGGTTTTCTTTGCTTTCATTAGACCTCACTTGACGATCTCTTTTACCATAGTTCTCCAGACTAAAAGAGAACACCACACCCACTCCCACCCCTCCACCACCTTTAACATTGATGCTTGTGATGTGTTTTTATGTGTTTAATGTTTTCTTTGATATTTATTTAATATTTGATTTGTCTGCAAGTTTGACCTCGCTTAAATAGTGTTTTTTTTCTTTGTCAGAAAGTTTCACTTGTGTTTAATGTAATCTTTTTTGTCAGAACGTTTCACCTGTGTTTAATGTTTTGTTTTTATTTACAGAAAGTTTCACCTGTGATTTTTTTTTTTGACAGAAAGTTTCACCTGTGTTTAATGTTTTTGTTTTTGACAGAAAGTTTCACCTGTGATTTTTTTTTTGACAGAAAGTTTCACCTGTGTTTAGTGGTCTTTTTTGTCAGAAATTTTCACCTGTGTTTAATGTAAGACGTCTCCTTACCTCCGTATGTCTACTGGACACCCTTGGGCAAGGACAAGGTGGAGTACCCGTAGAGCCCCCCAAATAGGGTGACGTGAAGCCATGGGAGCAGGTGGTGGATGGAATGGGAGACCAGCCGACAAACAATGTTGGTTATAGTCACCATTCTATGATGGTAGACAGATGATCTCAATGTAGGGACAATGGCTACGACCACTGACTAGTACAGTCACTGCCAGTTAGAAAAGTAATGGTAAACTATCTTCTGGAAATATGCCAAGAAATCCAAACAGGAACATGGAAAGTCAGATAGGAGAAAGTTTTAGTGGTGAGTCCCCCAGGGCAGATAGATCTAATTTTAACACTGGGGAAGAGTGTAAGACAGAGGCTAGTACTAGTAATTGTGGTGACGGACAAAATCCTGACAGTGTTACTAAGGAAAACTCCTGCATCAAACTAAAAAGAAAAATAAGAGTAGCAACATGGAATGTAAGAAATATGTATGAGGGAAAGTATCAAATAATAAGTGACGAGATAATGGGGATACACATTTTGGGAATCTGTGAACATCGATGGAAATTATCAGGACACTTCAAGAGCGAGAATGATAATATCTTTTTATACTCTGGTGGAGAAGTAGGAGGAAAGAATGGAGTGGCTTTTTACTTGGACAAATTAACATCAAAATTATTACTAGTTTACCATCCAGAAAGTCATGGAATCCTCTTTTATCACAGTTCTCCAGACTAAAAGAAAACATCACCCCCACCCATCCCCTCCACCCTCGTTGAAGTTTGGTGCTTCTGATGTGTTTTAGCTATTTAATCTTTTCTTTGATATTACTTTAATATTTTATTTGTCAGCAAGTTTAACCTCGCTTAAATAATGGGGTTTTTTTTTATCAGAACGTTTCACCTGTGTATTTTTTTAGTCAGAAAGTTTTACCTGTGCTTAGTGTATTTTTTTTTTCTGAAAGTTTCACATGAGTTTAATGTATTTTTTCGTCAGAAAGTTTCAGATGTGTTTACTGTATTTTTAGTCAGAACGTTTCACCTGTGTTTAATGTATTTTTTTGTCAGAACGTTTCACCTGTGTTAAACGGTTTTTTTTTAATCAGAAAGTTTAATCTGTGTTTAATGTTTTTTTTTCACAGACCTTTCACCTCTGTTTAAAGTTTTTTTGGGGGTTTTTTGTCAGAAAGTTTCACCTGTGTTTAATTTATTTTTTTCTTGTCAGTAATTTTCACCTGTATTTAATGGTTTTTTTTTTGTCAGAAAGGTTCACCGTTGTTTAATGTATTTTTTTTCAGAAGTTTCACCTGTGTTTAACGTTTTTATTTTGTCAGAAAGTTTCACCTGTGTTAAATGGTTCGTTTTGAAAGAAAGTTTCACCTATGTTTAATGGGAATTATTTGTCAGAAAGTTTCATCTGTGTTTAGTGTATTTTTGTATAGGAAAGTTTTTGTTTTTGTAAGAGAGTTTCACCTGTTTTTAATGTATTTCGTGTCAGAAAGTTTAACCTGTGTTTCAGGTTTTTTTTTTGTCAGAAAGTTTCACCTGTGTTTAATGTATTTTTTTATCAGAAAGTTTACCTGTTTTTAATGTATTTTTTGTCAGAGAGTTTAACCTGTGTTTAATGTATTTTTGTCAGAAAGTTTCACCTGTGTTTAATTTTTTTTATTGTTAGAAAATGTCATCTGTGTTGAAATTTTTTTCATTGTCACAAAGTTTCACCTGTGTTTAATATTTTTTTATTGTCAGAAAGTTTCACCTGTGTTTAATATTTTTTTATTGTCAGAAAGTTTCACCTGTGTTTAATATTTTTTTATTGTCAGAAAGTTTCACCTGTGTTTAATATTTTTTTATTGTCAGAAAGTTTCACCTGTGTTTAATATTTTTTTATTGTCAGAAAGTTTCACCTGTGTTTAATATTTTTTTATTGTCAGAAAGTTTGACCTGTGTTTAATAGTTTTTTATTGTCAGAATGTTTCACCTGTGTTTAATGTTTCCCTTTTCAGGAAGTTTCACGTATTTTAATGTTTCTTGTATCATGTAGATATCATTTAGTCTTTGTGTATAATGTTCATTCTGTGTCAGTCTCCAAACTGTAAGACTTTATTATCCTGAATCTTATTGATATTTTGTAAAAAAACAAAAAACAAAAAAAAACATCGACTGTCAGCGATGACCGCTTGTTTCTATTCTTCAGCTTCCAGGATTATAGAGTATCTGGACCAAAACCTGGACCCTTGCGATGATTTTTATCAGTTCGCCTGCGGGGGCTGGATTAAAAATCAGGTTCTTCCTCCAAATATGCATTTATTGCTCACTTTGTATGACTTAACGAAGAATCTTGCTGCTGCACGAAGTAAGAAAACAAAAACTGTCCATTAATTACATACAAGCATTTGTTTTAGTTTGTTTATCCGGCTGTAATCTTCGTCGGTTGTAGATTCTAAAACTTAAAATTGCGTCTTATCTTGTCTTCTTTCTCGCATACCTTTCAACGTTGAGGGGACAAATAAACATCATATTAGGTCTCTGGCAGTTAGCTTCAAATAAGGGGGGTAATTAATGTATCTTTCATCTTCTCTATCAATCTGCTAGTTGGCAACATACCCATGTTTTCTACACTTCGTAGCATGAATATTTTTTGTCTTTCTGCGGCCATGTAACATGGCCAAACCGTTTCACTTGTTTCTCCGCGTAGTGTACGACAAGTATTACTTCAACCATTACTTTGTCATTGTCACTTCATATTTTGTCTCTTCATATTACACTTAGTATTCATCATCACCGTCACCACCACCATTATCATCATCGTCGTCGTCTTTCACTCCGATGAGAGCATAGGCCACGGATAAAGTCTGCCCAGTCATCCCTGTTTTTGGAATTATTCTCTGCTTTCTTCCATTTATATCCCGTGTCTCTAAGCACAGTAATAATTTCTCTTTTCCAAGTAAGTCTAGGTCTTCCTCGTTTTCTAATACACTTAGTATTGCCTTCAGATATTTCATTTCGGCCCTGATGATTTATATATTTTTTTAGCTGTTAATGTACATGTTTGGCATGGATAGCACGGAGTTTGGATAGGATATCAGTTGTGATGTAGGATGATTACTCTGTATATTGCTCATTTTGTGTCAGTTGTCACATATAAAGATTGTATATCAGTTGCACATCTAGTGAATGATAACAATGTATATGTTATCATCGCAACGTGGTTCTAAGGACTGCAAACGCGCCACAAACAGCCTCTGGCAGTCAAGTCCAGCTCCTGGCCTTCCCGTGGCAGAACTGTTTAAACTGACAGGAGAAGGGGCGAGGGCGAATATCTGGCGCCTGAAAACCAGTTACTTAGGGTAGATGAGTGTCATGTTTGGTAGCTCATCTGCCGCTGTTGGCGAGATCTTCAGCTGCCGTGCGTGGAGCGGTGCTCTTCCCGGCCAATGAAGAAATTTGCAAGTGAGGTTGCCGCGCAGCATCACTGCGGAAAAGGTGGTTGAAAGATTAAAGCGAAGCAAACAGTCAAATCACGGCACCTCTGGTCTGGAGGTCGGCCACGTCCTGAGTGCAGTCATATCGGGTGAAATGCATGAACCGGCTTGTCCCAGAGGTTAAGTCACCGCTGGCTTGACTTTTCAAATGCCGCGCGTGGAGTGAAGCTCCTCCCGGTTAAGGAAGTAAATGCGGAAATAAAGGTTGCTGTGCGGCGCCGATGGGAAAAGGTGGTGGAAAGTGAAGTTTAACCTGATATGTCCAGTAGTATCGCTACGAGAGCTATACCACGGCACCTCTGCTCTAGAGGCCGCCTACGTCCGAAATACACCTACACTGGTGAAATATGCCTAAACCGGCACACACCAGGGGTAGAACTTGATGGCTAGACATGTCATGCCACCTCCGCTCTAGAGGTCGGTAACGCCTGATAAACACCCATATTGGTGAATTTTGCCTAAACCGGCTCATACCAGGGGTGAATCTTGAAGGCTATGAATGTCACAGTACCTCTGCCCTAGAGGTCGGTCCCGTCCCAAACATGCCCATACTGGGAAATGCCTAAACCGGCTCAACCCAGGGGTAGAAGTCACTAGTGGCGAGGATTCGTCCTCCTGGACAAAAGCTCCATCCTGGTCACAACTAGGAAGGGTAGCGGCCACGACCGCAAAATGCTGAAGTCGGAGACACTGGACCAGGGAATCTAGATAGGCAACCACCTCTCACCCGGCGGGGATGTCTACGTATCCTAATCACGCTGAGGTTTTCCGGTGAGAAAGTCCAACCCTGGACTGGATGGGCAACCACCTCTCACCCGGCGGTGATACATGGGTATCTCAAAACACGTCGAGGTTTTCCGGTGAGAAAGTCCAACTCTGGCCTGGGTGGGCTAACGCCTCTCACCCGGCGGGGATATACTGATATTCCAAACACGTCGAGGTCTTCCGGTGAGAAAGTCCAACCCTAGACCAAACTGGTGCAATGAAAACCACGGTGTCACGCAATCCCGCTTCCGAGACCCACCAAGAATACAGGCTAAAGCACTGTGATACTCTGAACCCCTTGTGGTCCTTCGTGGAACTCGTGTGGTCTATTTTGGACCACACAGGGGACCACGGGACCTAACGAGGACCACATGCGTGAATTCAGTAGGTTCACAGTGCGGTTTTTGGTGGTAGAAGTGAACGAAGAAGAAGAAGATCATCGCAACGTCATAGACAAAACCTCAGGGCAGAACTGTGTCAAATTCAACGGAAACACAGAAACTTTGCTCAGAATGACATTTTCAGCCACGTGCAGACCTGTTTACTAAGACCACCATAATCAGAGATCCGGCAAAAAAGCAAAAATTCATTTTTTAAACAAAATTGTTATAGACGTGGCAAACCAAAAAAAAAAAAAAAAATCTGAAAGTCATTTTAGACTGCGAAACAAAGAAGCGTGATAATATATGTCTCGCCTTGTACTTCCTCATTTACTGCTAAGTGTAGAGGTGAAGTGCAATTGTCTCCCAATGGCTCGAATGTTGGCTTCGTACATTGAGATGTTCAGGGACTCTGCTATACCATCGGTCCATCGTCTGCATGGGTGGCCCCTTCCTCTGACTTCGTGTGGTCTGTAAAACATTGCTGTCTGTGCTACACGTTCTGTTGGTAGTCGTGATACATGACCGAAGCATTTTATTTGCTGTTTTTTTTATATAGTTCAAAACGGGTTCAACTCCTACTCTATTTCTAATGACATCATTTCTGATTCTGTCCTTTTTTGATATTCCAAGAACTCCTCTCAAGAATCTCATTTCAGTTGTTGCAATTTTCCTTTTGTCTTTTGCTGTCAGCGTCCATGCCTGGCATTGGTAGCACAAAGTTGGTATAAAGATTGTCTTATAGATAGTTCTTTTGGTTTCCAGTGAGACATGCTTGTTGTTTAGTACGGGAGCCATTTGCCCGATAAGTTGGTTCGCTTTGTTACATCTGTTTTCGATCTCTATGTCTATTTTTCCTTTTATTGAGAAAATGCTTCCGAGGTATTTGAAATGCGTTACTTACTTCATAGTATGGTTTTCTAGTGTAATGTTTATTGGTGTGTCTACTCTTGCGATGGTCATGATTTCTGTTTTGCTTAGGCTAATTTTCATTGTGTTCTTTGCATGCATCATTCAGTCTATTAATGTGATCTTGCAAGCCTTCTTCTGAGTCGACAACTAGAGCTTGTCATCTGCAAATAATAGTTCTTTTATGGTTATGTCGTCTGCTGTTTGTTCTATTTCATTTTGTTGATTTTTTGCTGTCCTTGTCAGTTCAGCTTCTCTACAGATGTTATCGATATATGTTATAAATAGCAGCGGTGATAAGATGCAACCTTGCCGACGGCCAAATTTAATAACAAAGGGTTCAGAATGCAACCCCCCCACCCACCCAATTACTCTGATGATGCCACTTCCGTTGTTGTGCAGACTCTTACACAGATTTATTAGATGATTGGTAACCCCATATTGTTTTAGGACTTCCCATAGTATGTTCCTGTCCACTCTGTCGAATGCTTTTTCCTGGTTAATAAAACCCAAGTAAAAGATGTTATTAAATTCTGATCGCTTTCTGACTAAGGGAAAATATTGCGTCTGTACATCCTCTGTTTTTCCTAAAGCCTTGTTGGAGTTCACTCAGCTGGGGCTCTATCATTGGTCTTAATCTCTTCTCTAAAATGTTACAAAATATCTTAATAAGAAGATGCCTCTATAGTGTGTGTAGTCTCTTTTGCTGCCTTTATTTTTCCACAGTGGGGTATTATGGCATTCTTCCAGTCTTGTGGGATTTCTTGTTTGGTCCAAACTAGGCCGAATAGTCTGTATAGCCATGCTACGCCTACTTCATTCGCTGCTTTAAGTAGTTTGTTGGTTAGTTCATCTTGCCTTGCAGCTTTACCCCCTTGATGCCAGCCTTATAACTTCTCTGATTTCTGATCTGAGTATATCAGGTTCTAACTCTGTGGAAATTTCTATGTTGGGGTTACTTTGGTTTGTGTTCTCAGTTGAGATGTTGAGTAATTGATCAAAGTATTGTCGCCATCTTTTTAGTGTCTGTTTTGGGTCACATATTGGTTCTCCTTTCTCGCTGTTTATTATTTCTGTTGGATCAAATTGCTCTGTTCTGGTTCTCATGGCGTTTAAGTTTTTGTAGAACAGTTTTGTTGCTTGCTTGTGGTTGTCATTAAGTGTATCACGTAGACCTCCCAGTCTTTCTCCTTTTCCCTTGTTATTATTCTGTTTACTTGTCTTCTTACTATTCTATATTATATATATTCCTTGTCTTGCTTACTCTCCACCCAATCTTTGTATCTCTCTTTCTTAATTTCTACAGCTTCTTTGACTTCGTCATTCCACCAGCTTGTTAGTTTCTTTCGCTTAGCTTTTCTTCTGATCTTGGTACCGCATGTCACTTTTGCGGTTTCTTAAATGCTGGTCTTCTTCCTCAACTGAATTCCGTTGGATAGGTAGTGCTGTTAAAATTGATTCCAGTTTCTTTTCATAGTTGCTCCTCATTGTCTCGTCATTACATCTATTATTTCATCTTTGGTAGTTTTGCGCGTTTTCCGTTTTATTTTATTTGTTGTCCTTATGGTTGTGATACCTATTTTATGATCTGTGTCAGTACATAGGTTTGGTATTACTCTTGCATCTACTGTCTGCCTTTTCTTGGTGTTTCTTGCTAATATGAAATCGATCTGGCTTTTTGTGTTCGTTCCATTTGTACCATGTGCATATGTGGGACTCTTTGTGCTTAAAAAAAGTGTTTGTGATGAGAAGGTCGTGCTGGCTGCACAGTTCAAGTAACCTGGTCCCTTTATCGTTCTTGTTGCCATAGGGGTCCCCAAATGCTCCTCGGTGTTTTTCTATATCCGTTCTGTCTCCTCTGGTTTTGCCTTGAAATCCTCCATCACTATTATGTTTTCCTGTCTTTTGATCTTTTTCAATGTGTCATTTACTTCGTCGTAGAATTCCTCGCACTCGTCTTCGTTGTTTGCTGCGTTGCAAGGTGCATAGACCTGGATGTATGTGGTGATTTCTTCCTTTTTTATTTTAACTATTACAATTCTTTCTGATATAAAGTTGGTGTCTAATATTTTTGTTGCTAGCGATGGCTCTACAACTATCCCTACCCTCTGTCTAGCTCTCGTGTAACTGTCTACGCCGGCGTATATGAGTGTGCAGTTCTGGTGGATTTGTTTACATCCTTCACCTTTTATTCTGGTGTCCGCTAATCCCATAATTCTAATCTTTCTCTTATACATCGTTTCGACCAGGGTCTCTAGTTTGTTGTTTGATCCACATATGTTGATGGTACCTATTTTGTCCTTGTTAATATTGTATTTCATATTGTATCTATGAGCACTATTCACTTCACTGATTTGCTAGATCTGTCGCAAAGGGGGGGGGGGGGTGCTGATCACATTGCCCGACTTCCCTTTGTCGCTGTGTGTTGATGCTGTAAACTCACTGACCGCTACACACTGGTTTTATCGCCATGGCCTCCCCTTTAGTGGAAACATAACACACATAATAAAGTTCACCACTTCGGCGTGCCAGGGCCACATGAAACAGGTCTAATCCATGTCAGGAACATTAATAACCACCAATTTAAGACCACATAACACGATTGCGACTTGACGCTATCGCCATTTTCCCGGATAGATAGATAGATAGATAGATAGATAGATAGATAGATAGATAGATAGATAGATAGATAGATGGATAGATAGATAGATAGATAGACAGATAGAGAAGCAGAGAGAGAAGAGAGAAAATGAAGATCTCCTAGATAAACTAACAAAACATGTAATAGGCTACACGCATGAACAGAAAGAAAATGAAGACACTTGATGTATTTCGGAAGAATTACATACCCAGTCATGAGGTATGTTTAATAATCTAAGAAATACGCCAAGCAAAGTGAGAAAATAGTTATAAAAAGCCAAGGTTAAAAGTAACCGCAAGTCAACTGACGTAACCGTTGTAAATACCGGAAAAGATTATAGCGATTCAAAAAGTATTTAATATATTTCAGTGATTACTCCCCTTGATTTTAGGTTACTTTTTGACTGGTCCTCGTGATTATCCAGATCTGAATCCACCTCCATTAATAATTACAAGGTTGATACCACTGTTAGGCCAAATTTATCACGTTTGAAAATAACTTTTTTTATTCGTTTTCGCTCTTTCTCCCCCCCCCCCCCCCTTTGGCTCCAACAATGCTTGTTATAGTGCACTGTTTGAACGCTGAAGGTACCACGGACAGCGGGAAAATCGAACGTGGAAGTTCTGAGGGAGGCACAAGAAACATTGCAAAATTACAAAAAAAAAAGATCAGAAAACGACAATCCATATTTGTGAGCCATGTTCGGAGGAGAGGTGGGAGAGAGCAACTAATAACAACAAGGAAGATCGAAGGTAGAAGAGACAGAGATAGACAGAGAGAAAAGATATTTGATACTTTGGTATCCTGGCACGGGAAATGCTCAGTGGCAAGCCTGTTGAGGTGCACAAGGGATCGAGGGTTATAGAAGGACATGATACCCTGTGGGCAGGGACCTTGAGAGAGTGAGATTTGTAAGTGCATGAGCTGAAAGTGCATCCTTAACTCCTTAAACATTAAACATCATGATAATTTAGAGAAGACAGTCTTGGAAGGGTGCATAATGGGAAAAAGAAAGAGAGGAAGACCATGGCGAAGATGGCTTAACTCATTTAAAAATAAATTTACACAGTCAAAAATTTTCCAACATCAGATTCCTGAGTTTAAAAGTGTTTACACTCCTCAGATGTCTTGAAAGCAGAGACAAAACCATCAGAACTGTCCTCCATAAGAAAGGCCAGGGACTTGTATTTCTCCTGTCTTCAGAATGGTAAGTGTTGAGCAGTGAAAATATTTGTTTGTTTAGTTACATTTGTACTGATATTTTGTCATTGTAAATATTATTAACGGAAGAAATGTAATATTCTTACTAACTTGCACAGAAAAAAGAACTTCCACATGAGCATAAAATCGCCAGAATAATGTCTGTTTTATAAAATCATTGATTTTATCGTAATTTATTTCCAATTACTTAGATAATTAGAAAGAATACAAGTTTTCAAGATGGTTATGTAGTCCTTTAGCTTAGAATATAAAAATAACTTTCACGCCTTGATTGCGCCTTGGAGCTCAGGAGTAATTTTATTCTGTGGTGGAAAGTAAAGTAAAGTAAAGTAAAGTAAAGTAAAGTAAAGTAAAGTAAAGTAGAAGCAGCTGGTGTCACGTGACATCCAATATTTTCAGCGGGGAAAAGAGCAGAGAAATGTAATTTATGAACTTTTACTCGTACCTCTCAGAAAATATGTTTAAAGAAAAGTATCTTTTTCTTCCGTTTTACAGAATTTTTTTACATGAATTAGAGTCAGCCAGTCAGTCACATGCATGTCCCTTGTGGAGCAGTGCCTCCCTAACAGCACTCCTGTAGGCCTCTCGGTTGTCAGCAAGATCCCCTACTGTTGATGCTTCCATTCGCAGATCATCTACGATGTCTTGCAACCATCATCGCCTTGGTCTTCCTCTCTTTCTTTTTCCCATTATGTATCCTTCCAAGACTGTCTTCTCTAAACTATCATGATGATAAAATGATGTGTCCAAAATATTTAAGTTTTCTCTGTTTAATCTTCCTTACTAGCCAACCTTCTTCAATATTAAGTTCTTGTAGTATAGATATATTTGTTCTTTTTTGTGTCCATGATATCCGAAGGACTCTTCATTCAAAGGTATTTATGTGCTTCTCAGCTGCTTTGTTAAGTGCGATGTAGAGTACCGATCTTAATGTGCTTTAGCAGATGTGCGGCCTTAGGTGCTGTGATAGTGATGGGCCTCACCCCCCCCCTCGCCACCACACCCACAGGACAATACATTATTACTTAAAAGCTTTATGTGTGTATGTAAAATTGTATGTATATATGTATGTATGTATATATGTATGTATGTATGTATGTATGTATTTTTGTATGTATGTATGTATGTATGTATGTATTTTAAATATAAATAAAAATGTCTTGTTTTCCTTTCTGAAAATTATTCTCCTTGAAAGATCTTTCAAAATATAAACTTCTTGCTTGTTCACGTTGAGCTAATAACAGTTCAAGTTTATTTAGCCTGTGTTTGGCCTATTTTGATTAATGTTACATTAGAGGACTTTCTTCTGACGCAGCCAGGCTCCGCATCTTTTTTTTTTTGGTTTCTGTGAATATTTTCTTCCGATGTCTCTAGCCCTTTGGTGGAAGATAAGAGGAGTGATGAATGGTGATTGTAGTGATAAAGGTGTATGGATCAAATTTATAGAAAGATAGAGGAGTGGGGGGAAAGGGCAGAAACAAGAGTGGCAAAAAGTAAGATGAGCACATATAAATGAACATACAACAATCCGGTATTTCAGCACATGCCTTTTTTCAAAGGACCAAATGCAAAAATAACGCAACAAACAAACAAAGAAAACCCCCGAAAAACAGATGAGAAAGTAAACAGTTAGCACATTTAGGATCATCTGTGTAAGAAATACGAGGCTCCTTTTTGTGCACTATGTGTCCGTCTTTTGTTCTTGCGAGAGAATTGTATGTTTCTATGGTGTGTGACCATGGTAACACAATAGCTGCTCTCATTCGCTGTCTGATAACTTTTGGTGGCACCCATATCTTCCTACAGCATACAATGCTAATATTTTTTTTTTAAACCAGGCTATTCCTACTCAAAATAAATGAGCGTATTTTGATACTATTGAACATTTCTTGTAGGTAGCAGCCAGGCCTCTGGGAAGAATTTTGGTAAGTGATGTAAAAACTACTTAGAACCCCCTATCTCACTGATTATCCATTCTGTTTACATCACAACGGTCCTTACTGAGTGGCCATTCTGTTTACATCACAAAGGTCCTTACTGATTAGTCATTCTGTTTATATCACAACGGTTCCTTATTTCTGAAGCCACCCGGGGCCCGAAGCGATGCACTGGTTGTGCTCCCCTCTCACTGAGCCCGGGTGGCAGTTTCTCGGTGGAGAGTAATGGACCTTCCTGGACCATTGCTCCTACATACGCGATGAGCAGTTGTAAGTCAGGCTGCATTTACAACATGGGACGTAGCGGACAATCTTTCTCTAAACTCTGTTATTTTAAAATTCTCACCTCATTTTCGCTTAGCGATTGCCATGTAATCTCTTTCTCTCTGAACAATTACACTTGTCTATTCTAATATGGATGTGGCCTTTGTGTTCTGTTGAACTCATTTTTATCTTACTATATAATAATATAATTGAGGAAACTCTCTACTATTCATTCATTTATTTGCATGTCCCTTGCGGAAATTTGTCTCCCTAACAGATCTCCTGTAGGCCTCTCGGTTGAGAGCAAGATGGCCTGCTGCTGATGCATCCATTTGCAGATTATCAACGATGTCTTGCAGCCATCTTCGCTTTGGTCTTCCTCTCTTTCTTTTCCCATTATATACCCTTCCAGGATGGTTTTCTCTAGATTATAATGACGTTTAATGTATCCAAAATATTTAAGTTTTCTCTCTTTAATTCTCTTTACTAACCAGCCTTCTTCAATATTATGTTCTTATAGTATGGATACATTTGTTCTTTTTTGTGTCCATGATGTTTGAAGAACTCTTCTGTAGCATTTACATTCAAAGGCATTTATGTGTTTCTCAGCTGTTTTGTTAAGTGTCCAGGTCTCACAGACATATGTTGCCATGGGAAAGATTCATACCCTTAAAAATTTTATTTTTGTGGTTCTGTCTTTTCCTCTCCACATATTCTCTACTATAGGGAGCGGAAAAACATAACTCAGTAGATCATCAGAGAAAGTGTCTCCCCCTCCCCCAGAAGTGCTTAAGCCCATATTAAACTCTGGACGCTCTTAGGGGAGTGGGGGGGGGGTGTATAATGATAAACTATAATAGAAAATATGTGTAACCTGCGAGACCTGAGAAATGAAAGTAGTATTGGAAGGTGTTGCAGAAAGCAACCATAGATTTATGGTCACTTTTAGTTCCCGCTGAACTGACCTGGTCATAATAAAGAGAAATAGAATCGTACACCGTATAAATAGTTATCATTTTGCTATTTATGTACTACACTGAAATGGATTTTTAAATGAAACGTTCTGCAAGGCCTAATTAATCGAGAGGGTCTGGAGACTGAAAAGGTCGCATTGTCCTAAAAGCCCTTACTTGTATAACAAATGAAGAACTCCATTTTATTTTTATTATTTCTACTTACTTATCTGTTACTCTCTGAGGTTACATTTGTTTTAATAATATTTATCTTACTCAACAGCTGAATATGCTATCATAATTATAAAATAAATATATAGTTATAATACATCCAAATGTTATCATAATATCAATGCACCAACAGCAGGCCATAATATAGCTCTGTCTGAAATACTGGATGCCCTGAAGGTGAGATTTCGAGACTGGTCCAGTGTCATGGAGTGGAAAGAGCACAATATGCATGACTTTGATCTTCGAAGTTGTGTATCCCAAGCTTTGCGTCTCGAGGTATTTGCTTTGTTTCAGCTTTCCGTCGCCGCCTCTGGAGACTTTTCTGACGATGGTAAACTTTATACCAGCCACATCATTGTGGTAAGTATACCCAGAGATGTTACGTGAGAACTAATTAATTAAATACCTTTATATTTACAAGGCAGGGAATTTAGACTAATATTGTGTCTGTGATCATTTTCCTTAGCCGAACGTCACATTTTCTGATTTTTGAATGAAAAACATGAAAAGGCACTTCCACTACTTGTGACAAGAATCTCAGTGCTGAAAGCACAGAAACAAAGAAAGATTCTTTAACGATAAACTGAAAGCACAGAAACAAGGAAAGATGGTAAACATTGTCGTGGAAGTGATGGGAGAAATAGACAGAATAAAGATAACAAAACAAATAATTGATTAAAGTGTAAAAACACGAGGAGGGGATGATTTTATAACAGGATGATGACCAAAAAAATCCCACAAAATTAAAACTTTAACATTTTTCAATAGAAAATTTCAAGAAGGGACAGAGTACTACTGCAGTAGAATAGGTATTTAGCAACGAACGCCAAATATAAAACCAAAGAATGACACATTTATTTTGGAAAAAGAAACAATATCATGGGAAGATGGCGATAAAATATAGTAAGTAATATAACCAGGGAAATTATACTTCAATATAAACCACACTATTTTTTAACAAACCTGTACTAGAAACCGCAATAAGTGAAAAGTGTTCAGGTGCAGTGAAATACTTTTATTTACTTTTCAACAAGTTGAATTCAGTTATTGCGGAACAGAAGCAACAGCAGCAGCATATGGTGAATATACAACTGAATTCAAGTTAAGAGCAAGAAAACAGGGGGGAAATACTGTTTGTGACATTAAGAATCCATTAGAAATTAAGACAAGGTCCTAAACACGAAGAAAAACAATATTTCATGGCCTTATCGAGGCTTAATGCCCAGTGTTTAAAATATGGACCATAACGAAACTGATGAAACAAAACCGAAACACAACTGAGAGATGGCAGCAGAGATAGACGCAACAATCTTTGGACGGTCAGAAAGACGAATGAAGACATAAAAAGTAAGAGAGAACACTGAAACAGGTTACAGCAGTAAAGATATGATAATAATATTCCTGCAGACGCGCTGTGGGAAAATTAGCGATTTGAGAATGTGATAATTTCTGGTAAACCCAAAGCATGGAGAAAGCGAGGGATACCGCGTGAAATGTGCGTGTGCACTCTGGCCTAATGCCATAAGCTCGGCAACTCATCAATTCTGACTGGAAATACTAATGACTGTATGAAATGACAATTGAAGAAACTGAACCAGTATCGGCACCACACGCTATGATAATAACATAATGTTAATGATGATGTGGATAAGTATATTTCATTTAAGTCTTAACAAATCGAAAATGTAACCAAAATAACGTTCTTGTAGTAACATAAACAAGTCATTCTCTCTCTCCCCTCACCTCACTCCGCCTCTTAAGCACTGAATTGGAAGTTTTCTTGTATTTGTGCTTGTATGAACTCCTTGTAACTGCGAGCTGTAGTCTTTGGAGCCGATGCTTTAGAGGCGTTGAGGCGTGAGAGCGGGTTATGACAGTTATTTTTTCAGTCCCGGAGTAAAGCTAAAAAGCAAGGGGTGTACAATGCTTCTTTAGCAGACTCCACCACCATGGGGACTATGGCGATCCCTTCCCTGTTAGCCAGGCTAGGCATGTTACTGGGGGTACCAACGGAGTGGTGGCCCCGGTTTTGGTCAGTTATGGTTCGCTAACCATGACGCTAGTATATCTGCTATGGGTCGCTGATCGCCTCAAACAGCCTTTTCACCCCCATGGGAAGTTTGCGAAGGTGTGATGAGAATATGTTTTAGGCATTTCAACACATAAATCGTCTTTGCCCATGTTCTACTGCTATTTGAAAGCTGGTGAACTGGCTAAATATCTTAGTATATTGAGACTCCATGATAATGACAAGTATGAATGTATGATCATGTAGTCGCAAGCAAGTATTATCTAGAAACTTCTGCATTAAAAAGATCACGAGATGAATCACAGTGGAAATAATAGGATGTTAGAAGACGAAAAATGTTCTATTTTTTCGTCAGTCACAAGCAGTTAAAATATTAGCAAAATTCTTGCCGCTTGAAGAGGGTCTACGTGGAGAGATGTATCATTTGAGGAAGAAACGATAGTCAAAATTGAAGACAGAAGAGCACAAAGAGTGGAATCTTAGAATCTAAAATATAATGAGCTGTAATATCAGATCAGTAAAACTCAACAAACGAAATGCTTTTATCTGTTCAAACTCGCCTTCTATTAGAAAATGAGTCATTTTCTGTAACTGATTTATATAAGTCTACGTCATTTATAAAATGTAGATTCCTACTCGCAAGGGCCACTTACTGCAAATATATGTATATGTGTATGTTTGGTAGTAGGTGTAATAACACTACTATGTGTGTGTGTGATTTTTACTACTCCATGGTTCTATCTGATGAGTACGCCGTGATAGAATATAATATTCATTTTCATAGAGTACATGTACATTACACAACAGAAGAAGAAGATATGAGATCAAACCCTGAGATGAGTACCCGCACTCACGACCCAGGTAAACTCACCTACGATGATAGTCGTTGCCATACCTGTAGCAATAACAGACAAAAGTCCTTGGCTATGAAATAATATAACGTTTGATGCAGCCTTAGTTGATGGATGGTTGAAAGACGATTTGGTCATGCCATGTAATCTTCTTCTTCTTCTGTGTTCGAGGTTGTTGGTCACATCATATCCTGATCCCAGTCGACATGGCAAAGCCCGCAGTCATATCCAGATCGTGATAGGAGCCCCAAAGTTCTTGGACCAAGCTCTATCCTCTGGCCTTGTAATGATTCAAATTAATCAGCTTTAATCAGCAATTCGGCCATAACACAAAAATGTAAATGCAAATCGCAGGAATCTATCCAACGAAACTTCAAAACCAGGAGAAACATTCCATCCTCTATTCTAGACTCCAGCCTTCTCCCTTCATGACAGTTAATTCTCCTTCCTGTGTTTGCTCTGATCTCTGCTCACGCAAGACCTTCAGATTTTCTCGTTTTCACGCGCTCACGGACTGTGCGGGAGTCCTGGCTCGTGTGAGCTGCTTACTACAGCTGGGATATACAGAAACATACAATGGTGGCTACAGTAAGAGCCCAACTCAAATTACTGTTACATATGTATGTATGCATATTTCTGAATTTGAGGTCTGGAACTGCCAGGTTCGTGAAATTTGTGGCGATATTATTACATCCTTAAGTGTTTCTTGTATAAATTGAAATGAGGACAGGCCAGATCTGCTTTATTTTTTTATTCTTGATTTAGGTGAAACAACCGCATTTAGAGTTCACTTTAAAAGGGGGCATAATTGCAGATAATACGACGATCGAAGCTTACACGAAAATAATTTTGGATACTGTTGCCAAACTGAATATTGAAGACGAGGATGCAGTTCATATTGCGAAAGAAATAATCGAAGCGGAGATAAAGTTAGCACAGGTATGTTCGTCTCATTTAGTGCTGAAAATCTGTTAGAAAATTGAAAAACGTACTATTTTAAGTTTTAGTGCTAAAATACAGATAGTCTCCTCTTTCCGACATCTCACTTTACGACGATTCGTTTCCACAACCATCAGTCTGTTGAAATAGAAAAACTTCTTAATGTAAATGTGCATATATTTTTTGTGTCGAATATACAGTACTCATTTAATGCAAAACTACTTATTTTAAAGTTTGTGTACAACATATAAGGTCACCCTGTTTTTTGTTTTACAAAATAGCTGTCTGTTGACTGTAAAGTACTGTAAACTCACCTATGTGAAATTCGCTTTTCGTTCATTTCGCTTTTCGACATGAAAATTGGAAAGCGAGGACTATCTGTGTAGATGGAAACTTAAGTATGTTTGTGACACTGGCATATGAGATCTGGCGCCATGTTCAGTCCAATCAAATCACATTATTCACAGTGTCACGTGATGTGCAATCAATAGAAACGGCCTACCTAGGTAATACATTCAGATAGATCATTTATCATTCTGACCCGACAAAGCATGTGATTTTCTCCAATAAAAATTCGCTAAAGTTCCAGGTTAGTTCTTTCTACAGGGAACTGTAGTCTTATATGTATACATACAACTCTGTGTTATATTCCAATTTAAAATCTGAATTAACTACCACTTGGGCAACTATGCTAAACGTAATAAGGGCCCTAACACCCTACCACTATACAGTTCATCTTCTGATATAAAATTCATAAAGTAATTTTGCAGAATTTATTGCTTGACTTCGGGCCCCCTTCCCTTCTGGGCTCCTAGGTTTAGTTTTGTTGAGTCTGTTGAATAATCCGAAACTGTTTCTCTAAATATTAGCCTAGGTTATTCTCTTCTCTCATTCCTCTATTTTCGTGTCTTATGTTGGTAATGTTTGAACAAAACTTAAGTTGAAACATGACAATGTGTTGCTTCATGAATGACCAAAGCTGCCCATTTGTTTTCAAAACTTCTGTTGGTATCATTGCTTTACTGTAGTGGCCCAGTCTATATTTATGTAGTTAGATTGTATACATAAACACAACAACTAGTTGTAAAAGCATTATAATAAATATTATACTTGAAAGTTAATAATTTAGGTTTGCTAGAAAGCTATTTTAAGTCTTCTACTTCCACAGACCGTCTGCGCGAGCATGTTTTTTTTTTTTTGTCTGGATACAAATGTAGAATTTTGGCTTTCTTTTGAATCTTTTTCTTCTAGCTGTTTATTGAATCTAAAGATGATAAAGATAAAAACTACACTCTGAGGGAAATGGACGAGAGCTTCGGAAAGGTAAACATACAATACTCACAAAGGACTGTTCTCGCATATTCTTCTACATGTTCTGTGTAATAATGCCTTATTTCATATCCATTTCATCAGTCATTAAAAACTGATATTTCGTTAATGGCGATATGCCAAGAGGACTTGGTCGATACTGAGAAGAAAAAAAATCCTGTTTTGAAAATGTGCACTCAAAAAAGATCCTGTTTTTTTTTTTTTAGCAGTTTAACCGAAAGAGGTAGGGGTCGATTATGACTGGGAACTGATAGAGCCATGAGGACTCTCTGTTTACCTTTTTTATGAAAATCCTGAAAATGAGACATATCGCACAAACCTGCAAGATTTATTTGTGTGTATGATATGATCCTCATCAAACACAATGAAAAGCGTCGTTTGTATCACTGTGTATGGCAGCTTTGTCACACACACACACACACACACACATATATATTATATATATATATTATATATATATATATATATATATATATATAATATATATATATATATATATATATATATATATATATATATATATATATATATATATATCTGTATACTATAAAAAAACAAGAAACACAACACTACTGTAGTCGTAATAAATACCAAATTTCAAACTTGTATCAAAATTTTATTTTACGGAATTAATGTTTCAATCTTGGCACGAAGAAACTTTAAGAATTTAACATCGAAATGATGTTCATTAAATTTGGTTTGGACTTTTATTCTTTGTGATTGAGGCCTCCGTTTCGTTAAGGTGTTTGGCCTCCTCTGGCCTGTATCAGATACCGACGTCTCTTTGACATGGATCCGATTAGCCATTGGATCTATTTTAGTAGGATGGCTGCCCACTCTTCCCGCAGTGCAAGAGACAACTGTCGGAGATTGGTTGGCGCCACATCTCGCTGGCGGACTTGTCTGTTGAGTTCATTCCATCAATGTTCTATTTGGTTCATGTCTGATGACGTGGATGGGCACGGAATGGTCTGGACGTTGTTGTCAGCGAGGAACTTGGTGGTGAGTTGTGTCACATGAGGTCGAGCGTTCTTCCTGCTCTAAAATCGACCTTGGTACATCCAGAAGTGGAAGGAGGTGAGGACGAAAAATTTCAGCGACGTATCTTTGGGCATTCAGGCGCCCTTCAATTTGCACCACTTCCTTCTTCCCATGAAGTTGATCGTCCCCCACACCAGTACACCTCCACCACCATGTGGAGGAGCCTCATCAACGCAGTTCTGGTGCGTAGCCCTCATGGACTCTGCGGTAAACTCTTCTCCGTTTATCGTGTCGCTGGAGCAGAAAGAATGATTCATCACTAAACCAAACCCTTCTCCAACCATTCGCAACGGTCCATTAACGATACTGATTCGCCCACTGCAGTCGGTTCTGGCGATGCCGGTCCGTAAGAACAGGACCTCTATAGTGTCTTCTAGCCCAAAGACCAGGGTCGTGCAGCCGGTTAATGACAGTTTGATCTGAAATTCGAAGACCTGCTGTCATTGACCGGACTGTTGAGGACGCTGATGCAAATCGATTCCTGAGGTGATGCAGCCGTATGAAGCGATCTTCGGCAGGAGTTGTGACTATGGGTCTTCCACTGCGCGGCCTGTGTGCAACTGAGCCAGTTTCTTGATATTGTCTAAAAAGGCGATTAATGGTGCTTATAACCACATTAAATTGTCTGGCCACTACACTTTGTGACTTTCCAGTCTGTAAACGTCCAATGATGATGAGTCGTTGTTTTGTAGTGAAATAAGCCATACTTGCGCATTTAGTTTTTAAATGAATTGATTCGAGGAGCGTCAATCTAATCTTTTATAAGCATTCAATAACATGGTCAGTGAGTTTTGTGTTCGGTAAGTTTCACATGTGTTATCGTAAAAAATGCTGTTTTGACTAGTGTCGCTTTTCTGTGCTCATGAATCATCTGCTGAGTGCAATTCAGGTCAGCACGTGAAACTAATGTCCAAGTGAACGTTTCAGGCAATTTGCCCTTGTCTAATCAGCAAACTTCAGTTTAAATAGCAACATTGTATTTGTTGCATTTTTTAAAATAATATATTGCATCCTCCCCGTGCCGTCAGACGTCACACAGGCCGGAAGAGTATCTCGCCATGAGTCTCTGTTTTTCGGCGAGGTTCTCAAGTCTCATCAAAAAGTTTGATGCCAATCATCTTAGCTATGTAAGGCTACTTTAATGATAAATATGACCGTATAGTGTCTGGTTTAAATGTCTGAGTGTAACCAAAAAATGCGGTCCAGTCTATATACTCACAATATACTGATGGCTGGAACACACAACAGGCACGTGATGTCAACTGATCATTATTTTTCCTAGTGCAGACTCACACAAGGGTTATATAGATATGATGTGAGAGCTATGGAAATGAAAATACACATAGATTCCCTTGAAACTGACCAGGGACATATTGTAATCTAGCGATGAGTAAACGATGATTTGAAGCTGTGCTTTTGTACCTTCAGGGTGGCTTGGTTCAGTCCTTTAGGTTAGGAAAAACTAGCCGGAGTCCAGTATTGAAGAGACGATATCCTTTTTTCTTTTGCCTCTCGCTCTCGCTCTTTTCTCTGTTTCTGTGTTGACTTGGCCCTTTATATCTATCACTATCCGATACTATGATCGGTTTTCTCCTCCATAATTCTGAAACAGTAGTTTGTACTCATATATAAGCAAGATGAAACATTAACACACCGTAATTCTGAAACAGTAGTTTGTACTCTTATATAAGCAAGATGAAACATTAACACACCGTAATTCTGAAACAGTACTTTGTACTCTTATATAAGCAAGATGAAACATTAACACACCATAATTCTGAAACAGTAGTTTGTACTCTTATATAAGCAAGATGAAACATTAACACACCATAATTCTGAAACAGTAGTTTGTACTCTTATATAAGCAAGATGAAACATTAACACACCGTAATTCTGAAACAGTAGTTTGTACTCTTATATAAGCAAGATGAAACATTAACACACCATAATTCTGAAACAGTAGTTTGTACTCTTACATAAGCAAGATGAAACATTAACTCTTCAGTTTTCAGTGACACAAGAATTTTCAAAGGCCGGGACTAACAATATGAGCGCCCAAAGCGGGCTAATTTAGTAGCGGCGAGGAAAAAACTACTTTGAAATTTAAATATTTTTTGTGCAAAGTAGCAAATTCATGACAAAAATATCTGTTAGACCATTAGTTACTTGTTGATAAATGGCAGCTAGACCATTAGTTATTTGTTATTAAATGTCAACTAGACCATTAATTACATGTTGTTAAAAGTCAGTTAAACCATTAGTTATATATTTTGAAATGTTAGCTAGACCATTAGTTATATGTTATTAAAAATCAGCTAGACCATTAGTTACTTGTTATTAGAAGTCAGCTAGACCATTAGTTACATGTTATTAAATGTCAGCTATGCCATAAGTTACATGTTTTTAAATGTCAGCTAGATAATTATTTACTTGTTATTAAATGTCAGCTAGACCATTAATTACATGTTGTTAAATATCAGTTAAACCATTAGTTACATGTTTTGAAATGTTTTCTAGACCATTAGTTACATGTTATTAAAATTCAGCTACGATTAGTTACATGTTAATAAAAGTCAGCTAGTCCATTAGTTATATGTTATTAAAAATCAGCTAGACCATTAGTTACTTGTTATTAGAAGTCAGCTAGACCATTAGTTACATGTTTTTAAATGTCAGCTAGATCATTATTTACTTGTTAGTAAATGTCAACTAGACCATTAGTTACATGTTATTAAATGCCAGCTAGACAATTAGTTACTTGTTATTAGAAGTCAGCTAGACCATTAGTTACATGTTATTAAATGTCAGCTATGCCATAAGTTACATGTTTTTAAATGTCAGCTAGATAATTAGTTACTTGTTATTAAATGTCAGCTAGACCATTAATTACATGTTGTTAAATATCAGTTAAACCATTAGTTACATGTTTTGAAATGTTTTCTAGACCATTAGTTACATGTTATTAAAATTCAGCTACGATTAGTTACATGTTAATAAAAGTCAGCTAGTCCATTAGTTATATGTTATTAAAAATCAGCTAGACCATTAGTTACTTGTTATTAGAAGTCAGCTAGACCATTAGTTACATGTTATTAAATGTCAGCTATGCCATAAGTTACATGTTTTTAAATGTCAGCTAGATCATTATTTACTTGTTAGTAAATGTCAACTAGACCATTAGTTACATGTTATTAAATGCCAGCTAGACAATTAATTACATGTTATTAAAAGTCAGCTAGACCATTAGTTACATGTTATTAAAAATCAGCCAGACCATTAATTATTTGTTAAAAGACATAACACAGCTCTTTTATCTATATTGTTTTTACTTTATCCTTTCTTTTGTACCATGAAGTGTCGAGGGGAGATGCAATTGGCGTTTTTGGGCCAAATTAGTGGTCTCAGTGACGGTCTTGCCATAATTATCGAGAGTCTCTATGCCACCTACCCATTTCTTTCTGAGTCTTCCTCTTGATCTGTGCCCTGTAGCTCTTTGACTGAAGGCTCTCATGGTTGTTTGTGAGCATGCTTTTCTCATTAAGTGGCAGAACAACATGATTCTTTGTCGTAGACATGATGTAGTTCCTACCATCTGTCTTATAGTGTCATTTCTTAGCTTGTCAAACCTGGTGGTGATTGCTACTTTCTTAAGACACATCATTTCTCATGTGGTTATTCTATTCTGTTGTTTCTTAGTAAGTGCCCATGTCTGGCACTGGTAACACAGGGTTGGTATGATTATGTTATTAATTAGTTTTCTTTTGGTTTCTAGTGGGATGTTGGAGTGTGTAAGCAGCGAGGATAACTGGTGTGCTGCAGCATTGGGTCTTTGTGTTCTAACATCAGCTTCTCTACCAAGCTTCCCATCTTCTATGAACAGGACATTTGAATTCTTTTACTTGTTGTATTTTGCTGACTTCAGTGCATACAGTCAATGGGCTTGGCATTGTGCTAATTTTCACGGTCTCTCTGGCAATGTCGATTTTAAGTGTTGAAATCGTCCAACAAACTTTGGCTAAATTTCTGTAGACAGGGCTATAGTTTATTTATAATGCCTTTCTCAAAACTATAAATTTTAACCATCATGGCAATGATAACTTTACATTACCGGTGTTTTTTTTATCTGTACTCTACTATCAATATATATTTTTTCCCAAACAGTTGCTGGACTGGACAGATTTTGTAACAACCTTTGCATCATCGCCTGAAACAAGTGTAACAGATATCACGCCTGATGAGATTGTAACAGTCACGGTCCCAAAATACTTGTCAAGAATGACAGAATACTTCACTGCACTACCCAAAAGGCAAATGCTACGTTGTGTTGCAGCATACCAGTAGCTTTAGCTTGTGTCACTCCAAGTAGCATGCCCACACATCTCCAGTGGATTTCCAAATATGTCCCCTATCTCCAGTGGATTGTCCAATATGTCCCCATATCTCCAATGGATTGCCCAGTATGTTCCCGTATCTCCAATGGATAGACTAATATGTCTCCATATCTCCAGTGGATTGCCCAATATGTCCCTGTATCTCCAGTAGATTGTCCAATATAATTAAATACTTTCTTGGCAGACTGTCATTCTTATCTTCTTATCTTATATCCTTCCCGCACCGTTAAACATCAAATAGGGCTCGTATGGTAGTTCGCCAAATTATTCCTGTCTTCGGCGAGTCTTTCAACCTGTTAATTTATGCCTGTTAATTTAGCCTCTCTTAACAATGTCCTCTTCAGAGTTTCACGCGGTCTGCCTCTTTTTCTTTGGCCTGTTGTGTTCCACTTGATAGCTTGTTTTGGGGTTCTCTGATCATTTCTTCTCATCACGTGACCAACATATGTCCATCTCCTTTTCCTGATCACCCATGAGACTGGTTGTTGTTCAGTCATCTGATGACTGTCATTACCAGTAATTTAACGTAGCAGTAGTAATTTTACGTACCAGTATGACTTCAAAAAATGTGAATAATTTGGTTTTACATTACATATGGATAGCTATAAGCAGGTCTTATGAGGTGGGGTAGGGGTGCATAGGTTGCGTCGCTCTCTGCTTCGGAGGGTTTTCCTTAATTTAAAGATGAAAAGATGGATCTGGAGGGCTTCGGGGGCCTTGAGTGGATGAAAACACTTAAACCCGGGGGGGGGGGGCGCGGGGGAATGGGTATAAAGAGTTTTGCACCATCTTACGAAGTTTCTCTCGGAGGCCCAGACTACGAGCAGACCAGCTGAAATAAAATTCTAATCTAACAACATATTAACAAAAGCTGGTCAGAGTTCGAGCCACATAATTCATCATTTTGTCTCTAGGTTGAGAACCTCTGCGGTTAGATGTTTATGAAACGTACTGAAATTGTGCAATTCATTTCTCACTCTTTCCAGGATAAAATCTTAGAGGAAAACATGAAAGCTGTATCTATATCTATCTCATCATTGAAAGAAAACTAGAAGCACACATTATGACAAAACACCGTCACGAGGAAGATACCAAGACCAACTTTGACCACAAATAACTTCATAAAGAAAGGCAAGATAAAATAAAAACTTCCAAATAAACAGCCAAAAGCACCACAGCATAAGCTTTCGTATATCAAGAAAATAAATAATGTATTAAATGTATGCATTTGTGTTTCGTGTATACACATAAAGCTATCCTCGTGATCAAAATATATATATTTTTAGATATATAAGCCTTCAAAAAATTATTCACAACCAAAAACGACAATATATGAAAGACATGCTGACTGAGATGCAGACATGCCATCAAAATAAGAAAAGGAAGGAATTCTAAAAAGAACTGCGAACAGTAAAGCAAGGGTATAAACTACCTCTACAGAGCCTAGGGACAGTAATAGAAACATGATAAATAATGAAGAAAAAATCTGTATCAGATAGAAAGAATATTTCGAAAAACTACTAAAATGTGAAAAGCCTATAAATACATTACCATGCTGAGAAATACAGACTTGTGAACCTGAAATAGAGGAAGCAGACATAGAAGAAGTCACCTGCAGTATCATGATTCTACGAAACAACAAAGCAACTGGTTCAGATGTAATTGTTGCAGAACTGATTAAGGAAGAAGACCTAAATCTACATGAACAAATATGTGCACTAATACAACAAATATGGAGAGAAGAAAACCTCCCTAGTGAATGGAGAGAGTCATTACTGATCCCAGTATTTAAAAAAAGGCGATACGAGCAAGTGTGAAAACTAGAGAGGACTATCCTTACTACAGACAAGCTACAAAATACTGTCTATTATTCTTTTGAATAGATTAAAACAATATAACAAGAACACATTTGGAGATTATCAAGCAGGTTTTAGGAATAATAGATAACCGTAGACCAAATATTGTATCTACGTCAAAGAGCAGAAAAGCACTGGGAATATGGAAAAGAAGTTTTTAATATCTTCATTGACTTCAAGAAAATTTATGACAGCATAGATAGTAGCAGCTTACAGAAAATTTGAGATACCTAATAGATTAATAAGCTTGACCAGAATATGCATGGAGGATGCACAAAATAAAGTAAAAGACAGTCAGAATCTTTCTATGTAAGAAATGGTTTAAAAGAAGGTGATACATTATCTCCATTACTATTCTAACTAGTACTAAAAAAGATAATTAGAAATGTGAAAGTAGAAAGCAGGACAGAAGATCAAGCTAAAATACTAGGATACGCTAATGACATCGATCTAGTGGGGGGAAACTGCAAGAAGTCATCAATACCTGCATACACCTGAAAGATGTGGCACTAAAAGTGGTCTTAATCATTAACCAAGATAAGACAGACTATATGAAGATATCAAGAGACCAGAGGCAGAATGATCCAGATTATATAAATATTAGAGATATGATTATTAGGAAAGGAAACAAAAAATACAAATATTTGGACACAACCTTCAAAAGAAGCAAAATAGTAAGCGAGGAAATTAAAAGCAAAGTACAGATAGGGAATAAAATATACTTCAAGTTGCAACACCTGTTAAAATTCAAAATCCTGTTCTAGAACACCACAATGACACTCTACAAACCTATAATAAAACCACCCATCATGCATGGATGAGAAACGTGGATACAACAAAGAAAGATTAACAACAATTGCAGATCTTTGAGAACAAGATCTTTAGAAGGATATATTTAGGCTGATAAAGGATACGAACAGTGGAGAATGGAGAGCTAGAAAGAACACTGAACTGAACAGCTTATTTAAATCCAACGAATTATCTTGAAAATGAACAGACTACACTGGTTGGACCATGTAGAAAGAATGGAAGAGAATAGACAAAGGAGAATTATGTATGCACAAGTGAGGAGAGAAACAAGACCAAGGGGTAGACCAAATCAGAGATGGAAAGATAACATAGAAGAGGATATAAAATAAATTAGTATCATCAATTGGAGAGAGAAGATTAGGAACAGAGAGAGTTCTGGAGGCGAACTTTATCTGCAGCAATGAGTCTTAATGTCTCAGAGAGCTGAAGAAGAAGAAGTACTCGGCTAACTGCATATAAGGATATAGACCAGAATTATTTAATCAATGCATTAAAATCGTGCGATAGCAATAAGAGATGAAGGTACAGTGGACCTTCGAAAGTGAAACGGTTTGAAACTCGAACAAAAAAATTTAATGAAAATCTAGTTTGAAACTCGAACACAAATTCGAAAATCGAACAAAACAAACGCAACCAGCAAACAAAGAGCCACGGGCTCAGTTTTTTTTTTTTTTTTGGGTCTTCGGTTCAGTGAGCCTCTACCAGCTTCGCTGTGTCCTTTCCAAGTGTGCTTTATAGTGATTTTTTTGGATTGCCTTTTTATTTTATCTTTAAAATCACCCATTCATGATGGCACCAAGAAAGTTACTAAGACAGAAGAAAAATGTAATGACCACGATAGAACTGAACAAGGAGCTTATCTCTAAATGGGAAAGTCGTACACGAGTATCGGAGCAGGCTGTGATGGCCAAGTCGACAACAGCGACCATAGTAAAGAAGAAGTAGGAAGCCATTAAAGTGGCTTAGATGGCGACAGGGGTAAAACCCCTTACCAGTAAAAGATCCCCTGCAGTGGAAGAAGTAGAAAATCTTTTAAAGGTTAGGATAAATGTAAGGTATTGGATAAATGTAAGGTACTGGATAAATGTAAGGTATTGTATTGTCATGAATTACAATTTCATATTGTTAATGTATGACTTAGTGTGTATTAGTTTTATTATACAGGTTTATTCACGTATAACCAGTATCTAGTATTTGTACTTAAAATGTTTTATAATGGGTTTTGGGAGCTTTCTTTTTCTACTTTAGCTTTCCAAGCCATTAAGGCTCGTTGCTGCAGATAAAGTTCGCCTCCATTTCTCTCTATTCCTAATCTTCTTTCTCCTGTTGGTGGCACCAATTTCTTTTACATTCTCTTCTGTATTGTCTTTCCATCTCTGTCTTAGTCTACCCCTTGGTCTTTGTTTCCCTCATCTCTCGTGCGTATTTAATTTTCTTTTGTCTGTTCTCTTCCATTCTTTCTACATGACCTAGCCAGTGTAGTCTGTTCAGTTTCGTTTGGGGGTGGGGGAGGGGTCGGGAACGGATTCATTCAACTTACATTATTTTCAATCAGGAATGTAAACTCGAAAGTCGAAGAATTTGAAAGTTCGAGCGGCCTCTCTGTATATAGATATGAAATGAATGGTTTATACGTTGTGTACATACTGAATTCCACTTTCTTATATTGCTCCTGACCTATGAAGGAGAAGGGTTCCTATGGAAGAATGGAGACCAATTCGACTAATGCCCAAGGACTCTTGTGGTAGAACAGCACAGAGTATGGGGTTTGAAAATTGCTTTTCTTCACCTTACAAAATTGATCTCACAGGCTGTTTTCCGAATATCCGTATTCGTAGTTGAATTCGGTTGAATACCACAGATATTCGAATATTTGTATTCCAGGAAAAGATCGAATATTAACTTTTCAATACACATATATTTCGGGAGTAGGCAAACTGAAAGGTAACTGTACTTAGAGATATTTAATCGTGTCGCGAGTCGACTGAAGGCCTACATATACTTTCTATCGCAGCAGAATTAATAAAACATGGCGTGTGTCAGTGACGCTGTTGTCGTGTGTGCTGTCGGATATATTTAATTTGCATGCGGTATCCGTTGAGTCTTAACACGCCAAGTCGTCATTTAATAATTCGTTCAATAGCATGAACATACGGACAGCACGAAACACAGACAGGCAGCAGCAAGCTGAAAGATTCATAAAGCTACGCCCTGACATGTCACTGCCGCGCCTGTTATTATCAGATCCATCACGAAGAGAAAGATAAGATTAAGGTTAGGAGCGATAACATTCAGAATGTAGGACAGGCGCCCAAATGCTTTTCTTCTTCTTCTTCTTACGCATTGTCTGTCTATATCTGCAGTCTTGTCTCTTGGATAAATTTCATGTATGGAACCGTAGAGCTTATCTTCTTCAGTGGTTTCGCTGAGCCAGTAATTACTTCTCAGTGTCTCATAGATGGTGCAGTTTTGGAGGATATGTTCCACAGTTTGGGGCACCTGGGCACATATACAAAGAGTAGTAGTACCAACCTTAAACTTTATATACATATGACTTTGGAGTCGGTTGTGTTCTGTTTGGAGACGGAAAATGGTGACTTCTTCATTTCTCTTTTGCATGTGATAGTCATCATGTGGTGATGTTTGTGGCTTCCTGTAGGTTTTTATCATGCTTTTCTAATTATAGGTGATCGGTATGTCTGATTCTCCAGTTCAGTGTCCCCTTTGGCCAGACGGTTGACTTTCTCATTGCCTGGTATCCCACGGTGGGAAGGAATCCACTGCAAGGTGACTCTGTGTTGTAAGCCTGTTTTGAACAAGGTATCCTTAAGATCTGGTAGTTTGTTGCAGTGAAGAGCTTCCAGTACTGATCTTGCATCTGTGAGAATTACTACGGGCCATGTATCAATTCTGGAGTCTGATAGTTTTTCAACCGCAGCAATAATTGCTCTAACTTCTGCATCATAGTTGATGCAGTATTTTCCTGTGGGTATGGAAATCTTGTCAGTAGTGTTGTTTGGATATTCAATATATGCTCCCGTCCCTCTATTCTTTATAGTATTGTGTACAGATCCATCTGGATACACACGTATCCAGGTGTCACATGGATATTTGTCATCTAGCACACCAAGTGTAGCTGTTGATCTTACAAGGCTGATCTTACACATACCTGAAACACACAGTTGATATTAGGTGCGTTTGTAGATCAGATTAATGTAAGATTAAACACCGAGTTTCAAGAAATTAACTGCAGCCATTTTTTACAGGCTACTGACGTGGTGAGGGATGATAAAAATTGAGAAAATGGATACAATTGCTCATCGAGGAGTCATTCGCTACCTCCGCAGGAAGGGCTTATCATCGAAGGAGATCCATGAGGATATGGTGGAGACTCTAGCAGAGAGTGGCCCTTCTTACAGCATAGTGAAGAAATGGGCAGCTCAATTCAAACATGGAAGGGAGAGTCTGGAAGATGATCCCCTTCCATGAGGACCAAGAACGATAACCACCGATGAAACCACTGGCAGAATCCATAACATGATAATGGAGGAACGACGACTAACTGATCAGTACATTGGTACTGAGTTGAGCATCTCCCAGGAACATGTTCATGCTATAATTCACAATGATCTTCAAATGACAAAGGTCTCTGCTCGACGGGTCCCGAAACTTCTTGGACTGATTACAAATGACAGCGTCTCAACTTGTCAAGAGACCATCTTGGTCATTTTTCTTCAGATCCTGAAAAGTTTCTTCACCAGTGTGTGAATATGAATGAGACTTGGGTTCATCATTTTCAACAAGAAACCAAAGAACAGTCAAAGCAGTGAAAACATCACGGATCCACACCTCCAAAGAAGCAATGGTAGTTCTATCTGCAGGCAAAATGATGGTTTCCATCTTTTGAGATTCAGAAGGTGTGCTATTGGTAGACTATCTTCAAAAGAATAGAACGATCACCGGGGCCTATAACGCTAATGTGAAGCAACTGCGGGTCAAATTGAAGGAAAAGCATCGAGGGAAATTGACGAGAGGAGTCATCTTTCAGCAAGACAAACCTCCAGTTCACGAGTTGGCTGTGGCAATGGCTGCCATTCATGAATGCGGCTTCCAGGTTCTTGAACATCCTCCTTATTCCCCAGATTTGGCCCATTCGGACTATTACCTGTTCACCAAACTAAAAAAAAAAGAGCTCAGTGGTCACAAATTTACTTCAGATGATGACGTCATTGTAGTCTACATAATGTAGACCACTTTCCGCTGGCACAAGATGCTGACTTTTACAAAGAATGGATACGTATGCTCCAGGATCGCTGGACTAAGTGCATAAACTTGCAATGGGACTATGTTGAGAAATAACCCAAAAAGGTTGTCCACTAATAGTCTGTTATGCCGAGAACTCATCAATCACCCCTGGTACACTGTATTCTTAATACTTATTTGCATGCATCTGTTTTCGGTTATCCGAAAATTATAATATTGGTATTTACTGTGGAATATGAAGATTTTGTATGCATAAACTAAGATGTATGAGACAGAGAGAGAGAGAGAGAGAGAGAGAGAGAAGAGAGAGAGATAAAGAGACAGAAAGAGAGAGTAAAGTATAATATGAACATTTACAGATCTTATCTTCTTATATCTTATATCCTTCCCGTGCCGTTAGACGTCACATAGGGCTCGCAAAGTAGTTCGCCAATTTTTCCTGTCGTCGGCGAGTCTTTCAGCCTAAACAAAGGATTTTATGCCTGTTAACTTGGCCTCTCTTAATAATGTTCTCTTCAGAGTTTCACGCGGTCTGCCCCTTTTTCTTCGGCCTGTTGTGTTCCACTTGATAGCTTGTTTTGGGATTCTCTGCTCATTTCTTCTCATCAAGTGGCCAACATATGTCCATCTCCTTTTCCTGATCACCCGTGAGACTAGTTGTTGTTCAGTCATCTGTCTTATCTCTGCATTGTTCTTGAATTCATTCCACTTGATGCCGAGTATTTTCCTTAGGCATTTGTTTTCAAAAGAGTCTAATTTATTTTCTATTTCTTTAGTTGTTTTCCAGCTTTCGCATGCATAAATGAGGGTGGATATTACATTTGAATTGAATAGTCTTAACTTGGTTTTTGTGCTTATAACTTTTGAATTCCATATGTTCTCAAGATTCTTGAAGATTGATGCTGCTTTTGCAATTCTGATCCTAACTTCCTTTCTAGTGTCACCATCCTGGTCTATGTAGCTGCCAAGGTATGCAAATTGATTGACTTCTTCAATATCTGTCCCTTCTATGTGTATTTTTCCATTTTGATTGATGGGAATTTTCATTATTTTTGTTTTGTCCTTGTTAATTTCAAGTCCTATTTTGTTAGCCAGTGAAGACAATCTATCTGTTTTTTCTTGCATGGAATTCACATTATTACTGATAAGAGTTATGTCATCAGCAAAATCAAGATCTTCTAGTTGGGTCCCATGTATCCAGTCAATACCTGTGTTAGCTGTGCAGCATTTTTTCATTATGAAGTCTATTGTAATCCCAAAAAGTAAAGGAGACAGTATACATCCTTGTTTCACGCCTGTTTCAATCTGGAACCATTCACTCATCCCTTCTTCTGTCTTGACTGCACAACCATATCCATTGTATAAGTCCTTAATGATGTTGACAATTTTAGATGGTATTCCATATAGATATAAAATTCTCCATAATGAATCTCTGTGTATGCTATCAAATGCCTTCTTAAAATCTATGAAATTCAGTATTAATGGTTTCTGCTTTTCAATATGTTCTTCAAGTATTATTCTGAGAGTAAAGATCTGGTCGAGACAGCTTCTCCCTTTTCGAAATCCTGCTTGTTCTTCTCTCATTGCAGTATCCACTATATCTTTGAGTCTATTCAAAATGACCTTGCAAAATACTTTTGACACAACTGATATTAAGGTTACTCCTCTCCAGTTGTTACAGTCACTAAGGTTGCCATTTTTTGGTATTTTAACAATGATTCCCTTCTTCCAATTAGAAGGGACCTTTTCTTCTTTCCAAATCTTGTTAAACATTCTCTGTAGTTGTCTCATGTTGTCACTATTGATAGCTTTTAGCATCTCGGCTGTTATTTCATCTTCACCTGCAGCTTTGTTGTTAGCCATTAAATTCACTGCTGTTTCAATTTCATGCAATTTAATTTCATCTAGATTGACATTTAGTTGTTGGGCTGGTAAGTCAGTTTCAAGGTTTAACAATTCTTTTGGGTGTGGTCGATTGAGTATTTCTTGGAAGTGTTCAGCCCATCTTTGCTTTTGGTCTTTATTTGATGTTAATAGTGTTCCAGTTTTGCTAAGGATTGGTCTTTCTTTAGATGTAATAGTACCTGTTAGCCTCTTTTGTATGTTATATAAAGTTTTGCTGTCTCCTGTTTTTGCTGCTTTTTCTGCCTCTTTCGCCATATTGTCTATGTATTCTCTTTTATCCCTTCTAGCTGAACTTTTTACTTTCTTGTTTATGTCCTTGTATTTTGCTTTTGCCGAATCTCTTTCATGATCTGCTTTTGCATTCAACATGTTTAATTTGACTGCTCGTCTTTCATGTATATACTTCCATGTTTTATCTGATATCCATGCTTTTCTATTTGGTTTTTCCAATCCAGCGCTTACTTTTGCTGCTGTGATTATGGCTGTGCTGTAAGAATTCCATAACTCATCTATACCTATCTCCTCAACTTCACTGTGTGTTTTGGAATGATTGGCAAGTTCCTGATTGAAATTAATGTTAGTATTTTCTTCTTGTAGGCTGTGGATGTTTATCTTTCTGTGTACTGATTTCTTGTGTTGACTTTTCAATTTATTTTTATTTTCCCTATGCACAGGTTGTGATCACTGTTGACATCTGCACCCCTATAAGCCCTTACATCCATGAGAGATGTTCTGTATTGCTTTCTAATACAAAAATGGTCTATCTGGTTTCTAGTTCTATCATCTGGAGATATCCACGTTGTTTTATGTATCTCTTTGTGTGGGAATATTGTGCCTCCAATGACCATGCCCTCTGTTAGACATATTTCAATTAATCTTTCTCCATTCTGATTAACCATGTCAATTCCTTCTTTCCCCATCACTTTTTCAACGTCGGTATTATCCTTCCCTACCTTAGCATTGAAGTCCCCCATAGCAATTAGGATGTCGTGTTTAGGGACTTTGTTGATGATTTGTTGTAGTTGGTGATAGAAGTCGTCTTTCACATCATCATCTGCATCATTCGTGGGTGCATAACACTTTACAGATCTGCTATATGATAATTTAATACTTTTTCTTATTATTCTTTCACTGATAAAGTTCAGTCTTATCTTTTCTATTTTGCCGGCCTGGCTAGCTGATTGGTTGGGTGCTCTGTTTACTAATCCCGTGGTACCAGATTCAAGTCCCAGCAGAACAATTTTTTTTTCTGGCACACACCAAAAAAGACCCCGGGATTCACCCAGCCTCTAAAAATGGGTACCAGAGAAATCTGGAAGATAACTGAGGCCAATCATGATACTAACCACATCACACTTTCATGTGCCGAAGGTCTTGGAAATACAGACCTAACACCATATCCCCAGTATGCCTTAATGACATGGAAACTGGAAATTTACCTAGCCTTCTTCTATTTTAAAGATAAGTTAGCGATGATTCGTGTAATTTTACCTCGCCAGAATACAAGAAAACTACATCATCTGGCAAACTGTGATATCTCTCTACAAAGATATTACAACTGACACGGACCCAACAGTGATTGTAATTCAAGAAGACGAAAACGTAGCAGTAAGATTGTGTTATTTTATTATAGCTTAAAAGTTGCATGAGCCTAGACTATAAGCATATTAAACTGTCCTGTTGGTTGCGCTATCACTCTTTAGTGACGTGAGGAGCGACGGTACCTTTACAGTGAATGGTCATAACGATGAACTATACATCTTTCTGTGTAATGTCTTGTTCTTGCGTCATCTCCCTAAACTGTGAACAGAATGTTCTTTGCAGCCGACGCGGTGAGGATATTGAACACAGGCGTATTATCGGATAGGGAGTGGGTTACGTTGGCTGTTTTTGCAGAACGGAAGTTTTACAAAAGGGTAAAGATGCAATCCTTCTTCGTTTTATTCAATCTCCATGGGAACAATAGTGATCTCTGTCCTATTTATGCTAAGGATTGGTCTTTCTTTAGATGTAATAGTACCTGTTAGCCTCTTTTGTATGTTATATAAAGTTTTGCTGTCTCCTGTTTTTGCTGCTTTTTCTGCCTCTTTCGCCATATTGTCTATGTATTCTCTTTTATCCCTTCTAGCTGAACTTTTACTTTCTTGTTTATGTCCTTGTATTTTGCTTTTGCCGAATCTCTTTCATGATCTGCTTTTGCATTCAACATGTTTAATTTGACTGCTCGTCTTTCATGTATATACTTCCATGTTTTATCTGATATCCATGCTTTTCTATTTGGTTTTTCCAATCCAGCGCTTACTTTTGCTGCTGTGATTATGGCTGTGCTGTAAGAATTCCATAACTCATCTATACCTATCTCCTCAACTTCACTGGTGTTTTGGAATGATTGGCAAGTTCCTGATTGAAATTAATGTTAGTATTTTCTTCTTGTAGGCTGTGGATGTTTATCTTTCTGTGTACTGATTTCTTGTGTTGACTTTTCAATTTTAGTTTTATTTTCCCTATGCACAGGTTGTGATCACTGTTGACATCTGCACCCCTATAAGCCCTTACATCCATGAGAGATGTTCTGTATTGCTTTCTAATACAAAAATGGTCTATCTGGTTTCTAGTTCTATCATCTGGAGATATCCACGTTGTTTTATGTATCTCTTTGTGTGGGAATATTGTGCCTCCAATGACCATGCCCTCTGTTAGACATATTTCAATTAATCTTTCTCCATTCTGATTAACCATGTCAATTCCTTCTTTCCCCATCACTTTTTCAACGTCGGTATTATCCTTCCCTACCTTAGCATTGAAGTCCCCCATAGCAATTAGGATGTCGTGTTTAGGGACTTTGTTGATGATTTGTTGTAGTTGGTGATAGAAGTCGTCTTTCACATCATCATCTGCATCATTCGTGGGTGCATAACACTTTACAGATCTGCTATATGATAATTTAATACTTTTTCTTATTATTCTTTCACTGATAAAGTTCAGTCTTATCTTTTCTATTTTGCCGGCCTGGCTAGCTGATTGGTTGGGTGCTCTGTTTACTAATCCCGTGGTACCAGATTCAAGTCCCAGCAGAACAATTTTTTTTTCTGGCACACACCAAAAAAGACCCCGGGATTCACCCAGCCTCTAAAAATGGGTACCAGAGAAATCTGGGAAGATAACTGAGGCCAATCATGATACTAACCACATCACACTTTCATGTGCCGAAGGTCTTGGAAATACAGACCTAACACCATATCCCCAGTATGCCTTAATGACATGGAAACTGGAAATTTACCTAGCCTTCTTCTATTTTAAAGATAAGTTAGCGATGATTCGTGTAATTTTACCTCGCCAGAATACAAGAAAACTACATCATCTGGCAAACTGTGATATCTCTCTACAAAGATATTACAACTGACACGGACCCAACAGTGATTGTAATTCAAGAAGACGAAAACGTAGCAGTAAGATTGTGTTATTTTATTATAGCTTAAAAGTTGCATGAGCCTAGACTATAAGCATATTAAACTGTCCTGTTGGTTGCGCTATCACTCTTTAGTGACGTGAGGAGCGACGGTACCTTTACAGTGAATGGTCATAACGATGAACTATACATCTTTCTGTGTAATGTCTTGTTCTTGCGTCATCTCCCTAAACTGTGAACAGAATGTTCTTTGCAGCCGACGCGGTGAGGATATTGAACACAGGCGTATTATCGGATAGGGAGTGGGTTACGTTGGCTGTTTTTGCAGAACGGAAGTTTTACAAAAGGGTAAAGATGCAATCCTTCTTCGTTTTATTCAATCTCCATGGGAACAATAGTGATCTCTGTCCTATTTATCCTAAGCATTTTCTATTACTAAGGGCACGAACAGAGAAGTGTGACTTTCATCAGAAATCTTTGTTGTCTATGATTCACCAGTCCTCCAGCCATCAGATGGGTGTCTCTGGACGCTACTTCACATTGCATTTTCACCTTCATTTAATGGCTAGATAACCAAATACATTTCATCTCTTTTACACATTTCTCCAAATACAGACTATCACATCGAGTAAAGCTTGTAGTTGCACACCTTCCAAACTTATACATCGTGCATAACAACTCAGGTTAATTTAATATGACCATTCCCTACGAATTATACATGGACGCACGCCTGCTTGTCATATGTACTACACTCTATATTTTAAAACTCAGCTGTAATTGGATTTCAAATGTAATATGTTACAGGGATAACAATATACAGAGCACACACCAACTGTTCTTGTAGTGCTGTCCTAACGATGGCCCCAGTAGGACATTTGGCCCGAGCGATCAGCTTGGGAGGAGTGCAGCGAAACTTTCGAATCTCGGAGCAGTAACAGCAGGAAATAATTGTTCTCAAAAAAATAAAAGGGGTATCATCTCATGGCTAACAATGACTTTGGAAGCTCCTGTTACAAACAGATACAAATACATTGTTGATATAAATTTCTACTGCTTAGCATCTTGTCTGTTGCACATTGTTAGATACTTTCTGGAATGTATTTTATAAGCTTTAACTGGCCTCTTTCTTCTAGATTTTCGTTGTTTTTCCCGGTTTTGTGTGTTCTCTTTCTTTTACTTTTTATTTCTAGCTTTAATATTTCTCAGTTTTTATGTACTATTTTTTCTATTTCTTATTAGTGCTTCTTTTTTCTCAAAGAAATTAGTATTCTCTATTCTCTTTTTATTTAGCATTTTATGGTCTCTTTCTTCTAATGTATGCTCTTTTCTTATAGTTTTCAAATTTTCAAACCTCTTTCTTTTTTTTTAATTGAACTGTCTTTTTCGTATTATTTGGTATCAACAGACATTTATTCAGTGTTTTAACGTAATCATTTTATGACTGAAAATACCTACTTTATATAAACTTGTAGGACAGTAAAAGTCAGACTGTGGTCCGGTCGACAGAAGAAACCTGTGTTATATATGTGTCTAAAGTGTTCTCTCTAGTCCTACATCGCCTCCTGTACACAGAAATGTTCTCACCAGAGGAGATCGTACAGGTAACTTCACATACCCTCATCACATTATTAACTTCCTTACACTAATCTGTCAGCTATCTTGAAAGCTATGAAATACACATAAGATGTTATTATATATATATTTTTTTTTTTTTTGGAATGTTATATTTTTCTGATTGTCTTAACTTTGCTTTTATTATTTTTAGTCTTCTGATATTAATGTACCGCGTAACGATTTGGGGAGGTGATTTTTCTTTTCCAACTTCATTTATTTTCATCTAATATTTTTTTTAGTTACGGTTTCATCTTTAACACCCTAATGTGACAGTGTTTGGTCAAGGATATGTAACCCTTGATATAACTGTAAATTATTGTGTTAAAGTTAGACCTGTGTTTGTTTTCTCTGTCAGAGTTCGTGATTTTCAAGTCATTCTTTGCACGTGGAAAGTAAGGTCGCCACACGCAATTGTGTACAATTAAAATACATTATATTAGGAAAACATTCTCTAAATAAAACCATAAATAAGCATTGACTTGACTTGAAATTACAAATGATTTGAGGTTTCAAATAATGGTATATCTTATACCAACAGGTGAATACAAGAAAAAGAATTTTTTTTCTCAGTGACGGAAGTTCTAAAGATTTTTGTGTCAGTCAGGACATTAAGCTGAAAAAGCATTTTTCAAAGTTATTTAATTCCTAAATGCTATCTTCTGAAACACATAACCTTCTACAAAATTTACATTTTGAATAATTATACATATAATCAGCGCATTTTAAAGTACTCTCGTAGAAACATTCCTGAAATACAAAATATAAACATACATATTCAGTTTGTGAAATCGCATCAACCGACTGCCATATCTACAAGAGGTAGTATGAAATAGCAGCTAAAGTCTGCGATACCTACAACCTGTAATGTGAGATCGCACCTAATGTCTGCCATACCTACAAATTGTAATGTGAGATCGCACCTAATGTCTGTCATACTTACAAGCTGTAATGTAAGCACAGGAGCTCCATTATTAGATTGTTATTGTTGTAGATTTTGCACAATAGAGAAAAAAAAGAAAAGAAAAGCAAATTATTAATTATCGGTGATTCTGTATACTTTCCAGACACAGGAACTCATGAGGAAGGTACAGGATGAATTTGACCGTGTTGTCGATGAGCACGATTGGGTAGACGAAAGAACTGCGTATTTAATCAAAAAGAAGGTAAAATATAACAAATTACTGAAAGCTCATCCTATTTTCCTGAATAAACAATTAACAGGAGCAAAATAAAACAAATGATTCTGTAAGAAACACGAAAGGATTCGTAATTAAACGACTCGTTATTTTGTCACCAGTTGTTTCGTAAGATTAGTTCTGAGCACTGTGTGTAGCGTAAGCAGCAGTTGTCTTTTCATGACAGTTCTGAAAGAGACTCGATAAAGCATTTAATTATAAAGAGTTTAAAAGAAACTGGGCTAGAAGCAGGTTAAACTTTATCTCCCTGAATTCTCCCTCCATCTCTTCCCTACTTCCATCATCTGTTCCAGCCTTTCTTGTTATCTGCATTGCTGCTTCTCCTACACTGTAATTAGTGTTTGTGCTCCTATGGCAAATAATTTGTTAAAAATCTACTTTCTACAAAGAGGAAATGACATTTTGGAACTTTTAACTACATAAGTCTTTCTTCGTCTCACCCTAGCTCCTAAAGCGCGCCTCAAAGGCCTAGTAAACCTGACCTTGTCTCTCCCTCCAGGCCTTAAGCAGAAAGTTTGAAATTTACAGATCAGATCTTGTTAAATTCCTGAACATAATAAAGCAGGCATGTGTGAACCTGTTTTGTTACGTTTCGTGTGGGTGCAGACACGAAGCGAAACGAAACATAGTTACAGGAAAAGTTTTGATTTGTTAGCTTACAAAGGGAGATTCACTTCATTCGGGAACGTGGCCAGGTGTGTAGGGAGCATGTGGTTGTTTTCTGCGTGAAAGTGTTCGTCTCGTGTAATCCTGCATTGTGGTAAGAAAAATTGTTAAGTAATGATCTCCACCTGTTTCTTCTCATTTATGTAATTTTTTGTTATAAGTTGTCATAAGTGTCAGTTATTATAACGTGTGTATGAAGAAATACAGATTGAAGTTAAAAATGCAACATGTATGTTATGGGCCTGAAGATAGGTCCGGGGCCGATCAAGAAATATGATTTGTCTATAAGTGATGTGATCGTATATTTTAGCTGGCCAGTCATGTGTAATATGTGTTAGTCCTAGAATACCTGAACATTTTCAGTTTCACTGATCATCATCGATTGTTAATTTCACATGAAGTTTTTGATGCATTTTAATTCACATATATTTTCATGCCATTCATTATTTTATGTTTGATATCATGTGTTCATTTCAAATTATGTGTTTATTCTCTATGATCATCATTATGCTTAATGGCCTCATTATGTTTCATAAACATCATTTGCCATCAAAATAAGATGGGTCCTTGATCTTTTGTCTGCTTACGAATTGTTTGTGTTCGTTAGTGGAATTAAAATTGATATAAATGTCCTGAGGTTATAATCTTTGAATTATTGAATTGATGTCGGTGTTAGCTGTGTGTTTTGTGAGGTTTAGAACTGTTATTTACTTCTAGCAAAGATTTACATTAAGTAACAACCATGATGAGCCACGAAAGCCCTGGTAGAAGAACATTGATGAAGCATATGACAAAGAATGGTAACGATAAAGAAGTGATTCCCACCAGTGCAACAGTACAACAAGATAAGAGAATAGTGTACTTCCCACAGGTGCAGACAATGCGTTATAACGTGGATAAGAAACTAAAAGAAAAGAATAATCCCTTTCAATTTATAATATAAATATAATTTCTCACCTTCTTTTTTACACATGGAGAATTTTTTTTTATTCTGCGAACCAAAAGAGACTTTTTTTTTCATTTTCACGCGGGCCACACTTTAAAATTTGCTAAATTTTCGAACCTCAGGGTCGCAAAAGCTCATACTAAATTTATCTCTCTCTCTCTCTTTTTCCCTCTCTCTCACACTCACACGTTGTTGCTATTTTACCGTATTATTTCTTGTTTTTCCCACTTTTGTAAAGAATATTTTTTCTGATACCTTCCCACGACTGTGCCACGTACCCCGAGATGTTTGTCTCTCTCAAACATATCACTCTGTGCATGTGCACGTTCCGGTACTCATGAGTATGTAAGTACATGCACATAAATGAGCTATACCGTCGTTTAGGATTGATTTAATGTTGTATGAATTTTTGACGAATGTAAACAGCTTCAAATCTGATATAAATGTCTCTTTCAGAACTCTGCGCTAGTCACCACGTATGTCTCTTTCGAAAAAGCCATGAACGACACATTCTTGGAGTCATACTATTCTGATGTAAGACGAAACTGTTGTTCATTTTTTGTTAACTTTTTGCAAGTCATGGGCCGGTCTGATCATTATTCATCATTAAATAAGCTGCTTGTAAAGTTTTCAACAGGGTCACAGCCTTTGTTCTTTTGTTTCTGACATATCTACGACATCAAATATTGAAATCAGGGACATTCCCTTACCATCACTGCTAGATGGTACAAATGACTGGGATGTGATAGCGGACCTTCCAGGAAGAAGAGAATACCCGACTGCCATCAAGAACACAGGAATGCGACCGGACATTGTAGTGTACTCCACAGAAAAACAGGAATTAATAATGATCGAGCTTACGGTCCCATACGAAACTAGAATAGAGGAACAGCATTTATTCAAATTGGAGAAGTACAATGATCTGGTCAAGCAACTGAAGCAGGGGGCAGGCTTCAGGGCAAAAGTGATAGCTGTAGAAGTGGGAGCAAGAGGATTCGTAGCAACATCAGCATATGACCTATGTAAGCAATTGGGCATAAGGGGACAAGCAAGAGCAAGGGCATTGAGAAGCCTTTCAGAAACAGCAGAAAAGGCCTCATGCTGGCTGTGGAGTATGCGAAACAAGCATTGGGAACATAAGTAATTTCATTTGCCACAACTAATACCAGTCCTCCATAGCTAAATCGCTAAAAGACGCACTTCAAAAAAAGATGCGTGGCAACTGGAAGATCACGGGTTCAATCCCGGGACCGGGAAAAAAAAGCAACAACTCACAAGACCTCTGGGAGTCATGACCTAGAGGGGCCTACCCCCCTTAGAGTGTCAGGAGTTTAAAGGGCCGTAACACTTGTCTGAGGGGGGGGGGTACTTCCTCTGATGATCTGAAGGAGTTGTGTTGTTGTTCCGCTCTCTACGGTAGAGAGTTTCCTGCATACATATGTCTGGAACGTTAGAGCCGGTAGCTCTAAATAAGAAACACAGTTGTCTGACACTATCTTATTTTATTATTTTCTTTCTTTTTTTCTTGATTATTATATCCACTTTCTTCTCTCTCTCTCTCTCTATGTATATATATATATACTTTATTAAATCGAGTAATTTGTATATTTTATTAAATCGAATGTGTGGGAGGAATGAAAGATGAAGTGACAAAGGGATAAAGGGCAGAATGTAATACGGGCCTGCCGGCCCAATTCTTCATCCTTTTAAAGTAAAGATCATTCATTTATTCATTCATTTTCTCTCTTAGTTATGAATTATCTTATATATGTTAACATTATTTACTTTCACTAAACTGTTTAGAAGGTATTTTAGAAGGTAGAATTTAACATTTTAAACGTATTAAAGTTTAGAATCACAAACTCGACCTTCTAAAATGTTAAACTTTGCAGCATCGCTCTGATACCCCCAGCTGAATGAAACTTACGTGTTGTTTTGGTGCGAGTTGCTATCTACACAGTCCAAGTTACGCTTTTAAATTCTTATACTTTTTCTTGAACATGTTAAAGTTTTTATTCTTCACTTTGTATATTAAATCTCCTTTTGTCTTGCGTTCTTTTCTCTTGTTTTACACTGCATGAGAAAACTGCGAAGCAAAATAACATGGTCTTTGCTTGCTACTAAAACTAAGGCTTGATACCGTTGTACTTGACATCCTACGCCCAAGGTAAGTCTTTCTTTAATGATTTATAATAACTGTACTTTCAGATCCAGTTCGGGAACATTAGTTTCCTGGAGAAGAGACTGATCATTAGAGAGCATGCATTCCTGCATAATCTGCGACTTCTGAGGATGCCTTTTGAGTACGTAAATATTTCCACCTCTTGCCCGCCCCAAACTCACAAACAGACAGACAAACACACGGAGAGGTTGGTGAGTGATAAGAGAAGGAGCTTATGCATGTCAACACAAGATCAGTCATTCACATCCAGGCAGAGCTATAAGTCACCTGACTACAAATATATGTACTTGGAAGTAAAGCCTGTTTGACATGATGCTGATCACGTTACCTTTAAGTGTGATGCCGGCTTATGGAAAGTAAAGGAACTAACTGATCACGTTACCTTTAAGTGTGATGACGGCTTATGGAAAGTAAAGGAACTAACTGATCACGTTACCTTTAAGTGTGATGACGGTTTATGGAAGGTAAAGGAACTAACTTCATGTCCGTCCTTTCAGAGTCCTTATGGTTAACTTTATATCTTTTTTTTTTTTAGTAACACACAGACATGTGCCATAGGTACTAGAAAAGCTCTAAAATACATAATTAGGATACAAATATTGGAAGTTACCTTCTAAGTAAGTTACTTTCTAACTTACAATCCAGTGGAGATCGGCCCCTCACCATACGATGGTGGTAGATCTGAGTGGTAGATCTGAGCGACGCTCACATGTTGTGTGCCTGTCGGTCAGTGTGACAATGAACTTTCTCCTCCGGTCAGAAATCACGTGGTCATACGCACGCCCCATATATGATGGAAGTCGCGTCTCGCCCAATCGCGTACAATTTCTTTCTTCAGTCTTTTCGTACTTACATTACTTCGCAAATGTACGACAGCAATTTCCTATTTATTAATTATTTTAGAAAGGTCGCTCAGCGAAGTGTCTAGATAAAATGTTGATATGAGTATTTGCGTCGTGTAATATTAAATCACCAGAGATTAGATATGCTGATGACACAGTATTGCTGTCCACAACACAAGAAGGAATGGAAAAACTAATTATGTCAGTCCGCAAGAACAGCGAAGAGCAGAACCTCTATCTTAATGCAAAGAAAACTAAAGTGATGACAACTGACAAAACAAACAAGGCAACTGAAATATGTATCAGTGAGGAAAAACTGGAAGAAGTGGAGAGTTTTGAATATCTTGGATCACTACTAACTAATAATGGAGATACAATGCGGGAAATTAAAAGGAGGACATCTATTGCTCTTCAGAAAGTAAAACAAATAAAGAATCTGTGGAGAGGAGCAGACAGAACCACAAAAATAAGATTTTTAAGGGCATGCATCTTTCCCATCGCAACATATGCCTGTGAGACCTGGACACTTAACAAAACAGCTGAGAAGCACATAAATGCCTTTGAATGTAAATGCTATAGAAGAGTTCTCCAAATATCGTGGACACAAAAAAGAACAAATATATCTATACTACAAGAGCTTAATATTGAAGAAGGCTGGCTAGTAAAGAGGATTAAAGAGAGAAAACTTAAATATTTTGGACACATTAAACGTCATGATAATTTAGAGAAGACCGTATTGGAAGGATACATAATGGGAAAAAGAAAAAGAGGAAGACCGAAACGAAGATGGCTGCAAGACATCGTTGATGATCTGGAAATGGATGCAGCAGCAGCAGGCCATCTTGCTCACAACCGAGAGGCCTACAGGAGTGCTGTTTGGGAGGCAAAGTTCCACAAGGGACATGCAAAGGAATGAATGAATGAATATTAAATCAGCCCTATAATGATTGCATAGCTCGTTTCTGACCATGTACTTACATATTCATAAGTACCGGAATGTGCAAATACACAGAATGATGTATGTCAGAGAGAGAAATAGTGAAGAGGAGGGAGAAAATGGCAGAGAGAGAAAGAGAGAGAGAGAGAGAGGAGAATTTGCTTGACATAGAGACAAATACCAAATTAAAAAATCGAATATAATATCTAACTCATGCAGTAATATAAACCATAAGCACCATATAATTGTACCACATACATGGATATCAACACCCATTCTATCATTTCAGGATATTTATGGGAGAATTACCTTACATGGTTGTAGGTCGGAATACAATGTTTCAGAACAGTATTGGTAAAGTTTTTGTTTTGTTTTTAAATATATTTTAGTGTTACATTTTGTTTACTGTGTAGAAGGGTACTACTTTTTCTTGTGGCAGTTTTTAGTTAATTTTCTCCCTGCAGTAGTATGATGAGTAAGGTTGCAGCTACATTGTTTCACATTTGTATAAAATATTAAAACAGTAAGATTACTGAATGAGTTCGAATGTAACTTGTTCAATCACAATATGTAGGCAAGTAATGTCGGATAATAAAGTACTCATACGCAATACATGTGAAAGAAATATAGAGCACTAAAGTATTTACATATACCGTATTTGATAGGAAATGTTTGGCGCTAAAATACTTGTATGTAATACATTTGAAAGAAACAGTGGGACATTAAAGTACTTACAGGCACTGCATGTGTAAGAACTGGTGGCCATTAAAGTACCAAACAATATGTGTGAAATAGAAGTTGAAAATCACATATAAACACGACAAGTACACTTCAGAGATAACACATTAGGTAGACAAAGATCGTTTTTTGTTTTTTGTTTTTATTTATTTATTTATTTGAAACCATCTGTTGTTTACCATCTGATATTTTGGATTTGAATTTTTGCAGACTTTTCTGCAGCCATTTTTGAGCCTCCAGTGTTTACCAGAAATATTCCACAGTGAGTGTAAACTGTTATAACTGTACGTTAGTTTATGATCTGCCATATTCTTGGCCTATTTGACGAAGTCTGGCGTTACTGTTCTTAAGTAGGCGGCTAGATTGATTGATTGATCTTTATTTCCAAAGGGTTAAGAATTGGGCAGACAGGCCCATCTGACATTCTGCCCTTCATCATACAACTTTCACTATGTTCTAGGCATTCTACAAATATGCTGTTCATACAGCAGTCACAGAAGACTGGAGTGGTAGCGAGTTGCCGTTGCGCGACGAGTGGCGCCAAGATTTTATAGATTGAATTGATAGCAGTAGGAGGGCGATTTCTGGCTTTTTCCCTGAAGTTGAAGTATTTGACCTATTGTCCTTACATGGCGATCCTGTCGTGTCCGTTGCTTAAACCTTCCTGTGGAATCTAAGGGAGATGTGCAATACTTTTTCAGGTGACTTCACCGCCATGGGGACGATAGTGATTCCTGCCCCATATGCCGGACTGTTACTGCAAATACCAGTGGAAAGATGAGACAGGGTCGGCAATGTTTCATCAACCATGACACCAGGATGTCAGCTTTTGATCGTTGATCGCCATATTGGTCAGACCTTGCTCGATCAAAGTGTGATAACATTAAACAGTTGAATGAATGCTCAGACGTATAAGACAATCTAAGATAAATCTCGACGTTCGACAAGTTGTGAGGAACGTGTCCGAATACAGAAGGCTACAGAAAAATCTATAATACAGTTTCCTATGGGTGGATTTTGCGACCTACTTTTGTTTCTGGACTTCATGCAAGTTTGTCTTCTTTATGAATAAACATACTTGAACAGAAGACCCTACGTCGCCTCACAGAAAAGTGTGCTTGAAGGACAGCTGCTTACGGCTGAAATACACTGATATCAAGGTCAAGTTTCTAGTAGAATTTGCTCTACAATCCAAAGGTGGATAAAGAAGTGAAGAGTAATTTTTAAACACATAACATATACAGTTAAAAGAGAGATCAGAAAAGGTTATAAAGATAACAGACACAGACATTTATTTATTTATTTTGTGGGGAGACCGTATTCAGTGACAAAAATAAAAGAAAATGATTTTTTTCTTCACGAGATTTTGGTTTCCCTTTTCTGATTGTTTAGATCACTCAATTATGGAGGGCTAGGGTTTATCTTTGCTCACGAAGTACTTCATGCTTTTGATAACGTGGGTAAGTTTAACACTGCTTACATGTACTAAGTACTTTTTTTTCAAGATATTGAATGCAGTCGCGATCTTTAACATATACGGTATTAAAATAATATTAGAATAAACATTATATTTATACTCATAAAGCCGATGTCGTAGGCAGAAATGTTATTCTTAAGCACTGAGTACATGACTAACAAATAAGTATAGTATGGAAGTATGGAATATACGAGGGTCAATAGAAAAAAAAAACTAGCCATAATATTTTTATTTGACTACAATGTACACAATAGGATTGAAAATTCTTTATCACTTTTCAACATAGTCCCCACCACATTCAATGCAGATCTGCCATTACTTCTCCAATACCTGGATTCCTAGAGAAATTTATTTAAAAATCTGACTGACTCTGCAGTTAACAATACACGGACTCTCTTTAGTCTCTTCATTCGCACTGGGCTTCTCCCCACCTAAAAACGTCTTGACGAGGCAAAACGTGATAATCATGTGGTGCGAGATCAAGTGAATATGTAGGATGTAGAAGACTTCAAACGCAGATTCACAATTTGCACATGCTGTATATGATGCTGTATCATCCTGTGACAGCACACCACACTGAGCAAACTTCGACGATTTTAACTGATTGCAGGTTTCAAGTGGTTCTCAAGCAGATCACAGAATGATTCAATGTTGATAGTGGGTCCTCTTGTACTCTTCTATAACTGGGCCATTACATTCCCGGAAGAGTAGGAGCATCAATTTTTCGACTAACGGAGTTTTACGGAACTTCTTTAGTTTCGGGGAAGAATGATGTGGCCATTCCTTGCTGATTCTCTTTGTCGCTAGAAATAACGTACACCCTAGTCGTCTTCAGTGACTATACGTAGTAGAAAGCTCTCTCTTCTTTCAGTTTCAGAACGTCATAAAAGAGTTTCGTTCATCCTCACCATCTTCTTTCAGATATTAGTTTCTGAAATTCTTGTTCCTGCCCATTTTCTTCACTCTCTTTTATGTAAAACTGAACCTGACACCTCTCTCAGCTTTATTACTAGAACCAGTTTAGCCGCATTCGTCATTTCTCTTATCTCTTAAACCAATTCAGCATGGTTCTCTCTCCCCACCCACCAACTCACTTCAACCCCTCCACACACACACACATACACCCGACCCTCATACTTTAAGCTTAATGTTTTCTGTTCTAAGAGCCTTCTGTACTTAATGTTTTCTATTCAAAAGAGCTTTCTGTACCTTAAGCTTAATGTTTTCTATTCAAAAGAGCTTTCTGTACTTAATGTTTTCTATTCAAAAGAGCTTTCTGTACCTTAAGATTAATGTTTTCTATTCAAAAGAGCCTTCTTTACCTTGAGCTTAATGTTTTCCGCTCAAAGTCTAAAAATAAATCGTGCTTATGATTCAGCTAAGAACCTGAAATTATTCATGATAATAATAAAAAAATTAATTATAAACAAGGCGCAGCTGATGTGTAACAAGATTTTGGATATGGGTGTCAAATCCACTGCGTTTTTTATGTCGACGACCTCCCTTGATTTTGTGTTTACATTCGAGTTGTCATTAACTGAGTCTCTGTAACTGAGTGACTGGGTATGCCTGTGATGGGATGTGCACTGAACACCATCAGGGAAACATTGACCACTGCTTGAATGTATGTAAGATTTCAGGAGAGACTGATACTTGGGCAAGAAGGATGTGTGTGCCTGTCGTTCATCACAAAGTTTGTTTACATTGAAAGCATGGACTGTTTTGTCAGGCGGATGTTTCATCTGTTATGAGCTTTTAAAGGTCAGTCAAAGTTCAATGACCAGATTGTTGTGTGGCTGAACTGGCAACGTGTATTTTTTATATCTAACATTACACATTTTCTACCCATCAAGCTATCATCACCAAACCCCATATATTAAATGTCCTGTGTGTATTGTTAGTACTGGATTTGGATGATTTATTCTATCGTGTGGTGTCTGTCACAAATGTATGCAAGAACCTGGGATGTCTGATCAGTGTTATCAGAGATCAGGTACCATTACAGCAGCAAGACTATCAATATTAGCGCCCTTAGTATGGGTAGCCATTACAGATGATGATCTCTTTTACATTCGCACAGGCTACACTATGAACGCAGAGGGTGCTAAAGGAAATTGGTGGAGCAAGAAAACAGTTGCTGTGTTTCATGAGCGCAGTCGATGTTTGATTGATCAGTATAACAATTTCTTTCTTGAGACTGCTCAGCTACATGTAAGAAAATATTGTGTTATGGCGATTTTGTGTGAATGATTGATCAACATAACAAAGTTTTCATAATGCAGCTCAACTATACGTAACAAATAATGTATTATGGGGGATTTGTCTCAGAATCTGCACATGAATACGAGAAGTAAGTGATTGCAAATAATGTTTGTCTGCCTAGAAAATAATGTGTGTCTGCCCAGCAAATAATGTGTCTGCTCAGCAAATAATGTTTTTCTGCCCAGCAAATAATATTTGTCTGCCAACCACAATGTATAGATTGTTCTACCAGAATCTCAGCCAAGAAGAAAAAAGCGTGGAACAATGGCTCACAAACTGTTGATGAAAGTCAGAGATTCTTTTCTTCATATGTTTCCAGCCACCGAGGATTCTGTTGGAGATTTTCTTCTCACATCTCCCACGTTGCACCATATATCTGCAGCTAAAGACCTTACAAGAACTTCACTGTTTAAAGCTGCACTTGACAAAATACTCCAGTGTTTGAAGTCATAGATTAGATCAGAGACACCCAAACTTTTATAAAGACTATCCTGAAACTAAAAAATGGTACATGTGTCCGCGGTCCTTGAAAACTTTTTGTCTTTTTTCTTAATATTGAAATTCAGCAAAATTTGACCACACTATGTCAATATCTTTGCAAGTCGTAAATTTGTCACTAATGGAAACAACAACAAACATGTATGTATTATTTTACTTCTTAAATAATCCCACATTTGTCAAGATATTCTGAAATATTCAAAACGTTAAGAAAAAAAAAACATATTATTAAAGAAAAAAAATTTCAATGAGTAGTATCGAGTGTGGTTGTTGTTATTTTAGTAGTCGTATCTAGGTTAATTGACTTTCCATCATTGCCATAGCAACATATGCCTGTGAGACCTGGACACTTAACAAAACAGCTGAGAAACACATAAATGCCTTTGAATGTAAATGCTACAGAAGAGTTCTCCAAATATCGTGGACACAAAAAAGAACAAATATATCTATACTACAAGAGCTTAATATTGAAGAAGGCTGGCTAGTGAAGAGGATTAAAGAGAGAAAACATAAATATTTTGGACACATTAAACGTCATGATAATTTAGAGAAGACCGTATTGGAGGGATACATAATGGGAAAAAGAAAAAGAGGAAGACCAAGACGAAGATGGCTGCAAGACATCGTTGACGATCTGGAAATGGATGCAACAGCAGCAGGCCATCTTGCTCACAACCGAGAGGCCTACAGGAGTGCTGTTTGGGAGGCAAAGTTCCGCAAGGGACATGCAAATGAATGAATGAATCTAGGTTAATTACCTGATATAAGAAATCCTGCCATCTTGACTTAGACGCCCCCTCCCCAACTCCCCATCCCCGTGACCCTAAATCAGACCCCCCGACCCCACCCCTCCCCCGCGGTTCTAAACAGACCCTTATGACCCAAACTCAGACCCCCGCTTCCTGCCAGCCAAACTCAGAGACTCTCGACTCTAGCTCTCAAGTCATTGGGACATCAAGTGATGGCAAAAACTTCCAGCAAACAGAAAAAAGACACGGTTGTCGAAGAAGTACGAAATACAAAGGAAGAAAAACAGACTCAGAAAGCGGTGCAACAGGTTCAGCCAGGCCAATGGACGACTTGGGAAGGGGCTTTGCAGAGTAGGTAAAGTGGAACGCTATTTGGGCATGGCGCCTCTGTGAGTTAGTTTCATTATCAGATCTGCATGGAGGTGCAAATCTGTCTAAGGTGTAAATCTTTTTACATGGGGTGAAGTGGCTGATCTTGCAGCAGTCGGCAAAGTTTGGCGCATGTTTTATTAGCATGCAAAGTAGCACTGGCACAAGGGTTCTATAAGTGACGACACAATAGAGTGTTGCAAGAACTAGTCGGCATTGTGGATAGAACGAAAGATGCGGCTAACACCAAGAAAGAAGCCACAACTCTTCCCAAATTCTTCACTGGTGTTGGGGAAATTATCCAACATCAAAGCTATGGGTATTCCCTTCCTCTCACTTCTTGATGGAGCGAGTGATTGGCAAGGCGCATTTGACATTAAATGGTAAAAGAATACCTCCCATTCATAAGGAATGCGGCGATACATTGTAATGTACTCGTTTAGGAAACAGGACTCAATTTTGGTCGAACTTTCGGTCTCGCGTGAGTCCAGAGTAGAAGTGTTTGTAAGTGCGAAATGCAATGATCTGATCAAACAGGTGAGGCGTGGTCAGGAGCGAGACCTAGAGTGGTTACTGTAGAGTTGAGAGCAAGAGGATTCGTGGCAACATCAGAGTACGACATGTGTGAACGACTTGGCATAAAAGAACACTCACGCTGAAAGGTCTCGCAGAGAGAGAAGAAAATGCCTCCATCTGGATATGGCACAAACGTGGAGAACAATAACGCACTTACATGTGAATATGATTATGAGTTCGCACTTGCTTAGCCAGTATAGATTAGGGAAACAGTGGTAAAGACGAGACACTGGATGGTATCTTCTTGTACTGCATTAACGAGCGGCACAAGTGGCTCGTGTCTCTGTCTCCCTCAGGGTGTCATAAAAAGTCGTCCAGAGTGACGAAAAGAGCGACAAAACGTGAAACGTAGACAGGAAGGACTTGGTTGCATTAATGCAAGAAGGAATATCATATCCACTGAACAACAACAACAAAAAAAGGTTGTTTAGTTTACAGGCGTGAATATTCGTGTAATATCTTGATTAGCGTGAAGGTTGGTTAGTTAACAGGCGTGAACATTCGTGTAATATCTTGATTAGCGTGAAGGTTGGTTAGTTACAGACGTGAACATTCGCGTTGAAACAGACTTCGTATGTGTATTACTGAGCACTAAACATGTGTTTTGCTCACCCACTGTTCTGTACTGTGCCTATTATGTGTTAACATGAGCATTGGCCCCAGTGACACAACAGACGTTACATTGGTATACGCTGTGTAACAAGACAACCCAGATAACAATAACATACAACTACACATCATTACACGACATGACTAGTTACATGTAACTGACTAATTCAACATCACACTTGACACTTAACACAAATCCAGTGAGCACAGGATTCAGCAGTCACCAAACAATCAGCAAATGTTTAATGGTGAATTCCATTTGTTCGATGTGGGTTGCATAGATGTGGAGTGTAAACTGATGAGAACAATTACAATGATCATAAAACAATGTCCGAGCGACTAACACCGCCATGGACTAACTTAGGCATACAACTTTGTCAAGCATGCCAACCTCGAAACTACAACATACCCTTCAACCTGAAATTACAACCTTGTCCAAAAAGGGGACAAATCAAACACACACTCTATATGACAACTACAACATTTGTCCTGAAAAAGACAATCCATCTAACTATAACATTTTTTTCCTGAAAAGGACAATCCATCCAACTACAGCATTGCCCTAAAAGGGACAAACCATCTAACTACAACACTGTCCTCAAAAGGATAATAAACACGACTACTACATACTAGAATAACACTTCTGTTCCAAAATAGGACAATGTCACTCCAAACATAAATAACGAACCAGAGAATCCCTAACATCCCTTTCTAGAAAAGAAAAACTCACAGACGATGTGTCTCTACTACATTCAGACAAAAAACTCACCCATTCATACATCCCGCCCCTCAGATCCACGTGACTGAGTTCTCTCTCGGAACACGGAGATACTTTCTCCGTGCTAGCATAAACAGGTGAGTTGTGGTCTAAATACTGTTTGACCACAACAGCAGGGTTTCTCACAAAAAAATCTGTAACATTCTGTTACAGAATAGTATCTTGATTCTCGTGAAGGCTGGTTAGTTACAGACGTGAACATTCATGTAATATCTTGATTCTCATGAAGGTTGGTTAGTTACAGAAGTGAACATTCATGTAATATCTTGATTCTCATGAAGGTTGGTTAGTTACAGAAGTGAACATTCATGTAATATCTTGATTCTCGTGAAGGTTGGTTAGTTACAGATGTGAACATTCATGTAATATCTTGATTCTCGTGAAGGTTGGTTAGTTACAGAAGTGAACATTCATGTAATATCTTGATTCTCGTGAAGGATGGTTAGTTACAGACGTGAACATTCATGTAATATCTTGATTCTCGTGAAGGATGGTTAGTTACAGACGTGAACATTCATGTAATATCTTGATTCTCGTGAAGGTTGGTTAGTTACAGAAGTGAACATTCGTGTAATATCGTGATTCTCGTGAAGGTTGGTTAGTTACAGGCGTGAACATTCGTGTAATATCGTGATTCTCCTGAAGCGATCAGAAACCAGCAACTCACAGAAACTCAAGATTCAAGACCCGGAGGGCGTCAGAACTTTAAAGAGCCCAAGAAAGAGGCAAAGAGTGACTGGCTTGATGATATGAGGTTTTGTGTTGTTTTGCTCTCTACACATGAGATTTTCCTGCCTGACCGAACAACTAGCTTCTCTGTTTCTTGGTCTAAGTAGTTTTAAAAGGGAAATAAGAAATTCAGTCAAATCTAATGTAAAACTAACAAATCAGATCAAGCTGTAAATCTAAATCAGTATTAATTCTTATATGGAAATACTCAGGATAGCAGTTGATGAAGGAAATAATAAGAAAAATACCCACTCAGTCATTTGCATGTCCCTCGCGGAACTTTGCCTTCCTAACAGCTCTCCTGTAAGCCTCTCGGTTGTAAGCAAGATGCCCTGTTGCTGATGCATCCATTTGCAGATTATCAACGATGTCTTGCAGCCATCTTCGCCTTGGTCTTCCTCTCTTTCTTTTTCCCATTATGTACCCTTCCAAGACGGTCTTCTCTAGATTATCAATACGTTTAATGTCTCCACAATATTTACGTTATTTCTGTTTAATCCTCTTTACTACCCAGTCTTCTTCAATATTAGGTTCTTGTAGTATGGATATATTTGTGTTTTTCTGTGTCCATGATATTTGAAGAACTGTTCTGTAGCATTTACATTCAAAGGCATTTATGTGTTTCTCTGCTGTTTTGTTAAGTGTCCAGGTCTCACAGGCATGCGTTGCGGTATGAAAGATGCATGCCCTTAAAAATCTTATTTTTATAATTCTGTGAGTTCCTGTCCACACCTTCTTTAGTTGTTTTACTAAATACTACTTTATCTAAAATTATTTAATTATTTATGAGTTTTCAGATCAATGGAACTTTGACCTTGGGCAATAATATCGCCGATAATGACGGGCTCAAGCTTGCTTATCGGGTAAGTAAAGTTCGTCCGAAAGCAAGAATCACAACTAGAAAAAAAAAGCGTGATATGTGAACTCATAGTTCTAAACGGTTTTCAGATTCATGTAAAACACTGATACTGTAGGAGCCGTCTTCGACTATAAATTTAAGACAACAAAGAATCCGACGATTGGGGGTTTCTTTGAATCATATATTATGTAAGAACACTTTATATGTTATCATAAACGCGAAATTTAAGTAATTTTTGCACATATACCGCATAAAAATGAATAACAGAATTCGAGCCTCAGTACGTAATTACCCTATTAAAACGATAATTTCTGTAATAAATGAGATTTACTCGAATCATTATTGTTCTGCAGTTCTATCTAAATACAACATTTCTAATACGACTAGCTTGTGTAAAACAGTGTCTTGTAAGTTATGACAGGATTAGCATTATTATTAATGTTACTATTATTATAAATGTTAGCATTTTTATTATAGTTACGATTATTAACTATTGATAAGTAGAAATTTGGTAAGAATCGAAGGAAAACTGGAGAACCGGTGAGAGGAACGCTCCCACGGTATTAGTATTATTACGACAAAATTAAGTAGATAAACGCAAATACTAAATATAATGACGCCGAGGGAAAGACAGATTAAGGAGATCCACCCAGATTACAATAACACACATTGAGACAGACGGATACTGTAAACAGATATGGACTAATCCTGACAGGTATCTCAAACACCTGATAATGGATAAAAAGATTTTACCCACTAGAGGAAACTGAGTAGACGAATTTTACGCCACAGACACAGGTGAGACATGCTTGCTTATCTTAGGACAATTTGGACACATGAATAGTTCAGCGGACCAATAAGATGACCAAGGACAGAGGACCAACTCATCCCGAACTCTAAACAGAACCCAGTCAGTATGTAGTCAGCAGCTGACCAATAGAAAGATCTAAAGGTGTGTCCTATTGGACAACTGATTTATGATATTTAAGATAGGCGTGCAGTTTCGAAAAAAAGAAAGAGGAAAAAAAAAGAGGGACAAGAAAAGAAATAGATAGATAAAGAGATAGATTTAGACAGAGAATAGAAGTTAGAAGCAACAGCACTTTAGGAAAGACATAAAATAGTATTTCAATTTGAAAATGATTACTAGTACTGAGAGAGAAATGCAGAAGATTTCATATTGTTTAAACTTTGTGTAAAATGCTTTAGGAGATGCCTCAGTCTGATACTTGTGAATTTCGTTTGTAGAGCAATAAAGTGAACTATAATTTTATTCAGGAACGAGGCATCTGAATTTTACACTGACTAAGTGTGAGATGATTTCGGACTTCTGGTGAATGATATAGTATAACGTGTAGTGACATTCTTAACTTGTGAAGTGAACATAAAGAAGACGTAGTAATGCGTATTAATAAAGCAAAAGTGACATGGGATATCAAATGTTGTCAGGGACAGAGCCTAAGATAGAAGTGAGAGTAAGTCAACTTAACGATCACATAAAAGAACAATAAAGACTACAGTAAATTCAACGGAGAGCACTTCCTCGTCACTGTTATAATTCAGAATATGTTGTAATTGTTATACATTCTATGCCCCACTCGTCTATTTGAGACGATTTAAATGGTAAACACTTCGAAGGAATATTCTATGGAAAGTGTCAAATGAATAATTCAGCAGGTAGAAAATAGCAGGTGTTTACACTAATATTTACTGCTACCAGAAATAGTTGTTGTTGACCTGAGTTATGTTTCTCATGACAAAACAAAGATTATTTTTAATCATGTAAATTCAAAATTTTGTGAGAAGTGCCAGGTTACTTTTTCTTCTTCTTCATCGTTCGCTTCTACCACCAAAACCGCACTGTGATCCTACTGAATTTATGCCTGTGGTCCTTGTTAGGTCCCGTGGTCTCCTGTGTGGTCCCCGAAAGGACCACACGAGATCCACGCGAGGACCACAAGGGGTTCAGAGTATCGCAGGGCTTTAGCCTGTATTCTTGGCGGGTCTCTGAAGCGGATTGCGTGACACCGTGGTTTTCGTTGCACCAGTTTAGTCTAGGGTTGGACTTTCTCACCGGAAGACCTCGACGTGTTTAGGATATCAGTGCGTCCCTGCTGGGTAAGAGGCGGTACCCCACCTAGGCCAGAGTTGGACCTTCTCACCGGAAAACCTCGACGTGTTTTGAGATACCCGTGTATCACCGCCGGGTGAGAGGTGGTTGCCCATCCAGTCCAGAATTGGACTTTCTCACCGGAAAACCTCAGCGTGATTAGGAACCGCAAACATCCCCGCCGGGTGAGAGGTGGTTGCCTATCTAGACTGCCCTGGTCCAGTGTCTCCGACTTCAGCATTTTGCGGTCGTGGCCGCTACCCTTCCTAGTTGTGACCAGGATGGAGCTTTTGTCCAGGAAGACGAATCCTCGCCACTAGTGACTTCCACCCCTGTGTTGAGCCGGTTTAGGCATATTATCCCAGTATGGGCGTGTTTGGGACGTGACCGACCTCTAGAGCGGAGGTGGCATAACATGTCTAGCCATCAAGTTCCACCCCTGGTGTGTGCCGGTTTAGGCATATTTCACTAGTATGGGTGTATTTCGGACGTGGCCGGCCACTAGAGCAGAGGTGCCGTGGTATATATATAGCTCTCGCATCGATACTACTGGACATATCGATTAAACTTCACTTTATCTTTTCCACCATCTTTTGACGTCGGCGCCGCACAGCAACCTTTATTTCTTTTCCGCATTTTCTTCCTTGACCTGGAGGAGCTTCACTCCACACGCGGCATTCGAAGAGTCTCGCCAGCAGTGCCTTAACGTCTGGGACAAGCCGGTTCGTGCTTTTCACCCGATATGACTGCACTCAGGACGTGGCCGAACTCCAGACCAGAGGTGCCGTGATTTGACTGTTTGCTTCGCTTTATCCTATCTACCACCTTTTCCTCAGTGATGCTGCGCGGCAACCCCATTTGCACCTTTCATTGGCCGGGAGGAGCACCGCTCCATGCACGGCAGCTGAAGAATCTCGCCAACAGCTGCAGATGAGCTACCAAACGTGCAACTCATCTACCCTAAGTATCTGGTTTTCAGGCGCCAGATATTCGCCCTCGCCTTTCTCCTGTCAGTTTAAACAGTTCTGCCTCGGGAAGGCCATGAGCTGGACTTGACTGCCAGAGGCTGTTTGAGACGCACGCCGTTGGAGTGGAGATCAAATTCTCCACCCCACCTCCGCAATAACAGTCTTTAGAACCTGCCAGGTTACTGAAACAAGCTGTTTGTTTGATTTAATGTTTCACATGATTATCGACGAATCTCTAAACAACGTCGAGTGCAAATCTCACTTTTGTAAATTAAACAATCCTTATCTTTCTTAAAATTTCATTCTGAAATTTAATATTTCAAACACAATTAAGACTAGTGGCCAAAGCGTAAGCAACTTTACATATAGTAATGCAGAACAACATTGCCTAGAGTTTAAGCAACATTTCTTAGAGTGTGACTACATACTTCTCATTACATTTCCAAAGCTTTTGTCTTGCTTCCAACCTTCCCTCTTTTAAGACCAAATGAACTTTTACAAACCGTGACTAAATACCCGAGACATTATTCTTGCATTCTCACAAACTGATCACTTTGATAAGCCTGCAAATTAGACAATTAAGAAAACCAGAAAGCTGTTTGAAAAGCATAGAGTAATTTTAGCTGTAATTTTAGCTGTAATTTTTGCTGTAATTTTAGCTAAATTTTCAAATTCGACACTAAATGTGTCTTAATTAAAAGTAAAACTTAACAGACACACATGTGCTCTGCTTCACTATATTCTCTAGGCATATAGACAAAATGTAGCTGGTAAAGAAGAAGAGTTACGCCTCCCGGGGCTCCATTTTTCACATGATCAGCTGTTTTTTATCAACTTTGCTCAGGTCAGTCCACTGTCTGGATCAGCATTATTTTTTTGTTGTTGTTGCTATTATCTTATAATGAGGGATTTTAATAATTCCCGAAGAAGATTAATTGATTTGCTCATACAAAGAAATTTTTCAGTAAACATATTTATTTTGTGATTAGAACTAAGTACAACAAATTACCTTTGGTGGTAATCTATTGTTGTTGTGCAGCCAATGATAATGGAGGAAAAACGAATGGATCACAGTGTTTTCTTAAAGCCTGAGGGTGCAGTCAAGGATTCTAGTTTCTAGAATGTCTTCGCTAACATGGATACCAAGGCAAGCCCTTATCCCACTGGGTCTTGTTGCGTGAGAACATCAGAAGGTTCCTTCATTAAAACTGTGAGATACGACCTTGATCAGTTCTGGTCCACCGCCCACAGTAGTCGTACCGTCAGTCTAACAGATATGTTTGCTCCTAAGTTAACATATCAAAACTGTCATTAAGTTGTTTTTTTTTATTTACTATACGTTTCTACATTTTTTAATGCTACGAAATAATGCGGGAATCATCAAATACTGAAAACATGCCTGATTTCAAATAGCCATTTCAAATTCTTCTCAAAGTAGCAGTGGTTGAATCCAAAATTACATCGGCCGATGTAGTTTACTAAGAAGACCAGCACCTGCAGCAAAGACGGGCTGGTTCAAGCCTCCTAGTCTCAACTCTAGCTCTTCAAAAAAAACAAACAAACTTTGAAAGAACCTCTAAAACGCTGCTTTTATCTAGTCTCATTGAACATCAGACTCAAAATGGTCTTTGGATTACAGAATCCGACCATTCAAACCGGATAAAGGAGCTAATCGCATACCATACCATACCATACCATACCATGCCATACCATACCATACCATACCATACCATACGTTACCATACCATACCATACCATACCATGCCATACCATACCATACCATACTATACCATGCCATACCATACCATGCCATACCATACCATACTATACCATACCATACCATGCCATATCATACCATACCATACCATACCATACCATACGTTACCATACCATACCATACCATACCATGCCATGCCATACCATACCATCAATCTTTGAAAAGCAATGAATGTTCAGGTTTTATTTCTGACCAGCTCTGTTGAATGCAGCTCTTTTTGCAGTCTCTGCCACGTTGGTACATAGCATAGTCTATAAATAATTCAATACTCTTTGCATAGAGCCGTTGTCTTGTGTGACAATTTCCAAAATCAGTCCCGATAAATTCACCCGAGCCTGCAGGTTGGCTGATTATAATTATTCTAGGCAATAATCTGGGCTATCGGCTCCTTGTCATATTCTATCTCATTTGAAGGAAGCATCCCGTTCGCTGCCTTATTTGGAACAACTTGGAAGTCACCAACTGTTCTTATTTCACTGGAGCGGGATCCTGTATTTCCTGACATTGGAAAACATATCATATAAGTATAATAAGTTAGCTGTTCTTCTCCAGGGCGAGTAATAAAGGTAGCCTTAATTCTTTTTTTAAAAATGTCATTTGACTTAAATGTTCAAATATGACAGATAACTCTTTATCACTTTTCAACATAGTCCTCACCATGATCAGTAAAGGTCTGCAGGATGCGGAAAACCCTCTAAATGAAGATTCATAATTTGTTGGGTCGCAGCATCTGCTGTGTGAGTCCGCTTGTTATCTTGCTGTAACAACATACCAGAAGTGAGCGCCCCCAGACTTGATTGCAGGTTAAAAGTGGTTCTCAAGCAGATCGTAGTATGCACTGCTTTTGACAGTGGTTCCTCTGAGCATGTAATGTTCCAGGATTGCGCCTTTACGGTCCTAGAGGAACGTGAGCATCAATTCCCTGTCGACAGAGTTATACGCAGTTTCGTTGGTTTCGGCGAGAGAGAATGTCGTCACACATTGCTGGCTCGCTTTGTCTCTGGCTGGATGTAATACAGTGGAGTCGTCTCCAGTGATTATACGTAATAGAAAGCCTCCTTCAGCTTCAAACAGACGCCCAAGAAACGAATAACTGCGAGCTGCTCTTCTCTCGTGCATGCTTCCACGGGAGCAGTCATCTTTGATTGGGTCTACTGACGTCATACATCCAAAATGACCGACGTGCTTCTGCACACATGCATCTAGAGATGATTTAATATAACCGTCTTCTGTTCTATTTAGATTTTTAGAACAAAATTGAGATTACTTTTTTACTCCCATATATATATATATAGTGATGATGATGATGAGAAAGTGAAAGTGTCAAGTAGGAATATAAGCGTACTTACATCAGACTAAGTTACATTTTTCTTAAACAGTGTATCATGGTTCCCCTTGCTTCCAAAGGCGTCCCCCTTGTGAGGTCGAAATTTTCCTGTCTTGTCTTGTCTTGTCGTACTTTTTATGTACCTTTCTGTATAGTGTCCAGAGACATTTCATCATGTACAGAACTGTGTGTTCTGTCTTTAACCCCACATAGAGAGACAGCAAAGAAAAATGCGTCAACAAGAGGTTTTTTTAAAAATTCGTTTTTATAATATTATTTGTAAGGTTAAAAAGAAGAAAGAGTGTTGAAATAAGCTCCTGAATGTCTTTGCTCAAAATACTTACAGTACTCCTGTGACTATGGAATATAACTCGCATTTTAATATCTTTTTTCATCAAATATGACAGATATGGTGTAGCGTAGAAAGTAAAGAATTCGATATAAAAAGCGTAAAATCTAGTCGGCACAGCCCTTCCAAATTCAGGTAGGTAAACTTATTATTTTTATAACACAGTAAGATCTGTATATGTAACACGGCGCTCTGAAAACCAAAAACGTTAGAAGTATCACTGCAATGTTCTTGATACTTAGTTAGTTAGTTAAATAGTTAGTTAGTTGATCCTCTTGTGCCAAAGTAGGCATATAGGGCGGAGGACAAGGCTCTCCATGTATGGCGATTCCTTGCTACTTGATCTTGGGTGTTTCTGATGAGCATTGTTGAATACTCCTTGATGATAACTCTTCTTAGTGTGTCTTTAGGTCTACCTCGCTTTCTTTTATCCCCTGTTGACCACGTAAATGCTTGGTGTGGGAGTCGTTTTTCGTCCATTCTAAGTACGTGACCGATGTAGTTCCAAGAACGAATCATCACAGCATTTAGAATTCCGTTTCTATAACAATGGATGTTTTATGATGGCGGTTTGTTGGCCCGTCCATCAAAGTTTCCTAGCAAGCTAAAGACAAATATTTCTCCATCTTGAACCGGAAGCGAAAACTTCTTGATACTAACATAATGAAATTCCGATGGAGGAAACGTGCACGCTAACGAACATCAAGAATATCAGCAGTTTTAATTTGAATGGAATTTGTAAACCATTCACAGTAACTGAGTCGTTTTTCGTGATCCACGGACAGCAATTGTTGAACCGCAGTTATATTATATATGGGAAGAGTTTCACATTTTCTCTGACCACTTTATGCGCTGTTATAAGCCCGATACCTTCCTGTTGTGCTAACTTACGCAAAGCCTTTGATGAACTCCGAAGCGTATAGTCAGAAATGTCCGATAACGTCTCCTCCTTAAGTTTAGATGGTCTCCCATTATGTGTGCGTCTCCCACTGAGCCTATTTCACAAATTTCTCAATAAGTTTATAAACTGCTTTGCGATGAGGTACGGGTGTTCCGGGGAATTTTTCAACAAACTACTCCCGCATTAAATCGGTGTATGTATTGCATTCTCGAATAGGTGCTCAACAAGAAAAAAAAGTTCCTACAGTGAAAGAACCATAGTGAATAAACTGTTTTAAACAATTTGCCCGTCGTGCGCTTCAAACGCTGCTTAACAGTTGAAAACATAAAGACAGATTGAATACAATGAATGTTACACAACAGCAGATTCAACACACTAACACACAATAATTAGTGTACAACTATACACGAACCACTGCAGTAAAGCTGTGATATCAAAATGTATAAACTAGGAAAAAGTAGAAGCAGCTTTATTTAATTAACGATAACAAAGTTGTGACATTTCGCCATGAGTCTTAATCATATAAAAACATACAAGACGAAAAAATAGAGAGAGGAGATAAAGTATAGAATCACATGAATGGTATTTATAAAAAAGTAATAATGAATAGAGCACTTAGCTATAACTGTAAGAAGATGTGGCTTGTCCGACGTTGTGTGTCAAAAATGGACATGCTAGGGCGTAGAGACTGTTTAAACGGGTTATAATTGTTGAAGAGAAGAATGTTAGGTGTAGCTGAGTAGCGAGTTTAACTCGTATGTTTCCAGCGTCCTATAATCCTGAATGTAGCGTTTCTCAAGTGCTAGGCTGCTTCTGTCATCTGCGTGACATTGTTTGATGGCTGATACCAGAAAATCAGATTTGCCTCTGTGGTTGGGGCCATTGAAATGATTTGAGACTGGTTTCGAAGTATGCTGGGTGATATCGTACAGATGTTTCTGCATACGGTCCCCTAATCTGAGGCCAGTCTCATCAATATACGTTATCCTGCATCTTTTGTATACGATGAAATATATCACATTACGGGAACTTGCATGTGAATACTTCATGAAGAGTGAGGATAGTTTTGGGAAACGTGATCGTTTTCGTTTCCCATACTACAGGGCAGGTAACGCAGCAGGGGCGCTTACATTTTCGTTTACATTTCAATGGCCGCAACCACAGAGGCAAAATCTAATTTTCTGGTATCAGCCATCAAACAATGTCACGCAGATGACACAAGCCGCATAGCGCTTGAGAACCGCTACATTCAGGATTATGGGACTCTGAAATCACACATAACATTCTCCTCTTCAACAATTATAACCCCTCTCCACCAAGCTCCACTCTTTTCTCACTTGTTACACATAGTTCATAACCTCCTCACATTATCACATTACAACCGCTCTACCCTAACTATAATCATCTGTCTCGCCTTCTCCTGGCTAGGTTAACACTGTACCACTCTCTCTCTCCTCCACGGTTTCCACATCCATTACCCTCAGTTATGATCCACGGACCACACATCACAGGTCTCAATATAAACAGTCTCTACGCCCTAACATGCCCATATTTGACACACAACGTCGAACAAGCCACATTATCTTACAGTTACAGCTAAATGCTCTAATCTTTATTATTTTTTTAATAGCATTCATGTGCTTCTATACTTATCTCCTCTCTCTATTTTTTCGTCCTGTATGTTTTTGTATGATTAAGGCTCATGCCGAAACGTCACAACTTTGTAATTATTAAGTAATAAAGCTGCTCCTACTTTTTTCCTACTTTATACATTTTGTCAACACACTAACGTACGGAGGTAGTTGTGGCTAGATACCGCAGCCACTAATGTATCACTACAATACCGGATTCGATACTGAGCTTAGAGCAGAGCGACTTTGCGAACGCCCTATATATATATATATATATATATATATATATATATATATGTGTGTGTGTGTGTGTATGTGTGTGTGCGTGCGTGCGTGCGTGCGTGCGCGCGTGTACTTGTATGTGTGTGTGTGCGGTGCCGGACAGCGTTGACTATCATGCTTCTCCATTCATAGGGGTCTTTGGTGTTTCAGATTAATTACGATATTTCTTTCTTCTTGTCATGCCACTTGGTCAGTGCACTAAGATATTATTCCGTTCCTTACAATAGATAAAAAAATTGTTAGATTATAAGTTTTGTTCTTAGCTTTCTTGTGTTTCTAGCTATCACTATGTGAAGTAAATCTAAGAAGAAACTGGATTAAGAGAAGAGTAAAAGAAATGTCTGAAGTTCAAGCGCTAGAATCTTCAGCTACTCTGAACTTAACCTTATGAGTGATGGCGTCAGCCAAAGTCACGTGATTTTAAGCGTATGTTTGCTGACTGCCCGAACTGTAGACTACTTATCGAGAAACCAAGGACAAAAACCAGAATCGATCATATAGGTAAAACACATCTATTCTTCGTATATGTCGAATATATTGTACAACTTTAAAACATACAAATTCAAGGTAAAAACATATTTACCATTTTACTCCAAGTTATTGAGTGATGTCCCAAAAGAAGACCATAATCTGAATTGCATACATTAAGTAAAACAAATACCTTCACAAAATGAAAAGATAAGAAAGAAAACACTTAACAAATATTCACACATAGAAGAGATTTGATGCTATCTCTCTTCGTCAGTGTACTCTCTCCCTCTATGTGTGTGTGTGTGTATGTATTGGGCCAAGAACTGGCCACATATAATTTATTATCTGCTTTTTCAGAGTTATAGGCGCCACACAGAACTCTGAAGACTTTGCTCGTGCTTTCAGCTGTCCTGTTGGCTCATACATGAACCCTGAGAAAAAGTGCAAGGTGTGGTGAACCTACATCGTAACACATTAACCTCTTACTCATTTATTCAACGACGGATATGTATACTGAAGGTCATTTTCTTCTTTTTTTTTTTTGGTTCCTGTAAAATGAATTAAATGTAATTTTAAATGCACGTAATAAAGCATAGGTCTAGTTTGTTTCAGATATTAGTCCTGCCTATTTTGCATTTGTTCATCTGTGTTCTTTTTTTAATTTTTATAATCTGAATAGAATTGTTCAGATGTATGCTATAATATAGGACAATATATATTGTAGGTATAATTATGTAAATAAATAATATATTTGTCCCAAGAAGGATGAATAATATGTAACAGTATTTCAAAGCACAAAAAGTACAAATGTATAAGCATCACATATCGGTCTAAAATTATAATTTCGAGACATAAAAGTATATCACAGCAACTGAAGCTGTGATTAAATGCTGTGTGTGTAATAGTATTTGTCATAAGGAAACTTCGACATGGACAAAAGGGATTGCTTTAAATTAAGTAAACTGAGATTGGCTTCCTATGTTACTAACCTTCTCACCTCTTGACCATGAGGTTTGTTTTTTTTTTTTTTTGTAGAGTTCCAGGAGAAACCTAAATTTAGGAAACTCAGGTGTCAAAAGTTGGGGTTATTACATTACCAAGAGTGGGAGATGTACAATCACACGGGATCTATGATTTTTAGTGATGGCTTAAAGTCATAAACAATTAGTTTCTCACGGGCGATTGAATTTCACGAGTTCAAAATTCACGAAGGATTTTTAGAAAATATTACGCTTATAAAAACTAAAAATTTCAGGCAGAATTCAGGGGTAGCAGATCATGTTAGTAGAACAGCTAGAATGTAGACTGGTAATTTTGTTGTGTCATATAGTACGTATTTGAGTGGGCTTTTGCCAGTTTTTGTCATTTTAAGGACAGATGCTCAGGCAGCTATTAGGTTGTCTTGTTGTCCGCTGTTTTTAGACACCATGCTAGTGGTTAGATTTTCATTTGAAGAGATTCAGTGATGTATTGTGAGTTCGGTTGATTCTGGTTTTTCATATAACTTTACATATGCTACATTAGGTAGTGGTTGTTTCTTTTCACTCTGTGCCTTAGGCTCTCTCCCCATATGGCAAAAAAAGTTCTTACTGGGGATTTGAGCATCTTCTTTTCCTGTCTTTGTTGACCCTGCCATGTGGGCAGCATTTTTTTTCATTCTCATGATTCATCTCCCATTCTGTCATTAAATAAACTTACGTATTTATGTCTTGAAACTACACTATTGGTTATCAAATCACACTGTTGATACGTTGTCACGGTGGATGCTTGCCACGTTTAGTCCAGTTGTACTGTTGTTATATAGTGTAACTTGGATATCATGTTTCTGAGAGTATATAACAGAAACAAACGTTTGGATAGATGCACAGATCAAATCTATTAAAATTTGATCCAGAGAGAAGTTCTAACTATCAAGCAGTTATCACACTAGGCGCCTTGTAGTAGCAACAGCAGCACACACACATATACGTAGCCTTATTCTTGTTCTGCTGGCTAGAGTCCTCAGGGAGGCACGCATATTCAACCAGCAAACATCATTCTAGTTTATATGTACTCGACACTACACTATGGTGTATAAGCATGGACACACAATAAGAAAATGGAAAAGAAAACTGAGGCCCTTGAAATATCAGTATACAGAAAAATAGGCCAAAGTTCATGGAAATAAAAAGGAAGTACAAATTCAGTTGAACTTTGAAGAAAAGAATTAATGGCCAACAGAAGAATCGGGCAGTTCAAATATTTCTCACCTAATATAATAATTGAAACCATACAAGAGGAAAAGTTGAAGGAAATAGATCAAGAAGTGCACAGTGATATAGATGAGCAGGCCTGGTCTGGGTGCGCTGTGGACACAAAAGAACAGAACAAGTTGGACAGTCATAGAAGGCAACCTTCCAAGGGGAAATGCCGCAGGATGATCAGCTCTAAGGCTTTCCACCCAATAAAATTAAACTTATAGTTTTGTCTAAAATTGTACACTTGTTTCTGAGTTGAAAGAACTAAAGACTATGCTTGTATGAATATACACAGGGTCAGAGAGATGGACTTTTTGTGGACTTTATCTGTATTAGAAAGATTTACATGTTGTTGTTGCCTGTAAGTGTTGGTAACCCTACTGTACCAAAGAGGCAAACTTGTCGCTATGGTATACCTCGAGTGACACAACAACAATGCCAGGTTCGCAACTGCCACAACGAAAACAACAGTGTCACGTATGAAAACTTTTGCAGGACTTCCCACTCACTCAACATGACTAACAGCAAGGAAACTCCATGAAGGTAATAAATAGACTAACTTCCAAGATACACGCCAAACATTTATTGAATGGAACAATGAACGATGGAAGATGGAGATGAGGAAAGAAAACCTGCCAACATGTCAGGCTGAATTAACAAACAAGAGCTTCCCGGGCGCGTAGTCGGCGCCATGGGGACGAACAGCCTGGCAACAATAAGCAAGTAACAACAACTTGCAATATAGTGAACTTACAACAGATCTCCCGAACACACAAATTCTGTCCTAACAGGGACAACAGTCTACATATCAGTAACAAGGCTCATATCAGTAACAAGGACAAAAGAACACTGTCCTAAAGGACAAGATACTGAACTAAAACTATTACATCACTGAAACTGTCTTGCAACTACTCAAGTGGAAAATATGACTACTAAGTATAACATTCTACATAAAAATCCTCCTTAATAAAAGTTGCTCAAGCTTAAATATCCCTTCTAAATCTTCCCATAATTCCCAAATATTCTATCATGAAAAAACCCACTCCACGTGAAATACTCATGTTTTTCTAAACGTTGGTTCCTTAAACCAACAATTTACTAACAACTAAAATTATACTACTAAATTTAGACTGTTGTGTCAACACAGACATTCCAAAGTTGAGACCTAAAAAACTTTCCCTAACTAAACTCAGAAAAATCTCGTGAAAATTCGCGCTACCTGTCGAAGTTACTTGAGCTGGCAGATTTTTCAGTGGCACGTGAGCTACATAAAAAATCAATACAACAAACAAGGGACATAATCAATTACCTTAACTATTAAAGTGTATTACTTCCCTTCACAATATACTATCACAGAACAGAAATCATGGAGCATATACCTGTTTACCTCTGATTTGCCCAGAAATACCTCGCCAGTTCTGCGTGGAGACGTTCACTTTCGTTAGCTGGTGCTGCCATGCCATGCCATGTTACTATATCCTTGTGCCCAGCTAAGGTTGACAGCTGTTCCATGTTGATGTTTACTCAGGGACAATGTCCACGAGTTTGCCTTATTTCATTGAATAGTTAACTTTTCAAATGCCTTTGAATATAAATGTTACAGAACAGTTCTTAAGATATCATGGACACAGAAAAGAACAAATATATACATACTACAAGAACTTAATATTGAAGAAGTAAAGGGGATTAAAGTGAGAAAACGTAAATATTTTGGACACATTAAACCTCATGATAATTTAGAGAAGACAGTCTTGGAAGGATACATAATGGAAAAAAGAAAGAGAGGAAGACTAGGGCGAAGATGGCTGCAAGACAGGGCATCTTGCTTACAACCGAGAAGCCTACAGGAGAGCTGTTAGGGAGGCAAAGATCAGCAATGAACATGCAAACGACTGACTGACTGATTTAACTTTTCACTTCACTGCTCCCGCAGAACGAATGCCAAAAATGGCAGCCTGCAAATTCTCCTTGGCCTCGTGAAAACCAAAAGATTTCACACTTCAAAATGTTAAATAAAACTGTGAATTATTCTTGGGAGTTACAAAACAAAAGTGGGTTGTCACTCTCAAAAAAAGACTCTCCATTCCTGATATACACAAACACTTTTACCACGAAATATGCGGAGCGTGGTGTAAGACAAACTGTAAACTGTGCAGCACTGATCAGTACTCATAAAGAAGTAACAACTTTTTATCAGGATAAAAAAAATATCTTCACATATTCGACTTATTGCTGCAAATGATGAAAAAAAAATCAAATGAAATAGTAAAATGTATGTGCAATGGGTCTTCTTGGTTGTTTTTAATCTCTAAACTTCCACAATGTTGCACGCCTTCAAAATCATATTAATATATTTTATCTGACGAAACAAAAAAAGAACAAGTTCTTGTTGTCAGCTTGTAGCCCTACACTAAAAGGAAAGTACAAACAGTGCAAGCAGCATGCAGGAGTAGCTCAGTAAAATTTCACCGTTACATGATGTTCTGCAGCATATAGAATTATATAACAGAATTATAATGATTATTTGTATAGTGATAGCAGGACATACACATAACCACACGCACACACAGACAGTCATGAGCCGACCTGCGGTCACATCTGAGGACGAGCAGTCCGGCCGTAAGCTGATTTAGTCTTAAGTCGATTTGGTGCTTGTATGGTCAGGTCAGAAACTAGGTGCTGTTTACTATTATAACTTGTTTTAAGCTGTTTAAGCATGGTTGCTGTTACTTTAAATTACAAAAAAGAAAAACAAATTAAAGTAGTAATTGTGTGGAAAATTAATCAGAAAATGTGAACCACAAGACATTAAATAAAGAACCACGGTATAAGAACTCTTCAATGACATACAAAAGTGTACATACACAGCCCAGAATGCTTACACTTCCTATTCACCAAATGATGATGCACTGTCCTTGTTCATTTCTTTCTAATGTCTTAAGGTGAGTTTATATAATAAGAATTATCCTGTGCTGTGTCACAAAGGCACTGGAAGGATGATCAGTCAACTCGTTACAGTAGTTATCAATCACTGTGTGTTGATGGCGATACTGAAGATGATGACAAGGAACCTATGGGGATTTTTATCTGTAGATTAGCATGTGTGTACAGTGCAATCCAAAATGCCTCTCTGATTAAGCAGATATTCTTCATCTTCTGAAGTATTTCTTTCCTCATTACAACGTGCCGAGTTCCGACTCATATCAGTAAATAGTGAACACCAGGTGCTGATCCTGTGCCCTTCAGCCGTAGATGTCGCGTTACATTCCATGTGGGCATTCCTGCGCATTCAGAAGTACAGTATGAAACACACAAAACCAAGATGGCAGGTGTATGTAGGGAAAAAAATACTGGAAAATGCCCCGCATCAGTTACTACAAGTTTACCTGTGAATATTTTCAGGTGGAAGCTGCTGATATTTTAATGAAGGCACACGACAGCTAAGGCAGCATTCTCTTAACTAGGGGATATAAGCAGTACTGGTACTCAGGAAACACTTAATGCCCTTGTTTGAAAGGTATTTTGGTTGAGAGTATAAGCTGGGGTCTTGAGATAAGTGTGCAGCATGGAAAAAACTGAGTGGGTAGGGGTAGTATAAATACCCCTCACGATGCGCTAGAGAGAGTCTCGGTTAGGCAGTTTTCAGTAGTTGTTCGGTTGGAAACGTTGTAAGTATGGTTGTTATTGTATGTACATTGTAAGCTTTTCTCCCATATGGCATAAAGTTTTCTCACGCCTGGAATTGTCATTGTAAACGTCTTTCCAGCCTGATGAGCTACGTTTCCATCCTCATAATTTCATCCTTCATTTTTCCCAACAATAAACTTGCATTGTCTGAATATAAAAACTACACCACTGGCTTTGTTGAAACTCTCGCTGTTTGACGAGTTTTGTTTTGTGGGGAGACTTGTCAAGTTCAGTTAAGCTGTTTTGTCAGTATTGTTCTGTGGAGTGAAAGCCTAGGAGTCTTGTTGGATTTTCTTAGTGTGTTACAGAGAACATTAGATTGTGTTATAGCACCAACAACAAGAAGTAATTTCTAAGAAGAAAGGAAAATTGTACTCTACAAGAAGACTAATCATCCAGTAGAAAACGGGTTCATTTGAGTTACAGCAAATAATATTCCTCAGTGGCTTTATACTATTTTACAGCTCACACAGCACATACATTCTAAAATGTATCTTATGTAAACGATGTAAGCTGTTGATGGAGACATTTGCTGTGCTGTAATCACTAAACACTGCACACCGCGAACAAAATGAAGGCAAGGATTAGGAGAAACTTCAAAACTAGTTGTTGTTCTTTCTGTAAAATAGGTACGTAGTTTGGTGGGGCACGGGCCAGGATTTTGTGTGTGTGGGGGTTGGTGGGGGTGTGAGGTGTTGTACTAACACCAGCGAGACAGCCTCTGAAAACATCATGCGACACAATATTGAGTAACAACTCACAGTTTGTACACCACTGATTTTTTTTAATGAATGCAGAATTATTATGTACCGATGATATTAATTCTGATGCAGTAGCAAAAGGAACGTATATTTTGTTTAAAATTAACATATCCAATTATTTTGGCCAAATTATCATAATGGTAATCTAGTCAGGAAATAACTGTAACAGCTCGAGTCTGGTTTCCATAAGGAATGGGAAAGAAAGAAAGAAAAAAATGTGGACAATAAAAAGAAACCAATATGGCTGCCCACTCGTAGAGTCAATGTGAGACATTGTGGCCAATAATTCTATCAAATAAAATAATTTAATAAAACTAACTTCCCTCATTCGGCCTTCACTAAATTCGCTTCCTGTTTCCTGCAGGAGAATTTCCTGTCAGTTGTTTTAAATGTCCACGGTTCACTAAAAGTAATAGAAGCTTGCTAAAGTGGTACTGTAAAAAAAGAACAAATATATCCATACTACAAGAACTTAATATTGAAGAAGGTTGGCTAGTAAAGAGTATTAAACAGAGAAAACTCAACTATTGTGGACACATTAAACGTCATGATAATCTACAGAAGACCGTCTTGGAAGGGTACATAATGGGAAAAAGAAAGAGAGGAAGACCAAGCAAATGGACACATCAGCAGCAGGCCATCTTGCTCACAACCGAGAAGCCTACAGGAGAGCTGTTAGGGATGCAAATTTCCACAAGGGACATGCAAATGAATGAATGAAAGTGCTACCTTTGTTTATGAAGAAATGTGTTTGTTTTGGAAATGAGACGTGTATAATCTACCACACAAAGACAAAATACAAGATCAGACAGGAAATGGAGTTTCTTTGTGTTAGTCAAGTATTATCTTTTTGTCACAACACACATGAACAACAATACAAAAATCTCTCTCTCTCTCTCTCTCTGTTCTCTTTCTTTCTCTCTCGCTATGTTTCTTTCTTTCTCTTCTCTCTCTTTTTCTCTCTCTCTCTTTTCTCCCTCTCTCTCTTTTTCTGTCTGTCTCTCTCTCTATCTGGAGTGTGCGTGTGTTTTATTTTAAAAAAATAAACCACATTTGTCGATTATCCTCTGTATTTGTATTTATTTTTTATTTATGAAATGTCATCACCGTCTTCTACATCGCCTCTCTCTCTCTCTCTCCCCACTTCTAGTCCCTTCTCTTTTCTTCTCTTCTCTTCTCCTCTCCTCTCTTTTCTTTTCTTCTCTTCTCTTCTCTTCTCTTCAGCACCAGAAACACATGGAGCTTGTGGTAGCATCGGTCCATCGCCACGTTCTTTGCTGTCCCTCATGTCAGTTCTTTGTTTGCCAGGATATTCTGTGCTGTAGATCTCCATGTCCCTCTTGGCCGTCACCTGCTTCTTGTGCCATAAAAAAGTCCACATCAAAACTGTTGGTGGTAGGCATTCGTTTTTCATTTTCATAATGTGGCCAGTCCATTGCCAACTTCTCCTTTCAATCATTGTTGGCTGTGGTGTTGCGTTTGTTTCTCTTAACAAGAGCTCATTACTGATGGTATTTGACCAGAAACTCCTTTTATCTTACGTATATACATTATTATTTTAGTCTAATGTAATATTGTTTGCTTCTTTCCATACACTGTTGCCCTTCGTGGTCAAGGTCAGGATCTGGTCTTTACCGTGCTTGGTCTTAATCTAACTTTAATCATTGTTTCTCTGTTTATGTTGTCTTCGTAGTCTTTCTAAGAATTTCCTTCTTTACTTCTATCGTCCTCCTAGTTAGTCTACGAATCTGTTTCTTTACTTCTATTGTCCTCCTAGTCAGTCTAAGAATCTTGTTTCTTTATTTATATCGTACTCCTAGTTAGTCTTCGAATTTGTTTCTTTATTTCTATCGTCCTTCTAATCAGTCTAAGAATCCGTTTCTCTGTTCCTACTGTTCTAGTAGTCAATCGAAGAATCTGTTTCTTTACTTCTGTCGTTCTTTTAGTCAGTCTAATAATATAATTCTCCGTACTTACGGCCCCGTAGTATGTTTCTCTGTTCCTTCCATCTACCTGTCTGCCAAACTGTCTAGTCTTGTATATGAGACGTCTGAACGTAGATTTTCTATCTTGTTTTTGCTAGAGTAATTGCCTTGCAAATTGCAACATATTGCACTGATAAAGTTGAACATTTTAAATTAAATGCCCAGCTGTAACAAAGGTCTGGTGTATAAAAGACCGCAGAATTGTTGGTAGATTTATGTAGAGTTCTGGGTCTTTCTGAGGTAAGTTTCTAAATTATATCATCTTACATCTTCCCGCAGCGTTGAACGTCACATAGGGCTACAACGTAGTTTGCCAAGTTTTCCTACTTTCGGCGAGCTTTTCAACCCCATAAAGGAATGTTATGCCTACTTATTTGCCTCCCTTTACAATGTCCTCTTTACAGTTTCACATGGTCGACCTCTTTTTCTTCCGCCGGTTGTGTTCCACTTGATAGCTTGTTTTGGGAATTTCTAATTGTTTCTTCTCATCATGTGATCGATATATGTCCATCTCCTTTTTCTGATCACCCATAAGACAGGTTGTTCTTCCCTCGTCTGCCATTTCCCTGCTTATTCTTAAATCCGTTCCACTTTATACCGAGTATTCCACAACACCCAGTGAAGTAGTGGGGATAGGTATAGATGAATTATGGAATTCTTACAGCAAAGTCATAATCACAGCAGCAAAAGCAAGCGCTGGACTGAAAAAAAAAACCAAATACGAGGGGAAGTCACTAAGTAACTCGCAAATTGAAATATTTTATCAGTGGCAGTTATCAGGTAGTATTTAAATATATCCTTAGATAATAACACCATCCAATTTTACAATAATTATACGTAGGGGGCGCTGGGAGTTACGTGCGCATGCGCAAAGCAATAACAAAATGGCTACCCAACTGTTAGTGTGTACCACAGAAGAACAGATAAGTGCAGCGCGATTTTTGTGGGCTAAAGGACATTCAGTTGAGGATATTCATGCTGAAAAGCGTTTATCACGTAAAGCGGATTATAACTGGATAAAAGAATTTTCTCAGGGGCGAACTGAAATTGTTGACAAAGTCCGACTTGGCCGACCTGTTCAGATTCCAACAGAAGCGACTGTGCAACGTGTGAATGAGATTATCAGAGCTGATAGATGAGTAACATCCACCTTATAGTCCTGACTTAGCTCCAAATGATTTTCACCTGTTTGGTAAACTGAAAAACTACCTTGGCTGGAGAAGATCCTCCGGTGACGAAGATGTGGAAACGAAGTAAAACAATGGTTCAGAAATCGGACTCCCGATATTTACGCCATGGGTACTGCATCGCTGATTACATGATGGGACAGATGTATCAATGTTGGTGACGATTACGTTGAGAAATAGGGGAATAATATAGGTTCAAAAATTAAAAGGTTTCAAATTACTGTCGCATATAGTTTTTTTTTAATATCATGCATTTGCGAGTTACTTAGTGACTTCCCCTCACAGAAAAGCATGGATATCAGAAAACACATGGAATTACATACATGAAAGATGACCAGCCAAATTAGCCATAGTGAATGTAAAAACAGACCTTGGAAAAGATCTGGCGAAATCAGCATGTAAAGAAATAGACAATAAAGTAAAAAGTTCAGCTAGAAGGGATAAAAGAGAATACATAGACAATATGGCGAAAGAGGCAGAGAAAGCAGCAAAAACAGGAGACAGCAAAACTTTATATAACATACAAAAGAGGCTAACAGGTACTATTACATCTAAAGAAAGACCAATCCTTAGCAAAACTGGAACCCTATTAACATCAAGTAAAGACCAAAACCAAAGATGGACTGAACACTTCCGAGAAATACTTAATCGACCACACCCAAAATAATTTTTAAACCTTGAAACTGACTTACCAGCCCCACAACTAAATGTCAACCTAGATGAAATTACTTTACATGGAACTGAAACAGCAGTGAATTTAATGACTAACAACAAAGCTCCAGGTGAAGATGAAATAACACCCGAAATGTTAAAAGCTATCAATAGTGATAGCATGAGACAACTACAGGGAATGTTTAATAAGATTTGGAAAGAAGAAAAGGTCCCTTCTAAATGGAAAAAAAGGAATCATTGTTAAAATACCAAAAAATCCAACCTTAGTGACTGTAACAATTGGGGAGGAGTAACATTAATATCAGTTGTGTCAAAATTATTTTACAAGGTCATTTTGAATAGACTTAAAGATATAGTGGATACAGCAATGAGAGAAGAACAAGCAGGATTTCGAAAAGGGAGAAGCTGTCTTGACCAGATCTTTACTCTAAGAATAATACTTGAAGAACATACTGAAAAGCAAAAACCATTAATACTGAACTTCATAGACTTTAAAAAGGCATATGATAGCATACACAGAGATTCAATGTGGAGAATTTAAGTCTATATGGAATACCATCTAAAATTATCTACATCATTAGAGACTTCTACAATGAATATGTTTGTGCAGTCAAAACAGAAGAAGGGATGTGTGAATGGTTCCAGATTGAAACAGGTGTGAAACAAAGATGTATACTGTCTCCTTTACTTTTTGGAATTACAATAGACTTCATTATGAAGAAATACTGCGCAGGTAACACAGGTATTGACTGGGTACATGAGACCCAAATAAAAGATCTTGGTTTTGCTGATGACATAACTCTTATCAGTAACAATGTGAATTCCATGCAACAAAAAACAAATAGCCTGTCTTCAATGGCTAGCAAAATAGGACTTGAAATTAACACGGACAAAACAAAAATAATGAAACTTGCCATTAATCAAAGTGGACAAATTCACATAGAATGGACATATATTGAAGAAGTCAATCAATTTGCATACCTTGGCAGCTACATATACCAGGATGGTGACACCAGAAAGGAAGTTAGAATTAGAACTGCAAAAGCAGCATCGATCTTCAAGAATCTTGAGAACATATGGAATTCAAAAGTTATAAGAACAAAAACCAAGTTAAGATTATTCAATTCAAATGTAATATCCTCCCTCATTTATGCATACGAAAGCTGGAAATCAACTAAAGAAATAGACAAGAAATTAGACTCTTTTGAAAACAAAATCTTAAGAAAAATACTCGGCATCAAGTGGAATGAATTCAAGAACAATGCAGAGATAAGACAGATGACTGAACAGCAACCGGTTTCATGGGTGATCAGGAAAAGGAGATGGACATATGTTGGTCACTTGATGAGAAGAAACGATCAGAGAATCCCAAAACAAGCTATAAAATGGAACACAAAAGGCCAAAGAAAAAGAGGCAGACCGCGTGAAATTCTGAAGAGGACATTGTTAAGAGAGGCCAAATTAATAGCATAAAATCCCTTGATGAGGTTGAAAGACTCGCCAAAGACAGGAAAAGGTGGCGAACTACCAATTACCTTGCGAACCCTATGTGATGTTTAACGGCACGGGAAGGATATAAGATATATAATATATAAGATTTTCCTTAGGCATTTGTTTCCAAAACATTTTACTTAGGCATTTGTTTCCAAAATAATCTAATTTGTTGTCTATTTCTTTAATTGTTTTCCAGCTTTCGCATAGAGATGCTCTGAAGGTAGATATTACATTTGAATTGAACAGTCTTAACTTGGTTTTTGTGCTTATAACTTTTGAATGCCATATGGTCTCAAGATTCTTGAAGGTCAATGCTGCTTTTGCAATTCGAAATCTTTCACGTATCACCATCCTGGTTATGTAACTGCAAATTCATTTACTTCTTCAACAGCTGTTCATTCTATGTATATATTTCCCTCTTGATTAATGGGAAGTTTCATTATTTTTTTATTATTTCTTCCTTTGTTAATATGAAGTCCTATTTTAATAGCCAGTGAAGACAGGATATCTATTTTTTTTCCTTGCATTGAATTCTATGTTTCGCTTATAAGAATTATGCCATCTGCAAAATCAACTTCTAGTTGGGCCTAATGTACCCGATCAATGCCTGGTTTACTTGTGCAACACTTTTTTTGCATTATGAAGTCTATGGCAATTCCAAAAAGCAAAGGAGATAATATACATCCTTGTTTCACTCCTGGTTCAATCTGGAACCATTCGTTCATTTCTTCTTCTGTGATGACTGCACAAAAATATCCGTTGTAGAGGTCCTTAATGATGTTGACAGTTTTAGATGGTACTCCATATATTCTTAAAAATATCCACAGTTAATCTCTGTGTATGCTATCATATGCCTTTTTAAAGTCTATTAATTCTGTATTAATTGTCTTTGTTTTTCAACATGTTCTTCAAGTATTACTCTTAGAATAAAAATCTGATCGAGACAGCGTCTCCCTTTTCGAAATCCTGCTTGTTCTTCTCTCATTGCAGTATCCACTATATCTTTAATTCTATTCAGAATAACTTTACAAGATATTTTGGACACTATTGATATTTTCTAAGGTCGTCTTTTTTTTTTTTTTTTTTTGTATTTTAACAATGATTTCTTTTTTCAATTTGGAAAGGACTTTTCTTCTTTCCAAACTTTATTAAACATTCTCTGTAGTTGTCTCATGTTGTCACTGTTAATAGCTTTTAACATTTTGGCTGTTACTTCATTTTCACCTGCAGCTTTGTTGTTGACCATTAGATTCACTGCTGTTTCAGTTTCGTTCAATGTAATTTCATCTAGTTTAACATTTAACTGTGGGAATGGTAAATCGGTTTCAAGGTTTATCAATTCTTGTGGGTGTGGTTGATTAAGTATTTATTGGAAGTGTTGTGCCCATCTTTGCTTTTGGTCTTTACTTGTTGTTAATAGGTTTCTAATTTTACTAAAGATTGGTCTTTCTTTTGATGTAATAATACCTGTTAGCCTCCTTCTATGTTATACAGAGTTTTGCTATCTCCTATTTTTCTCTGTTTTCACTGTTCTTTCGCCATATTGTCTATGCTTTGTCTCTTCTAGCAGCAGAACTTTTTAGTTTATTGTCTAGTTCTTTGTATGCTGCTTTTGCCAAAACATTTCCAAGATCTGTCTTTACATTCAACATGGCTAATTTGGCTGCTTGTCTTTCATGTATACATTTCCATGTATTTTCCGATATCCATGTTTTTCTATTTGTTTAATCAGTCCAGCACTTGTTTTGTTGCTGTGAGTATGGCTGTGCTGTAATAATTCTATAATTCATCTGTATTTATCTCCTCTACCTCACTGAGTGTTGCAAAATGATTGGTAAGTTCCAAACAGAAATTACTGTTAGTATTTTCTTCCTGTAGGCTGTGGCTATTTATCTTTCTGGGTAGTGATTTCTTGTCTTGGCTTTTCAGTTTTAGTCTTATTTTCCCTATACACAGGTTGTGGTCACTGTTGACATCTGCACGCCTATATGCTCTTACATCTATCAGAGATGCTCTGAATTGTTTTCTAATACACAAAACTGGTCTATCTTGTTTCTGGTTCTATCATCTGGAGATTTCAATGTTGTTTTATGTATTTCTTTGTGTGAAAATATTGTTCCTCCTATGACCATGCCCTCAGTTAGACATATTTCATTTAATCTTTCTTCACTCTGATTTACCGTATCAATTTCTTCTTTCCTCATTACTTTTTTCTGCATCAGTGTTATCTTTTCCTACCTTGGCGTTGAAGTCTTCCATGATAATTAGGATGTCGTGTTTTGTTTTCATCATCTGCATCGTTCGTGGGTGCATAACATTGTATGACTGTCATTCTTCCGTGTCTTAGTTTGTATCGTGCTCTTATTATACGACTGATCACTGGTTCCCAATCTATTCTTAGCAACTATTCTTTGCTGTCTACATTTGACATAATTATGCCCACTCCTTTTGATATTTCCCATCGTGTCTACCTGAACATTTGGTTTTCTGCTCTTATTTTCCTGATTCTAGCCATGACATTTCACTGATGCACAGCACGTCCAGATGATATCTATCAGTTGTTCGTATTACTTTAGCAGCTTTTTGATGGTGATGCCATTGTTCATACATTACAGAATCCAGTCTTTGTCACATATTTGGGGGCCGATGAATGCATTCTTTCGATCTTTGTCTGAGTTCTTCGGAGCTGATATCCTTGATGCGTCACCCTTGACTCGGTTGGTTTTGTTGCTAGTTTCCATAACAACTCCTTTTTTCCCCATCAAAGTCGCCTTTAGGTTGGTCTCAGGATAAGGTTGGTAGCATTATGTCTGACTCTCGGTTCAGAATGTGACGAATCAAGCGACATCCCACCAAATGATGTGAAACTTTCGTTCACTGAAAGTTCTGCATTAGCTTTGTACATATGTCTCCATGTATGTTATTTTCTATATTTTTCTGACATCTCCTGTATTAATAACATGCAGAATCAAGACTATGACTGTTTTAAGTCTCCTGAGTCATGTATATTTTCTTGTGTCATTTCTGTTTAATCTCTTCCAATCTGTTCTCAGAATGTGGAGGCCTGTTTATAATCCAAGCTTTCTGTAACGCTAAGTAGTTTGTTTCATTTAGACCGTGGATGAAGTCTGTTATAACAGATTAAATAGATAAAACTTCACTAAGCCTGATCGGTGTCAAGATAGTACATTATCTCAGATGACGCTTACTGAGGTCAAGATAGTACATTATCTCAAATGATGCTTATTGAGGTCAAGATAGTACATTATCTCAGATGGCGCTTACTGAGGTCAAGATAGTACATTATCTCAGTTGACGCTTACTGAGGTCAAGATAGTACATTATCTCAAATGATGCTTATTGAGGTCAAGATAGTACATTATATCAATTGACGCTTACTGAGGTCAAGACAGTACATTATCTCAATTGACGCTTATTGAGGTCAAGACAGTACATTATCTCAATTGACGCTTATTGAGGTCAAGATAGTACATTATCTCAATTGACGCTTATTGAGGTCAAGACAGTACATTATCTCAATTGACGCTTACTGAGGTCAAGATCGTATATTATCTCAGTTTCCAGCTAAGTGTATTATAGATTTGATTTGAATCGAAGTAAGAAGTTCAGCGTTTTACATTTCAAATCAAATCATTGTATGAAAGTCCTGGACTGACTTTCAATCTGATATTGAATAATGTACTCGAGCGCTTGTCATTCCGAATTTAAATACACTTTTATGATTTACAAATAACAAAGTAAGTGGGCGACGAATGGAACAACAGAGCAAGTGGATGAAGTCAATAGCAACACATCAAATGAATGAAATCTTCGACAACTTAGGACATTGGTGAAGCCCAGGTCAATAGAGCAAGGTGGTGAGGGCAACAAAGCAAGTCAATTAAGACAAAGATAACAGATATTAAGTGGGTTAAGTCAAAGTGGATGACGCCAAGGACAAATGAGCGAGTGGATGTAGTCAACGACAACTGAGCGTACTGATGAGATCAAGAACAATAGAGGAAATGAATAAAGTCAAGTACAATAGAGTAAATAAACGAGGTCAAGTACAACAGAGCAAATGAATGAAGTCAAGTACAACAGAGCAAATGAATGAAGTCAAGTACAACAGAGCAAATGAATGAAGTCAAGTACAACAGAGCAAATGAATAAACTCAACTACAACAGAGCAAATGAATGAAGTCAAGTACAATAGAGCCATTTAATAAAGTAAAGTACAACAGAGCAAATGAATGGGGTCAAATACAACAGAGCGAATAGATGAGGTCAAAGAAACTTAGCAAATTGGTGAAGTCCAGGGCAACAAAAAAAGTGGGTGAATCTCGGGATTGCAGAGCATGTTTATGATTACATTAACATTGCTAGGATTAAGAACCAAGGACATGAAATTCTGAAAGTCTGTTGCAGCCATCATCATATGGGGGAACTGTATACTAATGTCCTGTAATCCACTGGCTTAGATTAAAACACAATGGACTTCGATCCCTTCTGCAGCAAGTACTGCTTCTTTCATTACTTTCAGCACTAGCGATTTGCTTTGGCATTTAGTATTCGTAAAAGTCAAGTGTTCAGGGCTTTTTTCTGTTATCAGGAAATGTGTTTTCATTTTATGCCAGTGCAACTACTCTAATCTTTTTGTTGTTCTTCTTCCTTCGGCACTGTATTCTTTGTTCTTTGATCTGTTCTAGTTGAGTAATTTCGTTCTTAAACTGCGCGGTTTAACAGAGAAATGGAGTTTCTATTTTCTTTGATTTGTTCCTTTCAGTTGTCCCACATTAAGACTTGTGTTTGCTGAAATGTTACTATTTTGACGCTCGCTTTTACTGGCTCTTTATTACTTCTACTTTGCGGTAATGACCGTAGAAATCAGATCGCCATTGTTATGAATGTTACCGATTTTAATTAAATAAAGATAACTATATAAAAATAGGAAAAGTAAGTATTCTGCATACAGTTTCACATAAAATTACTGATATCTCCTAATCATTAACTGACTTCATCACCCGTTTCTGTGCAGAAAATAACAGGTGAATTACACAGCGATGATATAGAACTGATGCTGTTTACACCGTAACAATAACCAGAATGCTTGTACTTGTCAAAGCAACCTTACTGCTGCTGTGTGTGGCAGCCATATCCTCAGCACCGAGTGCCAAAGATCCTCGACAAAGAGCGCTGGAGCAGGACTCTAGACTCAACTGTTCAGGTTTATGTCAACTCTTCCATTTCAAAACTGAATTCGTTTTGCCCATATCCTTTTTTAAGTACAGTTAAACCCGTTGTTTATTATCAGGAAGATAATCTTTGATAGTTTTAGATTATGTGCGAAGTTTAATCCATGAAATTTTAAAACAAGAAAAGTGAGTTCGCTTTAAAAAAAATAGCTTTCTTTTTGTTGTTAGTATTTTCCATACTTACAACAGAAGGCGCGGAGAATTTTTTATACCAATAATAAACCAAAGTTTCGAAAGTGAACTGGAATTAATGACATTCTCACTGACCCAGATCAGGGTAAAGATAGTATTTTATTTCAGTTTACAGCTGAGTGTATCATAGTTTTGATTCGATTCGAAATAAGAAGTTCATCATTTTATGTTTCTAAACAAATCATTATATTATATGAAAGTACTGGGTTGATTTTCAATCTTTTATGTTGAATAGCGTACTCGAGCAATTGTGAGGCCGAGTTTAAATAAACTGTTATGATTTACAAGCTGATCGTCCAGGCTTTACCATTTATCAACCAATGAGTTCCTGGGCGAAAGAAGTGTGATCAGTCGATATGTTTGTCACAATAACGAGAATATTAATACAAAGATGATACCCTACCATGAAACAGAACCTGGGATAGTAAAAGTATATTAATAAGAAAAATATACCATGAAAGAATATATTATAAATTCCACAACGGATATTTCGTAAATCCTCATATTTGATAACGTTAAACAACGGGTTGATGAAGAGTGACGCTCGTGTAAACTAAACGTTAAAAAAAATACTCTTATTTAGAATCTTGTATAAAATAATATATAAGTTTGCATTTGTGTTTATTTATGTGTATGTTGTATTTAATTGATTATTTATATTTATTAAATGTATTTCTTAAATTTCTCTTTAATGTGCCCAGTAAGGGCTTTTGGGTTATCTTAATGTACGGCATTCCAATAAACTCATTCTTTATTCTTTTCTCCTGTTGGTTTTATCTTAATGTACGTTTTTATCGTATAAAAACTATATAATTAATATGTATTATTCTGAAGCTGTCTCCTTCTTGGACACCCCCCATAATTAATACTTCTACTCTCTACTCCATCTCCACATCCCATATTTCCAGTTAACCCAGACTTTTCCTGTCCCTTAACCAATTCCCACTCTCATTCTCTCCTTGGCAAATAAGCATCTCCTCTGCACTGTTTACACGCATCAAGGTAATCACTTTTAATATTTAACAATCTTAACACAATGCAGTCAGCTCAATGATTCAAGAAGTAACATTGTTACTAGCATGGACAGAACATAGTTAAAAGTGCATCGTATCAACAACATGAGCAGCAATGTAATAAAGGATCCAAAATACAAAACTATTTACACGCGGTAAACATGGCAGCTTCCTGTTTAACATTTCTCCACCAACTCTGCTAGTCTTTTCTATATCTGCTTTCCACTCCATACTCCAGTAAGGACACTAGTTTCAATAAATATGTGTATGTCTGGTAGTAGTACGTCGTCATTCAGTGTGTTAATTCCAAAACTTGTTTTGTATAGCCGGTTTGCAGAAGTCATATTCCGCAGTACATGTTTATTTATGACTCATACCGTTTTTTATAGCCGGTTTGCTCATTTTTTGTCATAACTCTGTTCTGCACTCTTTTGTCATGTCTAGGAACTACATGTATATGTACGCATGTATGTGTAATTAAATATATATGTGTGTATTGATCTCTCATATTAAGAAGTCTGTACTAAACATACTAGGTTCACATTAATACACACATTCACATACACATAATCACATACATCTCTATAACTGTACATTTATCTATTTTGTACTTGTTGTAACTAATCTAGAGTGTTTATGTCTTCTACATTATTTGTACTTTTGTACATATGTTCTCGACTTTATGTCTTCTTCTTGTAATTGTATTATTGCATATGTCTTCTCGATTTTATGTCTCTTCTGTTTATTTATTTATAGTAATTTACATCTCTCGATTTCACTTCTTCATTTACCTCTACTTAATGTATTCTAGCTTCATTAGCTGCAAATTACACATACTATATATATATATATATATATATATATATATATATAAGTATATATTATATTAAAAAATCTTGTGGTAACAATTATAAACTCGAGCAAACACTATAAAACACTACAAACGTCTACTCACGTTAGTCATAGGGTCAGTACAATCATAGCTCCTTTCATTCATCTTGCTCACACAAACAAATCACAAGTTTCTACTTACACACTGTCCACAAACAACACGTCCTTTCATTCAGAGCTCTCCCAGAAGCTGGACATGACTACCTGGACCGACCCACGACTGAAGACTTCTTAGTCTGTTAGGCCTTATATTCTAAGCACCCCCTGGAATTTTCCATTCCTACAATAAGGCTAAACCTGTTGTTTCATTGACATGATAAATTTTCCATTGGTCATGTGTCGCGACTGGTTTATCGGACGCATGCGGCCAACAGCCTCGGCTTATCATAACAAGATTAGTCATTGAACGTGGCAAACTATCGTTCCTTCCCTACACTCGGACGTTTTCTCCATCATAACAGTGTCAACTTATTAGCGACCATGCTTTCTCCTCAGTCTTACAAAACATACAATAACAAACTTGTCCTCTACACAGAACAAGCTAAACTAGTTTGCATGACCACAGCTGTGTATGCAAAATAAATTTTAACCGAATTTAAGTAAATGTTTCGTGTTCCATGTCCGTTAGCGGATCCAGAGAAACATTTTGTGATTTCATTTCTTTGATGGAAGTTTCATGTTGGTATTTTACATAAGAATGTTAATAATTTTTTCGTATGTCAGACTTACCTTGTGTTTATATGTGAGAGTTTTACTGTCGATTTTACATACCAGAGTTTTCTTCCCTTCTGTATGTATGCGCATTTTCTTCCCCTCTGTGTGTATGCGCATTTTCTTCCCCTCTGTATGTATGCGCATTTTCTTCCCTTCTGTATGTATGCGCATTTTCTTCCCTTCTGTATGTATGCGCATTTTATTCCCCTCTGTATGTATGCGCATTTTCTTGCTGTGCTTAATTTGTGAAGATTTGCTTGTAGAATGTACGTATGAACATTTTCTTTCTTTGTTTATATGTGAATGTGTGCTTAGTTTAGAAGAGCTTTCTTTCTGTGTTTATATGTGATTATTTGCTTACACAATTTATACATGAATGTTTTATTCATATATTTTGTATGTTCTCGATTGAAATGAGTAAAGGTTATTTGTAATGACCATGTGAGTCATAAGAGTTCAAGGTGACCCAGATGGTGTTCATGGTGGCTTAAGAACGCTTTACGTGAAAGGACTTTGTTATGACAGGCGTTACCATATTACTAGTTATTCCTTGTACAATATTATTGTGTATTTCTGCGACTAGTATCTATTTGGCCTACTTGACTATTACGCATTTGGTCAACTTGACTATTAGGTACCTAATGACTGGACTATTGCGTAATTGCCCTACTTGACTACTTATTCTGCTTACGTAATCAGATTTCTCCTTCCATGATCGGAAACGGTGATTTTATTTCCTAAACTGTTTTAAAAGAAAAATAAATGGCATAAAATACAACAACAAACTTGTCTAATGTCTTTTTTTTATACCGTACAGATGGTTCAGCCTGCCAGACAGAAGAATGTATCTCCTCAGGTTAGTAACAGAAGAAAGGGGCTGGTAACAGAAGGAAGGGGTTAGTAACAGAAGGAATGGGTTAGTAACAGAAGGTAAGGGTTAGTAACAGAAGGTAAGGGTTAGTAACAGAACGAAGGGGTTGGTAAAGGAAGGTAAGGGTTAGTAACAGAAGGTAAGGGTTAGTAACAGAAGGTAAGGGTTAGTAACAGAAGGTAAGGGTTAGTAACAGAAGGTAAGGGTTAGTAACAGAAGGAATGGGTTAGTAACAGAAGGTAAGGGTTAGTAACAGAAGGTAAGGGTTAGTAACAGAAGGTAAGGGTTAGTAACAGAAGGAAGGGGTTAGTAAAGGAAGGTAAGGGTTAGTAACAGAAAGAAGGGGTTAGTAACAGAAGGAAGGGGTTGGTAACAGAAGGAAGGGGTTAGTAACAGAAGGAAGGGGCTGGTAACAGAAGGAATTGGATGGTAACAGAAGGAAGGGGCTGGTAACAGAAAGAAGGGCTAGTAACAGAAGGAAGGGGTTAGTAACAGAAGGAAGGGTTACGTTGATGAGTTAATATGAAATATTGAAACAGCTGAATTACGTATTTTATAAATTACACACTTCATCCACGCAAATGCATGCACAGGCGAACTACACACGAAGTGCTTATAGCAAACTATACTTTGAAATATTGTCGTAAATAATAGAGCAAAATATTTCTGCTTGTGACTTTCTGTTCTTAAGTGACATAGGCATTCATAAGTTTGAATAACTGGGCAGTTTTAGATGTGCAGTATTTTCAAAGCGAGGAAACGGTGGCGAAAATAATGTTCTTTTGTAAAACAGTCACAGATAATAAGATACTTCGTGTCATGACTTTCTATCATGTAGACCCCTTGCTCAATGCCTGTAACCTTCACAGACCTCATGTGCAGACTTTGTGAATCTCACAGAACTTACGAAAGAAATGACGTTTAATATATTTCCCTTTCAAACAAGTGCGCAGTGCGCAAGAACATCGCTAAATGGCTGCCGCCTAGAGGCTGCCGCAATGTGGCAGTGAGACTGTACTGATAGCGCTCAACACTTCGTTTATGATAGAGGTGATTCCAGAACAAGGGGGAGAATCTGCGGCTACCCCAGACGTGGCCATCCACGAGGAACTACTCGTGCGTACATTTAAAGGAAATGACCTTAGTCTTCCAACATCACTGCTGATAACATACCTGCTCTGCAGAGAATGTATATGATACTATGAGACAATGGTTATTAGAGAATGTCCTGCTATGCAACCTGCATTGCTGCCTCGCCACCGCTTTGCTCGCCTACCATGGGCTGACAGCACATTCTTTTTACCGCTGCTTGCTAGAAATGTATGATGGTTTCTGAAAAGTTCTTATTCCAGCTATCTCAGGCTGATGGCCATCAACATATCTACATAGACTAAGTTGCGTAAATCTGCATTGTGGAGTGAGATACACAGAACTGGATTTTGGGCTAGTTACATAAAACTACTTTGTTGAATGAGGTACATAAAACTGCTTTGTTGAGTGAGGTGCATAAAACTGAGGAGTGAACGTCATACGACGTTTGAGTATTATGCTGTGATAAGAGTTTACTGCTCGCCATCGCACACATCTGGTGGTCATTCAGTACATTATGACGGGACTCGGTTATAGAAATGAAATTATGAGCCAACACGAGCCGCTTCTCAAAGACACTGAACCAGGAGTATTTCTTCACTTGGACAACACCCACCATCAGGTAGTAGGCGTCGTCCGAGCAGGACTTCAGCATATACGACTTTACAACTTGGTTTGGCCATCAGATTCCTCAGATATGGCAGCCAGGACCTCCGACAGAAAGTTTTAGGCTGGTACGAAAACGATCTCTCCTTTACTCCCGCCCTTTACTTGCTTTCATCCACAACGCTTCCCCAGTTCTTCAAGGTCACATCTTAAAGCAAGGAAAACCATCCGATATCGGGAGCAGTGCATCTGCTGGACTCACTCTCCACATGCTTTGATGCACCGACTGACATTGCACGAGATAAACTTCAACACGCTCAACGCTTTCAAGATGATGTTGGGACTTTTTTCACATTTCCAAGTCATTCTGCTGCTGGTATTAAAAGTAACAAACTACTTTCACTTAGTTATTGCAAATTTCGTTTTTTTCTTTAATTTAATCATCAGTCAGTTAAAAGTTTTCTCTGCTATTTCTGCAAGGTGTTAAAAAGTTCTTGGTCATATCTACTTTTGATACTCTTTTATGTAGATCATATATTCCTGGACATGTCTATATTTGATGGTTAATTGTGTAGATTAGATCACATGTTCCTGGACATTTCTATATTTGATGATTAATTATTTAGACCACATGTTCCTGGACATGTCTATATTTGATGATTAATTATTTAGATCACATGTTCCTGGATATTTCTATATTTGATGATTAATTATTTGGATCACATGTTCCTGGACATGTCTATATTTGATGATTAATTAATTAGAACACATGTTCCTGGACATGTCTATATTTGATGATTAATTATGTAATAACATGTTCCTGGCCCTGTGTACATTTGTTGCTCAGTTACGCAGATCACATGTTTACTGGCTTCTCTTGTCAAAACAAATAATAATAATTCTAAAGAAACTTTCACATTGTTCAGCAATACTTTATTCTGCCATATTTGGTATAAACATCTGCAACATCCTGGGTTCTTACATACTTTACAACTATCATAAATCCATTAAATTAAAACTTCTGTCAGCTACAAAACTATCTCCCTACATTGATCACACAGAGACAATAATTAACTATTTTGTTGAACTCATTTCACCATTTTAACTGTACTTGCAACTTTCTTTTAGATATTAGTCTGACCTTTTTTGCGGGTCTTGGGACATGCTTGCATACGGAAGATGCTATAACAGTTTCTGATTTTAATAATTCTCAAGAAAATGTGTTTATTTGGAACATTGTCGTTTACTTTACTAATCATCAGCTAAAGAGTACTGTTCTTCTGCTTTTCTCATCTTTACTTGTATAAAAATGCCTGGTAGTTTGTAATTTCCTACGTTTTTTTTTCGCTAACTTTATCATACAATTCTGAATTACCAGCGGCCCGTATCATCGAAGCCCTGGATCCAAACATTGACCCTTGTGATAATTTCTACCAGTTTGCTTGCGGAGGTTGGCTTAAAAATGTGATTATTCCTCCACACAGGCCAGCTATAGTTATCTTCAGTGATATAGACAAGCATTTGGCTGCAGCAAGAAGTAAGATAATTCATAACGCAAGGCAGGATTCACTTTTTTTTTAATATTGTGTGACAGATATCGTCATAACAGACATATGCATTATCCACTTCGTTGCTCAGATCTAACACCCCGACATCGTCATAATAGACAGGCTGCTCAGATACTCAATTTAGACAAATAAAGGCCTAAAGCTAACATATTCACAAAATATGTACATATTACTTGCTCATTTAAAACTCTCCAATTGTCAAACCAATCAGACACTTTTTCCAAGGCACTTTCACACTGCAGTAAAGCTGTGATAACAAAATCTTAAAACTATTTAAAACAAAACTAGGAACAGCTTTATTAATTAAAGAGCACATAGTTATTACGTTTCGATTTACACCTCATTCGTACAAAAACGTAGAAGACAAACAAATAGGGAGGAACATAAAATATAATGACACATGAAATATAATGACACATAAAATATATTGACACATAAAATATAATGACACATAAAATATAATGGCACATAAAATATAATGACACATAAAATATAATGACACATAAATGATATGCAACAAATAGGAACAGGAAACAAAATTAGACAAAAAGGGAGCATAGCTGAGACTTGTAAGAAGCTCCATCCAGGAGTGTATGAGGTAGAGTGTTGTGAATGTTTAAATGAAGACTTGGGATAAGTGATGGGTTGGTAGTAAAGAGGGGATGAGGAAGAGAGAGAGAGAGAGAGACATACAATGGTAATCTAGCCGAGAGAATGGTGAGTGGAATAGATGAATGTGGTTGGGGAGAGGGCTTGTAATCTAGTGCAGTGATGCGGTTCTGGATTATACGTTACAGGTGAGGAAAGGGTTGAACTTAGTAAAGAGGGAATATGATTGTGGAGAAAAAGGAATTTTACGTGTAACTGAATTTCGAGTTAATATTGTTTGGTTCCAGCGCCCCACATTCCTCAACTTGGCGGTTCTCAAGCATCAAGCGACTTCTGCCATCAGAGCGACATTGTTAAATGGCTGTTACTAGAGAATCAGATTGCCTCTGTGATTGTGTCTTTGAAATGATTAAAGTCTGGCTTAGAACAAGAACCATGCTGAAGATGGCATAAAGATAGAAAGAAAGCACTAATTTAATTCTATCAATGAAGTCACAGGTTTTTTAGAAGTTGGGGGGGGGGGGGGGAAATTGAGAGAGAGAGAGAGAGAGAGAGAGAGAGAGAGAGAGATTCTGAACGCCTCCTTACGGTTCACAGTCTGAATACGGCTGAAGGATTCTTGAAGGACTTTTTCTGGGTAGTGACGATGACGAAAAAAATCGTATAATTTGTTGGATTGGTCCATAAATTCGGAGTCATGCCTAGCTGGCGAAGACGGAGAAGCTGAGATTATGGGATCAAATCCGTGCATGTTTCATGACGAGAGGAAGTGTAAAGTACGATGGGCATTCAGAAAGTAATATACCACATCGTTTATTCAGCTAATAATGAAGATAGAAGCGTGAAATTTTGCACACTTTAAATATGGCATGTACCGATTGTCTGAACCAAATTGCACCGCAACCAGCCAAAGAATATGGCTGCCCTAACCGTTGAAATGGAGCGTGTTAGCAACTTGCGGTATAAGCAGCGAATTGTGATAGAATTTCTCGTTGCAGAGAAGGAAACTGTTGTGAACATTCACAAGCGTTTATGCGATGTGTATGGAAGTACAGTCGACAGAAGTACAGTCAGTCGCTGGGTTCAGAGAATCAAAGAATCAATAAGTTGAGATAAGGAGTTGCATGATCGGCCGCGCTGTGGACGTCCTGCCACAGCCACCAAGGAAGAAATGTTGAAATACGCTGAGGGCATTATTCTTACTTATAGGCCCTCACTACTCAACAAATAGCCTTAAAGCTGTCAGTCAGCAATGGCAGTGCAAATGCAGTTATAAAAGCTATCGGTTCTAAGGTTTGTACAAGATAGGTTCCTCGAAGTCTCACAAATGAACATCGATTGCAAAGGAAATTAATTTCTGCTGAATTGTTGGAGCGTTTCAATGCTGAGGGAGAGAACTTTTTGGCTAAGATCGTGACATATGACGAAACCTGGGCACATCATTTTGAACCTGAGACAAAAAGACAGTCAATGGAGTGGCATCATCTGCAATCACCACGAAGAAAGAAATTCAAGACAACTCTGGTACGGGCTAGGAATACATGCACTTGTTTCTCGCTGGCGTAAAGCCGTACAAGTTGGTGGGGACTATGTTGAATAATACCGATGTTTACATGACATATCCACGTATATTGTGTACACATTTCATGCTTTTTGAATAAACAGCTCATGAGAAAAACGATGTGGTGCATTACTTTGTGAACGCCCCTCGCCGATAAATCGACATTTGTATATTAATAACTCTACAAAGCATGACATACTCGTACCTCTGATGTCATCATTATGCGCTTTTTTGTGCTAGGTATATATTGCTCAAGTTAGTCTACAACTTATCTGTGTAACGGTATATATTACCAATGATAATGACACTGGTATGGTAATGAGTGAACAATAATTTAGTCTAGAATTTATCTGTGTAACGGTATAAATTGCCAAAGTTAGTCTACAACTTATCTGTGTAACGGTATATATTGCCCAAGTTAGTCTACAACGTATCTGTGTAACGGTATATATTGCTCAAGTTAGTCTACAACTTATCTGTGTAACGGTATATATTGCTCAAGTTAGTCTACAACTTATCTGTGTAACGGTATATATTGCTCAAGTTAGTCTACAACGTATCTGTGTAATGATATATATTGCCCAAGTTAGTCTAAAACGTATCTATGTAATGGTATATATTGCCCATGTTAGTCTAAAACTTATCTGTATAACGGTATATATTGCTCAACTCTTCCCATGCCGACATTAATATAGTTAGGGCTTACGGTTAGTCCAAGTTCGACAGAAATCACTATATTGATGTGTGGTTTGTTTCAGTTTAAAAACCGGTGTAACTTTTGGACTGTAAACAGTTTAGTGCGCATGTCTATTGACCCTTGTCGCCATTTTGAAAGCACTATTAACAACGGGGGAAAATGGCAATCAAAATCAATATTTTGATCGAAAATATTCAACTTTTGTGTGACTTCGGAGGCAAACATGTCCCCCTACGATTAGACAGCTGTTCATGAATGTACCCCAAATAGATCTGGACTATTAGATGGACTGGAGAAGTATTAGAAGGTTATTTCAGACATTATGTATGCCACATACCATCACACAACGAGTTCGGATGCATCGATAAGTCCATCTAGACATCGTAAATAGTGTAGATCTAGTCATCGCCGATGAACAGTAGTACACAAATATCAGCTAAAATCATCACACTGTAGATGTTTTCCTAAAAAAAACTTTTCATTTATGAAATCTTCTTACATTTACAGCTATGTTTATGCATAATACGTGTACTTATAATGTGGAAATACTTTGTTACATTCACTTTTACAACTATACCTGCTATACATATCAAGACCCGCGCTTGTACTCCTGCCACAATGAAAACGTTCGCGTTTATTCCTGCGACACGGGAAGAGTCAAGTTAGTCTACATCTTATATGTGGTACGGTGTATATTGCTCAAGTCATTGTAAACCTTTTCCGTGCACCGATAGTTGTTTTTAATACCTTATCTGTACATGTTTTCTCAGTCATTATGACCTCATTTTGTGGAATGTTGTAGTTTTCTACAGTTATCGTTTTCTTGAGAAAACAGCTATATTGTTTCATGTGTGCACCCCTTTTGCTACTAAACAGGAGACTCTTTCCGTGCGTTACAAGAAACACGGACGTGTCGTGGAGTGCGGGAGTAAAAACGCGGGTCTTGTCTGTAAGGGGGTCTAGTTGTAAAATAGAATGGAAAACAGTAGTTCCATGTACTTCCGTATACTTAATGTTTCAAAGTGTAGCTAAATGAATGATAATTTCATAAATGCAGAGTTTTTTTTAGGAAAAAAGAAGTAATGTGATGTTTTTAGACACTGACTGTGGCCAGCTCACCATCGGCTAGGTCTAGATCCGCGCTACTTACCCCTACTTACCATCTGAGATGTGTAGATCTACTTGTCGATCTCGTATTGTGACTCCGTATTGCATTCTCGCTGAATGAATGTCTGAACTAACCTCCTAACTACTCCTAACTACTTCTCCAGTCGTCTAAATATGTCTAGATCTACTTAGAAAACATTCAAGAGCAGCGGAGTGGCCATAGGCTATGTCCATACCCCTATCTAGATCGTCAAAAATTGAAAAATGTCCATGCTTCGCGTCCTTTTTCTCGCTCGGCATCGCTCGTAACTAGGCACGCATTCGCCATTTTGAAAGTGTCACCGGAATCGCGGACGAAATATGTACAATCTGAATGTTACACCGCTTGTTTTAATGAAACAAATAATGTCACTAAAGTGACCATACGGTAGTTTAGGGACACTTCCGGTGTCACTATATCGACCATACGTCCGTATATTCTGCCAAACTATAGCCATGTCTCAGAAGTTTGAGTCTTCCCATTTCAAGTTAGAAGTACACTTGAAAACATCCCTCCAAAAAAGTACAACTTCCTCTCTCGAAGTTCAGTTCTGATTATTATTTTAATACTTAACTACAGTTGTCACTTAAAATAATTAACTGTGGATTTTGTAGTCACCACTTTTGATATACAACATTTTCAAATACAAACGTTTGATCATTATTTCCTATTCTGTCAGATTTGCTGAAAGAAGCACCAAAGCCAACGGAATTGTCCTCTATAAGAAAGGCTAAAGACCTGTATGCCTCGTGCATACAGTATGGTAAGTAGGGTTTTCTAATAATGAAAGTGGCTGCTTACTTCAGCATAAACTTTCGTTATTTTGATATTAAATATTTTCAGTTATCAGTCCATCCTTCACATTGGTCTTTGATCAACAAAATTATCACAGACAAAAACGCCTTGACGCACTTACATGGTAAAGAAGAAATTTTCTTGACCTCTCAAGTCTACAGTCAGCCTTTGTACTGTTATTCCGCTCGCCCGCATCTCGGACCTGCCGGGTCAGTGTTTCTTTTCATTTATACACAGATGATAAAGAAAATGGTATAGTAATGAGTGAACAACAAACAGAACAGAAACAAAAATGTTTGCGTTAAAGGCAATGGACATTTTTACCCAAGGCAACTTTAATATTCAAAGTATTGGAGGAATACTTTTGTCAAGGAAAATCTTTCCAGAGATACTTGTGGTACTCAGAAAGCAGAACAGATAATGGGCATAAGCTGAGAATTTGGATACCACAGACAGAAAGAGGACAGACGCAAAGACACAGGAAGTCAGTTCTTCCAAAGAGAAACCCACGATGTGAGTAAAGCGCGATAGGAGATGCTAAAAACCAAGCTGCACTAACAGTTTTGGTCTACCCCATGTCAAGTCTTTTCTAACAGTATATGTAAGAACTTTAAATATTAACGGTGTATGGATTCATGTGTTCTGAACTTGATTCATATTACATAGGGTTATATACAATCATGTGGAATTTAAATGTTAAAAAAAATAGAAAAGTACTACACTAATTTAATAATTCCACATTTTCACTGAATTTTCATTGCTACAATTCACTAATGATGTAATGAACTTGGTAAATGAAAAATGTGAGAGACGAGAGGCAATTGTTAGAATATTAACTTACAAAATATCTAATTATCCGTGCTGAACTTTAGCATAAGTTAAATCTAGTTATCAGTGCTAAACTTTGGCATAAGTTAAATCTAGTTATCAGTGCTGAACTTTGGCATAAGTTAAATCTAGTTATCCTTTGGCATAAGTTAAATCTAGTTATCAGTGCTGAACTTTGGCATAAGTTAAATCTAGTTATCCTTTGGCATAAGTTAAATCTAGTTATCAGTGCTGAACTTTGGCATAAGTTAAATCTAGTTATCAATGCTGAACTTTGGCATAAGTTAAATCTAGTTATCAGTGCTGAACTTTGGCATAAGTTAACTAGACTACAACTTCTCACGCACCTTCTGGTGCAACTTTTTAATAGCGAGGCTCCAATTTTATATAGGTTGAGGTTTCACTAATTCTAAATTCAGCATTGCTAATTACTTTAAATTGCTGATCTTTTTGCTAAAGTATAGTTGTTTTCTTTAACCACGGCTTGGTGCAGATTAATCACTGTTATAAATGTTACACAGCAAATCATACTGAATTTATTTTGTTGCCTATGCGCTAAAAAACAAATTGTTCCAAGCAGCATATGTAACCTAGAGCTTTTGTTTAACTTGATTTGTTCCTACAATTTTAGCTATCATACCTACGATATAATATTCATCAGCTACAAACCAGGATGACAATCGGTCTCTAGTAGACATCATCACCACCAGATTTGGATCGTGGCCTAAGACTAGAGAGTGGAATAAAAGCGAGTTTGATCTTGGAGACTATCTTTCTAAAGCCAGTCGTCTCTTGATTTATCCTTTGTTTAAGTTTATAGTCGATGTTTACAAAGTATGGAATGAAAAGGCCAAGCTAACAGGCTTCTATGTTTTGACAGTGAGTACTTGTTGTGGTAAACGTAAAACTATAACTTAACCTGTCCAGTCTATTTTTTTTATTCTTGATTTGCAGCTAGTAGCCATTTCTCTGTCTTTTTCTCTTTCTGTGTATCTAACTCTCCCACTGTGTGTATGCACTATTTGATACAGGACTCCAGATGGTTGCTTTCCATCCATCCTTCCATCCATCCATCCATCCATCCATCCATCCATCCATCCATCCATCCATCCATCCATCTATCTATCAATCCGACAGTCCGTCCATCCGTCATGCCTATCTGTCTGTCTATCTATATATCTATCCTCCGTCCGTCTCTCTGTCTGTCGAATGTACAAGGTCTGGCATAAAGAATAGCTGGATTTTTTAAAAAAGGAAAATAAATAAGCGCTATACATGTATTTATTCAATTCAAATGTAAGATCTACTCTCATTTATGCATGTGAAAGCTGGAAAACAACTCAAGAAATAGACAACAAAATAGACTCGTTTGAAAACAAATGCCTAAGGAAAATACTCGGCATAAAGTGGAACGAATTTAAGAACAATGCAGAGATAAGACAGACGACTGAACAACAACCAGTCTCATGGGTGATCAGGAAAAGGAGATGGACATATGTTGGTCACGTGATGAGAAGAAACGATCAGAGAATCCCAAAACAAGCTATCAAGTGGAACACAACAGGCCAAAGAAAAAGAGACAGACCGCGTGAAACTCTAAAGAGGACATTGTTAAGAGAGGCCAAATTAACACCCAGCTGGAATTAACAATGTCTTCAGCTTTCTGTAACTTCTTTATTTTTCCACTGGCCTTTTTTATACTCTGCTTTCTTTCTCTATGCTACCCCTCCCTACCGCCATCCTATTTCCTTCTCTGCCAACATATTGGCCTTGTCCTATCCACCAGTTTCAAATTTTCTCCCGGTAGGTGTTTAAGTTCTTCATTCATTATCTCTCCGCGTCCCCTTTTCCCTCCCCTCTCCCCTCTCCCCCTCCCCCCCCCGACACCTCTAGCGGCTATCATGTTTCTATTGCCTTCCCCGCACCCCTTTCTCCCACTTGTTCTCCTCCTCTCTCTCCGCTTCTTCGTTATGATTGGCTCTATCGGGAACCTTTTGTCTGTAGTCAGCGTGGTTTTTTTCCCTCCTTTTTTTCCTCCTCCTTCTTCCACACAAATTTCTGCTTCTCACCCGGAGCAAGACGCTTCAGATAAGTTCTATGTGTTTGTATTTCGTTTTGTATGTATCCTCGAATAAGGCTCACGCCGAAATATCGGATGTTGTATGTTTTTCATTTATACATTCTCATACTTTCTATTCGTTTTTTTTTTCTCTCACTTTGCTCACTTCCTCCCTCACTTTGTAAAACTGCACCATACACCTCTGTCTACCTTATTTATTTAAACCAGTTTTACTGCAGTCGCCTCCTTTTTATCTGTTAATGTGTACAGCACACAGACTTGATTCTTCTGATACACACACTCACACATAGACACTTTACATACAAGCATATTAGCTTGTGACAGTTTTCTTATCAAAATACAATCAGAAGCTTTTTCTAGCCAGTCTCAGGAATCGATAGAAGAGCGACAGTTGCTGAACATACAAAGTAATGACTGACGAACTGCTATAATATGCGACACATCTCTTCAGAGATGTAATTCTACATTCTCTTCAGAGAGATGTGTGAGAATGTGTTTAGATCTCAGAATGTGTTTAGATCTCTTATTGTTTTGAACTTTGTTTTGTATTATTTGTAGGTTCAGAGACCTACATTTGGACTGCCTGACTTAATGTATGAACAAGAGGACAGTATTGCAGTTAAAGCTTATAGAGATAATATTGCACAGCACCTTTTACTGTATGGAGGTCAAGATAACGCCAAAGATGCCGAAGATATTTATGAAGTTGAAAAAACATTGGCAATGGTATGTTTTTATTGTTATGTATGTTATAATAAAAGCTCTTAACATCGTCATCATCAGATGCCGTGTAGGCAGGCGTTGGTGGTCATGCTTCTTGATATATCTCCACCCTTGATATTTTACATCAACTTGGTTGCTGATTATTTTAATATACCATCAGGCTAGACTGTCCACGATCTTTTTTTTTCTCTTGGCATCTTTGCATCTTTGCTCATTTATCTTTCCTGTTATTATGGTATTTTCAAGACGTATACTTCCAGTGAATGACGACTGTCATTTTCTTATGGATTTACTTAGGCTGCTTTCTTCATTTGCTTAAGTTAGATACTCGGTCTTTGTCATCTTAGCTATCCATAATATTCTTAACATTCTTCAAAGAAACCACAACCCTGTTGTCTCTAGTGATTTTTGCGATTGTTCGTTGTCCATGACTCACTTCCATAGACTATGATAGGATCAATGTAAAGTTTTAGAATTCTTTTTCTGATTTTCAGTGACGGAGGTGGACTGCGCAAGATGTTTCTCATTAGTTGGAAAGCTGTTGTGGCTTGGTATATTCTAATGTTGATTTCATATTTGCATTTTCTATCTGATTTTTCCGGAATGCATAGATATGTAAATGTATGCACTTGTCTCAAGGTTGTTCTATCTGATAAACATTGCACTTAGGTGAGTTATTCTTCCATGATTTAACCATTGTTTCTGTTTTCTTGCTAGTTAGGGTGAGTTCGTTTTTCTCACTTTTTTAACTGATATATCTAATATAGTAAGAGCAAGTCTGATGAGTGAACACAACCATGACTAACTTAAATGAAAGTTGTTCCACGATATAAAACTTGCCATGTTTTGAAAGCCGAAAACAAATAAATTTATCACTCGTTGCATAATCAGAATTATGCGCCGTTGATTTCATTTGAAGTAGCAAAAGTAATGTCACTTCATAAATCTCGATATGTTCCTTATTTATTGAACTAAAGTTGATTGGCTATGTTTGTTACAGCTGACTGCTTTTTTTCTTGATGCCTGTCGTGAGTAATCTATTGTTCTCTACTCTCTGCCGAAAATTATTGTAATTTGTTTATATTTTCTGTTCTGTTTGCAGAGTAATTCTACATTCTCTTCTGTTTTGTTTTCTGCCTCTTGTCACATCAGAGGAGGACTGTAAATTATATAAAGAAATCACCGAATTTGCAGAGTATAATCTCATTCTACTACTACTACTACTACTACTACTACTACTACTACTACTACTACTACTACTACTACTACTACTACTACTACTACTACTAGTACTACTATTACATTCATTTGTATACATTCGGCTATCTATAAAATGAGACGGGTTATCTTCAGTGAAGCTCGTCCCACAGCTTTCCTTTCGTGGTGTTGTCCTGTGGGCCAGGTCTTTGGCTCTGAAGTCCCTGTAAAGAATGAAAGTATGCATGAAGTGTTCTGGTAAGTGCATACGGTTCTTGAGCAAGCATACAGTTCTAGCACGTGTAGATGCTAGGGCAACTTTCAGTTTGTACGGATGTACTGTAGATTATGTTCAATACTGAGTTTGGGAAATGTTCTTAGTGTGCCTTTTTTTTAGTTGTACGTATAATGGGGTGTTTGAGATATCTGCCATTTATTCTTTGTCTCCGTGTGTTACTGCATTACACACACGCGCGCGCGAGTGCAATAAACCATTTTGTATGGTGGGGCAAAACTATTTTTGGGTTTTCTCCCCTGTTCATTATCCTTTCTACATCATGGGTTCCCTCTTGAAAATAAGGAAGCACTCCTTTGACGGTGCACAGTTTGGGTAGACCAAAAGAGACATGGAGAAGAACAACAGAGAGGATGTTGAGCAATAGAGGGCTCACAAAGGCAAGAGCGGAAAAAAAAGGCAAAGGACAGGCGTTTGTGGAAAACCTTTGCGGAAGCCTCATGTGCCCTGGGCACTTAAGGTTCTGAGGGATGTGTATATGTATGTGCATGTATGTGTTTTTCTACTGAAATTTCTGTCTTACAGCTACTTCTTAAACCTGGTGCAGAGCAAGAAAGAACCTACACTCTGGAAGAACTACAGCAGAAATTTGGAGATGTAAGTATCCAGAACTGATAACAAGTTCTTGTCGTGTAAACTTAGCACAAAAAGATGCTCTGGTACATGTATAGGGATGATGAATTGATGGTAGCATGAACCTTGTCAAAAGGACATCTATATCATCATCATCATGTTTTGTAATTAACATCGAGATATACTAAGGTTTATATCAGGGCGTTTTAAGATTCCATGTTCATAACTTCCTTTCCCCAACCCCACGCCGCACCCCATAAAAAACTCTGTCAGATTTATTCGTTTGCCTGATTTCGTCTTATTTCCTCAGAACTCCAGAAGTTTTGAGGCCGTGGTCAAAGTTGAATGCTGCGAAGCTCTACGCGTATCTTCGTCTCAGTAAACCTCTACGATCACTTTCTTACATCTTACATCCTTCTACGATCACTTTCTTACATCTTACATCCTTCTACGATCACTTTCTTACATCTTACATCCTTCTACGATCACTTTCTTACATCTTACATCCTTCTACGATCACTTTCTTACATCCTTCTACGATCACTTTCTTACATCTTACATCCTTCTACGATCACTTTCTTACATCTTACATCCTTCCTGCGCCGTTAAATGTCACACTGGGGTAATATGGTAGTGTGCCAAATTTTCCTGTTTTCGGCGAGCTTTTCAACCTCATCAATGGATTTTATGCCTACTAATTTTGGCCCCTCTTAACTGTCACTTTAAGTAAACATTACAGGTGTATTTGTAAAAGACCATAAGACTCACGTCAGTAAACTTCGTACTCGAACTGCTTGAGAAAATGATGGTTTTAGGGGCCGGCCAAAATTTCCACATAGGCAACTTCGTTGGTCTGCTAATAAACCTGTGATTATTTGTCCAGGAAAAGGAAGAAACTGCTTGTAAAAACAATGAAGTCTCACACTGCAGGTATCTCATATCAGTGGGCGTGTGGTTCAGATGTCCCAAATTTTATTTTTGTAGTTACTGTATTTCTTTCTTGTTGGAAATCCTGGGAGGGGAGGGGGGGGGGGGTAGCGAATACGCTATCCAGCGACCCATACCTGATATGCTGGCGTCAAGGTTAGCGAATCATAGCTGACCAAGACCCTATCCCAACTTTCCGTTGGTTCACCCAGTAACAAGCCTAGCATGGCTAATGGACAGGAATCGTCATAGTCCCCCTGGTTGTGGAGTCTGCTAAAGAAATCTTGTACCCCCCCCCCCTTTCCGGTTTAGCTGCACTCAAGGACTGAAAAAAGTAGCTGCCATAACCGGTTCCCACGCGTACACGATTGTGTGCCTCGAAACCTTCACGGCATCGGCTGCAGAGAACATCAGCTCGCAGTTCCAAAGAGATAGTAAAGAAGACAAGACACGACATGTTGGAAATTCCAGCTCTCCATTTCCTTTAGGCAAAATTATCAAAGAAACATCTCAAGAGAATAAATATTGCGAATAGACTTTTTCAAACTATATTGAAAACTAATAGACCATTTAAAAATGTTATTTATCATAATTAATGATGATGATGACTAAACAAAAACATTCAGGCACGATACAACAAGTGACAAAATGCATATATTTGGGACACATGATGGCACATGAAATGTGAAACGGAATTTAACTGAAGAATATAAATGGTCAAATGTATACCCAACAAATTTTTTTAAAAACTGCTAGCGTCGTAACATATTCGCAGCCAAGTGAAGCTGAGATTCATTAAATGTAATGTATGCTCCACCATAGTGTAGAAGTTCGGATACTGAGGCACTTGAGATGTGGATTTATAGAGGAGATAGGATGAATTTCACGCCAGCGAAGAAAACAAATAAAGAAGTACACAATTAACTAGAATTGAGAAGAGAAGTAAAACATTAGAACCAGATATTCAAATACTTTTATCACATCTAGAGGCATAATAATATATGAAAACCGTTCTAGAAGGAAAACAGAACAAAAGGTCGACAAAAACATAGACTGATGGACAACGTTAAAAAATAGACTGGACTGAACTTGGTCTGATGCAATACGAACATTAAGGAGAAAACAAGCTGAAGGACCATCACAGCCAGCTTTAACAGGGGAGAGCCACTTCGGCCACCTTTACCTGGGGAGCACCATCACGGTCAACTTTACCTGAGGAGAACCATCACGGTCAACTTTATCTGAGGAGAACCATCACGGCCAACTTTACTTGAGGAGAATCATCACGGTCAACTTTACCTGGGGAGAACCATCACGACCAACTTTAACTGGGGAGAGCCACTTCGGCCAACTTTAACTGGGGAGAACCATCACGGTCAACTTTACCTGAGGAGAATCATCACGGTCAACTTTACCTGAGGAGAACCATCACGGCCAACTTTAACTGGGGAGAACCATCACGGCCAACTTTACCTGAGGAGAACCATCACGGCCAACTTTACCTGAGGAGAACCACCTCGGCCAACTTTACCTGGGGAGAGAGCACAGGATGAGGGTAGTAACTGAAAACTTTTTTGTAACATGTTCTCAAGCATTTTATTGTCATTAGATTTAATGTTGGCGCAGTTTCAGAATGTATATCATCATCATCATCATCATCATTATCGTCATCATCATCATCATCATCGTCATCATCATCGTCATCATCATCATCGTCATCGTCATCATCATCATCACATGTCATGCCAAGAGGCGTTGGCGGCCATGTTTCTCCACAGATCTCATTCCTAGATATTTTTCATCAGGTCAGTTGGTGATATTTTTTTGTTGTGCCACCGCGTTAGCCTGTCTATGATTTTTCCTCTTGGTCGTTCCCTGCATCTCTTTCCATTTATCTTCCCTGTTAGTTATGGTTTTTTCAAGCCTTCCTTTTAGCATATATCCAGTGAATGATGACTGTTGTTTTCTTACGGTTTTAATTATGCTCATTTCTGCATTTGCTTTGTTAGACATTCCCTGATTGTCATCTTAGTCGTCCATGGTATTCTTAACATTCTTCTAATGAACCACATCTCTGTTGCCTCTAGTGGTGTCGCATACAACACATAATATGTATTTTTCAGGTCATTAAATATTCACATTCTCACGGTAAATCAAAGCCGCTGGCCGGATGCATAACATTTTCCAGGTCACAGCCAACTCTATAGGTCCTGAAAACGTCAGGATATAGAAAAGTTAGACATAAAGTTACTCCGATTCAAAGAGTTAAGTTTGTACTTCATGTATTGTTAAAGAAAAAAAGAGTTACAAAATAGAAATATGAAAAAGTAAAAATATGTTCTTTTTAGTTGCTGGATTGGACAAATTTTGTGACAAGTCTTGCATCATCGCCCGAAGTAGGAATAACTGACATCAAACCTTTCGAAGATGTTGTTGTGACTGTTCCAGTCTACCTGGCTAATATAACTGATTACTTTTCTAAGCTACCTTCAAGGTAATAAAAGTGTTCCATTGCATCATCATCATGTCTTTTATAAATATTTTCTTTCGGAGCTTTTTAAGTATTTTTAAATGGACTTTTCCATCCAAAATGTCACAGGATCAAATTTTTAGAAGAAGAGTTCTTCTAAACTACACAGTCAACTCACAAAGTTTCAAACTTCTCAGGTAGTCAGCATCAAAATGTATACATTTATTATGCTTTCACTTCCTCAGTATTTTAAGTGCTTGCCTAGCCAGTGCCTCTAGTAACTTGGTGAATGTGTAGACTCCCACAAAGTTTTGTGACAGTTGTCGCCTACACATACAATTTTCAGTAGCTGCATAAAAGTGCAAGGTGTATGCTTTCTTTTATTCATTACCTAAATGCCAACTAATTGGGTCGTATATAATATGCATCTAGTCATGCCCCTGCCAGATATGACAAACACAAGTCATGAGTATGAACAAGAATAACTGATGTGTATATGTACACTTATCTGAACACTGCTCCATAATGTTGCTAAATAAAGGTGAAATTCGTAACAGGAATACAGTTTAACAAATTTTAAATATTTTACAGTATGTCACATACTTTAAAATTCCTTGTTTGCAAGAATGATCGCAACACTGATACTGAAGATAGCTAGTGAACTTGATAGACATTATTCACATCTTCATTGGGATTTGTTTGTTATTCAGAATAGTTCAATGCATAAATGACACGAGGGTCAACAATGAAAGAGTTGAAAGTAAAGAATGTTGAGCTGATATCATCATTTTCTGTGAAATGAGCAGCATAATGAGGCTGATATCAGAGCGCCTAAAGATTTTCCCGAACGCAATTAAATATGCAGAGAGCTACACTGGAGCTGACATCCTCAGATCTTGCTCAAACTAGCTGTTTAGAACTTGTCCAAACTAACTAAATATAATATGTTTAAAGTGTGAAATTAAGCGCTAATCACACAAAAAATTCTGCTTGATATCGTGGAACATTAACAACCTAGAAATATAGATTTTGTGCACACAAAGAATTAATTGAATGACTTATTGAAATGTACGAGTCGTTGGAAAAGCGCCTTTTGTTTTATTGATTAAACAAAAGTTTTTGACAAACTGAAGTGTTAAAGTGCATAGCAAGTGTTTGCCGTACTGTAGATATGCAATAAATAGTACATACTGAAAATAACTGAGAATTGTAGAGAAACACGTCAGAATTTAGTACCTGGAATGAGAACTGTTTTACATATGCGTATAGTGTGTATACAGGTAAAACGGGCTTTGACTGGGTACATGAGACCCTACTGGAAGATCTTGATTTTACAGATGGCAAAATCTTATCAGTGGCAATATGAAATCGATGCAAGAAAAAGCAGATACCCTGTCTTCACTAGCTAGGAAAATAGGACTTGAAGTTAACAACGTAGAAGGAACAGCTGTTGAAGAAGTAGACCAATTTGCATACCTCGGCAGCTACATAGACCAGGATAGTGACACCAGAAAGGAAGTTAGAATTGCAAAAGCAGCACTGATCTTCAAGAATCTTGAGAACATATAGCATTCAAAAGTTTTAAGCACAAAAACCAAGTTAAGATTATTCAACTGAAATGTAATATCCACCCTCATTTATGCATGTGAAAGCTGGAAAACAACTAAAGAAATAGAAAACAAATTATACTTTTTTGAAAATAAACGCCTAAGAAAAATATTCAGTATAAAGTGGAATGAATTCAAGAACAACACCGAGATAAGACAGATGAGCAAACAACTACCTGTCTCATGGGTGATCAGAAAAAGAAGATGGACATATGTCGATCATGTGATGAAAAGAAACAGAGTATCCCAAAGCAAGCTATCAAGTTGAACATGAAGAAAAATAGGTCAACCACGTGAAACTCTAAAGAGGTCATTGTTTAGAGAGGCCAGTTTAGTAAGCATAACATCCTTTGATGAGGTTGAAAAGTTCGCCGAAAACAGAAAAACTTGGCGAACTACCATGCGAGCACTATGTGACGTTTAGTGGCACGATAAGGATGTAAGATGTAGACAGTGTGTATGATTTTCTGATGCTGTGAATGTGAGGAGAACTCAGCTACGGGGTCTTACACCCAGTGTGGTGGTGATGAGATGAAAGCAAGTAAATGGCCAGTTCTTGTGGCTTTTTTACTCACAGCAGTAAGATCATCTGCAGGATAATATGACAAGCTTGTCAGCAAACATCAGCGCTAGGGAACTGTATCGTGTATTGATGATATTGTGTATCTGATAATATGAGTGATGTTATTGTGTACTGGATAATACGATTGATGCTTTTGTGTATCTGATAATGATTATGGAACAATAGAAATATCTTCTCTTTGCTTTTCATCTCATTATTTTGGTGTGTCCATAAGATCTATGCCAGAAGGGGACCAAAGAGCATTATCTAATTTTTTTTTTGGGTAAAATCTGCATTTGTATCATACTTTAATTTGATTTCACCATAAACTCAGTTATGTGTTTTTGTTGTTTTTTGTACCATATTGTACCATTTCTCATATTTCCCTCGACAGTAACAGTAACATGTTGAACTATTTGTTACTTTAACAGAATTCAAGCAAACTATATCATATGGAGAGTTCTGGATTCTCTAGACACAATGCTTGTGAGACAGGATAACATCTTAAAGTTTATACTGAAAAAGTAAGATTTGTTATTAGCATGAAACATCATGCATCACCATCAAACAATAGGCAGAGATAGGCATTTCTGTGTTTTCTGTGCAAGATACATGCTGTGAGGTTAATTTTGAGCTAATGCAAAATATATCCAATGTGGTCTTCATGTTTTTTTCTTAGGTGTCCTTGTGGTCTTTAATAAAATACAGTGCTTTTGGAAAAAGTTTTTTCTATGCTGATATCATCTAAAGCAAGGATCATTTCTCTTGTGATGGTATCAGGTCCTGGTTCCTTCCTAATCTGCATTTGTTTGAGTGCATGTCTTACTTCCATTTCCAGTATTATTGCTTCTTCATTTGTCATGCTTATAATGAATTATTTATTTCTCTGGGCATCATATAAAGTCTCTTATGTGCTCTGACCATCGCTCCATCATTTTCTTTTTTTCTATAATAACTTTACTCTCCTTTGTTTTCATACGCCCTGTTCTTTCCCGCAGGGTTCTTTTTATCTTTTAATGACATTAATTGCCATCATGAAATCGTTTTTCAAAATCATCACATGTTACAACAGCCACTTTTCTTCCTTTCACTGTCTTCTTATTTCTTTGTTAATCTCTTTATACAGTGTCTGGTTTTGGGGTTTTTAAAAATTTTTTCTTATTCTTCAGCTCTACAATATTATCTATTATCCACTTTTTCTTGACTTGTCTCTGTGGCTTTGGTGCTGATGCCTCTAATACTTGATGAAATGATTCTTTTAAGATTTCCTATTCATCATTTACATCTTGAAATAACATTTTGTATTCTGATAATGCATCATATCTGTAATTAACTACCATATTGAATTTATTATTTATTTCATTATTGGTTCCTAATACATCTAGTTTGGAGTTTCTGGTCACTACTTTAAATGTATTCAATCTTAACTTAACTTTGCTATTACTAATCTTGGCCATTGTGGCAGTCTGTTCCTGGGTTTGCTTTACCCACCAGGAGTGGATTTCTGAATCGTCTGTTGATAAGATCTCTCTGGTTTCAGGTCTTACTGTCTGGACTTTTCCAGGTGTATAGCCTTCACGGATGTTCTGGTACCAATTATTGCCAATGGATGTATCATGACTTATTGCCCATAATTTGTCTCCTGTCATTATACTTTCCAAGACCATAACCTCATACTGCATGAACTTTTGGAATATTTTTTTTTCTATTTTATCATATATAGTTTGTGTTTTTTAAATCTAGTTTTCCATATTTATCAAAAGCATATATATTTTAATATACAATTCATTGAATAACTAAACATATTTCTGCCTTACATTATTGTACAGTCTGTCAGAGGTGTGATGGCTGACCCATCAGCTGAGGAATCTTGCGTCCTTTATCTATCCATAGAATTCAATCTAGTCTTACATCGCCTTTTGTACAGTGATATCTTTCCACCTGAAGAAATTAAAGAGGTAATGTTTCAGTTGTGATTGTGCCATTAACTATATTTATATCAAAATAAACTTAATATATATGCTTCCTTTACATCTGATATAAAAAGAAATCCCACAAAAGTAAATGCAACAAAAAAGCCAAGAAGTTCAACAGACAAAGAATGTACCACCTTAATAATGAACATCTAAAGAGGCTGATGAACCGGGATCCTCTATGAATGAGGAGACATCATATTGGTAGCATTTTTAAATATTTCCTATTGTGCCATTTGTCTTGTTAATAAAATGTTTTGTTTTAAAAGTCTTTCTTTTGTCTTATAAATGGACAGAATTTCTTGTTCTTTAAACCAAACAGTTTTGCTGAATTACACACAATCTGTACTACATCATTCATAGACACTGTAGTACAATGTTATCATTTTCATCTTCATCATCACTATTTACGCAGTCTACATATTTGAAGTCATTTTATCTAAGCAATCATAATCACTTCATGAATAACTAGAGCATCATTATTGATATTAAAGACTTATTCGACATCTACTTTTCTAGTTTACTATCATTTGTTGAATGAATCACTTTTGAATATGAGAGGTGATTACTTACACTTTTCTAAAAATCATCATATTCTCTCATTATTACTGAGCATAATACCAGGCCAGACCAGACAAGGTTGTACCTCGCATGTACAGCTGTGTCTTTAGTCACTAAATTTTAAGTATTAACAGAGCACAAATAAGATTTTTTGCAAGTTAACTTGTACTTGTTCTGGACACCTTCAATGGCCAGGTTGTTATTCTGGTTACAAAAAATAGTCTTTATATCTACACTTTATAGTTATGAGAATACATTGATCACAAGACTGAAATAATGGACCAACAAGAAAATGTTTGACATTCTACCAAGTGATGGCACTGCATCATAGCTTTGAACTCTCTGCTCTTTCATGCCACAGAGAGTCATAGTCTTACACAAAAGGGCTCACTCTTGTATTTTAAAAAGAACTCAGTGAATGACAACATGATGTAACAGATTCTGGATTGGGACCTCTCAGCTTCTACTAGCACTGCTACCATTTTCAATTATTTTTAACCTGTGCTGGATTTATTTCTCGAGTTAGGTCATTTCGAAACTGCTCAACTCTATAAACAGTGGTGACAAACTCACAGCACCCTTCAGAACACATAGCCAAAGGTGGACATAAATAAATTCCTTTTAGCTGATGATCAAGCCATATAAGAGACAGACCTACAGCAGAAAATCTCTAACATATCAAGGGCATATAGAAAATACAGCATGAAAATCATGGCTGAAAAAAAATGTAAGTAATGAACATTGCCAGAGAAGAAATCCTAAGGAAGATCTTTCTCAACACTTGGCCTTAGAAATAAATGAAGCATTTCAAACACCTAGGTAGTACAGCATCATTCTCTGTTAAAGTTGATGCCAAAACTGAGAATTGATGCAGTAAAGCAAATCAGGTCATTGGACAAATGACACCTTTACTGAAAAACAAGTATATCATAAATGAAACAAAAAGAACACTTTACAACAGTTTCCTGCCAGTTCTATGTTACTAATGTCAAACATTGATGCTAACAGCCAAAAACAGAAGAAAAATCATCACAATAGAAGTGAGATGTTTAAAGAGAATACTAAATGTAACAAGAAGAGATCACATCAGAAATGATACTATCAGGGCAGGATTGGAATAACACCAGCATTACACTTCATCCAGAAACAACAAATCAAAGTATTTGGCCACATCATACAACTACAGCCAGACAGTACACCACAGAAAACATTCATGCTAAGAATTGTAGGAAACAGAAGGAGAGGCCACCCATGTATTACAGAAACCTTAAATATCCCATTATATGAAGCAAATTGCCAAGCCCTGCCAAGGCATCTGTTTGTCCCCTCAGTAATGACAGGTACATGAGGAAGGAGACAAGACAAGACATGATAAGAAAAGGTGGATTTATCAGAACACATACACTCTGTAAACAGAAGAGAGTGTATACTTCAAAATGAGTACATAATTATCATTTCTGAGATATTTCACCACATATGTAATATGCCATGTGGTAAACAATGAGAAAAAGTGTTAGGTTTCAGTGTGAATAATTTTGTAAAACAAAAGAAAGAGAAAAACATTATTTCATTCTTTCCAGATACACAACCTCTTGCAAGAAGTACAACAAGAATTTAATGAAGTTGTGAAGGAACATGCTTGGGTAGATGAACAAACAGCAAATTTCATTAAAAAAAAGGTATACATGAAAGAATTGGTTGACCATATGCTTGTCTTGAATAAATAATTCAGAGTATCAAATAATGTATTTTGGCTGCCCTGATTCTATCTTTATAAATAACATCCAATCTGTTTCCTCTTCCTGTTTGCTGAGGTCTTAATATTTTATTTCCACCTCACCTTCTGTAACAAGTTAACTTGTTTTTGTGAAGAATATTGCATTTTTAAGGTCGTATTTTGTGGCATGAAACAGACTTTTGTTCATCAGCTGAAGTCCAAGCTAAACACAATGCAAATTAGAATATTAATGTAAGGACAGCAGAGGCAGTTAAGTGCAGATTAGTGTACAGTTTTAAATGTTTGAACCGCATATTATAAATGAGTATATTTTAACAGGCCAAGAGAAATTTCTATTTTATTTGTCTAAATGTCTGAATTTCTGTTTCAGAACGCAGCTTTAGAAACTATACTTATCTCCTATCAGCAAGCAATGGATGACAACCTGTTGGAGGCATACTATGCTAATGTATGATAATATAAATTTGGTTTAGTTCACTTTATGAGACTAATTCTGTCACTATGAACTAACATGACATTGCCATCAGGTCAATCAGTAGCTAATTAAAAAAAAAAAGCCTTGACCTACGTAAACTGAGTTCTCCCATCGACTACTTGGTTTGATATTATGAACAAAAATGTAGGAACTGTTATGTTTGACCAACAATGGAATCTCCTTCTGATGTCCGCTTTGAAAAACTAAGGCCCCAAGGTCCACCCAGCCTTTAAAAATGGGTACAAGAGACAACTGGGAAGGTAAATGTGGCCAGGCGTGATACTGACTACATCACACTTTCATGTGCAAAGGTCTTTGAAATACAGGCCTAACACCATATCCCCAATATGCCTTAGTGGCATGTAAATCTGAAATTTTTTTTATCTTCACTACTGCATCAGTTTCTGCCAAGAGTTAAAGGTTTGAAGACAAGAAAGGCTTTCTGAACAACAAATTGTATGGATATATTGTGTGTATGAAGAGGACATTATTAAGAGAGGCCAAGTTAACAGGCATAAAATCCTTTGTTGAGGTTGAAAGACTCGCCGAAGACAGGAAAAATTGGCGAACTACTTTGCGAGCCCTATGTGACGTCTAACGGCACAGGAAGGATATAAGATATAAGATATATAAGAAGATTGTGTGTATGAGTGTCTGTGTGTGTGGTGGGGGGAGGGGTGGGGGAGGAGATTGTGTGGTCACGTTAACCAACAAAGACTGGTAAACTACCAATTAAAACGGAGAAACATTAAACTTTTGGAAGTTGTCGATTATGTAACACTTTATATTTCAAAAACCTAATAAAATAGCAAACAGTGAAATCTGTTGTAAGATAATCTGGGCATTAGACTGATGATGCTGAATTTGCATGGAGTAGAACAATCAGTTTTGACTTTGGTTCAGCATGTGAATATTTTATAAAGATTACATCTCACCACTAAAGATAAGTAAGAAAAAAAAAGTTCACGTGAACATTTACTCTCCACTGATGTTTGTGGACATACGTAAACCATGTGATGAGAAGAAACAATCAGAGAATACCAAAACAAGCTATCAAGTACAGTACAACAGGACAGAGAAAAATAGGTCGACCACTTGAAACTCTAAAGAAAACATTGTTAAGAGAAGCCAGTTTCATGGGCATAACATTCCTTGAAATTGAAAGACTCACCAAGAACACGAAAACTTGGCAAACAAGCCATTATGAGCCTTATGTGACATTTAACGGCACGGGAAAAGATCTGATGAGAGCAACATATAAAAAAATAGACAAGAAAGTAAAAAGTTCAGCTAGATGGAATAAAAGAGAATACATAGACGATATGGTGAAAGAGGCAGAGAAAGCAGCAAAAACAGGAGACAGCAAAATTTTATATATCATACAAAAGATGCTAACAGGTACTATTACATCTAGAGAAAGACCAAGCCTTAGTAAAACTGGAACCCTATTAACATTAAGTAAAGACCAAAAGCAAAGATGGGCTGCATACTTCCAAGAAATACTTAATTGACCACACCCAAAAGAAGTGATAAACCTTGAAACTGACTTACCAGCCCCACAACTAAATGTCAACCTAGATGATATTACATTGCATGAAATTGAAACAGCAGTGAATTTAATGGCTAACAACAAAGCTCCAGGTGAAGATGAAATAACACCTGAAATGTTAAAAGCTATCAGTAGTGACAACATGAGTCAACTACAGTTGGAAAGAAGAAAAGGTTCCTTCTAAATGAAAAAAAGGAATAATTGTTAAAATACACACAAAAAAAAGGCAACATTAGTGACTGTAACAATTGGAGAGGAATAACCTTTATACCAGTTGTGTCAAAAGTATTTTGTAAGGTCATTTTGAATAGACTTAAAGATACAGTAGATACTGCAATGAGAGAAGAACAACCAGGATTTCGAAAAGGGAGAAGCTGTCTCGACCAGATCTTTACTCTAAGAATAATACTTGAAGAACATATTGAAAAGCAGAAACCATTGATACTGAACTTCATAGACTTTAAAAAGGCATTTGATAGCATACACAGTGATTCATTGTGCAGAATTTTAATTCTATATGGAATACCAACTAAAATTGTCAACATCATTAAGGACTTATACAATGGATATGTTTGTGCAGTCAAAACAAAAGAAGGGATGAGTGAATGGTTCCAGACTGAAACAGGTATGAAACAAGGATGTATACTGTCTCCTTTACTTTTTGGAATTGCAATAGACTTCATAATGAAAAAATGCTGCACAGGTAACACAGGTATTGACTGGGTACATGGGACCAAACTAGAAGATCTTGATTTTGCTGATGACATAACTCTTATTACTTACAATGTGAATTCTATGCAAGAAAAAAACAGATAGCCTGTCTTCACTGGCTAGCAAAATAGGACTTGAAATTAAAAAAAAAACAAAAATAATGAAACTTCCCATTAATCAAAATGGAAAAATACACATAGAAGGGACAGATATTGAAGAAGTCAATCAATTTGCATCCCTTTCTCAGCTACTTAGACCAGGATGGTGACACCAGAAAGGAAGTTAGAATTAAAACTGCAAAAGCAGCATCGATCTTCAAGAATCTTGAGATCATATGGCATTCAAAACTTATAACCACAAAACCAAGTTAAGACTATTCAATTCAAATGTAATATCCATCCTCATTTATGCATGCGAAAGTAGGAAAACAACTAAAGAAACAGACAAGAAATTAGACTCATTTGAAAACAAAATCTTAAGGAAAATACTCAATATCAAGTGGAATGAATTCAAGAACAATGCAGAGATGACTGAACAACAACCAGTCTCATGGGTGATCAGGAAAAGGAAATGGACATATGTTGGTCACGTGATGAGAAGAAATGATCAGAGAATCCCAAAACAAGCTATCAAGTGGAACACAACAGGCCAAAAAAAAAGAGGCAAATCGCTTGAAACTCTGAAGAGGACATTGTTAAGAGAGGCCAAATTAACAGCCATAAAATCCCTTGATGAGTGTGAAAAGCTTGCCACAAACAGGAAAAATTGGCGAACTACCTTGCGAGCCCTATGTGACATTTAACAGCATGGGAAGGATATAAGATATAAGATAAGAAGGATGTAAGATGTTTGTAAAGTATGTTTAATTTTACATTTAAAAAAAAGTGTAGAGTATCGAATGTTGCAGTGAGAAAAACCAATATTTCAGGGATAGAGAATACTAGATGCGTTTCTTTTCATAGGATCCGATACTCCAGATAGATGTCTGGAAGACATGTTGGGTAAAGTTTGGGAAGTTACAGGGATATGAGGGGTGATTGATAAGTTCTTGGCATAAGGTACAAATACTTTAAACACATAGTTGATATTAGGTGCATTTGTAGATTAGGTTAATGTAAGATTAAACATCAAGTTTCAAGAAATTAACTGCAACCAATTTTTTTTACAGACTACTGAAGTGGTAAGGGGTGGTAGAAATTGAGAAAATGGATAACATTTTTCATCGAGCAGTCATTCGCTACCTCTGCATCAAGGGCTTATCATTAAAGGAGATCCATAAGGATATGGTGGAGACTCTAGGGGAGAGTGCCCCTTCTTACAGCACAGTGAAGAAATGGGCAGCTCAATTCAGACATGGAAGGGAGAGTCTGGAAGATGATCCCCGTCCAGAAAGACCAAGAACGGTAATCACCAATGAAACCACCGAAGAATCCATGACATGATAATAGAGGATCGACAACTAACTGAATAATACATTGCTATTGAGTTGGGCATCTCCCAGGAACATGTTCATGCCATTATTCACAATGATCTTCAAATTACAAAGGTCTCTGCTTGATGGGTCGCGAAATTTCTTGAAGCTGATCACAAATGACAGCATTTCAACATGTCAAGAGACAATCCTGGCCATTTTTCTGCAGATCCTGAAAAGTTTCTTCAGCAATTTGTGATTATGGATGAGACTTGGGTTCATCATTTTCAACCAGAAACCAAAGAACAGTCAAACCAGTGAAAACATCATGGATCCCCACCTCCAAAGAAATCAAGGGTGGTTCTGTCTGCAGGCAAAATGATGGCTTCCATCTTTTGGGATTCAGAAGGTGTGGTATTGGTAGACTATCTTCAAAAAAGCAGAACTGTCACCAGAGCCTATTATGCTAAAATTGTGAAGCAACTGCGGATTAAATTGAAGGAAAAGCATAGAAGGAAGTTGCCGAGAGGAGTCATCTTTCATCAAGACAATGCTCTAGTTCACAAGTCGGTGGTGGCAATGGCTGCCATTCATGAATGCGGCTTCCAGCTTCTTGAACAACCTCTTTATTCCCCAGATTTGCCCCCTTCGGACTATTACCTGTTTACCAAACTCAAAAAGGAGATCAGTAGTCGCAAATTTGCTTCAGATGATGACGTCATTCATGTTGTAGACCACTTTCTACTGGCACAAGATGCTGACTTTTACAAAGAAGGGATCTGTATGCTCCAGGCTTGCTAGAGGCTATGTTGAGAAATAACCCAAAA